>CM038678.1:404177975-406685475 GCA_021605205.1 Aegilops longissima | reverse complement strand
TAATCATGCAATGTTTGAGGATTGATCTAATGCAATAAAACTGGGTAGTAGAAAAGGTATGATCAAAGTGTTACTTGCCTTGCTGATGATCCGCGAGGCCTAGAGACTCGAAATAACAAGCGGCGCACTCTGGGTATTTTATCATAGACAAACAACAAGCATACAATAAGTACTCATCTAATGCACAGGTAAATCTCAAATAAAAGATCTAACCAGAAAGTTCAACTTAAGAACTCTGGTTTGCAAAAAGAATCAAATCAAACGAAGCAACGAAAGTCAAACGGCGAAAGAAAACAGCTTCGTTTTACTAATCTGGATCTAAGTCAAATTTTACAGAAGCAAAAACTTGTTTAAGTTGGTTATTCGGAAAGAGAGTTTCGAGACGAAACTCTAGGCGTTTGAATCGCCTGATTCCGATAAATGAGCGAAAAGTTATACTAAAACGAAAATCGGATCAGAAATCGCGATCAGAAAATAGTTGCGGAAAATCCAAGAAAAAGAAAAAACGATGAACAGGTTAAAGAACGAACATTCGTTAACTAGATCTAAACGACGAACATGTTCGTTAAAACGAACGAACGAGCGAACGTTCGCTATTTAACCGAACCGAAAATAATAATAAACCGATCTGAAAAAAAAACGGAAACTAAAAAAAACCGACGGAAAACCGAACGTTTTTTCTAAAAAAAACGGCGGCACGGATTTCGAGGCACCTCGGGCGGCGGGGTCGGCGGCTCCGGCGGCGGCGGCGGCTCCAAGCGAGGTCGGCGCATGCTGGCTCAAGCGGCTAGGGTTAGGGTTCAGGCGGCCAGGCGGCTAAGCGGCGGCACTGGGCCGGGCGGGCTGGTGGGGTCAGCGCTGGGTGGCGCTATTTAAAGGTTGTCCCAAGGAGTCCTCTCTGGCACGACCCGTAGGTCGGTTCATTTTTTTAAAAAAATAAATAATTTCGCGCAGAAAAACAAACGAAAGAAATACTAAACAGACTCCAAAAATCCCGAAATAAATTTTCCCCGGGTTCTAAAATCAAGCCGGACTATATGAACATTTATTTGGGGCCTAAATGCAATTTTGAAAAACGCGCATTTTCCTAAATTCAAATAAAATGACGAAAAACTCCAAAATAAAATCTTATTTGATTTTATTATTAAATCCTCATTATTTCTTTATTTTGGGAAAGTCATTTTATTCCCTCTCTCATATTTTTGTAATAGAAATAATTGAAGATAAAATAATTAAAATCAAATGATCCTATTTTCAAAATTTGAGAAAACTCAAATATGAAAATAACGAAATCCCCAACTCTCTCCGTGGGTCCTTGAGTTGCGTAGAATTTCTTGGATCGAGCCAAAAATGCAACAAAAATATGATATGATATGCAATGACGATCTATGTATAACATTCCAAATTGAAAATTTGGGACGTTACATTACCATAGTCTTGCTAGCTTGCTATAGCCCGATTTCACTTGCTGCTGACCGACACATGCGTTGCTGGGTCATGTATGCCTGTCCATGTTAGTTAGTGCCACCTTGGGTTTACGACTAGTCATGTCGGCCTGGGTTCTCTGTCATATGGATGCTAGCGACCCTATCATATACGTGAGCCAAAAGGTGCAAACGGTCCCGGGCGAGGTAGATGGCACCCGTGGGGATACCGTGCGTGACGCCGCAAAATGATACGATGTGTTACATGCTAGATCGGTGTGACTTAGGATTGGGGTCCCGACACGTTTGGGTCAGCGCGTTGGAGTTGCTATTAGGCCAACTCGAATGCACGACCCCAAATGGACGTATGTTTTGTCCTGATTTCGTCTGTTTGGGGTAGAAAAATGGGCACGCCTGTCCGCTTGCGGTCGTGCGGCCGTCGGTGCCCACCACCGGGCCGCCACATCCCAAATTGTCCTCCTAAAGGACTAGCAAAATTCACCCAAATGTAACCAAAATAGACATGGCAAAGTAATTCAAAAACCTTAAATACTAACATAAAACGGCCCAAGTCTAGTCCAACACATTCTTAAACAAAATAAAAATTAAAACAATATTAAAAAACGAGAAGCTCGTGGCCGCTGTCGCCTTCAGTTGTGCTACTTCTTGAGCTTGCGTTAATTTTACCCTTGAAGAGGAAAGGGTGATGCAGCAAAGTAGAGATAAGTATTTCCCTCAGTTTGAGAACCAAGGTATCAATCCAGTAGGAGACAACACACAAATCACCAATACCTGGAGAAAAATCAAACAACTTGCACCCAACGCGATAAAGGGGTTATCAATCCATTCACGGTTACTTTCAAAAGTGAGATCTGATAGAGATAGATGAAACTAAACAAACGGTAAAGTAAATATTTTTGGTATTTTTGGTTTATAGATCGGAAAGTAAAAGATTGCAAAATTGTAGATCGGAAACTTATATGATGGAAAATAGACTTGGGGGCCATAGGTTTCACTAGAGGCATATCTCAAGATAACAAATAATACGGTGGGTGAACAAATTACTGTCGAGCAATTGATAGAAAAGTGCAAAGTTATGACGATATCTAAGGCAATGATCATGAAATATAGGCATCACGTCCGTGTCAAGTAGACCGAAACGATTCTGCATATACTACTATTACTCCACACATCGACCGACTCTCCATGCATCTAGAGTATTAAGTTCATGAAGAACAGAGTAATGCATTAAGTAAGATGACATGACGTTGAGGAATAAACTCAAGCAATATGATGTAAACCCCATCTTTTTATCCTCGGTGGCAACAATACAATACGTGCCTTGTTGCCCCTACTGTCACCGAGAAAGGACACCGCGAGAGAACCCAAAGCTAAGCACTTCTCCCATTGCAAGAAAAACCAATCTAGTTGGCCAAACCAAACCGATAGTTCAAAGAGAATTACAAAGATACCAAATCATGCATAAAAGAATTCAGAGAAGATTCAAATAATATTCATAGATAAGTTGATCATTAATCCACAATTCATCGGATCTCGACAAACACACTACAAAAGAAGATTACATCGGATAGATCTCCAAGAACATCGAGGAGAACATGGTATTGAGAATCAAAGAGAGAGAAGAAGCCATCTAGCTACTAGCTATGGACACGTAGGTCCGCGGTAAACTACTCACGCTTCATCGGAAGGGCAATAGAGTTGATGTAGAAGCCGTCCGTGATCGAATCCTCGTCCGGCAGGATGCCGGAAAAGGCCCCAAGATGGGATCTCGCGGGAACAGAAGGTTGAGGCGGTGGAAAAGTGTTTTCGTGGATACTTCTGGTGGTTTGGGAATATTTGGGAATATATAGGCTGAAGAATTAGGTTAGGGGAGTCACGAGGGGCCCACAAGGCAGGGGGCGCACCCTACCCCCTGGGCATGCCCTCCCCCTTGTGGCCTCCTCATGGCTCTTCCGACTTGATCTCCAAGTCTCTGGGGTGTCTTCCAAGAAAAATCATCACGAAGGTTTTATTCCGTTTGGACTCCGTTTGGTATTCCTTTTCCGCGAAACTCGGAAACAAGGAAAAACAGAAACTGGCACTGGGCTCTAGGTTAATAGGTTAGTCCCAAAAATAATATAAAATAGCATATAATGCATATAAAACATCCAAAAAGATAATATAATAGCATGAAACAATAAAAAATTATAGATACGTTGGAGACGTATCAAGTTGCTGCCATCGTCGTCGCCCGTGAGGTCGATGTATGGCGGCGGCGTCCACAGGTGGGCCGACGGCCCCTGCCAGGCGGGAGGTGCGGCCGGAGGTGGCTGCATTGGCGCATGCACTACCTCTTCTCATGGCGGGGATGGTGACCAGGCCTCGCCGGGCATGGGCTCCGATGTGCATGGGACCGTCTCCGTACATGACCACTTCTCGCCGACCAGCATCGACTTTCGCGATGCGAGCTCCTCCTGCTGCACATCCTCCATGGCCTCCTCCTTCACCATGATGTTAAACTCTAGGGTGGCGACGTCGCCGGCCATAGAGAGGGCTATCATGTGCTCGAGGCCCTGCCACCGGGCCTCCTCGTGTGGTGTGGAGGGAGTCCTCCATGACCTGCCTCACCAGCTCCTCGTCCTCGGCCGTCATCAGAGCGGGCAGTGGTGGGTATAGCGATGAGGATGGCTTCGGCGTCAGGCCGTGGACTAGCCTATGTCCTCATGGCTAGGGAGGGCTAGCAGTACACACGCGGCGTGGCGGGCTCAGAGCATGACCGACAAAGAACGATTGCCGGCGTAGATCGTGCTCGTTTGCGCAGCCAGGTGTCCCACAGAGGGGAGTCTAGTGCGTACCTTCTGTCATTGATGAGGTCCGGCGGTAGGCGGGCGCAGCGGCAGGCGATCTCCTCGTGTCGGGCACGACCGCTCACCAGGATGGGTGGGATAGGCAACTGATCGGTGGAGAGATGCCAGTTATTGGGGAGGTGCACGTCGCCCCATGGAAGCGGCGTGCTCGTCTCCCAGTAACATCTGCAAATATCCGCCTTGACGTATGACCTCATGCGAGGTCCAGCTGTCGGCGGTGATGTGAAATGTGGGTGCCGGAGGTGCAGATGATGGAGGTGGAGGGGTGGAGCGGCGATGACGATGGCTGGAGGAAGAGCCGGCCTCGTGGTTGTTCCTCCCTTGCGGCCGAAGATCCAGTGCCATCCCATGGTGGCCGGTGGCGAGGTGTGCTAACTCTTGAGCTTGCGTTTGTTTTTCCCTTGAAGAGGAAAGGGTGATGTAGCAAAATATAGTAACTATTTCCCTCAGTTTTGAGAACCAAGGTATCAATCCAGTAGGAGACAACGCGCAAGCCACCGAATACCTCCACAAACAAACACCAACTTGCACCCAACGCGATAAAGGGGTTGTCAATCCCTTCACCATTATTTGCAACATGAGATCTGATAGAGATAGATAAACGGTAAAGTAATGTTTTTGGTATTTTTGGTTTATGGAACGGAAAGTAGAAGATTACAAAGAAAGTAACTAGGAAACTAAAATTGTAGATCAAAAACTTATATGATGGAAAATAGACCCGGGGGCCATAGGTTTCACTAGAGGTTTCTCTCAAGATAGAAATTATTACAGTGAGTGAACAAATTACTGCCGAGCAATTGATAGAAAAGCGCAAACTTACGACGATATCTAAGGCAATGATCATGAATATAGGCATCACGTCCATGTCAAGTAGACCGAAACGAGTCTGCATCTACTACTATTACTCCACACATCGACCGCTATCCAGCATGCATCTAGAGTATTAAGTTCATAAAGAACGGAGTAACGCCTTAAGCAAAATGACATGATGTAGAGAAATTAACTCACGTATTATGATAAAGCCCCATCCTTTTATCCTCGATGGAAACAATACAATACACGTCGGTTCCCCTTCTGTCACCAGGATCGAGCACCGCAAGATTGAACCCAAATCTAAGCACTTCTCCCATTGCAAGAAAAACCAATCTAGTTGGCCAAAGCAAATCGATAGTTTGAAGAGACTTGCAAAGATATCAAATCATGCATATAAGAATTCAGAGAAGATTCAAATAATATTCATAGATAAGCTGATCATAATCCACAATTCATCGCATCTCGGCAAACACACCGCAAAAGAGTATTACATCGAATAGATCTCCAAGAACAATGAGGATAACTTTGTATTGAGAATCAAAGAGAAAGAAGAAGCCATATAGCTACTAGCTATGGACCCGTAGGTCTGTGGTAAACTACTCACGCTTCATCGGAGAGGCAATGGTGTTGATGTAGAAGCCCTCCGTGATCGAATCCCCCTCTTGCAGGATGTTGGAAAAGGCCCCGAGATGGGATCTCACGGGTACAGAAGGTTGCGGCGGTGGAAAAGTGGTTTTGTGGCTCCCCTGGAAGTTTTTGGGGGTATTTGAGAATACATAGGAGGAAGATCTAGGTCAGGGGGTCACCGAGGGGCCCACAAGGTCGGGCGGCGCGCCCTACCCCGTTGGGAATGCCCTCCACCCTTGTGGCCGCCTCGTGGCTCTTCTGACTTGCACTCCAAGTCTCCTGGGTGTCTTCTGGTCCAAGAAAAATCATCGCAAAAGTTTTATTTCGTTTGGTATTCCTTTTCCGCGAAACTCTAAAACAAGGAAAAAAACATGAACTGGCACTAGGCTCTAGGTTAATAGGTTAGTCCCAAAAATCATATAAAATAGCATATTAATGCATATAACACATCCAAAACAGATAATATAATAGCATGGAACAATAAAAAAATATAGATACGTTGGAGACTTACACTACAAAAAAAAGACACATCCGTGACAGTTTGGGCCGAACAAATTTTTTTCCGTCATACTTATGACACTTTTATGACGATAATTTTGACAAAACCCGGTATCATCATAGATGTGGTGGGGTCCTATTTCTATGCCAAAAAATCATGACAGAAAATGGGCTTTTCATCCTGGCGGGCCGGAGACGCAATGCATGACATTCTTTGGGCCGCCCATGACGGAAAAACCGTGGTAGAAGCGAGGGCGAGGAAAATATCGGGTGTTCCTGTTACGGTGGGTGGTCGGGGCCGAGCGATGCGCTGCTTTTCTCAGACACGCATGCGCTGCGTGCGTGCGGCGTTGGGCTCTAATCGAACTCGAGCGATTGCACCGCAGTTACACGCTATCGAACCCGAGCGATCGATCGATGGTCGTTAATCGAACCCGATCGAGCAATTCGCCATCGCTGCTAATCAAGCCGATCGATGCTGCCTCGATGAACAAAGGAGCGTTGCTAGGAGGGTTTGATGAACAGTTCCCGTGGGGTGGATGAACAGACCCCGTGGCGTTGCCTCCGGATGAACAAAGGCGCGCTGCTGGGGGTTTGATGAATAGTTCCGGTGGGGTGGATGAACAGGACCCCGATCGCTCGAGCCGGTTGGGGTTGGATGAACAGGACCCCGTGGAGGGCAGGGTGAACAGGACCACCCCGTGGAGGGCAGGATGAACAGTAGACGGTGGAGGGTTGGATGAATAGTAGCCCGTGGAGGGGTGGTTGAGCAGGAGCCCGTGGAGAGGGCTGGTTGAACAAGAGCCGTGGAGTAGCGCGTGGAGGCTGGATGAACAGGAGCCCGTGGATGAACAATCGCAGTGGAGGCCGGAGGAGGTCGACGGTGGATGAACAGAGTCGTGGAGGCCGGAGGAGGTCGACGGTGGAGATGAACAGATCCTGTGGAGTCCTGCTTATGCGGCGCGCCACACCCTCCCGATGAACAAGACCCCGCTTTGACCAGAAGCGCCCAACACAAGTCTGCTTCTCTGCTTTGTGGTACGCCACACCCTCCCGATCAATAGGACCCCGCTTCACCATAGGAGGTCCGCTTCCTCCGCTTTTGCAAGACGCTGCACCCCTCCCGATGAACATGATCCCGTTTCGAACGTGGCCGGTTGAACACAAGGCCATTTCCTTCGTTTTGCGGTACGCCAGGCCTCATTTCCATTGGTTGTTCCGTCCAAGCCGGTTGGCCCCCACGCGTTCTGTTGCCTCCCGATGAACATGACGCATTCTGTTGCCTCCCCATGAACACGACGACGACGCTGTTTATCCATTCCGACCCAGCCATGTACACGAGCCCTGGCCGTACGTACGCTCGAGTAGGCGTTTGAGACCCCACCCGTATGTACGTACGTGGCCGTATTTACTTTCTTGCACCCTGGCCGCTGTACGTACTTTTACATGCTATGTGCGCGCCTCTACTACGACACGTGCGTGCCTCTACATCGACCAGTATGTACGTACACGTTTGCGACCAGAATGACAACGCTACGTACGCTTCGACCAGGTGGGTCCCAACTGTCACGCACTTCCTTGCGTGCGAAGATGTAGCTGGTGGGTCCCAGCAGTCAGGGGGCGAATCGTTTTTTTGCCCGGACGCACTTCCTTGCGTGCGAAGATGTAGCTGGTGTGTCCCAGCAGTCAGGGGGAAATGTTTTTTTCACAAAATACGGTGGCCCGTCCGGTGGGTCCCCGCTGTTAGGTGGAGGAATAATTATTTTGCACTTAATAAGGAGGCACTTCCTTGCTGCGACTGTAGACCCAGCTGTCAGCCTCTCCACGTACAGTCCACGTCCGATGGAAGCCATTCCTTGACCACGTTGACCACGCCGCACCAAGAGCACCAGGGCGGTGGACGACGGCGAGGCCTAGGAAGGGGACGACGCGGAGCCGGGGAAGACGCGGCAGTGGAAGCCCGCGCCGAGAGGAGTACGAGGGTTCACTGGTTCGGCTGCGGTGTGAGGTTGCCGTCGCCGCAGGGCCTGGTCAGCGGTGGGAATAGTAGGGGGCGGTGAGGCCTCCGTGGCAGCACAGCTGGCCACGGGAGGCAGGATTATGCGGCACGACCAGCGCTGCTTTGGGCGGCTGGAGCAACTAGACCAGAGGTTGAAGAAGCACTATGGTCGTTGGATGGACATTGTACAGTCACTGGAGCTAGAATTGTGCATATTGACTAAGTTGACAAAGCCCTCCGTCCCCGTCAACTTAGTAGGCCCACAACTTAGCCTGCCACTATACTGGGTCCCAGCTAGCAGAGGGAGTATTCATTGTTTTGTGCGTAATAGGGACGCACTTCCTTGCGTGCGAAGATATAGCTGGTGGGTCCAAGTTGTCAGTGGCGGTAACATTTTTTTTTGTGAAATACAGAGGCCCTTTCGGTGGGTCCCAGATGTCAGGTGGAGGAATCATTATTTTGCGCGTAATAAGGAGGCATTTCCTTGCGTGCGGCCGTGGACCCAGCTGTCAGCCTCTCCACGTACAGTCCAATTCAGATGCATGTCGGTCGTTGACCACGTTGACCAGGCCGCGACGAGAGCACCAGGGCGGTGGAAGACGGCGAGGCCTAGGAAGGGAACGACATGGAGGCAGGGAAGACTCGGCAGTTGTTTCCCATGCGGAGGGGAGTACGACTGTACGAGGGTTTACTAGTTTGTCTGCCGTCGCTGGAGAATAACAACAGGTGTGGGTGATTAGAGGGATGGCTAGGCCAGCGATGGGAGTACGGTGGGGCGGTGAGGCTCAAGCGGCACCATAGCCGGCCACGGGAGGAGGGAGCAGCAGTCCACGGGCGCTTGTTTGAGCGGCCGAGCAGAAGAGCAGAGATTGAAGAAGACGACGGCCGCTGGATGGACATCCAACATCCTTTGCTTAAAGTCCAACCTTTTTTAGGAAAGCCTCAAATCTGTGGAAAACAGAGATACAACCCATCTTCCATTATTTTAAGGGACATTTACATCTATGCCCTTATCTCGAACCCACTACTCAGTTTTGCCCCTAATTTTTAGGTATGCTCAGTTTTCCCCTCCATTGTTAGTGTCACTTATAGAAATGCCCTTTTAGCAGTTACCGTCAAAGGACTTTGACCACCAGAAAAAATAGCAAAAAAATCAAAAATCTGAAATTTTGTGGGATCGAAGATAGTCATGTCCATGAGTCATTGCGTGCAAATTTGTGTGCCGTTCGGACACCACAGGAGCTCGTGGCAAAGGAAATCATAAATTTTATGCGCATGTGAACAGTAAATTTGAAAAAATAGTAAAAAATCAAAAAATATGAGATTTTGTGGGATGAAGATACTTAGGTGCACAAGATGTGTGCACATTTTGTTGTGTTTGGACATCGAGGAGCTCGCAGAGAAAAAATAAAGTTTAGCTCCTACGAGCTCCTACGATGTCCAAACACAACAAAATGTGCACACATCTTGTGCACCTAAGTATCTTCAGCCCCCAAAATTTCATATTTTTTGGTTTTGTTTCTATTTTTCAATTTACTGTTCACATGCGCATAAAATTTATGATTTTTTGCCATGAGTTCCTGTGGTGTCCGAACGGCACACAAATTTGCACGCTACTTTATGGACATGACTATCTTTGATCCCACAAAATTTCAGATTTTTTTGATTTTTTTGCTATTTTTTTCTGGGTGGTCAAAGTCCTTTGACCAGACGGTAACGACGCAAAAGGGCATTTCTATAAGTGATACTAACGGCGGAGGGGCAAAACTGAGCATACCCAAAAATTAGGGGCAAAACTGAGTAGTGGGTTCGAGTTAGGGGCAGAACTGGAATTGGCCCTTATTTTAATAATTTACAGCTCATTTGTTAATTCTTAAGGTTTTTTTGGAGCCCATATTCTTTTTTGTTAGCATTACAACCCATATTCTTAAGGTTGGATGAAATGTTTTTAATCCTGAAATTTCGAGTCACATTCAAACTGATTTTAAAAATAAATGTATATCAATATAAAATCCAGCAAATTGTCCATGCATAAAAATTAATGCAATTTAAAATCTTGAAATGAAAAAAAGAAATTTGAAACTAATTGCCAGTTTGATGTGTTTTAAAAATGTACAACCCATTTCTCATTACTGATAGGCCATTTTCTCGTCCAACCGAATGAAGCTCTCCTCGTCTTGAAAGATTTGCAGCCCAACAGGCCTGACAAAGTGACTTGGCAAATCACAAAAAACTGGGCTAGCCATTTTCAGAAAGAAAAAAAAACTACTAGGCTGGTCTGTAGTAAACATAAAAGAGAAGGCTGTCTAGACAGGGCGAGTGCCTGCACAGCCTGCCAGTTGACACCACTGCCTGTCCTCAAAAACAAATTAGGTAAATGCCACTCCAATTATGGCGATTCATAAAAATGCCACTGCAATTTCCAAACTTTGAAAAATGCCACTGCAATTTTTGCAAACTTTGGAAAACGCCACTTGATACGTCTCCAACGTATCTATAATTTTTTATTGTTCCATGCTATATTATATTCTATTTTTGGACAGTATTGGGCTTTATTATACACTTTTATATTATTTTTGGGACTAACGTATTAACCGGAGGCCCAGCCCAGAATTGCTGTTTTTTTGCCTATTTTAGAGTTTCGCAGAAAAAGAATATCAAACGGAGTCCAAATGGAATGAAACCTTCGGGAACGTGATTTTCACGACGAACGTGATCCATAGGACTTGGACCCTACGTCAAGACATCAACCAGGAAGGCACGAGGTAGGGGGCGCGCCTACCCCCCGGGCGCGCCCTCCACCCTCGTGGGCCCCACGTTGCTTCACTGATGTACTTCTTTCTCCTATATATACCTTGTTGGGGAACGTAGTAATAATTCAAAATTTTCCTACGTGTCACCAAGATCAATCTAGGAGATACTAGCAACGCGAGAGAGGGAGTGCATCTTCATACCCTTGAAGATCGCTAAGCGGAAGCGTTACAAGAACGCGGTTGATGAAGTCGTACTCGCGGCGATTCAAATCGCGGAAGATCCGATCTAGCGCCGAACGGACGGCGCCTCCGCGTTCAACACATGTACAACCCGGGGGCGTCTCCTCCTTCTTGATCCAGCAAGGGGAGAGGAGAAGTTGAGGGAAAGCTCCCAGCAAGACGACAAAGATGGTGGTGGTGGAGCTCGTGGTTCTCCCAAGGGCTTCGCCAAGCACTATGGAGGAGGAAGAGGTGTTGGAGGAGGAGAGGGCTGCGCCAGGAAGGGTGCGGCTGCCCTCTCTCCATCACTATATATAGGGAAGGGGGTGGAGGAGGCGCCTAGGGTTCCCTAGGGGGGCGGCGGGCACGGGGAAACCCTAGATGGGTTTGGGCGCCCCACCCCTAGGAAACTTGCCCCAAGCCGGGAGGGTGGCTGCCCTAGGGGGCGCCCCACCTCTCAAGTTACTTGAGAGGGTTGGGAGGCGCACAGCCCCTTAGTGGGCTGGTGTGCCCCTCCCTTGGCCCATAAGGCCCCCAACGCTGCCGGGCCTCCAAACACCTTCCGTCACGCTGGTCGTCACCCGGTACTCCTGAACAATTCCCGACTCCAATACCCTTCGTCCAATATATTGATCTTCACGTCCGGACCATTTCGAGTTCCTCGTCATGTCCAGGATCTCATCCGGGACTCCGAACAACCTTCAGTAACCACATACTATTTCCCATAACAACTCTAGCATCACCGAACCTTAAGTGTGTAGACCCTACGGGTTCGAGAACCATGCAGACATGACCGAGACAACCTCCGGCCAATAACCAATAGCGGGATCTAGATACCCATATTGGTCCCACATGTTCCATGATGATCTCATCGGACGAACCACGATGTCGGGGATTCAATCAATCCCGTATACAATTCCCTTTGTCCATCGGTATGTTACTTGCCCGAGATTCGATCGTTGTTATCCCCATACCTCGTTCAATCTCATTACCGGGAAGTCTCTTTACTCGTTCCGTAACGCATGATCCCGTGGCTAACTCCTTAGTCACATTGAGCTCATTATGATGATGCATTACCGAGTGGGCCAAGAGATACCTCTCCGTCATACAGAGTGACAAATCCCAGTCTCAATTCGTGCCAACCCAACAGACACTTTCAGAGATACCTGTAGTGCACCTTTATAGTCACCCAGTTACGTTGTGATGTTTGATACACCCAAAGAATTCCTACAGTATCCGGGAGTTGCACAATCTCATGGTCTAAGGAAACGATACTTGACATTAGAAAAGCTCTAGGCAACGAACTACACGATCTTGTGCTATGCTTAGGATTGGGTCTTGTCCATCACATCATTCTCCCAATGATGTGATCCCGTTATCAATGACATCCAATGTCCATGGCCAGGAAACCACGACCATCTATTGATCAAGGAGCTAGTCAACTAGAGGCTTACTAGGGACATGTTGTGGTCTATGTATTCACACATGTATTACGGTTTCCGGTTTATACAATTATAGCATGAACAATAGACAATTATCATGAACAAGGAAATACAATAATAACCATTTTATTATTGCCTCTAGGGCATATTTCCAACATTCCTACGTACCCCCAAACTACCAGATACGGAGCCAAAAACCTAATTCCACCGCCAGAACCTTCATACATTCGTGAGATCCCATCTTGGGGCCTTTTTCGAGTTCACGGGGGGGGCATCGATCACGGGGGCTTCTACATCAACACCATAGCCTCTCCGATGATGTGTGAGTAGTTTACCTCAGACCTTCGGGTCCATAATTATTAGCTAGATGGCTTCTTCTCTCTTTTTGGATCTCAATACAATGTTCTCCCCCTCTCTTGTGGAGATCTATTCGATGTAATCTTCTTGTGCGGTGTGTTTGTTGAGACTGATGAATTGTGGGTTTATAATCAAGTTTATCTATGAACAATATTTGAATCTTCTCTGAATTCTTTAATGTATGATTGGTTATCTTTGCAAGTCTCTTCGAATTATCAGTTTGGTTTGGCCTACTAGATTGATCTTTCTTGCAATGGGAGAAGTGCTTAGCTTTGGGTTCAATCTTGCGTGTTCTTTCCCGAAGTGATGAGGGGCGTAAAGGCACGATTGTATTGTTGCCATCGAGGATAACAAGATGGGGTTTATATCATATTGCATGAGTTTATCCCTCTACATCATGTCATCTTGCTTAAAGCGTTACTCTGTTCTTATGAACTAAATACTCTAGATGCATGCTGGATAGCGGTCGATGTGTGGAGTAATAGTAGTAGATGCAGGCAGGAGTCGGTCTACTTGTCTCGGACGTGATGCCTATATACATGATCATTCCTAGATATTCTCATTACTATGCTCAATTCTATCAATTGCTCAACAGTAATTTGTTTACCCACCGTAATACTTATGCTCTTGAGAGAAGCCACTAGTGAAACCTATGGCCCCCGGGTCTATTTTCCATCATATTAATATCCCGTCAACAAGTTATTTCTAGTCTCGTCTTTATTTTGCTTTCTTTACTTTGCATCTTTATCATAAAAATACCAAAAATATTATCTTATCATATCTATCAGATCTCACTCTCGTAAGTGACCGTGAAGGGATTCACAACCCCTTTATTGCGTTGGTTGCGACGACTTATTTGTTTGTGTAGGTGCGAGGGACTCGTGCCTGGCCTCCTACTGGATTGATACCTTGGTTCTCAAAAACTGAGGGAAATACTTACGCTACTTTGCTGCATCACCCTTTCCTCTTCAAGGGAAAACCAACGCAGTGCTCAAGAGGTAGCACCACTGCAATTTGCAAACTTTGAAAAACGCCACTCCATACTTTGAAAAATGCCACTGGAAATTGCACGAAATGGCATTTTTCAAAGTTTGGAAATTGCAGTGGCATTTCTTGGAAACACCAGATTTGGAGTGGCATTTATCAAATTAACCCAAAACAAAAATAACTGGGTGAGCTGCTGGGTCCCTGGTGTGAGCCGCCACAGTAATTCTCTCGCTTATTGACTACGTTGACAATGGCATGGGACCCAGATGTCGAAATCCATTAGGAGGAGCCATTTTTATTGGCTTGATATAAGGAGGCACTTGCTTATGCATCGCCATGACCTTGGCGGGTCCCTCATCGCCATCCTCTCCACGTAAAATCATCTCCTGATTGTGTACTCGTCAACTTGGTAGGCCCACAAGTCAGCCTCTAAACCCGTGGAGGACAAATACAACCCATTTAAAAAATAACAGCCCATTACATACGTTCAAATGGGAAGTTCAACATTTAGAGCAAAGTAACAGGTCTGATCCACATATAGAGTACCGAACTTCCAGGTTGACATCCATCATAGCCAAGTTAACTATCTACTCCCACTAATACTCTAGTAGCTACAAGTACTAACTTACTCTTAGCTAACTAGACGACGTCGGCCGCCATCTGCGGTACACGCTAAACGCCGGCACCGGCGTCCTTTGCCTCGCCTCGAACTTGCCAGAGGTGCGATAGGGCGCGTTGCTCGCGCGCGTTGGCCCTTTCCATGCCGGCGTGGTCCACCGAAGCTTCGGCTTCTAAGCGGGAAACCCACTTGACGAGCTGGTAGTAAAAATCAGCGTCGCGAATGCGTGCATGCCCGACAGCCTCCAGGGCTTTTGCCGGGCGCAGGCCTCCACGTAGTCGGCCCAGTTGCGGGCGCTCTACTCGCGACTCAGAGCGTCGGTGCGCTGCTGCTCCATGTCCCGCTGGCGGCGCAAATGGTGATATGCTGCTCCTCCGCCAAGCGGTCACGCTCCAACAACTCCTGCTCCTCCGCCAGGCGGTCACGCTCCAACAACTCCTTGATCTCTGCATTGCCATCTAAAGACCGATAGAATGCCTCCTTCCTCCGTCTGCCTTTCGGTGGAAAACCAAACACTAGTCCGGCGGTGACCGCCTCCGGTGTCGCCTAACGTGGACGGGCGGGGGCATGGCGGACATGGCGAGAGCGAGGATAAGTGGCGAGTGACGTCGGGCCGGGGGGGGGGGGCTTATGAGGATAGGGCGAGTTGGGTGATGGTTCCACCGGAGAAGCCCCGGGAATAGTACTTATATAGGCGGAAGGTAGGCAAACTAGCGTGTCGCGGGAAACGCGACGATCAGCGCGGTCATCGGAATTCAATGCATAAGAAGGCATGGCTTAGCGCGCCAGCTTGCCGTGGAAAACTAGAAAAACTGAAATTATGACTGTGCCGTCCCGTCCCTTCAGTGGTGCGTCCCGTCCGTGTTGGGTCGCACGCCGGCATGACGGTCAAACGAGTGCACTCGAATCATACAGATGAGGTACTCCCTCCTTGTCAAAAATGATTCCACCACTCATCATCTACCTTGGTTGGTTAGATTTTTGAATTAAGCCCTGCAAACCGAAAGGAGGTAGTACGTGCGTGATCCTCTATTTATTCGTGTAGGATCGAGTAGGTCGTTTTTTGAATTGAGCCCTGCAAACCGGAAAGGAGGTAGTACATGCATGATCCGCTATTTATCCGTGTAGGATCGAGTAGGTCGGATGGTGTATGTGTACGATCGCATTAGCTGATGAACGTTCGCTGGGAGATAAGGCATTTGCGAACGTTTTTGCTGGCAGTTTCTTCAGGTTCGCATGGCATTTTCTTCAGAGCAGCTTGTCAGTTTCTTCAGAGGTGGGCATTTTTATTCAAAAAACTACCACTTCGGATCTTGCATCGGAACTAAAACTGCTAGGAGCGCATTAGTAGGCTAGCTAGTGATCGATCAGTAACTTGTAAACACCGAGCGAACAGAAATAAGGAACTGTTAGTAACTTGTAAACACTGAGAACACGAAATAAGGATCATGCCGTGCACAGCAATGAAGAGCCGATCCGCTCAAAATGTTCACACGAGACTCACATGCCTGGCATTGTAATATGTTCACATTAGTAGCCCAAATTCAAAACCAACTAGTATGATTCCCATACATAAGATCAACATGTTACTGCATCTCAATGATTCATAGATCATATATAAATATGTAGCTCCAAAAGCAAAGATCTAGAATAAACATCTGTTCTTCCTACTAACATGGATGCTTCTCTTGGCCAACATTCAGTACAGACTGAAAGACAAATTTGTTTGTGAAGTCTACAATTCCTCTTGCAAACGTAAATGGTTTCACCAACAGCTGGAACCATGAGAATGAACCACACATGATGGAGGAACATCCACTGCAATATGATTTGGTCATCTCTCGATCATACGGCGAGACTATTTTCAGACTACAAACTTTAACTTAGGCAAAATGATGCCCATTGTATAATAACACCAAAGCAAGGAAGCACCTAGTGTTGGCCAATAAATAGTATAGTACTACTTTTCTGCAGTCCATGAACTGACTATCCAATCTTTCTGTGTCTATTTTCAAATGGCACTGCATGCAGCGACTATACTATTCTCTTGTGTAGTTCAACCAAAATTGCAGTCACTTTGTGTGTTTGCCAAATAGCAACGGGCAGACATCTTTGTCTGCACAAATATCAAGCAGCTAGTGAACATATACCCCACCTTTTATTTTTAGTTTAAACATGTCTCTTCCGCTTAGCATCTGTCATGTTTTGCACTGGACAATTTGATACAGTCATATTTTGCCCTGGACAATTTCATACTGAATTGATTTGCTGGTTCAGAGTAGAAATATAGCGCCTATTCTTCATTAGACCAAGGATATCCATGTTCGCAGTGATGGAAGAGGTGAAATCGATACAACCAAAATTGAGCATCCAATCATTGAATCCTGTCCTGCACCTCCAATGTAGGTCCACCCTGCCAATAAATTCACATGCAAATCACTAGTATTACTATCTAATGACAGTACAAAAAGAGTAGCAAGATAGTATCAAACCATGTACCTTCGTAATGAACAGCTCATAGTGCCACCAATTGGATATAAAGGTTTGGAAGAAAACATGCTCCTAATGTTGAACCAGTTGGACTTTTTGTGCAGTTACACTAAAATCGAGCATCCCTGTTTGCATAGATATTGAAAGTGTGATTACTATAAAAGTGGCACTAGTTGAAGCATAGACTCACAAATATAAGCATTCCAATTTCTTAATGGGAAAAGGTAGCAAGACTGTTTCTAACCACCTGTTTGAAGGAATAAATAAGGCAACAACGGCTGATGTCATAAAGGCATATATAGTTCTTTCTGAAAGAATGATCGATTCCTGACCTTTCCTCTTCTTTTAAGCATATTTTGTGCGCTCAACTAAAATAAAATGCCATCACCGCTTTGACAATTCAAAGGACACTGCTTCAAAAGGAAATGACTTAACATTACATCATGATGTCGGTATGTACTCGATGGGCATTAGTGACAAACATACAGACCTCCTTCGATAACATAATGAACATTAATTTTAACAAAGGTGTGACTAGCTTTACCGGGATAATTTGAGTGAACTCTACACCCTCTGTTCCTTAATATAAGACATTTTTGCAGTTCAATTTAAAGTATCCAAACGTTCAGTATTTAGAAAAACAGGTAGTAGTTTTCTTGAGCACATATCTGGGAAAGCTTGCCACTCTTTATATATGTCCATACGCTAATGCAACACCATTCAATAGTACAAATATACACTAATCCAAAGGCTAGTGCAACAATGAGAGTAGTTATTTTATTACAGGTGCAAGACAATGGTTTTATCAACAGATTTCCATAAGCTCTAGCACCGAAGATTTCTATAAGAATTAACAATACAAAATGTAATGGTAACAAGTTTCAGCATTGGTATACTAGCTGTGCAAGAGCATTAAACCAAATACGAAAGTCTAAAGGTAACTAGCATTATTAACTAATGACAATATTAAAAAATTGCAAACCATGTACCTTCAAGGTAAATATCATTTCGAACTCGAGTGGACATGAAAAATTGCTATCCCAATCTTGATAATCGATCAAACATAAAAACTTGATCGAACGAATCAATACAATAGCCAAAGGAGGAGGTGCCCACTCTTGACCTTTCCTCTTGTCTTCATAATTTTTTGTGCAGTTTAACCAAAATAAAATGACATCAACGCCTTGGCATTTTGGTGACACTGCAAAAAAAATTGACTTATCTCATGAAAGTGAGGTATGTAATCTATAAGCATTAACAGTGCAAAAAACTGAAGGTAGTAACAAGTTTCATCGTTGGTATACTGGCTGTGCAACAACATTAGAATGCCTTAGTTGAAAAATCTTTAATACGTCCACAATCAACAGCTAACCCTGAAATAATCTAGAGACATTAAATGGCATTGCTTATATTTATCGGTGACATTAGACTGAGTGCGGCATTAGTTAAATGTGGCATCACTTTAGCAGTAGCATTGGTTGACTTTACCACTGGCGTTATACTAACAGCAAAAAAGTGGCAATAAGAGCATTGGAGACCCATTCGACAAAGGCTTAATTCAAGACGATCACTACAAAAATACACTTCCGTGATGATACGTGTTTGTCACAAGAGGTCGCGTTTTTGTCATGCATGTACATCCATGACAAATTTATGACAGAATCAAGATAGTCATACCCGTCGTTGTCAGAGAGTTGTGACGCCTCGATTCAATCGCACACTAATCATACACGCAAATATGTACGATCAAGATCAAGGACTCACGGAAGATATCACAACACAACTCTAGACACAAATTAAAATAATACAAGCTTTATGTTACAAGCCAGGGGCCTCGAGGGCTCGAATACATAAGCTCGAAAACACAAGAGTCAGCGGAAGCAACAATATCTGAGTACAGACATAAGTTAGACAAGTCTGCCTTAAGAAGGCTAGCACAAAAGCAACAACGATCGAAAAGGCAAGGTCTCGTGCCTGGGAGCCTCCTAACTACTCATGGTCATCGGCGGTCTTCACGTAGTAGTAGGCACCGACGGTGGCATCTGGCTCCTGGGGTCCGACATCTGGTTGGATCAACCGGAAAGAAGAAGAAAGCGGGAAAAGGGGTAGCAAAGCAACCGTGAGTACTCATCCAAAGTACTCGCAAGCAAGGATCTACACTACATATGCAACATTATCAAAGGAAGGCTGTATATGTGGACTGGGCTGCAGAAATGCCAGAATAGAGGGGAAAGCCTAGTCCTATCAAAGACTAGCATATTCTGGAAACCACCATCTTGCAGCAACAGGGGGGAGTAGAGTAGCATAAAGTAACATAATAGTAGTGTTATCAACCTCGGCCAGAGATCCTTGCTCGACTCCTTGTGAGAAAGCAATCCCAGATCCATACTATCCAGTTATCATCACAATCCAATTCTCATATCCATGTCTCATCTCAAGTATCCAGTTCTAGTTGTATCAATCGGGATACAACTCCAAGTGTCCGTTACCGTAGGACATGCTATCGATAGATGTTTTCTTCCCTGCAGGGGTGCACCAACTCACCCACCACGCTCGATTAACTCCGGCCGGACACACTTTCCTGGGTCATGCCCGGCCTCGGCCAAACAATACGCTGCAACCCGACCTAAGCTTAATAGAGAGGCCAACATGCCGGACTAAACCTATGCCCACAGGGGTCATGGGCCATCTCCCCAGGAACTCCTGCATGTTGCGTGGGCGGCCGGTGAGCAGACCTAGCTACCTCCTTTAAAAAGGCAGGTGCTTACCAGTCCAACCCGGCGCGTGCCGCCGATCGCCGACGCCTATTAAGCTTCGCCGATGCATACGACTACGTAACACCCATACTATGCCCACGTGATGGTTAGTGCTATCGGGCCGAGGCCCTCGGATCAAATATCCAAATCGTAGTGGATTAGGAACGCGCGATAACAAGCAGAGACTCACGAAAGATGTGAGCCCGTTGCCCCGTCTCGAGGACTTGCGGCAAGGGCTAAGAATGCCCGGCCACGCCTCGTAATTATCTCGCGGGCACCCTCCAGGTCAACCCGACTCCACATCACTCGCAATTATGCTCGCGCGGGTACCCCTCAGGGTCGACCCGTCTTTAGTAACATGGTTCAGTGTAAAGTTATAGTAACCATAGTAACCGTGTGTCCAAACATCAAGGGGGAAAACTCGAGGAATCACCCCCGGTGAATTCCACTCGATGTAATCATCAAGGTGAACGTAAGAGGGACCACCCTCGAGGTTCACACTTGAGGGGTTGCACGGCAGAGTCGTATCGGAAGTGGTTAAGGCGGAATCACCCTCGATGACCACGACCGAATAACTACACTAGCGGGTTAACAACAGAAGTGCTGATGAGGCCTCACCCTCGGCACTCGATAGTAACCCAGTAGTGTCGAGCAACTAAGGGGAAGTGATGTGCGGTGCCGGGGCCTGGTCTTCGATCCCGTTGATCGGGTCTTCAATGATGAATCAGGGGCAACAAGGACAAGGTGGGGGTCACTGATGGATCACTAACCAAACTATATTAAGCAATTTAGGATAAGCAGGTAAGGTACAACAGCAGATATAAAAGCAAGCTATGCATCAGAATAGGAGCGAACAATAACAGTAGCAAAATCTAATGCAAGCATGAGAGAATGGAATGGGCGATATCGGGATGATCAAAGGGGGGGCTTGCCTGGTTGCTCTGGCAAGGAGGGTTCATCGTCGACGTAGTCGATCACAGGGGCAGCATCGGTCTCGGGGTCTACCGGAGAGAAGAGGGGGAAGAAATAGTAAATATAAAGCAAGCATAGCATCACAAAGCATAACGTGGCAATATGCTGTGCCGAGAGTGACCTAACGTATGGCTACACGATATAGGTTAAGGGGGAATTCAACCGGGAATGTTTTCCCGGTTCTGGACCTGTGTCAGACAGATGACCGGAGGGGGAATGTTCCATGTTCAGATAATTAGAGGCATCTGACAAGTAAACGGACCGTGTATTCGGATTCGTATCGTCGTTCTGAGCAACTTTCATGTATAAAACATTTTCATCCGAGTTATAGATTATTTTCTATGAATTATCAAAGATTTAAAGATTTTCTGGAATATTTTTATTTAATCTAATCCAAATTTGACCAAGCCAAAATGACTAGTCAAAAGGGGGGATGTGGCCCACATGTCATTGGCACATAATTTAATTGATGGCTAAACTAAAATGGAGGGGTTAAAATTAACATAGGTGGCCACATGACATAGGCTAGCAATTATCCTAAGTAGTACTAATTAGTCTAACTACTCTGACCACTAAGTATTTAATCAACCTAAACTAATCAAGGCCATCCCCACTTGGCAGTGAGCCAGCCCTACCTCCAATGCACACACACAACACACTCACGCACACAACTCTGTTTTCTGCTAACAAAAGATAGCATTTTGTGATTTTCATCGAATTTAATCTATGCACCAAATGGATTTGGTCCAATGGAAACATTTGAGCATTGTCAAGTGTACTACCTCCCCATAATAGTTTTGCTCCAGTTAAAAGTTGTTTATTCGCTGTTTAGGGGCCGTCCAGAGGGTTAGTCGTTGTAGAAAATGAAAAGCTAGCAATAGCTACAGAATCGAATGTTACCGGCCGGCATGCATTGCAGCGAGCACCGCCGCGGGCGCCACGTCTTGATAGCGCCGTGATGGTGAGCAAGATCTTGCAGGCAGCAGAGCAACGGGCGAGAGGGCGCGAGGCAATGCTCATGGTGTTAGCGCGTCCGCGCGCGGGCAGCAGAGAGGAAGCGCGCCGGGCGGCAGGGGAGCGCGAGCAGGCGCGCGGGGCAGCAGCGGGTGGGGGATGCGGGGGTGCACGAACTGGGCACGAGCGGCAACAGCAGCACGCGCGTGGGCGCGGTTCGAGCCATGCACGGAGAAGGAGGGGTCGCAGCGAGCACGACGAGGTCAGGTGGCGGCGGGCGTTGATGGCTACGGTGATGTGGGGCACGGTACGATGTGTGCGCACGCGTTGCGTTCCTGGAAGCACCAGGAGCACGATGTTGTGCTCGGGCGAGCATGACAGCGGCTATGGCAACGGCCATGAGCTCATCATCGGCGGCGTATTCGGGCTCGTCGGCGATAGCTAGCTAGGGCGCGTGAGAGAGCAACCAGGAAGGAGTAGGAGGTAGAGGAGCTCACCGAGCGGCTAAGAAAAGCCTTCGACGGATTAGTAGCTGCAGGGTTCGCCGGAGACGACGAGGATCATCGGCGACAGAGGCGGAAGGGGAGGAGAAGAACGCCCTCAGTGGGGCCTCCCAGCTCCTGCTGATGGTCGGAGACGAAGGAGTGGAGAACGGCGGAGCGGAGCTCCTGGATGCGTTGGTGTAGCTCGGGGTCGACGGTCGCCGTGGCGGTGCGAGAAGAACGGCGACGACAGCGTCGGGCGACGTTGGGGAGAGGGGCCAGAGGGAGAGCGGGGTGGATCTGGGAGGCGAGGAAGCAAGTGGGGAGGGGACGGGATCGAGGGGTCGGGCGTGGCATCCTTATCCCCTCCCGGCGTCTGCGTCGGCGAGGTGGTCCGAGGCGACCTGCCCCTGTAGCGACCAAGTCGCGTGAACAGGGGAGAGAGGAGGGATCGCCAGGGCAGGCCGGCCTGGCTGTTTAGTTAGATGGGCAAAACCGCCTACACTACAAAAAAAAGACACATCCATGACATTTTGGGCCGAACGAATTTTTTTTCTGTCATACATATGACACTTCTATGACGATAATTGTGACAAAACCCGTATCATCATAGATGTGGTGGGCTCCTACTTATGACAAAAATCATGACAAAATGGGATTTTCGTCTGGGCGGGCCGGAGACGCAGCTGCATGACATTCTTTGGGCCGTCCCATGACGGAAAAACCGTGGTAGAAGCGAGGGTAGGAAAATTTCGGGAGTTGCGGTTACGGTGGGAGGTCGGGGCCGAGCGATGCATCGCTTTCTCGTACACATACGCGGCGTGTGCGCGGCGCTTGCTCTAATCAACCCGAAGCGAGGCGTTGGGCTCTAATCAACCCGAGCGATTGCACCGCAGCTACACGCTATCGAACTCCGAAGCGACCGATCGATGGTCGTTAATCGAACCGATGGAGCGATTCTTCGCTCTCGCTGCTAATCAAGCCGATCGATTGATGAACTGTGGCGCTGCGGGGGTTGGATGAATAGCGAGCGGCGGCGTTGCCTCGGATGAACAGGACCCGTGGTGTGGATGGCTGGATGAACAGAGACGGTGGAGGGGTGGCTGTGGAGGGTGGTTGAACAGACCCGTGGTGTGGAGGGTTGGATGAACAGTGAGACGGTGGAGGGGTGCCCGTGGAGGGTGGTTGAACAAGAGGCGGTGGAGAAGCGCGGTGGAGGCTGGATGAACAGGAGCCCGTGGAGGATGGAGGAGGTCGACGGTAGCCCATGGAGGCCGGAGGAGGTCGACGGTGGAGATGAACAGATCCCGTGGAGTCTGCTTTGCGATGCGCCACACCCTCCCGGCGAACAGGACCCCGTTTCGACCGTAGGAGGTCTATTTCTCCGCTTTGCGGCACGCCACACCTCTGCCGATCAACAGACCCCATTTCGACCGTAGGAGGTCCGCTTCCTCCGCTTTTGCGGTCGCCACACCCTCCCGATCAACAGGACCCTGTTTCGACCGTAGGAGGTCCGCTTCTCCGCTTTTTGCGGTACGCCACACCCTCCCGATCAACAGACCCGTTCCGAACGTGGCGGTCGAACACAAGGCCGCTTCTCCGCTTCTGCGACGCCAGCCTCGTTCCATCGCTTATTCCGCCCAAGCGGTTGGCTCCCACGCTTCCGCTGCCTCCCGATGAACACGACACATTCCGTTGCCTCCCCATGAACACGACGCATTCCGCTGCCTCCCCATGAACACGACGCATTCCGCTGCCTCCCCATGAACACGAGCCCTCGCCAGCGTATCGCGCGATTAGGCGTTGAGACCCGCCAGATGTACACATACGTGGCCGTATTTTCTTTCTTGCATCGTGGCCGTTGTATGTACGTGTACATGCTACGTGCGCGCCTCTACTATGACACGTGTGCGCCTCTACTACGACACATGCGTGCCTCTAAATCGACTAGTATGTACGTACACGTTCGGGACCAGGATGACAATGCTACGTACGCTTCGACAGGTGGGTCCCGACTGTCCGGCACTTCCTTGCCTGTGAAGATCTAGCTGGTGGGTCCCAGCAGTTAGGGGGGCGAATCGTTTTGTTTTTTTTGCCCGAACGCACTTCCTTGTGTGCGAAGGTGTAGCTGCTGGGTCCCAGCAGTCAGGGGGGCGAATCGTTTTTTTTGCCCGGACGCACTTCCTTGCATGCGAAGGTGTAGCTGCTGGGTCCCAGCAGTCGGGGGGTGAATCGTTTTTTTGCCCGGACGCACTTCCTTGCGTGCGAAGGTGTAGCTGGTGGGTCCCAGCAGTCGGGGGGCGAATCTTTTTTTCCGGACGCACTTCCTTGCGTGCGAAGATGTAGCTGGTGGGTCCCAGCAGTCAGGGGGCGAATCGTTTTTTTCCCCGGACGCACTTCCTTGCGTGCGAAGATGTAGCTCGTGGGTCCCAGCAGTCAGGGGGCGAATCATTTTTTTCGTGAAATACGGTGGCCCGTCCGGTGGGTCCCCACTATCAGGTGGAGGAATAATTATTTTGCGCGTAATAAGGAGGCACTTCCTTGTGGCTGCCGTGGACCCAGTTGTCAGCTTCTCCACTTACAGTCCATGTCCGATGGAAGTCGTTCCTTGACCACGTTGACCACGCCGCGCCGAGAGCACCACGGCGGTGGACGACGGCGAGGCATAGGAAGGGGACGACGCGGAGACGGGGAAGACGCGGCAGTGGATGCACACGCTGAGAGGAGTACGAGGGTTCACTGGTTCGGCTGCGCTTTCGTCGCCGCAGAATAACAAGGGGTGTGGGCGAGTGGAGGGATGGCCTGACCAGCGGTGGGAGTAGTAGGGGGCGGTGAGGCCTCCGCGGTAGCACAGCCGGCCACGGGAGGCGGGAGCAGGCGGCACGACCGACACTGCTTTGGGCGGCTGGAGCAAGAAGACCAGAGGTTGAAGAAGCACGACGGCCGTTGGATGGATATCATACGGTCACTGCAGCTAGAATCATTTATTATATTGACTAAGTTGACAAAGCCCTTGGTACGTCAACTTAGTAGGCCCACAGGCCAGCTTCCGAAATGGTGCGCCCCAGATGTCAGGGGGAGGAATCATTTTTTAGGCGGGTGAAGCTAGAATATCCGAGATTGAAGAAGAAGCACGACATCCGTTGGATGGACATCCAATGGCCACTGCTGCTAGAAACGTGTGTTGACTATAAGTTGACAAAGCCTTGCATACGCGTCAACTCTGTTTTTTTAGGGGACGCACAACTTAGTAAGGCCGTAAGTGTGTGGCGAGAAATTATAGCCCATTTGAGATTTGTAAGAATGTGTAGCCCATTTTTGAATTCTAATGGAATTTACTACAACCCATTTATAGTTTGTTAAAACTACAGCCCATTTCAACCAACCGCTCAAAACAGAATTCAATAAAATTTCCCACATTTTGATGGGATCCAATATTTTATCCCGAAATTTCTAGTCGATTAAATACAATTTCAATATAAATTTATATTACGTAAAAATCCAACAAAACATTGCGCTCGCAACAATTAATGAAATTAAAATTTTCAATATTCTAAAAATAATATTTTATAAAGTAATCACTGTTTGGTGCATTTTTTAATAGTTACTACCCAGTTTTTATAATTACATCCCATTTATTATTTCTTAAAGCCCATTTTCTTGTCAAGCCTAATGCATCCCTCCTAGGAAAGATTTGCAGCCCAGCAGAGCGGTGAATAACAACTTGACCTTGCCTGGGTATTCCTAAAAAAAAGTATAGCTGGGCTAGCCATTTTCAGCTTGAAAAAATTAATATCTGGCTGGATATCCGCTCGGGCTAGATGGGCCACACCTTGATTAATACCTGCAGCGATGTTTTCGTTGTTGTTTAGAGGAGAAAAATTAATATCTGGGGTAAACATCGAAAAAATCTGAAGTGCTCACACCTCAAAAACACAAATATTGCTCGAGCTGCTTGGTCCCAGCTATCAGCCGCTTCTTGTGCAATTCTCTCGTTTATTGACTAGAGTACATAGGTTGACAATGGTGTGGGACCGTGATTTCGTGAAACCAGGAGGAAGCAAAATAAATTATAGTTATATATATATATATATATATATATATATATATATATATATATATATATATATATATATATATAAAAATAAGGAGGCACTTATGCGTGCGTGAGGCTATGGACGGGTGGGTCCCCATTGTCATCCTATCCAAGTAAAGTCATCTCCTCGCTCGCGCTTCTCCGCTCAAATGCCAATACGGCCGCCCGCTTCCCGGTGCGGCGATTGTTCGCCTTCAAACGACACAAGTGTCGTCCGTCTGGCCATCTGCCGCACACATTAATGATACGTGGTTGCTGAGGTGGCTACTACGGCGCCACACGTCCGTCCCTCCGCCCGCCCACCATTGCTATATAAACTGCTGCGTCGGCCATAGCCGCAGTCATCCGCATCCGTTCCCTTTCTCCTGTCCACACCACTACTGCCCACCATGGCTTCCTCGCGCTCCAGCGCTCTTCGGGACGGGCGGACGACGGACCACAAGGAGATGGCAGCCATTGCTGCCGACCGGCTGGCCGGCAGGCAGCCGGAGGACGACGACGTCCTAATGGAGAACATGGTAGTCGACGATCCGGCGCCAACCCCCTCCTCTGTGCCATCCTCGCCGGTGCATTGCATCATGACCATCGGCGAGGCCCGTGCCCAATATATGGACAGGGTGAGGCTGATGCGTGAGGAGCAGTTCCGGGAGGCGCAGGCCGACGCCGCCTACAACCACCATCTCCTCTAGGAGCACCTGCAGGCGGAGGAGCAGATCACCATGGAGCGGGCGGAGCAAGAGGCGATGCTCGACTCGTACCGCTCGGCCCGCAAGGGCCCGCTCTGGCGGTACCGCATGCGGGTGGCGGAGGCTGCGGCCGCCTACAAAGAGGCTAGCAAAAAGGGCGATGAAGCGGGCAAGGCACTGTTTGGCGAGACCGAGGACGAGGCAGAGGACAATGCCGGCTCCGACGAGTCCCCGCTCCGCTGGCGTCGACGATGCCCTGCTCCGCCGAGGCCCCGCGGTGCCAACAACGAGGCAGAGGACACCGCCGGCTCCGCCGAGGCCCCGCCCTGCCAACAACATGGTAGGTCACCGCCGCTCGGGTCCAAGTAAGGCCACCGCTGCTACCCTCCGGTTGAAGCCAAGCTAGGCGGGTTGACCATTGACGACCGGTTAGCTTCTTGGCGGCGACGTGGAGTCGGAGAGCTGCGCTGGAGAAGAACGCTGCTTCTACTTAACTGCTGGTGCAATTGGCTGACTGACACGTGGGCCCAACAGGCCACATGTCGATTCACGCAACTGCACTCGCAGCTAAGTCACTTCAAGCTTCGCTCGCCTGAGGGACACAGTGGGTAGCTTCGTTAATTAATTATACCTCCAGCGCACCCTTTTTAGTTTTCTTTTGAAAAGGAGGATGACTCTCGCCTCTCGCATCGGGAGATGCATGCGCCACAAACACCCTTTTAGTTGAAGAATGTATGAAATGTAATGAAATCCGCATGTTTATATGAAATCCGATTAGTGTATGAATGAATTTATTTCATTAGTTCAATTCTGTATCACTGGCATTGGATGAACATGCAAAACAATACGTACTAGCATTATTCCTGTGGTGATCACCATGTTTGCAGCAGTTTCACATGTACTCCTCCGTCCTTTCTTGTCGCATATACAGTTTTATTCAGCAATAAAGTATCTCTACTTTGACCAATTTTATACAAAAAGTATGTACTTTCACAATGTGCTAAGTAAAAGGAATAGAAGGAGTACAAAGAGTTTGAGCAGCTTTTTAGCGTTTACAGACATTGCAATCAAACACACAGCACTGCAATTCATAGAGAACATTCAAAACAATCGATGATTATGCATCTCAGCGACTCACATGTCAGAGGCAATATTTACTTCACAACTAAAGAATAAAGAAAATATTAATCGCCACTGCTGACAGCAAAGGCGTCCCATTCAAAAATATCAAACGCATACTTGCTAAAATCAATGAGAAAAATTTGACAAGGTTGTCCCATTCCAAAATATCAAATACCTACGATTGTGGAATGGGCAGGGTTTGCCATCAGTTCGGACATTGACATGGCACCTCGTGCTAAATAAACCAGCTGTTCTTTTTGTGTAGTTCCAGCGAAATCAACCAAATTCTTGCGTAGCTTTTATGATTTCGCCCATATATGTTGCAACGCCTTGAACTTATGGCACCTCAATTCTTGTGGTGTAAATGAATGATTCGATGTATTCATGAACATTTTGTGCAGTTCCCGTTGAAATCAAGCTGAGCACCCCTGTTTGCACAAATACAAAAAAGTGATTAGTATAAAGCAAACTGTACTATGAATTGACAGTTTCAACGGGCACATACATGGTCCATGTAGAGCACACTTTTAGAAAAATGGAACTCACCAGAAAGAATCCTAGAACAACATTGTACTCGCGCATCACAACAAAAAAAATGGAGATTTGTCAGTCCTTCTGAGCTGAAGTTAGTTTGTTCTTGTGGGGAGTAATGTAACCATCCTTCAACTGCTCCTTCTGATGAGAAGATAGACATGACTTCTTCATCCTGGCATAGTCGGAACTAGTCACTTCACGTACTCCATATTCTTCTTCAAAGGAAGATGATCCCTGTTTGCTTGAAAAAAATGGAAAGGAAATATTTAAAACAACACAGATGAAGCACTTCTCAAGGACAATACCACTTTTTCATGACAGTATCTAAACAGTAGCACAACACCAATAGAGATGACAAAGCTCAATCATATGGATGAAATCAGTGAGTGAGTGCCAACATTTGTCAAGAGGCTGATTGTGTAGAGCATACAGATGAAGCACTTCTCCGGAACCATCTGTTGCTATCTACGGGGGTGGCCATGCTTACTATATACTGCTCGATTAGTTTAATGTTGCGAACATCTTCTTGTGCAGTTCCACTAAAATATATGGTATCTTCAAAGAAGATCCCTGTTTGCACAAGTAGAGATAATTACGTATGGCATCAAATCAGTGGCAAAACAATTGCTCGTTCCAGCCATAGCAATAAGTTAAGATGCAAAACTATATCATTACTTGTGTCATCACAGTTCCAAAGGTTTCATTACAGACCGGAGTTGATTTTGTTTCTCTTCCACTTGTTCTTCCCTTCATCACTTGGTTCAATAATGCACAAGCTTCGCCTTCAATGTAAGATTTGGCATGTCAATTAGGGAGCGAAGTATAGTACTAAACTTAATTTTCGATGAAAGTGGCAAAATACATGCCAGCGGTTGTGAAATATCCTTATCTTACTTCAATGGGATATTACGGTGCACATACAAATTGGAAGTCTTGTCTCCATTTGTGCAGTTCACTAAAATCAAGCAACATTATCGCATAAGTAGCACAACATATGAAAGCACACCGCAGAATCAAGTGAAAGAAGGCTAGCAATCGACTTCTCATGATGCGAATTCAAACAACTCACAAGAAGAAGATCTGAACCAAATTAGCCTTAACGGATAGGAAGTAAGATCTCCTCTTGTGCGTTCCACTAAGATCAAGCAATCAAGCAACGTTGTCGGTGTGACATTTTGGTTGAACTGCACAAAACACTCTTAAAACAAAAGTGTTTTGTGCAAAGCAACAAAAGGTCACAATGGCAACGAGGTGAAGTAGATAACCTGTTTACACAGAGGTGCAAAGGAAACAATTAGTGGTCAATAACGGTGGATGACACAGAAGCCAACAAAAAGAAGCATCTACCTTATCTAAATGGGAAAGAAAGCAAGACAATAGCATTTCTCAAACGGTGGCATTGATTAATATTAACATAGAGATTATATTAACAATAGAATTTGTTAAACATGTAATTTTCTTTTAACTGTGGCATTACATCAATTTTCCAGCGGCATTATTAGAGGGTGTTTGTTTACAGGGACATTTTGGTGTAGGGACTAAAAAAACTCCATGTTAGTCACATCTAAACCAAACAAGAGGGACTTTTCGGGACTAAAAGTGGGCATTTGGGACTAAAGAAAGAAGACCCAGAGGGAGTCTTTTTGGGACTTTTCCAACAGTTGCCCGTGCCACGCATCACACCTTGTTTCTATTAGTTCATTACTAGGGGTAACATGGTCTTTTATCATGTCATTTTATAACCTCTAGTCCATGTTTAGTCCCTGGAACCAAGCAGGTAGGGGCTAGGGAGTTTTTAACCAAACAGGGCCTTAGATTAACAACAGCTAATGAGTTGCACGGGACAGTGGACGCACCAGCACCATGTGCATCTACCGATGTACTGTGGTCATGCACAGTTTGTTGCAACAAAGAACAAAGAACCAAGGAGCATATTTGTGTTGGTCCCAGTTTTGTTATTTTTAGACACCTTTCCCTATGTGAGCGCAGCAAATCTAGTCCTGCTCAAACTCTACAGCCTTGTCCCTTCCTTTCCTTTTTGAACTAGTACTTTCGCCCCTTCATTTCCTCTTTGAACCACGTCCTAGATTTATGCGATACAACTTTCCCCACTACTTTCCCCCATTCCTTGCCTCTTTGAACCATGTCCTAGATTCATGCTATACAACTTTCCTCCTTCATTTCCTCTTTGAACCACGTCCTAGATTCATGCTATATACACCTTTTCCCACTACTTTCCCCCACTCCTTTCCTCTTTAAACCATGTCCTAGATTCATGGTATACATGCAGCTAGAGCAATGCATGTGGAGTAATTAAAATATACCTTAAGGTTCTTGGGGCGTGGTTCGGTGGGTGACGGGACGGCTGCGAAGAAGAAGGGGTCGGAGGCCCTCCCGCGCCGCCGCTGGGTGGAAAGTGAACAGCAGCGCCGGTAGTGGATTCCCTCCCTCTGTAACATCCCAAAATTCTAAATTTTGGAATGTTATATTAAATAGATAGATTTGATTGATTGTTTGATTGATTGACTGAAAGTGAGTGAAGTTTGAAACCTTTTGAAAGTTAAATGAGAGGGAATAAAAGGACTTTCCCAAACTTTCACTTTTGCTTTTATAATCTTCGGGAATTCAAATTCTTTTCATCACAAAACCCTGGAGAGAAGATGACATGACTTCTTACATTTATTTAAATGACAAGGGGTGTTGAAAATATTTGAATTTCATTTGAGAATATTTCCAATTCTGAAACTTTATGCAACTCAATGATTTTCACGAGCGAAGATAAAATGACTTCTTCAAAACATATGAAATATGAGTTGGGAGTTTCAAAGAATTAAATTCAAAGTTCTTTTGAATTTATTTTCAATTTGGAGTTATTTGAGTTTTATTCAAATTATTTTTCTCCAAAAATAAAATAAATGGAAAATAGGGTAACATGATTCCCTACATCAGAAAATTGGAGAGAAATTAATTTGAAGTCATTTTGGTATTTTTAAAATGATTTTTGTTGGATTTTATTGGACCAGAAGCACTCTTTGCTTTATTTGAATTTGTGTGTATTTTATTTGAAGCTAGAATAATGTTCATCTTGTAGGAAATATTTTTCTGAAAATTTTGATATATTATATGCCTATATAATATTTCTATTTATTTTGGTTTTATTTTAGTTTGTCTGTTTTATAAAATAAAAAAAATTCTTTCTTTTGGACCGACCGGACCGAGCCGGCCCAGCTTGCCAGGCCACGGCCCAGCCGGCCCACGTCGCTCGCCCGTGTCCCCGAGCTCCACTCGGAGTCCGCCGCCACCACGGCACGCCGCCGCACCACCATGGTCGCCGTGCGCCGCCCGGCCTCCTCCTGCCCCCTCCCGCACGCCACCTCCTCGCCCCCCAATAAAAGGCGCGGCCCCGGGCCCCGTTCCTCTCTCCCCTCGCTCACCGCCCAGCCGCCCAAGTCGCCGCCGCCGGCGAGATCCGCCCCTCACCGCCGCCCGAAGCCGCCACCCTCGTCGCCTATGCCCACCGCCGCCGCCACCACCGCACTTTGACCTAACGCCGCCTCCCGTGCGCCTCGCCTCCTCCTGCGACGACGAGAGCCGCCACGAGCCTCAGCCCACCTCGCGGACTCGCTGGGAGTTAACCGCCACCGCCGCCGCCGGTTTCCCTCTCCCGAACCGGTACAAAACCCCTCGGTTTTCCTATGGTTTTTCTTCGGTTTTTAGATTAGAGCGGTTTATTATTCTGTTAGTTTATTTAACGAACGTTTTCTGTTTAGGTAGTTCTAGTGAACAGATTCATTAGATTAGTTCTGTTAGCGAGCGTTTGCTCGATAGATTTTTTTCTTTTTATTTTAGTTTTCGGCCAGGGACCCATCCATGAATATTTTCTTTACAGATTAGCCCCTGGTTTTCAAACGACTATAACTTTTTACTCGTTAATCCAAATCCAACGAAACCAACGCCCACTTCTTCGTTATGATCCCCTCTATCCAGTAATCCAACTCAAACATGTTTTTGAAAGTTTAAAATTTGAATCAGATCAGATTTGAATTTGAACTTCGTTTGATCATAACTTGAGTTTCGTAACTCCGATTTAGTTGATTCTTTTTGCACATTAAAGCTCTTGACCTAAAATTTCTGATAAGGCCAAATTCACATAATTTTGGTACTGTTAGGAATTGTTTTATGTTGCAAGAGTTATTTGCTTGGTTTTGATGTTTTCCGAATTATTTTCTTTGATCTTTCCGATCTTTTGAGTGATTGCTTATGTGTGGTCACTATTGATTGCTTACGATAGATTGACCGGAGTGTGACGAGTAGAACTATCAAGAATTATGAGTGCGAATCATCTTCATCAATTTTGCAGGCAAGTAACACTTTGATCATACTTTTCTCATACCCAGTTTTTATGCATTAGATCTATCCTCAAACACTTGCATGATTAGGATCTAATTAAATTGTGGGTTATGGGAAGTTGTTGAGGTAGTACCTATTACCTGTTTTATTATAAACCCTTGGGAGTTACTTCTACGTTTGCTTATTATGCCATGCTATGCTCGTAGACGTGGATTGGGTTTGAGTGAATATCCATGACAGATGTGAGATTGATAATTAATGGTTTATCTAAGGTGGCAACTTAAACACATATCTGGGTGGATTGAGGCACCTGGCTATTCCAGGATTTGCCTATCAAGGCACTGGTAGACAGGATTTGCTGTATTTCTTCGGACCGCCACCCGTGCTCAAAGGGATCATGAGATTATTCAAACTAGAAACTTCTGTGTGCAGCCACAAGCCATTATGGGCTCTGGCATAGTTGATTAAGTTGTGCGAACTCTTACGGTTAGACTAGCAGATGTAGGGGATGTAGGTTGGTACGGTCTACCCACATGTAAGGTGCTAGCGCTTCTGAAAGACTATGTCTCGGTCATCCGTTTCTCAAACACCATGTGGTGCGAGAAACCAAACGGAGGCGATCGAGTCTTGTGGGGAAAAGTGCGCAAACCTCTGCAGAGTGTATAAACTAATCATGGTTAGCCGTGTCCCCGGTTATGGACATCTTGAGTATCTAGTTCTTGGATTATCCTGTTGATCTCAACACGTTACTTAATATAATTTGTTTGGGGTTTAATAAGTACTTTTAATTGGGATTGAGAATGCTGTCAACCATTCTCAATGTTTCACAACCACCATGATAGTTAAATAAATTTATTCCTTTGCAGTAGGGAAAAATTGGCTTTTTCGCAAAAACTGTAACCATAGAGCTTTCCACCAGCCATATATGCATGTAGTATAGGCCTATTCTTTCATTACTCTCTATGTGTTACTTTGCCAGCATTTTCCATGTGCTGACCCGTTTTCGGGCTGCAACATTTCATGTTGCAGACTTTTCAGACGACGAGTAAGTGATACGTTAGGGTTACGATTTCCTATACTCAACTTTGCCGTTGGTGTTGATGGGAATCCACAACCTTGTTGTTTCTGCTATCTTTTGGATTGAGGTAATAGTATTTACGTTATTTATACATGTGATTTACCTCTGTTATAAATCCTTCGAGTACTGTGTGTGTCAGCATACCGATCCAGGGATGACACCTAAGCACAGAGACTTGATCCATTCGGGTCGGGTCGCTACACCCTCGCCGACGGCGACAACGTTAAGCCTCCTTCCCTTCCCGGTGGACGGATCCTGTCGGCTCTTTGAGCAGCAGTGAGGGGAGAGAGAGGCCAACGAAGTCTTGTTTAGATCTGGAGAGGGCGAGGGATTGTGAAGAGAGCAACTACAAGCGCCGAGGCTCCAAAGCAGAGAGGCGAGAGAGTGTGAAGAGAGCAACTACAAGTGCCGAGGCTCTAGTGTGTATATATATACCGGAGAGAGAGTGTGAAGCGTGCAAACCCTAGAAAACATTTTGACCACCAAAGAATCCTCCCGCAAAAATTATGCTCAAGTGTAGTTATCGAACCCGAGACCTCAAGTTTGATGAGCGAACAGGCTAACCAGCTACACAACCCTCCCGCTATGTTCAACGAGAGGAAAATAACCTTTTATACATTCCTGCATTCGTGTGACAGGCATGCCGTGTTTTTTTTCTGTGTGTGGGAGTCATTAGGATTTCAATCATAATTGTGTCATGTGGCTTTGGTGGTAAGACTATCCACAGTGGTGTAGAAATAATGCAGCCTTAGTCACCTTACCTCTCTCCTTGTAGTACATTGGGTCCCACAAGTCAGAGGGTGAAACAAACAAAAATAATAAGAAAAATTAAAAGCGCCAGCGGTGTATCTTACTACCTCACACATCTCGCTACTGCTCGGGAACACTGTCCAATTGATCCCTCTGTTCATGCACGTACTATTTTAAGTGAATCCTTATTATAACATGCACACAAATTTTGGGCACTTGTATTCGACTTAAGTTAGTGTGCCACCGTATCTCGTATACTTACTACTCCCTCCGTCTAGGTGTAATAAGTCACGTTAGAAGGTGCAACTGGACCAAGGTGCTACGTGTGCGTGTGTGTGTTTAACAGCATGAGTGTGTTAGAGTGTGCGACAGATCGACCTAGTCCTACAGAGATATGCTCTGTAGTGTACGATTTTAGCCGCGAGAGTCGGTGCATCCTCTCGTTTCCGGGCGTGTCCAGTAGGGACATGTGGACAACTGCCACGCCCGCTCCTGACCAGCCTGGCCCACCCAAAGCCCCTCCATCGCCTGCGTGCTTTCCGCCCAAACGGTCAGCGCCGCTCAAAGAATCGGTGCCGCATTCATGCTCGGGCAGAGCGGACGCGACCTCTCACCGGGCGCAAGAGTGATGGTTGCTTCGTCCGTCCAACTTCTTCTTTGGGTCTATGTGATTTGACGGCTCATTGGTCTTTATTATCGAGGTGGTAGGACTGCTTGGATGTCCCACGCCGCGTAAAGGAGGTAGTAGATTACAATTTTCTCCATTCTTACAGCGGAGGAGTGCAAGAGCAGTGAAAACAAGCAGGCTCAGTGATTACATGGCCCACCTCACACTATCACCGCGCGACACCTAACTCTATACATAGTACTCCCTCCGTTCTTAAATATTACTAGATGAGTCCCCGCGCGTTGCCGCGAAACAGCGGTATATCTCTCTGCGCAAAATTACCGATTTCATAGAACTAAAAAAAAATCTATAACCGCATGACAAATGTGGTAGCCAAACTAAATAAACTCCCATCATCATTTTGATCATCCCACGTAAGTAAAAAAGATCAGCCAACTCCTACTGCATAATGGGATTATATTTTTCTTTTTGACATGTTAATGGGACTTAAAAGCTCACTTACATGCATGCTACCGGTGCATGCTTGCATGCAGACATGTTGATGTGATTTAAAACCCACTCACATGCATGTGCCATGGTATTTCTGCATGCTTGCATGTGGCTTAGTGCGGAGCCTCTCAATGTCTAGATCAGACGGCTATTATGACTGATTTACTTCATCTAACGGCTATGTCAATTGGTGATGTGGCTCAAGGAGAGGATAGAGAATTCCTAGTAGTGGGGGCTAGCTATTACTAGTAGATAAGTCTTTGTAGAGATTCCACTAGGTGAACTACATACGGAACAAAATGAATGAATCTACACTTAAAATGCATCTATATACATCCGCATGTGGTTAATGGTGAAATCTCTACAAAGACTTATATTTAGGAACGGAGGAAGTACTAGTATAGTACTAGTATGCGCATCGTAATTTATCAGCGAGATAAATTTGTACAATGCTATGAAGCTTCCAGCTCTGTTACATGTATCTTGCGTCCAAGGTTGCCCGTTGCAACACTTCATCAAATACGAAGGAGACTAACATGCATGCTATTGCATCTCAATGATTGATGAGATCATAGCAAATATGTACTCCTCCGTTCCAAAATAAGTGTCTCAAGTTTGTGCAAACTTTAGTACAAAGTTGTACTACTACTAAAGTTGACACTTATTTTGGAACAAAGGCAGCTAAAGAAAAAAACGATCCATGCAGTCCCTAGCCCTTGAACCGTGAACCCCGACCAGGCTTCAATTTGTCGGGCAACGCTCGAAGCTTCCTAATAAATGAAGTTTGCAACCTTTTGACCATCGGATCATTTTGTGCAGTTTCACCAAAATCAAGATGAGCATCCCTGTGGCAAAGAAATTGAAGAAGCGTGATTAGAATAAGATTAATAGGACTAGTTGATGAGACATAAACTCATCACAAATACAAAGACGAGAAGCCAGAGAGGTATCGGTATGTGTGGGGCAAAGAAGTAGAGAAATATCCACAGGAGTGATGTGGCAGCTGGAGCAATGGTGCAAGCCGGCTGTAAAGGGAGTTGTACCGAGGGACGAGCTCAACCTTGAGGAGGGCGGCGGGAGGCAGCAATCGCCCATGTCGCAACAAAGGAGCAAGGGACGAAGGCAACCTCACCGCTTTGTGAGAGAGAACAGCGGGGACCCCTGATCGGGGACGTGCCGACAAGGGTTTTCGCCGTCGGTGACGGCCACCGCATCTACACTAAGCATCCACCCCTTCCCCAAGCGGACGTGATCCACCAGGATGTTAGAGATGTGGCCACGAGATAGTGTGAAGAGAGCAACCCCAGCAAGCAACCGTGTAGGCTGGCCCGTCCTGACTATGTATATAGTGGAGCAGTTTCCTTTTCTCTCCATATGAACCTATCATATTGCGTACGTGCCACTGAAGAAAAAAAATATTTATAAATGACGCGGCACCTACTAACCTTGCGCTTGGCATCTCCAAAATATTAACCTTGCGATTGGCTCTTCGCCTCTTCGGGAAGTCGAGCAATAATGGTAGTGCAGTATATATCGCTCGCTATATGAGACCGAATGAATTGCTGCACGCCCACCACATGGGCGAGGGTCGAGGGCGAGGGAGAGTGCTACTACATACGGAGCAAAATGAGTGAATGTACACTCTAAAATACGTCTATATACATCAGTGTTTGGAGTATGTACTAGTAGTTCATATTGAAATCTACTAAAGGACATATATATTGCAAACAATATGATATAATCTCTATAACCAAGGTAGTAGGGACGAGGAGTAAACGGAGGGAGTAGTAAATTTTTCTCCTCGTCCTGCGAGCCACCGCACGCATGGGCGAGGGAGGAGCAAGCTTCTCCTCATCCTGCGAGCCACCGCCCCCGTGGGCGGGGGAGACGGCGTACTAAGAAAGCTTCTCCTCATTCTGCGAGTTGACGGGACACATCAAAAGTACTCCAGTGTATAGAGCCTTGCCTCTAAGGCAGGCCCCACATGGTTTGCCTCTTTTTCTAATTTAACATAATGCGTCAAGTCGCAATTTGTTTGTTCACCCGTGGTAGATGATCCTCCCTCCACCAAGTGGACAACCAGTACACGTGCCAAATTACCACGTGGGCTGCCTTTTTCATATAGAAATGAGCTCCATCGTGTACCCGCGCGGGTGTGGTTGGGAAAGAGACGGGAGTACGTGCGCCGTGCATGCACCTCTTCTCTTCATGCACGTCCCCCACCTATGTGGGTGTGTGTGAGAGATACAAACCGCGTTCGTGAGTGTTTTTTGTTTTGTGGTGGGGGTGGGGGTGGGGTGGGGGGTTGATTTCGTGAATTATTTGTGGGAATATGTGTCGATGACATCTCAAACAAAATTTTGCATGCAATGTGTGTGAAATGGAGGCCTATCCATATCATACATGGAGGATCGGGCAATCCACGAGAAGAGAGGGAGGGGTCATAACTATCGATAGAGTCGAAGAGAGGATCAAGTGGGTGGGTGCGAGATCGATGAAGAGAGCCATCGAAATTGTGTGTGTGTGTGTGTGTGTGTGTGTGCAAGTCAAAGATATAGGGCGACTGGCCTACCGGAACGTTAGAGGGCACATGTCAAGTTTGTGTGTGGCAGGGAGACCTGACTAGAGCGCTTGATGTATCGGTGTGTGGGGGGGGGGTGGGGGGAGGGGTAGGCAGAGGCCTAACTATAGATGTAGAACGACTCGTATATGTGTTGAGAAGGAGAGACCCAGCTATGTATTGAGGGAGATCGGTCGACATCCATACATAACTGAAGGACGGGAAATATGATGGGATAGAGAGAGAGAGAGAGGAGAGAAAGAGGGAGGGAGAGGGAGGGAGTGGGGTAGAGTGCTGGATGGGTGATGGAGTTGCTTCTCGGAGATGTTGGGAGAGGCCTACTAGACAAACTGAGGGTGGAACTGCAATGTTATCAATAAGAGTGGGGATGTGTTTCTGTGTGTGCCTGTGCGTGATAGATCTGTCAGGACGCATCCATGGATGATGAAGGGGAACCATGTGTTTGGTAAGCAAACCTAACTAGATCCGTAGATCAATTGTTGTTTGTCGGAGGAAAGGGAGAGACACAACTAATGAGGTAGATCGATCGATGTGTGGGTAAAAACGAGTTATAAGGACCTAGCTGGCTATATGTATAGCGAGAGATCGGTCGGTGTACGTCCATTTGTTAGGGGCAAATAAGGCCCAGCGAGACGGATAGACAGAGAGAATGGAGCTAGGAGGTGGTGCGAGAGGCCCAACTACTAGCTAGATAGGGGGAGGAGCGTGCGGTTGTGAGATCGATGAAAATAGGGGCAAGAGTTTACACGTGTGTCTGACCATATGAGAGACACGAGGCAAGGACACATAAAGGAGGAGATTGAAGCTGTGTGTGTATGCTGTAGGCAGGCATTGCTGGAGAGGTTTATCGATCGGTGTGTGTCGGAAAGGAGTTGTGGAGACTCTGGGAGAATGACCTAAAGAAAAAAAATGAATGTGCCCGGTGGATAGAATGCCGAGGGAGGAGGAGGGCGAGGAGGGCGTGTGCATGCATGAGAGAAAGTTAGTTGTATCTACAAAGGCTAGAGGATTGTGTGGGTGTAAGAGACTAACAAAGATCATAATTTGATATGAAAGCGGATTCATATATTTGAATAGGAGATCATAGTGTTTTAAACATTGCATGCATGAATATAGCGGTGATACACGTGATGTGCACATGTTATACCATAATGTGATAATGCATGGCGTTTGCAACTCACAACTAAATGCCGAACAATCTAAACCATACTATACATCAAACAATCTCACATTTTATTTGAATTTGTGATAATGTGCGGCGTTTTCAGCTTACAACTAAATATCGAGCAATCTAAACAATACTATATATCGAACGTTCTCACATTTTATTTGAATTTGTGGTAATGTGTGGTGTTTGCAACTCACATCTAAATACTTGTAGGCGTAGGGGCGGGCACCATACATAATGTGATAAACACATTATACATATGAGACATGGTTTAGATTATGAAGATCTAGCTAGAGCTAGAAATGTAATGTGATTTGAAATCAAAATAAAGTGGATTCAAAAATCTAGTTCGAGTTCATATAGTACACATAGTTCATATGTAATTCGAGACTAATCATGCGTGTCTGTGAAGATAATACACAAATGATGGTTTAACTTGACAATAATTATGATTGTAGATCTTATTAAAACAGAAAAACGAATTCAAATGCTTTGACTTCACAACAATAATTACTGTAGATCTTATTCAAATTTAGTTCATATTGAAGCGGTAGTATATACGCTTGGAATGCACTAAAACGCTCATTTGAGTAGTAGGTTGCATGCATTATACACGTGGCGAAATATTTTAATTGAACATAACATGAATTCAAAGTTTTGAATGACATTTGTAGTGCGCATTGATTTGGTACAAGACACGTTAGGCTTGTCCGAAATTTCAACCCGCGCTTTGTTAGCCCGAAATATTTAAGATATATCTTTGTCTCGTTGTGCTCTGACAACTCCCTCCATCTCAACCCGCGCCTTGCTATTCCGAAATTACAACGCGCGCGAAAACTCCAACCTCCTGTGAAATCCCGACGCACGAAATGCCCGTGGTACCCCTGAACCGGAAGAACCGCCTCAAATCGGTGGGGGGGGGTACTTTCGTAACTTACCCCACATTTCGAACAAGCGCGTCTCTAAGCCATGGTTCCCCAATGCCATCCCATACGCCAACCCATTCATACACCGAGGCCGCGAAAACCTGCGAGGAAACCCCACACCCCGCTCCGTCCGCCACCCAGCCGGAGCCTCTTCCCCGACGATGTCGTCCACAGCAACACCTCGACGTCCCTCATCCACCGTACCGGATGAGGATCCGTCGTCAATCTCATCGTCCCGCCGGTTCAGCCACCCCGTCCTCCACCTCCAAGGAGCTGCCCCGATGTTCCCCTCATCTTTCGCGCCACCTCAATTCCCACACCGCCGTCTTCACCTGCACCACTGGAAGAGCATCATCATCACCGTTTCCTCGGATGAAGCTGCGGCCTAATCGGCGCCACCAAAGAGGTTGTACACTAATCGCCGCATTTTCTTCTTGATTCGATCTCACGGTGCTGCCGGCGCTCGGTCCCGAGCCGACACGGCGCGGCTCCATCCACGGCGGCGTCGTCGGCCACTTCCTCCATGTCGTCACTCCCTCGGCGGCAACGTCCACATCAGTAGGAGTTGCTGCTACTTTAGCTCTCGCTCGCGTTGCTGCTCTGCTCTTGCTCTGGGTCCCCTGCCTGGTCTGCTCTTGCTATTGCTCTTGCTCGCGCTGCTGCTCTCGCTCTTGCTCTTGCTTGCGATGCTACTCCGATTTGGCTACACTTCAGTCGACTGAATCGACTTTTGGGTCAGTCGATTTTCAAGGGGTGGGCTCGCCGGGGTGAAGGAAGAACCAGCCGCAACGGGGAGGGGGGCTCGCCGGAGAGGTATCCCGCTATCTATCTTAGGGTTCAGGATGGGGGTGGTGGTCACCGGCGGTGGCGGGGCGTTGGCGGGCCGGTGGCGTGGGGATCGCCGGAGAAAAAGCTCGGCACGTGGGGGCCTAGAGGGATGGCCGGGGCGGTGGCGGACCGACGCAGGGGAGTGTTTTCGGGGCGGGCGAGTCGACGCACCACCGGCCGCGGGCGGCGGGGGGCTGCTATTTGGCCTGTGGTGGCTGGCGGCTCGAGGGGTGGAGGTTGAAGATGAACCGCAGCCCTTGATTTCGTATCCAACGGCTGCAAAATCGACCGACCAGAGATGAAAAGTCGACGATCGACGTAGCCTCACCTTGCTAGTGCGTTCGGTTTGACAAAGAAAATTCAGTTTCGACAAAGAAAATTCAGTTTCGACGCTAAGTTCAGTTTTGACAGCTTAGTTTAGTTTCGACGCTTAAGTTCTGTTTGACAGTTAAGTTCAGAGATGAGCGGCTGATGTATTTTACATCTAGCACTTTGTGGTTATGTATTTTACGTCATGTATTTGAGATGTTATTAGAATTCCACTCAGGTTAACGTTGTTCATTGTCTCTCTTGTCCTGCTTTAGCCTCGGCGTCATACAACTCACGGAGCTGCTCCAACGATTTAAACCCTCCATCACAGCGGAGCAGACTCGGCTCCACCTCCAGACGCCTAAGATCTTCTTCCCTCCTCCGACAAAGAAAGTCAGCCGAGCATCCTCACCGCCAACCCAATCACGCCGACATCGACATTGCTTCGCCAAAGAGGTTGTACACTTGTTGCATCTCTTTTTTACTCTACATGTTATATATATTGTCCACTGAGCAAACGGATTTGTTCCTTTAGTGTCTCCTTGAAAGAAAAAACGTAGGAATTTTAATTTTCACTTGTCCTCCTTTTCAAATTCCTATTCATGAAGCACAAGACTAAGAGATAGTAGCATAATAGCATTATAACCGTACTTTTCTTGTGGTTTGACTTAATCTCACCATGCTTCTTTGCATCCTGTGATCTTCCAATTGTTGTGAATCAAACACCCAGATTGGCAGAAATCCTGTGTTTTTAAATTCTCTGTTTTGCACATGCATTCCTATCCTATTCCTGTCTATTTCCTATCTCTGCTTGTTGGAATCCTCCAATTCAAACGAGCCCTTACAGAATTACTTCTCTTACAGATAGTTGTCAAAGAAAATCTTGCGTGGTTTGTCCCACTCCTGCTGCGCCGTCGTCCACCCCAGCTCAGCTGCTCCAACGATAGAAGGGTCCAGCACAGGATCCGGCCTACGGACTGTCTTTCGCCGCCTCAGATCTTCTTCCCCGCCGCTGGTAGCCATGAAAACTGCATTACCATCATCAACCGAGCAGATGACCTCGAGGACTATACAGGTCCGCAAGAGAGGTCGCACTCTTTCGTGGCTGCTTACGTTATGCATCGCTTAATATTACATGCTACTTTATCGTCCTGTTCACCGATTAGATTCCGAGTCAGCTCCAAACTAATGGTCAAACTTGAGTTTTCAAATGGTTGTGGGGTACATATCGGGGCCGCTATCAATAGTATCTATCTACTATCTGGTTAATCTCCGGTGTCTACTATGAGTTTCATGTTGGGTGGGAAACAAACAGTAAAGAAGCCATTATCTGTATTTATTAACTGAAGCCATTATCTGCCTGCTATTATTGGTTTTGGGTCTATCCACAGGTTGCTACCATCACTCTGGATTTTTGAATGCACTCCTTACATAATCTCACTATGTTTTATTCCTATGCATGACAGTTATTGTAAACAATGGAACTGAACATGTAGAGCAAAAGAGACGAGCCTTGCATGGCAATATAATTTCATGCAAACGTCGCTCCATGGTAGGCGCAAAGGCAGCCTCCCCTCCACGCATTTCGGATTGTAATCAAGAGGAAGATATCTGTTCTGAGGGGGATTCAAAAGGAGAAGATAACTCCTATTTACCCCCTGAGGTCTTCGCTCTAACTTGGCATGCTGATGTTGGTTATATCATGCATATGGTGTCTTGCATTGCTTACTTTATACATCAAATATGTCATCTGCTTAGTTTAGACATCCTTTGTGTGAATGCCATCTGTTTAGTTTATTCATCGTTTATGTGAATTATGCAACGCCACCTTGTTTAGCCAGGCATCATATATGTGAATTTTGCAATGCCATCCTGCTTAGCCAGTCATCTTATATGTAAATTATATCAGGCCATCCTTTTTTTTCATTACATATTACATTTGTCAACAATGTTAGTACATTCAACTGCTCTTCGTGTGCATCAGCCATTTGACACGGTGACGGCAAATTCTGGAGTGAAAACAAGGTCTTCTGAGCAGACTATGCTATCTGACAAAGCGCATATCTCGCTGGTCACGTATAGCTCCTCAGAGGAGGATTCAGAGACAGATGACCAGTCCTATTCCCCCCCCCAAGGTGTATGGTCTAATTTGGCAGGGTTATGTTGCTCATATCGTGCATATGGTGTCTCGCATTGCTATGCCATTTGATTAGTTTAGACATGCTTTGTGTGAATGCCACCTGTTCAGTGTCTAATTACCATATATGTGAATTATGCATTGCCATCTTGTTGCAAGACATTATATATGTGAATTATACAATGCTATCTTGTTGCAAAGGCATTATATATGTGAATTATGCAATGCCATGCTGTTTAGCCAATCATCATGTATGTGAATTATATCATGCTATCATTTTTTTGTATTACGTGTTTAATTTGTCAACAACGTTTGTATATTCAACTACTCTTCCTGTGCATCAGCCATTTGAAGCGGTGATGGAAGTATCTGGAGTGAAAACAAGGTATTCAGAGCAAACAATGCTACTCGTGAAGCGCACATCTTGCTGGCTATAGAGAGCTCCTCAGAGGAGGATTCAGAGACTGATGACCAGTCCTATTTCCCCCTAAGGTCTATGCTCAAACTTAGCAGGGTTATATTACCCATGTCATGCATGTTGTCTTGCATTGCTTAGTTTTTACATCATATATGGATTGCCATCTGCTTACTTGCTTACTATATAAATCATATATTTGAATTATATCATGCCATCATGTTTACATAGTACATACACATCATCTATCTGAATTATGGCATGGCAACCCATTTAATAAAGACATCATATAGTTATATCATCTCATCCTGCTTAGTGTTTCTCGTCATCATATTTAGAATTATGGCATTCTATCCATGAATGTATGTGAATTATGGCATGCCAACCTATTTAATAAACACATTATATAGTTATGTCATGTCATCCTGTTTTCATAGTCTCATATTTTGAACTATGTCTTTCCATCTTTTTTAGTTAGCCATCATAATGTGAAATTGTGTCATGCTATCTTGTTTAGTGAGCCATCATATATGTGAAATTGTGTCATGCTATCCTGTTTTGGTTAGACAACATAAATATGAATTATTTCATGCCCTCTTTTATTCCCCACTATCCATTGCACCTGTCTATCATACAATGTCTATACTTTCAATTACTTTTCTTGTTTATCAGCCATTTGAATTGGAGAGCGTGATGGCAGTATCTAAGGGAGTAACAACATGGTCTTCAGAAAAGATAATGCTACCAGTTGATGCAGATAGAACCACGGTTGTACTTGCCCAAGGACCAGATCCACCACACATAACCCAGACTCTCGCAGATTTGAAAGTGCGTTATATCGACTAGAGGGGGGGTGAATATGCGATTTTTATGAATTCTTCAATGAGGAATTTGCCGGTGAGGAAATTCCTAAGTGAAGAACTACTTGCAGCGGAATAAGTACTCAGAAGTAAGCATAAGAGAATGCGGGCATGGTCATCATGATGAAATGAAGACTATCAAAGAGTACAGAAAGCGTAAACACAGGATAACGCAAGATGAAGACAAACATACTGAAGAAATTGAACTGAGGAAATTGAGAAAGTCTTCAGTTGAAGTCTTCAAACACAGATATGAACGAACACTCAACACAGTAATGAGGAAATGAAAGGGTTGAGGAAATAGAACCAGTTTGGTTGGTGAAGACAATGATTTGGTAGACCAGTTCCAACTGCTGTCTCAGTTGTACATCTGGTTGGAGCGGCTGAGTATTTAAACTCGAGGACACACAGTCCGGACACCCGATCGCTGAGCACGCAGCTCAGACACCAAGTCCTCACCGTATTCTCCTTGAACTAAGGTCACATGACCTCGTCCAATCACTGTGGTAAGTCTTGAGCGACTTCCAAACCTTCACAGACTTGGTCACTCGGCGATCCACAATTCCTCTTGGATGCTCTAGACCATGATGCCTAACCGTCTGGAAGAAGCACAGTCTTGAAAGGTAACAAGCGTCGGATCCACGCAGGATCAATCTCTTGATGATGCTCAATCACTTTGGGTTTGTAGGGTTTGGTTTTGGGTTTTCCTCACTGATGATTTTCGCTCAAAGTCCTCGGAGGATGGGTTGCTCTCAAATGACAAGTGTCAAGTTCTCTCGGAGCATCCAACCAGCTAGTGGTTGTAGGGGCGGCTATTTATAGCCTAGGGAGCAGCCCGACATGATAAGACATAAATGCCCTTCAATGATATGACCGTTAGGTGGATAAGATATTTTAGGACAGGTGCACGCAAAGACAAAGAACGGTCGGAAATTTGACTCTCAAATTCCTCGGGGCTATCATGTTCCTCCTTTGTAGGCAATCCAAGACTGGCGAATTCCTAACTCCTCGGTCGAAAAAAATTCTCGTGACTGAAGAACTTCGTCTCTGTCACTAAAGAAATTGATGAAATGTATGAGATTTCCAAAGGCTTCACTCAAGGGATTGGTAGGTGTAGGATTTTGAGTTGAGCATCACATGGAAATTTTTCCTTAGTATTTCCTTGACCCCTTTAACAATGACGGTGTTTCCTATGACTCAAGAAAGAGAAAACGGAACTACGAAAACAAAAGTCTTCACACTTCATGTTCCTCAAATGAATACTAAGTCTTCAAGGTCACACCAATTTCTTCACTTTCAAAGTCTTGAGAAAGTCTTCGAATATCAAAGTCTTGATCGAAGAACTTCATTTTAGGGTCGACTTTCTCTGTAAATATCAAACTCCTCATAGACTTATAGACCTGTGTACACTCATAAACACATTAGTCCCTTAACCTATAAGTCTTCAATACACCAAAATCACTAAGGGCACTAGATGCACTTACAATCTCCCCTTTTGGTGATTGATGACAATATAGGTTAAGTTTTCAACGGGATAAACATATGAAGTGTAACTACTGATATTGAGGAATTTGATTGCAAAATATAGAAGAACTCCCCCTGAAGATGTGCATAGTGAGGAATTTGCTTTTGAGGCAATGCACATTTGAAGAGTTGAATCATGGAGATCTCCCCCTATATCTTGTAATTCATACACGCATTTGACATATAATATGAAGAATTTGAAAATGCATGATGAAATATGGTGCTTGATGAAATTCAGCATGCGTGCGATAACATTAATGAGGAACAAGCATGCAAAATAACGCATCAAGAGTATCAAAGCACATTGCATCAAAAGTATCAGAGCACAGTGCATCAAAAGTATCAAAGCACCATCGGGTTTAAGATTACAACTCGATCCAATAAAAGTTTCAGAAGAACGAGAGTTGTAACTTAACAAAAAATTGCCCATATAATAGACCCGCTTGAAGACTAACTCACATTTCTCCCCCTTTGCCATCAAATAACCAAAAGGATCGAAACTGAGGACTTACGCCCCTGAAGAATTTCAAGTTGATGAAGGAGCGCCAGCGTTGTTGGGGTCGGTTGTCGTAGTAGGGCCTGCCGCAGTGTCATCCAAGTCTTCATTTTCATCAGTGTCTCGTGATGAAGAATAGAAGCTGGCCACCAAGGAAGGAACTTTGACCTTCTTGTATTTCTTCTGAGGAGGTGCGACCAGTCAAATTCTTCCTTGAGACCCATTGTCGCCGGTTGTTCCGCAACAGTAGACATTAGAAAGAACAGCCAGTGCGTTTGAAGGTTTCATGGAGGTAGTAGTGGTTTTATTCACCGCATTGTGTGTAGAGGTCATGTTGTGAAGAATTGAACCAAACTGACGCTTGACCCATTTATGATTGCGATCAACCTTCTGATGAAGACCGAGGAGTAACTCACGATCACTCATCACCCTGGGTGCTGTGGCTTGAGGACTTTGCTTGGCTGAGGTATTTGCGGCAGAGTCATGTGTGGCAGAGTCATCATTGGTGGAGTAGGATGCAGCTTTGCGAAACTGACCATCCAATGGACGAGTGCCTTCATCGATCACAGCAGCTTGCCTTGCCCTTGTCATCACCGAGGTAAATGTCCGCTTGAGGACTTCAATCGGGGCAAGTAGCTGCGGTGGTTCGAGTATCAGCCTTGTAATTGAGTGAAGACCTTGTCCTGATGAATCTCATGATCCAAGGTGCATAAGGCTTCAGCTCAAATGGTGACATAGCAATGTTCGCCAGAGTCCTCATGAAGAAATCATGGAAGTTGATGGGAACGCCATGAATGATATTGAAAAGCATATTCTTCATGATGCCAACGACTTCTTCATCATTTGAGTCGTGGCCTTTGATAGGACTCATTGTCTTCGTCAGAATCCGATAGACAGTCCGAGGCACATACAATAATTCCTTGACGAGGAATTTGGTTCTTGGGGCCTGCCACGGCTTGAAAGGCTTCATCAAGACTTGCATATAGTGATTTGAAAGCTCGGGTTCGTTGTAGATACAACGAGCACCATCAAGTGGAGGATCGAGTGGTAGGGCACGAAGCAATTCATTCTTGGTGCCTTGTAGTGAGTGTTTTCGGACATCGATCTAACACCCATGAGTTCACATCTTCGCGTCTCCGTGATGTGCAGCATTGCATAGAATTGAAGAATGAGTTCTTCATTCCAATCACGATATCGGTGCAGAAATTCAAGTCCCGCATCGTGAAGAACACCGAGGACCGGCTCAAGCCCGGCAGAGATTCCATGTCCACATGAGGAATATGTGCATGATCGAAGACTTTGTCTTTGTTGAACAACACCGAGGAATAGAAATTGGCTTGACCGGCAGTCCGTAAACGCCTCTTCCTTATCTGAGCAGAATCATATGGATTGTAATCGATGAAGAATACGTGCTCGCCAAGAAATCTTCAGCCTTGAACTTTTTCTTGTTGAGAAGGGATTCTTTGGCTTAGGCAGTAGAGTGTCAGTGAGTTGCATCACGACCTCTGGAATCACAATCTCAGGTTCTTGGCCGAGGAATTTCTGGTTCCTCTACATGTGCGTCGAGGATCAGTGCGGCAGAGTTCATCGGCTTAGTGGCTGGAATTTCTTCATGTCTGATGAAGTGGAATGAGTTTCTTGAGCCCATTTGAACTGTTGGAGCAGGGACCGAGGAATCTGTTGAATTGGGTTGAAGAGTGGAGAATTTGGATCTGACTTTCCCAAAAGTCATCGTTCATCACCGCATTGTGCTTCAAATATCCACATCTTCTTCAATTTCCTCAACACCGCCTCTTCACCGTGAACCGAGGCATAGGCGAGAAATGATTGGGGTTGAAGGGATTGCTTCCACTTCAATTTCTTCATCAATCTGCTCTCGACGAAGCAAAGCAGAATGATTTTCTTCATCGATCCGCTTGGGATCTCATAATCTTCACCAAAAGGAACAAGGTCCTTTGATGGCACGGAGGAAATTGGAACAGCATCAATGGGATTTTCAAATGAGCTGGTCATTGTCTTCATCTTCTTCGGGGCTGAAGAATTTGAAGCAGCAGATGCTTTCCTTTTCTTCACTGCAGCTCGTTCTGCAGCCTTGGTCTTCTTCACATCGATGCGATGGAAGGATTGGAGTTGGTGTAGGCGCAGGAGGAGCCGAGGAATCTGGTTAATTTCCTCAGTATGGCGATGCAGCTTGCCTGACTTCTTCAGATTTCTTGAGCGCACCACTAGTGGATGCCACGCAATTTCTTCAATGGCTGGAATGGAGTCATCAGCCTGGAACTAGCATTGTCTTCACAGAGCCTAAACTTCATCGGGGTGCTGGCATGTTCTTCAGTCGGCTGAGCTGAGGCTCCAGCCTGAGGAATTTCTTGTTGTGTTGGGGCTGCAACATTGGTGAACTTCTTCATCAGGTTGACGAATCTGACTTTGGCTCCTTGCCAATCAGCATAATAGGAGTCAAATTTGTCGCTGAGGGCTTTGATGTCAGCCTGCATCTTGATAAGTTCTTCAGCTTGTCATTTTGACAACGTTTTTCTTCAATGATTTCTCCTTTCAGATCTGCGATTTCTTGATCTCTCTGTCAGATCAAATTTCCATTTCTCCTCTTGGATGAAATGAGTCAAGATGTGACTTTGGCGGTGTCAACTTGAAGTCGCATAGGAGTGTTTGGGTCCTTGTGCGTAGATCAATGTAGTCTAGGATCGCTCTTGGATCCAACAAAGATGGCACAGTGTGCCTTTGGCTCTAGCGCCCTTTCTTGGCGGTCTCGATGATTTCCACAAGTTCATCATCATCAGCCTCATCATCTTCAATGGCTCTTGGAAGGCGACTGTTTCTTCTTGGGACTTGGCCTAGGACCTCGTCCACCGTGGCCTTAGTCTTGACAAAGTTAGGGCAGATGAAGAATTTGGTGCCGAGGAACTTGTCAAACACTAGAGGCAATGGAGATGCTGCAGTCCTTTGGCACGTGGCCGATGCACAGTCTTGAGGACTTTGTCGGAACTGCTGAGGACTTGGGAGGAGCTGAGGATTTGGGAGGAGCTGGAGCAGCATGAGGAATTGGCCGTGAGGGCACAACTGAGGAACTTGGCCGTGAGGGCACTGTTGGTGAAGCACTTGGCTTGTGTGCGGGCTTCTTTGCCATAGATTTTCTTGGCTTGACAGAGGCCTCGATGGCAGCAGCATGAGCAGAGTCCTCATTAAATTTCCTCACCGCCTCGTTGGCTTGTCTTGCCAATTTGGCTTGGCGCTTGGCCCATTCTTGGAAAGTCCTCACCACGCTTGATGTTTGGTGGGGTCGACTTCTTGACCAGTGCCAATGGAGCTCTTGGGCATGGAGGATTGAGAGCGAATTTCTTCATGTACTTTGGAGTTACATATCATACTCCTCCATTCCTTGCCCATCTCCGTTCAATCCTTTGAATGCGCACCTTGCGCTGATTTTTGTTCTCTTTGCGAACTCGGCTTCATCAGTGTGCAATAATCAAGATAGATTTCCTCAGAATCTCAAACGCAGATCATGACCTCGTGCCTCTTTCCTCCTTTCTGTGGCTTCTTTCCTTCGCCATATTCTTCAGCTGAGGAATTTGAACAATCAAATTCTCTGAAGAGGTATGCAACTTTTCTTCGAGGAACGCTGCAAATGAGTTAAGTTGATGAGAACCTAGTGATTCAGCAGCGGACATGAGTACCTGTGAACAGAGTATAGTTGCGAGGAATTTGGAGAGGTCATATGCGTTCTCAGAAGGTTTTTCAAAAAGAACTAGTTTGAGGAATTTGACCAGATGAGCCTTGAAGAATTTCACTAAGCGATCTTTGTCTTAGTTCCAGAGTCGTATAGATCGAGGATCCACACAATTGAGGTATCTTGAAGAAAATCATTGCTTAGAGAAACGAATCAAGAGCATATTTTGTTTGAGGTGTTCATATGTGTGAAGATTTGAAGAATAAACACCTTTGAAGATTTTCAGGAAGGTTTGAGAATCAAAGCGAGTAATAAAAATAACTTTTAATTACCCGAACTGAAGAACACGACGAACTGAGAAGAATAGATGGGAAGTTCGTCAGGTTAGATCTTCCACGCCCTAACTTGGCGGAGGAAGACAGCTATGGCGGCGGCGGAGTGAAGATTTCTGCGGTCGGCGCGAGTACGTCGGCAACGAGGTCGAGGCAGTGAAGCTCTTCCTCACCGGCGACGATGGAGTAGCGGCGGCGCTAGGGTTTGAGAAGCTCGAGCGAGAGAAAGCAGTCGAGCGGAGTAAAGGAAGTGAGGAAGGGGAGAGGGGGTATATATAGCCACGGTGAAAAACTGTTCGCCCGAAGATTTGGGACAAACGTGCCCCTGACCCTTCTCATTCGCTTGACATGTGTCACCCACGTACTGAAAAGTGGAGATTGTGTTAGATCGTGGGTGAATAGATAAATCCATCGTGGGATGCGGAACGGTTTGAGCGGCAAAAACGAAAGTTTGGATAAGATCTGTTTTAAGGTTCTGTTCGCAATTTCTTCAGCTGACAAGGACACAGTGAAGATTTTGAACGAGTTTCAAATAGAACGCACATGAAGAATTTGTGAATAGATTGGGTTGAGTATAGCATAGAGGGAAAGGGTCCCATCACATTCACTTAGCGTAAAAAGCGACTTGAAGAAATAGCCATAAGTGAATGTTGTAGATATATATATATATATATATATATATATATATATATATATATATATATATATATATATATATATATATATATATATATATAGCCAATGAAGAAAAACGACGGAAACAGTGAAGATTTTGCAAAGTTGAAGAATTTGAAAACTCAAGAATTTCAAAACCGGAAAAAACTCAAATTGAAGATTTTCAACTTTGGTGGTGGCGTGTCCCAATCAGATAAGAATGATGATTTCAGACACGCGCACAATTGTCGAGGGTTCGAGAATCAAATTCTTCATTAATTTCTTCACACTTAGAGTGTTATTCTTCATTGATTAAAGAAAACGCTTTCTTCATGTGTTGCACATCTAAGTCATCAATTTTGCATATGTGTCGGGATGTGTGTCCTTTTCAAAGAACATTCAAGATTCTAAGATATTTAGCTCACACCGCAACTTGCTAAATCTCTTCTCATCCAAGGGCTTTGTGAAGATATCGGCTAGTTGTTCTTCGTCTTCACATGCTCGATGGAGATGTCGCCCTTCAACACATGATCACGAAGAAAATGATGACGAATCTGAATGTGCTTTGTCTTTGAGTGCTGAACTGGGTTGTGAGCAATCTTGATGGCACTCTCATTGTCACAGTAGTGAGGCACATTCTTCACGTTGATGCCGTAGTCCTTGAGAGTTTGCTTCATCCACAACAATTGAGCACAAAAAGAGCCAGCAGCAATGTATTCAGCTTCCGCATGAGAGCGGTGATACGCAGTTCTGCTTTCTTCGAGGACCAACGGACCAAAGATCGTCCGAGGAAATGACAAGTACCAGATGTTGACTTGCGGTCCACACGATCACCAGCATAGTCAGAGTCAGAATATCCAATGAGATCAAAAGTAGAGCCCTTGGGGTACCATAATCCTAGTGTTGGTGTGTGAGCTAGATATCGAAGAATATGCTTCACACCTTATGGTGTGATTCCTTCTGTAGCTTGAAATCGGGCACACATGCAAACACTAAGCATTATATCTGGCCTAGATGCACATAAGTACAATAAAGAACCAATCATGGAGCGGTATACCTTGTGATCAAAGTCAATACCATTTTCATTAGTGCATAGATGGCCATTTGTGGGCATAGGAATTTTGACGCCTTTGCAATCTTGCATGCCGAATTTCTTCAGACATATTTGAGGTATTTCTCTGAGATATGAATATGCCATTGTGTTGTTGATGAATTTGAAGACCTAAGAAGAATTTCAACTCTCCCATCATAGACATTTGATATTCTTCACTCATCATATAAGCAAATTCATCACTATAACTTTGGTCAAGACACCAAAGATAATATCATCAATATATATTTGGCACACAAACAGTTCACCATCATATGATTTAGTAAAATAGTAGGGTCGAGTGAACTGGTGTGAAGCCATTCTTCACGAAGAATTCCTTCAATGTATCATACCACGCCTGTGGGGCCTGTTTGAGACCATAGAGGGCCTTGTTGAGTCTCAAGACTTTGTCGGGATTCTTTGGATCTTCAAAACCCGGGGTTGAGCAACATATACTTCTTCCTCAAGCTTACCATTGAGGAATGCACTTTTCACATCCATTTGATATAAAGTGATATTATGATGGTTAGCATAAGCAAGTAATATGCGAATAGCCTCAAGTCTAGCAACAGTGCAAAAGTTTCATCAAAATCAATTCCTTCAACTCGTGTGTAGCCTTGAGCTACAAGTCGTGCCTTATTCCTCACCACAAGGCCATTTTCATCTTGCTTGTTGCGGTAGATCCACTTTGTGCCAATGATATTATGCTTGCGAGGATCTGGACGTTTGACCAGTTCCTGACATTGTTGAGCTCGAATCGATGTAATTCTTCTTGCATGGCCTGAATCCACTCGGGCTCCGAAATGCTTCATCTACCTTAGTGGGCTCTGTGATAGAGACAAAAGCATAGTGCCCACAAAAGTTAGATAAATGTGAAGCTTTTGAGCGTGTGAGAGGACTGGCGCTTCAATGTCATCGATGATCTTGTCAACTTGCACTTCTTTTGCAACGCGAGGATGAGCTGGTTGTCGTCGAGGAATTTGATCAGCATTTTCTTCAAAGACCATTGTCTTCACATTATCTTCAGTGCATCACCGACGTTCTTCACGACAGAATGAATTCTTCAGCAGATTCTTCATGAGGAATGACATCCTCGGTTGCCTTGAACTTGATAGATTCCTCGGAGCTGGTTCATCTAACACGTAGGTAGGTGCTCTCTTTGCGAGCCATTAGTTTCATCGAATCGCACATCTATAGTATCAACAATCTTGTGAAGAGCGATGTTGAAGACTCTGTAGGTGTGCGAGTCCTTTCCGTAACCAAGCATAAAACCTTCATGTGCTTTCGGTGAAAATTTAGAATTGTGATGAGGATCTCTAATCCAGCATTTAGCACCGAAGACTTTGAAATAACTCACATTGGGTTTCTTGTCGTTGAGGAGTTCATAGGCAGTCTTCTTGAAGAATTTGTGAAGATATACTCTGTTGATGATGTGGCACGCGGTATCAATTGCATCAATCCAAAACGACTAGGCGTTTTATATTCATCAAGCATAGTGCGAGCCATCTCAACAAGAGTTCTGTCTTGCGCTCCACGACGCCATTTTGCCGAGGAGTATAGGGAGCAGATAACTCATGAGTAATACCAAGTTCATCAAGATAGGCATCAAGACCGAATTCTTGAACTCAGTTCCATTGTCACTCCCGATGTGTCCGATCTTCACACCAAAGTTAGTTGAAGCCCTCGAGGAAAATCGCTTGAAGACTTCCTGCACTTCATTTTTGTAAGTAACAATGTGTACCCATGTGTAACGAGAGTAATCATCAACAATAACAAAGCCATATAAAGATGCATCATTAGTGACTGCTGAGTAATGATTAGGACCAAAGAGGTCCATGTGAAGCAATTCGAAGGGACGAGTAGTGGTCATGATAGTCTTAGCTGGATGCTTGGCCTTGGTCATTTTTCCAGCCTCACGGGCTCCACATAAGTGATCCTTGAGGAATTTGACATTTTCAATGCCAATGACATGCTTCTTCTTCGCAAGCGTGTGCAAATTCCTCATGCCTGCGTGACCAAGTCGCCGATGCCATAGCCAGCCTTCTGAAGCTTTTGCAAGTAGACACACGGCTGGTTGTGGTCCTCAGAGAAATCAACAATATACAAGTCTCCTCTCCTAAAGCCTTGAAGACTTTGGAATTGTCGACTTCCATGATCATAACACAACGATACTTGCCAAAGACAACAACCATATCAAGATCACAAAGCATTGAGATCGACATGAGGTTGTATCCTAAGGACTCAACAAGCATGACTTTGTCCATGTGTATGTCCTTAGAGATCGCAACCTTACCAAGACCCAATACGACTTTTGCCTTTGTCAACAAAGATGATATGCTTCAGATGTGACGGTGATAAGGAGTATCCATCAATAGATTCTTGTCACCAATCATGTGATTTGTACATCCACTATCGAGGACCCACTCATTGGCTTTGGGTTGATCATCCTGCAGATGAATTAGTGCAACTTACGATCTCATATACTTCATCGCTGAAGAATATGATATCAAGTTCATCGATGAATTTCATCAGCAAATATAACAGATAAGAAGTATGAGGACGTGTGAAATGAAAGTTCATTTCTTCATGATTAGCTGCGTCCTTTCAGAACTTTTGTCGGGCCCCAACAAATTCTTGAGACGTTTAAAGCACGCCCGGAGACCTGACCCTAGAAGAGGTTAGTCCTTTTCTTCACCACCCACATCTCAAGGGGTGGCAAAGAGTTCATCACTCTGCGAGCACCATATGAGAATGGTGGCATAGAGGCCAATCCATTTCGTTTCACATAAGAGGGTTAGGGTAAGCATATGAATAAGCGAGAGAAATTCTTCGAGGACTTATGAACATATTGGTTTGAAGAATAATGCATATTCATAGCCCTTAGCTCTACCTGCTAAACAGAGTTGTTAGCACGATGATAATCATATGAGGACTTTGATCCTTTTGAGGAATTTGATCCACGTGAGGAATTTGGTCCGTATGAGGACTTGAATCCATATGAAGAATTTGGTCCATATGAAGAGTTTGATATGGGGTTCCTATTCTTCACAGGTGGTGTCATGAGACATTCACCTGAAGACTTTCAAGGCACTTTTTGGGAACCCAGATTTTCTTCATAGGGGAACCGTTCCTACAGTTAGTGCCAACATATCTAGCAAATACTTCACCATTCTGATTTTTGAACAGTTTATAGTTGGAGTCAAATGACTCATCAGAAGAATGAGGAGATTCACATGTAAAGCCAGATAAGTTAGATGGATCAACTGGAGGTCCCTTTGCAGCAACCCATGAGGTTTTGGGATACTGCTCAGGCTTCCAATATGTTCCATCATCATTGAGTTTCCTCTCAAAGGCAATACCTCTTTCCTAGGATTTCTGTTGAGGATCTGCTTTTTAAGCACATCACAAGGAGTCTGATGCCCTTTGAGGCTTTTGTACATGCCTGTCATGTACAATTCCTTCAGCCCTGCATCGTCAGTGATACTAGCAATGTCCTCAGATGAGGAATTAGTGATAGCAGAGGCACGTGAAGAATTTGTAACAGTTGAAGCATTTGAACATTCAGGTGAAGAATTAGCAGGTTCACGTTCAATGCACTTTAAGCATGGAGGAACAAATTCTTCCTGAAAAGCGCTAATTTGTTGAGCAAGTAATGAATCACACTCCTTCTGAAGATCTTCATAACTCACTCTTAGCTTCTCAAGATCTTGCTTTCTTTGAAGAAATTCATAAGAATTTTTCTCATGACCAGACAAGAGAGTGTTATGATGACCTTGAAGGCTGTCAAACCTAGACTGAAGTCTTTGAAGATTTTCAGTCAGGGCTTTAGTGCGATCCATTTCATCACCTAACATATCATCACTTTTATCTAGCATGTTTTGAACCTTTTCAAAAGCCCTTTGTTGTTTTACAACAATCTTAGCAAGTTTTGAGTAGCTGGGCTTTAGATCTTCATCAGATTCATTTTCACTAGATTCAGAGGAGGTATATTTGAGTACCTTGGCACCCTTTGCCATGAAGCAATAGGTGGGAGCGTAGTCATCACCATCTTCATCAACTTTGTTGGTGAGGTCATTTTCTTGAGTTGAAGATGGACTTGTCGACGAAAAGCGATGGCGAGAGCTAGACTCGCCACACCGACTCAGATTCTTCGATGCCTCCTCTTCCTCATGTTCCTCGATTCAGCTTGAGTCCATTTCCTTGCCAATGAATGCCCGAGCCTTTTGGAGCTGCTCTTCTTGTGAGAAGAAGGCTTTGAGGATTTTGATGATGAAGATTTTGACGATTTCTTCTTCTTCTTAGCGTCATCAGAACTGTAATCCTTGTATTTCTTCTTCTTTAATTCCTTTTCCCACTAAGGACAATCTTGAATGTAGTGACCAGGTTTCTTGCATTTGTGGCAAAGTCTTCTCTTATAGTCATTGGATGAGGAATCACTGCTCCTTGAGGATTTTCCAAAGCGACCACGTCTTGAGAACTTCTGGAATTTCTTCACGAGCAGTGCTAGCTCCTGGCTCAATTCTTCAGGGTCTCCAAGGCTACTACCAGAGTCTTCACAATCAGATTCAGACATAGCCTTGGCCTTCAGGGCACGTGATTTTCCATAGCTAGAACCATAGAGATCTATCTTTTCAGCAAGCTGGAACTCATGAGTATTTAGCCTCTCGAGGATATCACCGGATCAAGTGACTTGTAGTCAAGACGCTCTTGTATCATCGATGCGAGTGTCAAATGAGGAATCAAGCGATCTCAACAATTTCTTCACCACCTCATGGTCGGTGATGTCGATGGCACCAAGCGCTTGAAGCTCATTTGAGATGTCGATGAGGCGATCGAAGGTTTGTTGAACATTTTCATTGTCGAGTCTTTTGAAGCGGTTGAAGAGATTGCGAAGAACATCAACTCGAAAGTCACGCTGAGTTGAGACTCCTTCATTTACTTTGGACAGCCTGTCCCAGATGAGCTTAGCAGTTTCCAAAGCACTCACTCTTCCATATTGTCCTTTGCTCAGATGGCCACATATGATATTCTTTGCTTGAGAATCAAGTTGCTTGAATCTCTTCACATCAGCAACATTCAGAGAAGGTGTGACAGAGGGAACACCATTTTCCACAACATACCAGAGATCGTTGTCAATTGCCTCAAGATGCGTTCGAATCTTGTTCTTCCAGTAGGGGTAGTCCGTCCCATCAAAGGTAGGACACCCAGCTGAGACCTTGATCATACCTGCGGTCGACATAACTAAAACTCCAGGTGGTTAAACCAAAATCACACAGAACAAGGGAGTACCTTGCTCTGATACCAATTGAAAGTGCGTTATATCGACTAGAGGGTGGGTGAATAGGCGATTTTTATGAATTCTTCAATGAGGAATTTGCCGGTGAGGAAATTCCTAAGTGAAGAACTACTTGCAGCGGAATAAGTACTCAGAAGTAAGCATAAGAGAATGCGGGATGGTCATCATGATGAAATAAAGACTATCAAAGAGTACAGAAAGCGTAAACACAGGATAACGCAAGATGAAGACAAACAGACTGAAGAAATTGAACTGAGGAAATTGAGGAAGTCTTCAGTCAAAGTCTTCGAACACAGATATGAACGAACACTCAACACAGTAATGAGGAAATTAAAGGGTTGAGGAAATAGAACCAGTTTGGTTGGTGAAGACAATGATTTGGTAGACCAGTTCCAACTGCTGTCTCAGTTGTACATCTGGTTGGAGCGGCTGAGTATTTAAACTCGAGGACACAGTCCCCGACACCCGTCGCTGAGCACGCAGCTCAGACACCAAGTCCTCACCGTATTCTCCTTGAACTAAGGTCACAGACCTCGTCCAATCACTCGTGGTAAGTCTTCAGCGACTTCAAACCTTCACAGACTTGGTCACTCGGCGATCCACAATTCCTCTTGGATGCTCTAGACCATGACGCCTAACCGTCTGGAAGAAGCACAGTCTTCAAAGGTAACAAGAATCGGATACATGCAGGATCAATCTCTTCAGTGATGCTCAATCACTTTGGGTTTGTAGGGTTTGGTTTTGGGTTTTCCTCACTTTCGATGATTTTCGCTCAAAGTCCTTGGAGGATGGGTTGCTCTCAAATGACAAGTGTCAAGTTCTCTCGGAGCAGCCAACCAACTAGTGGTTGTAGGGGCGGCTATTTATAGCCTAGGGAGCAGCCCGACATGATAAGACATAAATGCCCTTCAATGATATGACCGTTAGGTGGATAAGATATTTTGGGACAGTGGCGCGAAGACAAGAACGGTCGAAATTTGACTCTCAAATTCCTCGGGGCTATCATGTTCCTCATCGTAGGCAATCCAAGACCGGCGAATTCCTAACTCCTCGGTCGAACAAATTCTCAACGTGACTGTAAGAACTTCGTCTCACATCAAGAAAATGACTGAGCTGTATGAGATTTCCAAAGGCTTCACTCAAGGGATTGGTAGGTGTAGGATTTTGAGTTGAGCATCACATGGAAATTTTTCCTTAGTATTTCCTCGACCCCTTTAACAAAGACGATGTTTCCTATGACTCAAGAAAGAGAAAACGAAACTACGAAAATAAAAGTCTTCACACTTCATGTTCCTCAAATGAATACCAAGTCTTCAAGGTCACACCAATTTCTTCACTTTCAAAGTCTTCAGAAAGTCTTCAGAATATCAAAGTCTTCAGTCGAAGAAATTCATTTTTAGGGGTCGACTTTCTCTGTAAATATCAAACTCCTCATAGACTTATAGACCTGTGTACACTCATAAACACATTAGTCCCTTAACCTATAAGTCTTCAATACACCAAAATCACTAAGGGGCACTAGATGCACTTACAAGATTGTACCCCTACCCAGTTGGACAGAGAACCAGCTACACCCCTTCTAACCCCAACCCCGACAGATAGTAACCCAGCCCAGCTTGACATAGCACCGCCTCCACCACAGGGCACCCAAACACGAAGCGGTTAGTAAGGGAACTGCAGTGCCCAAAGCACGAGGACCACCACTCAATCCCAACTCAACGCTTAAAGGAGAAGAAGATTTGTTCTCGTGTCAGTTCTACGAGCTATGGTTCATACTCCTTTGCTCTTGCATTCTCAGATTTACTCATACCAACTATTTTCAAATTTGAAGGATGGAATTGAAACTCCAATGGCGCAAGCAGTATGTTTTAAACCTGTTTCTTTAATTGGTTTGTCTGTTGTAACCTGCTCTATGTTGATTTCAGTTTCAATTGAATAAACAGTTATGTTCTCATGTCATGCACATTACAAGTGTTGTTATTGCTCTATAGTTACCCACACTTATATTCTGCTCTATTCTGCTTTTCTTGAACAAATATTATTTGAACTGTGTCTCTATCTTGATTTGGCAACAAAACTAGAATGATATAGACCATAAAGTGACCATGGTACATAGATATATGTTTGTTTCATGCTTGTTATCCTGTCCACTTTACTACTGAACTCATTTACCAAAATGAGTTTCATATACAACATGGTAAACATGTGATGTGTCCGCTTGTTTCTCTTTTAGAATGCGGACAAAATATTGGAGAACAATACGCGTTATCCAATGGTAAAGGAAGTAATGCAGATAAGGTTCAAGATAGTGAGACATCCTGTTGGTCTCCAAGAAAGTCGATAAAACTATCTTGACGACAAGTGAGGGAACCCAAAAGTCCTGTCTTGATGTAGTGTTCGATTCTCGCCACTACTGCCGCACAAGCTCTTCAAACTCGCTGCTGAATCAGTTCGTCTTCTTGAGTCTAACCTTCAAGTTGAAAGACATTGATCGACATGTCTTGCGACAGAAGTCAAGGACCGAGGAAGTCCCCGCAGAATTCAGATGCATATTTTCCGGTGCAACAATAAGTTACTGGAGGATTTAAGCGCCAAACAAGAGAAAGTTAATAAGCTTGGTAAGCATCTTGCCACATTATGGGTACCCAGGATATTGTTTCTTGAGATCTTCAAGTGGTTTCAGTTCTGGATTTGTTTTGTCTGCAGCGTTTATTTGCGCTGGTCGCCAACTTTGACAACCAAAGTATATGATATGTGCTTTGTTCCCTATATTTGCACCGGTGGCGAACTTTGATGCCCAAAGGATGTAATATGTGTAACACCGTGATAGCCTAGCATAAGTTGCTTGCTTATTTATTTCCTTGTTGTCTTGTTTATTTGTTTGCTTGTAGTCGATGCAGTTCTTTTTAAAACTAGGCCACAATAACCATGGGCTAATATTTACTATAGTGACACCGGGCCTCCTATGGGCCGTAGAAGCGATGGGCCTTCTACGGCCGTCAGAAGCGATGAGACTTTCTACGGGCCGTAGAAACAATGGGCCTTCTACGGGCCAGAAACAATGGGCCTTCTACGGGCCGTAGAAACAATGGGCCTTCTACGGTCAGAGAAACAATGGGGCTTCTACGCGTCGTATCATTAATGGGCCTTATACGGGCAGATGACCATAACGGGCCATCGTTAATAGGCCGATTTGATGACGCTATGAAAACGCCCAACGATTAACGGACCACAAACGGGTCGATGTAACCATGGGCTGAATTTGGCCCACAAGCGTAAAAATGACAATGAACGGGCCGTAAGTAAACGAATCTTTGAAATGAGCCCAAGAATAAATGGGCTCGAGAAGGCCGAAGATAACATTTGCTTTGAAACGGCTCAATCAATAACGGGCCCTTAATGGGTATAAAGTGATATACCGTTCATTACGGGAAGTTTCACCACGGGCCGTTAATGGGTGTAAAGTGATACATTTGTTCATTGAGGGCCGCCACCACGGGCCGTTAATAGGCCAAGAGTTACATAGGGCCTCATATGGGCCGAAGACGCCATGGGCCATACATGGGCCGGTGAAAACGGGGAATCATATTGGATGGCCCATGACGCCATCGGGCCTAATTCAGATAGGGCGAACGGGCCTTGGGTTAGCGGGCCGTAAATGGGCTATATGCGAACATGCCGTTAACAGGCTTTCCATGGGCCGACCCGCCACCTTTTGACCAAGTCAAACGGGCCGGCCTTTTCACAGGAATGGGCCTCTGTTGGGCGTGCCACGTGTCGACGTATCATAGGCGCCTTCCGTCCAATGAGTGGATGACATCCGTCCCAACGATGAGTCGACATCGCAGTTTCCTCCACCAATGATGATTTTACACGTGGAAAATCCCCATTGGTCGGGTCGTTAACGGTTATCGGATCCAAAACATGACCCGATAGCTTAACGGCGTTCCGTACGGTGGATGCCACGTGTCGGTCACCCTTGACGAAAGCACTTCGTGACGCGATTTATCGTCATGGAAGTGGACACTTCTGTGATGATAATTTTGGTAATGTCATGGAACACTTCTACGACAACACATATATGACTATCTTGATTCTGTCATAAATTTGTCATGGATGTACATGCATGACAAAAAACGCGACCTACTGTGACAAACACGTATAATCACGGAAGTGTATTTTTTTGTAGTGCTAGTAGATTAGGTCCTTTTCCTTTTCTATTTTGTTTCCATTTTTTCTTTTCCTTTTGCATTTTATTTTTGTACCAAATGAGTTTTGTTTTGAACAAAACTTGGCACATAAATCTAACACAACATATTGAGATGGAGCAAAAAGTATGGGTTCAAAAGGAGTTGCCTAACCATTTTTGTTTGAAATTGAAAAGGCAAAATTTAATTGTTGCTGGACCAAAAAATAATTCCAGGGGCATTTTGGGAATTCAAAAGAGGTTGGTTCCAACATGACAAATATCCAGGGATTATTTTCTACCCTTTGAACATTTTAGTTTTCATGTTTGAGAAATTTGAATTTTGGACTTTAGTTTGAACTTGAATTTGAATTAGGATTTGGATCAAGCGAGGATTAGCAACAGTAATGTGATGACAAGGCACCATTAGCAGAGGATTACTGTAGCTTAATTATCCGGGCTTACAGAAGTGTTCCATGACATTGCCAAAATCATCATCACGGAACTGTCCACTTCCATGACGATAAATCGCGCGTCATAGAAGTGCTTTCGTCAAGGGTGACCAACACGTGGCATCCACCGTAATGGAACGTCGTTAAGCTATCGGGTCAGATTTTGGATCCGATAACCCGTTAACAGCCACGACCAATGCTGATTTACTACGAGTAAAATTCTCATTGGCTGACGGATCCAGGCACAGGTGTCACTCATCCAACGGTCGAGATGGGCCTATGATATGTTGACACGTGGACCGGCCCAAAAGTGGCCCACAAAGTTTAAATGGGCTGGCCCAACCAAAGGCCCATAAGATTTAGCGGACCATAATGGGCCGTCCCAGCTGAAGGCCCACAAAATTTAGCGGACCATAATGGGCCGGCCCAGCTAAATGCCCACACGATTTTGCAGACCATAATGGGCCGGCCCAGCTAAAGGCCCACAAGATTTTGTGGACCACAATGGGCTGACCCAGCTAAAGGCCCACAAGATTCTGCAGACCATAATGGGCCGGCCCAGCTAAAGGCCCAATATTCTCTGTCAAATCGGCCCGTCAATGGCCTGTCCTAAACTTGTCATCGACGCGGCCCATGGTCACTTCTGGTCCATTAACAATCCGCTAAATAATAATCAATAATTACGGCCCGTGTATTTTCGGCCTGTTAAAGGTCTGGCTTCATTTGGGCCCATTTACAGGCCATCAAAACTTTCAGCCCATAAACGACCGTGAAGGATTTGGGTCATATTCGGCCATGTCTGACATTCGGCCTGTTAGAGGCCCACTATAGCTTTGGGCCACTTTTGGCCTGTTGTCATTTTCGGCCTGTTAACGCCGGATGTAAACCATGGGCCATATGTGGCCCAACATCATTTCGGGCCCATTAACGACCCATATAAAAATGACGATAATCTAGCCCGACCGAAGTTCCGGCCTGTTAAAGGCCCGTGTATTAGGTCGGCGCATTTACGGCCCATCCGAATTTCGGCCTCTCAAAGATCCGCATCGTAAATGGGCCACCATTTCGGCCTGCTAAGTCCAGTGAGTTATTTGGCACAATCAGGGCCCAATCTCACTTTCGGTCTATTAAAGGCCCATGTTTTTTATGGGCTCGAGATATTTACACCTATAAACGGCATATTTTTACTGAGGGCCCAAATTATGTTTAGGCCTATTAAAGGCCCACTATGGGCACAGGCCTACCAGAAAAATATGAAAGCTTATGCTGATTTAGGCCCAGATATTTTTAGTGGGCTACATGCCAATTTCGGCCCGTAATTGGCCCGACGAATGTTGGCATGTTGGGCTCCTACGAAGCTTTCGGCCGAATACATTACTAAGATAAACCTACACTATACAAAAATAGCGTCGTAATTACTGCAGCCTGAGGCAGCATCATAAATGTTGTATCACAACAAAATAAATTCCAACCATACAACAAAAGGCCTGTTGGCATAAAGTTTATAGTCCTTCCGATAAAAGCACCATCGGATGTATAGAAGCACAGATCATTTGACACGAGTGCTAATGTTTCAGTCAGAGAATCTGATGAAGCAAAGACGATCTCCACCTTTTTCCGCCATTGTCTTGAACAATGAAGCGAATGTCCGATAGTCTGGTTTCAAAACCATTCATATCTTGACGACATTTCTCAACCACTATTCTTGTTTCTCAAAACAACGCCCATTAGGGATTGGACTTGTGTCCGAGCACGATATATCACTGCCTAGCAGGAAGATTTTGTTCAAGAGGGCGATTTGGACGAGGTTACCTTGACAACCAACCCGAATTACACAGAAGGTGCTTTTTGCCTCGTTATTGGAGAGATACCGATGCCTTTGCGCAGCAAGAGGTGACATTGTGCCTGTAGTAGCCTCGCCACCTTCGGTGGTTGTGGCTGTTCAATCATTTGTTCCATATCTCCTGAAAGTTTGAACTTGTAGATTAGTGTACCGATAAGTTACTAATGAGACAAAACAAACAAAGTAGGTTAAACGCTTATACATAACTTATTTTGGTGAACTACTATAATACATTAGCATGTATTGTAGTGCCAACTACATAATAAAATCACTTTCGGAACATATGTCCATGTAGCATGCCTACTGCATTGTCTATTTCCTCACATTCGTTGACATCTAAGGATAAAGAGACATGGTTTAAAGTAGGATGAACATAGTATGACATCATTCTTATCATGGGCAAACAGATATAAAACAAACATGCTATTTTATCATTGTGTGCGCACGTGAACATAACAACTAGATTACAGATCAAGACCAAAAGAATATCCTTCATCTCTTTTAAACCATGTAAGGTGAAATGATACGTTAAGACAACTGTGAAGAAAAGTGAACAGAGTAACTGACATTGGCTGCAAACCAAGTAGTTAAATGAACGCATCACAGTACCAATCAGTTCAAGGCAGGAGGAGTAAGGACTTACAACAGCGGCTTGAACTAGTGTGCTCATGCCCTTCATCTTGCTGGTGTGGCAATCCTTGAAGATTTGCACTGCATTCGGTTCAGGTTCTTTTTGGTCCGCATGGGATTTCCTCTGTATTTGGAACAAGTCAATATAGATACGATAATATGGCACAAAAAAATAAGGAAGTAGCAGCTATTTACAAGAGCCTCGCAGTGTGCAATATAGCTATGAGATCCTGTTGTCTGTTGGAATTTCACTTTAGAACGGTTGGTTTTGTTCTTCAAACAGTTAGCCTGGAAGAAGATACACTTGTAAGGCACATACATAAATACAAGTTCAATATGTGGTCTGATCAAATACATATAGCCTACCTGATACTTTATATCAGACCAGTGTTTAACGAGGGCTGTCTAGTCTTCCACTGGAGATGTTTGGGCGATTTCTTTGTTAGCCTTGCCTTCAAAGTGAGATTTTCTAAGGTGGTACCGATACTGTCGCAGAGCGGACTGAAAAACATGAGTGCATGCTTGTCTAGTTGCATCATCTTTCAGATCCAACTTGAACCTCATCTGTTTAAAAAAGAATGTGAGTCTTATTATGAGGAGCTAGAAAGTATGGGATAGAGCAAGACAATATTACTAATTGCGATGAATAACATTACTTACGGATAAATGGTCAAGGAAGGTGTTAAACTGGGTATTGTCTTTCTCATTCCTGTACTGGATCCACGTTGGGAGGATACGTGCATGACACCTAACGCAACGGCTGCCTCGATACTAACTTGGCTGACTCAGAGCATCACGTGGCCTTTTAAACCTGCCTCAAAATGGATCTCCATTCTTCCACCTTTAGATTTTGTTAATCTGTCAAGCATTATCCCTGATGTCTGTTTCCGCTTGCGCCGTGGTGCTAGTTCAACAACGAATATGGAAAGTGTTAGTGTACATCACACTGTGAGAGTACATATAAAGGAGCATGCAACTGCAACTTGGCTCGGTCAGGTACCGTCTTGGTGTTGATGCTCATGAGTTCATCTGATCTTGCCAAGTCCTGTTGTGTTCAGCTGTGCTTCGGAAGTAGTGTTAGGTGTGAAGGCAGCTTGGGAACTAGCCAGTTCCGGAGCAAACGAAGGAGTAACTAGTTGAGATGCTGGTACAGTTGAAGCGGATGCTGCAGCTGGTGGAGCAGGTGATACTGTGTTTGTAGATTTAGCCGGTGGACTTGGACCTTCTCTCGCACTATAAGTACCAGCAGAATCTCGACGCAGAACCTTTTCCGCTTCACCACGACGAGTAACAACACTCCCTACTATATTATTTTCCTTGCTCTTTTTGACTTTGCCATGTCAAGCTGTACCCACAACACAAAAGAATAAAATCACTCTTCGAACTCATTGATGCATGATACGCATAAGCAATACTTTGACGTAAGACAACCGTATGAGGATGGAATATGTAAGAAAAACAGGACGTCATGACATATTCACAGCTACGATGTGCAAACTAATCCGAAGGATTTTCAAGAAAATAGAAGTAATGCAAGCTAGACACCATATGAAAGATGCAACCAATATTACTCTACCAAGTTAAAAGTGTCTTGTCATAAGTGGCAATTCGAAAAAATAGAAGCAGTACAACATAGAAATCAATGCAATATGCAACCACTATCAAACTGCCATGTTAAAAGCGTCCAATCATGAGTGACTGATGCGGGATACACAACAGTACTTTGATGTAAGAACATGGTATGACAGATAGATGTAGTGTATTCTAGACACAGAAAGCCATGTCATATGCACATGTATAACGTATAAACTCAACAGGTGCAATTTAATCAAAATATAAGAAATACATGCTAGACAACTTATGCAACATGAAACCAATTATCACACTGTCAACTTAGAGCAAGCACCTGCGATGGTGGAGTACGGGAGATGAACTCATCATGTAGACTTGGGACTTCAACTTCATTAGCAGTAGTAGTGGCAAATCTAGAAAGTCTCTGTTTGCGTTGGTGCGGAGGACCACCAACATCCCCTAACTTACTCTTTTCCTTCCTATTTTCTGATATTGCCTTATGAAGTCAAAACCACAAGAAGATGAATAAAATTAGCTCTGCATAACTGGTTGATGCATGATACAGACGGACACTACTTTGATGTAAGGCAAGCGCAGGATAGGAGGATGGAATATATACAAAAAAAGACAGCGTTTCATATTCACACGTACGATAGGAGGATGTAATATGAATGAAAAAACAGTAAGCGGAAGGCATTTCAACAAAATTAGAAGAAATGAAAGCTAGGCACCATATGAACATGCAACCAATATCACTCTATCAGGTAAAAAGTGTCTCGTGGTAAGTGCCATTTCAAGAAATTAGAAGCAGTACAAGCTAGAAGACAATGCATGATGCAACCTACATCACAGTCCCAATTTAAATGTGTCTTATGGGTAAGTGATCGTTGTAGGTATAAGTTGTAAGCTACGCAGATGCAATTCAACATAATCAGAAGCAATACAAACTAGACATCATACGGAAAACGCAACCACGTATAACATTTCCAAGTAAGAGCAAGCACCTGTGATGGTGGAGTAGGGGAGATGTGCTCACCATGTACACGTATGTTCTAGAAACAGGAACACGGGTCATATTCACAGGCATTATGTGTAAAGTAAGCAGATGCAATTCAAGTTAGAAGCAATACAAGCTAGACATCATACGCAACATGCAACCACACATAATAGTGTCAAGTTAGAGCAAGCACCTGTGATGGTGGAGTAGGGGAGATGTGCTCATCATCTACATAGCTACGTTGACTGTCCAGCCTTGTGTTGTCTTGCGAATCTTGTTGGGAGGATGGCGGAGTAGAATCAGAGAGACCCCTGCTTGAGTTGTTCAAGGACCACCATCATCCACTGCCGGACTAATTTCCTTCAGCTGTAATGATTTTGCATTGTGAAGTCAAACCAATAAGAAAAAGGAATAAAATTCGCTCTTCGAACTCATTCATGCATGATAACGATTTAACACTACTCGAGGAAAGGCAAACACATGATGCGAGGATGGAATATGTATGAAAAACAGGATGGTGTGACATATTCACACCTATGATGTGGTAACTAAGCAGAAGGCATTTCAACAAATTAGAAGCAATGCAAGCTAGACACCTATGAAAGATGCAACCAATATCACTCTGCCAAGTTAAAACTGTATGTCGTTTCAACAAATTAGAAGCAGTACATGCTAGAAATCATATGCAAGACACAACCAATATCACAGTGGTGACTTAAAGGTGCCTTATCATAAGATATAGTATGTACCAAAAACAGGAAAGCGTGTCATATTCACATGTATCATGTGTAAGCTAAGCAGATGCAGTTTACACTAATTTGGAGCAATACGAGCTAGACACCATATGCAACATGCAACCAGATATCACACTGCCAAGTTAGAGCAAGCACCTTGGATGGGAGTAGGGAGCAGAGACTTGGACCTTGTAATGCACTATCAAGACAAGGAGAATCGGTCTGATGTCCGTTTACGTTGCTGCAGAGGACCACCATCATCGCCTTCCTTACTCTTTTCCTTCCTCCTTCTTGATTTTGCCTTGTCAAGTCAAACCCACAAGAATAAGGAATAAAATTTGCTCTTCAGAACTCATTGATGCATGATACTTGATTTAACACTACTTTCATGTAAGGCAGCCGCATGATAGGAGGATGTAATATGTATGAAAAACAGGACGGCGTGACATATTGACATGTATGATGTATAAAGTGTAAACTAAGCACAAGGTGCTTGAACTTGTTAGAATCGATGCAAGCTAGAAACCATATGAAAGATGAAACCAATATCACTCGCCAAATTAAAAGGGTGCCCTAACAAATGTATTTGACCAAATTAGAAGCAATACATGGCAACATGCTAGAAATAATATGCAATATGCAACTAATAAAGGTGACTCATCGTAAGTGATTGATGCAGGATACGTAAGAGAGGTAGTTTCATGTAAGAACAAGGTTAACACATAGATGCAGTGTGTACCAAAAATAGGAAGGCATGTCATATTCACGGTATAGTGTGTAAACTAAGCATATGCAATTTACCCTAATTAGAAGCATTACAAGCTAGACACCGATGCAACATGCAACACATATCACATCGCTGGTTAGAGCAAGCACTGTGATGGTGGTGTAGGGAAGTGCGGTCTTCGTGTACAAAGCTACGCTCAATATCTTCATTTAGGCTTGCTGTTTCTTGAGAATCATGTGGAGAGGATGAAATTGCATTCTTTATAAGAGTATTGCGCCTCATATTAACCAACGCAGCGGACTGTCTCATCATAAGCGATAGACGCAGGATACACAAGAACATGAGTTTGATGTAAGAACATGGTGTGATAGGCGATGTAGTATGTACCAAAAACAGAAGGCGTGTCATATTCACATGTATAATGTGTAAGCTAAGGAGATGCAATTTAACAAATTAGGAGCATTGATGAGGGATACACAAGAAAAGTAGTTTGATGTAAGAACATGGTTAATAGAAAGACGTAGTATGTACCAAAAACAGGAAGGCATGTCATATTCACAGGTATAATGTGTTAACTAAGCAGATGCAATTTACCCTAATTAGAAGCATTACAAGGTAGACACCATATGCAACATGCAATCACATATCACACTGCCAAGTAAGAGCAAGCACCTGCGATGGTGGTGTGGGGGAATTGCGGTGATCAACTAGAGAGCTACGTTGACTATCTTCATTTAGCCTTGCTGTTTCTTGAGAATCATGTGGGGAGGATGACACTACACTCTTTAAACGAGTATGGGGTCTCACAGTAACCCACCCGGGTGACTATCTCATCATAAGTGATTGACGAGGGATACAAAAGAGCATTAGTTTGATGTACGAACATGGTTAATAGACATATGTAGTATGTATCAAAAACAGGAAGGCATGTCATTATCAAAGGTATAATGTGTAAAGTAAGCAGATGCAATTTAACCAAATTGGAAGCAATACAAGCTAGACACCATATGCAACATGCAACCACATTTGATAGCGCCGGTTAAAGCAAGCACTGGATGGTTGTGTTGGCAATTGAGATCATCAACTGCAGAGCTACGCCATCGTCTCCAATCACGACATCGCACCCATTAGAGCGCTGAACGCTTAGTGCTTATCTTCAAATTACACCGAGCGACTTCTATCTTTTCTTTTCTTCATTCATCAACACCGCGTCGTAGTCTGAAATACCCATGCATAAAAAAACAATAGTGTGAGTATGGGTGAACTGTGTGCACAATTAGTACAAAGGTAAAGGTAGCGATAGCAGGTCGGTGAGAAATAAATGACGGAGACATATGATAGCTCTACAACATGCATGGCACACTAAATTACTACAGGATTCTATGAAAATAACAATGATCGAAAGCAAATAGGTCACCCATTTTTTCGCACCGTCCGATGTACAAAGAACGGGCAGATCGCTTTCATCTACCTTCAGCCATCGGTGTTGACGATCTTCCTCGAACGCCAATGACCACCGCCCAAGATTCTCCCCGCTGCGCCTCCCTCGACCTCACCGCACCGCCGTGCTTGGCACCACCCCCCGGCCATCCATTCAAGCCCCGCCGACCTCCAGATCGGGCGCAAGCAGCTCCTGCGCCCCACACCCCGCTTCCCCGGGGAACAGGCGGACTAGGTGCTCCGCGCGCCTAAGCGGGTGCTGCTTCTTTTAATTGCGGTTCGACTGACCCTGAATTGAAATCCAGGCGGGCTACTGACCTCTAGCAAAGGTGAATAGTAAAAGGGAGGAAACCTTGTGCATTTAGTATCACGAAGAAGATGCAGTAAGAAGCGCTCAACTAGTTTCTTTCGTGGGATGAATACGGTGTGAGCAGAGACGTAAGATTTGCACGAATAAGGGAAGAGGAGTACCTCTTTCTGCTGGCAGTGTTGTGTCCTCCTTCTGTTTTTCCGACGATCTTCTTGTTGTTCGCCGGAAACCAGAAGTTGTGGAGGACGGTGCAGCCTTGGACGAACCCATGGCCAAGTTGTTGAGTGTGGTGCGGTGGCCGTCTGTCGGCGGCGGGGAGGCAGATCCGAGGCGGCGAACGACGGTGTAGCGGGAACAGCTCCGATGCGGTGGACGGTTGCGATAGTGGAGCCGCAGCAGTGAGGCGCAGGACGGCGTGGTCGGAGTTGTTCTGGTACGACGCACGTCGGTGTCGGTGTCGTGGAGTCAGCTCTGCCTCGGCTTCAGCTGCTAAGTCCTTGAGGGTGTTGAGGTTGCGGTTGCGTTGGACGACGACGTCGGGGTACCGGCTCCGGCGTGATGGAGGAGGGCGGCGGTGGAATTGCCGCTATGGGGTGGAGGACGGAGGAGGCTGGGGTTTCGCTGCTGGTGGAGAGGGTGTTTTCGCGCCCACGGAGTATGAATGGGGGAACGGAGGGAGGCGGGGAACTAAGGGGGAACAATGTTTCGGTTTGAGACGCGCTTGTTTGAAATTTGGGGAAAGTTACAAACTTTCCCCCCATCTAAAATCTCGGACATATTGCGGGTTGGGGGTAGGACAGTCATGTCAGGTGTCCCAAATGTGGCCGTGATAGATTTCGGCCGAGCGCATGGGTAGGCGCCCATGGCGTATGAATGCTTCTCTGGCGTCTTGGTGAAGTTACAAACCTACCCCGGTTTAGACCTTTGGACATCGGGCCGATAGGCTACACGGGCCAGAGTCAGGACAGTAATTTCCTACCACCAAAACATTAGTCTCAAGGTTCGGGTGACCAGAGACCTATTTGGCGCTTGCTCAATATTTGGGAGCAGAAGCATTAACGTTTTCGGTTCTCTTGAATTGAACTTTCAGGATTTTTCAAACTTCACAAATCTTTACTCTTGAAAATTCTAAAGCTACGATTATTTTGGAATGGAGGGGGTACATTTGAATATACATTGTACATGAATATATATTAAAAAATATGCAACTTACCTCAGTTCATGCATGGTTCCAGATATAATCTCCTTGGTTGCAAAAAAAGTTAGATATGCGTATGAATATATATAGCATGTTCAAACTCACAACAAAGATTGATGCCCCCTTTTACATCTGATTTACAAATGCCATTATCTCGGGTTCAAATAGATGAATGCACTTCCTATGAATTTGAATCTTCTAAACCCCCTTTATGTTGAATTCGACATGTATTCTATTTCGTAGCTAGCAATTTGGAACGTATCCATGCAAGTGACAAATGTATAAAGTGCTTCACACTAACAACATGAAGTGCACTAATTAATGTTTATATATAAATTGCAAAAGCATCCATTGCCTGTATTTCAAACCGCTCTCACTCTATGGATCGATAATATGAAATAAACACATGCACATGCTAGAATTCAATTGCAGTTGAAGAAAGAGCCTACTCTTGGTACTGTATATTAGTGATAGGGGTGTGTACAAAGTACACGTGAATACCAGGCATTGCGCGTGTGTGTATACTATCGAGGAACTAGCCCCCAAGCTTGTATAACATACTAAGGGCCTAGGGTTACAAATCATATATAGTCGGCTTATCACTAGTGGGGATAGAGTCCTCCGCGACTCTGGTAGCTCCATGTTGTACGCCGAATCCTCCACATGGGTCTTCGTATAACACGTCTCGGTCCAACCTATATGTGGCGCAGGATGGAACCGACCCATGAGTCTTCATGTTGACCCACCATAACTAAAAATGATGTGCCCACCACACCACACACGCAATCGGCCACTAAGAAAATAAGCATATACAATAGTACAACGGTATCTAGCTCACGATATGTCTCCATATTTTGTTGATGACACTGACGGACTTTGCATTTGATGCGTGCTTCGTATTTGGACGACACTTGCGGTCATTGTATTTGAAGCGAAAGCACGATATGGTCACTGGACTTCAGAATAAGCTCATCACGGTCACCACATACATTTTGTCGTGCTAACCAACATGTGGTTGGATGGTTAGAGGACAATGGTTTCTCGAGCCCACCAAGGTTAAAGTCCCGGTGCTCGCATTCATCTAGTGTTAATTTCAGTATTTTCCTGCGATGTACGTTTAGTGGGAGGAGACGTTCCACTCGACTATGAGGCACCTATGGTGACTTCGTAAAATCTCAAGATCATATATGCTGGCCCACTCTCTCGAAGGTGCTCATAGGGTAGGGTTCGCGTGTGTGCGCTTATAGTGGTGAGTGCTTGCGCGTATATGTGAGCCCTTGCGTCTATACCATGTTAAACAAATACATATCATGATTATATGGTCACTGGCTCACCCGTACAACTCCGTATTTTGTTGATGACACAATCAATTGACCAGTCAAATGTTCCACGCGGCGCAACTAGTGTTGCACCATCGGGCGCGTGAATCGGGCCCCACCACAGCCCGTATATGAAAGAAAGAAATGGTAGTTTGAGTCTGCATCGTGTTAATAAAATAGGAGTACATTTTAGGGTGATCATACGGTCACCGCTCACCATACAGCTCCGTAATTTGTTGATAACACGATCAATTGACCAGTCAAACGGTCCACATTCAGCAGCGCACATTACCATAGGGCCCACCCGTCAGCGTGTATATGAACGATCGAAATGGTAATAAATTAGTGGTCGGTCGGTATTCGAAGTCGTGAGACCTCTGATTGGCAGCCACCGCCGGTTGGGGGGGCGTTCATTAGGCGGTGGGGTGGGGATCCCGGAGAAAAGCTCGACGGGAGGGGGGGGCTAGAGGATGGCGATGCGGCGCGGACCGGCGGTGGGGAGGCTTTGGGAGGGCGAGCCGCCGCGGGCGGCGGGATCGGCGGTTCGCCGGTGGTGGTGGCGGCTCGGGGGTGGAGTTTGATGATAAACTGGAGGCCCTTGATTTCGTATCCAACGGCTGGAAAATCTAATGACCAGAGATGAAAAAGTCAGTCGACTGACGTGTAGCCTCACACCGCACGTACACATGCACGCATGCAGGACATGCACGCATGTAGGCGTGCAACACTGACATGTACACACGCACGCATGCTGACGTTTAACACTGACACGTACACACGCACTCACGAACACAAGCACGTACGCACCCATGCATGCAACACTGAAACGTACCCTTGCACGCACGCAACACTCGCACGCCTGCATGCACATAGCACATGATGCAAGACACACGCTCAACCTATATGTGCATGCACCCTTTGTTAAGGACATGGATTGTTACGGGTAATAATCGATCTTATCTGTGATAAGCAATACATTGATGTTTGCAGCGGTCTTTATGAATCACAACGTATCGAATGGGCTATCAACATAGTAGGCTTATCTACATTAAAAAAGATGACGTCACACTCAATGAACAATCATCTGTTTATGAAATGCCCGCTTCTGACCGCCCTGGCCCACCAAAGGTTCCTCTGCTGTTCGCTGCCTGCGTTGGGTCACTGACATGCATGCCATTCACCCAAAGAGCCCACATGTCAGTGGAAGAACGACGCGGTGTCCTAGGTCAGAGTCGAGGGCGCCACTCATGCACGCCCGCTGAACACGCCCGCGCCGCATTCAAACGCCCATGAAACCTGCCCGTGGAAGCCGAGAAACCCACTCGACACACGCCCATTCATGACCGGGCCGGCGTTAAACGCAACGCCGGACGAGCTCCTCCCATCTGCCGTCTATTTAATCTCCTATTTAAACGAGGCCAAACACCAGCCAAGAATCGCACACCTCCGCCGCTCCCCTATCTCCTCCACCATTTTGTCCACTCTTACAATGGCTTACGAAGAGTAGTTATTCCGCATCCAAGCCGGGTTGGGTAGCCCGCCGGATACGAGCTATGCAGCTCGCTGATCCACCTCCTCCCTCTCCCGACGGAGCGATTGTCGCCCCAAGACGGCGCGCGTTCAAGAACTCACCGCCTCGAGCCAGCTCGACGAGGAGAAGCGCCGGGTGTCGTTGCTGCCGCCCACGCTGCCGCCTCGCACCGCGTCCTCCCGCTTTACGGGGCGAGACTCCCATGCCAGCGGCGCGCCATGCAAGCAATGATAGAAGCCGGTGCGCGGAGAGCAGCGAAGTCGGTGGCCAGCGCCCGCGTCCGCCGCCATCATCGAGGAGAAGTAGAACACGGAGGCCGCCGCCGCTTGTCCCATGAAGGCCACCGCGAGGCGACGCCAGCGCGTACAGCAGTGTCTTGTCGGATCCTTTTGTTGCGAGGACCTTTGTCGACCCGCATGGGCTCCATGAAGAGGGAATGTTAGGATGAACTCGAGCCGGTGCCGGCCATGGCGAAGTAGTTGCCAATATTTTGGCTACCCCGGGCAAGATCCAAACAGCCCCTCCCAACAGATTCAAATCCCTCGTTCGCCGTGGAATTTTGCCATGTGTTGTTTTCATGGACTAGCAAGATGCCCGTGCATTGCACGGAACATCAAGATGCATTTTTTACAAACTCCCGCATGCATGCAAGGGATAATTAATGTCCTCCTTTTCTAGTACCACGAGGCAAACACCATTAATATTGCATCCATTAGTGTTAGTGACCTTGTATATCTGCAAATTGTAATTTTGATAGTGGCCCCTTGTATATAAAAATGGAGGGAGAAAGATGAGAGATAAGGTGAGGAGGAGTGGGGCGTGGTGGTGACTGGTGGTCGGATCAAGGAGGCATGGGGATGGACGACGATTATGTCTTGGTTTGTATCTCTCTCACACACCCACGTAGGTGGGGGACGTGCACGAAGAGAAGAGGTGCATGCACGGCGCACGTACTCTGCCTCTTTCCCAACCACACCCGCTGGGTACACGGTGGAGCTCATTTCAGATGAAAAGGCAGCCCACGTGGTAATTTGGCACGTGTACTGGTTGTCCACTTGGTGGAGGGAGGATCATCTACCACGGGTGAACAAACAAATTGCGACTTGACGCGTTATGTTAAATTAAAAAAAGAGGCAAACCATGTGGGGCCTACCTTAGAGGCAAGGCTCTATACACTGGAGTACTTTTGACGTGTCCCGTCAACTCGCAGAACAAGGAGAAGCTTTCTTAGTACGCCTTCTCCCCCTCCCACGGGCACGGTGGCTCGCAGGATGAGGTGAAGCTTGCTTACTACGCCTTACGCCAGCTCCCTCGCCCACGAGCGCGGTGGCTCACAGCACGAGGAGAAAATTTTACTACTCCCTCCGTTTACTCCTTGTCCCTACTAGTAAGTACTTTGGTTAGTACTCCCTCCATTTACTTATACAAGGCCACTATAAAAAATACATTTTGCATCTATACAAGGCCACAAATAGTAATCGAGACAAAAGTTACTACTCCCTCCTTTCCAGTTTATGGCTCAATTTCAAAATCTCTCCAACCAAGGTAGACGGTGAGTGGTCGAATTAATTTCGTAGTTTGCACAAGTAATTAGTACGCTAGTTTTCTCAAGAAGTTATGCTTACCGAGGCATTAATTAGAACGAATGCATGGATGACCACTAAATTTCCATGAACTTGTACATGCATTGGTTAGTTTCCTCTTGACACTGCTTGCGTCGGGTGATCTAACGCACCTCGAAATCCAACATGTAGTGGTACTACTACTAGTATAGTAGAATTGAGACTTATCAAACGGAAAAACGGATGTTTTTTAGATGAGCCCTATAAACCCTAGTGGGTACGCACTCGTAAAACAGATTTTTCCAAAACTAAGTCGCCCCTTTCATGAATTCTATAGTATACCTCTCGTCGATGCTCCCTTTCATGAATTCTGTATTTCGTCACGACATGTGGGACATATAGCAATCGGGTCGACGTGTCAAGCACCAAATAACAAGCAGAACAGCAGGGGGACGACCCCACTGCATCGCCCAGAGTAGTAATGAGCAATGAGACGCCAAATCACAATGCCGCACCTTCCCGGAGGGACGGCAACCATTATTTCACACTTCGTTCGCCATCATCTCAAACCACGACTAGTATTGCTTCGCCTCAAGAGGGACACGCGATCGCCTTTGGTACATCATGACACGTGGGATCACGTGATGTGCCATGCTCCCCGCCGATCGCTCGGTAAAATCACCTCATTTTACTACACTTCCTCCGTGACGGTTTACTACATGGCATGCACGCTATTCTAGGTTGAGAATTTAATCGCTATATATGTGATGAATAGTACTCTAGCCTTTTAAAAATGTATACTTTTGTATAGTAGTACTATCGATGGATTGCACCATGGAGCAAAAATTGAAATTAAAAAGGTGGTACATATAGAGAGCGCTGTCATGCAGCCAAATTATGCATATAGTACTATTAAAAAGCTAGTACGTGCTTAATTGGGGTGCTAAATTCTATTAAAGAAATACTAGTAGTATGTACATACTCAAGAGTTAAAGTAACGAGAAGAAACATAACATAGTTCTACCGGGGCTCAAAGACAACACACCCCTCAAATTAAACTAAGCACACCTAAAATTAAACTATGCAACTAATCCGTAGACACTTTGCATTAGAAGTTTAGAACCACCATGAGCAACGACACGCCACCTTACTCGGAGTCCTCGCCCACGCCCTCGACTTCGCCCTTGTCCCTCTTCCTCTTGGCCGATACTTCTTTGCTTGAACCGCACACTTGGCTGTTGCTCTTCATCCAACCCTTGTAGATATTGAAGCAAAGGTAGCCATCCATTGCAGCGTAGTGGATGTGGTCTATATCTAGTACATTCCGATGCCATGCATGACGATGAAACGTGTATGGAGGTTTCTCCGCCATTACAGTCGAAGGATGAACCATGGCTCTGCCAGGTCAGCATTGAAGGCTGATGAGAGGGCACCAGCCGATTCTTCTAGAGGTCGAAGGGGTTGCCTACAACGAGGCCGATCCGACCCAGGACTTCTTCGTCATTCTTAAAGTCTACCGTAACGAATTTCACTGTTTGGTCCTTGAGGAAGTTCTTAAAATCCTGGCACTCAACGTCGGCATGGCATATGTGGTAGACCGAGCAAACGTTATGTACGCAAACCTGGATCACGGCGGGCTTCTTCCTCTCTTCGTCCTTTTGATCCTTCTCTCGTCCCAGAACTGTGGTGTATTCAACATCTAGCCCAGCAACCCACTCATCATCTGAGTTTTCAAACATGCGTCTGAAGCGAGAAAGGCATCTTTTCACTGTCGCGGAAGAACGGGTGTAGATGACGTCGAACTCATCACCTGTGATGGTTCTAACCTTGTACTCACCGCCGATCATGGAGATTTGGGACGCCATGGATTTGGGAGGAGGGTTAGGATTAGTGGAACGGCCGTAATGTGAATGGACGGGACGACTAGGAGCGAACCGCCGTAGTATTGAAGGACGTGCAGGGACGAGTAGGAGCGAACTGCCAGCGTGCGAACGGCACGATAGTGGCTTTCCATTCTCCCATGATACGGGCTACCGAGAGCCCTTGGATCTGAGATCGAATGGATGCATGGCGTGATTCTAGACCTATGGGTGAATATCCTATCCTGGAGGGTTATTCTGCAAATTTTCAGCAACTTAGCATGCGACCGCTTGATCTCATATCCAAGGGCTGCCAAGAGCTCAGATCATGGTCGCGCCTACCACGACCGTCGCGTCGCTCGCGCGGTCGCGCCCTTGGAGATTTAACACGGTGCGTTAGGCTAGCTGATGTTGGCATGTCATACATAGTCATCACTTAGTCACTCATACTACAACAAGGTTTTGGCTATAAGGTTGTCTATAAGTGTATTTATTGTTCTACTTCTCTATCTCTTTTTCAGATTTTCCCTCGTCTCCATAATATAAGAACGTTTTGACACTAGTGTAGTGCCAAAAACGTTCTTATATTATGGGACACAGGGAGTACTAGTATTTATTGCATTTGCCAAGGAGTGGCCACTTCCAATGAAATGGTGTTGCTAAGTTTGCTTCATTTAATTAGCTATAGACTCAAAATTGTATTTTCGCCTAGGTACACGCGCTTAGCACCGTTTCTTCCTTGGGTCACCAAACTAGTCTCTCTCTTCTTGATTAACTTGCCACATCAGACTTTATGCCTATGTGGCAAGCTTAAGCACTTGTAGGAGCAAGTAAAAGTAAGTACAATAGTGCGCTTTACATGGCATTTTTGCATATGTGGAGGAAAGAGAGGCAAGGAAAAAGTGGAGAAGTGGGCTCTCATGCAAGAGCCAGCCTCTACTATATGGTGGAGCATTGGGAGAGGCACCAGATGGAGGTGGTCAGAATCGAGACTCGACGGCGGTCGAAGCCACTGTTAAAATGATAATGGCAAGTCAAATCACGGGCCCCACCTGTCCAAAGAAGAATCATTGTCAAATCACACAACCCTATGTGTGCAGCAGCCTACTCCCTCGCCTTCTCGCGTCTCTGTCGAACCGATTAGGCGGAACTGCCTCGCCGCCACCAAAGCAGAAAAGCCCCCCTCGACTTTTAAATACAACTACATCCGCTTAAGAATCCAATGATATACTTTTTGTGACATAGTAACTCATATTTAGTTAGTCAAATGGATGACCTAGAACTACGTGCAGCCTTATAAACCGAGACGCCTAAAAATAAAAAAACCAAGACAGAGAGGGTAGTTCAGCACGTATCTTTTTAGATCAATACAGTCGGGATTCACCAAGGAGCAAAACCAAGTGGTAGGCTGCTCCTGTCGTGTTGGCGTAGCACCTCAAGCAGGTACAGTCCGCACATGAAATGGCAACACACTTAACAGGACCCCTTTGGCCGACATGTGGCTCATCCACCATCTTGTTCCACGTGCGATGCACCAAATTACAGTTCGGAGCAACGGTTGGAATTGGAGGCACCCGGTCAGAAGCGCCGCAAAGAGTAGAAAATGAGCGATGAGGGGTCAAATCACAAAGCCCCACCTTTCCCGCATTAGCTGGACGGATGAAGCAACCATCATTTCACTCTAGGGCGCAAGAGCATAAAGAAAAGAGAAAACAATGATGCGTGCGGCAGCTACCTAGGGCACCCTAGGGTAGGGGTCTCCACTACGATCCTTTTTTGAAAGCGCCCACTATAAATCGGCTTCTCCTCGTCCTCTTGAAGAAAACCGATGATGAGTGCGGCGGTAGGGTTTTAGGAGTACTACGGCGCAAGGGGCCACGTCGTAGTAAATGGGTTCGAGCCGATGCCTTAAATATGTGTGGGCCGCTTGGTTTTACGGGAACGAGGCAACATTTTGGGTTCGGGGACCAAGGAGATATAGTACGACAAAAAATTGTGGACGAGGTTTGACCGAAGGCAATGATGCATGGGCCCTGCATTTTGATATACCCGGGGCATGTGAAATTTGCTACTCTACTCAAAACTAGTAAGGTACACATGTGTTGAACGCATGAGATTTCAAACCAAATTATGAATAAATACACACTATAGCATGTAAAGCTTTGAGTCATATATGCATGATGTAGATGTTTGTTTAGTTCTTATAGTTCATCTCATTCAAAATCAATTAGTTTTATAAAAATGTTAAGATTCATGGGGTTGTGCATTGTAAATCATAAAGTAAAAAACAAATAATGGCAATTCATTTAGAAAATAATAATCAATTATGATACAGAAGATTCTAGAACAAAGGAGAAGTGCTTGTGTTTTGAGGTTTGTGCATTATGCTTAAGTTCAACCATGGAGTCTTCTAAATTGTACATGTGGCAGATCTGGTGGAATGTTGATGATATCCAATGGCCAGTAGTGCTCGGATTTTCCTATCTCTGCACTGTCGGGTTAGCTTCATATAGCGACCATCTTTCAAAGTCATTGGCACACTATATAGTTCTTGTCCCATAGTTGCATGTTTTGGAAAAAAGCTACTAGTGGGTTGTACTATCTATTTAGGAATAGAAGATGTATACATGGAAGTTGTAGGGAAAGAGATGACACGGAGCATCTCCTATGAGTAGGGATTGGAAAAGAGATGTCATTTGGTTCACATCATAGGAACTTTTTTATTGAATCTAGAGATGACATGTATCTCAATTCCTATGAGGAGGGATTAGAAAAGAGATGTAATTTGGTTCATATCATAGGAACTTTTCTATTGAATATACGCTAATGTTTATTTTCCTTTGAAATTAAGGGAGTATAGGAATTCATTCATATGAACCAAGTGGCTCTAAAGCTATGGAAATGATATCATGTTTATTTCCTTTGAAATGTGGAGTATATGAATCTATTCCTATGAACCAATTGGCTCTAAAGGAAAAAATCCTATAAAAATCATATCATATAGAGTTCTATGATATTCCTCGACACTAAAGGATGCTTGAAATTGCTGCGGGTGATACGATGGTATTCCTTTGTAGACTCCTCACCCATCTTTATAGTTACCTCTCTAAGATGAATGAAATGATATATACATGGTATTCTACATGTGCAATTTGGTACGCGAACACTCGGTAAAAGTTTGTGAGGTTCGAATTTTCAATAAAGCTATATGCACTGCATTTTGGATCGGAGGGAGCATACGGCAGTTGCTAACACTCACGTGGAAGAATTGTGTGTAGGAGGAGTGGCTGTTCTGTTAAATGACATGGCAAACCGACACCGCCGGATGCAGATCTAACGGTTCTTACAGCTGCTCGTCAGAAAAGGCTTGTGGCTAACGCTTGTCGGATAATGATTTACGGACACATGCATTGTATTGATACGCCCCCTCTCTCTCACGCACACACCCTCACGAGTCACGACTCTCCCGAGTCCTCTCGCAGACTCAAGACGTTGCACCCACCGCTCATCTGCAGTAGACGCCATGCACATATGTGCTCTTCACACCCTACCTCGTAACTTCTAAAAACAAAAGACGGCGCCACATTTTATTTTAGCTCACACGTCACACACTTATACTATTACTCTTGCGTAATGTTCTTTGGGCATAGTATATTGTACTCATCGAAGAGAAGCGTGCACGCACGCACTAGTTCTCTCACACCCACTCATGGTACACGAGGAGCGCATTTTTGAAGCTGGTACAACAAAATCACCCCACTATATATAAAAGCGGGAGCCTTAGCGCTTGCTTTACTAGGGTTCCTCTCGTTCACTCTCTCATGCTCTCCAGATCTAAGCAACACATTGGTGGCCACACTCTCTCTCAGCTCATAGATGGTCCCAAATCCGGCCGGACAACCTCGACCGGGGCAGGGGTGTAGGTGCATCGTTCACGCTGTCGTCGGCGGCGAGGGAGGAGACCAACGGCTGCCCACTGTAGCGACCTGACCTCAGATGGTCAAGTCTCTGTGTTTCAGTGTCATCCCTGGAACAGTAATGGTGACACACACAGTACTCGAAGGATTTATAACAGAGTAGCAATCACACACTTATTACATCGAATGTCTCAAAAGAGAACTTATTACAATAACATGGCTTAAGGCCATCTAATGCGATAACAACGGAAGGCTTGGAAGATAAAGTGAGTCCATCAACTCCAACGGCATAGCTGAGCTGCACGGCAACGACCTAACGAACCTTACTCCTCGTCTGAGAAGTATGCAACATAATACGCTGCGACAGAGAACGGTCAAGACATGGAATATGCTGGCAATATAACACAAGAAACAAGAACAAGATAATGCTATCACTACATGCATATTTGGCTGGTGGAAAGCTCTATGGTTGTAGTTTTGCGAAAAGCCAATTTTTTCCTACAACAATGGAATAGATTTTAATTTAATTATCATGGTGGTTGAGACATTGAGAAGGTATAACCCCAACTCAATCCCAATTGAAGTAGTTAACAACCCAACAATATTAATTAAGAATGATGAGATACATGTGATAACCCAAGTACTAGATACTCAAGATTGTCCATAACCGGGGACACGGCTAACCATGATTAGATTGTACACTCTGCAGAGGTTTGCACACTTTTCCCCACAAGACTCGATCGCCTCCGTTGATTTCTCGCACTGCATGGTGTTTGAGAAACGGATGACCGAGACACAGTCTTCAGAAACATTAACTCTCTACTCCGGGTAGACCATACAAAACCTACAAAACCCACTACCTGCTGATCTACCTCTTCAAGAGCTTCATGTAACCTACTCAACTATGCTAGAGCCCATAATAGCTTGTGACTGCACACGGAAGTTTCTAGCATGAATCATCTCAGTTCCCTTTAAGCCTGGGTGGCGGTCCATAGTAAGATCACACGGGTACCCCGGGATTTCCAAAAAAACAACAACAGACAACACTGGGTTCCCCAGGTGCCTCAATCCATGATTTTAAGTTGCCACCTTAAGTTGAACCATTAATTAACAATCTCACATCTGTCATGGATTCCCTCAAACCCAAACCACGTCTACGAGCATAGCATAGCAACATAAGCAACGCATAGAAGTAACTCCCGAGGGTTTGATAGTAACAGGGCAATAGGTTCTACCTCAACAACTACTTCCCAACCCACAAATTAAAGACATCCTAACCATGCAATGTTTGAGGATTGGAACTAATGCATAAAAACTGGGTATGAAAAGAGTATGATCAATGTGTTACTTGCCTTGCTGACGATCCGTGAATCCTAGAGACTCGTAGTAACACGCTTCGCATTCCGGGAATTCTATCGCAAACAAACAATAACTTACATAAGCAACAAGAAAAGATGCACAATCAAAACTCAACTAAAAGAGGTTGACCAGAAAGTTCAACTTAAGAACTCCGGTTCGCAAAGAGAATCAAACCAAACGGAGCAACGAAACTCAAACGGCGAAAGAAACAAGATCCATTTTACTAATCTGAACTAGGGTCAAATTTTACAGTATCAAAATCTTGTTTAAGTTGATTAAACAGAAAGAGGGTCTTGAGACAAAGATCTAGGCGCTTGAATCGCCTGATTCCGACTAACGAGCGAAAAGATAAACAGAAACTAAGATCGGATCAGAAATCGCGATCGAGAATATTCGCGGAAAAATCCGATTAAACGAAAACTGACGAACAGACTAACGAACGAGCATTCGTTAGCTGTGACTAATGGGCGAACTACTGTTTGTTAAAACGAACGTACGGACAAACGTCCGCAAATTAGAAGAACCGAGGAAAACCGGCGAACCGAAAAAACCGAACTAGGGTTTCTAAAAAAACCGAACGGTTTAAAAAAACGGCGGCTCGGATCGGCGCGGTACCTCGATGAGGTGGCTCTGGCAGGGCAGGGTTGGGCGGTGGAGCGGCGGCTCTCGGGGCGGCGGGGCTTGGCGGCGGTGGTGCGGCAAGCGGCGGCGGCGCGACGCGGCAGGGCTCGGCGAGGCTCGGGCGGCGTGGTGGTGGTGGTGGTTTGGCGGGGGTGGCGGAGTATATAAAGAGGGGAGAGGGGCGGCTTGGAGGAGGGGCCAAGGCGGCGGCGACGACGAAGTCCGGCTCGGACTCGTCCGAAGCGGCGGGCGGGTTTACATACATGCTCTCGGGGCGGTTTTGGCCGGCTTTGGCTCGGTGGGCCTTAGGCCCAATCAAGGGAAATTTTTTAAAATAATTTCTCCGACAGAAATAAAATCCTAGAAAATAAAATAAAAACCTAAAAATGCCAAAACAAATTTTCAGCGTCTAAATGAAATATTTAGAACGAGATGAACATTTTCTTGGCCCTAAAATGCAATTTTGAAAACATGCAATTTTTCAAAGGCGAATAAAATCCAAATAAAATCGGATAATTGATTTTAACATTTTTCCTCTGATATTTCAATTGTTTTGGAGAAGTCATATTATCTCCTCTCATTTATTTTTTTATATGAAATATTTTTCGGAGAGAAAAATAATTAAAATCAGATATCCTCGTTTTCATTATTTCATAAAAATCAAATATGAAAACCGGAAAATCCCCAACTCTCTCCGAGGGTCCTTGTGTTGCTTAGGATTTTCGAGGATTGCGGAGCGAAGATGCAATAAAATATGATATGCATGAATGACCTATGTATAACATTCCAAATTGAAAATTTGGGATGTTACAAACCTACCCCCCTTAAGATGAATCTCGTCCTCGAGATTCGGGTTGGCTAGAAAATAGGTGCGGGTGGTCTTTGAGAAGATCATCCTCTCATTCCCAGGTGGCTTCCTCCTCGGTATGGTGGCTCCACTGAACTTTGCAAAACTTAATAACCTTGCTGCCGGTGACTCGGCTGGCAAAGTCAAGAATCTTCACTGGCTTCTCCTCGTAAGTCAAATCACTGTCCAGCTGAATTGCCTCCAAAGGTACTGTTTCTCTTAACGGTCTATCGGCCATCTCAGCATGACACTTCTTCAACTGTGAGACGTGGAACACATCGTGAACTCCTGACAGTCCTTCAGGTAATTCCAGCTTGTAGGCAACTTCTCCCATCCGTTCCAAAACACGATACGGTCCTAAAAATCTCGGGGCTAACTTTCCCTTGACTCCAAAACGTTTCACTCCTCGCAAGGGTGATACTCGCAGATATGCTCTATCTCCAATTTCATAAGTTACCTCCTTGCGTTTCGAGTCTACATAACTCTTCTGTCTGGACTGAGCAATTTTCAGTCTATCACGGATCAGTTTAACCTTCTCCTCAGACTCCTTGATCAAGTCTGGTCCTAACAGTTGTCGGTCTCCTACCTCATCCCACATCAGCGGTGTTCTACATCTGCGTCCATACAGAGCTTCGAACGGTGCCATCTTCAAACTAGCCTGGTAGCTATTGTTGTATGAGAACTCTGCGTAAGGCAAATTGTCATCCCAACTAGATCCGTAATCTAGCGCACAGGCTCTCAACATATCTTCCAGTATCTGGTTGACTCTCTCCGTCTGTCCATCTGTCTATGGGTGAAATGTTGTATTGAACTCCAATCTCGTACCCAAGGTCTGGTGTAACTGATGCCAAAACTTTCAAGTAAACTATGTTCCTCTATCTGATACGATGGTCCTCGGAACTCCATGCAAACATACGATCCTGGACATATATATCTTGGCCAACTTCGCACTTGTATAAGTTGTTTTCACTGGGTTGAAGTGAGCCACTTTGGTCAAGCGATCAACCACTACCCATATTGAGTCATATCCTGCTTTGGTTCTGGGCAATCCGGTGATAAAATCCATACCAAGTTTATCCCACTTCCATTCGGTATCGGCATAGGTCAGAATAGTCCTGCTGGCTTCGATGCTCGCCTTCACTCTCTGACATACATCACACACGGCTACATACTTGGCAATATCCTTCTTCATACCCGTCCACCAGAAACGTTCCTTCAAATCTAAATACATCTTGGTGTTTCCGGGGTGTATCGAGTATGGTGAGTCATGAGCCTCCTGAAGTATTATCTTCCTGATCTCTGGGTCATTGGGCACATAAACTCGGTCCTCAAACCATAAGGTATCGTGCTCATTCTCACGAAAATCTTTGGCCTTTCCTTTGCTCATCTTCTCCTTTATCTCGGCAATCTCTTTGTCATCCTTCTGAGCTTCTCGAATTTTGTCCAACAATGTCGACTGAACCTCCATTTTCGCAACGAAACCTCTTGGAACAATCTCCAATCGAAGTTCCATGATATCCTCAGCTAATTCCTTCGGCAATCCCTTACTTTCAAGGATATTAGCATAACTCTTCCGGCTCAAAGCGTCTACTACCACATTGGCCTTTCCTGGATGATAGTGTAGCTTCATATTGTAATCCTTTATAAGCTCCAACCATCTCCTTTGCCTAAGGTTTAGCTCCTTTTGCATGAAAATGTGCTTCAAACTCTTATGATCCGTGGACACATCACAATGGTTTCCAATAAGGTAATGTCTCCAAGTCTTCAAAGCATGCACTACGGCTGCTAGCTCCAAATCATGTGTGGCATAGTTCAACTCATGGGGTTTTAGTTGTCGTGAGGCATAAGAAACAACTCTTTTGTCCTGCATAAGCACACATCCAAGTCCAAAGAGAGAGGCGTCGTAATAAACTTGGAACTCCTTATGTATATCTGGCAGTGTTAGCACTGGGGCTGTAGTCAAACGTTTCTTCAATTCCTGAAAACTTGCCTCGCAATCTTCTGTCCATTTAAACTTGGTATCGTACTTCAATAGTTCCGTCATTCGCTTAGCAATCTTGGAAAAATTCTCAATGAATCTCCGATAGTATCCTGCGAGTCCAAGGAAACTGTGGATCTCGCTAACTGAAGTGGGTGCCAACCATTCAGTGACTGATTGGACCTTGCTGGGATCCATTGCTATACCCTCTCCTTATATAACATGCCCAAGAAATCCAACTTCCTTCAACCAAAACGCGCACTTGCTGAACTTGGCGTATAACTGGTGTTCCTTGAGTTTCTCGAGAACTAAACGCAAATGCTCCTTGTGCTCCTCTTCATTCTTCGAGTATACCATAATATCATCGATGAACAACACAACAAACTTGTCCAAGTACTCCATGAACACCTTGTTGATCATTCTCATGAAATAGGCAGGGGCGTTAGTCAGTCCAAACGACATGACCGTATACTCGTATAACTCATACCGGGTGGTAAATGCTGACTTTGGTATATCCTTCTCGCGGATCTTCAACTGATGGTATCCTGATCGTAGATCGATCTTTGAAAACACCTTAGCTCCTTGCAGCTGATCAAACAGATCATTGATCATTGGCAGCAGGTACTTATTCTTAATCGTTACTTCATTCAAGGCTCGATAATCAACAACCATCCTTAGGGATTTATCCTTCTTTTCCACCAAAAGCACTGGGGCTCCCCAAGGTGATGAACTCCTTCGAATGTAACCTTTTTCCAATAAATCCTTGATCTGTTTCTTAATTTCCTCCAGATCATTTGCGGGCATCCTATAGGGTCTCTTGGATATTGGCCCGGTACCTGGCAGTAGCTCTATCAAAAACTCAATGTCTTTATCCGTGGCATGCCCGTAACTCCTCCGGGAAAACATCCGAAAATCCTTTACTACGTGCACTTCCTCCTGCATAACTCCGTGAGGGCATTCACTTGGCTCCTCCTAGGCACATGCCTAGATACATACTTAATCATTTTTCCCTCCGGTGGTGAGATAAATCGACTTACTCGCACAATCAATACTTCCTCCATACTTTGACATCCAGTCCATGCCTAATATCACATCCAATCCTTGTGACTCCAAGATAATTAGGTCGGATGGAAAACATGTGTGCCAATGGTTAGGTATCTGTTGCACCATCGGCTAGCCATGTACTCGCTTCAAAGTAGCTCACTAAAAGAGGGGTCCTAAGGGTTTGGGTTGGTAGTTTAAACTTATCCACAAATCCCCTTGAAATCTATGAATGCGATGCACCAGTATCGAAAATAACAAGAGCGGTAAATGACTTAACCAAAAACTTACCTATTACCGCGTCCGGCTGCTCTTCAACCCCCTCCACGTTAACGTGGTTCACTTTTCCTTTGTTGAATGGATTTGGCTTCTTCCCAGCGCTCCCATTTCCGTTTCCATTCCTTCCTTCAGGGAAATCATTGGCATAGTGCCCTGTCTTTCCGCACTTAAAGCAAGTAACTTGACTTAGGTCCCTTTTGGCGGGTGTAGCTGGATTGGAGCGGTTCTGATTGTTGCTAACTCCGTTCCCATTTCCATTCTTAGCACCATTGTGGTTATGCGATCCTCCTCCAGTGTGGTTGTGACCTCCATGGTTATGAACAAGTCCTCCCGAGTTCGGGGTTAAGCGAGGCTTCTACTGAGCTCCTGAATTATCTTCCCTTGTCCATACTTCCTTTTACGGCTCTCAATCTGCTGCTGCTTCCCTTCAATCGTAAGAGCCTTATCTACCAACTCCTGGTAGTTGTTGAAGGTTGCCACCATCAACTGCATGCTCATCTCATCATTCAGCCCTTCCATAAACTTCTCCCGCTTCATGCATCCGTGGCCACATCATCGGGGCATAGCATGATAACTTGCTAAACTCATCCACGATCGAGCCACAAGACGGTTCCCCGCCAGAAGTTGCGGAACTCCCGCTTCTTCATCTGCATGGCTCCAGCTTGAGACATGGGCCGCCGTGAAAAGCTTGTTAAACTGGTCCCAAGTAACATTGGCTATAGGAAAATTAGTCGTAATTCTCCCACCATGAGGCTGCTGGTCCATCCAATTGGTGTGCGCAAAGCGCACCTTCTCCGAGATCTGTGCAACCTGCGTGGTTAACTCCCTTCCAATACGGCATAGCCAATCATCAACAACTATTGGCTCGGTGCTACTGGAAAACACCGGCGACTGTAACCTCAGAGAATAGGCTAAGTTTTCCACTGGCGGTGGGTTATTATTATTGTTGTTGTTGTTGTTGTTGTTGTTGTTGTTGTTGTTGTTGTTGTTGTTGTTGTTGTTGTTGTTGTTGTTGTTGTTGTTGTTGTTGTTGTTGTTGTTGTTGTTGTTGTTGTTGTTGTTGTTGTTGTTGTTGTTGTTGTTGTTGTTGTTGTTGTTGTTGTTGTTGTTGTTGTTGTTGTTGTTGTTGTTGTTGTTGTTGTTGTTGATGTTGTTGTTGTTGTTGTTGTTGTTGTTGTTGTTGTTGTTGTTGTTGTTGTTGTTGGTGTTGTTGTTGTTGTTGTTGTTGTTGTTGTTGTTGGTGTTGTTGTTGTTGTTGTTGTTGTTGTTGTTGTCGTTGTTGTTGTTGTTGTTGTTGTTTATTCTGTTATTGTCGCTTCGCTATCGCTATTCTTCGCTATCGCTGTCGCTGTCGTTGTTGTCTCGCTGTCGCTGTCGCTATTCGCTTCTTCGCTGTTCTTGTTCGCTATCGCTGTTGTTGCTGTTGCTGTTGTTGTTGTTGTTGTTGTTGTTGTTGTTGTTGTTGTTGTTGTTGTTGTTGTTGTTGTTGTTGTTGTTGTCGTTGTTGTTGTGGTTGTTGTTGTTGTTGTTGTTGCGGTTGTGGTTGCGGTTGTGGTTGCGGTTGTTGTTGCGGTTGTTGTTGTTGTTGTTGTTGTTGTTGTTGTTGTTGTTGTTGTTGTTGTTGTTGTTGTTGTTGTTGTTGTTGTTGTTGTTGTTGTTGTTGTTGTTGTTGTTGTTGTTGTTGTTGTTGTTGTTGTTGTTGTTGTTGGTGGTGGTGTTGTTGTTGTTGTTGTTGTTGCTGTTGTCTGTCGTTGTTTCGTTGTTGCTTTTGTTGTCGCTTTGTTGTTGCTATTCTCGTCATCTTCATCGTTGTTGTTGTTGTTCGCTGTTCGCTGTTCGCTGATGTTGTTGTTGTCGTTGTCGCTGTCGCTGTCTTTATTCGCTGTCGCTGTCGCTGTCGTTGTTGTTGTTGTTGTTGTTGTTGTTGTTGTTGTTGTTGTTGTTGTTGTTGTTGTTGTTGTTGTTGTTGTTGTTGTTGTTGTTGTTGTTGTTGTTGTTGTTGTTGTTGTTGTTGTTGTTGTTGTTTTTTTGTTGTCGTTGTTGTGCAATGCAATTGCCCCCATTAGTCAAGTACCCTCTTCCTATTTAGTTTAGGGTTATAGAGAAATGGCTTGATGAACCCTTCCGTTCACCACGCACCGGCCCCATTCACTTGCAACTCTTAGAGGCTGTAAGTAAACAGTGCCCCACTAAATTCAAAGTGACATGTTGTTGTTGCCCTGATTTTGAACTAGCAATTGCATCAAAGCATTCTGCTGCTGGATCAACTGGGTGAGCTCCGGTGGGAAAGCAAAACCGGTGTCACGTCTTGGAGGCATCTGATGGGTTTAGATGGAAGAGATTAGAATAGAAAAAAGGTCTAACGAGAAAGCACTACCCATATGCACATGAGACAAACACAATCATTTCACTCAATCAATCAAGCAAGGGCATGCAAACGGTCTAGAATTATTGCAAAAGTGCTCACCTACTACTAAATACATGGGGGAATACTACTAATATATGGTGGTCATCTAGAAATTTTGATCGGTGGAAGACTCCATGATGTCTGCTGCAGCTTCCTCTTCGTAGTCATCATCACTAGGATCGGAATCGGTGTCGTCGATGATGATGTAATTGTCCGGGCAAGTGGGGTCGTCGTCTTCTTCTCCCGGTGGTGGTCCTCCCATGAATACTCCGATCTTCTTAACCAGGTCGTCATTCTTCTCCAGTAATGTCTTGATTTCTTCCTCATATCCATCGCGTGTAAATTTGAGTTCTTCCTCCAGCTCGATGATTCTAGTCTTCGCCTTCTTCAATTCCATCATGTCTGCGCACATCTAGTTCTCCTAACGTCGAATGTGCTGGTTTAGTTCCTGGATGAAAGCTGCAATGGATCTATCCTTCCTGGTGCTGATTACTTCCCATTGCTCGTCTCGGCGCCCACATATTTGATAGATAGTGTCCTTAAGTTCCCTGTTGTAGACTTCTCCAATGCATCCCATGGTAATGTGGGCTGCCATGCTCTTGCCTAGACTCCAGGTGGGTGCTTCGAAAGAAAATTCTATGGGTTTAGAAGTTTGCAGAACGTCCTTCCCGAACTTGTACTTGAATCATCCAGCGCCCTCTTCCGTAAGGTGGCGCTTGTATGTCCAGTGAAGCTTGGTATTCCAATGTTCAAGTATCTAGTAACTTCCTTCAAGTGGCGCCCAAAAGTGTGTCTTCATCCGGTTATGCAAACTTGTTCTTCATCTCCGCTATCCTAAAGAGTGGAAAAAGAGAGGAGTCGAAATGAGTAGAGAAGAGTGACCTATGTTTTATCTTAGTGGACGTGTCCAACACTCAACTCGGCTCGATACCATCTTGTAGCGACCCGACCTCGATGGTCAAGTCTCTGTGTTTCAAAGTGTCATCCTCGAACAAGAATGCCGACACACACAAGACTCAAGGATTTATAACAGAGTAGCACTCACACACTTATTACATCGAATGTCTTAGAAGAGAACTTATTACAATAACATGGCTTAAGGCCATCTAATGCGATAACAGCGGAAGGCTTGGAAGATAAAGTGAGTCCATCAACTCCAACGGCATAGCCGAGCTGCACGGCAACGACCTAACGAACCTTACTCCTCGTCTGAAAAGTCTGCAACATAATACGTTACAGCCCGAGAATGGGTCAGCACATGGAATATGCTGGCAATATAACACGGTAAAACAAGAACAGGATAATGCTATCACTACATGCATATTTGGCTGGTGGAAAGCTCTATGGTTGTAGTTTTGCGAAAAGCCAATTTTTCCCTACAACAATGGAATATATTTTAATTTAACTATCATGGTGGTTGAAACATTGAGAAGGTATAACCCCAACTCAATCCCAATTAAAGTAGTTAACAACCCAACAATATTAATTAAGAATGATGAGATACATGTGATAACCCAAGTACTAGATACTCAAGATTGTCCATAATCGGGGACACGGCTAACCATGATTAGACTGTACACTCTGCAGAGGTTTGCGCACTTTTCCCCACAAGACTCGATCTCCTCCGTCGATTTCTCACACTGCATGGTGTTTGAGAAACGGATGATCGAGACACAGTCTTTCCGAAACATTAACTCTCTACTCCGGGTAGACCATACCAAACCTACAAAACCCACTACCTACTGATCTACCTCTTCAAGAGCTTCATGTAACCTACTCAACTATGCTAGAGCCCATAATAGCTTGTGTCTGCACACGGAAGTTTCTAGCATGAATCATCTCAGTTCCCTTTAAGCCTGGGTGGCGGTCCATAGGAAGAGCACACGGGTACCCCGGGATTTCCAAAAAAACAGCAGACAACACTGGGTTCCCCAGGTGCCTCAATCCACCCAGATGTTAATTTTAAGTTGCCACCTTAAGTTGAACCATTAATTAACAATCTCACATCTGTCATGGATTCCCTCAAACACAAACCACGTCTACGAGCATAGCACAGCAAGATAAGCAACGCGTAGATGTAACTCCCGAGGGTTTGATAGTAACAGGGCAATAGGTTCTACCTCAACAACTACTTCCCAACCCACAAATTAAAGACATCCTAACCATGCAATGTTTGGGGATTGGAACTAATGCATAAAAACTGGGTATGAAAAGAGTATGATCAATGTGTTACTTGCCTTGCTGACGATCCGCGAATCCTAGAGACTCGTAGTAACACGCTTCACACTCCAGGAATTCTATCACAAACAAACAATAACTTACATAAGCAACAAGAAAATATGCACAAGCAAAACTCAACTAAAAGAGGTTGACCAGAAAGTTCAACTTAAGAACTCCGGTTCGCAAAGAGAATCAAACCAAACAGAGCAACGAAACTCAAACGGTGAAAGAAACAAGATCCGTTTTACTAATCTGAACTAGGGTCAAATTTTACAGTACCAAAATCTTGTTTAAGTTGATTAAACAGAAAGAGGGTCTTGAGACGAAGATCTAGGTGCTTGAATCGCCTGATTCTAACTAACAAGCGAAAAGATAAACAGAAACTAAGATCGGATCAGAAATCGTGATCGAGAATAATCGCGGAAAAATCCGATTGAAAGAAAACTGACGAACAGACTAACGAATGAGCGTTCGTTAGCTGTGACTAACGGGCGAACTACCGTTCGTTAAAACGAACGTACGGACGAACGTCCGCAAATTATAAGAACCGAGGAAAACCGGCGAACCGAAAAAAACCGAACTAGGGTTTCTAAAAAACCAAACGGTTTTTTTAAAACCGGCGGCTCAGATCGGCGCGGTACCTCGACGAGGTGGCTCCGGCGGGGCGGGGTTGGGCGGCGGGCAACGGCTCGGGCGGGCGGGTTGGGCGGCGGGCAGCGGCTCTGGGCGGCGGGGCTTGGCGGCGGCGGTGCGGCAAGAGGTGGCGGCGATGGCGGTGAGGCGCGGACGGCGGGGCTCATCGCGCTCGGGCGGCGGGCTGGTGGTGGTGGTGTGGCGGCGGGTGGCGGCATATATAAAGAGGGGGGAGAGGGCGGCTTGGAGGAGGGGCCAAGGCGGCGGCGATGGAGTCCGGCTCGACTCTGTCCGAAGCGGGCGGAGGGTTGGCACACACATGGGCGACGGCGGCTTGGGCCTACTGGCTTGGCTGGGCCTTAGGTCCATCGGTAGCTGGGAATTTTTAAAATAATTTCACCGATGAAATAAAATCCTAGAAAATAAAATAAAACCTAAAATGCCAAAACAAATTTTCGCCGTCTAAATGAAATATTTAGAATGAGATGAACATTTTCTTGGCCCTAAAATTCAATTTTTCTAAGGCGAATAAAATCCTGATAAAATCAAATAAAATCAGATAAAATCAGATAATTGATTTTAACATTTTTCCTCCGATATTTCAATTGTTTTGGAGAAGTCATATTATCTCCTCTCATTTATTTTTTTATATGAAATATTTTTCAAAGTGAAAAATAATTAAAATCAGAAATCCTCGTTTTCATTATTTGATAAAAATCAAATATGAAAACCGGAAAATCCCCAACTCTCTCCGAGGGTCCTTGAGTTGCTTAGGATTTTCCAGGATTGCGGACGAAGATGCATTAAAATATGATATGCATGAATGACCTATGTATAACATTCCATATTGAAAATTTTGGATGTTACACCTGCTGCGTCGATCGGGCGGTGCGTGCTGCTTCTCTCCGAGAGAGCGCCGACTGGAGGGCCTCCGACCCTTCTTCCCCCATGGTATTGTGGCTAAGATGCGACTCTCCGATGCCGTCTTTGCCACATGCCGACGACCCTCAGTATACATTCCTTCAAACCTGCCTTGCTCTCATCGCCTCCCCTCCCTTCGTGGATCCTTTTCTACTTCCGTCCATTGTTCCAAAGCCACCTAGACTTCTAGTATTATTAGAAGTAAAGCTAGTTCATACAATGACTCAAAGCGTTGGTTCAAACATGGAAGAAAGTGGGAAAGCTGTAGCATGAATCTAGGACTTGGTTCTAAGAGGAAACGGGGAAAGTAGTAATATCTGTCATTATTTAAATAATCAGATTTCAGATTTGCGCAAACAGGGATGTTTGTCTCCATATCGCTTTGGGATGTCTGCTCGCATCGCTTCTATCCGCAATCAAAAGCACACACCTCAGTTTTAGTACAACTGCATAAAATGAGATGGCTATCCTCGTTGCAGCTGCCTAACCTCCCGCCTTCAAGGTATCCCTACATTGGTAGTAACTAAGGCGTAATGACCAACGTAATCTAAAAGAAGCTGATTCGTATGTTTTACTTCCTGATTGCAATGCAGGGACGAGCGAAAACAACTGCATCCTAGTCCGGAATGCACTTTCTACCAGTTCATCCATGGACCAAGGACTAGTTGGCACGGCTGCACGATGGTTTTTTGGACAGGTGCGCGGACAAGAGGCATTGTGGTCTGCTTATTTCTGCAAATAGCGGTGCTTAAATTTAGTGGAATGCACAAGACTTTCAGCTGGTCAGTACACTGCATGGTTTAGTTCAGCATTCCACCTGAGACCACCATTATAATTGGTTATTCTGGAATGAGAGAACCTAACCCTGAATGGTGGCAACAAGAAAAAACTAGAGTGAACTCCAGGAAATTTAAGCCTGCCGGGAGGCCCTTTGCTCAGAGAGCTTGTTTTTTCCTGATTTGTAAACCTTCTCACAACTTAGTCTTTTGTTGTGAACTAGTATATGTTTGTTATGTTCTATGAATCATTGAGATGTATAAAATTGCTTAACTTATGCTTTTCAAGTTTTTTATGAAGACAAGTTTAATGTGAGTGTTCCACATGAGCGCTGGACTTAGCGTGTGAACGTTTGGAATTTATTACATTGTGGCCTCAATTAATTGCATGAACCACTGTAACAAGATACATAGTTGCTTATACGTCAGACAGCAGATTGTTGATTGTTAGCTGGTCGATAGCCTAGTGTTGAAGCGAGCTGAGCCAATGTGCCGTGTTTTGCACAACTGCTTACAAGTGGGGTAGCACCAACAGTGTTTACAAGTACTTATGTATACGTCGGCGCACGGTTCTCAAGCGAGTGCTCTATTTCATCAAAACACACATTGCTCGTATGATAAACCGTGACAACTTATGTCTTACCATGCCATATTCATGAAAAAACTAGTGAGGACGCATCTGTTTCGGCAACAATTACGATGGTTCTCACATGATTCACGGGCACACAAAAGTAGCAGCAGTTCCCATAGACGGATTCAAATAGAGTACTAGCCCCAGAGGGGTCGATAACAGGCAAGGTTCGGATAATTAGACACAATCCAAACTACTATTAAACACTAGCTGGGGAAACTATTTCATGCCTCGATCTAATTTGGGCTGGACACAAGACGGACCTTGCCATGAACATCATCGAGGACGTCCCGCAACAGCTCAATCAGGTGAACCTTCATGAAGACAACCTTGTGGCCTTGCCATTGATAAACTTGTTTGTGGAGGCATGCCACGTCATCTTCCTGCGTAAGCTTGACAAGAATAGTATTCCTCACAAACGAAGGAGTAGCTTTGAACTTCTTGTGCTTCAGTACACCCTGGACAACACGCCTGACAACAGTGAGGCTGGAATACAACTCTTCATTGGTATAACCACAAATGGCTTCCAGGATCCAACAGCCTAAGAACTCTGTTTTCCCAGTGCGTATATTCAGGTCGTCCGCCTCATAGTGAGTGACATGTACAACCACACAATCCTTGTCTGCATCAGGGCTCTAATTGAAACAGAAACAAATTTTGAATTACTTTTCAGTATAAGAAACACAAGTTATTTAAACCACTATGTATAGCATGGCATCGAAGCTAATAAAATTTTGCATTATTAATCACCACATACTTCCTTTTCTAAAAAGATCACCACATACTTAGATGAAAAACCACAATCAAGATCGGCAAAGAAGGAAATCACCTTGGGCAGCTCAACGGGGGGACACATCCTCGAAGGGGGAAAACTGCTCATGCAGTGCCACGGGGGCTGTAACCTCAAACGAGGCGTTGACCATCCCAGTATCTGGGGTCGCCTCGGTGGTTGCCTCCATCTTCTTAGAGCTCTCTGTCTCGTGGGGATCAGCCTCCCGCGTCTGTTCCAATATCGGCAGATCTTTGCCTGGTTCTCCTTGGTCCATCATGAAACTGACGAATACTAGGAGACCACTGAAAGGAAAACACAATCGCAATGACAATGAAACAAAAAAGAGAGTGGGGATCGGTTACTGCTTTGCAAAAGTTCTACATTCCCTTCGTTCGGAGAGAAGAACAGTGGCAGATGCAAGTGTTGCCTTTCTTGAAGACGGTGAGGGAGAAGGGGATTCAGCGAAGAGTGAAATGATGGTTCTTCGTCCGCCAAACTTAGACTGCGGGAAGGTGGGGTTTTGTGATACGACGGCTCGTTACTGCCGCGCTACGACCGGGGTGACTCTCCACCTGCATACTGCCTTCTAATTTGGTGGATGGCATTTGGGCCCGCGCGCTGCATGGCCCGCATGTCGGTGAACAAAAGTATAACGACATTCAAGAGAGGGAGACGCTTCAATGACCTAGGAGGAGCCAAGCGGTAGAGTGTCTCCACTGCACTAGTAGTAATTGTTTTTCCGGTAGCTGTAGAGTGTCTCCACTGTACTAGTAGTAATTGTTTCTCGGCCCAAGACAAAACAGCCCATCCACACTAGTAAATAGTAATATCAATTCAAAAGCCCATATATTTACTGAATGAGAGGCGCTACCCACACCCAAAGACACCCCCCCAAAATCCTGGGTGCTCTTCTTCCTCCTCGCTCCCACCCACCTCACGTCAGCTCGCTCCACTCGTACCCCCAAATTCCTCACCTCACTCCTACAGAAAACCCCAGCTCCCCTTCTTCCTCGCTCCTACAGAAAACCAACAGCTCCCCTTCTTCTTCGCTCGCACTACAACTAGGCTTGTCATTCACACTCTGCTCAAATCCGTAGCGCGACGCGACGACCTCGAGGAAAATGGAGTCGGTGACCCCAGTGCCAAGAAGATGAGGCTCCCCAACAAGCGACGCTTGTTGTAGATCCCAGACCCGCAGCGTGGGGAGAAGCGGCGACCCGCCCCACTAGATCCCAGAACCCGAGAATCTCGGATGGACCGCATCATCGATCTCCGGACGCCATCCTTGGGGAGATCATCTCGCTTCTCCCACCAAGGATTGCTGCCGCACCCAAGTCCTCTCAATTCGGTGGCGCCTCTATGGCGCCGCCTTCTTTAATCTCGATCGTCGCTATCTCTCTTCAATGATTTTGAAATCCCCAGAGCCATCATCTCCTCCCACCAGGGCTCCTTCAAAGCCTCTGCATCCCGTCATGCTACCTGAGCAAGCATACCATGCCCTGCACGGTGGACGCCAGGCTGGAATCCCCTGAATTCACAAAACTACAGCTGCTTGAGTTCTACTATGCCCCTGGAAATCACATACCACATACCGAACGCCATGAACTTGTGCCCTCAGCACCGATGTCCATCTCAGGGTTTTCGTCCTCTCCCCACACCGCCACCTTTGCACAGTGCTACCTACAAGACAATCTGGTACTAAACCTTCAACTCCCATTTCTCAAGAAACTTTCACTTGTGCGGGTTCGTATATCGGAGGCCTCATTGCACAGCATCATCCACTCCAGTTGCCTGCTACCGGAGTGCTTGGTGCTTGTTTTCACAGTTAGAATCGGTTGTCTCCAAATAAAGTCGCCTAACCTTGTAAGAATTCGAATTTCTTTTGATGGAAGGCAGCTCATCATCCAAGATGCCCCTTCACTTCAAAGGTTGATCCTTGATTCTAGTTATTCACCGTTGCAAATAATCGTCCTCTCTGTGCCCAAACTGGAGACCCTGGGTGTAATACATGATCTCTGTGCTCATTTCAATATGGTGTTTGGCTCCACAGTTCTTCAGGTACTTTATATTATCATCTACTCTTGTAACCATAAGCTGCATTTTAAATTTCTGCGCATAATTTATATGTCATCTTGGAGTACACATTTTGTACTAATATTATGTTCTATGCTCAATGAAGAGTTTCTCCATGGATGGCCTATCAATGGTGCTGGATTCTGTTAAGATCTTATATATCCAAATGAATAGTTTTGATCTGAACAAGATTATTGGCTTGCTGCAATGCTTTCCATGTCTGGAGAAGTTGTATATAAAGGTGATAATTTCACGCACATTGGAAGCCCGCATATAGTGTACTAGAATTAACCGTTCAGCTGTTGCTCTTTCGACACTCTTCTTTTAGACCTTAACTATTTTCAATCTTCATGTCTATTTAGGCAACAGGACGGGGTAAGAAAGTTATAACCAATCGGTGGATTCTTAAGCATCGGGATTTTCTTACTTCTCATGAGATTCGATTGAAGACAATAACGCTAGAACGATATGTAGCCAACCGTGCAAACACAAGATTTGTCACATTCTTCCTGCTGAATGCGAGGTTACTATTGTCCATCGTGCTTAAGTTTATCAGCAGCATGGTTTTGACGGATGGGTATGTCGAAGAGCAAAAAAGGGGGTTTCAGGTGGGCAAAAGAGCTTCTGAACGTGCTGGGCTTCTATTTACAACATATTGTGGTCATAATCCAATAAATTTTACGACCCAGGATGTTCATTCTATGGACCTGACTGATCCATTTGACTGTGACTGCCGAAAATAGTGCTGGAGTAAGATGTTGTTGCCCTTTTCAATCTGGTTTTTTTGTAAACCTGATGAAGAATTAACCCTCGTGCTTTTGTACAGTTTGTAAGATGGAGTTAGATGTTCCTGCCCTTTTCAACTCGGCTGTGACTGTCATATTTTCTTTGAAACAAGGAAAATGGCTTGCCATTCGTTTAATTTAGAGTGAAATATTGTAGCAAATCCAAACCAAGGGAAATAACATTACTCTCGCCGGCTGCTTGAGCTCACTGTGCATTACAGAAGCCAAGTGATTAGCCCCCACCAGCACCCACAAACTTATTTCGAACTAGCACATCAAATGGGCTATAAATTTTCATAGGAAAGGCTGCATGACTGTGACAGATTTGGATTCTGACATTTGGGACCCGTGAGGAAATAGCCTATCCAAGGTGGTGTCGACTTACTAGCCAGTCAACAAAAGATTCTGCCTACCAGCCGTTGGATTGACATCCAACATCTGTCGTGTATCTTCTATCTCTTGCCTTCTTCTTCCTCCAGCCGCCCAAACCAAACCACCCCATCGGCTCCGCATACTCCCGCCTCCCATGGCTGGCTGCGCCTCCCCCGCCCTACCGTACGTACCCTCCAACGTTGGCCAGTCCCTCCCTCTATTCCCCTACACGTCCTGTTATTCTCCGGCGACATCAGCCCCAACACGCACCCGCGCCCGAACCAGTCAACCCTCGTACTCCCCTCTGCCTGCGACTGGACCGGCGCATATTCAACGGCTCCTGTTTGTTCCGTCCGAGGCCTCGCCGTCGTTCTCCGCCTTGCGGCCTTGATTCGCTCGCTGTGCGTCGCCCTCTTGTGTTGTCAACGTTGTCAACAACCGAGAGGAACAAGGAGATGACTGTACATGGAGAGGATGACAATAGGGACCCACCAACGTCATGGTAGTACGCAAGCCCAAAAATATGGTACCTCCTAATGGTTGGACATCTGGGGCTCACGCCATTGTCAACGTAGTCAATAAACGAGAGAATTACACTACGAGCGGCTGACACCAGGGACCCAGCAAGTCGCGCAGTTTTTTTTGAGGAACAAGTAGTTGTTATTTATACTAGTTTTAGTGAAGGATCAGGGTAATAACGGGGTTGTGCGGGGGCTGTGGCCCGTCTAGCCAGGGTTTTATTTATGTTTACCACATCATGAGCCCAGTTGTGTTTTTTTGTTGCTAAAAATGGTTTGCCTAGTTCTATTTTTTTAAAGAAATACCCAAACAAGGCATACTTGCTTTATCTGCCCTGCTGGGCTGCAAATCTTTCAAGACGAGGAGAGTTTCATTCGGTTTGCCCAGAAATGGGTTGTACATTTTTAAAACACATCAAACCGGGATTTAGTTTCAATTTTTTTTCATTATAAGATCTTAAATTCCATTGATTTTTATGCATGGACAATTATTTGGATTTTATATTTATATAAAGTATTTTTCAAAATAGTTTGAATGTGAATCGATATTTCTAGATAAAAAATAGTTGACGGCACCGAAATATGCAAACTTTCGTATACTTTTTAACCGTGGCCACAATATGGGGTGTGATGCTAACAAAAAGAAGATGGGCTCCAAAAAAATTCTTAAGAATTAGCAAATGGGTTGTACATTATTAGAAATAATGGCAGATGGGTTGTATGTTGCTTTCCACAGATTTGAGGCTGACTTGTGCACCTACTATAGGTTGACGCGTATGCTTTCATGAAAAAAAAGGTTGACGCACACGCAACACCCTGTCAACTTAGTCAACACACGAGAGCAGTGACTGTTGGATGTCCATCCAACGGCTGTCATGCTTCTTCAATCTCTGCTCTTCATGCTCAAGCCGCTCAAACAAGCGCCAGCGGGACTGCCTGTTCCCTCCTCCCGCGGCCGGCTATGCTGCCACGCAGGCCTCACGGCCCCACCGTACTCCCATCGCTGGCCTAGCCATCCCTCTACTCACCCACACATGCTTTGTTATTCTCCGGCGACGGTGAGACGAACCAAGAACCCCTCGTACTCCTCCGCGGGAAACAACTGCCGAGTATTCCCTGGCTCCGTGTCGTTCCCTTCCTAGGCCTCGCCTCGTCCACCGCCCTGGTTCTCTCAGCGCGGCCTGGTCAATGTGGTTAATGAACGACATCCATCGGAAGTGGACTGTACGTGGAGAGGCTGACAGCTGGGTCCATGGCCGCACGCAAGGAAATGCCTCCTTATTACGCGCAAAATAATGATTCCTCCACCTCACAGCTAGGACCCACTTGAAGGGCCTCTCAGATTTCGCGAAAAATGTTTCCCCGACGAGTGTCGGACCCACCAGCTATATCTTCGCACGCAAGGAAGTGCCTCCTTATTACGCCCAAAAAAATGAATACCCCCTGCTAGCTGGGACCCACCATATTGTTGGGCTGACTTGTGGGCCTACTAAGTTGATGGGGATGGAGAGCTTTGTCAACTTAGTCAATACTCCAGTGACTGTGTGATGTCCATCCAACGGCCATAGTGCTTTTTCAACCTCTGGTCTTCTTGCTCCAGCCGCCCAAAGCAGCGCCGGTCGTGTCGCATGCTCCTGCCTCCCGTGGCCGGCTGTGCTACCGCGGAGGCCTCACCGCCCCCATACTACTCCCACCACTGGCCAGGCCATCCCTCCACTCACCCACACCCCTGTTATTCTGCGGCGACGGCAGCCTCACACCGTAGCCGAACCAGAGAACGCTCGCACTCCTCAACGCGTGGGCATCCACTGCCGCGTCTTGCACGGCTCCGCGTCGTCCCCTTCCTAGGCCTTGCTGTCGTCCACCGCTGTGGTGCTCTCGGCGCGGCGTGGTCAATGTGGTCAACGACCGACTTCCAGCGGAAGAGTACTATACGTGGAGAGGCTGACAGGTGGGTCCACGGTAGCCACAAGGAAGTGCCTCCTTATTACGCGGAAAATAATTATTCCTCCACCTGACAGCGGGGACCCACCGGACGGGCCACCAGTATTTTGCGAAAAAAATGTTTCCCCCTGACTGCTGGGACCCACTGGACGGGCCACCGTATTTGGCAAAAAAACGTTCCCCCGTTGTCAGCTTGGACCCACCGGAAGTGCCTCCTTATTACGCACAAAAAAATGAATACTCCCCCAGCTAGCTGGGACCCACCTAGGTGGGAGGCTGACTATGGGCCTACTAAGTTGACGGGGACGAAGGGCTTTGTCAACTTAGTCAATATGAACGATTTTAGCTCCAGTGACCGTACGATGTCCATCCAACGGCCGTAGTGCTTCTTCAACCTCTGGTCTTCTTGCTCCAGCCGCCCAAAGCAGCGCCGGTCGTGCCGCATGCTCCTGCCTCCCGTGGCCGGCTGTGCTGCCGCAGAGGCCTCACCACCCCCTACTATTCCCACTGCTGGCCAGGGCCTGCGGCGACGGCAGCCTCACACCGCTGCCGAACCAGTGAACCCTCGTAGTCCTCTCCGCGCGGGCTTCCACTGCCGCGTCGTCCCCTTCCTAGGCCTCGCCGTCGTCCACCGCCGTGGTGCTCTCTGCGCTGTGTGGTCAACATGGTCAAGGAACGACTTCCATCGGAAGAGTACTATACGTGGAGAGGCTGACAGCTGGGTCCACGACCACAGCCCAGTATTTTTCTGATTTGCCAAGTAAGTCGTTTTGTCAGGCCTGTTGGGCTGCAAATCTTTCAAGACGAGTAGAGCTTTCATTCGGCTGGCCGAGAAAATGGCCCATTAGTAATGAGAAACGGGCTGTACATTTTTAAAACACATCAAACCGGCAATTAGTTTCAAATATTTTTTTTTTCATTTCAAGATTTTAAATTACATTAATTTTTATGCGTGGAGAATTTGTTGGATGTTATATTGATATACATTTATTTTTAAAATTAGTTTGAATGTGAGTCAAAATTTCGGGATTAAAAACAATTCAGACCGCACCGAAATATGCAAAATTTCGTATAATTTTTTAACCGTGGCCACAATATGGGCTGTAATGCTAACAAAAAGAATATGGGCTCCAAAAAACCTTAATAATTAGCAAATGGGCTGTAAATTATTAGAAATAATGGCAGATGGGTTGTATGCTGTTTTCCACAAATTTGAGGCTTTCCTAACAAAAAAGGTTGATGCACAAGCACTGACTGTTGGATGTCCATCCAACGGCCGTCGTGCTTCTTCAATCTCTGCTCTTCCTACTCCAGCCGCTCAAACAAGCGCCAACGGGAGTGCGTGCTCCCTCCCTCACAGCGGCGGTTGCTGCTACCTGCAGAGCCTCACCGCCCGACCGTACTCCCATCGCTGGCCTAGCCATCCCTCTACTCACCCACACCTTCTGTTATTCTCCGGCGACGGCAAACGAACTAGTAAACCCTCGTAGTCGTACTCCCCTCTGCGTGGGAAACAACTGTCGAGTCTTCCCTGCCTCCGTGTCGTCCCCTTCCTAGGCCTCGCCGTCGTCCACCGCCGTGGTGCTCTCGGCGCAGCGTGGTAAATGTGGTCAACGACCGACTTCCATCGGAAGAGTACTATGCGTGGAGTCGCTGACAGCTGGGTCCACGGCCGCAGCAAGGAAGTGCCTCCTTATTACACGCAAAATAATTATTCCTCCACCTGACAGCGGGGACCCACCGGACGGGCCACCGTATTTCACGAAAAAAGTGTTCCCCCCTGACTGCTGGGACCCACCAGCTACACCTTCGCACGCAAGGAAGTGCGTTTAGGCAAAAAAACAAAATGATTCGCCCCCCTGACTGCTGGGACCCACCAGCTACATCTTCGCATGCAAGGAAGTGCCTGACAGTCGGGACCCACCTGGTTGAAGCGTACGTAGCGTTGCCATTCTGGTCGCGAACGTGTACGTACATATATACTGGTGGATGTAGAGGCACGCACGTAGCATGTACACGTACGTACAGCGGCCAAGGTGCAAGAAAGAAAATACGGCCACGTACGTAAATATGGGCAGGGTCTCGAACGCCTACTCGCGCATACGTACGGCGAGGGCTCGTGTACATGGCTGGGTCGGAACGGAGAAACAGCGTCGTCGTCGTGTTCATGGTGAGGCAACGGAATGTGTGATGTTCATGGGGAGGCAACGGAATGCGTCGTGTTCATGGGGAGGCAAAGAAATGTGTCGTGTTCATCGGGAGGCAACGGAACGTGTGGGAGCCAACCGGCTGGGTCGGAATGGAATGCGTGGTCGTGTTCATCGGGAGGGCTTTGGACGGAACAGGCGATGGAAACGAGGCCCGGCGTACCGCAGAACGGAGGAAACACCTTGTGTTCGACCGGCCACGTTCGAAACGGGATCCAGTTCATCGGGAGGGGTCTGGTGTACCGCAAAACGGAGGAAACAGACCTCCTACGGTCGAAACGGGGGTCCTGTTGATCGGGAGGGGTGTGGCGTACCGCAAAACGGACGAAACGGACTTGTGTTGGAGCGCTACGGTCGAAACAGGTGTCCTGTTCATCGGGAGGGGTGTGGCGTACCGCAAAACGGGACTCCACGGGATACTGTTCATCTCCATCGCGACCTCCTCTAGCCTTCACGGGCTCCTGTTCATCCAGCCTCCACGGGCTCCTGTTCATCCAGCCTCCACCGCATGCTACTCCACCTGCTACTGTTCAACCACTTCTCCACCATCTACTGTTCATCCAACCCTCCACACCACGGGGTCCTGTTCAACCACCCCTCCACGGGCACCCCTCCACCGTCTACTGTTCATCTAGCCCTCCACACCACGGGGTCCTGTTCATCCACCCCTCCACGGGCACCCCTCCACCGTCTACTGTTCATCCAGCCCTCCGCACCACGGGGTCATGTTCAACCACCCCTCCACGGGCACCCCTCCACCGTCTACTGTTCATCCAGCCCTCCACACCACAGGGTCCTGTTCATCCACCCCTCCACGGGCACCCCTCCACCTTCTACTGTGTACGTGTTTAGTTAGAGCCAAAACCTCACACACACACGCGTACGTGTACGAGAGAAATGCGCATCGCTCGGCCCCCGACCTCCCACCGTAACCGGGAACTCCCCGAAATTTTCCTGGCCCTCGCTTCTACCATGGTTTTTTCCGTCATGGACGGCCTAAAGAATGTCATGCAGCTGCGTCTCCGACCCGCCCAGGACGAAAAGCCCATTTTCTGTCATGATTTTTTTTCATAGAAGTAGGAGCCCACCACATCTATGATGATACCGGGTTTTGTCACAATTATCGTCATAGAAGTGTCATATGTATGACAGAAAAAATTTCGTTCGGCCCAAAATGTCACGGATGTGTCTTTTTTTTGTAGTGGATGTACCTCCACGGATGCATAGAGTGGTGAGGGAGGTATGGTTGCCCAGAGCAACAAATATCCAGGCAGCATATGTGGAATACGTCCCATTTTTGTTCTCTTTAGCCACCTTTTTCCTATGTGAGGACAACAAACCGATCGACCTGGTCATTCTCTATTGTGTTGTCATGCCTTTCTACCCTTCTTCAACCAAGAGACACGAGACTCGTTCCTTAGCTACTGATTTTCCCCTTTTCAACCTAGATGCGGTTTCGATGCCCACTCTCTTGGACAGTACAGTCTCCCTTCCTTTCCTTATTCAACCCAGACATGGATTAGTCTGCATGAAGTAGGGTTTCCTTTAATAGTGCAAATTAAGGTTTTCGTTTGCATGACCAACAGAGCAGAGGACATGAAATTGGGAAGATGGTGGAGTGGAAAAAGATCCACATGCAGCGACAGTGGCGGAACCAGGTCAAGTTTAGAGCCTGGGCAAGATCTAAGTGCTGCCAAATTAATTTGTTTTTGCCCAAACAAAATTCTACTTCACCCATTTTTCTGTACTAGAGCTTCATGGAGTTGCACCATGGGAGCCCGGGCAACAGCCCCAGCTCATTGGTGTTGCCTCCGCCATCTGCAGCGTGACGCGGCGATGGGGCAATAGAACAAGGGTATGGTTCGAGAATAGGTAGCATACCTGAGGGTCAGCTGGAAGTGGCTTCGCTCGTGGCCGTCGTTCTTCGCACGCACTACGGCAGCGAGCTTGGGGACGGAGGCCATCCCGCGATGGCGCTAGGTCTAAGAGGATGGCCTTGTTGTCAGTGCGTGACCTTGCTCGCGTGCGTCAACACTGCACGTCCTTTTCTTCCCCGGCAGATCTGTGACCACCGGTGAGGAGGGAGAGAGAGGCCGTGTTTTTTAGATCTGGAGAGAGGGTGATAGTGTGAGAAGCAAGTGGGCAGCCCTTAGCAAGAAAGCTCTAAAGCTCCAACCTATATATCTTTTTTATACTACTAGTACTAGAGGTGGAGTAGTGGTAGAGTAGTTTATATTTTCTCTGCATACAGTACCAGTTAGTCGTGCTTCAAAACTGAACGGCACGCAATTAAAAAAATAAAGGTCGATAACTAATGCGGCACATCGGGCCAATGCGGCCAGATCACATTTTGCACGAGAAATTACACACCATGTTTCGTTGACATGTGGTCCCGTTCCAACATGTCAGTGAGACGATGGCGAGTTCTTTTGTACAATTTCCGAAAGAACGTGTAGGCCGGGCGCCTCTTCGTGTACCGTGGCAAAATGGCAACCGTCCACCGACTCTTCGCCTTTCCCTCTCGATTTGGAACTGCTGTCGCAAGCTCTTGCTCCCTCCTCCATTTGCCTTCACCCTTCCTTCTGCCATTGTTTGAACGTCTTCTCCATGGATGGAACAAGCCGGAAACGACCCTGTTATTCTTGCCCTGATCTGAAAGATGACGTGGTGGAGGAACTCATTGATCGGTGCGACGTCGTCACCTCAGCTAGCATGGCAGGTTCGTTCAAGCCCATTCTCGACTCAACTAATAACATCATTACAAGGAACCTAAGGGTCCAGGAGCGGTTTGATCTCCCTTATCTTCTTCGCTATAAGCTTGTTCGCATGGGCACGGACGACGGAGGCCTCGCCTTGTGCAAGTTGATGCCGCTTGATAATGATACGTGTGATGTCAAGATGCCATCGCTTAAGGATAAGGCTTGGGCTGGCGCAAATGGAGATTGGGTTGTTTATATTGGGTACAATTGCGAGTGGGAACTTGTGAATGTGTACACTCGTTAGTGGATTCCACTTCCAAAAATCTCCGAGTGCCCTGAGGTTGAGCACACAGATGATCTACGTACGTTGAAATACGATCATGGTGACTGTCGTCTCCTGAAGATAGCAATTTGTCGAGATCCCAACCGCTCTTGGAATTACGAGAACTGTGAAGTTGTTGCTATCTTCGACAAGCTTGTTGCCGTCCTTACTCATTCCACGGTTCGTCGTCCATGGATATTGCTCAAAAATCAGTTTCTGCACACGGATGAGTACTGTGATGCAATTGAATACGAGGATCTTGTGTTTGCTGCCACCACTCGTGGCACTGTTTTTGCATGGGATCCTCGTAGTTTCGGTACATTTGTCTTCCACGGTAATTATAATTGTTTCATCCACATGCATGCGGGGTAGCAAGTTTCCCTTTACTAATTAACCTTCTTCTTGTATTTCCAAGGTCCTGTGAACATTCCACCACCTATACTTGAAAAAATTTATAAGCAAGGGGGAGATGACGATGGTGATGATCACGAGCATGAGGAGGAGCAGAACTTATATACTCAGTGGCGCCTGGCAACTAATTCGATGGATCACCTCTTCCCTGTCAGATCAGATACAAGGCACTCAGATTGTTACTACTGAGGAAGCAGGTGTTGTCTCCCATGGTCGCCCTCTCCAGACCTATTCCAACACCCATTGCATGGTATTCGGGATGGATACTAGTGTGCTAGCGCCAACACCTTATCCCTGGTTCAGTATTGATAGTCTTGGAGAAAACTCGCTCTTCCTTGGGCCAAACTATCCAATGATGGTGAAAGGCGATCCAGCTGCTGTTGACACAACGTTACTACCATTTATGAGAAGCAACTGTATCTATACCTCGGACATTTCGGTGGTTCCCTACCCTGGTCCTCGATATATGCCGCTTCACCGGATGATCAGTCCCGCGTTGTTCTCAATATTGACAATAGCTGGCCCTTCCCGTGAGCACCTATGGTTCAAAGCAAGCGCTTCCAACGCCAAGGATTGGTTGAGTTGAAGTTCATTTCATTGCTTGTTATTTGTTATGTGATGAAAACTTTAGTATTTGCTAGAATGTTTTGTTGGAAATAATCTATAATCCAACATGTATCCTCGTTGTTGTGTGTTGATGACTTTTGTATGTAATGAATGGTACATTTGCAAATGCATGTCATAGACTCAATTTATGAATGGTTTTGAGTCACTTCTTGGAGTGTGAGTACCGTAGTAGTATAGCCAGATCCAGCTTAGTATATGAAGTTGCCACATCACATAGAGCCAACCTAATATTGAGTATGCTAGCCCTCCACCGCCAGCCCGCTTCAAATGGCGGAGGAAGTGAGAGGTCGCGTCACCTTGTGTCCATATCTGAGATGCCACGTGTACCAGATGAATGACTCCAAGTTCGACCACTGTGATGCTAGGTGCGAGCCAAGGAACACTGTTGGAGAGACCCCCTCATAATTTTCCTACATTGGTCGTTTGAGTCATAGGATAGAATGCTATAGGATTTTTTCCTATGTAATCATGTTTTAATTGGTAATCTAGCATCCATTCCAACTTTTGTTTCACTTCCTTTGTTCCTACGAAGAGAGTACTTGCTCTAAATGATGTGCCGCTGCAAGAGCCGCCTATATTAATTAACCATGCTCTAAAAAGGTGGACCAGCTTTGGCTATAGTAGTACTATACTAGGTTAGTAGGTGACCTTGCGCTTGGCTCTTCTCCTCTTCCGGAAGTCGAACAATAATGATGGTACTACAGTACTACTTCTGGCAATCTGACACCAAATGAACTGCTGCACATCCACCGCTTGTAAGCAAAAGTTTCTCCTCGTGCTGCGAACTGATACGTCTCCAATGTATCTATAATTTTTTATTGTTCCATGCTATTATATTACCTGTTTTGGATGTTTATGGGCTTTATTAAACACTTTTATATTACTTTTGGGACTAACCTATTAACCCAGAGCCCAGTGCCAGTTCCTGTTTTTTCCCTTGTTTCTGTGTTTCGCGGAAAAGGAATATCAAACGGAGTCCAAACGGAATTAAATCTTCGGGAAAGTTATTTTTGGAATGGGAGCAATCTAGAGGACTTGGAGTCCACGTCAAGAAAGCAACGAGGAAGGCACGAGGCAGGGGGACGCGGCCACCCCCCCTGGGCGCGCCCTCCACCCTCGTGGGCCCCTCGTGGCTCCCCTGGCGTAATTCTTCCTCCTATATATACCAATATACCCTAAAACCATCTGAGAACAGCATAGATCGGGAGTTCCGCCGCCGCAAGCCTCTGTAGCCACCAAAAACCAATCGGGACCCTGTTCCCAAGCACCTCACGGAGGGGGGGATCCTCACAAGTGGCCATCTTCATCATCCCGACGCTCTCCATGACGAGGAGGAGTAGTTCACCCTCGGGCTGAGGGTATGTACCAGAGTGTGTGTTTGATCTCTCTCGTGTTCTTGATTTGGCACGATCTTGATGTATCGTGAGCTTTGCTATTATAGTTGGATCTTATGATGTTTCTCCCCCTCTACTCTATTGTAATGGATTGAGTTTTCCCTTTGATGTTATCTTATCGGATTGAGTCTTTAAGGATTTGAGAACACTTGATGTATGTCTTGCATGTGCTTATCTGTGGTGACAATGGGATATCACGTGATTCACTTGATGTATGTTTTGGTGATGAACTTGCGGGTTCAGTGAACTTGTGAACTTATGCATAGGGGTTGGCACACATTTTCGTCTTGACTCTCCGATAGAAACTTTGGGGCACTCTTTGAAGTACTTTTGTGTTGGTTGAATAGATGAATCTGAGATTGTGTGATGCATATCATATAATCATACCCACGAATACTTGAGGTGACATTGGAGTATCTAGGTGAAATTAGGGTTTTGGTTGATGTGTGTCTTAAGGTCTTATTTTACTACGAACTCTAGGGTTGTTTGTGACACTTATAGGAATAGCCCAATGGATTGATCGGAAAGAATAACTTTGAGGTGGTTTCATACCCTACCATAATCTCTTCGTTTGTTCACCTCTATTAGTGACTTCGGAGTGACTCTTTGTTGCATGTTGAGGGATAGTTATATGATCCAACTATGTTATTATTGTTGAGAGAACTTGCACTAGTGAAAGTATGAACCCTAGGCCTTGTTTCCTAGCATTGCAATACCGTTTACGCTCACTTTTATCGCTTGCTACCTTGCTGTTTTTATATTTTCAGATTACAAAAACCTTTATCTACCATCCATATTGCACTTGTATCACCATCTCTTTGCCGAACTAGTGCACCTATACAATTTACCATTGTATTGGGTGTGTTGGGGACACAACAGACTCTTTGTTATTTGGTTGCATGGTTGTTTGAGAGAGACCATCTTCATCATACCCCTCCCACGGATTGATAAACCTTAGGTCATCCACTTGAGGGAAACTTGCTACTGTCCTACAAACCTCTGCACTTGGAGGCCCAACAACGTCTACAAGAAGAAGGTTGTGTAGTAGACATCATGCAGTTTCTGGCGCCGTTGCCGGGGAGGTGAGTGCTTGAAGGTATATCTTTAGATCTTGCACTAGAATCTTTTAGTTTCTTATTTTATCACTAGTTTAGTTTATAAAAACTAACTAAAAAATGGAATTGAGTTTGCCTCATACGCTTCATCTTTTTAACATCTTTCGTGAGTATGATGGAAAGGAAAATTGTGCCAAAATGTTTGAGGAAGGATGCATTAGAATGTTTGGCACTAAATCTTTGAATGATGAGCATGATTGCAATGTTGTTAGTATGAACTTCTTGAATATCCATAGTACTAATGATGATTGCACTAGTTATGATGAAAATGCCTCCTATAAACATGTCAATTTTTGTGGAGTGCATTGGGCTTGCAAGTACACACCAAATAGGGAAGATAGATATTACAAGAGGCATAAGCATTTAGAAACTAAATTGTTGCAAGAAGGGCTAGATGTTTGTGCTGAAAATTTAAATTTTCTTGGCCATACTTGTGAACTTTGCAATGAACGGGGTCATTTAACTATCCGATGCAAATTGTTTCATGATCTAATCGTGTCCAAAAATTGTGAGGACTTGATTTCCCTTGCAAATTATAATGAACTTAGTTTGCTTATGGGCTATGAAGAAATGAAACGTATAACTAACTATCTCCCAGAATTTGCCCGTTATAAACTTCTTAATTTTCATCTAGAGGAAATTTATATGTATTGTGCAGTGAATTGCATTGAAAATCCTTATATTTCCAACTACGTAAAGAAAAGAAAGCAAATAGAAGATTAAGAGAACACTAATGAAAGGGAAGAGACTTCCCAATATCCTCCTATTATTTCTTATGATGAATCAGGTAACGAGGAGGAGCTTTCTATTCAACCAATCTCATCAATTAGGAGCTCAAAAAAGAGGGATAAGCCCACACATGATGTGAAGAAGAAGAAAATAAAAAGGAAGAAAGGTAAAAGGATATCTCTCCCAAATAATGTTGCTCCTATTATTGTTGTGCCCCATGAAAATGAATCAAAAATAATTATGGAAGATGATGCACTTGATGATGATCTCGTTATGCTGTCAGGGGCCTTATATCTCCTCCATGTCATGTGGGCTGGTCCTTTGGGCCTCCGGTTGGGGCCTGGCCCATGTCACGATCAAAGGCAGCTAACTACAAGTATACGGCAGGAGGCTACGAGGAGATCATCCAGTGGATCACGGACGAACCGGCGGCGGCTCCTTTCTCCTACCTTCTTATTTCCCCTCGTTGCAAGCTTCCTCTGTTCTTCTCCTCCATCATGTAATTCCTCCGTAATCGCTACTCTGTATTGCTACTCGTGAGAGAGATCGATCTATACAAGCTAGCTACCATCACTACTCTTACATCTGGTATACAGAGCCAGTCACCACCCTTCCCCAAATTCTTCCCCTAATTTTTTTCCACCACCACCATCCGACGGAATCAACCATGGATCCGTTCCTCCAGGAGTATCTCGGGCGGCTCGGCGCCAAGCTCGACGCCTACACCAACGCCTCCAGGTCCCTCATCGAGAAACTGAACGCCCTTGACGTCAGTTGGGCCACCAGTTCACCCACCGTCGTCCACTCCACCACCGCCGACCACTTCTCCAGAGAGCACGACCGACGCGTCGGTGCCCATCCTCGACATCTCCTGCTCCACCACCAAGGCCCAGGAGATTCCCACGGTCGCCCATGATGCAGCCCCGGTGTGCATCACGATGGTGCCCGTCACCTGTTCGACGGAGTGCTCGACCCAGGTTGACACCATCGACAGCGTCGACGAGGTCCACGATGCTGCTACCACCGTCCACCTCGAGCCCACGGTCGACCTGATCCACCAAGCAGATGAGCAGCTCGCTCCGGTGCAGGCAATGGCCTCCATCGACACCAACACTGCCTCTTGTGCCGAGGTTGTTCCTCTCGTGGCGATCAGCACCGACGTCGACCCCAAGGCCGGCGTGCAGGAGCTCGATGACCTCTCTGTCCACAGCTCCACCCCGGTGATGAACGAGGAGGACCCCGACATCGCCCTCATCGTCCCCAACGACCTTGATGCACCGACGCTGACCGGGTGTTCGATGAAACGCTCCCTTCGCGACACCATCCATTTCAAGTCGGTGCTCCACCCAGCAGTCCCACCTACATCGCCCATGGCCATTGTCCACACTTCCCCCGACCAGACAACTGTGTTGGGCAACGACACCAAAAACATCATCGCATATGTGTTGCCTACAGAAGAATTACAAGCGGATGAACTACAGCGGCAACCATGGCCGCCACCTATACAGGTGAGGATCAAGCACATGGGATCCCTGTTCAGGCCTAGACCATGGTCACTGTTCAAGTCTATTTCGGATGCTGGCTGTCCACCGGAGCCATGTTCAGGTATACATAATCAGCCACACGAAGTTTCAGGTGTCAGTTCTGGGCTAGTGGTGTTGTTCTTCAGAGATGTGATCCCTCTTCAATTTTCTTGTTGTGAGATGCTCTCCTTGGAAGAATATTTCAGTTGTTTCCCAGGTGCACAGCTGCAGTTTTGGCGTCCACTGGATCGAGCACCATCTGATGCTAAACAATCCAATCAAGTAGGTTGCATCCAGTCAGTCGTCCATGAAACATCTTACCTTGGAAATTTGTTCTGGCCTCTATCTGAGCAGGCGCATCAGAAAGTATATGAGAATCGCATACTGAGGCTTACTGCTATAGGTAGTATGCCTAGTCCTGACAACTTGCAGATGATAATGCAGATGCAAAATATCTCAGGGTGGTGGCAATTTTTGAGTCAATATGAATTTCACGGAGGTGTTTGTGCGGAATTTATGAAGATCTTAGTGAGGTGTGCAACTACTCATTCTGCTAAAGGATTGATTGAATTGGAATCTCTCAATGTGGGTACTTGGTCTGAATGTCTGGGGTCACTTGCTGCTGCTATTCCCATGGAAGAGAGTTTCAGTTTGCAAGCTGTTGAAACTTGGCAATATATACCTGATGATCTAACGTTGCTCCTGTGGCCACCAATTAGTCCAGAAAATTATGGCGACAACGTGGTGAAGGAAAAATTATGCAAGGGAGGCCACACTGTGCAACTGATGGCAGTAGCTGAATATTTTGCTCATTGGGATATCATTTATGATTTTGCTAATGGATTAGAAATCTGTAGAGTGCATACAAAGGCACTATAGATTGTGGAAGAATTAGGTAGCACCTTTCAGATGGAATTATGCCATGCTGGCGATCTTGAGTGCAACCTCCCTCGACACTGCATAAGGATACCCCCTGTTCAGATTTTCTGCTTGTCGTCTTTGCAACAGAACACTGATGATTCATGTTTCGCTAAGCAACTATTACATGAAGGTAAGCAGTGGTTTCTGGAACTCGGTACATGTTGTATTAATACTGCCCTTGCAATGCAGCATTGCTATCTTCCTACTATGTCTGCACATCTACCTCAGTTCATGCATTCTAGGCCATATGAACTAGTCTGCTGTGGTGAAATCAATTGTCCATTATTCAGTACACTTGACCTTTGCATGGATAAAAATTCACTCAATATTGTTATGCTGCCTTGTGAGACTTTGCTGGACACGGGATGTCGCTATCAAATGATGCATGGCGAAATAGATCCTAAAATGTTGCAACCATCATGTATTCATTGTGATCGGTCAACAGGTTACTTTGAGAGTGGCTCTGCTCGAGCATATCTGAAATTGGATGAAACTTATGCTGTTGTTGTTCATGAGTGCGCACAGAGAACTTCTCAAGACTGGGGTCTGCTACTCTCTTTCAATCAGAGACCACCGGGTGTGTATTTTGGACTAATGGCAAATCTGCGTACTCCTGCTCTATCTGTAGATGCTTCATTGCAGCCGTCGGTGATTCCCACTTATGCAAGCATACAGATTGGTAACACTCAATGCAAGTGCGTGTGCACTAACCCAGGCTTATTTGGCAAATGGTTAGAGAAGTCTGGGAGCAGTAAAAACAGCAAGGTTGTCTGGCAAACATCTATGGAATATTTTTGGAGAGAGTGTGCTAATCAGGCCCTCAATATGCCATTTCTATTTAGCCTCATGAGTAACTCATGCTCAGCTGGAGGGATCATATTCACCTCATGTGATCCTTTTAATTCTTTGAGAAATGATAACCAGCTTAACAGTCGAGAGAGCACCACGGCTACTTATACGTTGGCATTGACCACTTCCATTCAGTTCATGTCCTCTGTGGGAGTTGAGCGCTCGCATTCATCTAGTGATCAAGGTGCAGGCAAAGGTACTGACAAGAAAATAATTCTGTTGACTGCTCCATATGATGTGTGGCCTACAAGATGCCTGAAGTTTGTCACTGAAGGACCATCTGAGAGTTGGCGAGTTTTTCGGCTGAAACCTCCCCGGCATCACTATGTCCTGGACTGCACTATTAGAAAGCTACTGGTTGTTGCAAGAATATCGGCTAGAAGTGTTCGGTTTACTTTCATGGAAGCAACGACATGGACTTGCCCTGAAGTGTTGCACTACAAAAATGGCCAACTAGACTTGCTCTGTTACAACAAGGTGCGGCACTGTTTTGATGCAAAAATGCTCCAAGGCCAAGAAATGGCATTATGAACTACAACTGGAGATTTGTTGCTCCTTCCGAATCAAAGATGGCACTATTTATGCTGTGATTTCTCCTGTGATCTTACCAATGCTTCGGTCATTTTGTGGGTCGACTACCCTGCCGATGAAGTGCAAAAGTCAGTGGATTCCAGGAGCATCACCATGACTTCTTCTGACCTTCAGTCGCGAAAGATTCTACTGGTGCTAGTAATCAGCAAGAGAGTGCCGGCCATGAGTGGTGCAACGTCCGTTACATGGTACAATAAAGATCATTTTCAAGAAGGGAGGGGTGTCATTGCCGTCTCCGCCGTCTCCGCGCAAGGCTTCGTCAACCATAGGACCTACTTCGGCTTTGACTGTGACGGCTACTTCTCCGTCGCCTTCTTCACCAAGGTTTCCAACAACTACATCAACTACTTCAACCAGGTATCAGTCGGTCACGACTACTACTACCTCAGCTCCAACTGCTTCTCCAAGCTCGTTCAAGTCCAACCCAACCATGGCTGCTACCGCGACAACCACCATGGCGACCCCGGCACGATCAAGGATCTTCAAGTTCCATGGGATCCTGGCAAACTCTTCGTGACAACGGCTTGGGGGCAAGCCGCATTTCAAGAAGGGAGGGATGTCAGGGGCCTTATATCTCCTCCATGTCATGTGGGCTGGTCCTTTGGGCCTCCGGTTGGGGCCTGGCCCATGTCACGATCAGGGGCAGCTAACTACAAGTATACGGCAGGAGGCTACGAGGAGATCATCCAGTGGATCACGGACGAACCGGCGGCGGCTCCTTTCTCCTACCTTCTTGTTTCCCCTCGTTGCAAGCTTCCTCTGTTCTTCTCCTCCATCATGTAATTCCTCTGTAATCGCTACTCTGTATTGCTACTCGTGAGAGAGATCGATCTATACAAGCTAGCTACCATCACTACTCTTACATATGCCTATTGCTTGTTGTGATGATTATGATTGGGAAGATAATGATACTTCTTATGATCTTGAAAATCTTTTTGGCACTTGCTTGGAAGAATATGATAATTGCTATACTATTGGTGCTATCCATACTATTAATGATGAGAGTGATTATGCTTATGATATGAAAAGGCCCAAGCTTGGGGAAGCTATGTTTGATGAGGATGACATATTTGAGAATATATTTGCTGAAATTAATGTTTGTCCCAAGCTTGGGGATGCTATGTTTAATAATGATGATATTTTTAGCCTCCCAAGTTTTAATATGCAAAGTTGTTATGATGATAGCATGCCTTCTACCTATGATGATTATATTGATGAAAGTGGGTTCGGAAGATTGTCAACTTTAGGAAGTAATGATCCCACTATTTTGGACGATGTTGAATCTTATAATATTTATGAAAGTGGATTTGGAGAGGTCATGACTTTATTTAGTGATGTATCCACTATTTCGGAAGAGGTTTCAATCGATTATGATGAGAACAAAGTTGCTACTTATGATGATTATTGTGATGAAACTTATGCTATAAAAAGTAGTGATGATTATATTTATAAAACTTGTCATGATTATGATTCCCCTTTTTCTGAACATTACTCTTTTAATGTGGAAACAATTTATAGTAATCAAGTCTCTTATGATACTCCCACTATCCCGAATGAGAAGAATTTTGCTTATGTGGAGAGTAATAAAAATTCTATGCTAGTAGATCATGAAAAGAATGCTTTAGGTGCTGGTTATATTGTTGAATTCATTCATGATTCTACTGAAAATTGTTATGAAGGAGGAATTTATGCTTGTAGGAATTGCAATAATATCAAGTTTCCTCTCTATGTGCTTAAAGTTTTGAAGTTATGCTTGTTTTACCTTCCTATGCAAGTTGATTATTGTTCCCATAAGTTGTTTACTCACAAAATCCCTATGCATAGGAAGTGGGTTAGACTTAAATGTTCTATTCATATTATTTATGATGCCCTCTTTATGTTTCAATTCCTATCTTTTTTGTGAGCATCATTGAAATCATCATGCCTAGCTGGGGGCGTTAAACGTTAGCGCTTGTTGGCAGGCAACCCAATTTTATTTTAGTTTCTTTATTTTTGGTTCTGTTTAGGAATAAATAATCCATCTAGATTCTGTTTAGATGTGGTTTTGTGTTTTAATTAGTGTTTGTGCCAAGTAGAACCTTTGGGAAGACTTGGGTGAAGTCTTTATGATCATGCTGTAAAAAATAGAAACTTTAGCGCTCACGAGATTAGCTAAATTTTTTTTATGGAGAGTGTTAGTTGATTCTTTTTGCATATGATTACTACAAAAATTCCTCAGGTCCACCAATTTATTTTAGAATTTTTGGAGTTCTAGAAGTTTGCGTTAGTTACAGATTACTACAGACTGTTCTGTTTTTGACAGATTCTGTTTTTCGTGTGTTGTTTGCTTATTTTGATGAATCTATGGCTAGTATAATAGTTTACAAACCATAGGAAGTTGTAATACAGTAGGTTTAACACCAATATAAATAAAGAATGAGTTCATTACAGTACCTTGAAGTGGTGTTTTTTTTTTGCTAACGGAGCTTACGAGTTTTTCTGTTAAGTTTTGTGTTGGGAAGTTTTCAAGTTTTGGGTAAAGATTCGATGGAATATGGAATAAGGAGTGGCAAGAGCCTAAGCTTGGGGATGCCCAAGGCACCCCAAGGTAATATTCAAGGACAACCAAGAGTTTAAGCTTGGGGATGCCCGGATGGCATCCCTCTTTAAATCTTCGCTCATCGGTAACTTTACTTGGAGCTATATTTTTATTCACCACATGATATGTGTTTTGCTTGGAGCGTCGTTTTATTTTCTTTAGCTTTGCTTGTTGTGTGAATAAAATATCAAGATATGAAATTCTTAAATGTTAGAGATTCTACGCATAGTTTCATAATTATTCGACTACTCATTGATCTTCACTTATATCTTTCGGAGTAGTTTGTCATTTGCTCTAGTGCTTCACTTATATCCTTTTAGAGCACGGGGGTGGTTTAATTTTGAATAAATAGATGAACTATCGTGCTTCACTTATATTATTTTGAGAGTCTTTAGAACAGCATGGTAGTTTGCTTTGGTTATGAAACTAGTCCTAATATGATGGGCATCCAAGATGGGTATAATAAAAAATTTCATATAAGTGCATTGAATACTAAGAGAAGTTTGATACTTGATGATTGTTTTGAGATATGGAGATAGTGATATTAAAGTTGTGCTAGTTGAGTAGTTGTGAATTTGAGAAATACTTGTGTTGAAGTTTGCAGGTCCCGTAGCATGCACATATGGTAAACGTTATGTAACAAATTTGAAACATGAGGTGTTCTTTGATTGTCCTCCTTATGAGTGGCGGTTGGGGACGAGCGATGGTCTTTTCCTACCAATCTATCCCCCTAGGAGAATGCGCGTAATGCTTGGTTTTTGATGACTTGTAGATTTTTGCAATAAGTATGTGAGTTCTTTATGACTAATGTTGAGTCCATGGATTATACGCACTCTCACCCTTCCATCATTTCTAGCCTCTTCGGTACCGTGCATTGCCCTTTCTCACCTTGACAGTTGGTGCAAACTTCGCCGGTGCATCCAAACCCCGTGATACGATGCGCTCTATCACACATAAACCTCCTTATATCTTCCTCAAAACAGCCACCATACCTACCTATTATTGCATTTCCATAGCCATTCCGAGATGTATTGCCATGCAACTTTCCACCGTTCCGTTTATCATGACACGTTCATCATTGTCATATTGCTTTGCATGATCATGTAGTTGACAAAGTATTTGTGGCAAAGCCACCGTTCATAATTCTTTCATACATGTCACTCTTGGTTCATTGCCTATCCCGGTACACCGCCGGAGGCATTCATATAGAGTCATACTTTATTCTAGTATCGAGTTGTGATCATTGAGTTGTAAATAAATAGAAGTGTGATGATCATCATTTTCTAGAGCATTGTCCCAAGTGAGGAATAAAAAAAGGGAAAGAGAAAGGCCATAGAAAAAAGAAGGCCCAAAAAAATGAGAGAAAAAGAGAGAAGGGACAATGTTACTATCCTTTTACCACACTTGTGCTTCAAAGTAGCACCATAATCTTCATGATAGAGAGTCTCTTGTTCTTTCACTTTCATATACTAGTGGGAGTTTTTCATTATAGAACTTGGCTTGTATATTCCAACAATGGGCCTCCTCAAGTGCCCTAGGTCTTCGTGAGCAAGCACGTTGGATGCACACCCACTTAGTTTCTTTTGTTGAGCTTTCATATATTTATAGCTCTAGTGCATCCGTTGCATGGCAATCCCTACTCCTTGCATTAAAATCAATCGATGGGCATCTCCATAGCTCATTGATTAGCATCGTTGATGTGAGACTTTCTCCTTTTTTGTCTTCTCCACATAACCCCCATCATTATATTCTATTCCACCCATAGTGCTATATCCATGGCTCATGCTCATGTATTGCGTGAAGGTTGAAAAAGTTTGATATTACTAAAGTATGAAACAATTGCTTGGCTTGTCATCGGGGTTATGCATGATGAGAGCATTTTTGTGTAACGAAAATGGAACATGACTAAACTATATGATTATGTAGGGATGAACTTTCTTTGGCCATGTTATTTCGAGAAGACATAATTGCTTAGTTAGTATGCTTGAAGTATTATTATTTTTATGTCAATATTGAACTTTTATCTTGAATCTTTCGGATCTGAATATTCATACCACAATTAAGAAGAATTACATTGAAATTATGCCAAGTAGCATTCCACACCAAAAATTCTGTTTTTATCATTTACCTACTCGAGGACGAGCAGGAATTAAGCTTGGGGATGCTGATACGTCTCCAACGTATCTACAATTTTTTATTGTTCCATGCTATTATATTATCTGTTTTGGATGTTTATGGGCTTTATTAAACACTTTTATATTACTTTTGGGACTAACCTACTAACCCAGAGCCCAGTGCCAGTTCCTGTTTTTTCCGTTGTTTCAGTGTTTCGCGGAAAAGGAATATCAAACGGAGTCCAAACGGAATGAAATCTTTGAGAAAGTTATTTTTGGAATGGGAGCAATCCAGAGGACTTGGAGTCCACGTCAAGAAAGCAGCGAGGAAGGCATGAGGCAGGGGGGCGCCCACCCCCTGGGCGCGCCCTCCACCCTCGTGGGCCCCTCGTGGCTCTCCTGACGTATTTCTTCCTCCTATATATACCAATATACCCTAAAACCATCGGAGAACAGAATAGATCGGCAGTTCAGCCGCCGCAAGCCTCTGTAGCCACCAAAAACCAATCGGGACCCTGTTCCGGCACCCCGCCGGAGGGGGGATCCCTCACCAGTGGCCATCTTCATCATCCCGACGCTCTCCATGACGAGGAGGGAGTAGTTCACCCTCGGGGCTGAGGGTATGTACTAGTAGCTATGTGTTTGATCTCTCTCTCTCTCTCTCTCTCTCTCTCGTGTTCTTGATTCAGCACGATCTTGATGTATCGCGAGCTTTGCTATTATAGTTGGATCTTATGATGTTTCTCCCCCTCTACTCTCTTGTAATGGATTGAGTTTTCCCTTTGAAGTTATCTTATCAGATTGAGTCTTTAAGGATTTGAGAACACTTGATATATGTCTTGCATGTGCTTATCTGTGGTGACAATGGGATATCATGTGATTCACTTGATGTATGTTTTGTTGATCAACTTGCGGGTTCAGTGACCTTGCGAACTTATGCATAGGGGTTGGCACACGTTTTCGTCTTGACTCTCCGGTAGAAACTTTGGGGCACTCTTTGAAGTACTTTTGTGTTGGTTGAATAGATGAATCTGGGATTGTGTGATGCATATCGTATAATCATACCCACGGATACTTGAGGTGACATTGGATTATCTAGGTGAAATTAGGGTTTTGGTTGATGTGTGTCTTAAGGTGTTATTTTACTACGAACTCTAGGGCTGTTTGTGACACTTATAGGAATAGCCCAATGGATTGATCGGAGAGAATAACTTTGAGGTGGTTTCATACCCTACCATAATCTCTTCGTTCGTTCTCCGCTATTAGTGACTTTGGAGTGACTCTTTGTTGCATGTTAAGGGATAGTTATATGATCCAACTATGTTATTATTATTGAGAGAACTTGCACTAGGGAAAGTATGAACTCTAGGCCTTGTTTCCTAGCATTGCAATACCGTTTACGCTCACTTTTATCGCTTGCTACCTTGTTGTTTTTATATTTTCAGATTACAAAAACCTTTATCTACCATCCATATTGCACTTGTATCACCATCTCTTCGCCGAACTAGTGCACCTATACAACTTACCATTGTATTGGGTGTGTTGGGGACACAAGAGACTCTTTGTTATTTGGTTGCAGGGTTGTTTGAGAGAGACCATCTTCATCCTACACCTCCTACGGATTGATAAACCTTAGGTCATCCACTTGAGGGAAACTTGCTACTGTCCTACAAACCTCTGCACTTGGAGGCCCAACAACGTCTAGAAGAAGAAGGTTGTGTAGTAGACATCACGAGCCACCGCGCACGCATTGGCGAGGGAGAAGGCATAGTAAGCAAGCTTGTCGTCGTTCTGCGAGTTGACGGGACACATCAAAGTTATTTATTAGTACTCTCTTCAAAAAGGGCCGACCATGTCCATGGCTACCATCCCGTGCTCTGTCATTGAGTACATGCACTATTCACGTGCCATCGAGGAGAAAAATATTGCATAGTACTAGGTGCCATCGAAGTGCACAACTCACTTACGCACTGCATATCTCCATTTTCTTGCATGAGATGCCACCTTAATGCTAAATGTCCGGCTTGTCATGGAGGCATATAGTATGATTTTGTAAAATGGAGGCATATAGATGTCCCGCGTGTCGGCAACAGGATGAACAAACTCATGTCTTAAACGAAAGAGTGGAAGAACATAGATTCGCAACGGCCGAGAAGGAGCTACAAACCTCGGGGTGGAGCGTCTGCACTCATAATATTTTATATTATTCAGCGATATAAAATCAACCAAATCTCTCCACGTTCCTATACCATTCTATAGTACTCCCTCCGTCTAGGTGTGTAAGTCACCTTACAAAAACGAAATACTTAATCCCAAAACACTTAGGCACGGTACATTAACTTCCTCCTCGTTTCTTGTTTCATGACGTATCAACCAATAAGAGATGTGGGCCGTGCATGCTTTTAATGACTTGAGACTAACAAAGATGACATGCAGTGGTTATTTCATTGCATGCAATGCTATTAATTAGCAAAAAGACATTAAGTTCTCTCGTTTTCCCCTCTGCCTTGGTCGTGGTGCACAACCTAAGATGACTTATACACCTAGACGGAGGGAGTAAAAAAATAAAGGTCGATAACTAATGCGGCACCTCGGGCCAACGCGGCCAGATCGCATTTTGCACGAGAAATTACACACCATGTTTCGTTGACATGTGGTCCCATTCCAACATGTCAGTGAGACGACGGCGAGTCCTTTTGTACAATTTCCGAAAGGACGTGTAGGCCGGGGCGCCTCTTCGTGTACCATGGCAAACTAGAAACCGTCCACCGACTCTTCGCCTTTCCCTGTCGATTTGGAACTGTTGTCGCACGCTCTTCCTCCCTCCTCCATTTGCCTTCACCCTTCCTTCTGGCATTGTTCGATCGTCTTCTCCATGGAGGGAACAAGCCGGAAACAACACCGTTATTCTTGCCCCGATCTAAAGATGACGTAGTGGGGGAACTCATTGATCGGTGCGATGTCATCACCTCGTCTAGCATGGCAGGTTCGTTCAAGAACATTCTTGACTCAACTAATAACATCATTACAAGGAACCCAAGGGTCCAGGAGCGGTTTGATCTCCCCTATCTTCTTCGCCGTGACCCTGCTGACTGGCGTGGGGATGAGGGAAGCCTCTCCTTGTGCAAGTTGATGCTGCTTGATAATGATATGTATGATGTTAAGATGCCATCGCTTGAGGGCAAGGCTTGGGCAGGCGCAAATGGAGATTGGGTTGTTTATATTGGGTACAATTGCAAGTGGGAACTTGTGAATGTGTACACTCGTCAGCGGATTCCACTTCCAAAAATCTCCGAGTGTCCTGAGGTTGAGCACACAGATGATCTACGTACGTTCAAATATGATCATGGTGACTGTCATCTACGGAAGATAGCAATTTCTCGAGTTCCCAACCACTCTTGGAATTACAAGAACTATCAAGTTGTTGCTATCTTCGACAAGTTTGTTGCCGTCCTTCGTGGTTCAACTGGATGGATATTGCTCAAAAATCAGTTTCTATACACGGATGTGTACTGTGATGCAATTGAATACGAGGGTCTTGTGTTTGCTGCCACCACTGTGGCAATTGTTTTTGCATGGGATCCTCGTAGTTTGATGCGCTTGTCTTCCACCGTAATTATAATTGTTTCATCCACATGCATGCGAGTTAGCAAGTTTCCCTTCTCTACTAATTAACCTTCTTCTTGTGTTTCCAAGGTCCTGTGAACATTCCACCACCTATACTTGAAAAATTTTATAATCAAGGGGGAGATGACGATGGTGATGATCACGAGCATGAGGACGAGCAGGGCCCATATGCTCACTGGCGGCTGGCAACTAATTCCAATGGATCACCACTTCTTGTCTGTATACAGCCCACTGCTGATGTTACTACTGAGGGAGCAGGTGTTGTCTCCCAAGGTCGCACTCTCCGGACCTATTCCAACACCCGTTGCATGGTATTCGGGATGGATACTAGTGTGCTAGCGCCAACACCTTCTCCCTGGTACAGTATTGATAGTCTTGGAGCAAACTCGCTCTTCCTTGGACAAAACTATCCAATGATGGTGAAAGGCGATCCAACTGCTGTTGACACAACGTTACTACCATTTATGAGAAGCAACTGTTTCTATACGTCGGACATTGAGGTGGTTCCCTACCCTGGTCGTGATATAGTAGGCCGCTTCAGCCTGGATGATCAGTCCTTCGTTGGTCTCGAGATTGACAGTAGCTGGCTCTTCCCAGAGAATCGCTTGTGGTTCAAAGCAAGCGTTTCCAACGCCGAGGATTGGTTGAGTTGAAGTTCATTTCATTGTTTGTTATGTGTTGTGTGATCAAAACTTTAGTATTTATAATGTATCCTCGTTGTCGTTGTGGGTTGATGACCTGTTGTATGTAATAAAATGATATGCCTATGATAAACTTACTAAATTTATGAATGGCTTTCGAGTCGCTTCTCTGAGTGGGTGCTGCGACGAGGCAAAAATATATTTTCCGAATACATAATTGTACGTACATTGCAACAGGTTATCGGATGAGGCCAATCAACAATAGTACACTATTTGTACTAGCTTCACATGATGCACTATCTCTACGTCTACGTACGTAATACAACAAGTTTTAAACTTGAGACCAGCCACCCATCCTCACAAAGAACACTTTTTAACCTTGCAAAGACTCCAGGAAATTTGACCACAGTGTGAGGTGGGCCATATGTTAATGTGTTCGCTATACGTAACCAGCACCTCGAATCCTCGATAGGAGTAGTAGGGTGGCATGGGCCAGAACAAGCATTCACGTCTAGGAGTAAGGCCCACGCCACTAGCACGACTTCCATCTGACACCATATTTCTTGGAGTCCGGCTACAGCAATCTCTTCAACCTCGTCGTTTCTCTAACTTAGCCATCGCGTGGCGGGCGAGGTGGGGCTTTGCCGATAGTCGGTTTCCTCAACTGTGGTCCCACTTGTAAGGCCAACTCCAACGCACGACCCCAAACGGACCTCCGTTTTGCCTGGATTCTGTCCGTTTGGGTAGGGCAATGGGGTCGTGTCCGGGCCATTTCTCGGATGCGGTGGCCGTGCGCCGAATGTGCGGACGCATCCCGGCCGCGTACATTTTTATTTGCAAACACATATCTTTTTTTCATCATTGATTTTTTGGTACATGGAAATACATCACCAAAATTTTGACTAGAAAAACAAGAACCACAAGAATACATTTTAGAAGATATCCAACTTCCATAACTGCTCCTGTAAGTTGGATTAGTGCCTTCTCGATGCATTCATTGTTGATCTGCGAAGGCTCAATCCTGCGTGCTTCTTTCTTCTTCGAGTGTAAATAAGTAGATGTGTCTAGCCTATATTCTATCAACAAGTGCACTAGTCTCATCTCTAGCCTCTATGCTTGCTAAAAGTGCTAGAACATCTACTAAATTGCGCTCTATCAATATATCGTTGTACTCTTCTTCCCAATACCAAAACTTGCATCCATTCTACACAATAAAATTTTAAGTTAGCACAACTAGTCTAATCCAGGAGCTCAATCGAAAATTTGGTCGAGTTCTTCCTCCTTTTGCCGACACGTGGGACATCCAGCATCCAGGTCGTGTCATGCAAGAAAATAGAGTGGTAGTTGAAGCCACGTGATGTGCATCTTGGGTTAAAATGTAAATAGAATCTTACTACTCTTGAGTAACTCCAAAAGCGGCCACCGAAGATCTTTATTGGATTTGTTTTTCATTACCAGCACGTCGAGGTGAAAGATGTGCAGGTTCAGTGGGTCCTCTTGCATTTTCACTGACATGTGGGACCGCATATGAGCAAACAGACGATGGGCTCCACGCATCTGCTGGCTGGTGAGAAGAGAGATAGAGGAGGACTAAGCACGGACTCCAGGAAATTTGTTCTACGTAACCAGCACCTCGATATAGTGGGGTGGCATGGGCCATAACTAGCATTCATGTCTAGCAGTACGGCACACGCCACCCACACGAGTCCCATCCGACACCAATTTTCTTGGAGTCCGTGCTACAGCCATCTCTTCTCCCTCCTGTTTTCTCAGCCATCACGCGGTGGGCGGGGTGGGGGTTTGTCGATAGTCGGTTTGCTCAACTGCGGTCCCACTTGTAAGTGAAAATGCAACACAGCACACATTCCCCCTTGAGCGGCATGCCGGACCAACCGTGTGGGGGTGCGACGCGAACATGGCAGGCTTTTCCTTTTGAACTTGTAACTTGTAAAATTTGGTTCTGCTCCATGGCGCGACCGATAGATAGAAATAACGATTTTCCCTAGAGTAATGAGAAGTTTAGTTCCGCGGTTCATGCATGGAGTACGTAGGAAAATTATGAAGTTGATGCGAAAGGTAAGATAATTACTAGTAGTACCATATACTACTACATGGATTTGACGGAAAGATAAAGATACATACGGATCCATCAACGACATCCTCACGCCCTAGTGCACCGGTCACCAACCGACGTAAGGAGGAGCAGCGGCGTTGGCGGCAAGCTCAACGCATTTCGAACAATGCCGTCCAAGGTTGCCCTGCGGTCCAAGAAGGCCAGCGCCCTATCGTCCTCCTCTTGCATGTAGTAGTCCTTGTGGATGATTTGCGCGTAGACGTGGGTGATTATGTCGATGGTGTCTTGCTGCGCCAGCATCGCAAGAGCGAGGCGACTCGAGGTGGACATTCTCCAACGACAATGAGTTGTCACAGGCCACCAAGGTCGTCGAAGAGGTTGTCACCATAGAGGCCGTTGAGGGTGGCAGGCATCGCAGAGCCTGGGCGTGTGGGCTGGAGGCGTACGTCAAGGTCGTCCGCGAGCTTCTTGACGACGGTGAACTTGTCGAGGAAGCCGACGAGGACCTTGTCAAACAAGGAGACGAAGCTGTCGTCCAAGCGGCCCCTCGCCCTGGCGGCCTCAAGCACTACCTAGAGACGTTCCTCGGTGCTGGGCCGCAGGCCGGCATCGTGGACCATCTGGCACAGCCGGCTGATGCTCGCGCTCATCACCTCCATGCAGGGGCGAATCTACTAGGGGGGCTTTAACAGGCTCAAGCCCCACCCCCCCTCCAGTGCTGTAAAATTTGTATTTAATAATAGTTTTAAGGCCCAGCCCAGCTACTTGCAGGCCCAATCCAACACATATTTGCATGACCCAGGCAGCCCGGCCCCCCTCCATTATTTTCTAGATTCACCACTACCTCCATGGGTCTAGCTTCTAGTCAACTGATCTTGCGATTGGAGTGATCACTCTTGCCCTTGGGTGCGTAGGTGCGTAGGATTTCAGAGATTGGATCAAGGGAGCCTTTATATGAGAAGTGCAGAATCGTTGAATTCACGTGTGTGTTGGACATCTACTCCTCGCCCTCTCTGATCAGATTTGCCTTTGGCTGTATGACAGGTTGGCCAGCCACCCGTTGGGCCCACGTGTCATACACCCAAAGGCAGGTGCAGTAAGTCAATGAAGCTGTGTCCCCCTCCGCGCCCATGCATGCTTTCAATGACTTGAGACTTCCAAACATCACATGAAGTGGTTAGTTCATTGCATGTAATCCTATTAAGTAGCAAAAAGACATTAAGTTACCTCGCCGATCGGAATAAAACAATACACCATGTATTTATTTACAGAGGGAGTAGTACATTTTTTCTCACATGCATTACTAGATATTGCTAGTCAAAAACTAAATCCAGATGGATGTGGTAGTACTACTAAATCCACACGGTGGTGCTAGTACTAGTAGTAGTAGTACTACCAATGTAGTAGCACTGTACTACCCGTTGGTCAAATTATTACGTGCTGCTCCTCACAGTGAAGTGACAAGACCCTACGACGGAGATGACACCTGAGTATAGGCGCCGTGTTCGGCATACCATAGTCAGCCTCATCGTCTGCAGTCACTATCATCATGGTTGTAGACCTAGCCTGCTTACAACTAGCCGTGTTCGACATAATTTCCCGTGCGTAGATGCCCGTGCATTGCACGAAACACCAAGATTGGGGGGTGGACGGCGCCGACAGCGGCCATCGTGCCAGATTTTTCCATGGCCTTCTAGATGTGGTGGGGTGGAGATAAGGCTGATTGTGAGAGACAAGGAGTTGTTTGTAAATAGGGAACAAGTGCGGGCATCTTTTTGCAAAACTGGAGAAGTTTGGTTTGTATGCGTCAGATCTAGATCCGATGGCTATTGGTGAAAGATGGCAGGCACAACATCATCACCAACTCAGGACCTGTTTGATTCGCAGGATTTTGAAAACGCGGGAATAGGACACGACAATATTACAAGTTTCAAACTGATAATACAAATGTTAGGAGTAATGCTGCACCTACGAAGAGGGAATTACTAGGAAGTTTACGTAAGAACTTTCGTTACTTTAGGTGGATGCAGCATTATCGTACAAACGAAAATCCACCGCCCTGACAAATCACTAATGGGCAAATAAGTTTTCAAGTCTCTGGCCACTTGATGTTTCAAAAACAAATTCAGCTTCTGCGGAGACTTTGTCATTTAGGCTTAGACGCTTGCGGTGATCAGCACGCCATTCATTGTTGCGCCAAAGAATGCCAAACCTCATTACCTTGAGCACACTTGCCTCCCGAACAAAGAACCTGGCCAATTTAATCTCAGATGTGCTGCCTCGATAGTCGATCAAATCAATTTCTGTAAGATGTAGATCAAGGCATTCGATGAGATTGTTATAGTGCATCACATTTTTCACTCTTGGGTCCTTTTTATCTCCAAAAGAAGAGAAGATATTAGAGCACCTGGTTGTATAAGATTGTCGTGTCATCAAGAGGTACCAATATCATTCGCTCATACGATAGGGTTGGCTGGCTAGTGATATATTCTCTCTCTCTCTCTCTCTCTCTCTCTCTCTCTCTCTCTCTCTCTCTCTCTCTTTCTCTTTCCTCTCATTTACCCAGGACTACGTGAAGAGCTTGGGCATTTGTTGCCTTCCACTATGTGGTTGATGCCATATTTCGTAGAAGTATGCCACATAATACGCATCGATGTCAAATCAAAAGATTTTGGCACCGCTCTCACGATGTGAGAGAGTTGGCACCGCTGTGCACACAGACCCACATGTATAAATAAATCAATCAAACCAACTACACCAGCCTCTCACTCTCCCAGACAAGTGTTTTTTTATTGCCTCAGTCCTCTCTCTCTCCCACGGCAAGTGTTTTTCATTGCGTGAGTTAATTTGGCACCAGAGCAAAGTAGGTGATCCAGATTGGGGCACCAGGTGAGCAATGGAGGGGCATCTATGCCAAATGCATCACAACTGAATTTGGCACGTGTTTTGGCCTACATAGTGGAGGGCCGTTATAGCCCACTTTTATACTACCTCTATTTAGTATAAAATTTTGACCATATATTTATGTAAGAAAATGCCAATGCATGTCACTAAAAATTACACCATTTGAAATTATGTTCAAATACGAATCCAACGATATAGTTCTTAGTGACATGCATTAACATTTTGTCAGTTAAATCTATGGTCAAATTTTGATACTACAAAATAGGAAGAGTAAACCAGGACAGAGGTAGTACTTGCTCGTAGGGTAACCATAGAGTTACTGGAGTAGTCTAAGTTACTTTCCACTATGACTAGCCTAGGCTACTATAGTAGTACAACAACAAAAAAACGATGCAGGTGATCACGTGAGAAAAAAATACTAAAAACATTTCTTTCGGTGTAGTGCGTAGATGCAGTTTTGAACACTACACTTGTCATCGTAATTTGGGAAAATTACGAAAAATTTGAGCTACGTTGTGATTACCGTTTACTAATAGGAAACAAGTTTCACCTCGATGAGTAGCTTCTCCGTGCATGGAAAGCATGTAAGGAATCCAACAACTTGATCCAGATTGGGGCCGATAGATTTTATTGCCAAGATCTTCACTGTGCGCATAGACTGGGTCAAGCTTGTGGGAATCATTTTCTGGAAGACGGTCATAAATACATCAAGAAGAAATTTAAAAATGTGAATTTCAAGAAGACAGAGAAGAAGATGAGTGTTGTACCTGAACGATTACGGATCCAATAAAGAGTTTGGAGAATTTGGCTGACGAGTGCACCAACGCTGTCAATTTCGGCGCGTCAATGACCCTGATTTTTGTTGGACCTTCTAGATCCGATACAAGCAATCTCTCAAGGAAAGGCGCATTCTCAATGACCATAACGTGGAACAGCTGGAGTGATCTCTTCCCAATTGATGTCTTGTTGCGGGGCCAGCAAGACACATAAATCCATCGGAGATTCGTCGAGGCGATGTGGAGGCTAATGAACCCGTGGATCTGCTCAAGACGAAGGTACTCGAGCGCAGTACAGCTACGGAGCAGGTGCTCCATAGCCTTCTTCAAGATGACAACGTCGAAGAGGTCGAGCTGCTTGAGTTGAGGGAGAAGAAGGGCGGGTGCGGCATTAATCTGGGGAAGATAGCAGGAGCTGAAGCTGGCGCGGCGCAGTGTTGGCGCGAGGCAGAGAGCGACATCGTCCAGCTTCAAAGCTGAGCTCCTCGAGCTGAGCTCCTCGAGCTGATCTAGGGCGGGGGATAAGAACCACTCGTCGAACTTGGTTTGGACCTTGCAGTTGGTACTGAACATGCGGATGTCAAGGCGTCTGGCTGGCCCAGGGTGCAATGAAAGGATCTTGGAGACTGCGGCCATGCGTTTGCAATCCCCGTTGCAGAGGTAGCTGTCGACGGTGAGGTTGAGGGGGACGCGGCGCTAGAGGGGGCGCCACCGTCGGGAGAGCAGGGCGGTCCGCACGACAGATTTGGTGGGGAGGAGGCCGATGATGACGAGCAGCATGTCGTCGGGGAGGCTGCTGATGAAGTCAAGGCTTGCCGGATGCGGTTTTGGCTTGAGCCGCCTCCTCTTGTTGGCTGCCTCGCCGTCCATCTCAACCGGCGGCGAAGCCGGTGTACACGTGTGCTGGTGTGTGTTGTGTGCTGGGTGTGTGCGAAAAGTCCCTTCATGCATGCCGCCGCCAGTAGTGGTGAATTGTCTTGTGAAAAGTCCTCCACGCGGAAGAAGTGTGTCCTCAATGCACCCTCAATTTACTAGCATGCGGGGTGCTACCCCAAGTGGTTTCAACTTTGTTTACTTCACCGCGTGTCAGATGGGCCTCTAGTTTACTTATTTTCACCCGCTGCCACATGGGCCAGCACAGGAAGATACAAAACACGAGCTGACAAAGCAGCATGTGGACTGGTTGACCCGTCAACTAAACAATATACGGAGCTATACGCTGACACAGTGAGCGTATAATCCGTCGGTATAGAGTGTTCGTGTGAGAGGGGAGGCCCGTGAGAGATAGCAGAGAGAGAGAGAAAGAGCTACTCCCTCCGTTCGATAATGTAGTTCCAACATTTTTTTAAAGTCAAACTTTTGAAACTTTGACCAAGTTTATAAAGAAATTACTTGTATCTACAATACCAAAGATAAATGATAGTATGAAGTAGGTACATGTTGTGATGAATCTAATGATCTTTACAGATGTAAATGTTTTTCTCCACATATACCTGGTCAAACTTTTCTGAGGTTTGACTTTTCAAAACATCCATATGCTTATGGACATGAGAGAGTCCCTAACTATAGAGAGAGAGAGAGAGTGAAATAGAAAGAGTGAGTGAAAAAAGTGTGTTTGCGTGTGTGAAAGAGACATGGACAACACTCGATAAAAGTCGAGAAAAAACGCGTGTGTCTTATGCAAACATAGCACACATGCATGTTCGACAATGGAAGCAAGGTGAGGAGATAGTGTGTGGTTGTTTGAAACCGAGGGAGCAAGACCCCTAGCATGTGGCCAAGAGGGGTCTGACAAACAAGGGAGAGAGGTCGATAGAGACGTACGGAGAAAATGCAGACATGGGGAGGAGAGAGTGTATGTTTGTCATAGAGAGATCCCCTGGAGATCGTGATGGGACTACATGGGTGGGAGATCGAGTGACAAGGTGTGTGCGCGATAGAAGATACCACGAGAGATATCGAGATATACGTATGGATGGAAGGAAACAATACGTGTGTTCCTGATGGCTAGTGAGAGATAATCATACTTAGGGGGGGGGGGAGTGCTTGCGCCTATGATGGAGTGAGGGATTATGGTACTTATTAGGGGGGTGCCTGTCACATAGAGAGAGAACAAGGGCGGAGAGTGTTGGATGGGTCTATATGTATAGCGCGAGCGAGACATGTGTATGTGTGAATCAGGGAGATATAAAGTTTGAGAGAGATTGAGGAGCCCTGATAAGGCTGAGTGGTGCGTGAGATAGCTGAGAGGGGGAAAGAGATATTCCATCTGCTCGATAACGCGGTGCATGTAATTTTTTTAGAAGTCAAACTTTGGAAACTTTGATCAGGTTTACACAAATGTTATTTATATCTTCAATACCAAAGATACATCATACGAAACTACATCTCATGGTGAATCTAGTAGTATATGTTTGCCGTTCCAGATGTAATTGTTTTTCTCCACGTACATGGTCAAACTTTGTGATGTTTGACTTTTCAATAAATCAATATGCTATGGACCGAGGAGAGTGCCTAAGTTGAGAGGGATCAAGTGCATGTGTAGGAGAATGAGTAAGAGTGCAAAAAGAGTATTTGTGTGAAAGAGAAAGTGACAACAAACGATAAATTAGAGAAAGAGTGTGTTTATTCGTTTCTTAGGCGAACATATCACGCATGCATCTCCAAGATAGAAAAGCGAGGCGAGGAGATACACGAAGATAGCTAGTGTGTGATTGTTTGCAACGGAGAGAGACACCCCTATAGCACATGTCCAATAGAGGTCTGGCCAACAAGGAACAAAGGTCAAGAGGGACACATGGAGAACATGGACGCATGGGGAGGGCGAGAGGGTGTGTTTGTGATAGAGAGACCCCCTTGAGATCGTGTGTGGACTATATGGGTGGCAGATCGAGGGAGGTGTGTGCGCGATAGAAAGATGCCCCGAGAGAAATCGAGATAGACCATGCACATGTTTGTGATGGAGACTAAGATTAGCTAGTCATATACATATAGTGGGGACTACATGTGCCTACAATTGAGTGAGAGACCATCATACTTGGCTAGCTAGGCATGAGATTGCGTGTGTGTGCATGTGATATGGAGAGAGAACGAGGGAGAGGGATAGAGTTTTAGATGGGTGTCGGTGTCAAAACCGGCGGATCTCGGGTAGGGGGTCCCGAACTGTGCGTCTAGGCGGATGGTAACAGGAGACAAGGGACACGATGTTTACCCAGGTTCGGGCCCTCTTGATGGAGGTAAAACCCTACGTCCTGCTTGATTGATATTGATATTGTGGATGTTTACAAGAGTGGATCTACCACGAGATCAAGGAGGCTAAACCCTAGAAGCTAGCCTATGGTATGATTGTAAGGGTTGTTGTGATTGTCGTCCTACGGACTAAAGCCATCCGGTTTATATAGACATCGGAGAGGGCTAGGGTTACATAGAGTCGGTTACAATGGTAGGAGATCTACATATCCGTATCACCAAGCTTGCCTTCCACGCCTAGGAAAGTCCCATCCGGACACGGGGTGAAGTCTTCAATCTTGTATCTTCATAGTCTTGGAGTCCGTTGATGATGATAGTTCGCCGATGATAGTCCGCCGATGATGGTAGTCCGCAATCCGGACACCCTAATCCGGACTCCTCAAGAGCCCTCGAACCAGGCTTCAATGACGATAAGTCCGGCGTATATTGCTTGGCATTGCAAGGCGGGTTCCTCCTCCAAATGATAGAAGATTGTGAACACCAGATAGTGTCCGCTCGCAAAATAACTTCCACATTCCACCGTAGAGAGAATAATAATATATACACAAGTTCAATCTGCCGACGCTTTCCGTGGCATGACGTCACACCACTACCAAGCCATTACTCAAATTGTTTTTACTTTACCACCTTAGCGCATTTAGCGAAGCGGTTTCTTTAGCACGCCTTGTTGAAGCGAGATCGTGTTTCCCCATAATCCGGATTCTCATCAATACGGGCGTGGGTAACCCAACCGCGCCTGCTCGCCACGCCTCTATCAAGACGAGTCCCAAACGGCCACGGAGACGGCTCTTGGTATCCTCCTCTTTATAACGGGACCAAGGCTCGCTTTTTTTCTTCAATCTTCCATCGAATCCTCTCCACGCTCCAAGTTCCAGCACCTAGAGCTCCAGATTCGAGCGCTTTGGACCTTCAATGATGTCCGGTTCCGACCTCCAAGGCCGGTGGATGCCCTCCTCGGTTACGGAAGAGGACGTGCTGAAGCTGCGGGAGGCCAAGTACCTGTCTTACGAGATTTCGCACAGGTTGCCTGCCGAAGGGCAGGCCATCCCCACCCCTGAGCCCGGCGAGTATGTCGTCTTCGTTTCCCACCTCCGTCGGGGTTTAAGATTCCCGATGGATCCTTTTGTGAGAGGGCTCATGTTTTACTATGGGTTGGAATTCCACGATTTGGCTCCGGAGTCCATCCTCCATATCTCTGCATTTATTGTCGTCTCATGGTTTTCCTCCGCGTCACCCTCACTTCGCCTGTGGTGAAGACCTTCAATGTGGCGCCGAGGATGATCGAGGGTCGAGCGGAGTGTGGCGGGCGGCCATAAGTAGGAGGGCCGATGCCCGCGGGCCCGCTGCTCCTTCCAAGAGGAGCTCGGCCTGTGGCAGCAAGAGTGGTTCTATATTACCGCCCGAGGGGCCGCAGACAAAAGCCGCCTCCCTATTCCACCGGGACCTCCACGACGATTGATATCGTGGGTCAACCAAGGAGCTCAACGGGGGCCGTCAAAGGACGTGCCCCTACCGCAAGGTCGGATTCGAGATCTCCTAACGAGGGAGATCGATATGGTGGTGGTGATGCAGGTTATGCTAATTAGGCGCTCCTGCCCCGCAAACGCCGTCCTCTCTGGCTATGGGAGTTCAATCCGAGGGCCCACGGATTCTTCAACACTTCATGGGTATGACACCCACGAGATGTATAACTTATTCTTCGGATTGCAAGAGGTGCGTCCGGAATTGACCGAGGATGCTGGACTAAGCTGCAATCGCCCGGATACTCAAGTAAGTAGCTCCAAGTCCGGACATACCGTTTGTTTGCCTTTCGATGATCCGCCTTATGACCGATCTCCTTCTACACAGGAGTGGATAGCGGAAGCAAAATTAATACGGTGTCCGGCCCCCCTCCACGAGACCGCGCCGGATCCCGTGCTGGTCCGGATGCTTGAGGTTGCGCCTTCGGAGGAAGGCGAAGGGGAAAGCAGGAAAGCTACTGCCTCGCCTGAGGAGGCTCTTGAATGAGGGGGGATCGAGAATCCCTCCTACCAAGGGGAGAAGAGGACTGCCTCCGAGGACCTGGGAAAAGGCCCCTAAACGGGGAAGAAATCTTCGCGGAGGGTCCTGCGTCCGGGAGGCCCCGCCGCACAATCTCCCTTAATGAGCCAGCCTCCAACGAGCCGTAAGTAGAAAGAAAGGAGTTTTATAATAAGGGACATCCCTATTTGTGCTTCGAGGATAACTAAAGTTTTTACCTTGTAGTTCGGATCTCCGCCCTTCGCAGATGAGCTCGCCTTGAGGGACCTTCGTCTGGAGATGATAGAGAGCGAGACGCCCCGTCCGAGGCGCCGTTGGATAGGGCGGACGAGCTGAAGTGTCGCCACGGAGGAGCCCCGGTTGTGGCAAAGCCGGATAGTTCGGCGCCAACGGTGTACGGTGAAGGATCTGCTTGAGAAGGCGTCTATCTCGTAAGATCAGCACGCATTGATGAGCATGGTGATTGAAAGGATTTCGTCACCGGCGGGTTGCATGATGCCGCCAGAGTTTATCAAGGGGTTTGAGGTACGTAAAATGACACACCTTGTAACAGTTTTGCATATAGAATGTGCCCTGTATAGATAGTAGCCCCTGAGACTCGGTAGGTTGTCGATATCGACAGCGTGCCGAGGATCAAAATCGCAGGTTTAAATTCCCGCCGTGCCGATGCAGGTGGCGGGTCGTCCGGGGGCCAGCCGGACTGATGGAGTTGCTGAATTAAAGCGGCAACTCGATGTGGCGGATGAAGACATCGCGCTGATCAACAGGCGACTTGATGAGTCGCAAGGTAAATGTTACCGCGCGGTCACGTGGTAAGGGAGCCGAAGCCAACTCCTTACAATATGTGCGTGAAATGCAGATAGTGCCGCTGCCGTGGAGAGTCTTCGGGCCGAACTTGCTCAAGCCAAGGAGCAGGCCAGAAGGAGTAATGCGGCAGCCTCGGCGGCCGAGGAGTTAGCGGCCGAAGGCCGCACATCGCCGAGCAGGGAAGAGATAGCCGAGATGGCTGTGAAGTTAAAAGAGGCTACCGACCGCAATGAGGCTCTTGGGAAGGAGCGCCTAGCGGGCAAGAAGACCTGCGGAAGGCCACCGACGAAGTTAAGAATGCCCGCCTGCAATGCGGGCTATGAAGGAAGAGCTGCACCAGCCGGGCAGATTGTAGCCGGTAAGCCTTTTCGCTGCGCCAAGGTTCACGGATCCAAAATATGCTCAGCTGGGCTAACTGTGGTGTCCGGAGGACCTTATATGGACTTAGCAGCGAGTGCGGCGAATGTCGTTGTGCATTTTCGAAGCCAGAAGGATCACCAGACGGAAGAGCTGTTTTGGTCTCAATTCCATAGTCCGGAGTGTTCACTTCCGCTGACCGATCGCTTGGCTGAGTGGGCTGAGCTAAATAGGTTGTCCGGGCTTGCTATGGCGGATATAGTGACCCATATCCGGCCGGATAGGCCTCGGCCGAAGAGTTACTTTGGCTTATTGCAGCAGTTTCTTGGGGCGGTGCTGCATATCAAGGCGATGAAGCGGTCGGCCTGCATAGAGGGTGCGCGGATGGCGCTCGCTGTGAAGACACATTGGGCAGAGATGGATGCCACCGCTATTGCGACCCGGTTCGGATAATAACCGGCTACCCGCCGAGCACTATTTTGGCGAAGTCTGCCCGGTGCTCGTGTAATAGAGTCGCGGTGCTCAAAAAATGTTATGTTGAATGAACGCTTATATGATGTAAAATGATATTTATGATGTAAGCGCCTTTTATACTTGTGCGTTCAAGTAATAGAATATCTCCTTTGCGGCCGCTCATGTATACTTATGTATAACCCGAAAGATGGCGATCGTCGGCTTAGCCCCCACGCACAAGGTGCGGGGTGTTCGCAAAAATAGCGCTTTCACACTTAATCCGGCGCCTCGGTCCTGTAAAGGAGGTGGTAGCGTAGCAAACGAGGCAACCGGACTATAATGCTTTATCACTTTCACTTAGCCATGGAGTTCGAGGGTGGGGCTACGACATAGCCCCTGGGGCACCGTGCTCTCCGAATTGGGCGCGTATGTGCTGGCCGAAACGGCCCTTCGTCAAGCGGAGGAATCCTAAACATTCCCAAGGTCGATCGAGTGGTTGACCGGTCTCGCTGTATCATGACAGTCGGTTTTCGGCTTTCTCTACTAAGGTGCTCGCCAAATTAATCGGGGCACAATCGCAGAGTTCTCCCGAGCCGAGTTAGCCGATGATACGGAACGTAAGGCAGCAAAACACGAGCCGGGCAAACCCAACATTTGACCCAAGACATGATTCGAGCTGATGCATATAAGGCCTAACTCGAGACGTCGAACACTCCGAAGGTGTTCGGTCTTTATAATAGCGGCAAAACAAAGCCCTAAGCCCCTTGTGTCCAGTGCACGGCAGGTTCTTACGCGCGCCGATGCCAAAACGCCAGCCTCCACTCTGGTTATAATGATAAACCAGGGGATTATAGCAACAAGAGACAGAAGAAAGGTTTACGAGGGTCTTAGTCCGAAAAGAGTCCTTACAACGGGTCCCTACTACACGCCTGCGCTGTGTCTCCGTTGTGCGCATCCTCGACGGGTGTGCACGCTGTTCATCTGTAAGAAGAGAAGAACTTGGTTGGAAAAGAAATCGATGCGAGAAAGTGCATACAAATTGAAATATAGATTAAGAAAGCTGAGCCTATGCTAGCTCATTATGGCTTATATGCGCAAACCCTTGTGAAGGGTGTGCGGCTAGGTAACCCCTAGCTTATTTATTCGGACTCGTCCCAGCCGTGTCCGGGGTCTCCGGCGACCCTATGATGATGCCACGTGGACCAGGCATTTTAAGCGTAAGAGACGCGGAATGTGGTATTGTATTGAAGCGGATGAGAGCTTCCCGTCCAGTGGTGCTTGATAGCTGGCTTAAGGGGCCTGGCGCCACTCCTTTGAAGGAAGTGCGGCTATGCCGAATTGTAATAGGGTCTATCCCCACTTGCGGATTGTGTCCGGATATAGCAGGTTTAAGTCATTGTCGCCGTCCATCAACACCTGCGTTAATTGCAGTCCGTCTATTATGGGATCCGATATCAGGGCAGTCTATCCTGCGCTCCGGATACTTCTGGACTAATCCAGATGGTCGAAAGTGATTGGTTTTGACATCCAACCTTGGTCCACTGGGGTGGATCGTCCGACACATGTCTTGGCGAGTGCCGTGTTGGCTTTCCGTGTTATCACGTGAAGCAAGTTTACTGTTTTGACTTCTCGAGGGAAAGTCCTTTGACTTCCGGTGCTCTGCTGGTGGGGCTCGTCATTGTCCTCGCTTGGCGTATCGAGCCCCTTGTGTCCGGCATTAAGTCTTCCGGACTGTTTAAAAACCCAACAATTTCGGTTGGTATGGTTTGCAGGCCTTCCGGGGGTACTGTGGATTTGACATATCCGATCTAAAATTTTGTTTAAATTTGATAGCTCGTCTCTGTTGTCCTTAAGAGGCCGTGTTTTATTGTCTGGCCACGAGCTTTTGAATCCGGCGTTGACCGCCGTGCCCTGTGGGCTTTTTTCTTTATTCCTGCGCTAATATTTCCTGCGCCGTGACTTTCCGTTTCCATCTCGATCTCGGATGTACTCGGGTCATTGGTGCTGCATCTTGCTAGCTACTGTCTTCTCTCGCAAAAGCGCATCATGAGGCTTGTTAGTGCGGCCATTGTTCTTGGCTTCTCTTGGCCGAGGTGTCTGGCGAGCCATTCGTCTCGAGCGTTGTGTTTAAAAGCTGCTAAGGCTTGCGTCCGGACAATCGACTATTTGGTTCTTTTGGTAAGGAACCTGTTCCAGAATTTTGCTACTGACTCTCCGGCTGTTGGGTTATATGACTCAGATCGTCGGCATCCGGAGGGCGGACATAAGTCCCTTGAAAATTTGCTCTAAACGTCCTCAAGCTCTTCCCAACTTCCAACAAGTGTTTTACGGGAGGCTTTTGAGCCAATGCCGAGCTGGCCCTTTGAGCTTGAGGGTAGGTATTTTATGGCGTGGAGATCATCTCCTCTAGCCATGTGTATGTGTAGTATGTAGTCTTCTATCCGCACTCCGGGTCTCATGCCGTCGTATGCCTCTATGTTTATGGGTTTAAACCCTGCTGGAAATTCATGATCCAGCACCTCATCGGTGAAACATAAGCGGGTGTGCGGCGCCCAGTATTTGGGTGTGCCGCTGTCTTGAACACTTGTCGTGGTGTGTTACTTCACAGGGTCCTCTTTTTGGCCCGTAGATGGACCTAGTTGGGCCGTCCGTTTTACCAGGATTATAATTGACTTGTGTGCAGCCCGCTTGTCGCTTTGGGCCTGTCATCTGGCCGTCTATCCGGCCAGGCGGCCTCTTTATTTTTTGACTGTGAAGGCTCGATGGCTTCCTCGTCAAATTCTGGCAGCAACTTGCGCTTCGGGTAGCTCTTCGTTTGATGGCCATTGCCATATTTGTCTGCGGTCTTGAATACTTTGCTCCACTTCATTCTGAGCGTGTCTTATGCTGTTTTGAGCTTCCGTTTAGCCTTCTTCAAACTTCTTGCGATGGCGACTAGTTTTTTCGTATGTTCTTATGCTCGGTGTTGTGGCTGGACTGTTGATTGCTCCGTGAAGGGGTTGATTATCCGGCTCGTCCTGTTAAATCGTCCGCCGGCTTGCCCTGCTCTATCGCTGGGTCGTTAGGAGGGCTGCTTTGATCGGCGGGACTTAGGGCGGCGTTATGTCGCCGTTTGGTTCTTTATCGGCGAGATTATCCTCTGCCGCGTCCGTTGTTCCTCGTTATCGCTTCCCTTGGGTGTCCACCATGTATATGTCGTATGACGAGGTGGTCTTCGATGTCTGTAGGCACCGGTTCTTGGAGTCTCCGACATCGCCGTCCATACCGTCGATGTCTTGAAGTCGTAGTCGAGTATGTCGGTTAAATCGCCGGCGGTGGCTACGAAGTGGGTGGTGGGTGGGATCTGAATTTCTTCGTCATCCGCGTCCCAACCGTCCCGACCGTAGTTCGCCAGGCGCCCGGATAGCGAGAGATGCTTCAATGAATTTATGATATCGCCAAAGGCGAGTCTTTGAAAGATGTCCGCAGCGGTGAATTCCATGATCGGCGCCCAATCGGATTCGATGGCGAAGTGCAGGAGGTTCGGTCCGCAGGAGTCCGGCACCTCGAGTCGTGGGCTTTATGTGGGACAAGGTAAGTGTTGGCTCCATCGCCGAGAAATTGCGGCTCCGGCGATGTCCAGCCATCCGCTCTTGATTGAGCGATCGGCTCCGGACTATGAGTCGGAGCGGATCCGGGTGCAGCCTCCAAGGTGCTGTCCGGCAGCAGAGTTAGGTCATGCCCATCGTGACAGCGCGGCACGCTCGGCTGTGGCTCAGATCCATCGAGGATCAAGTCCCCGCAGATATCGGCCGTGAAGTTTAAGCTTCCAAACCTGACCTGACGGCCAGGGGCGTAGCTTCGATCTGCTCCAGATGGCTGCGAGTTGGCCCGCATCTGCGGCCGCCGAATCTGAAGATCTGTCCGGGAGAAAGGTCTCACCCAGACTGCGTCGTTGTTGATTGAAGAGGCCATCAAGCCTATTGGTGACGACACGAGGAACTCTCAATGAAAGCACCAATGTCGGTGTCAAAACCGCGGATCTCGGTAGGGGGTCCCGAATGTGCGTCTAGGCGGATGGTAACAGGAGACAAGGGACACGATGTTTACCTGTGTTCGGGCCCTCTTGATGGAGGTAAAACCCTCGTCCTGCTTGATTGATATTGATATTGTGGATGTTTACAAGAGTGGATCTACCACGAGATCAAGGAGGCTAAACCCTAGAAGCTAGCCTATGGTATGATTGTAAGGGTTGTTGTGATTGTCGTCCCACGGACTAAAGCCATCCGGTTTATATAGACACCGGAGAGGGCTAGGGTTACATAGAGTCGGTTACAATGGTAGGAGATCTACATATCCGTATCGCCAAGCTTGCCTTCCACGCCAAGGAAAGTCCCATCCGGACACGGGGTGAAGTCTTCAATCTTGTATCTTCATAGTCTTGGAGTCCGGTTGATGATGATAGTCCGGGCGATGATAGTCCGGCCGATGATGGTAGTCCGGCAATCCGGGCACCCCCTAATCCGGGACTCCCTCAATGGGCCTATCTAGCCCGAGTGAGATATGCATGTGTATGTGTGACCCAGGTAGATGGAGAGTTTGAGAGAGAGGGGGAAGAGCTCCGAGACGACAGAGTGGTGCGTGAGAGAGTTACGGGCAACGAGCCAAGGGATTTGTGTGCGTACGATGAGTGCACCCAAGATATCTAGCTTGGACAAGAGAATCATACATAGTGTGCAAGAGAGACCTATAGATGGAGTATATATGCATGCGAACTAGAAAGACCCCCCCACACGCACACACGCAAAGAGAGAGAGATGGAGAGAAAGAGAGAGGACCAACAAGGTTTGTGTGTTGGATGCGTGCGACAGAATTGAAGATTGTCGGCGAGAGAGAGGGAGAGAGAGAGTGAGAGAGAGAGAGAGAGAGAGAGGAGTCCGGGAGAGGGGGAGGTCGCGTTTTATGCATCAAAGACTGATATAAACCATGTTTCGATATAAACTTGCATTCAAATATTTAAATTGGAGAACATGTTGTCTTCAATCCACGCATGAACGGATATATGCGTATATCAAACAAGTTCATTAATTTGACTTTCAACATGTTCATGGAGTACTATAATACTGTACAACATGCTATTAGATTGAGGTGTTCAATTTTGGATTTAGTTCACTATTTTGACCTGGTGAACGAGCTATTTCATTGAATCGAGATATTTCATTTTGGGTTTGATTCCCATTTTTGAGTGGGTCAACTATTTGTCATATAGTAAATCGCTAGCAACGAGCATGTAAAAACACATTACTCCCAAGCATCATCTCTCCATCTAAAAAAGAAGTGGCAAGCTAATATTTCTAAATTTGATTCGAATCGACTTGGTAAGGTAGACGTGGATGCTCGTTCTCCCAAATTTTGAACGAACCGTTAAACATCCTCTGCTCGGTGGAATTCGCCCGAGCAAATAAATGGGAGACACGAAATTACCGTCCTATGTGGGAGACGCATTAATTGGCCTGTTGTGCATCGAGGGTAGGTTCGTAACTTCATCCAAGTGCGCCTTCTCCTCGGACGAAATGACATGTGCCGAATAATTCATAAACCATGGTCGGCAAAACACACTCTCCTTGCCCGAAATAGCTCGTGCCCACTATTTCAAAACACGCTCTCCTCGCCCGAAATCGCTCGCGCCCACTATATTTCAAAGCACGCCCTCCTCGCCCGAAATCGCTCCCGCCCACTATTTGGGGATAAGCAAAGTTACTCTACTATCCCCGACCATCAGTACACAGACCCAAGCCGAGAAGCCTAAAGGCAGGGGTAGAACAGTAACTCCCCCTCACATTTCAGACAAATGCGTCTGTATCCCAATCCCCCCCATTCATACCTCGTGGGCGCCAAATCACCTTCTCCCCGGAAGCTCTCTTCTCCCGAGCCACGAAACCTCAGCCCCTCCTCCATGGCGCCCCCACCGCACCAATTTCACAGCCGCCCTCCTCCCTAATCCCGGAAACGTTGTCCATTTGCCATCGTGCACTGGGTCGTGTGCCCCTTACTCCGTGCTGCTGGAGCTGCCTCGGCGACGGCCGCATGAACCGTACCGGAGCCGATTCACCCCCGCCATTGTTCACGGTGCCGGAGCGGCTCCAACTTCGGATCCGTCCAGAGTCCCGACGCTGCTTCCCTGCAGCCGTCGACCGTCGCGACATCGCAGTTTCCCTGCCGCCAGTGGCCACCGCAACCGTGCCGGCCTCACCGACTCGGCAGCTGGACCTGCCTACTTCACCATGCCACCAGATAGGTCGCACCCTCATCTCAAATCACTTTATTTAGGCGTCAGTTGTCTGAATTTTTATTCTGGGCCAATCGATTCCCAATGGGAAGCAGCACCCCTTGAGCTGGCGGAGCTCCTAGGCTGCCGGTTGGCTGGTGTCTAACGTAAGGGTGCTGGGCCGCAAGTTCACCGCGGTAGCAGCGCTTAGATGGCTATCTTAGAGTTGCGTGGGTTCAAGGTACTGCCGCCGCCGGATCTGGATGACGGGGAGTCTTTGTGGATTGGCCCGGGGGCGGCGCAACCACGACAGTGCGGTGGGGCGGGTAGCGGGGTTTTGGCCGGGGCCACGGACGGCGGTGGAAAGCTGCTCTGCCGTTGGTCGCTGGCTCTTTGGGGAAGATACCTAACAGTGTCAGCCGGGAGGCACAAGACGCCCATCAAGCCATCCGGCGTAGATCGGACAGTACCAAAATAAAATAAAATCGTGTGACCCCAATTTAGTCTCAGTTACAGACGTGTGACCACTCTCGTACCTTGTTGTTGATCTCTTATTGTATTTCTTCAGATCAAAGAGATGTGTCGTTCTTAACATTATGCGTCAGCTCCATCTTCAGCCACACCGTCTTCCGACTCACCGCAGCTGCTCCAACAAGGGAAGCATACACCAGAAGGGAGCTATAGTCCCCACTCAACAGTTCCCTGCATCGAATGCGTGTGCCCGACATGGACAACCACAACAACTGCAGGGCCATCGTCAAGTCAGCACATGATGCTCACTCCTATGGATGGCGGCCAGTTAGGTTGTACCCTCATCTTACTTGTATGCAACATTTATGGCTTTGTTATTCATCTAAGCATGGAAAATAGATTATCACATTTCACTATATATTCATGCTGATCTCTTATGGGTCTTGTTCAGGAGTTAACGTTGTTCCATAGTTCAGCTAAGATACTTGTTCTTTAGGTAACGTTGTTCCATAGTTACCATCCATCAGCCAATGCTATACCACAGGCTGGTGATTATAGTATTATACCACTTCTAGTATTACCTATGTTGTTCTTTAATACTTTTGTGGGCCATCTAGTTAATCTCGAGTACAAACGATACATATTCTGTAGCTTTCATATGTGTTATCCCTTTAGTTTTTGAGACCTGTTGCTGCTAGTTAACCCCAGTCCTACTAATTATGTCGTCTCCTACAGGCACTCATTACATAAATATAACTACTAGTTGTCTTCCATGCATGTCAGATATAATTGCACACGCTGATATATTCACAAGAACCTCATGGAGCAATGTAAAGGCCAATAAACTTGATGTCAATGATACCCAATATGATGGAACATGTAAAGGCAGTTCTTCAGAAGACCTGCAGAAAGATGTTGAATCCTCTTCACCCCACAAGGTCCTTGCTCTAACTTGGCCCGTGATATGGGTACAACATGCATATAATGTCCTAGAGTGTATGTACTCTGTTGCAATGCCATGTGCTTAGCATGCTGATCATGCATGTAAATATGTCATGCCTTCCTGTTTTTCAGTACCTATTCCATTCATGATAACATGTTTTCAAATTCAAGTACTGTCATTCTACTCTATCGCAATGCCATCTGCTTAATTTGGACATCATGCTTCTGAATATCTTATGCATTGTTATTCATCAGTACATACTTCATCTGTCTACGATACCATGTTTTTTTACATTGGAGTGCTGTTCTAGTGCTCTGTTGCAATGCCATCTTAGTTTCCCAATCATACACGTGTATGCGGCCTTAGTTTTTTCTGTACGTATTCCACTAGCATACAGTTTTTCATTCAACTTGTGTTTTTTTACTGTGTTGTCCTATCGTATCCCTAGCTCTTACACCATACTCCCTCCGTCCGGATTACATGATGCCGAAATGGATAAAAAGGATGTATCTAGAACTGAAATACGCCTAGACCCATCCATTTTTTTCCGGGTGGAGGGAATACATGTCAATATGTCATGCCTTTCTATTCTCCAGTACCTATTCCATCTCTCTGTTGTAGCATGTTTGATAATTGAAGCACCATTCTTCTATACAAATCATGCAAGGGGAAGACGACTATGTTAGAATCCGAAGGGTTACAAACCAGGTCTTTGCAAAAGATCCAAACGCCAGGAGAAAATAAACCAACTCCAGTTTTTATAGATACTACTCCAGCACAGAGAAACCCAACTCCTACTGATAATAAGCAGATTCCAGTGGCCAAAGAACTAGTCCGCTCCAGTCCAGCAAAAATATGTCAACCCCATTCTAAGAAGCGTGTGCGTATCCTTGCATCATGAAATTTTATAGCATGCTGATCATATTTTCTACATGTTTCTTACCCATCTATCTTTTAGAAAATAAGCTTAACAGATAGAAGAATTTCTGCACTAGTACCGTCTGTAAGGAAAGATTCTTGTAGGAATTCTGTACTCCAATGCAGATGTAAGTACCTGTTGTACATCACTATATTTTTACATCAGCATGTATTCAGTTAATCGGCGTGAATCCAACCTTTATCTGATCTAAATTTAGTTGTAGCAAAATGTATGATTAAAGGCCACAATGTTGATTTTTGTAAGGAAAACTGCCTGGTAGTTTTGCATCCTGAGCTGCATGAGTGTACTATCTCATATCAGTGGGTTTGATTACTTTGGTTCTGCCGTGGGTTTTCAGTTTTTTTACTGTGTTGTCCTGTCGTATCCCTAGCTCTTACATCATACTCCCTCCGTCCGGATTACATGTCGCAGAAATGGATAAAACTGGATGTATCTAGAACTGAAATACGCCTAGACCCATCCATTTATTTCCGGATGGAGGGAATACATGTCAATATGTCATGCCTTTCTATTCTTCAGTACCTATTACATGCTACGTGTTCGGCAAAATGCCAAAGCTTTCCAGGAGGCTCCAACTCACGTGAGGTTTAGCAGTTCTAGGCTAGGGTCATCTAGGAGATTAGTGTACATGCTGGTTAGGCAAAGCAAGATGGTCCAATGCACAAACCAGAAACTATGTCAAAACTGACCATGCACACAAGGTGTTTGACAGAATGCCATGTGCATCTAGGCAACTCTTGGGGTGGCCAAAAGCTCCAGACCAGTGTCTCTTTAGGTGATAGAGAGGGTGGCAATGTTAGTTGGTCAAGACTAGAAACTTGATAGTGCAAGTTTTTGAGAAAACCAGTTCTGGACAGAACCTAAAAGCTATCATACCATGGACCAAAAACACTCCAATAGGTCCATTCTCCTGGACTTAAGGGTTTTGTAGGGAGGACTATAAGCAGGAAAAGGAATCAAGGGAAAAAGGGCAAGATAAAATATGGTTGCAGTAGAAAATGCCAAACTGGACCAGAGAGCAAAAGAGGATGATTTGCTCAAAATTTTCAAAGAACATTAGTGGGTTTTTGCACAAAGATGAATAATATACTCGTACTAACATCCCCTAATTTTTGTGGAAGTTTTAAAGAAATAATTAAATAGGTTGTAGTGCAAAAGTGCAAACTGGACCAGATTGGAAAACTTGGGTTAAAGCTCAAAATCTCCAAATGATTAAAGGATATTTTGCATAAAAGTGATTTAGGGACATCATATGTCATCCTCATATTCTGGTTGGAATTTTAAATAAAATTATCAAAGGGTTGTAGTGCAAATGGGACCCTAAATCTTATGAAAAAAATCATTTTTAGAGAAATAGAGCCCAGGGAAAATAATTATATAAATGATTCCACTGATAAGAGATTTTTTTTTTCTTGAGAGGGTAAACAAGTCCAATAATAATTGAAAAGTTTTTACTTGGGGTGAAAACTCCACAACTCTGAAGAAAAGAGAGGTTCTGAGGTCAAAAGATAAACCCAGAAAATAAAAATTTAATTCCCTGGCAAAATTTTGATAAACAAAACATGGTTAAATTTTTGGGGTGTTACAGAAAAATGTTAAAGGCGCCAATGTTGATTTTTGTAAAGAAAACTGCCTGGTAGTTTTGCATACTGAGCTGCATGAGTGTACTATCTCATATCATGCACATTACTGAATTGTAGTGCTGCTCTGCTTGCCCATTCATTCATTGTGTCAATGTTGCTTTCGTATTACCTTACCTGGCTGATGATAGTTGTGCCATATTGTGTTAATTTGGTGTTGGCTAGTTGCCCAAACGTTCGCTGTTCCAATGTTGCTTTCCTATTATCTGACTTGGCCAATGATAGCAATGCCAGTGTCTTAATTTGGTGCATGCTACTGAAGATAAGAAGACAAACTCTGAAAACAGCAAGGCAACCCCATTGTTTCTTTCCAATAAATCTAGGTCAGGTAATATGCCAATAACTCATGATTAATCTGTTTGGTTCCCCTCCTAATTTATGTTATGATGTAGTGGTCGACACACTCTCCACTATCAATAATACAGGCCTGCCAAAATTGCCATCAGAATATGTTCAGTATCATCTGTCTCGAATGCAACGGAAAAAATGTATGTTTGTGAACCAATTAATGGCTGAAGGAATGATGGAAATGGTGGAGGAATCAGAGGTGCAGAGTCGTGCGACACAACAACTGAATAATGTTTTCAAAGACAGTGTAGCAAATCAGCAAGAACTTGCCCACATGCTTATGGGCGTCATCTGTGCTGAGGTTGCAGATTGTGATGTTGTAGATTGTTAGGTTCTGTTCATTTATTTCCACTGGCATCAATCTTTGATTGCCCAGTGGATGTAATTTCCTATAATATATGCTGGATGTGTGATACGTCTCCAACATATCTATAATTTTTGATTGTTCCATGCTATTATATTATATGTTTTGGATGTTTATGGGCTTTATTAAACGCTTTTATATTATTTTTGGGACTAACCTATTAACCCAGAGCCCAGTGCCAGTTCCTGTTTTTCCCCTTGTTTCAGTGTTTTGAAGAAAAAGAATATCGAACATAGTCCAAACGGAATGAAACCTACGGGGGAGTTATTTTTGGAACGGAAGCAATCCAGGAGACTTGGAGTGCATGTCAGGGTAGCAACAAGGTGGCCACGAGGCAGGGAGGCTCGCCTGCCCCCTGGGCGCACCCCCACCCTCGTGGGCCCCTCATGGCTCCCCTGACCGACTTCTTTCGCCTATATATATCCATATACCCTAAAAACACCGGGGAACAGAATATATCGGGTGTTCCGCCGCAAGCCTCTATAGCCACCAAAACCAATCGGGACCTGTTCCGACCTCACGGAGGGGAGATCCTCACCGTGGCCATCTTCATCATCCCGGCGCTCTCCATGACGAGGAGGGAGTAGTTCACCCTCGGGGCTGAGGGTGCGCATCAAGAGCTATGTGTTTGATCTCTCTCTCTCTCTCTCTCGTGTTCTTGATTCGGCACGATCTTGATGTATCGCGAGCTTTGCTATTATAGTTGGATCTTATGATGTTTCTCCCCCTCTACTCTCTTGTAATGGATTGAGTTTTCCCTTTGAAGTTATCTTATCGGATTGAGTCTTTAAGGATTTGAGAACACTTGATGTATGTCTTGCATGTGCTTATTGAAGGAAATATGCCCTAGAGGCAATAATAAAGTTATTATTTATTTCCTTTTGTCATGATAAATGTTTATTATTCATGCTAGAATTGTATTATCCGGAAACATAATACTTGTGTGAATACATAGACAAACAGAGTGTCACTAGTATGCCTCTACTTGAGTAGCTCGTTGATCAAAGATGGTTATGTTTCCTAGCCATTGACATGAGTTGTCATGTGATTGACTTGACCCATTCCGTTAGCTTAGCACTCGATCGTTTAGTATGTTGCTATTACTTTCTTCATGACTTATACATGTTCCTATGACTATGAGATTATGCAACTCCCGTTTACCGGAGGAACACTTTGTGCGCTACCAAACGTCATAACGTAACTGGGTGATTATAATGGTGCTCTACAGGTGTCTCCGAAGGTACTTGTTGGGTTGGCGTATTTCGAGATTAGGATTTGTCACTCCGATAGTCGGAGAGGTATCTCTGGGCCCACTCGGTAATGCACATCACTTAAGCCTTGCAAGCATTGCAACTAATGAGTTAGTTGCGGGATGATGTAATACGGAACGAGTAAAGAGACTTGCCGGTAAAGAGATTGAACTAGGTATTTAGATACCGACGATCGAATATCGGGCAAGTAACATACCGTGACAAAGGGAACAACGTATATTGTTATGCGGTCAGACCGATAAAGATCTTCGTAGAATATGTGGGAGCCAATATGAGCATCCTGGTTCCGCTATTGGTTATTGACCGAAGACGTGTCTCGGTCATGTCTACATAGTTCTCGAACCCGTAGGGTCCGCACGCTTAAAGTTTCGATGACAATTATATTTCGAGTTTATGAGTTTTGATGTACCGAAGGTTGTTCGGAATCCCGGATGTGATCACGGACATGACGAGGAGTCTCTAAATGGTCGAGACATGAAGATTGATATATTGGAAGCCTATATTTGGATATCGGAAGTGTTCTGGGTGAAATCGGGATTTTACCCGAGTACCGAGGGGTTACCGGAACCCCCCGGGGGGTTAATGGGCCATAGTGGGCCTTAGTGGAGAAGAGGAGAGGCGGCCAGGGCAAGGCCGCGCGCCCCTCCCCCCTAGTACAAATAGGACAAGGAGAGGGGGGCGAAGCCCCCTTTCCTTCTTCTCTCCTCCACTTCTTTCCCCCTTCTCCTATTCCAACAAGGAAGGGAGGGAGTCCTACTCCCGGTGGGAGTAGGACTCCTCCTGGCGCGCCTCCTCCTGGCTGGCCGCACCTCCCCCCTTGCTCCTTTATATACGGGGGCAGGGGGCACCCTAGAGACACAACAATTGATCGTTTGATCTTTTAGCCGTGTGCGGTGCCCCCCTCCACCATAGTCCACCTCGATAATACTGTAGCGGTGCTTAGGCGAAGCCCTGCATCAGTAGAACATCATCATCATCACCACGTCGTCGTGCTGACAAAACACTGCCTCAACACTCGGCTGGATCGGAGTTCGAGGGACGTCATCGGGCTGAACGTGTGCTGAACTCAGAGGTGTCGTGCGTTCGGTACTTGATCGGTCGAATCGTGAAGACGTACGACTACATCAACCGCGTTGAGCTAACGCTTCCGCTTTCAGTCTACGATGGTACGTGGACAACACTCTCCCCTCTCGTTGCTATGCATCACCATGATCTTGCGTGTGCGTAGGAATTTTTTTGAAATTACTACGTTCCCCAACGGAGGCATCCGAGCCAGGTTTTATCCGTAGATGTCATATGCACGAGTAGAACACAAGTGAGTTGTGGGAGATATAAGTCATACTGCTTACCAAAGATGTCATACTTGGTTCAGCGGTATTGTTGGATGAAGCGGCCGGACCGACATTACGCCAGACGCTTCGCGAGACTGATTCTACCGGCGTGCTTTGCACACAGTGGCTGGCGGTGTCGGTTTCTCCAACTTTAGTTGAACCGAGTGTGGCTACGTCCGGTCCTTGCGAAGGTTAAAACAGCACCAACTTGACAAACTATCGTTGTGGTTTTGATGCGTAGGTAAGAACGGTTCTTGCTAAGCCCAGTAGCAGCCACGTAAAACTTGCAACAACAAGGTAGAGGACGTCTAACTTGTTTTTGCAGGGCATGTTGTGATGTGATATGCTCAAGACATGATGCTAAATTTTATTGTATGACATGATCATGTTTTGTAACCGAGTTATCGACAACTAGCAGGAGCCATATGATTGTCGCTTTATTGTATGCAACGCAATCGCCCTGTAATGCTTTACTATATCATTAAGCAGTAGCGATAGTCGTAGAAGCATAAGATTGGCGAGACGACAAGGATGCTACGATGGAGATCAAGGTGTCGCGCCGGTGACGATGGTGATCATGACGGTGCTTCATAGATGGAGATCAGAAGCACAAGATGATGATGGCCATATCATATCACTTATATTGATTGCATGTGATGTTTATCTTTTATGCATCTTATCTTGCTTTGATTGACGGTAGCATTATAAGATGATCTCTCACTAAATTTCAAGATAAAAGTGTTCTCCCTGAGTATGCGCCGTTGCCAAAGTTCGTCGTGCCCACACACCACGTGATGATCGGGAGTGATAAGCTCGACGTCCATCTACAACGGGTGCAAGCCAGTTTTGCACACGCAGAATACTCAGGTTAAACTTGACGAGCCTAGCATATGCAGATATGGCCTCGGAACACTGAGACCGAAAGGTCGAGCGTGAATCATATAGTATATATGATCAACATAGTGATGTTCACCATTGAAAGCTACTCCATTTCACGTGATGATCGGTAATGGTTTAGTTGATTTGGATCACATGATCTCTTAGAGGATTAGAGGGATGTCTATCTAAGTGGGAGTTCTTAAGTAATATGATTAATTGAACTTAAATTTATCATGAACTTAGTACTGATAGTATCTTGCTTGTCTATGTTGATTGTAGATAGATGGCCCGTCTTTGTTGTTCCGTTGAATTTTAATGCGTTCCTTGAGAAAGCAAAGTTGAAAGATGATGGTAGCAATTACGGACTGGGTCCGTAACTTGAGGATTATCCTCATTGCTGCACGTAAGAATTACGTCCTAGAGGCACCGCTAGGTGCCAAACTTCTTCTGAGAGCAACACCGGATGCTATGAGCGTCTGGCGAGCAAAGCTGATAACTACTCGATAGTTCAGTGTGCCATGCTTTACGGCTTAGAACCGGGACTTCAATGACGTTTTGAACGTCATGGAGCATATGAGATGTTCCAAGAGTTGAAGTTAATATTTCAAGCAAATGCCCGGATTGAGAGATATGAAGTCTCCAATAAGTTCTACAGCTGCAGGATGGAGGAGAATAGTTCTGTCAGTGAGCATAGACTCAAAATGTCTAGGTATAACAATCACTTGATTCAACTGGGAGTTAATCTTCCGGATGATAGCGTCATTGACATAATTCTTCAATCACTGCCACCAAGCTATAAAAGCTTCGTGATGAACTATAACATGCAAGGGATGGATAAGATGATTCCCGAGGTCTTCACAATGCTAAAGGCTGCGGAGGTAGAAATCAAGAAGGAGCATCAAGTGTTGATGGTCAATAAGACCACCAGTTTCAAGAAAAAGGGCAAAGGGAAGAATAAGGGGAACTTGAAGAAGAACAACAAGCAAGTTGCTGCTCAAGAGAACAAACCCAAGTCTGGACCTAAGCCTGAGATTGAGTTCTTCTACTGCAAGCAGACTAGTCACTGGAAGCGGAACTGCCCCAAGTATTTGGAGGATAAGAAGGATGGCAAGGTGAACAAAGGTATATGTGATATACATGTTATTGATGTGTACCTTACTAGAGCTTGCAGTAGCACCTGGGTATTTGATATTGGTTCTGTTGCTAATATTTGCAACTCGAAAAAGGGACTACGAATTAAGAGAACACTGGCCAAGGACGAGGTGACGATGCGCGTGGGAAACGGTTCCAAAGTCGATGTGATCGCCGTCGGCACGCTACCTCTACATCCACCTTCGGGATTAGTATTAGACCTAAATAATTATTATTTGGTGCCAACATTGAGCATGAACATTATATCTGGATCTTGTTTGATGCGAGACGATTATTCATTTAAATCAGAGAATAATGGTTGTTCTATTTATATGAGTAATATCTTTTATGGTCATGCACCCTTGAAGAGTGGTCTATTTTTGATGAATCTCGATAGTAGTGATACACATATTCATAATGTTGAAACTAAAAGATGCAGAGTTGATAATGATAGTGCAACTTATTTGTGGCACTGCCGTTTAGGTCATATTGGTGTAAAGCGCATGAAGAAACTCCATAGTGATGGACTTTTGGAACCACTTGATTATGAATCACTTGGTACTTGCGAACCGTGCCTCATGGGCAAGATGACTAAAACGCCGTTCTCCGGAACTATGGAGAGAGCAACAGATTTGTTGCAAATCATACACACAGATGTATGTGGTCCGATGAATGTTGAGGCTCGTGGCGAGTATCGTTATTTTCTCACCTTCACAGATGATTTAAGCAGATATGGGTATATCTACTTAATGAAACATAAGTCTGAAACATTTGAAAAGTTCAAAGAATTTTAGAGTGAAGTTGAAAATCATCGTAACAAGAAAACAAAGTTTCTACAATCTGATCGTGGAGGAGAATATTTGAGTTACGAGTTTGGTCTACATTTGAAACAATGCGGAATAGTTTCGCAACTCACGCCACCCGGAACACCACAGCGTAATGGTGTGTCCGAACGTCGTAATTGTACTTTACTAGATATGGTGTGATCTATGATGTCTCTTACTGATTTACCACTATCATTTTGGGGTTATGCTTTAGAGACGGCTGCATTCACGTTAAATAGGGCACCATCAAAATCCGTTGAGACGATGCCTTATGAACTGTGGTTTGGCAAGAAACCAAAGTTGTTGTTTCTTAAAGTTTGGGGTTGCGATGCTTATGTGAAAAAGCTTCAACCTGATAAGCTCGAACCCAAATCGGAGAAATGTGTCTGCATAGGATACCCCAAAGGAGACTGTTGGGTACACCTTCTATCACAGATCCGAAGGCAAGACATTCTTTGCTAAGAATGGATCCTTTCTAGATAAGGAGTTTCTCTCGAAAGAAGTGAGTGGGAGGAAAGTAGAACTTGATGAGGTAACTGTACCTGCTCCCTTATTGGAAAGTAGTTCATCACAGAAACCAGTTCCTGTGACGCCTACACCAATTAGTGAGGAAGTTAATGATGATGATCATGGAACTTCAGATCAAGTTGTTACTGAACCTCGTAGGTCAACCAGAGTAAGATCCGCACCAGAGTGGTACGGTAATCCTGTTCTGGAGGTTATGTTACTAGACCATGACGACCTACGAACAATGAAGAAGCGATGGTGAGCCCAGATTCCGCAAAATGGCTTGAGGCCATGAAATATGAGATGGGATCCATGTATGAGAACAAAGTGTGGACTTTGGTTGACTTGCCCAATGATTGGCAAGCTGTCGGTGTCAAAACCGGCAGATCTCGGGTAGGGGGTCCCGAACTGTGCTTCTAGGCGGATGGTAACAGGAGACAAGGGACACGATGTTTACCCAGGGTTCGGGCCCTCTTGATGGAGGTAAAACCCTACATCCTGCTTGATTGATATTGATATTGTGGATGTTTACAAGAGTGGATCTACCACGAGATCAAGGAGGCTAAACCCTAGAAGCTAGCCTATGGTATGATTGTAAGGGTTGTTGTGATTGTTGTCCTACGGACTAAAGCCATCCGGTTTATATAGACACTAGAGAGGGCTAGGGTTACATAGAGTCGGTTACAATGGTAGGAGATCTACATATCCGTATCGCCAAGCTTGCCTTCCACGCCAAGGAAAGTCCCATCCGGACACGGGGGGAAGTCTTCAATCTTCTATCTTCATAGTCTTGGAGTCCGGTCGATGATGATAGTCCGGCAAATGATAGTTCGGTGATGATGGTAGTCCGCTATCCGGACACCCCTAATCCAGACTCCTCAGAGCCCCTGAACCAGGCTTCAATGACGATAAGTCCGGCGTGTATTGCTTGGCATTGCAAGGTGGGTTCCCCTCCAAATGATAGAAGATGGTGAACACCAGGATAGTGTCCGCTCGCAAAATAAATTCCACATTCCATCGTAGAGAAATAATAATATATATACACAAGTTCAATCTGCCGGCGTTTTCCGTGGCATGACGTCACACCACTACCAAGCCATTACTCGAATTGTTTTTACTTTACCACCTCAGCGATTTAGCGAAGCGGTTTCCTTGGCACGCCTTGTCGAGCGTAGATCGTGTTTCCCTTAATCCGGGATTCTCATCAATATGGGCATGGGTAACCCAACGCATCATTGATGGTGGCGCTTGGGAGATAAGCGAGTTTTACCAGGCGGTGGGGGCGCGTGAGATTTCGCCCGCCATATAAGGGATAAGGATTCACCTTCTCACCTCGCCTTCTTCCTCCTTTGCTTATCCATCTCCGCACAAGACTCGAGCTCCAGCGCCCAAGTCCGCAAGATCTCGTCTCAACCTTCTCCGACCATGTCCGGGCGGGAGGCAAATGGTTGGCCTCCACCGTTAAGGAGGAGCAAATCGCCAAACTAGCGCGACGCGGATACCTTTCGGCGACATCAGCATCGGCTGCCGACGAGGGCAGCTCATCCCACCCCTGGCCCCATGAGAGGGTCGTCTTTCTTTCCCACTTCCTCCGCGGATGGGCTTTCCACTTCACCCTTTTGTCCGGGGCTCATGTTCTACTACGGCCTGGATTTCCATGATCCGGCGCCGAACTTCATCCTCAACATCTCGGCGTTTATCGTGGTGGTGCGAGGCCTTCCTCGCATCCAGCCCCACTTCGCTTGTGGCTCAAGACCTTCAATGTCAAGCAAGGTAGTGAAGGGCATTCAAGCGGAGTGTGGAGGCGCCATGTTGGGCAAGATGCCCAACGTCCTTTGTTGAAGGGCCTTCGTGGAATCCGTCAAGGGGTGGCAATCGGGTGGTTCTACATCACCGAGCCACGTGACCCTAAATGGGCGGCGGCCCCCGAGTTTAGATCTGGTATCCGCACGCAGCTAACCTCCTGGAAAGAGAAGGGCTTGATGTGGGGTAGTTCGACGGAGCTGACGGGACTCGATCTGTATCAAGAAGTGGTGAAGAAGCTTAGGCTGGTTAACGTGGTCCAAGTCATGCTCGTCGCGGATACTCCCATGCCAAGAGCGGGCATTCAAACTGTGGGAGTTTGATCCGGAACAGCACCAGGCGCTGAACAAGCTCTTCGACACGACGTACGAAGGCGCCTGGAAGGTGCTGTTCAAGGGCGCCGAAGCCCCCGCATCCGCGACTGAAGATCGCGGATTTCACTCGCAGCGCCAGGCTGACGAGGTAAGTGATTCTACCCCTTTACGGGACACTTGTTTTCATAGTTTGACTCTATCACGGGTTTTAATTTCCCTTTTCCTTTGACAGGACTAGATGAAGAAGGCGGAGCAGATTACTGTCCGGCTCCTATGCGAAAAATCCAATGAGCGGCTCGTCTAGCGAGGCTGCTGGTTCGGCACCGCACGTGGTGCCGGAGAAGAAGGCCAAGAAGGAGGCCATGGGTGCTCGAAAGAGCTCCCGTTTTCAGGTGTCCGACGACTCCGGGGCGGGTTCCTCCCCCGAAAGTGAGGAGGAGGAAGAGGACTCTCTCGGAGGAGGGAGAGAGAAAGAAGGCTCCCCAAAGGGGAGGCCGAAGGTCAAGAGGGAAGGACTATTCCCCCGGACAGCTCCGCCAACATCAACGTTGGCGAGGAAGAATGGCCTTCGAGGGCCAGGCCTCCAGTGAGATCGTAAGTATCCGGATTCCTGAATAATTTATAATTTCTTTTTCTGCGTCACATAGTGTCATTCTAATGCCACATACTGCCTGTAGTCCGGCCAGTGATGATCTCCCCGCTTCATCGAGCGGGTCGTTGGCTTCGTCGGATGTAGATTCCATCCCGACCGCCTCCACCCCTTGCGACGCCGAGGACGCCGAGGCGGGAACCCAAGAGGGGACCCATCAGGGGGGAGGCTCCAGAGGCGCCACAAGGCGTCCTCCCGGACTCTGCGCCGGACTCCACAAAAGAACCCGCAGTGGTTCGAGTCCGCCGGCGGCCCTTCGAACGAAGGGCAAGACCGTGGCGCCGGCGGCTTCCGTCCCAACCGAGGCGCCGGTAATTTGTTGGGGCGCTTGAGCGCTTCCATCGAGGAAGAACACCGCACTATTATGAGTGCGGTGATTGAAAAGTGCAGTTCGCCAAAGGCGGGCTGACCGAAGCCTGCAATAGCCTTCTATCAGGCTTTGAGGTAAGAAGTTAAAAATATGCAATGTAATACCGCATAGACAGTAGCCCCTGATGCTCGGTTCGGTGTTTGGAAAGAAAAGCGGACTGAGGATCTAAAAAGATATCTGCAGGGTTGCTAAAATTATGTCAATATGGGTTGCAGGCTGCGCTGCTGACCTCTGCCGACTTGCTGCAGAGGTCGGTGCGTTGAAGCAGAGCTTGGCGGTCCGGCAAGAGCTCGGCCGCGCCAGAAGCAGCTCAAGATAAAGAAGGTGAGTAACACCACTTTGAATTTGTACCTTCTGAGAAAAGGATTTAGGTTGCGATAAAAAATAACAAGGATAACATGGATACTGCAGGGCCACGAGCGAGGTGGCGGCCTGAAGGAGGCCGTGTCATGACGAGCATAATCGCCACGGAACAGGCAGAGCGAGAAAAGCAAGAGGCGAAGGTGGCGGTGGTTCAGCAAGAGCTCCAGGCTCTCATGGAAAAGCATGAGAGTTTGGAGCGTGACTCAAAGACTCGAGAGTCCGAGCTTGCCTCGGCTCTCGAAAGTGCCAAAACCGCCAAGGCCGAGGCCCATAAGGCCCTTCAGGAGGTTGAATTGATGAATAAGATAGCGGCGGGTAAGGCATTTTTCATGCAAAGCAAGCATGTGAATGTAAATTACGTGATACTTACCCGAGTTCGGAGCTCTCCAGGGGCGTTTGCAGATCTGCCTCGCACCGTGTATGATGCCGCCGCATTCTACCGAGCCGAGGAGGGGAGCTCAATGGAGAAGGTCTTCTGGTCTCAGTATGCTGAGGCCGGCCATCCGGTGCCCCCGAGCGACCAGCTGAAGCAGCTGGTCGAGCTGCACAAGGTGTTCGAGCAGGCCATGAAGGGGCTCATAGTCCGGCTGTGGCCCGGAGAGGCCATGCCCGGGAGCTACTTCGGCCTCGTGCGACGGCTGGTGGATGTGTGCCCCTGGGTGGAGGTTATCAAGCGCTCCGCCTGTATTGAAGGTGCTCGTCGGGCCCTTGCCCGCGCAAAGGTGCATTGGGGCAAGCTGGATGCGGAGAAGCTAATCACTGACGCGCCACCAGCGGGCAAGGAGCATCGTACGCCCAAACTTTACTATAAGGCTGTCCTGAAGGGTGCCCGCAAGATTGCAGATGAGTGCCCCAGGGATGTAATTATTGAGTGAATTCGCAATGTGTTATCCTGTGCGCTGAAAACTTTGTTCATATGCGCTAAGCAACGCTTGTTTAATTTAAAATATTACCTTCATGCGGCCGTTTATTGAATCGAGAGATGGCAAGTCGTCGGCTTCAGCCCCCATGCCACGAGTCCTGGGGTGTTCGGGATATAAACTTGAGCACTCTTGTTCCCATATTTTGGTCCATCTAGGAGGCGCTCAACACAACGAACAGGCAACCGGACTTATAGTGCTTGAACACTCTCACTTAGCCATAGAATTCTATAATTTTAAATTTCGTGAAGCCCCTAGTATTCGGAAGACCGAAGTGGGGCGCTATCCACGCCTTCATCGGACATAATCCGGAACTTCGCTCGAAGCGGCGTAGGTATTTAGGGACCCGAAAGGACCTCTCGAACAGCGACCAGTCTCTCGCCTTACCGTGCGGTCAGTTTAGCTTTCTCATCGAGGCGTTAACCCGGCTGAACCGGGCGCAATCGCGATGGTTCTCCAGTGCTACCTTAGCCGATAGAACGGAAGCGTAAGGTGCCAAACATGGGAGCCGGGCAAACCCAACTATTAACCCAAGGCAGGATTAAGAGCTGATTCATATAATGCTATAAGTTCGGGTGCCGCACTTGTGAAAGTGTCGGACTTTATCACACCATAAAGCGGAGGACATAAGCCCTGGTGTGTTTGGCGTACCAAGATGCACAGGTGCAACATGTTGTAAATGAACATATATATATATAAAGTAATGCAATTAAAGGCAAAAAGTGCTGCATTTTATTAGAAGATATGCTATCGGTGCGAAATGATACAAATAGTGCGGAAAGCAAGGGATTGGACGAATTAAGGCGTCTCCCTCCGGGGTAGGCAGCGAATGTTGTATGTAACAAATTTAATGCTCGTGATGGAGACCACCTGAGTGTTAAATCGCGGCCTTTGTCCTTTCTGGCTGTTGCATCATGAGTTCGGCAGGTTCGCCACCGACCGAGTTCTGTATAAAAAGAAAAAATAAAACAAAAAGAGCGACACACTTGGGAGCCCTGGTGTGGTCGAACCGCACTGGTCTGTTGTGGTTGTGCCCTTCCCCTATGCCCATGGTATCTCCAGGCGTAATTATGTCTGTGGAGAGTTTGTCTTGCAATTTCGCGAGGGCTGGGGTTGGGGCCGCATTGCTACGGCGATGCGGAACGTGCGGTGGTCTTGGTGAATGTTGCTCGGGCGCGTTTGGTTGTGTCCGGTCATTTAACGGCGGACTCAAGAATTGCCTCAAAAGGCTGCTCAGCATTTCTGCCGCGAGAGCATGTATGTTCCTCCGTTCGGAGGGAGCGTTCCGTGTTTCCATTGACCGTGATGACTCCACAAGGGCTGGCATCTTGAGCTTAAGGTATGCATAATGCGGCATCATGTTGAATTTTGCAAGCGCGTTCGTCCGAAAGCAGAGCGTGATAGCCATCTTCGAACGGGACTATGTCGAAGATTAACTCCTCGCTCGGAAATTATCCGGGATCCGAAGACCACTTCGATGTAATCGAGCCTGCACAATTGGCCTCGACACCTGGTATGACGCCTTTGAAGGTCGTCGTTGTAGGTTTAATCCTTGAAGGGTCTATGCCCATCTTGCGACTTGTATCCCGATAAAGCAGGTTCAGCTCTGCCGCCGTCCATCGGGACTCTCGTGAGTGAAATCCATCAACGATTGGGTCTAAAACCAATGCGGCGAATCCCCATGGCGGATCTCGGTCGGATGGTCTCTTCGATCGAAAGTGATCGGGCAAGAGGACCATGGGTTGAATTTTGGGGCGATGGCTCCATCAGCGTATCGTCCCTTATTGCACGCTTCCGCCCCACTTGGGAATATCGTTGCGTATATCATGTTTACCGTCTCGAACTTGAGGGGGCATCCTTTTGTCCTCTGTTGTTCGGGCGGCCGGGTCTCCTCCTCGTCATCGCTGTAGCCTTGTCACTGTTTTGGCGATTAATTTGCTCGCTGCTTGAATACCCAACAATCTCTGTTGGTATGGTTAGCTGGCTTTTCGGGGGTACCATGTATTTGACAAGAGCGGTCGAGTATTCGGTCCAAATTGGACGGGCCCGGAGTGGTTCTTTTGAATGGCTTCTTCCGTTGACCGGGTTTGGAGCCTCGGAATCCGGCGTTGACTGCCGTATCCTCATTGCCGCCGCCGTTAATGCGGCGTTTGTTTTTGTTTCGACGCAACCTGCCATTGCGGTCCTTAGTATCCGGACTGCCAGCGTTTTTGCTGAGGTTGTTACTGCGAGCGAGCCAGCTATCCTCTCCCGCACAAAAGCGGGTCATGAGGGAAGTGAGGGCTGCCATGGATTTCGGCTTCTCCTGTCCTAGGTGCCGGGCCAACCACTCGTCACGGATGTTATGTTTGAAGGCAGCGAGTGCCTCTGCATCCGGACAGTCGACGATTTGATTTTTCTTTGTTAGGAACCGTGTCCAGAATTGCCTGGCCGATTCGTCTGGCTGCTGGATTATGTGGCTTAGGTCATCTGCGTCTGGTGGTCGCACATACGTGCCCTGGAAGTTGTCGAGGAATGCGGCTTCCGGTCTTCCCACATCAATTGACTCTGCGGGCAGGCTTTTAAGCCAATGCCGAGCTGGTCCTTTAAGCTTGAGGGAGATATTTGATGGCGTGAAGATGCGTCGCCGCGGGCCATGTGTATATGGAGAAGATAATCCTCAATCCAGACCGCGGGGTCTGTTGTGCCATCGTAAGATTCGATATTAACGGGTTTGAACCCTTCAGGGATTTGATGATCCATTACTTCGTCAGTGAAGCATAGTGGGTGTGCGGCGCCTCTGTATTGAGCAATATCACGGCGTAGCTCGAGAGCGTTATGCTGCTGTGTTCGCCCCGCCGAGTAGTTGTATCCGTGCGACGGTATTCGCCGTGGGTCATGGGCGTCCACGTGATCCGAGATAGATCTGGATTGTCTTGCCTTGTCCTCAATATATCTCGCAAATGCGGCGCGTTCCCCGTGGCTTCTTGCTTTTAGAGCGATGCCGGGTATGGTTTTGGTGGAGGGCTTACACGCCTCTCTCGCGCCACGGGTGGTCGGTCTGCCGACAGTCGCCGGTGATGCTGCCTCCTCTAATCGGGGAGCAACTTGCGTTTTGGGTAACTTTTGGAGGCGTTCGAGTTCAGACTCTTGACGCGAGGACCTCGGTCCATCTGTCGTCCAATGGGTCTTGATCAGCTTGAAGCTGTTGTTGCTTTTTCTTTAGGCTGTTTGCCGTGGCCATTAGCCTGCGTCTAAAACGCTCTTGCTCGACGGGATCCTCAGGCACGACAAATTCGTCGTCGCCGAGGCTTGCCTCGTCTCCGGAGGGAGGTAAGTAGTTGTCATCCTCGACCTCATCGTCTGCCGCCCTCTCCTGAGGGCTTGCTTCTGCCTCCTCCTGCGCTGGATCGTGCTGGAGGGAGTTGTCTTCGGCACTTTCTGGGGTGTTATTATCTCCTGTGCCGGAATCTCCATTCTTGCTGTGGCGGGATTTAGAGCGGCGCCGCTGACGTCGGCGCTTGGGCTGTTTCTTTAAGGAATCGGCCTCCGCTGCTTCTTCGCCGTCCCCATCTTTTGGGGTGTCCACCATGTATATGTCGATGATGGCGTGGTTTTCCAAAGTCTCTGTAGGCACTGGTTCTTGGTAGTCTCCGCATCGCCGTCCATACCGTCGATGTCTTGAGTCGTAGTCGAGCACGTCGGTTAAATCGCCGGCGGTGGCTACGGAAGTGGGTGGTGGTGGGATCTGAATTTCTTCGTCGTCCGCGTCCCAACCGTCCCGGCCGTAGTTCGCCAGGTTCTCGGATAGCGAGAGATGCTTCTATGAATTTATGATATCGCCAAAGGCGAAGTGCTGAAAAGATGTCCGCAGCGGTGAATTCCATGATCGCGCCCAATCCGATTCGACCGCGGGAGCGCGGGAGGTGCGGAGTCCGCAGGGAGTCCGCACCTCGTAGTCATGGGATTTATGTGGGACATAAGTGTTCGGCTCCATCGCCGTGAAATTGCGGCTCGGGCGGTGTCCAGCCATCCGTCCTCGATTGAGCGATCGGCTCCGGACTATGAGTCGGGCGGATCCGGTGCGACCTCAAGGTGCTGTCCGTGGCGAGTTAGGTCATGCCCATCGTGGACAGCTGCTGCGCTTCGGTTGTGGCTCAGATCCATCGAGGATCAAGTCCCCGCGATATCGGCCGTGAAGTTTAGGCTTCAAACCTGACTCGGCGGCCAGGGCGAAGCTTCGATCTGCTCCAGATGGCTGCGCGAGTTGGCCCGCGATGCAAGCGGCCCGAATCGAAGATCTATCCGGGAGAAAAGTCTCACCGGACTGCGTCGTTGTTGATTGAAGAGGCCATCAAGCCTATCGGTGGCGACACGAGGAACTCTCAATGAAAGCACCAATGTCGGTGTCAAAACCGGCAGATCTCGGTAGGGGGTCCCGAATCAGCGTCTAGGCGGATGGTAACAGGAGACAAGGGACACGATGTTTACCTGTTTCGGCCCTCTTGATGGAGGTAAAACCCTCGTCCTGCTTGATTGATATTGATATTGTGGATGTTTACAAGAGTGGATCTACCACGAGATCAAGGAGGCGAAACCCTAGAAGCTAGCCTATGGTATGAGTGTAAGGGTTGTTGTGATTGTTGTCCTACGGACTAAAGCCATCCGGTTTATATAGACACCGGAGAGGGCTAGGGTTACATAGAGTCGGTTACAATGGTAGGAGATCTACATATCCGTATCGCCAAGCTTGCCTTCCACGCCAAGGAAAGTCCCATCCGGACACGGAGTCTTCAATCTTCTATCTTCATAGTCTTGCAGTCCGGTCGATGATGATAGTCCGGCAAATGATAGTTCGGCTGATGATGGTAGTCCGGCTATCCGGACACCCCCTAATCCAGGACTCCCTCACAAGCCATTGAGAATAAATGGATCTTCAAGAAGAAGACTGACGGTGATGGTAATGTTACTGTCTATAAAGCTCGACTTGTTGCAAAAGGTTTTCGACAAGTTCACGGGATTGACTACGATGAGACTTTCTCACCCGTAGCGATGCTTAAGTCTGTCCGAATCATGTTAGCAATTGCCGCATTTTATGATTATGAAATTTGGCAAATGGATGTCAAAACTGCATTCCTGAATGGATTTCTGGAAGAAGAGTTGTATATGACGCAACCAGAAGGTTTTGTCGATCCAAAGGGAGGTAACAAAGTGTGCAAGCTCCAGCGATCCATTTATGGACTGGTGCAAGCATCTCGGAGTTGGAATAAACACTTTGATGGTGTGATCAAAGCATTTGGTTTTGTACAGACTTTTGGAGAAGCCTGTATTTACAAGAAAGTGAGTGGGAGCTCTGTAGCATTTCGATATTATATGTGGATGACATATTGTTGATTGGAAATGATATAGAATTTCTGGATAGCATAAAGGGATACTTGAATAAGATTTTCTCAATGAAAGACCTCAGTGAAGCTGCTTATATATTGGGCATCAAGATCTATAGAGATAGATCAAGATGCTTAATTGGGCTTTCACAAAGCACATACCTTGACAAAGTTTTGAAGAAGTTCAAAATGGATCAAGGAAAGAAAGGGTTCTTGCCTGTGTTACAAGGTGTCACTACACCATGCACCAAAATTCCCTACCGGCGTGTGTTGGGAAAAAGTCACCATTGCCGACCGACAATATGTCAGCAAAATTTCTAACGGACTGTGGGTCGAGAAACATCTGTTCAGTTACACACTATCGGTCGGGGATGCTATAACATATATAATCAAACAGTGGGTCAGGAAATCCTTTATGGCCCACGGACCATCGGTTGGTAAATAACGCCGACCGACATTCTGAAGCTAACTGGGCCTCGCGCGCGAACGGCCAAATTTTAGCGCCAATAAACGGCCCAACCCGCGAACATTTTCCCCCAAAAACCCAATCTCCTTCGTTCCCCTCGCACGTGCACGTATAGGACAACCAAATCCCTAGCTCGATCTATTCGTTCCCCATGCACGCCGCCAGTGCTCCCGCCGGTCGATCCCACGCTGTCCCACTGCCGCCCCATGCCGTCCCACCGCTGCCCCACGCTGCCCTCCCTCTGCAGCGCCGCTCCACCGTCGCCCCACACCGCCCTCCCTCTGCGGCGCCGCTCCACCGTTGCCCTCCCTCTGCAGTACCGCCCCATGCCGTCCTGCCCCGTCAACATCGCCCAACGCCTGTCTCTCCGCCGCCGGCCCCATGCCCTAGTGCTCTCTCTCTCCGGGCGCCTCTCTCCAACCAGCAGTAGGCGTGTGAGCATCTTCGGAAGCGGCAAGCCACCCTCCCTGGACTGACCTCCCCCATCTCCACCGTCCAGCTCTCGAAGACACGCAGCGGCAGCGGCAATGGTCGATGCGGATGAGGTACAACTCTTCCCTCTTTGTCTTTACCTCCCTCCCCCCTGCCCCCTCTCTCTCTAGGCTTTGTTGTGAGAGTGGGATGGTGGGGAACAGGGAGCTCCGGCAGTAGGGAACGGCTACACCTCTTGCTTTTCTTCTCCAGTTTGATGTGTATTGCAGCTAGTATGATTGTGAGATACTATGCAGGCAGAAAATGTGCTAATCAATGTACATAGTAGAAGGTTGGTGGTAGCAATATGAACTAATTCTAGAAGTTGAGCTGTTGTGTGCAAATTTTGTTTTTTTCATTGAAGTTCTGTCCTTTAATTCCGCCATCCCGATAGAAAGGAATTTGTAGTCATCGGTATCGAGTTTTCTTGTCTGGATGATCTGAAGACAAATGAAGACGAGTTTAACTATAAAGTTAATACACAAAAAGAGCGCTGAGGAGCTAAATATTGTCATGCATATGGATTGACCTTGCCAACAGCATGTATTACTTCATTAAAAAGCATCATCTTGACTTTTAGAATCATGTTTCCTTTAAAAACATGCAACTCGGACATACATCCAAAAAACTGGAGTCTCTGAAAACATACAACTTAACTGACCTGATGTTATACCTAAATTTCAGTAACAAAAAATTTAAAATTGAGTTTCTCTTTTGTTTACTGAAATAGATTTTGAAGTGAAAGAAAACATGGCAGAGAGCTGTAAATATATAAAGCACAACATCTCAAAAGTTGTAGTCTACTTGTTCATCTGTCTTGCTTTTTCTATAGGTAACATAGAGGAGCACTGCTGGTAACATTGAGCCGACAAAGAAAAGTTGTAGAATATTTGCTGCAACCACTAGGTGAGTTTCTCTTCCCCACTCAAGTCCAGAGGCCCTCCATATGTGTGGATGTCATGAATATGTAGAGATGCCTCCTCATGTTTGACACTGACTTTTATATTGTCTAATTATTTTGGTTATTAGGATTCTTGTTGCCAACGACTCAGCTTCTAGCAGCGGTGCAGCGATCCTCCTCCCGTGCTTGTCGCTGCATCCTCCACCAGTTGGTGAGTCAACCACAGCTTTGATCCATTTTATTTATGGTGGTATCTGCCTTTACTGTGTGTACTACCATTGAATTGGTTCTATGATTCTTCATTTCTTTTCCGCGCCAATTTATTTATAGTACTTAAATTGATTCCTTGCATTCTCTGGTTTTGATATTATTCGTTCAGGATTTAGTGTTGATTTGGTAGTAACCAGTTGTGAAGCTAAGATACCATGGATAAAGGTTGGATGGATGCGCCTAGGTATAACGCCGCATATATATTTTGTTTTGCTTATATGCTGAAACTATATATAACACACTACACATGTACACTTGCATGTAGGCATACAGAGAAGTACTTACAAGGGCTCGCCAATTTCCTAGGCTATGCATTTAGTAAATCATCGGTTGAGAATAAAATCTTATGTCCTTGCAAAAACTGTGTGAACTCGTACTGGAGAGAAGAGTCAGAAGTCCGTGAGAACCTGGTATGCGAGGGATTTGTAGATGGCTACAAACAGTGGATGTTTCATGGAGAACGTGTCTCTTCTTCTTCCATTCCTCCAAATCTAGATGAGGGTGACGATAGGGATGAGGGCGATGATATATCTAATTTGCTAAGAGATCTTGCTGCTGGTTTGGATAAAGGGGGAGATCTTGAAGATGATTGTGGTTTAGATCAGGATGATTCTTTTCTAGAATCTCCCCACAAACTTGAAGCCGATTCTATACAAGAGCTATATCCAGGCTGTAAGAATTTCTCAAAGCTTCATTTCCTAGTGAGACTTCTTCACACCAAACTGCTTGGAGAGTGGGCTGATAGAATTTTTGATATGCTATTAGATCTACTAAAAGATGCTCACCCTCAGTCCGCAACACCCAAAAATTCCAATGAAGCTAAAAAACTAGTCAAATGCCTAGGACTTGGGTATGTTAATATCCATGCATGTGAAAATGATTGCATTCTATTTTGGAAGAACAATGCCAATGCCAATTCATGCCCAGAATGTAAGGCTTCAAGATGGAAATCTGAAAGGAAGAGTGCAGATGGGAAACGTGTCCACAAGGTTCCTAAGAAGGTTCTTCGTTACTTCCCAATAAAGAAGAGGCTTCAAAGGTTGTTTGTGTGTTACAGAACTGCGGCTCTCACAAGATGGCATGCAGAAGAGCGCACCCAAGATGGCTTGATTAGGAATCCTAAAGATTCCCTCCTTTGGAAAGATTTTGATGAAAAAATAAAGATTTTGCAAAAGACAACAGAAATCTTAAGCTTGTAGTATGTGCCGATGGTTTTAGTCCGTTTAGATCCATGAATCTCAGCTATAGCATTTGGCCAGTATTATTGATTCCTTATAACTTTCCACCCTGGATGATTATGAAGCAATCAAATTTCATCCTATCACTGTTGATTCCTAGCAGAAATTCTCCTGGTAGTGATATTGATGTCTATCTTGAGCCACTAGTTGATGATATGGTAGATATGTTTCTTGATGGTGTTAGGACCTATGATGCTTCAACCGGAGAGTATTTTCAGTTGCATGCTGCCATAATATGCACAATTACGGATAAACCGGGTCTTGGGTCTTTGGTTGGCTGTGCTTCCTCTGGAGAAGGAGCTTGCCCTGAATGCCACTCTCAATTATGTTCTCTTAGGCTAAAAAATGGTAGCAAGACTTGCTATATGGGGCATCATAGGTTCTTACATGTATATCACCCCTTGAGGTATGATACACGCACATTTGGTGACATAGAACGTGGGACAGCACCCGTTCCACTTTCCGGTAGGCAAATCTTAGAGCTGACAGAAAATATGCAAACCAAGTTTGGGAAGTATCCTATAACGAAGAAACCTAGAACTAAGAAACGCAAGAAATGGGATCCGCTGATCATTTGGAAAAGAAAGTCTATTTGGTTTAAACTACCATATTGGAAGGATTTGAAGATGCATCATAACTTTGATATCATGCACATAGAAAAAAATGTGTGTGAGAACATAGTTAACACTTTGTTGGCAGTCAATGGAAAAACCAAGGATAATATTAATTCTCGATATGACCTTCAAGCACTCAATATTAGAAAGGATCTTCAACCTATTGATCTTGATGATGATGAAGTTCTTTTCCTCCGGCACCTTACACAATGGAATCTGATCAGCAGAGGACATTTTGCAAAGTATTTAAAAATGCATGTTTCCTAATGGTTATGCATCTGACATACGCCGTAATGTGCATGTTAAGGAGAAAAAGATAACTGGGCTAAAGAGCCATGACAACCATGTCCTTTTGCAAGACTTGCTGCCACTTGCAGTGAAAAGAACATTACCAGAAAGAGTGAGTGCGGTACTGATTCGTGTGAGCAGATTTTTCAAGCGAATGTACTCACAGGTTATTCGCATAAGTGACATGCAAAGGTTGCATGACGAAATAGCTGAGACCTTGAGCCTTCTTGAGGCCATATTCCTCCCATCATTTTTCGATATTATGGTGCATTTGATGGTTCATCTTCCAGCACAAGCAATGATAGCTGGTCCAGTACATTTTCGCAGCATGTGGGCTGTAGAGAGGTATATAGGAAAGCTCAAGGGACATGTCCACACCAGAAGTCATGTGGAAGGATCAATTGCAGAGGGCTATTTGTTTGATGAGAGCTTGCCATTTTGCTCACACTATTTGGATGATGAGAGTCGGTTGAATCGAGCTAGGAATGATGGAGGTTTGGATATGGAAGTTGATGATACAACTCCTTTCTTCCACAACATTGGTCGAGGGCTTCCTGGCAAGTGCATGGTGATGTTAGATAACAAAACTTGGCTGCAAACCCAGAGATACGTCTTGTTCAATTATGACAACATAGAACCATACCTAGAGTAAGATATCCCTACTATGTATTGCTATTAGGTTATTTCTCTCCTCCTTGTCAATTGATAAATATAACCTATATGCAGCAAACATATGGATTACCTTTCTTCTATTGGTGTTCGAAGTCATCGAGAAGTCAAGCGTGTGCATTACGAGACATTTCATGAGTGGTTTAAATTGCACGTAAGTGGGCATGTGACTGTCAACCTATAAGACATATAATTCCATCCCATTGTAGAGTAACAATATCATTTCATAATCACAGGTGGCAGAAATGGGCGATGAAGCACCTCATGATATAAAAATATTAGCTAAAGAGCCAAACTTGGTTGCTATGAAGTATAGTAGCTACACTATAAATGGGTTAGACTTTCATACACAATCATATGATGAGGGCCGGTCATTTTAGAGTAGTGGAGTTGCTCTTGTTGCACAAACCACATCCTTTGCAAAAGGAAAATGTGACAATATTAGTGTAAGAAACAAGACCTATTATGGCATTATAAAGGAAATTCTTGAGTTGAATTATCAACATGAAGGGAAAGTAGTGTTGATCAAATGTGACTGGCTTGATAATCGTGTAGAAGATGAATGGGTGCAAACTGATCAGTTTGGAATCACTTCTGTGAATTTCAAGCATTTGTTCAATACCGGTGAGAAAATATCAGACGAGCCCTTCATATTAGCCACACAAGCAACTCAAGTTTACAATCTTGAAGATCCCATTGATGCTGAGTGTTCTACTGTTGTTGTTCCATCATTATATGACACAGAAGAATCTAAAGATGACAACGGTAATGTTTTACGTGTGACGTTGCCTGATCCATGTACTGATATACGTGTGAGTGTTGCGGATGGATGCATTGGTTCTGCTAGGACAGATATAGATGGACTAGTTCTTAAAGCAAGTGATATTGAAAAAAAGTAAGTGTTGTGTATGATCCTCTAATGTTTTGTATTTTTAGCGATGTACTCACATAGTGTGTCTTTTGCAGGAGGAAAAATGGCAAGCACAAACGGAAGAGCCAAAGATGGTGGGGTCACGGAGGAACAACTGAAAGCGGTAGTATGAACTACTGAGAAGCAAGACCATTGAACAGAATGATAAACGGCTAGCAGCGGTACGAGCAACAAGAGCTTCTATGTAGGAATATATGGAAGCGAACCAAGCCCCCAAAAGAAAAGAAAGGTATGTAGCTTCCATCACATTCATGTTCTACCTGAAGGAAGCAAATGTAGCTTGCAACACTAACCTATATATCTATGCAGGCACCCTCCAGCGCACCTGTAAGCGTGAATGAAGGACGTGTTTTGAGGTCTAGGGTATCAAAAGATCAAGATCATTTTGATCCTGAGCATCAGCCTTCCAAAGGTAGCCTAATGTCACTTGCTAGAATTGTTCATATTCTAACCTAATGTCACTTGCTAGAATTGTTGTATGACTATGTTAATTTTCTTGCATGAAGAGATTACTCATGATCTTGATGGTGATGGTAGTCAAAAGAAAGGTGGAAGAAAAATTACTCGAAAGGCTAACATATATGCAAGGCTGAATCAACCCAAAATCCATATTCCACTTAATGGGAATGGCCAGCCTGTTGGGCTAGATGCAACCGAGTTTGCCAATTTCATTGGTACTTTGGTGAGGAAGCATATACCACCTGCAGAGTTAGATTGGCGAGATGTTGACGTAGAGAAAAAGTTGTTAGTGTGGGAGACCTTGAAGGTAGAAATGAGCATAATTTATAACTTACACACTCTTTTTTAAAGCCATCTAACTGAGTGTCATGTTTTCTCTCATTTTAATAGGCATTTTATGAGCTGGACTCAACTGCTTTGAGCTTTGTTATCAACACTTCACACATAAAATGGAAGGATTGGAAGTCAGATTTAAAGAGGTACAAGTTTGATGTTGCACTCACTGATGCACAACTTATGAAAAGACGTGACAGCAGAATTAGTGAAGCTGACTGGAAGACCCTTATTACTTATTGGAGATCTTCGGCATTTGAAGTAAGAAATCCTGCTAATCAAAACTATAGTATATCTTTGCAGAAACACAAACAATATGTGTGATAAATCTCCTTTACTTTTTGCTTGTAGTCTCGTAGTGCTATCGCCAAAAAGAATCGTGCCAATGCAGTACCTCATACATATGGCAGCAAGAGTCATGCCCGTGTTGCCAATGAAATGGTAAAAACAATTACCCCAATTATAAATGATATGCCACTGTGATTCAGTGACTAATGCATATTGAAATAAATAAATGATTGTAGGCTGCCAAACTTGGGCATGATCCTCGGAGAGATGAAGTTTATATCAAAACACATACATGCAAGAAAGGGGAAAGGAAAGGGAGTTATGTGCCGCAGGCAGAAACAACAATTGTAAGTCTATTTTGCCATGCTTTTTCAATATTGCTCAGAAATTGTAGAAGTAGAATTTACAGAGCTCGTAAATATCATTTTTCAGAAAGAACTCATAGAGAATGCTGAAAAGCACCCTGAATGGAAGGAAAAGAGGATTCAAGAAGGTGATCTGTTTGCACGCGTATGTGGAATGAAGGAGCCCAGGGGTCGTGTCCGTGTGTTAGGTCTAGGTCCAACACCTCAGGATTTGGGCACACCGGGTACACGGGGTAAATTGAGCACAAGAGTTCTAGTTGAAACGCAAGGCCGTCGAGAAGCTGAGAATCACTATAACATGCTCCAGGGGCATGTGCAACAAATGGAAGAAAGAATGAACCGAATGGAATTGATGTTAGCTTCACAAGGAAGGCATAATCTGGAAACTCCTAGCTCACAGCATGGTTCCAATTCTCGACAAGTAATGAACTATTTCCACACCCTTTCAATGCATCATTAATCCATCTTGCATGCACTAACTCTATTTCCATATTGTCGTCTGGTAGAACTTCGGAGCTGAAGCTGAGGAACATAATGATGCTAAAGAAGATGTTGAACAGGATGATGAAGAGCCATTTGTTCAAAGAAGAGTTGTTGCAAAGCCCCTACAAGAAGCTCATCAACCTATGAAGATGAAAGCCTTGTAATCTTCACATCCTTACCTATATGTTTAAATTCTGTTTTGTTTTCATGTTTCTAAAATAATCATTGATTCAGATTGGTATGGATGTGCTTCTATATGCATGGACTGGTCCTGAAACTCCTGTTGCCAAGGCAACAATTATCTTAGTTGACCCAGACACTATTGTGGGCAGAGAGACCCTTGGACCAGGAACTTATGAGGTTCTTGTCAATGTTGCTATTAGAAGAGATGCTACGGTGCCTTATGAATATGACGATTTACAAATTATTGCTAATGCTGTCACAAGGTCCATTGCATGGCCATCTAGCAAGGTAATCACCAACAATATGTGTTTTGTCCACTTATCTCAAATTGTTTGATATGTGATACTGACTCATGATCACTTTGCTAGATGAAACCCTATAAACCAGGGGCATCTTCCTCATCCCGCCGCTAAGGTATTTTTGAATCCATAGCTAGTATTTATTTTTGAGCTACAAAACCAGGGACCGAAATGAACTTAACCAGAACCTTGTATCTTCTTCTTCTTCTTACATGGTGATGGTATACAATTGTTTTGGTTATTCTCTTCATCTAAAGTTTGGCTAAGTTAATGTTCAGTTCCTAGCTTACATGGTTTAGCAGAATTACAAGGAAATAATAATGTTATGCAAAAGTTGGCTTTGGTACAGTTCTACTTGCCACATGCCTAGAGGAGCTGGCTGGCACAAATTTCTAGTTGCTCTCTAGCACCAACCAAACTAGACTGTAGTGCTCTGCACGGTAAAGCATGTCTTTTGAACTAAAACTGGGAGTCTGGACATGCTAAACTGTTGCCTTATGTCTAGATGATGGAAATTTAACTTAACTCGGTTGCCTTGTGTTTCTCCCAGTACACCTGTGTATTGCTCCTATTTCCTGAAACATACTACATGGTCATGTTGCATCGATGTTTTATTATGTCAAATGCAACAAAGATCTAATTAGCACATGTTGTGGCATTATTCTTGACTTGCCCTATTTTTTGTAACACTAAAATCCCCCAGTTTTTTATTGGCAATTGCCATAGTGCTTTATAAAATTATCATTATTGCCATTGTCTCTGTATGCATGCTCACCGGGGACATTTTTATTCTTTGTAGGAAAGACATACAAAAGGGTCAGGAAGTAACCAGGAAGATGCCAATTTGCATCAGCTACAGATTTTCTGTAATGGAGCAAAAACAATGTGTCTTTTAGGTCTCATTACGTAAACCTATATGGCATCTTGTCATCTGGGTATTTATCTTGTCATCTGGGTATTTTGTGTAATGGAGAAAACAATGAATCTCGGACATGCATCTATCATTTTGTAAACCTATCGGGTGATTCGGTCACAAAACCATAAATGTTTCCTTCACTCTTGAGAAGTAATTATTATGTTATTCTTCTTTGGTCATGATTTACTATTTTCAAAGCACATGCAAGTTACTGTAATTTGACTGATATCATGTTGTACTGAGACATGCGACTTGATTGACATTGTATTGTGTAAGACAGATGGGAAATCAAGGGTTTAGATATTGCTCAGCTAAACAAAATGTTGACAAATTGTTGGTTGGCAAAACAGAACATCGTCTCATTGTTGGTCGGCAAAGGGTCATGCTAGTACCAATGGAAAGTTGGTCGGCAAAAAGGATACCATCGCACAGTTGGTCGGGAAAGTTTCAGGACAAGGACAACAGAAAGTCGGTCGGCAAATATTATACTATCAAACAGTCGGTCGGGAAAACTTAAACATCAGCGCCAACTGAAAATCAGTCGGCAATATGTTACCATCGGGTAGTCGGCCAGGAAAGATTCCGAGTAGGGCCATCAGAAAGTCGGTCGGCAATTCTCTTGATAGGCGTCCAACTGTTGGTCAGGAAAGATATGTCGGTCGGGAAACTGCTTTCTCGTCTGGATTTTCCCCAACAAACGTTGTTGGTCGGCAATACTCTTTCCCAACCGAGTGTATGTCGTCAGACCTTGTTTTCCCGACCAAATTGTTTGTTAGGGATGTGGTGCTGTGGTGTAGTGTGTGAAGTTGAGTAAGACTCAATGCCTGACCATTGTAGAAGATAGAGAGAAGATGAAAGATGTTCCCTATGCTTCAGCCATAGGCTCTATCATGTATGCAATGTTGTGTACCAGACCTGATGTGTGCCTTGCTATAAGTCTAGCAGGGAGGTACCAAAGTAATCCAGGAGTGTATCACTGGACAGCGATCAAGAACATCCTGAAATAACTGAAAAGGACTAAGGATATGGTTCTCGTTTATGGAGGTGACAAAGAGCTAGTCGTAAATGGTTACGTCGATGCAAGCTTTGACACTGATCCGGACGATTCTAAATCGCAAACCGGATACGTGTTTACATTGAACGGTGGAGCTGTCAGTTGGTGCAGTTCTAAACAAAGCGTCATGGCGGGATCTACGTGTGAAGCGGAGTACATAGCTGCTTCGGAAGCAGCAAATGAAGGAGTCTGGATCAAGGAGTTCATATCCGATCGAGATGTCATACCTAGTGCATCGGGTCCAATGAAAATCTTTTTGTGACAATACTGGTGCAATTGCCTTGACGAAGGAATCCAGATTTCACAAGAGAACCAAGCACATCAAGAGACGCTTCAATTCCATCCGGGATCTAGTCTAGGTGGGAGACATAGAAATTTGCATGATACATACGGATCTGAATGTTGCAGACCCGTTGACAAAGCCTCTTCCATGACCAAAACATGATCAACACCAAGGCTCCATGGGTGTTACAATCATTACTGTGTAATCTAGATTATTGACTCTAGTGCAAGTGGGAGACTGAAGGAAATATGCCCTAGAGGCAATAATAAAGTTATTATTTATTTCCTTATATCATGATAAATGTTTATTATTCATGCTAGAATTGTATTAACAGGAAACATAATGCTTGTGTGAATACATAGACAAACAGAGTGTCACTAGTATGCCTCTACTTGACTAGCTCGTTGATCAAAGATGGTTATGTTTCCTAGCCATTGACATGAGTTGTCATTTGATTAACGGGATCACATCATTAGGAGAATGATTTGATTGACTTGACCCATTCCGTTAGCTTAGCACTCGATCGTTTAGTATGTTGTTATTGCTTTCTTCATGACTTATACATGTTCCTATGACTATGAGATTATGCAACTCCTGTTTACCGGAGGAACACTTTCTGTGCTACCAAACGTCACAACATAACTGGGTGATTATAAAGGTGCTCTACAGGTGTCTCCGAAGGTACTTTTTGGGTTGGCGTATTTCGAGATTAGGATTTGTCACTCCGATAGTCGGAGAGGTATCTCTAGGCCCACTCAATAATGCACATCACTTAAGCCTTTCAAGCATTGCAACTAATGAGTTAGTTGCGGGATGATGTATTACGGAACGAGTAAAGAGACTTGCCGGTAATGAGATTGAACTAGGTATTGAGATACCGACGATCGAATCTCGGGCAAGTAACATACCGATGACAAAGGGAACAACGTATGTTATTATGCGGTCTGACCGATAAAGATCTTCGTAGAATATGTAGGAGCCAATATGAGCATCCAGGTTCCGCTATTGGTTATTGACCGGAGACGAGTCTCGGTCATGTCTACATAGTTCTCGAATGTCAGGACCCCGATTCCAAGTCACATCGATCTAGCCGGTAACACCTCATATCACTTTGCGACCTCACGCACGGTATTCCCACGGGTGTCGCCTTACCATGGCCCGGGACCGTTTGCACCTTTTGGCTCACGTATATGATAGTGTCGCTAGCATCCATATGACAGAGAACCCGGGCCGACATGGCTAGTCGTGAACCCAAAGCGGCACTAACCCATGGGGACAGGCATACATGAATCACATCGAGCATGTCGGTCATCAACGTATGAATCCGGGCTGTAGCGCTGGGCTAACAGGACTCCGATAACCCGGGCTGTAGCAGGCTAGGCAGGACTCCGGATGTCACCGCGTGACATTTCCCGAAGGACGTAACCACGAACGAAGTGAAACACATGCCGCCACGGTCAGTGTCTAGAGCGGTAGTCTTTGGCTAGCAGGACTCCGTGAACCGGCTGTAGCGGACTACTATCGCTCGGAAGCACTAGACTACATTTCCCCATATGAGAGGCTGCCAAGGATAAACAACTAGATTGTTGGATCCCACACATACCAAGCATTTCAAACATACACACAATATGCTCGATATGTGTAAATACAACATGGCATCACAACATAACTCTAAGACTCAAGTATTTATTCATTAGGCTCCGAGGAGCGAGATATTACAAACATGGGTCTCATGACCCAACATACTGAGCATACAAGCAACAAGCACATGCGGAAGCTTAACATGTCCGAGTACGACATCTACAAATGAAAAAGGCTGAGAAGCCCGACTATCTACCGAGATCTGCCGAGGGCACAAGATCGTAGCTGAGGTAACAAGCTAAGCGTCAAGTCCACGCGGAACTACTAGCGAGACCGACGCGTCTCTCGCAAAACATAAAATAAGCAAACGTGAGTACAAATGTACTCAGCAAGACTTACATCAGAACTAACTACATATGCATCATCATCAACAAAGGGGGTGGTGGAGTTTGACTGCAACAAGCCATCTTTGACTCGGTGGCTATCCTAAACTACATTGCAAGTAACTCTTTTGAGGTGGCGCTTTACGAGTCCACATATTCACCATATCAATACACCACTATGGATCCGCTCCCGTCTCCCTACGAGAACGCCATCCATAGCACTCACACTTATCTTGCGCATTTTAGAGTATCCACTTTCACTTGTCTATGAACTGATATAGGCAACCCGAAGTCATTTACATGGACACGGCTATTCAATAGATAATGTTAACCTGCAGGGTGTACTTCTTCACACACGCTCACCACTTACCGCCGTTTACACGACATGTACTCGGCAACCTTCAAGCGGAAGCCCAGTGAGGGTGTCGGCCATGACCTGACTAACCACACAAGTCTCTCGTCCAGGTTTATCGCCTATTCAGGTTCCATCCGCAAGGAGATCCGGCCGGGGTGTCGCTCACGGCCCCAAACGATGTGTGCAGGGTTCCCAAGCCCACCTCGACGGGTGGTTCTACGCTTGGTACACCGTGCCACGGTGCCTAGTCTGTCCGAAGCCCACCTGTACCGGGTGCCACTTGGTAGACTACTAACACTACCTACAAACACCAGAAACTAGTTGCAACTCCTGGACAGAGATCAGGTTGATTAATAAGTCGAGAGGGGCACTTAAGCATTCGAATGCGTGGTAGTAACTGTTCATGGATCACAAACACAGAACTCAGTTCCTGAGGACGGCTGCAATGAGACAACCACCATGTACTCCTACATGGCCTCTCACCGCTACCTTTACCAAATCGTGTTCACACACTTAGCTCTCAACAGTAGGACATGTTCACACACCTCCAATTCATCCCTGACGAATCAGACCTGACACAACTCTAAGCAATAGCAGGCATGACAAACAAGCATGAATGAGTAGGCACATCAGGGCTCAAACAACTCCTACTCATGCTAGTGGGTTTCATCTATTTACTGTGGCAATGACAGGTCATGCAGAGGAAAGGGGTTCAACTACCGCAACATGTAACAGTTGAATCGTTTTTGTCCTAATGCAGTAAAAGAGAGAAGGAGCGAGAGAGTAGGATTGTATCGGAATGAACAAGGGGGTTTTGCTTGCCTGGCACTTCTGAAGATAATATAGTTCTTCATCGGTGTCATCAAACTCATCGTCGAAACCACGTCTATCGAGAGGGAACAAATACCGGCAACAGAGAAGAAACACAATCAATGCAATGCACAATATGATGCATGATCATGACATGGTAAAATGAGTGTGATTTGTCCTAATGCAACTAGCAACACAATTAAGTGTAGTTAGTTTGAACCCAAGGTTCAAATTCAAACTCCACATATGGTTATTTAAATGCCATTCACTTGATTTGACCTAAACAGTGAACAAAATTTGTTCTAACATGCATGAAAATGGTACAGATGGATAGATTGGATTTTTCTGATCATTTTTCATATATAATTTATTTCATTTGGGGTTACGGTTGAATTTCTATGATTTTTAGAAGTTTTGGGCATTTTCTGGAATTTCTTGAATTATTTTAAATCCAGAAATTCCTTACTGCGTCATCATGACAACAGCATTGTGTCAGCAGGTCAACCGTGGCTGACCAGGTCAAACCTGACCTGTAGGTCCCGCATGTCAGTGACTCAAGTTGGTTAGTCCCACAGACAGGTGGGTCCGGTCAACTGCCACGTCAGCCAGTCAACCCTGACGCGTGGGTCCGCTGGTTTTGTTAACTAAACTAACTTAAAACTAATAGCGGTTTAATTAGGCAGCGGGCCCCACCGTCGGTGTCCGAGGTGGGGTTAATTAGCGTGTTTAGCTGCTAATGACGTTGCCACGTCAGCGCCGGAGTTTAACCGCGGTGGCGTCAACCGACGACGGAGGCACGCCGACGGCTGCTCCGGCGCCCATTCGACGCGGGAGGGTTCTACAGGAGCTCGCTCGTGCGCATCAATGGAGCAAGCGGAGGAGCTGGGTTAGCTGTGGCGTCGGCAGCGCGCGGGAGGCGGCGGCGGAGTTCGGGCTCGGCGGGTGCGGCGCTAGAGCAGCGAGATCGAGCAAAGGGGCTAAGCGGCCTCCACAGACACCAGAGCACGCTGGTGCCATGGACTGAGCGGAGGTGCTTTCGAGAGAGGGCCTCATCGGCCATGGCGGACGGCGGCGCTGGAACTCATGCGCGGTGGCTAGCTAGAGGCATCTGTGGATAGGGGAGGAGGTGAAGCGACGTGGGGCTCACAGAGATCTCGCAGAGGCGCTCAAAGTGGTCGGGAGGTCTCAGGCGGTGAATCGGCGTCGGCGGTGGTCGGATCACGAGAGGATGAGGACGACGGCTTAGTCGTCGTCAGAAGCGTCCGTGAAGCATGGCTCGGCGGAGAGCCTCGGTGCGAGATCTGAGCTCGAGGGCAGGATGGGTAAGCGGGCGGTGGCCGTGGCATGCTGTGGTTCAAGGCGGCGCGACGGCGACCACTTCGGTCATTTCGTGGGAGAGTAAGGGGGAAGAGGGAGAGAGCCGGGAGGCAAGGGAGCGACCGAGGGGGGGTGTGCTGGCCGTTTCCCAGGCACGAGAACAGGGCGATGGGGAAGCAGGAGGTGGAAGGAGGAGGTGGAGCTCGAGCGCACAGTCGACATGCCTCTGCCATCTTGGCGAGAGGTTGAAGACGGTGGGGAGTTTGGCTGGGCCTCAGCCACAGTGCTGGGCCAGATGGGGCGCTAGGTGGGCTGCAGGTAAGTCCAGGTAAACCTTTATCTCTCTCTCTAATAATTATTTCTATTTTCTATTTTGCTTTTCTGTTTTTGATTTAGTAATAATACTAAACCATTTTTAAAACTCTTGAGAAAATTTGTGGGCACTTTTAAAATGTTTACTAACAGCCCTCAAATGTTTTCAGAATTATTGAAGCATTTAAAATATTTATAGCCATTAAATGCTCCAATTCAAATACTTATGATTTAATCCAAAAACCTGAAATGACCTAGGGAAAATATGCACCAATTTTTGTCAGAGGTTTTCACCAGTTTAAAAAATGATGGACTTTTCCTGAAGTCACTTTGGGTTTATCGGAAGTGATTTTATTTGAACCTATTTGAATTCATTTGGTGCTAGGGTTTGAACAATCCCCATTTCAAGTTCATTTGAAAATTTAAACATGATGCACACATAAAGGGCTAGCCTAGTGCATACCAGGATTGGGGGTGTGACATTGAACCCGTAGGGTCCGCACGCTTAAAGTTTCGATGACAGTTATATTATAAGTTTATGAGTTTTGATGTACCGAAGGTTTTTCGGGATCCCGGATGTGATCACGGACATGACGAGGAGTCTCGAAATGGTCGAGACATGACGATTGATATATTGGAAGCCTATATTTGGATATCGGAAGTGTTCCGGGTGAAATCGGGATTTTACCGGAGTACCGAGGGGTTATCGGAACCCCCCGGGGGGTTAACGGGCCATAGTGGGCCTTAGTGGAGAAGAGGAGAGGCGGCCACGGCAAGGGCCGCGTGCCCCTCCCCCCTAGTCCGAATAGGAAAAGGAGAGGGGGGGCCCTTTTCTTCTTCTCCTCCACTTCTTTCCCCCTTCTGCTATTCCAATAAGGAAGGGAGGGAGTCCTACTCCCGGTGGGAGTAGGACTCCTCCTGGCATGCCTCCTCCTGGCCGGCCACACCTCCCCCCTTGCTCCTTTATATACGGGGGTAGGGGGCACCCTAGAGACATAACAATTGATCGTTTGATCTTTTAGCCGTGTGCGGTGCCCCCCCTCCACCATAGTCCACCTCGATAATACTGTAGCAGTGCTTAGGCAAAGCCCTGCGTCGGTAGAACATCATTATCGTCACCACGCCGTCGTGCTGACGAAACTCTCCCTCAACACTCGGCTGGATCGGAGTTCGAGGGACGTCATCCGGCTGAACGTGTGCTGAAATCGGAGGTGTCGTGCATTCCGTACTTGATCGGTCGGTTCGTGAAGATGTACGACTACATCAACCGCGTTGTGCTAACGCTTCCGCTTTCGGTCTACGAGGGTACGTGGACAACACTCTCCCCTCTCGTTGCTATGCATCACCATGATCTTGCGTGTGCGTAGGAATTTTTTTGAAATTACTGCGTTCCACAACACTTATCTGTGGTGACAATGGGATATCACGTGATCCACTTGATGTATGTTTTGGTGATCAACTTGCGGGTTCCGCCGATGAACCTATGCATAGGGGTTGGCACACGTTTTCGTCTTGACTCTCCGGTAGAAACTTTGGGGCACTCTTTGAAGTTCTTTGTGTTGGTTGAATAGATGAATCTGAGATTGTGTGATGCATATCGTATAATCGTACCCACGGATACTTGAGATGACATTGGAGTATCTAGGTGACATTAGGGTTTTGGTTGATTTGTGTCTTAAGGTGTTATTCTAGTACGAACTCTATGATAGATCGAACGGAAAGAATAGCTTCGTGTTATTTTACTACGGACTCTTGAATAGATCGATCAGAAAGGATAACTTTGAGGTGGTTTCGTAACCTACAATAATCTCTTTGTTTGTTCTATGCTATTAGTGACTTTGGAGTGACTCTTTGTTGCATGTTGAGGGATAGTTATATGATCCAATTATGTTATTATTGTTGAGAGAACTTTCACTAGTGAAAGTATGAACCCTAGGCCTTGTTTTGTAGCATTGCAATACCGTTTGTGCTCACTTTTATCATTAGTTACCTTGCTGTTTCTATATTTTCAGATTACAAAAACCTATATCTACCATCCATATTGCACTTGTATCACCATCTCTTCGCCGAACTAGTGCACCTATACAATTTACCATTGTATTGGGTGTGTTGGGGACATAAGAGACTCTTTGTTATTTGGTTGCAGGGTTGTTTGAGAGAGACCATCTTCATCCTACACCTCCCACGGATTGATAAACCTTAGGTCATCCACTTGAGGGAAATTTGCTACTGTCCTACAAACCTCTGCACTTGGAGGCCCAACAACGTCTACAAGAAGAAGGTTGTGTAGTAGACGTCAAGCTCTTTTCTGGCGCCGTTGCCGGGGAGGTGAGTGCTTGAAGGTATATCTTTAGATCTTGCAATCGAATCTTTTAGTTTCTCGTTTTATCACCAGTTTATTTTATAAAAGAAAACTACAAAAAATGGAATTGAGTTTGTCTCATACGCTTCATCTTTTTAATGTCTTTCGTGAAAATGATGGAAAGAAAAATTGTGCTCAAGTACTAGAAGAAGAATTACATAGAATGCTTGACATAAAATATGTGAATGATGAGCATGATTGCAATGTTGTTAGTTTGAATTCTTTGAATACCCATGATGCTAATGATATGCAAAGCCACAAGCTTGGGGATGCTATGTTTGATGAAGATGATATGTTTAGTCCCCCATGTTTTGATGAGCAAATTTATTATGATGAAAGCATGCCTCCTATTTATGATGATTATTGTGTTCACACATATGATATAAAGAATAAATATAACCATGAAACTTGTCATCATGATTTTAATTTTCAATCGGATTATGCTTCACATGATAGTTATTTTGTTGAGTTTGCTCCCACTATTCCGGATGAGAATAAATTTGCTTATGTGGAGAGTAGTAAAATTTCTATGCAAGTAGATCATGAAAATAATGCTTTATGTGCTGGTTATATGGTTGAATTCATTCATTATGTTACTGAAAATTATTATGAGAGAGGATCATATGCTTCTACATATTGCAATAATATCAAGTTTCCTCTCTATGTGCTTAAAATCTTGAAGTTATGCTTGTTTTACCTTCCTATGCAAGTTGGTTCTTGTTCCCATAAGTTGTTTGCTCACAAAATCCCTATGCATAGGAAGTTGGTTAGACTTAAATGTGCTAGTCATATGCTTCATGATGCTCCCGTTATGTTTCAATTCTTATCTTTTATGTGAGCATCATTGAAATCATCATGCCTAGCTAGGGGCGTTAAACGTTAGCGCTTGTTGGGAGGCAACCCAATTTTTATTTTTGTTCTTTCTTTTTGATTATATTTAGTAATAAATAAATCATCTAGCCTCTGGTTAGATTTGGTTTTATGTTTTAATTAGTGTTTGTGCCACGTTAAACCTATAGGATCTTCTTGGATGATAGTTATTTGATCTTGCCGAAAATTCCAGAAACTTTCTGTTCACGAAGACAATTGTTTAAAATCACCAGAACATGATAAAATACTGATTCCAATTGCAGTATATCAATAATAAAATTATCGAGGTCTTCCTATTTTGGTAGAATTGTTTTAGTTCTAGAAGTTTGTGTTAGTTACAGATTACTACAGACTGTTCTGTTTTTAACAGATTCTGTTTTTCGTGTGTTGTTTGCTTATTTTGATGAATCTATGGCTAGTAAAATAGTTTACAAACCATAGATAAGTTGGAATAAAGTAGGTTTAACACCAATATAAATAAATAATGAGTTCATTACAGTACCTTTAAGTGGTGGTTTGTTTTCTTTCGCTAACAGAGCTTACGAGTTTCTGTTAAGTTTTGTGTTGTGAAGTTTTCATGTTTTGGGTAAAGATTCGATGGACTATGGAATAAGGAGTGGCAAGAGCCTAAGATTGGGGATGCCCAAGGCACCCCCAAGGTAAATTCAAGGATGACCAAGAGCCTAAGCTTGGGGATGCCCCGGAAGGCATCCCCTCTTTCGTCTTCGTTCATCGGTAACTTTACTTGGAGCTATATTTTTATTCACCACATGATATATGTTTTGCTTGGAGCGTCATCTTATTTTCTTTTGTTTTGCTTGCTGTTTGAATAAAATACCAAGATCTGAAATTATTAAATGTTAGAGAGTCTTCACATAGTTGCATAATTATTCGACCACTCATTGATCTTCACTTATATCTTTCAGAGTAGTTTGTCGGTTGCTCTAGTGCTTCACTTATATCTTTTAGAGCACGATGGTGGTTTTATTTTGTAGAAATAGATGAACTCTCATGCTTCACTTATATTATTTTGAGAGTCCTAAACAGCATGGTAATTGCTTTGGTTATGAATTTAGTCCTAATATGATGGGCATCCAAGATGGGTATTGCCGTGGTTTTGTCACGGCAGATGTCCTTATGAAAGGACTTAGTCGTGGAGCCATCGCTACGGGTTAACTTGAAGGGGTTAAAGCGGACGCAAAGACACAAGAGTTATACTAGTTCGGCCCCTTCGATGAAGGTAAAAGCCTACGTCTAGTTTGTGATGGGATTGATGTGGTCTCGATGACTAGGGAGCAAATAAGCTTCGCCTAGGCCTCGAGTTGTTGTTGTCTGTCCTTGAACCGCCCCGGGTCGTCCCCTTATATACACGGGTGACGCCCGTCGGTTCAGAGAGTCCCAATCTCCGGTTCATATTCGTGTCCGGGTTGGTCTCTCTCTATTCCTAACTTACAATACAAGTTTACATATCAGCCGGCCTACGACTACAAGTTCTGAACCGACTACAGGCCTTGGGCCCTTACTCTCATGCCTCTTGGGCTTTTACACCGTTGAACTATTGATGAAGTTAACCCGACCCAGATATGCCGGTTTACGCCCAATAGCAATATCCCCAACATTAGGCCCCAGATTGATTTGAACAGGTTCATGTCAATCCTTGAGAAAAAGCCTTCATCTTCAATGCTTTCTTGAAATCGTTGAACCGCCATGATGTCACCTTCTCCGGTTGCTGTAAACCGGCATGACGTCCCCATAAAAATAGCATCCGCGATATCTTCTTTGTTTAATAGATCCGCAATAATCGAGGCGACAGCTCAGCTTACTAGGTTTATGGTTCCTTGATTCCCGCGCCTGACACAGGTATCTTGCCTTATAAATAGGCCCGAAGGGTCATTCCTTTTCTTCCCTTCGTCCCCTTTCTCTTCGTCTTCCTCGCGTCGCTGGCCTCAGAGCTCCGCCGCCGCCGTCGACCTCTGCACCGTCTTGGGCCGCTGCATCGACCTGAACGCACCAGAGAAACGCAGATTCTTCCGCATCTCGTCAACTCAGGTAGGTCCTCGGTTCCCTTTTGACCTAGATCCATTCTAGGGTTTCCTGTTCTTGCCATGCTCCATGAACTATTCCTGCTCATAACAGACTCTTGGATATATCTGTGATACTTTGCACTGATTAGCAGTAGATTTTAGCCTCCTTTGTAGTCTCGCAAGCGTCGCCCATGGATCTCGCACATCATCTCTCGCTCATTGCATCAATACTGCTCTGCTTGTCTTCCTTTTGAATATTTTTCTTCTTTTACGATCGGCTTCGATCCTTCGTTGTAGAAAAAACTTGCGAAACCTGTTTCGCACACTTAGCCGCTCACAACCTCAATTGCTTTCAATATTTAGACCTTAGATCAGCGGTTTAACTTATCATAGAAAAATTAGATAAACCGTATACACCATTAGTCCCTTGTTGAACCGCCGAAACTCCCGAACCGACACTTTGCTACTTCATAGAACTCTGGTTTAGACGTATTTGTCTCCTATTTAGCACTGTACACTGTTCTCTCTTTGTCCCAACATATTTTTTGAACCGGACTTATATATTTTTTATAGATGGCCAAGCAAGTGTATGAGTGCAACTGGGCTCCTTCCCGTGTCACCGAAACTCAATTAAACAACCTGGTCCTGACCGGCGCTTTAGCCAAGAAAAATAGTATCCATTGGAGGTTCACGGCAAAGAATGTCCACCCACACCTCAAGAAGGAGAGGTTGTAGTTTTCGCAGATCACCTAGCCCGGGGTTTCAATCCGCCCGGTTCAAAATTTTATCAAGATGTGCTAGCCAATTATCAACTCTGTCCACAAGATACAGGCCCCAATTCTGTTACCAATATTTGCCGCTTCCAAGTGCTCTGTGAAGCATACTTTCAAGAAGAACCCACAGTTGAGCTGTTTAGAGACTGCTTCCATCTAAACCGCCGCACAGAATTCACTGACGGGCCTAACACGGAATTGGGTGGCGTGGCGATTCAGAAAAGAAAGGAGGTCACTTATCCTCATGTCAAACTGCACAGCCACCCCAAGGAATGGAATCAAACATGGTTTTATTGCAAAGACACTTCACCGCCAATGAGAATCCCTCGCCTGGTTTTCGTCCGAGCGACTCGAACACACATCCCTTTCCACAAAGATTAACTGCCGGTGAGAGAAGTAAATATGCTCCTCAACTCTCCAAGCTCGAGCCTTCATGGCTAACGGTTTAACCGGAATTGATCTTGCGCGCTGTTGGATATCATGGAGCATACTGCCCCTCTCCCAGCGCTCCGGTTTAATGTGTGAGTACACTGGTAGTGTCGATGACCCCCTCCGACACATTAATATCCAGCTTATAGATGATGAGGTCACCGAGGCAGTGAAGAAGATGCTGAACGAACCAGAAAACCTCTGTGCCCGGACCGGTCTGCTCCCCTTCTGTGCTACCAACAAACTGCCATCTATAAGATTTCTGATTATTTTTTACTGAATATATTATTGCCATCCCGGTATAACTTTTAACATCAACTGCTGCTTAACCAGGGTGATGATCCATTCTGGAGCAAGAAACGCCCACAAGAGAAACCAGAGAAGCCAGACAAACCGGAGAAACCACTTAGGCAAAAGACCAAAGCTGTTAAGAAGACTACTCATAAGAGGAAAACCACTGCGTCTTCCGATCCAGCTGCGGATGATGATGTGGGTAATCCGGAACTTGAGGTAGAACTTGATTCACTTGGCTTACTTTTCGCGCCTAATTAATGATGATGTTTGTCAAGATGATGTTTGAAACCAGTAATGCTGATGTTGTAGAGGTAACTATTCTCTCCTCGACTCAAATCCTTTGCCTTCACTAAAAACCGTCGAGCAAACCGGAAAATTAAATTTTCTCATCCCTTGCTTACTTGGATCCCAAATTTCTTATGAAGACTCAACAACATGAAGCTCGCCGCACAACTCGGCACAACAAGCCAGGTAGTTACCTCCACGGTTTACCGAACAGTCCGGTTCGGAAGCGTCGTTCGAGAGGTCTCTAATTTTCTTGTCGATTACTTATCCTAAAGCAGGCTGGTTTCGCTCAACTCCTTAATCCGTCGATTCCGATTATCGGTCACTTCCCACCTCATCCGTGAGTCATCACCACTCACCGCCACCACTAAAAATGGTGCTTGGGTAAGCTATACCTTGCATATTGTTCCTACTGCATCATTGCATAGTATATGCCATATTTGACTGTTGTTGTGCCTTTTCAGGGCCAAGCCTAGGACGAGCAAAAAGGCTCGTCTGGACAAAGCGACCGACGAAGAAACTGCCCCTGAACCGGGTAGCACCCCAAATCTTGAAGCGGCTATCTGTGAAGACACGCCCAATGATCCGCCACAGCAAGATGACGATCTTGTTACTGAAGAAAGGCCTGTTGACACCGCCCTTCCTGCTGATCAGCCCAGAAGCCCAACCCGGATTGAAAAATCCACCAGTCCAATCCGGCCTGCTGACAAACCGACGGCCCCTGGTCAAACCGGCGACTCCAAGGACGATGATGTCGTAATTACTGGTTTTGGCCACAACGAACCGGGCAATCCAGTCGCTTTATCCAAACATTCTGCCAAAGAGGAGTTTGCCACTATGAGCAAGGGCAAGTGGGATGTTGATCTGGCAACTTATGCCGCTCTGAACCCCCAAGACCTTCACTCCGGCTACTTGAACCGGCTGTATACCAGCCGTGACTATGAAGCTGGCCTGGTGAAGATGATGAAAGAGAAATTCGAGGTAACCTCCATGTTCTTTTTCTCGTCTTAATATTTCAATTTTCATTAACTCTCCTAGCCCTCAAGGGCCGGTTCAACTTAGCATAGTTAAACCGGGACTTAATATAAACTCAATGCTTCAGAATCCACTGATATAGCCCCCAAGGGCCGGTTCAACTTAGCATAGTTAAACCGGGACTGTATTTTATATCGCCGCATCAGAACATGTTTGAGCAAACCGCCATTAGCCCCCAAGTGCCAAGTTGAATACTTGTATTGAGCTTGGGACTTTGTGATTTTATTGATAGATAAAGATCAAATATGCATTAGCCCCCAAGTGCCATGTGTATAACTGGTTATGCACTGGGGACTTTGAAATGACGATATTTAACATGCTCCCTTTTTGTTGCAGAGTGAGATACGTCAACAAGTCTCACAAATCCATGACCTTCAAGAAAATATGAAATCTCAAAAAGCAGAAACCTCCAAGGCCAAGGATGAACTGAAAACCGCTTTAACTACCATGGAGCAACTCAAGGAGTGGTTCAAGTCTGAGCGGGCCAGCTGGGACACTGAAAAGGCCGCTTTAACAAAAAAGGTTGAAAATGCTGAGGCCGCCCTTAAACCGGTGGTAGATGAACTGACCAGCGTGAAGCGGCAAGTGCACTCCATGACTGCTGCCATCTTCGGTAAATTTCCTTTGGCTTCTATAATAATCTTGACCTTCTTATGATAAATCCGGTTTTTGACTTCTCTTGCAATGTTGTAGGCACACGCATTGGCCACTTGGGGTCAGATGTTCAGAAGAAATTGAAGGCTTCCTATACCTTACTAGAATAGCTGTACACTGGAGCACAGCGGATCATCTCTACCGCATCTCATAATAATCCGGCACCTTCCTTAATTCAAGATACCCTTAGGAGGTTGTCCATGCTTCCTGCCCGGATTGAAGAGCTGAAGAAATCTGCTGCTCGAACCGGCGCCATCAACGCCTTAATCCGGGCCAAAGCATGGGTGCCAGACTTCGATCCCGTTGAAAGGACGACCCACAACCATCAAACCAGGGTGGCGAACAAGCATGACCCGAAAGCCGGTTTGAAGAGCTGCTTCATTACATTCTGCCAAGAAACAATGATCTTATTTGGGCACCATGTTGCCTTGTAATAGGATAGCCAACACTCTTGCTTTGAATATGCCTTCATGCATAGGTGCTGATACTCTTGCTTGAATGATCGAAACTTTCAATCTTATACTGCCTGCAGTCACAAAATCTGCCATCGCTGGGCATAAAGTTAGCTTAACCAATCTTGAAGCGGAGGTTGTATAAGCCCTTACCGTCAAAGGAGAAAACAACACCTGATATTTATAATGCCGGTTTACCACGTAAACCGTGCCGGGTCATGGTAAGTCCCCTGTTACTCCATAATAGGTTGTTAACAGAAAAAAGAAAAAAAACATCAAACCGGTGAAATCATCTCCGGATTTAAAAAATTGACCGAATTCCGTCAACTGACAGTTTTGAAACCGGTTTAAAAAATGTTGTCGGTTTAAGAAACGCAACAAAAATTAAATAATAATTATAACAAACATGGAAGCAAAGGCAATGATAAACCGTTTGCAAAAATAAGGCTGTACTGAGCCGATCAGATGGTGTTACCATGGCCGGACACGACCAAGCTCCCTATAAGGTATAGCCATGGTTCAAGTCAGCCAGGTCCCCAACTGAAACCGTGGCATTATGCTGATCAAGTGGCGTGGCAATGGTTCGGGTTCGACCAAGCCCCCAAGTGACTCTATGGCCTTAGGCCGATCAAGAGGCATGACTGGTTCAGACTTGACCATGTCCCCAAGTGATCTGGTGGCTTTCGCCTATCAAAAGGTGTTGCATTGGTTCGGACACGACCAAGCCCCCAAGTGATATCACAAAGCTTTGTGAAAAGCAAACTCAGGGGGTAAATCGGAGGCCGCTTTAAGATAGAACAACTCCATGTAACCACGCATGATGTAACAGAACAGATACCCTGCTTTAGCTGAGGCTCCGGTTTATTACTTTATTCATAATATATACACTGTCATAATATGTACATAAGTAGAGCCGATGGCTCGGGTATAATAAGGCGAAGATGAGCTATGTTCCACGGCTGTTGGTCTCCTCTTCGGCGTCGTGAGTCCTTATGCTCTCGAACATCGATCGATAGTACGACCCGTTGTGCAGATTCTTGCGACCACGAAAGGTCCCTCCCAAGGTGGGGATAGCTTGTGCATATCGATCTGGTCTTGGATGAGCGAAGCACAAAATCTCCTTCTTGAAAAGTTCTGGTTACGACCAGCGACTATGATAACGACGAAGATCCTGTTGGTAAATCACCGAGCGGGCAGCTGCTATGTCACGCTCTTCATCCAACCGATCCAAAGCGTCCTGTCGTGCTGTCTCGTTATCCGCTTCAACATAAGCTGCCACACGAGGTGAGTCATGACGGATGTCACTGGGGAGAACCGCCTCCGCTCCATAAACCATAAAGAACGGCGTGTATCCCGTGGATTTGTTAGGCGTAGTATTTATACTCCATAACACAGACGGTAGCTCTTCTACCCAACAACCCGGTGTCCTCTGCAAAGGGACCATAAGCCGGGGCTTGATGCCTCTCAAGATCTCTTGATTGGCTCTTTCCGCTTGACCATTGGACTGTGGGTGAGCTACTGAAGAAACGTCAAGCCGGATGTGCTCACGTTCGCAGAACTCCTTCATGGCACCTTTGGACAAATTGGTACCATTATCTGTGATGATACCGTGTGGAAAACCAAACCGAAAAATCACCTTTTTGATGAACTGAACCGCCGTGGCCGCATCACACTTGCTAACAGGTTCTGCCTCTACCCACTTTGTAAATTTGTCGACCGCCACCAGCAGGTGGGTCTTCTTGTCCTTGGACCTTTTGAAAGGTCCAACCATATCCAGCCCCCAAGTCGCAAACAGCCAAGTAATTGGAATCATCCTAATTTCTTGGGCCGGTACATGAGCACGTCTGGAAAACTTTTGGCAACCATCACATCGTCTGACCAGATCTTCCGCATCAACATGGGCAGTCAACCAATAGAAACCGTGGCTGAACGCTTTAGCCACCAAGGATTTTGAACCGGTGTGGTGACCACAATCTCCCTCGTGGATCTCACGCAATATTTCACAGCCTTCCTCAGGGGACACACAGCGTTGAAACGCTCCTGACACACTGCAATGATGCAACTCGCCATTAACAATGGTCATAGACTTAGATCGCCGAACTATCTGCCGGGCCAACGTCTCATCTTCTGGTAACTCGCCCCAGTTCATGTACGCTAGATACGGAAGCGTCCAATCCGGAGTGACGTGCATAGCTGCCACCAATTGAGCCTCCGGATCAGGAATAGCCAAGTCCGCTTCACCAGGGAGCTTGACTGACGGGTTGTGCAGTACGTCAAGAAAAACATTGGGCGGGACCGGTTTGCGTTGAGAGCCCAGCCGGCTTAAAGCGTCCGCCGCTTCATTCTTCCGACGGTCCACGTGGTGCACCTGATAGCCCTTGAAATGACCTGCGACAACATCCACCTCACGACGATATGCAGCCATGAGTGGGTCCTTTGAATCCCAAGTGCCAGACACCTGTTGAGCCACTAGGTCCGAGTCACCGAAGCACTTAACCCGGCTTAGATTCATCTCCTTAGCCATCCGAAGACCATGGAGCAAGGCTTCATACTCAGCTGCATTGTTAGTACAAGGGAACATTAAGGGAGAACATAACAAAACTTGTCACCTCGTGGGGAAGTTAATACAACTTCAGCCCCCGAGCCCTCCAACTGCCTGGATCCGTCAAAATGGATGGTCCAATATGTATGATCCGGCTTTTGTTCAGGCGCTTTCAACTCCGTCCAATCATTAATGAAATCCACAAGTGCCCGAGACTTCACCGCCGTCCAAGGCACGTACTTCAAACCGTGCGGCCCAAGCTCTATGGCCCACTTTGCAATCCGGCCAGTCGCTTCCCGGTTCTGTATGACATCACCTAAGGGAGCGGAACTGACCACCGTGATGGGGTGCCCTTGGAAATACTTCTTCAGTTTCCGGCTTGCCATAAAAACTCCATACACCAGCTTCTACCAATGCGGATACCTTTGGTAGATTCAATAAGCACCTCGCTGATATAATAAACCGGACGTTGAACCGGATGCTCCTTTCCTGCCTCCTTCCGCTCTACCACAATGGCCACGCTGACCGCCCTGGCATTAGCGGCGACATATAGCAGAAGCGGCTCCTTGTCGATGGGAGCGGCGAGTACAGGCGGGTTGGCTAATTGCCGCTTTAAGTCCTCCAACGCTTCATCGGGCGGCCGGACTCGGATAAACCGATCTGTCTTCTTTAGCATCCGGTACAAAGGATGGCCTTCTCCGAGGTGATCGATAAACCGCTCAACAGCGGCAATCCGCCCGTAAACGCTGGACATCATTAATACACATCGGTTTAGCCAGGAGGTGATAGCCGTAATCTTCTCCGGATTAGCTTCAATCCCCATTGGACACGAAAACCCAATAACTTGCTCGCCGAACACCAAAAACACATTTGGCGGGTTAAGCATCATCTTGTAAACCCGCAGGTTGTCAAAGGTTTCTTTCAAATCATCAATCGGTGTTTCCTTCTTCCTTGACTTAACCACAATATCATCCACATAGGCATGCATATTACGGCTGATCTGTTTATGCGAGCAATTACGTACTACAACGCCGATAAGTTGCTTGGGCGCTCTTAAGCCCAAAAGGCATAGACACATAGCGAAGGCTCCAAAGGGAGTGATAAACACCGTCTTCTCCTGGTCATAACTGCCATCTTGATCGATGATACCCAGACTCGCATCCAAAAGCTCAAACGCTCACAACCCGCAGTGGCATCAATAATCTGGTCAATGTGGGGAGGGCAAAGGATCTGCCGGGCAAGCCTTGTTAAGATCTGTGTAATCCGGACACATCGCGCCAAGTGCCGTTTTCTTAAGAACTAGCACCGGATTAGCAAGCCACTCGGATGGAAAACTTCAACAATAAAGCCAGCTGCTAAGAGCCTAGCCACCTCCTCTCCAATGGCCTTACGCCTTTCTTCGTTAAACCGGGAGAAACTGCTTCACCGGTTTGTACTAGGATCAACATCAAGAGTGTGCTCAGCGAGCTCCTCGGTACACCGACATGTCGAAGGCTTCCATGCAAAATGTCCCGATTCTCACGGATTAACTTCGATGGCGCGCTTTCCTATTTCGGATCCAAGTTGGCGATCGATTGAACTGCTTGGGCGAATCGCCAGCACGAAGTCAACAAGCTTAGTCTCACCGCGATTTGAATTACAGGGCGGATCATGCTCTGTAGTTGGCTTTTTCAACGGAGTCATGTCCGCCGGATCAACATTATCCTTATAATACTTCAGCTCCTCGGTGGCACAAACCGACTCTGCGTAGGCCGCATCTCCTTCCTCGCATTCCAAAGCGATCTTGCGGCTCCCATGAACCGTTATTGTCCCCTTGTGACCCGGCATCTTGAGCTGCAAATATATATAACAAGGTCGTGCCATGAACTTGGCATAAGCCGCCGCCCAAACAGGCGTGATATGGACTTTGATTTCACCACTTCAAGCGTCAACGTTTCCGATCTGAGTCATATTCATCTCCAAAGGCCACCTCGAGCTATTTTACCAACCGGATATGCTGACTTGCCAGGTACCACACCATGGAACACTGTATTGGACGGTTTGAGATGTTTATCTGTTAACCCCATACGACGGAAGGTCTCATAATACAGGATGTTGATGCTGCTCCCTCCATCCATAAGCACCTTGGTGAACTTATAACCTCCCACCTGAGGTGCCACCACCAGGGCTAGCTGACCCGGATTGTCAACCCGGGGAGGATGATCCTCTCTACTCCATACAATGGATTGCTCTGACCAGCGTAGGTAATGAGGCATGACCGGTTCAACAGCGCTGACTGCCCGCTTCTGAAGCTTCCGGTCTCGCTTGTCTAAACTAGTGGTGAAGACGTGGTACTGCCCACTATTCAACTGCTTTGGGTTGCTCTGATAACCCGACTGCTGCTGCTGCTGATTGTAACCACCTTGGTTATTCTGATTAGTCTGATTGTTTTGATTACCATTAAATCCTGAACCGGAATTTCCTCCACCGTAACCCGGCCCGGATCCTGAACCGCCACCGGAGCCTTGATCATACCGGAAAGCATTAGAACTTTTGAACTCCTGCATAATGTAACAATCCTTCCAGAGGTGATTTGCTGGTGCCTCCTTCGTCCCATGCTTCGGACAGGGTTGATTCAACAGATAGTTCAAGCGGTCCAGATTAGGATTAGGTGCACCACCTCGATTCGGTTGTTTACCCTTGCGCCGCTGGCCCTTGTCCTGCGCATTGGTGTTGGCTATGAAATCCATGTTGTCGTTCGCTTTACGCTTGCCTCCGCCATTACCTGCCGAGTGATGTTGCTGGCCTTTGGAGTTGCTGTTCTTCTTTCCCTTCCCTGTCTCATCATCATCAGACTCGGTATCCTTGGTACTATCAGAATCAGCATACTTCACTAAAGCGGCCATGAGAGTGCCCATGTCATTACAAAACCGCTTCATACGTCCCAACTTCAACTTCAAAGGCTTAAACCGACAGTTGACCTCCAGGGTCAAGATCGCAGAATCCGCGTTGATCCGGTCTGACGAGTGCAAGATCTCCGAAACGCGGCGTACCCAATGGGTTGTTGACTCCCCTTCACCCTGGACACAAGCCGCCAAGTCCACCACGCACATGGGCTACTTACAGGTATCTTTGAAATTCTGGATAAACCGGGTCCGCAACTGGGCCCATGAACTGATAGAATTGGGTGGCAAGCTCTTCAACGAAGTACGGGCCGTGCCTTCGAGCATCATGGTGAAGTACTTTGCACACCCGGCTTCATCCACATCCAGCATCTCCATGGCCATCTCATAACTCTCTATCCATGCTTCTGGAGCCAAATCGGCGGTGTAATTTGGCACCTTGCGCGAACCCTTGAAATCCTTGGGCAAGCGTACATTGCGTAAAGCGGGGACGAGGCAAGGCACCCCAAAGAGCTAAAGGTAACCCCAGGCTCAAAGATGGTCGGACGAACCGGCGTAAGCTGATAATCCTGATGTTGCGCTGCTAACTCGGCCTCCCTGCATGCCCGGGCCCGGTCCACCACCTCCTGAGCATTGTCGAAACCACCGACCGGGTTGTTGCCACGGGGCGCACCACGCCGTGCATTACTTGATACGGCCGGTTCATCCACGTGCCTGCTATAGCTTCGGCTTGGGCGGGGGGTAGAGTGGATCCGGTCGCGGCTGTCTGAATCGCTTCTGTTGGACCAAAGCTGTCCTAAGGAGCTCCTTGACCCGGCGCGTCTCTACTGCCTGTGGTGAATTGCCTTCAATTGGAATTGCCTCCAGCCGTGCCGCAGCCGCGACAAGGTTATCCATCGGGTTGGAGTAGTGACCTGGTGGTGTTTGCACAGCCTGAGGCGTGCTGGCATTGTGGCGAGGTAGATCTATCACGCGGGGCTGAACCGGCGCGCCCGTCCAAGGTGCTTCCGCCCGATTTACCACCGGCGGATTCTTGGTCCCGCTCACGGGTGTTGAAGAGATCTCTTCCTCGAAAACTGAAGGCAAACGGGATCTGTATTTCCTCTTCATGGCTTCATCGACGACGCTCTCGATCCAGCATGAGCCTATAAGCACAATGCATCCAGCGGCCCGCTCTGCCGCCATCCTAGCGTCTGCGGCTGCGGATCCGCTTTAGCTTTGAGTGATTTGTTCCTTCACCTTCGCAATCTCCGCGTTATGAGCGTCCTGGTCCGCCGGGTTAACCTCTGCCATGAGCACAGCCAACGCATCGAATAGTTCTGATAAAACTTGAGCCGGCGGGAGCACAGGGCCTCCTGCCCCGGCTGCCGTCGCCGCTGCTGAACCGACAACCATTGTCGCAGCGGTCGAAGAGTGAAGCATTGCTTGTGTACCGCCATGAATATTCCAACCGGTTGGGCGGATCGGAGGGTCCGAATCTCGTCACCGTCGGAACAGCCCCAATCCGCCATCTTGTAGCTGATATAGAGACTCAGTTTCTCCGGTCGACGACTCGTCATCAGAGCAGACGACGGTTCCGCCACCAGATTCTGATCCGTCCTCATAACTTCCTCCGTGGATGACTCCCACGAAGGCACGCTTTATGGCCGGTTTAGCCTGGGAAGGTCTCGCATGATGAGCCGTCTCGACGAGGTCGGTGCAGATGTCCGGCTCAGGCCCTAGCTCACCGATCTTGCCGATGAAAACGTGTATGCCACCAAAGGGGACCCGATACCCGTACTCAATCGAGCCGGCCTCGGGGCCCCAGCCTGCATCGTCGATGTAGAGCTTGCCGCGACGACTCTTGGTCATCCGGCCCACAGCGTAGCCTTCGAGTCCTTAGAACTTGCCCTCCAAGATCATCAAACCATCGTGCGATAGCCCCACGGTGGGCGCCAACTATCGTGGTTTTTTCACGGCAGATGTCCTTATGAAAGGACTTAGTCGTGGAGCCATCGCTATGGGTTAACTTGAAGGGGTTAAAGCGGACGCAAAGACACAAGAGTTATACTAGTTCGGCCCCTTCGATGAAGGTAAAAGCCTCGTCTAGTTTGTGATGGGATTGATGTGGTCTCGATGACTAGAGAGCAAATAAGCTTCGCCTAGGCCTCGAGTTGTTGTTATCGTCCTTGAACCGCCCGGGTCATCCCCTTATATACACGGTGGCCTTGTCGATTGAGAGAGTCCCAATCTCGGTTCATATTCGTGTCCGGGTTGGTCTCTTTCTATTCCTAACTTACAATACAAGTTTACATATCAGCCGGCCTACGACTACAGGTTCTGAACCGACTACAGGCCTTGGGCCCTTACTCTCATGCCTCTTGGGCTTTTACACTCTTGAACTATTGATGAAGTTAACCCGGCCCAGATATGCCGGTTTACGCCCAGTAGCAATATCCCCAACAGGTATAATAAAAACTTTCATATAAAGTGCATTGAATACTATGAGAAGTTTGATACTTGATGATTGTTTTGAGATATGAAGATGGTGATATTAGAGTCATGCTAGTGGAGTAGTTGTGAATTTGAGAGATACTTGTGTTAAAGTTTGTGATTCCCGTAGCATGCACGTATGGTGAACCGTTATGTGATGAAGTCGAAGCATGATTTATTTATTGATTGTCTTCCTTATAAGTGGCGGTCGGGGACGAGCGATGGTCTTTTCCTAGCAATCTATCCCCCTAGGAGCATGCGCATAGTACTTTGTTTCGACAACTAATAGATTTTTGCAACAAGTATATGAGTTCTTTATGACTAAGGTTGAGTCCATGGATTATACGCACTCCCACCCTTCCACCATTGCTAGCCTCTCTAATACCGCACACCTTTCACCAGTATCATACACCCACCATATACCTTCCTCAAAACAGCCACCATACCTACCTATCATGGCATTTCCATAGCCATTCCGAGATATATTGCCATGCAAATTTCCACCGTTCCGTTTATTATGACACGCTCCATCATTTCATATTGCTTTGCATGATCATGTAGTTGACATTGTATTTGTGGCAAATCCACCGTTCATAATTCTTTCATACATGTCACTCATGAGTCATTGCACATCCCGGTACACCGTTGGAGGCATTCATATAGAGTCATATTTTGTTCTAAGTATCGAGTTGTAATTTTTGAGTTGTAAGTAAATAAAAGTGTGATGACCATCATTATTAGAGCATTGTCCCAGTGAGGAAAGGATGATGGAGACTATGATTCCCCCAAAAGTCGGGATGAGACTCCGGACGAAAAATAAAAAAAGAGAAAAAAGAGGCCATAAAAAAAGAAAAAAGGCCCACAAAAATAAAAAAAATAAAAAATGAGAGAAAAAGAGAGAAGGGGCAATGCTACTTCCTTTTACCACACTTGTGGTTCAAAGTAGCACCATGATCTTCATGATAGAGAGTCTCCTATGCTGTCAGTTTCATATACTAGTGGGAATCTTTCATTATAGAACTTGGCTTGTATATTCCAATGATGGGCTTCCTCAAAATGCCCTAGGTATTCGTGAGCAAGCGAGTTGGATGCACACCCACTTAGTTTCTTTTGTTGAGCTTTCATACACTTATAGCTCTAGTGCATCCGTTGCATGGCAATCCCTACTCACTCACATTGATATCTATTGATGGGCATCTCCATAGCCTGTTGATACGCCTAGTTGATGTGAGACTATCTTCTCCTTTTTGTCTTCTCCACAACCACCATTCTATTCCACCTATAGTGCTATGTCCATGGCTCACGCTCATGTATTGCGTGAAGATTGAAAAAGTTTGAGAACATCAAAAGTATGAAACAATTGCTTGGCTTGTCATCGGGGTTGTGCATGATTTAAATATTTTGTGTGATGAAGATAGAGCATAGCCAGACTATATGATTTTGTAGGGATAACTTTATTTGGCCATGTTATTTTGAGAAGACATGATTGCTTTGTTAGTATGCTTGAAGTATTATTGTTTTCATGTCAATATTAAACTTTTGTCTTGAATCTTTCGGATCTGAATATTCATACCACAAATAAGAGAATTACATGGATAAATATGTTAGGTAGCAATTCCACATCAAAAATTCTGTTTTTATCATTTACCTACTCGAGGACGAGCAGGAATTAAGCTTGGGGATGCTGATATGTCTCCAACGTATCTATAATTTTTGATTGTTCCATGCTATTATATTATCTGTTTTGAATGTTTATGGGCTTTATTTTACACTTTTATATTATTTTTGGAACTAACCTATTAACCCAGATCCCAGTGCCAGTTCCTGTTTTTCCCTTGTTTTAGTGTTTTGAAGAAAAGGAATATCAAACGGAGTCCTAACGGAATGAAACCTTCGGGGGAGTTATTTTTGGTACGGAAGCAATCTAGGAGACTTGGAGTGCACGTCAGGGTAGCAACGAGGTGGCCACGACGCAGGGAGGCGCGCCTGCCCCCTGGGCGCGCCCCCACCCTCGTGGGCCCCTCGTGGCTCCCTAACCGACTTCTTTCACCTATATATATCCATATACCCTAAAAACACCGGGGAACATAATAGATCGGGAGTTCCGTTGCCGCAAGCCTCTGTAGCCACCAAAAACCAATCGGGACCCTGTTCCGGCACCCTGCTGGAGGGGAGATCCCTCACCGGTGGCCATCTGCATCATCCCGACGCTCTCCATGACAAGGAGGGAGTAGTTCACCCTCGGGGCTGAGGGTGTGAACCAGTAGCTATGTGTTTGATCTCTCTCTCTCTCTCTCTCTCTCTCTCGTGTTCTTGATTCGGCATGATCTTGATATATCGCGAGCTTTGCTATTATAGTTGGATCTTATGGTGTTTCTCCCCCTCTACTCTCTTGTAATGGATTGAGTTTTCCCTTTGAAGTTATCTTATCGGATTGAGTCTTTAAGGATTTGAGAACACTTGATGTATGTCTTGCATGTGCTTATCTATGGTGACAATGGGATATCACTTGATCCACTTGATGTATGTTTTGGTGATCAACTCGCGGGTTCCGCCCATGAACCTATGCATAGGGGTTGGCACACGTTTTCGTCTTGACTCTCCAGTAGAAACTTTGGGGCACTCTTTGAAGTTCTTTGTGTTGGTTTAATAGATGAATCTGAGATTGTGTGATGCATATCGTATAATCATACCCATGGATACTTGAGGTGACATTGGAGTATCTAGGTAACATTAGGGTTTTGGTTGATTTGTGTCTTAAGGTGTTATTCTAGTATGAACTCTATGATAGATCGAACGAAAAGAATAGCTTCGTGTTATTTTACTACAGACTCTTGAATAGATCGATCAGAAAGGATAACTTTGAGGTGGTTTCGTACCCTACAATAATCTCTTCGTTCGTTCTCCGCTATTAGTGACTTTGGAGTGACTCTTTGTTGCATGTTGAGGGATAGTTATATGATCCAATTATGTTATTATTGTTGAGAGAACTTGCACTAGTGAAAGTATGAACCCTAGGACTTGTTTCAGTAGCATTGCAATACCGTTTGTGCTCACTTTTATCATTAGTTACCTTGCTGTTTTATATTTTCAGATTACAAAACCTATACCTACCATCCATATTGCACTTGTATCACCATCTCTTCGCCGAACTAGTGCACCTATACAATTTACCACTGTATTGGGTGTGTTGGGGACACAAGAGACTCTTTGTTATTTGGTTGCAGGGTTGTTTGAGAGAGACCATCTTCATCCCACACCTCCCACGGATTGATAAACCTTAGGTCATCCACTTGAGGGAAATTTGCTACTGTCCTACAAACCTCTGCACTTGGAGGCCCAACAATGTCTACAAGAAGAAGGTTGTGTAGTAGACATCAATGTGCAACATTTTTTTCCTATATGTCGTACCTTTGCTTGATCGGTTTTGGTCCTGTGCATAATTGCTCGTCGTAATGGGCTCAAATTATCTTATTTGGCCTAAAGACATGTACGAACTTTAGTGGGCCCATTAAGTTAATGGGCCGTTACCAGTCCAAAAGTTAATGGTCGGCCGTCTTAACTCCCGGGTCGTTAACAGGCTGACATCGAAGTGGGCAACAGGTGGGCCCAATTGATTTCACGGCCCGTTAACAGGCCATTACTAAGTTTGGGCTACATAAGGCCCACTATACTGTGGGCCTTTAGCAGGCCGAAAGAAACATCGGGCTTGTACTGGACCATGAAGAGCATTGGCCGCTAAGAGGCTGAAAGTTAGGTCGTATTGTAAATGGCCCAACTGTTTTGTGGGCCTTTAGCAGGCCGAAAGAGAAACCGGGCTGGTATTGGACCATGAAGGGCATGGGCCGTTAAAAGGCCAAAACTCAGGTCCGACTACAAATGGCCCAACTCATTTATGGTCCGTTAGCAGGCTGAAAGGCACATAGGGTCGGGAATTGGCCCAACACTTAAATGGGTTGCTAAAAGGCCAAAACTCATGTCCGACTACAAATGGCCCAACAGATATATGGGCCGTCACCAGGCTGAAAGACACACCGGGCCAGAAATTGGCCCAACACTTAAATGGGTGGCTAAAAGGCCGAAACTCAGGTCCGACTACAAATGGCTCAACTGATTTATGGGCCGTCAACAGGCAGAAAGACACACCAGGCCAGAAATTAGCCCAATATTTTAATGGGTCGCTAAAAGGCCGAAAGATGTACATCATGAAAATTGGCCCATCCACTGAATGGGCCGTTAACAGGCCGAAATCTCATCGGGCCGATATTGAGCCCAAATATATATAGCAGGCTGTTAATGGGCTCGAACTGACGATGGGCTGCAATGGTGTCAAATCTTTAATGGGCCGTTGACGGGCCGAATTGACACATCTTGTATGTGCCATGGGCTTAAATGGACCTGACACAAGTAGGCCTTATATGGGCCGGCCTGCTATTTTTTACTAGACCGGCCTTTTTCACCGGAATGGGCCACTGTTGGGCCGTGCCACGTGTCGACCTGTCATAGGCGCCTCCTGTATAATGAGTGGATGACATCTGTCCCAATGGTGAGGCAACACGTGTTTCCTCTGGCCAATGATGATTTTACACATGGAAAATCCCCATTGGTCCGGGCTATTAACGGATTATCGGATCCAAAACCTGACCCGATAGCTTAACGGCATTCCGTTACGGTGGATGCCACGTGTCGGTCACCCTTGATGAAAGCACTTCTGTGACGCGCGATTTATCGTCATGGAAGTGGAAACTTCCGTGATGATAATTTTGGTAATGCCATGGAACACTTCTACGACAACACATGTATGACTATCTTGATTCTATCATAAATTTGTCATGGATGTACATGCATGACAGAAAACGTGACCTACTGTGACAAACACGTATCATCACGGAAGTGTATTTTTTTGTAGTGGTATCAAGCATCCCCAAGCTTAATTCCTACTCGTCCTCGAGTAGGTAAATTATAAAAACAGAATTTTTGATGTGGAATGCTACATGACATATTTATCCATGTAATTCTCTTTTTTGTGGCATGAATGTTTAAATCCGTAAGATTCAAAACAAAAGTTTAATATTGACATAAAACAATAATACTTCAAGCATACCAACAAAATAATTATGTCATCTCAAAATAACATGGCCAAAGAAAGCTAATCCCTATAAAATCATATAGTCCGGCTATGCTCCATCTTCATCACATAAAACATTCAAATCATGCACAACCCCGATGACAAGCCAAGCAATTGTTTCATACTTTTGATGTTCTCAAACCTTTTCAACTTTCACGCAATACATGAGCGTGAGCCATGGACATATCACTATAGGTGGAATAGACGGCGGTTGTGGAGAAGACAAAAAAAGGAGATAGTCTCACATCAACTAGGCGTATCAACGGGCTATGGAGATGCCCATTAATAGATATCAATGTGAGTGAGTAGGGATTGCCATGCAACGGATGCACTAGAGCTATAAGTTTATGAAAACTCAAAAAGAAAACTAAGTGGGTGTGCATCCAACTTGCTTGCTCATGAAAACCTAGGGCGTTTTGAGGAAGCCCATCGTTGGAATATACAAGCCAAGTTCTATAAAGAAAAATTCCCACTAGCATATGAAAGTGATATCATAGGAGACTCTCTATCATGAAGGTCATGGTGCTACTTTGAAGGACAAGTGCGGCAAAAAGGATAGTAACATTGTCCCTTCTCTCTTTTTCTCTCATTTTTTTCCTTTTCTTTCTCTTTTTTTGGGCCTTCTCTTTTTTTATTTGGCCTTTCTCTCTCTTTTTTTTTCCTCACATGGGACAATGCTCTAATAATGAAGATCATCACACTTCTATTTACTTACAACTCAAAAATTACAACTCGATACTAAAACAAAAATAAGACTCTATGTGAATGCCTCCGGTGGTGTACCGGGATGTGCAATGAATCAAGAGCGACATGTATAAAAAATGATGAACGGTGGCTTTGCCACAAATACGATGTCAACTACATGATCATGCAAAGCAGTATGACAATGATGGAGCGTGTCATAATAAGCGGAACGGTGGAAAGTTGCATGGCAATATATCTCGGAATGGCTATGGAAATGCCATAATAGGTAGGTATGGTGGCTGCTTTGAGGAAGGATATGTGGTGGGTTTATGGTATCGGAAAAAGTTGCTCGGTACTAGAGAGTCTAGCAATGGCGGAAAGGTGAGAGTGCGTATAATCCATGGACTCAACATTAGTCATAAAGAACTCGCATACTTATTGCAAAAACCTATTAGTCATCAAAACAAAGTACTACGCGCATGCTCCTAGGGGGATAGATTGGTAGGAAAAGACCATCGCTCGTCCCGGACCGCCACTCATAAGGAAGACAATCAAATAATATCTCATGCTCCAACTTTGTTACATAACGGTTCACCATACGTGCATGCTACGGGACTCACAAACCTTAACACAAGTATTTCTCAAATTCAGAACTACTTACTAGCATGACTCTAATATCACCATCTTCATATCTCAAAACAATCATAAGGAATCAAACTTCTCATAGTATTCAATGCACTTTATATGAAAGTTTTTATTATAACCCTCTTGGATGCCTATCATATTAGGACTAATTTTAACAAAATAAAATTTCCATGCTGTTTAGAGACTCTCAAAATAATATAAGTGAAGTGCGAGGATTCATCAATTTCTATAAAATAAAACCAGCGTCGTGCTCTAAAAAGATATAAGTGAAGCACTAGAGTAAATATGCCTTGCTCAAAAGATAAAAGTGAAGCACATAGAGTATTGTAATAAATCACGATTCATGCGTGTCTCTCCCAAAAGATGTGTACAGAAAGGATGATTGTGGCAAACTAAAAAGCAAAGACTCAAATCATACAAGACTCTCCAAGCAAAACACATATCATGTGGTGAATAAAAATATAGCCTCAAGTAAAGTTACAGATAGACGAAGACGAAAGAGGGGATGCCTTCCCGGGGCATACCCAAGGTTAGGCTCTTTGGACTCCTTGAATATTACCTTGGGGTGGCTTGGGCTTCCCCAATCTTAGGCGCTTGCCACTCCTTATTGCATACCCCATCAAATCCTTACCCAGAACTAGAAAACTTCACAACACAAAACTCAACAGAAAATCTCGTAAGCTCCGTTAGTATAAGAAAATAAATCACCACTTTTGTTACTGTTGTGAAATCATTATTTATTTATATTGGTGTAATATCTACTGTATTCCAACTTTTCGATGGTTCATACCCCCCGATACTAGCCATAGATGCATCAAAATAAGCAAACAACACGCGAAAACAGAATCTGTCAAAAACAGAACAATCTGTAGTAATCTGAATAGTTCACATACTTATGTAACTCCAAAAATCCTGAAAACTTAGGACGTCCTGGGAAATTTATAAATCAATCTACCGTAAAAAATTCAGAATTTTTCGACGCTTCTGTGATTTTTAAAAATTCTGGGACTGAGCGCAAAGTTTCTGTTTTTTCAGCAAGATCAAATCAACTATTACCGTAAGCTATCCCAAAGGTCTTACCATGCACAAACACTAATTAAAACACAAACCACATCTAACTAGAGGCTAGATGAAAAAATTATTGCAAAACAGAACCTAAAAATCAAAAACAAAAATAAAATTGGGTTGCCTCCCAACAAGCGCTATTGTTTAACGCCCTTAGCTAGGCATAAAACACGAATAGATCTAAGTATTATCATCTTTGGCTTTTATCTTTTTAATAGAATTATGCTCGAATCTGGGAGGCTCCTTCCGTTTCCCTTCATATTCAGAAATTTTTAGATCTAGAGCATCCAACCGCTTATTGCAAAGAGTAATCAACATATTCATGCGATGAAGGTTTCTGCTAACATTTTTAAGAGGTTCAAGAGATTTTTGCAGAATTTTTGTTACTTCGCATAATTTCTCATAAACCTGGGCCCCTTCTTGAGTATGATGTAATCCCTTTTGTGGGGGTAGTATTCCTACTATTCCCTCTATAATTTCATATGCAATGCTGGGATCAATTTCAATAAAATTTCCTTTAGTAGCGAAATCCAAGAGTTGCCTATGGGACATGCTTTGCCCAACATAAAATATTATGAAGTAAGATCTTGAAATTTCCCTCAATAATGCAATTACGATAGGATTCCATCGTTCTATACCAAGCATCTTTCAAATTTTCTCCTTGTTTTAGTTTGAAGTGAAGAACTTCAAAGTTAGGAGACAAAGGAAGGGGAAAAGGACTAGCCATAGGAGCGAGATAATCACAAGAAGAAGACGAACGAAAGAGGGGCCAAGAAAAGGCGAATCTTTTTGAAAATCATTTTATAAGTGGGCGAGAGGAAAACGAGAGGCGAATGGCGAATAATGTAATGCGAGGGATGAGAGTTTATGATGGGTACTTGGTACGTCTCGGCTTGGCGTAGATCTCCCGGGCAACGGCGCCAGAAATTGGCAAGTTGACGAAAGATCAAATCTTGACTTGACTTGGTGCGCCAGAAATTCTTCCTACTACCTCTTGAGCTTGCGTTGGTTTTTCCCTTGAAGAGGAAAGGGTGATGCAGCAAAGTAGAGTAAGTATTTCCCTCAGTTTTGAGAACCAAGGTATCAATCCAGTAGGAGACAACGCGCAAGCCACCGAATACCTGCACAAACAAACACCAACTTGCACCCAACGCGATAAAGGGGTTGCCAATCCCTTCACAGTTATTTGCAATGTGAGATCTGATAGAGATAGATAAACGGTAAAGTAATGTTTTTGGTATTTTTGGTTTATGGAACGGAAATTAAGAGATTGCAAAGAAAGTAAATAGGAAACTAAAATTGTAGATCAGAAACTTATATGATGGAAAATAGACCCGGGGGCCATAGGTTTCACTAGAGGCTTCTCTCAAGATAGAAATTATTACGGTGGGTGAACAAATTACTGCCGAGCAATTGATAGAAAAGGACAAAGTTATTACGATATCTAAGGCAATGATCATGAATATAGGCATCACGTCCGTGTCAAGTAGACCCAAACGATTCTCCATCTACTACTATTACTCTGTTGGGGAACGTAGTAATTTCAAAAAAATTCCTACGCACACGCAAGATCATGGTGATGCATAACAACGAGAGGGGAGAGTGTTGTCCATGTACCCTCATAGACCGAAAGCGGAAGCGTTAGCACAACGCGGTTGATGTAGTCGTACGTCTTCACGATCCGACCGATCAAGTACCGAACGTACGACACCTCCGAGTTTGAAAGTCGTTATATCGACTAGAGGGGGGTGAATAGGTGATTTTGTGAATTCTTCACCGAGGAATTTGCGGTGAGGAAATTCCTTAGCGAAGAACTACTTGCAGAGAATAAGTACTCGAAGTAAGCATAACAGAATACATGCATGGTCATCATGATGAAATGAAGACACGCACAGAGTACAGAAAGCGTAAACACAGGATAACACAAGATGAAAACAACCAGACTGAAGAAATTGAACTGAGGAAATTGAGAAAGTCTTGATCAAAGTCTTCAAACACAGATATGAACAAACACTCAACACGAAGAATGAGGAAATGAAAGAGTTGAGGAAATAGAACCAGTAAGGTTGGTGAAGAAAATGATTTGGTAGACCAGTTCCAACTGTTGTCTCAGTTGTACGTCTGGTTGGAGCGGTTGAGTATTTAAACTCGAGGACACACAGTCCCGGACACCCAGTCGCTGTGCACGCAGCTCAGGACACCAAGTCCTCACCGTATTCTCCTTGAACTAAGGTCACACAGACCTCGTCAAAGCACTTGTGGTAAGTCTTCAGACGACTTCCAAACCTTCACAGACTCGGTCACTCGGCGATCCACAATTCCTCTTGGATGCTCTAGACCATGACGCCTAACCGTCTGGAAGAAGCACGATCTTCAAAGGTAACAAGCATCGGATCCACGCAGGATCAATCTCTTGATGATGCTCAATCACTTTGGGTTTGTAGGGGTTTGGTTTTGGGTTTTACTCACTCGATGATTTTCACTCAAAGTCCTCGGAGGATGGGATGCTCTCAAATGACAAGTGTCAAGTTCTCTCTGAGCAGCCAACCGACTAGTGGTTGTAGGGGTCGGCTATTTATAGCATAGGGAGCAGCCCGACATGATAAGACATAAATTCCTTCAATGATATGACCGTTAGGTGGATAAGATATTTTGGGACAGGTGGCGCAAGACACGAAGAACGGTCGGAAATTTGACTCTCAAATTCCTCGGGGCTATCATGTTCCTCCTTTGTGTAGGCAATCCGCCTTTGGCGAATTCCTAACTCCTCGGTCGAGATAAATTCCTCGGCGACGGAAGAACTTCGTCTCATCATTGAAGAAATTGACTGAATCTGTATGAGATTTCAATGGCTTCACTCGAAGGGATTGGTAGGTGTAGGATTTTGAGTTGAGCATCACATGGAAATTTTTCCTTAGTATTTCCTCGACCCCTTTAACGATCACGGTGTTTCCTATGACTCAAGAAAGAGAAAACAAAACTACGAAAACAAAAGTCTTCACGCTTCATGTTCCTCAAGTGAATACCAAGTCTTCAAGGTCACACCAATTTCTTCACTTTCAAAGTCTTCAGAAAGTCTTCAGAATACCAAAGTCTTCAGTCGAAGAACTTCATTTTTAGGGGTCGACTTTCTCTGTAAATATCAAACTCCTCATAGACTTATAGACCTGTCTACACTCATAAACGCATTAGTCCCTTAACCTATAAGTCTTCAATACACAAAAATCACTGAGGGGCACTAGATGCACTTATAATCTCCCCCTTTTTGGTGATTGATGACAGTATAGGTTAAGTTTTCAACGGGGATAAACATATGAAGTGTAAATACTGATATTGAGGAATTTGATTGCAAGATATAGAAGAACTCCCCCTGAAGATGTGCATAGTGAGGAATTTGCTTTTGAGGCAATGCACATTTGAAGAGTTGAATCATGGAGATCTCCCCCTATATCTTGTAATTCATACATGCATTTGACATATAATATGAAGAATTTGAAATGCATGATGAAATATGGTGACTGATGTAATTCAGCATGCATGTATTAACATATAACGAAGAATAAGCATGCAGAGGAACACATCAAAAGTATCAGAGCACCATCGGGTTTAAGTTTACAACTCGATCCAATAAAGGTTTCAGAAGAGCGAGAGTTGTAACTTAACAGAAAAACGCCCATATAATAGACCCGCTTGAAGACTAACTCAAATTTCTCCCCCTTTCTCATCGAATGACCAAAAGGATCGAAACTGAGGACTAACGCCCCTGAAGAACATCAAGTTGATGGAGGAGCGCCAGCGTTGTCGGGGTCGGTTGTCGTAATAGGGCCTGCCGCAATGTCGTCCAAGTCTTCATTTTCATCAGTGTCGCGCGATGAAGAATAGGAGATGGCCACCAAGGAAGGAACCTTGACCTTCTTGAATTTCTTCGGTGGAGGTGCAGACCAGTCAAATTCTTCCTTGAGACCCATTTTCTTCAGATCTTCTCTGTCAGTAGACATGAGATAGAACAACCCGGTATGGTTGAAGGTTTCATGGAGGTAGTATTGGTTTTATTCACTGCATTGTGTGTTGAGGTCATGTTGTGAAGAATGGAACCAAACTGACGCTTGACCCATTTATGATTGCGATCAACCTTCCGATGAAGACCGAGGAGTAACTCACGATCACCATCACCACAGGTGATGTGGCTTGAGGATTTTGCTTGGCGAGTTGTTGGCGGCAGAGTCATGTGTGGCGAGTCATCATTGGTGGAGTAGGATGCAGCCTTGCGAAATTGACCATCCAATGGACGAATGCCTTCATCTATCACAACAGTTGCCTTGCCTTTGTCATCACCGAGAAAATGTCCGTTTGAGGACTTCAATTGGAGGCAAGTAGCTGCGAGTGGTTCGAGTATCAACCTTGTAATTGAGTGAAGACCTTGTCCCGATGAACCTCATAATCCATGGTGCATAAGGCTTCAGCTCAAAAGGTGACATAGCAATGTTTGCCAGAGTCCTCATGAAGAAATCATGGAAGTTGACGGGAACGCCATGAATGATATTGAAAAGCATATTCTTCATGATGCCAACGACTTCTTCATCATTTGAGTCGTGGCCTTTGATAGGACTCATTGTCTTCGTCAGAATGCGATAGACAGTCCGAGGCACATATAGTAATTCCTTGATGAGGAATTTGGTTCATGGGGCCTGCCCTGGCTTCAAAGGCTTCATTAGCACTTGCATGTAATGATTTGTAAGCTCAGGTTCGATGTAGATGCAACGAGCACCATCAAGGGGAGGACTGAGTGGGAGGGCACGAAGCAATTCAGTTGTTGGTGCCTTGTAGTGAGTATTTTCTGTCATCCAGTCCAGTACCCATGAGTTCACATCTTCAGAATCTCCGGTGATGTGCAACATCGCATAGAATTGAAGAATGAGTTCTTCATTCCAATCACGTATGTCGATCAGAAATTCAGCAAACCAAAGATCGTGAAGAACACCGAGGACTGGCTCGAAGACTGGCAGAGATTCCATGTCCACGTGAGGAATGTGTGCATTATCGAAGACTTTGTCTTTGTTGAATAGCACAAAGGAATAGAAATTGGCTTGACTAGCAGTCCAGAAACGCCTCTTCCTTATGCAAGCAGAATGAAAAGTTATGTCGATGAAGAAAACATGCTCGCCAAAGAAGTCTTCAACCTTGAACTTTTGCTTGCGAGAATGGATCTTTGGTTTTGGCGGAGGAGTGTCGTTGAGTTGCATCACTACCTCGGGAATCGCAATCTCAGGTTCTTGGTGAGGATTTTCTGGTTCCTCTTCATATGCGATCTGCGTGTTCAAAGGAGTAGCAGCGGAGTTCTTGACACTACGGGCTGGAATTTCTTCATGCACGGACGAGGTGGGATGAGTTTCTTCAGAGCCCATTTGAACTGTTGGTGCAGGGGACTGAGGAATTTGTTGTATTGGATTGAAGAGTGGAGAATTTGGATGCTGACTGTCCCAAAATTCATCGTTCATCACTGGCGTTGTGCTTCCAATATCCACATCTTCTTCAATTTCTTCAACGCCAGCCTCTTCAGCTGTGAACTGAGGCATTGGCGAGGAAATGATTGGTGTTGAAGGGATCGCATCCACTTCAATTTCTTCATCAATCTGTTCTGACGAAGCAGCAGAATGATTTTCTTCATCAGATCCGCTAGGGATCTCATATTCTTCACCAAAAGGAACAAGGTCCTTTGATGGTATGGAGGAAATCGGAAGAGCATCAATCGGATTGTCAAAAGAGCTTGTCATAGGCTTCATCTTCTTTGGGCTGAAGATTACGCGATTGATGCTTTCCTTTTCTTCACTGCAGCTCGCTCTGCAGCCTTGGTCTTCTTCACATCTGATGCGAGATGGAAGGATAGGAGTTGGTGTAGGCGGGAGGAGCCGAGGAATCTGTTTGAATTTCCTCGGCGCAATCGATGCAGATTGCCCGACTTCTTCGGGCTTTCTTGAGCGCACCACTAGTGGATGCCCCGCAATTTCTTCAATGATCGGAATGGAGTCATCAGCCTGGAACTAGCATTGTCTTCAGCAGGCTAAAATCATCGGTGTCTTGGCATGTTCTTCAAGAGGCTGGCGAGGCTCCACCTGAGGAACTTCTTGTTGCGTTGGAGCTGCAACATTTGTGAACTTCTTGGTCAGGTTTACAAATCTGACTTTGGCTCCTTGCCAATCAGCATAGTAGGCATCAAAGTCATCGGCGAGGGCTTTGATTTCAGATGGATTTTGAGGAGATCATCGGTGTCATTCGACAACATTTTTCCTCGTGAACTTCTCTTTCTGAATCGAGCCTTCTTGATCTGCCTAGCCTTCTCAAATTTCCATTTCTCTTCAGAGATGAAATGGGTCAGCATGTGACTTTGGCCAGGAGTCAAATGAAAATCAGGCATAGGGGTGTCTGGATCCTTGTGCCAGAGATCAATGTACTCGAGAATCGCCCTTGGATCCAAAAGCAGTGGCACAGTTGTGCCTTTGGCTCTAGCGGCCCTTTCTTGTCTGTCTCTGATGATTTCTGCAAGTTCATCATCATTAGCTTCATCATCAGATGGCACTTGGAAGGCAACCTGTTTCTACTTCGGACTTGGCCGAGGACCTCGACCAGCCGTTGCCTTTTTCTTCAGCAGAGTGGGGCCTGATGAAGAATTTGGTGCAGCTGAGGAACTTGCTGAGACACCAGAGGCAATGGAGATGCCTGCAGTCCTTTGGCACGTGGCCAGATGCACAGGTGCTGAGGACTTTGCCGGAGCTGCTGAGGACTTTGGAGGAGGAGCAGGAGCAGCATGAGGAACTGGCCGTGAGGGCTTTGAAGGTTCTGGCTGTGAGGGCATTGTTGTTGAAGCACTTGGCTTGTGTGCGGGCTTCTTTGCCATAGATTTTCTTGGCTTGACAATGCCTCGATGGCAGCAGCAGAGCGAGTCTTCATTGAATTTCCTCACCGCTTCTTTGGCTTGTCTCGCCAACTTGGCTTGGCGCTTGGCCCATTCTTCAGCAAAATCCTCACCACGCTTGATGTTGGTGGGCTCAGCTTCTTGGCCAGGTGCCAATGGAGCTCTTGGGCATGGAGGATTCAGTGCGAATTTCTTCATGTACTTTGGAGTAACATACCTGTACTCCCTCCATTCTCTTGCCCATCTCCTTTCAATCCTCTGTACATACACCTTGCGCTGATTTTTGTTCTCCTTTCCGAACTTGGCCTAATCAGGTGTGCAATAGTCAGCATATATGTCCTCAGGTATTTCAAAAGCAGTCATGACCTCAGGCCTCTTTCCTCCTTTCTGGGGCTTCTTACCGTCAGCCATAGTCTTCAGATGAGGAATTTGAACAATCGAATTCTCTGAAGAAGTATTCAACTTTTCTTCGAGGAACGCTGCAAATGAGTTAAGTTGATGAGAACCTAGTGATTCAGCAGCGGACATGAGTACCTGTGAACAGAGTATAGTTGCGAGGAATTTGGAGAGGTCATATGCGTTCTCAGAAGGTTTTCCAAAAAGAACAAGTTTGAGGAATTTGACCAGATAAGTCTTGAAGAATTTCACTAAGCGTTCTTTGTCTTAGGTTCCAAAGTTGTATAGATCGAGGATCCACACAATTTAGGAATCTTAAAGAAAAAATCATTGCTTAGAGAAACGGATCAAGAGCATATGACGTGTGAGGTGTTCGTATGTGTGAAGATTTGAAGAATAAACACCTTTGGAGATTTTCAGGAAGGCTTGAGAATCAAAGCGAGCAATAAAAGTAACTTTTAATTACCCGAAGTGAAGAACACGACGAACTGAGAGGTGTAGATTAGAAGTTCGTCAATTCAGATCTTCCACGCCCTAACTCGGCGGAGGAAGACAGCTACGGTGGCGGCGGAGTGAAGATTTCCGCGGTCGGCGCGAGTACGACGGTGACGAGGTCGAGGCAGTGAAGCTCTTCCTCACCGGCGACGATGGAGTAGCGGCGGCGCTAGGGTTTGAGAAGCTCGAGCGAGAGAGAGAGCGGTCGAGCGGAGTAAAGGAAGTGAGGAAGGGGAGAGGGGGTATATATAGCCACGGTGAAAAACTGTTCGCCCAAAGATTTTGGACGACCGTGCCCCTAACCCTTCTCATTCGCTTGACATGTGTCACCCACGTACTGAAAAGTGGAGATCGTGTTAGATCGTGGGTGAATAGATAAGTCTATTGTGGGAAGCGGAACTGTTAGAGCGGCAAAGCCGAAAATTTGGATAAGATAAGTTAAAAGTTCCGTTCGCAATTTCTTCAGCTGACAAGGACACAGTGAAGATTTTGAACGAGTTTCAAATAGAACGCACATGAAGAATTTGTGAATAGATTGGGTTGAGTATAGCATAGAGGGGGAAGGGTCCGATCACATTCACTTAGCAGAAAATGCAACTTGAAGAAATAGCCATAAGTGAATGCTGTAGAGGACATAAACCCATATATATAGATATAGCCAATGAAGAAAAATGACGGAAACAGTGAAGTGCAAAGTTGAAGAATTTGAAAACTGAAGAATTTCAAAACTGAGGAAAAACTCAAATTGAAGATTTTCAATTTTGGTGGTGGCGTGTCCCACCGTATAAGAATGATGATTTCAGACACCGCGTACAATTGTCGTAGGGTTCTGAGAATCAAATTATTCTTTAATTTCTTCACACTTAGAGTGTTATTCTTCATTGATTGAAGAAAACGTTTCTTCATGTGTTGCACATCTAAGTCATCAATTTTGCATAAGTGTTAGAATTAGTGTCCTTTTCAAAGAACATTCGGAGATTCTAAGATATTTAGCTCACACCGCAACTTGCTAAATCTCTTCTCATCCAAGGGCTTTGTGAATATATCGGCTAGCTGTTCTTCAGTCTTCACATGCTCGATGGAGATGTCGCCCTTCAACACATGATCATGAAGAAAATGATGATGAATTTGAATGTGCTTTGTCTTCGAGTGCTGAACTGGGTTGTGAGCAATCTTGATGGCACTCTCATTGTCACAGTAGAGAGGCACATTCTTCACGTTGATGCCGTAGTCCTTGAGAGTTTGCTTCATCCACAACAATTGAGCACAGCAAGAGCCAGCAGCAATGTACTCAGCTTCATGATGATAGTGATCGCAGATTCTGTTTCTTCGAGGACCAACGGACCAAAGATCGTCCGAGGAAATGACAAGTACCAGATGTTGACTTGCGGTCCACACGATCACCAGCATAGTCAGAGTCAGAATATCCAATGAGATCAAAAGTAGAGCCTTTGGGGTACCATAATCCTAGTGTTGGTGTGTGAGCTAGATATCGAATAATATGCTTCACAGCCTTATGGTGTGATTCCTTCGGTGTAGCTTGAAATCGGGCACACATGTAAACACTAAGCATTATATCTGGCCTAGATGCACATAAGTACAATAAAGAACCAATCGTGGAGCGGTATACCTTGTGATCGAAGTCAATACCATTTTCATAAGTGCATAGATGGCCATTTGTGGGCATAGGAATTTTGACGCCTTTGCAATCTTGCATGCCGAATTTCCTCAGAACATCTTTGAGGTATTTCTCCTGAGATATGAATATGCCATTGTGTTGTTGACGAATTTGAAGACCTAAGAAGAATTTCAACTCTCCCATCATAGACATTTGATATTCTTCACTCATCATATAGGCAAATTCATCACTATAACGTTGGTCAGTACAGCCAAAGATAATATCATCAACGTTTATTTGGCACACAAACAGTTCACCATCATAAGATTTAGTAAAGAGAGTAGGGTCGAGTGAACCGGGTGTGAAGCCATTCTTCACGAAGAATTCCTTCAAAGTATCATACCACGCCCGAGGGGCCTGCTTGAGGCCATAGAGGGCCTTGTTGAGTTTGAAGACTTTGTCGAGATTCTTTGGATCTTCAAAACCAGGGGTTGAGCAACATATACTTCTTCCTCAAGCTTACCATTGAGGAATGCACTTTTCACATCCATTTGATATAAAGTGATATTATGATGGTTAGCATAAGCAAGCAATATGCGAATAGCCTCAAGTCTAGCAACAGGTGCAAAAGTTTCATCAAAATCAATTCCTTCAACCTGTGTGTAGCCTTGAGCTACAAGTCGTGCCTTATTCCTCACCACAAGGCCATTTTCATCTTGCTTGTTGCGGTAGATCCACTTTGTGCCAATGATATTATGCTTACTAGGATCTGGACGTTTGACCAGTTCCCAGACGTTGTTGAGCTCGAACTGATGTAATTCTTCTTGCATAGCCTGAATCCACTCAGGCTCCAGAAATGCTTCATCTACCTTAGTGGGCTCTGTAATAGAGACAAAAGCATAGTGCCCACAAAAGTTAGATAAATGTGAAGCTTTTGAGCATGTGAGAGGACTTGGTGCTTCAATGTCATCGATGATCTTGTCCACTTGTATTTCTTTTGCAACGCGAGGATGAGCTGGTTGTCGTCGAGGAATTTGATCAGCATTTTCTTCAACACCATTTTCTTCAGCATTATCTTCAGGTGCATCAGCTCGACGTTCTTCGCGTTCAGGAATGAATTCTTCAGCAGATTCTTCAGTAGTAATGACATCCTCAGTTGCTTTGAACTTGATAGATTCCTCAGGTGTTGGTTCATCTATCACAGAAGGTAGGTGCTCTCTTTGCGAGCCATTAATTTCATCGAACCGCACATCTACAGTTTCAACAACCTTGTGAAGAGCTATGTTGAAGACTCTGTAGGTGTGCGAGTCCTTTCCGTAACCAAGCATAAAACCTTCATGTGCTTTTGGTGCAAATTTGGCATTGTGATGAGGATCTCTAATCCAACATTTAGCACCGAAGACTTTGAAATAACTCACATTGGGCTTCTTGTCAGTGAGGAGTTCATAGGCAGTCTTCTTGAAGAATTTGTGAAGATATACTCTGTTTATGATGTGGCATGCGGTATCAATTGCATCAATCCAAAAACGACGAGGCATTTTGTATTCGTCAAGCATAGTGCGAGCCATCTCAACAAGAGTTCTGTTCTTGCGCTCCGCGACGCCATTTTGCTGAGGAGTATATGGAGCAAATAACTCACGAGTAATACCAAGTTCATCAAGATAGTCATCAAGACCGGAATTCTTGAACTCAGTTCCATTGTCACTCCTGATGTGCTTGATCTTCACACCAAAGTTGGTTGAAGCCCTCGAGGAAAACCGTTTGAAGACTTCCTGCAATTCATGTTTGTAAGTGACAATGTGTACCCATGTGTAACGAGAGTAATCATCAACAATAACAAATCCATATAGAGATGCATCATTAGTGTCTGCTGAGTAATGATTAGGACCAAAGAGGTCCATGTGAAGCAATTCGAATGGACGAGTAGTGGTCATGATAGTCTTCGCTGGATGCTTGGCCTTGGTCATTTTTCCAGCTTCACAGGCTCCACACAAGTGATCCTTGAGGAATTTGACATTTTCAATGCCAATGACATGCTTCTTCTTCATAGCGTGTGCAAATTCCTCATGCCTGTGTGACCAAGTCGTCGATGCCATAGCCAGCCTTCGAAGCTTTTGCAAGTAGGCACACGGCTGGTTGTGGTCTGTAGAAAATCAACAATATACAAGTCTCCTCTCCTAAAGCCTTGAAGACTTTGGAATTGTCGACTTCCATAATCACAACACAACGATACTTGCCAAAGACAACAACCATATCAAGATCACAAAGCATTGAGACTGACATGAGGTTGTATCCTAAGGACTCAACAAGCATGACTTTGTCCATGTGTATGTCCTTAGAGATCGCAACCTTACCTAGACCCAATACCTGACTTTTGCCTTTGTTAGCAAAGATGATATGCTTCAGATGTGACGGTGATAAGGGAGCATCCATCAATAGATTCTTGTCACCAGTCATGTGATTTGTACATCCACTATCGAGGACCCACTCATTTGCTTTGGGTTGATCATCCTGCAGATGAATTAGTGCAACTTACGATCTCATATACTTCATCAGTGAAGAATATGATATGAAATTCATCAGATGAATTTCATCAAGCAGTAAAACAGATATAGCAGTATGAGGACGTGTGAAATGAAAGTTCATTTCTTCATGATTAGCCTGCGGCCTTTCAGGCATTTTTGTCAGGTCCCCAGCAAATTCTTCAGACGCTAAAGCTCGTCTGGAGACCTGACCCTGCAGAAGAGATTAGTTATTTTTCTTCACCACCCACATCTGAAGGGGTGGCAAAGAGTTCATCACTCTACGAGCTCCATATGAGAATGGTGGCATAGAAGCCAATCCATTTCGTTTCACATAAGAGGGGTTAGGGTAAGCATATGAATAAGCAGAGAAATTCTTCGAGGACTTATGAACATAATGGTTTGAAGAATAATGCACATATTCATAGCCCTTAGCTCTACCCTGCGAAACAGAGTTGTTTGCACGATGATAATCATATGAGGACTTTGATCCTTTTGAGGAATTTGATCCACGTGAGGACTTTGGTCCGTATGAAGACTTGGATCCATATGAAGAATTTGGTCCATATGAAGAGTTTGATCTGGGGTTCCTATTCTTCACAGGTGGTGTCATGAGGACATTCACCTGAAGACTTTCAAGGCACTTCTTGGGAACCCAAATTTTCTTCATAGGAGAACCGTTCCTGCAGTTAGTACCAACATATCTAGCAAATACTTCACTATTCTGATTTTTGAACAATTTATAGTTGGAGTCAAATGACTCATCAGAAGAATGAGGAGATTCACATGTAAAGCCGATAAGTTAGATGGATCAATGGAGGTCCCTTTGCAGCAACCCATGAGGTTTTGTGGTACTTGCTCGGGCTTCCAATATGTTACATCAACATTGAGTTTCCTCTCAAAGGCAATACCCTCTTTACTAGGGTTCTGTTGAGGATCTGCTTTTAAGCACATCACAAAGAGTCGATGCCCTTTGAGGCTTTTGTACATGCTTGTCATGTACAATTCCTTCAGCCCTGCATTGTCAGTGATACTAGCAATGTCCTCAGATGAGGAATTAGTAAAAGCAGGGACCGGTGAAGAATTTGTAACAGTTGAAGCATTTGAACATTCAGGTGAAGAATTAGCAGATTCACATTCAATGCACTTTAAGCACGGAGGAACAAATTCTTCCTGAGAAACGCTGATTTGTTGAGCAAGTAATGAATCACGCTCCTTCTGAAGATCTTCATAACTCACTCTTAGCTTCTCAAGATCTTGCTTTCTTTGAAGAAATTCATAAGAAAGCTTCTCATGATCAGATAAGAGAGTGTTATGATGACCTTGAAGGCTGTCAAACCTAGACTGAAGTCTCTGAAGATTTTCAGTCAGGGCCTTAGTGCGATCCATTTCTTCACCCAACATATCATCACTTTTTTCTAGCATGTTTTGAACCTTTTCCAAGGCTGTTTGTTGTTTAGTGGCAATGCAAACAAGTTTGGTATAACTAGGTTCAATATCATCATCAGATCCATCATCATCAGATTCATCGTCACTAAAATCGGATGAGAAACATTCAGTTACCTTGTCACCCTTTTCCATGAGACATGATGCAGAAGATGATGATTCTGGTTCGAAAGTCATCGTTTTGAGAGATTCCTTGAAGTCCTCAAACCAAGGATCATGACAGGTTCGATGACCTTCATAGGCGTCGAGATTCGGTCCCGTATAAGCCGCATTGCAAAGATGCATAATGCGCTTGAATTCATCTCTGGGTAGGCAGGTACAGATGATGTCCTTTGCCATGATGTCAAGTCGAGTGTACTTGCGAATATCATCTGCATTCGCCATCTTGCATAGATCAGTAAGACCAATCTCAGTGACGGTCCACAGCTCGCTGTCCATTGCCATGAGGCGCTTCCTCATCATGGCCTTCCACTTGGGATAATCATGACCGTCAAAGATAGGGCATGTCACTTTGTTCATACATGCGGTCGACATAACTAAAACTCCAGGAGGTTAAACCAAAATCACACAGAACAAGGGAGTACCTTGCTCTGATACCAATTGAAAGTGCGTTATATCGACTAGAGGGGGGTGAATAGGGGATTTTTGTGAATTCTTCACTGAGGAATTTGCCGGTGAGGAAATTCCTTAGCGAAGAACTACTTGCAGCGGAATAAGTACTCAGAAGTAAGCAAAACAGAATACAAGCATGGTCATCATAGTTGAAATGAAGACACACAAAGAGTACAGAAAGCGTAAACACAGGATAACACAAGATGAAGACAACTAGACTGAAGAAATTGAACTGAGGAAATTGAGAAAGTCTTCAGTCAAAGTCTTCAAACACATATATGAACAAACACTCAACACAGTAATGAGGAAATGAAATAGTTGAGGAAATAGAACCAGTAAGGTTGGTGAAGACAATGATTTGGTAGACCAGTTCCAACTGCTGTCTCAGTTGTACGTCTGGTTGGAGCGGTTGAGTATTTAAACTCGAGAACACACAGTCCCGGACACCCAGTCGCTAAGCACGCAGCTCGGGACACCAAGTCCTCACCGTATTCTCCTTGAACTAAGGTCACATAGACCTCGTCCAATCACTCGTGGTAAGTCTTCAGGCAACTTCCAAAACTTCACAGACTCGGTCACTCGGCGATCCACAATTCCTCTTGGATGCTCTAGACCATGACGCCTAACCGTCTGGAAGAAGCACAGTCTTCAAAGGTAACAAGCGTCGGATCCACACAGGATCAATCTCTTCAGTGATGCTCAATCACTTTGGGTTTGTAGGGGTTTGGTTTTGGGTTTTCCTCACTCGATGATTTTCACTCAAAGTCCTCGGAGGATGGGATGCTCTCAAATGACAAGTGTCAAGTTCTCCCTGAGCAGCCAACCGGCTAGTGGTTGTAGGGTGTGGCTATTTATAGCCTAGGGAGCAGCCCGACATGATAAGACATAAATGCCCTTCAATGATATGACCGTTAGGTGGATAAGATATTTTGGGACAGCTGGCGCGCAGCACAGCAACGGTCGGAAATTTGACTCTCAAATTCCTCAGGGCTATCATGTTCCTCACTGTGTAGGCAATCCGCACTGGCGAATTCCTAACTCCTCAGTCAGGACAAATTCCTCATCGACCAGAAGAACTTCGTTTGTGTCACTGAAGAAATTGACTAAACTGTATGAGATTTCCAATGGCTTCACTCGAAGGGATTGGTAGGTGTAGGATTTTGAGTTGAGCATCACATGGAAATTTTTCCTTAGTATTTCCTTGACCCCCTTTAACAGTACGGTGTTTCCTATGACTCAAGAAAGAGAAAAATGAAAGTACGAAAACAAAAGTCTTCACGCTTCATGTTCCTCAAGTGAATACCAAGTCTTCAAGGTCACACCAATTTCTTCACTTTCAAAGTCTTCAGAAAGTCTTCAGAATACCAAAGTCTTTAGTCGAAGAACTTCATTTTTAGGGGTCGACTTTCTCTGTAAATATCAAACTCCTCATAGACTTATAGACATGTGTACACTCATAAACACATTAGTCCCTTAACCTATAAGTCTTCAATACACCAAAATCACTGAGGGGCACTAGATGCACTTACGCTATGTATTCCGCTTCACACGTAGATCCCGCCACGACGCTTTGTTTAGAACTGCACCAACTGACAGCACCACCGTTCAATGTAAACACGTATCCGGTTTGCGATTTAGAATCGTCCGGATCAGTGTCAAAGCTTGCATCAACGTAACCATTTACGATGAGCTCTTTGTTACCTCCATAAATGAGAAACATATCCTTAGTCCTTTTCAGGTATTTCAGGACGTTCTTGACCGTTGTCCAGTGATCCACTCCTGGATTACTTTGGTACCTCCCTGCTAGACTTATAGCAAGGCACACATCAGGTCTGGTACACAGCATTGCATACATGATAGAGCCTATGGCTGAAGCATAGGGAACATCTTTCATTTTCTCTCTATCTTCTGCAGTGGTCGGGCATTGAGTCTTACTCAACTTCACACCTTGTAACACAGGCAAGAACCCTTTCTTTGCTTGATCCATTTTGAACTTCTTCAAAACTTTGTCAAGGTATGTGCTTTGTGAAAGTCCAATTAAGCGTATTGGTCTACCTCTATAGATTTTAATGCCCAATATATAAGCAGCTTCACCAAGGTCTTTCATTGAAAAACTCTTATTCAAGTATCCCTTTATGCTATCCAGAAATTATATATCATTTCCAATCAGCAATATGTCATCCACATATAATATTAGAAATGCTACAGAGCTCCCACTCACTTTCTTGTAAATACAGGCTTCTCCAAAAGTCTGTACAAAACCAAATGCTTTGTTTACACTATCAAAGCGTTTATTCCAACTCCGAGAGGCTTGCACCAGTCCATAAATGGATCGCTGGAGCTTGCACACTTGGTTAGCTCCCTTTGGATCGACAAAACCTTCAAGTTGCATCATATACAACTCTTCTTCCAGAAATCCATCAGGAGTGCAGTTTTGACATCCATTAGCCAAATTTCATAATCATAAAATGCGGCAATCGCTAACATGATTCGTACAGACTTAAGCATCGCTACGGGTGAGAAGGTCTCATCGTAGTCAATCCCTTGAACTTGTCGAAAACCTTTCGCAACAAGTCGAGCTTTGTAGACAGTAACATTACCGTCAGGGTCAGTCTTCTAATTGAAGATCCATTTATTCTCAATTGCTTGCCGATCATCAGGCAAGTCAACCAAAGTCCATACTTTGTTCTCATACATGGATCCCATCTCAGATTTCATGGCCTCAAGCCATTTTGCGGAATCTGGGCTCACCATCGCTTCTTCATAGTTCGTAGGTTCATAACGATCTAGTAGCATGACTTCCAGAACAGGATTACTGATGACCCACAAGTATAGGGGATCTATCGTAGTCCTTTTGATAAGTAAGAGTGTCGAACCCAATGAGGAGCAGAAGGAAATGATAAGCGATTTTCAGCAAGGTATTCTCTGCAAGTACTGAAATAAGTGGTAACAGATAGTTTTGTGATAAGATAATTTGTAACGAGCAACAAGTAACAAAAGTAAATAAAGTGTAGCAAGGTGGCCCAATCCTTTTTGTAGCAAAGTACAAGCCTGGACAAACTCTTATATAAGGAAAAGCGCTCCCGAGGACACTTGGGAATATTGTCAAGCTAGTTTTCATCACGTTCATATGATTCGCGTTCGGTACTCTGATAATTTGATATGTGGGTGGACCGGTGCTTGGGTGTTGTTCTTACTTGAACAAGCATCCCACTTATGATTAACCTCTATTGCAAGCATCTGCAACTACAACAAAAGTATTAAGGTAAACCTAACCATAGCATGAAACATATGGATCCAAATCAGCCCCTTACGAAGCAACACATAAACTAGGGTTTAAGCTTCTGTCACTCTAGCAACCCATCATCTACTTATTACTTCCCAATGCCTTCCTCTAGGCCCAAATAATGGTGAAGTGTTATGTAGTCGACGTTCACATAACACCACTAGAGGCTAGACAACATACATCTCATCAAAATATCGAACGAATACCAAATTCACATGACTACTAATAGCAAGACTTCTCCCTTGTCCTCAGGAACGTAACTACTCACAAAGCATATTCATGTTCATAATCAGAGGGGTAATAATATGCATAAAGGATCTGAACATATGATCTTCCACCAAATAAACCAACTAGCATCAACTACAAGGAGTAATCAACACTACTAGCAACCTACTAGTACCAATCCTGGACTTGGAGACAAGAATTGGATACAAGAGATGAACTAGGGTTTTGAGATGAGATGGTGCTGGTGAAGATGTTGATGGAGATTGCCCTCTCCCAATGAGAGGAGCATTGGTGATGACGATGGCGATGATTTCCCCCTCCCGGAGGGAAGTGTCCCCGGCAGAACAGCTCTGCCGGAACCCTAGATTGGTTCCGCCAAGGTTCCGCCTCGTGGCGGCGGATTCTCATCCCGAAAGGTTGCTTCTTATTTTTTTCTCGAGAAAGACTTCATATAGCAGAAGATGGGCATCGGAGAGCCACCAGGGGGCCCACGGGGTAGGGGGCGCGCCCCCACCCTCGTGGATAGGGTGTGGGCCCCCTGGTCTTCATCTTTGGCGAGGATTTTTTATTATTTATTATAAGATATTCCGTGGAGTTTCAGGACTTTTGGAGTTGTGCAGAATAGGTCTCTAATATTTGCTCCTTTTCCAGCCCAGAATTCCAGCTGCCGGCATTCTGCCTCCTTATGTAAACCTTGTAAAATAAGAGAGAATAGCCATAAGTATTGTGACATAATGTGAAGTAACAGCCCATAATGCAATAAATATCGATATAAAAGCATGATGCAAAATGGACGTATCAACTCCCCCAAGCTTAGACCTCGCTTGTCCTCAAGTGAAAGCCGATACAAATAAATATGTCCCCATGTTTAGAGGTAGAGGCGTCGATAAAAATAAAATACGGACATGAAGGCATCATGATTATTCTCATAACATCACATATATAGATGTTGTCATATGATTACTTATGTTCAAGTGATGATCTATTCACAATGCAAAAGTATGAATCAGAAACCTTATTGAAAACCAACAAACTATAACCTCAGTCATTGAAGCAATTGTAATTTATCATAACATCAAAAAGAGTCTATGTCAGAGCTAAAAAGCAAGTCCACATACTCAACTATCATCTAGTCCTTCATAATTGCTAACACTCACGCAATACTTGTGGTTACAGAGTTTTAATCGGACACAGAGAAAGATAGGGGCTTATAGTTTTGCCCCACAACCTTTTACCTCAAGGGTAATGTCAACAATAATAACTCACGCTCCCCTACATCCAATTAGATATATATATCAGGTTCTTTCCAACATGTTGGGCTTGCCAAAGGATAAAACAAAAAAGGAAAGGTGAAGATCAACGTGACTCTTGCATAAGGTAGAAGATAATAATAAAAGATAGGCCCTTCGAAGAGGGAAGCAGAGGTTGCCATGCGCTGTAATCGTTGGATGCATAAAATCTCAATGCGAAAGAACATCACTTTATATTGCCCCTTGTGATATGAACCTTTATTATGCAGTCCGTCGCTTTTATTACTTCCACATCATAAGATCGTATAAAGCTTATTTCTCCCACACCAATCAATCATACATATTTAGAGCAATTTTTTTGCTTTGCACCGATGACAACTTACTTGAAGGATCTTACTCAATCCATAGGTAGATATGGTGGACTCTCATGGCGAAACTGGTTTAAGGGTATTTGGAAGCACAAGTAGTATCTCTACTTGGTGCTGAGAATTTGGCTAGAATGAGGGGGAAAGGCAAGCTTAACATGTTAGAGGATCCATGACAACATACTTTATCTCAGATATAAGAAAACATAATTCATTACGTTGTCTTCCTTGTCCAACATCAACTCTTTAGCATGTCATATTTTAATGAGTGCTCCCAATCATAAGAGATGTCAATGATAATATATCTATATGTGAAACCTCTCTTTCCTTATTACTTCCTATTAATTGCAACGATGACCAAAGCTATGCCTGCCAACTCCCAACAACTTTTAATCATCATACTCTTTCTATGTGAAGTCATTACTCTCGATAAGATCAATATGAACTCTTTGTTTCTTTTTATTCTTTTTCTTCTTTTCTTTTATTCACTCAAGATCATAGCAAGAAAATAAAGCCCTTGACTCAACACTAATCTTTATTAAATATAGCTCATGGACTCGATTACAAAGAGAGATCATAAAGCAAAATTCAAAATGAGATCATGCCATAAACTTTATTCTACTAGATCAAGATACTACTAATAGGATCGAACTAAGAAAAACGGTAAAGATAGGAGATGTGATGGTGATACGATACCGGGGCACCTCCCCCAAGCTTGGCAGTTGCCAAGGGGAGTGCCCATACCCATGTGATTATGTCTCCTTCTTTGTTGATGGTGAAGATGGAGGTGATGGATAGTCGCACATCAAGCGTAAGAGGTCCTCTAGCTTGCGAACAATGCCTTATGTTCTAGTTCCAGAGGTAAGTGACATGCTTTTCCATAAACCATTTTATACGGAGACATATCCATAGGATTTTTATATGCAGTTCTATAGGCCCATAATGCATCATCAAGTTTGTTGGACCAATTCTTTCTATACCTATTGACAGTCTTTTGCAAAATTAATTTGAGCTCTCTGTTGCTCAGTGCTACTTGACCACTAGACTGTGGGTGATAAGGATATGCAATTCTATGATTAACGTCATACTTAGCAAGCATTTTTTGGAAAGCACCATGAATAAAATGTGAACCACCATCAGTCACTAAATATCTAGGGACTCCAAACCTCAGAAAAATAACTTCTTTAAGCACTTTAATAGAAGTGTTATGATCAGCACTACTAGTTGGAATAGCTTCTACCCACTTAGTAACGTAATCAACAGCAACTAGAACATGTGTATATCCATTAGAGGCAGGAAAAGGTCCCATATAATCAAAGCCCCAAACATCAAATGGTTCAATAACAAGTGAATAATTCATAGGCATTTCTTGACATCTACTAATATTACCAATTCTTTGACATTCATCGCATGACAAGACAAACTTACGGGCATCAGTGAAGATAGTAGGCCAATAAAAACCGGATTGCAATACCTTATGTGCAGTTCTATCTCCCGTGTGGTGTCCTCCATAAGCTTCAGAGTGGCACTTGCGTAGGATCTGTTCCTGTTCATGCTCAGGTACACAGCGTCTAATAACACCATCTACTCCTTCTTTATAATTATGTGGGTCATCCCAAAAGTAATGTCTCAAATCATAGAAAACTTTTTCTTTTGTTGGTATGTGAAGCTAGGTGGTATGAATTTAGCAACAATGTAATTAGCATAATCAGCATACTAAGGAGTACTACGAGAAGTACTTATAACATTTATTTGCTCATCAGGAAAGTTATCATCAATAGGTAGTGGGTCATCAAGAACATTTTCTAACCTAGACAAGTTGTCTGCAACGGGGTTCTCAGCTCCTTTTCTATCTACAGTATGCAAATCAAATTCTTGTAGCAAGAGAACTCATCTAATAAGTCTAGGTTTAGCATCTTTCTTCTCCATAAGATATTTAATAGCAGCATGATCAGTGTGGATAGTTACTTTAGAATCAACAATATAATGTCTGAACTTATCACAAGCAAATACAACTGCTAAAAATTCTTTTTCAGTAGTAGCATAATTTCTTTGAGCATTGTCTAGAGTCATACTAGGATAATGGATAACATTTAATTTCTTATCAACTCTTTTCCCTAGAACAGCACCTACAGCATAATCACTAGCATCACACATAATTTCAAAGGGTAAATTCCAATCAGGTGGCTGAACAATAGGTGCAGAGATCAATGCTTTCTTAAGTATTTCAAATGCTTCTACACAATCATCATCAAAGACAAATGGTATATCTTTTTGTAATAAATTATTCAGAGGCCGAGAAATTTTTGAGAAGCCCTTAATGAACCTCCTATAAAATCCGGCGTGACCAAGGAAACTTCTTATACTTTTGATGTCCTTGGGACATGGCATCTTTTCAATAGCATCAACCTTGGCTTTATCAACTTCAATACCTCTTTCAGAAACTTTATGCCCCAAGACAATTCCTTCATTAACCATAAAGTGGCACTTTTCCCAATTCAAGACAAGATTAGTTTCTTCACATCTCTGCAAAACTCGATCGAGATTGCTCAAGCAATCATCAAAAGAGGATCCATAGACGGAAAATTCGTCCATGAAAACCTCACAAATCTTTTCACAAAAGTCAGAGAATATAGCCATCATGCATCTTTGAAAGGTAGCAGATGCATTACATAAACCAAAAGGCATACGTCTATAAGCAAAAGTACCAAAAGGGCATGTAAAAGTAGTCTTTGATTGATCTTTAGCCGACACAGGTATTTGAGAGAAACCAGAATAACCATCTAGAAAGCAGTAGTGTGTATGTTTGCATAATCTTTCTAGCATTTTATCAATAAAAGGTAAGGGGTAATGATCTTTTTTAGTAGCCTTATTTAATTTGCGGAAATCAGTTACCATCCTATAACCTATAATAATTCTTTGTGGAATCAATTCATCTTTATCATTAGGAACAACAGTAATACCTCCCTTCTTAGGGACACAATGGACATGACTTACCCATTGACTATCAGCAACATGATAAATTATACCTGCCTCCAGAAGCTTTAGTATTTCTTTTCTTACCACTTCTTTCATTTTAGGATTCAAACATCTTTGAGGATCACAAACTGGTTTGGCGTCCGCCTCCAAATTTATTTTATGTTGACATAGAGTGGGACTAATGCCCTTAAGATCATCAAGAGTATATCCAATAGCAGCACGGTGCTTCTTCAGAGTTTTCAATAATCTTTCTTCTTCATGCTCTGAAAGGTTAGCACTAATAATAACAGGATATATCTTCTTTTCATCAAGATAAGCATATTTAAGATTATCAGGCAACGGTTTAAGCTCAAACACGGGATCACCCTTAGGTGGAGGAGGATCCCCTAAGATTTCAACAGGCAAATTGTGTTTCAGAATAGGTTCCTGCTTAAAGAATATTTCATCTATTTCCCTTCTTTCATTCATAAACATATCATTTTCATGGTCTAGAAAATATTGTTCTAAAGGATCACTAGGAGGTACGGCAATAGAAGCAAGACCAATAATTTCATCCTTACTAGGCAATTCTTCTTCAAGATGTTGTTTACTAAATTTATAGAAATTAAACTCATGAATCATATCATCCAAGCGAACAGTAACAACATTCTTTTTGCAGTCTATCTTAGCATTAACAGTGTTCAAGAAGGGTCTACCAAATATAATGGGACAAAAGCTATCTTGTGGGGAACTGAGAACAAGAAAATCAGCAGGATATTTAGTTTTCCCACACAAGACTTCAACATCTCTAACAATTCCCATTGCTGAAATAGTATCTCTATTGGCAAGTTTAATTGTGACATCAATATCTTCTAACTCCGCGGGTGCAATATCATGCATAATTTCTTTATACAAGTCATAGGGTATAACACTAGCACTAACACCCATATCACATAAGCCATGATAACAATGATCTCCTATTTTAACAGAAATAACAGGCACGCCTACCACAGGTCTATGTTTATCTTTAGCACAAGGTTTGGCAATTCTAGCAGTTTCACCCCAGAACTGAATAACATGCCCACCAATATTATCAGCCAAGAGATCTTTAACAATAGCAACATTAGGTTCAACTTTAACTTGCTCAGGAGGTGTATAAGTTCTAATATTGCTTTTACGAACCACAGTTGAAGCTTTAGCATGATCCTTTATTCTAACAGGGAAAGGTGGTTTCTCAACATAAGAAATAGGAACAATAGGATTATTATAAGTGACAATCTTTTCTTCAACTTTAATTGGTGCAGCTACTTTTACTTCTATGGGAGGATGATATTTAAACCACTTCTTGTAGCGACCCGACCTCAGATGGTCAAGTCTCTGTGTTTCAGTGTCATCCCTGGATCAGTAATGCTGACACACACAGTACTCGAAGGATTTATAACAGAGTAGCAATCACACACTTATTACATCGAAAGCCTCAAAAGAGAACTTATTACAATAATATGGCTTAAGTCCATCTAATGTGATAACAGCGGAAGGCTTGGAAGATAAAGTGAGTCCATCAACTCCAACGGCATAGCTGAGCTGCACGGCAACGACCTAACGATCCTTACTCCTCGTCTGAAAAGTCTGCAACATAATACGTTGCAGCCCGAGAATGGGTCAACACATGGAATATGCTGGCAATATAACACAGTAGAGAAAGAACAGAATAATGCTATCACTACATGCATATTTGGCTGGTGGAAAGCTCTATGGTTATAGTTTTGCGAAAAGCCAATTTTTCCCTACAACAAAGGAATAAATTTTATTTAACTATCATGGTGGTTGAAACATCATTGAGAAGGTATAACCCCAACTCAATCCCAATTAAAGTAGTTAACAACCCAACAATATTAATTTAAGAGTGATGAGATACATGTGAATACTCACGTACTAGATACTCAGGATTGTCCATAACCGGGGACACGGCTAACCATGATTAGATTGTACACTCTGCAGAGGTTTGCGCACTTTTCCCCACAAGACTCGACCGCCTCCGTTGATTTCTCGCACTACATGGTGTTTGAGAAACGGATGACCGAGACATAGTCTTTCAGAAACATTAACTCTCTACTCAGGGTAGACCATACCAAACCTACAAAACCCACTACCTGCTGATCTACCTCTTCAAGAGCTTCACGTAACTTACTCAACTATGCTAGAGCCCATAGTAGCTTGTGGCTGCACACGGAAGTTTCTAGCATGAATAATCTCAGTTCCCTATGAGCCTGGGTGGCGGTCCATAGGAAGATCACACGGGTGCCCAGGGATTTCCAAAAATAAAACAGACAACACTGGGTTCCCCAGGTGCCTCAATCCACCCAGATGTGTATTAAAGTTGCCACCTTAAAGTAAACCATTAATTAACAATCTCACATCTGTCATGGATGCACTCAAACTCAATCCACTTCTATGAGCATAGCATAGCAATAATAGCAACACGTAGAAGTAACTCCCAAGGGTTTGATAGTAACAGGGCAATAGGTTCTACCTCAAATACTAATTCCCAACCCACAAATTAATGACATCCTAATCATGCAATGTTTGAGGATTGAAACTAATGCATAAAAACTGGGTATGAAAATAGTATGATCAATGTGTTACTAGCCTTGCTGACGATCCGTGAATCCTAGAGACTCGTAGTAACACGCTTCGCACTCCGGGAATTCTATCGCAAGCAAACAATAACATACATAAGCTATAAGCAAAGATGCACAGGTAAAACTCAACTAAAAGAGGTTGACCAGAAAGTTCAACTTAAGAACTCCGGTTCGCAAAAAGAATCAAACCAAACGAAGCAACAAAACTCAAACGGCGAAAGAAATAAGATGCGTTTACTAATCTGAACTAAGGTCAAATTTTACAGAGGTAAAAACTTGTTTGAGTTGATTATTCGGAAAGAGGGTTTCGAGACAAAACTCTAGGCGCTTGAATCGCCTGATTCCGATAAATGAGAGAAAAGTTATACTAGATAGAAAATCGGATCAGAAATCGCGATCAGAAAAATTGTGGAATAAACCCGGGAAAAAGAAAAGCGACGAACAGCTTAACGAACGAACGTTCGTTATCTGAACCTAAACGAAGAACGTGTTCGTTAAAACGAACGAACGAGCGAACGCTCACTAAATAGATAAACCGAAGAAATAAACCGATCTAAATAAAAAACGAAAAACCTAGGGTTTTCTAAAAAAAACGGTTTTCTTGAGAAACCGGACGGCGGGCGGCTACCTTGCTCGACTCAGCGGGGTTCAATGAGGCTCAGGCTCGGCGGGGTGGCGGCGGAGGCGGCGGTGGCTCGGGTGGCGGTGGCTATGGAGGGGCGGGGCTCGGCGGCGGCGGCGACGGGCTCGGCTCGGCTCGGGCTCCGGGCGGCTCGGGGGCGGTGGCGGTGGTGGTGACGAGGCGGCGCGTATTTAAGAGAGGGGGGTGGCGGTGGCTTGGGCGAGGGGGCGCCCGGGGAGGAGTCCGGCTCAGACTCTCCTCGGCGTCCGTCTTTGCATGCCTTGTGTGTATGGGGCGGTCGTATGAACGGGCAGGCTGCTTGGTTGGGCCGTGGGCCCATGCGGTATGAGTTTTTTTAAAATTATTCACGATGAAATACTCCAATAAAACAAAATAAAAAAATCTAAAAATGCCAAAACAAATTTTAACCGTCTAAATGAAATATTTAGAACGAGATGAACATTTTCTTGGCCCTAAATGCAATTTTTTGAAAACGTGCAATTTTTCTAGGGCAAATAAATTCCAAATAAAGACCAAATAAAAATCGAACTAATGATTTTAACATTTTTCCTCCAATATTTCACTGTTTTGGAGAAGTCATATTATCTCCCCTCATTTATTTTTAATATGAAATATTTTTCCGGAGAGAAAAATAATTAAAATCAAAAATCCTCGTTCTCAGTATTTGATAGAAATACAATATGAAAACTGGAAAATCCCCAACTCTCTCCGAGGGTCCTTGAGTTGCTTAGGATTTCAAGGATTGCGGAGCGAAGATGCGATAAAATATGATATGCACGGATGACCTATGTATAACATTCCAAATTGAAAATTTGGGATGTTACACTTCTCCTTAGGGAGATCAACATAAGTAGCAAAAGATTCACAGAAAGAAGCTACTATCTCAGAGTCAAGTCCATATTTAGTGCTAAACTTACGGAAAATATCGGTATCCACAAAAGATTTAACACAATCAAACTTAGGTGTCATACCTAACTCCTTACCTTCGTCGAGATCCCAATCTTCAGAGTTGCGTTTAATTCTATCCAATAAATCCCATTTAAATTCAATAGTCTTCATCATAAAAGAGCCAGCAGAAGAAGTATCGAGCATGGTACGATTGTTTTCAGAAAGCCGAGCATAAAGATTTTGAATAATTGTTTCTCTTGGGAGCTCATGATTGGGGCATGAATATAACATTGATTTAAGCCTCCCCCAAGCTTGACCGATGCTTTCTCCTTCGCGAGGCCAAAAATTATATATATAATTGCGATCACGATGAACAAGATGCATAGGGTAATAATTTTGATGAAATTCCAATTTCAATCATTTATAGTTCCATGATCTCGTATCATCACATAGACTATACCATGTCAATGCATCTCCCTTCAAAGATAAAGGGAAGAACTTCCTTTTAGCAACATCATCGGGTATACCTGCAAGCTTAAATAATCCACAAACTTCATCCACATATATTAGGTGCTCATCAGGATGCTTTGTTCCATCTCCTGTAAAAGGATTAGCTAGCAGTTTTTCTATCATACCCGAAGGAAATTCAAAAGGAATTTCATTTTCAATAGGTTCAGTAGGTTGAGGAGCAACTCTTTGCTCTACTAGTCGGGGTGAAGATACCCCGAACAAGCCCTCAGAGGTTTACTTTCCATAGTAACAAGTGACAGTAAATTTCAGCACACTATATAAATTTTTCCTTACCAAATTCCACCTACCAAAGGCGCTTCACTCCCGACAGCGGCGCGCGAGAAAAGAGTCTTGATGACCCACAAGTATAGAGGATCTATCGTAGTCCTTTCGATAAGTAAGAGTGTCGAACCCAACGAGGAGCAGAAGGAAATGATAAGCGGTTTTCAGCAAGGTATACTCTGCAAGTACTGAAGTAAGTGGTAATAGATAGTTTTGTGATAAGATAATTTGTAACGAGCAACAAGTAACAAAAGTAAATAAAGTGCAGCAAGGTGGCCCAATCCTTTTTGTACCAAAGGACAAGCCTGGACAAACTCTTATATACGGAAAAGCGCTCCCGAGGACACATGGGAATATCGTCAAGCTAGTTTTCATCACGTTCATATGATTCGCATTCGGTACTCTGATAATTTGATATGTGGGTGCACCGGTGCTTGGGTGCTGTTCTTACTTGAACAAGCATCCCACTTATGATTAACCTCTATTGCAAGCATCCGCAACTACAACAAAAGTATTAAGGTAAACCTAACCATAGCATGAAACATATGGATCCAAATCAGCCCCTTACGAAGCAACGCATAAACTAGGGTTTAAGCTTCTGTCACTCGAGCAACCCATCATCTACTTATTACTTCCCAATGCCTTCCTCTAGGCCCAAACAATGGTGAAGTGTTATGTAGTCGACGTTCACATAACACCACTAGAGGCTAGACAACATACATCTCATCAAAATATCGAACGAATACCAAATTCACATGACTACTAATAGCAAGACTTCTCCCTTGTCCTCAGGAACAAACGTAACTACTCACAAAGCATATTCATGTTCATAATCAGAGGGGTAATAATATGCATAAAGGATCTGAACATATGATCTTCCACCAAATAAACCAACTAGCATCAACTACAAGGAGTAATCAACACTACTAGCAACCTACTAGTACCAATCCCAGACTTGGACACAAGAATTGGATACAAGAGATGAACTAGGGTTTTGAGATGAGATGGTGCAGGTGAAGATGTTGATGGAGATTGCCCTCTCCCGATGAGAGGAGCATTGGTGATGACGATGGCGATGATTTCCCCCTCCCGGAGGGAAGTTTCCCCGGCAGAACAGCTCTGCCGGAACCCTAGATTGGTTCCGCCAAGGTTCCACCACGTGGCGGCGGAGTCTTGTCCCGAAAGGTTGCTTCTTCTTTTTTTCTCGATGAAAGACTTCATATAGCAGAAGATGGGCATCGGAGAGCCACCAGGGGGCCCACGAGGTAGGGGGGCGCATCCTAGGGGGGGTGCCCCCCACCCTCGTGGACAGGGTGTGGGCCCCCTGGTCTTCATCTTTGGCGAGGATTTTTTATTATTTAGTATAAGATATTCCGTGTAGTTTCAAGACTTTTGGAGTTGTGCAGAATAGGTCTCTAATATTTGCTCCTTTTCCAGCCCAGAATTCCAGCTGCCGGCGTTCTCCCTCCTTATGTAAACCTTGTAAAATAAGAGAGAATAGTCATAAGTATTGTGACATAATGTGAAGTAACAACCCATAATGCAATAAATATCGATATAAAAGCATGATGCAAAATGGACGTATCAATTACCGTACCACTCTGGTGCGGATCTCACTCTGGTTGATCTACGAGGTTCGGTAGTAACTTGATCTGAAGTTTCATGATCATCATCATTAACTTCCTCACTAATTGGTGTTGGTGTCACAGAAAACGGTTTCTGTGATGAACTACTTTCCAATAAGGGAGCATGTCCAGTTACCTCATCAAGTTCTACTTTCCTCCCACTCACTTCTTTCGAGAGAAACTCCTTCTCTAGAAAGTTTCCGAATTTAGCAACAAAAGTCTTGCCTTCGGATCTGTGATAGAAGGTGTACCCAACAATCTCCTTTCGGTATCCTATGAAGACACATTTCTCCGATTTGGGTTCGAGCTTATTAGGTTGAAGCTTTTTCACATAAGCATCGCAGCCCCAAACTTTCAGAAATGACAGCTTTGGTTTCTTGCCAAACCACAGTTCATAAGGCGTCGTCTCAACGGATTTCGATGGTGCCTTATTTAACGTGAATGCGGCCGTCTCTAAAGCATAACCCCAAAACGATAGCGGTAAATCGGTAAGAGACATCATAGATCGTACCATATCTAGTAAAGTACGATTACGACGTTCGGACACACCATTACGTTGTGGTGTTCCGGGTGGCGTGAGCTGCAAAACTATTCCGCATTGTTTCAAATGTACACCAAACTCGTAACTCAAATATTCTCCTCCATGATCAGTTCGTAGAAACTTTATTTTCTTGTTACGATGATTTTCAACTTCACTCTGAAATTCTTTGAACTTTTCAAACGTTTCAGACTTATATTTCATTAAGTAGATATACCCGTATCTGCTTAAGTCATCTGTGAAGGTGCGAAAATAACGATATCCGCCACGAGCCTCAACATTCATCGGACCAGATACATCTGTATGTATGATTTCCAACAAATCTGTTGCTCTCTCCATAGTTCTGGAGAACGGCGTTTTAGTCATCTTGCCCATGAGGCACGGTTCACAAGTACCAAGTGATTCATAATCAAGTGGTTCCAAAAGTCCATCAGTATGGAGTTTCTTCATGCGCTTTACACCGATATGACCTAAATGGCAGTGCCACAAATAAGTTGCACTATCATTATCAACTCTGCATCTTTTGGCTTCAACATTATGAATATGTGTGTCACTACTATCGAGATTCAATAAGAATAGACCATTATTCAAGGGTGCATGACCATAAAAGATATTACTCATATAAATAGAACAACCATTATTCTCTAATTTAAATGAATAACCGTCTCGCATCAAACAAGATCCAGATATAATGTTCATGCTCAACGCTGGCACCAAATAACAATTATTTAGGTCTAATACTAATCCCGAAGGTAGATGTAGAGGTAGCGTGCCGACCGCGATCACATCAACTTTGGAACCATTTCCCACGTGCATCGTCACCTTGTCCTTAGCCAATCTTCGCTTAATCCGTAGCCCTTGTTTCGAGTTGCAAATATTAGCAATGTAACCAGATCAAATACCAGTGCTCTGCGAGCATTAGTAAGGTACACATCAATAACATGTATATCACATATACCTTTGTTCACCTTGCCATCCTTCTTATCGCCAAATACTTGGGGCAGTTCCGCTTCGATGACCATCGCTTGCGGAGAAGCACTCAGTTTCAGCTTAGGTCCAGACTTGGGTTTCTTCTCTTGAGCAGCAACTTGCTTGTTGTTCTTCTTGAAGTTCCCCTTCTTCTTCCCTTTGCCCTTTTTCTTGGAACTAGTGGTCTTGTTGACCATCAACACTTGATGCTCCTTCTTGATTTCTACCTCCGCAGCCTTTAGCATTGCGAAGAGCCCGGGAATCATCTTATCCATCCCTTGCATGTTATAGTTCATCACGAAGCTCTTGTAGCTTGGTGGAAGTGATTGGAGAATTCTGTCAATGACGCTATCATCCGGAAGATTAACTCCCAGTTGAATCAAGTGATTATTATACCCAGACATCTGAGTATATGCTCACTGACAGAACTATTCTCCTCCATCTTGCAGCTGTAGAACTTATTGGAGACTTCATATCTCTCAATCCGGGCATTTGCTTGAAATATTAACTTCGACTCCTGAAACATCTCATATGCTCCATGACGTTCAAAATGTCGTTGAAGACCCGATTCTAAGCCGTAAAGCATGGCACACTGAACTATCGAGTAGTCATCAGCTTTGCTCTGCCAGACGTTCATAACATCCGGTGTTACTCCTGCAGCAGGTCGGCACCCAGCGGTGCTTCCAGGACGTAATTCTTCTGTGCAGCAATGAGGATAATCCTCAAGTTACGGACCCAGTCCATGTAATTGCTACCATCATCTTTCAACGTTGCTTTCTCAAGGAATGCATTAAAATTCAACGGAACAATAGCACGGGCCATCTATCTACAATCAACATAGACAAGCAAGATATTATCAGGTACTAAGTTCATGATAAATTTAAGTTCAATTAATCATATTACTTAAGAACTCCCACTTAGATAGACATCCCTCTAATCCTCTAAGTGATCACGTGATCCAAATCAACTAAACCATGTTCGATCATCACGTGAGATGGAGTAGTTTCAATGGTGAACATCACTATGTTGATCATATCTACTATATGATTCATGCTCGACCTTTCAGTCTCCGTGTTTCCAGGCCATATCTGTTATATGCTAGGCTCGTCAAGTTTAACCTGAGTATTCTGCGTGTGCAACTGTTTTGCACCTGTTGTATTTGAACGTAGAGCCTATCACACCTGATCATCACGTGATGTCTCAGCACGAAGACTTTCGCAACGGTGCATACTCAGGGAGAACACTTATACTTTGATAATTTAGTGAGGGATCATCTTATAAAGATACCGTCAATCAAAGCAATATAAGATGCGTAAAAGATAAACATCACATGCAATCAATATAAGTGATATGATATGGCCATCATCATCTTGTGCTTGTGATCTCCATCTCCGAAGCACCTCCATGATCACCATCGTCACCGGTACGACACCTTGATCTCCATTGTAGCATCATTGTCGTCTCGCCAATCTTATGCTTCTACGACTATCGCTACCGCTTAGTGATAAAGTAAATCATTACAGGGCGATTGCATTGCATACAATAAAGAGACAACCATATGGCTCCTGCCAGTTGCCGATAACTTGGTTACAAAACAAGATCATCTCATACAATAAAATTTAGCATCATGTCTTGACCATATCACATCACAACATGCCCTGCAAAAACAAGTTAGACGTCCTCTACTTTGTTGTTGCAAGTTTTACGTGGCTGCTACGGGCTTAGCAAGAACCGTTCTTACCTACGCATCGAAAACCACAACGATAGTTTGTCAAGTTGGTGTTGTTTTAACCTTCGCAAGGACCAGGCGTAGCCACACTCGGTTCAACTAAAGTTGGAGAAACCGACACCGCCAGCCACATTGTGTGCAAAGCACGCCGGTAGAACCAGTCTCGCGTAAGCGTACGCGTAATGTCGGTCCAGGCCGCTTCATCCAACAATACCGCCGAACCAAAGTATGACATGCTGGTAAACAATATGACTTATATCGCCCACAACTCACTTGTGTTCTACTCATGCATATGACATCTACGCATAAAACCTGGCTCGGATGCCACTGTTGGGGAACGTAGTAATTTTAAAAATATTCCTACGCACACGCAAGATCATGGTGATGCATAGCAACGAGAGGGGAGAGTTTTGTCCATGTACCCTCGTAGACCGAAAGCGGAAGAGTTAGCACAACGCGGTTGATGTAGTCGTACGTCTTCACGATCCGACCGATCAAGTACCGAACGTACGGCACCTCCTAGTTCAGCACATGTTCAGCCTGATGACGTCCCTCGAGCTCCGATCCAGCCGAGTGTTGAGGGAGAGTTTCTTCAGCATAACGGCGTGGTGACGATGTTGATGTTCTAGCGATGCAGGGCTTCGCCTAAGCACCACTATAGTATTATCAAGCTGGACTATGGTGGAGGGGGGCACCGCACACGGCTAAAAGATCAACTTGATCAATTGTTGTGTCTCTGGGGTGCCCCCTGCCCCCGTATATAAAGGAGCAAGGGGGGGTGCGGCCGGCCAAGGGAGGAGGCGCGCCGGAGGAGTCCTACTCCCACCGGGAGTAGGATTTCCCCCATTTCCTAGTTGGATTAGGACTTGGGAGGGGGAAGGAGTGGAGGAGAAGGAAGGAAGGGGGGCGCCGCCCCCTCTCCTTGTCCCATTCGGACTAGGGGGGAGGGGCGCGCGGCCCAGCCCTTGCCTCCTCTCCTCTCTTCCACCTAGGCCCACTAAGGCCCATTAAGTTCCTGGGGGGTTTCGGTAACCTCCCGATACTCCGGTAAAATACCGATTTCACCCGGAACACTTCCGATATCCAAACATAGGCTTCCAATATATCAACCTTCATGTCTCGACCATTTAGAGACTCCTCATCATGTCCGTGATCATATCCGGGACTCCGAACAACCTTCGATACATCAAAACATATAAACTCATAATATAACTGTCATCGAAACGTTAAGCGTGCGGACCCTACGGGTTCGAGAACTATGTAGACATGACCGAGACACGTCTCCGGTCAATAACCAATAGCGGAACCTGGATGCTCATATTGGCTCCTACATATTCTACGAAGATTGAGGGACTCCTGGATTAGGGGGTGTCCGGATAGCCGAACTATCACCATTGGCCGGACTCCTGGACTATGAAGATACAAGATTGAAGACTTTGTCCCGTGTCCGGATGGGACTTTCCTTGGCGTGGAAGGCAAGCTTGGCGATACGGATATGTAGATTTCCTACCATTGTAACCGAATCAGTGTAACCCTAACCCTATTCGGTGTCTATATAAACCGAAGGGTTTTAGTCCGTAGGACGAACAACAATCATACCATAGGCTAGCTTCTAGGGTTTAGCCTCTCTGATCTCGTGGTAGATCTACTCTTGTACTACCCATATCATCAATATTAATCAAGCAGGATGTGACGCCCGGGTAATTAAGCTACAGTAATCCGCACTAATGATGCCACGTCACCTCGGTTACCGTTGACAAATCTCGCGTTAGTTCAAATCCGATTCAAGTTCAAATTCAAAATAAAGTCAAACAATAAAAATTTTCAGATATTAAAACTAAAGTGTTCGGGTGGTTCCAATTAATTCATGAGTAATTATGGCGGAGGAACCACACTTTTATAAAAGGCTTAAATACTCTAAAATGTTTTGAATAGTAGCAAAACAATTAGTTGAATGCCTTTTTCTAATAAATAAAATATTAAACTAATTTATTTTGTTGCCCAAACTTATGTGGCAAGAACTAATTGCTAACACTAAATTAGGGACTATTTTTATAGTTTATAAAAATAAGATAAAGAGGAACTAAATTAAAACAGAAAATGTAAAAGGAATTATAAAAATAAAACAAACAGAAGGGAATAAGAGGAGAAGGTCCCCCATCAACACCCGGCCAACCAGGCGCCTACCTGTGTCAAGCCGCCCACAGCCTATAGGCCACCCGCACCCCTGTAAACCCTAACCCCATTCCTCTCGCCCCCACGCCCGATCCATCTCGCTCCCCACTCCCGATCCCCTCGGATCGGGCACGACTCGGCGCCCGGCCCGCTGCCCCCGTCGCCCGCTTCCACCTCGCCGACCAAAGACCTCCCGGCCTCCTTCCCCTCTCTCGGTTGGATCTGGTCCGGCAAACCCCCACCCCGACCCGTCGCCCGTCATGTGACGACCTCGCCGCCAGCGCCGGGAGAACGCCGCCTCACGGGCTCCTTCCCCTCGGCGCTCGTCCCCATCGCCCCCGACCGTCCTAGAGCCGCTGCCAATTTCCCTACACCCCGACGTGAGCTCCTCCTCTCCCCTTTCCCTCTGTCGCCGGCGCCGACCACGACCAGGGCCGCCACAGCCCGCCCACCGCTCGCCATGGCAGCAGACGCGCGCTGCGCCGCGCCCATGGAGCCCCCTGCTCCCTCTCGTCCTCTCCCTCGCCCGTGCTCATCGCGCCCGGCCCGTGGCGCCCTGTTTCCCCCCTCCACCATACCCCCTCGTCGCCGGCCGGCCTCCTACCACGGCCCCCCCGCCGTGCGCTGCTCCGCCACGGTCGCCAGACCCACCCGCTCTCGCGCCCCCTGCGCCAGCGTCGGCCACCGCCCCACTACCTACTTGAACGGCGACGCCGTCGTCCACCTACCAGCAACCCGGCGGCCCCCGTTCACCCCTCCAGACGCGCACGAGCGTGGGCAGCTCGCCGGTGCCCTCCACAGCCCGACGCCGCTCTCGAAAGCCGCCTCACGGCGCCTTGTCCGCCCGCGTTGTCGACACAGGCGGATGCCCAGCCAGCCGCTGCGCCAGCCTTGCAAGACCGATCCGTTAGGCCCCTATGGGCCTATGACAAGTGGGGCCTCAAGCCCCGAACAAAAAAAGAAGAAGAAAAGGAGATAAAAAATATATATTAATAATAATAAAAATATAATTAAATTAATTAATTAATTAAATTAATTAACTTAATTAATTATGTTTAATAAGCCTAATTAAACAACTAACCTAACTAATCTGTTGATTAATCTAATTAACATGGTTAATTAGTTAACAGACAATGACAGTGGGACCCACATGTCAGTTTGACTAGGTCAACTGACTAGTTGACTGCTGACATCACCCTGACATAATGCTGATGTCATAATTCCATTTTCGAATTAAAATAATAATTAAATAAAATCAGAAAATGATTAAATCTTTAGAAAATCACATCTTTTAATCCGTAACTCGGATTAAAATATTTTCAACATGAAAGTTGCTCAGAACGACGAGACGAATCCAGATACGCAGTCCGTTCGTCCGCCACACGCCTCTAACCTATCGAACCTGCAAACTTTCCTCTCCGGTTCATCCGTCGACAGACGTCGGGCACCGGAAAACTTCCCGGATGTTTTCCCCTAACCATACCCCTCATACCACGTTAGGGCACGCCTAGCATCGCTTCTTAGCATGTCATGCATCGATATGCAACTGTTTACTTTGTATTCATTGTTTCTTCCCTTCTTCTCTCCGTAGACTACGAGACCGACGCTGCAACTGCCGGTTCGACTACGGTGTTGACGACCCTCTCTCTTGCGAGCAACCAGGCAAGCCCCCCCCCTTGATCACGGATATCGCTTACTCTTATCTACACTGCTTGCATTAGAATAGTATAGCATATTCTTGTTTTGAGATACTCCTATCTTGTTGCATAGCTTTATCCTTATTACTTCATTGTTACCTTACCGCAATCCTATATGCTTAGTACAGGTTGCTAGTACTTTCATCTGTGGCCCTACATCCTTGTCCGTCTGCGTGCTATACTATCGGGCCGTGATCCTCGGGAGGTGATCACGGTATATACTATATACTTTACACTATTACAATACCGGTGGTACTGTTCGGAGATGGGGGCTGAAAGGATGTGGTTCCATCCCGGTAGAGGTGGGCCTGGGTTCCCGACGGCCCCGATCACTACTTTGTGGCGGAGCGACAGGGCAGGTTGAGACCGCCTAGGAGAGAGGTGGGCCTGGCCTGTTCGGCGTTCATGTTACTTAACACGCTTAACGAGGTCTTGGTATTTGATCTGGGTTGGCTCTGAGCTTATACGCACCAACCATCTACGCTGGAGTAGTTATGGGTATCCCGGCGTCGTGGTATCGGCGAAATACTTGAGACGTCGGCGACGAGCGGCGCGCCGGATTGGACTGGACGCTGTTAGGCTAGGTCTGCTTCGGCCACAGACGCAACATGCAGAGTGTGCTTTCGAGGCGATGGGCCCAGCACTGCTGCGCTTAGGTTTAGACCGCGTGTTGGCCTCTCTGTTGTGCCTAGGTGGGGCTGCGGCGTGTTGATCTTCAGCGGCGGGCATGACCGTGAAAGTGTGTCCGCCAAATGGGATCAAGCGTCTTTGGGTAAGATGGTGCACCCTGCAGGAAGTTAATATATTGAATAGCCGTGATCTTGATAATGTGACGACTTGGAGTTGTACCTTGAGCTTATGACAACTAGAACCGGATACTTGATAAAACACACCCTTCCAAGTGCGGATACAACCGTGGTCGCTCTCGCTCGGGGTTATGAGCGAGGATTGCGGGTAGGATTATTGCTATATGATGTTACTTGGAGGACTTCCGTTTGTTCCTTACGCTGTTGCAAGACAGTGTCGAGCGTAGTCTTCGTTAAGACTAGCTATCCCCTCTTATTCGGCATTCTGCAGCTTCACCCCCGATATGGCCTTTACACATATATCCATGCATATGTAGTGTAGCTCCTTGCTTGCAGTACTTTGGATGAGTACTCACGGTTGCCTTGTTCCCCTTTTCCCCTATCTCTACTCGATTGCTGCAATCGACGATGGAGCCAGGAGCGACGCCACCGCCTCGGCGACTACTACTGGAGGCGCCTACTACTACGTGCAGCCCGACGGCGGCGACCGGGAGTGACCTAGGAGGATCCTGGTAGGAGGACTGCTCCTCTTCGATCTGATCCCGGTTTGTGCTAGCCATCTTATGGCACCTTGTTTAACTTATGTACTCAGATATTGTTGCTTCCGCTGACTCGTCTATGATCGAGCACTTGTATTCGAGCCCTCGAGGCCCTGGCTTGTATTATGATGCTTGTATGACTTATTTTATTTGTAGAGTTGTGTTGTGATATCTTCCGTGAGTCCACGATCTTGATCGTACACATTTGTGTGCATGATTAGTGTATGATTGAATCGAGGCGTCACAAGTTGGTATCGAGCCATTGCTGTAGGAATCCCCTTCCAACTCCTTGGCGAAGTCGAGTCTAGACATTGCAAAACTTTTACTAACTTGGTTGTGTGCCTTACGGGCCCACGCCGCCATTAGGTGGTATTAGGATCTTTTACTCCTCGATCTTTACTCGATTCGAACTCTCTTCTATTCGGGTTAAATGAATTTGCTAAAACAAAACTAACTTTAGGTTCTCGCAAGTACTTTCTCCGGAGAGCCCTCGCTTCGGATGATCGCCCGCTAATCGGAAGATTCGAGAGATACTCTCTGATGATCTCTCGAGACTTTGTGCCCATCACTTTTGCTATTCCTGACCACTGATAAATCCGTATGGATAACTACTTACACTTGCCATTCATACGATCATCCCCCATTGATCTTGTTATTACAAGATACCCCGAAGTTTTCTCTACTGTTCCGAGAATACTTTGTGCCTACTGCCTAGCAATTCCTTGCCACATGAATACCCCTTCAAATAAATCCTCGCACTTGTCGAGTATCCGCTCAACCCCAGTTGTTCATGTGTTTCACAAAAGTCTTCAAAATACTATTCGATCTTCCGAAAATCCTCTGGAGCCTTTGACTCTTGAAATTCTTGCTTGATTGCATTATGGTTAATCCCATAAGCCTCGTAGTCATATTGACATTCCTTGTCATTATCATTTTGAGTCTGTTGACTCAATATATTTGCGAATACCCGCAATCATCATTGATCCTTATAAATTACTTTTCCGGCTGAGCTGCCGTTCTTTTAACTGGAATTGGTTCTCAACCAATCCCATTGTCTTTGATTGTACCCTAAGGCTATTCAACTTATCCACCCCTAATCAGAGCATTGCTTCTGATCCCTTGATTTGGAAATCATAATTCCTTTGCATTTGACAATTGAGTTAGTCAGTTGTTTCTATAGTTTGATCTCCTTGCATAAGTACTTATGCTCACGTCAGACCCCTTTGTGGGCCATCAGGTCCATTGATGGATTTTATCCGTCAGCATCCTTCATATTCAATAACTTTGTGAGGCCTTCCCTGTTACATAATGCCTTTGGTAAATTGTATCCTCTGCTTTGTCAACCATGCTCTACCTCCGAGCTTGAGTTATTTACCCCTGGAGTTGATGGTATACGTTCCCAAGATGCCTTGATGGGTTGAACCTATGCCTTCTTTAATATGTGTGGACTCGAAGGTTTTCACGAATCATACTCTTCTGGTGCTTCGCCAGATAAAATTTTCAACACTTCAACTTCATCAAAGCGAGAAGTGAATGGAAGGTTATACATTGAAGAAGTGGGAGTCGACCTTGAATTTTGTGTTCATGCCCATGGACACGATGTAGATCTTATCATTGAAGCTTCTCTTAAATTAATTATTCCTTTGGTATAAGCTCATCTTATATCATTTTATCTGGCCTTTTGCAATCGTGGTTCCGACCATGTTCTTTTTTTAAATACCATCTCTCGTGCAAGTTTTAGCACTTGTCTTCTGTAGAGCAATACACCAATCCAACCTTTACTTTGAACTTGTGTCGAGTATTAACCTTTGGTATCTCGAGATTATCATGGAACTGCCTAACCTCTTATGAGTTCTTCATCAAGTGCTACCTTCCCACTGTTTCCAATTTTTCACGGGCTATGAGTTATTAAACACTCAAAGACACCGATAAATGAACCGAGTCTGCATTACGGTTCAACGACACTTGATAATCTTCCTTAAGTACGAGTTTGTAACCGATCACGCCATTCCTAGCCTGTTTGGCTATATCATTGTCGTGATGATTTTAACTGTGCTACCCGGTCCTGCTTCTCGGAGCACAATTTTCGACGATGAACTAAGCTTACGTCGATTTTCCTCGTCATTCCCTTTCACCTTAAGCGACAAGCTTGGGTTCGAGTTTATGTCGTAACCGTGGTTCCAATAACCTTCCGCTGCATCGTTCGTTTGACTTGATGTCATCATCGATTGATTACATCTGCATGAAATCTCTCGACAATTGTGTCGTGATCGTCAACATTCTGAGCTCATCCAGGATATCAATTGAATTCATGATGAGAAATACCATCCTTGCCCTCGATGAATTGTATTATCATCGACCACTTTATTGCCTTCCCACCAAACACAAGCTTGTTCATGTTTGGTGTTATACCGTGAGTTCCTTGCTACCCAACAATTGTCCTTCTTTACCTTGGAGTATTACCATCCTTTATGTCAAGAATGTTCTGAGATTTGTTCCACCTCTTGAGAATTCTTGACATAGAAATACTTCTCACCATCACCATTCCTTCTTGGTCCCCGTGTTAATTCCAACAAGTGGACGGTGTTGTTTGGAGTCTTTCCTTCTAGCAACCCTATTTCCTTGAAGTTAATGGTCGAAAGTTCATTCTTAGGCTATCGATTATTGAATCACCATTCTGACATTGGTCGTGCAACCAACCCATCGGGCGCACCTTTCAACCAATGTTTACTTGTGTATGTTTTTCCTCGAGCATACTTCCTTATATCATTTGATCTGACAAATGTTATCTCCTTGATCACTTAATTGTGGAAGTCCACCTTTTGGGAATCTCGGTAAATTGCCGTGGAGTTCACCAGACACCTCCTTGTCCCCTCCTTGGGTTAATGATGGACTCTTGTTAACGGAAATCACTTCATAGTTCGTTTCCCCGAGAATCTTACAATGTCATCTCGTCAACTTGTGTTGCACCTTTTATTCTCAGGTATCCTAAGTCTGAGGTATCCTGACACCAATCGGATTTGAATCTCGGTCAGATATGATGGTTGGGACAACTTTCCAAGAGTTATGATGTTGATACTTTGATGACCTGGTAGCATGATGTCATGCCTAGCACCCCCCCCCCGGCTGGAGGACCTATCATTATAGTTTCCTTTTCAGCAAGGTTATCCGTTCATCCATGAGGGAATTGTAATACTGATTCTACAAGTTATTCCAGATGGATCCTTCGTGATTCCAAAGTCTGATCCTCACCTGAAGGCCATGTCAATGCTATCTCGAAGCATGCCTGTGATACTCTGATTTTCAACAAGAACATTCGAAGCCCAAGGCTAAATGTTTCTTGCTCAAGTATCCGAACACCGTTATATGGGGAATGTCATGAAATTTCTCTCCCCTACCTAAAGGGTTTTCTACATTATATCCTGTCATGGATATCATGCTCTGCTTATCCTTGGGAAGGATATACCCCTGTAATATGTGTTTAAACACATTTTTCCTTTCCATTGTTCTGTTTAACCTAATGATCACATTTTCCTTTTCTTGGGTCTGTTTGACTCTTCTTGTGACCTATATAATCTAAGCAGTGATAATCCCCTACTTAGGTAAGCACCTCGTTGTACCACTGTAAGTAAGACCCTATTCCTATTTTTGATGACATTCCGTAACCACCGATGGGCGAGAACCTTGCCTATTGGTCCGCCTCGCTCAACGAAAGGAAAATGGTTCTCTTCGTCCCTCGCCCTTGGTACCTATGTTGTTGCCGACATGACCCTCAGACTCCCCTCTGACATGCCTAGCTTACATGATCGTGCAAGATGTCACCAACTTTTCTACTTTTAAACACGTGGTGGGCCCATAACCCACAGTTTCACAGGATCGAAACCTGACTCTCCTGTACACCCCTGTTGCCGAAGTTACTCCTCACGCTTGACTTTGTATGTAATTCACGGGCCACTCGCCTGTTGATCTATTCTGGTATCGGACGCAATACTTATTCCCGTTGCTCTGAAACCTTTCGAACCCTGTTTCAGGCATCGGATGATTGCCTACCCGCTTGAAACTTCTCATGGTACCTTCATACATTACTCTCGATGTATTTTATATGTCCAACTCGAGAGACAATCTTATACTAATTCATGGGTTAACCCCAGACTGTTTCCCTTAAAAGCATTTTCCTCCGCCATACAAAGTACGATGGAGTTCACGAAGAAATGGTGACAAGTTTATCATGATGCATCGGAATAAAGGATTGAAGACATCGACGAAAGGAACTAATTTCTTCGAGAAGATCCGTTAGTTTATCGTAACCAGAACTTTCCCCCTTGCTCCCCTCTTAAATCTCGGGACGAGATTTCTTGTAGTGTAGGAGAATTGTGACGCCCGGGTAATTAAGCTACAGTAATCCGCACTAATGATGCCACGTCACCTCGGTTACCGTTGGCAAATCTCGCGTTAGTTCAAATCCGATTCAAGTTCAAATTCAAAATAAAGTCAAACAATAAAAATTTTCAGATATTAAAACTAAAGTGTTCGGGTGGTTCCAATTAATTCATGAGTAATTATGGCGGAGGAACCACACTTTTATAAAAGGCTTAAATACTCTAAAATGTTTTGAATAGTAGCAAAACAATTAGTTGAATGCCTTTTTCTAATAAATAAAATATTAAACTAATTTATTTTGTTGCCCAAACTTATGTGGCAAGAACTAATTGCTAACACTAAATTAGGGACCATTTTATAGTTTATAAAAATAAGATAAAGAGGAACTAAATTAAAACAGAAAATGAAAAGGAATTATAAAAATAAAACAAACAGAAAGGGAATAAGAGGAGAAGCCCCCTCATCTGGGCCACCCGGCCCACCTGGCTGCTACCAGGCCGCCCACTGCCCACCCCGCCCCCAGCCTATAGGCCACCCGCACCCCTGTAAACCCTAACCCCATTCCTCTCGCCCCCCCCGCCCGATCCATCTCGCTCCCCACTCCCGATCCCCTCTCGGATCGGGCACGACTTGTTCTCGGCGCCCGCACTGCTGCCGACCCCGTCGCCCCGCTTCCACCTCGCCGACCCAGCACCTCCCGGCCTCCTTCCCCCTCTCTCGGTTGGATCTGGTCCGGGGCAAACCCCCCGACCCCGTCGCCCGTCGCCATGACGACCTCGCCGCCCACCTTGGAGAATGCCGCCACACGGGCTCCTTCCTCCGCGCTTGTCCCCATCGCCCGACCGTCCCGAGCCCGCTGCCAATTTCCCTACACCCCGACGTGAGCTCCCTCCTCTCCCCCTTTCCCTTTGTCGCCGGCGCCGACCACGACCCGGGGCCGCCCTGGCCACGTCCACCGCTCGCCATGGCCGCGTACGCACGCGCCGGCCGCGTCCATGTAGCCCCCCTGCTCCCTCTCGTCCTCTCCCCTCGCCCGTGCTCATCGCGCCCGGCCCCGTGGCGCCCCTGTTCGCCCCCCTCCACCATACCCCCCTCGTCGCCGGCCCGGCCTCCTACCACGGCCCCGCCGTGCCGCTGCTCCGGCCACGGTCGCCAGACACCAGCGCCGCTCCCCCCCCCAAATACCGGCGTCCGCCCCCCCCTACCTACTTGAACGGCGACGCTGTCGTCCACCTACCAAAGAACCCGGCGCCCCTGTTCACCCCTCCAGACAGCGACGAAGTGGGCAGCTCGCGGTGCCCTCCAGAGCCCCGGCCGCTCTCTCGAGCCGCCTCACGGCGCCCTTGTCCGGCGCCCCCCCCGTTGTCGACACAGGCGGATGCCCAGCAGGCTGCTGCGCCAGCGCCAGACTCGATCTGTTAGGCCCCTATGGGCCTATGACAAGTGGGGCCTCAAGCCCCAGAACAAAAAAAAAGAAGAAAAAGGAGATAAAAAAATATATATATTAATAATAATAAAAATATAATTAAATTAATTAATTAATTAAATTAATTAACTTAATTAATTATGTTTAATAAACCTAATTAAACAACTAACCTAACTAATCTGTTGATTAATCTAATTAACATGGTTAATTAGTTAACAGGCAATGACAGTGGGACCCACAAGTCAGTTTGACTAGGTCAACTGACTAGTTGACTGCTGACATGACCCTGACATAATGCTGATGTCATAATTCCATTTTCGAATTAAAATAATAATTAAATAAAATCAGAAAATGATTAAATCTTTAGAAAATCACATCTTTTAATCCGTAACTCGGATTAAAATATTTTCAACTTGAAAGTTGCTCAGAACGACGAGACGATCCAGATACGCAGTCCGTTCGTCCGCCACACGCCTCTAACCTATCGAACCTGCAAACTTTCCTCTCCGGTTCATCATCGGCGACAGACGTCCGGAACCGGGAAAACTTCCCGGATGTTTTCCCCTAACCATACCCCTCATACCACGTTAGGGCACGCCTAGCATCGCTTCTTAGCATGTCATGCATCGATATGCAATCTGTTTACTTTGTATTCATTGTTTCTTCCCCTCTTCTCTCCGGTAGACTACGAGACCGACGCTGCAGCTGGCCAGTTCGACTACGGTGTTGACGACCCCTCTCTCTTGCCAGAGCAACCAGGCAAGCCCCCTTGATCACCAGATATCGCCTACTCTTATCTACACTGCTTGCATTAGAATAGTATAGCATGTTACTGTTTTCAGATACTCCTATACTGTTGCATAGCCTGTCCTTGTTACTTCTGTTGTTACCTTACCTGCAATCCTATATGCTTAGTACAGGTTGCTAGTACTTTCATCTGTGGCCCTACATCCTTGTCCGTCTCGCCGCTATACTATCGGGCCGTGATCCTCGGAGGTGATCATGGGTATATACTATATACTTTACACTATTACAATACCGGTGGTACTGTTCGGAGATGGGGCTGAAAGGACAGTGGTTCCATCCCGGTAGAGGTGGGCCTGGGTTCCCGACGGCCCCATTGTTACTTTGTGGCGGAGCGACAGGCAGGTTGAGACCGCCTAGGAGAGAGGTGGGCCTGGCCTGTTCGGCGCTCATGTTACTTAACACGCTTAACGAGGTCTTGGTATTTGATCTGGGTTGGCTACGAGCTTATACACACCAACCATCTACGCTGGAGTAGTTATGGGTATCCCGGCGTCGTGGTATCACCGGCACTTCAGACGTCACGACGGAGCGGCGCGTGCGGATTGGACTGAACGCTGTTAGGCTAGGTCTGCTTCGTCACAGCGTCTTGCAGGTGTGCTTTCGTGGCGATGGGCCCGCACCCTGCGCTTAGGTTTAGACCGCGTGTTGGCCTCTCTGTTGTGCCTAGGTGGGGCTGCGGCGTGTTGATCTTCATGGCGGGCATGACCCATGAAAGTGTGTCCGCCAAATGGGATCAAGTGTCTTTGGGTAAGATGGTGCACCCTGCAGGGAAGTTAATATATTGAATAGCCGTGATCTTGATAACAGGACGACTTGGAGTTGTACCTTGAGCTTATGACAACTAGAACCGGATACTTGATAAAACACACCCTTCCAAGTGCCGATACAACCGTGGTCGCTCTCGCTCGGGGTTATGAGCGGGGATTGCGGGTAGGATTATTGCTATATGATGTTACTTGGAGGACTTCCGTTTGTTCCTTCGCTGTTGCAAGACAGGTGTCGAAGCGTAGTCTTCGTTAAGACTAGCTATCCCCTCTTATTACGGCATTCTGCAGCTCAGTCCACCGATATGGCCTTTACACATATATCCATGCATATGTAGTGTAGCTCCTTGCTTGCGAGTACTTTGGATGAGTACTCACGGTTGCCTTGTTCCCCTTTTCCCCTATCTCTACTCGATTGCTGCAATCGACGATGGAGCCAGGAGCGACGCCACCGCCTCGGCGACTACTACTCGAGGCGCCTACTACTACGTGCAGCCCGCTAACGATTTACCGGAGTGACCTAGGAGGATCCTGGCGGGAGGACTGCTCCTCTTCGATCTGTATCCTAGTTTGTGCTAGCCATCTTATGGCACCTTGTTTAACTTATGTCCGTACTCAGATATTGTTGCTTCCGCTGACTTCGTCTATGATCGAGCACTTGTATTCGAGCCCTCGAGGCCCCGGCTTGTATTATGATGCTTGTATGACTTATTTTATTTGTAGAGTTGTGTTGTGACATCTTCCCGTGAGTCCCTGATCTTGATCGTACACATTTGTGTGCATGATTAGTGTACGATTGAATGGAGGGCGTCACACAGGAGTAGGGTATTACCTCCATCGAGAGGGCCCGAACCTGGGTAAAAACATCGTGTCCTTTGTCTCCTGTTACCATCCGCCTAGTTGCACAGTTCGGGACCCCCTACCCGAGATCCGCCGGTTTTGACACCGACATTGGTGCTTTCATTGAGAGTTCCTCTGTCGCCACCTATAGGCCCGATGGCTCCTTCAATCATCTCAGCACGACGCAGTCCAGCGTGAGACTTTTCTCCCGGACAGATCTTCAGATTCGGCGGCTTTGCGCTGCGGGCCAATTCGCTAGGCCATCTGGAGCAGATCGAAAGCTACGCCCCTGGCCATCAGGTCAGATTTGGAAGCTTGAACTATATGGCCGATGTCCGCGAAGACTTGATCTTCGACGGATTCGAGCCACAGCCGAGCGTGCCGCCTTTGTCTCGATGGATGCGATCTAGCTCTGCCGCCGACAAGGCCACAGAGGCCGCACGCGTGCGCCTCCCGACCTTTAATCCGGAGCCGGTTTCGCCGATCGAGGATGGTTGGCTGGACACCGCCTCGGGGGCTGAAATCTCTACGGCGATTGAGCTGAACACCATCCCTGTCCTTTATGAAGCTCGTGACTCCCAGGTGACGGACTCCTTTCTGGACTCCGAACCTCCCACGCCTCTACCAGTCGAATCCGACTGGGCGCCGGTTATGGAGTTCACCGCCACGGACATCTTTCAGCACTCGCCCTTTGGCGATATCCTGAACTCATTAAAGTCTCTCTCTTTGTTAGGGGAGCCCTGGCCGAACTATGGTCAGGAAGGTTGGGATTTGGACGACGAAGAAATTCAACACCCACCCACCACCCACTTTGTAGCCACTGTCGATGATTTAACCGACATGCTCGACTTCGACTCCGAAGACATCGACGGTATGGACGACGGTGCCGGAGATGATCAAGAGCCAGCACCCACGGGGCACTGGAAGGCCACCTCATCATATGACATATACATGGTGGACATCCCAAAAGATGGGAATGGCGATGGAACGGCGGGGGATGACCCCTCCAAGAAACAACCCAAGCGCCGACGTCAGCGGCGTTGCTCTAAATCCCGCCTGTAGCGACCTGACCCAAAATCGGTCAAATCTCTGTGTCCGTACAATCCCAAGATCATGCTGGTACTCACAGTACATCGATGAAATAATCAAAGTTCAATCACACCTGAATTTATTACACGCTTCTCATATAGAGTCTTTATTACAAGGAATAAATTCGCCAAAGGCCAACTCATGAGAAATAAACTACTAAAGCTGCGGAAGCGTAGAAGTATAGCGAGTCCATCCGACTCCAAAGGGCAATCGCCAAGCGCGGAGCGTAGCCTCACTCCTGATCGGAATAAATCTCTTCAACATAAGACGTTGCAGCCGTGTAGGTCAACTTTTTGAATAAGCTGGCAAGTCATGAAGAGAATAACAATAATAAAATTACTAACACTATATGCATTTTGGCTGTGGGGCTCTAAGTTTCAATCATTTTGCGAAAAGCAAATTTTTCCCTACTACAGTGGACTTGCTTACAAATTACTACAAATTGTTGGTAGTTATTGAGATGGTTCCGCCAACCAAAATCTCATTCCCAAATTATTAAGTCATAAACCCCTCAAATTAATTCATTAGTTTTAGTGTTGAGATTTCCGAATACTTCCAAGTTCCAGAGGCTCAAATTGTCCGTAACCGGGGACACGGCTAATCGATTAGATCTTTAACTCTGCAGAGGTTTGCGCACTTTTCCCGCAAGAATCATTCCCTCCTTTTAAGTCTTCACACTTCACGGTGTTTGAAGACGGGATGAATGAAACAGGGTCTTCCAAAGAGTTCTTCTGGCTACTGCCGGTACCCATCCAATCCTACCGTTCTTCTACATCTCGTAGTACCGTCCAGCCAGCGTCACTACTAAGGTTAACCCAGCCAGAGCCCATAATGGCTTGCGGATGCACAGGTAAGCTTCCGGTCAATGGGGCATCCATCCGTCTCTTCGTGGCTGGGTGAAGCTTTCCGCAAGATGTCATGGCACTTCTCCATGCATCCCGGCCAACCACTGGGTTCTCCAGGGTGCCCGTCAACCGTCCTCCACCCATTAGTGAATTCCGAAGTCCGTCTTGATCTTGTAGTTCATGGGGTTGTCATCATCATTGACTCTCATATCTTTCTTATGAATTTCACTCAACCAAAACCCGTCTACGAGCATAGCAAAATAAACTACTTCGTCCCGGGGTCATGGTAACAAGGGGATTGGTTCATCCTACCACATGATACTACTCAAGAACATAACTTCAAAATTTCAACTACTGCATGCATGGTGGGGTGGTATAAATTCTAATGCACAAAATCATAGGTATTGAAAATAACATGATCAAAGACTTGCCTTGCTGATGATCCTCGTAAGCTAAAGACTCGTAGTAGCAAGCTTCGCACTCCGGAAACTCTACCGAGACAAACAATAATCACAATAAGCATATAGCATATCATCACTTAACACAATAGCAATAGCAACATAACACACCAAAACAAACAAATCAAAACCCAAAGGAAAACTCAAAGAAAATCCAATTCCAAAGTTTTCCTACTTCAAGCAACAACTAAAATAGTTTTGTATAACAAAAATTTTCTCAACATAACCTATTCATGGATTTAAGTTAACTTAACAGAAAAAGATGCATTAAGCAACTAGGAGCAAAAAGAATCAATTTAAAATCTATTATGAAACTCCTATTAGGCCTAATTCAATTTCTATTAAGAAAAAAAGTTTTATTTATTATAAATAAAAGTTCATCCTATAAAGTGACAGAAACTATCCTAGAATAATCAATCACATGTGAAAATTAAATTGATTTACTAATTAAAATAATAGGAAAACAGTAGCTAGTTAATTAATTAGGATTAACAAGATTCTGCTTAAAACTAATTTTTTTATTAATCCCAAAATACCCAAATTAGTTCCTATGGTTAGGTAATGTCAAAACAAAGTTGGGACAAAAGAATCATATAAAAATAATTTTCCTAACTCATTTTATGGCAGATTTACTATTCTGACTAAATCTAAAATAAAGCAATTTTAATTAATTTTAACATAGCTAGTAATATTTTCTACAGAAACTATAGAAAATTTGCAAACCAAAAAAAAAAGAATCACCTAAAAATATTTAGTAGAATAAAAGTTATGAATTTTTCAAATCTGGAACTATTCTGCTAAAACAGAAAAACGAAAATAAAGAAAAAGGCTAAATGGGCCTAACTAACGCACTGCGCGTAATATAACTAAAACGGCCTACGGTTAAAACGAAACGGGCCGATACTAAAAATAAAACCCTAACTAAAATTTAAACCGGAACTAAACCGGCCGAACTGGTTTTATTAAAGAACTTACCCCTTCGGGGGTGTTCTAATCCTAGCCGCACAAAACGAATCGGACGGGGGAGAAGAGCTCCGGTGGCTCACCGGAGTTTGAACGGCGGCGGCGGCTCGGTGGCGAAAAGGCGACGGCCAGCTCTGTCATCGGCGGCGGAGAGCTCAAGGGAGTGTGACAGGCTCGGGAGGTGGTCTGGTGGAGTCGACGAGGCTCGGGGAGGGCTAGGGCGACGGCGGCGAGGCGAATGGCGGCAGAGGTGAGCTCGGGCTCCCATGAAGCGTGTGAGGAGGAGGAGGGTTCATGAGGGAAAGGGGGAAATGCGGGGGGGGTTATATAGGGGGCGCCTCGGCTTGGCAAGGGAGGCAATCGGGAGGATCGAATCCGGATCCGTCGGGATCCGCGGTCGGCGGCGGCGCGCGAGGCGTGGGCGAGGTTGAAGACGGGGGGGTCCGCCGGGAGAGAGAGAGAGTCTGCGGCGCGGTCGGTTGGCCGAGCCAAGCGGTTCAGGCGGGGCGTTGGTTGGCGCTGGGCTGCTCGGTGGCTCATTGGCTGGCTCGGTGGGCTGGCTGGTATTGGCTGGGCGATGCTTTGGCCGGCGCTGGGGGGGTTTTTTAAAATTTATTTTTAATAAAAACAAAAACAGAGATAACTTATAAAATATAAATATTTTATATAGGACATATATATACCAAAATGATCAGGAATATTCCTATCATTTGAACATTTTCCAAAGGCAAAATCCAAACTTTATAAAATTCATTTTTTCAAATTCAAATAAAACTCAAATTTGAATTCAAAACTTTTGGCATTATTTTCCTCTGATATTTTTGGAGTGTCATGTTTACTCCTCTCATACTTTTTCTCAAGTATTTATCAGGCATAGTTTTTGAAATGATTCCCACTTGCCAAAGTTTGAATTCAAATTCAAAACTCAAAATCTTTTGAAATTTCAAATGGCACTCAAATTCAAACAGAATGCATAGATGCTTAGCTATAATTGTAAAACATTCCAAATAGGAAATTTGGGATGTTACACCGCCACAGTAAAAACGGCGATTCCGGCACGGGAGACAATAATACCCCGGACAGTGCCGAAGATGACCCCCTCCAGCAGGACTCAGCCCAGAGGAGGGAGAAGCAAGTCTGCACGACAAGGTCTGGCAGAAAGAGAGGTAGAGGACGATAATTATGCGCCCCCCTCAAGAAGGCAGGCAAGCCTCGACGACGATTTAATTCGTCGTGCGGAGGACCCGTCGAACAAGAGCGCTTTTAAACGCAGGCTCATGGCCACGACAAGCAGCCTCAAGAAAAGCAAACAACTTAGAGCTGACTAAGACCTGCTAGTGACGGATGGATCAAGTCCTTGCAGCCAAGAGTATGAACTCGAACACCCTCCAAAAGCTACCCCAAACGCAGGCCGTTGCCTCGATCACGGAGGAAGCACCTATGTCACCAGCAAGACGACATGGCAGATCGCCACCCGTGGCATGACGGAGAAGCCTCTCGCCCTCCGCTCAAGCCACGCCCGACGCTGCTCAAAAGTACCAAGGCACGGAAAACGCGCCGACTTGCGAGATATATTGAGGATAAGGCAAATCATACAAGATCGATTTACAGATCGCGTGCGCCTAACGACTGGGATGATTACCGTCACGCGGATACAACAAACCCGGCGGGCGAACACATGAGACAAAGCTCATATGAGCTACGCCGTGATATAGCCCAATACTGAGGCGCCAAGACACCCACTATGCTTCACGGATGAAGTAATGGATCATCAAATCCTCGAGGGCTTCAAACCCAGAACATCGAATCATACGATGGTACCATAGATCCCATGGTCCGGATCGAGGACTATCTCCTCCATATCCACATGGCCCGCGGTGATGATCTACATGCCATCAAATACCTCCCACTCAAGCTTAAAGGACCAGCTCGGCATTGGCTCAACAGCTTGCCGCCAGAGTCAATCGGTTGTTGGGAGGATCCGAAGCCGCATTCCTTGATAACTTCCAGGGCACATATGTGCGACCACCGATGCCGATGACCTTAGCCATATAATCCAGCAGCCGTAAGAATCGCCGCACAATTCGGGCGCGGTTCCTAACAAAGAAAACCATATCGCCGACCGCGGATGCGAGGCGCTAGCAGCCTTCAAACACAACATCCGCGAAGAGTGGCTAGCCCGGCACCTAGGACAGGAAAAGCCGAAATCCATGGCAGCCCTCACCACACTCATGACCTGCTTTTGCGCGGGAGAGGACAGCTGGCTAGCTCGAAGCAACAACTTGGCCAAACACCCTGGTAGTTCGGATACCAAGGACAACAATGGCAGGTCGCGTCGCAACAAGCATAAACGCCTCATTAACGGTGATAATGCTGAAGATACGACAAGAATGCCGGATTCGAGGCTCTAAACCCGGTCGCGGAAGAAGCCATTCAAAAGAAATACCCAGGCCCGCCCAACTTGGACCGAATACTCGATCGCTTGTGCCAGATACATGGCACCCCCGAAAAACCAGCCAACCACACCAACATGGATTGTTGGGTGTTCAAGCAAGCAGGCAAGCTAAGCGCCGAAAACAATGACAAGGGGCTGCATAGCGATGACGAGGAAGAGCCCCGGCCGCCGAACAAGAGAGGACAGAAGGGCTTTCCCCCGTGCGGACGGTGAACATGATATACGCAACCCACATATCCAAAAGGGAGCGGAAGCGTGCACTAAGTGACGTATATGCGATGGAGCCAGTCGCCCCGAAGTTCAACCCATGGTCCTCCTGCCCGATCACCTTTGATCAAAGGGACCACCCCACTAGCATCCGTCACGGCGTTTTCGCCGCATTGGTTCTTGACCCAATCATCGACGGATTTCACCTCACTAGAGTCCTGATGGACGGCGGTAGCAGCCTGAACCTGCTTTATCAGATACAGCAGCAAAATGGGCATAGACCCTCAAGGATTAAACCCACAAAGACGACCTTTAAAGGCGTCATACCAGGTGTAGAGGCCAATTGTACAGGCTCGCTTACACTCGAGGTGGTCTTCGATCCCGGATAACTTCCGGCGAAGAGTTAATCTTCGACATAGTCCCGCTCATGGCGGCTATCATGCATCGCTTCGGACGAACCGCATTTGTAAAGTTCAATGCGGTGCCGCACTCGCATACCTCAAGCTCAAGATGCCAGCCCTCAAGGAGTAATCACGGTCAATGGAAACACCGAACGCCTCTCCGAACGGAGGAGCACACGGCGACCCTCGCGGCGGAGGTGCAAAGCAGCCTCTCACAGCAATTCTCGAGCCCGGCTATTAAACGTCCGCCACCGCTGCAAGCGCCAAGTAACCTACAACAAGACCGTCAGCACGATCCGAGCACGCGTAGCAACCCGCCCCAACCCCAGCCCTCGCGAAACTGCGGCCCAGTACTACGCGTACATAACTACGCCCGGAGATACCATGGGCATAAGGGAGGAGCACGACCACGCCACGCCTGCATGCGGCTCAACCGCACCAGGGGCTCCCGATTGTGTCATTCTTTTTCTTTCTTCTTTTTTTTCTTACTTCTAGGGTTTAGCCTCTCTGATCTCGTGGTAGATCTACTCTTGTACTACCCATATCATCAATATTAATCAAGCAGGAGTAGGGTATTACCTCCATCGAGAGGGCCTGAACCTAGGTAAAAACATCGTGTCCCTTGTCTCCTGTAACCATCCGCCTAGACGCACAGTTCGGGACCCCCTACCCGAGATCCGCCGGTTTTGACACCGACAAAGATCTTTATCGGCCAGACCGCATAACAACATACGTTGTTCCCTTTGTCATCGGTATGTTATTTGCCTAAGATTCGATCATCGGTATCTCAATACCTAGTTCAATCTCGTTACCGGCAAGTCTTGTTACTCGTTGCGTAATACATCATCCCGCAAATAACTCATTAGTTGCAATGCTTGCAAAGCTTAAGTGATGTGCATTACCGAGAGGGCCCAGAGATACCTCTCCGACAATCGGAGTGACAAATCCTAATCTCGAAATACGCCAACCCAACATGTACCTTTGGAGACACCTGTAGAGATCCTTTATAATCACCCAGTTACGTTGTGATGTTTGGTAGCACACAAAGTGTTCCTCCGGTAAACGGGAGTTGCATAATATCATAGTCATAGGAATATGTATAAGTCATGAAGAAAGAAATATCAACATACTAAACGATCGTGTGCTAAGCTAACGGAATGGGTCATGTCAATCACATCATTCTCCTAATGATGTGATCCCGTTAATCAAATGACAACTCATGTCTATGGCTAGGAAACATAACCATCTTTGATCAACAAGCTAGTCAAGTAGAGGCATACTAGTGACACTCTGTTTGTCTATGTATTCACACATGTATTATGTTTCCGGTTAATACAATTCTAGCATGAATAATAAACATTTATCATGATATAAGGAAATAAATAATAACTTTATTATTGGCTCTAGGGCATATTTCCTTCATACTCCACACATCGACCGCTATCCAGCATGCATCTAGAGTATTAAGTTCATAAAGAACGGAGTAACGCCTTAAGCAAGATGACATGATGTAGAGGAATTAACTCAAGCATTATGATAAAAAAAACCCATCTTTTTATCCTCGATGGCAACAATACAATACACATCGGTTCCCCTTCTGTCACTAGGATCGAGCACCGCAAGTTTGAACCCAAAGCTAAGCACTTCTCCCATTGCAAGAAAAACCAATCTAGTTGGCCAAACCAAATCGATAGTTTGAAGAGACTTGCAAAGATATCAAATCATGCATATAAGAATTCAGAGAAGATTCAAATAATATTCATAGATAAGTTGATCATAATCCACAATTCATCGCATCTCGGCAAACACACCACAAAAGAGTATTACATTGAATAAATCTCCAAGAACAATGAGGAGAACTTTGTATTGAGAATCAAAGAGAGAGAAGAAGCCATCTAGCTACTAGCTATGGACCCGTAAGTCTATGGTAAACTACTCACGCTTCATCGGAGAGGCAATTGTGTTGATGTAGGAGCCCTCCATAATCGAATCCCCCTATGGCAGGATGTTGGAAAAGGCCCCAAGATGGAATCTCACGGGTACAGAAGGTTGCGGCGGTGGAAAAGTGGTTTTGTGGCTCCCCTGGAAGTTTTTGGGGGTATTTGAGAATACATAGGAGAAAGATCTAGGTCAGGAGGTCACCGAGGGGCCCACAAGGTCGAGCGGCGCCCTACCCCATTGGGCACGCCCTCCACCCTTGTGACCGCATCGTGGCTCTTCTGATTTGCACTCCAAGTCTCCTGGGTGTCTTCTGGTCCAAGAAAAATCATCGCAAAAGTTTTATTCCATTTGGTATTCCTTTTCTGTGAAACTCTAAAACAAGGAAAAAATAGGAACTGGCACTGGGCTCTAGGTTAATAGGTTAGTCCCAAAAATCATATAAAATAGCATATTAATGCATATAAAACATCCAAAACAGATAATATAATAGCATGAAACAATAAAAAATTATAGATACGTTGGAGACATATCAAGGTGGAGCTAGGGTTTGGACAAGACGAGCGCGTCGGGCTTTGAGGATGCACGCGTTGCCACGAGGCGGGAAGTGGAAGTGTGGACTCCCACGGTTCGACATTATAAAGGACAGCGACCGCTCGGCCGACGTGGCTGCCAGGCGAGGCCGCCCGCGCGTGCGCCATAAGTGTGGGCGGTGGGTGGGCGGCTGCCATGCGGGCCCACGGAAAACGCGGAGCGGGTGCGTGGGCGTCCATTCGACGTCCATGTGGACGCAAAGTGGACGCAAGTTTGAGCTGGAAATGGGACGGGCCGGACACTGATCTTTCTCCAACGTATCTACTTTTTCTCACGCTTTTCCTCTTGTTTTGGACTCTAATTTGCATGATTTGAATGAAACTAAACCCGGACTGACGCTGTTTTCAGCAGAACTAGCATGGTGTTGTTTTTGTGCGGAAATAAAAGTTCTCGGAATGGAATGAAACTTTGCGAGGATTTTTTATATCTATAATAAGAATTTCTGGAGCCAAGACCCACCAGAGAGGGGGCCTTGGTTGGGCACAACCCACCAGGGCGCGCCCCCTCTCCTGGCGCGCCCAGGTGGGTTGTACCCACCTGGTGGCCCCGCTGACGACCCGCCTGATACTATAAATTCACATTATTCCAGAAAAAATCAAGGAGAAAGAATTATCGCGATCCACGAGATGGAGCCGCTGCCAAGCCCTGTTCTTCCTCAGGAGGGCAGATCTGGAGTCCGTTTGGGGCTCCAGAGAGGGGGAACTTCGTTCTTCGTAATCACCAACCAATCTCCATCGCCAATTCCATGATGCTCCCCACCGGGAGTGAGTAATTCCTTCGTAGGCTCGCTGGTCGGTGAGGAGTTGGATGAGATTCATCATGTAATCAAGTTAGTTTTGTTAGGGCTTGATCCCTAGTATCCACTATGTTCTTATATTGATGTTGCTATGACTTTGCTATGCTTAATGCTTGTCACTTTGGGCCCGAGTGCCATGAACTCAGATCTGAACCGTTTATGAATTCATTATTATATCCATGTTTTAGATCCGATCTTGCAAGTTATAGTCACCTACTACGTGTTATGATCCGGCAACCCAGAGTGACAAAGAATCGGGCCCACTCCGGTGATGACCGTTGTTTGAGGAGTTCATGTATTCACTATGTGTTAATGCTTTGTTCGGTTCTCTATTAAAAGGAGGCCTTAATATCCCTTAGTTTCCAATATGGACCCGCTGCCACGGGAGGGTAGGACAAAAGATGTTATGCAAGTTCTTTTAATAAAGCACGTATGACTATTTACAGAATACATGCCTACATTATATCGATGAACTGGAGCTAGTGTCGTATTGCCCTAGGTTATAACTGTCACATGATGAATATCATCCAACAAGTCACCGATCCAATGCCTACGAATTTTTCCTTATTGATCTTCCTGCGTTACTATTGCTATCATCACTGTTACACTTGCTACAAATTACTACTACCACTGTTGCCGTTACTGTTGTTGTTGTCACTACTATCAAAACTATCAAACTTCTTTGCTACTGATCATTTTGCTGTAGATAATTAATCTCCAGGTGTGGTTGAATTGACAACTCAGCTGCTAATACCTTCAAATATTCTTTGGCTCCCCTTGTGTCGAATCTACAAATTTGGGTTGAATACTCTACCCTCGAAAATTGTTGCGATCCCCTATACTTGTGGGTTATCAAGATCTTTTTCTGGCGCCGTTGCCGGGGAGCATAGCTATATTATTGAGTCACTTGGGATTATTATCAATTTATCACTATGAAGAATCTGAAGGATCCAAAGACTAAGATATTTCCCTCAAAGACGAGGGGAGGTAAGGAACTGCCATCTAGTTCTGCTTTAGATTCACCTTCTTTTTTGAGTAAACTTGCAACACCACCACATGCTATGAATTCTACTATGCCGCAAGTTATTGATGATGCTACTTCTACTACGAATGGTGCTTATGATGATGCTAGTACTTTGCTTGATAATGATGATGTGCCACTTGGTGATTTTCTTGATGCACAAATTGCTAGAGTAATACAATTTGATGTTGTTGAATCTGATGATGAGCTTGAAACTGAAACTCCTGAAACACCTGCTAGAACTAGCCTTCCTAGATATGAATTGCCTAAGGTACCGGAAGGTTATGTTATGAGTGAAGAGGCAACTAGAAATATTCTTGCTTGCAATGATAGAGATGATCTAGAGAAATTACTATGCAAGTATAAAGAGAAAACTTTGAATGCTAGAATGAAGTATGATCCTAAGTTTGCTACTTCACCTATCTATATTGCTGATAAGGATTATGAATTCTCTGTCCACCCAGAGTTAATTACTTTGGTTGAATCCGATCCTTTCCATGGTTATGAAACTGAAACTGTTGCGGCACATCTTACTAAGTTGAATGATATAGCTACCCTTTTTACTCATGATGAGAAAACTCGCTATTACTTTATTCTCAAATTATTTCCTTTCTCATTAAAGGGTGATGCTAAAGCTTGGTACAATACTCTTACTCCTGGTTGTGTGCGTAGTCCCTCGGGATATGATTTATTACTTCTCTAAAAAATATTTTCCTACTCATAAGAAACAAGCTTCCTTACAGGAAATATTTAACTTTGTGCAAATTAAAGAAGAGAGTCTCCCACAAGCTTGGGGGAGGCTTTGCCAGTTACTAAATGCTTTGCCTGATCATCCTCTTAAGAAAAATGAAATACTTGATATCTTCTATAATGGACTAACCGATGCTTCTAGGGACTTCCTAGATAGTTGTGCTGGTTGTGTTTTCAGGGAACAAACTATTGCTCAAGCTGAAGAATTATTGAATAACATATTGAAAAATTATGATGATTGGACTCTTCCTGAACCACCGGCTAAACCCACCCCGAAGAAGAGGGGTATATTATATCTCAGTCCTGAAGATATGCAAGAGGCAAAGAAATCTATGAAGGAAAAAGGTATTAAAGCTGAGGATGTTAAAAATTTACCTCCTATTGAAGAAATACATGGGCTTAATACACCACCAATTCCTAAGGTGGTAGAGGTAAATTCTCTTATGAAGTTTAATGAAAATGACAATCCTCACAATATGCATCCTAGTCGATGCCTCTATGAGTTTGAAAACTATATTAGAAAGCAAGATCACTTCAATGCAAATGTTATGAAATAATTGAAATATAATTCTGATATGATTGCTCGCTTGAGTGACTTGTTATTTAGAATCTCAAATGATGTTAGAGGTGTTGGAAAACATGCTTCTATGGTTCAGACTCAGTTAGAACAAGTTGCTAAATCACAAAGAGAATTACTTGATGAATTAATCATAATATGCATGACTTTGCGGTTAGAGTTGCAACTAGAGGAGGTAAAATGACTCAGGAACCACTTTATCCTGAGGGACACCCAAAGAGAATAGAACAAGATTCACAAAGAAACAACACTAATGCACCTAGTCCTTCTAAAAATAAAAAGAAAAAGAAAAAGAAAAATGATAGGACTATGCATGCTTCTAGTGAACCTGAAGTAGAAAAACCTCCTGATAATGAAAATGAAGCTTCTATCTCTGATGCTGAAACTCAGTCTGGTAATGAACATCTGCCAAGTGATAATGAAAAAGATAATGATGAGGTTCATGAAGACACTCAAACAAATAATGATAAGGAACCAGATAATGATGTTGAGATAGAACCACCTGTTGATCTTGATAACCCACAACCTAAGAATAAAAAGTATGATAAAAGAGACTTTGTGGTTAGGAAACACGGTAAAGAAAGAGAACCGTGGGTTCAAAAACCTATGCCTTTTCCACCCAAGTCAACTAAAAAGAATGATGATGAAGAATTTGAACGCTTTGGTGAACTGCTGAGGCCAGTCTTTTTGCGTACTCGCTTGACTGATATGTTGAAAATGCCTCCTTATGCAAAGTATATGAAAGACATCATCACTAATAAGAGAAAAATACTGGAAGCTGAAATCTCCACTATGCTTGCTAATTATACTTTCAAAGATGGAATACCTAAAAAACTTGGAGATCCGGGAATACCAACTATACCTAGCTCTATCAAAAAGAATTATGTGAAACTGCTTTGTGTGATTTAGGAGCTGGTGTTAGTGTTATGCCTTTCTCTTTATATAAAAGACTTGACTTGAATAAACTCACACCTACTTAAATATCTTTGCAAATGGCTGACAAGTCAACTGCCATACCTATCGGTTTCTGTGAGGATGTGCCCGTTGTTGTTGCTAATGTTACTATTCTGACTGACTTTGTTATACTTGAGATGCCCAAGGACGACAACATGTCGATTATCCTTGGTAGACCCTTCTTGAATACTGCAGGGGCTGTTATTGATTGCAATAAAAGCAAGGTCACTTTTCATATCAATGGTAATGAGCATACGGTGCACTTTCCGAAGAAATAATTCCAAGTGAATGGTATTAATGTTATCAAAAAATCACTGACAATCACTATTGGAAGTTTTCAAATACCTCTACCTACTGTCAAAAAGAAATATGAAATGCTTATTGTTGGGGAAATGCATATCCCCATTGAGGTAACTTAGTGATCTACGAAAGTTCTTCGGTTTCATGCTAATCGAAAGTGGTTGTTAATAAGACCTGATCAACCTTATTAATGAATCAATTTTGAACGGTATGAAGTTGATGAATTTAGTAAGCACTACTTTCTATCCCTACTTTTTATTCTCTATTTTTACTAGTTAACTAAAATAAAATGCCATGTTTTTTCTGTTTTCTGAATTCCCCGTGCAATAAAAAAATGACCCGAAAATAAAAGTTCTCAGAATACCCTGAAACTTTTATATGATTTTTTCCTGAATATTGAAGAATTTTTGGTGCAGAAATTACCAGAGGGAGGTGCACCAGGTGGGCACAACCCACCTGGGCGCGCCCTAGGGGGTTGTGGTCCCCACGTGGCCCCCCTCACTTATCTCTTCGTCCCACATTGTCAGCTACCTCCAGAAAAAAATCACTCCTGCTCTCTTTCCGATGTTTTTGAGCTCAAACCCGCGGATTTCAATCTCTTTGCTCAATGCTCTGCTTCCGAAACTGTTTCGGGGATTGTTGCTTGGTATGTGACTCCATCATTTTTCCAATCAGTTTTTGTTTTAGTGGTTTATACTTTGAATGAATAGCTAATCTTGGTGCTGCTATAGATGTGCTTGCATGTTCATTCTTAGTGTTCCAAGAAGTTTGAATGCTTGCTATGGCCTCTATGTATCCCTATGAGTAGTTGCTATTAGTTTTGTGAAGTTTTGTTGAGAAAATTTTGTGAACTAAAAATTTAGATTGTTTTTCATAGGAAAAATTGTACGCGGACATGATGAATCTATTTGGAAGGAGTTCTTCGAGGAGACGATCCTCAGGGGCATCTTCCAGTGACAGTTCTGCTCGCCGGTCTTATGTTGAACCAAGTGAAAGTTCCACGCGAGATGCCACCACCAAAACATGCTTATGGCCTTGCAATGAGTATATGATGCGAGTGGGCATTAAGGAGGAATTTGAGCAATATGTTCACAATGCCGGTCTCGGTCCCTACCTCTCAGATAAGTGTGAACAACGCCATCTACTCACTGAATCATTTGTCAAAGGATTTAAATATTTTCCACGTGAGTCTAGGGTGTCGTTTATGCTTTATGATGAACCATTTACTATCCCACTAGAGAACTTTGCTTACCATTGCAAGCTCCCATTTTGGGGTTTGCTTGATGAGCCAGCAAAGGCTGAGTATGAGTCTTTCTTGACTAGCCTTTGTTACGGTGAAATTAGAGGAGTGAGACAAGGAAGAATAAAGAGCATTCACTTTCCCGCAATTCAGTACCTTGCATTATTTAACGGGAAATGCACAGCAGGCAAGCAAGACTGTAGCATACTTTGTGCTCCAGACTTGAGCCTCATTCACATTGCTCTCATTGGTGAAAGGAATTATAACCTTGGAGCAATTGTTGCGCGTAGACTTCAGCATAATGCCAAAAGTGGATGGTTCTATGGTGGGATTTATGCCACCCGTCTAGCATGAGGGCTGGGTGTTTCACCTTTGCCCTTTGATCCTATCCTACCCACTCGGTATTTAAATTTTGATGCTTTAAAAGAGCATAAGATTCTCGCGGGAAGGGCTGATAACTTCACTTATAATCTGATGTTTAACCAATCACATGTTGTGGACACATATTTAACTGCGCCTGCTCTCTTTGATTATCATAGCAAGGAAAGATATTTTGTTCTTGAGAGCGAGGCCCGAGCTCACAACGCAGCAGTGTTGGCGGCACGGCGTGCTGAGGCATCTGCACCGAGAGCCTCTGTGAGCTACCACACTGACTACTACCCTCCAGGCTACTGATCGATTACCAACTTAGGCCAAAAGCCTAAGCTTGGGGGAGTACGTGTTTCTCACCGACATTATATTCATGTTCACATATCATTCTGTTTGTCGGTGTTCACACTTTTTCATTCTATCATCCATGCTTAGATTTATTTTTTTGCTTTCTTCTTGTGTGTTTGAAAAACTTTAGAAAAACCAAAAAAATTGGTTGTAGTAATTTACTTTCTATGCATGCTTAGTAGTAGCATTAAAAAGAAATCCAAAAGATTTCCTTGTTCTTCTTTTGCTTGTTGGGAGCTTTCCCGTGTAAATAGTTTTTCTTGTTTTTGCCTTTTATTTGCTTGTTGAAGAAAACCCAAAACTCCAAGAATATTTTAGTGTGTTTCTCTGAATTTCTTTTTATTCGAGTTGTACCAAGGAGAAGACCACGATGAAAATGTTGAGTGGCTCTCATATGAATAACTGTTGAACTAATAAAGAGCCCATTTTACCTTGTCTTCTCCCGTTGAATAAAAAGTTTTGCAGATTCCAGCTTAGCCCATGGCACTCTTGCACTATTATTATTTTCTTATCATTCGGTCGTGCAAGTGAAAGGCAATAATGACGATATTCCATGAGCTGGCCGTGGCAAAGACAAACTGGTATGAACTCGACTTGTTCTTATTGTGTAAATATGTTTAACCTAGTGCCCATGATTCAACCCATTATGATTAAACATGTTTGAAATGACAATTTGAGATTATAGTTTCTCATGCCATGCATAAGTAGCTGGGAGTTGATAATTATTTATCTTGGATATCAACATAGCGTTAAAATGATTGTGATGTAGTATGATGATATGGTATCCTCCTCTGAATGTTCGAGTGGCTTGACTTGGTACATTTTCATGCATGTAGTTGAATCAAAACCAACAAAGCCTCTATGATATTTACGTTCATGGTGTTCATATCCTACTCATGCTAGTGTCCAATGTTACTTATGCATAATGCCTGGTCATGATCGTTGTTGCTCTCTAGCTGGCCGCTTCCCAATCTTAATTGCTAGCCTTCGCCTGTACTAAGTGGGAATTCTGCTTGTACATCAAAACCTTGAACCCAAAGTTATTCCAGATGAGTCCACCATACCTACCTATATGCGATATTACCCTGCCGTCCTAAGTAAATTTGCATGTGGCACCTCTAAAAACTTCTAAAAATTATCTGTTTTGTGTGCCTGGATCGTTCATGGAACAACAGAGGTGGTCGATATCTTCCGTGCTAAGCGGGTTATCCTCAGGTCGAGTGTTTATTCACTCGCCATCGCACGAGGAAATGGGCGGTATTAGGGATGCCCAGTCCCAAACTGCAAACATGAAAAAGAGTTCATCTCTTGAATAATCAAACAAAAACTCCCAATGGAGTCAAGACCTTTACTTTCCGCTTGGGAACCGCCACTAGCGTGCTTAGCATGGAAGATGTTGATAACTGATGGTCGTGAAGTGAGTGAGAAGGGGGCATGTCTCAAAATATCATTTATCCCTGTTTTAAAAATTGAGCTCTGGCACCTCTGCAAATCCCCGCTTCCCTCTACGAAGGGACTTTCTATTTACTTTTATGTTGTGTCATCACCTTCTAAAAACAAGCGCCAGAAACTGAGTAGAGCACAACTGTCATGATTTATGTATTGTGTATAGCTAATATTGGGTGCATCATGACTTGATCTTTTCTACCATGAATTACAATGTTTAGTCGCTGCTTGAACTTCGGAGGTGCTCTGCATTTATGTTTTGTAGTCTCAGAAAGGGCTAGCGAGATACCATTATTGTCATATTATATCATGGTTGTTTTGACAACATGTTGCTATTTGAGATATCTTATTATTGCTCGCTAGTTGATTATGTCATTGATATGAGTCATTATAATCTTTATGAGTTATTGTCGACATGGTTAATTATAATGCTGGCTGAAAACCTGGGTGCTGTTTAAGCTTATTTATGCAAACAAGAGCAAAAGAGTTCGTAAAAGTTTTTCTTTCTCACTTTCAGTTTATCAACTGAATTGCTTGAGGACAAGCAAAGGTTTAAGCTTGGGGGAGTTGATACGTCTCCAATGTATCTACTTTTTCTCACGCTTTTCCTCTTGTTTTAGACTCTATTTTGCATGATTTGAATGAAACTAACCCCGGACTGACGCCGTTTTCAGCAGAACTACCATGGTGTTGTTTTTGTGCAGAAATAAAAGTTCTCGAAATGGAACGAAACTTTGCGAGGATTTTTTATATCAATAATAAGAATTTCTGGAGCCAAGACCCACCAGAGAGGGCCCCTGGTTGGGAATAGTCCACCAGGGCACGCCCCCCTCTCCTGGCACGCCCAGGTGGGTTGTACCCACCTGGTGGCCCTACCGACGACCCCCCTGATACTATAAGTTCACATTATGCCAGAAAAAAATCAAGGAGAAAGAATTATCATGATCCATGAGACGGAGCCGCCGCCAAGCCCTGTTCTTCCTCCTGAGAGTAGATCCGGAGTCTGTTTGGGGCTCCCGAGAGGGGGATCTTCATTCTTCGTCGTCACCAACCAATCTCCATCGCCAATTCCATGATGCTCCCCACCGGGAGTGAGTAATTCCTTCGTAGGCTCGCTGGTCGGTGAGGAGTTGGATGAGATTCATCATGTAATCGAGTTAGTTTTGTTAGGGCTTGATCCCTAGTATCCACTATGTTCTTAGATTGATGTTGCTATGACTTTGCTATGCTTAATGCTTGTCACTTTGGGCCCGGGTGAGGGAGTCCTGGACTAAGGGGTCCACGGGCGTCCGGTCTATTAGCCATGGGCTGGACTGATTGGCTGTGAAGACACGAAGACCGAAGACTGCACCCATGTCCGGATGGGACTCTCCCTGGCATGGAAGGCAAGCTTGGCGACCGGATATGTAGATTCCTTTCTTTGTAACCGACCTTGTGTAACCCTAGATCCTCCCGGTGTCTATATAAACCGGAGGACTTAGTTCGGAGGGGGAGATACCCATTACCATAGTCATACATGCTAGACTTCTAGGGTTTAGCCATTACGATCTCGTGGTAGGTCAACTCTTGTAATACTCATATTCATCAAGATCAATCAAGCAGGAAGTAGGGTATTATCTCCATAGAGAGGGCCCGAACCTGGGTAAACATCGTGTCCCCTGTCTCCTGTTACCATCGACCTTAGGCGCACAGTTTGGGACCCCCTACCCGAGATCCGCCGGTTTTGACACCGACATTGGTGCTTTCATTGAGAGTTCCACTGTGTCGTCGACGACAGGATCGATGACTCGCCTCGTCTTTAAAGACAATATCACCGCCGGAGGAGAATTGGCCCCAGGCCAAACCCTCCGGCTGGGCGGCTTTACCATGACCGCCCGTTCGGCCGCTAAGCCAACGATGACCTCTCGGGCCATTGAAAATCCCCTTCATATCGACTCCAAACACTCCAAGCAGATGGATCCGGTGGAGTTTTCATCTTTAAACGAGCTCCTTGATTGCATCGCCGCCCTGGGAATCGCCATAGAATACGATCGGATCGGGCTTAAACCCGACCAAAGAGAAACCAAATCTCCACCGGTCACCCACCAGATAGCGGAAGTCGAGGAGCAAGATGACAAATCTTCCCCTATACTAAAGACGGACTATGTCCGGATCATCGACCCTGCAGAGCCGGACACCCACCAGCAAAAGGAGGTGACCGGCCTTCCGAACATAGAATCGGACGGCGGGCATAGGCAATCAGAAGATACTCCGGAGCCCAGACTCTTGAGTCTGGAAAATCTTCAGACTCTGGATCATCGACCAGGTCAGGGTCTGAATCCAATTCCACCCACCCACCCAGACATAAGCCCTCTCATGAGCATACAACAACAGTCTCAGGAAACGGTCCACCACTTCTGGGCCAGATTCCTCCTTGTCAAGGATAAGGTTAAAGATTGCTGTGACGAGGACGTGATATTTGCGTTCTGCAACAATTGCACGAGCAAAGGAATCCTCAACGCCATTAATCGCTGCCGTATACTACACTTCGCTGACTTGGCAAATATCATACAGAACTACAGCCCAATGGAAAGCGCCTGGAAAGATCAGGCAACTTGTTGGGGGCCATTGGTCCCAACTCAACCGCTAGTCCAGGCGAAAAGGGCACACCCTTGTGACACGCCCAGTCTAATAGCCAAGAAACATAAACCCATTACACGGCATGGAACCGTTCTGGAGGGATGGCTCGATGGCCCATGCAAAATACACACAACACCGGACACCATACCAACCCACAGCCTTAGAGCATGTTGGATACTCCAGCAGTTAGCCAAGAGCGGCGAGGACATCCTTACCAAAAACGCCCCAAAGCAACACCCTCCAGAAGACGACGACCCCAGAGTATTGATGGTCTTCGAGACATTTGCTTTAAACAGTAAGCGCAAAAGGGCACTTTGAGACCTCGCCGAAGTCTGCCAAATCGCCGTGATAAACCCTTGGAACGACACGGCCATAACCTTTAATGCCGGTGACGAACCGAAACACAAGACAGTCCAAGCGCCAACCGCATTAGTCCTCAGTCCCATCGTGGACAACTTTAGACTCACCAAGGTCCTCATGGACGACGGCAGCGGACTAAACCTCATCTATGGGGTACACTCCACAAAATGGAAATAGACAGGAGCCGCATCAAGCAAAGCAACACGACCTTCCGAGGAATCATTCCTAGTCGGGAGGCGCGGTGTGCGGGAAAATCACACTTGACGTGGTATTCCGCACGCCAGAGAATTATCGGTCTGAAGAGATCACCTTCCAAGTGGCTCCTTTCAGCAGTGGATACCACGCCCTGTTGGGGCGGGACGCTTTTACACGCTTCCAAGCTATACCTCATTACGGGTATACGAAGCTCAAAATGCCCATACCAAATGGCATAATCACTCTTGTCAGTGATCCGAACATAGCACTCCGCGCCGAAAACAAAACCGCATCCCTGGCCCTTGAGGCATTATCTGAATCCCTCACGGCCGAAGAATTAACCGCACTGCGCTCTATGGTGGATAAGGACGATGTGATCTTAGACAAACGACCCAAATCCACCTCCTTCGAGCCGGCAGAAGAAATAGTCAAATTCCAGGTCCACCCAACGGACCCCCAAGAAGACAACATCTATTGGAGCACAACTAGACCCAACGGTCGACGCCGCGCTACGGGATTTCCTTCACGAAAACTGGGATATATTCACCTGGCACCCTTCTGATATGCGTGGAATCCCACGTAAACTGGCCGAGCATAGTCTCAATATATTAAAGGGATATAAACCAGTCAAACAAGCACTCGGCAATTTTCCGAACCCAAACGACAAGCCATGGGGGAGGAGTTAGCCAAGATAATTGAGGTCGGATTCATTAGAGAAATAAAACATCCGGACTTGCTGGCAAACTTGGTGATGGTACCAAAGAAGGAAATATGATGGCGCCTATGCATCGATTTCAAAGACCTCAACAAGGCTTGCCCTAAAGACCCCTTCCCTCTCCCCGCATCGATCAAATCATCGATGCTACCACATGACATGACTCACTGTGTTTCCTTGACGCATATTTCAGATATCATCAAATCAAGATGAAGGAGTCCGACCAAGCTGCAACAACATTCATTACCCCATATGGGCCATTCTGCTTCAACACCATGCCCTTCGGGCTTAAGAACACCGGCGCCACATACCAACGCATGATTCAAACATGCGTGGAGAAACAGATTGGCAAGACAGTTGAAGCTTATGTCGACGACGTCGTCATCAAAACCAGGCACGTCGAGACACTAATAGATGATTTACGTCTCACATTCGACAACCTCCGCGCGTATGACATTAAGATCAATTCGGAAAAGTGTGTTTTCAGCGTCCCCGCTAGAAAACTGCTCTGTCACAATAGAGGAATTGAAGCAAATCCAGCCAAAATCCGAGCTCTGTCACAATTGGCTACGCCAACAGACCTTAAACAAGTCCAAAAACTCGCGGGTTGCATGGCAGCTCTAAACCGCTTTATCTCCAGATTGGGAGAAAAGGCACTGGCACTCTATCGCCTTCTACGGCGAACCGATCACTTCGAGTGGACGGACGCGGCAACAATGGGATCGAAGAAATAAAAACCCTTCTGGCGAGCAACCCAATCCTGGCCGTGCCAAACGTCGGTGAAGCGATGTTATTATACATATCGGCAACACATCAAGTGGTGAGCGTCGTGCTCGTCGTTGAACGAGAACAGGACGGACACAAATTCCCGCTTCAAAAGCCAGTATACTACATATCTACTGTCCTCATACCATGCAAATCCCGATACCCCCATTATCAAACTATAGAATACACGGTCTTCATGGCATCACGAAAGCTCCGTCACTACTTCCAGGAGTGCTCGATTACGGTGGCTTCCGAAGTACCACTCAACGACATAATAAACAACCGCGATGCCACGGGTCGGATTGCCAAATGGGCCATTGAGCTCCTTCCATTTGATATTACATACAAACCACGTCGAGTTATCAAATCCCAAGTACTGGCTGACTTCGTCGCCGAATGGACAGCGGCCGAACTCCCTAAAGAGTACGACACATATTCCAATTGGGTGATGTACTTCGATGGCTCCAAAATGCTGGCAGGGCTAGGAGCGGGCGTCGTTTTAACGCCCCCATCGGAGACGCTGCTCAAGACGTATCTAAATATTATACACACACTCCAACAACGCACCCGAATACGAGGCCTTATTGCACGGTCTCCGGATGGCTGTCTCCATGGGCATACAACGCCTAAAAGTGCGCGGGGACTCAAACCTCGCAATATCTCAAATAAATGGAGACTTCGATGCCAACGATCCGAAGATGGCAGCTTATCGTAATGCCGTCATAAAAATGTCGTCTCGGTTCGAGAGGCTCGAGTTCCATCATGTGGCTCGAGAGAGTAATCAAGCGGCGGACGTTCTTGCTCGTATCGGCGCTAAGCGCGACCCCGTCCCGCCTAATATCTTTCTGGAAAGGCTTTTTAAGCCATCCATGGTGTGGCAGGGGGAAAATGGCAACACTAGTCCGTACCCGAACATAACCCCAGATTCCGAAAACACCGACATCAACGGAGGCTCAGCCACCGAAATAACACCGTCGGCGCATCTCATCATGGCAGTAATTGCCCCGTGGACCGAACCCTTCCTAGCCTACCTTAATAGGAAGGAGCTTCCCGAGGACCAGAATGCGGCCCGCCGCATTGTCCGGCGTTCGAAGGCCTACAAGATTCATGTAGGCCTTGTAGACTCTGTTGGGCCTCCAAGCGCTTTTGTAGGACAGCAGCAAATTTCCCTCAAGTGGATGACCTAAGGATTATCAATCCGTGGGAGGTGTAGGATGAAAATGGTCTCTCTCAAACAAACCTACAATCATTTACAAAGAGTCTCTTGTGTCCCCAACACACCCAATACAATTGTCAGTTGTCTAGTTGCACTAGTTCGGCAAAAAGATGGTGATACAAGTGTAATATGTATGGTAGAAATGGGTTTTTGTAATACGAAATAATAAAACCAACAAGGTAGCAATTGGTAAAAGTGAGCACAAATAGTATTGCAATGCTTGGAAACAAGGCTTAGGGTTCATACTTTCATTAGTGCAATCTCTCAACAGTGCTAACAAAATTGAATCATATAACAGTCCCTCAATGTGCGACAAAGAATCACTCCAAAGTTCTTATCAATAGAGGCGAACATAAGATGAAATTGTTATAGGTAGCTGATGAGTGATGTTTTTACACTCATCCACCTTTGTTTAAACCGATATATTTCATTTAAAAAGAGATATTCGCTCCGATATTGCTACTAATGACTAATGAATGCAAAGTATTCCACAAATCCTCTCTTTGATGTGTTTCCAAAGGAAATGGGCTAAAACGGGAAGAAATCACGAGCGGAAATGGAAAGGAAGAAGAATGGAGGAAGAAGGAATCAATAGCACGCGTTTCCGAAGAAATAGAGCAAAAGACGGCATTCCATACGGGCGCACGCGCCCGTATCAGTGCCCTTATGGCATGGAAACTGAGGCAGATCGTCCACGTGAACAACTTTTATAAAGGGACCCCCTCGAAATTGAAGGAAATATGCCCTAGAGGCAATAATAAAGCTGTTATTTATATTTCCTTATCTCATGATAAATGTTTATTATTCATGCTAGAGTTGTATTAACCGGAGACTTGATACATGTGTGGATACATAGACAAAACACAATGTCCCTGGTAAGCCTCTACTAGACTAGCTCGTTAAGTTTATTAACCATAGACATGTGTTGTCATTTGATGAACGGGATCACCTCATTAGGAGAATGATGTGATGGACAAGAACCATCCGTTAGCTTAGCATAATGATCGTTAAGTTTTATTGCTATTGCTTTCTTCATGTCATATACATATTCCTTTGACTATGAGATTATGCAACTCCCGGATACCGGAGGAATACCTTGTGTGCTATCAAATATCACAACGTAACTGGGTGATTATAACGATGCTCTATAGGTATCTCCGAAGGTGTTTGTTGGGTTGGCATAGATCGAGATTAGGATTAGTCACTTTGGGTATCGGAGAGGTATCTCTGGGCCCTCTCGATAATGCACATCATAATAAGCCTTGCACGCAATGTGACTAATGAGTTAGTTGCGGGACGATGCATTACCGAACGAGTAAAGAGACTTGACGGTAACGAGATTGAACTAGGTATGAAGATACTGAGGATCGAATCTCGGGCAAGTAACATACCGATGACAAAGGGAATAACGTATGTTGTCATTACGGTACGACCGATAAAGATCTTCGTAGAATATGTGGGAACCAATATGAGCATCCAAGTTCCGCTATTGGTTATTGACCGGAGAGGTGTCTCGGTCATGTCTACATAGTTCTCGAACCCGTAGGGTCCGCACGCTTAACGTTCGATAACGATTTTGTATTATATGAGTTATTTGATTTGGTGACCGAATGTTGTCCGGAGTCCCGGATGAGATCACGGACATGACGAGGAGTCTCGAAATGGTTGAGACTTAAAGATTGATATATAGGATGATGGTATTCAAACACCAGAAGTGTTCTGGGGGTACCTGGTATATATCGGGCCACCGGAAGGGGTTCCGGGCATCCCCCCCGGCAACTACATGGGCCTAATGGGCCAAGAAGGGGACAGACCAGCCCCTAAGGGGCTGGTGCCCCCATGTAGGCCGAAATAGGAGGGGAAGGAAAGAGGAGAAGAGAGAAAGGAAGGGGTGGGATTCGGCCTCCCCCTTCCTTCTCTCTCCCCTCCTCCTCCCCCCCCTCCGGAAGATATGGTCAGGGCGGGGGGGGGGGAATAGGATTAGGGCCCCAAGTAGGATTCCTCCTACTTGGGCGCCCCCTTGGCTGCCCCCTCTCCCTCCCACCTATATATATATGAGGGGGGGAGGTGCCTAGAACACACAACAACATCTGTTAGCCGTGTGCGGCACCTCCCTCCACAGATTACACCCTCGGTCATATCTCTGTAGTACTTAGGCGAAGCCCTGCGTGGATCACTTCACCATCACCGTCAGCACGCCATCGTGTTGACGAAACTCTCCCTCGACACTTTGCTGGATCAAGAGTTCGAGGGACGTCATCGAGCTGAACGTGTGCAGAACTGGGAGGTACCGTACGTTCGGTGCTTGATCGGTCGGAATGAGAAGAAGTTCGACTACATCAACCGCGTTGTAAAATGCTTCCGCTTTCGGTCTACGAGTGTACGTAGACACACTCTCCCCCTCTCGTTGCTATGCATATCCTAGATAGATCTTGCGTGAGCGTAGGATTTTTTTTGAAATTGCATGCTATGTTCCCCAACAGTGGCATCAGAGCCAGGTCTATGCGTAGATGATATGCACGAGTAGAACACAAAGAGTTGTGGGAGGTGATCGTCATACTGCTTACCACCAATGTCTTATTTTGATACGGTGGCATTGTAGGATGAAGCGGCCCGGACCAACCTTACATGACCATGTTCATGAGACCGGTTCCACCGACAGACATGCAACTAATTTTGCATAAAGGTGGCTGGCGGGTGTCTTTTTCTCCACTTTAGTTGAATCAAATTTGACTGCGGCCGGTCCTTGTTGAAGGTTAAAACAGCAAACTTGATAAATCACCGTTGTGGTTTTGTTGCGTAGGTAAGAACGGTTCTTACTAGAAGCCCGTAGCAGCCACGTAAAACTTGCAACAACAAAGTAGAGGACGTCTAACTTGTTTTTGCAGGACATGTTGTGATGTGATATGGTCAAGACATGATGTGATGTAAGTTATTGTATGAGATGATCATGTTTTGTAAAAGTTATCGGCAACTGGCAGGAGCCTTATGGTTGTCGCTTTATTGTATGAAATGCAATCGCCATGTAATTGATTTACTTTATCACTATGTGTTAGCGATAGTTGTAGAAGCAATACTTGGTGAGATGACCACGACGCTACGATGGAGATCAAGGTGTCAAGCCGGTGACGATGGAGATCATGACGATGCTTTGGAGATGGAGATTAAAGGCACAAGATGATGATGGCCATATCATGTCACATATTTTGATTGCATGTGATGTTAATCTTTTATACATCTTATTTTGCTTAGTACGACGGTAGCATTATAAGATGATCCCTTACTAAAATTTCAAGGTATAAGTGTTCTCCCTGAGTATGCGTCGTTGCGACAGTTCATCGTGCTGAGACACCACGTGATGATCGGGAGTTATAAGCTCTACATTCACATACAATGGGTGCAAGACAGTTTTGCACATGCAGAATACTTGGGTTAAAGTTGACAAGCCTATCATGTACAGACATGGCCTCAGAACACTTGAGACCGAAAGGTCGAACGTGAATCATATAGTAGATATGATCAACATAGAGATGTTCACCATTGAAGACTACTCCATCTCACGTGATGATCGGACATGGTTTAGTTAATATCGATCACGTGATCATTTAGATGACTCGAGGGATGTCTATCAAAGTGGGAGTTCTTAAGTAATATGATTAATTGAACTTAATTTATCATGAACTTAGTCCTGATAGTTTTTGCATATCTATGTTGTAGATCAATGGCCCATGCTACCGTTCCCTTGAATTTTAATGCGTTCCTAGAGAAAGCTAAGTTGAAAGATGATGGTAGCAACTACACGGACTGGGTCCGTAACCTGAGGATTATCCTCATTGCTGCACAGAAGAATTATGTCCTTGATGCACCGCTAGGTGAAAGGCCTGCTGCAGGAGCAGATGCTGATGTTATGAACGTCTGGCAAGCTTGATCTGATGACTACTCGATAGTTCAGTGTGCCATGTTTTACGGCTTAGAATTGGGACTTCAAAGACGTTTTGAACGTCATGGACCATATGAAATGTTCCAGGAGTTGAAGTTAATATTTCAAGAAAATGCCCGAGTTGAGAGATATGAAGTCTCTAACAAGTTCTATAGCTGCAAGATGGAGGAGATTAGTTCTGTCAGTGAACACATACTCAGAATGTCTGGGTATCATAACCACTTGACTCAGCAGGGAGTTAATCTTCCAGATGATAGTGTTATTGGCAGAGTTCTCCAATCACCGCCACCAAGCTAAAAATGCTTCGTGATGAACTATAATATGCAAAGGATGGATAAGACAATTCCCGAGCTCTTCGTTATGCTCAAAGCTGCGGAGGTAGAAATCAAGAAGGAGCATCAAGTATTGATGGTTAACAAGACCACTAGTTTGAAGAAAAAGGGCAAAGGAAAGAAGGGGAACTTCTAGAAGAATGGTGTAGGATCGAAAGTATGTCTAGAGGGGGGGGGGTGATTAGACTACTTGACCAATTAAAAATCTAGCCTTTTCCCAATTTCGGTTCTTGGCAGATTTTAGCAACTTAGCACAAGTCAAGCAATCAACCTACACATGCAATTCTAAGAGTATAACAGCGGAAAGTAAAACAATTGCACATGAAGTTAAAGGGAGGAGATTGAGGGAGCAAACGCAATGTTGACACGGAGATTTTTTATCCATGGTTCCGATAGGTGGTGCTATCGTACATCCACGTTGATGGAGACTTCAACCCACAAAGGGTAACGGTTGCGCGAGTCCACGGAGGGCTCCACCCACGAAGGATCCACGGAGAAGCAACCTTGTATATCCCACCGTGGCCGTCGCCCACGAAGGACTTGCCTCACTCAGGTAGATCTTCACGAAGTAGGCAACCTCCTTGCCCTTACAAACTCCTTGGTTCAACTCCACAATCTTGACGGAGGCTCCCAAGTGACACCTAGCCAATCTAGGAGACACCACTCTCCAAGAAGTAACAAATGGTGTGTTGATGATGAACTCCTTGCTCTTGTGCTTCAAATGATAGTCTCCCCAACACTCAACTCTCTCTCATAGGATTGGACTTGGTGGAAAGATGATTTGAGTGGAAAGCAACTTGGGGAAGGCTAGAGATCAAGATTTATGTGGTTGGAATGGAATATCTTGACCTCAACACAAGTGTAGGTGGTTCTCTCTCAGAAAATGTATGTTGGAAGTGTAGGCATGTTCTGATGGCTCTCTCTACGAATGAAGAGTGGGTGTATGGGTATATATAGCCTCCACACAAAATCTAACCATTACACACAATTTACCAAACTCGGTGGGACCGAATCGTTAAACTCGGTCAGACCGATTTAGTTCATAATGTGACCGTTAAGATTTTCGGTGGGACCGACATGTCAACTCTGTGAGACCGATTTCGTTAGGGTTAGGGCATAACGTAATCTCGGTGAGACCGATTACACAAACTCGGTGAGACCGATTTTGGTAATAGACAGACAGAGAGTTGGTCAGGCAAACTCGGTGGGACCGATTCGCTCATCTCAGTTAGACCGAAATGTTATGAAAGGGAAACAGAGAGTTTGCATTGCAATCTCGGTGGGACCGATCGCTCATCTCGGTTTGGCCAAAACGTTACGAAGGGAAACAGAGAGATTACAATCCCATCTCGGTTAGACCGATATCCCTATCAGTAAGACCGAAAAGACTAGGGTTTCTAGCAGTGGCTATGTCAATTGAACTCGGTGGCGGCGGATAGACAGTTTCGGTGGGGCCGAGTTTGACTTTTGGTTTGGGACATATGTGGATGTGAGAAAGTAGTTGAGGGTTTTTGGAGCATATCACTAAGCACTTTGAGCAAGAACTCATTAAGCAACACCTCACCCCCTCTTGATAGTATTGGCTTTTCCTATGGACTCAATGTGATCTTGGATCACTTAAAATGAAAAATGTAGAGTCCTGAGCTTTGAGCTTGAGCCAATCCTTTGTCCTTAGCATTTTGAGGGGTCCACTTTTCTCATCCATGACATGCCAATCATTGAGCTTTCCTGAATTGTTTATCTTGAAATAGCATTATCTCAATGAGCTATATGTTGTTAGGAATTACCAGAACCACCCAAGGATAGTTGCACTTTCAATCTCCCCCTTTTTGGTAATTGATGACAACATATAGATCAAAGCTTAAACAAATGATAATAAGATTGAAAAACATCGTCGCTTTGAGAAGTATGTGATAAGCAAGAGCTCCTACTAAATTTGTGCATTATTTAAAAATTTGCTTTTGAATGCAAATGCACAATTGATTAGGATCATGGGTTACTCTTCCATGCCACATACATCTTGGTGGAGCGCTCAAAATGATAGAAGTTAAAAGAATGCACTCATCACCAAGCAAGTGAATGTTCATATAAGGATATAAGAGATAATATCATCCAACAAGCATTAAGGGTAGCATATGATCAAACACAAGATCAAACAAGTATCTCACAAGCACACAATAAAAAGTTTCAACCAAAATAGCAAGAGAGATAAAAAGCGACACTCTCTCTCGAAGCCTATGATCTATACATTTTTCTCCCCCTTTGGCAACAAGTTACCAAAAAGTTCAAAAATACATAGTGCTAAATGACTCTCAGGCTTGATCTTTGGTAGGTGGTGTAGAGATGACTCCAAGGACGAAAGCTTCTGTTGATGTAGCTGGAGCTGGTGGAGTGGCTGCTAGAGGTGTCACTGGAGCTGTAGCTGCTGGAGCTGATGTTGTAGCTCTAGTATCTGTGACTGGCACTGCAGCAGATCTCTGTCCCCTGGGCACTCTAGCAAAAGCATCTGTAGTAGACTTTCCCTTCTTCTCCTCTGCTTCCTCCTGTAGCTGCTCAACTGCAGTTTGGATCTTAGTTACCTTGACATTCAGATCATAGAATTTCTGCTCAATGATCCTCTCCAAACTCTCCTGGTTTTGAGTCAGGGTGGCCAGGCCCTTCTCAATCCTCAAAGTGGATTGGATCAGATATCCAAGTTGATCTTGTTTGGATTTCAAGAACACTTGAGATGCATCTTCAATAGTTGGCATCTTTGTAGCTTTCTCTGCCCTTGCCTTCTCTCTCTTCTCATGTGATTGAGCTGATGATGGTTCATTTTCATTCATGACAACAGTGTTGTCTTCAAATTCAGGGTAGATGGGAAAGTGCTCCTTGTCCAGTAGATATTTTCCTTTGCCCATCTTGGAGTTGATGAGCTCCTGAATGTGTGGGGCATACCCACAACTTCTCTTCTGATCAGCTGCTGTCCTCTTGATTGTCTCCACAATCAGACTCATGACTTTGAATTTTTGAGGCACATCAAACAAATGTAGCAAGTTGATAGCATGTCCTCTGATCATCTTGTGATCACCTGACTTGGGTAGCAATGTGTGCCTTAGGATCTAGTTTATAGTTGGCAGACTAGACAACAAGAAGTGGACAGATCCAAACTTATGAGTCTCCAAAGCATCATCTGGGATCTCTCTGTACATGTTGGCCATAGTGTTATGGTCTTTCTTCTTTTCAGCATAAACATCCAAGTCATCCTCACTTTCTTCTGGAGCATTGATCAACTGAGCCCATTCTTCAGTAGAAGATTGGTACCTTGTACCTTCAGACATCCAAATGATCTTCCCATCTGGGTAGAAGTGGGCAGTGGAGTAAAACTGCATGATCAGCTCATCATTCCACTTGGCGAGCTTCTGGGCAACAAATGTATCAACTCCACATGCTTTGAAGCTGTCATATACACCTGGATAGTGATCTTCATTCTCCTTGATGTACTCCCAGTCAACCCATCTCATGTCACACACTATGGGCTTCCTGTCAAGCAAAATTGTCTCATAAAAATCTTACTGTTCCTTAGTGTGAAACCTGTAGTCAACAACAGTTCTCCTCTTGACATCATATGGATCAGACTATCTCCATAATCTCAGTCCTGAATCCTTACTGATTTTCATGTTTTCTGCAACATGATGTGCATCATTATGGTCAGGGATCTTGGGCTTCAGCTTTCTCAAAACGAGTGAGTCTTCTTCTTCTTAAGCAGCAGCTTCAGACATTAGGGCCTTGTTCTTCTCCTCGACAGGGATGTTCCTGGTGCTTCTCTTGGGCTTTGGGGGTTTCTGAGCTGGAGCAGCAGCCTTGGGCTTAGATGGAGCAGCCCCTGATCTGATTGCATCTCCCATGAGCTTCTGAGTTTTGGGTGTCAAAAGATCCTCTTCCTCTTCCTCTTCTCCTTCAAAATCTTTCTTCATTGAGGGCTTGCCAAGAACTTTGGCAGTAGGGGTTCTTGCCCTCTTCTTCTTCTTCTTACCATCTCCTGCTGCTTTACCATCATATGATTCAATGGTGAACTTCATAGTTTCACCTGTGGCAACTTTCTTTGGCTTGGAAGCTTCAGAAGTTGAGGCTCTGGCTTTTGACATTGGAACTCTTCTTGCTGGAGCCTTTGTTTTCATTCCAGGCTTTGTTGCAGCAGTAGTGCTATATTCCTTCTTCAGCACTTTCTTTCTTGAACTGGCCTCATCCTCAACAGCCACATAATCTTCATCTTCAGAATCTGAGGTTTTCTTCTTCCTTGTCCTAGTAGCTGCCTTTGGCAAGTTACTAGGTGTGCTCCTGCTGCCCTCATCATAGCTCCCTGAGGGACTAGTGCCCTCACTCAACCAAACTTGCTCTTCTGACTTGTTCTGACTGTCACTTTGATCAGACATTTCTTCAAGCTTACTGACAGCAGACCCTGTGAATAGATTGTAGATGAGGTAGAGTAGATGAGCATCACAAAGTACAGAAGTTTTGCAAAATAATTGAGTCAAAAATCTTAGTTTTAGTTCTCTACAGAAGTGATCTCGGAGCTACCGAATTGACAGATTCGGTGATACCGAAGCAACACTTGGAGCCTAAACTAGTGAACTCGGTAGAGCCGAGTCACCATTCGGTGGCACCGAGATTGCTAGGGTTTCACAAAATCCTGAACTCGGTCACAATGATTTGCACGTTTCAGTCAGACCGAAAAGCGCATGTCCAATTGCCAAGGCCAAATCGGTGAGACCGATTTCTTCAGTTCGGTCGGTCCGAGATGAGTTCTGCGGAGAGCTAACCCTAAAATTTTTGAATCAAACTAGACCTAAGGAAGTTTTTTGCTGGATGGATCAATCTCAATCGTGGCAACAATCATGGCATTGTCCTTGTGCTAGGAATCAGAGTGAAAAAGACAGCACAAGGGGTCGAACACTTATCCTAGAGCGGCGAGTGTTCGCTATGGCAGCAACGGTGGAGCAGATTGCCGTTGACCCAAGTGAACTCCTACAAACTCCTTGCCCTTACAAACTCCTTGGTTCAACTCCACAATCTTGACGGAGGCTCCCAAGTGACACCTAGCCAATCTAGGAGACACCACTCTCCAAGAAGTAACAAATGGTGTGTTGATGATGAACTCCTTGCTCTTGTGCTTCAAATGATAGTCTCCCCAACACTCTACTCTCTCTCATAGGATTGGATTTGGTGGAAAGATGATTTGAGTGGAAAGCAACTTGGGGAAGGCTAGAGATCAAGATTTATGTGGTAGGAATGGAATATCTTGACCTCAACACAAGTGTAGGTGGTTCTCTCTCAGAAAATGTATGTTGGAAGTGTAGGCATGTTCTGATGGCTCTCTCTACGAATGAAGAGTGGGTGGAGGGGTATATATAGCCTCCACACAAAATCTAACCGTTACACACAATTGACCAAACTTGGTGGGACCGAATCGTTAAACTCGGTCAGACCGATTTAGTTCATAATGTGACCGTTAAGATTTTCGGTGGGACCGACATGTCAACTCGGTGAGACCGATTTCGTTAGGGTTAGGGCATAACGTAATCTCGGTGAGACCGATTACACAAACTCGGTGAGACCGATTTTGGTAATAGACAGACAGAGAGTTGGTCAGGCAAACTCGGTGGGACCGATTCGCTCATCTCAGTTAGACCGAAATGTTACGAAAGGGAAACAGAGAGTTTGCATTGCAATCTCGGTGGAACCGATCGCTCATCTCGGTTTGGCCAAAATGTTACGAAGGGAAACAAAGAGATTACAATCCCATCTCGGTGAGACCGAGATCCCTATTGGTAAGACCGAAAAGACTAGGGTTTCTGGCAGTGGCTATGTCAATTGAACTCGGTGGCGCCGGATAGACAGTTTTGGTGGGGCCGAGTTTGACTTTTGGTTTGGGACATATGTGGATGTGAGAAAGTAGTTGAGGGTTTTTGGAGCATATCACTAAGCACTTTGAGCAAGAACTCATTAAGCAACACCTCACCCCCTCTTGATAGTATTGGCTTTTCCTATGGACTCAATGTGATCTTGGATCACTTAAAATGAAAAATGTAGAGTCCTGAGCTTTGAGCTTGAGCCAATCCTTTGTCCTTAGCATTTTGTGGGGTCCACTTTTCTCATCCATGCCATGCCAATCATTGAGCTTTACTGAATTGTTTATCTTGAAATAGCATTAGCTCAATGAGCTATATGTTGTTAGGAATTACCAAAACCACCCAGGGATAGTTGCACTTTCAAATGGCAAGCAAGTTTCCACTCCTGGGAAGAAGCCCAAGTCTGGACCTAAGCCTGAAACTGAGTGCTTCTACTGCAAAGGGATTGGTCACTGGAAGCGAAACTGCCCCAAGTATTTGGCGGATAAGAAGGATGGCAAAGTGAACAAAGGTATATTTGATATACATGTTATTGATGTGTACCTTACTAATGCTTGTAGTAGTGCCTGGGTATTTGATACCGGTTCGGCTGCTCATATTTGTAACTCGAAATAGGGGCTATAGATTAAACGAAGTTTGGCTAAGGACGAGGTGACAATGCGCGTCCGGAATGGTTATTCATTTAAATCAGAGAATAATGGTTGTTCTATTTATATGAGTAATATCTTTTATGGTCATGCACCCTTGAAGAGTGGTCTATTTTTGTTGAATCTCGACCGTGGTGATACACACATTCATAATATTGATGCCAAAAGATGCAAAGTTGATAATGATAGTGCAACATATTTGTGGCACTGCCGTTTAGGTCATATTGGTGTCAAGCGCATGAAGAAACTCCATGCGGATGTACTTTTGGAATCACTTGATTATGAATCATTTGATGCTTGTGAACCATGCCTCATGGGCAAGATGACCAAGACTCCGTTCTCCGGAACAATGGAGTGAGCCACTGACTTATTCGAAATAATACATACCGATGTATGTGGTCCGATGAGTGTAGAGGCTCGCGGCGGGTATCATTATTTTCTGGCCTTCACAGATGATTTGAGCAGATATGGGTATATCTACTTGATGAAACACAAGTCTGAAACATTTGAAAAGTTCAACGAATTTCAGAGTGAAGTGGAGAATCATCGTAACAAGATAATAAAGTTTCTACGATCTGATTGCGGAGGCGAATATTTGAGTTATGAGTTTGGCCTCCATTTAAAACAATGTGGAATAGTTTCACAACTCACGCCACCTGGAACACCACAGCGTAATGGTGTGTCCGAACGTCGTAACCGTACTTTATTAGATATGGTGTGACTATGATGTCTCTTACCGATTTACCACTATCATTTTGGGGTTACGCATTAGAGACAGCTGCATTCACTTTAAATAGGGCACCGTCTAAATCCCTTGAGACGACACCGTATGAACTATTGTTTGGCAAGAAACCTAAGCTGTCGTTTCTTAAAATTTGGGGTTGCGATGCTTATGTGAAAAAGCTTCAACCTGATAAGCTCGAACCCAAATTGGAGAAGTGCATCTTCATAGGATACCCAAAAGAAACTGTTGGGTACACCTTCTATCACAGATCCGAAGGCAAGATCTTTGTTGCTAAGAATGGGTCCTTTCTAGAGAAGGAGTTTCTCTCGAAAGAAGTGAGTGGGAGGAAAGTAGATTTTGATGAGGTAATTGTACCTTCTCTCTAATTGGAAAGTAGCTTATCATAGAAAACCGTTCCTGTGATGCCTACACCAACTAGAGAGGAAGCTAATGATAATGATCATGAAACTTCAGATGAAGTTACTACCGAAGTTCATAGGTCAACCAGAGCACGTTCCGCACCAGAGTGGTATGGTAATCCTGTCCTGGAAGTCATGTTACTAGACCATGACGAACCTACAAACTATGAGGAAGCGATGATGAGCCCAGATTCAGGAAAATGGCTTAAGACCAAGAAATCTGAGATGGGATCCATGTATGAGAACAAAGTATGGACTTTGGTTGACTTGCCCGATGATCGGCAAGCCATAGAGAATAAATGGATCTTCAAGAAGAAGACTGACACTGATGGTAATTTTACTATCTACAAAGCTCGACTTGTTGTGAAAGTCTTTCGATAAGTTCAAGGAGTTGACTACGATGAGACTTTCTCACCCGTAGTGATGCTTAAGTATGTCTGAATCATGTTAGAAATTGCCGCATTTTATGATTATGAAATCTGGCAAATGGACGTCAAAACTGCATTCTTAATGGATTTCTTAAAGAAAAGTTGTATATGATGCAACCAGAAGGTTTTGTCGATCCTAAAGGTGCTACAAAGCGTGCAAGCTCCAGCGATCCATTTATGGACTGGTGCAAGCATCTCAGAGTTGGAATATACGCTTTGATGAGGTGACCAAAGCATATGGTTTTATACATACTTTTGGAGAAGCCTGTTGTCGGTGTCAAAACCCGCGGATCTCGGGTAGGGGGTCCCGAACTGTGCGTCTAGGCGGATGGTAACAGGAGACAAGGGACATGATGTCTTTACCCAGGTTCGGGCCCTCTCGATGGAGGTAAAACCCTACTCCTACTTGATTAATATTGATGATATTGGTAGTACAAGAGTAGATCTACCACGAGATCAGAGAGGCTAAACCCTAGAAGCTAGCCTATGGTATGATTGATGTTCGTCCTACGGACTAAAACCCTCCGGTTTATATAGGCACCGAATAGGGTTAGGGTTACACATAGTCGGTTACAATGGTAGGAGATCTACATATCCGTATCGCCAAGCTTGCCTTCCACGCCAAGGAAAGTCCCATCCGGACACGGGACGAAGTCTTCAATCTTGTATCTTCATAGTCCAGGAGTCCGGCCAAAGGCTATAGTCCGGCTATCGGGACACCCCCTAATTCAGGACTCCCTCAGTAGCCCCTGAACCAGGCTTCAATGACGATGAGTCCGGCGCTCATATTGTCTTCGGCATTGCAAGGCGGGTTCCTCCTCCGAATACTTCATAGAAGATTTTGAACACAAGGATAGTGTCCGGCTCTGCAAAATAAGTTCCACATACCACCGTAGAGAGAATAATATTTGGACAAGCTCAATCTGTTGACGTATTCCGCAGTGTGACATCACACCACGACCAAGCCTTTATTCGAATCATTTTTACTGTCCCACCTCAGCGCGTTTAGCGAGGCGGTTTCCTTGGCACGTCTTGTCAAAGCAGAGATCGTGGCCCCTTATTCCGAGATTCTCATCAATACGGGTGTGGGTAACCCAACTGCACCATTGATTATGGCGCTTGGGAGATAAGCGAGTTTTATCAGGCCGGTGGGGACGCATAGCTTTGTCCGTCCATATAAGGGGATAAGGATCCACCTTTTCACACACGCCTTCTTCCTCCTTTGCTTATCCATTTCCATGCACTCGAGCTCCAGCGCCCAAGTCCGCACATCCCACCTCAACCTTCTCCAACCATGTCCGGAGCGGGAGGCAAGTGGATGGCCTCCTCCGTCATGGAGGGGCACATCAAAAAGCTGCGGAAGGCCGGATACTTGTCCGACATCATCGCGCATCGGCTCCCCAACAAGGGGCAGCTCATCCCCACCCCCAGGCCCCATGAGAGGGTGGTGTTCCTCCCCCACTTCCTCTGCGGACTAGGGCTTCCACTTCACCCATTTGTCCGGGGGCTCATGTTCTACTACGGCCTAGATTTCCATGATCTGGCCCCGAATTTCATCCTCAACATCTTGGCGTTCATCGTCGTGTGCGAGGCCTTCCTCTGCATCCAGCCCCACTTCGGCTTATGGCTGAAGACCTTCAATGTCAAGCCGAAGGTAGTGGGTGGCCGCCAAGTGGAGAGCGGAGGTGCCATGGTGGGCAAGATGGCCAACGTCCTATGGCTCGAGGGCTCCTTCGTGGAGACCATAAAGGTGGCAATCGGGTGGTTCTATATCACCAAGCAGCGTGACTCCAAATGGGCGGCGGCCCCAATTCGATCTGGCTTCCCTACATGGCTCACCTCATGGAAAGAGACGGCCTGACGTGGGGTAATTCGAAGAGCTGACCGACTCCAAACTGCGTCCAAACCTGGTGGACAAGAAGCTCAAGCTTGTCAACATTGTCCAGGTTATGCTCATCCGCTGGATCCTCCCATGCCAGCAACGGTCCTTCAACTTGTGGGAGTTTGATCCGGCACAACACCGAACCTTGAGCCGGCTCTTCGACACTACGTACGAAGATGCCTGGAAGGTGCTGTTCAAGGGCGCCGAGGCTCCCGCATCCGCTACCGAGGATCGCGGATTCAGCTCGCAGCATCAAGCCAGCGAGGTAAGCTATTTTACCCTTTATGGGACTCTTTTTTAATAGTTTGACTCTATGCGGGATCTAAAACTCCCTTACCTTTGACAGGACGGGATGAAGACGTCCGGACAGGTAAGCTGTCTGGCTCCCTTGCCAGAAGACCCAGCAGACGCCCGTTTGACGGGGCTGCTGGTTCCGGCACCTTACGTGGTGTCGGAGAAGAAGGCCACGGGAACTCGGAGGAGTTCCCGGCGCCAGGTGTTGTCGGACTCATCGTCCAATGACTCCGAGGAGGACTCCTCCCGCGAAGACGAGGAGGAGGAAACAGAGGCCTCTCCCCCAGCGGGAGGAGAGAAGAAAGGAAGGCCGCCTAATCGGGAGGCCGGAGGGTCCAAGAGGGAAGGACCCTCCTCCGGCTACACCACCAACGCCGACGATGGCGGAGAGGAGTAGCCACCAGGACCAAGCCCTGGCAAAATCGTAAGTGTCCGGACACGGAATAACTCATGGCGCTCCATTTGTCGCACAACATCTTCTAATGCCGAGTATAACCATGCAGCCCGCCCAAGGACGGGCTTGACGATTCGTCGAGCGGCTCCCTGGATTCGTCGGAGGTGAATAGCACCTCACTTCCGACCGCCTCGTCTCCTTCCGCCGCGGATGACGCCGGGGTGGAGTCCCAAAAGGGGCCCAGCCAGGAGGAGGTGGCCCTGGAGGTGCCGCAAGGTGACCTCCCGAAACCCGGGCTCAAAGGGGATAAAACCCCAAAGGCCTTTAAGTCCGGTCTGTGCTGGACTCCGTCCCGGAACCTTCAGTGGTTCCGGAGTCCGGCAGGCGACCCCTTCGTAAGAAGGGCAAGACTGTGACGCCGGTGACCTCCGTCCAATCGGAGGCACCGGATGATTTGATGGAGGCGCTTAACGGCGCTTCCATCGACGAGGAGCACCGCACTGTTATGAGTGTGGTGATCCAGAAAGTTCAGTCCGCCAAGAGCGGGCTGACTAAAGCCTGTGCCAGCCTTCTAAGAGGCTTTGAGGTATGTATTTAAGATATATAAAAATATTACCGCATAGACAGTAGCCCCTGATGCTCATTTTGGTGTTCGGAAAGAAAAAGCCGAACTGAGGATCTAAAAAGATATACGCAGGAGTCTAACATAAGTATGTCAATATGGGAATGCAGGCTGTCTGCCGACCTCTGCCCAGGATCATGCGGAGGTTGATGCATTGAAGCAAAGCCTCGAGCAGTCCGAGAACGAGCTCGGACTTGCCAAAAAGCAGCTCAAGGATAAAGAAGGTAGGTAATACCTTATGGGAGTATTTAAAAGATGTGGTTGCAAAAGATGACAGGAATAACGTGAATCTTGTAGGGGCCCACGAACGAGGTGGCGACCACAGAGGAAGCGGTGTCCAAGGCCGAAGCAATGCGGCCATGAGCGCACCGAGCGAGAGAAGCGGAGGCGCGGGTGGCGGAGGTGCGGCAAGAGCTCCGTGCTCTCATGGAAAAACACGAGAGTTTGGGCGTGACTCAAAGACTCGAGAGTCCGAGCTCGCCTCGGCCCTTGAGAGCGCCAAGGCCGCTAAGGCGAAGCCCAAAAAGCCCTCCGGAGATTGAGGCGGTGAAGAAGATGGCGGCGGGTAAGGCATTCTATATGCAAAGCAAGCATGTGAAAGTGAATTATCTGTTACTTACCCAATCCAGAGCTCTCCGGAGCATTCGCAGATCTGCCCTTGATGTGGTTGATCTGCCGCATTCTCTCGAGCCGAGGAGGGAAGCTTGACGGAGAAGGTGTTCGGTCTCAAGATCTGAGGCCGGACACCCGGTGCCCTTAAGCGACGAGTTGAAGCAGCTGGCCGAGCTCCATAAGGTGGCCGGACAGGCCATGAAGGGCCTCATAGTTCGGCTGTGGCCTAAGGAAGTAGGGATGGCAATGGGTCGGGTTTGGGGCGGGTAGAGCTGGTCCAAATCCAACCCATGACCCATCTTCCTATCCTCTGCCCATCCACCAAATTATCCATGGGCACAACTTGTGCCCATGTCCAAACCCGCTGGATACCCACATACCCATGGAGCTCCATGGGCATAGAAAAGTCAGCATGAAGCCTTCCCAAAGATCAAATTAACACATCATCATTCACTCACAAATGACAACATAAGCTACATGCATAAGTAGGCAACAAGTAATACGATGAGTCCTTAATTGTGACATACTAGAGGTTGATTCTGCAGCATATAGCTTATGGCACCAGTTGCATATTGCCTGCCATTTCCCATTGATTCATTCTTTCTACTGTCACTGGCATATGGCCCCACATGTCATATGGGTATCCATTGGATATCCATGGAGCACAAAATATAACCGTGCCCAACTCGGCTGTTCGTGGGTATCCATATCCACGGACCCATGGGCAGAAATGCGCTCCATACCCTTGCCCAACCGGGTCGGGTATCCATGGGTATCCAGATCCATGGATAAAATTGCCATCCCTATAAGGAAGCCATGCCTGGGAGCTACTTCGGGCTGGTGAGGCGGCTGGTGGACACCTATCCATGGGTTGAAGTCATCAAGCGCTCCATCTGCATTGAAGGTGCCCGTAGGGCCCTTGCCCTTGCTAAGGTGCACTGGGGCAAGATGGACGCTGAGAAGCTTGTGACGGACGGACCACCACCGAAGAAGGAGCATCACAAGCCTGAAATGTATTATGAGGGCGTCCTGAAGGGTGCCTGCCTTATAGCGGATGAATGCTCCAAAGATATAATTTTTTAGTAGACTCGCATTTGTTATCCTGTACGCTGAAAACTTGTTCATATGCGCTAAGCAACACTTTTGAATTTAAATTATTACCTTCTGTGCGGCCGTGTATTAAATTTGAGAGATGGCGTGTCGACGGCTTCAGCCCCCATGCCACGAGTGCTGGGGTGTTCGCGATAAACTTGAGCGCTCTTGTTCCCATTCTTGGGTCCTTCGAGGGAGGCGCTCAACGCAACGAACAAGGCAACCGGACTATAATGCTTGAACACTCTCACTTAGCCATAGAATTCTATAATTTTAAATTTCGCGAAGCCCCTAGTATTTGGAAGACCGAGTTCGGGGCGCTATCCACGCCTAGGTCGGACAATGCCGACTCCTCGCTCTAAGCGGCATAAGTCTTTAGGGACTCGGAAACCTCTCGAACAGCGACCGGCTCTCGCCTTATCATGACGGTCAGTTTTAGCTTTCTCCACTGAGGTGCTTAACCCAGCTCAACCGGGGCACAATCGCAGTGGTTCTCCCAGCGCTACCTTAGCCGATATAACGGAACATAAGGTACCAAAACATGGGAGCCGGGCAAACCCAACTATTGACCCAAGACATGATTCGGAGTTGATGCATATAATGCTATAAGTTCGGGGTGCCGCACTTGTGAAAGTGTTCAGACTTATCACACCATATTGTGGGGTACTTAAGCCCCTGGTGTATTGCCCGTACCAAAGTGTACGGTTGCACAATGTCATAAATGAACATATATATATATATATATATATATATATATATATATATATATATATATATATATATATATATATATATATATATATATATATATATATAGAAAGAAGGGAATTCAATAATAGGCGAAGCTATGTATTGTTTATTAAAAAGGTTGCATTAGGAGCAGAACGATACAAATAGTGCGATAAGCAAGGGACGTGACTTTTAACATGTCCCCCCTCCGTGGGTAAGTCAGCGGGATGGTGTGTAAAACAGATATATTGCTCATAATAGAGACCACCGGACACTGACGTAGCTTTACGCTTCCTGGCTGTTGCATCGTGTGTTCGACGATTCTAATGCCGGACAGGGCTTCGTGAGAACGGAGTCCTGAAAGTAAAAAGAAAGAAGAAAAGAATGACACAATCGGGAGCCCCTGGTGCGGTTGAGCCGCATTCTGGGCATGCCGTGGTCGTGCCCCTTCCCCTATGCCCATGGTATTTCCAGAGCCTAATTATGTACGCGTAGTACTGGTTTCGCAACTTCGCGAGGGCTGGGGCTTGGGCCGCATTGCTATGCGTGCTCGTAACGTGCCAGGCGGTCTTGTTGTAGGTTACTCCGGGTGCGCTTGACGGTGTCCGGACGTTTAATAGCCGGACTCGAGAATTGCCTTAAGAGGCTGCTTTGTACTTCCGCCGCGAGGGCTGCCGTATGCTCCTCCGTCCGGAGAGAGCGTTTGGTGTTTCCATTGACCGTAATGACTCCTTGAGGACCTGGCATCTTGAGCTTGAGATATGCGTATACCCCATTGAACTTTGCAAATGCGGTTCGTCCGAGCAGTGCGTGATAGCCGCTGCAGAATGGGACTATGTCGAAGATTAACTCCTCGCTTCGGAAGTTATTCGGGGATCCGAAGACCACTTCAAGTGTAACTAAGCTTGTACAGTTGGCCTCTACACCTGGTATGACGCCTTTAAAGGTCGTCTTTGTGGGTTTAATCCTTGATGGGTCTATGCCCATTTTGTGCATTGTATCCTGATAAAGCAGGTTCAGGCTGCTGCCGCCGTCCATTAGGACTCTAGTGAGGTGAAATCCGTCAATGATTGGGTCTAGAACCAATGCGGCGAATCCGCCATGGCGGATGCTAGTGGGGTGGTCCCTTCGATCAAAAGTGATCGGGCAGGAAGACCATGGGTTGAACTTTGGGGCGACTGGCTCCATCGCACATATGTCCCTTAGTGCACACTTCTGCTCCCTTTTCGGTATGTGGGTTGCGTATATCATGTTCACCGTCTGCACTTGCGGGGGGAAGCCCTTCTGTCCTCTATTGTTCGGCGGCCGGGGCTCCTCCTCCTCATCGCTATGCAGCCCCTTGTCATTTTTTCGGCATTTAACTTGCCTGCCTGCTTGAACACCCAACAATCCTGTTGGTGTGATGATTGGTTTTTCGGGGTGCCATGTATCCGCACGAGCGATCGAGTATTCGGTCCAAATTGGGCGGGCCCGAGTATTTCTTTTAAATGGCTTTTTCGGTGACCGGGTTTAGAGCCTCTGAATCCGCATTGATCGTCGTATCCTCAAAGATTATCACCGCATCGCGGCGCTTGTGCTTGTTGCGACGCGACCTGCCATTGCTGTCCTTGGTATCCGAATTACCGTGGCTCTTGGTCATGTTGTTACTACTGAGCTAGCCAGCTGTCCTCTACCGCATAAGCGGGTCATGAGTGTTGTGAGGGCTGCCATGGATTTCGGCTTTTCCTGTCCTAGGTGCCGCAAGCCACTCGTCATGGATGTTGTGTTTGAAGGCTGCAAGGGCCTCGGCATCCGGAGAATCGACGATTTGATTTTTCTTGGTTAGGAACCGTGTCCAGAATTGTTTGGCCGATTCCTCCGGCTGCTGAATTATGTGGCTTAGGTCATCGGCGATGGTGGTCGCATATGTGCCCCGAAATTGTCGAGAATGCGGCTTCAGGTCTTCCCAACAACCAATTGACTCTGTTGGCAAGCTGTTAAGCCAATGCCGAGCTGGTCCTTTAATCTTGAGTGGGAGGTATTTGATGGCGTGTAGATCATCACCGCGGGCCATGGGGATGTGAAGGAGATAGTCCTCGATCCAAACCGCTGGATCTGTTGTGCCATCGTATGATTCAATGTTTACGGGTTTGAAACCCTCGAGATTTGATGATCCATCACTTCATCTGTGAAGCATAGTGGGTGTCTTGGCGCCTCAGATTGGGCTATATCACGACGCAGCTCAAATGAGCTTTGTCTCGTGTTCGCCCGGCCGGAGTTGCCATATCCGGCGTGACGGTTATCATCACGTGTCGTGGGGCGCCCACACGATCCGTAGATCCATCTTGTTTGCCTTGCCTTGTCCTCCAATATATCTCGCAGGTCTGGCGCATTTCCCCGCACCTTGGTATTTTTTGAGCGGCGCCGGGGTGCGGCTTAAGTTGAGGGCCGAGAGGCCTCTCTGTCGCGGCCACGAGGTGGCCGGTCAGCCATATCATGCGCTGGTGATGTAGGTTTGGGTGCTTCCTCCTCTAATCGGGGTAGCAGCCTGCATTTTGGTAGCTCTTGAGGGCGCTCGAGTTCGTACTCTTGACGCAAGGACTTGATCCATCCGTCGCCTAGCAAGTCTTGGTCAGCTCTAAGTCGTTGTCGCTTTTTCTTGAGGCTGCTTGCCATGGCCATTAGCCTGCGTTTGAAACACTCTTGTTCGACGGGATCCTCGGGCACGATTTAATTCGCCGTCGTCGAGGCTTGCGTCATCTTCGAGGAGGCATGTAATTATCGTACTCTACCTCTCTTTCTGCCGCTCTCTCATGAGGGCTGGCTTCTCCATCCTCCTGCGCTGAATCATGCTGGAGGGGGTTATCTTCGGCACTGTCTGGGGTGTTATTGTCTCCTGTGTCGGAATCACCGTTTTTTCTGTGGCGGGATTTATAGCGGCACCGCTGACGCCGACGCTTAAGCTGTTTCTTGGAGGAGTCATCCTCCGCTGTTCCATCGCCATTCCCATCTTTTGGGATGTCCACCATGTATATGTCATATGACGAGGTGGCCTTCCAGTGCCCTGTGGGCGCTGGTTCTTGATCGTCTCCTGCATCGTCGTCCATACCGTCGATGTCTTGGTCGAAGTCGAGCATGTCGGTTAAATCATCGGCGGTGGCTATGAAGTGGGTGGTGGGTGGGCTTTGAATTTCTTCGTCGTCCGTGATCCCAACCTTCCCGACCATAATTCGGCCAGGCTCTCCGATAAAGAGAGAGACTTTAGTGAATTCAGAATGTCGCCAAAGGGCGAGTCTTTGAAAGATGTCCGTGGCGGTGAATTCCATGATCGGCGCCAATCGGATTCGATTAGCGGGGCGCGAAGGCTCGAGTCCGAGGGGAGTCCGGCACCTTGGATTCATGAGCTTCGCAAAGGACGGGGTAGGTGTACGGCTCAATCACCGTAGAGATCGCAGCCCCCGAGGCGGTGTCCAGCCACCCGTCCTCGATCGGCGCGGTCGGCTCCGAACTAAAGGTCAGAGCGGACACTAGTGCGTCCTCCAGGACACTGTTCGGCGGCAGAGCTAGATCATGCCCCTCGTGACAAGGCGGCGCGCTTGGCTGTGGCTCGAACCCGTCGAAGATCAAGTCTCCGCGGACGTTAGCCGTGTAGTTCAAACTTCCAAATCTGACCTGGTGGCCAGGGGTGTAGCTTTCAATCTGCTCTAGATGGCCAAGCGAATTGGCCCGTAGTGCAAAGCCGCCGAATACGAAGATCTGTCCGGGGAGAAAAGTCTCACCCTGGAGCGCATCGTTGTTGACGATCGGAGGAGCCATCGGGCCTAAGGATGACGACACAGAGGAATTCTCAATGAAAGCACCAATGTCGGTGTCAAAACCGGCGGATCTCGGGTAGGGGGTCCCGAACTGTGCGTCTAGGCGGATGGTAACAGGAGACAAGGGACACGATGTTTTTACCCAGGTTCGGGCCCTCTCGATGGAGGTAAAACCCTACTCCTGCTTGATTAATCTTGATGATATGGGTAGTACAAGAGTAGATCTACCACGAGATCAGAGAGGCTAAACCCTAGAGGCTAGCCTATGGTATGATTGTTGTTAGATCCCTGGGACTAAAACCCTCCGGTTTATATAGGCACCGAATAGGGTTAGGGTTACACAGAGTCGGTTACAATGGTAGGAGATCTACATATCCGTATCGCCAAGCTTGCCTTCCACGCCAAGGAAAGTCCCATCCGGACACGGGACGAAGTCTTCAATCTTGTATCTTCATAGTCCAGGAGTCCGGCTATCCGGACACCCCCTAATCAAGGACTTCCTCACCTGTATTTACAACAAAGTGAGTGGGAGCTCTGTAGCATTTCTAATATTATATATGTGGATGCCATATTGTTGATTAGAAATGATATAGAATTTCTGGATAGCGTAAAAGGATAAATAAGAGTTTTTCAATGAAAGCTCGGTGAAGCTGCTTATTGGGCATCAAGATCTATATAGATAGATCAAGACGCTTAATTGGACTTTCACAAAGCACATACCTTGATAAAGTTTTGAAGAAGTTCAAAATGGATCAGTCAAAGAAAGGGTTCTTGCCTGTGTTACAAGGTGTGAAGTTGAGTCAGACTCAATGCCCGACCACTGCAGAAGATAGAGAGAAAATGAAAGTCATTCCCTATGCCTCAGCCATAGGTTCTATCATGTATGCTATGATGTGTACCAGACCTGATGTGTGCCTTGCTATAAGTCTAGCAGGGAGGTACCAAAGTAATCCAGGAGTGGATCACTAGACAGCGGTCAAGAACATCTTGAAGTACCTAAAAAGGACTAAGGATATGTTTCTCGTTTATGGAGGTGACAAAGAGCTCGTCGTAAATGGTTATGTTGATGCTAGCTTTGACACTGATCCAGATGACTCTAAGTCACAAACCAGATACATTTATGTTGAATGGTGGAGCTGTCAGTTGGTGCAGTTCCAAGAAAAGCGTCGTGGCGGGATCTACGTGTGAAGCAGAGTACATAGCTGCTTCGGAAGCAGCGAATGAAGGAGTCTGGATTAAGGAGTTCATATCCGATCTAGGTGTAATACCTAGTGCATTGGGTCCAATGAAAATCTTTTGTGACAATACTGGAGCAATTTCCTTGGCGAAGGAATCCAGATTTCAGAAAAGAACCAAACACATCAAGAGACGCTTCAACTCCATCCGTGATCAAGTCAAGGAGGGAGACATAGACATTTGCAAAATACATAAGGATCTGAATGTGGCAGACCCGTTGACTAAGCCTCTTCCGCGAGCAAAACATGATCAGCACCAAGACTCAATGGGTGTTAGAATCATTACTGTGTAATCTAGATTTTTGACTCTAGTGCAAGTGGGAGACTCAAGGAAATATGCCCTAGAGGCAATAATAAAGTTGTTATTTATACTTCCTTATGTCATGATAAATGTTTATTATCCATGCTAGAATTGTATTAACCGAAAACTTGATACATGTGTGGATACATAGACAAAACACAGTGTCCCTAGTAAGCCTCTACTACACTAGCTCGTTAATCAAAGACGGTTAAGTTTCCTAACCATAGACATGTGTTGTCATTTGATGAACGAGATCACATCATTAGGAGAATGATGTGATGGACAAGACCCATCCGTTAGCTTAGCATAATGATCGTCAAGTTTTATTGCTATTGCTTTCTTCATGTCATATACATATTACTTTGACTATGAGATATGCAACTCCCGGATACCGGAGGAATACCTTGTGTGCTATCAAACGTCCCAACGTAACTGGGTGATTATAAAGATGCTCTACAGGTATCTTCGAAGGTGTTTGTTCGTTTGGCGTAGATTGAGATTAGGATTTGTCACTCCGAGTATCGGAGAGGTATCTCTGGGCCCTCTCGGTAATGCACATCATAATAAGCCTTGCAAGCTATGTGACTAATGAGTTAGTTGCAGGATGATGTATTGCGGAACAAGTAAAGAGACTTGCCGGTAACGAGATTGAACTAGGTATGAAGATACCGACGATCGAATCTCGAGCAAGTAACATACCGATGACAAAGGGAATAACGTATGTTGTCATTAAGGTACGACCGATAAAGATCATCATAGAATATGTGGGAACCAATATGAGCATCCAGGTTTCGCTATTGGTTATTGACCGGAGAGGTGTCTCGGTCATGTCTACATAGTTCTCGAACCTGTAGGGTCCGCACGCTTAACATTCGATGACGATTTTGTATTATATGAGTTATGTGATTTGGTGACTGAATGTTGTTCAGAGTCCCGGATGAGATCACGGACATGACGAGGAGTATCGAAATGGCGTGAGGTAAAGACTGATATATAGGGCGATGGTATTCGGACACCGGAACGGGTTCCGAGCATCCCCCCGGTAACTACATGGGCCTAATGGGCCAAGAAGGAGACAGACCAGCCCCTAAGGGGCTGGTGTGCCCCATGTAGGGCGAAATAGGAGGAGAAGGACAGAGGAGAAGAGAGAAAGGAAGGGGAGGAATTCGGCCTCCCCCTTCCTTCTCTTCCCCCTCCTCCTTCCTTCCCCCTCTAGAAGACATGGTAAGGGGGGCCGAATAGGATTAGGGCCCCAAGTAGGATTCGTCCTACTTGGGCGCCCCCTTGGCTGCCCCTCTCCCTCCCACCCATATATATGAGGGGGGAGGCGCCTAGAACACACAACAACATCTTTTAGCCGTGTGCGGCGCCTCCCTCCACAGATTACACCCTTAGTCATATCTCCGTAGTGCTTAGGCGAAGCCCTGCGTGGATCACTTCACCATCACCGCCACCACGCCGTCATGCTGAAGGAACTCTCCCTCGACACTTTGCTGGATTAAGAGTTCGAGGGATGTCATCAAGCTGAACGTGTGCAGAACTCGGAGGTACCGTACATTCGATGCTTGATCGGTCGGAACGAGAAGAAGTTCGACTACATCAACCGCGTTGTCAAACGATTCCGCTTTCGGTCTACGAGGGTACATAGACACACTCTCCCCCTCTTGTTGCTATGCATCTCCTAGATAGATCTTGCGTGAGCCTAGGATTTTTTTTTGAAATTGCATGCTACGTTCCCCAACAGAAATGTTAACGGAGGAGGCCAGAACAGAACATCGACAACATCCACATCATCATCTTCATCTTCATCCACAAACCCTAGGCGCCACCATTTTTCCATCTCTATAGCCACCATCACCACCATAGTGCTTCCGCATCTAGTTCATAGTTGTAATCATGCATCGCACAAGGCATCCATTGTAAGACATATTTGCCATCAATCAATCTTCAAGATGTGTTCTTCAATGTTTTCTTCTCGCGATCCGATCTCTAGGTGTGAGTAGTTCGGTAAGGTATGTGTTGTGGCAGGAGCCTTGCAACCCTCTATATTTGTTGCAGGGATCAATGGAAGGGCTTTGAATTAACAACCCGTATGTGTGAAATAAAATTGTTCCGTAGATTTCTCTTGTCTTGTCCGTGATCTTCATCCCTATAGGTACCCAGGATCATGGAGTTCTCAGACCTGTGAGGCTAGGAGCAAGGTGACTGTGAAGTGTTATACCAAACATTGGTGACAGTAAGGTTCAGTAGGGTAACATGGATCGTATCCTTGGGAAACGTGAGGTGTAGTCATCAAATGCCAAAAGCCATTATCTGATTTCATTTTCTTAATTATCGAGGCAACCCCGCGCGATGGATAGGGCCAACAGTAGGACAACTGATTCTTGATGCAAGACTTGTGCCGCTCAACATGTTATTTTGACACACACCCCACTTCGGTTCGTAACAAGCACATCTCGATGGGTGACTTTGAGCACACAAATTAAGATCATATCTGGGCCAACACAAATAAGCTCGCTAGAGACTATCGCTTCAAGGGAATCTTCCTCACGCAGGTTCGATAACTCAGGGTCACCTATGGGGAAATAGGTGCGGGATGCACTTTTTGGTTCCATTACCGAATCAATAAAAGGAGGTATCAGTAGCGAACCACCTCAAAGTTATCTTTCTGGTCAATCTATTGAGCCATCCCTATAAGTGTCACAAACAGCCCTAGAGTTCGTACTACAAGAACACCATATGATATGCATCAATCAACTGTAATGTCACCTACATACTCCAATGTCACCACAAGTATCCATGTGTCAATTATTCAATATGCACCAAACAATTTCGGATTCATAATATTCAATCCAACACAAAGAACTTCAAATAGCACCCTAAAGTTTCTATCGGAGAAAGTAGGAAGAAAACGTGTATCAATCTCTATGGCTAGAGTACCCCAATGTCACCTCAGGAATCTGCAAGTTGATTACCAAAACACACATCAAGTTACTCAATAGATTACCCCATTGTCACCACCGGTATCCACATGCAAGACATACATCAAGTGATCTCGAATACAAAATATTCAATCTGATAATAATGGAACCTTAAAGAGCAAGACTCAATTCATCACAACAAAGATGGAGAGGGAAGAACACCATATGATCACACTATATTAACAAAGCTCATGGTACATGAAGATCGTGCCCAATCAAGAAAAAGAGCGAGAGAGAGAGAGAGAGAGAGAGAGAGAGAGAGAGAGTGTATGTGACGCCCGGATAATTAAGCTACAGTAGTCCTTTGCTTTTTTTGCGAGGGTGTAATCCTTTGCTAATGATGCCACGTCATCACGATTGCTATTGTTCAACTCGCGTTGATTCGAAATCAGTTCAAATTCAAATTCTAATTAAAGTCAAAATTTAAAGTTTTCATAATGTCAAAACTAAAATGTTAACCGTGTGGCAAATATTCCATAAACACTTATGATGGTGAACCAACATATTTATAAAGTACTTGAATGCCTTAAAATAAATAAAACAGGGACTAAAACAATTAATTAAATGCTTTTTTGAATAATAATAATAATTGCAAAGTATTTTAATTAAACACCAAAAATAAATGTGGCAGTGGCATAAATTACTAATGTCGAATTAGGGGCTAGTATTATATTCTGTAAACCTAAAAATAAAAGAAACTAAAAGAATAACAGAAAATTATAAAATGAAAAAAAAAACAGAAATAAAACAAAGCCCCCTTCCCTTGGGCCACCTAGCCCATCAACCTAGCACGCCTGCATAGCCTAGCCCAGCTCACCCTCATCTCCCTTCTCTGTTCACACAGGGGGATCGTGGCAATGATCCCCATGACCACCGATGGCGCCGTGGCAGCCATCCCGCACCTCCCCGTCGTTTCCCCCGGTGGATAAGAGCATCCCCAAACCCTAACCCTGGTCGGTCCCTCCTCATTCTCCCCTCTGCCTAGCCCCTCATCTAGATCCCCTTCCCCTTCCTCTCCCGACGCATCATCGCCACCGCCGCTCGCCATTGACGCGACCACCGTGTTCTTCGTGCGGCTTCACCGTGCACGTCCGCCTCGCCATGGACTGCCTCGCCCACTGGTGCAACCCGTTGGAGACGGTGAGAACTGCAAAGCCGGAACATTGTCGTTTTCGTCCTCGGACCACCACGGCTCCGCCACCCTGATCTGTCCTCTGCTGCTCCTAACCTCTCGACGGGCCTCCTTGTGCCTTCACTGTGAGCTCCTCCCTCGGGTCCCCCTTTTCCCCTTCGATTTGGATGCCGTAGGTCGCCGTCACCGTCGTGTCCGAACCCCGCTTACGCGTACGTGCAGTAGCTGCTCCTGTTGCTGCGATGCCGCTACTGATGCGCTACTGCCGCTCGCCTGCTAGAGCCGCCCACACCCTCGTCCGACCGCGCCCCTGACGCCCAACGCGCCCCTTGGCCAATAGCCCGCCCGCGCCTGCTGCCACTTTGCCGCTGTCCGCGCACGCCGGCGCTCGCCGCTCGCTAGCTGTGGCTCCTTGCTTGCTGCTTGCCTCTGCTACTTTTCTGCCGCTGTCGCTGCTCGTCCCGCCGTTGCTCTGCTTGCTGCTTAGCTGCCGCTCCGCTGCCAACTGCTGCTGCTCTGCCTTGCCGCTGCGCTGCTGCTTGCAGCTGACCATGGCAAAGGCCATGGCCGTTGTGTGTGTGTGCAGCGTGTGAATGTGTTGTGTGTGTGGTGGCCGCCGGCTCTCTCTGAATGAGGCCGGGGCCCTTTAGTTAGCTATTTAGCACTCCTATACTAGTTAGACTAATTAGTGGTTACATATAGTGCAAATGACATGTGGCCTCCACTTGTAGTTGAAAGATAAATAAGTTTTAAAATATCTAAGCCTATGGCAGGTGGACCCCTCTCCTCTGAATACCCACCTAAAAGGAAAATGCTAAAATATGTGTGAATGACCCAAGGGTCCCATTAGTCCCGTTGACCAGTCAAACTGCTGACAAGGATAACATAGTCAATGACATGCGGGTCCCCTGGGCCCTTTGACTAGTCAACGGTCTCAGTTGACTGCTGACTAGGCAGTCAACTAGACCCCACCTGTCAGCCAGTAAAGCCCCTGCTGCATACACTTCTCTGTCTACACTCGCAATTAAACATTAATTTATTTTCGAATTAAAATAATTTCAGAATATTGCTAAAATTTTGAAAAATCATAGAAAATAATCCATAACTCGGTTGAAAAAGTTTTATACGTGAAAGTTGCTCAGAACGACGAGACGAATTGGAATACGCTCTCCGTTCATCTGTCACATGCCCCTAGCATGGCAAACATGCAACCTTCCCCCTTCGGTTCGTTTGTCCGAAAATGCCAAACTTCGGGGAAACATTCCCGGATGTTATCCCCTTCGCCAGTAACGCGTCACACCGCGTTAGAACACGTCTAGCTCTGCATGTTGTCCTGTTATGCACTTGCTTGCTATGTATTTACTGTTTGTCCCCCCTCTTATCTTCAGTAGACCCCGTGACGGCTGCCAACAACCCCTCCTTCTCGTCTGAGCAACCAGGCAAGCCCCCCCTTTGATCATCCCGATATCGCCCATTCCATTCTCTCATGCTTGCATTAGATTTTGCTACTGTACTTGATTGCTCCTATTCTGATGCATAGCCTGCTTTTGTAACCTGCTTATTATTACCTACCTACTTATCCTAAACTGCTTAGTATAGGTTGGTTAGTGATCCATCAGTGACCCCCACCTTGTCCTTGTTGCCCCTGCTTCATCATCGATGACTCGACCAACGTGATCGACGACCAGAGCCCGACACCTCACATCACATCACGCCCCTTTTTGTTGCTCGACTCTGCAGAGTTACCATCGAGTGCCGAGGGTGGAACCTCATACATCACTCTTGATGAGATCTCTGCAGTGTAGCTATTCGGTCGTGGTGTCAGGACCCCGATTCCAAATCACATCGATCTAGCCGGTAACACCTCATATCACTTTGCGGCCTCACACACGGTATTCCCACGGGTGTCGCCTTACCATGGCCCGGGACCATTTGCATCTTTTGGCTCACGTATATGATAGTGTCTCTAGCATCCATATGACAGAGAACCCGGGCCGACATGGCTAGTCGTGAACCCAAAGCGGCACTAACCCATGGGGACAGGCATACATGAATCAACTTCGAGCATGTCGGTCATCAACGTATGAATCCGGGCTGTAGCACTGGGCTAACAGGACTCCGGTATCCCGGGCTATAGCAGGCTAGGCAGGACTCCGAATATCACCGCGTGACATTTCCCCGAAGGGACAGACATAGGAACGAAGTGAAACACATGCCGCCACATCAAGTGTCCAAAGCAGTAGTCTTTGGGCTAGCGTGGACTCGTGAACCGGTTTTAGCGGACTACTATCGCTCAAGAAGCACTAGACTACATTTCCCCATATGAGAGGCTGCCAAGGATAAACAACTAGATTGTCGGATCCCACACATACCAAGCATTTCAAACATACACACAATATGTTCAATATGTGTAAATACAACATGGCATCACAACATAACTCTACGACTCAAATATTTATTCATTAGGCTCCGAGGAGCGAGATATTACAAACATGGGTCTCATGACCCAACACTCAGAGCATACAAGTCAAAGCACAAGCGGAAGCTAAACATGTCTGAGTACAGACAACTATAAATGAAAAAGGCTGAGAAGTCTGACTATCTACCAGATCCTACCGAGGACACAAGATCGTAGCTGAGGTAACAAGCTAAACGTCGAAGTCCAAGCAAAACTACTAGCGAGACTGACGTCTCTCTGCAAAACATAAAATAAGCAAACGTGACTACAAACGTACTCAGCAAGACTTACATCAGAACTATCTACATATGCATCATTATCAACAAAGGGGGTGGTGGAGTTTGACTGCAGCAAGCCAGCTTTGACTCGGTGGCTATCCTATACTACGACTGCAAGTAACTCTTTTGAGGTGGCGCACACGAGTCCACATATTCACCATATCAATACACCATTATGGATCCGCTCCCGTCTCCCTACGAGAACGCCATCCATAGCACTCACGCTTATCTTGCGCATTTTAGAGTATCCACTTTCACTTGTCTATGAACTGATATAGGCAACCCAGAAGTCCTTTACCGCGGACACGGCTATTCGAATAGATCATATTAACCCTGCAGGGGTGTACTTCTTCACACACTCTCTCACCACTTACCGTCGTTTACACGACATGTACTCGGCAACCTTCAAGCGGAAGCCCAACGTGGGTGTCGGCCACGGCCTACCTAAACACTCAAGTCTCTAGTCCAGTTTATCGCCTATTCGGGTTCCATCCGCAGGCGTCCGCCGAGGTTTCCACTAACGGCCCCGAGCGATGTGTGCAGGGTTCCCGAGATACCAAGCGGGCATTCGGTTGCACCGGCCACGGTGTATCTACCGCATCATAGCCCACCCCTAGGGTCAGCGCTACACACGGCCTCCAACACATATCCTACAAACACCGTAAACTAGTTGCAACTCCCGGACGAGAAAACAAGGGTGGTTAAGAAAGCCGAGAGGGTCCATTGGTTTGGGCCCAATGTGTGGTAGTAACTGCCTCATGGATCACAAACACGAACTCAGTTCACGAGGACGGCTGCAATGAGACAACCCACCATGTACTCCTACATGGCCTCTCACCGCTACCTTTACCAAATCGTGTTCACACACTTAGCTCACACACAGTAGGACATGTTCACACACCTCCGATTCATTCCGATGAATCAGACTGACTCAACTCTAAGCAGAGCAGGCATGACAAACAAGCATGAATGAGTAGGCACAACAGGCTCAAACAACTCCTACTCATGCTAGTGGGTTTCATCTATTCTTGTGGAATGACAGTCATGCAGAGGATAAAGGGTTCAGCTACCGCAGCAAGTAACAGATAAATCGTTGTTGTCCTAATGCAGTAAAAGAGAGTAGGAGCGAGAGAGTGGGATTGTATCGGAATGAACAAGGGGTTTTGCTTGCACAGCACTTCAAGATAATATAGCTCTTCATCGGTGTCATCGATCTCATCGTCGAAACCACGTCTATCGAGAGGAACAACCACCGACAAACAAGAAGAAACACAATCAATGCAATGCACAAACAAATGAATGACATGTCATGTTAAGGAACTGAATTGACCTAATGCAGCAGTAAGCCAAGTTAATTGAAGTGGAATTCAAACAAGGTTAAACTCCAACTCCAAATGCTAGTTCATAAATTACCCTAATCATGATTCATCCTATTCAGTGAGGTTAACTTGATCAAACATGCATGAAAATGGTACAGATGGATAGATTGGATTTTTCTGATAATTTTTCATATATAAATTATTTCAATCTGAGCTACGGTTGAATTACTACGAATTTTAGAAGTTTAGAATATTTTCTGGAATTTCCTGAATTAAAATAAATCCAGAAAATGTATTACTGCGTCAGCATTGCGTCACTATGACGTCAGCGGGTCAAATGCGGCGGTCCAGGTCAAACCCTGACCTGTGGGTCCATTGTGTTTAACTAAACTAAACATGATTTAATCTGTGTGGTTAAATATGGGCGTGGGGCCCATCATGCGTGTCACTAAAGTTAATTAACTAGCCCATTAGGGCTTAATTGCCGCCACGTCGGGCGGTTAACGTCGGGGCTAACCAGGCACGGCGGCTTTCGCCGTTCCGGCGATTCCGGCGACGGGAGCGAGCGGGGCTTATACCGTTGGAACGGTCGCGACGCGGTGCGTCCAACGGTGGCTGCGGCTGGAGCTGTGGTGGCCGGGGGCGACGACTACGGTGGCCTTGGCGGCGGCCGGAACTCGGGCCAGCGCAGGCGCGGGGCTACGCTCGACTAGCGAGCGAGCTGAGAGGCTGGGCGGGCTCCTGGGAGCTCCACAAGCCCAGGGCCGTGCTCGGACGCGAGGTCAGTGACCTACCACGACGGCGGGCGACAACCGCGGGCGGCGGGAGCTTGGCAGGGCGCGAGGTCGGTAGCGACGAAAGCGACCAGGGAGTAGGGGAAACAACGACGGAGCTCACCGGGGTCGGCGCGGATCAGTGGGCTCGGGGCGGCTCGGAGGTGTCGAATCTGCGGCGGCGATCTCCGGTGCCCGAGGTTGAAGACGAGGCAAAGGCGGCGTTAGGGGCATCCGACGTCGCGCTGCTCGGTGTGGAGGTCGAGGTGAAGCGGCGGAGCTCTTGGTAAGCTCGAGAGGTCGAGGGGCAGCGATGGCTGCGTCTGGCGAGCGGCGGCGAGCGTGCTCGGTGCGTCTGTAGAGAGAAACGAGAGGAGGGGCGGCGTTCGAGAGAGAGAGAGAGGGCCGGGGGTCCAGAGCGGCGCCGAGGAGGGCTTGAGGCGTCGTGGTGGCCTCGACGCAGAGCGAGCAGCTCGGTGGCGTGGCGCTTCACGCCCCATCGCTGTCCTGCCTCGCCATCTTGGCAGAGGTGGAAGATGATTGCAACGGCAGTGGGCGGGCAATTTGGAGGAGCCGGGCGGTGGGCGCCTGTAAGTTTGGCTGTAGGTTTCTCTCTCTCTTTTTCTAATTATTTCAGTTTTCTATTATTCTGTAAATTTCAGGGCTTTATTAAAAATACCTATGCACTTTCAAAATCATGAGACTGTTTATGGCCACTATTTGGATTATTTCCAATAACCGTAATTTCAGTTCATGAATATTTGGACATTTAATATAATATATAAAATTTAAATGCCCAAATGCAAATAAGGTATGATTTAAATCCAGAGCCCAATATGTCATGGAAAAATGTGCATCACCTCTGTTTCTTGTTTCGGCATTTTTCAAGAATGATGAACATTTTTGGAAGTCATTTGGATTTCTTTGAAATATTTTGGTTGAACCTAGTGAATTCCTTTAATGCTAAGGTTTGAACATCCCCATTTCAAATTTCTTTAAAAATTTAAACATGATGACATGAATGCCTTAATGCAACTAATGACAAACAAATTCTAGGGCTGTGACACGTGGTCATTGTCGGTGTCAAAACCGGCGGATCTCGGGTAGGGGGTCCCGAACTGTGCGTCTAGGCGGATGGTAACAGGAGACAAGGGACACGATGTTTTTACCTAGGTTCGAGCCCTCTAGATGGAGGTAATACCCTACTCCTGCTTGATTAATATTGATGACATGGGTAGTACAAGAGTAGATCTACCACGAGATCAGAGAGGCTAAACCCTAGAAGCTAGCCTATGGTATGATTGTTGTTCGTCCTAAGGACTAAAACCCTTCGGTTTATATAGACACCGAATAGTGTTAGGGTTACACAGAGTCGGTTACAATGGTAGGAAATCTACATATCCGTATCGCCAAGCTTGCCTTCCATGCCAAGGAAAGTCCCATCCGGACACGGGACGAAGTCTTCAATCTTGTATCTTCATAGTCCAGGAGTCCGGCCAACGGTGATAGTTCGGCTATCTGGACACCCCTAATCCAGACTCCTCAAGAGCCCCTAAACCAGGCTTCAATGACGATGAGTCCGTGCAAGCATATTGTCTTCGCATTGCAAGGCGGGTTCCTCCTCCAAATACTTCATAGAAGATTTTGAACACAAGGATAGTGTCCGGCTCTGCAAAACAAGTTCCACATACTACCGTAGAGAGAATAACTTTTGCACAGATCTGCTGTCGTATTCCGCGGCGTGACATCACACCACGGCTAGGCCTTTATACGAATCATTTTTACTATTCCTCCTCAGCACATTTAGCGAGGCGGTTTCCTTGGCATGTCTTATCAAAGCGTAGATCGTGCCCCCTTATTCCGGTATTCTCATCAATACGGACATGGGTAACCCAACCGTGCCCGTTGGCACGCCTCCTCTATCGAAGGCGAGTTCCAATCGACCAAGGGGAGGGCTCTTGGTATTCGACCTCTTTATAATGAGACCAAGGCCCTCTTCTTTTTTCCACCCTCCATCGAATTCGCCTCGCGCTTCGAGTTCTAACACCCAAAGCTTCAAATTTAGGCGCTTCGGACCTTTGATGATGTCCGGCTCCGACCAGCTCGGCCGATGGATGTCTTCTTCCGTCACGAAGAAGATGTGCTAAAGTTGCGAGACGCCAGTATCTAACCGCGAGATTTCGATAGGCTGCCCGCTCCAGGCAGGTCATTCCCACTCCCAAGGCGGCGAGGCGTGGTGTTCGTGTCTCACTTCCTTGGGTTTAGGCTTCCGACGGATCCCTTTGTCTTGGGGCTCATGTTTTATTATGGGCTGGATTTCCATGACTTGAATCCGAGTCCATCCTCCATATCTCGTCATTCATTGTCGTATGTGAAGCCTTCCTCCATATTACCCCTCACTTTGGATTGTGGCTCAAGACCTTCAAGGTGGAGCCGAAGATGATCGAGGGGCAAAAAGCAGAGTGCGGAGGGGCGGTCATAAGCAAGTGTGCTGATGCTCCGTGGCCCGAGGGATCTTTTCAAGAGGAGCTTGGTTCGTGGCAACGGGAGTGGTTTTATATCACCACTCCCAGGGGCACCAAATGGGTGGCGCCACCCGCCTTCCGCTCAGTCCACCATAGCGGTGGCATCATGGATCAACCGGGGCTCGACTGGGGCCGTCCAAGGACGTTCCTCATTGCGGGCCGTGTTGAGACCTCAAGAAAGAGAGATCAATCTGGTCGTGGCGGCGCAGGTTATGCTGATTCGAGCCTTCGCCTGCAAACATCGCCCCCCTCCGTCTGTGGGAGTTTAATCTGGAGGGACCACGAGCTCTCCAACATTTTATGGGCGCGACGCCCAAGGAGATGTACAAACTGTTCTTCGGATCACAAGAGAAGTGTCCGGACTTGACCGAGGACGCAGGTCTAAGCTGCAATCACCCAGATACTCAAGTAAGTAACCTCAGAATCGGACAGGCTGTTCATTCATTTATCATATATATGCCCTTTAAGGAGCCGTTTCTTGAACAGGAGTGGATAGCCAAGGCAAAGTTGATAAGGTGTCCGGCTCCCCTCCCAGAGACCACGCCGGATCCCATGCTGACCAAGATGTTGAAGGCCGCGCCTTTTAAAGAAGGCGAAGGGGGGAGCAGGGAAGCAACTGCCTCCGTGAAGGAGGCTTTCAAGGAAGAGGGGATCAGGGATCCTCCCCTCCAAGGGGAGAAGAGGACCGCTTCCGAAGACCCGAAGCCAAGGCCTCAAAACGGGGAAAGAAGTCTTCGTCAGAAAGTCCGGCGCCGGGAAGTACCCCAGCCGCACTATTTCCCCAAGGGATCATCCTCCAATGAGCCATAAGTAAGAAGAAGGGGTCCTATGAATAAAGAACATCCACAGATTTATTTCAAGATAACCAAATTGTACCTTGTAGTTCGGATCTCAGCCCTTCTCGTGAGCTCGTCTTGAGGATCTTCGTCCGGAGATGATAGAGAGCGGCGCGCTCCACCTATCGCGCCTTCGGCGAGGTGGGCGACCATGAAGTGTCGCCACGGAGAGTTTCCCGAGTCCGGCGGGGCGGCGGTCCGCTCAAGCGGGCGTGCGGTCGGAGGAGTGAAGGACCTGCTCGGGCGAAGTATATCTCGAAGATCACCGTGCGCTAATGGCTACGGTAATTGAAAGAATTGCATCCGCTGAGAGCGGATTGCATGAAGCCGCCATAAGTTTACTGACGGGATTTGAGGTACGAAAAAAATGATGTACCTTCTGACAGTTGTTCATAAAGAATGCGCCCTGTATAGATAGTAGCCCCTGAGACTCAGTATGCTGTCACAACTGACGGCGTGCCGAGGATCATAATCTCAGTACTAACATGTCATCGTTCCTATTTAGGTGGCGGGGCGTCCGGTGGCTAGCCAGACTGATGAATTTGCCGAACTAAAGTGGCAACTTGACGAGGCGGATGCGGACATTGCGCTGGTCAGTAAACGGTTTGACGAGTCACAAGGTATGCGAATTCTCCGCGGACACCTGGTAAGGGAGCTTGACGCCCATGCCTTACTACTTGTATGCTTTGATGCAGACGGTGTCACTGCTGTGGAGAGGCTGCGGGCGGAACTTGCCCGAGCTAAAGAGCAAGCTCGAAAGAGTAATGCGGCCGCTTTAAAGGTGACCTAAGAGCTGAAAGCCGAACGAGCTGCTCACTGCTGAAGCAAAGAGGAAATGGTCAATTTGGCCCTGAAACTGAAGAATACTACCGACCGCTGCGAGGTTCTTGAAAAAGAACGTCAAGCGGAACAAGAGGACCTGAAAAAGGCCACCGCCGAATCCAAGGATGCCCGTTCCGCTATGAGAGCTGCCAAGGAGGAGCTGAGTCAGGCCGGGGATATTGCGGCTGAAAACCGTTTCTGCTGCGGAGGAAATATACGGATCCGAAGTATGCTCAGTTGGACAAGCTGTGGAGTTCGGAGGATGCTTATCTGGACTTAGCGGCGAGCGCTGCAGACGCGATTGAGCACTTTCGAGGCCAGAAGGGGCACAGAAGGGAAGAGCTATTTTGGTTGCAATTCCATAGTCTGGAGCGTCCTCTTCCGTTGGCCGATCGGTTGGCCGAGTGGGCCGAGCTGAATCGATTATCCGGACTTGCCATGAAGCATGTCATGACTCATTTGTGGCCAGGCGGACCCCAGCCGAAGAGTTATTTTGGCTTAGTGTAGCAGTTCCTTGCGCGGTATCGTGTCGGCGCAATGAAGCGGTCGGCGTGTATTGAGGGGGGGGATGGATCTTGCCGTGTCAAGGCATACTGGGCTGAGATGAAGGCCACCGATATTGCGTCCCCAGATTCAGACGGCAGCCGAGTACCAGTCGAGCGCTATTTTGAGGAAGTTCTTCCGGGCGCTCGTTTAATAGAGACGTAGTGCTCGAAGGATGTTATGTTTGAATGACATGTATAATTTTATGAAACAACATTTCAGTTTAATGTAAGAGCTTTTTATACTTGTGCCTTCAAGTAGCAAACTACCTCCTGTGCGGCCGTTGATGTATATATGTATATAACCTGAAAGATGGCAGTCCTCGGCTTCAGCCCCCACGCACATAGTGCGGGGTGTTTCTTGAAAAGTCGGCGCTTTCACACTTAATCAACGTCTTGGCCCTATAAAGGAGGTGGTGGCGTAGCAAACTAGGCAACCGGACTATAATGCTTTATCACTTTCACTTAGCCATAGGAGTTCGATGGTGGGGCTACTATATAGCCCACAGGGGCACCGCACTCTCCCGAATTTAAAAGTGCGTATGTGCTCGACCGAAAACAGTCCTTCGTTAATGCGGAGGAATTCTAAACATTCGGTGAGTCATCGAGTGGTTGACCAGTCTCGCTATATCATGACAATCGGTTTTCGGCTTTCTCTCTTGAGGTGCTCGCCCGGCGAACCGGGCACAATCACGATAGTTCTCCACAGTGCCGTGTTAGCCGATAGAACGGAACGTAAGGCAGCAAAACACGAGAGCCGGGCAAACCCAACATTTGACCAAAGACATGATTCGAGCTGACGCATATAAGGCCTAACTCGAGGCGCGAACACTCCCTAAGGTATTCGGTCTTTTATAAAGCGGGCGAACAATGCCCTTGGTAACAAGCCCCGGTGTCCGTGCGTGCAAAATTCACGACGCGCCGATGCCAAAACGCTAGCCTCCTCCTCGGTTATAATAAGAGACCGGGGATGAGTAACAACAAGAGACAGTGAAAAAGGTTTACGCGGGGTCTTAATCTGAAAAGAATCCTTGCGGCGGGTCCTCGCCGCTGCGCTCGCTACCGTGTTCCGTTGTGCCAGTATCACGACGGGTATAGCACGGCGTTCATCTGTAAAGAGAGGAAATTAGTTTAAAAGATCGCTAAAATGTAATTGGAAATAAAATAGAGTATGATTCAAAAATGAGTAAAATTGAGCTTTATTGTCTCTTGTTGTACATCGTGGAGCCCTTGTAAGGGGGTGCGCGGCTAGTAAGCATCATGTTTATTTATGCGGACTCGCCTAACCGTGTCCGGGTCCGAACGACCTGCTTTAGACGCTTTTGGCCAGCAAGGCCGTATTAGTGTGAGGCTGTTAAGGCAGTCTCACATTCTTTCCTTGAGGGACACGCGCAACTTCCCTTTAATGAAATGATGCCTCGTGGACCGGGCATTTTAAGTTTAAGAGATGCATAATGCGGCATCGCATTAAAGCGGGCGAAAGCTTAGCGTCCCAGTAGTGCTTGATGGCTACTTTTAAATGGGGCGATGTGGAAGACCAACTTTTCCCGACGGAAGTTGTCGGGTGAGCCGAACATAACTTCCAATAGTAGGGAGCCCGTACAATGGGCATATGTGCCTGGCATTATTCCTTGGAAGGAAGTGTTGCTATGGCTAATCCTGTTTGGGTTTATCCCCATGTTGAGGATTGTGTCCTGAAATAGCAGGTTTAAATCACTGCCGCTGTCCATTAGGACTTGCGTAAATTAAAGACCGTCGATTATAGGTTCTAGTATCAAGGCAGTCCATCCTGCGTTCCGGATACTTTCGGAGTAGTCCTGATGGTCGAAGGTAATTGGTTTTGACAACCAGTGATGGGACTCACTGGGGTAGATTGTGCGGTAGCGTAATTCAATGGGTGTCGCTCTGTTTTCCCCTTTTGTTACTTGAAGTAAGTTTACTGTTTTGACCTCTTGTGGGAAATTCTTTTGTTTTCCGGGGCTCTGCTTGTGGTGCTCATCATCATCCTCACTTGGTGTGTCGAGCCCCTTGTGTTCGGCGTTGAGTCTACCGGACTGCTTGAAGACCCAACAATCTCTGTGGTAATGGTTTGCAGGCTTCCCGGGAGTACTGTGGATTTGGTATATCTTGTCCAAGATTTTGTTTAAGTTGGATAGCTCGTCGCTATTGTCCTTAAGGGGTAGTTTTTTATTGTTCTGTCGTGAGCTTTTGAATCCGGCGTTGACTGCCGCACTCTTTGGACCGTTCCCCTTAATCCGGCGCTGGTCCTTGCTGCGTCGTGGTTTCCCATTCCCATCCCTGACTTTGGATGTACTTGGGTCTGGTATCGCATCTTGCTAGCCAGCTATCCTCTCCGCATAAAGCGGGTCATGACGCTTGTTAGTGCGGCCATTGTTCTTGGCTTTTCCTGGCCAAGGTGTCAGCAAGCCATTCGTCTCGGACGTTGTGTTTAAAAGCTGCTAAGGCTTGGCGTCCGGACAATCGACTATTTGGTTCTCTTTGGTGAGGAACCTGTTCGAAATTTTGAGCTGACTCTCCGGCTGTTGGGTTATGTGACTTAGATCGTCTGCGTCCCGAGGTCGGACATAGGTTCCCTGGAAATTGGCCCGAAAAGCATCCTCAAGCTCTTCCCAACTACCAATGGTGTTTTTGGGGAGGCTTTTAAGCCAATGCCGGGCTGGCCCTTTGAGCTTGAGGGGTAGGTATTTTATGGCGTGGAGATCATCTCCTCTGGCCATGTGTATGTGGAGGATATAATCCTCAATCCAGACTCGTGGTGCATCGTTCCGTCGTAAGCCTCTATGTTTACGGGTTTGAATCACTGAAATTCATGATCCAAACCTCATCGGTGAAACATAGAGGTGCGCGGCACCCCGTATGTTGGGTGTGCCGTGATGTTCAGATATTTGGCGTGATGTATTGCTCGCTGAACTTGTTTCCTTGGCCCGTAGATAGATCTAACGGGCCATCCTTTTGGTACGAATCCTTATGCGGATCGCGTGCGGCTTGTGTGCGCGCGCGCTTGCCGCTCTCGTTTGCCATGTGGTCTTCTATCCGACCCGGCGGCCTCTTTGTTTTTGATCGTGGGGCTCTCGGCCTCCTCATCGAATTCAGGCGATGGTTGCACTTTGGGTAGCTCTTTGCTTGGCGGTTGTTGCCATATTTGTCTGCGGTGTTGAGTGATTCACTCCATCTCATTCGGTCGTCTTCCACCGCTCGAGCCTCTGTTTACCTTTTTCAAGCTACGCCGCGATGGAGGAGCTCTTTGTGGAGGTTCTTCGATCCAATGACGTGTCCGGCGTGAGATCGTCCGGACTATTGTCCTTGCCGGGACGGGTTGTTTGTCCGAGTTGGCCTGTTCGGATGGTTGCTCAATGGCATGTTCATCGTCGGCGGCTCACCCTGCTCTATGGCTGGAGTCCGTGTGGGCGCTATCTTTGTCGAGGTGGGGTTTTGAGCGCGCTTACGCCGCTTTGACTTCTTCCCGAGGGAATTTTCTTTTCAGCGTCTCGCCGTTCCTCGTTATCGCTTCCCTTAGGTGTGTCCACCATATATATATATATCGTAAGTTGAGGTGGGCATCCGATTGCCACGTGGGCGCTGGTTCTTAGTCGCCTCCGTAAATCGTCCATATCGTCGATGTCCTCGAGTCGAAGTCGAGCATGTCTGTTAAGTCATCGGCAAGTGGCTACAAAGTGGGTGGTGGGTGGGTGTTGAATTTCTTTGTCGTCGAATCCCAACCTTCCCGACCGTAGTTCGCCAGGGCTCCCGACAAAGAGAGAGACTTTAATGAGTTCGGATATCGCCAAAAGGCGAGTCTTTGAAAGATGTCCGCGGCGGTGAACTCCATAACCGCACCCGCCGGATTCGACTAGCGGGCGCGGAGGTTCGGAGTCCGGAAAGGAGTCCCGCACCTGGGAGTCACGAGCTTTGCAAAGGACGGGGATGGTGTTCGGCTCAATCGCCATAGAGATTTCAGCCCCGGGCGGTGTCCAACCAACCGCCCTCGATCGGGCTAAACCGCCCGGATTAAGGGTCGGAGCGGCCTCGTGTGTAGCCTCGAGGGCATCGCTCGTGGCAGAGCTAGATCGCACCCATCGAGACAAGGCGGCACGCTCGGCCGTGGCACGAATCCGTTGAAGATCAAGTCTCCGCGACATCGGTCGATAGTTCAAGCTTCCAAATCTGACTGATGGCGGGGGCATAGCTTTGACCTGCTACGATGGCCTAGCGAATTGGCCCGCAGCAAAGCCGCCGAATCTGAAGATCTGTCCGGGAGAAAAGTCTCACCACTGGACTGCGTTGTTCTTGATGATTGAAGGAGCCATCGGGCCTATAGGTGACGACAGAGGAACTCTCAATGAAAGCACCAATGTCGGTGTCAAAACCGGCGGATCTCGGGTAGGGGTCCCGAACTCGCGCCTAGGCGGATGGTAACAGGAGACAAGGGACACGATGTTTTTACCCAGGTTCGGGCCCTCTCGATGGAGGTAATACCCTACTCCCGCTTGATTAATATTGATGACATGGGTAGTACAAGAGTAGATCTACCACGAGATCGAGAGGCTAAACCCTAGAGGCTAGCCTATGGTATGATTGTTGTTCGTCCCTACGGACTAAAACCCTTCGCTTATATAAACACCGAATAGGGTTAGGGTACACAGAGTCGGTTACAATGGTAGAAATCTACATATCTCAGATCGCCAAGCTTGCCTTCCACGCCAAGGAAAGTCCCATCCGGACACAGGACGAAGTCTTCAATCTTGTATCTTCATAGTCCAGGAGTCCGGCCAACGGTGATAGTTCGGCTATCCGGACACCCCCTAATCCAGGACTCCTTCAGTCATTGAGGGTGGTTCCTCTTTCACCATTCTCGATACGGCTCTGTCGTGCAACCCCTCAAGTGTGAACCTCAAGGGTGGTTCCTCTTATGTTCACCTTGATGATTACATCGAGTGGAATCCACCAGGGGTGATTCCTCGGGTTTTCCCCTTGATGTATGGACACACAGTTACCTTGACTCTACTTGAGACCATTGTGAAAGTCGGGCGGGCCCGGAGAGCACCCGTGCGATGTGACGGTGGCGGCTGGCTGTTGAGCGGTATCACCCAAGAGGGGGTGATAGCTCCGGACTTGTCCTGACAGCCGTCACTACTTTAATTGTTAATGCACTAACAGGTTTGGGTATTTGTTCTGAGTTGGCCTTTGGCCTTTACGCACTAACCACCACGCGAGAATAGTTATGGGCCTCGACGTCGTGGCATCAGCCGAAGCTTTATCAGACGTCCAGTTCAGCTTTGTGGCACGGTCGGATCGTGCTGGCCATCCGAGGCGGTGTTGGTATTCACCCTGCTCGCAATGACCCGGAGTGCAACAGGCGATGGGCCCAGACCCCGAAGCGCTTAGGATGTAGATCGGCGGGGACCTCTCTGCTGAGCCTAGGTAGGGCTGCGACGTGTTGATCTTCCGAGGCCGGGCATGACCCAGGAAAGTGTGTCCGGCCAGAGTAATCAAGCGTGTTGGAAAACGTGGTGCACCCTGCAGGGAAGACATATATTCGAATACCGTGTCCACGGTAATGGACGTTCAGACTTGTATCCGGATCTTATACAACTAGAAATGGATACTTGATTTGTGATGGATATGTAGCCCCCGGATTGCTTCCTCGTAGGGAGTCGAGGAAGGATCTCTAGGCTTTATTACTACAACATGCTTGTTAATATTAAAATGCTATTCCTTAATCTTCTACATGCTGCAAGATGCTTGGAGCTGCTTGAAGATGCTAGTCTTCGATAGCCTAGGCCTTCCCCTCTATTCTGGCGTTCTGTAGTTCAGTTCACAGATACAACCCTTCCATTTGATACCAATGCATACTTAGTATAGATCTGATGCTTGTGAGTACTTTGGATGAGTACTCACGGTTGCTTTGCTACCCCTTTCCCCCCTTCTTTCTTCTTTCCGGTTGTTGCAACCAAATGGTGGATCCCAGGAGCCAGATGCCACCCTAGTCGACTACTACTACCAGCCGGAGGGTGCATACTACTACGTGGAGACCGCCGACGACCAGGAGTAGTTAGGAGGTCCCAGGCAGGAGGCCTTGCCTCTTCGATCGTTGATGTTTGTGCTAGCCTTCTTAAGGCACCCTTGTTTAACTTATGTCTGTACTCAGATATTGTTGCTTTCGCTGACTCTCTTGTGTATTGAGCTATGTATTCGAGCCCTCGAGGCCCCTGACTTGTAATATACAGCTTGTATTATTTTATTTATGTCTAGAATTGTGTTGTGATATCTTCCCGTGAGTCCATGATCTTGATCATACACGTTTGCGTGTATGATTAGTGTACGGTCGAGTCGGGGGCGCCATAGTGTAGGATCGAAAGTATGTCTAGAGGGGGGTGATTAGACTACTTGACCAAATAAAACCTAACATTTTCCCAATTTAAGTTGTAGGTAGATTTTAGCGATTATGACAAGTCAAGCAACACCCTACACATGCAAATCTAAGAGTATATAACCAAAAAGTAAGACATTGCACATGTAAGTAAAGGAAGGGCTTGGAGAAGGCGAACGCAATGGGGACGTAAAGATTTTTGGCATGGTTCCGATAGGTGGTGCTATCGTACATCCACATTGATGGAGACTTCAACCCACGAAGGGTAACAGATGTGCGAGTACACAAAGGGCTCCATCCACGAGGGGTCCACGAAGAATCAACCTTGTCTATCCTACCATGGCCATCGCCCACGAAGGACTTGCCTCACTCGGGTAGATCTTCATGAAGTAGGTGATCTATTTGCCCTTACAAACTTCTTGGTTCAACTCCACATCATGCCGGAGGCTCCCAAGCGATACCTAACCAATCTATGAGACACCACTCTCTAAAAGGTAATAGACGGTGTGATGATGATGAACTCCTTGCTCTTGTGCTTCAAATGATAGTCTCCCAACACTCAACTCTCTCTCACAGACTTAGCTATGGTGGAAGGAGGATTTGAGTGGAAAGCAACTTGGGGAAGCTAGAAATCAAGGTTCAAATGGTAGGAATGGAATCTCTTGATCTCAACACATGAGTAGGTGGTTCTCTCTCAAAAAATGAGTAGTGGAGGTGTAGGCATGTTCTGATGGCTCTCTTACTTAGTAAGAGGGGGTGGACGGGTATATGTAGCCTTCACACAAAATCCAACCATTACACACTTTTGACCCAACTTGGTGGCATCGATCAGAAAATCTCGGTGACACCGACCTGTGTAAATATATGAAAGTTGGGAATCTCGGTGGGACAGACAGAGACATTTCGGATGAAACGATGTGCAATGGTTAGGGAAAACCTTGTTTCGGTGGCACCCCTTGCATCAACTTGGTAGGACCGAAGTGAAGCAATAAGGCAACAGAAAGGTTGGCACACCGTCTCGGTGGGGCCGATTGCCAAACTCGGTGAGACCAAAATAATTGCAACAAGTTACAGAAGGTTTGGCAAGCCGTCTCGGTGGGACCGATTGCACAACTCGGTGAGACTGAAATAATTGCAACTGGTTATAGAAGGTTTGGCAAGCCAGCCCGATGGGACCGAGAACCATATCGGTGAATCTGATTTGTTAGGGTTTGCCCGTGGCAGTGTCTAGATAACTCGATGGGTCCGGATAAGGGAAGTTTCGATGGGGCCGAGTTGTAATGTAAGGTTTTGAACAGATTTGGATAAAGGAAATGGTTGAGGGTTTTGGAGAAATATCACTAAGCACTTGAGCAAATAGATTATTATCAAGACCTCATCCCATTTTAATAGTATTGGCTTATGGACTCAATGTGATCTTGGATCACTTAACCAAAAATGTAGAGTCTTGAGCATTTGCCAATCCATGTCCTTAGCATTTTGAGGGGTCCACAATCACTAGTCCTTGCCATGCCAATCACTTAACTTCCTGAAATCTTTGACTTCAATGGATGTTAGTCCACTGAGATATATGTTTTTATGAATTACCAAAACGAGCCGTGGATTAGTTGCACTTTCGGAGAGAGAGAGAGAGAGAGAGAGAGAGAGAGAGAGAGAGCACATAGCTACTAGTACGTACCCTCAACCTCGACGATGAGATACTCACACATCACCATGAGAATGGATAAGTTGGTGGTGATGCCGATGGAGGACATGTCCCCGGCGGCATCCTGACGCCACCAGACGAGAGGGGGAAGGGCCCCCCTACTTCTTCTTCCTTGGCCCTACGGGGACAGAGGGAGATCTCCCCTAGATTGAATCTCTCTATTATCTTCTATTTTTTGCAACTGTTTTTGGAGCCCTTCGCCGTTTCTTATATTAATGGAGATCCGTAACTTCAATTGGGCTTAAGTTTTGAAGGGATTTTTATCCAGAAATTATCTTTCTTGCGGCGAAAGAATGGCTCCAACCGACCTAAGAGGTGCCCATAAGGCAAGGGGGCGCGCCCAGTTGCCTTGTGGAGCCCTCAGGCACCGTCTTGCGTTGACTCTTTTTCCCAAAAATCACATATACTTCAATAAAAGTCTTTGTAAAGTTGTATCGCGTTTGGACTTCGTTTTATATGGGTTTTCTAAGAAAAAAACATGGAAAAAACAAGAACTGACACTGGGCACTAGATTAATAAGTTAGTCCATAAAAATAATATAAAGGTGCACTGCTACTTCTTGAGCTTGCGTTGATTTTTCCCTTGAAGAGGGAAGGGTGATGCAGCAAAGTAGAGATAAGTATTTCCCTCAGTTAAGAACCAAGGTATCAATCTAGTAGGAGGCACAAGTAGGTCTCCAATCTATGCACCTACACAAACTAACAAACACTTGCACTCAACGCAAAAAAGGGGTTGTCAATCCCTTAATGGTCTCGAACAAGAGTGAGATCTAATAGAGGTAGGTATAAAATATAAATAAAAAGGCAAACTAAAATAAATCTAAATAAATTGCAGCAAGGTATTTTTGGGTTTTTTGGTTTATAGATCTGAAAATATATGATGGAAAATAGACCCAGGGGCTATAGCTTTCACTAGAGGCTTCTCTCTTAAAAGAAAAACATACGGTGGGTAAACAAACTACCGTCGAACAATTGATAGAAAAGCGCAAAGTTATAATGATATCCAAGGCAATGATCATTAATATAGGCATCATGTCCGTGTCAAGTAGACCGAAACGATTCTGCATCTACTACTATTACTCCACACATCGACCACTATCTAGCATGCATCTAAAGTGTGAAGTTCATAAGAACTGAGTAATGCCTTAAGTAATATGACATGATGTAGAGGGATAAACTCAGGCAATATGATGAAAACCCCATCTTTTTACCCTCGATGGCAACAATACAATACGTGCCTCGCTACCCCTACTTTGTCACTAGTTGAGGACACCGCAAGATTGAACCCAAAACTAAGCACCTCTTCCATTGCAAGAAGAACCAATCTAGTTGGCCAAACCAAACCGATAATTCAAAGAGAAATACAAAGATATTTGATCATGCATAAAAGAGTTCAGAAAAGACTCAAATAATTTCATAGATAATCTGATCATAAATCCACAATTCATCGGATCTCGACAAACACACCGCAAAAGAATATTACATCGAATAGAACTCCAAGAACATCGAGGAGAACATGGTATTGAAGATCATAGAGAGAGAAGAAGCCATCTAGCTACTAGCTATGGACCCCTTAGGTCCATGGTAAACTACTCACATTTCATTGGAAGGGCAATACAGTTGATGAAGATGCCCTCCGTGATTGAATCCCCCTCCGGCAGGGTGCCGGAAAAGGCCCCAAGATGCGTCTCATTGGAACAGAGGCTTGCAGCGGCGGAAAAGTATTTTGGTGGATGCCTCTGATAGTTTGGGAATATTCGGGTATTTATGGAGGAAGAATTAGGGTCAGGAGACACCCGAGGGGCCCACAAGCCCCCAGGGCGCCCCCAATGGCGCGTCTAGTAGGCTTGTGGCCTCCTCGACCATCGTCTTACCCCCTCTCCAAGCTCCGTGGATGTCTTCTGGTCCAAGAAAAATCACCGTAAAGTTTTATTCCGTTTGGACTCCATTTGATATTCCTTTTCTGTAAAACTCAAAAACAAGGAAAAACAGAAACTGGCACTGGGCTCTGGGTTAATAAGTTAGTCCCAAAAATAATATAAAATAGCATATTAGTGCATATAAATCATCCAAAACAGATAATATAATAGCATGGAACAATAAAAAATTATAGATATGTTGGAGACGTATCAAGCATCCCCAAGCTTAATTCCTTCTCGTCCTCGAGTAGGTAAACGATAAAAACTGAATTTTTAATGTGGAATGCTACCTAACATATTTATCCATGTAATTTTCTTTATTGTAACACAAATGTTCAGATCCATAAGATTCAAAATAAAAGTTTAATATTGACATAAAAACAATAATCCTTCAAGCATAGTAATAAAGCAATCATGTCTTCTAAAAATAACATGGCCAAAGAAAGTTATCCCCACAAATCATACAGTCTGGCTATGCTCCATCTTCATCACACGAAGTATTTCATCATGCACAACTCCGATGACAAGTGCTACCTCTTGAGCATGCGTTGGTTTTCCCTTGAAGAGGAAAGGGTGATGCAACAAAATAGCGTAAGTATTTCCCTCACTTTTTGAGAACCAAGGTATCAATCCAGTAGGAGGATCCACGGAAGTTGCCTCGTACCTACACAAACAAATAAGAACCTTGCAACCAACGCGATAAAGGGGTTGTCAATCCCTGCACGGCCACTTGCAAAAGTGAGATCTGATAGAGATAATAAGATGAATATTTTTGGTATTTTTATGATATAGATTGGAAAGTAAAGATTGCAAAATAAAATAGCTCGGAAACTTATATGATGGAAAATAGACCCGGGGGGCATAGGTTTCACTAGTGGATTCTCTCAAGATAGCATAAGTATTACGGTGGGTGAACAAATTACCATCGAGCAATTGATATAAAAGTGCATAGTTATGAGAATATCTAGGCATGATCATGTATATAAGCATCATGTCTGCGACAAGTAGACCGAAATGATTCTGCATCTACTTCTATTACTCCACACATCGACCGCTATCCAGCATGCATCTAGAGTATTAAGTTCATAAGAACAGAGTAACGCATTAGGCAAGATGACATGATGTAGAGGGATAAACTCAAGCAATATGATATAAACCCCATCTTTTTATCCTTGATGGCAACAATGCAATACGTGCCTTGCTGCCCCTGGTGTCACTGGGAAAGGACACCGCAAGATTGAACCCAAAGCTAAGAACTTCTCCCATTGCAAGAAAGATCAATCTAGTAGGCCAAACCAAATTGATAATTCGAAGAGACTTGCAAAGATAACAAATCATACATAAAATAATTCAGAGGAGATTCAAATATTGTTCATAGATAATCTTGATCATAAACCCACAATTCATCGGATCTCGACAAACACACCGCAAAAAGAATTACATCGAATAGATCTCCAAGAGAATCAAGGAGAAATTTGTATTGAGTTCTAAAGAGAGAGAAGAAGCCATCTAGCTAATAACTGTGGACCCGAAGGTCTGTGGTAAACTACTCACACATCATCGGAGAGGCTATGCTGTTGATGTAGAAGCCCTCCGTGGTTGATTTCCCCTCCGGCGGAGGGCCAGAAAAGGCCCCAAGATGGGATCTCACGGGTACAAAAGGTTGCGGCGGTGGAAATATGGTTTCGTGGTGCTCCCGGATGTTTTCGGGGGTATATGAGTATATATAGGCGAAAGAAGTTGGTGAGGGGAGCCACAAGGGGCTCACGAGGGTGGGGGCGCGCCTACCCCCCTGGGCGCGCCCTCCTGCCTCGTGGCCTCCTCGTTTCTTTCTTGACATCCACTCCAAGTCTCCTGGATTGCGTTTGTTCCAAAAATAACTCTCCCAAAGGTTTCATTCCGTTTGGACTCCGTTTGATATTCCTTTTCTGAGAAACACTGAAATAGGCAAAAAAACAGCAATTTGCATTGGGCCTTTGGTTAGTAGGTTAGTCCCAAAAATAATATAAAAGTGTATAATAAAGCCCATTAAACATCCAATACAGATAATATAATAGCATGGAACAATAAAAAATTATAGATACGCTGGAGACGTATCAAGCATCCCCAAGCTTAATTCCTGCTCGTCCTCGAGTAGGTAAATGATAAAAACAGAATTTTTGATGTGGAATGCTACCTAGCATAATTCTCAATGTAATTTTCTTTATTGTGGCATGAATGTTCAGATCCGAAAAATTCAAGACAAAAAGTTTAATATTGACATAAAAATAATAATACTTCAAGCATACTAACAAAGCAATCATGTCTTCTCAAAATAACATGGCCAAAGAAAGTTATCCCTACAAAATCATATAGTCTGGCTATGCTCTGTCTTCATCACACAAAATATTTAAATCATGCACAACCCTGATACAAGCCAAGCAATTGTTTCATACTTTTGATGTTCTCAAACTTTTTCAATCTTCACGCAATACATGAGCGTGAGCCATGGACATAGCACTATATGTGGAATAGAAGGGTGGTTGTGGAGAAGACAAAAAGGAGAAGATAGTCTCACATCAACTAGGCGTATCAACGGGCTATGGAGATGCCCATCAATAGATATCAATGTGAGTGACTAGGGATTGCTATGCAACGGATGCACTAGAGCTATAAGTGTATGAAAGCTCAATGAAAGAAACTAAGTGGGTGTGCATCCAACTCGCTTGCTCACGAAGACCTAGGGCATTTTGAGGAAGCCCATCACTGGAATATACAATCAAAGTTCTATAATGTAAAATTCCCACTAGTATATGAAAGTGACAACATAAGAGACTCTCAATCATGAAGATCATGGTGCTACTTTGAAGAACAAGAGTGGTAAAGGGGTAGTAACATTGTCCCTTCTCTCTTTTTCTCTCATTTTTTTATTTGGGCCTTTCTCTCTTTTTTATGGCCTCTTTTTTTCATTTTTTTTAGTCCGGAGTCTCATCCTGACTTGTGGGGGAATCATAATCTCCATCATCCTTTCCTTACTTGGGACAATGCTCTAATAATGATGATCATCACACTTTTATTTACTTACAACTCAAAAATTACAACTCAATACTTAGAACAAAATATGACTCTATGTGAATGCCTCCGGCGGTGTACCGGGATATGCAATGAATCAAGAGTGACATGTATGAAAAAATTATGAAGGTGGCTTCGCCAAAAATATGATGTCAACTACATGATCATGCAAAGCAATATGACAATGATGAAACGTGTCATAACAAACGAAACGGTGGAAAGTTGCATGGCAATATATCTCGGAATGGCTATGGAAATGCCATGATAGGTAGGTACGGTGGCTGTTTTGAGGAAGGTATATGGTGAGTGTAAGATACCGGCCAAAGGTGCACGGTATTTAGAGAGGCTAGCAATGGTGGAAGGGTGAGAGTGCGTATAATCCATGGACTCAACATAAGTCATAAAGAACTCACATACTTATTGCAAAAATCTATTAGTTATCGAAACGAAGTATTACGCGCATGCTCCTGTGGGGATAGATTGGTAGGAGAAGACCATCGCTCGTCCCCGACCGCCACTCATAAGGAAGACAATCAATAAATAAATCATGCTCCGACTTCATCACATAACGGTTCACCATACGTGCATGCTATGGGAATCACAAACTTTAGAACATGTATTTCTCAAATTCACAACTACTCAACTAGCATGACTCTAATATCACCATCTTCATATCTCAAAACAAGTATCAGGTATCAAACTTCTCATAGTATTCGATGCACTTTATATGATACTTTTCATTATACCTATCTTGGATGTTCATCATATTAGGACTAATTTTATAGCCAAAGCAAATTAACATGCTGTTCTAAAAGACTCTCAAAATAATATAAGTGAAGCATCAGATATCAATAATTTCTATAAAATAAAACCACCACCGTGCTCTAAAAGATATAAGCGAAGCACTAGAGCAAAATTATCTAGCTCAAAAGATATAAGTGAAGCACATAGAGTATTCTAATAAATTCTGATTCATGTGTGTCTCTCCCAAAAGGTGTGTACATCAAGGATGATTGTGGTAAACTAAAAAGCAAAGACTCAAATCATACAAGACGCTCCAAGCAAAACACATATCATATGGTGAATAAAAATATAGCATCAAGTAAAGTTACCAATGGATTTAATAAAAGAGGGGATGCCTTCCGGGGCATCCCCAAGCCTAGGATTTTGGTTGTCCTTGAATTTTACCTTGGAGTGCCTTGGGCATCCCCAAGCTTAGGCTCTTGCCACTCCTTATTCCATAATCCATCAAATCTTTACCCAAAACTTGAAAACTTCACAACACAAAACTCAACAGAAAATCTCATGAGCTCCGTTAGTGCAAGAAAACAAACCGCCACTTTAAGGTACTGTAATGAACTCATTCTTTATTTATATTGGTGTTAAACCTACTGTATTCCAACTTCTCTATGGTTCATACCCCCCGATACCAGCCATAGATTCATCAAAATAAGCAAACAACACACGAAAAACAGAATCTATCGTGGAATTGTCACGGCAGATGTCCTCGTGAAATGACTTAGTCGTGGAGCCATCGCAACTAGGAAGCTTAAAGGGGTTAAAAGCGGGACAAAGGACACGAGGGTTATACTGGTTCGTCCCCTTGCGGTGAAGGTAAAAGCCTAATCCAGTTGAGGTGGAATTGCTAGGGTTTCGATGACCAGGGAGCGAATCCGCTATGCCTGGCTCTCGATCTGTGGTACTTGCCCTTAGCCGCCGGCGGGTCGTCCCCTTATATACACGGGTTGACGCCTCGCGGCCTACAGAGTCCTGGCTGGCTCATAAACAGTGTCCAGCTCGGTGACTAGTTAATCTTGCCTTAAAATACAAGTCATGCCATTATGGCGGTTTGTCACTATGGGCCTTAAGTCGCTTTTGGGCTTGGGGCCCTTAACTGAACCGCCGTCTTCAAGCTTGATATTGGGCTTCATACGATGAATCGATATAGTGTAACCTGGCCCCTCCTGGGCGGGTTACACTAGTAGTTATATCCCCAACATTAGGCCCCAGATTGATTTGAACCGGTTCATGTCAATCTTTGATACTTAAGAAAAAGTCTTCTGCCTTTTACCTGTGCAAAAATTTATAACCCGCCATGACGTCATCTTTTGGATTCACGATAACCCGCCATGACGTCATCTTCCATTTAATTTATATTTTATTCAATCATATCCCAACGGATCCTTATCTTTAATGACCGTCCCAAAAATCGAGGCGTCTGAGTAGCTGGATAACCATGTTTCAGCCTCCTCGTTTCTCGCGTCCACTGCCAGTCTTCTCCTTATAAATGGGCACGACTTTAGGTGTTTCTTCATTCTCCCCTTTTCCATCGTCTTCTTCCTCTCGCGACTCTGCTGCTGCACGAACTCTGCCGCCGCCGCCGCAGAGCACTTCGTCTTCATCGACCTCGGCCGCTGCATCAACCTGAATCAGTCCAGAGAACGGCGGTGACCCTCTGCAGTAGATCTGCAGCCCTAAGTCTTCGCCTTCCCGCGCCTCAGATCCGCATTTAGGGTTTTCAAGTTCCTCTATGTTCTTCATAGTTCATCACAGTTTCTTCGTAGTTCCTCCACCGCAGCCTCTTCTAAGCCAAAAGTACTAAACACATGCGGTAGTTGTTTCGCATCCATTTCAGATGCTAGTAGATCCCTTTTTCTAGTTCAGAGGCCTCATCAGAAATCACGAGCTCATCTGCACTAGATTTTTAGGTCTAGAATATTATTTTTTCTGAACAGCCGTTGATCCAAAATAATAGCTGCAATCTGTGAAACTTGTTTGTACAACACTTAGGCAAAATCTGTAACTGCTCATGGCGGCTTAAACAATCTGACATACCTAGCCATACACCATTAGGCCCCTCTTATAAGCCGCCATCTTGAGTATGATTTGAAGTATTTCTCTCCGGCTTAAATTTGAACCGGAAATTTTTATTTTGTCATAGGCTCCCATCTTTAAAATGCCGCCGAAAGCGCCCAAATCACCTGTTACATGCAATTGGGTCAAATCCGTCGTCACAGAAAACACCCTTGCTGATTTTGTGAAGACCGGCTATCTGCCAAAGAAGGAAGTCATGTCCTATCGTGCTCCTGATCCAACAGAGGAAAAACCTCAACCCAAAGAGGGGGAAGTCATTGTCTTTACTGATCACATGAACCGGGGCTTTTCTCCACCCGGCTCAAAGTTTTTCAGAGATGTCCTGCACTTTTTCGATCTCCGACCTCAAAATATTGGTCCCAACTCTGTATCTAACATTTGCAATTTCCAAGTGTTCTGTGAGGTGTACCTTGGAGAAGAACCCAACTTGCTGCTCTTCAGGGAATTATTTTATTTGAACCGGCAGAATGAACGTGCCAATGGGCCTAGCTTGGAACTTGGTGGGATTTCAATCCAGCGATGGAGAGACTGTCTTTTCCCATATGCCGAACCACCGAGTCACCCTAAAGACTGGAACCAAACATGGTTCTACTGTCAAGATACTTCTCCGGCTGATGAGAACCCTCTGCCTGCTTTGTGCCTAGCCGAGTCCACTCATCCTCTACCAGATAAGCTGTCAGCTGCTGAACGCCAGAAACTTGCCCCCACCATGAGCAATGTCAAGGCTCTTATGGGGAATGGCTTGAATGGCATTGATTTGGTCGGGGTTTGGCATGCCTGGCGGGTTATTCCATTGAGCCGCCGCCCTGGTTTGATGTGCGACTATACAGGCCAGAAGAATGATCCTCTGCGGCACAGCCCTGACGATTTACCTGATGACGTCATTGATGATAGGACAAAAGCACTTCTGAATGAGAGCCTGGCAGATTGTGGCAAAGTAGGCTTGAGCCCTTTCTGCAAGGCTAACCCGGCTCCAATGGTAAGCTAGTAACTTAAGCCTTTTTATTTTATACTCTCACCTTTTGAGATTTTACCTTTACTCAAATCTCTTGTTGAAATTCATAGACCACTAACGATTTTTGGAAAGCCAACTATGATCATAAGGCTACAAAGAAGGCCAGAAAGGCTAAGAAAGCCGCCAGGAGAGTCGCCGCCAAGAAGAAAGGACATAAACCCAGCGCCTTAGACATGCTTCGACTAGAGGACACCTCTGAATCAGAGGTAGCTCTTGATTCTCTAGGCTCCTTTTTTAACTATCTTATTGACACTGATTATCATCAGGAGGATACAGGAGCGAGTCATGCAACGGTTGAAGAGGTAACTATAATTTCCTCCGACTCTGAGCCTTTGCCAAGACAGAAAGTCCCAAGAGTAACCTGAAAAGTAAGATTTTCACACCCTTTAGCTTACCAAGATCCTCAATTTCTTTTGAAGCGACATATTCATGAGAGCCGGAGGCAGACCCGGACCAGGAAAAATGTGGAACTCTCCTCCGGCTTACCCGATGTAACAAGAAAACGCCGGGCCGAGGTCATCTCTGATTTACATTCCTTTTATCCTTTGGCGGGTCTCACTCGTCAACCGCTCAATTCTTCTGACTCAAATTATCAGGGAACTTCACCTTCCTCTGGCGAATCAATGCAGTCCAATTTGCTGGCTTTCAAGACCGCTCCAGGGTAATGATAACCTACTTAATCTATGCTTAGTTCAACTTGTTGTATTTTTACTGACCTTTTGATTTGATGCAGTGGTCAAGCAAAGCCCAGCAAAAGGGCGAAGAATAACAAACCGACCGAAGAGCCGATCTTAAATGAACCGGAGCTCGGAACGGCTGCTCTTGACACCTCCACCCATGAGTCGCCGCCTGAACCAGCCCAAGATATTCCAACACCCACTGCTGATCCGCCTGTCGAGCAAGCCATTGATGGTTCTGAAAACTCGTAAATCCCTAGCCCGGCCAAGACAGATGACCCCGATGTCGAAATCATCAAGACCGGCTTTGTTGAACCGGGAAGACCAACAGTGCTGGCCAAGTGCTCCGCCAAGGAAGAACTTCTGGAACGCCGCAGGGCTAAACTGGATGTCACTGATTATACTCACATGAGTATTGGAGAAATCTTCTCTGGCTATATGAGCCAAGTGCACAATAGCCGTGACATGGAAATTGACATGGTGAAGCAGATGCACCAAAAACCTGAGGTATTAACTCTTCTTGTTGTACTTTATTTGTCCTTAGTATGCCAGCCCCAAGTCTATTGCTTATGATGAAATATGCCGTAGACTTAAGACCAGCTTAGCAATATATGTAAGAAGTCCGGCTTATCTTGCAGCCCCCAAGGGCCAGCTTAAACAGTATGTTTAAACCAGTCCTTATCATGTTTAAATCGAAAAGTTCTTATAAAAGCAATATGCATTAGCCCCCAAGTGCCATGTATCTTTCCTTGCAAAGTGCTTGGGACTTAGTTTTATGAACTGCTACTGTAAACAGATTTCGTCAACACACATTAGCCCCCAAGTGACAAGTGTCATTGCTTGCAAAGAGGCTTGGAACTTAAATGTGGCATTATAATAATCCTGACTGTAACCCGGCATTTGTGCAGGCCACCATTAGTCAATTTGAATCGGAAATATCTGACTTGAAGAATCACCTGGAAGAACAGGAGATTGAGACCCAAAAAGCCAACTCCAAGTTTGAATTCAGTATATCTGAACAAGAGAAACTGAAAAAAGGCTTTGAATCCGAGAAGAAGGCCTGGGCTGATGAAAAAATTGCCTTGATCAATCGGGCTGAGAAGGCGGAGGCGGCTCTTGCAGAAACAACCGCCGAATTTTCCGGTTTAAAACGCCATGTATCTCAGATGGTCTTAGCAATCTTTGGTAAGCTACTCCGCAAGTGTTGAATCTTGTAATAATCATATCAATTGCTATCAACTCACTTGACATTGTAATGCAGGCCCCAGGAGTTCAAATCTTAACCAAAGCATGCTGGTAAAGCTGAAGGCGGTTTACATGTTGGTGGAACAACTCTACACCGGGTCTCAGCGTGCCTTAGCCGCAGTGGCCCTATCAAATGAAGTTTCCACCCTCCTGTCAGATGTATTAAAGCGGCTTGCTGTGCTATCTCAGCGGTTTAATGAACTAAGGCGATCTGCTGCGAGAGCCGGAGCCGTGACTGCATTAAGCCGGGCCAAGGCGTGGCTACCGGAGCTAGACCCGGCCGATACCGCCATCGGGTATCCAAGCCTAAAAGAGGACGGCACACCGTTTGGACAGGAGGACTTCACCACTTGTGTTAAGGAAATACGCCATGTGGCCACCCTGATTGCTAATGACACTGACCTTACCAAGTATCATCCGGGTTATGATGCTGAAAACCGGAGGATTCCAACGCCTCATTATGAAGTGACCAGCCTGATCCCTGCAATTCGTAAGCATACCTTTGCCCCTGAAGTTTACCCGGCCGGATTAATTGATGATGAAGCTGAATTTGAAGCTTTGAGTGGCATTGACTGGTCATCATCAACCTTCCAGGACAGGGAACAAGATGGAGGAGCGGAAAGGGATGATCTGGAAGCTTCAGGCCAACAACGCAATTGATCCATCAGGCGGCTCATATTTACCTTTTGCTGAAAAAACAATGCTTCATCATTTGGACTCGGGGAGTCATGTAATAGGGTAGAAAGAACACTTGTTTTTGTCGTGCCATCGTGCACGTGTTTAAACCGCCATCTTATATTTATTCATATTATGCTTCTCATCTGTTTTCTTTATGCTTAAGAAAGCCATTGCACCGCCCTGCGTACAGAAAGACATCACAAGATCCTTGGCGGCTTACCGCAAGGCGGGTCATAGATAGATAAACTTGTTTATCAATTATAACCTTCAAATACAACTGATGATATCATACCTGCGATCCTTTGAATGATACCACCGGCTTATGTGATCCGGATAGTGAGGGTGATACCCCAATTTAGATGCTTTCAAATATGATCAAAAAGGTCTCTAGACAGTCGAAAAATTGTGATTGCAAAAACTTACAATAAACAAACAAAGTTTTGAGGCTTCTGATTCGAATACGATCAGAACACCGTTCCAAAGGGGTTAATCTAAGATTCGAATACGGTCATATAGCCCCCAATGGCTTTGGCGTTGCCGATTAAGAGGGTATCGACAGATATGTTCTCTTTGGTTCGAATATGACCTATGTTTGAACAGGAAGCCCCCAAATGACCTTGAGAGTTGTTTAATGACGCTGATTCAAATACGATCCACGTCAGACCCAAAGGGGTTGAGCTATGATTCGGATACGATCAAGAAGCCCCCTAGTGGGTTTGGCAGTATGCCAATCAAAAGGGTATCGACAGCTATGTTCTCTTTGGTTCGAATACGACCTATGTTTGAACAGGAAGCCCCCTAGTGATCATGATATTTAACGGCTAGATTCCAATACAATCATGAGCTGGACCAAAAGGAGAGCCAGATTCAAATATGATCAACTCCCTGTTGGTTGTTTTAAAGATATAATAATGAGGACATATAAACTTTTGAGGATGAAAAGGACAGAGGTCCTGCTTTATTACTTTTCATAATATATACATCGTCAAAATATGTACATCATGAGAGCCGACAGCTCAAGTGTAGTAAGGCCGAAGATGAGCAATATTCCATGGCCGGCGGGTCTCTTCCTCCGACTTACGTGAGTCTTTGTGCTCTCGAACATCGATGAGGTAATATGACCCATTGTGTAAATTCTTACTGACCACAAAGGGCCCTTCCCAAGGCGGAGATAACTTGTGCGCATCAGACTGATCCTGGATGAGCCGGAGCACTAGGTCACCTTCTTGAAAGGTTCTGGACTTAACCCAGCGGCCGTGATAACGACGCAGGTCCTATTGGTAAATCGCTGAGCGGGCTGCTGCTAAGTCACGCTTCTCATCCAACAAGTCAAGCGCATCCTGACGGGCTTGTTCGTTATTCGCTTCAACGTAAGCCGCCACACGGGGCGAGTCATGACGAATGTCGCTTGGTAGAACTGCCTCTGCTCCATAAACCATGAAGAAAGGCGTATAGCCCGTAGACCTGTTAGGTGTAGTATTGATGCTCCATATCACAGAAGGCAACTCCTCCACCCAACAACCCGGAGTCCGCTGTATAGGAACCATGAGCCGGGGCTTAATGCCTTTCAAGATCTCCTGATTGGCTCTTTCAGCTTGACCATTAGATTGAGGATGAGCTACTGATGAAACATCAAGCCAAATATGCTCATGTTGACAGAACTCTTCCATGGCACCTTTGGACAGATTAGTACCATTGTCAGTTATGATACTGTGTGGAAAGCCAAAACGAAAGATCACCTTTTTCATGAATTGAACCGCCATGGCTGCATCACACTTACTGACCGGCTCTGACTCAACCCACTTCGTGAATTTATCAACCGCCACCAGCAAGTGTGTCTTTTTATCCTTGGACCTTTTGAAAGGCCCAACCATGTCAAGCCCCCAGACTGCAAATGGCCAAGTAATTGGAATCATCCTCAATTCTTGAGCCGGCACATGAGCTCATCGTGAGAATTTCTGGCAACCATCACATTTACTGACCAGATCCTCCGCATCAGCATGAGCCGTGAGCCAATAAAAACCATGACGGAAAGCCTTGGCCACAAGAGATTTAGAACCGCATGATGACCAATCGCCTTCATGGATCTCACGGCGATTTCTTGACCTCCTCAAAGTAAACACAACATTGAAATGCCCCGGTAACACTACGATGATGCAACTCACCATTAACAATTGTCATCGACTTAGACCACCGAATGATTTGTCGAGCCAAGGTCTCGTCCTTAGGCAACTCTCCCCGGGTCATGTAAGCCAAATATGGCACTGTCTAATCTGGGATGACGTGAAGAGCCGCCACCAATTGCGCTTCCAGGTCTGGGACAGCTAAGTCTTCCTCTGTGGGTAACTTAACAGAAGGGTTATGCGGAATATCTAAGAAAGTGTTAGGTGGCACCGGCTTACGCTGAGATCCCAGCCGGCTTAAAGCATCAGCCGCCTCATTCTTTCTTCGATCAATATGCTCCACTTGATAACCTTTGAAGTGCCCAACGATAGCATCAACTTCACGGTAATAAGCCGCCATGAGAGGATCCTTAGAATCCCACTTGCCTGACACCTGTTGAGCCACCAAATCTGAGTCACCGAAGCACCTTACCCGGCTTAAGTTCATCTCCTTAGCCATCCGAATACCATGGAGCAAGGCCTCATACTCAGCTGCATTGTTAGTACAGGGAAACATCAACCGAAGCACATAACAAAATTTGTCACCTCGAGGGGAAGCTAAAACAACTCCAGCCCCTGAGCCCTCCAATTGCCTGGACCCATCAAAGTGAATAGTCCAATATGTGTTGTCCGGCTTTTCCTCAGCGCCTCGCAGCTCACAAATCGTTGATGAAGTCCACGGTGCTTGAGACTTAATAGCAGTGCGTGGCACATGCTTTAAGCCATGAGGCCCAAGTTCAATGGCCCACTTGGCGACTCGTCCTGTGGCCTCTCTATTCTGAATAATGTCTCCCAAAGGAGCATAACTTACCACAGTGATGGGGTGACCCTGGAAGTATTGCTTAAGCTTCCGGCTCGCCATGAACACCCCACAAACTACCTTCTGCCAATGTGGATATCTTTTCTTAGACTCAATAAGCACCTCACTGATGTAGTAAACCGGCCGTTGAACCGGATGCTCCTTGCCAGCCTCTTTGCGCTCCACCACAATTGCAACACTAACAACACGTGAGTTAGCAGCCACATACAACAATAAGGGTTCCTTATCAATGGGAGCCGCAAGGACCGCGGCTCGATAATCGCTCTCTTTAAATCTTCAAAGGCAGCATTAGCAAGATCACCTGCATAAAGTTGTCTGTTTTCTTCAACATCTGATACAACGCTATGGCCTTCTCACCTAACCGGCTTATGAACCGGCTTAAAGCAGCGATACGACCCGCCAGTCGTTGAACATCATTGATGCACGCCGGCTTAGCTAAAGAGGTGATTGCCTTGATCTTCTCCGGGTTAGCCTCAATGCCTCTGTTAGAAACCAGAAAACCCAAAAGTTTACCTGCTGGCACGCCAAACACACATTTGGCCGGGTTAAGCATCATTTTGTAGACCCGGAGATTATCAAAGGTTCCCTTCAGATCATCTATCAAGGTCTCCTTCTCTCTGGACTTCACCACAATATCATCCACATAAGCATGAACATTACGGCCAATCTGATTATGGAGACAGTTCTGCACACATCGTTGATAAGTCGCCTGGGCACTTTTAAGCCCAAAAGGCATAGACACATAACAGAAGGCTCCAAACGGAGTCATGAAAGCCGTCTTCTCCTGGTCCTCAACTGCCATCTTGATCTGATGATAACCAGAATAAGCATCCAAGAAACTCAAACGCTCACAACCCGTCGTAGCATCAATGATCTGATCTATATGAGGGAGAGTGAAAGGATCAGCCGGACAAGCCTTGTTTAAGTCCATGTAATCCACACACATACACCAGGTGCCGTTCTTTTTAAGTACAAGCACCAGGTTAGCCAACCACTCCGGGTGAAAAACTTCAACAATAAACCCGGCCGCCAAGAGCCGGGCCACCTCCTCACCGATAGCTTTGCGCCTCTCCTTGTTAAACCGCCGAAGAAACTGCCTGACCAGCTTAAACTTTGGATCAATATTGAGAGTGTGCTCAGCGAGTTCTCTCGGTACACCCGGCATGTCAGAAGGTTTCCATGCAAAGATGTCCCGGTTCTCATGGATGAACTCGATGAGCGCACTTTCCTATTTGGGATCCAGATTGGCACTGATACTGAATTGCTTAGATGAGTCGCCTGGAACAAAATCAACAAGCTTGGTGTCATCGGCCGACTTAAACTTCATCACTGGCTCGTGTTCCGTGGTTGGCTTCTTCAGAGACGTCATGTCTGCCGGATCAACATTATCCTTATAAAACTTCAACTCCTCTGCTCCACAGACAGATTCAGCATAAGCAACATCGCCTTCCTCACATTCTAGGGCTATTTTCTGACTCCCATGCACCATGATGGTGCCCTTGTGACCCGACATCTTGAGCTGCAAGTAAACATAACACAGCCGCGCCATGAACTTGGCATAAGCCGGCCGTCCAAATAGAGCGTGATACGTGCTCTTGATCTTGACCACTTCAAAGGTTAATTTCTCAACCCTAGAGTCATGCTCATCTCCGAAGGCTACCTCCAGTTCAATCTTACCCACAGGGTATGCCGACTTACCAGGTACCACTCCATGAAAAATAGTGTTGGACGTCTTAAGATTTTTATCAGTCAGCCCCATACGACGGAAAGTTTCATAATAGAGGATGTTGATGCTGCTGCCTCCATCCATGAGTACTTTAGTGAATTTATATCCACCAACTTGAGGTGCCACCACCAAAGCCAATTGACCCGGATTGTCAACTCGGGGAGGGTGATCTTTCATGCTCCATACAATGGGCTGCTCTGTCCACCTCAAATAACGAGGGACTGCCGGCTCAACAACATTCACAGCCCTTTTGTGAAGCTTCTGGTCTCGTTTGCACAGACTAGTGGTGAACACGTGATACTGTCCACTATTCAGCCGCTTTGGATTGCTCTGATAACCCGATTGCTGCTGTTGCTGGCCTCCCTGGCCAGACTGTTGATTATAACCACCTTGATTTCCTTGAAAGTCGGAACTTGAGCCGCCACCCGAGCCATGAAAACCGCCTCCACCTGAGCCACTGCCAGGCCCATGGTTGCCGTCGAACATGTTAGAAATTTTGAAAGCCTTCATAATCGCGCAATCTTTCCATAGGTGAGTGGCTTGCCTTTCGCAAGTGTCGTGTCTTGGACAGGGCTCATTGAGCAATTGCTCGAGAGTGGGACCTGGCCCGCTAGACCGAGGGGGCGGCCTCCCCTTGCATCATTGATTGTTGCCCTGTGAATTGGTGTTGGCCACAAACTCCGGGCTACAGTCGGCCTTACGTTTATTGCCTCCCTGATTCGCCGGGTTAAGCTGCTGACCCTTTCCATTGCCGTTCTTATTTCCCTTCCCTGTCTTCTCTTCATCAGATGCGGGGTCCTTGGTACTAACAGAATCGACGTATTTGACTAGAGCCGCCATCAGCTGGCCCATGTCATTACAATCACGCTTGAGCTGCCCTACTTACTTCGAGGTTCAAATCGGCAATTTTCTCCAACATTAAGACCAAGATAGCCGCATCCATCTTATCGATGAATGTATTATCTCCTTGACCGCGCACCCAATGGGTCGTGGACTCACCTTCCTCTTGCTTGCAATTAGTTAAATCTACAATTGACATGCGCTGCTTGCATGTGTCCTTGAAGTTCTGAATAAACCAGGCTTTTAACTCTGCCCATGAACCAATGGAGTTAGGCGGAAGCCCCTTCAGCCAAGTGCAGGCTGTTTTCATCCAACATCATGGTGAAGTACTTGGCCACTGCCGCATCACTGACCTCCAACAATTCCATGGCCATCTCATAGCTTTCAATCCACGCCCCAGGCTGCAAATCGGCTGTGTAATTCGGCACCATTGGGGGTCCCTTGAAATCCTTGGGCAAACGCTGATTACACAGAGCAGGTATCAAACAAGGAACACCGCTGGTTCTCATGGCCACACCTTCCTCAATAGAAGTCGTTGGATAATCCGGGAAGGTTTGACGAGCCGCCTGCTGAGCCGCCTGCTCAGCCTCTTGACGTATCCTGTCCTGTACCGGATTATGCCCACCTGGCTGGTTACAGCGCTGGGAGTTGCTTGATAAGGCCTCCGAATCCATATGCCTGCTGTAACTCGGGCTCCGGCTTGGGCGAGGAGTCAAATGAATCATGTCTCGACTATAAGAATAAGCCTCCTGCTGCGCCAGAGCCGTCTGAAGAAGTTCTCTGACCCTTCGCGTCTCAACTGCTGTTGGAGAGTCGCCATCCACTGGGAGAGTCGCCAAACGCGCCGACGCAGCGATCAGGTTCTCCAAAGGGTTGGAAAAATGACCCAGTGGTGTTGGTATGTAGTGAGGCGGGGCAGTATTCATGTGAGGAGGTTCCATCACTCGGGGCTGAACCGGCGCCCCCGCTCTGGGTGTTATAAACCGGTTTGCCTCCGGCGGGTTACTAGGGCCGGCTACGGGTGTGCTGAAGAGATTCCGAGGATCATAACCCGGAGGTAGACGGGATTGAGCCTTCTGGTGCCTCCTCCTCATCACCTCATTAGATGCGTTCAGACTCATCGTAAGCTGGAAAGCCTCTGACTGGATCTGCTGAGCTCAAGCATCCAAAGCCGCCTGTTCTGCGGCCAATCTGGTGTCCTCAGCTTCTTTGGCTCGGGCTACCTCCTCACGTACCCGTGCTACCTCTGCATCATGCTCAGCTTGATCCGCCGAAATAACTGTGGCTGTTAACAGGGCCGTCAATCTGTCCATGAGATCAATCAAGACCGAGTGGCGGGCGACAGGCCTCCCGCCCGCCGCCTCGACCGAAGTTATTGTTGCCGCAGCCGTAGAGTTTTGACCGGGCTGAGTGCCAGCCATGAAGATCCCTACTCTGCTCGGCGGCTCAAAGGGGTCCGGAATACTGCTGCCATCAAAACAGCCCCCAAGCCCACCATCTTGTAATTGGTATAACAAATCCGTCTCACCAGTAGACGACTCACCATCAGAATAGACGGCCGTCTCACCACCATCCACGGATCCTTCAGAAAATTCCCCTCCGTGGATGCAACCCACGAAGGCACGCTTCATGGCGGGCTGAGTCCGGGCGGGTCTCGCACGCGAGCCGTCTCGATGATGTCGGTGCAGATGCCCGGCTCGCCAATCTGGCCGATGAAGACGTGGATTCCACCGAAGGGGACCCGGTACCCATACTCAATTGAGTCGGTGTCAGGGCCCCAGCCTGCATCATCGATGTAGAGCTTGACGCGATGACTCTTGGTCATCCGGCCCACAGCGTATCCCTTGAGCCCTTCGAAGCTACCCTTCAAGAACTCAAATCCACCATGCGTTGGCCCCATGGTGGGCACCAACTATCGTGGAATTGTCACGGCAGATGTCCTCGTGAAAGGACTTAGTCGTGGAGCCATCGCAACTAGGAAGCTTAAAGGGGTTAAAAGCTGGACAGAGGACACGAGGGTTATACTGGTTCGGCCCCTTGCGGTGAAGGTAAAAGCCTATTCCAGTTGAGGTGGAATTGCTAGGGTTTCGATGACCAGGGAGCGAATCCGCTATGCCTGGCTCTTGATCTGTGTTACTTGCCCTAAGCCGCCGGCGGGTCATCCCCTTATATACACGGGTTGATGCCTCGCGGCCTACAGAGTCCCGACCGGCTCATAAACAGTGTCCGGCTCGGTGACTAGTTAATCTTGCCTTACAATACAAGTCATGCCATTATGGCGGTTTGTCACTACGGGCCTTAAGTCGCCTTTGGGCTTGGGGCCCTTAACTGAACCGCCATCTTCAATCTTGATATTGGGCTTCATATGATGAATCGATATAGCGTAACCCGGCCCCTCCTGGACGGGTTACACTAGTAGCTATATCCCCAACAGAATCTGTCAAAAACAGAACAGTCTGTAGTAATCTATATCAAACGCAAACTTATGTAACTCAGAAAAATCTACAAAATTAGGACGACCTATATAATTTGTTTATTGATCTACTTCAATTGGAATTAGTATTTTATCACTTTCTGGTGATTTTTAACAATTGTTTTCGTGAGCAGAAAGTTTCTGTCTTTTTCAGCAAGATCAAATAATTATCATCCAAGAACATCCTATAGGTTTTACTTGGCATGAACACTAATTAAAACATAAAAACACATCTAACCAGAGGCTAGATGAAATATTTATTATTAAACAGGAACAAAAAGAAAGGAACAAAAATAAAATTGGGTTGCCTCCCAACAAGCGCTATTGTTTAACGCCCCTAGCTAGGCATTGATAATTTTAATGATGCTCACATCAAAGACAAGAATTAAAGCACAAAGAGAGCATCATAGAACACGTGATAAGCACATCTAAGTCTAACATACTTCCTATGCATAGGATTTTTATAAGCAAACAAATTATCATAGCAAGCAAAAATTAGCATATGCAAGGAAGAAGAAAGAGACGATAGCAATCTCAACATGACGAGAGGTAATTTAGTAAGATAAAAATTTCTACAACCATATCTTCCTCTCTCATAATAATTACATGTAGGATCATAAGAAAATTCAACAATATTGCCATCACATAACATATTCTCAACACGATCCACATGCATGCGAAGTTGACACTCTTCCAAAATAGTGGGATTAACATTAACTAAAGTTATGACCTCTCCAAACCCACTTTTATCCAAAATACCATAAGATTGAACATTCTCCAGATATGTGGGATATAAAGTTGACACTCTTGCAAACCCACTTTTAATATTATTGCAAGCATTATTATCAATCTCATATTCATCATGGGGCTTAAATAAAATTTCAAGATCATAAGAAGAATCACCCCAATCATGATCATTGCAACAAGTAGTAGACGTAGCAAAACTACCATCCCCAAGCTTAGGGTTTTGCATATTATTAGCACAATTGATATTGATAGAATTTATGATAAGATCATTGCAATCATGCTTTTTCTCCAAAGATCTATCGTGAACCACTTTATAAAGCACTTCATCACAATTTTTAGATTCACGAATTTCAAGCAAAACCTCATAAAGATAATATAGTGCACTCAACTCACTAGAAATAGGTTCATCATAATTGGATCTCTTAAAGAGATTAGCAAGTGGACGAGGATCCATAAACTTTTAGCAAGCGAAGATGCAAGCAAAAATAAGGCACATGGTAACACAAGATCAAACGGAAGGAGGGCGAAGAAAAGGCAAAGGTGAAGTGGGGGAGAGGAAAACGAGAGGCAAATGGCAAATAATGTAATGAGAGGGATAAGAGTTTGTGATGGGTACTTGTTATGTGTTGACTTGAGCGTACACCTCCCCGGCAACGGTGCCAGAAATCCTTCTTGCTACCTCTTGAGCATGCGTTGGTTTTCCCTTGAAGAAGAAAGGGTGATGCAGCAAAGTAGCATAAGTATTTCCCTCAGTTTTTGAGAACCAAGGTAACAATCCAGTAGGAGGATACATGCAAGTCGCCTCGTACCTTGTAACATCCCAAATTTTGGAATGTTAATATAATTAATTGAATTGTTTGTTTGTTTGCTTGAGTGAATTAAACTTGAGTGAAATTTGAATCTTTTCAAAAACTTTTGAATGAGAGGGAATAAAATGACTTTCCCTTCTCCGTAAATTCAAATTCATCCTATTAAAATCAATGAGAGAAGATGACATGACTTCTTCAACTATAAAGAATTTGAACGGAGTTTTGCAATTTAATTCTTTCAAATATTTGCACTTGCTTCTCTATTTTTCTTCCCGAGAAATACCCGAAAATAAATTCTTGCAAGCAAGAAAGAGCGGAGGAAAATGACCTCCAAAATCAGGGGCATTTTTTTGAAAATATTTGAGCCAAGAAAACCAAAGTTTTATTTAAAAATTATTTGCAAAAGAAATAAAGCCTTTAGGGATTTTCTGAAAACATTTTTTAGGTTTTTATTTTGGCCGTGGAATAATGCTCATCATCTACATTTTATTTTTCTGATAATTTTAGTATATAAAAATCTTTATTCAATTGATTTGATTTCCTTTTTATTGTTTTAGTTTCCTAATTTTAAAAATAGGAATGGAATCGCTTTTATTAGGAAAACCTGCTGGCCCATTAAGCACTTTCCTATTCTAGCCCAACAAGAGATCATCTCCTTCCTCTGCTTTCCTCTCACGTTACATAAGCTTTCCATGTCCATGGAGACAGGAAATCTCCACCTTCCCGATCTCCCTCGTCTTTCCATCCCAGCGCCTCCCGAGACCGCCTATAAAACCCCTCCTCTCCTCGCTCCATTTTTCCCATCACCACGCCTCCCTGCCCGTAGCCTTCTCGCCACCGTCCTCCTTTTCCTGCCTAGAACGCCATCGAGCTCTCCTGGAACCTCCCAAGCGCCGACCCCCTCCTCCGCCACCCCCACCTCGGGCGACCTCGCCCCCTCGCTGGAGCAGCCTCCACATCGCCGCCTCCTTCCTGCCATCTCTGCCTCACGCAGGTAACTCCGCTGTTTTCAGATTTATTCCTGTAACAGATTTAGTTCCGTTCTTGTTTAGCTTATAACTTTTGATATAGATGTCCAATGATGCTGATTCTTTTATGCTAGATCACAATTTTCTTGTAGTTTCCAAAAATATATAATTTGTCTATGTTTGGATTTATAAAATTGAGTTAGATCAGATTTGAATTAAAGCTTGTTTTGCTTATTCCGGGAGTTTAAAATAGATTTTATTTGATTCTTTTTCTACTGATCACTAGTGATCATATTTACCAGTGGTAAAAACTTCAAAATTGTTTGAGTATATTAGCTTATTGTTTCATGTAAAACAAATTCTGTTTTAGTTCTATTCAATTATAGCTACTTTTTTCTATAGTTGTTTTTAAATTATTTTATTTTATATTTCAGAAAGTTTATGGTTGGTTTCTATTAGTTAAACAGTAGGTGTTCAACAAGTTTTTATATTTATTTTTATTTTGTTATCGTGAAATCAATTCAAGTTCGCTAATAACTTGCAATGGATTTCTACTGTTTTAACTCCCAATTGAAAATACTTTCAAAATAGCTTTATGAAAAAAATACTTTATTTTTTTTTGTCTTAACCAAATTTATATTTTATTCTCTGTTATTTTAGTGTTTTATTTTCCGTTAGTCAAAACTATTTTTGTGAATGTTGTAGAAGAAGACTCCTAGTTTTATTTGAAGTTCCTTCGGATTCTTATTCGCTCTCTTTTGTTTTGATTGTTAGTGTGAGTGCTTATGTGAATGATATGTTTGTTATATAGATTTCATCGAGAGTGACGAGTAGTCTATCAAGTTATTTCTTGAGAACGATAATTGTTCTTCGTCAACATCACCGTGCAAGTTCACTTTGACCATTGCTTTCATACCTATGTTTATTGCATTTAGTGGCACCTTTGCAACCACCCTCAAGAGTGTTATTGAATCCTTGTAGTTGAGTAGTATGCATGAGGTAGGAACCCATCACCCTGTTACCAAGCCCGGACGTTATTTATTTTAGTGCTACGCTATAGTAGACGGGTTTGGTATGAGTGCTCAGAGTGGTGTGAGAATGAAGGATTTCGTCAATAACGACAACTCCATGATGGCACCTGCAAGGACTGCATCTTCAAGGCCTCAAGACTTCAAGACTCGAGACAAGAATTCAATACACACTACTGGGTGAAGGACGGTTGACGGGCACCCTGGAGAACCCAGTGGTTGGCCGGGATGCATGGAGAAGCGCCATGACATCTTGCGGAAAGCTTCACCCAGACTCAAAGAGACGGAAGAATACTCCACACCCGTTTGATTGTTTCCGCTGATTATTATGAGGTATATATCATTTTACGTTATTTATACATGTGATTGCACTTTGATATATACATTGATGTACTGTGTGTGCCAAAGATACTTGATCCAGTGGATGGCACAAGAATACGAGGCTTGACCGTCTGAGGTCGGGTCGCTACATACCTACACAAACAAATAAGAACCTTACAACCAATACGATAAAGGGGTTGTCAATCCCTTCACGGCCACTTGCAAAAGTGAGATCTGATAGAGATAATAAGATAAATATTTTTGGTATTTTTATGATATAGATTGGACATTAAAGATTGCAAAATAAAGTAGATAGGAAACTTATATGATGGAAAATAGACCCGGGGACCATAGATTTCACTAGTGGCTTCTCTCAAGATAGCATAAGTATTACGGTGGGTGAACAAATTACTGTCGAGCAATTGATAGAAAAGTGCATAGTTATGAGAATATCTAGGCATGATCATGTATATAGTCATCACGTCTGCATAAGTAGACCAAACAATTCGCATCTACTACTATTACTCCACACATCGACCGCTATCCAGCATGCATCTAGAGTATTAAGTTCATAAGAACAGTGTAACGCATTAGGCAAGATGACATGATGTAGAGGGATAAACTCAAGCAATATGATATAGAGTCCATCTTTTTATCCTCGATGGCAATAATACAATATGTGCCTTGCTGCCCCTGCTGTTACTGGGAAAGGACACCGCAAGATTGAACCCAAAGCTAAGCACTTCTCCCATTGCAAGAAAGATCAATCTAGTAGGCCAAACCAAACTGATAATTCGAAGAGACTTGCAAAGATATCAAATCATACATATAAGAATTCAGAGAAGAACCAAATATTGTTCATAGATAATCTTGATCATAAACCCACAATTCATCGGATCTCGACAAACACACCGCAAAAATAATTATATCGAATAGATCTCCAAGAGAATCGAGGAGAACTTTGTATTGAGATCCAAAGAGAGAGAAGAAGCCATCTAGCTAATAACTATGGACCCGAAGGTCTGTGGTAAACTACTCACACGTTATCGGAGAGGCTATGGTGTTGATGTAGAAGCCTCCATGATCGATTCCTCCCAGAGCGAGGCCGAAAAGGCCCCAAGATTGGATCTCACGGGTACAGAAGGTTGCGGCGGTGGAAATAGGGTTTCGTGGTGCTCCCGGATGTTTCGGGGTATATGAGTATATATAGGTGAAAGAAGTCGGTCAGGGGAGCCACGAGGGGCCCACGAGGGTGGGGGGCGTGCCTACCCCCCTGGACGCCCTCCTGCCTCGTGGTCTCCTTGTTTCTTTCTTGACGTCCACTCCAAGTCTCCTGGATTTATGGCCCTTGTAATCATGAGGACAAAATTGAATTCATTGACTGGTTTGGGAATATTCATATGCCTAATGATATAGATTGGATTATTATGTGAGATTTTAATTTCATCAGAACACCTGAGGACAGAAAAAGACCTGGAGGGAATGTAAATGAAATGCTCATGTTTAATGAGGCAATAAGTGAGCTTGGACTGATTGAATTACCCCTTAAAGGCGCATGTTTAGTTGGAGCAACATGCAAGACAACCTCTCTTGGAGAAATTAGATTGGTTCTTTACCTCTGCAGCTTGGATGACCAGTTATCCTGATACCTTGGCCCTCCCCATGGCTAAACCAATCTCTGATCACCTCCCTGCATGATTAAAGTTGGCACAAACATTCCAAAGTCTAGAGTATTCAGATTTGAAAACTACTGCTTAATCACGTTGATTTTAAACAGTGGTTCGAATGCTTGGGCTATTCCAAAGAGGGTCATGCAGATCTGTGCTAAGAAGATTTCTGCAAAGTTCAAGAATGTCAGAAGAGCTTTAAAGCTGTGGGCCAAAAATCTTGCCTGTCATAAGAAGCAAATTGCAGACCTAAATGACCGTATATTTCTATGGGATATGATTGAGGAATTCAGAGATCTTACTCTATTTTAAAATAATTGCAGGACCTTGCTCAAGGAGCATCTGTTAACTGTGCTCAATGATCAGAAAATTTATTGGAAACAAAGAGGGAAAATTAAAGGAGTAAAGTTTGGAGATGAAAACACAAAATTCTTTCACACTAAAGCCTCTATTAATCATAGACACAATAAGATTGCTATGTTGCTGAATAAAGACCAAGTTGAAGTAACTGATCATGAAGGAAAGGCTGCAATTCTCTGGGAGGCTTTTAAAACTAGATTGGGGTAGTCTAATGGTCACTCAATGCATTTTGACCTTAATGATCTTTATGAAAACACAGTAGAACCCCAAATATTCATTGATCTTGAAAAGCCTTTTACCCAAGAGGAAGTTGAGGAAGTGATCAAAAACCTACCTAATGATAAATCCCTGTACGATGGATTCAATAATGAGTTTATTAAGAATTGTTGGGATATTATCAAGAATGATGTATTTGAGCTTATTTTGGCTTTTCATGCTGGGAATGTAAATCTTGAAAGCATTAACTCCTCTTTCATCACTTTAGTGCCAAAAAAAGAGGTGCCAATTTCTCCAAATGACTTCAGGCCAATTTCCCTGCTAAATGGTGTTCTCAAAATCATTACAAAGCTGTTGGCAAATAGACTGCAAAGAATTATTCTACATTTGGTGCATATTAATCAATATGGCTTTCTCAAAGATAGAGTAATCCAGACTGCCTTGGTTGGGCATATGAATACATCCACCAAAGGTCATAAATCTAAGGAGGAAATCTTAGTAATAAAACTGAATTTTGAGAAGGATTTTGATACAATTGAGCATGATGCCATCATTGATATTTTTAGAGGTAAAGGATTTGGAGAGAAGTGGATTTCTGGATGGAAGCTTTGTTCACAACTGCATCCTCTTCTCAGACTACTCAATGGAGTTCCCGGAAAAGAATTTACATAAGGAGGGAGTAAGACAAGGGGACCCTTATTCTCCTTTAATTTTTGTGCTGGCTGCTGATTTGCTTCAATCCATCCTTAATAAAGCCACGAGATTAAATCTGATCACTGCTCCTCCGCAAGTAAACTCTTGTCCTCACTTCCCAATTGTGCAATATGCGATGACACCTTAGTGGTTATGCAAGCTGATTCTAGGCGCTTATTCTCGCTTAAAAGCACTTCAATACTTTTGCCACAAAGAATCGGGCTAAGAGTTAATTATGGGAAGTCCATCATGGTGCCCCTGAATATTGCTGAAGACAGAGTAGAAATCTATACAAAGACCCTGCAGTGTGCTAGAGGCAATTCCCATTTACCTACCTTGGTATGCCCTTGGGAATTTACAAGCCAACGGTTGAGCAATGTCTACCTTTAGTTAACAGGATTGCAAAAAGAGTGGCTGGTATCTCTATCTTCATGACCCAAGCTGGAAAATTACTGTTGGTCTAGTCAGTGATGACATCTTTATCAGTCTTCTTCATGTGCTGTTTGGACATACCAGTTACAATAAAAAAACAGATCATCAACTACCTGAGACACTGCCTTTGGAGAGGACCTGATATGGAGGACAAAAGGCCTACTTTGGTATCATGGACCACAAGCAGTGCACCAAAAGACCAGGGAGGCCTAGGTGTTTTAGATATCTTCACTCATAATAAGACCCTGCTCATGAAAACCTTCACAAATTCTTCAATGTATATGATATTCCCCGGTAAACTTGATCTGGGAGACATATTACAATGATGGAAATTACCAGGGACAACATGATTGGATCATTCGTGTGAAGTCCAACTTAGCCCTCATTGATCAAGACAAAGCTATTGCTAGATGTAATGTGGGGATGGTGTTAGTGCATTCTTTTGGGATGATCTGTGGAACCAAGCAATTTTAAACACCAATTTCCCCACCTGTTCTCTCGTTGTCAAAAATCCCCAAATTGAATATTCAACAAGTTTTGCGATCGAGTACCGCAGGATTTATTCTTCCTCCCTTGACAACCGAGGCCTATGAGGAATTCTTACAAATGGAAGACATTTGTTTAGCCATGAGACAATCTGAACATTCAAACTCTTTAGATACTTGGAGCTACATTTGGGGAACTGAGCACTACTCCTCCATCAAAGCATATAAAGTCTTAATTGGCCACAAACAGACACCCCCTCATTTCAACTAGATCTGGCAGAGTTCCTGCCAACCAAAGCATAAAGTTTTCTTCTGGCAACTTCTACATGATCGAGTTAACACCAGAAACTTACTTAGAAGGAAGAAGTTCGTGTTGGAAGATTTCAATTGTGCTGTTGGAGGCTGTCCTCTAGAAGAAACATTGCATCATCTCTTTTGGGGCTGTCCATTTGTTCAACAATGCTGGGACTTCATTTTTCCCACAAGAGCTCCAAATCTGTCTGTATTAGAAGCATTCCAGGACCTCAAAGATAAGATAAGGTACCCATTTTACATGGAGATAATCATTCTTGGAGCTTGGGCCATTTGGATCACCAGAAACAATAAAATCTTTGAGAATATTGCACCTTCTTTCCAAGGGTGGAAGTTCATTTTTCTGGAGGAACTGAAGCTTCTCAAATATAGGATGAGGAAGAAGCATGAGAGGCAATTCTCAGTTTGGCTTGATGGCCTGTTGTAATTTTTCTTCTTAGGCTTTTTAGCAGTTTAGCTTCTTTCTCTCCTTTTTCTTCCTTTTTTCTTTTATGCTGCTAGTCTTTTTAGGTCTTTAGCCTTTTTTTTTTGTTTCTTGGGCTTATCTCAAGCCTTTCAGACTAATTTATTGTTCTACTTTATTTTAATAAAAATTGCAGTGGGGTTTTACCCTACTGTTTATAGTCGAAAAAAGTCTCCTGGATTGCGTTTGTTCCAAAAATAACTCTCCCAAATGTTTCATTCCGTTTGGACTCCGTTTGATATTCCTTTTCTGCGAAACACTCAAATAGGCAAAAAAAACAGCAAATTGCACTGGGCCTTTGGTTAGTAGGTTAGACCCAAAAATAATATAAAAGTGTATAATAAAGCCCATTAAACATCCAAAACAGATAATATAATAGCATGGAACAATAAAAAATTATAGATGCATTGGAGACGTATCAACAAGACAAACAATTGTTTCATACTTATAGTGTTCTCAAACTTTTTCAACTTTCACGCAATACATGAGCGTGAGCCATGGATATAGCACTATGGGTGGAATAGAATATGGTGGTTGTGGAGAAGACAAAAAGAAGGAGAAAGTCTCACATCAACTAGGCGTATTAACAGGCTATGGAGATGCCCATCAGTAGATATCAATGTGAGTGAGTAGGGATTGCCATGCAGCAGATGCACTAGAGCTATAAGTGTATGAAAGCTCAAAAAGAAACTAAGTGTGCATCCAACTCGCTTGCTCACGAAGACCTAGGGCAACTTGAGGAAGCCCATCATTGGAATATACAAGCCAAGTTCTATGATGAAAAATTCCCACTAGTATATGAAAGTGACAAAATAGAACAAGGTGCTACTTTGAAGCAAAAGTGTGGAAAAAGGATAGTAAAATTGTCCCTTCTCTCTTTTCTCTCATTTTTTTTGTTTGGGCTTCTTTGGCATCTTTTCTTTTATTTGGTCTTCTTTGGCCTATTTTATTTTTTTATAAAGTCCGAAGACTCATCCCAACTTGTGAGGGAATCATAGCTTCGATTCGATCATCCTTTCCTCACATGGGACAATGCTCTAATAATGATGATCATCACACTTTTATTTACTTACAACTAAAAAATTACAACTCGATACTAGAACAAAATATGACTCTATAAGAATGACACCTGTGGTGTACCAGGATGTGATATGATCAAGAGTGACATGTAGAAAAAATATGAATGGTGGCAAGCCACAAATACTATGCCAACTACATGATCATGCAGAGCAATATGACAATGATGGTATGTGTCATAATAAACGGAACGGTGGAAGTTGCATGGCAATATATCTCGGAACGTCTATGGAAATGCCATAATAGGTAGGTATGGTGGCTATTTTGAGGAGGGGTATATGGTGGGTTTAAGGCACCGGCGAAAGTTGCGTGGTACTAGGGAGACTAGCAATGGTGGAAGGGTGAGAGTGCGTATAATCCATAGACTCAACATTAGTCATAAAGAACTCACATACTTATTGCAAAAATCTATTAGTCATCAAAACAAAGTACTACGCGCATGCTCCTAGGGGGATAGATTGGTAGGAAAAGACAATCGCTCGTCCCCGACCGCCACTCATAAGGAAGACAATCAATAAATAAATCATGCTCTGACTTCATCACAAAATGGTTCACCATACGTGCATGCTATGGGAATCACAAAATTTAACACAAGTATTTCTACCAATCCACAATTACTCACCAGCATGACTCTAATATCACCATCTTTCTATCTCAAAACAATATGCAAGGAATCAAACTTCTCATAGTATTGAATGCTCTTTATATGAAAGTTTTTATCATATCCCTCTTGGATGCCCATCATATTAGGACTAAATTCATAACCTAAGCAAATTACCATGCTATTTAAGGACTCTCAAAATAATATAAGTGAAGCATGAGAGTTCAATAATTTCTATAAAATAAAGCCACCGCCGTGCTCTAAAAAGATATAAGTGAAGCACTTGAGCAAACTGCCTAGCTCAAAAGATATAAGTGAAGCACATAGAGTATTCTAATAAATTCACGATTAATGTGTGTCCCTCTCAAAAGTTCTGTACATAAAGGATGATTGTGGCAAACTAAAAAGCAAAGACTCATATCATACAAGACGCTCCAAGCAAAACATATATCATGTGGTGAATAAAAATATAGCCTCAAGTAAATTTACCGATGGAAATAAGACGAAAGAGGGGATGCCTTCTGGGGCATCCCAGCTTATATGCTTGGTTCTCCTTGAATATTACCTTGTGGTGCCTTGGGCATCCCCAAGCTTAGGCTCTTGCCACTCCTTATTCCATAGTCCATCAAATCTTTACACAAAACTTGAAAACTTCACAACACAAAACTGAACAGAAAACTAATGGATCCGTTAGTATAATAAAATAAATCACCACTTTAGGTACTGTTGTGAACTCATTCTTTATTTATATTTGTGTAATATACTGTATTCCAACTTCTCCATGGTTCATACCCCCCTATACTATCCATAGAATCATCAAAATAAGCAAACAACACATAGAAAACAGAATCTATTAAAAACAAAACAGTGTGTAGTAATCTGGCTAGTTCGAATACTTCTGTTACTCCAAAAATTTTGAAAAATCACGAAAACGGGGGAAATATTTTATATCAATCCTTTTTAAGAAATTCATAATTTTATCATGCTTCTATGATTTTTAAAAATTCTGGACTGGGCGCAAAAGTTTCTGTTTTTCAGCAAGATCAAATCGACTATCACCGTAAGCCATCCCAAAGGTCTTACTTGGCACAAACACTAATTAAAACACAAAACAACATGTAACCAGAGGCTATATGAATTATTTATTGCAAAACAGAACCTAAAAATCAAAATCAAAAATAAAATTTGGTTGCCTCCCAACAAGCGTTATTGTTTAACGCCCTTAGCTCGGCATAAAAACACGAATAGATCTAGGTATTGTCATTTTTGGCATGCAATATGTAGGTAGCTCTCATAATAGATTCATAAGGCAATTTAATTTTATTTCTTGGAAATTGTTCCATGCCCTTCCTTAATGGAAATTGAAATCTAATGTTTCCTTCTTTCATATCAATAATTGCCCATTCTAAGGAAAGGTCTACCAAGAATAATTGGACATGTAGGATTGCAATCTATATAAAGAACTATGAAATCTACGGGCACATAATTCCTATTTGCAACAATAATAACATCATTAGTCCTTCCCATAGGTTTCTTAATAGTGGTATCCGCAAGATGCAAATTTAAAGAACAATCATCAAATTCACGAAAACCTAACACATCACATAAAGTTTTTGGAATCGTGGAAATGCTAGCACCCAAATCACACAAAGAATGACACTCATAATATTTAATTTTAATATATAGTAGGTTCCACTCATCATAAAGTTTTCTAGGGATAGAAATTTCCAATTCAAGCTTTTCTTCAAAAGAATGCATCATAGCATCAACGATATGTTTGGTAAAAGCTTTGTTTTGATTATAAGAATGAGGAGAAATTCAACATGGATTGCAACAAGGAAATACAATCTACTAAAGAAAAATTATCATAATTAAATTCCTTGAAATCCAAAAGAGTGGGTTCATTGCTACTTAAAGTTTTGACCTCTCCAATCCCACTTTTATGAATTTTTGCATCAACATCTAAAAACTCTGAATCAGTGGGACGCCTTTTAACTAAAGTTGAATCATCTCCAGTCCCATATTAATCAAGATTTATATTGGAAAACAAAGATTCAATAGGAGTCACATCAATCACTTTAAGATCTTCATCATTATTTTCAAGGATACTAGAAGAACATGTTTATACAAACCAATCTCGCTCAACACGCATCTTAGCGGTTCTTTCTGTCGGCGTACTGGGAACCAGGGTACCCAGACTTGCCTGTCTGCGGCCCACGTCGCGTTCCTGGTACGGCCCGTTAGGGCCCAACTGATCGTCCAGCTGCTCAAGACCCTCGCGAGGGGGCCACCCATCACGAGGAGAACGACCAAGACCTCCTCAGGGAGCGGCCTCACCTAGGCTGCTCCGGAGGGGCGACCAAGACCTCTCCCAAGAGTGGCCTCAGCTTGGCTGCTTCGGGAGGGCGGAGATCTCAAGGCATGGGCTACCTTAGGAGGAGGCAGTGACGCAAGCCATGACGAACCGTGCCAGCGGGCGCCAGCGGGCGCAGTTTCCATATCGGGGCAAAGGAGACCGCACAGGCGCAGGTTCCTGAGGGGCGAGACAAAGGTTTCCCCTTTGGTGCAATAAGACCGAAGACCGCAAGGACGGCAGGAAGGACGTCATCCCCGAGCCCACCACCGCATCACCGCCTGCCCTCTTTGCAGGCGAAGACCACCTTTTGTCATGATAGGAGTGTCCTTGTGTTCCCGCTCAAATGGCCGTTGTGGGATTCCCTTCCCGCCTAAACATTTCGGAGGAAGAGGATCCTGGCCGTCTATATAAGTAGCTAGGGTTCCTAGCATAGAGGGGGACGAACCCATTAGATCAACCAGCCCGTTGGGACTTAGCATAGAGAAGGAGCAAGAGCATTCGCCTCCTCATCCTTCTCGAGCTCGTCTCCTGAGCTCGGGAAACCACTATACTTGTTCATACTCATGCCCTCGCGAGGCCAATCCACTAAAGCAGGAAGTAGGGTTTTACACCGCAAGGTGGCCCGAACCTGGGTAAACTCTTGTGCGTTCTACTTGTTTGCCTGCTTGCTTGCATTCCGTTCCCACCACCAGGAGAAGAGCAAGGCGCTAGGTAGACACGTAGTGGGAGAGATCTTCGTCACGCCCCTGTGTTCGAATCTTAAGGGTTTTGCGGAGCCCGAATCCGACATTTGGTGCGCCAGGTAGGATGCGTGTCGAAATCTCGCTTCTCCGACGACCTCGCTCCACTCTTCTCCGTCGACCTTGTTTCGCCGCCATGGTGGACACTCGCCGAGCACACACCGCCCGCCGCGCCGCTAACGTCGCTCAAACAGCGCCCGCGGGTAACGGCGCACCACTCCGCCCCAACTCGCCGGTCGCCAACGCGGCCACGGACCCAGCCGTCCACAAGCAGCAGGACTCGTCGCTGCCGCTATCTGTGCGGCGTGAAGGCCGCACGGCGACCCCGTCACCTACGCCGGCCGCGGCGTCGTCCTCGCTGGTCCGCCGCGGGCCGGTCTACCAGCAGCCTGCGCTACTGATGGCGCGGGAGCTCCTATGCTACCGTCCGGCGGACGACCTCTACGACGAGTGGCTCCACCGCATCACCGAGCTCGTCAACGCCGCCGGGGAGGCGCCCGCGGCGACCCATTCCTCTCGCCCTCCATCGCTCATGGCGGGGAACAAAGACCACGGCGCTCCACCTACACCTCCACCACGCGGCGCTTGCCAGGGGCTCAGGCGCGAGGCTCCACGGCGCGAACAACCCCGCAGGGCCCTCGCGCGCAATGAGGAGAGCTGCCAGGTGGTCCCGCACCCCCAGGCAGAAGCGCGCGTGCTCCCCGCTCAGCAGCACCAGAACCGCGCCCCATAGGAGGTGGTGGCGCCCGCACCCCAAGATCCAGCACCGCAGGCGCAGGGGGCGCCAGCAATCATGAGCGTGGCTGGATGTCGCGCCCTAGCTCCTGAGCTACGGCGCCTCGTCTGGCCCGGCAAGTTCAAGCCGGATCTGCCTTAGCGTTACGACGGCACCGCCGACCCGGCGGAGTTCCTCCAGCTCTACGAGCTCAGCATCGAGGCGGCGAACGACACCGAGCAGGTCATGGCGAATTGGTTCCTCATGGCCCTCAAGGACGGTGCGCGCTCCTGGCTCCTGAACCTTCCTCCATGATCCATCTCTTCTTGGGGGGAGCTTCACGAGCGCTTCATAGCCAACTTCCAAGGTACCCGCGACCGGGCTCGAGCGGCCGCAGACCTGCGCCACGTAAAACAGCAGTCTGGGGAGACCCTGCAGAAGTACATCCAGCGCTTCAACACCGTGCGCCTCAAGATCCCTAGGGTCTCCGACGAGGCCATCATCTCGGCGTTCTCCGACGGTGTTCGTGATGTTAGGATGAAGGAGGAGCTCGCCATCCACGAGGACATGTGCACGGCCCTCGAGATGTTCAATCTCGCGGCAAAGTGCGCTAGGGCAGAGGAAGGCCGCCTCTCCCTCCTGGAACTGCCTGAGGCGGAAGCCGACGACAAGAAGACCAAGGCCAAGGAAGCAAAGCGCAAGGGACCTGCCGTGCTGGCTGTGGAGCCATAGGTGAAGCGCGGCTGCGGCTACAACGACCCTTCAAGAGACAACTGTCCGTACTGCGTCTTCCATGATGTCCATAGCCATAACACAACCGACTGCCAAGAGCTCAGGGCGATGCGCGGCGGGCGCGTCGGGCAGCGCCCTGAGCACGACAACCGTGGCTACGGCCGTGGAGGAGGCCGTGGCGGAGGACGCTGGGACGGCAGGAACTCGCGCCAAGGATGGCGTGATCAGCCTCGTGAAGACCGCTGGCAGGAGCAGCCTCGTGACGCCCCCTGGCGTGACCAGCCTCGTGAGGGTCGCCCTCAGGGCAACGCGGGCCTGCCTCCGCTGCCACCACCGCCAAGAAGGAATGACGACCACCGCCAGGAAGATGAAGCGGGGGGCTTCCAGGAGCCACGCGGGGTCGCGTGCATCCTGGGAGGAGCCCATGCTCCGGCTTCTCACTGCATCTTCAAGAGGTTTGCTCGTGAGGTAAACGCGGCGCTCCCCAGGCCTGACGCCGCGCGCAACCTCAGGTGGGCCAAGCAGATCATCGCCTTCGACCCCAAGGATCAGCTCAGGTGCACCACCGTGCCAGGCACTCTCCCGATGCTCTGCACCCCGACCATCAGTAACATCCGCGTGACCAAGACCCTCATCGACGGTGGGGCAGGGCTCAACGTCCTCTCCGTCCAGATCTTCGAGACTCTTCAAGTACTCTACGATCAGCTGCACCCGACCAAGCCATTTTACGGAGTCACAGATGGCTCCACCCTCCCGATGGGGTAGGTCCGCCTCCCCGTCACCTTCGGCGACCGCGACAACTACCACATCGAGCTCATCGACTTCGACGTCGCCAACATCAACCTCCCGTACAACGCCATCCTAGGGTATCCGGCCCTCTCGAAGTTTATGGCGGCGACCCATCACGGCTACAACGTCCTCAAGATGCCTGGAAGTGGCGGAGTCATCATGATCGCCTGCGACAAGAAGGAAGCAGTACGTTCTCTGGAGCGCGCCTACCAGACTGTGGCGATCGAGAGCTCCGACGGAGACGGAGCCTTCTTCGCCCTGATGACCGCCCCCAAGAAGAAGAAGCAACTACCCGACTCTCAGGCCTCGGGGGCTCCCGACGGCACCACCTCAAGCTCTGCGCCTGCTGACGAGGCGCCCTCCGCCCTCGCATAGGGAGGCGCGCCCGGCGCCCCTCTCAGGACGGGCTCGGGGGCTCCCCTCAGGGGGACCCCGGATCTGGTCGTGAGGGCGGTGCCCGGGCACCACTCGTAGGCGTGCCCCGCCGTGAGTCGTCATGAGCCCAGCGTGATCTTCATAACGCTGGGGGCTCAGGACCCCATCGACCAAGCTACCAAGGAACCTTACCCACCTACTCAGGACCCAAGCAACCAGTTTCGCGTCTACATCGACATCCCGAGCCTCAACAGGGCTGCCACCCAGGGCCTCTTCCAGCCGATGGCGGTCGGCTGGAGGAGGGCCTTCCGCTCTAGCCTCCGCAACGCGGCCGCCACACACAAGCACTTCGTACAACAGGCCGTGGGGGCTCAGGAGGCTCAGGGGCAGGCGGTCCTGACGGAGCAGGACCAGGGCCCCCGCGACCACTGAGGGCCTCCGGAGCCCCTGGGCCTCGGGAGCTCGGCTCTCCTCAGGAGCAACCCGCATGGCTCGCGTCTCCAGCTACCCCAACCCCTCTTCAGCGGCAAGTACCAGGTGATGTCTCAGGTATTCTGTCGAGGGCGCCCCTCGGGCTGCATCATCCTCGAGCTGCTGGGGGCTTACCTCCACAGCCGTCTCTTTTTGCGCATGAATCAGAACTGGTTGCTTCCTTTCGCATTATCTATATGGTTGGCACCCTCACTGCCACTAAGGTCATGAGCCCTTGTGAGCCCATCCGCGCCGCCCCATGATTAAGGACTGGCATGGTGTCTGTGCTCGGGTCCGTCCCTGCAGCGTCGCTAAACCCAAGGGTTGAGCTCTGTCTCACGAGCCATTCCCGTGACGTCACCTCCCGTGGTCCTTGGTGCCTTGTTCTCGCATGGGCTAATCGTTGGTAGGTAAGTAGGGGCCCCTGGCAGGTGCCTCGCTTCCGCGGGAACTGCGCGCCAGTTATTTATCTTTTGGACTATACCAAGAGAAGACTGGGCACGGCGTCTGTGCTCGGGTCTGTCCCTGCAGCGTCGATAAATCCAGCGGCTGAGCTCTGTCTTACGGGCCGGTCCCGCTAACGTCACCTCGTGGGGTCGTTGGTGCTGCGGCCTTCTCATGCAAAGCCCTCTGGAGATGCATTCGGCGCAGGTCCAGGCAACCCATCTCTTTTCACATTTTGCAGAAGAAGACTTAGGCGCAACCCGCCTCAGGCGCAACCCGCCTCAGGGTAGGGTCTCGTGAGTGATGCGTAAGCTCGCGAGAAATTCCTCAGAGTCGTTCAGCTCGTCCTGAGGAGGGCCCATATACACCTTGGTTGTCCCGCCGTGCAAGCCACGTGTCCGGACGGGCTGTACACGCCCGGGAGTCTCTCCCGGTGGGAGGCTCCCCTCCCACGATCCAGTGGAAGTGCTTAGCTCCGCGCTGGGAAGACCGAGGAGCGGCTGTGCCCACGAACCAGTGGAAGCACCAAGCTCTGTGCTGGCCGATATGACCGAGGAGCGGTTATGCCCACACTCCGCGCAAGTGTGATAGCTCTATGCTCCGCGCTAGTTATAAACAACTGAGGGCGGCCCCCAGCGGTCACACCAACCTCAGGGAGCTTTTCAGCTCACGACGCTCACAGCTTCTCCTTGGAAGGGTGTCGCGAGGGGGGCTAGGCACGGGGGCTATGCTCAGGTCACGCCTGGCAGACGCCACCCTACCAGGTGCCCAGACACCTGGCTCTCTCGCGCCCCCATCCTAGGCGAAGGCTCGTGAGCAAGGTATGGTGCTCGTTCTCCCTCATGAGAGCCGTTCGTACGTCAAGGGGGGCCCCTGGGCATCGCGACCCAGGGGCCTCACTAGTCACGTAGCCCCTCACTCCTTAGGCCCGGTGCCCAACGGCGGTCGAGGTATGCACGGGGCTGGGCCCTGCCGACGCAGAACGCAAACGGGTCGCTTGAGCGTTAAGGGGGAACCCCTGGGCATCGCGACCCAGGGGCCTCACTAGTCACGTAGCCCCTCATTCCTTGAGCCTGCCCTGGTGACCCGGAGGGCTCAATGGCGATCGAGGTATGCGCGGGGCTGGGCCCTGCCGACGCAGAGCACTTAAGCAAACATGAATGGAAGCAAGCACGGAAATCACAGAATTCAAAGCCTAGCTACTACAATAAGCTCAAGTTCATCAAATTCAAACAAGTCTCACGCCTCCCCGAGGCACTCGCATTCTCCTCAGTAGGAACAGGCCAGGCATCGCCGACGTGTGCGCATCGATTCCGCTCATCCATCGACGACGGCAGCGGAAGGAACGCCTCCACCAGCTCTTTGACCTTCTCCGCCACACACTCAGCAGCCGCGCCCTCCAGGCTCGCGGCCAGCGGCTGGGATAGCGTGGACAGGTCGAAGCTGGGGTCACGAAGGAAGAGATGGCCGCACACCTACGCCAAGGTAGAGGTAAGAAGCGGTCAGCCCTCAGTATCAGCTAGCTGACCGATTACAGATGCCACGTCGCCCAGGGCCTTCATGAGTGCAGCCAGGAGCCCGGTGGCGCCTTCCTCCGGGGTGGCCAGCGGCTCTTCGAACCCCTCCCCATAGGCGATCCGCAGCAGCCTGCGGGCCTCAAGCTCGAAGGCGGCGAGGGCCTCACGACCCACCGTCGCTGTCTTCTCCAAGGCTGCGAGGGTGTCCTCCCTGGCCTTCAGCTCGTCCTCGCGCTTGGCTCGGGACGCCTTGGCTTCCTCGGCCTCTGTCTTCAGCTCCTCCAGGCTCGCGCGGTCGGCGAGCTGCTCCTTCTGAAACCGCGACGTCTCGGCCTTCACGCCCTGGAGCTCCGTCTCCAACCTCTCAAGCTCCAGGGCGTGCTTCGCGCTCTTCTCACGGAGGATCTTAAGTTTGTCTTCCGCCTCCTGACGACGCTTCTCGGAGGATGCTGCCTGGGCCTCCGCGGTCTCCCGCGCCCGCGCAGCCGAGGTAGCCTCCTCCTGACCCTCGGCGATGGCCGCCGAAGCCTGACTCCAGGTGGCCTGCACGGAATCCTCCGCTTGCAGCCACCCCTAGAGTAGGCCCAAGTGGGCGTCCACCGCATGGTCATCACCGTCCCGAAAGACAACGCGGAGCTGGTTCAGCACGGCGAAGGCCACCTCCAAGGCCTCGGGACCAGACCTCACCTGCTGACAATGGGGCGCCATCGCGACCGCCCGCTTGGCATAGGGCTTGGGGGCTCCCGATCCCTTCGCTGGCACGACGGGAGTAGGGGTCGCCTGGCCCTCGCGAGGAGCTACAACGGAGTCCATTGGAGGCGTTGCCACCACGCGCTTAGCAGTTTGGCTGGCTGAGGCGTGTGGCACCACGGCGGCAGCAGCAGCAGGAGGGGCGGGACTTCAAGAAGTGGACCCTCCCTTCATCTTCTTCAGCACGCCGCCAATGCTACTGCATTAAGAAATGCGCGTCAGAAGCGCAACGGGCAATAGAACAACAGAAGAACCTACACTTACGCGTCAGAGGCCTGGCGCGCCCTCCTCTTCGCCAGCAGATCGGCAACGGCTTCCTTCGCTGGGGGCACGCCGCTGGTCCGAACGTTGGCAAGACGTGAGGCCAAAGATTTGGGCACAACAGTGGCCGCTGGCCTCGCCGGGGCAGAGCTCCGCCCGGGAGTCGCTGCGTCGCCCCCTCCGGACAAAGAGCATCCGGATCGACGTGGGGTGACGGCCTTGGGCTGCCCAGCGGCTCCAGCCCTCAGCGGCAGCTCCTCAACAGATTCCGCGGAGGACGTGTCATCAAGATTCAGGTCCAGGTCCCTGAGGGCTCTCTCGGAGTCTTCCTCCTCCTCCTCGCTCTCCTCTTCGCCACGAGAAGACACATCAACCATGGCCGGAGCAGGCACGGCCACCTCGACATAGCCCGACACGGCCTTCAGTTGCTCGGCCTTGTCAGGACGGCGGTATAGCGGCAGGTGGGCCACCAGAAGGTCCGCGGGCATCGTCTCCAGGAGGATGCTTGAGGTGAAGTCCAGATTAGAAGAGGGCAGCATCCCCGAGCGTAGTCGGAGCTTGTCGTCATCCCCCATCAGCTCCCACATGGGACGCGAGTGCGCCTGGAGTGGCGCCAGGTGCTGCCTCAGGAACTCCTTCACGATCTGTCCTCCCTCGAGCCTCGAGGCCATATCGGCCTCAATCCTCGCCAAGACGGGCCCAGCCTCGGGAGCAGTAATCTTCACATGGCTCCAGCAGGCGCGCTTCCGCGGACGGGCGGTAGGTAGCGCCAGCAATGGGTGCGTGCGCTGAGCATCCAGGTAGACCCATCTCTTCCGATGGGTGTCTATCTTCTTCCTTGCCTTCATCAACCGGCAGCCCTTGCGCTGAAAGACGAAGGAGATGCACGCCGAGCACGGGCCCTCCTCGTACAGCCGGACGATGAAGAGGTGGCGGAAGAGGGTGACAGTCGGCCTCACCCCCATGAACGCCTCGCAGTAGAAGGTGAACAGCAACAAGATGAGGAGGGAGTGAGGCTGTATATGAAGGCCGTGCACCTGGTAGTGGTCCAAGATGGCGTAGAAGAATTCAGAGAAGGGCGGCACAAGCCCAACGGAGATGCTGTGGAGGAAGAAGGGGTAGCAGGTCGCCGTCAAGGCGGTGCGGTAGCCGACCCGACCAGGATCTTCGTCGAGCCATGCTCGTTATGCTCGCTTGACAGGAAGGACTGGACTTCCGCGTAGTCCCCCTCCGTGGCGACAGAAGACTCCTCGAGCGCCGCCACGGGAGTGGAACCAGACCCAGATGCTTGCGCGGCGCCCTTGCCCTTCTTCGCCATTGCCGAAGGCGTTGGGGAAGGCAAGGGATTCGATAAGATCGGAGGCGGAGGAGAAGGGGATCTGAGCAAGAAGGAAGGGGAGCAATAACCCCTGTGCGGCGAAGACAATCTCTTTTGTCAAGCCACACAGTTACCAAGGCTGCGTGGGGAGTGGAGTCGTCACGTCCCATCCAACCATCACGCGCCAGCCTGGCGTGCAGTCTTTGGGGCCCGCGACGCTTCGTCCTCGGCCAGGCTTCGCCCAGAAGCCAACTCCGCGCGCGCCTTGGTCCCGGGGGCTACTGTCGGCGTACTGGGAACCAGGGTACCCAGACTTGCCTGTCTGCGGCCCATGTCGCGTTCCTGGTACGGCCTGGTAGGGCCCAGCTGATCGTCCAGCTGCTCAAGACCCTCGCAAGGGGGCCATCCATCGCGAGGAGAACGACCAAGACCTCCTCAGGGAGCGGCCTCACCTAGGCTGCTCCAGAGGGGCGACCAAGACCTCTCCCAAGAGTGGCCTCAGCTAGGCTGCTTCGGGAGGGTGGAGATCTCAAGGCAAGGGCTTCCTCAGGAGGAGGCAGTGACGCAAGCCATGACGAACCGTTCCAGCGGGCGCCAGTGCGCGCCAGCGGGTGCAGTTTCCATATCGGTGCAAAGGAGACCGCACAGGCGCAGGTTCTCGAGGGGCGAGACAAAGGTTTCCCCTTTGGTGCAATAAGACCGAAGACCGCAAGGACGGCAGGAAGGATGTCATCACCGAGCCCACCAACGCGTCACTGCCTGCCCTCTTTGCAGGCGAAGACCACCTTTTGTCAGGATAGGAGCGTCCTTGTGTTCCCGCTCAAATGGCCGTTGTGGGATTCCCTTCCCGCCTAAACATTTTGGAGGAAGAGGACCCTGGCCGTCTATATAAGTAGCTAGGGTTCCTAGCATAGAGGGGGACGAACCCATTAGATCGACCAGCCCGTTGGGACTTAGCATAGAGAAGGAGCAAGAACATTCGCCTCCTCATCCTTCTCGAGCTCGTCTCCTGAGCTCGGGAAACCACTGTACTTGTTCATACTCGTGCCCTCGCGAGGCCAATCCACAAAAGCAGGAAGTAGGGTTTTACACCGCAAGGTGTCCCGAACCTGGGTAAACTCTTGTGCGTTCTACTTGTTTGCTTGCTTGCTTGCATTCCGTTCCCACCACCAGGAGAAGAGCGAGGCGCTAGGTAGACGCGTAGTGGGAGAGATCTTCGTCACGCCCCTGTGTTCGAATCTTAAGGGTTTTGCGGAGCCCGAAATCCGACACTTTCTTTGCACTCATCAATGGAAATTCTCATAACTTTGAGAGACTCATTGATATCATGATTGGGTGGAATAGATCTAAGTTTCAAAGAATCAACATCAAGAGAAATTCTATCCACGTTCATAGCCAAATCATCAATCTTAAGCTATTTTTCTTCAATCAAAGCATTGAAATTATTTTGTGAACTCATAAATTCTTTAACACTATTCTCAAACTAGGAGGGCGTCTTATTATAATTTCCCAAGAATCGTTGTAGGAATTAACATAATTATTAGAGGAATTAATAGGAAACGGCCTAGGATTAAAATTACCTCTATACGCGTTATTACCAAAATTGTTCCTACTAACAAAATTCACATCCATAGATTCATTATTATTTTCAATCAAAGTAGACAAATGCATATTATTAGGATCAACGGAAGCACTCTTGCTAGCAAATAATTTCATAAGCTCATCCATCTTTCCACTCAAAACATTAATCTCTTCAATTGCATGCACTTTTTTATTAGTGGAAGATCTTTCGGTATGACATTGAGAATAGTTAACCATAATATTATCTAGGAGTTTAGTAGCTTCTCCTAAAGTAATTTCCATAAAAGTACCTCCCGCGGCCGAATCTAAAAGATTTCGAAGCAAAGTTCAGTCCAGCATAAATTTTTTGTATAATCATCCACAAATTCAAACCATGCATGAGTAGGGCAATTTCGTATCATCAATTTCATCCTCTCCCAAGATTGTGCAACATGTTCATGATCAAGTTGCTTAAAATTCATAATCTCGTTCCTAAGGGAGATGATCTTAGAGGGAGGAAAATACTTGGATATAAAAGCATCTTTACACTTATTCCATTAATCAATACTATTTTTAGGCAAAGATGAAAACCAAGTTTTAGCACAATCTCGAAGTGAGAATGAAAATAGCTTCGATTTAACAATATCATTATCCACATCTTTTTTGTTTTGCATATCACACAAATCAACGGAATTGTTTAGATGGGAAGCGACATCTTCACTAGGAAGGCCAGAAAATTGATCTTTCATAACAAGATTCAGCAAAGCGACATTAATTTCACATGATTCCGCATTAGTACCGGAGCAATCAGAGTACTAATAAAATCATTATTATTGGTGTTGGAAAAGGCACACACTTCGGTATTCTCTTGAGCCATCATGACAAAGCAAGCAATCCAACACATGAGCACACAAAGAGCAAATGAAGAAGATGATCGGAAGAGGGGCGAAGAAAAGGCAAATCTTTTAGAAAATCGTTTTAGAAGTGGGAGAGAGGAAAATGAGAGGAAAATGGCGAATAATGTAATGCAAGAGATGAGAGTTTATGATGGGTACTTGGTATGTCTTGACTTGGCGTAGATATCCCTGACCGACAACGGCGCCAGAAATTGGCAAGTTGACACGAGACAAATCTTGACTTGACTTTCGTAAATCTCCCCGGCAACGGTGCTAGAAATTCTTCCTCCTACTTCACGGTCCCCGGCAACGGTGTGAGACAAAGCTTGCGTTGGTTTTTCCCTTGAAGAGGAAAGGGTGATGCAGCAAAGTACAGATAAGTATTTCCATCATTTTGAGAACCAAGGTATCAATCCAGTAGGAGACAACGTACAAATCACCGAATACCTGCACAAACAATCAAACAACTTGCACCCAACGTGATAAAGGGGTTGTCACTCCCTTCACGGTTACTTGCAAAAGTGAGATCTGATTGAGATAGATAAACGATAAATTAAATATTTTTGGTTTATAGATCAGAAAGTAAAAGATTGCAAAATAGTAGATTGGAAACTTATATTGTAGATCGGAAACTTTTATGATGGAAAATAGACCCGAGGGCCATAGGTTTCACTAGAGGCTTCTCTCAAGATAGAAAATAATATGGTGGGTGAACAAATTACTGCCGAGCAATTGATAGAAAAGCGCAAAGTTATGATGATATCTAAGGCAATGATCATGAATATAGGCATCACCTCCGTGTCAAGTAGACCGAAACGATTATGCATCTACTACTATTACTCCACACATCGACCACTATCCAGCATGCATCTAGAGTATTAAGTTCATAAAGAACAGAGTAACGCATTAAGTAAGATGAGATGATGTAGAGGAATTAACTCAAGCAATATGATGAAAACCCCATCTTTTTTTCCTTGATGGCAACAATACAATACGTGCCTTGCTGCCCCTACTGTCAGTGGGAAAGGACACCACAAGATTGAACCCAAAGCTAAGCACTTCTCCCGTTGCAAGAAAAACCAATCTAGTTGGCCAAACCAAACCGGTAGTTCAAAGACAATTACAAAGATATCAAATCAAGAATATAAGAAATTAGAGAAGATTCAAATAATATTCATAGATAAGCTGACCATAAATCCACAATTCATCGGGTCTCGGCAAACACATGACAAAAAAGTATTACATCGAATAGATCTCCAAGAACATGGAGGAGAACATGGTATTGAGAATCAAAGAGAGAGAAGAAGCCATCTAGCTACTCGCTATGGACCCGTATGTCTATGGTAAACTACTCACGCTTCATCAGAAGGGCAATAGAGTTGATGTAGAAGCCCTCCATGATCGAATCCCCCTTCGGAAGGGTGCCGAAAAAGGTCCCTAGATGGGATCTCACGGGTATAGAAGGTTGCTGCGGTGGAAAAGTGTTTTCGTGGATGCCTCTGGTGGTTTGGGGATATATGGGAATATATAGGCGAAAGAATTAGGTCAGGAGGTGCACGGGGGCACAAGGGTCGGGTGCACGCCGTACCCCCCCGGGGGGCGCCCTCTGGTGTGGCCACCTTGTGGCTCCTCCGACTTCATCTCCAAGTCTCCTGGTTGTCTTCTGTTCCAAGAAAAAAATCATCGCGAAGGTTTTTATTCTGTTTGGACTCCGTTTGGTATACGTTTCTGCGAAACTCAAAAAAAAGAAAAAAAACTGGAACTGGCTCTAGGTTAATAGGTTAGTCCCAAAAATAACATAAAATAGCATATTAATGCATATAAAACATCCAAAAGAGATAATATAATAGCATGGAACAATAAAAAATTATAGATACGTTGGAGACGTATTAGGGACCACCTAGATAGCTGTGCTGGTTGTGTTTCCAGGGAAAGAACTGTTGAACAAGCTAAAATACTATTGAATAATATATTGAGTAATGATAATGATTGGACTCTTCCCGAACCACCGCCTAAGCCAACTCCAAAGAAGAGAGGCATTCTATTTCTCAGTCCTGAAGATATGCAAGAGGCAAAGGAATCTATGAATGAAAAAGGTATTAATGCTGAAGATGTTAACAATTTACCACCTATTGAAGAAATACATGGTCTTAATACTCCGACACATGTAGTAGAGGTAAATTCTCTATAGATTTGAAGGTGATATTCCTTATAATAAGTCTGTTAGACAATGCTTGGATGAATTTGATAACTTTGTTGTTAAACAAGAAAACTTCATTGCTTATGTTAGTAGATAATTGAAACATAATGCTTATATGCTTGACTGCTTGGGTGATTATATGTGCAGAACTGTTAATGATCTCAAGATTATTAGTAAACACGTTTCCATGGTAAAACTCAAGTAGAATAAGTTCTGAAGGCACAAAATGATTTGCTTATATGAGACGAACAATAAAACAAATGATCATGTTGTTAGAGTTATGACTAGAGGTGGTAAAATGACTCAAGAATCTTTGTATCCTGAGGGCCATCATAAGAGAATTGAGCAAGATTCTCAGGGAATTAATTCTGATGCACCTAATCCTTCTAGTAATAGAAAGAAAAAGAAAACTGATAGGACTTTGCATGCTTCTAGTGAACCTAATATAGACACACCTGAGCATCCCAATGATATTTATATTTCTGATGCTGAGACACAATCTAGTGATGAACATGAACCTAGTAATAATGATGATGATGATGTTCATGTTGATGCTCAACCTAGTAATGATAATGATGTGGAGATAGAACCTGCTGTTGATCTTGATAACCCACTACCTAAGAATGAAAGATATAGTAAGGTAGACTTAATTGCTAAGAAACATGGTAAATAAGGAGAACCATGGTTCATAAACCCATGCCCTTTCCTCCTAAACCATCAAAGAAAAAGGATGATGAATATTTTGAGCGCCTTGTTGAAATGCTTAGACCTGTCTTTTTGCGTATGCGTTTGACTGATATTCTGAAAATGTCTCCTTATGCTAAGTATATGGAAGATATTGTTACAAATAAAAGAAAGATACCGGAAGCTGAAATTTCCACCATGCTTGCTAATTACACATTTAAAGATGGAATACCAAAGAAACTAGGAGATCTTGGTGAAAGGATCGAGAAAAGGTGTCTATAGGGGGGTGATTAGACCCTCAACAAGCAAAAGTAGTAGTTTTTAAATTCTTTACATTGAGGTGGATTTTTAGCACAAGTTTAAGAATTCACAATACATTTCAAGCAAGCATGGAAAGAGTATATGAGCAGCAGAAAGTAAAGCATGCACGTTGCAAGAGAGTAAAGGGATTGGATTGGAGTGTGCAAACACAATTGGAGACATGGAGATTTTTGGCGTGGTTCCGATAGGTGGTGGTATCATACGTCCACGTTGGTGGAGACTTGAACACACGAAGGGTAACGGTTGCGCGAGTCCACGGAGGGCTTCACCCACGAAGGGTCCACGAAGAAGAAACCTTGTCTATCCCACCATGGCCATCGCCCACGAAGGACTTGCCTCACTTGGGTAGATCTTCATGAAGTAGCCGATCTCCTTGCCCTTACAAACTCCTTGGTTCAACTCCACAATCTTGTCGGAGGCTCCCAAGTGACACCTAACCAATCTAGGAGACACCACTCTCCAAAAGGTAATAGATGGTGTGATGATGATGAACTCCTTACTCTTGTGCTTCAAATGATGGTCTTCCCAACACTCAACTCTCTCTCACATATTTGGCTATGGTGGAAAGATGATTTGAGTTGAAAGCAACTTGGGGATGGCTAAAGATCAAGATTCTTGTGGTTGGATTGGAATGTCTTGCAATCAACACATGAGTAGGTGGTTCTCTCTCAAAAATGAGTAGTGGAAGTGTAGGCACGTTCTGATGGCTCTCTGTAACATCCCAAAATTCTAAATTTTGGAATGTTATAATAAATAGATAGATTTGATTGATTGTGTGAAATTGAGTGAAATTTGAAACTTTTTGAAAGTTAAATGAGAGGGAATAAAAGGACTTTCCCAAACTTTCATTTTGCATTCGTGATCTCCGTGAATTCAAATTATTTTCACCACAAAACCCTAGAGAGAAGATGACATGACTTCTTCCATTTATTTAAATGACAAGGGGTATTGAAAATATTTGGATTTCATTCGGAAAATATTTCCAACATAGGAACTTAAAGCAACTCAATGATTTTCACGAGCGAAGATAAAATGACTTCTTCAAAACATATGAAATATGAGTTGGGAGTTTCAAAGAATTAAGTTCAAAGTTCTTTTGAATTTATTTTCAATTTGGAGTTATTTGTGTGTTAATCAAATTATTTTTCTCCAAAAATAAAACATACGGAAAATAGGGTAACATGATTCCCTACATCAGAAAATTGGAGAGAAATAAATTTGAATTAATTTTGGTATTTTTAAAATGATTTTTACTGGATTTTACTAGAGCAGAAGCACTCTTTGTTTTATTTGAATTTGTGTGTATTTTATTTAAAGCTAGAATAATGTTCTTCTTGTAGGAAATCTTTTTCTGAAAATTTTGATATATTATATGCTTACATAATATTTTTTTCCTTTTGTTTTTATTTTTGTTTGTCTGTAAAAAAAAACTTCCGCCGACTGGGCCGGCCCAGCTAGCCAGCCAGGCCACGGCCCAGCTAGCCCACGTTGCCCGCGCCGCTCGTCCCCGAGCTCGGGACGAAGTCCCGAGCCATCACGGCATCGCCGCCGCCGCCGTGTCCGCCCCGGCCTCCCCTTGCCCCTCCTCCACGCCTTGCGCCTCCCCTCCCCTCCTATAAAAGGCGCCGCCCCGGGCCCCTCTCTCTCTCTTCACCTCGCCTCTCCTCGCAATGCGCCGCCGCCGCATGCGTCAGCCGGAGTCGCCACCACCGCCACCTCCGACTCCGCCGCCCCGTGCCGCACTCGCCACCATCTCCGCCCAACACCGTTGACCCCGGATCCGCCGCGCCGCCGTTCCTCCTCGCCTGAGTTAACCGCCTCCGTTGCCGGTTCTTCGTCGAAAACCGATGCCAACCGGTATAAAACCGACACCGGTCTGATACGGTTTTTCTTAAACCCTGGACTAGATCTGTTTTTTTAGGTTTATTAAATAGCGAACGTCCACTGTTTAGATCTTATAAATGAGCATTTGTTATTTAGTCTTTTCGTTTTCTGTTTATTTACGCCAGGGACCTAGTTGTAGTTGTTTTATTTTATAGTTTAGCCCCTGTTCTTCAAACACTCATAACTTTTTGCTCGTTAGTCGGAACTCGATGAAACCAACGCCCACTTCTTCGTTATGATCCCCTCTATACAGTAATCCAACTCAAACATATCTTTGAAAATTTTAAATTTGAATTAGATCAGATTTGAATTTGAACTTCGTTTGATCATAACTTGAGTTTTATAACTCCGTTTGAGTTGATTCTTTTTGCAAATTGAAGCTCTTGACCTAAACTTTCTGATAAGGCCAAATTCACTTAATTTTGGTACTGTTAGAAATTGTTTTCTGTTGCAAGAGTTATTCGCTTGGTTTTGATGTTTTTCGAACTGTCTTCTTCGTCCTTCCCGGCCTTTTGAGTGATTGCTTATGTGTGGTTACTATTGCTTGCTCACGATAGATTGACCGGAGTGTGACAAGTAGAACTATCAAGAGTTATGAGTGCGAATCATCTTCATCAACATAGCAGGCAAGTAACACTTTGATCATATACTTTTCATACCCAGTTTTTATGCATTAGACCAATCCTCAAACATTGCATGATTAGGATCTAATTAAATTGTGGGTTTTGGGAAGTAGTTTGAGGTAGTACCTATTACCTGATTTATTATCAAACCCTTGGGAGTTACTTCTACGTTTGCTTATTATGCCATGCTATGCTTGTAGACGTGGATTGGGTTTGAGTGAATATCCATGACAGATGTGAGATTGTTAATAAATGGTTTATCTAAGGTGGCAACTTAAACACACATCTGGGTGGATTGAGGTACCTGGTTATTCCAGGATTGCCTATCTAGGCACCTGGGTAGACCGGGATCGCCTGTTTTTTTTATGGACCGCCCCCAGGCTCAAAGGGATCATAAGATTATTCATGCTAGAAACTTCCGTGTGCAGCCACATGCTACTATGGGCTCTAGCATAGTTGATTAAGTCGTGCGAACTCTTACAGTGGTAGACTAGCTGATGTAGGGGTTGTAGGTTGGTACGGTCTACCCATTCGTAAGGTGCTAGCGCTTCTGAAAGACTATGTCTCGGTCATCCGTTTCTCAAACACCATGTAGTGCGAGAAATCAAACAGACGAGATCGAGTCTTGTGGGAAAAGTGCAGAAACCTCTGCAGAGTGTACAAACTAATCATGATTAGCCGTGTCCCCGGTTATGGACATCTTGAGTATCTAGTACTTGGATTATCATGTGAATCTCATCATGTTACTTTAATTAATTTTGTTGGGTTTAATGATGATGATTAATTGGGATTGAGAATGCTGTCAACCATTCTCAATGTTTAACAACCACCATGATAGTTAAATAAAATGTATTCCTTTGCAGTAGGGAAAAATTGGCTTTTCGCAAAAACTATAACCATAGAGCTTTCCACCAGCCATATATGCATGTAGTGATAGCCATATTTCAGCATTGCTCTACAGTGTGAATTTGCCAGTACATTCAATGTACTGACCCTTTGTGGCTGCAACGTCTCATGTTGCGTGATCTTCTGACAGTAAGTGATACGTTAGGGTTACGATTTCTACACTCAACTTTGCCGTTGGTGTTGATGGGAATCCACAACCTTGTTACTTCCGCTATTTGGATTGAGGTAATAGTATTTATGTTACTTTATACATGTGATTTACCTCTGTTATAATCCTCGAGTACTGTGTGTGTCAAATACCGATCCGTGGATGACACTTAAGCCACGAGACTTGATCCATTCGGTCGGGTCGCTACAAGATGGTATCGAGCACATGTTGACCGTGGGACGTGACCCTAGAAATGGCAAGCCCATAGGAAGGATTTTCTCTAAAATTTTCTTTTTCAAAAAGATCTTTTACCTCTCTTCTCTTCTGAGCTTATTCAAATATTCCCTTTTAGAGAGACCATACCCCTTTTCCCTTTTGACCACTCAAAGATTCGACTGATGAGACCACTCCAAGGAGTATGAGATATCTTGACAACCACGACCACTACGGAATGAAGGAGATTTTACCGTGCATTTGAATAATGGAAACTACAACGGTTGAAGACTCCGAAGACTAGGAGAATTTGAGGGATATGAAGAATTCCCAGATTTGTATGACCTAGGAAGGTACCCTTATGGAACTTGGCAGACTATAGAAGCTGTCACTACCCGAGATCAAGGTGTATCAGAGAAAGACCAGAACATGGAGCATTAGAACTCAAATTTTTTGTCAGGAAACCCAAGACATGAGAGATCAATTATGGAATTACAGCTCATGGCAGTAACATGGGCATAGACACGGCTAACCATGGTGTTATCGCCCGTTTATGCTATTGTCACTGTCCTGAGTTAAGCATGCAGATGCATGAAAGGATTGGATGGAAGAAGGCTGATGGAGCATCTATCGGCAAAGAAGGAAATTTTAACCTTACCTGGTGTACCACCAGTATCTGGACTATTACATCAAGAATTTTAAGATGGACCTTTAGGAAGCTATATTTGACAAGGAGCATTTCGTGAAGAATTCAGGACCCTGAAGCTGAAAGTAGCCAAGCTAGAGGAGCCAAACCTTGAGACATCAAAGATTCGTCAGGAACTGAAGGACAGTAGGATCATGATTCATGTCGAGGTTGATGAAATCCAGAAGTTGGAACGTAACTCCAGAATATTGAAGGACGCCACGAGAGACTTTGCGACAACAGAGATGATCTGGCAAAAGAACTTGAGCAGGACAAGCATGATCGGAAGATGCAATTGGAGACATGAACAAGACTTGAAGAGTTTGCGACTTTGAAGATTTATTGACCGTTAGAAGACCAAATCCCTGTTATATACTTACGTTAGATGCGACAATTGTGAGCTGTCATTTGTTGATGTTTTTCTTACAGCCACAATAAAATTGTCTTTTCAAAACTTTTGTTTGTATTGTGTGTATCCCTCTCGATCTCTCTTATCCCACCCCAAACCCATGGACCCAATAAAGGATGAATGGGGATGAACTCATGTTTCCTGGACCGATGAGTCAATTGGAGACAGTCCGATGGATTTAGAACATGGAGGATCAAATGGAGAATAACCCTATAGCCGGAAAGAATATGGCCTGACATGCTCTACATTGCTTTCTAAAAGGTGCCACTACCTGGTAGAAGATGTACCAAACCATCAATGGATGGCAAGGAGTAACCACTTGGAAGGAATTTAAGTGGACTTTGTTAAAGTCTTGGCTTGTGTCCCAGAAATTGAGGCCTTATGGAAAGGATGTGAAGAAACCTTGTGCATACAAGCTTTGTGGAGAAATAGGACACAACCATAAAGAAAACAAGGATGAATACCCTCATAAGCAGAGGATTACCAAAGGAGTTAGCCGAGGATCTCAGGGAACTTCGGTTGGAGATGGTTCCCAAAGGTTTTGTTGCAGCAATGGAAGTTCAGTCTACATTGTTGGGAAAGATCCGTGAAGCTCAGAAGGATGACAAAGAGATTGCTGAGTTAAAAGAGAGGATGAGCAAAGGAAAGGCCAAAGGTTTTCGTAAGGATGAGCACGACACCTTATGGTTCGAGGACCGTGTAAATGTGCCCAATAATGCAAAGATCAGGGAGTTAATACTTCATGAGGCTCATGACTCACCATACTCGATTCGCCCTGGAAACACCAAGATGTATTTGGATTTGAAGAAGCGTTTCTGGTGGATTGGTATGAAGAAGGATATTGCGGAGTATGTAGTCATAGGTGATGTAAGCCAGAGAGAGTAAAAGCAGAGCATCAGAAGCCAGCAGGATTACTACAGCCTATGCCGATATCCGAATGGAAGTAGGATAAACTTGGCATGGATTTCATTACCGGATTTTCCAGAACCCGAACGGGATATGATTCTATCTGGGTAGTAGTTGATTCGCTTGACCAAAGTGGCTCACTTTATCCCAGTGAAAACCACCTATACAAGTGCGAAGTTGGCCAAGATATACATGACCAGGATCGTATGTCTGCATGGAGTTCTGAGGACCATTGTATCAGATAGAGGAACCCAGTTTACTTCAAAGTTTTGGAATCAGTTGCGTGAAACTTTGGGTACTAGGCTAGAGTTCAGTACATCCTTTCATTCGCAGACAGATGGATAGACTGAGAGAGTAAATCAGATTCTGGAGGACATGTTGAGAGCTTGTGCGCTAGATTATGGATCTGGTGGAGATGATAATATACCTTACGCGGAGTTCTCATACAACTACCATTACCAAGCCAATTTGAAGATGGCTCTTTTGAATCTCTGTATGGGAAAAGGAGCCAGACACCGTTGATGTGGGAAGAAGTTGGAGACCGTCAGTTGTTTGGACCAAATGTGATCAAGGAGTCAGAAGAGAATGTTAAGTGGATTCGAGATAGACTGAAGGTAGCTCAGTCCAGGCAGAAGAGTTATGCAGACTCAAAAATGTAAGAAGGTAGTCGATAAAATCAGAGACAGAGCATATCTTCGTGTGCCACCTCTGCGAGGAGTTAAACGATTTGGAGTTAAGGAAAAGTTAGCCCCGAGATTTGTAGGACCATACCGAGTTTTGGAGCGTATGGGAGAAGTGGCCAACAAGTTGGAATCACCCGAAGGACTGTCAAGAGTTCATGAGGTGTTTCACGTTCCCCAGTTGAAGAAGTGTCATGCAGAGATGGCCAATATTCCCCTGTAAGGACGCTTGACCCTGGAAAGGATAATGATGTTCCACGAAGTGGAGTATGGACTTCATAAGTATAAGTTTTTACCTAGGTATGTGGGATATACCAGGAGGATGAAGAGATGAATTACTATTGGCTATAAAGGAGGTATGATGTTGGAAATATGGATCAAGGTAAATTCCATGATGTGTCTGAGTAATCATGTCCTAGTTTGGTGCCAATAGAAGGAAGGAAGACAGTACAATTGGATGGATTTAAGAATACTAGGAAGTTGGAAGTTGGAATAATGATCAGAAGCCCGAGGATAAGTTCAAGGACTACAAGTGATGAGATGGGCCATAACCCACAGGCCCCAGGACCTGCCAAGAAGCAAGCACACTCTTGCTGAAGGAAAAACCCTGGAAGAAGTTACGATTTTATCGACAGACGATCTTATAGGAGTTCACGCAAAAGCTGAGAGTTGTGAAGAAACGATAGATGTTTGTTTGGCTTGCAGAATCAATAAATTTTCCGAACTTGGTTCGTCGACAAGAGAAATTCTGCAATGCTTGTGAGGATGACCGAGTGTTAAAATGCGAGATTCGCTAAACCATGTACAAGGTAATGATTTGGGTGCGGGATGGATTGATCACCATACCGACTTACTCTTATTATTCGCCTTGCTATATGGGATGGTAAATCTGAGTGACTTACCTATAGTAGAGAGACGACGATCAAAACCTTGTTTGAACCTTAGAATGGTATAAGTATTTCCCCTTGTACACGGCAGTTGTTGCCAATCGTAGGATATACGGTGAGGTTCAACCCAGACCCGTTTTCTGCAGGAGAAACCATAAATTGTTGACCACCATGAGATATTGATAGCTTATTAGTATTGGCGTCAGACCCGTCAGCTAAGAAGACCCAGTCTCGGAATAACCTTACCAAGATGAAAGGACAAAAGAATTGCGGTAAAGGTTATGCCACTACCAAAAGAGCCCAGAGAAGTAATTATCCAGAGGATCTGAGAAGATCGACACTGCCAACAATAAGGATGGAGTATATGAGTTTTGATGGAACCGTAACAATGCTTCTAAGGGTGGTAGCACCCGAGACCCCGGAGACGATCGATGGATTTTTGAGAAGACCCCAAACCTAACCTTTTTCTTTCTATCCTCTCCGAATCTCGAGGACGAGATTCATTTTAAGGGTGGTAGGTTTGTAACATCCCAAAATTCTAAATTTTGGAATGTTATAATAAATATATAGATTTGATTGATTGTGTGAAATTGAGTGAAATTCGAAACTTTTTGAAAGTTAAATGAGAGGGAATAAAAGGAATTTCCCAAACTTTCATTTTGCATTCGTGATCTCCGTGAATTCAAATTCTTTTCACCGCAAAACCCTGGAGAGAAGATGACATGACTTCTTACATTTATTTAAATGACAAGGGGTGTTGAAAATATTTGGATTTCATTTGGAAAATATTTCCAACCCAGGAACTTTATGCAACTCAATGATTTTCACGAGCGAAGATAAAATGACTTCTTCAAAACATATGAAATATGAGTTGGGAGTTTCAAAGAATTAAGTTCAAAGTTCTTTTGAATTTATTTTCAATTTGGAGTTATTTGGGTTTTAATCAAATTATTTTTCTCCAAAAATAAAACATATGGAAAATAGGGTAACATGATTCCCTACATCAGAAAATTGGAGAGAAATAAATTTGAATTAATTTTGGTATTTTTAAAATGATTTTACTGGATTTTACTAGAGCAGAAGCACTCTTTGTTTTATTTGAATTTGTGTGTATTTTATTTAAAGCTAGAATAATGTTCTTCTTGTAGGAAATCTTGTTCTGAAAATTTTGATATATTATATGCTTATATAATATTTTTTCCTTTTGTTTTTATTTTTGTTTGTCTGTAAAAAAACTTCCGCCGACTGGGCCGGCCCAGCTAGCCAGCCAGGCCACGACCCAGCTAGCCCACGTCGCCCGCGCCGCTCGTCCCCGAGCTCGGGAAAAAGTTCCAAGCCATCACGGCATCGCCGCCGCCGCCGTGTCCGCCCCGGCCTCCCCTTGCCCCTCCTCCACGCCTTGCGCCTCCCCTCCCCTCCTATAAAGGGCGCCACCTCGGGCCCCCCTCTCTCTCTTCGCCTCGCCTCTCCTCGCAACGCGCCGCCGCCGCCGGATCTCACCACCGCCGCCGCATGCGTCAGCCGGAGTCGCCACCACCGCCACCTCCGACTCCGCCGCCCCACGCCGCACTCGCCACCGTCGACCCCGGAGCCGCCGTCCCGAAGTTTGCGGAGCGCCCGCATGCCGTTTCGCCTTGCCGGAGTTAACCGCCTCCGTCGCCGGTTCTTCGTCAAAAACCGATGCCAACCGGTATAAAACCGACACCGGTCTGATACGGTTTTTCTTTTAAGTTCGGTTTTTCTTTAACTCTGGACTAGATCTGTTTTTTTAGGTTTTATTAAAAAGCGAACGTCCACTGTTTAGATCTTATAAACGAGCATTCGTTATTTAGTCTTTTCGTTTTCTGTTTATTTACGCCAGGGACCTAGTTGTAGTTGTTTTATTTTATAGTTTAGCCCCTGTTCTTCAAACACTCATAACTTTTTGCTTGTTAGTCGGAACTCGATGAAACCAACGCCCACTTCTTCGTTATGGTGCCCTCTATCCAGTAATCCAACTCAAACATGTTTTTGAAAATTTAAAATTTGAATTAGATCAGATTTGAATTTGAACTTCATTTGATCATAACTTGAGTTTTATAACTCCGTTTGAGTTGATTCTTTTTGCAAATTGAAGCTCTTGACCTAAACTTTCTGATAAGGCCAAATCCACTTAATTTTGGTACTGTTAGAAATTGTTTTCTGTTGCAAGAGTTATTCGCTTGGTTTTGATGTTTTCCGAACTGTCTTCTTCGTCCTTCCCGGCCTTTTGAGTGATTGCTTATGTGTGGTTACTATTGCTTGCTCACGATAGATTGACCGGAGTGTGACGAGTAGAACTATCAAGAGTTATGAGTGTGAATCATCTTCATCAACATTGCAGGCAAGTAACATTTTGATCATATACTTTTCATACCCAGTTTTTATGCATTAGATCAACCCTCAAACATTGCATGATTAGGATCTAATTAAATTGTGGGAGGTAGTACCTATTACCTGATTTATTATCAAACCCTTGGGAGTTACTTCTACGTTTTCTTATTATGCCATGCTATGCTCGTAGATGTGGATTGGGTTTGAGTGAATATCCATGACAGATGTGAGATTGTTAATAAATGGTTTATCTAAGGTGGCAACTTGAACACACATCTGGGTGGATTTAGGTACCTGGTTATTCCAGGATTGCCTATCTAGGCACCTGGGTAGACCAGGATTGCCTATTTTTTTTTATGGACCGCCCCCCAGGCTCAAAGGGATCATAAGATTATTCATGCTAGAAACTTCCGTGTGCAGCCACATGCTACTATGGGCTCTAGCATAGTTGATTAAGTCGTCTGAACTCTTACAGTGGTAGACTAGCTGATGTAGGGGTTGTAGGTTGGTACGGTCTACCCATTCGTAAGGTGCTAGCGCTTCTGAAAGACTATGTCTCGGTCATCTGTTTCTCAAACACCATGTAGTGCGAGAAATCAAACGGAGGAGATCGAGTCTTGTGGGAAAAGTGCACAAACCTCTGCAGAGTGTACAAACTAATCATGATTAGCCGTGTCCCCGGTTATGGACATCTTGAGTATCTAGTACTTGGATTATCATGTGAATCTCATCATGTTACTTTAATTAATTTTGTTGGGTTTAATGATGATGATTAATTGGGATTGAGAATGCTGTCAACCATTCTCAATGTTTAACAACCACCATGATAGTTAAATAAAATGTATTCCTTTGCAGTAGGGAAAAATTGGCTTTTCGCAAAAACTATAACCATAGAGCTTTCCACCAGCCATATATGCATGTAGTCATAGCCATATTTCAGCATTGCTCTACAGTGTGAATTTGTCAGTACATTCAATGTACTGACCCTTTGTGGCTGCTACGTCTCATGTTGCAGGATCTTACGACGAGTAAGTGATATGTTAGGGTTACGATTTCTACACTCAACTTTGCCGTTGGTGTTGATGGGAATCCAAAACCTTGTTACTTCCGCTATTTGGATTGAGGTAATAGTATTTACGTTACTTTATACATGTGATTTACCTCTGTTATAAATCCTCGAGTACTGTGTGTGTCAGCATACCGATCCAGGGATGACACTTAAGCACAGAGACTTGATCCATTCGGGTCGGGTCGCTACACTCTCTCTTTAATAGAGAAGGGGGTGGAGGGGTATATATAGCCTCCACACAAAATCTAACCGTTACACACATTTGACCCAACTCGGTCAGACTGAATAGGTAAACTCGGTGAGACCAATTTAGTTCAAAATGTGAACGTTGGGATTCTCGGTGGGACCGACATGATCGAATCAGTGGGATGATGCGCTAGGGTTACGGCAAAACCTCATCTCGGTTTGACTGATTACATGAACTCGGTGGGACCGATTTTAACATGATTGAATCAGTGGGATGGTGCGCTAGGGTTAGGGCAAAACCTCATCTCTGTTTGACTGATTACATGAACTCAGTGGGACCGATTTTAGCGATGATCAAACAGAGAGTTGGTCACGCAAACTCTGTGGGACCGATTGCTTGTTTCGACGAGACCAAAATAATTGCAACAGGAAACAGAGAGTTTGCAAGGCCATCTCGGTGAGACCGAGATCCCTATCGGTGAGACCGAATTGATTAGGGTTTCTGGCAGTGGCTACGTCAAGGAACTCGGTGGCGCCGGATGGATCAAATCGGTTGGGCCGAGTTTGACTTTGGGTTTCGGACATATTTAGAAATTGAGAAAGTGGTTAAGGGCTTTGGAGCATATCACTAAGCACTTTGAGCACGTAGACCATTAAGCAACACCTCATCCCCTTTTAATAGTATTGGCTTTTCCTATGGACTCAATGTGATCTTGGATCACTAAAATAGAAAATGAAGAGTCTTGAGCTTTTGCCAATCGTTGTCCTTAGCATCTTGAAGGGGTTCCACATCCTCTTGTCCATGCGACGCTTTTGTTGAACTTTCTGAAATATACTAGATAAAAATGTTAGTCCAACAAGAGATATGTTGACATTAATTACCAAAATCACCCAGGGAGCACTTGTGCTTTCAATCTCCCCCATTTTGGTAATTAATGACAACATACATCAAACCTATAGATAAGGATATGAAGAGTAATAAGTAAAGATTTGGAAAGACATGTAACATGCATTGGCTCCCCCTACATGTATGCAATCATGTGAAGATAGAATATGAGAGCAATGTGAATGCATAGGCATGTCAGAGCAAGCAATGAGCTACATGTATCTTGGCTACATGCATCACAGTAAATGATGTAGATAAATTAAGTGTACCTTGATGTTCATGAGTTCTTCTTGCAAACAGTATTCACATCAACAAGAGATCATCATGTACATGAGTGTGATGCATATACTTACCTTGTGGTCTTGAGCTGACTTTGGAGGAGGTGAACTTGAGAAAACAGGGTTAGATAACACAAGAACACTACTAGTAAAGCAAGTTCAGGAAACCACAAGAGTACCAAGACTGGGATGACATGTAGAGAGTGAGTACTTAGTACTCTATTTGGATATAGACATGTCCCCAAGGATTATGGATATGCAATGAATTCCAAAGATTTTCTTCCCTTACATATTAATTCTTTCTCCCCCTGAATCTGATATTGGATAATGGGAGAAGGTAGGGTAAGAAAAAATCAGAGCAAAGGAAAAACAAAGCAAAGCAAACATAACATACACTAACATGTCTTTCCCCTCTTAAAGACATGTGACTTCTCTCCTCTATTGTTAATAAGCATTTGGAGAAGCTAAGATATGCTTTCTCTCTTATGTGATAAGCTTTGATGTGCTCTCTCTCCCCCTTTGACATCAATTTCCGAGAAGGGATCTTCTGGAGCATGAGTCAAATAGTGTAGGCGTCCTGGGAACGGGGGTCCCCAGACTTGCCTGCCTGCGGACCATGGCGTGTCTAAGCCAGCGGGCCGTACGACCCATCTTCATCAACAAGACATCCAAGACCCTCGCGAGGGGCCAAGCCTCGTGGGACGGGCAACGTAAGACCTCCTCAGGGGTGGCCTAGTCAGGCTGGCTCGCGAGGAGCAGAGATATCAAGGGAGGGAAAAACCTCACGAGGCTCTCGTGACGTGAGCCATGATGATCGACACCAGGTGGGCGCCAGCGCGCAGCGTCCTTGTTTCCTCTTTGGTGCTAAGGAGGCCAGCACAGGCGAGGAGTACCGAGGCATCAGGCAAAGGTTGCTATATTGGTGCAACGAGACCAAGACCAGGAGGACAGCAAGACGGAGATCATCGTGGAGCCCAAGACGATGTTACCACCAGAGCCTTTCGCAGGCGAAGACCGCTTTTGTCAGGATAGCTGGTACTAGCTGTCCCCCTTTATATTTGTCGGCCGTTGTTGGCTCCCTTCCCGCTCAATATTTGGGAAGAGGACCATGGCCTATATAAGTAGAGCTAGCCACCACAGTAGGGGCATCTCATCTTAGCTTGATCCAAACTGATCGAGAGCCTACCTTAGCCACAAGAACGCCTCAACCTCAGGAGGTTGTTCTTCCCTTGTACTGTTCATCATCAGCCCTAGAGGCAATCCACCAACACCACACTGGAGTAGGGTATTACACCACAACGGTGGCCCGAACCAGTATAAATCTCGTGTCTCTCTGTGTTGCGAGTTCGTCGAGTTCGTCCGCAAGATCGGTAGGAGGGAAAGACTTCGCGCGCACCCCAGTGTTTGAACCTTAAGGGTTTGCTGGAACCCCACATCCAACATTTGGCGCGCCAGGTAGGGGTGCGCTGGAGCTTCTTCTCCGTCGACCAGCTCGCCAACGCTCCACAACCACAATGTCCGGTGACTCAAGGGCCGGCTCCGACCGCTGGGCAGCCTGGCTAGCCCGGGCAGTGCCGCCTGCCCATGAAGACCTCGACCCCGCGCTCCAGGCGGCGCGAGTGCCGCCAAACTCCGCCGGGCGCGGGCAGCGCGGCCAGGCGTCGTCCACCCTCACCCTGCGGCAAGTACGGGCCACTGCAAGAGCAGCGAGCCATGCCGCAGCAACGGCGCTGCACTCACGGCGGGAGCAAGCAAACATGCGGGCAGCGCTCACCATGGCAAGGGAGCTGCTGCGATGCAGGCTGATGGAAAGCGGCCGGGATGCACTGCTGGAGCGTGTTGCCGAGCTGCTGGATGCAGCGGCGTCGGGAGCGCCACCTTTCTACTATCGACTTTCTCCTCAGGCCACTAAAGGGCCACGCAGCGAGCTTCACCACAGCCGCGCGCCATCAACTATGCCCGGGGGCTTCATCAACATCAGCACGACAAGCAGCGTAAGGGGCTCCACCGACCCCATGCCGCCCGCGACAAGCACGGGCGCAAGCGTTGCCCTCCATGGTCCTAGCCGGATGCCATGCTACCATCCTCAGGACGTCACCCTGGGCCGAGCAACATGGAGCGTGGGGCACCAGGGCGAGGTGTTCGAGGTGACGGCCCGCAGGCCTACGTGCCCCGCATGATGGACCAAGAGTTCGCAGCGGAGGAAGACCCCGACTCATTTGTTGGAGAAGATTGGGGAGAGGGGGCGCTAGGAGCCGAAGCCTTCCAAGAACCAACGGAGAACCACGACGATCGCGCCGGCAACGACAACTTCAGGGTACCGCTAATCTCTCAGGAACAGGCTTATGCTAACCATGGGCAGCAGATGAATCAGGTTGCAGCATCAATCGACGACCCTCGCACGGCAGCACCCCTTCCAACAAGGGAAACATGCTGTGGGCTGCCAGGAGGGAGCCAGGAGCAAGGCCCCTCCCCGCGTTGCGCGATGCCTGGCGACACCCGGAGGTAGGCCCTCTGTCGGGGAGGCCTCAACGACCCTTCCCCCGGCAGAGGACTTGTGGTCGCCGAGGGCACCACTGGTGTCTTCTTTCCCTCCTTTGTGTCGTCCCGGTGACCGGTCGGCTCAAAGGAGGTCAAGGGTGGCGCAAGGCGGGGCCCTCATCTGGCGATATGAAGCAAGGCTGGTACCGGTGAAGAAGGCCCAGTGCCTGTGAAGCTCGCCGCCTGTGACACTCTCACGTAATAATGAGTTGGGGCTGTACACGCCCTGGAGTCTCATGGGGTGCCGGCCTCAGGCCCTGGGGCTCCCTCCCACGCCTAGTGGCAGCACTTAGCTCCGTGCTGGTGAGAAGACTTGAAGACCAGAAGACTAGACTAGGTGCCGGACGCGGCCTTTTGCTTTGGATCTCTCTTTCTGTAGCTTTGCTTTCTGGATCTGGATTCAAGTTGAAACCGATTTTTAATCGTTGCGCGCGGGGGGTGCCTTTTCTTGCTCGAGCAATTTCTTGCCTTCTGGATCTTGTTTTGTCTGGGACTCATGTCCATCGCCTTCCCCTCACGAGCTCCTCGCAAGCGGGACTACGCAAAGCGCGCGCACTCCAAGTGTGTGCTAGCACTGCTACTGGTGCTCACCTCTTGTGGGGCCCCTTCTGACGGAGCGAAAAGCTCCGCAGGGTTCTCGGAAACTCGCGCCTCGCAACCCAGCTCAAAGCTGGCGCTGACTAAGGTAAACCATGACAGGAAACTCGCACCCAGATTCACGAGTTCACGAAGACACAAGCCCACATCGCATAGGAAAGTAAAATCTGCAATTTTCTTACACGAGGGGCTCCCCCTCCCAAAATGCTCTTACAAGTTTCCCAAGGGCCACGCCCGAGATTTTTGTGCAGGATGGAACGACAGGAGAACATGGGATCAGTCGGAAATGTTGCTCGCTGCATCACCTGCGGACGCGTCACTCGCGTCGTCATCGTCTTCGTCGCCGCCATCGGCGACGCCCCCGTCACCGTCGTCAACCACGTCGCCTTTGTCTGCGGCGACCACTACCGCGTCATCCTCCGAGGTGAAGGCCCTGACCAACGCGTCCACATTGTCCTCAACCCAACGCGCTAGGTCGCCCCGGACAGCCGTGGATACGGGGGCGATTGCAGCGTCGAAATCAAAGTTGGGGTCGGCATTCAGGAGGTGGCTGAAGACACGGGAGAAAGCGCGCTCAAGCAGGCCGCAACCCCTTTCCTCCACAAACTGGCGAGCTCTAGAAGATCGAGCCTCCAGGCGTGTCACCACCTCGGTGAAGAAGGTCAGGTGGCTGGCATAATCGTTCGAGTGAGGGGCCGGCGCCTCCACGTCGCAAATATGGCATAGGGTGATATTGGCCCTGTTCCGGAGATCCTGAAGCATAGGGGCATGCTCGCGCTCCAGCGTTCGTCGTTGGAGCACTTCCTCCGTGTTTTGCCGCGTGACAGCCTCAGCATCATCAACCCGCCTCTGAAGGGAGCGCAGCTCGGCGCCGGTGGAGGCCAAGTCCGCCTGCGCTATAACTAGGGTGGCAGCCGTGGCCTCCGCGCGCCTCTCAGCCTCATCCAACCTGGGCTTGAGGGTAGCGGCCCTGCCCTCTCATCCTCCGTACCCACGAGCTTCAGCTTCAGGTCGTACCTACCCTCCAGGTCCGCACGAACCTTGGCCACCCGGCTATTCACCTCCTCCTCGACTCCGGCCTCGTGAGCCCTGACGGCATCCTCTGCTTGAGCAACTTGACGCTCCCTCATCTCCAGTTGCTCGAGCTCGAGGCTGCGCTCCACGGCTTCCAGGGCCAGCGCCTCACTGCGCTTCTGGACCTCCTCATCCTCCGCGGGCGTCCCCCTCAGCGATGCAAGAGCGGCCCTGCGTGCCTCCACCTATTGCTCAAGGTACGCGCTCCAGGCCTGGAGCTCCCACGCGCGTTCCTTCGCAGCCTCGCGAAGGCGGTCAGCTTCGCGAGCCTCTTCCAAGGTTCGCGAGCGGGCTTCATGGGTGATATTTAGGGATGCCTCGGCCTTCGCATTCTCAAGATCACGCTGATAGCGGCCGAGGTTGATGGCCACCTTCAGCTTGCGCCGTTCCTCCACCAGCCAAAGAGCTTCAGCCTCATGGCGCGAGTCGACACCAGCGGGCTCTTCACCAAGTCGACCCATCGCGCCATCGCGTCCTGGAAGAGCTCGTGACGGACTATGCTCCGCCCGCGCTCGAGCTCGAATGCTCGGCCCACTTCGTCCTCCACCTCCGAGGCAACGGGCGGGGCACCAAATGGCTCGCTGCTTGAAGAGGAACCGAAGATCGAAGCCAACCAGCTGCTGCCCATGAGCAAAGGGGGAGTCTTGGGCACGCTCGCCAAGCTCCACGCTGCATCCGTGGGGAGGGTGGCCAAGCTGCGGCTCAAGACGCCACGGCGGCGAGAGGTCCCAACCGACCCTGCTCCAAGGGCAGTAGGCAGAACATGAATGCTCAAGGCAGATGGGGGAGTTGATGAAGGAGGAGGCCGTTTCTTGGGAGACGTCGTAGCTTCAATGGAAGGAGCCCTGAAGAACCGACGTCAGGAGAAGGGAACTACACGCAGGAAGCCACGACAACAAGATACTTACGCGTCAATGGCGATGTACTTTCGCCGCTTCAACGGCCCGAAGATATTGCTGGTGCTAGGGGATCCTTTCCTCTTGCGGAGCTCCTCGAAGTCCACACAAAGACGACCGAAACACTGGACGTGACGCCCTGTGCGCGGCGGGGCCGAAGAAGAGCCTGGAAGGATGTCTTCAGGGGTGCCCGGTTGTGGCAAACAGCCGGGCACCGTCTCACCACAACCTCCCGAGGCTCCTGGAGCCTTGGCCTCAGGAGCCGCATGCTGCGCCTCCTCAATAATCGGCGCCTCAGGAGGGGGGTCGCAGGCCCCCGAGGACGACGCCCCAGGATCACCACTCAGCATGTGCTCCTCAGTACTTGAGCTACCAGCCCCCGTCGGAGCTCGCCCTCCCGCACCTTCACCTGGGGCAAGCTCGGCACTGATGGCGAAGAAGGGAACCACGACAACGGGGTTCTCGCGGGGCCCCACCAGTCCGATTGGCCGCAGCCCCCATTCCTCGAAGGAAGGCATGCTCGCTGCAAGCTCATCCTTGTTCTTGCAGCGATACATCAGGCAATTCTTCCCAGTCATTTCAGCCGGCAAAGGGACACCCGTAAAGACCTTGAGCACTGTCTACCGCGTCCCGAGAGGGAGCCCAGGCTCCTGGAACCTCATGTGGTCCTGACTGTTGAGTAGGGTCCACATTGGGCGAGAGTGGCGCTGAAGTGGAGCAACCCGGTGTTTGACGAACTCCTTCACCACCATCGGCGCGTCACGCCATGTCCTTCAAAGAGCCTCACTGCCCAGACGAGAGCAAGGCGGGGGCTCGTGAGCTTCTGATGGCCCCAGCCGGAGTTCGGAACAGCAGGCCCCACCGGAACTTGGAGTAGAGGACTGAGCACGCCGGCATCAACAAACACCCATCGCGTAAGAAACTCGCTCATGGATAAAGGGAGCTCGAAGTCAATCCCCGCGCCCGCAGTCGCGGCCAAGGCCTGGAAGCTCACACACCCCGAGCTCTGCCGGGGATCGGTCAGATGCAATGAGAAGAAATGGCAAAGCAGGGCCATAGAAGGAGCGATGCCCACCATGGCCTCGCACAAGAAGGCGAAGACGGCAAGAAGGGTCACAGATTGAGGGTCGAGATGAAGCATGTGGATCTGGTAATGCTCGAGCACCGCGTTGAAGAAGGCGAAGAAGGGAGGAATCAAGCCAGCCCAGAGGGCATCAATGAAGATCGGGACCTGAGTGGCTGCCCGATCCATGCGAGTGCGGGACGCGGGCCAAGCCACCGTCTCTCCCCACTCGTTGAAGCTGGAGGCAAGCATGGGGCGCACCTTGTCCATGGCCTCGTCGTTGAGCACCTGAGGCCGGTCGAGCGCCGGCTCAAAACACGGAGGCACAGTTGGCAATGACAGGGGTTTCTTCCCCTTTTCAGCTTGTTTCGGTGCCATGGTGATGAAGCAGGCGGAGCGTAAGCCAGATTGGTGGGGCAGAGCAGGGTCTCGAGGAAGCAGGGAGAATGGAAGAGCCAGGCATGGGCGAAGGAAGAATACCTGTGTAGGCCGCGGGGGCCGCATAGCCAGGCAGATTTAAAGGCAGCGTGGGGAAGCGGAGACGCCCACGTCCAATCAACCGCCACGCGTCAACTGAGGCCGCAGGCTTTTGGGGCCGGCGGTGCTCCGTACTTGACCCTTGGCTTCGCCAAGAGCCAAGCCCAGCGCACTTTGCTCGGGGCTATCTGTTGGCATCCACAGGGCACGGGGTCCCAGACTTGCTCGCTGCGGCCCATGACGTGGCTAACCCAGCGGGCCATACGACCCATCTTCATCAACAAGACATCCAAGACCCTCGCGAGGGGCCAAGCCTCGCGAGGCAGGCGACGTAAGACCTCCTCAGGGGTGGCCTAGTCAGGCTGGCTCATGAGGAGCGGAGATATCAAGGCAGGGCAAAACCTCACGAGGCTCTCGTGACGCGAGCCATGATGATCGACACCACGTGGGCGCCAGCGTGCGCAGTGTCCTTGTTTCCTCTTTGGTGCTAAGGAGGCCAGGGCAGGCAAGGAGTACCGAGGCATCAGGCAAAGGTTGCTATATTGGTGCAACGAGACCAAGACCAGGAGGACGGCAAGACGGAGGTCATCGTGGAGCCCAAGACGGCGTCACCACCAGAGCCTTTCGCAAGCGAAGACCGCTTTTGTCAGGATAGCTGGTACTAGCTGTCCCCCTTTAAATTTTCCTGCCGTTGTTGGCTCCCTTCCCGCTCAATATTTGGGAAGAGGACTAGGGCCTATATAATTAGAGCTAGCCACCACAGTAGGGGCATCTCATCTTAGCTTGATCCAATCTGATCGAGAGCCTACCTTAGCCACAAGAACGCCTCAACCTCAGGAGGCTGTTCTTCCCGTGTACTGTTCATCATCAGCCCTAGAGGCAATCCACCACCACCACACTGGAGTAGGGTAATACACCACAACGGTGGCCCGAACCAGTATAAATGTCGTATCTCTCTGTGTTGCGAGTTCGTTGAGTTCGTCCGCGAGATCTTAGCGAGCTAGGGCGTAGATCGGTAGGAGGGAAAGACTTCGCGCGCACCCCAGTGTTCGAACCTTAAGGGTTTGCTGGAACCCCTTATCCGACAAATAGGTTTGGTTCTTGAGTCATAGTACAAAGCAGCATGTAATTTAAGATGCGAGTAGAAGAAAAGAATCATCGAGTGGAGCTGGAGAAGAAATGATATTTGTAATGGCAAAATGTTTTCTCAGTAGTGAAATCGGTACCACCGATCCATTTTCACCGGTGACACCGAGTTGGCAGTGTCATAGATGATGCATATCGGTCAGACCGGGTTCGTCCTTGTCGGTTGTACCGATGAACAGTCTACATGGTACTTTGTAGTTCGGTCTAGCCGATAGGCTTAAATTGGTGAGGTCGAGTTCAATACAGAGGAAAAATTTTGTCACCTCATCTCACTTGGTGAATAAGATCCCACAAAGATTTGCAAGGAGTTAATTGAAGGGTTTGCAATGAATTAATGCAGAGAATAAGAAACAAAAGAAATGAAATCTAGATGAAAAAGGGAACAAACAAGCAAGAAACATATGCAAGAACACGAAGAAACTCTAGAGAACTTCATCTAGAATGGGGGCGACAAAGTCACCTATGTTAGAGTATATTGATTGAGGAGTCAAGTGATAACACTTGATCGTAGGTCATACTCTTCGTTTAAGCTAAAAATGGGGTTACCATTTTTTGTTTAAGCATTTTGATGTATTCACATCTTATTGATCTGGTTTGACCCATGACTTGGGGTAAAGCTTCTCTAAGATGGAATAACATACCTTAGGTGGTGCTGTTGATGTAGTCGAACTTGTGTTGGATGCTCAAGGTTGATGTGGTTCATCAAGAGTTTGGAGCACCACTTGTAGTTTGAGTTCATCTTCCTACATGGGTTAGTCTTGCAAGGAAGAGCACTTGTCTATCCAAAATGACAATCATGAAAATTGATTCCAAATGAAATTTGATATATGGAAATTGTCAAAGGATATGTTGAGTGGATTCAGGCTTCCTTGTCTTCAACCACCATATTGTAGAGACTTGGTGTTGTAGAGATTGCTCAAAATGTGAGTGAGCTGCAATTTCATAGATTTGGGCTTATCCAAGTACCTAAAAGGCTTAGATAACATGCAAGGTTACAAGTACAGATCCAAGACATATGATCATCATCATAAGAGAAATATCAAGGATTAGTCAAATAGCTCATGCCTTGCATGCATCCAAATGGAGTTTCTACTCCAAGTTTGAGGCATCAATGATATTCAATTCACCTCTCAAACGGCAAAATACTTTCTCATCAAGTGGTTTGGTGAATATATTCACCAATTGCTTATCGGTATGAACATGCTTAAGATTGATGTCTCCTTTTGCAACATGATCTCGAATGAAATGATGACGAACTTAAATATGCTTAGTTCGAGAATGTTGCACAGGATTGTGAGAAATCTTAATAGCACTTTCATTATCACAAAGCAATGGAACATGTTTCACATATATCCCATAATCCTTAAGAGTTTGGGTCATCCAAAGTAATTGAGCACAACATGATCCGGCGGCAATGTATTCCACTTCGGCGGTAGATAAGGATACTGAGTTTTGTTTCTTGGAGGACCAAGACACAAGAGATCTACCTAGAAATTGACAAGTACCCGAAGTGGATTTTCTATCAACCTTGTCACCGGCATAGTCCGAGTCGGAGTAGCCAACAAGATCAAAAGAAGACCTCTTAGGATACCAAATGCCAAAGTTTGGTGAATGAATTAAGTATCTCACTATCCTTTCACAGCCTTAGAATGACATTCTTTGGCGGCCGCTTGATATTGTGCACACATGCCGACACTTAGCATAATATCGGGATAGGAGGCACATAGATATAACAATGAACCAATCATAGAGTGGTAAACCTTTTGGTCAACAGGTTTGCCATCCTTACTCAAGTCAACATGTCCACTAGTAGGCATGGGTGTTTCATACCTTTGCTTTCTTGCATGTTGAACTTCTTGATTAAGTCCTTGGTATATTTGTTTGGGAAACAAAGGTACCCTCCTTAGTTTGCTTGATTTGCAAACCAAGAAAGAACTTGAGTTCACTCATCATAGACATCTCAAACTTCTCCGACATTAGCCTTCCAAACTTTTCACTAAGATGGGGGTTAGTTGAACAAAATATGATATCATCCACATAAATTTGGCACACAAATAATTCTCCATTAACCCTTTTAGTAAAAATTGTAGAATCAATTTTACCAATCTCAAAGCCTTTTCCAATAAGGAACTTAGTCAAGTATTTATACCACGCTCTAGGAGCTTGTCTAAGACCATAAAGAGCTTTGTGAAGTTTGTAAACATGATCGGGTTTCTTGGGATTAACAAAGCCAGGAGGTTGTTTAACATAGACTTCCTCCTCGATTTCACCATCTAGAAAAGCACTTTTAATGTCCATTTGGTATAATGTGATATCATGGTGATTGGCATAAGCAAGTAAGATGCGTATGGACTCAAGTCTAGCAACGGGGGCATATGTCTCACCATAGTCCATACCTTCGACTTGAGTGTAGCCTTGGGCGACGAGACGGGCCTTGTTGCGTAAAAACACCCATTTGGTTCCGATGACATTTTGATTGTCGTTCGGTTTTTCTACCAATGTCCACACTTGGTTCCTCTCGAAATTGTGTAGCTCTTCATGCATGGCGTTCACCCAATGCGGATCATCAAGAGCTTCTTCAACCTTCACAGGTTCAATGCTAGAAATGAATGAGTAATGTTCACAAAAGTTATCCAAACGAGTTTTAGAGCGAGTAATTCTCCCGGTTTGAATATCATCAAAGATTTGTTCGACGGGATGATCTCTTGAAACTCTCACTACAAAAAAAGACACATCCGTGACATTTTGGGCGGAACGAATTTTTTTCTGTCATGCTTATGACACTTCTGTGACGATAATTGTGACAAAATCATCATAGATGTGGTGGGCACCTACTTCTATGACAAAAAATCATGACAGAAAATGGGCTTTCCGTCCTGGGCGGGCCGGAGATGCAGCTGCATGACATTCTTTGGGCCGTCCATGATAGAAAAAACCATGTTAGAAGCGAGGGTGAGAAAAATATCAGGGAGTTCCCGGTTATGGTGGGTGGTCGGAGCCGAGCAATGCATAGAGGGATTGCGCATTTATCTCGTTCACGTGCGCGCGTGGGTGCGAGGCGTTGGGCTCTAACTGAATCCGAGCGAGGCGTGCGCCTACTAAACCTGAGCGATTGCACTGCAGGCTACGTGAGGGAGTCCTGGATTAGGGGGTATCCGGACAGCCGGACTATATCCTTTGGCCGGACTATTGGACTATGAAGATACAAGATTGAAGACTTCGTCCCGTGTCCGGATGGGACTCTCCTTGGCGTGGAAGGCAAGCTTGGCGTTACGGATATGTAGATCTCCTTCCTTGTAACCGACTCTGTGTAACCCTAGCCCCCTCCGGTGTCTATATAAACCGGAGGGTTTAGTCCGTATGACCAAGAACAACAATCATACCATAGGCTAGCTTCTAGGGTTTAGTCTCTCTGATCTCGTGGTAGATCAACTCTTGTAATACTCATATCATCAGGATCAATCAAGAAGGAGTAGGGTTTTACCTCCATCGAGAGGGCCCGAACCTGGGTAAAAACATCGTGTCCCTTGTCTCCTGTTACCATACGCCTAGACGCACAGTTCGGGATCCCCTACACGAGATCAGCCGGTTTTGACACCGACATTGGTGCTTTCATTGAGAGTTCCTCTGTGTCATCCTCATTAGGCTTGATGGCTCCTTCGATCATCGATAGCGATGCGGTCCAGGGTGAGACTTTTCTTCCCGGACAGATTTTTGTATTCAGCGGCTTTGCACTGCGGGCCAATTCGCTCGGCTATCTGGAGCAGATTGAAAGTTACGCCCCTGGCCATCTGGTTAGGTTTGGAAGCTTAAACTACACGGCCGACATCCGTGGAGACTTGATCCTCGACGGATTCGAGCCCCTGCCGAGTGCGCTGCACATTCACGATGAGCATGATTTAGCTCTGCCATCGGATAGTGTCCAGGAGATCGCACCTGCAGCCGCTCCGACCCTGAATTCGAAGCCAACCGCGCCATCCATGGATGAGTGGTTAGACCCCACCACGGAGGCCGCAGTCTCAACGGCGATCGAGCCGAATACCAACCTTATCCTTCACGAGGCGCGTGACTCCAAATGGACGGACTCTCCTCCAAACTTCGAACCACCCGCGCCCCTGCCAATCGAATCCGATTGGGCGCCGATCATGGAGTTCACCGCCACAGATATCTTTCAGCACTTGCCCTTCAGCGACATACTAAACTCACTAAGGTCTCTCTCCTTGTCAGGAGAGTCCTGGCCAGACTATGTCCGGCAGGATTGGGATGCGGATGACGAAGAAATTCGACGCCATCCACCACCCACTTCGTAGCCACTGTCGACGATTTGACCGACATGCTCGACTTCGACTCCGAAGACATCGACGGTATGGACGACGATGCAGGAGACAAACAGGAACCACTGCCCACAGGGCACTGGACAACCACCTCATCATATGATATATATATATGGTGGACACACCCAAAGAAGGCAATGACGACGGGACAGCGGAGGATGACCCCTCCAAGAAGCAACCCAAGCGCCAACGTCAGCGGCGCCACTCTAAGTCTCGCCAAAGCAAAAGCGGTGATACCGGCACAAGAGATAATAGCACTCCGAATAGTGCCGAAGACGGCGAGAATCCCCTCCAGCATGGTTTAGAGCAGGAGGATGGAGAAACCAGCCGTCCTGAGAGAGCGGCAGAGGGAGAGGCAGAAGATGATAATTACATGCCTCCCTCCGAAGACGAGGCAAGCCTCGACGATGACGAATTTGTCATGCCTGAGGATCCCGTCGAGCAAGAGCGCTTCAAGCGCAGGCTTATAGCCACGGCAAATAGCCTTAAGAAAAAGCAACAGCAGCTTCGGGCTGATCAAGATTTGCTAGCTGACAGATGGACTGAAGTCCTGGCGGCCGAGGAATATGAACTCGAGCGCCCCTCCAAGAGTTACCCAAAGTGCAGGTCGCTACCCCGATTAGAGGAGCAAGCATTGAAACCCACATCTCCAGCATATGACGCGGCTGACCGGCCACCTCGTGGCCGCGATAGAGAGACATTCCAGCCAGCTCAGCCCGCACCCCGACGCCAATCAAATAAAAATGTTAGGGCACGGGGAAATACGCTAGACCTGCAAGACGTATTGGAGGACAAAGCAAAACATGCAAGATCGATCTACGGATCACGGGGACGTGCCACTATGCGAGACGACAACCGTCACGCCGGATACAGTAAAAGTAAAATCCGCCGGGCCGAATACAGCAGACAAGATTCATTTGAGCTGCATCGCGATATAGCCCAATACAGAGGCGCCACACACCCCCTATGCTTCACTGACGAAGTAATGGATCATCAAATCCCAGAGGGATTCAAACCCGTAAATATCGAGTCATACGATGGTACAACAGATCCTGCGGTATGGATCGAGGACTACCTCCTGCACAACCACATGACCCGCGGTGATGATCTACACGCCATCAAATACCTCCCACTCAAACTCAAAGGACCAGCTCGGCATTGGCTTAACAACCTGCCAGCAGAATCCATTGGCAGTTGGGAAGATCTGGAAGCCGCATTCCTCGACAACTTCCAGGGCACTTATGTGCGACCACCAGATGCCGATGACTTGAGCCACATAATTCAGCAACCAGAGGAATCGGCCAGGCAATTCTGGACACAGTTCCTAACAAAGAAAAATCAAATCATCGACTGTCCGGATGCAGAGGCTCTAGCAGCTTTTAAGCACAACATCCGTGATGAGTGGCTCGCCCGGCACCTTGGCCAGGAAAAGCCGAAATCTATGGCAGCCCTCACGACACTCATGACCCGCTTTTGCGCGGGAGAAGACAGCTGGCTGGCTCGCAGCAACAACATATCAAAAAACACTGGTACTCCGGATACCAAGGATAGCAATGGCAGGCAGGTCACGTCGCAACAAACATAAGCGCCGCATCAACAGCGACAACACCGAAGATACGCCAGTCAATGCCGAATTCAGAGGCTCCAAACCCGGTCAGTGAAAAAATCCATTTAAAAGAAGCACTCCGGGCCCGTCCAGTTTGGACCGTATACTCGATCGCTCGTGTCAAATACACGGCACCCCCGAAAAGCCAGCAAACCACACCAACAGAGAATGTTGGGTATTCAAGCAGGCCGGCAAGTTAAATGCCGAAAATAAGGACAAGGGGCTGCATAGCGATGACGAGGAGGAGCCTCGGCCGCCGAACACCGACGGACAGAAGAGGTTCCCTCTGCAAGTGCGGACGGAGAGCATGATATACGCAACCCACATCCCCAAGAGGGAGCGGAAGCGTGCGCTAAGGGACGTATATGCGTTGGAGCCAGTCGCCCCAAAGTTTAACCCATGGTCTTCCTGTCCAATCACCTTTGATCGCAGGGACCACCCCACTAGTATCCGTCATGGCGGATTTGCCGCACTGGTCCTAGACCCAATCATTGACGGATTTCACATCACTCGAGTCCTTATGGACGGTGGCAGCAGCCTGAACCTGCTTTATCAGGACACAGTGCACAAAATGGGCATAGACCCCTCAAGGATCAAACCCACAAAAAAATGACCTTCAAAGGCGTCATACTAGGTGTAGAGGCCCATTGCACAGGCTCAGCCACACAGGAAGTGGTCTTCGGATCCCGGGATAATTTCTGAAGCGAGGAGTTAATCTTTGACATAGTCCCGTTCTGCAGCGGCTATCACGCACTGCTCGGGCAAACAACATTTGCAAAATTCAATGCGGTACCGCATTATGCATACCTCAAGCTCAAGATGTCAGGACCTTGGGGGGTCATTACAGTCGATGGAAACACAGAGCGCTCTCTCCGAACGGAGGAGCACACTGCGGCCCTCGCAGCAGAAGCACAAAGCAGCCTTTCAAGGCAATTCACCAGTTCAGCGATCAAACACCCGAACACCGTCAAACGCGCTCGGAGTAACCTGCAACAACACCACCTGGCACATTCTGAGCTAGCATAGCAATGCGGCCCCCACCCCAGCCCCAACCAAACGGCAAAGTCCGTGCCCCGCGTACATAATTAAGCATTAAAAATACCATGGGCATAGATGGGGGAGGGGGGCACGACTACGGCACGCCCCCAAAACGCGGCTCAACCGCACTAGGGGCTTCCCATCTTATATTTTCTCTCTCTTTCAGGACTTTACTCTCTAGAAACCCCGTCTGGCAGTACGATTGCCGGACACATGATACAACAACCAAGGAGGCAGAAAGCTACGTCGCATTATGGAATTCCCAGGTGGTCTCTTATAGCGAGCGAAATACCTGTTTTAAATACCATTCCGCAGCTTGCCCTTGGAGGGGACACGTCAAATAGTCATGTTCTTGCTTATCGCACTACTTGTATCATTATGCTTCAATGCACCTTTTTAAATAAACAATGCATAGCACTAGTCTATTACTGCATTATCTATTCTTTCTTTTATATATATGTTCATTAATGACATTTAGCACCCGTACACTCTCGTACAGCCAATACACCAGGGGCTTACGTACCCCATAATACGGCGTGATAAGTCCGAACACTTTCAACAGTGCGGCACCCCAACCTTATAGCATTATAGGCATCAGCTCTGAATCATGTCTTGGGTCAATAGTTGGGTTTTCCCGGCTCCCATGTTTTGGTACCTTACGCTCCGTTATATCGGCTAAGGTAGCACTGGGAGAACTACTGCGATTGTGCCCCGGTTCAGCTGGGCTAAGCACCTCAGTAGAGAAAGCTAAAACTGACTGTCATGATAAGGCGAGAGCTGGTCGCTGTTCGAGAGGTTTCGAGTCCCTAAAGACTTATGCCGCTTCGAGCGAGGAGTCGGCTTTGTCCGGCCTAGGCGTGTATAGCGCCCCGAATTCGGCCTTCAGAATACCAGGGGCTTCGCCAAAATTTAAAATTATAGAATTCTCTGGCTAAGTGAGAGTGATAAAGCATTATAGTCCGATTGCCTTGTTCGTTGCACTGAGCCCCTCCCTCGAAGGACCCAAGAATGGGAAAAAGAGTGCTCAGGTTTATCCCGAACACCCCAACACTTGTAGCATGGGGGCAGAAGCCAACGACTCGCCATCTCTCAGATTTAATAAACGGCCGCACAGAAGGTAATATTTTAAATTCAAACAAGCGTTGCATAGCGCATATGAACAAGTCTTCATAGTACAGGATCACACGAGCAAGTTTATTCAAATATTACATCTTTGGAGCACTCATCCGCCATAAGGAAGGCACCCTTCAGGACGCCCTCATAATACATCTCGGGGTGGCGATGCTCCTTGCCCTGCGGTGGCCCCTCCTTCACCAGCTTCTCAGCATCCATCTTGGCCCAGTGTACTTTAACACGGGCGAGCGCCATGCGGGCGCCCTCGATGCAGACGGATTTCTTGACGACCTCTAACCGAGGACAGGCATCCACCATCCGCCTCACCAGCCCGAAGTAGCTCCCTGGCAGGGCATCTCCAGGCCATAGCCGGACTATAAGACCCTTCATGGCCTGTTCAGCCGCCTTGTGGAGCTCGACCAGTTGCTTCAGCTGGTCGCTTAGAGGCACCGGGTGTTCGGCCTCAGCATACTGAGACCAGAACACCTTCTCTGTCGAGCTCCCCTCTTCGGCTCGGTAGTATTTTGCGGCATCCGACACGCTGCAGGAAAATCTGCGAATGCTCCTGGAGAGCTCCGGAATCGGGTAAGTAACAAGTAATTTACTTTCACATGCTTGCTTTGCATAATGAATGCCTTACCCGCCGCTATCTTCTTCATCGCCTCAATTTCCTGGAGGGCCCTTTGGGCTTCGTCCTTGGGTTGTTTGGTGCTCTCGAGGGCCGCGGCAAGCTCGGACTCTCGTGTCTTCGAGTCAAGCTCCAATGTCTCGTGCTTCTTCACGAGAGCCTGGAGCTCTTGCTACACTTCGCCCACCCGCGCCTCGTGCTTCTCTCGCTCGGTGCACTCCGTGGCCACTTTGTTCTCGGCCTCGGACAACGCTTGCTTCAGGGTTGCCACTTCGGTCATGGCCCCTGGCACATTCATGATGATCCTATCATTTTGCAACCACATCTTTCATAAATATAACGACAAGGTACTACTTACCTTCGTTCTCCTCGAGCTGCTTCTTGGCATGGCCGAGCTCGTTCTCGGACCGGTCGAGGTTCTGCTTTAATGCGGCGACCTTCGCAGTCAGTGCGGCAGAGGTCAACAGTGAAGCCTGCATACACATATAGACATACTTGTATTAGACTCCTGCAGATATTATTTGATCCTCTATTCGGCTTTTCTTTGTGAACGCCAAACAGAGCATCAGGGGCTACTGTCTATGCGGTAATATTTTCCTATATTTTAAACACTTACCTCAAAGCCTGTTAGAAGGCTGGCACAGGCTTCAGTCAATCCGCTTTTGGCAGACTGAACCTTCTTGATCACCGCACTCATGATAGTGCGGTGCTCCTCATCGATGGAAGCGCCGTTAAGCACTTCCAGCAAATTTATCCGGAACCACTGGAGGTTCCGGAGCGGTGTTTGGCCTAGGGCCGGACTTGGAGCCCTTGGGAGCCTTGCTCCCTTTCCGCCTGGAGTCCGGAAGGTCGCCTTGAGGCGCCTCCAGGACTACCTCCTCTCGACTTGGAGCCCTTTGAGACAACACCTCGGTGTTGTTCGTAGGACGAGGGGTGGAGGCGGACGGAAGCGGACCGTTACTCATGGCCGACGGATCCAAAGAACCGTCCGATGAGGACACGTCAATGCGGACCCGAGACGGACTACATAATCGTATTCGGCGTTAGGAGAAGCTGTACGGCAACAGTGTGCTATGATTTACTCTGGTATCTGAATACTTACGACTTCGCCAGGGGCTTGGCCCTGGGTAACTACTCGTCTTCACTGTCTGCGGCGATGGTGGAGCAGTCCGGAGGGAGGGTCCTTACCTTCTTGGACCCTTCGGCGCCCCCAGTTGGGGCGGCCTTCCTTTTCTTTTCTCCCCGGGCTAGAGGGGGAGTACCTTCTTCTTCCTCCTCCTCGTCTTCACGGGAGGAGTGCATCTCGGATTCGTCGGACGATGAGTCCGACACCACCTGACGCCAGGAACTCTTTCGGGTTCCCGTGGCCTTCTTCTTGGCCTTCTTCTCCGGCACCACGTAAGGTGCCGGAACCAGCATCTCCGCTACGCGGGCGTCTGCTGGGTCTTCGGGCAGAGGGGCCGGACATTCGATCTTTTCGGCCGTCTCTAGCCATTCCTGTCAAAGGTATGGGAGCTTAGATCCCGCACATGGTTATACTGGGGAAAATAAATGCCCTATAAGTAGTATAAGAGCTTACCGCGCCGGCTTGACGTTGCGCGCTGAGTCCGCGATCCTCAGTGAGGGGCGGGAGATCCTCGGCACTCTTGAACATCACCTTCCAGATGTCCGTGTGCGTCGTGTCAAAGAGCTCCTTCAGGGTCTGGTGCTGGGCCGGGTCGAATTCCCACAGATTGAACGCCCATTGTTGACATGGGAGGATCCGACGGATGAGCATGACCTGGACTATGTTGACAAGCTTGAGCTTCCTGTTTATCATATTTTGGATGCAGGTCTGGAGACCGGTCAGCTCCACCGGATTACCCCAGGGCAGGCCCTTCTCTTTCCAGGAGGTGAGCCGCGTGGGGATTCCGGATCGGAATTCGGGGGCTGCCGCCCATTTAGGGTCACGCGGCTCGGTGATGTAGAACCACCCCGATTGCCACCCCTTTATGGTCTCCATATAAGAGCCCTCGATCCATGTGACATTGGGCATCTTGCCCACCATGGCGCCTCCGCACTCCGCCTGCTAGCCACTCACCACTTTCGGTTTGACATTAAAGGTTTTCAGCCATAGGCCGAAGTGGGGTTTGATGCGGAGGAAGGCCTCACACACGACGATGAACGCCGAAATGTTGAGGATAAAATTCGGGGCCAAATCATGGAAGTCCAGCCCAAAATAGAACATGAGGCCGCGGATGAATGGATGAAGGGGAAACCTCAATCTGCAGACAAAGTGGGTGAGGAAGACCACCCTTTCGCGAGGTTCCGGGGTAGGAACAATCTGCCACGCAGCGGGCAGCTGGTGCGCGATATTCGCGGCTAAGTATCCGGCCCTGCGCAGATTCTTGATGTGTCCCTCCGTGACGGATGAAACCATCCACTTGCCTCCCGCTCCGGACATGATTGGAGAGGGTTGAGGAGAAGGATGTGGACTTGGGCGCTGGAGTTCGAGTTCGCGAGAGAGGATGAGCAAGGAGGAAGAAGGCGTAGGTGGAAAAAGGTAATACCTTATCCCTTTATAAGGGCGAACGAAGCTATGCGTCCCCACCAGCCTGGTAAAACTCGCTCATCCCCCAAGCGCCGTAATCAATGGCGCGGTTGGGTTACCCACGTCCGTATTGATGAGAATCCCACAATAAGGGGACACGATCTCTGCTTCGACGAGACGTGCCAAGGAAACCACCTCGTGAAACACGCTGAGGTTGGTTGTAAAAAATGATACAAATAAAGACCTGGCCGTTGTGTGATGACACCCTGGGGAATACGTCAGCAGATTAGATTTGTGGTAATATTATTCTCTCTACGGGGGAATGTGGAACTTGTTTTGCAGAGCTGGACACGATCCTTGAGTTCGGAATCTTTTATGAAGTATCCGGAGGAAGAACCCGCCTTGCAATGTCGAAGACAATCTGCGCGCCGGACTCATTGAAGCCTGGTTCAGGGGCTACTGAGGGAGTCCTGGATTAGGGGGTATCCGGACAGCCGGACTATATCCTTTGGCCGGACTGTTGGACTATGAAGATACAAGATTGAAGACTTTGTCCCGTGTCCGGATGGGACTCTCCTTGGCGTGGAAGGCAAGCTTGGCGACACGGATATGTAGATCTCCTTCCTTGTAACCGACTCTGTGTAACCCTAGGCCCCTCCGGTGTCTATATAAACCGGAGGGTTTAGTCCGTAGGACCAAGAACAACAATCATACCATAGGCTAGCTTCTAGGGTTTAGCCTCTCCGATCTCGTGGTAGATCAACTCTTGTAATACTCATATCATCAAGATCAATCAAGCAGGAGTAGGATTTTACCTCCATCGAGAGGGCCCGAACCTGGATAAAAACATTGTGTCCCTTGTCTCCTGTTACCATCCGCCTAGACGCACAGTTCGGGACCCCCTACCAGAGGTACGCCGGTTTTGACACCGACACTACGCGTTACTGAACCCCAGCGATCGATCGATCTAGCTGTTAACTAAACCCGATCGAGCGATTCCTTCGCTACTGCTGCTAACTGAAGCCGGTCGAACCTGCTGCCTCTTGATGAACAGTGAGCATTGTTGGGGGTTGGATGAACAGGACCCTGTGGTAGTAGCTAGAGGTCGTTGCCGCTGGATGAACAGGACCCGGATCGAGCCGGTTGGGGGTGGATGAACAGGACCCCGTGGTGGGCTGGATGAACAACAACCAGTGGAGGGCTGGTTGAACAGTAGACGATGGACGGCTGGATGAACAGTAGCCCGTGGTGGGGTGGTTGAAAAGGACCCCGTGGAGAGGGCTGGTTGAACTGTAGTCGATGGAGGAGTGGTGGAGGCTGGATGAATAGGAGCCCATGGATGAATACTAGCTGATGGAGGCATGAGGGAGACGCCGTGGATGAACAGTCTTAGGTGGAGGCTGGAAGAGGTCGACGATGGATGAACAGTATCTCACGGAGGCTGGAGCGAGGCAGTAGATGTTGGATGAACAGTAGCCCGTGGAGTCCCATTTTGTGGTACGCCACACCCCTCCCGATGAACAGGACCCCTGTTTCAACCGTAGGAGGTCGAAGAGAAGTATGTTTCCTCTGTTTTGCGGTATGCCACACCCCTCCCGATCAACAGGACCCCGTTTCAACCGTAGGAGGTCGAAGAGAAGTCTGTTTCCTCCATTTTGCGGTATGCTAGACCCCTCCCAGTGAACAGGATCCTGTTTCGACCGTAGGCGGTCGAACACAAGGCCGTTTCCTCCGTTCTGCGGTACGCTAGGCCTCGTTTCGGTTGTTCTATCCAAGCCGGTTAGCTCCCGATGAACATGATGCATTCCGTTGCCTCCCGATGAACACAATGATGCAGTTTCTCTGTTTTGACCAGCCGGTTGGCTGTTGATGAACAGGACGCCGTTGCTGCTCTTCGCTGCCCTCTCCATGTACACGAGCCCTAGCTATATGTATGCGCGAGTAGGTGTTCGAGACCCCACCCATATGTACGTACGTGGCCGTATTTACTTTCTTGCATCCTGGCTGTACGTACGTGTACACATTATTGATGGGACCGCGTGACATGCTACATCCGCACCTCTACTATGACACATGCCCTTACTCACTCGGCCACCATTCATCGCTGCAGCGTGTAGACAGACTGATCGACCAGTATGTACGTACACATTCGCGACCAAAATGACAATGCTACGTACGCTTCGATGAGGTGGGTCCCGACTGTCAGGGATGATAAGGAGGCGCTTCCTTGCGTGCTAAGTTATTGCTGATGGGTCCCAGCTGTCAGGGGGAGAATCATTTTTTTGCCCGTAATATGGACACACTTCCTTGCATGCAAAGATGTAGCTAGTGGGTCCCAGCAGTCAGGGGGAAACATTTTTTCACGAAATACGGTGGCCTGTCCGGTGGGTCCCTGCTGTCAGTGGAGGAATCATTATTTTATGCGTAATAAGGTTGCGCTTCCTTGCTGCGGCCTTGGACCCAGGTGTCAGCCTCTCTACGTACAGTACTCTTCCAATGGAACTCATTCCTTGACCACATCGACCACGCCGCACCGAGGGCACCAAGGCGGTGGACGACGACTAGGCCTAGGAAGGGGACGACGCGGAGCCGGGGAAGACGTGACAGTGGATGCCCATGCGGAGAGGAGTAGAAGGGTTGACTGGTTCGGTTGCGGTGTGAGGCTGCCGTCACCGCAGAATAACAGGGGGTGTGGGTGAGTAGAGGGATGTAGACAGTGGTGAGGCCTACACAGCAGCACAACCGGCCACGGGAGGAAGGAGCAGGCGGCACGACCGACGCTGGTTTGGGCGGCTAGAGAAAGAAGACCAGAGGTTGATGAAGCACTACGGACATTGGATGGATATCGTACGACCACTGGAGCTAGAAACGTTCATATTGACTAAGTTGACAAAGACCTCTGTCCGCGTCAACTTACACTACTGCAGGATGCTGCTAACGCGACACTACGATCAGAGACCCTTCGGGAAACTGTGTGCGATGCAATAATTGCAAATGGTGTTGTATGAAAACCGTCAGAAATGTATAAAACATTTCAATGACGGATGCATCAAACACGGTTCAGGTTTTAGTTGTGTGTGCGATGAAGGGCATACGGTTCAGTTCAATTAACTGTTTGCGATGAGGAGGAACAAAAGAAACGGGCAGCCAGATGAAGGCATGTGTGATACACAGCATACGGTTCACTCGGATGAACTGTTTGTGATTAGGCAACACAAAAGAAACGGGCAGCCACATGAAGGTGTGTGCGATATACGGCATGCGGTTCACTCGGATGAACTGTTTGCGTTGAGACATCAGAACAGAAACGGTTCAACTTAACAATATGTGTGTGATACGCGGCAAACAGGTCTGTAATCAGAAATGTGTGTGAAGACCGATAATAACACAGACAGTTGCTGCTAATAAGACGTGTGTGTTTGTGCGATGGGATTGCATACAGAACAACATATATATGGTAGGGTACGAAACCACCTCAAAGTTATCCTTTCTGATCGATCTATTCAAGAGTCCGTAGTAAAATAACATGAAGCTATTCTTTCCGTTCGATCTATCATAGAGTTCGTACTAGAATAACACCTTAAGACACAAATCAACCAAAACCCTAATGTCACCTAGATACTCCAATGTCACCTCAAGTATCCGTGGGTATGATTATACGATATGCATCACACAATCTAAGATTCATCTATTCAACCAACACAAAGAACTTCAAAGAGTGCCCCAAAGTTTCTACTGGAGAGTCAAGACGAAAACGTGTGCCAACCCCTATGCATAGATTCCCAAGGTCACGGAACCCGCAAGTTCATCACCAAAACATACATCAAGTAGATCACGTGAATATCCCATCGTCACCACAGATAAGCACGGCAAGACATGCATCAAGTGTTCTCAAATCCTTAAAGACTCAAATCGATAAGATAACTTCAAAGGGAAAACTCAATCCATTACAAGAGAGTAGAGGGGGAGAAACATCATAAGATCCAACTATGATAGCAAAGCTCGCGACACATCAAGATCGTGCCATATCAAGAACATGAGAGAGAGAGAGAGAGAGAGAGATCAAACACATAGCTACTGGTACATACCCTCAGCCCCGAGGGTGAACTACTCCCTCCTCGTCATGGAGAGCGCCGGGATGATGAAGATGGCCACCGGTGAGGGATCCCCCCCGGCAGGGTGCCAAACAGGGTCCCAATTGGTTTTGGTGGCTACAGAGGCTTGCCGCGCGGAACTCCCGATCTATTCTGCTCCCCGATGTTTTTAGGGTATATGGATATATATAGGCGAAAGAAGTCAGTCAGGGGAGCCACGAGGGGCCCACGAGGGTGGGGGCGCGTCTGGGGCGCAGGTGCGCCTCCCTGCCTCGTGGCCACCTTGAAGCTTCCTTGACTTAAACTCCAAGTCTCCTGGATCACGTTCGTTCCAAAAATCACGCCCCCGAAGGTTTCATTCTGCTTGGACTCCGCTTGATATTCCTTTTCTGCTAAACATCAAACAAGGGAACAAACAAAACCGCACTGGCTCGGGTTAATAGGTTAGTCCCAAAATAATATAGAAGTGTTTAATAAATCCCATAAACATCGAAAACAGATAATATAATAGCATGGAACAATAAAAAATTATAGATACGTTGCATATGTATCAGGTTCATCTAGTTGCCGCATCCAGGCCCGGTGCCAGGATACGGGACTTGTTCTCTGGCCATCCTACTTCATCTTTTCGTAGTAGGGGTCGATGATGGACGAGGCGAGTTCGACCAGGGAGTCCTTCTTCGTGCTTCCCCGGACCCTGTAGTGGTCATGGATTTCGACAAGGTTCTTGTAGGCCGAGCCCATAACACTGAGCGCTTTTACATCGTTGGTGGTATCCACCGTGGTGAACTTGTAGTCAGTGTTGTTGACAAACCTGTTGAAACGGTCGCAAGGCTCTGTGGTCATGCAGTAGTGGTAGATGAGGACATGATGGCGCACGCACAACTGGGCGACGGCAACCTTCTGATCTATGCTGGGACGACCGGCGGTGTACTAGAGGTCGATGCCGACCACCTTGTACATGTCTCCAGCAAGCAACTGCTCAACGCTATTGATGTAGTCGTCCACCACGGCTGGGTCGATGGTGTACACCTGTGACGCCCCCGATTCAATCGTACACTAATCATGCACGCAAACGTGTACGATCAAGATCAGGGACTCACGGAAAGATATCACAACACAACTCTAAAACATAAATAAGTCATACAAGCATCATAATACAAGCCAGGGCCTCGAGGGCTCGAATACAAGTGCTCGATCATAGACGAAGTCAGCGGAAGCAACAATATCCGAGTACAAACCGGATACAGACGAAGAGGCGCAGGCCTCCTGCTCGATCCTCCTAACTACTCCCAGTCGCCGCCGCCGGCTGCACGTAGTAGTAGGCACCTCCGGGTAGTAGTCGCCATCAACGGTGGCGTCGCCTCGGCTCCATCGTTCAGTCGCAACAATCGAGTAGAGATAGGGGAAAAGGGGAACAAGGCAACCGTGAGTACTCATCCAAAGTACTGCAAGCAAGGAGCTACACTACATATGCATGGATATATGTTTAAAGGGCCATATCGCTGGACCGAATCGCAGAATGCCGTAATAAGAGGGGATATCTAATCCCGTCAAGACTACGCTCGCAGCCTCCGTGTTGCAACATGTAGAAGGGAGTAGATCAAGTCCTCCAAGTAGCATCACATAGCAATAATCCTACCCGTGATCCCTCCTCGTATCCCCGAGAGAGCGCGACCACCGGGTTGTATCCGCACTTGGAAGGGTGTGTTTTATTAAGTATCCGTTCTAGTTGTCATAAGGTCAAGGTACAACTCCAAGTCGCCCTGCTATCAAGATCACGGCTATTCAATAGATTAACTTCCCTGCAGGGTGCACCACATAACCCAACACGCTTGATCCCATTTGGCCGGACACACTTTCCCGGTCATGCCCGACCGCTGAAGATCAACACGCCGCAGCCCCACTTAGGCACAACAGAGGTCAAGACGCCGGTTCAAACCTAAGCGCATGAGGGTCTGGGCCCATCGCCTCGAGCACACCTGCAGACGCTATGTGACGCGTGGCGAAGCAGACCTAGCCTAGTGGCGTTCAAATTAATCCGCCCGCGCCGCCGGGCCGACGTCATTTAAATGATTCGGTGATACCGACGCCGAAAGTGCCCATATCTTTCCCACGAGTTGGTTAGTGCATATAGGCCCGTGAGCTGCACTCAGATCAAATACCAAGATCTCGTTAAGCGTGTTAAGTATCCGCGAACGCCAACAGGCCAGCCCACCTCTCTCCTAGGCAGTCTCAACCTGCCCTGCCGCCTCCGCCACAAAGATCCACTCATGGTGCTCCACCACCGACCCGACTTTTAGTCTCCACATGTATCATGTATAAGTATATAGTATATACCCGTGATCACCTCCCGAGTGATCACGGCCCGATAGTATAGCACAGCAGACGGACAAGAATGTAGGGCCACAGATGGAAATACTAGCATCCTATACTAAGCAAGTAGGAATGCAGGTAAAGGTAACAACAGTAGTAGCAAGGACATGCTATGCATCAGGATAGGTATAATGGAAAGCAGTAACATGCTACACTACTCTAATGCAAGCAGTATAGAGTAGAATAGGCGATATCCGTGATCAAGGGGGCTTGCCTGGTTGCTCCGCAAGAGAGAGGGTCGCAACTCCGTAGTCGTCTTCGGGCAACAAAGCGTCGGTCTCAAAGGTTCAGCGGAAGAAGAGGGGAAGAACAATGAATATTTAAGCAAACAGATGCATGACGATGCATGACAAAGCAAAGCGTGATGCTAGGCGTTCTAACGCGGTATGTGGTGATACCGGTGAAGGGGGAAACATCCGGAAAGGATCCCCGGCGCTTTACGTTCTGGTGAGGAGCCGAGGGGAAAGTTGCAGTTCGATAGGTTAGGGGTGTGGTGGACGAACGGGTTGCATATCCTAATCGCCTCGCCGTTCTAAGCAACTTTCATGTTGAAAATATTTTAATCCGAAGTTACGGATTAAAATATATGATTTTCTAAAGATTTTATTAATTTCGAATTTAATTAATTATTTAAATTAATCCAAAAACAGATTAATGATATCAAGATGATGTCATGTCGACATCGCTAGATCAACGAGTTGACTCGGTCAACCTGACTAGTGGGTCCCATTGATCGCTGACACATTTTAATTAATGATTAATTAAACTAATCATAATTAATTAGGGGTGGACCCAACTGTTATTGTTTGATTAATTAACTAACAGCTAATTAGGTTAATCTAATTGTGATTAATTAACTTAATTAATTCGTTAATTAATTAATTTATTTAATTATTATTATCAATTTATTTAATTTTTATTTTTTCCCTTTTTTTTACATAAACGCGTGTGGCGGGGCCTGATGTCATAGGCCCATAGGCCTTAACGGGCGGCGCGTTATAGGCGGCCGGGCGTGCGCCCATGGTCATCAGGGAGAAAATGGCGCTAGGCGCCGACGGCCACAATGACGAAAGCACCACAAGGCGTTAGGGGGTCGGGTCAGCGGCCGCCAGGCCATGGGGCCATCATGGACGGGAGCCGACGAGCGCCAGCTGGGGGGAGGGTGAGGCGACGAGGCCGGTGGCGGGACGGCATGTCATGCGGGCGGCACGGCCCCGACGCCACTGGTCGCGACACGCTGGCTGTGACCAGCAGGGAGGCGAACGGGGCGAGGCCACGCTGGCCGGTGTGCGAAGCGAGGGGGAGGAAGCAGGGAGAAGTGCAGACGGAGTCGGGGAGGGAGGTCCGGCACGGACGACGCGAGATCGCCAGCAGGCACATGAGTCACATGGTGGCGCGTGGAGCAGGGGAGGGAAGGAGAGGGGGGCCTCACGGGGGGTTTGCAGGGGACGGGGCAGTGGGCGTGACGGCGGTCGGGGAGGTCCGACGAGGAAGAGGACGAGGTGGCGGCAGTCCGGCGACGATGGGGAGGCAGCTCCGGCGGGGTGGCGTCTTGGCGTGGGGCGGGCGTCGAGCGGCGTCGGCGGGGTCGCCCACGGGCGCTGGGGACGGCGGGTCCGAGGCGCGTCAGGCTGAGGCGGCCGGCGCGGTCCAGGCGGCGTGGGGCGCAGGGGGGCGACGGGGTTCGTTCCCCCGATCCGATCTGGATCGGGGAGGAGGGGGTAGAGCGAGTGGGGGCGAGTGGGGAGAGTGGTGTGTGGGGGGAAAGTGTCGGGGCTAGGGTTGGACCGGGGAGTGGGGGTTATGGGGAGGCCGGCTGGGCCAAGGGGATTTGGGCGGCTGGCGGTGTCGTGGCCTGGGCTTGGGCTAGTGGCTCACTGGGCGGAGCCCCGGGGGGTTTCTTCCTTTTGTTTTGTTTTAGTTTTGTTTTCTTTTCTTCTATTTATTTACTTTTTCCTGTTTTAAATCAGTTTAAATTATTTAGACATTTTCTAAAAATGTGTTTACTACACCATATTTACCTATGTAATATTTAGTACAAACCAAACATTTTTATTTTAATGTTTGAAAACTTTTATTATTTACCAAACTTTGAATTTGAATTTTGGACCGGTTTTGATCTAGCAATAGTAACCAAGGTGACGTGGCGACCTTAACGTAGGGTTGTTGTAGCCTAATTATCTGCCTCCTAACTACTCCTGGTCCATGATAGCAATAGTAACCAAGGTGATGCTGCTCCATGATAGCATGCCAAGTTTCATGAATTTCAGATGAGTTTTAGATTTACTAGAATTTAAAAACCAGGCATCTCAATGTTTTGCCGGCAATCAACGGTGCCCTGGTGTTTGAAATTCATTCCCATTTCTTGCATGGGACCTAAGCATGCACCCAAGGACACATATTTGATTATTCAACCAGTTTATATGCAATGGAGCATGAGCATGTAGTTCAAATTTGAATTATGCACATAAATGCATTAAAAACTCAGTTAATGCATAAAAATGTCCAAACGAACCCCGAAAAATCACAAAAATTCACACAACACTCCTGTTGTTCTATGTTGACACGAGAAAAAAATTGGAAAGCAATAAGAGGCAATGGATACCGTTTCGTCCCCAAAGGTGGGACGTTCCCCACCGAAAACCATCATGCGTGTTGTGAGAAGCTCCGGTTTGTGAGAAGCATATACCCAAACCTGCCCCAAATGGGACAAAATTTGTACCACGGCATGCTCATGCCGCTACATGATAGCATGCCAAGTTTCCTGAATTTCAGACGAGTTTTGGATTTACTAGAATTTAAAAACCAGGCATCACAATGTTTTGCCGGCAATCAACGGTGCCCTGGTGTTTGAAATTCATTCCCATTTCTTGCATGGGACCTAAGCATGCACCCAAGGACACAGATTTGATTTTTCAACCAATTTATATGCACTGGAGCATGTGCATGTAGTTCAAATTTGAATTATGCACATAAATGCATTGAAAACTCAGTTAATGCATAGAAATGTCCAAACGAACCCTGAAAAATAACAAAAATTTACATAACACTCCTGTTGTTCTATGTTGACACGAGAAAAAAAATTCAAAGCAATAAGAGGCAATGGATATCATTTCGTCCCCAAAGGTGGGACATTCCCTGCCGAAAACCATCATGCTTGTTGTGAGAAGCTCCGGTTTGTGAGAAGCATATACCCAAACCTGCCCCAAATGGGATAAAATTTGTACCACAGCATGTTGATGCCGCTCCATGATAGCATGCCAAGTTATATGATTTTCAGACAAGTTTTGGATTTACTAGAATTTAGAAACCAGGCATCTCAATGTTTTGCCGGCAATCAACGGTGCCCTGGTGTTTGAAATCCATTCCCGTTTCTTGCATGGGACCTAAGCATGCACCCAAGGACACATATTTGATTTTTCAACCAATTTATATGCACTGGAGCATGTGCATGTAGTTCAAATTTGAATTATGCACATAAATGCATTGAATACCCAGTTAATGTATAAAAATGTCCAAACGAACCCCGAAAAATTCCAAAATTCAACACAACACTCTTTTTGTTCTATGTTGACACTCATTTTTTTTGCAATAAGAGGCAACGGATATCGTTTCGTCCCCAAAGGTGGCACGTTCCCTACCGAAACCATCACGCTTGTTGTGAAAAGCTCTGGTTTGTGAGAAGCTTATATCCAAACCTACCCCAAATTGAACCAAATTTTTACCACGGCATGTTGATGCCGCTACATGATAGCATGCCAAGTTTCATGAATTTCAGACGAGTTTTGTATTTACTAGAATTTAAAAACAAGGTATCTCAATGTTTTTCCGGTAATCAATGGTGCCCTGGTGTTTGAAATTCATTCCCTTTTCTTGCATGGGCCTAAGCATGCACCCAAGGACACATATTTGATTTTTGAACCAATTTATATGCAATGGAGAATGTGCATGTAGTTCAAATTTGAATTATGCACATAAAATGCCTGAAAAACCCAGTTAATGTATAAAAATGTCCAAACGAACCCTGAAAAATTCTAAAATTGAACACAACACTCTTGTTGGTCTATGTTGACACTCGAAATTTTTTGAAAGCAATAAGAGGCAACGGATATTGTTTCATCCCCAAAGGTGGCACGTTCCCTACCGAAACCATCACGCTTGTTGTGAGAAGCTCTGGTTTGTGAGAAGCTTATACCCAAACCTGCCCCAAATGGGACAAATTTTTTGCCATGGCATGTTGATGCCGCTACATGATAGCATGCCAAGTTTCCTCAATTTCAGATGAGTTTTCGATTTACTAGAATTTAAAAACCAGGTATCTCAATGTTTGCAGCCGAGTGACGGTGGCATGGTGTTTGAAATTCATTCCCATTTCTTGCATGGGACCTAAGCATGCAACCAAGGACACATATTTGATTTTTCAATAAGTTTATATGCACTGGAGCATGTGCATGTGGTTCAAATTTGAATTATAAAATGCCTGGAAATTCCAGTTAATGTATAAAAGTGTACAAACGAACCCTGAATAATTCCAATTTTTTTGACGACACACCTATAGTTGCATGTTCACTGCAGATAAAAGTTCTAACAATTCAAACACCATCCTTTGTAGCTGTGACCCCATTACGTAATTCAAATGATCAAGGCGATAAATCAAGTAGATCGCAAACAGTTTATTATCACCAACCGTGTGAGATGCGGCACAAAATATCTTGGAGCACCGTCGGTGTATAGTACGCCCATGGCTTACGAGAGAAGGTGCGTCGGCTACAGTCCACAGCCGGCGTGTCAAGCACACTAGCTCACTCCCCAAATATCATTTCACTGTTCATTCATCGCCGGTGAAAGATGGGGACGTGGACCCATGTCGTGAGGGCAACTTCGGCGGCCCACTCCGGCGAGAGCGCGACCGCAGCCGCCAGGCGCATGCTAACAAGCTTCGTGAGGGTGACCACCGTCTGCGTCCGGGTGGCCAAGGCAGCCCAAACGGCCGCTATTGCTTCTCAGGCGGCGGCAACAGCATCTGCCTCAGGGATAGCAACTGGCAAGAGTGGCACATCAGCTGCTCGTTCTGCAGCGACGGCCTTAGCCCTGTTGGAGGCCGCCCACTACTCATGTCGAGGCCGCCCACGCCCAGCTCGTGGCGGTCACCGCACAAATCGAACAAAGCTTCTCCGACAACGATCGGCAACCCACAGCCAAAGAGCTGGCAATCGCCGAGAGAGTTCGAGCAGCCATCCGTTCCTGCGCGACATACCTTGCCACGACGGATCCTGATACGTTTCCATCGTATCTAATTTTCCAAACACTTCTGCCCTTGTTTTGGACTCTAACTTGCATGATTTGAATGGAACTAACCCAGACTGACGCTGTTTTCAGCAAAATTGCCATGGTGTTACTTTTGTGCAGAAATAAAAGTTCTCGGAATGACCTGAAAACTTCACGGAGAATATTTTTGGAATTTATAAAAATACTGGCGAAAGAATTAAGACAAGGGGGCCCACACCCTTGTGCATGAGGGTGGGGGGCATACCTGCCCCCCTGGGCGCGCCCCCTGCCTCGTGGGCCCCCTGGTGCTCCACCGACCTCAACTCCAACTCTATATATTCACGTTCGAGGAGAAAAAAATCAGAGAGAAGGGTTCATCGCGTTTTACGATAAGGAGCCGCCGCCAAGCCCTAATCTCTCTCGGGAGGGCTGATCTGGAGTCCATTAGGGGCTCCGGAGAGGGGAATCCGTCGTCGTCGTCATCAACCTTCCTCCATCACCAATTTCATGATGCTCACCGCCATGCGTGAGTAATTTCATCGTAGGCTTGCTGGACGGTGATGGGTTGGATGAGATTTATCATGTAATCGAGTTAGTTTTGTTAGGGTTTGATCCCTGCGACCCGACCTCGGATGGTCAAGTCTAACGTTTCATGAGGAATTGCATACATGTCATCCATCACTCATCCAATGGATCGGTAATCTTGACACACACATTTCAGATACTCGAAGGATTTATAACAGAGTAGCAATCACACACTTATTACATCGAATGTCTCAAAGAGAACTTATTACAATAATATGGCTTAAGGCCATCTAATGCGATAACAGCGGAAGGCTTGGAAGACAAAGTGAGTCCATCAACTCCAACGGCATAAGCGAGCTGCACGGCAGCGACCTACCAATCCTTACTCCTCGTCGAAAGTCGCAACATAATATGTTGCAGCCGAGAACAGGTCAGCACATGGAATATGCTGGCAATGTAACACATAGAGAGTAATGAAAGAATAAGCTATACTACATGCATATATGGCTGGTGGAAAAGCTCTATGGTTACAGTTTTGCAAAAAAAGCCAATTTTTTCCTACATCAAAGGAATAAGTTTTATTTTAACTATCATGGTGGTTGAAACATCATTGAGAAGGTATAACCCCAACTCAATCCCAATTAAAGTGATTAACAACCCAGCAATATTAATTTAGAGTGATGAGATACATGTGAATACTCAAGTACTAGATACTCGAAATTGTCCATAACAGGGACACGGCTAACCATGATTAGATTGTACACTCTGCGAGAGGTTTGCACTTTTCCCCACAAGACTCGATCGCCTCCGTTGGTTTCTCGCTTTACATGGTGTTTGAGAAATGGATGACCGAGACACGATCTTTCGAAACATTAACTCTCTACTCGGATAGATCATACCAAACCTATAAAACCCACTACCTGCTGATCTACCTCTTGAGAGCTTCACGTAACTTACTCAACTATGCTAGAGCCCATAATAGCTTGTGGCTGCACACGGAAGTTTCTAGCATGAATAGTCTCGATTCCTTTGAGCACAGGTGGCGGTCCTTAGGAAGATCACACGGGTACCCAGGATTTCAAAAATAAAACAGACAACCTTGGGTTCCCAGGTGCCTCAATCCACCAGGATGTGTATTTAAGTTGCCACCTTAAAGTAAACCATTAATTAACAATCTCACATCTGTCGTGAATATCTCTCAAACCCAAACCACGTCTCTGAGCATAGCATAGCAATATAAGCAACACGTAGAAGTAACTCCCAAGGGTTTGATAGTAACAGGCAATAGGTTCCTACCTCATCATCTACTTCCCAACCCACAAATTAATGACATCCTAATCATGCAATGTTTGAGGATTGAGCTAATGCACAAAAACTGGGTATGAAAAGGTATGATCAAGTGTTACTTGCCTTCTTGACGATCCGTGAATCCTAGAGACTCGTAGTAACACGCTTAGCACTCAGGAATTCTATCGCAAGCAAACAATACATACATAAGCAACAAACAAAGATGCACAAACGAAACTTCAACTGAAAGAGGTTGACGGAGAGTTCAACTTAAGAACTCCGGTTTGCGAAAAGAATCAAACCAAGCGAAACAACGAAACTCAAGCGGCGAGAGAAACAAGATCCGTTTACTAATCTGAACTAGAGTCAAATTTTACAGAGGCAAAAACTGATTTAAGTTGGCTATTCGGAAAGAGGTTTGAGATGAAACTCCAGCGCTTGAATTGCCTGATTCCGATAAGCGAGCGAAAAGTTATACTAATTTGAACATCGGTTCGAAATCGCGATCGGAATAATCGCGGAATAAAACCGATAAAAGAAAGCGACGAACGGCTAAGCGAGCGAGCGTTCGTTAGCGGAAACTAAACGACGAGCGGTTCGTAAAAGCGAGCGAGCGGGTGAACGTTCTTAAAATAAATAAACCAGAAAAAAAAATCTAATCTAAAAAAAAAGGCTAGGGTTTTATAAAAAACCGAAGGTTATTTTAAAAAAACGGCGGCTACCTCGGCGATCGTCCGGCGGGGCGGCGGCTGCTCGTGAGGTCCGGCGAGGGGCGGCGGCGGCGGCGACTCGGCGGGCGGCGGCGACGGCAGGCGGTGGCGGCGCTCGGGCTCGGCTCGGGTCGGGTCCGGCGGCGGGCGGCGGCGGCGGTGGTGGTGGTGGTGGCGGGTTAGGGAGAGGGGCGGTATTTAAAGGGGGGAGAGGTGGCTTGGAGGAGGGCAAGGCGGCGGGGAAAGTCGGCTCGGACTCTTGTCCGGCAGCAATGTGCCAGCGGCCTTCATGAGGAGGCGGCGGCGGCTTGGCGGCCTGCTCAGTGAGCCTTTAGCCCGATCGGTATGATTCTTTTTTTTAAACATTCCGCCGAAAATTTTAAAAACCCTAGGAAAATAAATAAAAATCTAAAAATGCCAAAACAAGTTTTGTTTGCCTAAAAAAAATATTTAGAACAAGATGAACTTTTCTTGGCCCCTAAAATGCAATTTTAAATATATGCAAATTTTCTCTAGGCAAATAAAATTCCAAATAAACAAAATAAAATTCCAAATAATGATTTTAATATTTTTCCTCCGGTATTTCAATTATTTTTGGAGAAGTCATATTATCTCCTCTCGTTTATTATTAAACTTGAAATATTTTTCGGAGAGAAAATAATAAAATTCAAAATCCTCGTCTTCATTATTTGATAAAATTCAAATATGAAAATCGGAAAATCCCCAACTCTCTCAGAGGGTCCTTGAGTTGCTTAGGATTTGAGGATGGCAAATGAGAATGCAATAAAATATGATATGCATGGATGACCTGTATAACATGCCAAATTGAAAATTTGGGATGTTACAAACCTACCCCTTAAGATGAATCTAGCCCTCGAGATTCGGTTAACTAGAAAATAGGTGCGGATGGTCCTTGCGAATATCATCTTCTCGCTCCCGGTGGCTTCCTCCTCGGTATGGTGGCTCCTTGAACTTTACAAAACTTGATAACTTTCTTTGCGAGTGACTCGGTGTCGAATCCAAAATCTTCTTGGCTTCTCCTCATAAGTCAAATTACTATCCAAGCTGTATATCGCCTCTAGGGGCCTTTGTATCCTTTAACGGTATGTCGGCCATCTCAGCGTGGCACTTCTTGATTGTGATCGTGAAACACATCGTGAACTCCCGACAATCCTTGGGTAACTCCAGCTTGTAGGCAACTTCTCCCATTCGTTCCAAAACACGATATGGTCCTACAAATCTTGGGGCTAACTTTCCCTTTACTCCAAAGCGTTTCACTCCCCTCGGGGTGATACTCATGAATAGGCTCTGTCTCCAATTTCATAGGTTACTTCCTTGCGTTTTGAATCTGCGTAACTCTTACATCTAGGCTGTGCAATCTTTAGTCATCTCGATCAGTTTAACCTTCTCCTCTGAGTCTTTGATCAAATCTGGTCCAAACAAGCGGCGGTCTCGACCTCATCCCACATCAAGGGTGTTCTACATCTGCGTCCATCTGAGCTTGAGCGGTGCCATCTTCAAAGCGGCACGGTAGCTGTTGTTATATGAGAATTCTGCGTCGGCAAATTGTCATCCCAACTAGATCCATAATCTAGCGCACGGGCTCTTAACATATCCTCCGGGATCTGGTTAACTCTCTCTGTCATCCATCCGTCTCATGGGTGGAGCAGCGGTCTTGAATTCAATCTGGTACCCAAAGTTTGGTGTAGTTGATGCCAAAACTTTGAAGTAAACTGTGTTCCTCTATCGTCTGATGCTCCTTGGAACTCCGTGCAAACATACGATCCTGGCCATATATATTTTGGCCAACTTGGCACTTGTATAAGTTGTTTTCACCGGGATGAAGTGAGCTACTTTGGTCAAACGATCCACAACTACCCATATTGAATCATATCCTGCTTTGGTTACGGGTAATCCGGTGATAAAATCCATGCCAAGTTTGTCCCACTTCCATTCGGGTATTGGCATAGGCTGTAACAGATCCTGCTGGCTTTTGGTGCTCTGCCTTCACTCTCGACATACATCCATAGCGGCTACATACTCGGCAATATCCTTCTTCATACCAGTCCACGAAAACGTTCCTTCAAGTCCAAATACATCTTGGTGTTTCGGGGTGAATCGAGTATGGGGAGTCATGGGCCTCTTGAGTATTAACTTCGATCTCCGAATTGTTGGGCACATAAATCCGGTCCTCAAACCACAAGGTATCGTGCTCATCCTCGCGAAAACCTTTGGCTTTTCCTTTGCCCATCTTCTCTTTTATCTCAGCAATCTCTTTATCCTCCTTACGAGCTTCTCGAATCTTGTCTAACAACGTCATTGAACCTCCATTGTTGCAAGAAAACCTCTTGGAACAATCTCCAACCAGTTCCATAATATCCTCTGCTAACTCCTTTGGCGGTCCTCTACTTTCAAGGATATTGGCATAACTCTTCCGACTCAAAGCGTCTTCTACTGACGTTGGCCTTTCTGGATGGTAGTGTAGCTTCATATCGTAATCCTTTATAAGCTCCAGCCATCTCCTCATCGAGGTTCAACTCATACGTGTGAAAATGTACTTCAAACTTTTATGATCCGTGTACACATCTAGCGGTTTCCAATGAGATAATGTCTCCGGTCTTCAGCGCATGTACTACAGCTGCTAACTCCAAATCATGCGTGGCATAGTTCAACTCATGTGGCTTGGTTGTCGTGAGGCATCTGAAACAACTTTTCCGTCCTGCATAAGAACACATCCAAGTCCCAAGCGAGAGGCATCACAATACACTTGAAACTCCTTATGTATATCGGCAATGTCAAGACCTTTGGGGCTGTAGTCAACCGTTTCTTCAACTCTTGGAAGCTTGTCTCACAATCCTCTGTCCATTTGAACTTGGTATCCTTCTTTAGCAATTCATCATTGGTTTAGCAATCTTGGAAAAATTCTCAATGAATCTCCGATAATATCCTGCCGGTCCAAGGAAGCTGCGAATCTCGTTGGTGAAGTGGGTGCCAACCATTCGATGGTGACTGAATTTTCTTTGGGATCTCTTGCTATACCCTCTCGATATAACATGCCCAAGAAATCCAACTTCCTTCAACCAAAACTCGCACTTGCTGAATTTGGCGTATAAGCGGTGTTCCACAGGTTTCTCAAGAACCAAGCGTAGGTGTTCTGCGTGCTCCTCTTCGTTCTTGAGTAAACCATAATATCATCGATAAACACCACAACAAACTTGTCCAAATACTCCATGAACACTTTGTTCATCATACTCATAAAATAGGCGAGGCGTTAGTCGGTCAAATGACATGACCGTATACTCATATAATCCATATCGTGTGGTGAATGCTGTCTTTGGTATATCCTTCTCTCGGATCTTCAATCGATGGTATCCTGATCGTAGATCAATCTTAGAAAACACCTTAGCTCCTTGCAACTGATCAAACAGATCATTAATCATCGGTAAGGGATACTTGTTCTTTATCGTTACTTCATTGAGCTCGGTAATCAACAACCATCCTTAGGGATTTATCCTTCTTCTCCACCAAAATCTTGGGGCTCCCCAAGGTGATGAACTTCTCTGAATGTAACCTTTCTCCAATAGCTCCTTGATCGCTTCTTAATTTCCTCCGGATCATTTGCGGGCATCCGATAGGGTCTCTTTGATATTGGCCTGTGCACGGCATTAGTTCTATCGAAAACTTCGATGTCTCGATCCGGTGGCATGCTGTAACTCTTACGGAAAAACATCTGGATAATCCTTCACTCTGGTACTTCCTCTTGTACAACTCCGTGAGGGTATTCACTTAGCTCCTCTTAGGCACATGCCTAGATACATACTAATCCTTTTTCCCTCAGGGGTGGTAAGATAAATTGACTTGCTAGCACAATCAATACTTCCTCAAACTTTGACATCAATCCATACCTAATATCACATCCAATCCTTGCGACTCCAAGATAATTAGGTCAGACGGAAAAACATGCGTGCCAATGATTAGGGGTATCTGGGTGCACCACTTGCTAGCCATGTACTCTGCTCGGCGAGCTCACTAAAGAGGGTCCTAAGGGTGCAGGTTGGTAACAAACTTATCCACAAATCCCTTGATATGTATGAATCGATGCACCAATGTCGAAAAGAACAATAGCGGTAAATGGTGAACCAAAACTTACCTATTACGCGTCCGGCTGCTCTTCAACTTCCTCCACGTTAACGTGGTTCACTTATCCTTTGTTGAATGGATTTGGCTTCTTCCGGCGCTTCCATTTCCGTTTCCATTCTTTCCTTGAGGCGATCGTTGGCATAGTGCCTGTCTTCCCGCATTAAAGCAAATAACTTGGCTCAAGTCTCTCTTGGCGGGTGTAGCTGGGTTTGGCGATTCGATTATTGTTGGCTCCATTTCCATTCCCATTCTTCGCACCATTATGCGATCCTCCTCGATATGGTTATGTCCTCCATGGTTATGAACTAGTCCTCCGAGTTCGGGGTTAAGCGAGGCTTCGGTGAGCTCTGAGTTATACTTCCCTTGTCCATACTTCCTCTTCGACTCTCAATTTGCTGCTGCTTTCCTTCAATCATTAGGGCCTTATCTACCAACTCCGGTAGTTGTTGAAAGTTGCCACCATCAGCTGCATACTCATCTCATCATTCAACCCTTCCATAAACTTCTCTTGCTTCGCGGCATCATGGCCACATCATCGGGGGCATAGCGTGATAACTTGCTAAACTCATCCACGTCTTGAGCCATCATGCGGTTCCCTGGCGTAAGTTGCGGAACTCACGCTTCTTTATCTGCATGGCTCCGGTTGAAACATGGGCGTCGAAAAGCTTGTTGGAACTGGTCCCAAGTGACATTGGCTATAGGAAAAGTAGCCGTGTAATTCTCCCACCATGCGGCTGCTGGTCCATCAATTGATGTCGGGCAAAGCGCACTCTTTCAACATCCGTGCATCCTGCGGTGGTTAACTCCTTCAATCTGGCGTAACCAGGTCATCGCAACTATTGGCTCGGTGCTCTTTGGAAAACACCGGCGGTTGTAACCTTAGAAAAGCAGGCTAAATTGTCCCTTTGCGGCGGGTTGTTGTTGTTGTTGTTGGCATTGCCTGGTTACGAACTAGCAATTGCATCAAGGCATTCTGCTTGTTGGATCAATGAGTGAGCTCGGTGGGAAAACAAAACCGGGTCACGTCTGGAGGCATCTGAAGGTTTAGATGGGAGAGATTAGAATAGAAAGAGGTCTAGTGAGAAAACACTACCCATATGCACATGAGGCAAACACACATTCATTCAATCAAGCAAGCAAGGGCATACAAAGCGATCTAGGACTATCGCATAAGTGCTCAACTACTACTAGTTACATGGGGAAATACTACTATTATATGGTGGTCATCTAGAAATTTTGATCGGTGGAAGACTCCATGATGTCTGCTCGACCGTCTTCATAGTCATCATCACTTGGATCTGAGTCGGTGTAAATCGATGATGATGTAGTTATGCGGACAAGCGGGATCTTCTTCCTCTTCTTGCTCCTCTTCCTTGGGTGTTGGTCCTCCCATGAAGACTCGATCTTCTTGACTAGGTCGTCGTTCTTCTCCATGGTATTTTGATTTCTTCCTCATATCCATCGCGTGTAGACTTGAGTTCTTCCTCCAGCTCGATGATCTTAGTTTTCGCCTTCTTCAAATCCATCATGTCTGCGCACATCTGGTTCTCTTGACGTCGAATGTGCTGGTTTAGCTCTGGATGTAGGCTGCAATGGATCTATCCTTCTTGGTGCTGATTACTTCCCATTGCTCGTCTCGGCGCCCACATATTTGGTATATGGTGTCTTTAAGCTCCTTATTGTAGACTTCTCCAATCGTCCCATGGTAATGTGAGCTGCCATACTCTTTCCCAAACTCCATGTTGGTGCATTGAAAACACATACTATGGGCTCCGTGCTTGGCATAAGCGTCCTTCCGGAACTAGAGCTTGAATCTTCCAGCATTCTTCTTACGGTAAGGTGGCGTTATGCGTCCGGTGAAGCTTAGTATTCAATATTCAGGTACCTAGTGACTTCCTTCAAGTGGCGTCCAAAAGGTGTGTCTTCATCCGGTTGTGCAAACTTGTACTTCATCTCCGTCATCCTAAAGAGTGGAAAAATGGAGAGGGTCAGAAATGAGTAGAGAGGAGTGACCTATGGTTTTATCTTAGTGGTCGTGTCCTACACTCAGCGTGTGCTCGATACCATCTTGTAGCGACCCGACCTCGGATGGTCAAGTCTACGTATACATGTCATCCTGGATCGGTAATCTTGACACACACAATACTCGAAGGATTTATAACAGAGTAGCAATCACACACTTATTACATCGAATGTCTCAAAGAGAACTTATTACAATAATATGGCTTAAGGCCATCTAATGCGATAACAGCGGAAGGCTTGGAAGACAAAGTGAGTCCATCAACTCCAGCGGCATAAGCGAGCTGCACGCACAGCGACCTACCAATCCTTACTCCTCGTCGAAAAGTCGCAACATAATATGTTGCAGCCGAAAACAGGTCAGCACATGGAATATCTGGCAATGTAACACATAGAGAGTAATGAAAGAATAAGCTATACTACATGCATATATGGCTGGTGGAAAAGCTCTATGGTTCAGATTTTGCAAAAAGCCAATTTTTCCCTACATCAAAGGAATAAATTTTATTTTAACTATCATGGTGGTTGAAACATCATTGAGAAGGTATAACCCCAACTCAATCCCAATTAAGGTGATTAACAACCCAACAATATTAATTTAGAGTGATGAGATACATGTGAATACTCAAGTACTAGATACTCGAAATTGTCCATAACAGGGACACGGCTAACCATGATTAGATTGTACACTCTGCGGAGGTTTGCGCACTTTTCCCCACAAGACTCGATCGCCTCCGTTGGTTTCTCGCACTACATGGTGTTTGAGAAGCGGATGACCGAGACACGATCTTTCGAAACATTAACTCTCTACTCGGATAGATCATACCAAACCTATAAAACCCACTACCTGCTGATCTACCTCTTGAGAGCTTCACGTAACTTACTCAACTATGCTAGAGCCCATAATAGCTTGTGGCTGCACACGGAAGTTTCTAGCATGAATAGTCTCGATTCCTTTGAGCACAGGTGGCGGTCCTTAGGAAGATCACACGGGTACCCAGGATTTCAAAAATAAAACAGACAACCTTTGGGTTCCCCGGTGCCTCAATCCACCAGATGTGTATTTAAGTTGCCACCTTAAAGTAAACCATTAATTAACAATCTCACATCTGTCGTGAATATCTCTCAAACCCAAACCACGTCTCTGAGCATAGCATAGCAATATAAGCAACACGTAGAAGTAACTCCCAAGGGTTTGATAGTAACAGAGCAATAGGTTCCTACCTCATCATCTACTTCCCAACCCACAAATTAATGACATCCTAATCATGCAATGTTTGAGGATTGAGCTAATGCACAAAAACTGGGTATGAAAAGGTATGATCAAGTGTTACTTGCCTTCTTGACGATCCGTGAATCCTAGAGACTCGTAGTAACACGCTTAGCACTCAGGAATTCTATCGCAAGCAAACAATACATACATAAGCAACAAACAAAGATGCACAAACGAAACTTCAACTAAAGAGGTTGACGGAGAGTTCAACTTAAGAACTCCGGTTTGCGAAAAGAATCAAACCAAAGCGAAACAACGAAACTCAAGCGGCGAGAGAAACAAGATCCGTTTACTAATCTGAACTAGAGTCAAATTTTACAGAGGCAAAAACTGATTTAAGTTGGCTATTCGGAAAGAGGTTTGAGATGAAACTCGAGCGCTTGAATTGCTGATTCCGATAAGCGGCGAAAAGTTATACTAATTTGAACATCGGTTCGAAATCGCGATCGGAATAATCGCGGAATAAAACCGATAAAAGAAAACGACGAGCGGCTAAGCGAGCGAGCGTTCGTTAGCGGAAACTAAACGACGAGCGGTTCGTAAAAGCGAGCGAGCGGGTGAGCGTTCTTAAAATAAATAAACCAGAAAAAAACCAATCTAAAAAAAAAAGCGGCTAGGGTTTTATAAAAAAACCGAAGGTTATTTAAAAAAAGCGGCGGCTACCTCCGCGATCGTCCGTGGTGGCGGCTGCTCGTGAGGTCCGACGAGGGGCGGCGAGGCGGCGGGGCGAGGCGGCGGCTTCGGCGGGCAGGCGGCGACTGGCGAGGGGCGGCGGCGCGGCCTGCGGCTCGACAGCGGCTCGGCTCGGGTCGGCTCGGCTGGCCGAGTGGTGGTGGTGGTGGTGGTGGTGGCGGGTTAGGGAGAGAGGGGGTATTTAAAGGGGAGAGGTGGCTTGGAGGAGGGCAAGGCGGCGGGGAAGAAGTCCGCTCGGACTCTTGTCCAGTGGCGGCGGGCGGCCTTCATGGCGGAGGCGGCGGGCTTGGGCGGCTGCTTTCAGTGGGCCTTTAGCCCGATCGGTATGATTCTTTTTTTAACATTCATGAAAATTGTAAAAACCCTAGGAAAATAAATAAAAATCTAAAAATGCCAAAACAAGTTTTCTTTGCCTAAATAAAATATTTAGAACAAGATGAACTTTTCTTGGCCCCTAAAATTTAATTTTAAATATATGCAAATTTTCTCTAGGCAAATAAAATTCCAAATAAATAAAATAAAATTCCAAATAATGATTTTAATATTTTTCCTCCGGTATTTCAATTATTTTTGGAGAAGTCATATTATCTCCTCTCGTTTATTATTAAACTTGAAATATTTTTCGGAGAAAAATAATAAAATTCAAAATCCTCGTCTTCATTATTTGATAAAATTCAAATATGAAAATCGGAAAATCCCCAACTCTCTCGAGGGTCCTTGAGTTGCTTAGGATTTGAGGATGGCAAATGAGAATGCAATAAAATATGATATGCATGGATGACCTGTGTATAACATGCCAAATTGAAAATTTGGGATGTTACAAACCGATGCTTCCAGAGACCACCGGATAGTTGTGCTGGTTGTGTTTTCGTGGAAAGAACTATTGATCAAGCTGAATTGCTATTGAATAATATGTTGAGTAATGAAAATAATTGGACACTTCTGAACCAACTCCTAAGCCAACTCAAGAAAAGGGTATTCTATTTCTCATCCTCAAGATATGCAAGAGGCAAAGAAATCTATGAAAGAAAAAGGTATTAAAGCTGAAGATGTTAAGAATTTACCACCTATTGAAGAAATACATGGTCTTGATAACCCGACACAGGTAGTAAAGGTAAATTCTCTCTATAGATTTGATGAAGGTGATATTCCTCGTTATAAGTCTGCAAGCCAATGCTTAGATGAGTTTGATAATTTTTTTGTTAAACAAGAAAACTTCAATGCATATGTTGTTAGCGTAATGCTCATATGATTGAACACTTGAGTGATTATATGTCTAGAGTTAAAGGTGAACTCAAACTCATTAGTAAACATGCTTCTATGGTTACCACCCAAGTAGAACAAGTGCTTAAAGCTCAAAATGATTTGCTCAATGAATTAAATAATAAGAAAAATGATAATGCTATTAGAGTTGTTACTAGAGGGGGTAGAATGACTCAGGAACCTTTGTATCCTGAGGGCTACCCTAAGAGAATTGAGCAAGATTCTCAGAGAACTAATGTTGATGCACCTAGTCCTTCTAGAAATAAGAAAAAGAAAAATGATAGGACTTTGCATGCTTCTAGTGAACCTGTTGTTGACACTCCTGAGAATCCCAATGATATTTCTATTTCTGATGTTGAAACACAATCTGGTGATGAGCATGAACCTAGTGATAACATTAATGATGATGTTCATGTTGATGCTCAACCTAGCAATAATAATGATGTAGAGACTGAACCTGTTGTTGATCTTGATAACCCATAATCAAAGAATCAACGTTATGATAAGAGAGACTTTTTGTTGCTAGGAAGCACGGTAAAGAAAGAGAACCATGGGTTCAGGAACCCATGCCTTTTCCTCCTAAACCATCCAAGAAAAAGGATGATGAGGATTTTGAGCGTTTTGCTAAAATGATGAGACCTATCTTTTGCGTGTGCGTTTGACTGATATGCTTAAAATGAATCCTTATGCTAAGTATATGAAAGAAATTGTTACAAATAATAGAAAGATACCGGAAGCTGAAATTTCCACCATGCTTGCTAATTATACTTTTAAGGGTGGAATACCAAAGAAACTTGGAGATCCAGGAGTACCAACTATACCATGCTCCATTAGAAGAAACTATATTAAAACTGCTTTATGTGATCTTGGAGCCGGTGTTAGTGTTATGCCTCTCTCTTTATATCATAGAATTGATTTGAATAAGTTGACACCTACTGAAATATCTTTGCAAATGGCTGATAAATCAATCGCTATACCTATTGGTATTTGTTAGGATGTGCCTGTTGTGGTTGCAAATGTTACTATTTTAACGGACTTTGTTATTCTTGATATTCCCGAGGATGATAGTATGTCTATTATTCTTGGTAGACCCTTTTTGAATACTGCAAGGGCTGTTATTGATTGCAACAAAGGCAATGTCACTTTTCCTGTTAATGGTAATGAGCATACGGTACACTTTCCGAAGAAACAACCTCAAGTCCACAGTATCAATTCTATTGGAAAAATTCCATCGATTATTATTGGAGGTTTTGAATTCCCTCTTCCTACTGTCAAGAAGAAATATGATATCCTTATTATTGGGGACGTGCATATCGCCGTTGAGGTAACCTAGTGTTATTAAAAAATTCTCCGATTTCATGCGATTCGGAATGAGTTTGTTAACAAGACTTGATCAACCTTGTTAGTGGATTCCTTTTGATGAGCATGAGATGGATGAAGTTAGGAAGCAAAACTCTCTGTACCCTCTTTTTTTACTTTCTGTTATTTAGATTAAATAAAGCAAAAATAGTATTTTCTGTCTGTTTTCTGAATTATCCGTGCAATAAAAAAATACCCCGAAAACAGAAGTTCTCCAAACGCCCTGAAATTGAAATATGATTTTTTCTATAATGTTTAAGAATATATGGCACTGAGAACACATCAGGGGGATCCACCACCTGGCAACGAGGGTCGAGGGCGCGCCCACCCCCCTGGGCGCACCCCCTGCCTCGTGGGCCCCACGTGGCCCCCCTCCACTTATTCCAGCACCCACACACTTCGTCTTCCTCCAGAAAAAATCACCACACAGCTCAAACGCGTGTTCTAGCTCGTTTTGCTGCGATTTCCGATCTCCTTGCTCAAAGATCCATTCACAAAACTGCTTTGGGGGATTGTTCTACGGTATGTGACTCCTCCAATGGTCCAATTAGTTTTTGTTCTAGTGCTTTATTCATTGCAAATTTTTGCTGCTTAGGTGACCCTGTACTTGAGCTTGCACGTCAAATTTATATGGTCCCAAGTAGTTCTAATGCATGATATAGTCTCTAGGAACTTGTGGGAGTAGTTGCTATCAATTTTGTTGAGTTTGGTTCACTTTTATTTTGAGTCACTAAAAATTTCCAAAATTTTTTAGAGGAAGAAATATGTTTAGGAAAATGTACCAAGGTGGTTCTTCAAGGAAGCAAGGACCCAGGCATGCAATACGTGAGCCGGACCATGAACCACCAAGAGAAGCTCAAGTGCGGCCTTGTGAATGGCCGTCAGAAAATTTCATGGTACAAGCAGGAATTAAGGATGAATTTGACGCATATGTGCGTAATGCTGAACTCGAGGGCTTCGTGTCAGATAAGTGCCCCCAATATTACTACCTAACTGACTCCTTTGTGAGAAGGTTTAAATTTACATCATCACGCAATTCTCACATGGTCCTATTTGATCTTTATGATAAATCTTATAACATGGATTAGAGGATTTTAATACTGCTTGTAAACTCCCGCAGTGGGGTAGTACTAGTGAACCTCGCAAATCTGAATATAAAGACTTTCTTGCTAGTATAACTGCAGGGGAATCTAGGGAAATCACGCAAGCTACCATAGGGAGCATTCATTTTCTTGCCATACATTATTTTGCTCTCTTTATAGGTAGATGTATTAACGGTAAAGATGAAGCTTGTCACATGTGTGTTCCAGACCTTAGTGTCCTAAATAGTGCAGTATTAGGAGATAAACAATATAACTTGGGGGCTATCATTGCACGAAGGTTACATCATAACAGTATAAGTGGAGATTTGTTTGGTGGCATTTATGCAACCTGTTTAGCTAATTTTCTCGAGGTACCCATTCGTGAAAATGATATGGAGTTCCCTCCTGCTTATCTAGATTTTAATGCTATGGTTTGCCATCAGTTTATTGAGAGGAATGAACAGCCTCTCCAGTACCGACTAATCTTTGACAGATGTCGCGCTGTCCATATTGCTCTCCCTGCTCCTACTTTCTTTGACTTTCAGGCAAAGGGGAGATATGTCATAACCAGGGAGGAGGCAAACGAGTACGAGAGGAGTGCGGAAGCAGCTCGCCTCCAAGCTGCAGCTCGTGAGGTAGTAGCGGCTGCATCTCAGTACGACCCTAGTTAGAACTTCGGATATCCGCCAGGGCATCCATGGGCACAGACCAACTTAGGCCAAAATCCTAAGCTTGGGGGAGTACATATTTCTCATTGACATTACATTCATGATGACACACTCATTCTAGTTGTCAGTGCTCATACTTTTTCATTGTACTATCCGTGCTAGTCTATTTTATTTTCTTGGTTTCTTCTTGTGTGTTTGAAAAACCATAAGAAAAACCAAAAAAAAATTAGTTGTAGCTTTTAGCTAGTTTACTTTCCATGTCTGTAGTATTAGTAACTAAAAGAAAACCCAAAAAGATTTCTCGTTCTTCTTTTTGTTTGTTGGGAGCTTTCCCGTGTAAATGGTTTTATTTCTTTTCTTTTCTTTGAGGGTCGAGAGGAGAAGACCATAATGAAAATGTTGAAGTGGCTCTTATATGCATTACTATTGATTTAACAAAGAGCCCATATTACCTTGTCTTCTCCCTTGTATTAAAATGCTTGCAGATTCGAGCTTAGTCCAAATGCGCGTGCACTATTATTATTATCCACACCGTTCGGTCGTGCAAGTGAAAGGCAATAATGACGATATATGATGGACTGATTGAGATGAGAGAAGCTGGTATGAACTCGACCTCTCTTGTTTTTTGTAAATATGATTTGTTCATCGTTCCTGATTTAGCCTATTATGAATGACCATGTTTGCAATGACAATTAGAGATTATAGTTGCTTATGCCATGCTTAATTAGCTAGGAGTTTATAATGGTTTACCTTTCGTGCCGACATGCTATTAAAATGGTTATGATGTGGTATGATAGGGTGGTATCCTCCTTTGAATGATTCAAGTGGCTTGACTTGGCACATGTTCACACATGTGGTTGAAAAAAATCAACATAGCCTCCATGATATTTATGTTCATTGTGGATTATATCCTACTCATGCTTGCACTCAATGTTTATTAATTTTAATGCATGTTCATGATTGTTGTCGCTCTCTAGTTGGTCGCTTCCCAGTCTTTTTCTAGCCTTCACTTGTACTAAGCGGGAATACTACTTGTGCATCCACTTCCATAAACCCCAAAGTTATTCCATATGAGTCCACCAAACCTTCCTATATGCGGTATCTACCTGCCGTTCCAAGTAAATTTGTTTGTGCCAAACTCTAAACCTTCAAATGAAATTATGTTTTGTATGCTCGAATAGCTCATGTATCAACTAGGGTTGTCTGTATCTTCCATGCTAGGCGGGTTATTCTCAAGAGGAGTGGACTCCGCTCCTCACTCACGAGAAAATGGCTGGTCGCCGGGATGCCTAGTCCCATGCTCAAACCAAATCTAAATAATTGCAAAAAAACTCCCCGAGGACTGTTGTTAGTTGGAGGCACCCGTTTTTTCGGGCAAGCCATGGATTGATGCTTGTTGGTGGTGGGGGAGTATAAACTTTACCATTCTGCTTGGGAACCGCCTATAATGTGTGTAGCATGGAAGATAATGAAATCTCTCGGTTGTTATGTTGACAATGAAAGTATGCCACTCAAAATATTATTTATCTCTATTTCTAAATCGAGCTCTGGCACCTCTACAAATCCCTGCTTCCCTCTGCGAAGGGCCTATCTATTTACTTTTATGTTGAGTCATCATCCTCTTATTAACAAGCACCAGTTGGAGAGCACCACTGTCATTTGCATCCATTACTATTAATTTACATTGAGTATGACTATGACTGGATCTCTTTTACCATGAATTACAATGTTTAGTCAGTCCTTGATCTTCAGAGGTGCTCTGCATTTATGTTTTGTCGTCTCAGAAAGGGCTAGCGAGATACCATCTTGTTATATCATATTATGATTGTTTTGAGGAAGTGTTGTCATCCGAGATTTACTATTATTGTTCGCTAGTTGATTATGCCATTGATATGAGTAAACATGAGACCTAAGTGTTATTGTGAATATGGTTAGTTCATAATCTTTGCTGAAAACTTGAATGCTGGCTTTACATATTTGCAACAACAAGAGCAAACAGAGTTTGTAAAAGTTTTTCTTTATCACTTTCAGTTTGTTAACTAAATTGCTTGAGGACAAGCAAAGGTTTAAGCTTGGGGGAGTTGATATGTCTCCATCGTATATACTTTTCCAAACACTTTTGCCCTTGTTTTGGACTCTAACTTGCATGATTTGAATGGAACTAACCCGGACTGACGTTGTTTTCAGCGAATTGCCATGATGTTATTTTTGTGCAGAAATAAAAGTTCTCGGAATGACCTGAAACTTCATGGATAATATTTTTGGAATTTATAAAAATACTGGCGAAAGAATCAAGACCAGGGGGCCCACACCCTTGTGCACGAGGATGGGGGCGCGCCCCTGCCTCGTGGGCCCCCTAGTACTCCACCGACCTCAACTCCAACTCTATATATTCACGTTCGGGGAGAAAAAATCAGAGAGAAGGATTCATCGCGTTTTATGATATGTAGACGCCGCCAAGCCCTAATCTCTCTTGGGAGGGCTGATCCGGAGTCCGTTCGGGGCTCCGGAGAGGGGAATCCGTCGCCGTCATCATCATCAACCTTCCTCCGTCACCAATTTCATGATGCTCACCGTCGTACGTGAGTAATTCCATCTTAGGCTTGCTGGACGGTGATGGGTTGGATGAGATTTATCATGTAATCGAGTTAGTTTTGTTAGGGTTTGATCCCTAGTATCCATTATGTTCTGAGATTGATGTTGCTATGACTTTGCTATGCTTAATGCTTGTCACTAGGGCCCGTGTGCCATGATTTCAGATCTGAACCTATTATGTTTTCATGAATATATGTGAGTTCTTGATCCTATCTTGCAAGTCAATATTCACCTACTATGTGTTATGATCCGGTAACCCCGAAGTGACAATAATCGGGACCACTCCCGGTGATGACCGTAGTTTGAGGCGTTCATGTATTCACTAAGTGTTAATGCTTTGGTCCGGTACTCTATTAAAAGGAGGCCTTAATATCCCTTAGTTTCCAATAGGACCCTGCTGCCACGGGAGGGTAGGACAAAAGATGGCATGCAAGTTATTTTCCATAAGCACATATGACTATATTCGGAATACATGCCTACATTACATTGATGAATTGGAGCTAGTTCTGTGTCACCCTATGTTATAACTGTTGCATGAGGAATTGCATCCGACATAATCATCCATCACTGATCCAATGCCTACGAGCTTTTCACATATTGATCTTTGCTTAGTTACTTTTCCGTTGCCACTGTTACAATTATTACAAAACTGCTACTGTTACTTTTGCCACCGTTATTGCTACTTCCATACTACTTTGCTACTAAATACTTTGCTGCAGATATTAAGTATTCCAGGTGTGGTTGAATTGACAACTCAGCTGTCGGTGTACTAGAGTAGGGGTACCCTAGTATCCCGAACTTGTGCACGAGCAGTTGCAGCACTCCGCGGCAAGGCTTGCCGGGTGACCGCCTAGGTCCTCCGTGGTTCCTTTGGAGCCATTCAAGAACAAAGTATTTAAGCCAAGGAGACAAGGCCCCGGCAAGAGGAGCTTGCCGGGAAGGCCAACCAAGGCACTTAGGAGACAAGGCCCCGGCAAGAGGAACTTGCCGGGAAGGCCCGGTGAGCGACAAGCTTCCGGACGCGACAAGGCAACAACCGCGGCAAGGCGCTTGCATGCGCAAATTACTAATCAGAATCAAGCTGCCCTCCGGACATCCACCAACGTGTCGCCTTGGGACCTTTCCAGGCGTGCGTGGCGAGAGGCTGTGCGTCCATCGGAGCGCGGTGGCAAGCGGCGCTGACAAGATTGCCATCGTGGCAAGCGGTGGCGCCCCTAACGGTCCCTGTTTGCACTGTTTGGTCGACATAGACGGGCATTTAATGCCTTTGTCCCCTGCCGTCAGGGTTAGGTATGATACACTGTACAAGTAGCTGTACCAACCGCAACTCATTTTCCCTTTTTACCCTTGTCTACGTTGCCACCTGCCGGAGACCCTTGAGCATATAAAAGGAGGCCCATGAGCAACGTGAGGGGGTTCAACACTCTCACGCCGGTCTCGTTAGCAGCTGGTATGTATCAGTAGCATTCAGCGCTCCCAGCAAGAACACAATACAACTCGGACATGCAGCAGAGGGAGTGTTATCTCCGGAGAGCTCCGGCTGGGTAAACTGTTTGTATGCTTCGCCTCGATCTGCTCTTCGTGCGATCTCCGCCCCCCGCCGAACCGAAAGGGGCTCGGTCCGCCGGTCCCATAGGTGTTCGTGGGCCAGATCAGCTTCCCCGACATCTTTGGCGCGCCAGGTAGGGGGCGTCGAGGCTGTGTGAACCTGATCCGGCGTTCACACGAGCAACATCTTCATCATCTCCATCGACATGCCACCGAAGAAGAAGGCTTCGGCGGCAGCGGAGCCGTCCACGTCGATCCCACCACCACCGGAGCAAACGAGTGGTGGGGTAGACGTTGGCGGAATAACGGGCGTCGACGAGAGAGCCCACGGTGCTGCCAAGTCCAAGGACAAGGCTGCGCAGACCTCGGCGTCCGTACATGCACCGCGCCCATCTCAGGAGGCGCGGGACCGACAACGTCATGGTATTCACAGTACCATACGTTCGTTGGATCAAGATCGAGCTGGTGGATCTCGGGATGCTCAAGACCAGCATGCACGCCAACGTGCTGGCGAGAGCGAGGCACGGTCGCCTGGACGGGATACTGCTCCTTCTAACATAGTTAGAAGTTCGAGCATATCCCGCTCCTCGCACCGTTCGCCACTACCGCCCACCACTCCAGCAGAAGCTTTGGCGAGAGCTCAACTGCTCCTGGATTACCCTCCAACAGCCAACAAGGTCGACGAATGGAGGGCCACCATTCAGAGTCTCATCGGCTTTGTCAACGGCGACACTCCGCGGCAGCCGAATACATCGCTGCCGCGGCAAGACGACAAGGCACGAGCCGGTGGCGACGAAACCTATGGGGGTGCAACCACCATGCACTCTCCACCCCGAAGGCCAAGATCGCCAACTCGCCAGATCCACCTCGACAGCGACTCCACCGCGTCATCGGATCCACGAGCTCGTCGCGATCAGCGCCAAGTTCTTCACGAACGACAGCAAGAAGATGCTCGAACTCGCATCGAGCGCCGAAGAGAAGCGCGGCGTCAATCCGACCAGCGCGCTGCGCCCTCTGTCGACATGCATGCGCCAGGGAACCAGCGACTTGCAGTCGCGTAGGTTGCCCTGCGTTCACTCGTGAGCTGCGGCAAGTCCAGTGGCCCAGCAAAAAGAATTTCAAGCCAGATGTACCAGAGAAGTACGACGGCAAGACGCACCCGTCGGAGTTCCTCAGCATCTACACCATCGCGATGCAAGCTGCCGGGGGGCGAGACGACAAGATACTGGCCAACTACTTCCCGCTGGTACTCAAGCCCAATGTCAGATCCTGGATCATGCACTTGCCGGACAACTCCATATCCTCTTGGGCGGATCTGTGCCATCAGTTTGTTGGCGCCTTTACAGGCGGCCACAAGCCTCATGGCCAAGAGAGCGACCTCCATCTGCTCGCCCAGAAGGAAGGAGAGCCCCTGCGCAAATACATTCAGAGATTCAGCCGCGTACAGCACAACATCCCAGATGTCCACCCTGCCGCGGTGATCAGCGCGTTCCATCAGAACGTGTGAAACCGCAGGATGCGGGAGGAGATGGAGATGTGCAAGATCAGAGATGTCAGTGAGCTATATGCCCTGGCCGACAAGTGTGCACGCGCTGAGGAAGGGAGGAAACTCCCCGGAGAGAATGTAGAAGCAGGAGGATCTGACAGTGAGGAGGCCGCCCCGGCAAAGAAGAGCCGGTGGCGGAATAACAGGAAGAAGAAGGGCAAAGAAGTGCTAGTTGTTGAGCAGTCCGGCAACGGAGGTGGCGCCAAGAAAGCCAAAGTTGGTAGCTCCGGCAAGGAGGTTGCCGCGGGCACCAACTGCCGGTGGTGGCGATCGCCGACAAGCAGGACGGCTCCAACAAGCAGTACTGCAAGATCCACCGCACCAAGGGCCATGATCTCCAGAGCTGCAAGAAGGTCGAGCAGCTTGTCGAGCAGCAGAAGGCTGAATACAAGAGACGCGACAAGGAGAAGGCACAGGAAGGTGCTGGAGGATCCGGCAAGAAACGTCCCGGCCGGGGAGGACGCCGCGGCAAGGCCAAGCAGCGGCAAGGAGACAGACCTCCCCGCGGCCGCGACAAGGATGAAGATGACGACGACGATGAAGACATGGATGATGACGAGGCCGATGAGCAGGAGTTCCAGAAAGCCACAGAGGTCTTGTGCGTTGACGGCGGTGCTTCTCTACATACTTCACACCGCCAACTCAAGCAGTGGATGCGGGAAGTCAATGCAGCAGAACCATCCGTCGAGTCACGCAAGCCTCTAAAATGGTCCAGCACGCCTATCATCTTTGATATTGAGGACCACCCTGATCGCATAACTGCGGTCGGGTGCTTGCCGATGTTAGTTTCACCAACTATCCGCAACCTCAAGGTCACTAGAGATGTTAGTTGACGGCGGGGCCGGCTTGAACCTGATCTCCTCAGCGGTACTCTAGAAACTCCAGATCCCTGATGGCGAACTCGAAGAGACCGGCACATTCCAAGGAATCAACCCGGGAAGGAGCAAGCCGAAGGGAAAGATCATGTTGCCAGTGACATTTGGCAGCGAGTTGAACTTCAGGACTGAGAGGGTCACTTTTGACGTTGCTGATTTTCCATTGCCCTACAATGGGATACTTGGCCGTCCAGCACTCGCCAAATTCATGGCAGCCTCTCACTATGCCTACAACATGCTGAAGATGCCAGGCCCGATAAGTGTCATCTCTGTTCCTGGCGACAGGAAGGATGCCCTTATCTGCGCCGACAAGATCTACCGGGAAGCAGCAGCCGCCACAGATCGCAAGCCACTTGCCGCTGAAGCTCCCGGGGCGAAGAAGAAGACCAAGTCCGTCAAGAGTTCTGATGCCCACTCTGGCAAGCGCACCTCTTCGGAGTGCTGCGCTACCGTCGAGGGCGCACCATCGAGCTCCACCAGCAAGTGTAAGAAGACGATGGCAGCTCCACCAGAGACCAAGAGGGTGTTCGCCAAGGAGGACGGCACTGGTGGTACCTTCACCATCAGTGCCACTCTCGACCCTAAATAGGAAGGCGCGCTCGTTGCTTTCCTACGGGCGAATGTCGACGTGTTCGCATGGCAACCGTCTGACATCCCCGGTGTTCCCAGGAAAGTAATTGAGCACCATCTTGCCGTCTGTCCTCATGCGCGGCCCGTCAAGCAGAAAGTCAGGAAGCAAGCAGTGGAGCGCCAAGAATTCATCGCAGAAGAAATCAAGAAGTTGGAAGCAGCAGGCCTTGTCAGAGGAGTGCTCCATCCTACGTGGTTGGCCAATCCTATAGTCGTGCGCAAAGCAAACGGGAAATGGAGGCTTTGTATTGACTTTACCAATGTTAATAAAGCTTGTCCCAAAGACCCATTTCCCTTGCCGTGTATCGACCAGATTGTTGACTCCACGGCCGGATGTGATTTGCTTTCATTTCTTGATGCATACTCAGGATACCATCAGATCTTCATGGCAGAAGAAGATGAGGAGAAGACCGCGTTCATCACCCCATGTGGCACATACTGTTTCGTACGGATGCCTTTCGGTTTAAAGAATGCTGGTTCAACATTTGCAAGAGTAGTCCATCATGCTTTTGAGCCGCAAATGCACAGAAATGTGGAAGCCTACATGGATGACATAGTGGTCAAGAGCAAGGACAGGGCGACTCTGATTCAAGATTTAGATGAAACCTTTGCAAATCTGCGTAAGATCAACCTCAAGCTCAACCCCGAGAAGTGTGTGTTTGGAGTCCCCTCCGGCAAGCTTCTCGGGTTCTTCGTGTCTCAGCGGGGAATTGAAGCCAATCCCGACAAGATCAAGGCCATTGAGCAGATTGAAGCACCAAAGCGCGTCAAGGATGTACGAAGACTTGCCGGATGCGTGGCTGCTCTCAGCAGGTTTATCTCTAGGTCTGCTGAGCGCGCCCTGCCATTTTTCAAAATATTGAAAAAGGCAGGTCCAATGAAATGGACTCCGGAAGCGGAGGCTGCGCTGCAGGACTTGAAGAGATACCTGTCCTCCACTCCAATACTTATCGCACCTAGGCCACAAGAGAAGTTGCTGCTATATATAGCGGCAACCAATCAAGTGGTTAGTGCTGCGTTAGTAGCGGAGAGGGAGGCGGATGATGAGCCGGCAACCATGGCAGATGCATCCAGCGACAAATAGGGGGCTTCGCCGGCAAGCTCTGGTCCCGACAAGGATGGATCTGCGCAGGAGCGTGAGAAGATGCAGAAAAGGATGGTGCAGCGCCCAGTTTACTTTGTCAGTTCCCTTCTACAGGGGGCTAGATCAAGGTATTCTGGTGTGCAGAAATTGCTTTCCGGCCTCCTCATGGCCTCGAGAAAGCTGCGCCATTACTTCCAAGCACATGAGATAACAGTCGTCACTCGCTTTCCGCTGAAGAGGATACTGCAAAATCCAGAAGCAACAGGCAGGATCGTCGAGTGGGCACTGGAACTGTCAAGCTTTGGCCTCAAGTTTGAGAGCACTTCAACCATCCAAAGCAGAGCATTGGCAGAATTCATAGCAGAATGGACACCAACACAAGATGAAGAAATTCCAGAAACGAGCATCCCCGTCAAGGAGGCAAGCAAAGAGTGGCTCATGTACTTTGATGGTGCCTTCTCGCTGCAAGGCGCCCGGTCTTGGCGTGCTACTTGTCGCACCCACGGAGAGCACCTCAAGCACGTAGTCGGATGCACTTTCCCAAGGAGCAAGCAACGAACAATACTGCAGAGTATGAAGGTTTGCTTGCCGGTCTCAGGATCGCAGCAGACCTTGGGATCAAGAAGCTCATTGTCAGGGGTGACTCACAACTTGTCGTCCGCCAAGTAAACAAGAATTATCAGAGTCCGTTGATGGAAGCTTATGTTGATGAAGTGAGAAAGCTAGAAGAGCACTTTGACGGCCTACAAATGGAATATGTTCCAAGAACTCAAAACGACATTGCTGATAGCCTGTCGAAGTGCGCCGCACTCAAGTTACCTGTGGAACCAGGGATCTTTGTGCTCAAACTGACTCAACCGACTGTAACGCCATCAACTGGACAAAACAAGAAGAGGAAGTTGATTTCTGGTGACTATTTTCCGGCAGAACTCCCCGAAGCCGCCGCCAAGAAGGTCCCCAAGATCAACACCAAGAATGCTGAGGAGCAATCTGCTCCGGCAGACCCTACGGTTTGTTCCGTAGAAGCAGACGCTCCCGACAAGTTTTGCTCCGGCAAACTTGCCAGGGAACCTCAAGCTCCAGCTGAGCCACAGGTTCTAGCCGTAGAAGCGAATGTTCCCGTAGCAGCAGATGTGCCTTTAGTCCTTGTTGTCGAGCCACAAGCTCCAGCATGGGCACAGCAGATCGTCCGTTTCCTTCAGATAGGAGAACTTCCCGAAGAGCAAGAAGAAGCGGAAAGAGTAGCCCGACAGTCAAGTATGTACCAGTTTGTTGACAACACACTGTACAGAAGAAGACTCAACGGTGTGAGATTGAAGTGTATTCACCGGGAAGACGGACAGAAGCTGTTGGCAGAGATACATGGAGGCATATGTGGTCACCACATTGGCGCAAGAGCACTTGCCGGCAAAGCGTTCCGGTAAGGTTTCTTTTGGCCGACAGCCCTCCAGGATGTGACTGCACAAGTAACCAAGTGTGAAGCGTGCCAGTTCCATTCCAAACAGATACACCAGCCAGCTCAAGCTCTCCAGACGATCCCTTTATCCTGGCCATTTTCGGTCTGGGGGCTCGACATCCTCGGCCCCTTCCCCCGAGCTGTCGGGGGCTTTGAGTACTTGTACGTTGCCGTCGACAAGTTCACAAAGTGGCCGGAAGTGGAAGTAGTGAGGAAGGTGACAGCACAGTCAGCAGTCAAGTTCTTCAGGTCGATTGTTTGCCATTTCGGAATCCCTAACAGAATCATCACCGACAACGGCACGCAATTCACGAGCCGCACCTTCATGCAATACGTCCATCCAAGATCTAGGCGCCAAGGTCTGCTTCGCTTCTGTTGCTCATCCGAGAAGTAACGGTCAAGCGGAGAGGGCAAATGCTGAAGTGCTGCGAGGGCTCAAGACCAGAACTTTCGACAGGCTGCGCAAGTGCGGAAGAAACTGGATTGAGGAGCTGCCGGTGGTTCTTTGGTCGATCAGGACGACGCCAAATCGAGCCAGCGCCGGACACCTTCGCTCTAGTCTATGGAGCGAGGCAGTTCTCCCCACGTAACTTCGTGTACGGGTCGCCTCAGTGCTCGCTTATGATGAGCTTGAGCAAGAGCGATCGCGGCAAGATGACGACCGCTCCTTGAGGAGGACCGTCTTCAGCCATTGCACGAGCTGCTCGATACCAGCAAGCTTTGCGCCGCTACCATAGCCGCAAAGTTAGTGCCAGAAGTCTCGAGGAAGGCGACCTTGTTCTTCGGCGCGTTCAGTCCGCCAAGAATTCTAACAAGTTGATGCCGAAGTGGGAAGGCCCTTACCGGGTGAGACGAGTCACTAGGCCTGGCGCTGTCCGCCTTGAGACCGAAGATGGCATTCCGGTGAGCAACTCCTGGAACATTGAGCATCTTCGTAAGTTTTACCCATAGGGCGCGGTTGCCGGAACCTGTTCCGGCAACCACCTTTTGTACAAGTCTTGCCGATGTTGCATGTAATCCTTTATACAAAGCCGGGCGCAGATCCCGTGCATAAGTAAAGCTAATGTGCTCCGCACATCTTGTCAATTTCATGCTTTTTACTTCTATTTGCATGCGTTATCTGACACTTTGTGCAGCACCTACCCCGATAAGCAATAACGAGCCCCAAGGCTCCATATCTTTATTTTCTCTTCTTTCTCTTTCTCAAACAAAGGAAGGTTTCCTCACACACAAGTTTGCCGGGGGGGAGAAGATAATGGTGTGGACCAAGCGTCGTTAGAAGAAGTTTCGCCTTGCCGGGAAGCAAACGACAGAAAAGCTAAGTTGCCAAAGTTAGAGCAATCAGTTTTAAATTTTTAAGTTATCTTCCTCGAACGACCGTGCTTTGTATGGAAAACATGTGCGCGGAGGAACCAACTCGTAGCTAGTTGCGCCCTTACTTTGTTTCGAGTCCGCTCAACAACTTAAGTGAGCTGCAACTAGTTGCGACAAGGTTGCTTGTCGGAAGCGGCACCGCCAAAGAAGTTGTTGACGTTCGCACTCAGCGCTTCATGACAAAGGTGCCTCATACGACAAGTTCCCTAAAAGCGTAGGGCAAAAACATACAAAGGAAGGAATCAAGTAAAGGAAATAACATAGCAATCACTAACCGAAATAGAGTTATATTACAAGATAACTTGTCACAGCTCTAGTAGATTGTTTTCATAACATGACCAGCAACGACAAGGAAAAGATGAAACGGGCGGCCTAGTCTACGCGGTCGCCATCAACCCTCTTGATCCTGCTCACCCTGTCCACAATTGGTGCGACAAGGGTCTTGAGCGCCTCCACATTAGCATCCGGCGGCAAGTACTTGAGGACGTTGGTGAAGTTGAGGCCTGGATTGCGGAAGGCCATCTTCATCAGCACTTTCTGAAGAGCTCCCGCACAGATCTGGCGTGACTCGTCGGCCAGCTGCTTTGGGATCTCTTCCCGGAGTCGTTGGAGGGCCGTCGCCACGCCCTTGAAGAACAAGCTGAGCTTGGCGCTGGGCTGGAGGTGCTCATCGGAGGAATACCCAAGATCTACCATCCCCAGCTCCGCCAGCTCCCTGTCAATGGCTGCGGCAACATTCACGAGACCCTCGGTCCAGTGCTCCATGTTTTCCCTGAAGGTGTTCTGGGCGGCGGTAGCACTTGCCAACAGCGCCTCGTCGGTTTTGATCTTCTCCAGCAAGGCCACCTCCCGCTCCTTGGCGCCGTCCAGCGTCTGAATCAAAGTGGTCAGCTTCAACTCAAGATCCGCGTTGGAGTCCTTGGCGGCGCTGAGCTCCTTGCTCCTCTCGGCGAGACGGCCCTGTAGCTCGCCAAGAGTGTAGGCGTCCTTCTCGCGCTCATGCTTGAGTGCAGCAAGCTCCTCGCCGCTCTTCTTGAGATTGGCCTCCAGCTGCGTCACCTTCGTATCCAGCTCCTTCTTGGCGACCTCGGCAGCTGCGGCGGCATCCTTTGCTTCCTTGAGAGCCCCGCCAAATGTTTGCTCGCGCACGGCAAGCTCCTCCTCATGGCTGTCAAGATTAATCTTCCGCTGCGCCAACTCGCCTTCCTGCGCAGACAGCTTCTCGGCAGCGAGCCGCTGTTGCTCTTCAACTTCAGCCTTCTCGAGGATGAAGGCTTTGCACTCCTCGGCGAGTCGCTCCCGCTCTTCTGCCAAGCTCCGGAGAGCTTCTTGGTTGAGGCCCCGGAGCTCCTCCGCGCGCTTCTCTATGTCTGCTCCCCCCTTCGCGACAAGTGCTTCCCGGGATTCCAGTTTAGCTTGTCGGGTGCGGTAGAGCGACAGCAGCTTCCGCAACAGCTGCCCCTCCTCAGACTCGCCGCTGCTGCTGCTTGGCGCGTCGACCAACGTCAACCCAGCGGAGGCGAGCACCTCTTCGTCAAAAGTCTCTCCTTCGACCGGCGCCCTGGAGCTTGACGCCCAGGGGAGCTAGATGAAGACGCCATCGCCGGCCTTCAGATATGCACCAGGCTGAGGCTCTTCGGAGCCTGGCGCTGCGGGAGCGGCGGAGGGATCGGCGGTCGGTGTAGCGCCTAGCGCTCCTGTGGCCTCAGGGCCGTCAGTGCGATCGCTGGACCCCTCGCCAGCTTCTGCGGCGGCAGCTTTGGTGGCCTCTTCGCCGGCGGGCTCGTCAGCGCCGGCTTCCTCTTCGGCGACGACGGCGTCGTCAATATTGCCGCACACGTCCTCCTCGAGGGCGACCTCGGTCTCCATTGGCTCTATAGCAGATGGATCTAACGACCAGAAAATGAAGAAAAGTCAAGCAAATATTCAAAAAGAAAATCAGAAGAAGAAGAACACAAGGGCAGTTTTCAAGCAAGAGGATTACCTGCACTTGGATCTGCAGCCATGGTCTCAGCCACCGAAGGGTCGCTGGTGCTGCCCCTTGCCGGAGAACTGACCCTTGCCGGAGAAGCCTCCCTTGCCGAAGAGCACTCCCTTGCCGGGGATCCTCCCTTGGCGGTGTAGTCGAAGCAGATGGCATGTCAGGAGCGGCTTCAGGGCACTCCTGGTAGGGCTGCTCTGCTCCTACACAAATCAACAGTCAGATATCAGCAAATAAAGAGCACCCATTCACGCCTAACATCAAGAAGTAAATCATACACTTACGCTGGGGGCTGCGTTGGGGGCTGCTTTGGGGAAGGGTTGCCGGGTCCGGCAAGGTGGTCTCGGACACGCCTCTTGCTGCCGCGGTGGGTTCATCCTCGATGACAATCACCGGGACCTTGGCTCTCTTCGACGCTCTGGGCCAGCGTCACGAAAGGAATAGGTTCGAATGAAGCAAATCAGATACAAGACAAAGCAACAGATTGAAGAACTACAAGTACAACAAAGAATCTTACTCTTCTTCTTCCTCGGGCTGGCGCGAGAGATCAATTCGGCTCGCCTCGGTGCGGCGAGCGGAAGAGTAGGTTCCTTGGCCGCTTGGCGGTCAGGAGCTGTAGTCCCGGAAGGCCCCGCTCCAGTTGCCGCAGCAACGTGAGGTGCTCCCGCGGCAACAGTGCTTGCCGCGGTGGAGCGCGTCGCGCGGCGCGACGGCTGTTGGCCCGTCTGCCGCCCCACCACTTCCCCGGCCTTGCGGAGACGCCTTCTTGGTGGAGCTGGAGGCTCCGCTCGCGGCAAGCTGTCTGAAGGTGGGGAGGAGGCACCCTCAGCGGGCTCGTTTGGCTCAGCTTCGGGCTCGGCAGGCTCTTCCTCGCCGGCAAGCTCCTCTCGATCGACAGGGCTTGCCGCCTCTGCTGCCTCTGCCTCCTCCACGGTGAATCCAAACTCGCCCGCGGCAGCAGCTGCCGCCTCTTCTTCCAACCTGGTGGCGCGCTGCATCTCGTCATCAGTGGTGTCGCGGGTGAGGCCCTTCTGCTCATCGGGGCGGACCGACACTTCTTCCAAGCTGTTGAAGAACACCCGCCGACGTCATCTGCAGGCTCTTGCCAGTTGGAACAATTCCATGCGAGTCGCTGCGACATCATTACGCGGATGCGGTCGGCGAGGAATTGTTGCACAGTGGAACGACTCCCCTCGGCAACCTGAACCATTCGGTATGATCAGGGTCGTGCTTGAACAATTCCAAGAGCATTGCGTCCAATTCCAAGACGGTGAAGTTGAAGTTGAGGCCCGGACGCAACCTCATGATATCCGCCGCATTCTGGAACTCCCAGGCAGGTCTCCTCCTCTCCTGCAGGGGGGCGATGCGGCGACGAAGGAAATCTGCGCCAACTGCGCCTACAGTGAGTCCGGCAAGTCTAAGGCGTAGGATCCGGGTGACGGCAATCTTCAGCCTAGCGTCTTCCGGGGCCACGCTACTCCAATCGTTGCCGCGCACTATTGGGGTTTGGCGCTGGGCAGTAAATGGCTGCGGGTTCTCCTCTACAATCCAGCACCAATCTGCCCTCCATTCCTCCCACTTGCTGCGGAGCTCTCCCTCCAGACAGGCTTCCTTCTTGCCAATCCTTGAGATCCAAGCGATTCCTCCGGCAAGAGGCTCTCCTCTCTCAACTCGAGGCATAAAGAAATGGCGGAAAAGGGCTACGTTGGGATGGACTCTAACAAAGTTTTCGCAGAGATGTGCGAAAACTTCCATGGTCAGGACAGCATTGGGGGTGAAGTCAAGGAGGCGGAACCCGTAGGTCTTCATGATATCACGAAGAATTCAGAGAAGGCGGGCGAGCCCGCAGATAGAAGAGCGCCAAGAAGGATACCCTCGGAGCCGTTCGAATCGGCGGCTGAGAGTACCTTCGTGCGGCGTGTGCGCTCGCGTCTCCGTCGACGAGAAGAGGTAGTAGTACTCCTCGGCTCCTTCGGCGAGCTGGGGGAAGATGGCCCGCTCCTTCGCGGCGCCCATGAGCCGCTGCGCCTCGGCCGACTTCATGCCTTTCCCTTGTCGGCTTTCGGAGCCATGGCGGAGGCGGTGGGGGAGATCGACGGCGTTGGTGGTGCTGGTGGCAATGGGGGGCGGAGCGCTGCTCTCTTTTCAGCCTTGGGAAGAAGGGGGAGCAGCGGAGGTTTTTCGAGATTGGACAGCAACTGGCAAGGTGGGCGAACTGCCCCTGCTTCCTCTGCTTATAAAGAGGGAGGGGGCGGACGTTCCGCTTTTCCTAATAAAGAAACCACCCACGATCTCTCCCACGACGCCGCATTCGACGCGTGCCGTTCGTGGGAGACGTGGTGGGTCCGGAGCGAGTTATGGCGTAACCCAGGCCATGTGTGCCCGTGCCCTGTTTTGGGCCTGGCCCAACAGCGCTCGGCACCGTGTGTGGCCCAGGCCCGGGGGCTCCTGTCGGTGTACTATAGTAGGGGTACCCTAGTATCCCGAACTTGTGCAGGCGCATTCAGACACTCAGCGGCAAGGCTTGCGGGTGACCGCCTAGGTCCTCCGTGGTTCCTTTGGAGCCATTCAAGAACAAAGTATTTAAGCCAAGGAGACAAGGCCCGGCAAGAGGAGCTTGCGGGAAGGCCAACCAAGGCACTTAGGAGACAAGGCCCGGCAAGAGGAACTTGCCGGAAGGCCCGCTGAGCGACAAGCTCCGGACACGACAAGGCAACAACCGCGGCAAAGGCGCTTGCCGCGACAAATTACTAATCAGAATCTGCGCTCCAAGACATCCACCAGCGTGTCGCCTTGGGACCTTTCGGTAGCGCGTGGCGAGAGGTCGTCGGGGCCAGCGGTGGCAAGCGGCGCGACAAGATTGCCATCGTGGCAAGCGGTGGCGCCCCTGACCGTCCCTGTTTGCACTGTTTGGTCGACATAGACGGGCATTTAATGCCTTTGTCCCCTGCCGTCAGGGTTAGGTATGATACACTGTACAAGTAGCTGTACCAACCGCAACTCATTTCCCCTTTTTACCCTTGTCTATGTTGCCACCTGTCGGAGACCCCTTGAGCATATAAAAGGAGGCCCATGAGCAACGTAGAGGGGGGATCGAACACTCTCACGCTCGGTCTCGTTAGCAGCTGGTATGTACTGTAGCATTCAACGCTCCCGAGCAAGAACACAATACAACTCAGACATGCAGCAGTAGGAGTGTTATCTCTCCGAAGAGCTCCGAAGCTGGGTAAACTGTTCGTGTGCTTCGCCTCGATCTGCTCTTCGTGCGATCTCCGCCCCCTACCGAACCGAAAGGGGCTCGGTCCGCCGGTCCCATAGGTGTTCGTGGGCCAGATCAGCTTCCCCGACATCAGCTGCTAATACTTGAGAATATTCTTTGGCTCCCCTTGTGTCGAATCAATAAATTTGGGTTGAATACTCTACCCTCGAAAACTGTTGTGATCCCCTATACTTGTGGGTTATCAGAGCCTGCCAGAGCCCAGATCGCGGCCGCCCACGCCCATCTCGTGACGGCCTATTCCAAAGATATGGCGGACGCGGATGGCGAGATGCTTGCCGAGTATGGTGCAATTGATGCCATGGAGCCCCTTCCCCAGGAGACCGTCGGGCGCGAGCTAGACATGGAGGCGGCGGTAGAGATTGACGAGCACCAGTTGTAGTAGTATTCTTTGTTTTGTTTAACTAAGAGCACTGGTCTTTAATTTTTTAGAGTAATGTTTAGGTCAGCTAGCTCTATTTAATTGCTGAACTTGCTCGATTAAGAAGTTAGTCTCCTTTGTGTACCCAAATTATGCAATGACGTGGATGACCAGTGTAACCATGGAAATTCGAACAAAAACTTTTGACGTTCAAACTCAACACACACGGATTAAGCTATCTGAATCGTTTGTGATGTTCACATGTCATACACAGTTCTGAATAAGGGCCCGTGTCTGCTGACACTTTGCGCGCCAGTTTTTTGGCTGAAGCGATTCCAAATTTTTGGCTTCCGTGGAAATATCTACCTCCGCCCCTCCCCTTACCAAAAGCCACATTTCCCCTCTTTCCGCCTTTCTTTCCAGGTTGAAACCTTCACTCCTTGCTTGCAGCACCGCCGCCTCCTCGCTGGCGACCCTCCTTCATGCTCCTCGGCCTCGCCTATCCAGGCAGGTAATCCACACCCGACCCCATCCTCCTCCTCCTTCCACATCCCACATGCCCCTGCCGCCGGCGCGAGCTTGACACCTTCCACCCAAATTACCGACCCGTCCACCAAATAAGCGCCGGCCTAAGCCATGGTGCATGCAGCACAACCAGGACCTCAAGGATCATTTGGCAGCGGAGAAGCAAATCGCTGCCGCACGCGCGGATGAGGTCGCGATGGCTGCCATTCGTGCCGACCCCCAGATCATGAAGGAGCACCTTGCCATTTTCTAGCTACGCCAGTTAAGCATGCTCGGTTTACCCGTTGCGTGTGCTGCTCCTGCCTTTCCTTCACAAATTCTACTGAATTGTGCTATCTAATTTTACCATGCAATATGTTGCTCTAGTGTATATGTTTTATATGTCATGCAGTGTGGTGCTCACTTATTAACTGTTTTGTTAATTAGTTGTCGTCTTCAGTTAACTGTTTGGTTCAATTCTGCAAATGTGATGTTCAATTCTTCAGGCTGCAATTTTGTATTGTCTTCCATGTGAGAAATAAATCGAATTTATCTTTACAAAATTGTGGGTGCATTCTGTTATTATATACCTTGTGAGGAATAGATTGAATTTGGCTGTAGTAAATACATGATAAACAAATACAATTGCTACAATTGGCTGTAGTTAACTGTTTGGTTAATTGTCTGATCTTCCATTATGAGTATGTTATATTGTGCAATGTGGTGCTGAGTTAATGTTTGGTTCATTTGTTGTGGTGTTTAGTTAACTGCTTGGTTCAGTTTTGCAATGCGATGTCCAATTGTCGTGGGTAGAATTTTGTATTGCTACGCATGTGAGGAATAAATCGAATTTGGCTGCACTTAATACATGAGAAACATATACAAGTGCTATATTTCCTAGTTCTTAATCATGGTGGGTTTGGATAAATGGGTTTTCCGTGTGGCTTGAATTAATCTGATGAATCTGCAATGTGATTATTTTTCATCAACATATTTTACTGATAGCATGCGAACCCTTACTTAACCTGATGACTAACTACCTTATATGTGTTGCAGGGAAACAATGGGAAGCACTGAGGTTTACAATCGAGGTTAGCACGTGCATGGTCCGTTGTCTAATAGCATATTATTGTGCAATTGAAGGAACCATTCTAATATTTAGGTTTTTAACAATTTGGTCTTGCACATGTAGGTCCTGCTGTCATAGGTTTTGACCCACTGTTCGACCCTTTTTGCATATGGGGAAATGAGTTGTCCATGAATATCAGTCAAGACAAGAAACTCAGAAAGATTGTTAGGATAAAGAAATTGGCGACAAAAAACAACAAGATCTTTGTCTGCACAATGAAGAAAACATCAGTTCACTACAGGATGGTACTAAGTATTATACCTTGCCTTTTTTATTCCTTTGCCCCATTTCCAATATAGAGAAGATATTTATGCACATCCTTGTTTTCAAGCCTTTCCAAAGCAGTTCACTAATGATTACCTCTCAAACCACCTGTATGGTCAGGAGGCGAGGAAGGTATTCATACAACACCCACGGTTCAATATTGAAGTGTTCCTGAAGAGGACGAAGGATGGACGGTCAATCATCCACATGCACTAGCCTAAAGTTACAAAGACCTTCAACATCAATGAAGGCTCAATATTCGCCTTCTGCTTTAGCAGTTTTCCAGATGAGATACATATGTCTATTGAAGGAAATATGCCCTAGAGGCAATAATAAAGTTATTATTTATTTCCTTATATCATGATAAATGTTTATTATTCATGCTAGAATTGTATTAACCGGAAACATAATACATGTGTGAATACATAAACCTACAGAGTGTCACTAGTATGCCTCTACTTGACTAGCTCGTTAATCAAAGATGGTTATGTTTCCTAACCATGAACAAGGAGTTGTTATTTGATTAATGGGATCACATCATTAGTTGAATGATCTGATTGACATGACCCATTCCATTAGCATAGCACCTGATCGTATAGTTTGTTGCTAGTGCTTTTCTTCATGACTTATACATGTTCCTATGACTATGAGATTATGCAACTCCGTTTGCCGAGGAACACTTTGGGTGCTACCAAACGTCACAACGTAACTGGGTGATTATAAAGGTGCATTACAGGTGTCTCCGAAGGTACATGTTGGGTTGGCATATTTCGAGATTAGGATTTGTCACTCCGATTGTCGGAGAGGTAACTCTGGGCCCTCTCGGTAATGCACATCACATAAGCCTTGCAAGCATTGCAACTAAATGTGTTAGTTGTGAGATGATGTATTACGGAACGAGAAAAGAGACTTGCCAGTAACGAGATTGAACTAGGTATTGGATACCGACGATCGAATCTCGGGCAAGTAACATACCGATGACAAAGGGAACAACGTATGTTGTTATGCGGTCTGACCGATAAAGATCTTCGTAGAATATGTAGGAACCAATATGGGCATCCAGGTCCCGCTATTGGTTATTGACCAGAGAGGTGTCTCGGTCATGTCTACATAGTTCTCGAACCCGTAGGGTCCGCACGCTTAACGTTTCGATGGCGCTTATTATGAGTTTATATGATATTGATGTACGAAGGTTGTTCGAGTCCGGATGAGATCACGGACATGACGAGGAGTCTCGAAATGGTCGAGACATAAAGATTGATATATTGGAAGCCTATGTTTGGACTCGGAATCACTCGGGTGAAATTGGGAATTTTACCGAGATGCAGGGGTTACCGGAACCTCCGGGAGTCAATGGGCCTTGATGGGCCTTAAGGGAAAGAGAAAGGGGGCCATATGCTGGCGCAGCCTTCCCCTTCCTAGTCCTATTAGGATTAGGAGAAGGGGTGGCGCCTCTCTCCCTCTCCCTTGGTCAAACCCTAGTTGGACTAGGATTGGGGAATCCTACTCGGTGGGAGTAGGACTCCCAGCGCAGCCATAGGTGGCCGCCAGCCCCTCCCTTCCCTCCTTTATATACTGGGCAGAGGGCACCCCATGACACACAAGTTGATCTCGGATCTTTCCTTAGCCGTGTCGGTGCCCCTTCCACCATATTCCACCTCGGTCATATCGTCATGAGCTTAGGTGAAGCCCTGCGGAGAAGTCATATCGTCGCGAGCTTAGGCGAAGCCCTGCGTCGGTGGAGCATCATCATCGTCCCACGCCGTCGTCTTGACGGAACTCATCCCGACACTTTGCTGGATCGGAGTCCGGGATCGTCATCGAGCTGAGCGTGTGCGAGAACTTCGGAGGTGCCGTCGTTCGGTGCTTGGATCGGTCGGATCGTGAAGACGTCGACTACATCAACCGCGTTGTTATAACGCTTCCGCTTTCGGTCTCACGAGTGCGTGGGCGGACACTCTTCCCTCTCGTTGCTATGCCATCACCATGGTCTTGCGTGATCGTAGGAAATTTTTGAAATTACTCGTTCCCCAACAGTGGTATCGAGCCTGGTTTTATGCGTTGATGTCATGTGCACGAGTAGAACACAAGTGAGTTGTGGACGATACAAGTCATACTGCCTACCAGCATGTCATACTTTGGTTCAGCGGTATTGTGAGATGAAGCGGCCGGACCGACATTACGCGTCGCTTCGCGAGACTGGTTTCACCGCCGTGAGCACTCGTTGCTTAAAGGTGACCGGCGGGTGTCTGTCTCTCTCACTTTAGTTGAACCGAGTGTGGCTACGCCCGGTCCTTGAGAAGGTTAAACGGAGTCTATTTGACGAAATATCGTTGTGGTTTTGATGCGTAGGTAAGAACGGTTCTTGCTCAGCCCGTAGCAGCCACGTAAAACTTGCAACAACAAAGTAGAGGACGTCTAACTTGTTTTTGCAGGGCATGTTGTGATGTGATATGGTCAAGACATGATGCTGAATTTTATTGTATGAGATGATCATGTTTTGTAACCGAGTTATCGGCAATGGCAGAGCCATATGGTTGTCGCTTTATTGTATGAAATGCAAACGCCATGTAATTGCTTTACTTTATCACTAAGGAGTAGCGATAGTCGTAGAAGCAATAGTTGGCGAGACGACAACGATGCTACGATGGAGATCAAGGTGTCGCGCGGTGACGATGGTGATCATGACGGTGCTTGGAGATGGAGATCACAAGCACAAGATGATGATGGCCATATCATATCACTTATATTGATTGCATGTGATGTTAATCCTTTATGCATCTTATTTTGCTTTGATTGACGGTAGCATTATAAGATGATCCCTTACTAAATTATCAAGAAGTGTTCTCCCGAGTATGCACCGTTATGAAAGTTCTTCGTCTTTGAGACACCACGTGATGATCGGGTGTGATAGGCTCTACGTTCAAATACAACGGGTGCAAAACAGTTGCACACGCGGAATACTCAGGTTATACTTGACGAGCTATGCATATAAGATATGACCTCGGAACACGGAGACCGAAGGTCGGCGTGAATCATATAGTAGATATGATCAACATATTGATGTTCACCATTGAAACTACTCCATCACACGTGATGATCGGTCATGGTGTAGTTGATATGGATCACGCAATCACTTAGAGAATTGGAGGATATTTTTCTAAGTGGGAGTTCTTAAGTAATATGATTAATTGAACTTTAATTTATCATGAACTTAGTCCTGGTAGTATTTTGCAAATTATGTTGTAGATCAATAGCTCGCGTTGTTACTTCCTGTGTTTTATATGTGTTCCTAGAGAAAATTGTATTGAAAATGTTAGTAGCAATATTGCGGATTGGATCCGTGATCTGAGGTTTATCCTCATTGCTGCACGTAAGAATTATGTCCTTAGTGCACCGCTAGGTGACAGACCTATTGCAGGAGCGGATCAGCACGTTATGAGCGTTTGGCTAGCTCAATATGATGACTACTTGATAGTTTAGTGCACCATGCTTAACGGCTTAGAATCGGGACTTCAAAAGGCGTTTTGAGCGTCATGGACCATATGAGATGTTCCAGGAATTGAAGTTAATATTTCAAGCAAATACCCGAGTTGAGAGATATGAAGTCTCCAACAAGTTCTATAGCTAAAAGATGGAGGAGAATCGCTCAACTAGTGAGCATGTGCTCAGATTGTCTGAGTACTTCAATCGCTTGAATCAAGTGGGAGTTAATCTTCCAGATAAGATAGTGATTGACAGAATTCTCTAGTCACCATCATCAAGTTAGTAGAACTTCGTGATGAACTATAATATGCAAGGGATGACAAAAGTAATTCCCAAGCTCTTCATGATGCTAAAATCGGCGAAGGTAGAAATCAAGAAAAACATCAAGTGTTGATGGTTGACAAGACCATTAGTCTCAAGGAAAATGGCAAAGGGAAGAAGGGGAACTTCAAAAAGAACGGCAAGCAAGTTGCTACTCGAGTGAAGAAGCCCAAGTCTAGACCTAAGCCTGAGACTGAGTACTTTTGCTGCAATGGAACTGGTCACTGGAAGCGGAACTACCCCTGAATATTTGGTGGATAATAAGGATGGCAAAGTGAAACAAAAGTATATTTGATATACAGGTTATTGATGTGTGCCTTACTAGTGTTTATAGTAGCCCCTGAGTATTTGATACTCGTTCGGTTGCTAAGATTAGTAACTCGAAACAGGAGTTACAGAATAAACAGAGACTAGTTGAAGGGGAAGTGACGATGAGTGTTGGAAGTAGTTCCAAGATTGATATGATCATCATCGCACACTCCCTATACTTTCGGGATTAGTGTGGAACCTAAATAAGTGTTATTTGGTGTTGAGCATAAATATGATTTGATCATGTTTATTGCAATACGGTTATTCATTTAAGTAAGAGAATAAATTGTTGTTCATTTACATGAATAAAACCTTATATGGTTACACACCCAATGAAAATGGTTCATTGGATCTCGATCATAGTGATACACATATTCATAATATTGAAACCAAAAGATGCAAAGTTAATAATGATAGTGCAACTTATTTGTGGCACTTGCCGTTTAGGTCATATTGGTGTAAAGCGCATGAAAAAACTCCATCTTGATGGACTTTTGGAATCACTTGATTATGAATCATTTGATGCTTGCGAACCGTGCCTTTTGGGCAAGATGACTAAAACTCCGTTCTCGGAACAATGGAACAAGCTCTTGACTTATTGGAAATAATACATACCGATGTATGCGATCCAATGAATGTTGATGCTCGTGGCAAGTATCGTTATTTTCTGACCTTCACAAGATGATTTGAGCAGATATGGGTATATCTACTTAATAAAGCACAAGTCTGAAACATTTGAAAAGTTCAAATAATTTCAGAGTGAAGTGGAAAATCATCGTAACAAGAAAATAAAGTTTCTGCGATCTGATCGTGGAGATGAATATTTGAATTACGAGTTTGGTCTTCATTTGAAACAATGTGAAATAGTTTCGCAACTCACGCCATATGGAACACCACAGCATAATGGTGTGTCCGAACGTCATAAACCGTACTTTATTTTGATATGGTGCGATCAATGATGTCCCTTACCGATTTACCAATATCGTTTTGGGGTTATGCATTAGAGACAGCTGCATTCACGTTTAATAGGGCACCATCTAAATCCGTTGAGATGACACCGTATGAACTATGGTTTAACAGTAAACCTAAGCTGTCGTTTCCTAAAAGTTTGGAGTTGTGATGCTTATGTGAAAAAGTTTTCAACTGATAAGCTCGAACCCAAATCGGAGAAGTGCGTCTTCATAGAATACCCAAAGGTAACTATTGGGTACACCTTCTATCACAGATCCGAAGGCAAGTTATTCGTTGCTAAGATGGATCATTTCTAGAGAAGAAGTTTCTCTCGAAAGAAGTGAGTGGGAGGAAAGTAGAACTTGATGAGGTAATTGTACCTTCTCCCTTATTGGAAAGTAGTTCATCACGAAATCAGTTCCGTGATTCCTACACCAATTAGTAAGGAAGTTAATGATGATGATCATGAAACTTCAGATCAAGTTGCTACAAAACCTCGTAGGTCTTCGAGTAAGATCCGCACTGAGTGATACGATAATCATGTTCGGAAGTCATGTTACTAGACCATGATGAACCTACGAACTATGAGGAAGCGATGATGAGCCCAGATTCCGCGAAATGGCTTGAGGCCATGAAATCTGAGATAGGATCCATGTATGAGAACAAAGTATGGACTTTGATTGACTTGCTCGATGATCAGCAAGCCATGTTTAAATAAATGGATCTTCAAGAGGAAGACGGACACAGATAGTAGTGTTACTATCTACAAAGCTCGACTTGTCACAAAAAGGTTTTCGACAAGTTCAAGGTGTTGACTACAATGAGATTTTCTCAACTGTAGCGATGCTTAAGTCTGTCCGAATCATGTTAGCAATTGCCGCATTTTATGAAATCTGGCAAATGGATGTCAAAACTACATTCTTTAATGGATTTATTAAAGAAGAGTTGTATATGATGCAACCAGAAGGTTTTGTCAATCCTAAAGGAGCTAACAAAATGTGCAAGCTCCAGCGATCCATCTATGGACTGGTGCAAGCATCTCGGAGTTGGAATAAACGCTTTGATAGTGTGATCAAAGCATATTGTTTTATACAGACTTTTTGGAGAAGCCTGTATTTACAAGAAAGTGAGTGGGAGCACTACAGCATTTCTGATAAGTATATGTGAATCGGAAATAATGTAGAATTATTCTGCAAAGCATAAAGGAGTATTTGAAAGGAGTTTTTCAAAAGAAAGACCTCGGTGAAGCTGCTTGCATATTGAGCATCAAGATCTATAGAGATAGATCAAGACGCTTGATAAGTTTTTCAATGAATACATACCTTGACAAGATTTTGAAGTAGTTCAAAATGGAACAGTCAAAGAAAGAGTTCTTGCCTGTATTACAAGGTGTGAGATTGAGTAAGACTCAAAACCCGACCACGGCAGAAAATAGAAAAAAGAATGAAAGTCATTCCCTATGCCTCACCATAGGTTCTATAAAGTATGCTATGCTATGTACCGCACCTATTGTATACCTTGCTCTGAATTAGGCAAGGAGTACAATGGTGATCTAGGAGTAGATCATCGGACATTGGTCAAGAACATCCTTAGTGAGGACTAAGGAAATATTTCTCGATTATGGAGGTGATAAAAGGCCCGTCGTAAAGAGTTACATCGATGCAAGCATTTTCACTAATCCAGATGACTCTAAGTCTCAATCTGGATACATATTGAAAGTGGGAGCAATTAGCTAGAGTAGCTCCATGCGAGCATTGTAGACATAGAATATTTGCAAAATACATACGGATCTGAATGTGGCAGACCCGTTGACTAAGATTCTCTCACAAAGAAAAACATGATCACACCTTAGTACTCTTTGGGTGTTAATCACATAGCGATGTGAACTAGATTACTGAATCTAGTAAACCCTTTGGGTCTTGGTCACATGGCGATGTGAATTATGTGTGTTAATCACATGATGATGTGAACTATCGATGTTAATCACATGGTGATGTGATCTAGATTATTGACTCTAGTGCAAGTGGGAGACTGAAGGAAATATGCCCTAGAGGCAATAATAAAGTTATTATTTATTTCCTTATATCATGATAAATGTTTATTATTCATGCTAGAATTGTATTAACGGAAACATAATACATGTGTGAATACATAAACCTACAGAGTGTCACTAGTATGCCTCTACTTGACTAGCTCGTTAATCAAAGATGGTTATGTTTCCTAACCATGAACAAGGAGTTGTTATTTGATTAATGGGATCACATCATTAGTTGAATGATCTGATTGACATGACCCATTCCATTAGCATAGCACCTGATCGTATAGTTTGTTGCTAGTGCTTTTCTTCATGACTTATACATGTTCCTATGACTATGAGATTATGCAACTCCGTTTGCCGAGGAACACTTTGGGTGCTACCAAACGTCACAACGTGAATCGGGTGATTATAAAGGTGCATTACAGGTGTCTCCGAAGGTACATGTTGGGTTGGCATATTTGAGATTAGGATTTGTCACTCCGATTGTCGGAGAGGTAACTCTGGGCCCTCTCGGTAATGCACATCACATAAGCCTTGCAAGCATTGCAACTAAATGTGTTAGTTGTGAGATGATGTATTACGGAACGAGAAAAGAGACTTGCCATGAACGAGATTGAACTAGGTATTGGATACCGACGATCGAATCTCGGGCAAGTAACATACCGATGACAAAGGGAACAACGTATGTTGTTATGCGGTCTCGACCGATAAAGATCTTCGTAGAATATGTAGGAACCAATATGGGCATCCAGGTCCCGCTATTGGTTATTGACCGAGAGGTGTCTCGGTCATGTCTACATAGTTCTCGAACCCGTAGGGTCCGCACGCTTAACGCTTCGATGATGCTTATTATGAGTTTATATGATATTGATGTACGAAGGTTGTTCGAGTCCGGATGAGATCACGGACATGACGAGGAGTCTCGAAATGGTCGAGACATAAAGATTGATATATTGGAAGCCTATGTTTGGACTCCGGAATCACTCCGGGTGAAATTGGGAATTTTACCAGAGTACCGGGGGGTTACCGGAACCTCCCGGGGAGTCAATGGGCCTTGATGGGCCTTAAGGGGAAAGAGAAAAGGGGGCCATATGCTGGCCGCAGCCTTCCCCCCTTCCCTAGTCCTATTAGGATTAGGAGAAGGGGGTGGCGCCCCCTCTCTCCCTCTCCCCTTGGTCAAACCCTAGTTGGACTAGGATTGGGGGAATCCTACTCCCGGTGGGAGTAGGACTCCCAGGCGCAGCCATAGGTGGCCGCCAGCCCCTCCCTTCCCTCCTTTATATACAGGGGCAGAGGGCACCCCATGACACACAAGTTGATCTACGGATCTTTCCTTAGCCGTGTGCGGTGCCCCCTTCCACCATATTCCACCTCGGTCATATCGTCGCGGAGCTTAGGTGAAGCCCTGCGCGGGAGAAGTCATATCGTCGCGGAGCTTAGGCGAAGCCCTGCGTCGGTGGAGCATCATCATCGCCACCACGTCGTCTTGACGGAACTCATCCCGACACTTTGCTGGATCGGAGTCCGGGATCGCCATCGAGCTGAACGTGTGCGAACTCGGAGGTGCCGTCGTTCGGTGCTTGGATCGGTCGGATCGTGAAGACGTCGACTACATCAACAGCGTTGTTATAACGCTTCGCTTTCGGTCTCACGAGGCGTGGGCGGACGACTCTTCCCTCTCGTTGCTATGCCATCACCATGGTCTTGCGTGATCGTAGGAAAATTTTTGAAATTACTACGTTCCCCAAAGGGGTATCGAGCCTGGTTTTATGCGTTGATGTCATGTGCACGAGTAGAACACAAGTGAGTTGTGGACGATACAAGTCATACTGCCTACCAGCATGTCATACTTTGGTTCAGCGGTATTGTGAGATGAAGCGGCCCGGACCGACATTACGCGTACGCTTACGCGAGACTGGTTTCACCGCTGTGAGCACTCGTTGCTTAAAGGTGACCGGCGGGTGTCTGTCTCTCTCACTTTAGTTGAACCGAGTGTGGCTACGCCCGGTCCTTGAGAAGGTTAAAACGGAGTCTATTTGACGAAGTATCGTTGTGGTTTTGATGCGTGGTAAGAACGGTTCTTGCTCAGCCCGTAGCAGCCACGTAAAACTTGCAACAACAAAGTAGAGGACGTCTAACTTGTTTTTGCAGGGCATGTTGTGATGTGATATGGTCAAGACATGATGCTGAATTTTATTGTATGAGATGATCATGTTTTGTAACCGAGTTATCGAATCTGGCGAGAGCCATATGGTTGTCGCTTTATTGTATGAAATGCAAACGCCATGTAATTGCTTTACTTTATCACTAAGGAGTAGCGATAGTCGTAGAAGCAATAGTTGGCGAGACGACAACGATGCTACGATGGAGATCAAGGTGTCGCGCCGGTGGCGATGGTGATCATGACGGTGCTTGGAGATGGAGATCACAAGCACAAGATGATGATGGCCATATCATATCACTTATATTGATTGCATGTGATGTTAATCCTTTATGCATCTTATTTTGCTTTGATTGACGGTAGCATTATAAGATGATCCCTTACTAAATTATCAAGAAGTGTTCTCCCGAGTATGCACCGTTATGAAAGTTCTTCGTCTTTGAGACACCACGTGATGATCGGGTGTGATAGGCTCTACGTTCAAATACAACGGGTGCAAAACAGTTGCACACGCGAATACTCAGGTTATACTTGACGAGCTATGCATATAAGATATGACCTCGGAACACGGAGACCGAAAGGTCGGCGTGAATCATATAGTAGATATGATCAACATATTGATGTTCACCATTGAAACTACTCCATCACACGTGATGATCGGTCATGGTGTAGTTGATATGGATCACGCAATCACTTAGAGAATTGGAGGGATATTTTTCTAAGTGGGAGTTCTTAAGTAATATGATTAATTGAACTTTAATTTATCATGAACTTAGTCCTGGTAGTATTTTGCAAATTATGTTGTAGATCAATAGCTCGCGTTGTTACTTCCCTGTGTTTTTATATGTGTTCCTAGAAAATTGTATTGAAAAATGTTAGTAGCAATATTGCGGATTGGATCCGTGATCTGAGGTTTATCCTCATTGCTGCATGTAAGAATTATGTCCTTAGTGCACCGCTAGGTGACAGACCTATTGCAGGAGCAGATGCGACGTTATGAGCGTTTGGCTAGCTCAATATGATGACTACTTGATAGTTTAGTGCACCATGCTTAACGGCTTAGAATCGGGACTTCAAAGGCGTTTTGAACGTCATGGACCATATGAGATGTTCCAGGAATTGAAGTTAAATATTTCAAGCAAATACCCGAGTTGAGAGATATGAAGTCTCCAACAAGTTCTATAGCTAAAAGATGGAGGAGAATCGCTCAACTAGTGAGCATGTGCTCAGATTGTCTGAGTACTTCAATCGCTTGAATCAAGTGGGAGTTAATCTTCCAGATAAGATAGTGATTGACAGAATTCTCTAGTCACCATCATCAAGTTAGTAGAACTTCGTGATGAACTATAATATGCAAGGGATGACAAAAGTAATTCCCAAGCTCTTCATGATGCTAAAATCGGCGAAGGTAGAAATCAAGAAAAACATCAAGTGTTGATGGTTGACAAGACCATTAGTCTCAAGGAAAATGGCAAAGGGAAGAAGGGAACTTCAAAAGAACGGCAAGCAAGTTGCTACTCGAGTGAAGAAGCCCAAGTCTAGACCTAAGCACGAGGCCGAGTACTTTTGCTGCAATGGAACTGGTCCTTTGGGCGGAACTACCCTGAATATTTGGTGGATAATAAGGATGGCAAAGTGAAACAAAAGTATATTTGATATACAGGTTATTGATGTGTGCCTTACTAGTGTTTATAGTAGCCCCGAGTATTTGATACTCGTTCGGTTGCTAAGATTAGTAACTCAAACAGGAGTTCAGAATAAGCAGAGACTAGTTGAAGGGAAGTGACGATGAGTGTTGGAAGTAGTTCCAAGATTGATATGATCATCATCGCACACTCCCTATACTTTCGGGATTAGTGTGGAACCTAAATAAGTGTTATTTGGTGTTGAGCATAAATATGATTTGATCATGTTTATTGCAATACGGTTATTCATTTAAGTAAGAGAATAAATTGTTGTTCTGCTTACATGAATAAAACCTTATATGGTTACACACCCAATGAAAATGGTTCATTGGATCTCGATCATAGTGATACACATATTCATAATATTGAAACCAAAAGATGCAAAGTTAATAATGATAGTGCAACTTATTTGTGGCACTGCCGTTTAGGTCATATTGGTGTAAAGCGCATGAAAAAACTCCATCTTGATGGACTTTTGGAATCACTTGATTATGAATCATTTGATGCTTGCGAACCGTGCCTTTTGGGCAAGATGACTAAAACTCCGTTCTCCGGAACAATGGAACAAGCTACTGACTTATTGGAAATAATACATACCGATGTATGCGATCCAATGAATGTTGATGCTCGTGGCAAGTATCGTTATTTTCTGACCTTCACAAGATGATTTGAGCAGATATGGGTATATCTACTTAATAAAGCACAAGTCTGAAACATTTGAAAAGTTCAAATAATTTCAGAGTGAAGTGGAAAATCATCGTAACAAGAAAATAAAGTTTCTGCGATCTGATCGTGGAGATGAATATTTGAATTACGAGTTTGGTCTTCATTTGAAACAATGTGAAATAGTTTCGCAACTCACGCCATATGGAACACCACAGCATAATGGTGTGTCCGAACGTCATAAACCGTACTTTATTTTGATATGGTGCGATCAATGATGTCCCTTACCGATTTACCAATATCGTTTTGGGGTTATGCATTAGAGACAGCTGCATTCACGTTTAATAGGGCACCATCTAAATCCGTTGAGATGACACCGTATGAACTATGGTTTAACAGTAAACCTAAGCTGTCGTTTCCTAAAAGTTTGGAGTTGTGATGCTTATGTGAAAAAGTTTTCAACTGATAAGCTCGAACCCAAATCGGAGAAGTGCGTCTTCATAGAATACCCAAAGGTAACTATTGGGTACACCTTCTATCACAGATCCGAAGGCAAGTTATTCGTTGCTAAGATGGATCATTTCTAGAGAAGAAGTTTCTCTCGAAAGAAGTGAGTGGGAGGAAAGTAGAACTTGATGAGGTAATTGTACCTTCTCCCTTATTGGAAAGTAGTTCATCACGAAATCAGTTCCGTGATTCCTACACCAATTAGTAAGGAAGTTAATGATGATGATCATGAAACTTCAGATCAAGTTGCTACAAAACCTCGTAGGTCTTCCAGAGTAAGATCCGCACTGAGTGGTACGATAATCATGTTCGGAAGTCATGTTACTAGACCATGATGAACCTACGAACTATGAGGAAGCGATGATGAGCCCAGATTCATGAAATGGCTTGAGGCCATGAAATCTGAGATAGGATCCATGTATGAGAACAAAGTATGGACTTTGATTGACTTGCTCGATGATCAGCAAGCCATGTTTAAATAAATGGATCTTCAAGAGGAAGACGGACACGATAGTAGTGTTACTATCTACAAAGCTCGACTTGTCACAAAAAGGTTTTCGACAAGTTCAAGGTGTTGACTACAATGAGATTTTCTCAAGCTGTAGCGATGCTTAAGTCTGTCCGAATCATGTTAGCAATTGCCGCATTTTATGAAAGCTGGCAAATGGATGTCAAAACTACATTCTTTAATGGATTTATTAAAGAAGAGTTGTATATGATGCAACCGAAGGTTTTGTCAATCCTAAAGGAGCTAACAAAATGTGCAAGCTCCAGCGATCCATCTATGGACTGGTGCAAGCATCTCGGAGTTGGAATAAACGCTTTGATAGTGTGATCAAAGCATATTGTTTTATCTGAGACTTTTGGAGAAGCCTGTATTTACAAGAAAGTGAGTGGGAGCACTACAGCATTTCTGATAAGTATATGTGAATCGGAAATAATGTAGAATTATTCTGCAAAGCATAAAGGAGTATTTGAAAGGAGTTTTTCAAAAGAAAGACCTCGGTGAAGCTGCTTGCATATTGAGCATCAAGATCTATAGAGATAGATCAAGACGCTTGATAAGTTTTTCAATGAATACATACCTTGACAAGATTTTGAAGTAGTTCAAAATGGAACAGTCAAAGAAAGAGTTCTTGCCTGTATTACAAGGTGTGAGATTGAGTAAGACTCAAAACCCGACCACGGCAGAAAATAGAAAAAAGAATGAAAGTCATTCCCTATGCCTCAGTCATAGGTTCTATAAAGTATGCTATGCTATGTACCAGACCTATTGTATACCTTGCTCTGAATTAGGCAAGGGAGTACAATGGTGATCTAGGAGTAGATCACTGGACATTGGTCAAGAACATCCTTAGTGAGGACTAAGGAAATATTTCTCGATTATGGAGGTGATAAAAAGGCCCGTCGTAAAGAGTTACATCGATGCGAGCATTTTTCACTAATCCAGATGACTCTAAGTCTCAATCTGGATACATATTGAAAGTGGGAGCAATTAGCTAGAGTAGCTCCATGCAGAGCATTGTAGACATAGAATATTTGCAAAATACATACGGATCTGAATGTGGCAGACCCGTTGACTAAGATTCTCTCACAAAGAAAAACATGATCACACCTTAGTACTCTTTGGGTGTTAATCACATAGCGATGTGAACTAGATTACTGAATCTAGTAAACCCTTTGGGTCTTGGTCACATGGCGATGTGAATTATGTGTGTTAATCACATGATGATGTGAACTATCGATGTTAATCACATGGTGATGTGATCTAGATTATTGACTCTAGTGCAAGTGGGAGACTGAAGGAAATATGCCCTAGAGGCAATAATAAAGTTATTATTTATTTCCTTATATCATGATAAATGTTTATTATTCATGCTAGAATTGTATTAACCGGAAACATAATACATGTGTGAATACATAAACCTACAGAGTGTCACTAGTATGCCTCTACTTGACTAGCTCGTTAATCAAAGATGGTTATGTTTCCTAACCATGAACAAGGAGTTGTTATTTGATTAATGGGATCACATCATTAGTTGAATGATCTGATTGACATGACCCATTCCATTAGCATAGCACCTGATCGTATAGTTTGTTGCTAGTGCTTTTCTTCATGACTTATACATGTTCCTATGACTATGAGATTATGCAACTCCCGTTTGCCCGAGGAACACTTTGGGTGCTACCAAACGTCACAACGTAACTGGGTGATTATAAAGGTGCATTACAGGTGTCTCCGAAGGTACATGTTGGGTTGGCATATTTGAGATTAGGATTTGTCACTCCGATTGTCGGAGAGGTAACTCTGGGCCCTCTCGGTAATGCACATCACATAAGCCTTGCAAGCATTGCAACTAAATGTGTTAGTTGTGAGATGATGTATTACGGAACGAGAAAAGAGACTTGCCAAGATGCTAGATTGAACTAGGTATTGGATACCGACGATCGAATCTCGGGCAAGTAACATACCGATGACAAAGGGAACAACGTATGTTGTTATGCGGTCTCGACCGATAAAGATCTTCGTAGAATATGTAGGAACCAATATGGGCATCCAGGTCCCGCTATTGGTTATTGACCGAGAGGTGTCTCGGTCATGTCTACATAGTTCTCGAACCCGTAGGGTCCGCACGCTTAACGTTTCGATGATGGTTATTATGAGTTTATATGATATTGATGTACCAAGGTTGTTCGAGTCCCGGATGAGATCACGGACATGACGAGGAGTCTCGAAATGGTCGAGACATAAAGATTGATATATTGGAAGCCTATGTTTGGACTCGGAATCACTCCGGGTGAAATTGGGAATTTTACGAGTACAGGGGTTACGGAACCTCCCGGGAGTCAATGGGCCTTGATGGGCCTTAAGGGAAAGAGAAAAGGGGGCCATATGCTGGCGCAGCCTTCCCCTTCCCTAGTCCTATTAGGATTAGGAGAAGGGGTGGCGCCTCTCTCCTCTCCCTTGGTCAAACCCTAGTTGGACTAGGATTGGGGGAATCCTACTCGGTGGGAGTAGGACTCCCAGCGCAGCCATAGGTGGCCGCCAGCCCCTCCCTTCCCTCCTTTATATCAGAGGCGAGAGGCACCCCATGACACACAAGTTGATCTCGGATCTTTCCTTAGCCGTGTGCGGTGCCCCTTCCACCATATTCCACCTCGGTCATATCGTCGCGGAGCTTAGGTGAAGCCTGCGCGGAGAAGTCATATCGTCGCGGAGCTTAGGCGAAGCCCTGCGTCGGTGGAGCATCATCATCGCCACCACGCCGTCGTCTTGGAACTCATCCCGACACTTTGCTGGATCGGAGTCCGGGATCGCCATCGAGCTGAACGTGTGCGAAACTCGGAGGTGCCGTGCGTTCGGTGCTTGGATCGGTCGGGTCGTGAAGACGTCGACTACATCAACCGCGTTGTTATAACGCTTCGCTTTCGGTCTACGAGGGTACGTGGACGGACACTCTTCCCTCTCGTTGCTATGCCATCACCATGGTCTTGCGTGATCGTAGGAAATTTTTTGAAATTACTACGTTCCCCAACATCTATGTACCATCTATGATGCTAATTTCAGAAGGTTATAGATGTTGCATGTGAAACTTGGTCCTGGTGTAGTTGTGTTATGGGGTAGCTGAGTGCTGAAGCTATATGATGTCGTACTATGATGTATTTCAATTATGAAAATGAAATATATTGTGTGCTTAATATGAAATTTCAATTAGATTAATAAATGGATTATGATTAATCAGATAATTAGCCTGCTAATTGGGTTTTGCTATTGCAAACGGTTGTTGAAAAAATACCATGGGCGATGACCTCAGGCAACGCCACACAGTTTCTAGGAACAAACCGTGTTGGATCAATGAACAATCACACACGACTTTCTCTTGAAAACTGTTTGCGCCAGGCCACCTTGCGCAAACGTTTACCACATGAAAACTGTGTGTGATGGACAACCTTTGCCACACAGTTTCTTCCATGGACCGTGTGTGATATATTCAATAACACAAGCGATTTAACGGGAAAAACTGTGTGTGATGTACCTGTGAACGGAAATGTTTTCCTTGGAGCGACTGTGTGGGATGTACATACGAACGGAAACGTTTAGCGGGGACTGACTGTGTGGGATGTACTTGCGACCGGAAACAATTTCGCCGTATAATTGTATTTTTAGCTCTACTGTATGTATTTCCGTATTTGGGAGCTCGCCGGTCGCACACGACCTCATTTTGCCGAACGTGTGTGCCAGGAGGGCATATCCGCGACGGTTTCTGGGTCGTGTGGGAAGGACCCCCCTATCGCCCACACTCACTTGGCGACGGTTCCAAATGCCGTCGCGGAAAGGGGTTAAAAACCGTTTGTTTAGGAGCTCGTTGTACTAGTGTTAGTAGGCCTACAAGTCAGCCTCCCACTATGGTGGGTCCCAGCTAGCAGGGGGAGTATTCATTTTTTTGTGCGTAATAAGGAGGCACTTCCTTGCATGCGAAGATATAGCTGGTGGGTCCGAGCTGTCAGCAGGGGGAACATTTTTTTCGCGAAATACAGAGGCCCTTCTGGTGGGTCCCAGCTGTCAGGTGGAGGAATCATTATTTTGTGCGTAATAAGGAGGCATTTCCTTCTGTGCAGCTGTGGATCCAACTGTCAGCCTCTCCACATACAGTCCACTTCCGATGGATGTCATTCATTGACCACATTGACCACGCCGCGCCGAGAGCACCGAGCGGTGGACGACGGCGAGGCCTAGGAAGGGAACGACATGGAGCTGGGGAAGATCGGCAGTGGTTGCCCACGCAGTGGGGAGTACGAGGGTTTACTGGTTCGGTTGCCGTCGCCGGAAAATAACAGGAGGTGTGGGTGAGTAGAGGAATGGCCTGGCCAGCGATAGAGTAGGTTGGGGCGGTGTGGCCTGTGCGGCAGCACAACTGCCCACGGGAGGCGGGAGCAGGCAGTCCCACTGGCACTGGTTTGGGTGGCTGGAGCAAGAAGATCAGATATTGAAGAAGTAGCACGACCATTGGATTAACATCCAACGGTCACTGCTGCTAGAATCGTTTGTGGGCTAAGTTGACAAAGCCTTTTGTACCCGTCAACCTAGTAGACCCACAAGTCAGCCTCCAAATCTATCCCAAACAGCATACAGCCCGAAATTTCTAGTAAGATTCAAATTAATTTAAAAACTAAACATACCTTAATTTAAATCCAATGAAATTTTATTCGCACAAAAACAATGAAATTTAAGATATCAAAATCTGAAAGAAAAAAGTATTTTGGAACTAATTGCATGTTTGCTGTATTTTTTCATTTTACAGCCCATTTATTATTACTTATAGCCCATTTTCTGGGCAAGCCCGAATGCATCCCTCCTCGTCTTGAAAGATTTCCGGCCCAGCAGGGCGTAGAAAAGCAAGTAGGCCTACGTTGGTTATTCTGCAAAAAACAAAATAGTTGGGCTAGCCATTTTCAGAAACGAAAAATAAACTGGGTTGGTCATGTGGTAAACATATGAAATAAAAGCCTGGCCTAGATGGGCCACAGCTCCCGCACAACCCAGTTGATACCCTTCTCCGTCCCGGAAAAAAAACTGCGCGCGCTGCTGGGTCCCCACTATCACCCTCACCATGTATAGTCATCTCCTTATTCCTCTTAGTTGTTGACTATGTTGGCAACACCAGAGGGCGGCGCCGCGGCGAGCGAACCAAGGCGGAGGACGATGTTGAGGCCTCAGACGGGAACGAACAGGAACCGAGGAAGATGCGCAGAGTTTTAGGGTGCGATGTGGCCATGATGCGTCTTGAAGAAGACAGCCAGCCATGGGAGGCGGAGAAGCGGTCCCTTGGCGCTGGTTTGGCTTTGGCGGCTGGAGGAAGAAGAGACTGAAGAAACACGACAGACATTGAATGTCAGTCCAACGGTCAAGGCTGGCACAATCATTTGTTGACTAAGCTGACACCAAGTAGCATACTTTTTTATATATAGGAAGAAAAGAAAAATTGGGCTCGTTCGCCTGATAACATTCCCGAAACTGCGACTGTTCGATCTTGCATTGCAACTAAAACTACGAGGAAAATGCGTTTGTCTGCCGTCCTCCTCCTAGGGAACGCTCGCCACATAAGTGACTAGCACCCTTGGTTTTCAACCGAGAGGTCTTGGGTTCGAGTCCGAGGAATTCTCAATTTTGTCCTCCTTCCTTCCTCGCAAAAAAGGAAAGAAAATCTAAGACTTGAGAAGGCATACAGAACAAGGTAGTGTACCAGTAAAGAGACGTTGCTGAGTTTTAGAAAAGAGAGAGATGTTCTCCTGTAGCTAGTTCAAATCCAAACCTAGACTATGACTATATATGGTGCTATGCTACTCTGCAAGTAATGAAACTAACATATCCAACGTTTGCTTCACCTCTTCTCTACTTACTTTGCCTAGCATCAGAAGCTCTGGTCGCAGCAATCATGTCCGCTGGCTGCTCGTCCACCTGCTCTTCAGCAGGCAACAACCAGATATGCGCCAAGTCGCCACCCGTACCATTGCCTGTGGGTCTCATCACACCCCCGCCGGCACACATGCACCGCAGCTGGTTGCTCATCACTACCTGCTGTCGTTGGTGTGGTGCCACTGCTACAAATCACGCAGAGTCATCCATCGCGTCTCAACCACAATCCTCAACCCTGGCTGAGTCTTCTACAAATGTCTGAATCATGGGGTAATAATATGTTTAAGTGTTGTTCTGCTGCTTTCCGTTGCTGATTTTTTAATGGTTTGGTTGATGATCTTCCAATTTGATTTGTGCAGAAAAGGGAAGATTCGTGTGATTTGTATTTCTGGGAAGTTGCTGATGTGGGGGAATGCAGCTACGTTGATTCTTTGGTTATCCGAGGAATCCCAATACCAGCAGGTTGGGTGTTGGACAAGTAACTGAAGGAATGGCAAAAGAGGAAGATGCAAAGCAGAAGGTTAAAGATGCAGTTCCTCTGATCATGGCCAGGAAACAGCTAATGAATGGCCTTGACAACAATGAGGAGATGAAACAGCTTGTGAAGATAATGGGCAAAATCAATGTGCTCTGTAGGATGATTGTCTCTTTATTTGCAGTGTATGTAGCACTCGTGATGTATTCAGTGGCTATGACATGAGCCCTTTGCTGAAACTAGTAATGAAAGAAACCTGTTTAGCAGGCTGGGCGTAGTGTTGTGAACATCTAATGATTTCTATTATCGAAAATCAGGGGGTATCCCCTTTTGCTCGCAGAGGACCTTTTGCTAATAAATAAATAAATTCGTAGAGGCCCTGTCAGGTCAGCTTTGTTCCTATTCGAAGACGTCGAGCAAATTGTAGTCCAATGGCAAACTATGTCATCAAATACAAGTTTCACAACCAAATATGAGTACAACTAAACAACAATGTCATCATGTTTTAGTCGTCATACAATCACCAAACACAAATCAACATACATAATAAGTGATGTTCTCACATCAAAATACTAAACAACAAGTTCATCAGGTTTCAGTTGTCATAGCAAACACAATTTCACATAGTAGATAAAAACGTCTTCTGAGAGGCAAATACAACAAAAGCAATCTAATCATCATCCGCAGCAGCAGCGTCAACACCTTCGCCATGTGTATCAGTCTGAATCGTAATTCCCCACAGTGTCATCTTCTTCTTCATCCTCAATGTCCTCGAACGTTAGCTTCTTATTGATCAACTCTCGTATGTCCACAACCCGACAGGCAATCTTTTCGCCAGCGTCATTAACATGATGGTTCTCAAAGATATTAGGAACATCTGTGGAATCTTCTACATCGGGAGCAGTGTAAGCATCATCTTGTTGTGCAACTTCATTAAACGAATTCCTCTACTCAAACCTTTGCAATACTCTCCAGTCATCGCTACATGCAAATGTGTCGTCCAAGGAAAAATATATGTGTTGCTTGGTTTGCCAAAATAAAAGGCTCGTAGGTCTGGTGCGCCGCCTTGACATTGATGGATTTGAAATAATCATCAGCTCTGGGTTTTGCGATCCTGGAAAACGGGTTATACCAACGACAGCACAACAGAACCACGCATCGATGAACCTTGAAACTGGAGATATACTGCAACTGAACAATGTCTGTTATGTTAGCATACATTTCAGTTGTCACTTCGCCGTACTTATCCGTGCTCCTGATGGCACTGTTTTGTGTCTTCCTGCCTTCATCCCGTGCAAGGGTGTTGTGGTGCAAGATTCATAATGTATTACCCGAGTATCACGACCCATTGCTAGTGCGTAAAGGGCATCATCAACTGCCTGCCCATCCTCCCGCATCTTCTTAACCTATGGTTAGAAAATAGACAAGCTGATCATCTTATGTACTCAATGTATTAAAAAAACTGATAGTGCAATTCAAAAGCTTACATGGCTCTTGAACCATTTTGCGAATCCTGCCATAACCAGTTTGTCAATGTTTCTTGGATTTTGTGGCAGTAACTCCTTTTTGTAGACGTTGCACAAAATAGTGATCGCGTCAAACATCTAAATATATAAGAATGTGCTGCAAGTTTAGTAGATTACGATGTATAAGCTGCAATACCTAGCACTTACTTAATATTAGTATCTCAGGACAGTTATTCAACACATACCAAACCATTTTGTCCAAATCTTTAGGTTTGTCGTCTTATCGACTCTTCCCTGTAAATCGAACAGAACAATCAAAAACATTGAGCCTGAGATTGTCTTCACCCACCTCTTTGCTAAGCTGATCAGCTGTTTCAATGTATTTTGAGCAGAATGTCAACGCTTCTGTAGCAATGTAGGCCTCTGCAATGGAACCCTCGGGTCTAGCTCTATTGCTAACATAGCCCTTGAAAGTGCCTAGCCTCCTTTCAATAGGGTATATCCAGCCATACTGTACTGGACCTCTAAGTAGTGCCTCATCAGGTAGATGAACAGCCAAATGCACCATCACATCAAAGAAGGCTAGAGGATATATCTTCTCAAGGTCGCATAGGATAGTTGGTATCTTGTCTCTAAGATGCTCCAAAGCATCTATCCTGATATTTCTATTGCAGAGTTCCCTGAAGAATTGTCCCAACTCTGCAAATGCTCTGTATAAGTTAGGGCGGCCCAATCCTCTAAGTATAACAGGTAAAACCCTTTGAAGTAGAACGTGGCAGTCATGAGTTTTCAACCCTTGTACCTTGTTTCCATTTGTACTGACTCTCCTTTCAAGGTTGGAAGCAAATCCATGTGGGAATCTCACACGTGACAGGACCTCGCATAATTATTTTCTTTTTACCTTGTCCAAGACGTACACAGCTGGTGCCATATCCCGTGGTTTACCTTCATTTTCCACCAGCAAATCCTTTCTGATACCCAGGTGTGTCAAATCAATCCTAGATTTTAAGGTATCTTTCATCTTGCCTTCAATAGTAGTAAGTGTGCCCATAATGTTGTCACATATATTCTCGATGTGCATCACATCAAGATTATGCCGCAGATCCAAATCTTTCCAATACTCCAAGTCCCACAAAGTGGACCTGTGGGTAAACAATAATCTCTCTTCTACCCTGCCACGCTTACTTTTCCCGCTACCATTATCAGGATGGGTTCCTAGTGTAATATGCCAGACCTTCTCTAATTCCACTTGCAACTCATCGTCGGTGAGCCTCTTTGGCGCATCACGGTTTTCAAGCTTTGCATTGAACACATATCTTCAGTATTTTGTTGGACACGACTTGTCCTGGGCAAGGAAACGGCGGTGTCCAATGTAACATATCTTGCTAAGTATTGCGTATGACAGCGGATTCCTGTCACAACGAACACATGTATTGTAACCATGTGTCGTTCGCCCTGACATAGTGACCAAAGCTGGCTAATCATGGATGCACCAAATTATAACAGCACGCAGAAAGAAATCAGCTGGTGGGCTGCTATATAGGTCTTGAGTGAGAACACCCCTCCATAGCTGTTGAAGTTCCTCCACAAGAGGCTCCAAAAATAAATCAAAATCCTTTCCAGGACTTTTTGGACCAGGGATGAGCAAGGCTATCATGTAGTTTGATTCTTTGGTGCATACATTTGGAGGCATGTTGTAAGGGATAACAAGCACTGGCCACATGCTATATGCGGCGCTCTGGTGGCCAAATGGGTTAAATCCATCTGAAGCTAAGCCAAGGCTAATGTTTCTCGGGTCAGTAGCAAACTTTTTGTGTTTCTGATTGAAGCTTTTCAAGTCACTACCATGAGATGGATGGCTCAATACATTCTGATCTCTGTACTCTTGGTTCCTAGAATGCCGCAGTACATCCTCTCTTGTTTCAGCATCATGAAACAACCTCTGCAATCTTGGTATAATTGGAAAATATCTTAGAACATTATGAGGAATCTCTTCACAGCATCGCCATCTTTCCATCTTGATGATTTGCATTTTGGGCATTCACTTAAGTTGGCATAATCCTTCCAGAACAGAACACAATTATTCTTACAAACATGGATCATATCATATCCAATTCCAACTGCACGAAGGAAATTCTTCATTTTATTGTAGGTGTGTGGCAGCTCAGAGGCATCTGGGAAAGATTTGCGGAAAGCAGCCAATGATACATCTCCAACGTATCTATAATTTTTGATGTATTCATGCCATTTTTATAATATTTCTACATGATTTTGGTATGATTTGGTTAGAACTAACCCAGACTGACGCTGTTTTCACCAGAACTACCGTGGTGTTGTTTTTGTGCAGAAATAAAAGTTCTCGGAATGCGGTGAAAATCAACGGAGATTTTTTCTGGAAAATATAAAAAATACTGGAACGAAGAGTTACCGGAGGGGAGTCTTGTGGGCCCCACGAGGGTGGAGGGCGCGCCCCCCTGCCTCGTGGACTCCCTGTGGGGCCCCCTGACTTGTTCTTGATGCCAACCTCTCCTATAAATCCCCAAACTTCCAGAACTTAACCTAGATCAAGAGTCACCCCCTGCCTCGTGGACTCCCTGTGGGGCCCCCTGACTTGTTCTTGATGCCAACCTCTCCTATAAATCCCCAAACTTCCAGAACTTAACCTAGATCAAGAGTTTCGCCGCCGCAAGCCTCTGTAGCCACCAAAAACCAATCGGGACCCTGTTCCGGCACCCTGCCGGAGGGGGGATCCATCACCGGTGGCCATCTTCATCATCTCGGCGCTCTCCATGACGAGGAGGGAGTAGTTCACCCTCGGGGATGAGGGCATGTACCAGTAGCTATGTGTTTGATCTCTCTCTCTCTCTCTCTCTCTCTCTCTCTCTCTCTCTTGTGTTCTTGATATGGCACGATCTTGATGTATCGCGAGCTTTGCTATTATAGTTGGATCATATGATGTTTCTCCCCCTCTACTCTCTTGTAATGGATTGAGTTTTCCCTTTGAAGTTATCTTATCGGATTGAGTCTTTAAAGATTTGAGAACACCTGATGTATGTCTTGCATGTGCTTATCTGTGGTGACAATGGGATATTCACGTGATCTACTTGATGTATGTTTTCCGATGATAGTTGTGTTGATCCTGCTGAAAATCAGAAACTTTTGCGCCCAGTAAATTAGTTTTGATAATTCACAGAAATGTGCTTTTGATCTGATTCTTTTTGATCTGATTGTTACAAAAATTTCCCAGGTTTTCCTAGTTTGGTAGAAATTTTGGAGTTGCATAAGTATGGAAAGTTACCAGATTACTACAGTCTGTTCTGTTTTTGACAGATTCTGATTATGTGTTGTTCGCTTATTTTGATGAATCTATGAGTGGTATCGGAGGGCATGAACCATAGAGAAGTCGGAATACAGTAGATATTACAGCAATACAAATAAAGAATGAGTTCACAACAGTACCTAAGTGGTGATTTATTTTCTTATACTAACGGAGCTTACGAGTTTTCTGTTAAGTTTTGTGTTGTGAAGTTTTAAAGTTTTGGGTAAAGATTCGATGGACTATTGAATAAGGAGTGGAAAGATCCTAAGATTGGGGATGCCCAAGGCACCCCAAGGTAATATTAAAGGACAAGCAAGAGCCTAATCTTGGGGATGCCCCGGATGGCATCCCCTCTTTCGTCTTCATTCATCGGTAACTTTACTTGGAGCTATATTTTTATTCACAACATGATATGTGTTTTTCTTGAAGCATCATTTTATTTTATTTAGTTTTGCTTGATGTTTGAATAATATCCCAAGATCTGAAATTCTTAAATTTTAGAGAGTCTTCACATAGTTGCACAATTATTCGACTACTCATTAATCTTCACTTATATCTTTTGGAGTAGTTTGTCATTGGCTCTAGTGCTTCACTTATAGCTTTTTAGAGCACGACGGTGGTTTTATTTTGAAGAAATTGATGAACTCTCATGCTTCACTTATATTATTTTGAGAGTCTTAAACAGCATGGTAATTTGCTTTGGTTATGAATTTAGTCCTAATATGATGGGCATCCAAAAGGGATATAATAAAAACTTTCATATAAAGTGCGTTGAATACTATGAGAAGTTTCATTCTTTATGATTGTTTTGAGATATGAAGATGGTGATATTAGAGTCATTCTAGTGGAGTAATTGTGAATTTGAGAGATACTTGTGTTAAAGTTTGTGATTCCCGTAGCATGCACGTATGGTGAACCGTTATGTGATGAAGTCAGAGCATGATTTATTTTTTGATTGTCTTCCTTATGAATGGTGGTCGGGGACGAGCGATGGTCTTTTCCTACCAATCTATCCCCCTAGGAGCATGTGCGTAGTACTTTGTTTTGATAACTAATAAGTTTTTTCAATAAGTATGTGAGTTCTTTATGACTAATGTTGAGTTCCTGTATTATATGCACTCTCACCCTTCCACCATTGCTAGCCTCTCTTGTGCCCCGCAACTTTCGCCGGTACCATACACCCACCATATACCTTCCTCAAAATAGCCACCATACCTACCTATTATGGCATTTCCATAGCCATTCCGAGATATATTGCTATGCAACTTTCCACTGTTCCGTTTATTATGACACACACCATCACTATTGTCATATTGCTTTGCATGATCATGTAGTTGACATCGTATTTTTGCCAATGCCACCGTTCATAATTCTTTCATACATGTCACTCTTGATTCATTGCACATACCGGTACACTGCCGGAGGCATTCATATAGAGTCATATTTTGTTCTAAGTATCGAGTTCTAACTCTTGAGTTGTAAGTAAATAAAAGTGTGATGATCATCATTATTAGAGCATTGTCCCAGTGAGGAAAGGATGATGGAGACTATGATTCCCCCACAAGTCGGGATGAGACTCCGGACGAAAAATAAAATAAAATAAAAAAGAGGCAAAAAAAAAGGAAGAGAAGGTAAAAAACAAAAAATGAGAGAAAAAGAGAGAAGGGGCAATGCTACTATCCTTTTACCACACTTGTGCTTCAAAGTATCACCATGATCTTCATGATAGAGAGTCTCTTATGTTGTCACTTTCATATACTAGTGGGAATCTTTCATTATAGAACTTGTCTTGTATATTCCAATGACGGGCTTCCTCAAATGCCCTAGTTCTTCGTGAGAAAGCAAGTTGGATGCACACCCACTTAGTTTCTTTTGTTGAGCTTTAATACATTTATAGCTCTAGTGCATCCGTTGCATGGCAATCCCTACTCCTCGCATTGACATCAATTGATGGGCATCTCCATAGCCCGTTGATACGCCTAGTTTATGTGAGACTATCTTCTCCTTTTTGTCTTCTCCACAATCACCATTCTATTCCACCTATATTTATATGTCCATGGCTCACGCTCATGTATTGCGTGAAGATTGAAAAGGCTAGAGAACATCAAAAGTATGAAAAAATTGCTTGGCTTGTCATCGGGGTTGTGCATGATTGGAATATTTTGTGTGATGAAGATGGAGCATAGCCAGACTATATGAATTTGTAGGGATAAACATTCTTTGGCCATGTTATTTTGAGAAGACATAATTGCTTTGTTAGTATGCTTGAAGTATTATTGTTTTTATGCTAATATTAAATTTTTTTTGAATCTTATGGATCTAAATATTCTTGCCAGAATAAAGAAGATTACATTGAAAATTAACCCAGACTGACGTTGTTTTTAGCAGAACTACCGTGGTGTTGTTTTTGTGCAGAAATAAAAGTTCTCGGAATGCGCTGAAAATCAACGGAGATTTTTTCTGGAAAATATAACAAATACTGGAACGAAGAGTTACCGAAGGGGAGTCCGGTGGGCCCCACGAGGGTGGAGGGCGCGCCCCCTGCCTCGTGGACTCCCTGTGGGCCCCCCCTGACTTGTTCTCGACGCCAACCTCTCCTATAAACCCCCAAACTTCCAGAACTTAACCTAGATCGGGAGTTCCGTCGCCGCAAGCCTCTGTAGCCACCAAAAACTAATCGGGACCCTGTTCCGGCACCCTGCCGGAGGGGGGATCCATCACCGGTGGCCATCTTCATCATCTCGACGCTCTCCACGACGAGGAGGGAGTAGTTCACACTTGGGGCTGAGGGTATTTTCGGTGTCAAAACCGACAGATCTCAGGTAGGGGGTCCCAAGTTTTTTGTCATGGATCGATGGGTAACAGGAGATAGGGGAGACGATGTTTTACCCAGGTTCGGGCCCTCTGTATGGAGGTAACACCCTACTTCCTGCTTGATTGATCTTGATGAATATGGGGTTACAAGAGTTGATCTACCTCGAGATCATATGTTGTGGTCTAAGACCAGAGGGTATGATGAGTAATGTCATAATCATCTATTGACTAGCCTAGCCTCGGCTTATATAACATACCAGAGGCATAGGATAACAAGAGTCCTAGTCTAATACGCCGGTGGAGAGGAGTCCTTGTCTTGATCACCAAGTCTTGTGGAATCTTCCTTGTGTATACTTCGCTGTCCGAACTGGCCCATGAGCAAACAGCCATGGGGGTCCTCGGCCCAATCCAACTGATCGGGATACGACATGGTGAGTACCCCCTAGTCCAGGACACGTCAGTAGCCCCCTGAACCGGTCTTCAAGTTGGGGACGCTCCTCAATTCTTCCGAATTATTCTTCATCTTCAGTCGTCGGTCTTGAAAACTGGTTCAACAAATCATCTCATCTTCGATCTTGAGGATCGCCAAAGTGAATCCGAAGAGTTTAAACGTCGGGTATCCAAGGAGCCCCTTTAAGTTTCCGGCCTTTATCAATGCCTTGTTTTTTTATGCCACACCGCGGGTTTGAAGTTGTTCCCAGGCAGCAGTGTCCTCTTGCGTCCGAGCTCCAACGCCGAACTGTATTCGAGGTATCTTTTGCAGCCGAGCACCAAAGCCGGACCGCTTCCGAGCTTTGGTGTCTACTACGCAACCTTCTTCTTGTAGACGTTGTTGGGCCTCCAAGTGCAGAGGTTTGTAGGACAGTAGCAAATTTCCCTCAAGTGGATGACCTAAGGTTTATCAATCCGTGGGAGGCGTAGGATGAAGATGGCCTCTCTCAAACAACCCAGCAACCAAATAACAAAGAGTCACTTGTGTCCCCAACACAGCCAATACAATGGTAAATTGTATAGGTGCACTAGTTCGGCGAAGAGATGGTGATACAAGTGCAATATGGATGATAGATATAGGTTTTTGTAATCTGAAAATATAAAAACAGCAAGGTAGCAAGTGATAAAAGTGAGCGTAAACGGTATTGCAATGCTAGGAAACAAGGCCTAGGGTTCATACTTTCACTAGTGCAAGTTCTCTCAACAATAATAACATAATTGGATCACATAACTATCCCTCAACATGCAACAAAAAGTCACTCCAAAGTCACTAATATCGGAGAACAAACGAAGAGATTATGGTAGGGTACGAAACCACCTCAAAGTTATTCTTTCCAATCAATCCGTTGGGCTATTCCTATAAGTGTCACAAAAAGCCCTAGAGTTCTTACTAGAATAACACCTTAAGACACAAATCAACCAAAACCCTAATGTCACCTAGATACTCCAATGTCACCTCAAGTATCCGTGGGTATGATTATACGATATGCGTCACACAATCTCAGATTCATCTATTCAGCCAACACAAAGAACCTCAAAGAGTGCCCCAAAGTCTCTACCGGAGAGTCAAGACGAAAACGTGTGCCAACCCCTATGCATAGGTTCATGGGCGGAACCCGCAAGTTGATCACCAAAACATACATCAAGTGAATCACGTGATATCCCATTGTCACCACAGATACTCACGACAAGACATACATCAAGTGTTCTCAAATCATTAAAGACTCAATCCGTTAAGATAACTTCAAAGGCAAAACTCAATCCATTACAAGAGAGTAGAGGGGGAGAAACATCATAAGATCCAACTATAATAGCAAAGCTCGCGATACATCAAGATCGTGCCAAATCAAGAACACGAGAGAGAGAGAGATCAAACACATAGCTACTGGTACATACCCTCAACCCCGAGGGTGAACTACTCCCTCCTCGTTATGGAGAGCGCCGGGATGATGAAGATGGCCACCGGTGAGGGATCCACCACTCCGGCAGGGTGCCGGAACAAGGTCCCGATTGGCTTTTGGTGGCTACAGAGGCTTGCGGCGGCGGAACTCCCGATCTATTATGTTCCCCGATCGTTTTAGGGTATATGGATATATAGGCAGAAGAAATACGTCAGCGGAGCCACGAGGGGCCCACGAGGGTGGAGGGCGCGCCCCCTGCCTCGTGCCTTCCTCGTTGATTTCTTGACGTCGACTCCAAGTCCCTCGGGTTGCTTTCTTTCGAAAAATAACTTCTCCAGAAGGTTTCATTCTGTTTCGACTACGTTTGATATTCCTTTTCTTCGAAACACTGAAACAAGGGAAAAAAGCAGAACTGCACTTTGGGCTCGGGTCAATAGGTTAGTCCCAAAAATAATATAAAAGTGTTTAATAAAGCCCATAAACATCCAAATCAGATAATATAATAGCATGGAACAATCAAAAAATTATAGATACGTTGGAGAGTATCAGCATCCCCAAGCTTAATTCCTGCTCGTCCTCGAGTAGGTAAATGATAAAAATAGAATTTTTTATGTGGAATGCTACCTAACATATTTATCAATATAATCTTCTTTATTGTGGCAGGAATATTCAGATCCGAAAGATTCAAGATAAAAGTTCAATATTGACATAAAATAATAATACTTCAAGCATACCGACTAAGGAATTATGTCCTCTCAAAATAACATGGCCAAAGAAAGTTCATCCCTACAAAATCATATAGTTTAGTCATGCTCCATTTTCGTCACACAAGAATGCTCTCATCATGCACAACCCCGATGACATGCCAAGCAATTGTTTCATACTTTAGTAATCTCAAACCTTTTCAACCTTCACGCGATACATGAGCGTGAGCCATGGATATAGCACTATGGGTGGAATAGAATATAATGATGGGGGTTATGCGGAGAAGACAAAAGGGAAAGTCTCACATCAACGAGGCTAATCAATGAGCTATGGAGATGCCGATCGATTGATGTTAATGCGAGGAGTAGGGATTGCCATGCAATGGATGCTCTAGAGCTATAAATATATGAAAGCTCAACAAAAGAAACTAAGTGGATGTGCATCCAACTTGCTTGCTCACGAAGACCTAGGGCACTTGAGGAGTCCCATTGTTGGAATATACAAGCCAAGTTCTATAATGAAAAATTCCCACTAGTATATGAAAGTGACAAAACAAGAGACTCTCTATCATGAAGATTATGGTGCTACTTTGAAGCACAAGTGTGGTAAAAGGATAGTAACATTGTCCCTTCTCTCTTTTTCTCTGTTTTTTTGGGCCTTCTATTTTTCTATGGCCTTTCTCTTTTTTTATGGCCTTTCTCCCTTTTTTTATTCCTCACTTGGGACAATGCTCTAGAAAATGATGATCATCACACTTCCATTTATTTACAACTCAATGATTACAACTCGATACTAGAACAAAGAATGACTCTATATGAATGCCTCCGGCGGTGTACCGGGATATGCAATGAATCAAGAGTGACATGTATGAAAGAATTATGAATGGTGGCTTTGCCACAAATACTATGTCAACTACATGATCATGCAAAGAAATATGACAATGATGAAGCGTGTCATAGTAAACGAAACGGTGGAAAGTTGCATGGCAATATATCTCGGAATGGCTATGGAAATGCCATAATAGGTAGGTATTGTAGCTGTTTTGAGGAAGATATAAGGAGGTTTATGTGTGAAAGAGCGTATCATATCACGGGGTTTGGATGCACCGGCGAGGTTTGCACCAACTCTCAAGGTGAGAAAGGGCAATGCATGGTACCGAAGAGGCTAGCAATGATGGAAGGGTGAGAGTGCGTATAATCCATGGACTCAACATTAGTCATAAAGAACTCACATACTTATTGCAAAAATCTACAAGTCATCAAAAACAAAGCACTACGCACATGCTCCTAGGGGGATAGATTGGTAGGAAAAGACCATCGCTCGTCCCCGACCGCCACTCATAAGGAGGACACTCAAAGAACACCTCATGTTTCAAATTTGTTACATAACGTTTACCATACGTGCATGCTACGGGACTTGCAAACTTCAACACAAGTATTTCTCAAATTCACAACTACTCAACTAGCACAACTGTAATATCACTACCTCCATATCTCAAAACAATCATCAAGTATCAAACTTCTCTTAGTATTCAATGCACTTATATGAAAGTTTTTATTATACCCATCTTGGATGCCCATCATATTAGGACTAGTTTCATAACCAAAGCAAACTAACATGTTGTTCTAAAGACTCTCAAAATAATATAAGTGAAGCATGAGAGTTCATATATTTCTTCAAAAATAAAACCACCGTCGTTCTCTAAAAGGATATAAGTGAAGCACTAGAGCAAATGACATACTACTCCGAAAGATATAAGTGGAGATCAACGAGTAGTCGAGTAATTATACAATTGTGTGAAGACCTTCTTCTTGTAGACGTTGTTGGGCCTCAAGTACAGAGGTTTGTAGGACAGTAGCAAATTTCCCTCAAGTGAATGACCTAAGGTTTATCAATCCGTGGGAGGCGTAGGATGAAGATGGCCTCTCTCAAGCAACCCTGCAACCAAATACAAAGAGTCTCTTGTGTCCCCAACACACCCAATACAATGGTAAATTGTATAGGTGCACTAGTTCGGCGAAGAGATGGTGATACAAGTGCAATATGGATGATAGATATAGGTTTTTGTAATCTGAAAATATAAAAACAGCAAGGTAGCAAGTGATAAAAGTGAGCGTAAACAGTATTGCAATGCTAGGAAACAAGGCCTAGGGTTCATACTTTCACTAGTGCAAGTTCTCTCAACAATAATAACATAATTGGATCACATAACTATCCCTCAACATGCAACAAAAAGTCACTCCAAAGTCACTAATATCCGAGAACAAACGAAGAGATTATGGTAGGGAACGAAACCACCTCAAAGTTATTCTTTCCAATCAATCCGTTGGGCTATTCCTATAAGTGTCACAAAAAGCCCTAGAGTTCTTACTAGAATAACACCTTAAGACACAAATCAACCAAAACCCTAATGTCACCTAGATACTCCAATGTCACCTCAAGTATCCGTGGGTATGATTATACGATATGCGTCACACAATCTCAGATTCATCTATTCAGCCAACACAAAGAACCTCAAAGAGTGCCCCAAAGTCTCTACCGGAGAGTCAAGACGAAAACGTGTGCCAACCCCTATGCATAGGTTCATGGGCGGAACCCGCAAGTTGATCACCAAAACATACATCAAGTGAATCACGTGATATCCCATTGCCACCACAGATACTCACGGCAAGACATACATCAAGTGTTCTCAAATCATTAAAGACTCAATCCATTAAGATAACTTCAAAGGCAAAACTCAATCCATTACAAGAGAGTAGAGGGGGAGAAACATCATAAGATCCAACTATAATAGCAAAGCTCGCGATACATCAAGATCGTGCCAAATCAAGAACACGAGAGAGAGAGAGAGATCAAACACATAGCTACTGGTACATACCCTCAACCCCGAGGGTGAACTACTCCCTCCTCGTTATGGAGAGCGCCGGGATGATGAAGATGGCCACCGGTGAGGGATCCACCACTCCGGCAGGGTGCCGGAACTGGGTCCCGATTGGCTTTTGATGGCTACAGGGGCTTGCGGCGGCGGAACTCCCGATCTATTATGTTCCCCGATCGTTTTAGGGTATATGGATATATAGGCAGAAGAAATACGTCAGCGGAGCCACGAGGGGCCCACGAGGGTGGAGGGCGCGCCCCCTGCCTCGTGCCTTCCTCGTTGATTTCTTGACGTGGACTCTAAGTCCCCCGGGTTGCTTTCTTTCCAAAAATAACTTCTCCAGAAGGTTTCATTCTGTTTCGACTACGTTTGATATTCCTTTTCTTGAAACATCAAACAAGGGAAAAACAGAAGGCTGCACTGGGCTCGGGTCAATAGGTTAGTCCCAAAAATAATATAAAAGTGTTTAATAAAGCCCATAAACATCCAAATCAGATAATATAATAGCATGGAACAATCAAAAAATTATAGATACGTTGGAGAGTATCAGCATCCCCAAGCTTAATTCCTGCTCGTCCTCGAGTAGGTAAATGATAAAAATAGAATTTTTTATGTGGAATGCTACCTAACATATTTATCAATATAATCTTCTTTATTGTGGCAGGAATATTCAGATCCGAAAGATTCAAGATAAAAGTTCAATATTGACATAAAAATAATAATACTTCAAGCATACTAACTAAGGAATTATGTCCTCTCAAAATAACATGGCCAAAGAAAGTTCATCCCTACAAAATCATATAGTTTAGTCATGCTCCATTTTCGTCACACAAGAATGCTCTCATCATGCACAACCCCGATGACATGCCAAGCAATTGTTTCATACTTTAGTAATCTCAAACCTTTTCAACCTTCACGCGATACATGAGCGTGAGCCATGGATATAGCACTATGGGTGGAATAGAATATAATGATGGGGGTTATGCGGAGAAGACAAAAGGGAAAGTCTCACATCAACGAGGCTAATCAATGAGCTATGGAGATGCCGATCGATTAATGCCAGGAGTAGGGATTGCCATGCAATGGATGCTCTAGAGCTATAAATATATGGAAGCTCAACAAAAGAAACTAAGTGGATGTGCATCCAACTTGCTTGCTCACGAAGACCTAGGGCACTTGAGGAGTCCCATTGTTGGAATATACAAGCCAAGTTCTATAATGAAAAATTCCCACTAGTATATGAAAGTGACAAAACAAGAGACTCTCTATCATGAAGATTATGGTGCTACTTTGAAGCACAGGTGTGGTAAAAGGATAGTAACATTGTCCCTTCTCTCTTTTTCTCTGTTTTTTTTGGGCCTTCTATTTTTCTATGGCCTTTCTCTTTTTTTATGGCCTTTCTCCCTTTTTTTATTCCTCACTTGGGACAATGCTCTAGAAAATGATGATCATCACACTTCCATTTATTTACAACTCAATGATTACAACTCGATACTAGAACAAAGAATGACTCTATATGAATGCCTCCGTGATGTACCGGATATGCAATGAATCAAGAGTGACATGTATGAAAGAATTATGAATGGTGGCTTTGCCACAAATACTATGTCAACTACATGATCATGCAAAGAAATATGACAATGATGAAGCGTGTCATAGTAAACGAAACGGTGGAAAGTTGCATGGCAATATATCTCGAATGGCTATGGAAATGCCATAATAGGTAGGTATTGTGGCTGTTTTGAGGAAGATATAAGGAGGTTTATGTGTGAAAGAGCGTATCATATCACGGGTTTGATGCACCGCGAGGTTTGCACCAACTCTCAAGGTGAGAAAGGGCAATGCACGTGCATCAAGAGGCTAGCAATGATGGAAGGGTGAGAGGCGATAATCCATGGACTCAACATTAGTCATAAAGAACTCACATACTTATTGCAAAAATCTACAAGTCATCAAAAACAAAGCACTACGCACATGCTCCTAGGGGGATAGATTGGTAGGAAAAGACCATCACTCGTCCCCGACCGCCACTCATAAGGAGGACACTCAAAGAACACCTCATGTTTCAAATTTGTTACATAACGTTTACCATACGTGCATGCTACGGGACTTGCAAACTTCAACACAAGTATTTCTAAAATTCACAACTACTCAACTAGCACAACTGTAATATCACTACCTCCATATCTCAAAACAATCATCAAGTATCAAACTTCTCTTAGTATTCAATGCACTTATATGAAAGTTTTTATTATACCCATCTTGGATGCCCATCATATTAGGACTAGTTTCATAACCAAAGCAAACTAACATGTTGTTCTAAAGACTCTCAAAATAATATAAGTGAAGCATGAGAGTTCATATATTTCTTCAAAAATAAAACCACCGTTGTTCTCTAAAAGGATATAAGTGAAGCACTAGAGCAAATGACATACTACTCCGAAAGATATAAGTGGAGATCAACGAGTAGTCGAGTAATTATACAATTGTGTGAAGACCTTCTTCTTGTAGACGTTGTTGGGCCTCAAGTACAGAGGTTTGTAGGACAGTAGCAAATTTCCCTCAAGTGAATGACCTAAGGTTTATCAATCCGTGGGAGGCGTAGGATGAAGATGGTCTCTCTCAAGCAACCCTGCAACCAAATACAAAGAGTCTCTTGTGTCCCCAACACACCCAATACAATGGTAAATTGTATAGGTGCACTAGTTCGGCGAAGAGATGGTGATACCAAAGGCAATAGGGATGATAGATATAGGTTTTATAATCTGAAAATATAAAACAGCAAGGTAGCAAGTTTATAAAAGTGAGCGTAAACGGTATTGCAATGCTAGGAAACAAGGCCTAGGGTTCATACTTTCACTAGTGCAAGTTCTCTCGACAATAATAACATAATTGGATCACATAACTATCCCTCAACATGCAACAAAAAGTCACTCCAAAGTCACTAATAGCAGAGAACAAACGAAGAGATTATGGTAGGGTACGAAACCACCTGAAAGTTATTCTTTCCAATCAATCCGTTGGGCTATTCCTATACGTGTCACAAACAGCCCTAGAGTTCATACTAGAATAACACCTTAAGACACAAATCAACCAAAACCCTAATGTCACCTAGATACTCCAATGTCACCTCAAGTATCTGTGGGTATGATTATACGATATGCGTCACACAATCTCAAATTCATCTATTAAGCCAACACATGGAACCTCAAAGAGTGCCCCAAAGTCTCTACCGGAGAGTCAAGACGAAAACGTGTGCCAACCCCTATGCATAGGTTCATGGGTGGAACCCACAAGTTGATCACAAAAACATACATCAAGTGAATCACGTGATATCCCATTGTCACCACAGATACTCACGGCAAGACATACATCAAGTGTTCTCAAATCATTAAAGACTCAGTCCGATAAGATAACTTGAAAGGGAAAACTCAATCCATTACAAGAGAGTAGAGGGGGAGAAACACCATAAGATCCAACTATAATAGCAAAGCTTGCGATATATCAAGATCGTGCCAAATCAAGAACACGAGAGAGAGAGAGAGATCAAACACATAGCTACTGGTACATACCCTCAGCCCCGAGGGTGAACTACTCCCTCCTCGCCACGGAGAGCGCCGGATGATGAAGATGGCCATCGGTGAGGATCCCTCCGGCAGGATGCTTAACAGGTCCCATTGGTTTTAGTGGCTACAAAGGCTTGCGGCGGCGGAACTCCCAATCAATTATGTTCCCCGATCGTTTTAGGGTATATGGATATATATATAGGCGGCAGAAATACGTCAGGGAAGCCACGAGGGGCCCATGAGGGTGGAGGGCGTGCCCAGGGGGTGGGCGCGCCCCCCTGCCTCGTGCCTTCCTCGTTGCTTTCTTGACGTGGACTCCAAGTCCCCCGGGTTGCTTTCTTTCCAAAAATAACTTCTCTAGAAGGTTTCATTCCATTTCGACTCCGTTTGATATTCCTTTTCTTCGAAACACTGAAACAAGGGAAAAAACAGGAACTGGCACTAGGATCTGGGTCAATAGGTTAGTCCCAAAAATAATACAAAAGTGTTTAATAAAGCCCATAAACATCCAAAACAGATAATATAATAGCATGAACAATGAAAAATTATAGATACGTTGGAGACGTGTCAAGCTCCAACGCTGGAATGTATCTGAGCTCCAATGTCGGACTGCATCCGAAGAGTATTGTTACAGCCGAGCTCCAACACCGAACTGCATCCGAGCTCCAGCGCCGGACTGTATCCGAGCTCCAATGCTGGACTATGTCCAAGCTCCAACGCCGGACTATATCCGAGGTGTCATAGATCACCTTGGTTAAAAAAGTTGAAGGAGTTTAGCCGAGCTTAAAGCCGGAAATGCCCTCTATGGAGCCAGCCACTGGCGCCCGAGCTTTATGCCGGACAGCTACCGGGGTGGTGCACCACCCCGACTGCGGGCCGATTTTTTTTGTTAATATTTTTGATTGGTGCAATTTATTCTCTGCCGAGATATATAGCCAGTAGCCCTCAGGGTGTTTATCAGTCTAAAACCCGAGATGCACCTGAAGGATGACATAAGACCGCTGATCCCAGTAGCCCCCGAGACTCAGGTTGATTCGCAAAATCGGCCTGAGGATCAACTCCTAGCTCAGCAGAATACTTCGGGACAAAAAAAGTGGTGCGCAAAGTCCTCGAGACTCAGGTTGGGTGCGGCCGACCAACCTGAGGATCATAATCTCCTCGAAAACTATATTGCACTTAAATTTTCTGCACTGAATTGTCAATGCAGTAGCCCCCGAGACACTGGTCGGATGGCAACACCAGATCAGCGGATCGATGTGCCCCTTTAATATTAAATAATGAGCGCAAAGGCCAGTAGCCCCCGAGCCTTAATGCGGGCACGGGTGACCGAATTAAGGATCAATATCCAGAGTAAAATCACAAATTATGTGTAATGATTCTAGGTATCCAAGTACTTTACATCATTAATGCTCGGATTCGCATTGTACAAAACTTGTTGACCGACCATCGACTTCCACCTCCTCGGCAAGTAGCCGAGGAGTGTTTGTCCTACTTTATAAAGCCTTTATGAGGGCGAAGATTTGCGACAAACAAGGAAATCCGGCCATACGGTTTTATAAACAAAGGTACGCAGAGAGATATGTTATATCACTGCTTAACCTAAGAAATGTCTTTCGAAGAAAAAATGTCTCGCTATCAGTTCCTTTATTTGGTTTGTTATGCTAAGCATGATCATGAAACCTCACCTCCGATCAATGTGGGAGAAAAATATTAAGGATTTAGTTCAAGGAAAGTTTCCGAACTATGTGGTCTAAATGAACCAAAATTTTCACTCCCGTCGTTGCCGACCAATTATATTCTTTAAGATGGCTCTCTTTCGGCTTCTCCCAGTCTGAGGTACTAACACGGATGACTCGGATGTAACAATCACAGAGGTTCTCCCTTTACCTCCTAGCCAAACAATCGGGAACGTAGGGGTAATCACAGGAGCCAGGCAACCCAGCTTGGCCAAAATCTTAAGTCAAATTGATGCATATTTATGGCTTTATAACGATAATTACGAAAGGCATCGCTTGTATAATGAATACAACACTGATGATATATGTTTATTTTGACTCTGTTGCGACCGTTTATCATTTGAAAGTGGCCCATCGTCGGCTTCTACCCCTTTCTAGATACTACGCGGGGTGTTTCCGCAATAACAAGACAACCCTTAGCCAACGTCTTGGTGCCTGAAGGTGGTTGTGTTAACGGAAACAAGGCAATTAGATATGCGGGCTTTATAACTTTCACTTAGTCATAGGAGCTTAAAGTTGGGAGGCTAGTTACTAGTCCCCGTTTAGTGTTCGGTGACACCCGAGGTCAAGCCGTATACACTTCGGCCAATGTTATGAACGGCCCATCATTTAACACAGTCATCGGATCGCCGACCAGTTTACACTTATTGTGACAGTCAGTTTCCTGCTTTCTCCACTAAGGTTCCTAACCATGCGATCTGGAAGCACAATCGCAGTGGTTCTCCCTTTGCACACCTATTCGAACAAAGCAGAACGTAGGAGGCAAGCACAGGAGCCGGGCAACCCAACTATTGACCGAAGACACAATTCGAAACCGATGCATATATAGCAATATCCGAGAATGATTTTGCCGAATCTCTAAAGGTGCCCGGTGTTGCACTGTGAGACTTATGCTAGAAACACACAAATAGTTTAAAAGTGCCATAGGCTTGGAAAACCAAAAAACTTCAGTAAAAACTTGACTTCCGAACTAGATCAAGTGTTCGGTGCCAATCCAAAATTGGTCTCAAAAAAATTGTGCTTCTGTCGTGCATTAATATGACACATCCGTTCTCGAGACCTCAAGCGGGTCAGCCCACGGCTGCAACCTCCTATCCCGAAGGCGGAGTACTACTCGTTAGGCCAGTTTAGCGAACTAAACTCGAACGGCTTTGAGAGAGAAAACTAGGCTCCCCGGCTATTGACCACACACTCGCGTCAAAAAAATGAGTGATAGAAAAAGATTTTGCAACGACCAAGAAGAAAATACTTATTATAAAACTGCTCATGTAAATTTATGAGCCCCCAAGTGACTTGGGTAAAAGAATTTTATGTATAATGATTGTATGTACCGAATTACTTATATCATATCTGTGTTCACCCAAACTTTGAACGCGTCTTAACCGACCGTCGGCTTCTCCCTCTTCGGTCAAGGGCCAAAAAGTGTTATGTACTCCACCTGTCGAGAATATTGATGGTGTTTTCCATAACCAGGCAATCAGGCCATAAGGTTGTAACAGACAAAGCGCGCTCAGGGAACTTATGCTATATTACCGACGAAGTGTAAGAAGCATCTTCGAAGAAAATAGTACCCCCACCGATACCTTTCTTTCGTTGCTCATTGTTACTATGAGACTTGTGTAATAGATTTTTTGTACTCATGAGTTCCGTTGTGTGCCGACCATGATTGAAAACAATAAGAGCGCTAGCTTTCAGCTTCACCCAGTCTGAGGTCCGAGCTCGGATGACCCGATCGTGACAATCGCAGAGGTGCTCCCTTTACTCCCTAGCCGAACAGTCGGGAATGTAGGGGTAAACACAGGAGCAAGGCAACCCAGCTTGCGGAACACTTAAGTCAACATGGTGCATATTGTGGCGCAATACACGAATAAGGAACGAAGCCATACAAGTATAATCATATGCAAGAGGAAAGGCTTCATAAAGGAAGCCCCCAAGTAAACTGGGTATTTGAATTTGCGTGTCACAAACAAGGTTTTGACAAGGAAGTTTTTCACAAACAACTTTTTTCCAAAAAAATTATAATGCTTGGTCGAACCGAACAAAATTTAAAAATGAAAGTTTTTGAGCATGAAAGCGACTTAGCTGGTTAATGTGCTCGGTGTTGATGACGCGATTCAGGCTTGGGACGGGACGAAGACGCCCATTGATCTGTGACATATCTGACAAGGTTCGTAGTCCTCGGCATGGCCGAGGTCCCAGCCCCCAAGCCCGAGGTGTCCGAGCAAGGAGTTTGGCACTCCGAAGTGGTGACATAGCACGGCCAATGCAGGCCGGCAGAGTGACGCCGAAGTCCCCGGCATGGGTTAATGAAGTGTTGACGAAGCCCCCCATCCAGCCAAGGTGACATGGTATGTCAGTACGCCGAGGTGACAACACTGCTCGACCCGAATCATTTACCTGTGCACAAAAAATAGTGCACACCGGAGATAATAGTAATAATAATAATAAATTCAAAAATTGTTGCATAATAAATAATTTATGCAAAGTGAGTAATAAAAGAAATATGACATGTGCGCTGAACGCTCGATGAGGTAGAGCTCTCTCGGTGATGCTGAAGTCCCTGAGGCAACCGAACACGTTGGTATGGCAACACGACCAACAAGATGATCACGCCAGCCGATTTGCGCCTATTGGGACGACGGCGTCGGCTTGCCGAAGAGACCACGTGACGCAGTCGAAGTCCATTACTTGCACATGTAAAATAGTGCAGGCCAATAATAATAATATAAATATATAAAAATCCTCGCGTAATTAATTTACGCAAGATAATTTATTTAAAGATGTGTGGCCTGGTGCCGAAGTCAATGTCGATGCAGGGCATCGGCGTGATGCGGTAAAGGCGTGGCAAAGCCTAAATTCACAGGTCTGTCCGAGTTCTAGATGCGGCATTCGCCGAACTATGTACGGAAACTGACCGAACCACCACGCGACCGTCGTTAATGCGACCGCCATTTGATAGACCTGTGTACAGATGATGGAACAAACCAGAGTAATAATTCCTTGGGAAAAATAAACCCAAACAAGCACAAATTGCTAGGATTAATAGCACCTGATTTATTTGTTGTAGCAGTCCAAAGAAAAGTGACTCCCAAGATTGGGACTCGATCTGTATACCCATTGCCTGATGGGCGATGAAGCGACACCACGATGCTGGCAAAGGTTGGCTTGCCGAGGCAAAGCCCCTGGTCCAGCTAACGTGACGAAGCTGGTCGGCCGGTCACGCCGAAGTCTCCGGAGTAGGTTGATGAAGAGATGGTGAAGCCCCTGGTCTAGCCGAGGTGACGGAGCGGGTCGGTAAGGAGACGTTGCAGCTTCCATGTCAGCCGAGGTATTGAAGCAGTTCGGCGTGATGGACATCGGCTTGAAGAAGCAACAATGCGGCCATGCCGACGCAGGTCGTAACTTGTGACGCGGTCAATGCTAGCTTGATGTAGTGACCGTGCGGTGATGCCGGTGGGCCCACTCCGTGTAATCCGTGGGGCGGCGATGTTGATGATGATTTATCCTTCGCGATACCAAACAATTGTTCGGCTTGCCGACATGATGAGCCGGAAAAGCTGAGATCGGCTCAACAAAGCGACGACGTGTCTAGAGCAGGTCGGCAGCCGTGGAGCAACGTTGTCGGGATGGTTTAACACCGGCGCGATGGTGAAGATTATATTGGAAAAGACTTTAAAATTAGCGGGATGTGTTTGGGAACAAAACACAATACCCCATACAAAACTTCCTTCAAAAAGGATATCCGAAATCCCGTTCATAAAAAAGATGAACTCGGGTCGGATTCGTTCTCGCGCAGAAAACAGATCTGAAAAGTGATGCACTAATCGGAAGGTTCCTGGAGTTTGGACGGTCGGATCGAGCTGAAATTTTGAGGGGTGGTAGATATGGGAATTCCGCAGTAGATGAATGGTTGGATCTTCCCAAGGACCTCCGAGCTGGGCTCTGGAGACCACGCCCTAAACTCGTCCAGATTCCCGTCCAGATTTGACACGGCTCTAGTATATCGTAGATTGCCAGAGATTCCTCCATCGGAACTCAACGAAATTTTCCAGGGTTGTTGTAGACTCAATTCCGCACAATTCCACCGAAGGAATCGTTAAAACAACACTCGAGAAGGCGGTGGTGACGGATACAAGTTCGCTGTCCAGAAAAACAGCACGGTCGCCCGAGGGCAATGTTGGCGATGAGCCCCCGAGCTCCATGGATGATTCCTCCATGATCTTGATAGAGATCGGAGTTGATGTTGATGAAGGCCCTCGTCTGAACATGATGTTTGGAGGTAGGTCATAGTCCTCGGTCAAGCCAAGGTGACCAGTCGAGGTGGCGACGATGACGCCGATGTCGCACCTGATCTGTAGGCGAGCCATTGATCCTTTTGTCGACCATACAGCGGAACTCTCAATGAAAGCACCATTGTCGGTGTCAAAACCGGCAGATCTCGAGTAGGCAGTCCCGAGTTGTGTGTCATGGATCGATGGGTAACAGTAGACAGGGGACACGATATTTTACCCAGGTTCGGGCCCTCTCTATCGAGGTAATACCCTACTTCCTGCTTGATTGATCTTGATGAATATGGGGTTACAACAGCTGATCTACCTCGAGATCATATGTTGTGGTCTAAGACCAGAGGGTATGATGAGTAATGTCATAATCTTCTATCGACTAGCCTATCCTCGGCTTATATAACATACCGGAGGCATAGGATAACAAGAGTCCTAGTCGAATACACCGGTGGAGAGGAGTCCTTGTCTTGATCACCAAGTCTTGTGGACTCTTCCTTGTGTATACATCGGCTGTCCGAGTTGGCCCCTGAGCAAATGGCCATGGGGGTCCTCGGCCGAATCCAACTGATTGGGAGACAACGTGGTGAGTACCCCCTAATCCAAGACACCGTCAGGTATGTACCAGTAGCTATGTGTTTGATCTCTCTCTCTCTCTCTCCTGTTCTTGATATGGCACGATCTTGATGTATCACAAGCTTTGCTATTATAGTTGGATCATATGATGTTTCTCCCCCTCTACTCTCTTGTAATGGATTGAGTTTTCCCTTTGAAGTTATCTTATCGGATTAAGTCTTTAAGGATTTGAGAACACTTGATGTATGTCTTGCATGTGCTTATCTGTGGTGAGAATGGGATATTCACGTGATCTACTTGATGTATGTTTTGGTGAACAACTTGCGGGTTTAGTGACCTTGTGAACTTATGCATAGGGGTTGGCACACGTTTTCGTCTTGACTCTCCGGTAGAAACTTTGGGGCACTCTTTGAAGTACTTTGTGTTGGTTTGAATAGATGAATGTGAGATTGTGTGATGCATATCGTATAATCATACCCACGGATACTTGAGGTGACATTGGAGTATCTAGGTGACATTAGGATTTTGGTTGATTTGTGTCTTAAGGTGTTATTCTAGTACGAACTCTAGGATAGATCGAACGGAAAGAATAGCTTCGTGTTATTTTACTACGGACTCTTGAACAGATCGATCAAAAAGGATAACTTTGAGGTGTTTTCGTACCCTACAATAATCTCTTCGTTTGTTCTCCGCTATTAGTGACTTTGGAGTGACTCTTTGTTGCATCACTACAAAAAAAATACACTTCCGTGATGATACGTGTTTGTCACAGTAGGTCACGTTTTCTGTCATGCATGTACATCCATGACAAATTTATGACAGAATCAAGATAGTCTTACATGTGCTGTTGTAGAAGTGTTCCATGACATTGCCAAAATTATCATCACGGAAGTGTCCACTTCCATGACGATAAATCGCGCGTCACAGAAGTGCTTTCGTCAAGGGTGACCGACACGTGGCATCCACCGTAAGGGAACGCCGTTAAGCTATTGGGTCTGGTTTTGGATCCGATAACCCGTTAACAGCCCGGACCAATGGGGATTTTCCACGTGTAAAATCATCATTGGCCGGAGGAAACACGTGTTGCCTCACCGTTGGGACAGATGTCATCCACTCATTGGACAGGAGGCGCCTATGATAGGTCGACATGTGGCACAACCCAACAGTGGCCCATTCTAGTGAAAAAGGCCGGCCCAGTAAAAAATAACAGGCCGGCCCATATAAGGGCTACTTGTGTCAGGTCCATTTAAGCCCACGGCCCATACGAGATGTGCCAACTCGGCCTGGCAATGGCCCATTAAAGATTTGACGCCATTGCAGCCCATCGTCAGTTCAAGCCCGTTAACTGCCCGCTATATATTTGGGCTCAATATCGGCCCGATGAGATTTCCGCTTGTTAACGGCCCATTCAGTGGATGGGCCAATTTTCATGATGTACATCTTTCGGCCTTAGCGACCCATTTATATATTGGGCTAATTTTAGGCCCGGTGTGTCTTTCAGCCTTTTGACGACCCATAAATCAGTTGGGCCATTTGTAGTAGGACCTGAGTTTCGGCCTTTTACCGACCCATTTAAGTGTTGGGCCAATTTCCGGCCCAGTATATCTTTCAGCCTGCTGACGGCCCATATATCTATTGGGCCATTTGTAGTCGGACCTGAACGTTGGCCTTTTAGCGACCCATTTAAGTGTTGGGCCAATTCCCGGCCCTGTGTGCCTTTCAGCCTGTTAACGGACCATAAATGAGTTGGGCCATTTGTAGTCGGACCTGAGTTTTGGCCTTTTAACGGCCCATGCCCTTGATGGTCCAATACCAGCCCGGTTTCTCTTTCGGCCTGCTAAAGGCCCACAACACAGTTGGGCCATTTACAATATGACCTGACTTTCGGCCTCTTAGTGGCCCATGCTCTTCATGGTCCAGTACAAGCCTGCTGTCTCTTTCGGCCTGCTAAAGGCCCACAGTATAGTTAGGCCATATGTAGCCCGAACTTAGTAACGACCCATTAAATCAATTGGGCCCACCTATTGCCCGCTTCGATGTCAGCCTGTTAACAACCCGGGAGTTAAGGGGGCCGACCATTAACTTTCAGCCTGGTAATGGCCCATTAACTTAATGGGCCCACTAAAGTTCGTACATGTCTTTAGGCCAAACTAGATAATTTGAGCCCATTACGACGAGCAATTATGCACAGGACCAAAACCGATCAAGCAAAGGTACAACATACAAGGAAAAACGTTGCACATCCAGCATATATTACAGGAAATTACATCCACTCGGCAATCAAAGATTGATGCTAGTGCAAATAAATGAACATAACCTAACGATCTACAACGTCACAATCTACAACCTTAGCACGGATGACGCCCATAAGCATGTGGGCAAGTTCTTGCTGCTTTGCTACAGTGTCTCTGAAAACATTGATCAGTTGTTGGGTCGCACGACTCTGCACCTCTGATTCCTCCACCATTTCCATCATTCCTTCAGCCATTAATTGGTTCACAAACATACATTTTTTCGTTGCATTCGAGACAGAGGATACTGAATAGATTCAGATGGCGATTTTGGCAGGCTTGTATTATTGATAGTGGAGAGTGTCTCGACCACTGCATCATAACATAAATTAGGAGGGGAACCAAACAGATTAATCATGAGTTATTGGCATATTACCTGGTGAGGGAGTTCCGGACTAGGGGGTGTCCGGATAGTCGAACTATCATCGTCGGCCGGACTCCAAGACTATGAAGATACAAGATTGAAGACTCCGTCCCGTGTCCGGATGGGACTTTCCTTGGCGTGGAAGGCAAGCTCGGCGATACGGATATGTAGATCTCCTACCATTGTAACCGACTCAGTGTAACCCTAACCCTATCTGGTGTCTATATAAACCGGAGGGTTTTAGTCCGTAGGACGAACAACAATCATACCATAGGCTAGCTTCTAGGGTTTAGCCTCCTTGATCTCGTGGTAGATCCACTCTTGTAACATACATTATCAATATTAATCTAGCAGGATGTAGGGTTTTACCTCCATCAAGAGGGCCTGAACCTGGGTAAAACATCGTGTCCCTTGTCTCCTGTTACCATCCGCCTAGACGCACAGTTCGGGACCCCCTACCCGAGATCCGCCGGTTTTGACACCGACATTGGTGCTTTCATTGAGAGTTCCTCTGTGTCGTCACCGATAGGCCTGATGGCTCCTTCGATCATCAACAACGATGCGGTCCAGGGTGAGACTTTTCTCCCCGGACAGATCTTTGTGTTCGGCGGCTTTGCACTGCGGGCCAATTCGCTTGGTCATCTGGAGTAGATCGAAAGCTACGCCCCTGGCCGTCAGGTCAGATTTGGAAGTTTAAACTATATGGCCGATATCCGCGGAGACTTGATCTTCAACGGATTCGAGCCGCAGCCAAGCGTGCCGCACTGTCTCGATGGGCACGACCTAGCTCTGCAGCCGAACAGAGCCCTGGAGGCCGCAACAGTATCCGCTCTGACCTTTAATCCGGAGCCGGATTCCCCGACCGAGGACGAGTGGTTGGACACCGCCTCGGGGGCTACAATCTCTACGGCGATTGAGCCGAACTCTATCCCTGTCCTTTGCAAAGACCTCGACTCCAGGGTGCCGGACTCCTCTCGACTCGAACCTCCGCGCCTTGCTAATCGAATTCGATTGGGCGCCCGATTATGGAGTTCACGGCGCAGACGTTTTTCAAGACTCGCCTTTGGCGACATCCTGAATTCACTAAAGTCTCTCTTTATCCGGAGAGCCCTGGCCGGACTGCGGTCGGGCGGTTGGGATGCGACGACAAAGAAATTCAAAGCCCACCCACCACCCACTTCATAGCCATCGCCGAAAGCTTACACGACGTGCTCGATTTCGACTCCGAAGACATCGACGGTATGGACGACGATGTAGGAGACAACAATGAACCAGCACCTATAGGATGCTGGACAACCTCATCTCATGATGTATACATGGTGGGTACACCTAAAGGAAATGAAGACGAGGAACAACGGGACGCTACAAAGGATAAATCCCTCGAAAAGCAGCCAAAACGGCAACGTAAACGCCGAACAAAGTCCCGCCTCAACAAAGACCCAGCCATAGAGCCGCTAACAGCAGCGGACAACGAACAAGCTATCGAGCAATCGTCCGAACAAGACAATTTGATAAACAATCTGTCCCGGCGAAGACAACAGTCCGGACGACCTCACGCCGGACAAACCATTGGAGCAAAATAACCTCCGAGAAAAGGCTCACGCCACGCACAGAGCCTGAAAAAAGCAGCGGAAGCTCAAAACAGCGGAAGATACACTCAGGATCAGATGGAGCAAAGTATTCAGCGCCACAGACAAGTACGGCGACGATCGCCGAACAAAGAGCTACCCAAAAGAAAGCTACTGCCTGACCACGAGGAGGCCTTAGAGCCCCACAATTAAAAAGTAAGAAGGCCACCCGGTCGGATGGACGACCTCATGGCAAAAAGAGAGCGCTAATGGCGCCAAGACACAAGCCAATATGCGATCCGCATAAGGATTCACATCAAGAGGATGGCCCAGTTAGGTCCATCTATGGGCCAAGAAAGCAGGCTAGTCAAAGCAATGCAATACGCCAAAATTCCGACGATCACGGCACACCCAAATATAGGGGGGCCGCACACCCCCTATGTTTCATCGATGAGGTGCTGGATCATGAATTTCCAGCGGGATTCAAACCCATAAACATAGAGGCATACGACGGAACAACAGACCCCGGAGTCTGGATCGAGGATTACATCCTCCACATACACATGGCTAGAGGAGACGATCTCCACGCCATAAAATATTTACCCCTTAAACTCAAAGGGCCAGCTCGGCATTGGCTTAAAAGCCTCCCCGAAAATACCATTGGAAGCTGGGGAGAGCTCGAGGATGCATTTTGGGCAAATTTTCAGGGGACTTATGTCCGCCCTCCGGATGCAGACGATCTAAGTCACATAACTCAACAGCCGGGAGAGTCAGCCCGGAAATTCTGGAACAGGTTCCTTACTAAAAAGAACCAAATAGTCGACTGTCCGGACGCCGAAGCCTTAGCAGCTTTCAAACACAACGTCCGAGACGAATGGCTCGCCAGACACCTCGCCAAGAAAAGCCAAGAACAATGGCCGCATTGACAAGCCTCATGACCCGCTTATGCTGGAGAGGACAGCTGGCTGGCTAGATGCAGCACCAACGACCCAAGTACATCCAAATCAGGGATGGAACGGAAATCACGACCGAAAAGATCAGCGCCGAATAAGGAAAATGGCCCAAATAGTACGGCGGTCAACGCCGGATTCAAAAGCTCTCGCCAAACAACAAAACACTTCCCTAAAGGATAATAAAGGACGAGCTATCCAACCTAAACAAGATTTTGGATAGATCGGTCAAATACATGGTACCTCCGGAAGCTCGCAAACCATACCCACAGAGATTGCTGGGTCTTCAAGCAGTCCGCCGACTTAACGCCCGAACACAAGGGGCTCGACACACCAAATGCGAGTGACGTAACTCCAAAAGCAGCACTGAAAACGAAAAACTTTCCCACAGGAGGTTAAAACAGTAAACTCACTTCATGCAATCAAAGGGAAAAACAAAGCGGCGCCCCCTAAAAGGCACGCCGCACACTGGTTGTCAAAACCAATCACCTTCGACCATAAGGACTATTCCGATAATATCCGGAACGCAGGATGGACTGCCTTGATATTGGATCCTATAATCGACGGACTCCAATTTACACATGTCCTCATGGATGGCGGCAGGACATAAACCTGATATATCGTGACACAATCCGCAGGATGGGGATAAACCAACCAAAATTCGCCATAGCAACACCTCCTTTAAAGGAGTACTGCCAGCCCATACGCCTTTGCACGGGCTCCATACTGCTAGAAGTTGTGTTTGGTTCATCCGACAACTTCCGTCGCGAAGGTTACTCTTCCATGTCGCCCGCTTAAAAGTAGCCATCAAGCACTATTGGGACGCCAAGCTTTCCGCTTTAACGTAATACCGCATTATGCATCTCTAACACTTAAAATGCCCGTCCACGCGCATCATCTCATTGAAAGGAAGTATTATGTTACTCGAGCGCGGAAGAAGGGAGACTGCATCGACAGCTCCACAGCTATCCGCTCCACTAGGCAAAGAACCCGCAATAGGTCATTCAAGCCCCGGATACGGCTAGACGAGTCCGGCGCCAACTAGCGGCATACCCCCATACAAGGGGCTGCATGCATGTATAACAAGAGACAATAAAGCTCAAATTTTATTCACTTCTTCGAATCATACTTTGTTTATTTAAATATTAAGTACATCTTTCGCACGATCCTTTAAAACTAAGTTCCTCTCTTTTGCAGATGAACAACGTGCTACACCCGCCCAGGATACGGCACAACGGAGACACAGCGCGTGCGCATAGGGGACCCGCTGCAAGGATTCTTTTCAGATTAAGACCCTCGTAAACCTTTTTTCACTGTCTCTTGTTGATACACATCCCCCCGGTTCCTTAATATAACCGAGGAGGAGGCTGGTGCTTTGGCATTGGCCGCACCAGAATTTTTGCGCGCACCTAGACACTGGGGTTTAGGGCATTATTCTGCCCATTTTCATAAAGACCGAATACCTTATGGAGTATTCGTGTCTCGAAGTTAGGCCTTATATGCATCAGCTCGAATCATGTCTTTGGTCAAATGTTGGGTTTCCGGCCCTGTGTTTTGCTGCCTTACGCTTCGCTTTCACGGCTAACGTGACACCGGAGAACTATCTGCGATTGTGCCCGGTTCGCCGGGCTAGCACCTCAATGAGAAAGCCGAAACTGATCATCATGATATAGCGAGACCACAACCACTGATGAATCATAGGAATGTTTAGAATTCCTCCGCATTAACGAAGGACCGGTTTTCGGTCAGGCACATACGCACCCCAAATTCGGGAGAGTGCGGTGCCCCCAGGGGCTATATAGTAGGCCCGCCCTCGAACTCCTATGGCTAAGTGAAAGGCATTATAGTCCGGTTGCCTGGTTTGCTACGCTATCACCTCCTTAACAGGACCAAGACGTTGGATTAAGAGTGAAAAAGTGCTTCTTTTTGCGAACACCCCCGCACTATGTGCGTGGGGGCTGAAGCCAAGGACTGCCATCTTTCAGGTTATATACACATATACATAAACGGCCGCACATGGTGTAGTTTACTACTTGAACGCACAAGTATAAAAAGCACTCATATTACATTGACACATTGTTTTCGCAAATCATACATGTCATTCCAACATAATATCCTTCGAGCACTGCGTCTCTATTAAACGAGCGCCCGGCAGGACTTCTTCAAAGTAGTGCTCGGCAGGTACTCGGCTTCGTCTCGAGTCTTGGGATGCAACGTCGGTGGCCTTCATCTCTGCCAAAGATGTCTTGACACGGCAAGAGCCATCCGCGCCCTCAATACACGCCGATCGCTTCATTGCGCCGATCTGGCTGCACCGCACTAAGAAACTGTTGTACTACACCAAAATAGTTCTTGGCTGGGTTCCGTCCGCCACAAGTGAGTCAAGACATGCTTCATGGCCAATCCGGACAATCGATTCAGCTCGGCCCATTCGGCCAACCGATCGGTCAGCGGCAGAGGACGCTCTGGACTATGGAATTGCGACCAATATAGCTCTTCCTTCAGGCCCCTTCTTCGCCCCGGAAGTGCTCAACAGCGTCAACAGCGCTCGCCGCCAAGTCCAGATAAGCATCCTCTGAACTCCATAATTTATCCAACGGAGCATACTTTGGATCTGTATATTTCCTCCACAGCAGAAACGGTTTTCCAGCCGCAATTGCCCTGGCCTGACCCAGCTCCTCCTTGGCAGCTCTCAAAGCTGATTGGGCGTTCTTGGATTCAGTGGCGGCCTTCTTTAGGCCCTCTTGTTCCGCTTGACGCTCTTTTTCAAGAACCTCGCAGCGATCGGCAGCATTCCTTAACTTTTGGCCATCTCGCCATCTCCTCTTTGCTTCGGCAAGTGAGCAGCCCGCTCATCTTCTAGCTCTTGGCCGCTTTTAAAGCGCCGCATCGCTCTGGCTTGCTCTTTCGCTCGGGCAAGTTCTGCCCGCAGCTCCTTAACGGCAACGGCACCATCTGCATTAAGCATACACATAGTAAAGACATGGGCGCCAAGCTCCCTTACCAGGTGTCCGATAGAAGTCGCATACCTTGTGACTCGTCAAACCGCTTATTGACCAAAGCGATGTCCGCGTCTGCCTCGCAAGTTGCCGCTTTAGTTCGGCATATTCATCAGTCCGCTGGCCTCCGGACGCTCCGCCACCTGTTTAGAAGCGCGATATGTTAAAATCGAGAATTTGATCTCGCACGTTGTCAATTTTGACAACATACCGAGTCTCGAGGGCTACTATCTATACAGGCGATTTTATATGCATAACTCGCGGAAGGTACATCATTTTTGCGTATTCTCAAATCCCGTCAAGAAGCTTCGACGGCTTCATGCAATCCTCTCTCAAGGATGCAATTCTTTCAATCACCATACCCATTAGAGCACGGTGATCTTCTCGAGATAGCCGCCGCCCGAGCAGATCCTTCAGATCCTCCGATCAAGACACCACTTGGCGCTGGACCTTCCGCCTCGCGGACTTGGGGAACCCTCCGCGACGACACCTCCGGTCGTCCGCTTCACATGAGGGTGCGACAGTGCAAAGGCGTTGCTCTCCATCATCTCCGGAAGAAGATCCTCAAGACGAGCTCTGCGAGAAGGGCCGAGGTCCGAACTACAAGGTACAATTTCGTTATCTTCATAAATAAATACAGGATGTTCCTTATTTACAAGACCCTTCGCTTTACTTACGGCTCATGGAGGGCTGATCCCTTGGGGAAATAGTGCGGCTGGGCTACTTCCCAGCGCGGACTCTCCGACGAAGATTCCTTCCTTTCTTTGAGGCCTTGACCTCCGGATCTTCCAAGCGGTCCTCTTCTCTCCTCGGAAGGTGGGACTCTTAATCCCTCCTTCCTTGATAGCCTCCTTCGCAGAGGCAGATGCTCCCCCACTCCTCCCTTCGCCTTCTTCAAAAGGCGCGACCTTCAACATCTTGGTCAACATGGGATCCGGCGTGGTCTCTGGGAGGGGAGCCGGACACCTTATCAACTTTTCCTTGGCAATCCACTCCTATTCAAGAAACGGCTCCTTTAAAGGGCATATATATATAATAAATGAATGAACGGCTGGTCCGGTTACAGGACTACTTACTTGAGTATCTGGGCGATTGCAGCTTAGTCCTGCATCCTCGGTCAAGTCCGGACACTTCTGTTGTGGTCCGAAGAATAGTTTATACAACTCCACGGGCGTCGTGCCCATAAAATTTTGGAGAGCTCGTGGTCCCTCCGGGTTGAATTCCCACAGGCGGAGGGGGCGACGTTTGCAGGGCTGAAGACGCCGGATCACCATAACCTGCGCCATCGCAACCAGATTGATCCTCTTTCCGGAGGTCTCGACACGGCCTGCAGCAGGGGAACGCCCTGGGCGACCCCCACGAGCCCCTTGTTGACCCATGACATCAGCACCGTGGTGGACTGAGCGAAGGCGGGGCGCCGCCCATTTGGCGCCCGAGGAGCAGTGATATAAAACCACTCCCGTTGCCACAAACCAAGCTCCTCTTGAAAAGAGCCCTCGGCCACGGAGCATCAGACATTTGCTTATGACTGCCCTCTCGCACTCTGCTTGCTGCCCTTGATCGCTTTTGGCTCCACCTTGAAGGTCTTGAGCCACAATCCAAAGTGAGGGTAATATGGAGGAAGGCCTCACATACCACAATGAATGACGAGATATGGAGGATGGACTCGGATTCAAGTCATGGAAATCAAGCCCATAATAAAACATGAGCCCCGCACAAAGGGGTCCGTCGGAAGCCTAAACCCCGACGGAAGTGAGACACTGAACACCACGTTCTCGCCGGGCTCAGGAGTGGGAATGACCTGCCCGAGTAGGCAGCCTATCGAGATCTCGCCGTTAGATACCCGCGTCTCGCAGCTTTAGCACGCCTTCTTCAGTAATGAGGAAGACACCCATCGGCCATGCTGGTCGGAGCCGGACATCGCCGAAAGTCCGCGCTGAATCAAGCTTTGGGGTGATGGAACTCGGCGAGGCGAACTCGATAGAGGTGTAAAAGGAGAGGGCCTTGGTCTCGTTATTAAGAGGTTGAATACCAAGAGCCCACCCCGTGGTCGATTAGGACTCGCCTTTGATAGAAAAGGCAGGCCAACGGGCACGGCTGGGTTACCCACGTCCGTATTGATGAGAATCCCGGAATAAGGGGGCACGATCTACGCTTTGATAGGACGTGCCAAGGAAACCGCCTCGCTAAACACGCTGAGGTGGAACAATAAAAACGATTCATATGAAGGCCTGGCCATGGTGTGATGTCACGCCCGAATAATCGTCAGATCTGTGCAAAACTATTCTCTCTACAAAGGTTATGTGGAACTTGTTTTGCGAGCGGACACTATCCTGGTGTTCACAATCTTCTATAAATTATTCGAGGAAGAACCCGCCTTGCAATGCCGAAGACAATATGCGCGCCGGACTCGTCGTCATTGAAGCCTGGTTCAGGGGCTACTGAGGGAGTTCCGGACTAGGGGGTATCCAGATAGCCGAATTATCATCGTCGGCCGGACTCCAAGACTATGAAGATACAAGATTGAAGACTCCGTCCCGTGTCCGGATGGGACTTTCCTTGGCGTAGAAGGCAAGCTTGGCGATACGGATATGTAGATCTCCTACCATTGTAACCGACTCTGTGTAACCCTAACCCTACCCGGTGTCTATATAAATCGGAGGGTTTTAGTCCATAGGACGAACAACAATCATACCATAGGCTAGCTTCTAGGGTTTAGCCTCCTTGATCTCGTGGTAGATCCACTCTTGTAACATACATTATCAATATTAATCTAGCAGGACGTAGGGTTTTACCTCCATCAAGAGGGCTCGAACTTGGATAAAACATCGTGTCCCTTGTCTCCTGTTACCATCCTCCTAGACGCACAGTTCGGGACCCCCTACCCGAGATCCGCCGGTTTTGGCACCGACAACTGGCCTAGATTTATTAGAAAGAAACAATGGGTTGCCTTGCTGTTTTCAGAGTTTGTCTTCTTATCTTCAGCAGCCTGCACCAAATTAAGACACTAGCATTGCTATCATTGGCCAAGTCAGATAATAGGAAAGCAACATTGGCACAACGAACATTTGGGCAACTAGCCAACACCAAATTAACACAATATGGCACATCTATCATCAGCCAGGTAAGGTAATACGAAAGCAACATTGACACAATGAATGAATGGGCAAGCAGAGCAGCACTACAATTGATCAGTAGTGTGCATGATATGAGATAGTACACTCATGCAGCTCAGTATGCAAAACTACCAGGCAGTTTTCTTTAAAAAAATCAACGTTGGCGCCTTTAACATTTTGCTACAACTAATTTTAGATCAGACAAAGGTTAAATTCACGCCGATTAACAAAATACATGCTGATGTAAAAATATAGTGATATACAACAGGTACTTACATCAGCATTGGAGCACAGAGAATTCCCGCAAGATATTTTCCTCAAATACAATGCCATTGAAGGAAATCTTCTATCATTTAACCTTATTTTCTAAAAGAGAGATGAGTAAGAAACATGTAGAAAATATGATCAGAATGCTATAAAATTTCATGATGCAAGGATACGCACACGCTTCTTAGAATGGAGTTGACATTGTTTTGCGGAACTGGAGCAGACTAGTTCTTTGGCCACTGGAATCTGCTTATTATCAGTGGGAGTTGGGTTTCTCTGTGCTGGAGCAGTATCTATGAAAAATGGAGTTGGTTTATTATCTCCTGACGTTTGGATCTTTTGCAAAGACCTGGTTTGTAACCCTTCAGATTCTAACATAGCCGTCTTCCCCTTGTATGCCTTATATAGAAGAATGGTGCTTCAATTATAAAACTTGTTATAGCAGAGATGGAATAGGTACTGAAGAATAGAAAGGCATGACATATTGACATGTATTCCTCCATCCGAAATAAATGGATGGGTCTAGGCGATTTCAGTTCTAGATACATCCAGTTTTATCCATTTCGTGACATGTAATCCAGACGGAGGGAGTATGATGTCGAGCTAGGGATACTGACAGACAACACAAAGAAAAAACACTGAAAACCCACTACTGTAACCAAAGTAATCAAACCCACCGATATGACATAGTACACTCATGCAGCTCGGGATGCAAAACTACCAGGCAGTTTTCCTTACAAAAATCAACATTGTGGCCTTTAATCATACATTTTGCTACAACTAAATTTAGATCACATAAAGGTTGGATTCACGTCGATTAACAAAATACATGCTGACGTAAAAATATAGTGATATACAACAGGTACTTACATCAGCATTGGAGCACAGAGAATTCCCGCAAGATATTTTCCTCAAATACAATGCCATTGAAGGAAATCTTCTATCATTTAACCTTATTTTCTAAAAGAGAGATGAGTAAGAAACATGTAGAAAATATGATCAGAATGCTATAAAATTTCATGATGCAAGGATACGACACGCTTCTTAGAATGGAGTTGACATTCTTTTGCCGGATGGAGCGGACTAGTTCTTTGGCCACCGAATCTGCTTATTATCGATGGGAGTTGGGTTTCTCTGTGATGGAGCAAAGATCTATGAAAAATGGAGTTGGTTTATTATCTCTGACGCTTGGATCTTTTGCAAAGACCTGGTTTGTAACCCTTCGATTCTAACATAGCCGTCTTCCCTTGCATGCCTTATATAGAAGAATGGTGCTTCAATTATAAAACTTGCTATAGCAGAGATGGAATAGGTATCAAGAATAGAAAGGCATGACATATTGACATGTATTCCTCCATCTGAAATAAATGGATGGGTCTAGGCGTATTTCAGTTCTAGATACATCCAGCTTTTATCCATTTCGTGACATGTAATCCGGACGGAGGAGTATGATGTCGAGCTAGGGATACGACAGGACAACACCGTAAAAAACACTAAAACCCACTGCAGAACCAAAGTAATCAAACCCAATCGATATGAGATAGTACACTCATGCAGCTCAGATGCAAAACTACTGTGCAGTTTTCCTTACAAAAATCAACATTGTGGCCTTTAATCATACATTTTGCTACAACTAAATTTAGATCAGATAAAGGTTGGATTCACGCCGATTAACAAAATACATGCTGATGTAAAATATAGTGATATACAACAGTACTTACATCTGCATTGGAGTCTGAGAGAATTCTGCAAGAATCTTTCCTCACATACGATACCAAAGCAGAAATTCTTCTATCTATTAAGCTTATTTTCTAAAAGAGAGATGGGTAAGAAACATGTAGAAAATATGATCAACATGCTATAAAATTTCATGATGCAAGGATACACACACGCTTCTTATAATGGAGTTGACATATTTTTGCTGAACTTGAGCGGACTAGTTCTTTGGCCACTGGAATCTGCTTATTATCAGTAGGAGTTGGGTTTCTCTGTGCTGGAGCAGTATCTATAAAAACTGGAGTTGGTTTATTATCTCTTGGCATTTGGATCTTTTGCAAAGACCTGGTTTGTAACCCTTCAGATTCTAACATAGTCGTCTTCCCCTTGCATGCCTTGTATAGAAGAATGTTGCTGCAATTATAAAACATGCTACAACAGAGAGATGGAATAGGTACTGAAGAATAGAAAGGCATGACATATTGACATGTATTCCCCCCATCCAGAAAAAAATGGATGGGTCTAGGCGTATTTCAGTTCTAGATATAACCTTTTTTATCCATTTCGGCAACATGTAATCCGGACGGAGGGAGTATGGTGTTAGAGCTAGGGATACGACAGGACAACACAGTAAAAAAACACTAGTTGAATGTAAAACTGTATGCTATCGGAATACGTACAGAAAAAACTAAGGCAACATACACGTGTATGATTGGGAAACTAAGATGGCATTGCAACAGAGCACTAGAACAACACTTCAATGTAAAAAACATGGTATGGTAGACAGATGAAGTACATATTGATGAATAACAATGCATAAGATATTCAGAAGCATGACGTCCAAATTAAGCAGATGGCATTGCGATAGAGCAAGGACCTTGTGGGGTGAAGAGGATTCAACATCTTTACGCAAGTCTTCAAGAACTGCCTTTACATGTTCCATCATATTGGGTATCATTGACATCAAGTTTATTGGCCTTTACATTGCTCCGTGAGGTTCTTGTGGATATATCGATGTGTGCAATTATATCGACATGCATGGAAGACAACTAATAGTTAGATTTATGTAATGAGTGCCTGTAGGAGACGACATAAATAGTAGGACTGGGGTTAACTAGCAGCAATAGGTCTCAAAACTAAAGGAGAACACGATGAAAGCTACGAATATGTATCGTTTGTACTAAAGATTTACTAGATGGCACACAAAAGTATTAAAGAACAACATAGGTAATACTAGAAGTGGTATAATACTATGATCACCAGCCTGTGGGATAACATTGGCTGATGGATGATAACTATGGAACAACGTTACCTAAAGAACAAGTATCTTAGCTGAACTATGGAACATCGTTAACTCCTGAACAAGACCCATAAGAGATCAGCATGAATATACAGTGAATAACAAAGCCATAAATGTTGCACACAAGTAAGATGAGGGTACAACCTATCTGTCCGCCATCCATAGGAGTGAGCATCATGTGCTGACTTGTCGATGGCCCTGCAGTTGTTGTGGCTGTCCATGTCGGGCACGCGCATTCGATGCAGGGAACTGTTGAGTGGGGACTATAGCTCCCTTTTGGTGTATGCTTCCCTTGTTGGAGCAGCCGCGGGGAGTCGGAAGACGGTGTGGCTGAAGATGCAGATGACGCATAATGTTAAGAACGACACATCTCTTTGATATGAAGAAATACACTAAGAGATCAACAGCAAGGTACAAGAGTGGTCACACGTGTGTTGACTGAGACTAAATTGTGGTCACATGATTTTATTTTATTTTGGTACTGTCCGATCTACGCCGGATGGATTTATGGTCGTCTTGTGCCTCTCGGCTGACACTGTTAGGAATCTTCCCTGAAGAGCCAGCGACGAATGGCAGAGCAGCTTGCCTCCGCCGTCCGTGGCCCTGGCCAAAACCCCGCTCCCCGCCCCACTGCACTGCCGTGGTTGCGCCACCCCCGGGCCAATCCACAAAGACTCCCCATCATCCAGATCCGGCGGCGGCAGTACCTTGAACGCACGCAACTCTAAGATAGCCATCTAAGCGCTGCTTCCGCAGGGAACTTGCGACCCCGCACCCTTATGTTAGACACCAGCCAACTGGCAGCCTAGGAGCTCCGCCGCCTCGAGGGGTGCTGCTTCCCATTGGGAATAAATTGGCCCAGAAAAAAAATTCAGACAACTGACGCCTAAATAAAGTGATTTGAGATGAGGGTGTGACCTATCTGGTGGCATGGTGAAGTAGGCAGGTCCAGCTGCCGAGTCGGTGAGGCCGGTGCGGTTGCGGTGGCCACCGGCGGCAGGGAAACAATGATGTCGCGACGGTCGACGGCTACGGGGAAGCAGCGCCGAGACTCTGGACGGATCCGAAGTTGGAGCCGCTCCGGCATCGTGAACAACTGCGGGGGTCAATCGGCTCCGGTACGGTTCATGCGGCCGTCGTCGAGGCAGCTCCAGCAGCATGGAGTAAGAGGCACACGGCCCAGTGCACGACGGCAAATGGACAGTGTGTCTGGCATTAGGGAGGAGGGCGGCTGTGAAATTGGTGCGGTGGGGGCGCCATGGAGGAGGGTCTGAGGTTTCGCGGCTCGGGAGAAGGTGATTTGGCACCCACGAGGTATGAATGGGGGGGGGGGATTGGGATGGGAGTGGAACCATGTTTTACGGACACATTAGTCTGAACTCTGAGGGGGAGTTACAGTTCTACCCCTGCCTTTAGGCTTCTCAGCTTGGGTCTGTGTACTGAGGGTCGGGGATAGTAGAGTAACTTTGTTTCTCCCCAAATAGTGGGTGGGAGCGATTTCGGGCGAGGAGGGCGTGTTTTGAAATATAGTGGGCGCGAGTGATTTCGGGCGAGGAGAGCGTGTTTTGAAATAGTGGGCGCAAGCTATTTCGGGCGAGGAGAGCGTGTTTTGCCGACCATGGTTTATGAATTATTCGACACATGTCATTTCGGCCGAGGAGAAGGCATGCTTGGATGAAGTTACGAACTTACCCTCGATACACAACGGGCCAAGTAATGCATCTCCCACATAGGCCGGTAATTTCGCGTCTCCCATTTATTTGCTCGGGCGAATTGCACCAAGCAGAGGATGTTTAACGGTTCGTTCAAAATTTGGGAGAACGAGCGTCCACGTCTACCTTACCAAGTCGATTCAAATCAAATTTAGAAATATTAGCTTGCCACTTCTTTTTTAGATGGAGAGATGATGCTCGGAAGTAATGTGTTTTTACATGCTCGTTGCTAGCGATTTACTATATGACAAATAGTTGACCCACTCAAAAACGGGAATCAAACCCAAAATGAAACATCTCGATTCAATGAAATAGCTCGTTCACCAGGTCAAAATAGTGAACTAAATCCAAAATTGAACACCTCAATCAAATAGCATGTTGTACAGTATGATAGTACTCCATGAACATCTTGAAAGTCAAATTAATGAACTTGTTTGATATACGCATATATCCGTTCATGTGTGGATTGCAGACAATATGTTCTCCAATTCAAATATTTGAATGCAAGTTTATATCGAAACATGGTTTATATCAGTCTTTGATGCATAAAACGCGACCTCCCCCTCTCCCGGACTCCTGCTCTCTCCCTCTCACCGACAATCTTCAATTCTGTCGCACGCATCCAACACACAAACCTTGTTGGTCCTCTCTTTTTCTCTCCATCTCTCTCTTTGTGTGTGTGCGTGGGGGGGGGGGGTCTTTCTAGTTCGCAAGCATATATACTCCATCTATAGGTCTCTCTCGCACACTATGTATGATTCTCTAGTCCAAGCTAGATATCTTGGGTGCACTCATCGTACGCACACAAATTCCTTGGCTCGTTGCCCGTAACTCTCTCACGCACCACTCTGTCGTAAGTTTTGGTATTGGGAAAAAGAGTACAACGATATATTGATAGAGCGCAATTTAGTAGATGTTCTAGCACTTTTAGATAGCATAGAGGCTAGAGATGAGACTAGTGCACTTGTTGATAGAATACAGGCTAGACACGTCTACTTCTTTACACTTGAAGAAGAAAGAAGCACGCAGGATCGAGCCTCCGCAGATCAACAATGAATGTATCGAGAAGGCACTAATACAACTTATAGGAGCAGTTATGGAAGTTGGATATCTTCTAAAATGTATTCTTGTGGTTCTTGTTTTTCTAGTCAAAATTTTGGTGATGTATTTCCATGTACCAAAAAATAAATGATGAAAAAAAGATATGTGTTTGCAAAGAAAAATGAACGCGGCCGGGAAGTGTCCGCGCGTTCGGCGCACAGCCACCGCATCCAAGAAATGGCCCGGACACGACCACATTGCCCTACCCAAACGGACAGAATCCGGGTAAAACGGAGGTCCGTTTGGGGTCGTGCGTTGGAGTTGGCCTTACAAGTGGGACCGCAGTTGAGGAAACCGACTATCGGCAAACCCCACCTCGCCGCTTGCCGCGATGGCTGAGTTAGAGAAACGACGAGGTTGAAGAGATTGCTGTAGCACGGACTCCAAGAAATATGGTGTCGGATGGAAGTCGTGCTGGTGGCGTGTGTCGTACTCCTGGACGTGAATGCTTGTTCTGGCCCATGCCACCCTACTACTCCTACTACTTATAGTAGTGTATCAAGGATTCGAGGTGCCGGTTACGTAACATATGGCCCACCTCACACTGTGGCCAAATTTCCTGGAGTGTGTGCTAGGTTAAAAAGTGTTCTTTGTGAGGATGGGTGGCTGGTCTCAAGTTTAAAACTTGTTGTATTACGACGAGACGAGAGATAGTGCAGCATGTGAAGCTAGTACAAATAGTGTACTATTTTGATTGGCCTCATCCGTAACCTGTTGCAATGCACGACAATTATGTATTCGTAAAATATTTTTTTGCCTCATCGCAGCACCCACTCAGAAAACAGACTCGAAAGCCATTCATAAATTTAGTAAGTTTATCACAGGCATATCATTTTATTACATACTACAGGTCATCAACCCACAACGACAACGAGGATACATTATAAATACTAAAGTTTTCATCACACAACAAATAACAAGCAATGAAATGAACTTCAACTCAACCAATCCTCGGCGTTGGAAACGCTTGCTTTGAACCACAAGCGATTCTCTCAGGAAGAGCCAGCTCTCATCAATCTCGAGACCAACGCAGGACTGATCATCCAGGCTGAAGCGGCCTACTATATCACGACTAGGGTAGGGAACCACCGCAATGTCCAACGTATCGATACAGTTGCTTCTCATAAATGGTAGTAAAGTTGTGTCAACAGCAGTTGATCGCCTTTCACCATCGTTGGATTGTTTTGTCCAAGGAAGAGCAAGTTTGCTCCAAGACTATCAATACTATACCAGGGAGAAGGTGTTGGCGCTAGCACACTAGTATCCATCCCGAATACCATGCAACGGGTGTTGGAATAGGTCCGGAGAGTGCGACCATGGGAGACAACACCTGCTCCCTCAGTAGTAACATCAGTAGTAGGCTGTATACAGACAAAAGTGGTGATCCATTGGAATTAGTTGCCAGCCACCAGTGAGCATATGGGCCCTGCTCATCCTCATGCTCGTGATCATCACCATCGTCATCTCCCCCTTGGTTATAAATTTTTTCAAGTATAGGTGGTGGAATGTTCACAGGACCTTGGAAACACAAGAAGAAGGTTAATTAGTAGAGAAGGGAAACTTGCTAACTCGCATGCATGTGGATGAAACAATTATAATTACGGTGGAAGACAAACGTACTGAAACTACGAGGATCCCATGCAAAAACATTGCCAGGAGTGGTGGCGGCAAACACAAGACCCTCGTATTCAATTGCATCACAATACACATCCGTGTATAGAAACTGATTTTTGAGCAATATCCATCCAGTCGAACCACGAAGGACATCAACAAACTTGTCTAAGATAGCAACAACTTGATAGTTCTTGTAATTCCAAGAGCGGTTGGGAACTCGAGAAATTGCTATCTTCCATAGACGACAGTCACCATGATCATATTTGAACGTACGTAGATCATCTGTGTGCTCAACCTCAGGGCACTCGGAGATTTTTGGAAGTGGAATCCGCTGACGAGTGTACACATTCACAAGTTCCCACTCGCAATTGTACCCAATATAAACAACCCAATCTCCATTTGCGCATGCCCAAGCCTTGCCCTCAAGCGATGGCATCTTAACATCATACGTATAATTATCAAGCGGCATCAACTTGCACAAGGCGAGGCTTCCCTCGTCCCCGCGCCAGTCAGCAGGGTCACGGCGAAGAAGATAGGGGAGATCAAACCGCTCCTGGACCCTTGGGTTCCTTGTAATGATGTTATTAGTTGAGTCGAGAATGTTCTTGAACGAACCTGCCTTGCTAGCCGAGGTGATGATGTCGCACAGATCAATGAGCTCCCCCACCCCGTCATCTTTCAGATCGGGGCAAGAATAACGGCGTCGTTTCCGGCTTGTTCCCTCCATGGAGAAGACTATCAAACAATGGAAGAAGGAAGGGTGAAGGCAAACGGAGGTGGGAGGAAGAGCGTGCGACAACACTTCCAAATCGAGAGGGAAAGGCGAAGAGTCGGTGGACGGTTGCTAGTTTGCCACGGTACACGAAGAGGCGCCCCGGCCTACACGTCCTTTTGGAAATTGTACAAAAGGACTCGCCGTCGTCTCACTGACATGTTGGAACGGGACCACATGTCAACGAAACATGGTGTGTAATTTCCCGTGCAAAATGCGATCTGGCCGCGTTGGCCTGAGGTGTCGCGTTAGTTATCGACCTTTATTTTTTTAACATACAATCTGAGTGGATAGCTCATGTGGTCATCACACGTGAGCGGCTATATAGGTGGGCTAGGTGGGCAAGCGGTAAGTGCTAAAAGAGTTGATCTCGAAAAAATAGTTGATCCAATGCTTGGTTTTGTTTGGATTTTCCAACTATGACCATTGGATAGAGTGAATCAATGGCTTACGTTCAAAGTTATTCTCATACTATAGAATTTTATAGGAACGTGGAGAGATTTGGTTGATTTTATAACGCTGAATAATATAAAATATTATGAGGGCAGACGCTCCACCCTAAGGTTTGTTGCTCCTTCTCGGTCGTCGGGAATCTATGTTCTTCCACTCTTTCATTTAATACATGAGCTTTGTTCATCCTTTTGCCGACACGCGGGACATCTATATGCCTCCATTTTACAAAATCATACTATATGCCTCCATGACACGTGGGACATCTAGCATCAAGGTGGCGTGTCATGCAAGAAAATGGAGATATGCAGTGCATAAGTGAGTCGTGCACTTCGATGGCACCTAGTACTATGCAATTATTTTTTCTCCTCGATGGCACATGAATAGTGCATGTACTCAATGACAGAGCACGGGATGGTAGCCATGGACATGGTCGACCCTTTTTGAAGAAAGTACTAATAAATAACTTTGATGTGTCCCGTCAACTCGCGGAATGACGAGAAGCTTGCTTACTACGCCTTCTCCCTCGCCAACGCGTGAGCGGTGGCTCGCAGCACAAGGAGAAACTTTTGCTTACAAGCGGTGGACGTGCAGCAGTTCATTTGGTGTCAGATTGCCAGAAGTACTACTGTAGTACAATCATTATTATTCGACTTCCGGAAGAGGAGAAGAGCCAAGCGCAAGGTCACCTACTAACCTAGTACAGTACTACTATAGCCAAAGCTGGTCCACCTTTTTAGAGCATGGTTAATTAATATAGGCGGCTCTTGCAGCGGCACATCATTTAGAGCAAGTACTCTCTTCGTAGGAACAAAGGAAGTGAAACAAAAGTTGGAGTGGATGCTAGATTGCCAATTAAAACATGATTACATAGGGAAAAAATCCTATAGCATTCTATCATATGAATCAAACGACCGATGTAGGAAAATTATGAGGGGGGGTCTCTCAATAGTGTTCCTTGGCTCGCGCCTAGCATCATGGTGGTCGAACTTGGAGTCATTCATGTAGTACACGTGGCATCTCAGATCTGGACACAAGGTGACGCAACCTCTCACTTCCTCCAGCATTTGAAGCGGCGCGCCGGTGGAGGGCTAGCATACTCCAATATTAGGTTGGCTCTATGTGATGTGGCAACTTCATATACTAACCGGATGCTGGCTATACTACTACGGTACTCACACTCCAAGAAGTGACTCAAAAACCAGTCATAGATTGAGTCTATGACATGCAATTGCAAATGTACCATTCATTACATAAAACAAGTCATCAACACACAACGACAACAAGGATACATGTTCGATTATAGATTATTTCCAACAAAACATTCTAGCAAATACTAAAGTTTTCATCACACAACAAACAACAAGCAATGAAATGAACTTCAACTCAACCAATCCTCGGTGTTGGAAACTCTTGCTTTGAACCATAGGTGCTCTGGGAAGGGCCAACTATTGTCAATATCGAGAGCAACGTAGGAATGATCATCCATGCTGAAGCGGCATATATCAGGACCAGGGTAGGGAACCACCGAAATGTCCAAGGTATAGATACAGTTGCTTCTCATAAATGGTAGTAATGTTGTGTCAACAGCAGCTGGATCGCCTTTCACCATCATTGGATAGTTTTTTCCAAGGAAGAGCAAGTTTTCTCCAAGACCATATATACTGAACCAGGGAGAAGGTGTTGGTGCTAAAACACTAGTATCCATCCTGAATACCATGCAACGGGTGTTGGAATAGGTCCGGAGAGGGCGACCATGGGAGACAACACCTGCTTCCTCAGTAGTAACAATCTGAGTGCACTGTATACAGACAAGAAGAGGTGATCCACCGGAATTAGTTGCCAGGCGCCACTGAGTATATAAGTTCTGCTCCTCCTCATGCTCGTGATCATCACCATCATCATCTCCCCCTTGCTTATAAATTTTTTCAAGTATAGCTGGTGGAATGTTCGCAAGACCTTGGAAACACAAGAAGAAGGTTAATTAGTAAAGGTAAACTTGCTAACCCGCATGCATGTGGATGAAACAATTATAATTACAGTGGAAGACAAACATACCGAAACTACGAGGATCCCATTCAAAAACAATGCCACGAGTGGTGGAAGCAAACACAAGATCCTCGTATTCAATTGCATCAAAATACTCATCCGTGTGCAGAAACTGATTTTTGAGCAATATCCATGGACGACGAACCGTGGAATGAGTAAGGATGGCAACAAGCTTGTCGAAGATAGCAACAACTTCATAGTTCTTGTAATTCCAAGAGCGGTTGGGAACTCGACAAATTGCTATCTTCAGTAGACGACAGTCACCATGATCGTATTTGAACGTACGTAGATCATCTATGTGCTCAAACTCAGGGCACTCTGAGATTTTTGGAAGTGGAATCCGCTGACGAGTGTACACATTCGCAAGTTCCCACTCGCAATTGTACCCAATATAAACAACCCAATATCCATTTGCGCCAGCCCAGGCCTTACCCTTAAGCGATGGCATCTTGACATCACACGTATCATTATCAAGTGGCATCAACTTGCACAAGGCGAGGCCTCCGTTGTCCGCGCCCATGCGAACAGGCTTATAGCAAAGAAGATAAGGGATATCAAGCCGCTCCTAGACCCTTGGGTTCCTTGTAATGATGTTCTTAGTTGAGTCGAGAATGGGCTTGAACGAACCTGCCATGCTAGCCGAGGTGATGATGTCGCACCGATCAATGAGTTCCTCCACCACGTCATCTTTCAAATCAGGGAAGAATAACGGGGTCGTTTCCGGCTTGTTCCCTCCATGGAGAAGACGATCGAACAATGGTAGAAGGAAGGGTGAAGACAAATGGAGGAGGGAGGAAGAGCGTGCGACAACAGTTCCAAATCGAGAGGGAAAGGCGAAGAGTCGGTGGATGGTTGCCAGTTTGCCACGGTACACGAAGAGGTGCCCCGGCCTACACGTCCTTTCGGAAATTGTACAAAAGGACTCGCTGTCGTCTCACTGACATGTTGGAACGGGACCACATGTCAATGAAACATGGTGTGTAATTTCTCGTGCAAAATGTGATCTGGCCGCGTTGGCCCGAAGTGCCGCATTATTTCTCGACTTTATTTTTTTAATGGCATGTCGTTCAGTTTTGAAGCACGACTAACTGGTACTGTTTGCAGAGAAAATATAAACTACTCCACCTCTAGTACTAGTAGTATAAAAAAGATATATAGGCTGGAGCTTCAGAGCTTTCTTGCTAAGGGCTGCCCACTTGCTTCTCACACTATCACCCTCTCTCCAGATCTTAAAAATACGGCCTCTCTCTCCCTCCTCACCGGTGGTCACAGATCCGCCGGGGAAGAAAAGGACGCAGCGTTAGCGCTTTTCGTCGTCGTGGCGAGGTCATGCTGCGACGACAAGGCTGTCCTCTCAGACCCAGCGCCCGCGCGGGATGGCCTCCATCCCCAAGCTCGCTGCCGTAGTGCATGCGGAGGACGACGACCATGAGCGAAGCCACTTCCCGCCGACCCTCAGGTATGCTACCTCTTTTCGAACCATACCCTTGTTCTATTGCCCCATCTGCCACGTCGCTGCATGTGGATCTTTTTCCACTCCACCATCTTCCCAATTTCCAGTCCTCTGCTCTGCTGGTCACGCAGACAAAAACCTTAGTTTGCATATTAAAGGAAACCCTACTTCATGCAGACTAATACATGTCTGGGTTGAATAAGGAAAGGAAGGGAGACTGTACTGTCCAAGAGAGTAGATATCGAACCCGCATCTAGGTTGAAAAGGGGAAAATCAGTAGCTAAGGAACGAGTCTCGTGTCTCTTGGTTGAAGAAGGGTATTTACATAGTGCTGAACCTTGTACACTTCCTTTAGTTGTTTCCTTCTGTTTTCTTAGTCTTCTTAGTATACTTGTCACAAAGTTGGCAAGTTGTATCTCCACCTCCCCCCACTATGTAAATACCCGTTGTACAGTTTGCTTACTCTTATAATATAGTAACACAGTAGGAGCCTTTCCTACTGTTCCTGGTCAAAAAAAAGGCATGACAACGCAATAGAGAATGACCAGGTTGATCAGTTTGTTGTCCTCACATAGGAAAAAGGAGGCTAAAGAGAACAAAAATGGGACGTAATCCACATATGATGCCTGGATATTTGTTGCTCTGGGCAACCATACCTCCCTCGCCACTCTATGCGTCCGTGGAGGTACATCGTACTGGTGCGCCCACTGTCCGAATGGGCCTAGAATGTCCCTTAAACCAAACACATCCTTATTGTCACTTTTTTGCTGTTAGTATAACACCAGCAGTCACGTCAAGCAATGCTACTGCTAAAGTGATGCCACATTTAACTAATGCCGCACTCAGTCTAATGCCACCAATAAAAAATTGATTTAAAAGGCAGGGCCACTTTGCTTTTCGGTCGCGTATAGAAGAAATAAACAGTTTCAAAAACAAGATTAGAGAAGGAGGATTGGGGTTAGAGATACATCAAGTACATCGATGCGGTTCTAGGGGCGCTCTACAAGAGCCATTGCACGCTTCGCCCAGCGTCAACCCAGTCCTTTGCTTCGACCTGAATCTTCAGAAACAGTTGTGTGGGGTGAAAAGAAATATTTCTGAATGTTCTATCATTTCTTTCTTTCCAGAGGTTCCACCAAAACCAGGGCCAAAATTGATCTCCAAGATTTCGCTCTTTCCTTTCCCATGGAAGCATTTGTTCGCTGCCACCAGCTAACTAGGGAATCGTCATGAACTGCCACCATAACCGGGCTCATGTTCAGCTTGCAGAGTGTCAGGTGCCAAACTTCCTTCGCAAAAGAGCAAGAAGTAAGCAGGTGGACAGCAGTTTTAGGCTCTTGTAGACATAGCAGACACAACGAATTATGGGGCCACCCTCGCTTAGCAAGGTTATCCGTCGTTAGACATCGATCTTGAGCAGCCAGCCAGATGAAGAACTGACATTTGGGAGGGGCATCCGAGCTCCAGGCCAGCTTCACATAAGGTGGCCTAATGTTGGCAGTAAGAGTGGCAGCGTACGCCGATCTGGAGGAAAACTGACCATCGTTTGTCCATCTCCAGGTTAGTGAATAATCTTGAGCCTGAGTGAGTTGGATCGGCTGCAACTCATTCCAAAGGTTCATGAATTGCGCGATGGCCTCTTGAGTTAACCACCGATAAATTTAAGCAATGTCATTTAATGTCACTGGATTATTTCAGGGTTAGCTGTTGATTGTGGATGTATTAAAGATTTTTTAGCTAAGGCATTCTAATGCTATTGCACAGCCAGTATACCAACGATGAAACTTGTTACTACCTTCAGATTTTTGCACTGTTAATGCTTATAGATTACAAACCTCACTTTCATGAGATAAGTTAATTTTTTTGTAAAGTGTCACCAAAATGCCAAGGAACTGATGTCATTTTATTTTGGTTAAACTGCACAAAAGATTATGAAGACAAGAGGAAAGGTGAAGAGTGGGCACCTCCTCCTCCGGCTGTTCTCTTGATACGTTCGATCAAGTTTTTATGTTTGATCGATTATCAAGATTGGAATAGCAATTTTTAAGGTCCCCACGAGTTCGAAATGATATTCACCTTAGAGGTACATGGTTTGGAATTTTTTTATACTGTCATTAGTTAATAATGCTAGTTACCTTCAGACTTTTGTATTTGGTTTAATGCTCATGCACAGCTAGTATACCAATGCTGAAACTTGTTACCTTTAAAGTTTGTATTGTTAATTCTTATAGAAATCTTCCAGTGCTAGAGTTTATTGAAATCTGTTCAGTAAAACCATTATACTGTACCCTGTAATAAAATAACTACTCTACTGTTGCACAAGCCACTAGGTTAGTGTATATTTGTAGTATTTGAATGGTGTTGCATTAGCGTATGGACATAAATAAAGTGTGGCAAGCTTTCCCAAATATGTGCTCAAGAAAACTACTACCCGATTTTCTAAATACTAGACGTTTGGGTACTATAAATTGAACCGCGAAAACGTCTTATATTAAGGAACAAAGGGTGTAGTGTTCACTCAAATTATCCCGGTAAAGCTAGTCACACCTTTGTTAAAATTAATGTTCATTATGTTATCGGAGGAGGTCTGTAAGTTTGTCTCTAATGCATGTCGACTACATACCTGACATCATGATGTAATGTTAAGTCATGTCCTTTTGTTACATTGTCACTGAATTGTCAAGGCGGTGATGGCATTTTATTTTAGTTGAACTGCACAAAATATGCTTAAAAGAAGAGGAAAGGTCAGGAATTGATCATTCTTCCAAAAAGAACTATATACGCCTTTCTGACATCAACCGTTGTTGCCTCATTTATTCCTTCAAACAGGTGGTTAGAAACAGTCTTGCTACCTTTTTCCATTAAGAAATTGGAATGCTTATATTTGTGAGTCTATGCTTCAACTAGTGCCACTTTTATAGTAATCACACTTTCAATATCTATGCAAACAGGGATGGTCGATTTTAGTGGAACTGCACAAAAAGTCCAACTGGTTCAACATTAGGAGCATGTTTTCTTCCAAACCTTTATATCCAATTGGTGGCACTATGAGCTGTTCATTAAGAAGGTACATGGTTTGCTACTATCTTGCTACTCTTTTTGTACTGTCATTAGGTAGTAATACTAGTGGTTTGCATGTGAATTTATTGGCAGGGTGGACCTACATTGGAGGTGCAGGACAGGATTCAATGATTGGATGCTCAATTTCGGTTGTATCGATTTCACCTCTTCCATCACTGCGAACATGGATATCCTTGGTCTAATGAAGAATAGGCGCTATATTTCTGATCTGAACAAGCAAATCAATTCAATATGAAATTGTCTAGGGAAAAACATGACTGCATCAAATTGTCCAGTGCAAAACATGACAAATGCTAAGCGGAAGAGACATGTTTAAACCGAAAATACAAGGTGGGGTATATGTTTACTAGCTGCTTGATATTTGTGGAGACAGAGATGTTTGCCCGTTGCTATTTGGCAAACACACAAAGTGACCGCAATTTTGGTTGAACTGCACAAGAGAATAGTATAGTCACCGCATGCAGTGCCATTTGAAAATAGACACAGAAAGATTGGATAGTCACTTCATGGACTGCAGAAAAGTAGTACTATACTATTTATTGGCCAACACTAGGTGCTTCATTGCTTTAGTCTGATTATACAATGGGCATCATTTTGCCTAAGTTAAAGTTTGTATTCCGAAAATAGTCTCACCGTGTGATTGGGAGAAGACCAAATCATATTGCGGTGGATGTTCCTCCACCATGTGTGGTTCATTCTCATGGTTTCATCTGTTGGTGAAACCACTTACATTTGCAAGAGGAATTGTAGACTTCACAAACAAATTTGTCTTTCAATCTGTACTGAATGTTGGCCAAGAGAAGCATCCATGTTAGTAGGAAGAACATATGTTTTTTCTAGATCTTTGCTTTTGGAGCTACATATTTGTATATGATCTGTGAATCATTGAGATGCATTAACATGTTGATCTTATGTATGGGAATCATACTAGTTGGTTTTAGTTGTGGCTGATCTTTGCTTTTGGAGCTACATATTTGTATATGATCTGTGAATCATTGAGATGCATTAACAGTTCCTTATATTTGTTCGCTCAGTGTTTACAAGTTACTAATTGATCACTAGCTAGCCTACTAATGCGCTCCTGGCAGTTTTAGTTGTGACGCAAGATTCAAAGTGGCAGTTTTTTGAATAAAAATGCCTACCTCTGAAGAAACTGACAAGCTGCTCTGAAGAAAATGCCGTGGGAATCTGAAGAAACGGCCAGCGAAAAGATCGCAAATGCCTTATCTCCCAGCTAAAGTTCATCAACTAATGCCCTCGCGTACGACTCATTGCATGCTGCTCCGTGTACTAGCTGCGAGCGATTTTGAGTGCCTGCATGCAGCCGACCATAATTAAGGCAGCTAACTGATGCGAAAAAAGATGCTCTTTAATTGTTGCGGGCCTTTTAAATCCGTGGAATCATTATTGACAAGGAGGGAGATGATTCGAGTGCACTCGTTTGACCATCATGCTGGCGTGCGACCCAGCACGGACGGGACGGGACGACACAGTAAGAATTTCAGTTTCTCTAGTTTTCCACGGCAAGCTGGCGTGCTAAGCCATTCCTGCTTAATTATGCATTGAATTTCCATGACCATCGCGCTACCTTCTGCCTATAAGTACTGTTTCCCGGCCTTCTATGGTGGCACCATGACCCAACTCGCCCTATCTCATATGCCCCCACTGGCTCGACGTTGCTCGCCACTTATCCTTGCTCTCGCCACGTCCGCCATGCCCCCGCCCGTCCGCAATAGGCGAGGCCGGAGGCGGTGACCGCCGGAACTAGAGTTCGGTTTTTCACCGGAAGGCAGACGAAGGGAGGAGGCATTCTATCGGTCTTTAGATGGCAATGCGGAGATCGAGGACTTGTTGGAGCGTGACCGCCTGGCGGAGGAGCAGGAGTTGTTGGAGCGCGACCGCTTGGCGGAGGAGTAGCGTATTGCCGATTTGCGCCGCCAGCAGGACATGGAGCAGCAGCACACTGACGCTCTGAGTCACGAGCAGAGCGCCCGCAACTGGGCCGACTACATGGAGGCCGGCGCCCGGCAAATAGCCCTGGAGGCTGTCGGGCACGCACGCGTTCGCGACGTCGATTTTTACTACCAGCGCGTCAAGTGGGTTTCCCGCTTAGAAGCCGAAGCTTCGGTGGACCACGACAGCATGGAAAGGGCCAACGCGTGCGAGCAACGCGCCCTATCGGACCTCTGGCAAGTCCGAGGCGAGGCGGAGGACGCCGGTGCCGCCGTTTAGCGTGTACAGCAGATGGCGGCCGGCATCGTCTAGTTAGCTAAGAGTAAGTTAGTACTTGTATACTACTAGAGTATTAGTGGGAGTAGATAGCTAACTTGGCTATGATGGTTGTCAACATGGAAGTTCGGTACTCTATATGTGGATCAGACCTGTTACTTTGCTCTGAATGTTGAACTTTCTGTTTGAACGTATGGAATGGGATGTTATTTTTTAAAATGGGTTGTATTTGTCCTCCACGGGTAAAGAGGTAGACTTGTGGGCCTACCAAGTTGAGCATATACAATCAGGAGATGATGGTACGTGGAGAGGATGACAGCAGGGACCCACCAAGGTCATGGCGGTATGCAAGCAAGTGCCTCTTTATTTCAAGCCAATAAAAAATGGCTCCTCCTAATGGATTTCTGACATCTGGGTCCCATGCCATTGTCAACGTAGTCACTAAGCGAGAGAATTGCACTGTGGCGGTGACACGAGGGACCCAAAGAGCTCGCCTAGTTTTTTTGTTTTGGGTTAATTTGATAAATGCCACTCCAAATCTGGTGTTTCTGAGAAATGCCACTGCAATTTCCAAACTTTGAAAAATGCCATTTCATGCCATTTCCAGTGGCATTTTTCGAAGTCTGGAGTGGCATTTTTCAAAGTTTGCAAATTGCAGTGGCGTTTTTCAAAGTTTGCAAAAATTGCAGTAGCATTTTTCAAAGTTTGGAAATTGCAGTGGCATTTTTATGAATCGCCATAATTGGAGTGGCATTTGTCAAAAAAAAATTGAGACAGAAGCAGGGTGTCAACTGGGCTGTGCGGGGCACTCTGGCCTGTCTAGACAGCCTTCTCTTTTAGGTATACCACAGACCAGCCCAGTAGTTTTTTTTCTTTCTGAAAATGGCTAGCCCAGTTTTTTTGTGATTTGCTAAGTAAGTCGCTTTGTCAGGAATGTTGGGCTGCAAATCTTTCAAGACGAGGAGAGCTTCATTCGGCTGGACGAGAAAATGGTCTATCAGTAATGAGAAATGGGATGTACATTTTGAAACACATCAAACCGACAATTAGTTTCAAATTTCTTTTTTTTCATTTCGAGATTTTAAATTGCATTAATATTTATGCGTGGACAATTTGTTGGATTTCATATTGATATACATTTATTTTTAAAATCAGTTTGAATGTGACTCGAAATTTCGGGATTAAAAACAGTTCGGACTGCACCGAAATATGCAAAATTTCGTATAATTTTTTAACCGTGGCCACAATATGGGCTGTAATGCTAACAAAAATAATATGGGCTAAGAAAACCTTAAGAATTAGCAAATCGGCTGTAAATTATTAGAAATAATGGCAGAGGGTCTGTAGTTGTTTTCCACAGATTTGAGGCTTTCCTAAAAAAAGGTTGACGCACAAGCAGTGACTGTTGGATGTCCATCCAACGGCCGTCGTGCTTCTTCAATCTCCGCTCTTCCTGCTCCAGCCGCTCAAACAAGCGCCGGCGGGACTGCCTGGTCCCTCCTCCCCGCGGTCGGCTGTGCTGCCGTGCAGGCCTCACCGCCCCACCGTACTCCCATCGCTGGCTTACCCATCCCTCTACTCACCCACACCTATTGTTATTCTCCGGCGACGAAAGACGAACCAGTAAACCCTCGTACAGTCATACTCCCCTCCGCGTGGGAAACAACTTCTGAGTCTTCCCTACCTCCGTGTCGTTCCCTTCCTAGGCCTTGTCGTCGTCCACCGCCCTGGTAATCTCAGCGCGGCCTGGTCAACATGGTCAACGATCGACATGCATCTGAAGTGGACTGTATGTGGAGAGGCTGACAGCTGGGTCCATGGCCGCACGCAAGGAAATGCCTCCTTATTATGCGCAAAATAATGATTCCTCCACCTGACATCTGGGACCCACCGAAAGGGCCTCTGTATTTCATGAAAAAAACGTTACCGCCGCTGACAGCTCGGACCCACCAGCTATATCTTCACACGCAAGGAAGTGCGTCCTATTACACACACAAAAATGAATACTCCCCCTGGTAGCTGGGACCCAGTATAGTGGCAGGCTGACTTGTGGGCCTACTAAGTTGACGGGGACGGAGTGCTTTGTCAACTTAGTTAATATGCACGATTCTAGCTCAAGTGACCGTACGATGTCCATCCAATGGTCGTACGTAGTGCTTCTTCAACCTCTGGTCTTCTTGCTCCAGCCGCCCAAACCAGCGCCGGTCGTGCCTCGTGCTCCTGCCTCCCATGGCCGGGTGCGATGCGACGGAGGCCTCACCGCCCCCTATTACTCCCACCGCTGGCCAGGCCATCCCTCTACTCACCCACACCCCCTGTTATTCTACGGCGACGACAGCCTCACACCGCAGCGAACCAGTGAACCCTCATACTCCTCTACGCGTGGACATCCACTGCCGTGTCTTCCCCGGCTCTGCGTCGTCCCCTTCCTAGGCCTCGCCATCGTCCACCGCCCTGGTGCTCTCGACGCGGTGTGGTCAACGTGGTCAAGGAACGACTTCCATCGGAAGAGTACTATAGGTGGAGAGGCTGACAGCTGGGTCCACGGCAGCCGCAAGGAATCCTTATTACGCGGAAAATTATTATTCCTCCACCTGACAGGAGGGACTTGTCAGCGTTCTAGGAACGGGGGTCCCCAGACTCGCCTGCCTGCGGCCCATGGCGTGGCTAAGCCAGCAGGCCGTACGGCCCATCTTCATCAACAAGGCATCCAATACCCTCGCGAGGGGCCAAGCCTCGCGAGGCGGACGATGCAAGACCTCCTCAGGAGTGGCCTAGTCAGGCAGGCTCACGAGGAGCGGGGATATCAAGGCGGGGCAAACCTCACAAGGCTCTCGTGACGTGAGCCATGAGGATGGACACTAGGCGGGCGCCAGGCAGGCGCCAGCGTGCGCAGCGTCCTTGTTTCATCTTTGGTGCTAAGGAAGCAGGCGCATGCGAGGAGTACCGAGGCATCAGGCAAAGGTTGTTATATCGGTGCAACGAGACCAAGACCAGAAGGACGGCAAGACGGAGGTCGTCGTGGAGCCCAAGATGGAGTCACCACCAGAGCTTTTCACAGGCGAAGACCACTTTTGTCAGGATAACTTGTACTAGCTGTCCCCCTTCAAATTTGCCCGCCGTTGTTGGCTCCCTTCCCGCTCAATATTTGGGAAGAGGACCAGGGCCTATATAAGTAGAGTTAACCACCACAGTAGGGGCATCTCATCTCGGCTGATCTCATCTGATCAGATTGAGCAGTTCATCCAGCTCTCACCCGCTAAGTCACCAAGCACAAGAACACCTCAACCTCATGAGGCTGTTCTTCCCTCTGTACTGTTCATCATCAGCCCAAGAGGCAATCCACCACCACCACATTGGAGTAGGGTATTACACCACAACGGTGGCCCGAACCAGTATAAATCTCGTGTCTTTCTATGCTGCGAGTTCTTCGAGTTCGTCCGCAAGATCTTAGCGAGCTAGGGCGTAGATCGGTAGGAGGGAAAGATTTCACGCGCACCCCGGTGTTCGAACCTTAAGGGTTTGCCGGAACCCCACATCCGACATTTGGCGCGCCAGGTAGGGGTGCGCCGTAGCTTCCCTCTAAGTCGATCAGTCGATCCGTCGCTCCGCCTTCTCCATGGAGGATGCTCGCCGAGCTCGAGCTGAGCGCCGGGTTGCCCTCACCGCCCGCGTTGCTCAGACAGCTCCCGTCGGCAGGCCACCTCGTTGCTCTCCGTCTCTCGCCGCCAATGCTGCCACCGGCCCGGCAGGGAACGAGCAGCAAGCGTCCTCGCTGCATCCTTTGGTGCAGCAGGACGGCCGCACCGCCACTCCGTCGCTGACCCCGGCCGGTTCTTCGTCTCACGCACGCCGCGCTCCCATGGAGGCGCGGGCCACACTCCTCGCTGCAAACGAACTCCTGCGTTACCGCCCAGTCGACGACCTCCACGAGGAGTGGCTCGACAGCGTCGCCGAGCTCGTCCGCACCGAAGGGGGCTCCCTGGCGCCATCCCTCTCTCTGCTTCACCCTCAGCCGACCACGGGCGACGAGGCTCATGGCGCGCCTCCACCACCTCTACCCCAAGACGGCGCCTCAGCACCAAGGCGCGCGGCCCTGCGGCGCGATCCGCCACGCCCGGTGCCCGCGCGTGAAGAGAGAAGCTGCCAAGAAACCCCCCGGCCGCGAGAAGCTGCACCTGCGCTTCCCGCGTCGCCTCGTCAAGACCGCGCACCACCCACAGCGGCGCCGCGCGGACCTCATCAAGACCAAGCTCCACCTCCAAAGCGGGCCCCAGCAACCACGGCTGGCTGCCGCGCCTTCACCCCTGAGCTACGTAGCGTTGCCTGCCCAGGCAAGTTCAAGCCGGATCTGCCTCCTCGCTACGACGGCACAACCGACCGCGTGGAGTTCCGGCAGCTCTACCAGCTGAGCATCGAAGCGGCCAACGGCGATGAGAAAGTCATGGCGAACTAGTTTCCCATGGCTCTCAAGGATGGAGCCCGCTCCTGACTCCTGAACCTGCAGCACGGCTCGATCTCCTCCTGGGACGAGATGCGCGACTGCTTCGTCGCCAACTTCCAGAGCACTCGCGACCGCCCGCCGGCCGCGGGCGGCCTGCGTCGCATCAAGCAACAACCAGGAGAGACCCTCCAGAAGTACATCCAGCGCTTCAGCAACACTCGCCTCAAGATCCCTAAGGTCACGGACAAGGCCATCATCTCCGCGTTCTCAGAGCGCGTCCGTGATGTCAAGATGAAGGAAGAGCTCGCTATCCACGAGGAGCTCGGCACATCTCAGGAGCTGTTCAACCTGGCGACCAAGTGCGCAAGAGCTGAGGAGGGGCGCCTCTTCCTCCTCAAGCTGCCGGCTGCGGGAGCGAAGGAGAAGAAAGCCAAGGCCAAGGACGTAAAGCGCAAGGAAGCGGCAGTGCTCGCAGCGGAGCCCCACACCAAGCGGGGCAGAGATCAGCACGAGTCATCCAAGAACAGCCGACCGTTCTGCGCCTTCCACAACCTGAACAGTCACAACACCAGTGACTGTCAAGAGCTCAGAGCCATACGAGAAGGACGCTTCGGTCGACGCCCCGAGCGCAGCGACCGGGGCTACGACCATGGAGGAGGACGTGGAGGCAGACGCTGGGACGACCGTGGCCCGCATCAGGAACGGCGCGATAGGCCGCGTGAGGACCGCTGGCAGGACCATCCTCGCGAGGGGGCCTGGAGGGACCAGCCTCGTGAGGATCGCCCCCAAAGCAGCGCCGGTCTTCCCCCACTGCCGCCACCAAGAAGGAGCGATGACCACCATCAGGACGAGGGGGCTGGGGGCTTCCAGGAGCCGCGTGCAATCGCCTGCATCTTGGGCGGCGCCTAGGCCACAGCCTCTCAGCGCATCTTCAAACAGTTCGCTCGCGAGGTGAACGCGGTGCTCCCCAAGCTCGAGGCCACGCGCCCGCTCAAGTGGTCCCAATGCGCCATCACTTTCAACTCGGCAGATCAGCTCAAGTGCGTGGCCACCGTCGGCGCTCTCCCGATATTGTGTTCCCCAGTCATCAGCAATGTGCAGGTTACCAAGACCCTCATTGACGGCAGCACAGGGCTCAACGTCCTATCCGTCGACACGTTCGACAACCTCCAAGTGCCATATGAGCAGCTCCAGCCTACCAAACCTTTCTCAGGAGTGACCGACGGTTCCACCACACCGATAGGGCAGGTCCGCCTGCCATTCACCTTCGGAGAGCGCAAGAACTACCGCACCGAGATCATCGACTTTGACGTCGCGCACATCCTCCTGCCGTACAACGCCATCCTCGGGTATTCGGCCCTGGCCAAGTTCATGGCAGTCACCCATCACGGCTACAACGTCCTCAAGATGCCAGGAAGCAGAGGAATCATCACGGTCCCATGTGAAGAGAGAGACGCGGTGTGCTCCCTCGAGTGCGCCTTCCAAGCTGCAGCAATCAACGACCCCGATAGCAAAAGTGAGGGCCCTTCGGAGGTCATCCCCAAGAAGAAGCAGCTACGCTGCGCAGGACCTCAGGAAGATGGCGTCGCGGCAGGAGCCTCATCAGGATCAGCGTCCGTCCCAGGGGCGCCTCCCTCCATCGCATAGGAAGGCGCACCCGGCGCCCTCCTCGGGTAGGGCTCAGGGGCTCTCTTCTGGAGGGCCTCAAACCTTGCCAACCTCATGAGGGAGGCGCTTGGGCACCACTTGGAGGCGTGCTTCGCAGCACGTTTCCCTCAGGAGAACACATGGCAAGGGGTGCCCACCACTTAGGAGTTCATTGCCAAGACCACACAAGAACTGCAAGACGCAAGAGCCATGCACGACGAGGGCCGCTCACGAGTTGCAGCTCCCCATCCAGGCGAGGATGCTGGGCTGTGTGTGTGCATCGATGTCCCAGGGCTCAATAGGGCCGCTTCTCAGGAGCGTTTCTGGCCTTCGCGTGTGGGCCGTTGCGGGGGCCCGCCGCATAGCTACGTTCGCATGCCCTTCGGCTTGCCGAGCGTGGCGTCAGCCTATCAGCGCAACATGCGGCGTGTCCTGGCGGCTCAGGAAGCCAGGTACCACGCCCTCCTGGAAGAGATGGAGACGGTCTTCAGGGAACCTCCCGAGCCCCCAGAGCCCCCCGAGGCTCAGGGCCTTGGTGGTTCGTGAAGAGCCACTTGTCACAGCCCTAGCTTAGTCCTTGCCTAACTCTGCATAAGCATTCATGTCATCATGCTTAAATTTAATAAATTTGAAATGGGGAATGATAAACCCTAGCACAAATGCAATTCAAATAGGTTCAACCAAAATATTTTCAATCACCTCAAAATATCCTTTTAAAATGTTCATGATTTATGGAAAAAGGTGAAAGCCTCTACCAGAGATGATGCATATTTTTCCAGGACATTTTGGTCACTGAATTAAATCATCATGGTATTTGAGTTGGAGTTTAAAAGTTACCATTAAATATTGGTTGCTCCAAATATTCTGAAATTTATTGTGTGGTTTGAAAATAATTCAAATATTCCTCACAAAAATTTACAGAATTAACCAAAGTGTTTTGGTTGGTATTTTATTTGCAAACATAAAGCAGAAAAATAGAAAACAAAATATATTAGAAAAGGACAGAGAGAAAGAAGCCCAGCCACTTACCTGGAGCTGGCCCAGTTGGCCCAGCCCACCAACCCACCGCTGCCAGTCATCCCCCTCCTCTTGCCAGAAGGCAGAGGAGAAGACAACCACGGCGCCGCGGCATGCCACGCCGGCAGCTGCCTACCTGGCTACCCCCTCGTCGCCCAAGACGTCGCCACGCTACCCCCCTGTACCCCCTCGACCGCTCCCCTCTCTCCCTGCCTCCCCTCCTCTGCTCTCTCTCCCGCGCAGCCCGAGCGGAGCTCGTCGCCACCGCTCGCCATTGCCGCACCCAGAGCCTCCCCCTCGACCCCTCGTCGTGCCCAGTAGCTCGGCTACCTCGTCCTCGACCTCCTCGCCAAGCCAAGCGACTCCGAACGCCGCCAAACGCCTCACCACCGTCTTCTTCAACCTCGGGCCACCGAGATCTCCGGCGACCGTGCGCCCGCTCTGACGCTCCCCCAAGCTCGCTGAGGCCACCGAACGAACCGCTGTGAGCTCCTGCGTGGATCCCCTCCTTCTTTCCCTTCGATTTCGAGCCGTAGACGTCGCCCCTTAAAGACCGTAGCCGCCGCCGCTTGAGCTCGTCGCTGACGTAGCTCTGGTGACCAAATGGTCACCCCGGCGAGTCCAACTTGCTCCCCGCAACGCGTATTGCCCTGTTAGACCTTCGCCTCACTTGTTTGCGCATCGCAGCGCCAACCCCACACCCAACCGAACTCCAGCCGCCGCCAAAGCTCGTCGCCGGCATGATTCCGGCGACCCCTGCGCCCAACTCCGCCTCCTCTTGATGCGCGCGGGCAAGGGCAACCCCCTGGTGCCCTCAGTTGCCGCTGCCGTGGCCTCTAGGGTGGACGCCGCCACGTCTGTGTGCTCGCCGGCGCTGAACTCCGGTGAGATGACGTGGCCAGTCATTAGCAGCTAACAGCCCCGCTAATTAAACCCCACAGCCAATGACAAACGGGCCCCACCGTTTTAATTAACCAGCTAATGAAATAGGTTAGAATTAATCTAAGTCTAGTGGCCCCACGCGTCAGCGTTGACCTCGCCGACGTGGCCGTTGACCGGTCCCACTTGTCATCCACCCAAACCAGCCTGAGACACTGACGTATGGGTCCCACTGGTCAGGTTTGACCTGGACCGTCTCCGTTGACCGCTGACATCACAGTGACGCAATGCTGAGGCGGTAATGCATTTTCTCGATTTAAGTTTATCCAGAAATTCCAGAAAATGTCCTAAACTTCTAAAAATAATAGAAAATCAACCGTAACTCCAAATCAAATAATTTATATATGAAAAATTATCAGAAAAATGCAACCTATCCATCTATGTCATTTTCATGCATGTTAGAACAACTTATAGCTGCTGTTTAGCACAAATCATATAAATGGCCTTTTAATTTCCACATATGGAGTTTGAATTTGAATCTTGGATTCAAACCAACTTCATTTAATCTGGTTGCTAGTTGCATTAGCTCAAACCACAACATATTGCCATGTCACACTCATGCATCATATTGTTGCATTGCATTGATTGTGTTCTTTCTCTGTTGCCGGTGTTTGTCCCCTCTCAGTAGACGATGTACCGATGATGAGTTTGATGACACTGATGAAGAACTATATTATCTTCGGAAGTGCCAGGCAAGAAAAACCTCCTTGTTCATTCCGATACAATCCCACTCTCTCGCTCCTGCTCTCTTTTACTGCATTAGGACAACAACGATTCAACTGTTACTTGTTGCGGTAGCTTAACCCCTTATCCCCTGCATGACCTGTCATTGCCACAGCAAATAGATGAAACCCACTAGCATGAGTAGGAGTTGTTTGAGCCCTGTTGTGCCTACTCATTCATGCTTGTTAGTCATGCCTGCTACTGCTTAGAGTTGAGTTAGGTCCGATTCATCAGGGATGAATCAGAGGTGTGTGAACATGTCCTACTGTGTGTGAGCTAAGTGTGTGAACACGATTTGGTAAAGGTAGCGGTGAGAGGCCATGTAGGAGTACATGGTGGGTTGTCTCATTGCAGCCGTCCTCAGGAACTGAGTTCTGTGTTTGTGATCCATGAAACAGTTACTACCACGCATTGGGCCCGAAACCAATGGACCCTCTCGGCTTCTTAACCATCGTTGTTCTCTGTCTAGGAGTTGCAACTAGTTTACGTGTTTGTAGGATATGTGTTGGAGGCCGTGCGTGGCGCTGACCCTAGGGTGGGCTATGATGCGGTAGATACACCGTGGCCGGTGTACCAATGCCCGTTTGGTATCTCGAAACCCTGCACACATCGTTCGGGGCGTATGTGGAAACCTCGGCGGACTCCTTGCGGATGGAACCTGAATAGGCGATAAACCTGGACTAGAGTCTTGAGTGTTTAGGTAGGCTGTGGCCGACACCCACGTTGGGCTTCCGCTTGAAGGTTGCCGAGTACATGTCATGTAAACGGCGGTAAGTGGTGAGAGCGTGTGTGAAGAAGTACACCCCTGCAGGGTTAACATCATCTATTCGAATAGCCGTGTCCGCGGTAAAGGACTTCTGGGTTGCCTATAACAGTTCATAGACAAGTGAAAGTGGATATTCTAAAATGCGCAAGATAAGCGTGAGTGCTATGGATGGCATTCTTGTAGGGAGACGGGAGCGGATCCATAGTGGTGTATTGATATGGTGAATATGTGGACTCGTGTGCGCCACCTCAAAAGAGTTACTTGCAGTCATAGTTCAGGATAGCCACCGAGTCAAAGTTGGCTTGCTGCAGTCAAACTCCACCACCCCCTTTGTTGATAATGATGCATATGTAGTTAGTTCTGATGTAAGTCTTGCTGAGTACATTTGTACTCACGTTTGCTTATTTTATGTTTTGCAGAGAGACGTCAGTCTCGCTAGTAGTTCCGCGTGGACTTCGACATTTAGCTTGTTACCTCAGCTACGATCATGTGCCCTCGTCAGGATCTGGTAGATAGCCAGGCTTCTAAGCCTTTTTCATTTGTAGATGTCTGTACTCAGACATGTTTAGCTTCCGCATGTGCTTTGACTTGTATGCTCTGAATGTTGGGTCATGAGACCCATGTTTGTAATATCTTGCTCCTCGGAGCCTAATGAATAAATACTTTGAGTGGTAGAGTTATTTGTGATGCCATGTTGTATTTACACATATCGAGCATATTGTGTGTATGTTTGAAATGCTTGGCATGTGTGGGATCCGACAATCTAGTCGTTTATCCTTGGCAGCCTCTCTTATGGGGAAATGTAGTCTAGTGCTTCCTTGAGCCATAGTAATCCGCTATAGCCAGTTCACGGAGTCACTAGCCCAAAGACTACTGCTCAGGACACTTGATGGACGGCATGTGTTTCACCTCGTTCTGTGGTACTCCCTTCGAAATGTCACGCGGTGACATCCGGAGTCCTGCCTAGCCTGCTACAGCCCAGGTTCCCGGAGTCCTGTTAGCCCAGTGCCACAGCCCGGATTCATACGTTGATGACCGACATGCTCGATGTGATTCATGTATGCCCGTCCCCATGGGTTAGCGCCGCTTTGGCTTCACGACCAGCCATGTCGGCCCGGGTTCTCTGTCATGTGGATGCTAGCGACACTATCATATACGTGAGCCAAAAGGCGCAAACGGTCCCGAGCCATGGTAAGGCGACACCCATGGGAATACCGTGCGTGAGGCCGCAAAGTAATATGAGGTGTTACCGGCTAGGTCGATGTGACTTGGAATCGGGGTCCTGACAACGTTGGTATCAGAGCCTGACTGCCTGTAGGATTACCAAGCCAAACTGGTCGAAGTTGTGTCTAGAAATGCTTTAGTTATGTAAGGGAATTGATTGTGGAAGGGAACGTAAGGCTCTTTTAACTCCTTATACCTCATGGCCTTTTGATCTGAGTCATCCTCTTCTCCTCTACGGGGTTTAAGAACTAGGCTTCTCATCTATCTATCAGGGTGACATGTTACTAATCCATAGACTTATAGTATTGATAGTTTCAAATCTCAGTTCAGTTTTTACTACTTCCGTATGTTCATAGCTGGTCTCAGAACTTTGATATTGTGATGTTGAGTGGTCATGCCACTATTTTGCAGGATGTCTCAAATCATTTTGAGCATTTACAGCCGTTATGCTGTCTGAGTCATCCCAGATTTCTAAATAGTCTGATGCATTTGCAATCCCTTCTCTCCGTTTCTAATGTTCATTTGGGCCAGCTTAATCACACAAATTAGTGTGTTGAGGTACTCCGCTGCCTCGGCATATATGTTGGAGCTATTATTATGAACCTAGGTGTTATAGGGAGTCACCTAGTAATCTAGCCATGTTTTGTGTTCCCAGTGTGATAATTCTGGCCACCATTCTCGAAAGCATCCCGTGATGCCATTTAGTAATAGGTATTCTATTCCTGTGTTCTTGAACCCGAGGTTCACCCTACTTACCTCCTGTTGATAGTGTTTGCTAGTTCCTTTAGGATATTAGTAACTTTGCGATAGTCCTCGACGGCCGTGGTATTTCCTTCTTCCAAAAACTATGAACCGCTTATGGCAGAAGTTCCTTGAACGAAGAGACCACAACCAGAGTGCTCTTGACAAGTCCTCGACTATGTGAGGTTACTCTGCCAATTCTACCTATCTGCATGGGTTATCAGGAAGAAATGTTGAACTTTGCTCGACATACTAATCTATGCATCCACAACTCAGAAAGTTATATGTTCCTCGAGTTGTTCCTCCTTAGTTGTATTCTGACCCCCGTCTGTCAATTGATAGTCAAGAGTAGTCGTGCATTCGTCATCGATGCCTATTATTCCTGTGGTCTGTCAAGCCATTCTATTCTTGAATGACTGGGAGAAACAAACTCCAGTACCTCATCCATATCCAGGGTTGGGTCAAAGCAGTTATAATCCGCAGATCAAATGCAATCAAGCTTTTGATTCTGTTCTACCCTGAAGTATTACCCACTTTATGTCAGGAACGTCATGAGAATTGCACCTTCCCTTATGAATTCTTGATGCAGTGATACTGTCGCCATCATAGTTCATTCCTCGGTCCCGTGTTGTTGCAACCGGAATGCCGACAAGTGAACCATGATGTGCGAAATTAATACTTCTAGCAACCATGTTGCTTAGTAGTAAATGGACAATGGTTTCACTCTTAGCGTGTTGGTTATTGAATCATCATTCTAAGATAGACTGTGCTACCTAGTCCTTATTTCCGGTGCACTCTTTGATCAATGAGTTAGGATTATTCAATCCCTTGCTTATTGTTCATATCGTCTTGCTCTGAAAAGCAAGATTGTTCTCGAGCTTAGTAACATATTGGTGGATCGTGATGTTCCGAATATCTTCTCGGAAGTATTACCAGGTTGTCACTTGACCGCTATGTTGAGTTCGTGATCATGCTGGTTTTTCTCCAAACCACCCATTCTCCAAGAATCTGTGTTGGATACCCCTGAGCTAGTTGGTTGAGCCAGACAACAACTTGGAGGGTTGGAAGATAAAGGCTTGTCCGACTTATATCATTTTAAGGGATATCCTTTTGAGTGTGTGTTGAAGAAAGATGATATCTTCATCGATTGGTCCTCGTGATCAGTTGTTGGATCTATTGTCTTGTCAAAACTTTGACTTGAGTATGGGCTATCATCAAGTCAAATAAGAACCAACGATGTTCGTAATGTTGTCTTACTCGTGGTTGATCCCTCGAGCATACACCATTACATGTTTTGGTCTGACCAATGCTATCACCGTGTTCACATGATGGTGGAAGTCCAGTGATATGGAAATTCCGATGAATTGCTGTTGAGCCAATCAGCAGCATTTTGTCTCCCCCGTGATTCATGTTGAACATCAACCTAGTGTTGAAAACTTTGTAAGCAATGCCTTCGTGTTCCGTTCATGAAGCTTATGCTTGGATGAAAGAAGTGACTTCCTCGAATTCATGTGCTTTAGGTGTAAGTTGCCGCCACGAATTTGAGAAAAGATTGTCTTATTTCCTCTGGTACCATCCCAAGTCAATTATGCAAGTGCGAATGTATTCTATGGTGTGGTAGATTAATTACCTCCACTCCATATGTATTCCCTAGCACACCAAGCCACTGATTGGTTTGTTCGAGGAAAAGGAGTTGTTGTGCGAATACTAGTTCATGCACAAGATTCCAATATCCTCGAAGATGGTTCCCCACCTGAACTTGGTAGTGTTTAATATAAGACTACTACGTGGCCATGCTTGTCTGGGGCAGCGTGTTCACATGTTTATAGCAGAACCCACTCATGTTTTGGAGCTTACTACCATAGTCCATCTCCCGAGAATCTCGCAACATCATCTCACCGATTTGTGTTGCACCCTTTCCTTTTCAGACATGCTGAGTCTGGAGTATCCTATTACCAATCGGATCTGAATCTCAGGCAGATATGATGGTTGGAACATTCCCAATAGTTGCATTTTGTTCCTAGCTTGCACCGCCATTGTGCCAATTCCCATGGGCTGCCCTCTCAGTAATTGTTATTTAGGATCATCTTCAAAAGTGGTCCTACCATGGGTCCCATCCATTTCTGATGCTAAGCAAAATCATCCATTGCGTTGTCTTCAACAAGGTAGTCCACATCATCCATCCTAGTCCGAGTATGCCATTTCTTCGAGCTCTTTCAAATGATCAATTGTAAATTGCCTCAGGCTGGTGAGGAGAGTTTCAATGATCTCTGGATCAAAAGTAATTCTTTTTGCCACTTAAGGTAACAAATCTACGAGTCACCTTCCCTAAGGTGCCCCGTTATGGAGTCATGACATTTCCCCTCGATATTTTGAAACCCTCGTAAAATTGTTTCTTCCGTCCCTCCTGATGCATGTTTTACCTCTCCGCTCCAGAGATGTTTTTATGTCTCATTCCATGAGTTGATCTTGTGATCATTAAGATGATCCTAAGTTGCTCGAACCTCAAGAAGATCGATTCTTCTAAAATCCCCCCTTTCTTCTCGGTGTCATGTTGGATGTAATTCTCAAAGTAAGAAGTCGAGATCAAGGTGATGCAATGAACCAACATCCTCGAGAAAGACTTTTGGATCGTGAAGATCGTCTTAGCTTTGTGTCCCCTCTGTCTCCTTACTTTACGTCTTGAATCTCGAGACGAGATTCTTGTTTAGTGGGGGTGAGTTGTCACAGCCCTAGCTTAGTCGTTGCCTGACTCTGCATAAGCATTCATGTCATCATGTTTAAATTTAATAAATTTGAAATGGGGATTGATAAACCCTAGCACAAATGCAATTCAAATAGGTTCAACCAAAATATTTTCAATGACCTCAAAATATCCTTTTAAAATGTTCATGATTTATGGAAAAAGGTGAAAGCCTCTACGGAGATGATGCATATTTTCCGGGACATTTTGGTCATTGAATTAAATCATTATGGTATTTGAGTTGGAGTTTAAAAGTTACCATTAAATATTGGTTGCTCCAAATATTCTGAAATTTATTGTGTGGTTTGAAAATAATTCAAATATTCTTCAATTTTTTTTACAGAATTAACCAAAGTGTTTTGGTTGGTATTTTATTTGCAAACATAAAGCAGAAAAATAGAAAACAGAATATATTAGAAAAGGACAGAGAGAGAGAAGCCCAACCACTTACCTGGAGCTGGCCCAGTTGGCCCAGCCCACCAACCCACCGCTGCCACTCATCCCCCTCCTCTTGCGGAAAGGCGAGAGAGAAGATAGCCACGGCCACAAGGTGCCACGCCGGCAGCTGCCTGCCTGGCTACCCCCTCGTCGCCCAGGACGTCGCCACGCTACCCCCCTGGACCCCCTCGACCGCTCCCCTCTCTCCCTGCCTCCCCTCCTCTGCTCTCTCTCCCGCGCAGCCCGAGCGGAGCTCGTCGCCACCGCTCGCTGTTGCCGCACCCAGAGCCTCCCCCTCGACCCCTCGTCGTGCCCAGTAGCTCGGCTACCTCGTCCTCGACCTCCTCGCCAAGCCAAGCGACGCTGAACGCCGCCGAACGCCTCACCGCCGTCTTCTTCAACCTCGGGCTACCGAGATCACCGGCGACCGTGCGCCCGCTCTGACACTTCCCCGAGCTCGTTGAGGCCACCGAACGAACCGATGTGAGCTCCTGCATGGATCCCCTCCATCTTTCCCTTTGATTTCGAGCTGTAGACGTTGCCCCTTGACGACCGTAGCCGCCGCCGCTTGAGCTCGTCGCCGACGCAGCTCTGGTGACCAAATGGTCACCCCGGCGAGTCCCACTTGCTCCGCGCAACGCGTAGTGCCCCGCTAGACCTTCGCCTCACTTGTGTGCGCATCGCAGTGCCAACCCCACACCCACCCGAACTCCGGCCACCGCCAAAGCTCGTCGCCGGCATGATTCCGGCGACCCCTGCGCCCAACTCCGCCTCCTCTTGATGCAGGCGGGCAAGGGCAACCCCCTGGTGCCCTCAGTTGCCGCTGCCGTGGCCTCTAGGGTGGACGTCGCCCCGTCTGTGTGCTCGCCGGCTCTGAACTCCGGTGAGTTGACGTGGTCAGTCATTAGCAGCTAACAACCCCGCTAATTAAACCCCACAACCAATGAAAAACGGGCCCCACCGTTTCAATTAACCAGCTAATGAAATAGGTTAGAATTAATCTAAGTCCAGTGGCCCCACGCGTCAGCGTTGACCTAGCCGACGTGGTCGTTGACCGGTCCCACTTGTCATCCACCCAAACCAGCCTGAGACACTGACGTATGGGTCCCACTGGTCAGGTTTGACCTGGACCGTCTCTGTTGACCACTGACATCACAGTGACGCAATGCTGACGCAGTAATGCATTTTCTGGATTTAAGTTTATCCAGAAATTCCAGAAAATGTCCTAAACTTCTAAAAATCATAGAAAATCAACCGTAACTCCAAATCAAATAATTTATATATGAAAAATTATCAGAAAAATGCAACCTATCCATCTGTATCATTTTCATGCATGTTAGAACAACTTATAGCTGCTGTTTAGCACAAATCATATAAATGGCATTTTAATTTCCACATATGGAGTTTGAATTTGAATCTTGGATTCAAACCAACTTCATTTAATCTGGTTGCTAGTTGCATTAGCTCAAACCACAGCATATTGCCATGTCACACTCATGCATCATATTGTTGCATTGCATTGATTGTGTTCTTTCTCTGTTGCCGGTGTTTGTCCCCTCTCAGTAGACGACGTACAGACGATGAGTTCAATGACACCGATGAAGAAATATATTATCTTCGGAAGTGCCAGGGAAGCAAAACCTCCTTGTTCATTCCGATACAATCCCACTCTCTTGCTCCTGCTCTCTTTTACTGCATTAGGACAACAACGATTCAACTGTTACTTGCTGCGGTAGCTGAACCCCTTATCCCCTGCATGACTGTCATTGCCACGGTAAATAGATGAAACCCACTAGCATGAGTAGGAGTTGTTTGAGCCCTGTTGTGCCTACTCATTCATGCTTGTTTGTCATGCCTGCTACTGCTTAGAGTTGAGTCAGGTCCGATTCATCGGGGATGAATCAGAGGTGTGTGAACATGTCCTACTGTGTGTGAGCTAAGTGTGTGAACATGATTTGGTAAAGGTAGCGGTGAGAGGCCATGTAGGAGTACATGGTGGGTTGTCTCATTGCAGCCGTCCTCAGGAACTGAGTTCTGTATTTGTGATCCATGAAACAGTTACTACCACACATTGGGCCCGAAACCAATGGACCCTCTCGGCTTCTTAACCACCCTTATTCTCTATCCAGGAGTTGCAACTAGTTTCTGGTGTTTGTAGGATATGTGTTGGAGGCTGTGCGTAGTGCTGACCCTAGGGGTGGGCTATGATGTGGTAGATACACCGTGGCCCGGTGTACCGAATGCCCGTTTGGTATCTCGGGAACCCTGCACACATCGTTCGGGGCCGTATGTGGAAACCTCGGCCGGACTCCCTGCGGATGGAACCTGAATAGGCGATAAACCTGGACTAGAGTCTTGAGTGTTTAGGCATGTTGTGGCCGACACCCACGTTGGGCTTCCGCTTGAAGGTTGCCGAGTACATGTCATGTAAACGGCGGTAAGTGGTGAGCGTGTGTGAAGAAGTACACCCTGCAGGTTAACATCATCTATTCGAATAGCCGTGTCCGCGATAAAGGACTTCAGGTTGCCTATAACAGTTCATAGACAAGTGAAAGTGGATACTCTAAAATGCGCAAGATAAGCGTCAGTGCTATGGATGGCGTTCTTGTAGGGAGACGGGAGCGGATCCATAGTGGTGTATTGATATGGTGAATATGTGGACTCGTGTGCGCCACCTCAAAAGAGCTACTTGCAGTCATAGTTCAGGATAGCCACCGAGTCAAAGCTGGCTTGCTGCAGTCAAACTCCACCACCCCTCTTTGTTGATAATGATGCATATGTAGTTAGTTCTGATGTAAGTCTTGCTGAGTACATTTGTACTCACGTTTGCTTATTTTATGTTTTGCAGAGAGACGTCAGTCTCGCTAGTAGTTCTGCGTGGACTTCGACGTTTAGCTTGTTACCTCAGCTACGATCCTGTGCCCTCGTCAGGATCTGGTAGATAGCCAGGCTTCTAAGCCTTTTTCATTTGTAGATGTTTGTACTCAGACATGTTTAGCTTCCGCATGTGCTTTGACTTGTATGCTCTGAATGTTGGGTCATGAGACCCATGTTTGTAATATCTCGCTCCTCGGAGCCTAATGAATAAATACTTTGAGTCGTAGAGTTATGTTGTGATGCCATGTTGTATTTACACATATCGAGCATATTGTGTGTATGTTTGGAATGCTTGGTATGTGTGGGATCCGACAATCTAGTTGTTTATCCTTGGCAGCCTCTCTTATGGGGAAATGTAGTCTAGTGCTTCCTTGAGCCATAGTAATCCGCTACAGCCCAGTTCACCGGAGTCCTGCTAGCCCAGCACTACTTCTCGGGACACTTGATCTGGCGGCATGTGTTTCACCTTGTTCACTGTGTCATCCCTTGAAAACGTCACGCGGTGACATCCGAGTCCTGCCTACTTTGCTACAGCCCGGGTTCCCGAGTCCTGTTAGCCAGTGCTACAGCCAGTTCATCGTTGATGACCGACATGCTCGATGTGATTCATGTATGCTGTCCCCATGGGTTAAGCGCCGCTTTGGGTTCACGACTAGCCATGTCGGCCCAGGTTCTCTGTCATGTGGATGCTAGCGACACTATCATATCGTGAGCCAAAAGGCGCCAAATGGTCCCGGCCATGGTAAGGCGACACCGTGGGAATACCGTGCGTGAGGCCGCAAAGTGATATGAGGTGTTACCGGCTAGGTCGATGTGACTTGGAATCGGGGTCTTGACACCACTCCTTCGACGCACGCCTTCAGCTGCACCAACTCTACTTCGTCTACAGAACCAGGTGACATCTTCTAAGCTCGTTTAGCTGGGAGCGCCCCTCGGGATGCATTATTCCCAGGCCGCGTGGGTCCGTCCCTGCGGCATGTATCTCTTTTGCTTATGTCTTTATCTTACCTTGCTGGGGCGCCCCTCGGGCTACATCATCCCCAAGCCGCTCGGCCAGACCCAGTGGCATGTATCTTCCCGCATTTACCCAAGTTGATCTGCTCTCCATGCTTAAGCTGCCTACGGTTATCGCCTGTTCGATCGCCACCAGCCACGGGTCCTTTCATCCTGTGCAATTCGCTTGCGCGCTAAAAGGGGGCTCCTGAGCATCGCGACTCAGGAGCTCTTACTGGCTCTCCAGCCCTCACCCCCTGGCCTTGTCCACGGCATCGCTACCTGGCATACCAGCGGTAGCTGAGCTCGCTCAAGGGCCGGGACCTGAGGACGTAGAGTGCTTACACCTAACCGCCTTGCAGGAACACACAGTCACCAAGACTCAAGACCAGGCGCAACCCGCCTTGAGGTAGGCCCTCGTGAGTCCTGCGCTGGCTCACGAGTGCCCAGATACACCTCGCAGCCCTGCCGTGCAAGCCACGTGTCAGGGCAGGGCTGTACACGCCTCAGGGCTCCTCCCGGAGGGAGGCCCCCATCTCACGCACAAGTGGAAGCACCATGCTCCGCGCTGGCCGTCGACACTGCCGAGGAGCGGCTATGCCCGCACTGGCGGAAGCACTATGCTCAGACCGGTGATAAAAACGAGGGCAGCCCCACGGTCGTACCAACACCGGGGCCCAGGCTTAGCGTCCAGCCTCACTGCAATGCCTCCCCTCGGGAGAGCAGCGCGAGGGGCTGGGCACGGGCTGCGCTGGGTCACGCCTAGCGCCGCCACCCAACCAGGTCTCCCGGACACTGGCGTCGCCCCCTCCGTGGCCTCGGCGAGGCAAGTATGGAAATTGTTTCCCGTCAAGGGGACTCCCGAGCATCGTGACTCGAGAGCCTAGCGAATCACGTAGCCCCTCATTCCTTGGTCCGTCTTGTTTTCCGGTTGGCCCAATGGCGGTTGAGGTATGCGCGGGGCTGGGCTCTGGCGACGTAGAACATTAATATATCCTTGCGAACTCTCCCTATAAGATGTTTGCGCGTCAAGGGGGACTCCTTAGCATCACGACTCAGGAGCCTAACTGGTCACGTAGCCCCTCACTCCTTGGTCCGTCTTGGTCTCCGGTCGGCCCAATGGCAGTTGAGGTATGTGCGGGGCCGGGCTCTGCCGACGCAGAACACAAAGGAAATAGGAAGGCAATCGCAAAATCTCGAAGCAAATATTACAAAAACATTGTCCTCACGATATCAAATGAAAAGTCTGAACGCCTCCACGAGGCCTAATGCATGTCGCAGGAACGAAACGGGAGAATAGCCGCAGGTCACCCTCGAGCGCCGCCATCACCTGCGGAAGGTGCTACTTCGTGAGCGACGTTGTCTTCACCTTCACCACCAGCTGCAGGATCAGCGACATCGCTGGACAGAGGAGCGGAGACAAAGCCGCTGAACTTCTTCAGCAAGGCCTCCACTTGACCTTGTACGGCTGCGGAGGCGGCCTCGCATTGATCTTCAGCCACAGGCTCCAGCAGCTCCTCAAGGCAAGCGTTGGGGTCGCGAAGGTGCAAGTGGATGAAAACACGGGTCAATGCAGCTGAAGATAGGACGCGAGCCTCTTCCTCCACCATAGGACCGACGCCGTCAACGACTTCCACGAGTGCCTTCACCAAGAGAGGAAGCAACCGGGCGGGGCCGTCCTCGTCGGTGGCCAGCGACTTCTCCAGGCCGTGCTCGTAGAGCGTCTTCAGTGCCTTGCGAGATCTCTTCTCGAGATCAGCAAAGGCCACGCGGTCTTTGGCAAGGACTCACGCCTTGGCATCAAGGTCGGCTTCCCTGCGCCTTCCCCAACTCCGCCAGCTCAGCATCATGGTTATTGACGGAGTCCTCCCGGGCCTTCATCTCGCTTCTTCGGCGTGCTTGTCGCGCAGGCTCTGCAACTCACCCTCCAGCACTTGGCAGCGGTCACGGGCGGCCTTGGCGTCTTTCAGCGCCGTCTCACGATCGGCTGCAGCGCTGGCAGCACTTTGCTTCTCCTTCTCGGAAGCCGTAGTAGCCTGGCCCAGCGCCGCGCGAACCGCCAGGTCGGAGTGAAGCAAGCCAGAGGCCAGCTCCAGACGCCCAGCCACCAGGCGTGGGTCTGCGCCGAGGAGATCTGCCTGCAACTGGGTCATCTCCGAAAGAGCACGTTCCAGAACAGCAGCAGGAGCGGAAGAACCGAGGAGTGGAGGCGCAATAGTGGGAGGAGGTGACATTGTCACCAGGGCCTGGGAGATCGCGGGTTCCGGAGCAGCTGGGACCTCATCAGCCGCACCAGGCGCCGGCACTTCCGGAGCCAGTGGGGCCATGGGGGCTGATTCCACGCGGCGCTGTTCCTCTTGGCCCCGCGAGGACGACTGGGCTAGGGAGATGCGGGCGCTGCTACCTACTTTCTCCGCGGAGTGAGGCACGGCCGCTACATCCTCCTTCCTCTTCTTCGCCGAAGACGTCGGCCTGATCAACCAAGAGCGAGCATCAGGAAATGATGAGTACAAACAGGGACAAGGCGAAGCTTAATACACTTACTGATCAACCACAACATACTTCCGCTTGGGGAGCTTGAAGCCTGACAGCATCGGGACCTGAGGAGCAGGCGTTCGGGTTCCGGCGGCAGCAGGCGGTGCGGAAGTAGAGCCGGAGCCAGCCCTAGAAGGTGTCGGGACGGAGGCGGCATTGCGAGGCACCAGCGATGATCTACCCCACATCGGGATGAGGGGTTGCTCCCTCTGCTCCTGGCGGGCGTCGGCCTCGGCATCGTCAGGAAGGGCGTGGAGGATCTCGGCCTTGCTCAGAGGGGAAGTCTCCCCCACCTATTCAAGGGTTTCTACGAGTCCACCTCCTCTTCCCCCTCCCCACGGGACTCGTCAGAAGACACCTCCACCGGTTTCGGCACCGCAGGAGCCCCCGGCAGCGCCGGCGGCACCAGCCCACGCGCGTCAAAGGTCGGCCTGGAGGCGACGAATCCTTCCGTCCCTCTTGTTTGGAGCAGGGGCGGGCGCTTGGTGGGTACTCCTGGTTGTCCCCAACTATGAGGCGCAGAACGGCGGCCAATTCATCGTCAGGCAGGGCCCCCGGCCTCAGGCGGGTCTTGTTTCCCTCTTCTTCAAGCTCCCATAGGGGGTGCGTGCGCGCCTGGAGCGGGGCAACTCGCAGTGTCAAGAACTCCCTCAGGAGCATGACCAAATCACCTTGGCCGCCCTCGCGTTGCCCGGCTTCAAGTCGGTCATCATCTGCCCCAACACTAACAATGCCCGCTCATCGGCAAGCTCCGCCTTGGGCCACCCCCCCGTTGGAAGAGGGCGCCACCGTAGGCAACACCAGACGCGGATCGGCGCGCTTGGCGTCTGATACGTCTCCAACGTATCTATAATTTTTGATTGTTCCATGCTATATTATCTACTGTTTTGGGAAATATTGGGCTTTATTATCCACTTTTATATTATTTTTGGGACTAACCTATTAACGGAGGCCCAACCTGAATTGTGTTTTTGCCTATTTCAAGTTTTCAAGAAAAGGAATATCAAACGGAGTCGAAACGGAATGAAATCAACTGGAGAAGTTATTTTTGGAAGGAAAGCTACCGGAAAAGCTTGGAGTGCATGTCAGGAAAGGAGGGAGGTGGCCACGAGAGTAGGCCCCCCTAGGGCGCGCCCCCCTGCCTCGTTGGCCCCCCGAAGCTCCACCAACGTACTCCTTTCACCCATATATACCCACGTACCCTAAAACTTCCAGAACGGAGAATAGATCGGGAGTTCCGACACCGCAAGCCTCTGTAGCCACCAAAAGTCAATCGGGACCCTGTTCGCAGCACCCGGAGGGGGGCCCTTACAGTGGCCATCTTCATCATCTCGGCGCTCTCCATGATGAGGAGGGAGTAGTTCACCCTCGGGGCTGAGGGTATGTACCAATAGCTATGTGTTTGATCTCTCTCTCTCTCTCTCTCTCTCTCTCTCTCTCTCTCTCTCTCTCGTGTTCTTGATTTGGCACGATCTTGATGTATCGCGAGCTTTGCTATTATAGTTGGATCTTATGTTGTTCTCCCCCTCTACTCTCTTGTAATGGATTGCGTTTTCCCTTTAAAGTAATCTTATCGGATTGATTCTTTAATGATTTGAGAACACTTGATGTATGTCTTGCTGTGCGTATCTGTGGTGACAATGGGATATCACGTGATTCACTTGATGTATGTTTTGGTGATCAACTTGCGGGTTCCGCCCATGAACTTATGCATAGGGGTTGGCACACGTTTTCGTCTTGATTCTCCGGTAGAAACTTTGGGGCACTCTTTGAGGTTCTATGTGTTGGTTGAATAGATGAATCTGAGATTGTGTAATGCATATCGTATAATCATACCGACGGATACTTGAGGTGACATTGGAGTATCTAGGTGACATTAGGGTTTGGTTGATTTGTGTCTTCAGGTGTTATTCTAGTACGAACTCTAGGGCTGTTTGTGACACTTATAGGAATAGCCCAACGGATTGATTGGAAAGAATAACTTTGAGGTGGTTTCGTACCCTACCATAATCTCTTCGTTTGTTCTCCACTATTAGTAACTTTGGAGTGACTCTTTGTTGCATGTTGAGGGATAGTTATACGATCCAATTATGTTATTATTGTTGAGAGAACTTGCACTAGTGAAAGTATGAACCCTAGGCCTTGTTTCCTATCATTGCAACACCGTTTACGCTCACTTTTATCATTAGTTACCTTGCTGTTTTTATATTTTCAGATTACAAAAACCTATATCTACCATCGATATTGCACTTGTATCACCATCTCTTCGCCGAACTAGTGCACCTATACAATTTAACATTGTATTGGGTGTGTTGGGGACACAAGAGACTCTTTGTTATTTGGTTGCAGGGTTGTTTGAGAGAGACCATCTTCATCCTACGCCTCCCACGGATTGATAAACCTTAGGTCATCCACTTGAGGGAAATGTTCTACTATCCTACAAACCTCTGCACTTGGAGGCCCAACAACGTCTACAAGAAGAAGGTTGTGCAAGTGAACATCAAGCTCTTTTCTCGGCAAAGCATTTGGGGAGGCTAGGTAAAGGCACTCACACCCCGTCAACTAAGCTCTTTTCTGGCGCCGTTGCCGGGGAGGTTAGTGCTTGAAGGTATATCTTTATATCTTGCAATCGAATCTTTTTGTTTCTTGTTTTATCACTAGTTTAGTCTATAAAAGAAAACTAAAAAAATGGAGTTGAGTTTACCTCATACGCTTCATCTTTTTAATATCTTTCATGAGTATGATGGAAAGGAAAATTGTGCCAAAGTGTTAGAAGAAGAATGCATTAAATTTTTCGGCACTAAATCTTTGAATGATGAGCATGATTGCAATGTTGTTAGTATGAACTCCTTGAATATCCATAGTACTAATGACGATTGCACTAGTCATGATGAAAATATCTCTTATAATCATGTCGATTTTTGTGGAGTGTATTAGGTTTGCAAGTACACACCAAATAGGGAAGATAGATATTGCAAGAGGCATAAGTACTTAGAAACTAAATAGTTGCAAGAAAGGCTAGATGCTTGTGTTGAAAATTTATTTTTTCTTAGCCATACTTGTGAACTTTGCAATGAACATGATCATTTCAGTACCCAATGCCAATTGTTTCATGATCGTATCGTGTCCAAAAATTGTGATGACTTGATTTCCCTTGCACATCATAATAAACTTAGTTTGCTCTTGGGTTATGAAGAACTGAAACGTATAACTAAGGATATTCCAAAATTTGCCCTTGATAAAGTTCTTCATTTTAATCTAGAAGAAATTTATATGTGTTGTGCGGTGAATTGCATTGAAAATCCATATATTGCCAACTACATAAAGAAAAGAAAACAAATAGAGGATGAAGAGAATACTAATGAAAGGGAAGAGACTTCCCAATATCCTCTTGTTATTTCTTATGATGAATAAGGTAACAAGGAGGAGCCTTCTATCCAACCAATCTCATTAATAAGGAGCTCCAAAAAGAGGATTGAATCCACACATGATGTGGTGAAGAAGAAGAAAATAAAAAGGAAGAGAGGTAAAAAGGTATCCCTCCCAAATAATGTTGCTCCTATTATTGGTGTGCCTCATGAAAATGAATCAAAAATAATTGTGGAAGATGATGCACTTCATGGTGATCTCGTTATGCCTATTGCTTGTTGTGATGATTATGTTTGGGAAGATAATGATACTCCTTATGATCTTGAAAATCTTTTTGGCACTTGCTTGGAAGAATATGATAATTGATATACTATTGGTGCTATCCATACTATTAATGATGAGAGTGATTATGCTTATGATATGAAAAGGCCCAAGCTTGGGGAAGCTATGTTTAATGAGGATGACATATTTGAGAACATATTTGCTGCAATTAATGTTTGCCCCAAGCTTGGGGATGCTATGTTTAATGAAGATGATATTTTTAGCCTCTCAAGTTTTGATATGCAAAGTTGTTATGATGATAGCATGCCTTCTACTTATGATGATTATATTTATGAAAGTGGGTTTGGAAGAGTGTCAACTTTAGGAAGTAATGATCCCACTATTTTGGAGTATGTTAAATCTTATAATATTTATGAAAGTGGATTTGGAGAGGTCATGAGTTTATTTAGTGACGTATCCACTATTTCGGAAAAGGTTTCAATCGATTATGATGAGAACAAAGTTGCTACTTATGATGATTATTGTGATAGAACTTATGCTATAAAAAGTAGTGATGATTATATTTATAAAACTTGTCATGATTATGATTACCCTTTTTCTGAACATTACTCTTTTAATGTGGAAACAATTTATAGTATTCAAGTATCTTATGATACTCCCACTATTCCGAATGAGAAGAATTTTGCTCATGTGGAGAGTAGTAAATTTTCTATGCTAGTAGATCATGAAAAGAATGCTTTAGGTGCTGGATATATTGTTGAATTCATTCATGATGCTACTGAAAATTATTATGAGGGAGGAATATATGCTTGTAGGAATTGCAATAATATCAAGTTTCCTCTCTATGTGCTTAAAATCTTGAAGTATGCTTGTTTTACCTTCCTATGCTAGTTGATTATTGTTCCCATAAGTTGTTTGCTCACAAAATCCCTATACATAGGAAGTGGGTTAGACTTAAATGTGCTAGTCATATTCTTCATGATGCTCTCTTTATGTTTCAATTCTTATCTTTTATGTGAGCATCATTGAAATCATCATGCCTAGCTAGGGGCGTTAAACGTTAGCGCTTGTTGGGAGGCAACCCAATTTTATTTTAGTTTCTTGCTTTTTGGTTCTGTTTAGGAATATATAATCCATCTATCTTCTGTTTAGATGTGGTTTTGTGTTTTAATTAGTGTTTTTGCCAAGTAGAACCTTTGGGAAGACTTGGGTGAAGTCTTTATGATCATGCTGTAAAAAACAGAAACTTTAGCGCTCACGAGATTAGCTTCAACTTTTTACTGGAGAGTGCTATTTAGTTGATTCTTTTTGCAGATTGTCGGAGTAAATGACCACGGGTAGCCTAGCCGGCTCCCCCTGGGGCTTCTGAAAAAATTACAAGCCAATCAAGCCATCCAGCATCCAAGACGTTGGGCTACCTTCCCCCGGCCGGCCGTCATCCAGGCCAGCTGTCAGGAGGCGGCCTGGCCCCAAGATCCATAGAAGAAAGCCACGAGAGGGCCGGCTTCCAAGGAGCCGGCTACCAGAGGGCCGACTCCGCGTAGCCGGCCACGAGAAGGCCGACTCCAAGGAGCCGGCCACCCCGCAGGCGGCCAAGGCCGCACCCTCAGAATCTGCATCCACATAACGGTGATGAGACGGGGCGTGGCTACAGTGAAGCCTACCACCCCGCATCCGGAGCGCTGGCGTACTACAGTCGTCGTCAGGCAGCCATCACCCGTCGTGGCAACACTTGTTGCCATGTTGACCGTGGCGTCACCCACGATAGGCTGTCGATTACTACCCAGCGGTGGCGGGCCCCTCCGGTCAGAGTGTCGGCGTTCGGGAATGGGGTCCCAGACTTGCCTGCGGTGTGGCTCAAGGGGGCCCATCACGGCCCATCTTCACCAACACAAGCTCAAGACCCTCGCGAGGGCCAAGCCTCATGAAGGACGACGGGGAGCTTCCTCGCACGGACTCATCAGTGGCTCGCGAGGAGGCGGAGAAATCAAGGGGGGTACCTCACGAGGTGCCCATGGCGCAAGACATGATTTACCAAGGCGCCAGGCGGGCGCCAGCCAAGCAGATGTCTCCTTTCCTGTTTGGTGCAAAGGAGCAAGCGCAGCGAGAGCATCAAGCAAAGGCGTCCATTTCGGTGCAACAAGACCAAGACCAGCCCAACGGCAGGAAGGAAGTCATTGTGGAGCCCAAACCGGCGTCACCACCAGAGCCTTTGACAGGCGAGGACCAACTTTAGTCAGGATAAGTGTACCAGATGTTCCCCTTCAAAATGGCCAATTGTTGGCGCCCTTCCCGCTCAATATTTGGGAAGAGGCCCAGGGCCTCTGCCTATAAATAGGACTAGCCTCCCACAGGGTAGAGGCATCTTGAGAGAGAGAGAGAGAGAGAGAGAGAGAGAGAGAGAGAAGGCGGCTAAACTCCCCCAAGAAGTTCATCGCCCCGGCCAAGAACAGACCCTCGCGAGGTTGTTCTTCCTTGTATTGTTCATCACCATCAGCCCAGGAGGCAATCCACCACACCACAAACTAGAGTAGGGTATTACACCACAATGGTGGCCCGAACTAGTATAAACCTTGTGTCTCTTGTGCTGTTCCTTTCATAGTTTAGATCCTAGCGAGGCGGCGGGGGTGCAGGTAGGTAGAGGGCGAGATTCCGCGCGCACCCCAGTGTTCGAACCTTAAGGGTCTGCCGGAACCCGAAATCCGACACAGAGAGATGCCCGAGGGCGGCTCGGCCTCCCCCAGTTGGCCTGAGATATGGTCGGCTCCCCATAGCCGGCTTGTTCCCTCCCTTGAAGGAGGCGCTTCATTAAGGAGACAAGGCAGTGAGGCTGATGATCGCCGCCAAAGGCGGCGTGCACTGTAGCCATGCTTACCCCGACAAAGCCCTCGTCATTAGGATTGAGGCAACAGTAACCAGCCCCCGACAAGGCCCTCAACGGTGGGGCCAGTTGTCGACCAGGAAGCCGGCAGCCGGCGGGACCCACCAGTCGGCGGGCCCCATCGGCCGACGGAGAAGCCGGCGGACGAAGACACTGACGGATAGGGCCCACGCCTAGCCGGATTACCATTGTACCCTTGGGGGGTAGGCCTATATAAACCCCCCAGGGCACCCATGCAAAGGGTTGATCTCTGAGAGTTTTAGACACCACGTAGAGGGAAGAGGAGAGCTAGCCGTGCCCTTCTTCTTCCTCTCACCGAATAGCTCAAGGAGCCTCTTGTAGCAACTTGTTCATCTAGTGATCATGAGGAGACCCCTTGAGCAGCGATGAGGTGTTATCTCCACGGAGAGCCCGAAGCTGGGTAAGATTATTGGCGTGCATGTCTTCGCCTCATCCGTTTCGAGCACCGCGACGCCTTATTGGCTCCCACTATGATTAGCCACCCGTTGGCATATGTCGCACCTACCACCCGACATTTGGCGCCCACCATGGGGCCAGGTGCACCGTCGTCCGGAGACCTGTTCTGGACGGGAACCCTCTTCCTCCCCCGCGGGCGTAGCCAGCCCGTCACGCCCGATGGCGCTTGCCCCGACGCGCTGCAAGGCGTCGCAGACGCCTGCGCGGCGAGCTGCCTCGCCGACCTTCTTGGCGAGGCTCACATTTCTGACGAGCCCGCATCCGGCGGGCACCGGCTTCCTCGAAAACCACCTCGTCGACCTCCTCGACCAACTCCACGTCTCCAGCGAGCCCGCTGTGGACTTGGAGTCGGTTGGCTCCACCGACCCGATGCTTGTCGACTCCGACACGGCATCGCTCGACGCCTTCCCCACCAACGTCGTGATCTTCGACGACCGCTCCCCCAAGCCGACAGTTGTGGCAGCGCCATCACCGAGGTGATGGTCATTGGTCACGGCGGCCCCTCGGGCGAGAACGCCCACGACGCCCTGCAAGCAGCGCCGCACAACCTGTCCACCCCTCTCCCGGCTGACGCCGACACCGAGGCGCTGGAGGCACGCCGCCTCGCCCTCCACGCGGAGGGCCGGAGGATAGCCTCCCTGAGATGCCTCACCGAGGCCCACCAGCGCGAAGTCGACCGCGCCGCCTTCGGCACGCCGCCTCCCGAAGGGCCGAGCCGACTCGGCATTGTCAAGAAACGCGTCACAGCCATCACCGACATGCTGGGCGTGGACCGCCCCATCTACGCCACGCCCCTCGAGAACCTGCGCGCCGCCCAGGCGGCTGTAGAAGAGCTGAACGGGCTAGGGCCCGACGAGCTTCCCTACATGGCAAGGCGCATCCAAAGAATCGATCGGGCGCGGTGGAGCTGCAAGAAGACAGGTGCCAGCGATGAGCCCTCCTCAGCCGAGAGCACGGCGCAATGTCGCGCACGCCGACTGTGGGCAATGCCCGCGCACGGAGAGAAAAGGAGCCGGCTGCAAGCCACAGCCGAACCCGGATCTCCATCGAGCACGACGCAAAAGGCCGCCCTCGAGCCGTAGAACGGCGAAGCAGCCCGCCCCCTCCTCCACCTCGCGGGGAAAGATATCCTCCGCCGCCTGTCACCCATCCGACTCTCAGCGGCCCACTCGGCCACCGCGAAGGAGTCGGTGAAAACGACGCCCACCACCGGATCGACCGCCTGGCGCGATCCCAGGCGTTGGAAGAAGAAGACGATGTCGGGGCGCCTTGCTTCGGCCCCCGCATCCACGACGAGCCCTTTCCTAAAGGGTTCTCGCTCCCAAGAGACACGCCCAAATATAACGGCTCTGTGAAGCCAGAGGATTGGCTGATCAACTACTCGACCGCAGTCAGCATAGCGAATGGCAACAGGCGCGTTGCCGTGAAATATGTGCCCCTCATGCTTCAGGGCACGGCGCGAACCTATCTCAACAGCCTCAAGCCGTACAACATCAACAGCTGGCTAGACTTCACCGAAGCCTTCATCCGCAATTTCACCAGCACCTACAAGCGGGCTCCCAAGCCCAGGCAGCTCTCCTTGTGCGTTCAAGGACCCACCGAGTCGACTCGCGACTACCTCACGCGTTGGGCCGAGCTCCGCAACTCCTGCGGGGGTGTACGAGGTTCAAGCCATAGAGTTCTTCACCGCCGGGTGCCGAGAAGGCACCCTCCTAAAGCACACGCTCCTCTGCGACAAGTCGGCTACCCTCGACGAGCTACTTGTCATAGCCGACAAGTACGCCACCGCCGACTCCTCAATGAAGACCGAGCTCCGGGTAGACGCCGCCGGGAAGGTACTCAACCCGGCTCCCAAAACGCCGGCTGGCGACTCTAGCCGACGTCCGTACCAGCACAACAACAAGCGCAAAGGCCCAATGCCGCCTCCAGCCAGTCGGCAGGTGGCCACCGTCGAAGACGAGCAACCTGAAGGGCGGCCCGCACCCAAGAAGCCGAAGGGCGGCAGGCCGGCTTGGCAGCCAGCTTTCTCCTACGAGCAAGCCCTTGATGCCCCATGCAAGTTCCACATCGGCGCGAAGCCGTCCAACCATACAACCCGGAAGTGCCACTGGCTCACCCGAATCACCAAAGGTGAAGGGCTGGTGCCGCCTCCGGCTCCCCAGCAGCCGGCCGCTCGACCAGCAGTCGGGACCGTCCAAGACGAGTTCCCCAACGAGCACGCCGCCTACGTCGTCTTCACGAGCCAGCCCGAAGACCGGCGCAACCGGTGCCGACAGCACCAAGAAGTCAACGCGGTCGCCTCCAACAACCCCGAATACAGGCACTGGTCAGAGAGGCCTATCAGCTGGAGCCGGGCCGACCACCCAGAGGTGATGCCGTCCCCGGGCTCCTATGCATTGGTTTTGGAGGCAACCCTAGCAACGGACAGGCTTGCTGCCCGATTCTCCCGCGTACTGATAGACGGCGGGAGCAGCATCAACATCGTGTACCGAGACACCATGGAGAAGCTGAACATCAAGGGCAAGCACGTCTTGCCAAGCCGGACCGTGTTCCATGGCATTGTACCCGACCTGTCCTGCTCACCAATCGGCAAGATCAAGATAGATGTTCTCTTCGGAGACAAGGATCACTTCCGCCGAGAAGCAATCTTGTTTGAAGTGGTGGACCTTGAGAGCCCCTACCATGTGCTGCTTGGCCGGCCTACTCTGGCCAAGTTCATGGCTGTACCCCACTACGCCTACCTCAAGATGAAGATGCCGAGTACCAAGGGCAGCATCACCATAGCCGCCGACTACAAGAAGTCCTCCGAGCGCGCTGCAGCCAGCAGCTGGCTGGCCGAGTCCCTCGCAATGCGCAAGAGAAGAAGATGTTGGACGAGTCGTGGCCATGGCGACAAGCAGCCTGCCCCGTCCCCGACCCCAAAGAGTGTGATGCCCAAGGTTCCTTCCAAATGGCCAAGGAAACAAAAAGATACCTCTGAACCCAGAGCACCCGAAAGGTTTGCCGTCATTGGGGCAAACACTGGACAGCAAATAGGAAGCGAGTTCGCCGATTTCCTCCGTGAGAATCGGGACATCTTCGCATGGTCCCCCAAGGACATGCGGGTGTTCGAAGGAATTCGCCGAGCACAAGCTACACGTCCGCGGGCGCCAAGCCAGTCAAGCAGCCCCTCCGCCGACTGTCAGAGGAGAAGAGAAGGATCGTAGGAGAAGAGATAGCCCGGCTCTTGGCAGCCGGCTTCATCATGGAGGTTTTCTTTCCAGAGTGGCTCACCAACCCGGTCCTCGTGCTGAAGAAGAATAACAAGTGGCGCATGTGTATAGATTACACGAGCCTCAACAAAGCCTGCCCCAAAGATCCCTTTGCCTTACCCAGGATTGATCAAGTAATAGACTCCACAGCCGGATGCGAGCTGTTGAGTTTCTTGGATGCCTACTCAGGCTACCACCAGATAAAGTTGGACCCGGCCGACCGCCTGAAGACTGCCTTCATCACGCCTGTTCGAGACTTTACATTACGACTATGACATTCGACGAGAAATGCGGTGCCACCTTTCAGCGTTGCATGCGAAATGCCTCCTCAAGCAACTTCGGCAGAAATGCCCACGTCTATGTAGACGATATCGTGGTGAAGACGGAGAAGGGCAACACTTTGTTGGAGGACCTCAAGGAAACATTTGAGAACCTGCGCGGTTTGAGATCAAGCTCAACCCGAAATGCGTGTTGGTGCCGGCACCGGCCAGCTCCTAGGCTTCTGGTCTCCGAGCGCGGCATTGAATGCAACGCATGAAGATCAAAGCCATTGAGAGAATGGAGATTCCCACCAAGCTGCGAGGCGTCCGAAGTTTACGGGTGGTGGCCTCCACTGAACGCTTCATCACCGGTGGGAGAAAAGGCTCTCCCCTCTACCGACTCATGAAGAAAAGCACTCACTTTGAGTAGAACGACCAAGCCGACCAAGCCTTTCACGAGATGAAGAAGATGCTTGCCACGCCGCCTGTCTTGGCGGCACCGACTGAGAAAGAGCCCATGCTCCTTTATATCGCCGCCACCAGCCGGGTGGTCAGTGCCGTCATCATGGTCCAGCGCCCAGAAGAAGGCCGAGCTCAGCCAGTCCAGAGGCCGGTCTACTATTTAAGCGAAGTACTGTCCACCTCGAAGCAGAACTACCCGCATTACCAAAAGATGTGCTATGGCGTGTACTTCGCCGCTAAGAAGCTGAAGCCCTACTTTCAAGAGCACTCCATCAAGGTCGTATGGACCGCCCCGTTCGCCGAGATCATAGGCAGACGGGACGCATCCGGCCGGGTGGCAAAATGGGCCATTGAGCTGGCTCCCTACATGATCTTCTACCAGCCTCGCACCGCCATCAAGTCGCAAGCATTGGCCGACTTCCTCGTCGACTGGGCCGAGACCCAGTACCTGCCGCCGGCTCCCGACTCCACTCATTGGCGGATGCACTTCGACGGGTCCAAGATGCGCACCGGCTTGGGGGCCGGCATCATCCTCACCTCTCCCAAAGGCGACAAACTCAGATACACGCTGCAGATTTACTTTGCCGCCTCCAACAACGTGGCCGAGTACGAGGCGCTCATACACGGACTCCGGCTAGCCAAAGAGCTCGGCATCCGCCGGATCCTATGCTATGGCGACTCGGATTTGGTGGTCCAGCAGTCATCTGGCGACTGGGACGCCAAGGACGCAAACATGGCGAGCTATCACTTCCTCGTTCAGCAAATCAGCGGCTACTTCGAAGGATGCGAGTTCCTCCACGTGCCACGGGCCGACAACGAGCAAGCAGATGCCCTGGCACGGATAGGCTCAACCCGACAAGCTATACCAACTGACGTCTCTCTCCAACGCCTCCTCAAGCCGTCTATCGAGCCGTCCCTAGAATCCGACTCCATCTTCGTGCCGCCTAACCCCGACACAGCCGGATCCGGCTTGGGGAGCCAAGCAGGCGGCTCGGGGACTGCCATAGTCGCACCTGGCCCGGGGACTTCAGAACCCGGCCCGGGGACTACGGTAGTCGGCCTGGGGACTGCTTCAACACCACAGGCGGCGGCCAGCTCCAGCTCTTCACCACCCAGCCCACCCGCCCTGGTTGCAGTAGCCATGTTAGCTATAGAAGAAGTCACAGCTCCATCATGGGCTCAGCCCATCCTCAACTTCCTGATAAACAGAGAGCTGCCGGCTGACGAGATCGCGGCAAGACAAGTCCAACGTCGAGCCGGCGCATATACATTTGCCAACAGAGAGCTCGTCAGGCCCAGTGTCACTGGAGTCTTCCAGTGCTGCGTCGAGCCAGAGAAGGGCATAGCAATCCTCAAGGACATTCACCAAGGCGAATGCGGCCACCACGCAGCCTCAAGATCCCTCATTGCCAAAGCCTTCCGCCATGGATTCTTTTGGCCGACTACCTTGGACGATGCCAAGGAGTTGGTCAAACACTGCAAAGGCTGCCAAGTTTTCGGCTCCAAGCAACACCTGCCGGCTTCAGAACTCAAGACCATCCCCCTCACCTGGCCTTTTGCCGTCTGGGGACTGGACATGGTGGGCCCATTCAAGACGGCGCGCGGCGGCATGACACACTTGCTTGTCGCCGTGGATAAATTCACCAAGTGGATCGAAGCAAAGCCGATTAAGAAGCTGAACGGGCCGACTGCCGTGACATTCATCATAGACATCACAACTTGGTATGGCGTGCCACACAACATCATCACCGACAACGACACGAATTTTGCCAAGGGAGCATTGGCACATTTCTGTGCGACGCAGGGCATCCGACTGGACCTAGCGTCCGTTGCCCACCCGCAGATCAAGCGGCCAAGTTGAGCGAGCCAGCGGCCTCATCCTTTCCGACATCAAGCCCGGTTGGTCGTGCATTTGGGCGCGGCCGGCTGTTGGCTCGACGAGCTGCGGCCGTCCTCTCCGAGTCTGCGCACTACCCCAAACAAGTCAACCGGCTTCACCCCTTTCTTCCTTGTATATGGCGCCGAGGCTGTCATCCCAACCGACATCGAGTTCGACTCTCCTCGGGTGACCATGTACACGGAAGCAGAGGCCAAAGAAGCATGAGAAGACGGCGTCGACCTGCTAGAAGAAAGCCGACTGTTATCCCTCAGTCGGTCTGCCATCTACCAGCAGGGTTTGCGCCGGTACCATAGCCGGAAGGTCAAGCCAAGATCCTTTCAAGAGGGCGACCTTGTGCTCCGGCTGATCAAGCGAACAGCCGGCCAGCACAAGCTCTCGGCCCCTTGGGAAGGTCCCATCGTCATCAGCAGAGCATTGGGAAATGACTCCTACTACCTAATCGACGTATAGAAGCCGAAGGCATGAAAGAGAGATGATTCCGGTAAGGAGTCGGAACGACCATGGAACGCCAACCTCCTCCGAAGATTTTACAGTTAAAATGCAGTATGTATCACGCTACCTTTTGTACTAAGTATGAGACAATGGGCCCCCCGAGGAGCACTCGGGGACTGCCACCTTTTATCTATGAATGACAAGTATCATGCTTATGATTTTGTCATTACACTTTTCTCCTCGTCCGCACTGGTTCGACTAGTCGGCCGGGGGCCGCCATTGAGTTATATTCAAAGTTCCACCTGCAGTCAGACAAGTAGTGTGCCGGCACCCAAGCCCTCTCTTGTCAAAAGCCGCAGCTCGAAGAACCGACTGTCCGGCTGGCAAGAGTCAAAGGCAGGAAAGGATGCCCACACGAAAAACGGCTAAGGACTAACAAACTTATATAACAAAAGCCGGCTTCCTCCCATTGCCGACCGGCTACCAGAGTAGCCGGCCGGCCGGCTTCCCATTCAACCCTGCCACAATCCAACAAAGCTCAAGTACTTGCCTTCCCACAAATAGCCAAGTTCCTCCCCAGCCACAGACTGCAGAGCAGCTGTTCGGCTGGGAAGGCGGCAATCAAGGGAAGGCGGCAAAGGAAACAACCTAAGGATAAAAAGCAAACTCGAATGGAAGCCAAACACATGCATAATTATATTTACACAAAAGCCTTCGAAAGGTCGGCTTTCAACATAGTCTGAATACACCCCCAGTGGGTGGAACTGCGCAAAGTTAATAAAATTTGTTCAAAGAGCAACAACAGAAAAGTCAGAGCGGCAGATCAAGACAGCGGAACAACAGGCAAGTCGGGCAGGTCGGCGGAGGCGGAAGTGCTGGCTGGAGGAGTGGCCGGCTGGCGAGTCTCGGCCTGATCTTCACCCCTGGCAGGCGGCACGCTCGCGCGTGCCTCGTTGCTAGAGGCACGATCAGGTTGAAGCTGGCTGGTCGCTTCGCCGTCTGGCGGGCGTCTTCGCCGCCCTCCTCCTCGTCGTCTTCAGCTTCGTCGCTGGAAGCAATCTCCTCCACCGAGTCCTCGCCTTCTGCCGGGTTCAGCCCGAACCATTCTCTCAGTGGGCGACTCGGCTGTCGTTCACTTGAGAGCGCAAACGCTGGTGTCGGTGTACTCGGCAATAGCCGAGGCGCTGGATGATAGCCGGCCGCACCGCCACCAGCTCTCGTCGACCTCCTGCCTCCAAGTGCTCAGTGGCGCGAGCTCAATCCAGATACCAGGCCGGTCAAACTCCGGCGCCGCCGCGCCGGACCGAGCAGCGGAAGCCTTCCAGGCCTCGAAGCGGCCAACCGCAACCTCCAGCCAGTCGGCAGTCCGACTGGGCGTGCGGGGGATCACCTCGCCAGGCCAGAGAGCGGCCAACACTTGCGCACCGGCACGCTGAAGCCGGCGGAGCATGCGGTGAGCGGCTACTGACCGAGCTGATCGCCAAAGCTGCTCCTCGAGCGTCCGGCTGGCGTCTCGCGCGATCGCAACCCCTGCTTGCCGACGCGTCTTGCGGTGGGCCTCGATGGCTTGGCTGGCGGTGACGGAGTAGCCGGGGAAGTAATCTGCGTGAAGAACAAGGAAACGGCACAAAAATCAGAAGATGAACAAGAGGGCAAGGAGCAAGCAAAGGAGTGAAAAGAGGAAGGTGGCCTACCTTCGATCAGATCCTCCACCCACCAGTAACCCTCGCTCAGCGCTTGCCTTGCTTCAGCCCAGCCCGCCGCCTCGGTCTCGAACTCGGCCTTAAGGGCGGCCTCGTTGTCCTGCGCCTTCTTCAGGGCCGCCTGGTGGCTCTCCTCCTGGTCGGCCAGCCTCTTGGCCAGGCGGTCGCCTTCCTGGGCCAATGCGACGATCTCGGCCTCCTTGGCGCGAAGGGCGGTCTGGGCCCCGCCTAGCTGCCCCCTCAAGTCGACATTAGCTCCTGCAAGCATGGAGAAAAAGGAAAAAATCAGTAAGGAAAAAGTCGTCAGGGAAGATCCGACCCGGCTGCTCGGCACCGGCCAATCTCGGGGACTACACCAGCAGGAGTGTGACGCCCCACTTGAGATAGAAGAAACCAAGTACTCACTCCGGCTATTCGTCAGGTCGGCGGCCTTCTGGCTCAGCTCCTGGGCCTGGGAGTTGAAGGCGGCCGCGCGAAGATTGTGATACTCCTGAAAATCAGATGGAGTGCGTGTAAGAACAAGATTGCCATCAAGGCCTGCTAAGAAGTTTCAAGCCGCCTACTCAGCAGCCGACTCGAAACTCGGGGACTACACCCAGTGGGTGCGCTGACGCGCCCCCACGGAAGAAATAAAAAAGAAATTGATCAAGGCCAGAAGACTCACCCGGACGACCGCGCGTGTAGCAAGGAACTCCTGCGTGTACCGTTGCAACAAGCCGACCTGAGCCTGAAGCCGGCGTCGGACCTCCTGTGCCGCCACGTTCAGCCCGGCCATCCCGCCGCTGGGCGTCCACTCGGACGTGTTGGCGCTGGCCGCCTCCAGGTCCTGTGCCGTCGAGCTGGCGCTCGCGGCTCCTTGTGGCTCCGGCGCCGAGGACGCCTCTCCGACGCGCCAGCGGGGCGCTGACTGCACCATGAGATCCGCCCCTGCCGCCGACTCGCCCCCGGCCGGCTTCCCAGGCGCCACAGCAGGTCGGCCGCCTTGGCCCGCTCCAGTCGGCGCCGACTGTGGCGCCTCCCCCAGGATCGTCACGTCGTCCTCCCTCCTCTCCATCACCGACTGGTCGCGGTCGGCTTCCTCCGACGGAGGCACGGGGATATCGGGAGCCGCGGCGCGAAGGGGAATGACGAGCTGCGGAGGCTGATTGCGCAAAGCCTCCACCTCCCTCTCTGTGGCCGCGGCTTCCGCCTGGGCCTTGGCCGCCGCGTCGGCTTGCGCCTCGGCCGACTTCTCCTCCGCCTCCTGGACGGCCCTCCGCTCCGCCGCTTCCCGTTCCTCCCGAGCCTCCCGCGCGTTCCGCTCCGTTGCCTCCATGAGGTCGGCGCGGGGGTCCACTCGGTGGGAGCTCGAAGACCCTCCCGTCGGCCCGACTATGGAGGCGGCGTCAACCCACTCAAGGGAAAGCGGCGCCCTGTTCAACAAACCAAAAAGACGGCTTAGATGAGCCTCAACCAAAAAAGACAGCAAAAGTACAAGACACCCAACACTTACGCCGAGACCGCTTGTGGCTGCTTCACCACCTTGCGGAAGCGGGCCGCCTTCGCGGCCGCCTCGTCCCGCTTGGTCGCCGCCGTGGAGCTTTTGGGTTTCTTCGGCCGGCTGCCGAAGAGACCCGACCCGGCCCGACGCTTTGGCGTGCCACCATGAGCAGTTGGCGCGGCGGAAGGTCCCGCGCCTTGGCGATCGGCCGTCGGCTGGCGGCGTGGGATGGCCTCGGCTTCGTCATCCTCCGGCCAGTCCCCGAAGCTGGCCGTAAGATCGGGGCCGCCTGCCTCTCCGCCGGTTGCGACTACGGCGTCGTCCATGGCGGCTGCCCCAATATCCGGGTCGTCGGGGTCGTCCACGGTACGGTTGGCCGAAAACTGGCGCTCCAGCCCTGCGGCCCCGGGCGCCGGTCGAAGAAGAGGGCTCTGCTCAAAGACAAAGCCGACTAGTCAAGAGTCGGCTATCACGAACCCGGCAACAAAAGAAGAAGGAAATAAAGAAAAATTCACCACAGGCGGCGGGTCAGCCCGAGAATATGGCGCCTTGCCATACTGCCACTCCTCAGTGAGTTTGCAGTTGGAGATGTAATTCACCATGTAAGATACCTCGTCGTGAGGCATCTCTTTGGTGCTCAGCCGGCACGGGTCGAAGCGATCGCTCATTTGGCAGATCATGTGCGGCCGGCTTTGGAGCGGAAGCACCCGACGCTCCACGAAGGCGGCCACCAAGTCGGCCCCCACCAAGCCCTCCGATTGGACCATCACCGGGCCGGTGACAGCGGCGTTCCTGCCAAGGTGGCGACCGGGCTCGGAAGGACCATCGCTGGCCTCCCGGTGGCGGGCCGGCTACGTAAGCCGGCGAGAATGAGGTAGTCGCCTTGCGCGGCGACGTTCTTCACCTAGAAGTACGAATGCTGCCAAAGCTTCACCGACTGGATCAGCGGGATAGGCGGAAAAGGGTTGTTGTCGGTCGTCCTCCGCTTGGCGATGAAGGCGCCCGGCGGGCGGCACGCCCGGAGAGGCAATGCCGAGCTTGCCTTTGGAAGAACTCCCATAGAGCTCCAGTGGGGAGGACTCAGAAAACCCTCGCCGAGGGTAGCGAAGGAAGATAGCAGCATCACCGTGTTGGGGTGAGGTGATGCGGTGGAGATTGTAGAAGTCGAGGAAAGAGTGGAAGAACCCACTCGCCGGCAGGCCGAGGCCGCGCAGGCAGTGCGAGCGGAAGATGACCCGCTCGCCCTCCTCCGGCACCGGCGAAATCTCCGCCTCCGGCGCGAGGTGGGTCTTCACGAGGTCCTCGCCCGGCAACCGCCGCGTCCGGCGGAGCCAATCGATGTGATCTTCGTGGACGTTGGAGCCGTCCCACGAGCTCGACAGCGCCATGGGAGCGAGTGGAAGGAAAGAGCCGCGGCGGCGGAGAGCACGGCCATGCAACGAAGGAACCGCGGCGAGCCAAGATAGCTCGCGGCGGAGCGGTGCGGTGGTGAGTGAGCTGCGGCGGCGGAAGAGTGAAGAAGGAAGTAGAGGAAGGAGAGGAGCGAGGGCGAGCGTGCGAGCCTCTGCCGCTCCCCCTCCTCCCCCTACTTATAGGCTCGGACGACGGAGCCGAGGAGGCGAGGCGTTGGGGAACGTGGGATTAACTGCGCCCACTCCCCCCACGTCCGGCGATTATGGCGCCCTAAAGGCATGCTGAAACCGCCGCGGGAAGACGAGCAGTTCACATGGGCCGCAGAGGATCCGCATGTGGGCCGAGGCGTAGGCTTGGTAGGCCCGGGCCTGCGGCGACGTCCCGTCGCGCGCGTGGGCTGGCAGGCCTTTTTGGCCACGTGGCGCGCAAGGTGATGCGCGGTCAACCGCAGGCCGGCTCGCTTTCCCTCCTTCTAACTACGGAGATTCTCGAAGACGGCGCACCCATTCAAGGCCGGCTCCTAGTTGCCGGCTTCCCAGGATAGGAAGCTGATCGAGCTTCTCGTCCTCCTTTCGACCTCGAAGCCCAATCAGCTTCGGGGACTACTGTCGGAGTAAATGACCACGGGTAGCCTAGCCGGCTCCCCCTGGGGCTTCTGAAAAATTACAAGCCAATCAAGCCATCCAACATCCAAGACGTTGGGTCGCCTTCCCCCGGCAGGCTGTCATCAAGGCCGGCTGTCAGGAGGCGGTTGTAACGCCCCGGATTCGATGTGCCAGGTGTCTGCCAGTTTTTCACCGTCATTGCCATGTCATTTGCTTGCGTGTCGCATTTTATCATGTCATCATGTGCATCTCATTTTGCATACGTGTTCATCTCTTGCATCCGAGCATTTCCCCCGTTGTCCGTTTTGCAATCCAGCACTCCTATGTCCCCCGGCGTCCCCCTTTTGTCTCTCCTTGTGAGCGGGTGTTAAACTTTCTCGAAATGGCCTGAGGTTTTCCAAGCGGCCTTGGTATACCACCGGTAGACTGCCTGTCAAGTTTCGTGCCATTTGGAGTCCGTCTGATACTCCAATGGTTAACCGGGTAACCGTAAAAGCCCCTTCTCTTTGCAGCCCAACACCCCTTCATATCAGCCCACAAACCCATCTAACTCTCCTCCATGCTCTCGGTCGTTTGATCACGATCGTGTGGGCGAAAACCGCTCCTCATTTGGACACTCCTAACTCCCTCTACCTATAAATATAGCCCCTCCCCCGAAATTCGCGGATCAATTCCACCCCAAACCCTAAAATTCCCCTCCGCGCCGCGCCGGACATGTCCGTCCGCACCGGATAAAGCCCGCGCCGCCGCCTCTAGCCAATCTAGGCACGCCACATGGCCTCTCGCCGCCGCCCCTCCGTCGCGAGCCCGCCAGAACCCAGATCGGGCCCTGGGAGGCCCGCCCGAGCCCATCCGCCGCCCGTCCGCTGCCGCTCCCGTGGATCCATCCCCGACCTCCCGCAGCTCTTGATCCCCCTGGATCGAGGCAACCGCCCCGCGCCGGAGCTCCTCTCCACCCGAGCCACCGTCGGCGACGCCCAGACCGGGCCTCGCCGCCCCTCTCCTTCCCGTCCTCCTTCCTCCTCGTCCTCTCACCTTCTCTCTCTCCCTCGCAGGGCACCGTCGCCGCCTTGGAGGTCAGCCGTCGTGCTGCCCGCAGGACCTCGCCGCAGGCCTCCTCCAGCCGGATCCGCCGGATCCGGGGCCCCTCGTCCCATTCCCGGCCTCGCCTGGATCGCCGAAGCCCCACCGTCGCCGGGGCCAGACCAAGCAAGCCGCCGCCATGTCCCTGCTCGGGACGAGCAGAGGAGCTGCTCATCCCGCGCGCACCGCGCTCGTGGGGGGCCAGCGCCTCCCCGCATGGGCCTCGGCTCGGCCCAGCTCCAGCCGGCCCTGCCAGGCCGCCTCCTCCACCATCTTGGGCCAAGCCCATGGTGAGCGCCCCTATCCTCCGCGTTGTGCATCTTTTAGCTATCCTGCGCGCATGCGAATTTGACTAAGTCTGGAAAAAAATCATAATATGTGTGCATGTTCGACCTGCTGTGACTTGCTGCATACTGCTCCGTTTCGTGCGTGTAATATGTCACATTGTTCGTCTCAACGAGTACTTCATTTCATTCCATTGCACCATGTTCATTTGAGTCCATATTGATGCCTGAATCATCGTTGCAAGAGTGCATGTTGCTGTTAATCTGCTGAAACTGTTATAACATGCTCATTTGTCATTTTTGCCATGTTTAATGTGTGCATCCTTTGAGGTTGATGCCTACATGAGTTTTGATCTATGTCATGTCATCTTTACAGGGGTGCTATCCATGTATTTTTGTGATTCCTGTAGTGAGTGCATCAAGCTTGTTAAGTAGGGTACTTGCTGTTACTGTTTTGCTAGGCTGAATCTGTTATTACGTGATGTTATGTTAACCTGCTGCTACAAGTCATTCTATGCATAATCTGGAGATGTTCAATAAGGATGTTTTGTTATAAATGTCTTGCTATATCCATCCATGCCCATGGTTGAATTTATAGCCTGCTTTAGCTTGTTGTAATCTTGCTCTAATGTTGCTAAATAATGTTGCTGTCAACCTGTTAACATTAAGGTCAATGTTGCCATGATTGTTGTTAGTGATCCATGTACCCTATGAACTTGTTCTTGCCATTTTTAGCTTCATAAACATGTCTTCTTACTGTTGGTCACCTTGCCATGCCATGTATTGCTCTGTGGTGAGTGGTTCAAGCTCACCAACATGCCTACTTATTGTTGTTCCTGCCATGTATGAATCTGTAATATAACTTGCCATGTTTACATGGGTGCCATCATATCTTCTGTTCCTTTTTGGCTCATGGTTAGTAAGGGACTTTTGTTATATGCTATTATTAGATTCATGTCATGCCTTTGTTTGCCATGTTAAGTTCCTGTAGCATGTTTTTTGATAGCTCTAAACATTGCAACCTGATGTTAATTTCTGCAAAGTCTGAAACTAATATTATTTGCAATCTTGCCATGTCATTTTGAGCATGTTCTAGTGATTTATGGAGATAGCTCAGTGTTCATGTTTTGTTATGCTTTACCTGTACATCATGCCCATGCCTTTTTTTATCATGTTAAGATGCTGTAGCTTGTTATTTAGGTGCTTGCAATATGCCTAGTTGCTGTTTTGGACATCTTGTCCTTTAAACTTGTATAGTGTGTATGTGTTGAACCGTTGCTCCGTTTCGAGTGTGCTCTATATGAAACTTGCTTGATTTTGCATTTAGTTTCATATTATCATGTTGCATACTTGTTTTGAGAGTGTTTGCTTGATGTTTGTATGCATTTTGCATCAATGCCATGTTTAACTTGTTTTGCTCATATCTTCTAGGCCGTAGCTCCGAATTAAATGACCTTTATATGTAACTTGACTAGAATCTCATGTAGATCATATTGGTGCATTTTAACTTGATGTTTAACAACTTGAACATAAGGTTTATTCAGATCTGGACCAATTTCGAAATTTGCATATGAGGACTTACCGGAACTGTTCTATGTTGTTTCCGGCCTCATTTAAACTTGCTTTGAGGTGTTGTTCTTGTTTGCATCATATTTTGCCATGAGTAGCTCCATGTAGCCTTGTCATGCATCATGCTTGTTGTGCATCATGCCTTGTTCATGTGTGGTGTGTTTACTATGTTGTGTGCTTCTTCTCGATAGTTCCCATTTCGTTGCGATCGTTAGGATTCGTTCGTCTACGCTTGGTTCGTCTTCGTGGCTTCATCTTCTTCATGGACTCGTTCTTCTTCCTTGCGGGATTTCAGGCAAGATGACCGTCACCTTGGATCTCATTACTATCATTGCTATGCTAATTGCTTCGTTCTATCGCTATGCTGCGTTACCTACCACTTGCTTTTCAAGCCTCCCAAATTGCCATGAACCTCTGACCTTTGTTACCCTTCCTAGCAAACCGTTGACTGGCTATGTTACCGCTTTTGCTCAGCCCCTCTTGTAGCGTTGCTAGTTGCAGGTGAAGATGAAGATTCCCCCATGATGGACAGGATAATGTTGGGATATCACAATATCTCTTATATTATTAATGCATCTATATACTTGGTAAAGGGTGGAAGGCTCGGCCTTATGCCTGGTGTTTTGTTCCACTCTTGCCGCCCTAGTTTCCGTCATATCGGTATTATGTTCCCAGATTTTGCGTCCCTAATGCGATTGAGTGATTTATGGGACCCCCTTGACAGTTCGCTTTGAATAAGACTCCTCCAGCAAGGCCCAACATTGGTTTTACCATTTGCCTCACCTATGCCATTTTTCCCTTGGGTTTCCGGAGCCCAAGGGTCATCTTTATTTTAGCCCCCGGGCGGTGGTCCTTCGAGTGTTGGTCCAAACGGGCAGATCAGGGGCCACCACGGGCAACTCGAGGGCTGGTTTTACTCGTGGGCTGACCTATCCGGTGTGCCACGAGAACGAGATATGTGCAGCTCCTATCGGGATTTGTCGGCACATCGGGCGGCTTTGCTGGTCTTGTTTTATTACTGTCGAAATGTCTTGTAGCCAGGATTCCGAGACTGATCGGGTCTTCCCGGGGAGAAGGAATATCCTTCGTTGATCGCGAGAGCTTATAATGGGCTAAGTTGGGACACCCCTGCAGGTTATAAACTTTCGAGAGCCGTGCCCGCGGTTATGTGGCAGATGGGAATTTGTTAATATCCGGTTGTAGTAAACTTGAAGTAAACTCTTCTAAAATACACCAACCGTGTGCGTAACCGTGAGTGTCTCTTTTCGGGGTTGATCGAGAGGAGAACACGGTTTTTGGGTTCTGTTTGACGTAAGTAGGAGTTCAGGATCACTTCTTGATCATTACTAGTTGACGACCGTTCCTTTGTTTCTCTTCTCGCTCTAATTTGCGTAAGTTAGCCACCATACATGCTTAGTCGCTACTGCAACCTCACCACTTTACCCCTTCCTTACCCATTAAGCTTTGCTAGTCTTGATACCCATGGTAATGGGATTGCTGAGTCCTCGTGGCTCACAGATTACTACAACAACAGTTGCGGTACAAGTTATGCGATGATCATGGCGTGAGGCGATGTTTACTTGTTTTGGAGTTCTTCTTACGCTTCTTCGATCGGGGATAGGTTCGGTGTCGGCAGCCTGGCTAGCGAGGTGGATGTCGTTTGAGCTTCATTTATGTTTCATCCGTAGTCGGATGTTGTTCTCATGTATGTTGTTGATGTATTCTTGTGGCATTTCTGCCTTATGTATGTATCCCCATCTATTATGTAATGTTGATGTAATGATATCCACCTTGCAAAAGCGTCTTCAAGATGCGCTTCTATCCTTGGTGGGACCTTCGAGTTCCTTTAGGATAGAGTCGCATCTTGGGCATGACAAATTGGTATCAGAGCCTCGACCAACCCTAGGAGCCCCCTTGATTGATCGTGTAGTTTGGCCGTTGTTGAGTCTAGAAGAAAACTGTTTTCTGAGTCTAGTTATATCGAAGAGTAGGAATTCTTTTTACTCCTCAGCCCCTTCGTCGCTCTGTTAAGGAATCTTGACGTAGGTGTTTTGAATTACTCCTCTTCCCTTTCAATTTTATTTAGGATCACGCAGTTGGTTTTCCGGTAGTTGTTCCTCAGCTCTTTTTATCCGGTGCATTTCTCGTCAAGTTGACTCGAGCCTCTTCATCTTTGCGTTCAATCCTCAGTTGTTTTGTTTTCCCACCCGCCCACCCTTTTCTTCTCGGAACCGGAGTCCGTAATCGAGTATCCATCCCACTCGTGTGAAGTCTTTGCTTTCTTTCCTCAATGATTTCAACTGGTGTTCTCTCTTCAAGATATTCGTCGGTTCCCCCTTCCAAATTGCTTTTGTTTTCCCGCCCTCCCACCCTCTTCTTCCCGGAGCCCGAGTCTCTTTCTATCCCTCCATGTTTTAGCCGGAGTGCTGCCTAAATCCTTTCAGTCTTATTCGTTTTTTTTATCTCGTTCTAACCGGAGTGGTTTCATAGTCTATCTGATTCTGTGAGCTTTCGATTCTCGTCGTTCCCCTCGTCTTCTCTAGTGCTCTCGATTCTTTGCTTCTTCTCTTGAGTTCTTGTTTCACCTCAAACCTTTTCCCTTCCGTCTCGGTCCTAAGATCTTGGGACGAGATCTCTTGTTAGTGGAGGAGTGTTGTAACGCCCCGGATTCGATGCGCCAGGTGTCTGCCAGTTTTTCGCTGTCGTTGCCATGTCATTTGCTTGCGTGTCGCATTTTATCATGTCATCATGTGCATCACATTTTGCATACGTGTTCATCTCTTGCATCCGAGCATTTCCCCCGTTGTCCGTTTTGCAATCCGGCACTCCTATGTCCCCCGGCGTCCCCCTTTTGTCTCTCCTTGTGAGCCGGTGTTAAACTTTCTTGGAATGGCCTGAGGTTTGCCAAGCGGCCTTGGTATACCACCGGTAGACCGCCTGTCAAGTTTCGTGTCATTTGGAGTCCGTTTGATACTCCAACGGTTAACCGGGTAACCGTAAAAGCCCCTTCTCTTTGCAGCCCAACACCCCTTCATATCAGCCCACAAACCCATCTAACTCTCCTCCATGCTCTCGGTCGTTCGATCACGATCGTGTGGGCGAAAACCGCTCCTCATTTGGACACTCCTAGCTCCCTCTACCTATAAATATAGCCCCTCCCCCGAAATTCGCGGATCAATTCCACCCCAAACCCTAAAATTCCCCTCCGCGCCGCGCCGGACATGTCCGTCCGCGCCGGACAAAGCCCGCGCCACCGCCTCCAGCCAATCTAGGCACACCACGTGGCCTCTCGCCGCCGCCCCTCCGCCGTGAGCCCGCCAGAACCCAGATCGGGCCCTGGGAGGCCCGCCCGAGCCCATCCGCCGCCCGTCCGCTGCCGCTCCCGTGGATCCATCCCCGACCTCCCGCAGCTCTCGATCCCCCTGGATCGAGGCAACCACCCCGCGCCGGAGCTCCTCTCCACCCGAGCCACCGCCGGTGACGCCCCGGCTGGGCCTCGCCGCCCCTCTCCTTCCCGTCCTCCTTCCTCCTCGTCCTCTCACCTTCTCTCTCTCCCTCGCAGGGCACCGTCGCCGCCTTGGAGGTCAGCCGCCGTGCTGCCCGCAGGACCTCGCCGCCGGCCTCCTCCAGCAGGATCCGCCCGGGATCCGCCGGATCCGGGGCCCCTCGTCCCATTCCCTGCCTCGCCTCGGCTCGCCGGAGCCCCGCCGTCGCCGGGGCCAGACCAAGCAAGCCACCGCCATGTTTACGCTCGGGGACGAGCGAGGAGCTACTAAATCCCGCGCCAAGCGCTTCGTGGGGGCCAGCGCCTCCCCGCTTGGGCCTCGGCTCGGCCCAGATCCAGCCGGCCCTGCCAGGCCGCCTCCTCCACCGTCTTGGGCCAAGCCCATGGTGAGCGCCCCTATCCTCCGCGCTGTGCATCTTTTAGCTATCTGGCGCATCTGCTAATTTGACTAAGCACGGAAAAAAATCATAATATGTGTGCATGTTCGACCTGCTGTGACTTGCTGCATACTGCTCCGTTTCGTGCGTGTAATATATCAAATTGTTCGTATCAACGAGTACTTCATTTCATTCCATTGCACCATGTTCATTTGAGTCCATCTTGATGCCTGAATCATCGTTGCAAGAGTGCATGTTGCTGTTAATCTGCTGAAACTGTTATAACATGTTCATTTGTCATTTTTGCCATGTTTAATGTGTGCATCCTTTGAGGATGATGCCTACATGAGTTTTGATCTATGTCATGCCATATTTACAGGGGTGCTATCCATGTATTTTTGTGATTCCTGTAGTGAGTGCATCAAGCTTGTTAAGTAGGGTACTTGCTGTTACTGTTTTGCTAGGCTGAATCTGTTATTACGTGATGTTATGCTAACCTGCTGCTACAAGTCATTCTATGCGTAATTTGGAGATGTTCACTAAGGATGTTTTGTTATACATGTCTTGCTCTATCCATCCATGCCCCTGGTTGCATTTATAGCCTGATGTAGCTTGTTTTAATCTTCCTCTAAAGTTGCTAAATAATGTTGCTGTCAACCTGTTAACATTAAGGTCAATGTTGCCATGATTGTTGTTAGTGATCCATGTACCCTATGAACTTGTTATTGCCATGTTTAGCTTCATAAACATGTCTTATTACTGTTGGTCACCTTGCCATGCCATGTATTGCTCTGTGGTGAGTGGTTCAAGCTCACCAACATGCCTACTTATTGTTGTTCCTGCCATGTATGAATCTGTAATATAACTTGCCATGTTTACATGGGTGCCATCATATCTTCTGTTCCTTTTTAGCTCATGGTCAGTAAGGGACTTTTGTTATATGCTATTAGTAGATTCATGTCATGCCTTTGTTTGCCATGTTAAGTTCCTATAGCTTGCTTTTTGATAGCTCTAAAATTGCAACCTGATGTTAATTTCTGCAAAGTCTGAAACTGATATTATTTGCAATCTTGCCATGTCATTTTGAGCATGTTCTAGTGATTTATGGAGATAGCTTAGTGTTCATGTTTTGTTATGCTTTACCTGTACATCATGCCCATGCCTTTTTTTATCATGTTAAAATTCTGTAGCTTGTTGTTTAGGTGCTTGCAATATGCCTAGTTGCTGTTTTGGACAGCTTGTCCTTTAAACTTGTATAGTGTGTATGTGTTGAACCGTTGCTCCGTCGAGTGTGCTCTATATGAAACTTGCTTGATTTTGCATGTAGTTTCATATTATCATGTTGCATCCTTGTTTTGAGAGTGTTTGCTTGATGTTTGTATGCATTTTGCATCAATGCCATGTTTAACTTGTTTTGCTCATATCTTCTAGGCCGTAGCTCCGAATTAAATGAACTTTATATGTAACTTGACTAGAATCTCGTGTAGATCATATTGGTGCATTTTAACTTGCTGTTTAATAACTTGAACATAAGGTTTATTCAGATCTGGACCAATTTCGAAATTTGCATATGAGGACTTACCGGAATTGTTCTATGTTGTTTCCGGCCTCATTTAAACTTGCTTTGAGGTGTTGTTCTTGTTTGCATCATATTTTGCCATGAGTAGCTCCATGTAGCCTTGTCATGCATCATGCTTGTTGTGCATCATGCCTTGTTCATGTGTGGTGTGTTTACTATGTTGTGTGCTTCTTCTCGATAGTTCCCGTTTCGTTGCGATCGTGAGGATTTGTTCGTCTACGCTTGGTTCGTCTTCGTGGCTTCATCTTCTTCATGAACTCGTTCTTCTTCCTTGCGGGATTTCAGGCAAGATGACCGTCACCTTGGATATCATTACTATCATTGCTATGCTAGTTGCTTCGTTCTATCGCTATGCTGCGTTACCTACCACTTGCTTTTCAAGCCTCCCAAATTGCCATGAACCTCTGACCTTTGTTACCCTTCCTAGCAAACCGTTGACTGGCTATGTTACCGCTTTTGCTCAGCCCCTCTTATAGCATTGCTAGTTGCAGGTGAAGATGAAGATTCCCCCATGATGGACACGATTATGTTGGGATATCACAATATCTCTTATATTATTAATGCATCTATATACTTGGTAAAGGGTGGAAGGCTCGGCCTTATGCCTGGTGTTTTGTTCCACTCTTGCTGCCCTAGTTTCCGTCGTATCGGTATTATGTTCCCAGATTTTGCATCCCTAACGCGATTGGGTGATTTATGGGACCCCCTTGACAGTTCGCTTTGAATAAGACTCCTCCAGCAAGGCCCAACATTGGTTTTACCATTTGCCTCACCTATGCCCTTTTTCCCTTGGGTTTCGGAGCCCAAGGGTCATCTTTATTTTAGCCCCCGGGCGGTGCTCCCTCAGTGTTGGTCCAAACGGCAGATCAGGGGCCACCACGGGCAACTCGAGGGCTGGTTTTACTCGTAGGCTGACCTATCCGGTGCCCCACGAACGAGATATGTGCAGCTCCTATCGGGATTTGTCGGCACATCGGGCGGCTTTGCTGGTCTTGTTTTATTCTTGTCGAAATGTCTTGTAGCCGGATTCGAGACTGATCGGGTCTTCCCGGGAGAAGGAATATCCTTCGTTGATCGCGAGAGCTTATAATGGGCTAAGTTGGGACACCCTGCAGGTTATAAACTTTCGAGAGCCGTGCCCATGATTATGTGGCAGATGGGAATTTGTTAATATCCGTTGTAGTAAACTTGAAGTAAACTCTTCTAAAATACACCAACCGTGTGCGTAACCGTGAGTGTCTCTTTTCGGGGTTGATCGAGAGGAGAACACGGTTTTTGGGTTATGTTTGACGTAAGTAGGAGTTCAGGATCACTTCTTGATCATTACTAGTTGACGACCGTTCCTTTGTTTCTCTTCTCGCTCTAATTTGCGTAAGTTAGCCACCATACATGCTTAGTCGCTGCTGCAACCTCACCACTTTACCCCTTCCTTACCCATTAAGCTTTGCTAGTCTTGATACCCATGGTAATGGGATTGCTGAGTCCTCGTGGCTCACAGATTACTACAACAATAGTTGCAGGTACAGGTTATGCGATGATCATGACGTGAGAGCGATGTTTACTTGTTTTGGAGTTCTTCTTCTGCTTCTTCGATCGGGGATAGGTTCGGTCGGCAGCTGGGCTAGCGAGGTGGATGTCGTTTGAGCTTCATTTTATGTTTCATCCGTAGTCGGATGTTGTTCTCATGTATGTTGTTGATGTATTCTTGTGGCATTTGTGCCTTATGTATGTATCCCCATCTATTATGTAATGTTGATGTAATGATATCCACCTTGCAAAAGCGTCTTCAAGATGCGCTTCTATCCTTGGTGGGACCTTCGAGTTCCTTTAGGATAGAGTCGCATCTTGGGCGTGACAGCGGCCTGGCCCCAAGATCCATAGAAGAAAGCCACGAGAGGGCCCGCTTCCAAGGAGCCGGCTACCAGAGGGCCGACTCCGCGTAGGCGGCCATGAGAAGGCCGACTCCAAGGAGCCGGCCACCCCGCAGGCGGCCAAGGCTGCACCCTCAGAATCTGCAACCACATAATGGTGATGAGACGGGGCGTGGCTACAATGAAGCATGCCACCGCCACATCCCGGAGCGCGCGTGGTTACAGTGCGTCGTACGGGGCAGCCATCACCCGTCCGGCGCGGCACTGTTGCCATGTTGACTGTGACGTCACCCACGACAGGCTGTCAGTACTACCCGCAGGCGGCGGGCCCCTCCGGTCAGAGAGATGCCCGAGGGCGGCTCGGCCTCCCCCAGTCGACCTGAGATATGGCCGGCTCCCCATAGCCGGCATGTTCCCTCCCTTGAAGGAGGCACTTCATTAAGGAGACAAGACGAAGTGAGGCTACAGTGATCGCCGCCAAGGCGGCGGCACTGTAGCCATGCTTACCCCGACAAAGCCCTCGTCATCAGGATTGAGGCAATAGTAACCAGCCCCCGACAAGGCCCTCAACGGTGGGGCCAGCTTGTCGACCAGGAAGCCGGCAGCCGGCGGGACCCACCAGTCGGCGGGCCCCAGCGGCCGCCGGAGAAGCCGGCGGACGAATACACTGACGGCTAGGGCCCACGCCTAGCCGGATTACCATTGTACCCCTGGGGGGTAGGCCTATATAAACCCCCCAGGGCACCCATGCAAAGGGTTGATCTCTGAGAGTTTTATACACCACGTAGAGGGAGGAGGAGAGCTAGCCGTGCCCTTCTTCTTCCTCTCACCGAACAGCTCAAGGAGCCTCTTGTAGCAACTTGTTCATCTAGTGATCAAGCGGATACCCCTGAGCAGCGATGAGGGGTGTTATCTCCACGGAGAGCCACTGAAGCTGGGTAAGATTCGCCGGCGTGCATGTCTTCGCCTCATCCCGTTTCCAGGCACCGGCGACGTCTTATTGGCTCCCACTATGATTAGCCACCCGTTGGAATATGCCGCACCTACCACCCGACACAGATGTTACTAGACAAATTCCTCAGGTCCACCAATTTATTTTAGAATTTTTGGAGTTCCAGAAGTTCTGTTTTTGACAGATTCTGTTTTTCATGTGTTATTTGTTTATTTTGATGAATCTATGGCTAGTAAAATAGTTTATAAACCATAGAGAAGTTGGAATACAGTAAGTTTAACATCAATATAAATAAACAGTGAGTTCATTACAGTACCTTGAAGTGGTGTTTTGTTTTCTTTCGCTAACGGAGCTCACGAGTTCTCTGTTAAGTTTTGTGTTGTGAAGTTTTCAAGTTTTGGGTAAAGATTCGATGGACTATGGAATAAGGAGTGGCAAGAGCCTAAGCTTGGGGATGCCCAAGGCACCCAAGTTAATATTCAAGGATAACCAAGCGTCTAAGCTTGGGGATGCCCCGGAAGGCATCCCCTCTTTCGTCTTCGTTCATCGGTAACTTTATTTAGAGCTATATTTTTATTCACCACATGATATGTGTTTTGCTTGGAGCGTCATAGTATTTTCTTTAGCATTGCTTGCCGTTTGAATAAAGTACCAAGATCTGAAATTATTAAATGTGAGAGTCTTCACATAGTTGCATAATCATTCGACTACTCATTGATTTTCACTTATATCTTTCGGAGTAGTTTGTCGTTTGCTCTAGTACTTCACTTATCTTTTAGAGCAGAATGGTGGTTTTATTTTGAAGAAATAGATGAACTCTCATGCTTCACTTAGATTATTTTCAGAGTCTTAAATAGCATGGTAATTTGCTTAAATAATCTTATTTACGCTAAACATACAAGATTTGTAAGAATTCTTATGAGTGTGTTGAATACTAAGAAAAGTTTGATGCTTGATGATTGTTTTGAGATATGGAGGTGATAATATCAAAGTCGTGCTAGTTGAGTAGTTGTGAATTTGAGAAATGCTTGTGTTGAAGTTTGCAAGTCTCGTAGCATGCACGTATGGTAAATGTTATGTAACAAATTTGAAACATGAGGTGTTATTTGATTGTCTTCCTTATGAGTGGCGGTCGGGGACGAGCGATGGTCTTTTCCTACCAATCTATCCCCCTAGGAGCATGCGCGTAGTGCTTTGGTTTTTGATGGCTTGTAGATTTTTGCAATGAGTATGTGAGTTCTTTATTACTAATGTTGAGTCCATGGATTATACACACTCTCACCCATCCATCATTGCTAGATTCTTCGGTACCGTGCATTGCCCTTTCTCACATTGAGAGTTGGTGCAAACTTCGCCGGTGCATCCAAACCCCGTGATATGATATGCTCTTTCACACATTAGCCTCCTTATATCTTCCTCAAAACAGCCACCATACCTACCTATTATGGTATTTCCATAGCCATTCCGAGATACATTGCCATGCAACTTTCCACCATTCCGTTCTTCATGACACATTCATCATTGTCATATTGCTAGCATGATCATGTAGTTGACATAGTATTTGTGGCAAAGCCACCGTTCATAATTCATCATACATGTCACTCTTGATTCATTGCATATCCCGGTACACCGCTGGAGGCATTCATATACAGTCATACTTTGTTCTAGTATCGAGTTGTAATCATTGAGTTGTAAATAAATAGAAGTGTGATGATCATCATTCAATAGAGCATTGTCCCAAAAAAGGGGAGAAAGGCCAAAGAAAAAAAGGCCCAAAAAAGGGGGGGGGGGGGACAACTACTATCCTTTTCCACACTTGTGCTTCAAAGTAGCACCATAATCTTCATGATAGAGAGTCTCTTGTTTTGTCATTTTCATATACTAGTGGGAATCTTTCATTATAGAACTTGTCTTGTACATTCCAACGATGGGCTTCCTCAAATGCCCTAGGTATCCGTGAGCAAGCAAGTTGGATGCACACCCACTTAGTTTCTTTTGTTGAGCTTTCATTCATTTGTAGCTCTAGTGCATCCGTTGCATGGCAATCCCTACTCCTTGCATTAACATCAATCGATGGGCATCTCCATAGCCCATTGATTAGCCTCGTTGATGTGAGATCTTCTCCTTTTTTGTCTTCTCCACATAACCCCCATCATCATATTCTATTCCACCCGTAGTGCTATATCCATGGCTCACGCTCATGTATTGCGTGAAGGTTTATAAAGTTTGAGATTATTAAAGTACGAAACAATTGCTTGGCTTGTCATCGGGGTTGTGCATGATGAGAGCATTCTTGTGTGACAAAAATGGAGCATGACTAAACTATATGATATTGTAGGGATGAACTTTCTTTGGCCATGTTATTTTGAGAAGACATAATTGCTTAGTTAGTATGCTTGAAGTATTATTATTTTTATGTCAATATGAACTTTTGTCTTGAATCTTTCGGATCTGAATATTCATACCACAATTAAGAAGAATTACATTGAAATTATGCCAAGTAGCACTCCGCATCAAAAATTCTCTTTTTATCATTTACCTACTCGACGACGAGCAGGAATTAAGCTTGGGGATGCTTGATACATCTCCAACGTATCTATAATTTTGGATTGCTCCATGCTATATTATCTACTGTTTTGGGCAATATTGGGCTTTATTATCCACTTTTATATTATTTTTGGGACTAACCTATTAACTCGAGGCCCAGCCCAGAATTGCAGTTTTTTGCCTATTTCAGTGTTTCGAAGAAAAGGAATATCAAACGGAGTCGAAACGGAATGAAATCAACTAGAGAAGTTATTTTTGGAAGGAAAGCTACCGGAAAAGCTTAGAGTGCACGTCAGGAAAGGAGGGAGGTGGCCACGAGGGTAGGCCCCCCCTAGGGCGTGCCCCCCTGCCTCGTTGGCCCCCCGAAGCTCCACCGACATACTCCTTTCACCCATATATACCCACGTACCCTAAAACTTCCAGAACGGAGAATAGATCGGGAGTTCCGCCGCCGCAAGCCTCTGTAGCCACCAAAAGTCAATCGGGACCCTGTTCCGGCACCCTGCCGGAGGGGGGAGCCCTTACCGGTGGCCATCTTCATCATCTCGGCGCTCTCCATGACGAGGAGGGAGTAGTTCACCCTCGAGGCTGAGGGTATGTACCAGTAGCTATGTGTTTGATCTCTCTCTCTCGCGCACGTTCTTGATTTGGCATGATCTTGATGTATCGCGAGCTTTACTATTATATTGGATCTTTTGTTGTTCTCCCCCTCTACTCTCTTGTAATGGATTGAGTTTTCCCTTTAAAGTAATCTTATCGGATTGAGTCTTTAATGATTTGAGAACACTTGATGTATGTCTTGCCATGCGTATCTGCGGTGACAATGGGATATCACGTGATTCACTTGATGTATGTTTTCGTGATCAACTTGCGGGTTCCACCCATGAACTTATGCATAGGGGTTGGCACACGTTTTCGTCTTGATTCTCCGGTAGAAACTTTGGGGCACTCTTTGAGGTTCTATGTGTTGGTTGAATAGATGAATCTGAGATCGTGTGATGCATATCGTATAATCATACCCACGGATACTTGAGGTGACATTGGAGTATCTAGGTGACATTAGGGTTTGGTTGATTTGTGTCTTCAGGTGTTATTCTAGTGCGAACTCTAGGGTTGTTTGTGACACTTATAGGAATAGCCCAACGGATTGATTGGAAGGACTAACTTTGAGGTGGTTTCGTACCCTACCATAATCTCTTCGTTTGTTCTGCACTATTAGTGACTTTGGAGTGACTCTTTGCTGCATGTTGAGGGATAGTTATATGATCCAATTATGTTATTATTGTTGAGAGAACTTGCACTAGTGAAAGTATGAACCCTAGGCCTTGTTTCCTATCATTGCAATACCGTTTACGCTCACTTTTATCATTAGTTACCTTGCTGTTTTTATATTTTCAGATTACAAAAACCTATATCTACCATCCATATTGCACTTGTATCACCATCTCTTCGCCGAACTAGTGCACCTATACAATTTACCATTGTATTGGGTGTGTTGGGGACACAAGAGACTCTTTGTTATTTGGTTGCGGGGTTGTTTGAGAGAGACCATCTTCATCCTCGCCTCCCACGGATTGATAAACCTTAGGTCATCCACTTGAGGGAAATTTGCTACTGTCCTACAAACCTCTGCACTTGGAGGCCCAACAACGTCTACAAGAAGAAGGTTGTGTAGTAGACATTAGCGTCCATCATGACCCATTTGGATCGAATGTTGTCGGCCCTCTTCCCGGTGCTCGAGATCGAGTTGGCCTTACCGGATGCAATGAAGTTAGCGCATCCGGAGATGTGACCCTCGCTGACACGGAGGAAGAAGAAATGGCGCAGGAGCGCCACGGATGGCATCACGCCCAGGTACGCCTCACAGTAGTAGGCGAAGATGGACAGGAGGAGGACAGAGTTGGGATGGAGATGCAATGCCTGCAGCCCGTAGTGGTCGAGGAATTCATAAAAGAAATCAGAGAAGGGAGGAACCAACCCGACGGCAACACTGCTCGAGAATAAGGGGAAGAAGGTGCTTTCCTCGGGCTCAGGCACGTCGGAGGCAAGCCGGAGCTCGGTCTCCCCCCACTCTTTGCTCTCACCCGCCGTCAGCAGGCGCACGGAGGCGAGGCTCTTCTCCGTGACGGTGGGCGCCTCAAGGGCCGGCTCATACCAAGCCGGTGCTGAGGAAGTCTTGACCTTGCGCGGCGCCATGGATCGCGGATGCAGGATAATATTGGAGCGGATCTGTAGGTAGCGGTGGCGAGGAGCAAGAAAGGGGATCTAGAACGAGGCGAGGAGGAAGCAATGAAGGCAAGTACTGCCTGTGCCAGCCTTTTGTCAGGTCAAGCAGTTGTCGAGGCAGCATGGGGAAGCGGAGACGCCCACGTCCAATCAACCGCCATGCATCAACCGAGGCTGCAGGCTTTTGGGGCCCACGGTGCTCCGTACTTGACCCTTGGCTTCGCCGCGAAGCCAAGCCCGAGCGCACCTTGGGCCCGGGGGCTACTATCGGCGTTCTAGGAACGGGGGTCCCCAGACTTGCCTGCCTGCGGCCCACGGCGTGGCTAAGCCAGCAGGCCGTATGACCCATCTTCATCAACAAGGCATCCAAGACCCTCGCGAGGGGCCAAGCCTCGCGAGGCGGACGACGCAAGACCTCCTCGGGAGTGGCCTAGTCAGGTAGGCTCACGAGGAGTGGAGATATCAAGGCGGGGCAAACCTCCCGAGGCTCTCGTGATGTGAGCCATGACGATCGACACTAGGCGGGCGCCAGCACGCGCAACGTCCTTGTTTCCTATTTGGTGCTAAGGAAGCAGGCGCATGCGAGGAGTACCGAGGCATCAGGCAAAGGTTGCTATATCGGTGCAACGAGACCAAGACTAGAAGGACGGCAAGACGGAGGTCATCGTGGAGCCCAAGACGGCGTCACCACCAGAGCTTTTCGCAGGCGAAGACCACTTTTGTCAGGATAGCTTGTACTAGCTGTCCCCCTTCAAATTTGCCCGCCGTTGTTGGCTCCCTTCCCGCTCAATATTTGGGAAGAGGACCAGGGCCTATATAATTAGAGCTAGCCACCACAGTAGGGGCATCTCATCTCTGCTGATCTCATCTGATCAGATCGAGCAGTTCATCTAGTTCTCACCCGCTAAGTCACCAAGCACATGAACACCTCAACCTCAGGAGGCTGTTCTTCCCTCTGTATTGTTCATCATTAGCCCAAGAGGCAATCCACCACCACCACACTGGAGTAGGGTATTACACCACAACGGTGGTCCGAACCAGTATAAATCTCATGTCTTTCTGTGTTGCGAGTTCGTCGAGTTCGTCTGCGAGATCTTAGCGAGCTAGGGCGTAGATCGGTAGGAGGGAAAGACTTCGCACGCACCCCAGTGTTCGAACCTTAAGGGTTTGCCAGAACCCCACATCTGACAGGGCCCACCGGACGGGCCACCGTATTTGGCGAAAAAAACGTTTCCCCCCTGACTGTTGGGACCTACCGGATGGGCCACCATATTTCGTGGAAAAAACGTTCCCCTGCTGTCAGCTCGGACCCACCAGAAGTGCTGCCTTATTACGCACAAACAAATGAATACTCCCCCTGCTAGTTGGGACCCACCTTGGTGGGTGGCTGACTTGTGGGCCTACTAAGTTGACGGGGACGGAGTGCTTTGTCAACTTAGTCAATATGAACGATTCTAGCTCCAGTGACCGTACGATGTCCATCCAACGGCCGTAGTGCTTCTTCAACCTCTGGTCTTCTTGCTCCAGCCGCCCAAAGCAGCGCTGGTCGTGCAAGATGCTCCTGCTCCCGTGGCGGCTGTCTTTGCCATGAGGCCTCACCGCCCCCTACTATTCCCACCGCTGGCCAGGCCCTGCGACGACGGCAGCCTCACACCGCAGTCGAACCAGTGAACCCTCATACTCCTCTCTGCGCGGGCTTCCACTGCCGCGTCTTCCCCGGCTCCGCGTCGTCCCCTTCCTAGGCCTCACCGTCGTCCACCGCCCTGGTGCTCTCGGTGCGGCGTGGTCAACATGGTTAAGGAACGACTTCCATCGGAAAAGTACTGTACGTGGGGAGGCTGATAGCTGGGTCCATGACCGCAGCAAGGAAGTGCCTCCTTATTACGGGCAAAATAATTATTCCTCCACCTGACAGCGGGGACCCATCGGACGGGCCACCATATTTCGTGAAAAAAACGTTTCCCCCTGACTGCTGGGACCCACCAGCTACATCTTCTCATGCAAGGAAGTATGTCCGGAAAAAAAAACTGATTCGCCCCCCTGACTGCTGGGACCCACCAGCTACATGTTCGCACGCAAGGAAGTGCCTGACAGTCGGGACCCACCTGGTCAAAGCGTACGTAGCGTTGTCATTCTGGTCGCGAATGTGTACGCACATACTGGTCGATGTAGAGGCGTGCACATGTCGTAGTAGAGGCGCGCACGTAGCATGTACACGCACGTCATAGCCGCCGTGCAAGAAAGTAAATCTGACCGCGTCGCACATACAAAGGGGTCTCGAACACCTCACGCGTACGTACGGCCAGGGCTCGTGTACATGGCTGGGTCGGAACGGAGAAACAGCGTCGTCGTGTTCATGGGGAGCCAACCGGCTAGGTCGGAAATGAATGCGTCGTCGTGTTCATCGGGAGTTCTTGGACGGAACAGCCGATGGAAACGAGGCCTGGCGTACCGCAGAACGGAGGAAACGGCCTTGTGGTTGACCGGCCACGTTTGAAACGGGATCCTGTTCATCAGGATGGGTATGGCGTACCGCAAATCGGAGGAAACAGACCTCCTACGGTCGAAACGGGGGTCCTGTTGATCGGGAGGGGTGTGGCATACCGCAAAACGAAGGAAACAGACTTGTGTTGGAGCACTACGGTCGAAACGGGGGTCCTGTTCATCGGGAGGGGTGTGGCATACCGCAAACGGGACTCCACGAGATACTGTTCATCTCCATCGTCGACCCCCTCCAGCCTCCACGGCTACTGTTCATCCACCGTCGACCTCCTCCAGCCTCCACCTGCGACTGTTCATCCCCGGGCTCCTGTTCATCCAGCCTTGAAAGGATCGAGAAGAGGTGCCTAGAGGGGGGTGAATAGACTCTAATCAAGAAAATTTGCAGTTTTTAATTTCTCTTAAGTTGATGTGGAGTTTTAGCACAAGTTTAAACATTCACAATACATATCAAGCAAGCATGCAAGCATACAAGAGTATATGAGCAGCGGAAAGTAAAGCATGCAAGTTGCAAGAATGTAAAGAGAAGGGATTGGAGTGTGCAAACGCAATTTGGAGACACGGAGATATTTTATCCGTGGTTACGATAGGTGGTGCTATCGTACATCCACGTTGATGGAGACTTCAACCCACGAAGGGTAACGGTTGCGCGAGTCCACGGAGGGCTCCACCCACGAATGGTTCATGAAGAAGCAACCTTGTCTATCCCACCATGGCCGTCGCCCACGAAGGACTTGCCTCACTAGGGTAGATCTTCATGAAGTAGGCGATCTCCTTTCCCTTACAAACTCCTTGGTTCAACTCCACAATCTTTTCGGAGGCTCCCAAGTGACACCTAGCCAATCTAGGAGACACCACTCTCCAAGAAGTAACAAATGGTGTGTTGATGATGAACTCCTTGCTCTTGTGCTTCAAAAGATAGTCTCCCCAACACTCAACTCTCTCATAGGATTGGATTTGGTGGAAAGAAGATTTGAGTGGAAAGCAACTTGGGGAAGGCTAGAGATCAAGATTTATGTGGTTGGAATGGAATATCTTGACCTCAACACAAGTGTAGGTGGTTCTCTCTCAAAAAATATGTGTTGGAAGTGTAGGCATGTTCTGATGGCTCTCTCCACGAATAAAGAGTGGGTGGAGGGGTATATATAGCCTCCACACAAAATCTAATCGTTACACACAAATCACCAAACTCGGTGGGACCGATTCAAAGAACTCGAGCAGACCGATTTGGTTCATAATGTGATTGTTAGCCATTTTGGTGGGACCGATGTGCTAGGGTTAGGTTAAATCCAAAACTCGGTTTGACTGATTACTCAAACTCAGTGGGACCGATTTGGGTAATAAGCAAAACAAAGAGTTGGCCAAGGAAACTCGGTGGGGCCGATTGCATATCTTGATGGGACCGAAAATATTGCAATAGGCAATAGAGAGTTTGCAAGCCCATCTCGGTGAGACCGAGATCCCATCGGTGAGAACAAACTGATTAGCGTTTCTGGCAGTGGCTATGTCAAGTAAACTCGGTGGCGCCGGATAGATCAACTCGGTGGGGCTGATTTTGACTTTTGGTTTGGGACATATTTTGAAGTGAGGAAGTGGTTGAGGGCTTTGGAGCATATCACTAAGCACTTTGAGCAAGCAAGTCATTAAGCAACACCTCGTCCCTTCTTAATAGTATTGGCTTTCCTATGGACTCAATGTGATCTTGGATCACTAAAATAGAAAGAGTCTTGAGCTTTGAGCTTGAGCCAATCATTTGTCCTTAGCATATTGAAGGGGTTCCACATCCTCCAGTCCATGCCACTCCATTGTTGAACTTATCTGAAACATACTAGGTAGAAACATTAGTCCAACAAGAGATATGTTGACATTAATTACCAAAATCACCCAGGGAGCACTTGTGCTTTCAATATCCCCCTTTTTGGTAATTGATGACAACATACATCAAAGCTTTAGATAAAGATATAGAGAGCAACAAGTAAAGTTTTGGAAAAACATGTAACATGCATAGGCTCCCCCTACATGTATGCAATCATATAAATATGGAACATAGGAGCACGTGAATGCATAAACATGATAGAGTAATCCATGTGTTACATGTATCTTGGCTATATGCATCAGAGCAAATGATGTGAATATAGGAAATGTACCTTCATGCTCATGAGTCCTTCTTGCAAACAGTATGTACAACAGCAAGAGATCCTCATACACATGACTGAGATGCATATACTTACCTTGTGGTCTTTGAGTTGGCTTTGGAAAGAATGGACCTGAGTAAAGAAGGTTAGATAACACAGATACATCTAATAGCCAGAGCAAACAGAAGAAACCACAAGAGTACCAAGACTGGAATGACATGTAGAGAGTGAGTACTAAGTACTCTGTTGATATAGACATGTCCCCAAAAGTAAAGATGTGTAATGAATTCAAGGATTTCCTTCCCTTAGATGTCTTGCTCCCCCTGAATCTAACATGGGATATTGGGAGAAGATAGGGAACAGAAAATCGGAGCAAAAGAAAAGACAACAGTGTCGGATTTCGGGTTCCGGCAGACCCTTTAGGTTCGAACTCTAGGGTGCACGCGGAGACCTCACCTCCAACCTACCTACACCTAAGTCGCCTCGCAAGGATCTAAACTACACAAAGAGCAACACAAGGGACACAAGGTTTATACTGGTTTGGGCCACCATTGTGGTGTAATACCCTACTCCAATGTGTGGTGTGGTGGATTGCCTCAGGGGCTGATGATGAACAGTACAAGGAAGAACAGCCTCGCGAGGGTCTGTTCTTGGCCGGTGCGACGAACTGCTAGGGGGAGTTCGGTCGCTCTCTCTCTCTCTCTCTCTCTCTAGATTGCTTCATCTCTAGCTCTATTCAAGATTTCTTGATCTCTAGCTCTATTCTAGATTCCTCTACCCTGTGGGTGGCTAGTCCTATTTATAGGAAGAGGCCCTGGGCCTCTTCCCAAATATTGAGCGGGAAGGGCGCCAACAATTGGCCATTTTGAAGGGGAACATCTAGTACACTGTAACGACCCGACCCGAAAACGGTCAAGTCTCTGTGTAGCTGTACCATCCCAAGATCATGCTGGCACACACAGTACATTGATGCAAAGATTCAAAGTTCAATCACACCTGAATTTATTACACGAATCTCATATCGAGTCTTTATTACAATAGAATAAACTCGGCCGAAGGCCAACTCATGAGAAATAAACTAAATAAAGCTGCGGAAGCGTAGACAAATAGCGAGTCCATCCGACTCCATAGGGCAATCGCCAAGCGTGGATCGTAGCCTCACTCCTGATCGGAAAACTCCTCTGCAACATAAGACGTTGCAGCCGTGTAGGTCAGCATTTTGAATATGCCGGCAAGTCATGAAGAGAGAATAACAATGAAAAATTACTAACACTATATGCAATTTGGTTGTGGGGCTCTAAGTTTCATTGTTTTGCGAAAAGCCAGTTTTTTTCCCTACAACAATGGACTTGTTTGCAAATACTACAAAATGTTGGTAGTTATTGAGATGGTTCCGCCAACCAATGTCTCATTCCCAATTATTAAATAACCCCTCAATTAATTTATTAAGTTCGGTGTTGAGATATCCGAAATACTCCAAGTTCCAGAGGCTCAATTTGTCCGTAACCGGGGACACGGCTAACCGATTAGATCTTCACTCTGCAGAGGTTTGCGCACTTTACCCGCAAGAATCGTTCCCTCCTTTAAGTCTTCGCACTTCCTGGTGTTTGAAGACGGGACGAACGAAACAGGGTCTTCCGAAGAGTTCCTCTGGGCCACTGTCGGTACCCATCCAATCCTAGCGTTCTTCTACATCTCGTAGCACCGTCTGGCCAGAGTCACACCTAGGGTTGACCAAGCCAGAGCCCATAATGGCTTGCGGCTGCACAGGTAAGCTTCCGGTCAATGGGGTATCCTTCCGTCTCTTCGTGGCTGGGTGAAGCTTTCCGCAAGATGTCATGGCGCTTCTCCATGCATCCCGGCCAGCCACTGGTTTTCTCCAAGGTGCCCGTCAACCGTCCTCCACCAAGTAGTGAATTTTTAATTCCATCTTGAGCTTGAAGTCATGGGGTTGTCATCATCTTGACTCTCACATCTCCCTTATGAATCACTCAACCAACCCCGTCTACGAGCATAGCAAAAATAAACTACTTCGTCCCGGGCCATGGTAACAAGGGGGATTGGTTTCAACCTACCTCATGATACTACTCAAGAACATAACTTAAAATTCTCCTACTGCATGCATGGTGGGGAGGTACAATTCTAATGCAATAAAATCATAGGCATTGTAAAAGAAAACATGGTCAAATGACTTGCCTTCTTGACGGTCTTGAAAGTTAGGGACTCAGAATAGCAGGCTTAGCACTCGGAAATTCTATCGAATCAAACAATAGCACAAATAAGTATGGCACGATATAACATCACAGCAAGCTGGAAGCAAAACACCCAAGCACTCAAACCAAAATCCAAAGAAAACTCGGGGAAAGCAAATCAATGTTTTCACCACATCAAACAACAACTAAGAAATAGTTTTACACAACCAAATTTTTCTTAACAGAACTTAAGCATGGGTTTTTGCTAACTAACAGAAGGGAAAACATCATGCAACTAGGAGCAAAAAGAATCACATCAAAAGCTATTATAGAACTCCTATTATGCCTATAACAATCCTAGCAAGAAAAAATAAAATAAAATTTTTATTTATGGTAAATAAAAGTTCATGTTCTAAAACTACAGAAACTAATCTAAAATAAACTATGACATAGGTAAAATAAAATTATTTACTAAATAAAACAAAAGGAAAACAGTAGCTAGTTAAATAAACAAGAACCACATGATTTTGATTAAAACTATTTTTTTATTAAATCTAAAATACCCAAATAAATTCCTGCGGTTAGGCAAGGTCAAAACAAAGTAGTGACAAAAGAATCACTAAAATAAAATAATCCTAACTCATTTTATAACAGAAATACTAATCTGTCTAAAACTAAAATAAAACAATTTCTAATAATTTAAACATGGCCAAACATATTTTCTACAGAAACTACAACAAATTTGCAAACCAACAAAAAAGAATCAATTAAAAATATTAAGTAACCTAAAAGATATGGATTTTACAAAACTGAAACTATTCTGTTAAAAACAGAAACGAAAAAAATAACTAAAAGGAAAACTGGCGCTAACGGGCCTATCTAACGCTCGGGCGACAAATAACTAAAACGTGCCCGAGGGAATAAACCGATCGGGCCGGTCTAACTAAACCGCTAACTAACCAAAATAATCCGTAACTAAACCGGATCTTATTTAAAATAAACCGTACCCCTTCGCTAGTCTAATCTAGACCCTAGATCCTAGATCGGACGGTGGTGGCCGTCTCCGGCGACTCACCACGGTGGCGACGACGGCGACGGACGACGGCGCGCTCGGGCGACGACGGCGCTGTGGCTCGGTGGTCGGGAAGACAGGCGGAGGCGTCCGCAGTCTTGTGGAGCGAGGGGAGGTCGAGGTGGAGTCGGTGGAGCTCGGGGGGGTCGGAGACGGGCGGGGCAGGAGCAATGGCGCGGCGGCGGTGTCAGGCTCTGGCGAGGGATTGCGGCGAGGTGGAGGGGTTAGGCGAGGGGGAAAGCGGGGGAACGGGTCGAGGGGGGTGCGGCATTTATAGGGGGCGTCGACTTGGAGGAGGGGGCGGATCGGGGAAGGAGATCCCGCGATCTCCGGGATTCCGGTGAGGCGCGACGCTGTGGCGTGGAGAGGAAGAAGAAGGGGTGGGGTCCGCGTCGGGAGAGAGAGAGGGGGTTCGGCCGGGCGACCGAGGGAAGGGGTTGGTGCGGCTCGGGCAGGTGGGCTCTTTGGTTGGGCTCTTGTCTGCCCGTGGCTGGGCTACGCTCGGCCCGCTGGTGGGCTGCCTCGGCGCTGGCTGGGCCGGTTGGCCTGGCTGGCGCCTAGGGTTTTCATTTTTTTTAAATTAGAGAGAGGAGAGAAAATATATTAAATATATATATTTTATATATGACATATATATATCAAAATTATCAGGGGAATATTCCCTACAATTTGAACATTTTTCCAGGGGCAAAACTCAAACTTAAAAAAAACATTTTCTAGAATTCCCGATTAAAAATCAAATTTGAATTCAAACTTTTTGGCAAAGTTTTTCATCTGACATTTTTGGAGTGTCATGTTTACTCCTCTCATACTTTTTCTCAAGTATTTGTCAGGCATTGTTTTGAAATAAATTCATCTTCCAATTTGAATTCAATTCCAACAAACTCAAAAAGCCTCTGAAATAATTTCAAATGTCACTCAATTCAAACAGTAATGCATAGATGCTTAGCTATAATTGTAAAACATTCCAAATGGAAAATTTGGGATATTACAAACCTACCCACCTTAAGATGAATCTCACCCTCGAGATTCGGGTTGGCTAGCAAATAGGTGCGTGTGGTCTCGGCGGAGGTCTTCTTCTCGCTCCCAGGTGGCTTCCTCCTCGGAATGATGACTCCACAAAGACCTTGAAAAACTTGATGATCTTGTTGTGGGTGACTCGTTCATAGTCTCGAGAATTCGGACGGGTTTCTCCTCATAAGTCGATCACCGTCGAGCTGTATGGCCTCTAGGGGCACTTTGTGTCTCTCAACGGAATATCGGCCATGTCGGCATGGCATTTCTTCACCGAGAAACATGGAAGACATCATGAACTCCGGACAATCCTTCCGCAATTCCAACTTGTAAGCAACTTCTCCACGACGCTCGAGGATTTTGTAGGAGCCAATGAACCGGGTGCTAACTTTCCTTTGACACGAACCTCTTGATTCCACGAAGTGGGACACACGAAGATATGCCCGGTCTCCCGCTTCGTAAGTTACTTCCTTGCGTTCTTGTCGGCATAACTCTTATGCCTCGACTGAGCTACCTTGAGTCTATCTCGAATCAGCTTGACTTTCTCTTCGGAATCTCTGATAAGATCGGGACCGAAAAGTTTTCGATCTCCAACACCATCCCATAGCAATGGTGTTCTGCACCTCCTTCCGTATAGAGCTTCGAAAGGGGCCATCTTTAGACTGGTCTGGTAACTGTTATTGTACGAGAACTCCGCGTATGGAAAATTATCATCCCAGCTAGACCCATAGTCTAGCGCACAAGCTCTCAACATGTCCTCTAGGATCTGGTTGACTCTCTCGGTCTGTCCATCTGCCTGCGGATGAAAGGCTGTACTGAACTCCAGCCTCGTACCCAAAGTTTCATGCAACTGATTCCAAAACTTTGAGGTAAATTGTGTTCCTCTATCTGACACGATACTCCTCGGAACTCCATGCAAACATACGATCCTGGTCATGTATATCTTGGCTAACTTAGTGCTGGTATAGGTAGTCTTCACGGGAATGAAATGAGCTACCTTGGTCAATCGATCAACCACTACCCAGATGGAATCATAACCTGAACGGGTCCTGGGTAATCCTGTGATAAAATCCATTCCAAGTTTTTCCCATTTCCACTCGGGAATTGGCAAGGGTTGAAGTAACCCTGCTGGCTTCTGATGTTCCGCCTTTACTCGTTGGCAAACATCGCATACCGCTACGTACTCGGCAATATCCTTCTTCATACCTGTCCACCAGAAACTTTCCTTCAAATCCAGATACATCTTGGTGTTACCGGGGTGAATCGAGTACGGTGAATCATGAGCCTCCTGAAGAATTAGCTTCCTGAGTTCGGAATCATTGGGTACATAAATACGATCCTCGAACCATATAGCTCCGTATTCATCCTTACGAAACCCTTTAGCTTTTCCTTCATTCATCCTTTTCTTTATCTCATCAATTTCCTTGTCCGTCTTCTGGGCTTCACGAATTCTTTCGGCCAAAGTGGACTGAACTTCCAGAGTTGCAACATATCCTCTCGGAACTATCTCCAGTCGAAGATCTCTAAGGTCATCGACTAACTCCTGGGGTAATCCTCCCGCTATAAGAGTATTCACATAACTCTTACGGCTCAAAGCATCTGCTACAACATTAGCCTTTCCTGGGTGGTAATGCAATCTCATGTCATAGTCCTTGATTAACTCTAGCCATCTCCTCTGCCTGAGGTTCAACCCTTTCTGCGTGAAAATATACTTCAAGCTCTTATGATCTGTGTAAACATCACAACGGTTTCCGATAAGGAAATGTCTCCAGTCTTGAGTGCATGCACTATCGCTGCTAACTCCAAATCATGTGTGGCATAATTCATCTCGTGGTCGTAGCTATCCGGAGGTATAAGCTACAACTTTTCCTTCCTGCATGAGTACTCCTCCGAGTCCCCGACGAGAAGCGTCACAATATACCGGTAATCCTTGTGTACGTGTCCGGCAAAATCAGCACCGGGCTGTAACCAAACGTTTCTTCAATTCCTCGAAACGGCTTCACTATCCTCGGTCCAAATGTACTTGGCGTCCTTCTTCAACAGCTCAGTCATGGGCTTGGCAATCTTCGAGAAATTCTCAATAAACCTCCGATAATATCCTCGAGTCCGAGAAAACTGCGGATCTCCTTGATCGAGGTGGGTGACGCCAATCGGTGACCGATACAACCTTGGTGGGGTCAATCGCTATTCCTTCTCCTGAAATAACATGTCCGAGGAATCCGACTTCCTTCAGCCAAAACTCACATTTGCTGAACTTGGCATACAACTGATGTTCTCGGAGTTTCTCCAGAACTAGACACAAATGTTCCTTATGCTCTTCCTCGCTCTTGGAGAAAATCAGTATATCATCGATGAACACCACAACAAACTTGTCCAAATATTCCATAAATACCTTGTTCATCAAATTCATGAAGTATGCAGGGGCATTAGTCAATCCGAATGACATGACGGTATACTCATATAAACCATACCTGGTGGTAAATGCTGTTTTGGGTATATCCTTTTCACGCATCTTTAACTGATGATACCCTGATCGAAGATCGATCTTGGAGAATACCTTGGCTCCAACTAGCTGATCAAATAGGTCATTAATCATCGGCAGAGGGTACTTGTTCTTGATGGTCACGTCGTTCAACGAACGATAATCCACAACCATTCTCAGGGTTCCATCCTTCTTCTCTACCAAAAGAACTGGGGCTCCCCAAGGTGACGAGCTTGGCCGAATATATCCCTTCTCCAATAGCTCATTAATTTGATTCTTGATCTCTTCCAAATCTTTCGGGGGCATCCGATAGGGTCTCTTGGATATTGGGGCTGTGCCGCAATAACTCAATCAGAAATTCAATGTCTCTGTCCGGTGGCATTCTGGTAATTCCTCCGAAACACATCGGAAAATCTTGCACTCATCGGCACTTCTTCCCGAACAACTCCGTGAGGGAATGCACCGATTCTTCATCGGGATACGCTCGATACATACTTGATCCTCTTCGCTCCGGGTGGTGAGCGAATCGCTTCTTGAGGCACAGCCTATGTTTCCTTCAAACTTCGTCAACCAATCCATGCCTAGGATCACATCCAAGGTCTGGGTTTCCAATACTATGAGGTCTGCGGGAAATTTATGGTTTCCGATGTTGAGGGTTGCATGACAGCCTAAGCCTGCCATCATTTCTCCTCCTGCGAACTGATGTGAAGAGGGCTTCTAAGGGTTCTAGTGGGCAACCCGTACTTTTCCACAACTACCCTTGATATGAATGAATGTGTTGCACCGAATCAAAGAGTACCAATATCGGATGTGAATTTAATAAAACTTACCAACCACGATTATCGGCTGATCGAGACGCCCTCCACGTCAATGTGGTTCACCCGAGCACGAGGAAAAGGGTTGGGCTTCTTTGCTGAGCTTCCATTGCCGCTTTCCATTCCTCTGCTTGGCCTCCGGGCAGTCGGTGGCATAGTGCCCTGTTTTCGGCATTTGAAGCAGTGATGTGACTCAGATCCTTCGAGCGAGGCAGGGGCGATGCTGGTTGCCATTGCCGCTTCCATTGCTGTCTTGTTGTCGGGTTGCGGTTGTTCCGTTTCCTCCATGGTTATGTCCTCCATGATTATGTCCTCCATGGGTGTGATGGGTATGCCCTCCCAGTATGGGGCATAACGGGCTTCTGCTGAGCTCGAGTTGTACTTCCCGGCCATACTTCCGCTTGCGCTATCAATCTGCTGCTGCTTGCCTTCAAGTATGGTGGCCTTGTCTACCAGCTCCCGGTAGTTGTTGAAGGTAGCCACCATTAGCTGCATTCCCAGCTCGTCATTGAGTCCTCGAAAACTTTTCCTGCTTGGCGGCATCTGTGGCCACATCATCGGGGCCATAGCGAGCTAACTTGCTGAACTCATCCACGTCTCGCCCCACAAGACGGTTCCCTGGCGTAAGTTGCGGAACTCACGCTTCTTCGACTCATGGCTCCACCGATACATGAGCGGTGCGGAAAGCTTGCTGGAACTGATCCCACGTGATGGTGGCGATGGGATAAGTGGTGGTGTAGTACTCCCACCAAGAGGCTGCAGGTCCATCAAGGCGATGTGCGGCAAAGCGCACCTTCTCTCGCATCTGTGCATCCAGCGTGGCTAACTCCTTCCGACCTTGCGGAGCCAATCATCGGCCACAATCGCTCAAGGTTGCTAGAGAACACCGGCGGATTCAGCCTTAGGAAGCGGGTCAAGTTGTCAACAGGGGTGGTGGCGGTGGATTGTTGTTGTTGTTGTTGTTACGGTTCGATGAGCATCTGCATGAGGGCATTCTGTTGCTGGATCAGCTGGGTGAGCTCCGGCGGAAAGTTGAGACCGGGGTCACGTCTCGGAGGCATCTGGTGTTTTGGAGTGGATGAGAAAATTAGAATAGAATAAGGGTCTAATGAGAAAATATCACTACATATATGAATGCACAATCATAATCACACCAATCATTTATTCAATCAACTCAAACATGGTTCAATCTCGGATTACAAATTCTCACGACTAATCGAAAATAACGGCCTAACTGATCGACGAAAGAAAATAAAATAACATGGCGGTCGACTAAATGTCTTCATCAATTATTCTTGCGTCCTCTGGTGCGGCGTCCTCCGGTGTGGCATCCTCTGGTGCGGCGCCTCCTCTTGCGGCTTTCTTCAGTGGAGCTCTCTTCATAATCCCGGTCATTGCTCACGAGGGGTCCGTCATCTCCACTCGGAAAAAGGTCGTCTCCGAAGTCCATCTTCTCCTCTAATGCGGCAACATCCATCTTCAGCTTGTCGACTCTCTCCATGAAATCCTTGATTTCTTCTTCGTGGTCAAGGAAATCTCGTGTGCTTTCTCCTCCAGCCCAGCCACGGAACAACAGCCTCCTGTGTACCTTTGAGTTACGGCGAGTCTGGATCTCCCGCTTCTGAGGAGACACTCCAAGTCTTGGACATATGAGAGAATGGAGTCGTCCTCTGATGCGGATGATATCTCCATTCCTAGCTCTGCGAGAAATCATGGCGAGGTCTTATGGGTCGAGCTCGCCCTGTACTCTTCTCGGAGATGTCCAAGTGCACGATAAATCGCCATGTCTCTTCCGAGGATCCAATTGAAATCGGTAAACTCAAAGTCAATGGGCTCAATGTCCTCCAAGGTCCTCCTGGAATGTGCACCTCAATCCAAGAGCGGTATCCGTCGGAAGTGCATTGGTAGGCTTCCGGTGATTGAGGGCGAGCAATCTTCAGCTTCTTCACGATCTGAACCAGCTTCTTGCCGAGAGGCATCGCCTCATCTGGTGGCAAAACTCCATGAGCAGAACTGGGGTGAACTCGTGCCATCTAGAATGTTGAAAATCGGAGAGAAGTCAAAAATGAACAGGGGAGAATTACGGAATGATAAGGACATAAAATAAATAGTCTCTTCCTATGGCTTTCCGATCCTAGGGGTTACGTCCTACGGTCAGCGTGTGCTCTGATACCATCTTTGTAACGACCCGACCCGAAAACGGTCAAGTCTCTGTGTAGCTGTACCATCCCAAGATCATGCTGGCACACACAGTACATTGATGCAAAGATTCAAAATTCAATCACACCTGAATTTATTACACGAATCTCATATCGAGTCTTTATTACAATAGAATAAACTCGGCCGAAGGCCAACTCATGAGAAATAAACTAAATAAAAAGCTGTGGAAGCATAGACAAATAGCGAGTCCATCCGACTCCATAGGGCAATCGCCAAGCGTGGATCGTAGCCTCACTCTTGATCGGAAAACTCCTCTGCAACATAAGACGTTGCAGCCGTGTAGGTCAGCATTTTGAATATGCCGGCAAGTCATGAAGAGAGAATAACAATGAAAAATTACTAACACTATATGCAATTTGGCTGTGGGGCTCTAAGTTTCATTGTTTTGCGAAAAGCCAGTTTTTTCCCTACAACAATGGACTTGTTTGCAAATACTACAAAATGTTGGTAGTTATTGAGATGGTTACGCCAACCAATGTCTCATTCCCAATTATTAAATAACCCCCTCAATTAATTTATTAAGTTTGGTGTTGAGATATCCGAAATACTCCAAGTTCTAGAGGCTCAATTTGTCCAGAATCGGGACACGGCTAACCGATTAGATCTTCACTCTGGAGAGGTTTATGACTTTACCCGCAAGAATCGCTCCTCCTTTAAGTCTTCGCACTTCATGGTGTTTGAAGACGGACGAACAAACAGGGTCTTCCAAGAGTTCCTCCGGCCACCGCCGGTACCCATCCAATCCTACCGTTCTTCTACATCTCGTAGCACCGTCCGCCAGAGTCACACCTAGGGTTGACCAAGCCGAGCCCATAATGGCTTGCGGCTGCACAGTAAGCTTCCGGTCAATGGGGTATCCTTCCGTCTCTTCGTGGCTGGGTGAAGCTTTCAAAGATGTCATGGCGCTTCTCATGCATCCCGCCAGCCACTGGTTTTCTCAAGGTGCCGTCAACCGTCCTCCACCAGTGAGTGAATTTTAAGTCCATCTTGAGCTTGAAGTCATGGGGTTGTCATCATCTTGACTCTCACATCTCCCTTATGAATTACTCAACCAACCCCGTCTACGAGCATAGCAAAAATAAACTACTTCGTCCCGGGCCATGGTAACAAGGGGGATTGGTTTCAACCTACCTCATGATACTACTCAAGAACATAACTTAAAATTCTCCTACTGCATGCATGGTGGGGAGGTACAATTCTAATGCAATAAAATCATAGGCATTGTAAAAGAAAACATGGTCAAATGACTTGCCTTGCTGACGGTCTTCGAAAGTTAGGGACTCGTAATAGCAGGCTTCGCACTCCGGAAATTCTATCGAATCAAACAATAGCACAAATAAGTATGGCACGATATAACATCACAGCAAGTTGGAAGCAAAACACCCAAGCACTCAAACCAAAATCCAAAGAAAACTCGGGGAAAGCAAATCAATGTTTTCACCACATCAAACAACAACTAAGAAATAGTTTTACACAACCAAATTTTTCTTAACATAACTTAAGCATGGGGTTTTGCTAACTAACAGAAGGGAAAACATCATGCAACTAGGAGCAAAAAGAATCACATCAAAAGCTATTATAGAACTCCTATTATGCCTATAACAATCCTAACAAGAAAAAATAAAATAAATTTTTTATTTATGGTAAATAAAAGTTCATGTTCTAAAACTACAGAAACTAATCTAAAATAAACTATGACATAGGTAAAATAAAATTATTTACTAAATAAAACAATAGGAAAACAGTAGCTAGTTAAATAAACAAGAACCACATGATTTTGATTAAAACTATTTTTTTATTAAATCTAAAATACCCAAATAAATTCCTATGGTTAGGCAAGGTCAAAAAAAGTAGTGACAAAAGAATCACTAAAATAAAATAATCCTAACTCATTTTATAGCAGAAATACTAATCTGTCTAAAGCTAAAATAAAACAATTTCTAATAATTTAAACATGGCCAAACATATTTTCTACAGAAACTACAACAAATTTGCAAACCAACAAAAAAAGAATCAATTAAAAATATTAAGTAACCTAAAAGATATGGATTTTACAAAACTGAAACTATTCTGTTAAAAACAGAAACGAAAAAAATAACTAAAAGGAAAACTGGCGCTAACGGGCCTATCTAACGCTCGGGCGTCAAATAACTAAAACGTGCCCGAGGAAATAAACCGATCGGGCCGGTCTAACTAAACCGCTAACTAACCAAAATAAACCGTAACTAAACCGGATCTTATTTAAAATAAACCGTACCCCTTCGCTAGTCTAATCTAGACCCTAGATCCTAGGTCGGACGGTGGTGGGCGTCTCCGGCGACTCACCGCGGTGGCGACGACGGCGACGGACGACGGCGGCTCGGGCGACGACGGCGCAGTGGCTCGGTGGTCGGGAAGACGGCGGAGGCGTCCGACGGGTGCGGGCGGAGCGAGGGGAGGTCGAGGTGGAGTCGGTGGAGCTCGGGGGTCGGAGACAGGCGGGCAGGAGCAATGGCGGCGCGGCGTGTCGGGCTCCGCGAGGGATTGCGAGGTGGAGGGTTAGCGAGGGGAAAGCGGGGAACGGGTCGAGGTGCGTGCGGCATTTATAGGGGCGCCGACTTGGAGGAGGGGCGGATCGGGAAGGAGATCCCGCGATCTCCGGATTCCGGCGAGGCGCGACGCTGGCGTGGAGAGGAAGAAGAAGGGGTGGGGTCCGCGCGTCGATGGGAGAGAGAGGAGGGGTTGATCGGGCGACCGAGGGAAGGGGGTTCAGCGGCGGCTCGGGCAGGTGGGCTGCGCTGGTTGGGCTCGCCTGGCCCGTGGTCGGCTGCGCCGCCCGGCCCGGGTGGGCTGCCTCGGCTTGGTCGGGTTGGGTTAGCTGGCCGGCGCTGGGTTTTCCTTTTTTTGAATTAGAGAGAGAGAAAATATATTAAATATATATTTTTATATAGGACATATATATATATATATCAAAATTATCAAGGGAATATTCCCTACAATTTGAACATTTTTCCAGGGGCAAAACTCAAACTTAAAAAAAAACATTTTCTAGAATTCCCAATTAAAAATCAAATTTGAATTCAAACTTTTTGGCAAAGTTTTTCATCTGACATTTTTGGAGTGTCATGTTTACTCCTCTCATACTTTTTCTCAAGTATTTTTCAGGCATTGTTTTGAAATTAATTCATCTGCCAATTTGAATTCAATTCCAACAAACTCAAAAAGCCTCTGAAATAATTTCAAATGTCACTCAATTCAAACAGTAATGCATAGATGCTTAGCTATAATTGTAAAACATTCCAAATGGGAAATTTGGGATGTTACATACACTTATCCTAACTAAAGTTGGTCCTCGCCTGCCAAAGGCTCTGACGATGACGCCGGCTTGGGCTCCACGATGACCTCGTTCCTGCCGTTGTGTTGGTCTTGGTCTCGTTGCACCGAAATAGCTGCCTTCGCTTGATGCTCTCGCCTGCGCTTGCCTCCTTTGCACCAAAGAGGAAATGAGGACACTGCGCGGGCTGGCGCCCGCCTGGCGCCCTTGGTCGTCATGGCTTGCGTCATGGGCACCTCGTGAGGTACCCGCCTTGATCTCTCCGCCTCCTCGCGAGCCACCTGACGAGGCCGTGCACGAGGAAGCTTCTGTCATCCGCCTCATGAGGCTTGGCCTCGCGAGGGTCTTGAGCTTGTGCCGACAAAGATGGGCCATCTTGGGCCACCCTTGAGCCACGCCAGCAGTGCAAGTCTGGTACCCCTGCCCGAGAACACCGACAAGAACGCCCAGCCCAAGGCGCGCTGGACTTGGCTTAGCAGAAAGCGAAGGGCAAGTGCGCGGCACCAAGGGCCCTAATAGCCTGCGGCCTTGGGCGCCGCGTGGCGGTTGATTGGACGTGGGCGTCCCTGTTCCCCCACGCCTCCTTATTTTGCGCCCATCTAGGCGGACCCATGGTTGCACACCGTCATCCCTCTTCTCGCCGCTCGAGCGTCTCCTGCTCTTCCTCCTCTCGAGCTCCAGCCTCTGCCTAATCCGATCTCAAATCCTCCCCTTCACATCCGCCATGGCTCCGGCGAAGAAGGGAAAGGAAAGCCCTCCGCCCGCTTCGCCGTCGCCGACGGCTCCTGCTGTCGATCTGTCGATCATACTCAACCGGGAAGGCTTGGACAAGGTCAGTTCTGCACTCGCCACCATCTTCAATGAGTGTGGGAGGACGACGGTCTGGCCCGCGTCTCACTTCTCCATCGACAGAATAGTCACCGAGGTCCGGTGCTTCGCCGACACCCTGTGGGCGGGACTGGTTCCCCCCTTTTCCAATTTCTTCAATGCCGTGCTTCCCCATTACCAGATCCACATGATGCATTTGGGTCCTGAATCCATTACTCTTCTTGCCATTTCCGCTTTTGTCTGCGAAGCGATGATGGGCATTCCTCCTTCAGTTGCCTTGCTGCGCCACTTCTTCTCTTTGCACCTCAGCGACCCCATCCAATGCTCGGGGTGCGTGAGCTTCATTGCCGCACCAGAAATAGCGGCTTCAGGAATTGATTTCAGCCTTCCTCTGCCCGCGCCTGGGTTCCGCGAGCGGTGGCTGTATGTGGATGTCGGGGTGCCCAGCCCCCTGCTTTTGGAGCCAACATTACCCGCTATCCCCAATTCGGGCTGGGGCCAGGAGACGCTCACGAGCCCCCGGCTCGTCTTCATCTGGCATCGCTTCGCGTACTTGAGGGCGCTCGACGTGACGGCGCCCAAGGTGGTGGAGTTCCTCCTGTGCCGCATTGCCCCTCTCTAGTGCCATTCCCGCCGGATGTGGGCCTTCGGCGGGCGTGAAGACCGCATGAGGCTCCAGGAGGAGGATCTGACGCCTGAAGTGTTGAGGAAGGTTCTCATGATCCTGACTGGGGACCCTTCCCCTGGCAGCATCCGGCAAGGGGGTGCCCTACTGTACCTTTGCTCGAATAGGGGTGATTTCGTGAAGCAGATGCCCAGCTTCGACGAATGGGGGCTGCGCCCTGCAGGTCCCATGGGACCTCGTGAGAATCCAGTTGTGTGGTTGCCCTTCCGGTTGCCCACAGCGGTCCTTCCTCGAGTGGCGGAGCAGGGAGGCAAGGGCCACCGGGGCCTGAGGGGGTCTCCGCCGGGATGACGGCGCCAGGCGGCACTCCTGGGGCGGCAGCTCCTGTGACCCGCCCAGCGGCGGCTGAAGGCGTTGAGCCGTGGCCCGCGGCTCCCGTGGCAGAGGCCCCTGAGGCCCCGGCCACCCTTCTTGGTGATGTGACTGGCGGCATGCAGCAGGACGACGCCCCTGACGCTGGTCACTTTGGCGCTTCTCCCTCGTCGCAGGCTGACCCCTGTGTCGAGCTCCTGGGCCGCTTCCGCGTGGACTTCGAGGCTCTCCGAAAGAGAAAGGAGGCCTTGGGTGATGATTACCCTTGCCGCCTACTGAAGCTCAGGAAGTATTTCGCCATTGAAGAGTAAGACTTCCCCTTTCTTAGTTCCTTATTTTCCCGTTGCTTCGGTTGATCCTTGCTCTGCAGGGCCCTTCTTGCCGAGCTCACGGAGATGGCTGAGGAGCCATCCCCCCAGGCCTCGCCCTCTCCACCATCCCCAGGCGCTTCAAGCCCAAGCACCGCCCTCGTGGTGAGGCCGGTTGGAGAGGTGAGCCATCCTGTGATGCATCATGGTTCTGCGCACCTCGCGACCCTCCTTCGCGAGCCTTCCCGGGGTATAGCCGACCTGCATTGGGCTCTTTGATTGGTCGTGGATGGCGATTGGCTGAGGTCGGCCCTGCGTTCTCGCCTTGAGGGTGAGCCGGCTCCGGGCCGGGCTTCTGGCGAGGCGTGCCCGGCCACCGCAAGGGCGCCAGCCCCTAGCCCCCTGCCCAGACGGGGAGTGCGGATTCGTGGCCCCCCACGCACAACTGGGGCAGAGGACGACGCGGAAGACGTGCTTGAGCGCGCCCGGGAGCGCCGCGCCCTTCGCCAAGGGTTTCTCCGGAGGGCGGCTGACGCAGTAAGCCAGCTTGGTGTAGAGCTCGCTGACGAAGACGCGCGCCTCGAAGCTGAGGGCCTGCGCCTAGCTGAAGAGAGGCGCAAGCTGAAGGTGGCCGTTGCCCTTGCGCACCACCAGCGTGACCTCGACAATGAGAAAGCCGAGGTGTCGCTGGCGGCTTCTCGGGAGGCCCGTTCCCGGGCCGTCGAGGAGGCCCGGGAGGTTGAACGGCGGCGTGAGGCGGCGGAGGAGCGGGCGCGGGAGCTCCAGGCCTAGAGCAATTCCCTGGAGCAGCAGGTGGAGCTGCGTGAGACGGCCCTTGCGTCGATGAAGGGGGCATCGGTCGACCAGGCGGAGCTCCAGAGACGTGAGGAGGCATTGACGCTGGAAGCTGCCGAGCGCGCCCGTGACCTCGAGCAGCTGGAGACGAGAGAGCGCTTGGTGGCGCAGGCGGAGGACAATGTCGCTGCGCGGGAGGCCCGAGTCCTGGAAGAGGTTGATCGCCGGGTGGCGGCGGCCCGCTCAAACCTCGAGCGCGAGTTCGAGGAGAGGCTGGAGTTGATCAGGGCCGAAGCGTAAGGTAGGACCGCTGCCCTGAGGGCCAAGCTGGATGAAGTGAGACGGCGGGCTGATGCTTCCTGGGCCGCCCTTGGCGCGGCACAGGAGGAGCTGACTTCCTCCCGCGCCGAGGTGCTTCTTCTCTGTCAACGGGTGGACGCGGCTGAGGCCATTGCACGGCGGAATGAGGACGAGATACGCCAGCGGCAGATCCTGGAGCACGAGTATGGCCCTATGCTCCGCACGCTCCGGGAAAGAGCTAACACAGCCTTGGGCAACATGTGCGAGGCGGCTGTTGGTGAGCCTCATGTGGTTAACTATGCTGGTAACCTCCAGTTCTTCACTGATCTGGTGACGCAGCTGGAGGCGCGGTCGGGCAGAGCCAACAGGTTGGTGGTGGAGAGGAGCCGTGCCCTGCTCGGGCGTGCTTTTTCTCGCGTCTTCAGCCATCTTCGGGACATGGAACCCCACTTTGACTTTGATGCCGCCATCGCCCCGGTACCCCAGGCCATCCGGGACGACCTGGCACATTGGGTGGAAGACAACGTGGATGCCCTCGTCAGGGCCTTCACTACTGACAACAACGGCGTGGTCATGGGTGCTGACGAAGGCGGCATGGTGAACAGCCCTGATGCCGCCGACGGCGACGCGGAGGGCGATGGCGAGGCCAGCGACGATTCAAGAGGTGCCCTTGAGGATGCATTGGGGGATTTATCCGATTGACCGCGTGTTGTTCCCGCTTTCTACCCTGCGCAGATAGAGTTCGGGCTTGGCCCTGAAGGTTGTAAGAGCATTTTGGGAGGGGGAGCCCCTCGTGTAAAAACTTGCAGTTAGCGTATTAGTAGATACGATATCACCCGTACGTCTACGCCAAGTGGTTGGCCTTGCGACGAGCTGGCTGGCTTGTTTACCTTCGACCCGCGTGGGCCCCGAGATAGCCTGCGGAGGGCTGTGGTGTCCCGAGTGCCTCCTGAACGAGCTCATTGAACCTGTAATGAGAACCTCCTAAGAGGGCGTGGTGACGGCAGTCCGGGCTGCATGCATGCCAGGCCTAGCCCGGCTCGCGAGGGGCTCACGAGGGGAGGCAGCTGAGGCAAAGTGGTAACCAGAATGCGAGAGATTGCTCGAACGAGACTAAACACCCCTTCCCCGAACACACACAAATCTCAAGCTCAAATCCAACTTAAATCCAAATGGGGGGAAAAACGACAGCCAAGGGGAAGAGCAAGGAAAGCAGAAAAAAGCCGTGTCCGGCACCTAGTCTAGTCTTGGACGTCTTCTCACCAGCGCGGAGCTAAGTGCTGCCACTGGGCGTGGGAGGGAGCCCCAGGGCCTGAGGCCGGCGCTCCTGAGACTCCGGGGCGTGTACAGCCCCACTCATTATTACGTGAGAGTGTCACGGGGTGGCGAGCTTCACTGGCACTGGGCCTTCTTCACAGGTACCGGCCTTGCTTCATATCGCCAGACGAGGGCCCCGCCTTGCGCCACACTCTAGTGCCATCGACGACGGCCGGAGACCGAGGACGCCGCCGATGGGGTAGAGCGGTCGCCAGTGGTTCCCCCGACGACCACGGGTCCTCTGCCGGGGGTAGGCCCTGAGGCACCTCCCTGGCAGAGGGCCTACCTCCTGAGGACGCCTTGCTCCGAACGCCGCGATGGTGATGCCGGATCTCGGCCCCTCTCCTGCAGCTCCCGGCGCCCTCCTCCTCGGGGGTAGGAAGCTGCTGGATTGGGGCAGCCATCTGCCGCGACGACCTGTACCTCCTGCGATCCATGGATTAGTGTATGCCTGCTCCTGAGGAATTAGCGATACCCGATAATCGCTGCCTCCAGCGTGGTCGACGGGGCCTTCCCAGGGCTCCTGATAGAGCTCAGCCTCGGGTGCCTCGTCCCCCCAGCTTGGGCCGAGGAGCGAGCCATGTTCGTCCTCCTGCGCGTGCCCTTGGTCCATCATGTGGGGCACATACTCTTCCGGGGCCGCCACCCCGAATACTTTGCCGTAGTGCCCCGTGTGCCACGCAGCCCTGCTCGAGGCGCCCACCTGGGGGCGGTAGCGCAGCGGCCCACTGGGGCCATTGGCTGTGGCGAGTTCTCCTTCGCTGGCCGGGGGCGGAGGCAGCGCCGCCGTTAGCCCGGTGCTGACGGCCTGGTTGGCGTTGGAGTGGCCTTGGAGACCGCTTGGAGCTGTGCGGGTGCACATGGGGCCTCCGTGTGGCCCGCCCTGGACCTGAGGTGGCAGTTGGGTGCAGAAGGGTTGAGCCCCGATCGCGCGAAGCCAGAGCTCGCCACCCGCCCAAAGCTGATGTCGTGGCCGCCTTCGAGCCTCGCACCGTAGTAGCTCTCGGGCCACCGTGAGCGCGGCCCTTGAGTTCGCCTACTCCCATCGGGTGTACGGCGTCGTGGCCGCGGCGTGGTTCGAGGCCCTCACCACCGACCGCACCTGTCGTGGCGTGGGAGCTGACATTGCCTGACCGCGTCGCCCGCGGCCCGTAGCGCCCTGCTGACCGCGGGCTGCTTGGGGCACGGGGTTGAGGTCGCCCGGGGCAATCGGCTCTGCGTGGGCGGGCCAGGCCGCCCAGGGATCAGGGTTGCCCGTTGGGTCGCCGGACATGACGATGACGATGCGACGGGGAGCGAGGCGGCAAAAGGCGGATTCCGGCGCACCCCTACCTGGCGCGCCAAATGTCGGATTTCGGGTTCCAGCAGACCCTTTAGGTTCAACTCGGGTGCACGCGAGATCTCACCTCCAACCTACCTACACCTCGTCGCCCGCAAGGATCTAAACTACACAAAGAGCAACACAAGGGACACAAGGTTTATATCGGTTCGGGCCACCATTGTGGTGTAATACCCTACTCAAAGTGTGGTGTGGTCGATTGCCTCGGGGGCTGATGATGAGCAAGTACAAGGAAGAACAGCCTCATGAGGGTCTTTTTTGGCGGTCTGACAACTGCTAGGGGAGTTCGTCGCTCTCTCTCTCTATATATTGCTTGATCTCTAGCTCTATTCAAGATTTCTTGATCTCTAGCTCTATTCTAGATTCCTCTACCCTGTGGGTGGCTAGTCCTATTCATAGGCAGAGGCCCTGGGCCTCTTCCCAAATATTGAGTGGGAAGGGCGCCAACAATTGGCCATTTTGAAGGGGAACATCTTGTACACTTATCCTGACTAAAGTTGGTCCTCGCCTGCCAAAGGCTCTAACGATGACGCCGGCTTGGGATCCACGATGACCTCCTTCATGTCGTTGTGTTAGTCTTGGTCTCGTTGCACTGAAATAGCTGCCTTTGCTTGATGCTCTCGCCTGCGCTTGCCTCCTTTGCACCAAAGAGGAAATGAGAACACAGCGCGGGCTGGCGCCCGCCTGGCGCCCTTGGTCGTCATGGCTTGCGTCATGGGCACCTCGTGAGGTACCCCGCCTTGATATCTCCACCTCCTCGCGAGCCAGCCTGACGAGGCCGTGCCTGAGGAAGCTTCCTGTCATCCGCCCCGCGAGGCTTGGCCCCTTGCGAGGGTCTTGAGCTTGTGCTGACGAAGATGGGCCGTACTGGGCCACCCCTTGAGCCACGCCGCAGGCCGCAGGCAGGCAAGTATTGGTACCCCCGTTCCCAGAATGCCGAAACACAGAGCTAATGCAAGCAATCAAATATGATCAAATATGAACATGTCTTTCCTCTTGAATACCAAGCATCTGGGGTTTCTTACACACTCCCCCTGAGTATCCTCTCCCCCTATAGAAATGATTAAGGATAGAGCTTTGATGTGATCTCTCTCTCCCCCTTTGACATAAATTTCCAAGAAGGGCTCTTATGGATTTTTGTTTTATTGCAGAAGGATTTGGTCCTTGAGTCACAAAGCAAGTTGAATGTGATGCTGTTAGAGGACAAGAATCATTGAGTGGAGCGGGAGCGAAAAGACTGCAGGAATAAGTGGCAAGTTGTCTTTCCTGTAGTGAAATCGGTAGCACCGAGTTGTGTGCTTTGGTGGCACCGAGAGAATTCGGTTGGACCAAAAGAAACAAAGCGATGTGACCGAGTCCATCAGAGAGAAAACACTTGTCACCTCAGCTCACTAGGCACTTAAGATGTCACAAGGATTTGCAAGGAATTTGCTAAAAGATTTGCAAAGAATTGGATGCAGAAAATGCAGAACAAGAAAAAATGAAAAGATCTAGATGAAGTTTTTTTTTGTAAGGGGAAACACATATGCATGAGTCAAATGCAAGAGGAAACACAAGAGAACTTCATCTAGAATTGGACGGTGACAAAGTCACCTATGTTAGAGTATATTGACATAAGAGTCAAGTGAGGTCACTTGATCTTTGGTCATACTCATCGTTTAAGCTCAAAATGGGGTTACCATTTTTCGTTTAAGCATCTTGATGTATTCACATCTTGTTGAGTTGCTTTGACCCATGTCTTGGAGTAAAGCTTCTCTAAGATGGAATAACATACCTTGGGTGGTGGTGTTGATCTTGATCATGTAGTTGAACTTGTGTAGGTTGCTCAAGGTTGATGTAGCTCATCAAGAGTTGGGAGCACCACTTGGAATTTTAGTTCATCTTCCTACATGGGTTAGCTTTGCAAGGAAGAGCACTTGTGTATCCAAAATGACAATCATAAATCTTAATGTAGAATTTGCCAAAGGATATGTTTGAAGAGTTTTGTGCTTCCTTGTCTTCAACCACCATTGTGTAGAGACTTGATGATGTAGAGATTGCTCAAGATGTGAGTGAGTTGCAATCTCATGGATTTAGATTCATCCAAGTACCTACAAGGGTTAGATAGCATGCAAGGGTGCAAAAATATCCAAGACATATAGATAGCATCATGAAAGAAATATCAAGGATTAGTCAAAGGCTCATGCCTTGCATGTATCCAAATGGAGTCCCTACTCCAAGTTTGAAGCATCAATGATGTTCAATTCACCTCTCAAACGGCAAAAGACTTTCTCATCAAGCGGTTTGGTAAATATATCCACTAATTGTTTATTGGTGCGAACATGCTTAAGATCAATGTCCCCTTTGGCAACATGATATCGAATAAAATGATGACGAACTTCAATATTCTTAGTTCGAGAGTGTTGCACGGGATTGTGAGCAATCTTGATAGCACTTTCATTGTCACAAAGCAATGGAACATGTTTCACATATATCCCATAATCTTTAACAGTTTGGGTCATCCAAAGTAATTGAGCAGAACATGATCCAACAGCAATGTCTTTCGCTTCGGCGGTGGATAAGGATACCGAGTTTTGTTTCTTGGAGGACCAAGACATAAGGGATCTACCAAGAAATTGACAAGTACCAGAAGTGGACTTTCTATCAACCTTGTCTCCCGTATAGTCTGAATCAGAGTAACCAACAAGATCGAAAGAAGACCTCTTAGGATACCAAATGCCAAAATTTTGTGTGTATATTAAGTATCTCACTATCCTTTTCACAGCCTTAAGATGATACTCTTTAAGGGCCGCTTGATATCGTGCACACATGCACACACTTAGCATAATATCAGGACGAGAGGCACATAGATATAACAATGAACCAATCATAGAGCGGGAAACTTTTTGATCAACCGGTTCACCATCTTTGGTCAAATCAAGATGTCCACTAGTAGGCATGGGTGTAGACATACCTTTGCATTCTTGCATATTGAACTTCTTGAATAAGTCTTTAGTATACTTTGTTTGAGAAAAAAATGTACCTTCCTTAGTTTGCTTGATTTTCATAGACATCTCAAACTTCTCCGACATTAGCTTGCCAAACTTCTCACTAAAATGAGGGTTAGTTGAACAAAATATAATATCATCAACATAAATTTGGCACACAAATAGTTCTCCATTAACCCTTTTAGTAAAAAGATTAGAATCAATTTTACCAATTTCAAAACCTTTTTCAATAAGGAACTTGGTCAAGCATTTATACCACGCTCTAGGAGCTTGTTTAAGACCATAAAGGGCTTTGTGAAGTTTGTAAACATGATTAGGTTTCTTAGGATTGACAAAGCTGGGAGATTGCTTGACATAAACTTCCTCCTCAATTTCACCATTTAGAAAAGCACTTTTAATGTCCATTTGGTACAAGGTGATAGCATGGTGATTAGCATAAGCAAGTAAGATGCGAATGGACTCAAGTCGAGCAACGGGAGCATATGTCTCACCATAGTCCATACCTTCGACTTGAGTGTAGCCTTGGGCGACTAGGCGTGCTTTGTTGCGGACGACTTGACCATCTTCATCTTGCTTGTTGTGAAACACCCATTTGGTACCAATGATGTTGTGGTTGTTGTCGGGCTTCTCGACCAATGTCCACACATTATTTCTCTCAAAGTTGTGTAGCTCTTCATGCATAGCGTTTATCCAATCCAGATCTTCCAATGCTTCTTCAACCTTCATAGGTTCAATGCTAGAGATGAATGAGTACTATTCACAAAAGTTAGCCCAACGAGTTTTAGAGTGAGTGATTCTCCCGGTTTGGATATCATTGTAGATTTGCTCGACGGGATGGTCTTTGGCAATTCTTGCTTGAACTCGTGGGAGCTTTGGCTTGGCTCGGGGTGGAACATCCTCTTTATCTTGTTCTTCTTCTTGGCCTTCTTCATTGTTGACGTTGTCATTCTCTTGTTGTGGTGGAGAAGGAGGTTGTTGATGTTCATCTTGGTGTACTTCCTCATTTTCTTCGTCTTGGTGTGTCCCACTTGTGGATGCTTCCGTATCAATTCTTGGTTCACCTTGTCGTGAGGTAGAAGCTTCCACTTGGACGGACGAGGTACTCTCCTTCACCTTCGTTGGATGAATCTTGCCAATAGACAAGTCTTGGATAGCTTCCGAAGGGTCTTTGTCTCCTACATCAATTGGCAATTGCTCTACTTGCGAGCCGTTAGATTCATCAAACTTCACATCTACCATCTCTTCAACCTTTCGGGTGAAATTGTTGTAGACACGGTAAGTGTGAGAGTTTGAGCCATAACCAAGTAGGAAACCTTCATGAGATTTAGGAGCAAATTTAGAACGACGATGCTTATCAAGAATGTAGGAATTTGAGCCAAATACTCGAAAGTATCCAACTTGGGGTTTGATACCGGTGAGGAGCCCGTATGCCATCTTGCCAAGTAGCTTGTGAAGATACAAGCGATTTGTTGCATGACAAGCTGTCTCAACCGCTTTCGCCCAAAAGTGTTTTGGAGTCTTGTACTCATCAAGCATCGTTCTTGCCATCTCAATAAGAGTCCGGTTCTTCCTCTCAACAACTCCATTTTGTTGAGGTGTGTACGTAGCCGAGAACTCATGTGAAATCCCCTCTTCGTCAAGAAAGGTATCCACATTTGCGTTCTTGAACTCCGTTCCGTTGTCGCTCTGAACCTTCTTGATCTTCACGTCAAATTGATTTTGGGCCTTCCTAGCGAAGTTTTTGAAGATCTTTTGGACCCGCGATTTGTCATCAAGAAAGAACACCCACGTAAATCTTGAAAAATCATCAACTATGACTAGAGCAAATGAGTTACCACCAAGACTCTTGTAGGCATTTGGACCAAAGAGATCCATGTGAAGTAGCTTGAGTGGTCTTCTCGTGGTCATGATGTTCTTCGCGTGATGACTTCCTCCAACTTGTTTCCCTGCCTGACAAGCACTACAAAATCTGTCCTTGTCAAATATGACATCTTTTATTCCAAGGATATGATCACCTTTATTAAGCTTATCAAGATGTCGCATGCCCACATGACCTAGTCTTCTATGCCACAACCAGCCTTTAGAAGATTTAGCAATTAAGCAAGTTCTAGGTTGAGCCTTTTTAGTGAAATCAACAATGTAAAGATCACCTCTAAGTATACCGGTAAAGACCATTTTATGATTGTCTCTACGAAACACTTGGCAATCTACCTCAGTAAACAGGACATTGAAACCGAAATCAGCAAGTCTAGATACTGAAAGTAAATTGTACCCAAGAGATTCAACGAGCATGACATTTTGTATGGAGCTATCATGTGAGATGGCCACCTTACCGAGGACAACCACCTTACCCTTTGAGTTATCACCAAAGGTGACATACTTTCGAGGGCCGTCGTTTTCAGCAAGCTCACGGAACATATCTTTATCTCCGGTCATATGATCAGTACATCCACTATCAAGGACCCATTCCTTTCCTCCAGCCATGTTGTCGCGAAGATTTGCCATAAGACCAAAGTGTCTCATTGCATCATCAAGATCATAGTCACTATCATCATCATCCTCATCATAGTATCCATGTTCAACATCATCTTGTGATTGATCAATTCCTAGAGAGGGTAATTCATTAGATAAATGATCGTTCCTATGGTTATATTTATGAATTCTAATAGCTTCAGAAATGATATTGCTAATGATTCCAACATCTCCTTTGGCACGCATGAGATTGGTAAGCTCAAATAGACAATCACCAAACATAGGATCACTAGAATTCATCTTACTCAAGGCGATAGATTTATGAAGGATTTCGTCTAAATTTTTCAAGGAATAATCTGGAAATCGTTCCTCAAGAAATCTCCATATAGTATAGGCACAATCAAGAGTAGGTAAATTAGCAATCAAATTTTTGGGCAATCCTCTAATGATAAGATTGATGGTTCTAAGATTGCGAATCATGTCAAGATCCTCTTCGGGTGTAGGATGCAAAGGATCAATATGAGGTGCACAAGGGCTAGTAATGTACTTGTTCAAATGATATTCATTGAAAATCTCAAGCATTTCATTTTTCCACTCATAGAAAAACTCTCCATCAAGAATAGGCACTCTACGTCCAAGACTCCCAAAAGTAGACACATCCATCTTCCTCCAAAGGTGTTTAAACCAAGGCAATGGAGACCAATGCTCTGATACCAATTGAAAGGATGGAGAAGAGCTGTCTAGAGGGGTGTGAATAGACTCTAATCAAGAAAAGTTACAGTTTTTAATTTCTCTTAAGTTGATGTGGAGTTTTAGCACAAGTTTAAACATTCACAATACATATCAAGCAAGCATGCAAGCATACAAGAGTATATGAGCAGCGGAAAGTAAAGCATGCAAGTTGCAAGAATGTAAAGAGAAGGGATTGGAGTGTGCAAACGCAATTTGGAGACACGGAGATTTTTTATCCGTGGTTCCGATAGGTGGTGCTATCGTACATCCACATTGATGGAGACTTCAAGCCACGAAGGGTAACGGTTGTGCGAGTCCACGGAGGGCTCCACCCATGATGGGTCCACGAGGAAGCAACCTTGTCTATCCCACCATGGCCGTCGCCCACGAAGGACTTGCCTCACTAGGGTAGATCTTCATGAAGTAGGCGATCTCCTTGCCCTTACAAACTCCCTGGTTCAACTCCACAATCTTGTCGGAGGCTCCCAAGTGACACCTAACCAATCTAGGAGACACCACTCTCCAAGAAGTAACAAATGGTGTGTTGATGATGAACTCCTTGCTCTTCTGCTTCAAATGATAGTCTCCCCCAACACTCAACTCTCTCTCATAGGATTGGATTTGGTGGAAAGAAGATTTGAGTGGAAAGCAACTTGGGGAAGGCTAGAGATCAAGATTTATGTGGTTGGAATGGAATATCTTGACCTCAACAGAAGTGTAGGTGGTTCTCTCTCAGAAAATATGTGTTGGAAGTGTAGGTATGTTCTGATGGCTCTCTCCACGAATGAAGAGTGGGTGGAGGGGTATATATAGCCTCCACACAAAATCTAACCGTTACACACAAATCACCAAACTCGATGGGACCGATTCAAAGAACTCGGTCAGACCGATTTGGTTCATAATGTGACCGTTAGACATTTCGGTGGGACCGACTGGATCAACTCGGTGGGACCGATGTGCTAGGGTTAGGGTAAATCCAAACTTGGTTTGACCGATTACTCAAATTCGGTGGGACCGATTTGGGTAATAAGCAAAACAGAGAGTTGGACAAGCAAACTTGGTGGGGCCGATTGCATATCTTGGTGGGACCGAAAATATTGCAATAGGCAATAGAGAGTTTGCAAGCCCGTCTCGATGAGACCGAGATCCCATAGGTGAGACCGAATTGATTAGGGTTTCTAGCAGTGTCTATGTCTAGTAAACTCGATGGCGCTGGATAGATCAAATCGGTGGGGCCAAGTTTGACTTTTGTTCTGGGACATATTTGGAAGTGAGGAAGTGGTTGAGGGCTTTGGAGCATATCACTAAGCACTTTGAGCAAGCAAGCCATTAAGCAACACCTCATCCCTTCTTCATAGTATTGGCTTTCCTATGGAGTCAATGTGATGTTGATTCACTAAAATAGAAAATGTAGAGTCCTGAGCTTTGATCTTGAGCCAATCATTTGTCCTTAGCATATTGAAGGGGTTCCACATCCTCCAGTCCATGCCACTCCATTGTCTAACTTATCTGAAACATACTAGGTAGAAACATTAGTCCAACAAGAGATATGTTGACATTAACTACCAAAATCACCCAGGGAGCACTTGTGCTTTCAAGCCTCCACGGCGCGCTACTCCACTGGCTGCTTTCAAGCCTCCACGGCGCGCTACTCCACTGGCTACTGTTCAACCAGCCCTCTCCACGGGCTCCTGTTCAACCACCCCTCCACGTGCTACTGTTCATCGAGCCCTCCACTGTCTACTGTTCATCCTGCCCTCCACGGGGTGGTCTTGTTCATCCAGCCCTCCATGGGGTCCTGTTCATCCATCCTCAACCGGCTCGATCGATCGGGGTCCTGTTCATCCAGAGGCAACACCACGGGGTCCTGTTCATCCATCCCCACTAGGAACTATTCATCCAACCCCCCCCAAGCAACACTCACTGTTCATCCAGAGGCAACACCACGGGGTCCTGTTCATCCACCCCCACCGGGAACTGTTCATCCAAACCCCCCCAGCAATGCTCACTGTTCATCTAGAGGCAGCATCTATCAGCTTCAGTTAGCAGCATCAGCAAAGGAATCGCTCGATCGGGTTCAGTTAACAACCATCGATCGATCGCTCGGGTTCAGTAACGCGTAGCCTGCAGTGCAATCACTCGGGTTCAGTTAGAGCCCAACGCCTCGCTCGGGTTCAGTTAGAGCCCAACACCTCGCATCCATGCACGTGCGTGTACGAGAGAAACGCGCATCGCTCGGCCCCGACCACCCACCGTAACCGGGAAAACCCCGATATTTTCCTTGCCCTCGCTTCTACCACGGTTTTTTCCGTCATGGACGGCCCAAAGAATGCCATGCAGCTGCGTCTCCGGCCCGCCCAGGACAAAAAGCCCATTTTCTGTCATGATTTTTTGTCATAGAAGTAGGACCCCACCACATCTATGATGATACCGGGTTTTGTCACAATTATCGTCATAGAAGTGTCATAAGTATGACAGGAAAAAAATTCGTTCGGCCCAAAATGTCATGGATGTGTCTTTTTTTGTAGTGCATGTTGAGGGATTGTTATATGATCTAATTAGGTTATCATTGTTGAGAGAACTTGCACTAGTGAAAGTATGAACCCTAGGCCTTGTTTCGAAGCATTGTAATACCGTTTACGCTCACTTTTTACCACTTGCTACCTTGCTGTTTTTATATTGTCAGATTACAAAAACCTATATCTACCATCCATATTGCACTTGTATCACCATCTCTTTGCCGAACTAGTGCGCCTATACAATTTACCATTGTATTAGGTGTGTTGGGGACACAAGAGACTCTTTGTTATTTGGTTGCAGGGTTGTTTGAGAGAGACCATCTGCATCCTACGCCTCCCACGGATTGATAAACCTTAGGTCATCCACTTGAGGGAAATTTGCTACTGTCCTACAAACCTCTGCACTTGGAGGCCGAACAACGTCTACAAGAAGAAGGTTGTGTAGTAGACATCAGCCAACACCGCATCGAATGATTTGTTGGTCATCCGCTCAGATGTCTTCATCTGAAGCAATGTGACCATAGCTGAGAATATTGAGAGCTTATTTCCTTGGGTGACAGCCACGTTGCATTGTTCCAACATGCGGGACCACCGTTTTTCTTCTGCAGGTGAAAGTTCACGAAATGCACGAGCATTTCATAGCATTGTTTCAATGTTGGTCAAACTCAGTAAAAATGCTCCCCCTCCCCTTGCGCGCGGCGCTCGTGCGGCTCTGACTGACTGCTCGCGGTAGGTGCGCCGAGCGGAGTCAGTTGGTTATTTGGGGGGGGGGGGGCGAGGAGGTTAGGCCGCAGATGGACTAGAAATAGGGAGGAGCGGTCATCGAGCCGTCAGCGTCGTGCGGGGCTGTCGGATACTGATCGGACAGGCGGGACTAGGCCCTGGGGCGCTGGGCGGTCCACGGGTGGTCAGTGGGTCAAGGAAAGCAGCAGAGGAAGCACTTGAATAGTAGGCTCCCTGCATTCTGCTTTAGTGGATAAGGGTTAAGGAGGAAGATTCATTAATTAGGCTCGTGTGTGCGCCTGATTGGGGTGATTGAGCCATCCACCTCACCTCGCCTCTCCCTTTCATCGACCATACCAACTGTGGTAGCGTCGATGAGATGACCATCCCGGTCTCACAGGGAGTCGCAGCAGTACACGGCAGGAAGGGAAGCCAATCATTCGACCGACTTGGCTGCATTGCATGCAACCATCGGATGAGTCAGGACGTGCGCGTCATCCTATTTTATACATAAACCAACGACATGAAAATACACGGTCGAACGTTACAAAGTGGTGGGGAACCCTAGTACAACACCGATCCCAAGATACTCGGATCACACGGTGTGACTACGCGATCGACATAGAAGAAGGAGAGAGCCCCCTCCTTCTTCTTATTCCATGGCCTCCACCCTAGATGGGAGGAGAGTTCCCCCTCTGGTACATGGACTCCATGGCGTCTTAGGGGCGGGAGACTCTCCGAGATTGGATCCCCCTCTTTGTTCTCTTCTGTTTCGCTTTTCCAGATCTGGCCGAAAACTGTTTCTTATATTCCGGGAGATCCGTAACTCTGATTGCGCTGAGATTTTAACACGATTTTTCCCGGATATAAGCTTCCTTGCACCCAAAGTAGAGCTCCAACCGACGTTCAAGGAGGGCACAACCCACCACCATGCGCCAGGGGCCTCTGGCGCGCTCTGGTGTCTTCTGGGCTGTGTGGGCCTCCGTTTGCGGTGATTCCAACTCTCAAAAATCACATATATTCCAATATAATTCTCCGTAAAATTTTATTTCATTTGGACTTCGTTTGATGTGGCTTTTCTGTGATACAAAAAACATGCAAAAAAAACAAAAACTGGCTCTGGGCATTGGATCAATAGGTTAGTCCAATAAATCATATAAAAAGTTTCCAAAAGCATGTGAAAGTTGTATAATATTGCCATGAAACAATCAAAAATTATAGATATGACAGAGACGTATCAGCATCCCCAAGCTTAATTCCTGCTCATCCTCGAGTAGGTAAATGATAAAAATGATAATTTTTGATGTGGAATGCTACCTAGCCTTAACTTGATCATATGTCTAGTTATGGCATGAATATTAAGACATAAGTGATTCAAAGCAACAGTCTATAATTTGACATAAAGACATCAATACTCAGGCCCAACAAACAATCATGTCTTTCAAAATATCAACTCTAAAGAAAGTTATCCCTACAAAATCATATAGTCTTGTCATGCTATGTCTTCTTAACACAAAGTATTTATCATGCACAACCCCGATGACAAGGCAAGCAATTGGTTCATACTTTTAACGCGCTTCAGCTTTTTCAACCCTCACACAATACATGAGCACAAGCCATGGATATAGCACTACAGGTGGAATAGAGTATGATGATAGGGGTAAACATAAAGAAGACAAAAAAGTAAGAAAGTCTCACACCGACGCGGCTAACCAACGGGCTATGGAGATGCCCATCAATTGATATCAATGTGAGGAGTAGGGATTGCCATGCAACGGATGCACTAAGAGCTATAAGTGTATTAAAGCTCAATACGAAAACTAAGTGGGTGTGCATCTAATCCTATAATGAAAAATTCCCACTAGTATGAAAGTGACAACATAGGAGACTCACAATATGAAAACATGGTGCTACTTTGAAGCACAAGTGTGGTAAAAGATACTAACAATGCCCCTTCTCTCTTTGTTTATTTTTTTATTTCTTTTATTTCTTTTTTTCTCTCTCATTGCCCGGAGTCTCATCCCGACCTGTGGGGGAATCATAGTCTCCATCATCCTTTCCTCACTGGGGCGCTGCTCTAAAAATGAATAATGATGATCATCACACTTCCATTTACTTATAACTCAAAAGTAATAAAAATTACAACTCGATACCTATGACAAAGTATGACTCTATATGAATGCCTCTGGCATGTACCAGGATGTGCAATGATCCAGCGTAACATGTATGAAAAATGATGAACGATGGCTGAGCCACAACTACTATGTCAGCTATATGATCATGCAAAGCAATATGACAATTAATGCTCAAGTCATCAAACGGAAGTGGTGGAAGTTGCATGGCAATATATCTCAGAATGGCCATGGGAAAGCCATAATATGTAGGTATGGTGGTTGTTTTGAGGAAGATTGTAGCAATCCGACCTCAGACGGTCAAATCTATGTGCATAAGTGCCATCCCTGGATCGGTAATGCTGACACACACAATACTCGAGGATTTATAACAGAGTGCAATCACACACTTATTACATCGAATAACTCAAAGAGAGTACTTATTACAATAATATGGCTGAAGGCCATCTAAATAAGATAGCTGCAGAAGCTTCAAAGGTAAATGAGTCCACCAACTCCAACGACATAGCTGAGTGCACGACAACCTAGCGCACCTTACTCTTTGTCTGAAAACTCTGCAACATAATATGTTCCAGCCTGTGTAGGTCAGCACATGGAATATGCTGGTAAGATAACACTATAGAGCAATGAACAAGTAACAACTATAACTATATGCATATATGGCTGGTGGAGGCTCTATGGTTATCATTTTGTGTAAAGCCAGTTTTTCCCTACTGCAAAGGAATACATTTTATTTAACTACAAAGTTTGTTGAAAACATTGAGAATGGTAACCCCATCTCAACCCCAAATTAAAAGTTAACAACCCGACAAAATTAATTAAGTAGAGTGATCAGATCAACATAATAATTCAAGCACCAGATACTCAAGATGTCCATAACCAGGGACACGGCTAATCATGATTAGTTTGTACACTCTGCAGAGGTTTGCGCACTTTTCCCGACAAGACTCGATCTCCTCCGTTGAATTTCTCGCACTACATGATGTTTGAGAAATGGATGACCGAGACACAGCCTTTCAGAAGCGTTAGCTCGTTACGACGGGTAAACAGTACCACCTACATACCCTACATCTGCTAGTCTACGATTGTAAGAGGTCACACAACATACTCAACTATGCCAGAGCCCATAATGGCTTGTGACTGCACATGGAAGTTTCCAGCATGAATAACATAATGATCCCTTTGAGCCTAGGTGGCAAACCATAGGAAAAATCACACGGATACCCTGGGATTCTCCTTGGGCAACACTGGATTCCCCAGGTGCCCACAAACCAATCCACCCAGATATGTATTGAAGTAGCCACCTTAAGTTAAACCTTAGTTAACAATAATCTCTCACATCTTTCATGAGTTCTCTCAAACCAAACCACGTCTACGAGCATATCATAGCAATATATAAGCATACGTAGAAGTACCCAGGGTTTGATATAAGACGATAGGTGCTACCTCATCAACTACTTCCCAAAACCCACATGTTATCAATCCTACTCATGTAATGTTTGAGGGTTGAAACTAATGCATAAAAACTGGGTAATAAAGGGATATGATCAAAGTGTTACTTGCCTTGCTGACGATTCGAAAACCCTAGTGACTCGTAGTAGCACGCTTCACACTCCAGAAACACTATCGTGAACAAACAATAGCATACATAAGCACTCAAGCATAATATGAAAAGGTAAAACTCAAAAGAAAAGACTCAAACTGAAAGTTCAACTAAAGAGCTTCAATTTGCAAAAAGAATCAATCGAATCGGAGCTACGAAACTCAAACTGCGATCAAAAGAAGTTTGAAATCAAATCTGCTTGAAACCAAATTTTAATTTGTCAAAACCATGTTCAAGTTGATTATCTGGAAAGAGGGGAACAAGACGAAGATCTTGGCGTTGGTTTCACTGGATATGGACAAACGAGTAAAAAGTAGCGAGGGTTTGAAGATCAGGGACTAATTTGTAAGAAAAGTATTTGCGGATAGGTCCCTAGCCGAAAATAAAATAAAAGGAAAAGAAAAACCGAATGAACGAACGTTCGCTAACAGGAACTAACGAACGAAAATCGTTCGTTAAAACGATCTAATCAATGAACGTTCGCGAATTAACCTAATAAATAAAAATGATCTAATCTAAACCGAAAGAAAACGAAAGTAAAACCGAACGGTTTTTATGGGTCAACCATAGAAAACCGGCAGCAAGGGAAACGATGAGATCCGTGCGGCTCGAAGCTTCGGTAGAGGTAACGTCGACAACGAAGCGGCGGCGGTATGCGCGCAATGGCGCGAGGCAATGATGGTCTTGCAAACAAGGCGCAAGTGGCAAGCATGGCATGGCAGCGGCGGGGCTGGCGGCATCGGGTGGTGGGGAGGAGGCGGCGGGGGTCGTCTTATAAAGAGGGGGGCGACTCGGCTTGGGAAGGGGTCATTTGAGGAGGAGTACTCCCGGACTCGAAGCGGGCTCGTCGCTCACGGACTCCGCCAGAGTCGATCGAGGCGAGGCGGTCTTGACTGCGACGGCTGGCTTTGGCTCATTGGCCTTCGCCCAATCGGCGAAGAAGTTTTTTTATTTAAAAAATAAAATTTCCCCTGAAAGAAAAATCCTAATAAAATAAAAAAATTCTAAAAATACCAGAAACAATTTTCACCATCCAAACCTAATATTTAGGACTAAGTGAACATTTTTATGGCCTAAAATGCAATTTTCAAAAATGCATATTTTTTTCTAATTCAAATAAAATATCAAATAAAATACAAATAAAATAATAATATGATTTTAACATTTCTTCTCCAATATTTCTCTTACATTGAAGAAGTCATTTTATCTTCTCTCATTTATTTTTTTTGTTATTTGAAATAATTGGAGAGAGAATTATTAAAATCAAATTGATCCTCTTTTCAAATTTGAAAAAAATCAAATATGAAAATTTGTGAAATCTCCAACTCTCTCCTTGGGTCCTTGAGTTTCTTAAGATTTCTAGGATCACAACCAAAATGCAAATAAAATATGATATGCATATGATGACCTATGTATAACATCCAAATTGAAAATTGGGATGTTACAAACCTACCCCCCTTAAGATGAATCTCGTCCTTGAGATTCGGGTTGGCGAGAAAATAGGTGTGGGTGGTCTTTCCATAGGTCTTCTTCTCGCTCCCAGGTGGCTTCTTCCTCGGTATGGTGGCTCCACTGAACTTTGCGAAACTTGATAACCTTCCTGCGTGTAACTCGGCTGGCAAACTCGAGAATCTTGATGGGTATCTCCTCGTAGGTTAGGTCACTTTCCAACTGAATTGCTTACATGGGCACTGTATCTCTTAGAGTAATATCGGCCATCTCTGCGTGGCACTTCTTCAACTGGGAAACGTGAAACACATCATGAACTCCGAAAAATCCTCCTGGTAACTCCAGCTTGTAGGCCACTTCTCCCATACGTTCCAAAACTCGGTATGGTCCTATAAATCTCGGCGCCAACTTTCCCTTAACTCCAAATCGTTTAACTCCTCATAGTGGTGACACACGAAGATATGCTCTGTCTCCAATTTCATAGACTACCCCCTTGCGTTTAGTATCGGCATAACTCTTTTGCCTGGACTGAGCTACCTTCAGTCTATCACGAATCAACTTAACCTTCTCTTCAGATTCCTTGATTAAATCTAGTCCAAACAACTTACGGTCTCCGACTTCATCCCACATTAACGGTGCCCTGCACCTTCTTCCATACAAAGCTTCGAAAGGGGCCATCTTCAAACTAGCCTGGTAACTGTTGTTGTATGAGAACTCTGCGTAAGGCAAATTATCATCCCAACTGGATCCATAATCTAGCGCACAAGCTCTCAACATGTCCTCCAGAATCTGATTGACTCTCTCTCTCTCTCTCTCTCTCTCTCTCTCTGTCCATCTGTCTGTGGATGAAAGGCTTTACTAAACTCTAGCCTGGTACCCAAAGTCTGGTGCAACTGATTCCAAAACTTTGAGGTAAACTGTGTCCCTCTATCTGATACGATGGTCCTCAGAACTCCATGTAGACATACGATCCTGGTCATATATATCTTGGCCAACTTCGCGCTCGTATAGGTGGTTTTCACTGGGATAAAGTGAGCCACTTTGGTCAAGCGATCAACTACTACCCAGATAGAATCATATCCTGATCGTGTCCTGGGTAATCCTGTGATAAAATCCATGCCAAGCTTGTCCCATTTCCATTCGGGTATTGGCATAGGCTGAAGTAATCCTGCGGGCTTATGATGTTCTGCCTTCACTCTCTGACATACATCACATACTGCTACATACTCAGCAATATCCTTCTTCATACCTGTCCACCAGAAACGTTCCTTCAAATCCAAAAACATCTTGGTGTTTCCAGGGTGAATCGCGTATGGTGAGTCATGAGCTTCCTGAAGTATTAACTTCCTGATCTCCGCATTATTGGGCACATATACACGATCCTCAAACCATAAAGTTACGTGCTCATCCTCACGAAAACCCTTTGCTTTTCCTTTGCTCATCTTCTCCTTTATCTCAGCAATTTCCTTATCATCCTTCTGAGATTCTCGAATCTTTCCCAATAATGTGGAATGAACATCCATTGCTGCAACAAAACCTCTTGGAACTATCTCCAAACGAAGTTCCTTGAGATCGTCGACTAACTCCTGCGGTAATCCTCCGCTTACGAGGGTATTGACATAACTCTTGCAGCTCAAAGTGTCGGCTACGACATTGGCCTTTCCTGGATGATAATGCAACTTCATATCATAATCCTTTATGAGCTCCAACCATCTCCTCTGCCTGATATTCAACTCCTTCTGTGTGAAAATGTACTTCAAACTCTTATGGTCTGTGTATACATCACAACGGTTTCCAATAAGGAAATATCTCCAGGTCTTGAGCGCATGCACTACCGCTGCTAGCTCCAAATCACGTGTGGCATAATTCAACTTGTGAGGTCGAAGTTGACGTGAGGCATATGAAACAACTCTTCCATCTTGCATAAGTACACCTCCAAGTCCCAAGCGAGAAGCGTCGCACTGAACTTGGAAATCCTTGCGTATATCCAGAAGAATCAGCACTGGGCTATAACCAAACGTTTCTTCAACTCCTGAAAACTGGCCTCACATTCCTCGTTCCATTTGAATTTGGTGTCCTTCTTCAACAACTCCGTCATGGGTTTTGCAATCTTGGAAAAAATTTCAATGAATCTCCTATAATATCCTGCGAGTCCCAGAAAACTGCGGGACTCTCCAACTGAGGTGGGTGCCAACCACTCAGTGATAGACTGAACCTTGGTAGGGTCTACTACTATACCTTTTCCTGATATAACAAGTCCAAGAAATCCAACTTCCTTCAACCAAAACTCACATTTGCTGAATTTGGCGTATAGCTGATGTTCCCTGAGCTTCTCGAGAACTAGTCGCAAATGTTCCTTGTGTTCCTCTTCATTCTTCGAGTACACCAATATGTCATCAATGAACACCACGAAAAACTTATCCAAGAACTCCATGAAAACCTTGTTCATCATACTCATAAAATAGGCAGGAGCGTTAGTCAATCCAAAGGACATGACCATGTACTCATATAGCCCGTACCTTGTGGTAAAAGCTGTCTTAGGTATATCCTGTTCTCGGATCTTCAGTTGGTGGTATCCTGATCAAAGATCGATCTTGGAGAATACTTTAGCTCCCTGCAGCTGATCAAACAGATCATTGATCATCGGTAGTGGGTACTTGTTCTTGATCGTCACTTCATTCAATGCCCGATAATCAACAACCATTCTCAAGGATCCATCCTTCTTCTCAACTAAGAGCACTTGGGCTCCCCACGGTGATGAACTTGGTCGGATATAACTCTTCTCCAATAACTCCTTAATCTGCTTCTTAATTTCGTCCAGATCATTTGCGGGCATCCTATACGGTCTCTTCGATATTGGTCCGGTGCCTGGGATGAGCTCTATCAAAAACTCTATGTCTCGATCTGGTGGCATGCCTGGTAATTCCTCAGGAAATACATCCGGGTAATCCTTCACAACAGGCACTTCCTCCTGAACAACTCCCTAGAGGGAATTTACTTGGGTCCTCCTTGGCGCATGCCTAGATACATACTTGATCCGCTTTCCCTCCGGGGTTATGAGTAAAATTGACTTACTAGCACAGTAGATGTTTCCTCCATACTTTGATAGCCAATCCATGCCTAGTATTATATTCAATCCTTGTGACTCCAAAATTATTAGGTCTGAGGGGAAAACATGGCTACCAATGGTTAATGGTAACCGATCACACCATCGGCTGGCTATATACTCTGCTCCTAGCAAGCTTACTAACATGGGTGACCTAAGGGCTAAGGTTGGCAACTTAAACTTGTCCACAAATCCCCGTGATATGTATGAATGCGATGCACCAGTGTCAAAAGGAACGAGAGCGGTAAATGACTTAATCCAAAACTTACCAATCACTATGTCAGGCTGCTCTTCAACTTCCTCCATGTTGATGTGGTTCACTTGACCTTTGGTGAAGGGATTGGGCTTCTTCCCAGAGTTTCCATTTCCATTGTTATTCTTTAACTCAGAACAATCATTGGCGTAGTGTCCAGTCTTCCCGCACTTGTAACAGGTGACATGGCTCAGGTCCTTCTTAGCGGGTGTTGCTGGGTTGGAACGGTTCTCGTTGCTGCTTCCTCCATTCCCATTTCCATTCTTAGGGCCACTATGGTTATGTGAGCTTCCTCCATTGTGAGTGTGGCCTCCATGGTTATGGTGGGTATGTCCTCCCGAGTTAGGCGTAAAGCGAGGCTTCTGCTGCGCTCCAGAATTATACTTCCCCTGTCCATACTTCCTTTTGCGGCTCTCTATCTGCTGCTGCTTGCCTTCTATCACAAGAGCCCTATCTACCAACTCTTGGTAGTTAGCAGATGTTGCCACCATCAACTGCATACTCAGCTCATCATTCAGCCCTTCCATAAACTTCTCCTGCTTTGCGGCATCTGTGGCCACATCATCTGGGGCATAACGAGCTCACTTACTGAACTCATCCACGTACTATGCCATAGTATGGTTTCCATGGCATAAGTTGCGAAACTCACGCTTCTTCATACTCATTGCTCTAGTTGAGACATGTGCTAACTTTCTGAAACTGATCCCAAGTGACATTGCTATGGGGAAAGTGACTGTTTATTCTCCCACCATGAGGCTGCGGGTCCATCCATTTAATGTGCAGCAAAGCGCACCTTCTCAGCATCTGTGCAACCTACGGTGGTCGGCTCCCTTCCAATCCTGCGGAGCCAGTCATCTGCAACAATCGGCTCGGTGCTACTCGAAAACACCGGCGGATTCAACCTTAGAAAACGGGCTAAGTTGTCAACTAGAGTGATAAATCTGCTGTTGGATCAACTGAGTGAGCTCCGGTGGGAAGATAAATCCGGGGTCACGTCTCGGAGGTATCTGATGGGTTTAGAGGGGTGAGAATAGAATAGAGTGAGGTCTAAGGAGAAATCACTACCCATATGCACATGAGACAAACACATTCATATCACACCACTCAATTCAAACAAGGGCATACAATCGATCTAATCTACCGTTAAAAAATACTCGGACTATTACTATATATATGGGGGAAAATACAAATGATAAAATGGTCACTACTGCAGGATGGTCCAAACGCGACACTACGATTAGAGACTCTTCGACGAAACTGTGTGCGATGCCATAATCGCAAACGCCGGTGTAAAAAACCATCAAAAAGGTGCAAAACGTTTGCGATGACAGATGCATCAAACACGGTTCATAATTTAGTTGCGTGTGCGATGCAGGGCATACGGTTCAGCTCAATTAACTATTTGGGATGAGGACGCACAAAAGAAACGGGCAGCAAGATGAAGGCGTGTGCGATATACATCATACGGTTCACTGGGATGAACTGTGTGTGATTAGGAAACACAATGGAAACGGTTCAACTGAACAAGATGTGTGTGATACACGACAAACAGGTACGCAATCTGAAATGTGTGCGAAGACCAATAATAACACAGACGTATTTATTGCTGCTAATAAGCCGTGTGAATTGCTCATCTCTGATAGAATAACATGTATATATATATATATAACTGAAATAAACATCCAATTACATAAGTGACTATACAGATCATTCGCACACACATCAATAAACAATTGCATGCATTCTAAAGTAGGAGAAAAGATCGTCTAGTCATCTATTTCTTGTGACGCTCCTGCCACTGCTATGTGGCTCGATCCCTCGTCTGGGTCAGGAAGAAGACAGTTCCTCATGTCAATGATCCGCCTGTACATCTCGTAGCTTGTGTACACGTCCATGGCCGCGCACTTGACATGTTGTTCATCCAGTCTCTTATGCCTCACACCGTGACAGGCGTTCTTGTCCTTATTGCTCTCTTGCTTCATCTTCGCGTAGTAGGGGTCGATGATGGCCGAGACGAGGTCAACCAGGGAGTTAAGTTTGCTTTTCTCGGTGCCCCAGACCTTGTAGTGGTGCTAGATGTTGACAAGATTTGGGCATTTCAAGTCCGAAACCTTGAGCGCTTTGAGATCGTTGGTGGTGTCCACCGTAGAGAAACTATAGTCGTAGCTCTTGATAAACCTGGAGAAACGCTCGCAAGGCCTTGTGGCAAGGTGGAAGCGGTAGACGAGGATGTCATGTTGCACGCAAAACTGGGCAACGACAACCTTCTGATCGTGCCCGGCACGACCGATGGTGTACTCGAGGTCGAAGCCGACCACTCGGTACTTGTCCTCGGCAAGGAACTGCTCCATAATTTGGATGGAGCTCTCCATCGAGACCGGATCGTTCGTGCACACCACCGAGAGGGCCTTCCCCCTCATGTGGGTGTCCACTACGTGATGCATGGTGAACTGCCCACCGTTGTCGTCGTCGGCCGCTGGGAGCGCCATTGGAGCCACGGGGAGCGCCATTGGAGCCACGGGGAGCGCCATTGGAACCGCTGGATGTCCTCTCTGTATGTGTCCTTGTGGGTGTGCTTATTGTGTCGTGTGAGACGAGAGATGAAGGTAAATGCCCACATGAATAAAAGGGGGCCAGGCGGCGTGGATTCTCGGCGCGTCCGCATGGCAGTTTTTGCAGTGGGTAACTGCATCGTCACGCCGCGCCCGGCGCAACTGCTTGCACACAAACGTGCGTGATCGTGCGCCGGCCCAAAACACTGGCAGCACGCATGGAGGGACAAGGGCAGAGCACCCGGAGGGACGCGAGAGAAAAACACGCGCGGCGGGACATGAGGAGAGCGCGCCGCGGCCGCCTGAACCGCAAGCAGCCACACGCATGGAGTAGTTGAACACGCAGAAAATGGTCGCCTACAAGCCAGCCTACAGTTGCGTCGCTGCATAGAGAGCGGCCATGTGGTACCACCTACGTCTAGTCTATAGTCTCCTTTACAATCCGTGCCATACTTTGCCCTCAAATTTAACCAACAAAATGTTAATGCATGTTTTAAAAATTATATAATTGGAAACTATGTTCAAATACAAATCCAACTATATAATCTTTGACGACATGCATTCGTATTTTATTAGTTAAATCATACTTATAAACCAGGACGGTGGTATAGTAGGTAATTAAATCGCAAACGTTTTTTATTAACCGTATGTGTATGTGGCCTTTCATCCTCCTCTCGCACGTCTTGTCACCCGGCTGCCGCAGACGGCATACAGCGCAAGCTTGCGCAGCGCGCGGGTGTGTTCTTTTTGCCAGACGATGGCGCCAATGAATCGTCGGTGAGCCCGTTCTCGCGCAACCTCGCAGGTTCCCGCGCAAGCTTCCCGCCTGACTCAGTGAAATCCCCAAAAATCCCAACGCTTACCGGCCTGCTATAAAAACCCTCATGGCCGGCGAGTCCTGCGTCACATTTTCCCCTCCATCCCTGTAGCTTATCTCGTCTGCTTCTCCCACATTCGCCAATGGCACCGGTCCATCATCGTCGCTCAGCCACTCCGGCGTCATCAGAGGATAGCTCCAGCTGGGAGGCTACCCCGCGGCGGCGGCGCAGTCCCTGGCGTAGTGTAGTGCGCGTGGCGCCCCTTTTGGGTGTGCGCGTGGAACACCCACCACACGCTCCACCGTCAGTGCCTGTCGGCAGCTGTTGCCGGCTGTCGGTGTCAAAACCGGTGGATCTCGGGTAGGGTGTCCCAAACTGTGCATCTAAGATCGATGGTAACAGGAGATGGGGGACCCGATGTTTACCCAGGTTCGGGCCTTCTCTATGGAGGTAATACCCTACTTCCTGCTTGATTGATCTTGATGAATATGAGTATTACAAGAGTTGATCTACCACGAGATCGTAATGGCTAAACCCTAGAAGTCTAGCCTGTATGACTATGGTAATGTGTATGTCTTTTCCGGACTAACCCCTCCGGTTTATATAGACACCGGGAGGATCTAGGGTTTACATGGAGTCGGTTACATAAGAAGGAATCTACATAGTCGGTTGCCAAGCTTGCATTCCACGCCAAGTAGAGTCCAATCCGGACACGGGTACAGTCTTCGGTCTTCATGTCTTCACAGCTCATTAGTCCGACCCAATGGATAATAAGCCGGACGGCCGAGGACCCCTTAGTCCAGGACTCCCTCAGTAGCCCCTGAACCTGACTTTCAATGACGAGGAGTCCGGCGCGCAGATTGTCTTCGACATTGCAAGGCGGGTTCCCCTTTTTCCGAACTCCAAGATAGTCTTCAAATGTATTGATTGTATCCGGAGATGTATACACAACTGCAGAGGATATAATATTTTACGAGTTCAATCCCCCGACAACTTTTTGGTAATATGACATCACGCCTGCTTCGGCCATTGTTTGCGAACCGCTTTAGTTGGCCCGTCACCCCACGTCCCAAGATGCGATTTTATTGGCATGTCTTATCCAAATGGAGATCGCGGCTCCCTTTTTTAAGGGATTGCTGTCAACCCGGACGTGGTTAACCCAACCGTCGCTTGGGTACAACTCCTTGGAAATAAGCAAGTTTTCGAGGCCTCAAAGGAGACGCTCGATATTTGCGGCCTTTATAAACAGGGGTACAGACCCGTCTTTTTCTTCCATGCTTGCTTCTTCCTCAGACCCCGCTATCCCGAGTTTCACCACCCGAGTTTCGGTCGCCACAAGCCCCACTTATGTCCAAATCCAGCCGTCAAGGCCGGTGGGTAGCTTCTTCTGTCACAGAGGAAGATATTGCAAAGCTTCGGGCGGCGAGGTATTTGACCGTAGAAATCCATCATCGGCTTCTTGCCGAGGGGCAGGTTATTCCCACCCCCAGATCCGGCGAGAGGGTCATGTTCGTGTCCCACTTCCTTCGCGGGTTAGGGTTTGCACTTAACCCCTTCGTCTGGGGGCTCATGTTCTATTACGGGCTAGATTTTCACGATCTGGCCCCGGACTCTATTCTTCTTATCTTGGCGTTCATCGTCACGTGCGAAGCCTTCCTTTGGACTCCCCCGCACTTTGGCTTGTGGCTCAAGACCTTCGATGTGAAGCCGCAAGTGATAGAGGGGGAGCAGGCCGAGTGCGGTGGTGCTTCAATGAGCAAGCTTGCCAGCGCCGTTTGGCTGAAAGGCTCCTTCGCCAAATCTTCCGATCTGTGGCAGCAGGGGTGGTTCTATATTACCGAGCCCCGTGGCTCCAAGTGGGCAACGGCGCCCACATTTTGATCCAGCGCTCCAATTCAGCTTGCATCATGGGTTAACCAGGGGCTGGATTGGGGATCAACAAATGATGTGCGAACTCTGCAGAGTCGCATCTGAAGCCTTATTGAGAAGGACATCGACATAGCCAACGTTGTTCAAGTAATGCTAGTTCTTCGGACCCTGCCGTGCCAGCAACAACCTCTCCGCCTGTGGGAGTTCAATCCAGAAGGGCTGCGAACTCTTCAGCACTTCTTCGGCACTACACGCGAAGGAATGTGGAGATTATTCTTCGGGAAACGAAGGCAATGGTCGAACACCACCGAAGATGCCGGCCTAGACCGTAACCATCCGGACACCCCGGTAAGTACCCTTCTAACGAATACCTTATAATAAGATACCCAGTGGCTAGATACCAACAGTATCATCCTTTTTTCAGGGCTGGATAGGTGGAGCGGATTAGGTGTCCGGCTCCCCTTCCTGAAGACTCAGCTACTCCCGTGTTTACAAGGATGCTGGCCTCGGCGCCATACCAGGCACCAGCAGGGGAGGGTGAGAAGACCCAAGATGACCTTGGTTCCGGAGGTAAGTCGGACACTGAGTCCGGAGAAATCGACCTTTCCTCGCCCGAAGACGGAGGCGGAAAAGGACCCAATATCCCTTCTCTCAGCAGGAGAAAAAGGGCCGCCTCCGAAGATTGGGAGGGGCGGTCTTCCAAAAAGGGCAAGATGCCGCCGTCGAGCAGCTTGGGTTTGGAGAGCGACACTGTTGAACAGCTCCAACAAGGGGACAAGCCCTTGGCCAAACCGTAAGAGAATCCGGAGTACTTTGATAGGGTCCCGCTCCATTGTCCTTACCGAAGATATACATAACACATTTATGCATTTTTACAGGTCGGCACAGAATTTTTCTGGGCGATCCTCTTCTTCGGGGAGTTTCCTCCCAGAGATGATGGAGAGCGAGACGCCTCCTCGAACCTCCTCGCCCACTAAGGTGGATGACTCTGAAGTGTCCTCGCGGAGGGTCCCTTTAGATCAAGGGACAAAAGAGGCAGTACGGGAAGGTGGACCCCCGACCATCCGGGATTCCGGGGCCGATGATAACAAAGGCCCCGGACTATCTGGTTCACAACCGACAGTGATTTTGGAGGCTGGTGAACAGATTCCTTCAAAGGATGATTGTGCTTTTGGAGCAGCTTCCGGAGACCCGGGGACTCCGGATATGTTGCGGGACATGTTGCGGAAAGCATCCATCTCGGGGGAACAGCGTACCTTGATGGGTACAGTGATTGAAAAGATTTCGTCCGTGAAGGGCGGATTAAATGAAGCCGTCATGAGCCTACTTAAAGGCTTCGAGGTTTGTGACATAATGTTTTTCAACTATGTTTCATTTGCAAAGATGCGCCTGTGTATAGGTAGTATACCCTGAGACTCAGGTTGTCTTCCATTAGGAAGCAAATAGAGGATCGAAAATGATCATTTTGAGGACTAAACCGATGAGCTTGAACACATGCTGCTTCCCCCTTGGTCACTTCCTGGACTATGGAAATTGCCGAGCTACAGCAGAAGCTTGACATGGCAGGGGATGATCTTGCATTAATCAATACGCGTCTTGACGAGTCGCAAGGTATGTATTCGTGGCAATCCTCATACAATGTTTCTGGTATAAGCATGATGCTGAGATTTAGATGCTGGAATATGCATGGCTACAGATGGTGCTACCGCTGTTGAAGTTCTTCGAGCGGAGCTGGCCCGGGCCAAGGAGCAGGCCCGTCGTAGCAATGCTGCTGCCGAAAAGGCATCGGCTGAATTAAAGACCGAACAAGCTGCACGGTGCCAAGGTGAGGAGAAAATATCCACGATGACACTCGAACTGGAGAATGCTACTGGCCGCTGCGAATTTCTGGAGAAGGAGAATAAAGCCTTAACAGCTGAACTGGACAAGGCCCGACAGGAGGCGAGGGAAGCGCTACCAGAATCCAGAGCAATCCGTGAGGAGGTTCGGTAGGCGAAGGAGATTGTGGCTGGAAAGCCTTTTCTGCTGCAAACTAAGTTCGGTGACCCAGACTATGCTCAGCTTAACCAAGTGTGGACTTCTTCGGACGAGTATTTGGACTTGCCGAAGAGTTCTTCCGATGTGGCGCGGTATTACCAAGCGCGAGATGGATATGCAACGGAGAAGCTTTTCTGGTCGCAGTTTGGCGCGTCAAAGCGCCCTCTGCTGCTCAATGAACAGATGTCCCAATGGGCCGAACTTCATAAGATATCCGGCGCTGCCATGAAGGATGTTGTAATCCGGCTGTGGCCAACCAAGCCTGCTCCAAATAGATATTTCGGTTTGGTGCAGAGGCTTGTTGACGCAGTGCCGCATATCGATGATGTGAAGCGGTCAACGTGCATTGAGGGTGCACGGATGGCCTTCGTCCGAGTCAAGACGTTGTGGGGGAATATGAAGGCCATCGATGCTGCGACGAAGAATCCACCCAAAGGCAAGGACCGTCCGGAACCGGAGCATTATTTTGAAGACTTCCTAGGGGTCGCCCGCCTGATAGAGGGTCAATGCTCGAAAGACATATTGTTCGAGTGAGGTGTATGATAATTGTAAAAGACAACTTTATAGTTAATCTATTTATATGATTTTGCTTGAAAGCTTGAATTCCTCCTGTGCGGCCGTTTTTTATATAAGCTGAAAGTTTTCCAGTCGTCGGCTACAACCCCCTCGTAGGAAGTACGGGGGTGTTCAGAAAAGCATTTAATCACTGTTTATCCAACGTCTTGGTCCATTAAGGAGGTGATAATGCGGCGAACCAGGCAATCGAACTATAGGGCGTTAACACTTTCACTTAGCCATAGGAGTTTTATGGTGGGACTATGACATAGCCCCTGGTATGTATGCGGTGTGTGGTGCCTTACATATTTGATCTGAAAAAGATCCTTCATGTGACACGGAGAATCGCTAAAGATTCCAATAAGTCGTTAAGTGGTTGACCAGCTCACGCTGCATCATGACATTCAGTTTTCGTCTTTCTCTACTGAGGTGCTCGTCCGGTTTAGACCATGACACAATCGCAGTAGTTCTCCTTTACTACCCTAGCCGATAGAGCTGAACGTAGGGTAGCAAGCACAGGAGTCGAGCAACCCAACTATTGACCCAAGACAATGATTCGAAGATGATGCATATAAGGCCAAACTTGTGACGCCGTAGTACGCTGTAGAGCTGTTTTGGCTTTTTCTGGCAACTCATTTGTTCCCATACCGAGCCCCTGGCAGTTTATGCCTAGGTATATCTGTGAAACAACCATGGGAGCCGTATTTAGTGGCAAGACAACACGGATGATTAGTTCGGATACTTTTTACTAGGAACTGAGCGATATGCCAATGATTACTTATGATATATATAAAATCCATCCTCCCAGCTATTTGACATGCTCGGGGTCGGAGGCGGAGGAACAGGCATAGTACAGGCTCAAAAAATAGAGAGTGCGGTCTACAAAAGTTATTTTGGACCTCCTGTCGCACGTCTGCGCCGCCAGTCCTCGGTGGGGGGAATCCTTGATGGAAATAGCCCCTTAGGTGAGTGTACGGATCCGGATGGAATGCTTGTAGGCTTGTCTGTATTGTGCTTCCGCCAGTGCCCATGGTATCTTGAGTGCGTAATGATGTATGCGCGATACAAATTTTTCGGGTGTGCGCAGTGGGCGGCGGAAGCCAGGTTGCTATTTCCACTCCAGGAGTGGTCGATCCACGGGTGAGAATTTCTTCTGACCCCCGGTATTTTGTTGATGAACGCCTCTGTTATCCCTGTCGCCTGACGGCCTCCTCTCCTTATGTTCGGCGGTGAGCTTGCCGACCTGTTTAAAGACCTAGCAGTTTCTGTTGGTATGATTAGCTGGTTTATCAGGGTGGCCATGAATCTGGCAGGGTCGGTCCAATATCCTGTCTAGGTTGGATGGTTTGTCTCGGTTTGCCTTGAATGGCTTCTTCTGTTGATCGGGCTTGGGATTGCTGAATCCGGCGTTGACCGCTATGTAGCGTGATCTTTCATAATCGTTGTGACTATTGTATTTGCTTCGTCGTGGCTTGTCGTTGCTGTCTCGAATTTTGGAAGTGCCCAGGTCGCTGGCGCTGTTGCTTCTATGAGCGAGCCAGCTGTCTTCTCCCGCGCAAAAGCGGGTCATCAGAGTAGTGAGGGCTTTCATGGATTTAGGTCCTTCTTGGCCGAGGTGGCCTGCCAGCCATTCGTCCCAGACATTGTGTCTGAAAGCCGCGAGGGCTTCCGCGTCCGGACAGTCGGCGGTTTGTTCTTTTTGACTAAGAACCGAGTCCAGAGTTACCTGGCTGATTCTCCGGGCTGTTGGACAATGTGACTTAGGTCATCGGCATCTCATGTCTACTACACAACCTTCTTCTCGTAGATGTTGTTGGGCCTCCAAGTGCAGAGGTTTGTAGGACAGTAGCAAATTTCCTTCAAGTGGATGACCTAAGGTTTATCAATCCGTGGGAGGCGTAGGATGAAGATGGTCTCTCTGAAACAACCCTGCAACCAAATAACAAAGAGTCTCTTGTGTCCCCAACACACCCAATACAATGGTAAATTGTATAGGTGCACTAGTTCGACGAAGAGATGGTGATACAAGTGCAATATAGATAGTAGATATAGGTTTTTGTAATCTGAAAATATAAAAACAGCAAGGTAACTAATGATAAAAGTGAGCGTAAATGGTATTGCAATGCTAGGAAACAAGGCCTAGGGTTCATACTTTCACTAGTGCAAGTTCTCTCAACAATAACAACATAATTGGATCATATAACTATCCCTCAACATGCAACAAAGAGTCGCTCCAAATTCACTAATATCGGAGAACAAACGAAGAGATTATGGTAGGGTACGAAACTACCTCAAAGTTATCCGTTCTGATCGATCTATTCAAGAGTCTGTAGTAAAATAACACGAAGCTATTCTTTCCGTTCGATCTATCGTAGAGTTTGTACTAGAATAACACCTTAAGATACAAATCAACCAAAACCCTAATGTCACCTAGATACTCCAATGTCACCTCAAGTATCCGTGGATATGATTATACAATATGCATCACACAATATCAGATACATTTATTCAAACCAACACAAAGTACTTCAAAGAGTGCCCCAAAGTTTCTACTGGAGAGTCAAGATGAAAATGTGTGCCAACCCCTATGCATAAGTTCACAAGGTCACTGAACCCGCAAGTTGATCACCAAAACATACATCAAGTAGATCACGTGATATCCCATTGTCACCACAGATAAGCACATCAAGAAATACATCATGTGTTCTCAAATCCTTAAAGACTAAATCTGATATGATAACTTCAAAGGGAAAACTAAATCCATTACAAGAGAGTAGAGGGGGAGAAACATCATAATATCCAACTATAATAGCAAAGCTCGCGATACATCAAGATCGTGCCAAATCAAGAACACGAGAGAGAGATAGACCAAACACATAACTACTGGTACATACCCTCAGCCCCGAGGGTGAACTACTCCCTCGTCGTCATGGAGAGCGCCGTGATGATGAAGATGGCCACCGATGAGGGATCCCCCCCCGTGAGTCTTTGGAACAGGTCCCGATTGGTTTTTGGTGGCTACAGAGGCTTGCAGCGGCGGAACTCCCGATCTATTCTGCTCCCCGATGTTTTTAGGGTATATGGATTTATATAGGCAAAAGAAGTCGGTCAGGGGAGCCATGAGGGGCCCACGAGGGTGGAGGGCGCGCCCAGAGGGGTGGGCGCGCCCTCCTGCCTCGTGCCTTCCTCGTTACTTCCCTTACGTACACTCCAAGTCTTCTGGATTGCTTCCGTTCCAAAAATAACTCTCCCGAAGGTTTCATTCTGTTTGGACTCTGTTTGATATTCCTTTTCTTCGAAACACTGAAACAAGGGAAAAAACAGGAACTGGCACTGGGCTCTGGTTTAATAGGTTAGTCCCAAAAATAATATAAAAGTGTAATATAAAGCCCATTAAACATCCAAGATGGATAATATAATAGCATGAATACTTTATAAAATTATAGATACGTTGGAGACGTATCAGCAACCCCAAGCTTAATTCCTGCTCGTCCTCGAGTAGGTAAATGATAAAAGAAATAATTTACGAAGTGTGAATGCTAGCAGGTGCACAAGTTTGATCATTGATAATTTCAATCACCTTTTCTAGCATCATTATATGTCATAACAGTAGCTCATATCATAAAACTTTGCATGATCAAGTAACAAACTATTCACATGTTAAAGTATATATCCTAAACTTTCTTGAAAACTAACAAACCATGTTATTAGTCATCAAACAATTACAATTCATCTTATTTTCAGGAAGAGTCTATGTCAGAGCTTTGATTCAGCAAACTTCACATACTCAACTATCATTTAGTCTTCCATGATTGCTACCACTCAAAGCATATTTTTAGAACAAATAGTATTCATCGAACACAGGAGAAGATAGGGGCTTAATGTTTCGCCTCCCAACCTTTTACCTCAAAGGTAATGTCAACAGTAATAATTCATGCTCAAATATATTTGAATGGCCATATATGCTTAGATCTTTCCATCACATGATGCTTGCCAACTAAAGAGTAGGTTGGAATGAGAAGGAATACTACTGACTCTTGCATAAAAGTAAAAGATAGGCCCTTCGCAGAAGGAAGCAGGGATTTGCAGAGGTGCCAGAGCTCGAAGCAAAAATAGAGATGAAAATAATTTTGAGAGGTATGATTTCATTGTCAACATAATGACCAAGAGTTCCCAATATCTTCCATACTAGATACATCATAGGCGATTCCCACGCAGAAAGGTAAATTTTTTACTCCCCCTCCACCAACATTCACACTCCACGGCTTGTCCGAAACAACGGGTGCCGTCCAACTATCAACGTTCCTGGGGGAGTTTTGTTTAAATTATTTGCAAATTTTTTTTTAATCTTTTGATCATAGGACTGGGCATCCCAGTTACCAGACATTTTCTCGTGAATGATGAGCGGAGTCCACTCATCGTGAGAATAACCCACCTAGCATGGAAGATACTGACAGCCCCTAGTCGCTACATGAGCGATTCGGGCATACAAAACAGATTATTATTTGAAGGTTTAGAGTTTGGCACATGCAAATTTACTTGGAACGGCAGGTAAATACCGCATATAGGTAGATATGGTGGACACTCATGGAAGAAACTTGGTTCAAGGAATTTGGATGCACAAGCAGTATTCCCATAGTAGTAGATATTTTGGCTAGCAAAGGATTCTAAATAGCAAGCACCACATGTTAGAGGATCCATAACAATATAACTTCTATACAAATATACCCAAGCATAACTAATTATGTTGTCTTCCTTGTCCAACTTCAACTAATTTGTTCAGGTTTGAAAATAATTAATGGGGCTCACAATCATAGAAGATGTCCAAGATAGTATATTTATATGTGAAATCTCTCTTCCTTCAATATTATTTCATGAATTGTTCAAGTGACTAATACAATGTTTGCTAACCTTCAAAAAATTTACCACCTCTACTTCTTATATGTGAAAGAATTACTCCCCATGGGAAAGGCATATGAAACATATATAATTTCAGATTTATGACATTCAAATCATTCAACCATTTACTCATAGGATATAAGTGAAGCACATGAGTAAATGACAAACTACTCCAAAAAGATATAAGTGAAGATCAATGAGTAGTTAAGTAATTATGTAGCTATGTGAAGACTCTCTCTCTCATTTAAGAATTGCAGATATTGGTATTTTATTCAAACAGCAAGCAAAGCTAAATAAAATAAAATGATGCTCCAAGCAAAACACATATCATGTGGTGAATAAAAATATAGCTCCAAGTAAAGTTACCGATGAACGAAGACGAAAGATGGGATGCCTTCCGGGGCATCCCCAAGCTTAGGCTCTTGGTTATCCTTGAATATTACCTTGGGGTGCCTTGGGCATCCCCAAGCTTAGGCTCTTGCCACTCCTTATTCCATAGTCCATCGAATCTTTACCCAAAACTTGAAAACTTCACAACACAAAACTTAACAGAAAACTCGTAAGCTCCGTTAGTATAAGAAAATAAATCACCACCTAGGTACTGTTGTGAACTCATTATAAATTCATATTGGTGTAATATCTACTGCATTCCAACTTATCTACGGTTCATACCCTCCGATACTACTCATAGATTCATCAAAATAAGCAAACAACACATAGAAAACAGAAGCTGTCAAAAACAGAACAGTCTGTAGTAATCTGTATCAAACGTATACTTATGGAACTCCAAAAATTCTGAAATAAATTGGTGGACCTGAGTAATTTGTCTAGTAATCATCTTCAAAAATAATCAACTAAATATCACTCTCCAGTAAAAAGTTTTAGCTAATCTCGTGAGCGCTAAAGTTTCTGTTTTTTACAGCAAGATCATAAAGACTTCACCCAAGTCTTCCCAAAGGTTCTACTTGGCACAAACACTAACTAAAACATAAAACCACATATAAACAGAGGCTAGATGGATTATTTATTCCTAAACAGAACCCAAAATCAAGAGACTAAAATAAAATTGGGTTGCCTCCCAACAAGCGCTAGCGTTTAACGCCCCTAGCTAGGCATGATGATTTCAATGATGCTCACATAAAAGATAAGAATTGAAACATAGAGAGAGCATCATAAAGAATATGACTAGCACATTTAAGTCTAACCCACTTCCTATGCATAGGGATTTTGTGAGCAAACAACTTATGGGAACAAGAACCAACTTGCATAGGAAGGTAAAACAAGCATAACTTCAAGATTTTAAGCACATAGAGAGGAAACTTGATATTATTGCAATTCCTACAAGCATACATTCCTCCCTCATAATAATTTTCAGTAGCATCATGAATGAATTCAACAATATAACCAGCAACTAAAGTATTATTTTCATGATCTACAAGCATAGAAATATTACTACTCTCCACATAAGCAAATTTATTCTCATAAATAGTTGTGGGAGCAAACTCAACAAAATAACTATCATGTGAAGCATAATCCAATTGAAAATTAAAATCATGATGACAAGTTTCATGGTTATGTTTATTATTTATGGCATACGTGTCATCACAATAATCATCATAAATAGGAGGCATGCTTTCATCATAATAAATTTGCTCATCAAAACTTGGGGGATTAAACATATCATCTTCATCAAACATAGCATCCCCAAGCTTGTGGCTTTGCATATCATTAGCATCATGGGTATTCAAAGAACTCATACTAACAACATTGAAATCATGCTCATCATTCACATATTTTATGCCAAGCATTTTATGTAATTCTTCTTCTAGTACTTGAGCACAATTTCACTTCCCATCATTTTCACGAAAGACATTAAAAATATGAAGCATATGAGGCACCCTTAATTCCATTTTTTTGTAGTTTCTTTTATAAATTAAACTAGTGATAAAACAAGAAACAAAAAGATTTGATTGCAAGATCTAAAGATATACCTTCAAGCACTCACCTCCCCGGCAACGGCGCCAGAAATGAGCTTGATGTCTACTACACAACCTTCTTCTTGTAGACGTTGTTGGGCCTCCAAGTGTAGAGGTTTGTAGGATAGTAGCAATCCGTGGGAGGTGTAGGATGAAGATGGTCTCTCTCAAACAACCCTGCATCCAAATAACAAAGAGTCTCTTGTGTCCCCAACACACCCAATACAATGGTAAATTGTATAGGTGCACTAGTTCGGCAAAGAGATGGTGATACAAGTGCAATATAGATAGTAGATATAGGTTTTTGTAATCTGAAAATATAAAAACAGCAAGGTAACTAATGATAAAAGTGAGCGTAAATGGTATTGCAATGCTAGGAAACAAGGCCTAGGGTTCATACTTTCACTAGTGCAAGTTCTCTCAACAATAATAACATAATTGGATCATATAACTATCCCTCAACATGCAACAAAGAGTCACTCCAAAGTCACTAATATCGGAGAACAAACGAAGAGATTATGGTAGGGTACAAAACCACCTCAAAGTTATCCTTTTTGGTCGATCTATTCAAGAGTCCATAGTAAAAGAACAAGAAGCTATTCTTTCCGTTCGATCTATCATAGAGTTCGTACTAGAATAACACCTTAAGACACAAATCAACCAAAACCCTAATGTCACCTAGATACTCCAATGTCACCTCAAGTATCCGTGGATATGATTATACGATATGCATCACACAATCTCAGATTCATTTATTGAAACCAACACAAAGTACTTCAAAGAGTGCCCCAAAGTTTCTACCGGAGAGTCAAGACGAAAACGTGTTCCAACCCTTATGCATAAGTTCATAAGGTCACTGAACCCGCAAGTTGATCACCAAAACATACATCAAGTAGATCACGTGATATCCCATTGTCACCATAGATAAGCACATGCAAGACATACATCAAGTGTTCTCAAATCCTTAAAGACTCAATCCGATAAGATAACTTCGAAGGGAAAACTCAATCCATTACAAGAGAGTAGAGGGGGAGAAACATCATAAGATCCAACTATAATAGCAAAGCTCGTGATACATCAAGATTGTGCCAAATCAAGAACACGAGAGAGAGACCAAACACATAGCTACTGGTACATACCCTCAGCCCCGAGGGTGAACTACTCCCTCCTCGTCATGGAGAGCACCGTGATGATGAAGATGGCCACCGATGAGGGATCCCCCCTTCGGCAGGGTGCCGAAACAGGGTCCCGATTGGTTTTTGGTGGCTACAGAGGCTTGCGGCGGCGGAACTCCCGATCTATTCTGCTCCCCGATGTTTTTAGGGTATATGGATATATATAGGAGAAAGAAGTCAGTCAGGGGAGCCACGAGGGGCCCACGAGGGTGGAGGGCGCTCCCAGGGGGGTGGGCGCGCCCTCCTACCTCGTGCCTTCCTCGTTGCTTCTGTACGTACACTCCAAGTCTTTTGGATTGCTTCCGTTCCAAAAATAACTCTCCCAAAGGTTTCATTCTGTTTGGACTCCTTGATATTCCTTTTCTTCGAAACATTGAAACAAGGGAAAAAACTGGAACTGGCACTGGGCTCTGGGTTAATAGGTTAGTCCCAAAAATAATATGAAAGTGTAAAATAAAGCCCATTAAACATCCAAGATGGATAATATAATAGCATGAATACTTCATAAATTATAGATACGTTGGAGACGTATCAGCATCCGGTGGCCGGACATGTGTTCCTCGAAAGTTATCGAGGAAAGCCTCTTGCAAGTCCTCCCAGCTGCCTATGGAATTTTCAGGCAGGCTGTTTAACCAGTACCGAGCTGGCCCTTTTAGTTTTAGTGGGGGGTATTTAATGGCGTGGAGGTCGTCCCCACGGGCCATATGGATGTGGAGGATGAAGTCTTCTATCCATACCGCTGGGTCGGTTGTCCTGTCGTATGATTCAATATTGACGGGTTTGAATCCTTCGGGGAATTCATGATCCATTACTTCATCATTGAAGCAAACTTGGTGTGCAGCGCCTCTATGTTGGGCCACACCGCGATGTAACTCCGAAGGAGTCTCTTTGCGGTTTTTGGCTCGGGCATGGCGAGGTTTGACACGTCCGAGTAGGTAGCCATCGTCGCGTGTCGAAGCATGCTTTCGTGATCTGTAGATCGGTCTTGCATGTCTTGCTCTATTGTCCAAGTCCCACTGCAGGTCGTTTGGGTAATCGTGACCTGCGTTGTTCTTGCCTTTACGGCGAGGTGGGGCGGTCTGGTGTTCGACTTGAGTTGCCTTTTTATCCGGACAGAGTTGTCGGTGACTTGACGCATTGTGTGATGATGGTATGGGCTCCAATGCCCCGTCATCGGACTGATATAGCAATCTGTGCTTTGGGTGGCTTTTGGCTAGGCCACTAAGGCCATATTCTTTGGCGACCAGGACTTCGTTCCATCTGTCATTGAGTAGGTCTTGGTCAGCTTGAAGCTGCCGCAGCTTCTTTTTCAGGCCCCTTGCCGTAGCTATTAGTCTGCGCTTGAAGCGCTCCTGCTCAAGGGGCTCTTCGGGTACGATGAAGACTTCGTCGCCAAGGCTTTCCTCATCTTCAGAGAGCGGAAGGTAGTGGTCGTCCTCCGAACTGTCGCTGGGCAGGGCCTGTTCATCGGGGCTAACTTGCCCATTTTCCTGTTTCTCCTGTTCGGATATTACTCCAACAGGGTCTTCATTGCTTTCGGCATCGTCCGGAGCGCTATTTTCGCCGGTGCCATCATTGTTGTGGCGTGACTTGGAGTGACGTTTGGGGTGCCAGAACTTAGTCCGTTTCTCAGGAGTTGTATTCTCAACTGGATCTCCCTTGTCATGGCCGCGAGCTTTTTTAAGTGTATCAACCATGTACACGTCGTATGAAGGCGTGGCCGTCCCATGCCTGATGACTGGCGGGTCTTGGCCTTGCTCCTTGTCGGCATCATCGTCTATATTGTTAATGTCTTCAGAGCCATAAGCAGGCATGTTGGTTAAGTCCTCGACATTGGCTATGAAGTGGGTGGAGGGTGGGAAGCGAAGTTCTCCATTATCAGCCTCTAGCTCGAACCGGACATAGTTCGGTCACGAGTCCCCCATCAGGGACAGGTTTTTCAGTGAATTTAGCACATCGCTGAAGGGCGAGTGTTGGAAGATATCTGCGGCGCTGAACTCTTAAATTGATAACCAATCCAACTCGGTGTCCGGGAGCGTGCGAGGTTCGGAACTGATGGCCGGAGACGAGTCCGGAATTCCGTCGATGCTGATATTGCCTGGTGTTGAGTCTGTGTGTGGTTCCAACGCCGCAGACTCTGTGGCTTCAGATGGTTCAAACTACTTCGGATCTAAGGTCGTAGCAATTGTAGGAACCGTCTCCAGAGTCTGGTCCGATGACAGATTTAAGTCATGTTCATCGGAGCGAGGGGGAGCGATCGCCGCAGTCTCAAATCCATTGAAGATCAAGTCTCCACGGATATCTGCGACATAGTTCAAGTTTCCAAATCTGACCTGGTGGCCAGGGGCGTAGCTATCGATCTGCTCCAGATGGCCAAGCGAGTTGGCCCGCAGTACGAATCCGCCGAATAGGAAAATCTGTCCGGGGAGGAAGGTTTCCCCTTGGACAGCGTCGCTATCGACGATTGAAGGGGCCATCGAACCTTTCATCGACGACACAATGGAACTCTAAATGAAAGCACCAATGTCAGCGTCAAAACCGGCGGATCTCGGGTAGGGGGTCCCGAACTGTGCGTCTAGGATCGATTGTAACAGGATATGGGGGACATGATGTTTACCCAGGTTGGGCCCTCTCTATGAAGGTAATACCCTACTTCCTTCTTGAATGATCTTGATGAATATGAGTATTACAAGAGTTGATCTACCACGAGATCGTAATGGCTAAACCCTAGAAGTCTAGCATGTATGACTATGGTAATGTGTATATCTTTTCCGGACTAACCCCTCCGGTTTATATAGACACCGGGGGGGGGGGGTCTAGGGTTTACATGGAGTCGGTTACATAAGAAGGAATCTACATAGTCTGTTGCCAAGCTTGCTTTCCACGCCAAGTAGAGTCCAATCCGGACACGGGTACAGTCTTCGGTCTTCATGTCTTCACAGCCCATCAGTCCGGCCCAATGGATAATAGGCCGGATGCCCGAGAACCCCTTAGTCCAGGACTCCCTCACCGGCCGCCGTTGCCGCCACACCATTGTCGCCAGGGCCATCGCCCGCTCCACCGCCGCGGCCCGAAGGCAGGAGATGGCCGTCGTGGCCGCCACCCCACTGCCGGCCACTGTGGCCATCACCCGCTCGGCCACCGCGGCCTGAAGGCAGCAGGTGGTGGTCGTGGCCGCCACACCGTCGTGGGCCGCCGTGGCCGCCAGCCCACCGTCGACCGTCGGGGTCATCACCTGCTCCGCCACCGCCGCCCGAAGGCGGGAGGCGGAGGTGGATGCCCGCACGTGCGACAGCGACCTTGCACGATACACCGAGTTCCCGCTGGAGGAGGAGGAGCACCTCGTCGAGCATGCAAAGAGCCTTACCGCCGCAATGGTAGCGGCACACGCCGCCTCAGAGGCGAGGAATCAGGAGATCTACAAGGAGAACCACCACTTTGAGAGGGGTCGTCCGGAGCGGCAGAGGGCATTCGAGGCGAGCGTCGCTGAAGCTGCATTAGCGGTAGGCACCGCATTGCGGTTGCCCAACTCGTCGGTAGGCTCCTCCTCCTCCGCCTCTTACTGAGCGCGCTCGACAGAGGAGAGGCAGCCGGAAGTAGTACAAAGCCCCTCCGCAGTAGTAGTAGTATTTAGGGGCTATTTTGTTCAGTTCATCTGACTATAGATGTGGTGGAACTATAGAACGTACTTCAAATTAGCTAGTATATATAGTTGAACTAGCTATTTCAGTACGTGGTTGGCAACAATTGTTAAAAGTTTGGTCAGTTCGGCTATCGAGTTGAACTGTTTGTATAAATTAAGAACGACTGCTTAATCTATGAATGAAATCTATGCTTAATTACTGAATTTTAGTTGCAAAAATTAGATACTGCTAGTGATTTTTAGCTTCACATTTTGACAAATCGCAGTGTTACAAGGATTGACAAATCTTACCAAATTGTTTGTACGTGGTTCCACACGGGTCATCCAAAACAACCGTTTGTGTTGAAGGGATGCACAACTCCTGCGCTGCTCTCACTTTGCATACGGGTGTTTTATCTAAAACATTTGCGATCAAGAGCTGCAGAAATCCTGCTCGGCACATTTTCTCTTGGCTTCCTAGGGAAGCTGACGGTTTGCATACGGGTGTTCTAACTAAAACGTTTGCGATGAGTATTTTATATTCAAAAAGTGAATTAAACTGCGGCTTGGGCGCCATTAATGGAGAGGATGCGAGCAAGGCGGGCGGCCATGGAAGTCAAAGGGCTCGCTTCCTAGTGAGCCTGCACAGCGTACAGCGCACACGCTTCCTGGTGAGCCTCCGCACTCAAGGACAGCTTGCACGCCTCTCGGTTAGCCTGCGCACCGGACGGCGCTCGCACGCCTCCCATTTAGTCAAGGTCAAGCAGCTGTCCGCACGGCACCTCCTACAACCAGTAAAAACTAAGACACGTGGCGTCACATGAATGGTTAACATAATTTTGGATTTATTAGAATTTAAAAACCAGGCATCTCATTGTCTTGCCGGCAATCAACGGTGCCCTGGTGTTTGAAATTCATTCCCATTTCTTGAATGGGACCTAAGCATGCACCCAAGCACACATATTTGATTTTTAACCAATTTATATGCACTCGAGCATGTTCATGTAGTTCAAATTTGAATTATGCACATAAATGCATTGAAAACTTCGTTAATGCATAAAAATGTCCAAATGAACCCCGAAAAATCACAAAAATTCACACAACACTCTTGTTGTTCTATGTTGACACGACAAAAAGTTTGAAAGCAATAAGAGGCAATGGATATCGTTTCGTCCCCAAAGGTGGGACGTTCCCTACCTAAAACCATCATGCTTGTTGTGAGAAGCTCCGGTTTGTGAGAAGCATATACCCAAACCTGCCCCAAATGGGACAAAATTTGTACCACGACATGTTGATGCCGCTCAATGATAGCATGCCAAGTTTCATGAAGTTCAGACGATTTTTGGATTTACTAGAATTTAAAAACCAGGCATCTCAATGTTTTGTCGGCAATCAACGGCGCCCCGGTGTTTGAAATTCATTACCATTTCTTGCATGGGACCTAAGCATGTACCCAAGGACACAGATTTGATTTTTCAACCAATTTATATGCACTGGAGCATGTGCATGTAGTTCAAATTTGAATTATGGACATAAAATGCATTGAAAACTCAGTTAATGCATAAAAATGTCCACACGAATTCTGAAAAATCACAAAAAATAACACAACACACATGTTGTTCTATGTTGACACGAGAAACAGATTTGAAAGCAATAAGAGGCAATGGATATCGTTTCATCTAAAAAGGTGGGACATTCCCTACCGAAACCATCATGCTTGTTGTGAGAAGCTCCGGTTTGTGAGAGGCATGTACCCATACCTGCCCCAAATGGGACAAAATTTGTACCACGGCATGTTGATGCCGCTCCCTTATAGCATGCCAAGTTTCATGAATTTCAGACGAGTTTTGGATTTACAAACCAGGAATCTCAATGTTTTGCCGGCAATCAATGGCGCCCCGGTGTTTGAAATTCATTCCCATTTCTTGCATGGGACCTAAGCATGCACCCAAGGACACAGATTTGATTTTTCAACTAATTTATATGCACTCGAGCATGTGCATGTAGTCCCAATTTGAATTATGCACATGAAACGCATTGAAAACTCAGTTAATGCATAAAAATGTCCTAACGAACCCCGAAAAATCACAAAAAATCACACAACACTCCTGTTGTTCTATGTTAACACGAGAAAAAAATTTGAAAGCAATAAGAGGCAATGGATATCGTTTCGTCCCCAAAGGTGGGACGTTCCCTATCGAAAACCATCATGCCTGTTGTGAGAAGCTCCGGTTTGTGAGAAGCATATACCCAAACCTTCCCCAAATGGGACAACATTTGTACCACAGCATGTTGATGCCTTTCCATGATAGCATGCCAAGTTTCATGAATTTCAGACGATTTTTGGATTTACTAGAATTTAAAAACCAGGCATCTCAATGTTTTGCCGGCAATCAACGGTGCCCTGGTGTTTTAAATTCATTCCCATTTCTTGCGTGGGACCTAAGCATGCACCCAAGGACACAGATTTGATTTTTCAACCAATTTATATGCACTGGAGCATGTGCATGTAGTTCAAATTTGAATTATGCACATAAATGCATTGAAAACTCAGTTAATGCATAAAAATGTCCAAACGAACCCAGAAAAATCACAAATATTCACACAACACTCCTGTTGTACTATGTTGACACGACAAAAAAAAATTGAAAGCAATAAGAGGCAATGGATATCGTTTCGTCCACAAAGGTGGGTCGTTCCCTACCGAAAACCATCATGCTTGTTGTGAGAAGCATATACCCAAACCTTCCCCAAATGGGAAAAAATTTGTACCACGACATGTTGATGCCGCTCCATGACAGCATGCCAAGTTTCATGAAGTTCAGACGATTTTTGGATTTACTAGAATTTAAAAACCAGGCATCTCAATGTTTTTCCGGCAATCAACGGTGCCCCGGTGTTTGAAATTCATTCCCATTTCTTGCATGGGACCTAAGCATGCACCCAAGGACACATATTTGATTTTCCAACCAATTTATATGAACTGGAGCATGTGCATGTAGTTCAAATTTGAATTATGCACATAAAATGCATTGAAAACTCAGTTAATGCATAAAAATGTCCAAATGAACCCTGAAAAATCACAAAAAATAACACAATACTCCTGTTGTTCTATGTTGACACGAGAAAAAAATTTGAAAGCAATAAGAGGCAATGGATATCGTTTTGTTGGAGATATGCCCTAGAGGCAATCATGTATGATGATATTTCCTATGTGTTTATGAATAAAGATAGTCCTTGGACATTATCAATGATGTGTATCAGCAAGTACGTGACTTGTTTGTGGGACTATGCATTGTATGATGACTGTCCTAAAAGGTCCCTAGTCGAAAGGGCTGTGTGGACGCGCAGCCGACTAGACTAGCATATGACACGGTCGATGGCTCGGTCTCACTAGCCATGGAGCATTGGATGCTAACCGGATAATATGGACTTGGAAAGGTCTGGTCGGATTCGACATAGTCAGATCCGAGTCGAGATAAGGTCCGAGTCGGACAGACCCAACTATGAGACGCAGCGATATGTCATCTGTGAGTCTCTAGTACAACATACGTTCTATGTCCTAAGACCTGAGTGGCGCATGTACTGGGATGGTGACAGACTTGCTTTGGGCCGCCAAACGCTACTCCGTGATCGGGTAGTTACAAAGGTAGGTTTGGGTTTGTCCAGTCCCATGCTGCGAGACATGGTCGAGCAAGATGGGATTGCCCCTCCGATCGGAGAGATATACTCTGGGCCCCTCGTGTGATCGACCAGGAACAACATGGCCATGCGACAAGGATTATGAGATAATCCGGACGGTGGTCGGTATCACCGGAGCGAGAAAGAGGTCGGGCTAGCACAAGGATGACAGTCTCGCCTTGAGCCCGACAACATATATCGTCGCGCAAAGGGAATGAAGTGTGACACGTTGTTCAGTTCGCCTAACCAGCTTCATAGTCTGCTTGGTGGTCGGCACGCCTTGCTAGAGGCCGCTACCAACCGTGCATGTCGGAGGTGATCCGAACTATGACCAAGCCGACTTGAACCTAAGGGGTCGCGCGCTTAAGGGAAGGAACCTACAAGGTCAGTTCGTAGGACACTGGTCGGATGTGATCCGAACTGGACTAGGAACGTGACCGAATAGACTTTGGGCTTTAGGGTCCGTGCGAGGCCCAAGTGTTGAGACCGCGACGGACGCCTATATAAAGTGGAGGTGCGGCACACTCAGTTGATTGATCGCTTCGGCGTTGCGGCTAGGGTTTGCATGTGTTGCGAATAGCCACCTCCACTCGCCGCCGACTGTGTGATCGGACCTAGCAGTCCGCCGCACGACGTTCCTCCCGCACGCGTGGATACCGTTAGAGGCGGTGCACTTGCGCCGCCCGCGCGAACTCGTGCGTGGGATCGGACGACCGCCGCCGAGGGAGATCGGACGAGGAGAAGACGATACACTCGGACGCGCTGCCCCAACTCTTCTTCCGCTGCACGGCGCTCTGGCGTCTAGTGGTAACGAATCGTGATCCATCTCCGTAGCATGTTCTGGATGTTCTGCGGCGTAGGAATTTTTAATTTGCAGTCGACGCACCCTACCGTAGAACCCAACAGTGGTATCAGAGCCTCTGTTATAGTATTTGGATTCAGATCGTATGCATATTAGATATGTGGAGGCGGTAGATGAGATCTGTTGTCCTTGAAGAGATCGGCTATGTGCACGGTTGATGTGATCAACTGCACATGGGGATCTTTGAGGCTATGTTTTCTGTAAATCGGGAGCGATGAGGTCATGACACGATCTACCCCTACCGGTCGGTCATCCGCCATCGGGGTTAACAGTGAAACGTAAATCCGAATCGGATTCGCGATGATCGATAAGATCGGGACTGCCATGTGCGTAGCGCCGTGTATTTCGTACCCGACACACAAACCGGTAGAATGCGATTCTATGCATAACTTTGTTTTGCAGGTTTGATGTGAATAGTATGGCTCATGTGTATGTGATGCATGTGTGTAATTTATACGTGGCCTGTGTGTCATGTTTGTTAGCCGGCAGGAGCCAAAGTGTTGTCATTATAATGTATAACGACCTGCGTGTCGACTTGTGACTCTATGTAAATTCATTACTAGTTGTAGTAGTTGGATAATAGAGATCAGTTTGGTGGCTTGGCGTACCGGCGTGACAAACAAGATGGAGTTCGTAGATGGACACCGGAATCGGAGCCGACCTGGAAGAACGTCCATGAAGGAGCCATACTATTTCACAATATGTGTTATATTTGTGATTGTTATGCTTCTTTGTTTCTATGCATGTTAAAATGATAGAATGATCCTCATGAATATCAAGCGGTTGCCATCCCGATGTTGCACCTTCGCACGTCAAGTACGTCTAGTAGTGGGCTCATAAAATTGGGGTGCTGCTGGGTATCCTTGAACTGAAGGGTTAGTGGTTTGACGCGGACATGCACCGCATCGAGTTAACTTGACAAGGCTATCAAAAGCGGTTTTGGGCCTTGTGGCAAAGAAGGTTGGGAGCCGGGTATGAGATACCTTCCCGACCGGCGAGAGTCGATAGAGATACGATTAGCAAGGAGTTGCTTACGGATAGGTATGTTGGCTAGCGATGATGCTAAAGCTCACTAGTCGCATGCGCTAGTCGGAACTGAATCACCGAGAGTTTGCGGAGGATGCTTGACTTGATGGGAGTATTTCGCTTAGGCTAGAATTACTCTACATAAACACATTGCTTAGTGATTGCATATTTTCTGTTGTAGATCAATGGCACCACCTGCTCAACCCAACTTTGCATTGAAATCAATTCGGAAAAGGATAAACTGAATGGAACAAACTTTACCACCGGTATAGAAATTTGAGAATTGTTCTCAAGCATGATAAAAGGAACATGTTCTAGAGGATCCACTTCGGAGGAACCTGCCGATAATGCTAGTGCCACAGCTAAGAATGCCTACGAAACTCGTTGATGAATCAACGGAGATCAGCCGTCGATGTTTGGCTTGTATGGAGCCTGATTTGCAACAGCATTTGAAAATGTTGAGGCTTACGATATGATCGAGAGTCTCAAGAGCATGTTTCGCACACGTGCTAGGACCGAAAGGTTCAACGTCTGGCGATCCTTGATGGATTGCAAGCTGAAGGAAGGTGATCCATCGAGCCCACATGTGATCAAGATGATCGGATATGTGCAAGCTTTGGATCGTTTGGGCTTCCGCTCTTGGATGAGCTGGCTCATCGATGCTGTTCGGGTTCTCTTCCGCCCAGCTATGGGACGTTCATCTCGAACTATCATATGCATGGCATGGATAAGAAGCTCACTGAATTGCATGGGATGCTCAAGGTGGCAGAGCAGGATATTAAGAAAGGCATGCATCAAGTGTTGATGGTGCAGAAATCGGCTAAGTTCAAGAAGAGTTGGTCCAAGAAAAAGGCTAAGGCAAAGGGCACGGAGACGGTAACCTCTGCCGCTGCACCGAAGTCTGGACCGGACTCGAAGACCGTTTGTTTTCACTGCAAGGAGACCGGTCCTTTGGAAGAGAAATAGCAAGTGGCTTGCGAGCATGGCAAGAAGGCCGAAAATGCTTCTTCGAGCAAAGGTACACTTGTTGCATATGTTATAGACATTTACCTTGCTGACATACCTAGTAGCTCTTGGGTATTTGATACGGATCGGTTGTTCATATTTGCAACTCGATGCGGGGCTGGTAAGAACTAGGCGTGTGGCACAAGGGAGATTGACATCGGGTCGGCAACAAAGCAAGAGTTGCTGCGTTGGAGGTCGACACGATGCAGCTCCACTTCCTTCCGGATTCATTATGGAATTGAATAATTGTTATTACATTCCTGCACTTAGTCGGAACATTATTTCTGCCTCATGTTTGATGAGTCAAGGTTATGAATTCAATTTAAAGGACAATGGTTGTTCGATATTTTTGAATGGTATGTTCCACGGCTATGCACCCATTGTTGATGGGTTATTTATATTGAATCTAGAACAGGAACCGGTCTATAACGTAAATGTCAAGAGGCATAAGCCTAATGAGATAAATCCGACATACTTCTGGCATTGCCGGCTTGGACACATTAGTCTGAAACGCATGAAGAAGCTCCATGATGATGGGCTCCTAACCCGTCCGACTTGGTCGTTCGAGACATGTGAATCATGCTTGCTCGGCAAGATGACTAAGTCTCCTTTGCAAAGAGTTGTGAGAGGCGTCCGAGCTATTGGAACTTATACATAGTGATGTGTGTGGTCCAATGAGCACAACTGCCAGAGGTGGCTATCGAGCCATTGACTTTTACCGACGAATTGAGTAGATATGGATATATCTATTTGATGAGGCACAAGTCGGAGACTTTTGAAAAGTTCAAAGAGTTTGAACGAGGTTGAGAATCAGCTCGGCAAGACTATAAAGCTTCTGCGATCTGATCGTGGAGGTGAGTACATGAGCCAGAGTTCGATGATCATCTGAAAAGTCGAGGTATAGTACCTCAGCTCACACCTCCTGCACGCCACGGAGAAATGGCGTGTCATAACGGAGGAATAGGACCTTGTTGGACATGGTCCGGTCTATGATGAGCAAATCGGATTTACCCTTGTCATTTTGGGGATACGCTCTAGAAACTGCAGCTTTCACACTTAATAGGGTACCATCAAAATCCGTAGACAAGACACCGCATGAGATGTGGACTAGGAAGAGTCCCAGTTTGTCTTTTCTAAAGATTTGGGGTTGTGAAGCATTTGTCAAGCGACTTATGCGGACAAGCTTACACCCAAGTCGGATAAATGCATATTAAATGGGATATCCGAGGGAAACCTTGGGATATAGCTTCTACAACCGGGAAGAGAACAAAGTGTTTGTTGCTCGGAACGGGGTTTTCCTTGAGAAAGAGTTTCTCAGTCGGGAGGCCAGTGGGAGGACGGTTCGACTCGAAGAAATTCGAGGACCACTCGGGACGGCTCGGTGGTGATGAAATCATACCGAGTCGGTCGGGGAACCCGTAGTGGAAGCGGCACCGGAACCACGGAGGTCGGAAAGATTGCGCAGAGTCGCGATGTATTGTTGCTAGAAAGCGGCGAGCCGACCACGTATGCGAAGCGATGGTGAGCCCAGATTCGAGGCATGGTTAGAGGCCATGAGATCCGAGTTAAAGTCCATGGATGAGAATCAAGTCCAGGACTTGGTTGATCCGCCACCGGCGAATCGCCATTGGTTGCAAATGGGTCTTTAAGAAGAAAACCGATGTGGATGGAAATGTTCAGATCCACAAAGCTCGGCTTGTCGCTAAAGGTTATGGACAAGTTCAAGGAATTGACTACGACGAGACTTACTCGCGGTAGCGATGCTGAAATCGGTGAGGATCATAATAGCTATAGCTGCATATTTCGATTACGAGATATGGCGGATGGATGTCAAGACGGCTTTCCTTCACGGAAATTTAACCGAGGGCGTGTATATGATACAGCCCGAGGGTTTTGTCGATCCGACTAGCACTAGTAAGGTATGCAAGCTCAAGAGATCCATTTATGGGTTGAAGCAAGCATCTCGGAGTTGGAACATTCGTTTTGATGAGGTCGCCACTGGTCTCGGTTTCATCAAAAGCGAAGAGGACTCTTGTTTATACAAGAAGTTAAGTGGTAGCTCGATAGTGTTTTTGATCTTGTATGTGGACGACATACTACTGATCGGGAACGATGTTTCGATGTTAAACTCGGTCAAGGATCATTGAATGGCAAGTTTTCGATGAAGGACCTTGGTGAGGCAGTCTATATTTTAGGCATTAAGATCTATAGAGATAGATCGAGGAGGCTGCTCGGCTTAAGCGAGCACGTAGATAGATAAAGTGTTGAAGCGGTTCAACATGAGTGAGGCGAAGAAAGGGTTCTTGCCGCTCTCACATGGTATAAGGCTAAGCGAGACTCGAGTCCTTCGACATCGATGAGCGAAGCAGGATGAGTAGGATTCCGTATGCCTCGCAATCGGATCCATCATGTATGCCATGATATGTACAAGGCCTGATGTTGCTTTTGCAATAAGCCTAACAAGTAGATACCAGGCCAACCTGGTGAGAGTCACCGGGCAGCGGTAAAGACTATTTTGAAGTACCGAAAAGGACTAAAGAGATGTTCCTAGTTTATGGAGGTGAGGAAGAGCTCGTCGTGAGGGGTTACGTCGATGCTAGTTTCCAAACCGGCAGAGATGATTGTCGATCACAGTCCGGAATCATGTACGTCTGAGCGGAGGAGCAATTAATTTGGATGAGTTCCAAGCGGGATACGGTGGCTGATTCTACCACGAAGCGAATACATTGCGGCTTGTGAAGCTGCAAAGGAAGGTGTTTGGATCCGGCATTTTCTGGATGATCTTGGTATTTTCCCAGCCTCGGTGAAACCGTTGGACCTTTATTGTGATAATTCTGGTGCCATCGCACAAGCCAAGGAGCCGAGGAATCACCACAAGGTCGGACACATAGACCGGAAATATCACCTGATACGAAAGATCGTAAAGAATGGTGATGTAGAGTTATGCAAGATTCACACGGATGCAAATGTTGCAGATCCGTTGACTAAGCCGCTTCCACAACCCAAGCATGAGGGGCATGTTAGAGCTATGGGCATTCGATGTCTATTTGATTGACTCTAGTGCAAGTGGGAGACTGTTGGAGATATGCCCTAGAGGCAATCATGTATGATGATATTTCCTATATGTTTATGAATAAAGATAGTCCTTGGACATTATCAATGATGTGTATCAGCAAGTACGCGACTTGTTTGTGGGACTATGCATTGTATGATGACTGTCCTAAAAGGTCCCTAGTCGAAAAGGCTGTGTGGACGCGCAGCCGACTAGACTAGCATATGACACGGTCGATGGCTCGGTCTCACTAGCCATGGAGCATTGGATGCTAACGGATAATATGGACTTGGAAAGGTCTGGTCGGATTCGACATAGTCGGATCCGAGTCGAGATAAGGTCCGAGTCGGACAGACCCAACTATGAGACGCAGCGATATGTCATCTGTGAGTCTCTAGTACAACATACGTTCTATGTCCTAAGACCTGAGCCGACGCATGTACTTGGGATGGTGACAAACTTGCTTTGGGCCGACCAAACGCTACTCCGTGACTGGGTAGTTACAAAGGTAGGTTTCGGGTTTGTCCATCCCATGCTGCGAGACATGGTCGAGCAAGATGGGATTTGCCCTCCGATCGGGAGATATACTCTGGGCCCCTCGTGTGATCGACCAGAACAACATGGCCATGCAACAAGGATTATGAGATAATCCGGACGGTGGTCGTATATCCGGAGCGAGAAAGAGGTCGGGCTAGCACAAGGATGACAGTCTCGCCTTGAGCCCGACAACATATATCGTGCGGCAAAGGGAACAGAAGTGTGACATGTTGTACAAGTTCGCCTAACCAGCTTCATAGTCTGCTTGGTGGTCGGCACGCCTTGCTAGAGGCCGCTACCAACCGTGCATGTCGGAGGTGATCCGAACTGTGACCAAGCCGACTTGAACCTAAGGGGTCGCGCACTTAAGGGAAGGAACCTACAAGGTCAGTTCGTAGGACACTGGTCGGATGTGATCTGAACTGGACTAGGAACGTGACCGAATAGACTTTGGGCTTTAGGGTTCGTGCGAGGCCCAAGTGTTGAGCCCGCGACGGACGCCTATATAAAGTGGAGGTGCGGCACACTCAGTTGATTGATCGCTTCAGCGTTGCGGCTAGGGTTTGCATGTGTTGCGAATAGCCACCTCCACTTGCCGCCGACTGTGTGATCGGACCTAGCAGTCCGCCGCATGACGTTCTTCCCGCACGCGCGGATACCGTTAGAGGCGGTGCACTTGCGCCGCTTCGGCGAACTCGTACGTGAGATCGGACGACCGGCCGCTCGAGGGAGATCGGACGAGGAGAAGACGATACACTCGGACGCTGCTGCCCCAACTCTTCTTCGCTGCACGGCATCATCGGCGTCTAGTGGTAACGAACTGTGATCCATCTCCCGTAGCATGTTCCTGGATGTTCTGCGCGTAGGAATTTTTAATTTGCATTCGACGCACCCTACCGTAGAACCCAACATGTTTCGCCCATAAAGGTGGGATGTTCCATACCGAAACCGTCATGCTTGTTCTGAGAAGCTCCGTTTGTGAGAAGCATATACCCAAACCTGCCCCAGATGGGACAAAATTTGTACCACGGCATGTTGATGCCGCTCCATGATAGCATGCCAAGTTTCATGAATTCCAGACGAGTTTTGGATTTACAAACCAGGCATCTCAATGTTTTGCCGGCAATCAATGGTGCCCCAGTGTTTCAAATTCATTCCCATTTCTTGCATGGGACCTAAGCATGCACCCAAGGACACATATTTGATTTTTCAACCAATTTATATGTAATGGAGCATCTGCATGTAGTTCAAATTTGAATTATGCACATAAAATGCATTGAAAACTCAGTTAATGCGTAAAAATGTCCAAACGAACCCCGAAAAATCACAAAAAATCACACAACACTCCTGTTGTTCTATCTTGACACGAGAAACAAATTTGAAAGCAATAAGAGGCAATGGATATCATTTCGTCCCCAAAGGTGGGACGTTCCCTACCAAAAACCATCATGCTTGTTGTGAGAAGCTCCGGTTTGTGAGAAGCATATACCCAAACCTGCCCCAAATGGGACAAAATTCGTACCACGGCATGTTGATGCCGCTCCATGATAGCATGCCAAGTTTCATGTGTTTCAGACGAGTTTAGGATTAACTTGAATTTAAAAACCAGGCATCTCAATGTTTTGCCGGCAATCAACGGTGCCCCGGTATTTGAAATTCATTCCCATTTCTTGCATGGGACCTAAGCATGCACCCAAGGACACAGATTTGATTTTTCAACCAATTTATATGCACTGGAGCATGTGCATGTAGTTCAAATTTGGATTATGCACATAAAATGTATTGAAAACTCAGTTAATGCATAAAAATGTCCAAACGAACCCTAAAAAATTACAAAAAATCACACAACACTCTTGTTGTTCTATGTTGACACGAGAAAAAAATTGAAAGCAATAAGAGGCAATGGATATCGTTTCGTCCCCAAAGGTGGGACGTTCCCTACCGAAAACCATCATGCTTGTTGTGAGAAGCTCCGGTTTGTGAGAAGCATATACCCAAACCTACCCCAAATGGGACAAAATTTGTACCACGACATCTTGATGCCGCTCCATGATAGCATGCCAAGTTTCATGAATTTCAGACGAGTTTTGGATTTACTAGAATTTAAAAACTAGGCATGTCAATGTTTTGCCGGCAATCAACGGTGCCCCGGTGTTTGAAATTCATTCCCAGTTCTTGCATGGGACCTAAGCATGCACCCAAGGACACATATTTGATTTTTCAACAAATTTATATGCACTGGAGCATGTGCATGTAGTTAAAATTTGAATTATGCACATAAAATGCATTGAAAACCCAGTTAATGCATAAAAATGTCCAAACGAACCCCGAAAAATCACAAAAAATCAGATAGCACTCCTGTTGTTCTATGTTGACACGAGAAAAAAAATTGAAAGCAATAAGAGGAAATGGATGCCGTTTCGTCCCCAAAGGTGGGACGTTCCCTACCGAAACCATCATGCTTGTTGTGAGAAGCTCCGGTTTGTGAGAAGCATATACCCAAGCTGCCCCAAATGGGACAAAATTTGTACCACAACATGTTGATGCCGCTCCATGATAGCATGCCAAGTTTCATGAATTTCAGACGAGTTTTGGATTTACTAGAATTTAAAAACCAGGCATCTCAATGTTTTGCCGGCAATCAACGGTGTCCTGGTGTTTGAAATTCATTCCCATTTCTTGCATGGGACCTAAGCATGCACCCAAGGACACAGTTTTTATTTTTCATCCAATTTATATGCACTTGAGCATGTGCATGTAGTTCAAATTTGAATTGTTCACCTGAAATGGCGAGAAAACCAATTTAATGTATAAAATATTCAAATGAACCCTGAATAATTCCAATTATTCTACGACACACATATAGTTGCATGTTCACTCCAGATAAAAGGTCTAGCAATTCAAACACTGTCCATTGCCGCTGTGACCCCATTATGTAATTCAAATCAAGATGAAAATCAAGTAGATCGCACACAGTTTATTATCAGCAACCATGTGAGATGTAGTACAAAATATCTTGGAGCACCGTCGGTGTATAGTACGCCTATGGCTTACGCGAGAAGGTGAGTCGGCTACAGTCCACAGCCGACGTCTCAAGCACACTAGCTCACTCCCCAAATATCATTTCACTGTTCAATCGTCGCCGGTGAAAGATGGGCACGTGGACCAGCGTCGTGAAGGCAACTTTGGTGGCCCACTCCAGCGAGAGCACGGCTGCAGCCGCCATGCGCGTGCTAACAAGGTGCATGAGCGCGGCTGCAATTTGTGACCGGGCGGCAAAGGCAGCCCAAACGACCGATGTTGCTTCTTAGGTGGCGGCAGCAACATCTGCCTCGGGGATAGCAACTGGCGAGAGCGGCACAGTAGTTGTCCGTTCCGCAGTGGTGGCCTTTGCCCTGATGGTGGCCGCCCACGACCATGTCGAGGCCGCCCACGCCCAGCTCCTGGTGATCATCGTACAAATCGAACGAAGCTTCTCCGACAACGGTCGGCAACCCATGACCGAAGAGCTCGCAATCGCCAAGAGCGTTCGAGCAGCCGTCCGTTCCTCCGCCACATACCTTGCGACGACGGAGCCTGTCCAAGCCCAGATCGCATCCGCCCACGATCACCTCGTGGCGGCCTTTTCCAAAGAGATGGCGGATGCGGATGGCGACATGCTTGCCGAGTATGGTGCGATGGATGCCATGGAGCCCCTTCCCCAGGAGACCGTCGGGCGCGAGCTGGACATGGAGGCGGCGGCGGAGATCGACGAGCACCAGACGTAGTAGTAATCTTTATTTTGTTTAATTAAAAGCGTCGGTCTTTAATTTGTTAGAGTAATGTTTAGGTCAGCTAGCTCTGTTTAATTGCTGAACTTACTTGATTAAGAAGTGTGGGTGTGCTATAGTCTCCTTTGTGTACCCAAATTATGCAATGACGTGGATGACCACTGTAACCATGGAAATTCAAACCAAAACTTTTGACGTTCAAACTCATCACACACGGGTTAAGCTATCTGAATCGTTTGTGATGTCCACATATCGTACACAGTTCTAAATAAAGGACCGTGTCTGATGACACTTTGCGCGCCAGTTTTTTGGCTGAAGTGATTCCAAATTTTTGGCTTTCGCGGAAATATCTACCTCCTAGACCCCTCCCCCTTACCAAAAGCCACATTTCCCCTCTTTACGCCTTCCTTTCCAAGTTGAAACCTTCACTCCTTTCTTGCAGCGCCGCCGCCTCCTCGCCGGCGACCCTCCTTCACGCTACTCGGCCTCCTTTATCCAGGCAGGTAATCCACACCTGACCCCCATCCTCCTCCTCCTTACACATCCCACATGCCCCGACCGCCGGCGCGAGCGCAACACCTTCCACCCAAATCACCGACCCCTCCACCAAATAAGTGCCAGCTTAAGCCATGGTGCACGCAGTATAGCCATGACCTCAAGGAGCATTTGGCACCGGAGAAGCAAATCGCGGCCGCACGCGCGGATGAGGTCGCGATGGCTGCCATTCATGCCAACCCAAGATCTTGGTGGAGCACCTTGCCAATTGCTAGCTATGCCAGTTAAGCATGCTCGGTTTACCCATTGCGTGTGCTGCTCCTGCCTTTCCTTCACAAAATCTAGTGAATTGTGCTATCTAATTTTACCATGCAATCTGTTGCTCTAGTGTATATGTTCTATATGTCGTGCAGTGTGGTGCTCACTTATTAACTGTTTTGTCAATTAGTTGTCATCTTCAGTTAACTGTTTGGTTCAATTCTGCAAATGTGATGTTCAATTCTTCAGGCTGCAATTTTGTATTGTCTTCCATGTGAGAAATAAATCGAATTTATCTTTACAAAATTGTGGGTGCATTCTGTTATTGTATACCATGTGAGGAATAAATTGAATTTGGCTGTAGTAAATACATGAGAAACAAATACAACTACTACAATTGGCTGTAGTTAACTGTTTGGTTAACTCTCTGATCTTCTATTAGGAGTATGTTATATTGTGCAATGTGGTGCTCAGTTAATGTTTGGTTCATTTGTTGTGGTGTTTAGTTAACTGCTTGGTTCAATGTTATATTGTGAAATGTGGTGCTCAGTTATTGTTTGGTTCATTTGTTGTGGTTTTTAGTTAACTGCTTGGTTCAATTCTACATTGCGATGTCCAATTGTCGTGGGTAGAATTTTGTATTGTTGTGCATGTGAGGAATAAATCGAATTTGGCTGCACTTAATACATGAGAAACATATACAAGTGCTATATTTTGTAGTTCTTAATCATGCTTGGTTTGGGTAAATGGGTTTTCCGGGTGGCTTCAGTTAATCTGATGAATCTGCAATGTGCTTATTTTTCATCAACATATTTTACTGATAGCATGCGGACCCTTACTTAACCTGATGACTAACTACCTTATATGTGTTGCAGGGAAACAATGGGAACCAGTCTAATATTTTGGTTTTTAACAATTTTGGTTTTGCACGTGGAGGTCCTGCTGTTAGAGGTTTTGACCCACTGTTCGACCCTTTTTGCATATGGGGAAATGAGTTGTCCATGAATATCAATCAAATCAAGAAACTCAGAAAGATTGTTAGGATAAAGAAATTAGCGACAAAAAACAACAAGATCTTTGTCTGCACAATGAAGAATACATCAGTTCACTACAAGATGGTACTAACTATTATACCTTGCCTTCTTTCATTCCTTTGCCCCATTTCAAATACAGAGAAGATATTTATGCACATCCTTGTTTTCAGGCCTTTCCAAAGCAATTCACTGATGATTACCTCTCAAACCACCTCTATGGTCAAGAGGTGAGGAAGGTTTTTATACAACACCCACGGTTCAATATTGAAGTGTTCCTGAAGAGGACAAAGGACGGACGGTCAATCATCCACAGGCACTGGCCTAAAGTTGCAAAGACCTTCAACATGAATGAAGGCTCAATATTCGCCTTCCGCTTCAGCAGTTTTCCAGATGAGATGCATCTGTCTATATACCGTCTGTGATGCTAATTTCGAAAGGTTCTACATGTTGCATGTTGAACTTGTTGCTGGTGCAGTTGTGTAATGGGGTAGCTGAGTGCTGAAGCTATATCATGTTGTACTCTAATGTATTTCAATTATGAAATTCTGCTTTCTTAATATGGAAATGAAATATATTGTGTGCTTAATATGAATGTCAATTAGATTAATAAATGGATTATTAATAATAGGGCAATTAGCCTGCTAATGGTGAATTAGCCTGCTAATTGAGTTTTGATATTGCAAACGGTTGTTGAAAAAAATACCGTGGGAGATGACCTCAGGCAACGCACACAGTTTCAAGGAATAAACTATGTTGGATCAATGAACAATCACACATGACTTTCTCTTGAAAACTATTTGCGTTAGGCAACCTTGCGCAAACGTTTACCACATAAAAACTATGTGTCATGGACAACCTTTGCCACATAGTTTCTTCTATGGACTGTGTGTGATACATTCAATAACGCAAACGATTTAACCGGAAAAATTGTGTGTGATGTACCTGTGAATGGAAATGTTTTCCTTGGAGCGACTGTGTAGCGACCAGACCTCAACCAGTCTGATCTTTGTCATCCCTGGATCGGTAATGCTGACACACATAGTACTTGAAGGATTTATAACAGAGTAGCAATCACACACTTATTACATCGAATGTCTCAAAAGAGAACTTATTACAATAAATATGGATTAAGGCCATCTGAAATGATAACAACGGAAGGCTTGGAAGATAAAGTGAGTCCATCGACTCCAACAGCATCACTGAGTGAAAGACCACGACCTAAGGCTCCTTGCTCGTCGTCTGAAAAGTCTGCAACATGATACGTTGCAGCCCGAAAATGGGTCAGCATATGGAATATGCTGGCAATGTAACACAAAAGAGTAATGAATAGAATAATGCTATCGCTACATGCATATATGGCTGGTGGAGGCTGTATGGTTAATATGTTCTGCAAAAAGCCAATTTTTCCCTACTGCAAAGGAATATACTTTATTTAACTACAAAGTTTTTTGAAAATATTGAGAAGGTAAACCCCCTCTCAATCCCAATTAAAAGTAATCATTAAGAACCCAACAAATTTAATATATAGAGTGATGAGATCAACATGATAATCCAAGAACCAGATACTCAAGATGTCCATAACCGGGGACACGGCTAACCATGATTAGTTTGTACACTCCGCTGGATATTTTTTTATATTTTCCAAAAATGACTTTCGTGGAGTTTCAGGACTTCTGGAGTTGTGCAGAATAGGTCTCTAATATTTGCTCCTTTTCCAGCCCAGAATTCCAGCTGCCGGCATTCTCCCTCCTTATGTATACCTTGTAAACTAAGAGAGAATAGCCATAAGTATTGTGACATAATGCATAATAACAGCCCATAATGCAATAAATATCGATATAAAAGCATGATGCAAAATGGACGTATCAGTAAACCCCCTCTCAATCCCAATTAAAAGTAATCATTAACAACCCAACAAATTTAATATATAGAGTGATGAGATCAACATGATAATCCAAGAACCAGATACTCAAGATGTCCATAACCGGGGACACGGCTAACCATGATTAGTTTGTACACTCTGCAGAGGTTTGCACACTTTTCCCCACAAGACTCGATCTCCTCCGTTGGATTTCTCGCACTACATGGTGTTTGAGAAACGGATGACCGAGACACCGTCTTTCAGAAGCGTTAGCACCTTACGATGGGTAGACAGTACCACCTACATCCCCTACATCTGCTAGTCTACCACTGTAAGAGTTCACACGAATTAATCAACTATGCTAGAGCCCATAATAGCTTGTGGTTGCACATGGAAGTTTCTAGCATGAATAATCTTATGATCCCTTTGAGCCTGGGTGGCAGTCCATAGGAGAATCACACGGTACCCCGGGATTTCAAAAAATACACGCAATCACTGGGTTCCCCAGGTGCCTCAATCCACCCAGATGTGTATTCAAGCTGCCACCTTAAGTTGAACCATTAATTACAAATAATCCCATCTGTCATGAATACTCTCAAACCCAATCCACGTCTACGAGCATAGCATAGTAATATAAGCATAACGTAGAAGTAACTCCTAGGGTTGATAATAAACAGGTGAATAGGTACTACCTCATCTACTACTTCCCAATACCCACATGTTAACAATCCTACTCATGCAATGTTTGAGGGTTGATCTAATGCAATAAAACAGGGTAGTAAAAAGGTATGATCAAAGTGTTACTTGCCTTCCCGATGATGCACAAAACCTAGAGACTCGTAGTAGCACGCTTCGCACTCCGGGTACTCTATCGCAAACAAACAAGCATACAATAAGCCATCAAGCAAGGGCACGGGTAAAACTCAAATAAGAGATCTAACCAGAAAGTTTAACTTAAGAACTCCGGTTTGCAAAAAGAATCAAATCAAACGAAGCAACAAAACTCAAACGGCGAAAGAAAATAGCTTCAATTACTAATCTGGACTAAAGTCAAATTTTATAGTAGCAAAAACTTGTTTAAGTTGATTAAACAGAAAGAGGGTTTCGATACGAAACTCTAGGTGCTTGATTCGCGTGATTCCGATAAACGAGCAAAAAGTTATACTAGAACGAAAATCAGATCAGAAATCGCGATCGAAAATAATCGCGGAAAATCCAAGAAAAAGAAAAACTGACGAACAGGCTAACGAACGAACATTCGCTGTCTGCCGTTAAATGGTGAAAAACGTTCGTTAAAACGAACGAACGAACAAACGAACGAACGGGCGTTCCCCATATAACTAAACTAAAATAAAACAAAATAAACTGATGTAAAAAAATAAACCGCGGGTTCTAAAAAAACCGACGGTTTTTGAAAACTGTGGCGGCGGCGATGCGGCTACCTCCGCGGATCCGGCGACGGCGGCGGCGGCGGGCGGTTCGGCGAGGCGGCGCTGGCGGCGTCCGGCGTTCGCGGCGGCGCAGAATCGGCGGCGGAAGCGGCGGTGGCGGCGCGAGCGGCAATGGCGGTTAGGGTTAGGGTTTGGGCGGCGGCGCGGGTTGGGCTGGCGTCTTGGGTTGGCTTCGGCGGCTCGGGGCGGGCCGGCTTATAAAGGCCCCCCGGGCGGAGTCCCGCTCGGGTATGGCCCGGAGTCGGTTTGACTTTTTTTAAAATAATTCTGACGTGCAGAAAAAGAAAGAAAAGAAATACTAATCGGACTCCAAATATCCCGAAATAAATTTTCCCCGTCCTCTAAAAATAAGCTGGACAAGGTGAACAGTTATTTGGGCCCTAAATGCAATTTTGAAAAATGCATATTTTTCCTAATTCAAATAAAATAGCGATAAAACTCCGAATAAAAATCTTATTTGATTTTAATATTAAATCTCTGATATTTCTTTATTTTGAGGAAGTCATTTTATCCTCTCTCTTTTATTTTAATAAAAGAAATATTTCAGAGAAAAAAATATTTAAAATCAAACGATCCTCTTTTCAAAAACTCGAGAAGAACTCGAATATGAAAATAATGAAATCTCCAACTCTCTCCGTGGGTCCTTGAGTTGCGTAGAATTTCTAGGATCAAACCAAAATGCAATAAAATATGATATGCAATGATGATCTAATGTATAACATTCCAAATTGAAAATTTGGGATGTTACAAACCTACCCCCCTTAAGATGAATCTCGCCCTCGAGATTCGGGTTGGCTAGAAAATAGGTGAGAGTGATCCTTCCGTAGGTCTTCCTCTCGTTCCCAGGTGGCTTCATCTTCGGTATGGTGACTCTACTGAACCTTGCAAAACTTTATAACCTTGTTGCGTGTAACTCGGCTGGCAAACTCGAGTATCTTGACTGTTTTCTCCTCATATGTCAAGTCACTATCCAACCGTATCGCTTCCAGCGGCACTGTATCTCTCAGAGGAATATCAGCCATCTCTGTGTGGCACTTCTTCAACTGAGAACCGTGGAACACATCGTGAACTCCTGACAATCCTTCGGGTAATTCCAACTTGTAGGCAACTTCTCCCATACGTTCCAAAACTCTGTATGGTCCCACAAAACGTGGCGCTAACTTTCCCTTAACTCCAAAGTGCTTCACTCCTCGAAGTGGGGATACACGAAGATACACTCTGTCTCCAACTTCGTAAACTGTCTCCTTGCGTTTAGAATTCGCATAACTCTTCTGCCTGGACTGGGCTACCTTGAGTCTATCGCGAATCAGCTTAACCTTCTCTTCAAACTCTTTAATCAAATCTGGTCCAAACAACTGTCCGTCTCCAACTTCGTCCCACAACAACGGTGTTCTGCACCTCCTTCCGTACAGTGCTTCGAAAGGGGCCATCTTCAAACTGGCTTGATAGCTGTTGTTGTATGAGAACTCTGCATAAGGCAAATTATCGTCACAACTAGATCCATAGTCTAGCGCACAAGCTCTCAACATGTCCTCCAGAACCTGATTTACTCTCTCAGTCTGTCCATCTGTCTGCGGGTGAAAAGTTGTACTGAACTCTAGCCTGGTTCCCAAAGTTTCATGCAACTGATTCCAAAACTTTGAAGTAAACTGGGTTCCTCTATCTGATACAATGGTCCTCGGAACTCCATGCAGACATACGATCCTGGTCATGTATATCTTTGCCAACTTAGCACTGGTGTAAGTGGTCTTTACTGGGATGAAATGAGCTACTTTCGTCAAACGATCGACTAAAACCCATATCGATTCATAGCCTGAACAAGTCCTGGGTAATCCCGTGATAAAATCCATGCCTAGCTTATCCCACTTCCATTCGGGTATCGGCAATGGTTGTAGCAATCCGGCTGGCTTCTGATGTTCTGCCTTCACTCTCTGACATACATCACAAACTGCTACATACTCCGCAATATCCTTCTTTATTCCGGTCCACCACAAACTATCCTTCAAATCCAGATACATCTTGGTATTTCCTGGGTGAATCGAATAGGGCGAATCATGGGCTTCTTGCAGAATCAACTTCCTGATCTCCTAATCATTTGGCACATATATGCGGTCCTCAAACCATAAGGTATCATGCTCATCCTCACGAAATCCTTTAGCTTTTCCTTTACTCATTCTTTCCTTTATCTCGGCAATCTCATTGTCTGTCTTCTGAGCTTCTCTGATCTTATACATCAAAATAGACTGAATCTCCAATGTTGCTACATAGCCTCTCGGAACTATCTCCAGACATAACTCGTGAAGGTAATCTGCTAACTCCTTGGGTAACTCTCCGGTCATGACTGTATTGACATGACTTTTGCGGCTCAACGCATCAGCTACTGTGTTAGCTTTTCCGGGATGATAATGCAATCTCATATCATAATCCTTAATAAGCGCCAACCATCTCCTCTGCCTGAGATTCAACTCCTTTTGCATGAAGATATACTTCAAACTCTTGTGATCCGTGTATACCTCACAATGGTTTCCGGTGAGAAAATGTCTCCATGTCTTCAACGCATGCACTACGGCTGCTAACTCCAAATCATGCATAGCATAATTTAACTCATGCGGTTTAAGCTGTCGTAGGCATATGAAACAACTCTTCCCTCCTGCATAAGTACGGCTCCAAGTCCTCGACGAGAAGCGTCGCAATATACTTCATAATCCTTGCGTTGATCTGGCAGAATCAACACTGGTGATGTAACCAAACGTTTATTCAACTCCTGAAAACTGGCCTCACATTCCTCAGTCCAATTAAACTTGGTGTCCTTCTTCAACAACTCTGTCATAGGCTTTGCAATCTTTGAGAAATTCTCAATGAACCTCCGGTAGTATCCTGCGAGTCCAAGAAAACTCCGGATCTCCCCAACTGACGTGGGTGACACCCAATTTGTCACAGTGACAACCTTGGTGGGGTCTACTGCTATTCCTTCCCCGGATATAACATGTCCAAGAAATCCAACTTCCTTCTGCCAAAACTCGCACTTGCTGAACCTTGCGTATAACTGATGTTCTCTGAGCTTCCCTAGTACCAAACGCAAATGCTCTTTATGCTCCTCTTCGTTCTTCGAGTAGATCAGAATGTCATCAATGAACACCATGACGAACTTATCCAAAAACTCCATAAACACTTTGTTCATCATGTTCATAAAATAGGCAGGTGCATTAGTCAGACCAAATGACATAACGGTATACTCATACATCCCATACCTCCTGGTAAAAGTTGTCTTAGGTATATCATGTTCTCGAATCTTCAGCTGGTGATACCCTGATCGCAAATCGATCTTGGAAAACACCTTTGCTCCTTGCAGTTGGTCAAACAAATCATTGATCATCGGCAGTGGGTACTTGTTCTTGATCGTCACTACATTCAATCCTCGATAATCAACAACCATCCTTCTTTTCCACTAGAAGTACTGGGGATCCCCAAGGTGACGAACTTGGGCGAATATAACCTTTATCCAGCAACTCCTTAATTTGCTTCTTAATTTCCTCCAAATCCTTTGCGGGCATTCTGTACAGTCTCTTAGATATTGGCCCTGTGCCTGGCAAAAGTTCGATCAAAACTCAATGTCTCTATCTGGTGGCATGTCTGGCAACTCTTCTGGAAATACATGTGGAAAATCCTTCACCACTGGTACTTCCTCCTGTACAACTCCTGATAAGGAATTTACTTGAGTCCTATTCGGCACATGCCGAGATACATACTTGATCCTTCTTCCTTCTGGGGTGGTAAGCAAAATCGAATTACAGGCGCAGTCAATGTTCCCTCCATACTTCGATAACCAATCCATGCCTAATATCACATCCAGTCCTTGTGAATCCAATACTATTAGGTCTGAGGGAAACAAGTAGTTACCAATCCTTAATGGTAACCGATCACACCATAGGCTAGCCATATACTCTGCTCCTGGAGAGGTTACTAACATGGGTGACCTAAGGGCTTGGGTTGGCAGTTTAAACTTATCCACGAATCCCCTTGATATGTATGAATGCGATGCACCAGTATCAAAAAGTATGACTGCAGTAAATGACTTAACCAAAAACTTACCTATTACTGCATCTGGCTGGGCTTCAACCTCCTCCACGTTAACGTGGTTCACTTGTCCCCTGTTGAGAGGGTTGGGCTTCTTCCCAGAGCTTCCATTGTCGTTTCCATTATTGGTTTCAGGACATTCATTGGCGTAATGTCCGGTCTTTTGGCATTTGTAGCAAGTCAGGTGGCTTAGATCCTTGTTGGCGGGTGTTGCCGGGTTGGAACGGTTCTGTCCGTTACTTCCTCCATTACCATTACCATTCTTAGGGACACTATGATTGTGCGAACTTCCTCCAATATGAGTGTGGCCTCCATGGTTATGAACAAGTCCTCCTGAGTTCGGGGTGTAACGGGGTCTCTGCTGGGCTCCAGAATTGTACTTCCCTTGTCCATACTTCCTCTTGCGGCTGTCAATCTGCTGCTGCTTCCCTTCAAGCATGAGAGCTCTAACCACCAACTCCTGATAGTTATTGAAATTTGCCACCATCAGCTGCATGCTCAGCTCATCATTCAGTCCTTCCAAAAACTTCTCCTTTTTAGCTACATTTGTAGCGACGTCATCTGGGGCATAACATGCTAACTTACTAAACTCATCCACATATTGGCCAACAGTGCGCCCTCCTTGGCTTAAGTTGCAAAACTCACGCTTCTTCATGGCCATAGCTTATGCTGAAACATGGGCAATGCGAAAAGCCTGCTGGAACTGGTCCCATCTCACAGTGTCAATAGGGTAAGTGACTATGAAATTCTCCCACCATGATGCTGCGGGTCCATCAAGCTGATGTACGGCAAAATGCACTCTCTCCGCATCTGTGCATCCTGCAGTGGTTTAATCCCTTTCAATCTTGCGAAGCCAATCATCTGCAACAACCGGTTCGGTGCTACTGGAGAACACCGGCGGATTCAGCCTAAGAAAAGGGCTAAGTGAGCAACTGGTGGTGGTGGTGGTGGGTTGTTGTTGTTCCCCTAGTTCTGATTCTGGACTAGCAACTGCATCAATGCATTCTGCTGTTGGATCAACTGAGTGAGCTCCGGTGGGATAGCAAATCCATTGTCGTGTCTCGGAGGCATCTGCTGGGTTTAGAAAAGATGAGAAAACAGAATAGAATGAGGTCTAGAGGGAAAACACTACCCATATGCACATGAGACAAAACACAAACATATCACTCAATCAAATCAAACAAGGGCATACAATCGGTCTAGAACTATCGTTACAGAAGTGCTTGGACTATACTATATACATGGTGGAATACTACTACTGATTTGGTGGTCTACTAGAAAAATTGCTCGGTCGAAGATTCCATGATATCTGCTCCAGCTTCATCAACATAGTCATCATCACTATCGTCAGGATCCGAGTCGGTGTCATCGATGATGATGTAGTTCTCCGGGCAAATGGAATCGTCGTCTTCGCCTCCTGGTGCTGGGTCTCCCATGAAAAGTCCTAGCTTCCTTGTCAGGTCGCCATTATTCTCCACTAGTAAGATGATTTCCTCCATATAATCCTCGCGTGTAGCCTTGAGTTCTTCCTCCAGTTCCGTGATCCTTGTCATCGCCTTCTTCAAATCTGTCATGCCTGCGCACATCTAGTTCTCCTGGCGTCGAATATGCTGGTTTAACTCCTGGATGAAAGAGGCAATCGACCTATCCTTCATGGTGCTGATCATCTCCCATTGCTCATCTCGGCGCCCACATATCTGAGAGATAGTATCCTTGAGATCTTGGTGGTAAACTTCTCCAATGCGTCCCATGGTGATGTGAGCTGCCATACTCTTTCCTAGACTCCAGGTTGGTGCATTGAAGGAAAACTCTATGGGCTCAGTGACTGGCATGAATGTCCTTCCTGGAACTTGAACTTGAATCATCCAGCGCTCCTCTTCTGGTAAAGTGGCGTTGTAAGTCCCGGTGAAGCTTGATATTCCGATGTTCAGGTACCTAGTGACTTCCTTCAAGCGGCGTCCAAATGGGGTGTCTTCATCCGGTTGCATGAACTTGATCCTTGCATCCGCCATCCTAAAGAGTAGAAAATGGAGAGGAATTAGAAATGAGAAGAGAGTAGTGATCTAGGGCTTTAGCTTAGTGGTCGTGTCCTACAGATCGGTGTGCTCGATACTATCTTTGTAGCGACTGACCTCAACCATCGATCTCGTGCATAAGTGTCATCCCTGGATCGGTAATGCTGACACACACAATACTTGAAGGATTTATAACAGAGTAGCAATCACACACTTATTACATCGAATGTCTCAAAAGAGAACTTATTACAATAAATATGGCTTAAGGTCATCTAAAACGATAACAGCGGAAGGCTTGGAAGATAAAGTGAGTCCATCAACTCCAACGACATCACTGAGTGAAAGACCATGACCTAAGGCTCCTTACTCGTCGTAAAAGTCTGCAACATGATACCTTGCAGCCCGAAAACGGGTCAGCACATGGGATATGCTGGCAATGTAACACAAAAGAGTAATGAACAGAATAATGCTATCGCTACATGCATATATGGCTAGTGGAGGCTGTATGGTTAATATGTTTTGCGAAAAGCCAATTTTTCCCTACTGCAAAGGAATATAATTTATTTAAATACAAAGTTTGTTGAAAACATTGAGAAGGTAAATGATGACCCACAAGTATAGGGGATCTATCGTAGTCCTTTCGATAAGTAAGAGTGTCGAACCCAACCAGGAGCAGAAGGAAATGATAAGCGGTTTTCAGCAAGGTATTCTCTGCAAGTACTGAAATAAGTGGTAACAGATAGTTTTGTGATAAGATAATGTGTAACGAGCAACAAGTAACAAAAGTAAATAAAGTGCAGCAAGGTGGCCCAATCCTTTTGTAGCAAAGGACAAGCCTGGACAAACTCTTATATAAGGAAAAGCGCTCCCGAGGACACATGGGAATATCGTCAAGCTAGTTTTCATCACGCTCATATGATTCGCGTTCGTACTTTGATGATTTGATATGTGGGTGGACGGTGCTTGGGTGCTGTTCTTACTTGAACAAGCATCCCACTTATGATTAACCTCTATTGCAAGCATCCGCATCTACAAAAAAGTATTAAGGTAAACCTAACCATAGCATGAAACATATGGATCCAAATCAGCCCTTTACGAAGCAACGATAAACTAGGGTTTAAGCTTCTATCACTCTAGCAACCCATCATCTACTTATTACTTCCCAATGCCTTCCTCTAGGCCCAATAATGGTGAAGTGTTATGTAGTCGACGCTCACATAACACCACTAGAGGCTAGACAACATACATCTCATCAAAATATCGAATCTAATACCAAATTCACATGACTACTAATAGCAAGACTTCTCCCATGTCCTCAGAACAAACGAATTACTCACAAAGCATATTCATGTTCATAATCGAGGGGTAATAATATGCATAAAGGATCTCAACATATAATCTTCCACCAAATAAACCAACTAGCATCAACTACAAGGAGTAATCAACACTACTAGCAACCTACTAGTACCAATCCCGGACTTGGAGACAAGAATTGGATACAAGAGATGAACTAGGGTTTTGAGAGGAGATGGTGCTGGTGAAGATGTTGATGGATATTTCCCTCTCCCGATGAGAGGAGCATTGGTGATGACGATGGCGATGATTTCCCCCTCCGGGAGGGAAGTATCCCCGGCAGAACAGCTCTGCCGGAGCCCTAGATTGGTTCCGCCAAGGTTCCGCCTCGTGGCGGCGGAGTCTCGTCCCGAAAGGTTGCTTATGATTTTTTCCTCATCGAAAGACCTCATTTAAAACATAAAATAGGCTAGCCAACTCCCCTCCAGAACGCTCCCCCGATTGGGGCCTCGTTGGCCGTCTAATCTGCCCCTCCAACTCAGTTGCACCGTTGGATCTTCACTTACGGTTAAATCATTTTTCACCTCGCAGTCATTTTACTGCCCAATGACAAGTGGGCTCGTCTCACGCTTGCAGTGGCTGGGTCAGCAGCGGGTCATTTTCGGCTGGGTGAGCCTTTCCTCGCGTGCCCCGCATCGTGCGTCCCGTGGCTTGCCTAGGGCTGGAGCGAGGAGCCCATTGGGCACGGCCGCACCAACCCTAGCTCTCGATCCACAACCACGCACTCCTCCCTCCTTCCTCTCACAGTCGCCGCACCCCATTCCTCTCTTCCTCCTCCCTCCTCCTTCCCGGATCCCTGCCATCGCCACACCCACTCGTCTCCTCCTCTCTCTTCTAGCTAAATCCTCCTTCCTGATCTCTGCACCGGCCGCAGCGCGAGAGGAGCAGCGGCGCGGAGATGCTTCGATGGCAGCTTCGAGTTGCGAAGCGCGGCACTCAGGCGCGAGACGACGGAAGCGGGAGCGGCTACTCCAGGCCCCGATCTGGGGTGTTCGGTTCCAGGGTGCCGACGGCTTCTTTGTCTATGACGCGGGGGCGAGCTGGGGTTCGTCGTCACCATGGCCGACCACCTCCTGTCGCTACGACCCCTGACGGTGGCCAGGTCGGGCCAGGGCAGAATAGTTGGAGGCCATGAAGGGCACGGCTGCTGCTGGCGGAAGTAGCAGGTTTTGAAGGAGCGACATATGTGGGCAGGGTTGCGGTTGGGGAAGGCTCGCCGGCTGGGGGACGGCCATATCAAGAGGTATCTGCCGATGGGCTGGACCATGTTTTGCTTCCTGTTGTCTTCTCTCTTTTGGGATTTCTCATCTTTTTTTTCGTTTTTTACAGCTTGAGTGAAGGAGCCACACTTGAGAACTTGGCGTGAGCTACTTTGGTCCAGCGGCTACCAATGTTCCCTTTTTACTTCAGAATTATAAAATCATCTTGCCTTTCTAGAATAAGATGGAGAAAGGTCCAAACAATCTTTCAAGGTATTTACTCTTGTTGTTTCTCTCTGAAATTGCTCTTTTGGGATCTGTTCTATGCCTGCCTATTATCAAGCCAGTAGAATGCAACAGAGTTCTGTTCTCTTTAGTTCTCATAGTTAATTTAATTTTGTTTAACTACAATTCGATGCAACAGAGTTCTGTTCTGTTTAGTTCTCATAGTTAATCCATTTTATTTTTGCTTTCAAGGCTAGCTGACTACAGTTTGATTACCGATTCATCTACTAGCAGACGCATAGGAAAAAGGCTTTTTCTTATTTTGTAGTTTTAGGTCGAGTTCTCTTTACCTTTACCTTTTCAATTTTACTCTGCTTTCTAGGTTCTGATCATACCGATTTAATGACTTGCTACGGTTTGATTTCCAATTCATATTTTATTTTTTGTATTATGCAGCTTCCTCTGTGTACTATTTGGGTAAATTTCATGGACTATGTGTCTTGTTTAAATGGCTAGGATTTCAGGTTGTTTGAATCCATTAGGACACAATGTTTTTACCAAACTCATGTTCTGACCATCAGCTAGGGCGCTCAATGCATAGTACATAGCTTTTGGTCGTCACCATTGGACACAAAAGTACTAGATTTTGAGGTTTTTAATTGCACTAATATGCCAACTGCAGAGCAACAGAGCAGTTACCATGGTTCCTTGTCCTAATTAATAATTTTATTTTGTTTTGCAGGCGTATATCTTGGAGGTTGCTTCTTATTTTTACTGTGGATCAAGTTTGTTCATTTCCTTTGTAGCTACCTCTGCTGCATTTGTTTTATATATCCTATATGCTTTATATATATCCTATATGCTGCCATGGTCCTTGCTTCACTGATCATGTTGATTTTCCAGATTTGGCCGGGTGTCATATTCTTCTTTGGTCCTTGTCCACTTTGGTAAATGTGCTCTGGGCTCTGGCTTTGTGACTGTGATGATGCACCCGCAGGGAGGAGGCAACATCGAAGCGATGGTACAACAGAGGAGGCTGGGCTTGATGTGGAACTTCGAGGCGAGGGACATGATGCCACACATCACAAAGATCGGGATTGCCATGCGATGCCGATGCCGCCACCGACATCGCCGAGAGTGTCACTGCCGGCAACGGCTCCAACAACCTTTCCAGGATCTTCTCCATGAGCTACTAGAAGGACACCAACTCCAACATCATGTTCTTCACGCCTGGACGCAAGAAGGCCAAGGTGTTCAGCAACAGCGATGATGACATGGTCACCAGCTTCAGCAACATCGACTCCCAGGTAGAAATTTTTTTACATATATACACTTCACATCCATCTGGACTCTCCCGCCCGCCAATTGTTTAATGCTACACTTCTACTAACACCTCAGATATTTATACTGAGAGGGTTAGTTAGTTTCCTGTAACATTTTTGGTGTTCGTCTTGGTGTCGGATGTTTATACTGAATATTTTTCTTACTTATGCTGTTTAGGAAAGAACAAGGATCAACAAGAGGCCAAGGCGGCCGCAAGACCTCATGCCCAACTTGGACAAGGTAACTAAATCAGTTGAATCGATGCACACTGTCAATTATGTTACCACATAGAGATGAAATTTTCACCAAAAATTACAGAAAATTGTACTCGCTAAAGTACTAAATCTGAGCTACATGCTGCATATTTAGTGATAAAATTGAAATACTAAAATTGACGTTCCTAGCCCAAGTTGGAAGTGTTGCCCACGAAAATTCAGAACCTCGGTAGTTGTTGATGACTCGCACCTCCTGCCAGATTTGCAGCCCGCCTGTCCCGCCTCCTCCCACACTATCTCTGCCTAGCCATCTCACTAGACGAAGATGCGACAAAGTCAAGACGATTCTGCTAAGCACCATATGTAGGTTTAACACGTGCTTTGGAATTTGGATTAAACTGTGCTTGGGTTTTGGTGAAAATTCAATTATGGTTTATGCAAGCCAATGGTTCTTACAAGAAGTGTTGTTCTAATCTATTTTTTCTGTTTCCTTATCAACATGTCATTATGCGGCATGTAAACTTTACTCTGAATTTGTCACTACAGGTTGCATGCAATTTCTTCGTTAGTTTCAGATTTTCCAATTTTCTCTATGCATACAATAGATGCTTCTATGAATCTGTACCCATCTTTGGTTCATCTTATTTAATTCAGTTAAAGTGTACATTGAAAATTTCCCAGCTCTATTTTTTAATGGTGTACTTACTCGAGCCTTTCTCTCTTGCTAGGCTAATTTACGAGTTTTACTTGACCCTTGATGCTTTATGTCTTTTCTTCGCTCATTTGGAGAACTAACTTTGTCATCCATAGTGTAATTTCCTTTTGGGCTCCCCGAGCCTTTCTCTCTTGCTAGGCTAATTTACAGAGTTTTACTGACCCGCAGTCGCTTTATGTCTTTTCTTCGTTCATTTGGCGAACTAACTTTGTCATCCATAGTGTAATTTCCTTTTGGGCTCCCTTTGCACCAGGAAGATATGCCAAGTTCTCTTAATATTAAAGTGCACATGGGCATCGCATTTATTTAATTAGTTCCATGTAGACATTTCAACTCTATCATCCACAACTAACAACATGTTCCATATTTAGTTGTCCGCTTAAATCTGATTCCTTTTTCTCGGTAGGTGCAAAATAGTATGATATCCCTACCGATATGTATGAATATACAGATGAAACACGATTTACATGTTTAGTTTTTCCAGATTTGTCACACTCGTGGAAACTGGAAGCATCACTCTCCTTGGCTGAAACCACAAGGGTCGATTATAGATCACAAGTTGTAGACTAATTGTTTCTTCCGATTTCCCAATCTTCGTGTTATGGGTCATTTCCCTTTGCAAGAATTAATTTGTGTGGCTCCATTTTGTTATACTAAAAAAGATAAATGGAGTGATATTCTTATACTATAGAACTTCTAGAGTGAACAAAGATAAATGGAGTGATATTCTTATACTACAAAACCTCTTATATACTCCATTTTGGTTATGCTACCTCGCTTAACTGCTTTGCAGATTGAGCTGAACAATCCGTGTGATTGAGGAATCCTTGTGGAGAAAAAGAATTCAAGGAACTTCGCAGTCTCGAATACAGAGGCGAGAAATCGAATCAATCGAGCAGCCCTCCGGTGATCAATTCATCTACATGTTCGATCCGCATGTATTCCCTGTTTTTCCTCTCTTGGTTCAGCTTTGTTAAGCTTATAGAAGATATAAAATACCTGTATATATATGCTTAGAACAAGCAAAATTAGCACTCTCTATCTTTAGTTGTCAGTTTGATTTACATACACATGTCACTAGACTATGCATCATCAAGCAGAATGTTTATGTGTGTTGCTAGTAACAAATTGTATAAAATTTTGTGTTAAAACAATGCTATCAAATTAACTTTCCAACCAGGATTTCAAGAAACAAAATTGTGTGTTGGAGCAAGAAAGGGAACATGGTAAGGAGTGTGCCTACAAGAGTTTCTCTGTTCTTATTGGTTGCCATATGCAGCTTGCGGGTCTCAACCTAATAAATACATAAACCGTGTACAGAAGGAAAAACTCATTACATGAATTCTGAGTAGGTATTTTCAGTCTTTCGCAATGTAATTTATTTATTTTTCTCTCATAATATGTTAGGTTCGACATTGGAAAATATTTGGCATGAATGGAACTGATTTAAATCTTGAAAGACTTCGATTGAGACCCATGTTTATGTGTGTTGCCAGCCAACTGTGGAAACTGAAAGTAGAGACACAATTCACATAATAAGTAACAACTTCCGATCCAAGTTTAACAACCGCAACTCCATTCTAGATTGATGTTTAAGTTCCGAAGTGTCGCTCTCCAGATTTCTGTCTGTTTCCCTTTTATTTACCGCAATCTGCACTGTAATGGCTATATATAGAATCACTAGATTCAAGCCGAGTGAGTCATCTACGTTGTTGTAATTGGGCTTCCCTAGCATCCAATATCATGGTCCTGGCAACACTTTTCTCTGGGAGCAATACAAACCCTGGGAGGCTCATCTGAACCTTGAGTCGTTTCTCTGAAATTTATGAACTTTGCTTGCTGAAACCTTTGAACATTTCTGGAGTCTGTCACCTGATTGATTCTTGACTTGGCAAAGCAGCAAGAGGGACATTGGCTGATGCTAGAATGAAAAGAATTTGTACTGTACTTGGACTCTCCCTGAGCGCATATGGTTAGATTTTACGTTAAAGCTGGTGAGGCATTGAGGTTAGTTGCTATTACCAGAGACCAGCTGCCAGAGATACTTTCTTGAACCTTTGTTTTCCTGTCGCTGTATTGTAGCATAAAAATCTAAAATGGGCCCATCTATTCATTACAGCTTATGGTTTCCTTTGTTTTTTCCCAATAACTAATACATTTGTTCATTCTTAACGTTTATTGCTTCTATTTGTGCAGCTCTCCTAATCTTTATTATTTTCTCCATGATACAGTTGCTTACCTGTATGTTCTTCTGTTCAGTGGTATTTAGTCTATCGTATATGTGTTAGGAAGATGCGAGCACCAGGGTGTTACCCAGCTCAAGTTCTAGAGGAACGGGCAGTCTGTTGCTGAAGAAAGATAAGTTTGATATGTCCGAGCGCCTCCCTTAGCTTGTTCTAGGTTTTAATGATGTACCTATAACAAGACAGTCTTGCTATCAAACAAGTATTGCCTATATTTATGACTGATCATGTGAAAATATGTTTGATATGTGCTCGCAGCCACATGTTATATAAGACTAAATTTAGTTTTTTGGTTGTAAATAACTACTAGCTCCTTTTAGTGCTACATACATCTATTTGAGCGGCAGGTAATTCCGACCGGAGGAAGTACTGCCCTAAGTAGATTACATGTTAGGCGTTGGAACAGAGTTTATAGAGAAGACAGGGTTGCTATAAATTCTTCTTGGTTGCTCTTCTCCCCTGATTGGGCTTAGCCCAGCTAACATTGATGGGCCGAGTAAGCTAATTTTAAATAAATATTTCCTTTCTTTTATGCATACATCCAACAAAACAACAATATAAGAAAAACAACAATATATTATAATGACAATATAAGAAAAAAATATTTCCTTTCTTTTATGCATACATATAACAAAACAACAATATAATATAGGATAAAAATGTTCTCTATCATTGTAACCATTCATTTGCAAAGTAAAGCAAAATACTTGCATTTAGTTCTTGGTTTGAATTTGGTATGAGCCGACGAAATCCACTCCCTTCATTACCACACATGTGAAGAGGGCCACCGTCATTCTCCACTAATGAAAAGACGGGTAAAATGAGTAGTGAAAATTGAACGGCCGAGGGCAAATCTGTTGCAATCAGTGTGGGGTTGTATCCTAAGTATCTGCTAAAACCTAATTTTACCAAAGAAGAGAAACAATTTTAGAATACTTCAGATTTGAAATGGATTATAACCTAAAGTTACAAAAATAATGCACATGCACATGGTTTCAAATGGGACTTTGCGCCATTTTGTCAATATTCCCAATCAGCTTCATATTCTATTCCAAGTGGGCGAGCCCAAAACAACGCTTCAGGGCCGACTAACTTACATATGACTACTTTAAAATAGACATGTGTCTAATTGGCTCAAAAATAGTCACTTTTTTCAAACACACACACAATGTGTACATCTCTTTGTAGACAACAAGCCATGTTTTTGTAATTATTAAAGGGCATTAAATTTGTTACCTTATATGTTTGCCAACAACAAACCAACTAAACCATGATTCTCTTTTCAATGTGAGCATGGATTCAGCGGGTCTCTGCCATTTGGCTTAACGGGTCCATGAGGAACAAAGTGGTCTATTGCTAGCTTATTTGAAAAGCACCAACAGTGTGTGCCACATGTAAACAGTCCATGTTGAAAGAATAGAAGCGTAAGTGTGGAGATAATGTAATTGGTCAACAGAAATTCAGTGTCAATGAGCTCAACTAATGACATGTGTGGGTTGAGCCTGAGGTCATTTTCCAAGTAACAGAAGTATTTTACTTTCCTTTTCATGTCATTGGTCGATGGTACTTACATGTTGTATCAGGTTATCAAAGGACTGCAATCATATACATTTTATAAACAAATAAAACACTTTTATGAAGCATGCAGAGACAAATAGTGCTACTAATAAATGGATTTTTATGTCGAGCATAAATGGTGTTTAGTGGGTCTCTGTCATTTTATGCAATTGGAGATTACTCAAAATACACATATTTTAAACATAGCATGATCTTCAATGAGATTCTATACCACCAAATTAAAATCTATAGGTACATCTCATTGTAGACAACAAACCTCCATTATTTCTTTATTAAAGAGGATTGACTTTATTCGCAAAAAGAAGGGTTAAATTTGTTACCATATGTGCTTGTCCACAACTAAAATAACTAAAGTAAGTTTTTTTTCCAATGTGAACATGAATTCAATGGTGCAACAGAAATAACTACAAGGATTTATTTGCATACGTATACATCCATAAATGTTTTAGGAGAGAATTACAACACATGATCTACGATTCCTAAAAAAGATACGAGAAAAGTAAAAATTGCCACATAAAGAGGAGAAATGCAAGATCCGGATAAATGAGAACTAAATCCATGCATGTAGAGAAATCCGAAATCGAAGGAAAGGAGAAATTTCACCAGTTGAGTAAGCCTCTCTGGGAATGCTTATCTTGCCCAACTGAGGAACCGAGGAGGAAAAGGGGATAAACAAGCTCGATGGATTCAGTCCCTGTCGCTTCATATTCTACTACTGACAGGCCACAGATAGCTTTGTTCGTGGACTGGGCTAGGTAGCATATGGGCATTTCAAATACCTATGCCAACACAAAGAGGTTTTTTTCATGCACGTGAAAAATAAAAGTTTGGTACAAATACCGCTAAAAAAATACATCCTTAACTGGTTATACATTGTATACAAATATGTTTTTTTAATCAGATTTCTCATTGTGATAATCCTATTTTCAACTAATAATAAGCTTCCTTAGCTGGTCTATACATGTCATACACTTTTTTTTCAAACTCGGATTACACAACATGCTAAACACGTTTTCAATATAGCATGGTTTAACCACATGTAAACATGTTTAAAAAAAGCATGATTTAGTTGAAGGTTCTTGCAGCATGAAACTATTTTCATCGACAGCATGTCTTCAGCAGGTCTCTGCGCCATTTGGCGCAACGGGTCAACTAGTATAGCAGAAGATGGGCATCAGAGAGCCAACAGGGGGCCCACGAGGTAGGGGGCGCGCCCAGGGGGGTAGGGCACGCCCCCTACCCTCGTGGACAGGTGGGCCCCCCCTCTGGTGAACTTCCTCCGCAGGATATTTTTTATATTTTCCAAAAATGACTTTCGTGGAGTTTCAGGACTTTTGGAGTTGTGCAGAATAGGTCTCTAATATTTGCTCCTTTTCCAGCCCAGAATTCCAGCTGTCGGCATTCTCCCTCCTTATGTATACCTTGTAAAATAAGAGAGAATAGCCATAAGTATTGTGACATAATGCATAATAACAGCCCGTAATGCAATAAATATCGATATAAAAGCATGATGCAAAATGGACGTATCAACTCCCCCAAGCTTAGACCTCGCTTGCCCTCAAGCAAAAGCCGATAACGATAAATATGTCCCCATGTTTAGAGGCAGAGGTGTCGATAAAAATAAAATACGGACATGAAGGCATCATGATTATTCTCATAACAACAACTTATATAGATATTGTCATATGATTTCTTATGCTCAAGTAATATTCCATTCACAATGTAAAAGTACGAATCATAAACTTTATTGAGAACCAACAAACTATAATCTCAGTCATTGAAGCAATTGCAATTTATCATAACATCGGAAAGAGTCTATGTCAGAGCTTAAAAGAAAGTCCACATACTCAACTATCATCTAGTCCTTCATAACTGCTAACACTCACGCAATACTTGTGGTTACGGAGTTTTAATCGGACACAGAGAAAGATAGGAGCTTATAGTTTCGCCCCACAACCTTTTACCTCAAGGGTAATGTCAACAATAATAACTCACGCTCCCCTACATCCAACTAGGTACATATATCAGGATCTTTCCAACATACTGTGCTTGCCAAAGGATAAAATGAAAAAGGAAAGGTGAAGATCACCATGACTCTTGCATAAGGTAGAAGATAATAATAAAATATAGGCCCTTCGCAGAGGGAAGCAGAGGTTGCCATGCGCTTTTATGGTTGGATGCACAAAATCTTAATGCGAAAGAATGTCACTTTATATTGCCACTTGTGATATGAACCTTTATTATGCAGTTCGTCGCTTTTATTACTTCCACATCACAAGATCTATTAAGATTATTTCTCCCACACCAATCAATCATACATATTTAGAGCAATTTTTATTGCATTGCACCGATGAAAACTTACTTGAAGGATCTTACTCAATCCATAGGTAGATATGGTGGACTCTCATGGCAAAACTGGTTTAAGGGTTTTTGGAAGCACAAGTAGTATCTCTACTTGGTGCTGAGAATTTGGCTAGCATGAGGGGGAAAGGCAAGCTCAACATGTTGGAGGATCCATGACAACATACTTTATCTCAGACATAAGAAAACATAACCCATTACGTTGTCTTCCTTGTCCAACATCAACTCTTTAGCATGTCATATTTTAATGAGTGCTCCCAATCATAAAAGATGGCAATGATAATATATCTATATGTGAACCCCTCTTTCTTTATTACTTCCTATTAATTGCAACGATGACCAAAGCTATGTCTGTCAACTCCCAACAACTTTCAATCATCATACTCTTTCTATGTGAAGTCATTACTCTCAATAAGATCAATATGAACTATTTGTTTCTTTTTATTCTTTTCTCTTTCTTTTATCAATCAAGATCATGGCAAAATAATCAAGCCCTTGACTCAACACTAAACTTTATTATATATAGCTCACGGTCTCGATTACATAGAGAGATCAAAAAGAGCAAAACTCAAAACTAGATCATGCCATAAACTTTATTCTACTAGATCAAGATACTACTAATAGGATCGAACTATGAAAACGGTAAAGATAGGAGTTGTGATGGTGATACGATACCGGGGCACCTCCCCCAAGCTTGGCAGTTGCCAAGGGGAGTGCCCATACCCATGTGATTATGTCTCTTTTGTCGGTGAAGAAGGTGGAGGTGTTGTCGATGGTGCCCCTTAGGATACGATTCTCCTCCTCGAGCTTATTGACTTGATGCTTGAGGTCCATTATTTCCTTACGGAGCTTTCCTGTAACGGCTAAGGCTCCTTGCACCCAAGGGTGTTGCATAGCTGCGGGAGAAGAAGTGACACTCCTCTTCATATTTTCATAAGAAAGAAATCTAACATTGAAAGGGATAACCGAGTTTGGAATAGCTGAGCTCTGTAGTTCCCCCATCGTGAACCCAGCTCGGAAGCGAGAAGTGACTTCTTGATCCTCCATGGCATCAACCCTCATCAAGTCAGCCTCCATCTCTTCCTCCGTTGCTGGCCCAAAGTGGTCAGCATCGCTGTTTGCCCTCGGTTCCGATGCCGGATGAGACACCCGACTCTTCCCGACTGACTCTTGAGAAGACATCCTGCTCTTAATCTGCAGCGACAACAGCTCAAAACAAAAACAGAGGATGTTTGCGTGATACGGGAGTCAAAACCTTCGGGAGAATATATAATGAATTTTTATCGACCAAAATACGTATCATGCAAGAAAACGGAGTCCGGAAGGGACACGAGGTGCTCACGAGGTAGGGGGCGCGCCCTCCACCCTCGTGAGGCCCTCGTGTCCTTCTCGGACTGCTACTTATTTTTCTATTTTTCTAAATATTCCAAAACAGAGAAATATTGCCTTAAAAAATGTTTTGGAGTCGGTTTACTTACCGTACCACATACCTATTCCTTTTCGGAGTCTGAAACGTTCTGGAAAGTGTCCCTTATGTATTCCTCCGGGGTTCCGGTTTCAATAATATTGGTTTCAACATTTATGGGATTACCTGAGATATAATGTTTAATTCTTTGACCGTTCACCACCTTCGGATTTGTGCCTTTGAAGTTGTTGATTTTTATGGCACCGAAATGATAGACCTCCTCGATAACATAGGGGCCTTCCCATTTAGAGAGAAGTTTTCCTACAAAAAATCTTAAACGAGAGTTGTATAGCAATACATAATCACCTACGTTAAACTCACGCTTTTGTATCCTTTTATCATGCCATCTTTTAACTTTTTCTTTAAACAACTTGGCATTTTCGTAAGCTTGGGTTCTCCATTCATCAAGTGAGCTAATTTCAAATAACCTCTTTACACCGGCAAGTTTGAAATCATAGTTGAGCTCTTTAATAGCCCAATAAGCCTTATGTTCTAGTTCGAGAGGTAAATGACATGCTTTTCCATAAACCATTTTATACAGAGACATACCCATAGGATTTTTATATGCAGTTCTATAGGCCCATAATGCATCATCAAGTTTCTTGGACCAATTCTTTCTAGACCTATTGACAGTCTTTTGCAAAATTAATTTGAGCTCTCTATTACTCAATTCTACTTGACCACTAGACTGTGGGCGATAAGGAGATGCAATTCTATGATTAACATCATATTTAGCAAGCATTTTACGGAAAGCACCATGAATAAAATGTGAACCACCATCAGTCATTAAATATCTAGGGACTCCAAACCTCGGAAAATAACTTCTTTAAGCATTTTAATAGAAGTGTTATGATCAGCACTACTAGTTGGAATAGCTTCTACCCACTTAGTAACGTAATCAATAGCAACTAGAATATGTGTATATCCATTAGAGGCAGGAAAGGGTCCCATATAATCAAAGCCCCAAACATCGAATGGTTCAATAACAAGTGAATAATTCATAGGCATTTCTTGACGTCTACTAATATTACCAATTCTTTGACATTCATCACAAGACAAGACAAACTTACGGGCATCCTTGAAGAGAGTAGGACAATAAAAACCGGATTGCAATACCTTATGTGCAGTTCTGTCTCCAGCGTGGTGTCCTCCATAAGCTTCGGAGTGACACTTGCGTAGAATATTTTCCTGTTCATGCTCAGGTACACAACGTCTAATAACACCATCTACTCCTTATTTATAAAGATGTGGGTCATCCCAAAAGTAATGTCTCAAATCATAGAAAAACTTTTTCTTTTGCTGGTATGTGAAACTAGGTGGTATAAATTTAGCAACAATGTAATTAGCATAATCAGCATACCAAGGAGTACTACGAGAAGTATTTATGACATTTAATTGTTCATTAGGAAAGCTATCATCAATAGGTAGTGGGTCATCAAGAACATTTTCTAACCTAGACAAGTTGTCTGCAACGGGGTTCTCAGCTCCTTTTCTATCAACAATATGCAAATCAAATTCTTGTAGCAAGAGAACCCATCTAATAAGTCTAGGTTTAGCATCTTTCTTTTCCATAAGATATTTAATAGCAGCATGATCAGTGTGAATAGTTACTTTAGAATCAACAATATAAGGTCTGAACTTACCGCAAGAAAATACAACTGCTAAGAATTCCTTTTCGGTAGTAGCATAATTTCTTTGAGCATTGTCTAGAGTCTTACTAGCATAATGGATAACATTTAATTTCTTATCAACTCTTTGCCCTAGAACAACACCTACAACATAATCACTAGCATCACACATAATTTCAAAGGGTAAAGTCCAATCAGGTGGCTGAACAATAGGTGCAGAGACCAATGCTTTCTTAAGTATTTCAAATGCTTCTACACAATCATCATCAAAGACAAATGGTATATCTTTTTGTAATAAATTAGTTAGAGGCCGAGAAATTTTTGAGAAGTCCTTAATGAACCTCCTATAAAATCCGGCGTGACCAAGGAAACTTCTTATACCTTTGATGTCCTTGGGACATGGCATCTTTTCAATAGCATCAACCTTGGCTTTATCAACTTCAATACCTCTTTCATAAACTTTATGCCCCAAGACAATACCTTCATTAACCATAAAGTGGCACTTTTCCCAATTCAAGACAAGATTAGTTTCTTCACATCTCTGCAAAACTCGATCAAGATTGCTCAAGCAATCATCAAAAGAAGATACGGAAAAGTCATCCATGAAAACCTCACAAATCTTTTCACAAAAGTCAGAGAATATAGCCATCATGCATCTTTGAAAGGTAGCAGGTGCATTACATAAACCAAAAGGCATACGTCTATAAGCAAAAGTACCAAAAGGGCATGTAAAAGTAGTCTTTGATTGATCTTTAGCTGACACAGGTATTTGAGAGAATCCAGAGTAACCATCTAGAACGCAATAGTGTGTATGTTTGCATAATCTTTCTAGCATTTGATCGATAAAAGGTAAGGGGTAATGATCCTTTTTAGTAGCTTTATTTAATTTGCAGAAATCAATTACCATCCTATAACCTGTAATAACTCTTTGTGGAATCAATTCGTCTTTATCATTAGGAACGACAGTAATACCTCCCTTCTTAGGGACACAATGGACAAGACTTACCCACTGACTATCAGCAACAGGATAAATTATACCTGCCTCCAGAAGCTTTAGTATTTCTTTTCTTACCACTTCTTTCATTTTAGGATTCAATCGTCGTTGAGGATCACGAACTGGTTTGGCATCTACTTCCAAATTTAGTTTATGTTGACATAGAGTGGGACTAATGCCCTTAAGATCATCAAGAGTATATCCAATAGCAGCAGGTGCTTCTTCAGAGTTTTCAACAATCTTTCTTCTTCATGCTCTGAAAGGTTAGCACTAATAATAACATGATATATCTTCTTTTCATCAAGATAAGCATATTTAAGATCATCAGGCAACGGTTTAAGCTCAAACACGGGATCACCCTTGGGTGGAGGAGGATCCCCTAGGATTTCAACAGGCAAATTATGTTTCAGAATAGGTTCCTGCTTAAAGAATACTTCATCTATTTACCTTCTTTCATTCATAAACATATCGTTTTCATGGTCTAGCAAATAATGTTCTAAAGGATCACTAGGAGGTACGGAAATAGAAGCAAGACCAATAATTTCATCCTTACTATGAAATTCTTCTTCACGGTGTTGTTTACTAAACTTAGAGAAATTAAACTCATGAATCATATCATCCAAGCCAATAGTAACAACATTCTTTTCGCAGTCTATCTTAGCATTAACAGTATTCAAGAAGGGCCTACCAAATATAATGGGACAAAAGCTATCTTGTGGGGAACTGAGAACAAGAAAATCAACAGGATATTTAGTTTTCCCACACAAGACTTCAACATCTCTAACAATTCCCATTGCTGATATAGTATCTCTATTGGCAAGTTTAATTGTGACATCAATATCTTCTAACTCAGCAGGTGCAATTTCATGCTTAATTTCCTTATACAAGTCGTAAGGTATAACACTAGCACTAGCACCCATATCACATAAGCCATGATAACAATGATCTCCTATTTTAACAGAAATAACATGCACGCCTACGACATGTCTATGTTTATCTTTAGCACAAGGTTTAGCAATTCTAGCAGTTTCACCGCATAACTGAATGACATGCCCATCAATATTATCAGACAAGAGATCTTTAACAATAGCAATATTAGGTTCTACTTTAACTTGCTCAGGAGGTGTATAAGTTCTAATATTTCTTTTACGAACCACAGTTGAAGCTTTAGCATGATCCTTTATTCTAACATCGAAAGGTGGTTTCTCAACATAAGAAGTAGGAACAATAGGATCATTATAAGTGACAGTCTTTTCTTCAACTTTAATAGGTGCAGCTACTTTTACTTCTATGGGAGGATGATATTTAAACAACTTCTCCTTGGGGAGATCAACATAAGTAGCAAAAGATTCACAGAAATAAGCTACTATCTCAGGGTCAAGTCCATATTTAGTGCTAAATTTACGGAAAATATCGGTATCCATAAAAGATTTAACACAATCAAACTTAGGTGCCATACCTGACTCCTTACCTTCGTCGAAATCCCAATCTTCAGATCTGCGTTTAATTCTATCCAATAAATCCTATTTAAATTCAATAGTCTTCATCATAAAAGAGCCAGCACAAGAAGTATCGAGTATGGTGCGATTGTTTTCAGAAAGCCGAGCATAAAGATTTTGGAATAATTGTTTCTCTTGGGAGCTCATGATTGGGGCATGAATATAACATTGATTTAAGCCTCCCCCAAGCTTGAGCGATGCTTTCTCCTTCGCGAGGCCAAAAATTATATATATAATTGCGATCACGATGAACAAGATGCATAGGATAATACTTTTGATGAAATTCCAGTTTCAATCTTCTATAGTTCCATGATCTCGTATCATCACATAGCCTATACCATGTCAATGCATCTCCCTTCAAAGATAAAGGGAAGACCTTCTTCTTAGCTACATCATCGGGTATACCTGCAAGCTTAAATAATCCACAAACTTCATCCACATATATTAGGTGCTCATTAGGATGCTTTGTTCCATCTCCTGTAAAAGGATTAGCTAGCAGTTTTTCTATCATACCCGAAGGAAATTCAAAGGGAACATTTTAATTTTCAATAGGTTCAGTAGGTTGAGGAGCAACTCTTTGCTCTACTGGTCAGGGTGAAGATACCCCGAACAAGCCCCTTAGAGGATTACTTTCCATAGTAACAAGTGACAGTAAATTTCAGCACACTATATAAATTTTTCCTTACCAAATTCCACCTACCAAAGACGCTTCACTCCCCGGCAATGGCGCCAGAAAAGAGTCTTGATGACCCACAAGTATAGGGGATCTATCGTAGTCCTTTCGATAAGTAAGAGTGTCGAACTCAACGAGGAGCGTATGAAATGATAAGCGGTTTTCAGAAGGTATTCTCTGCAAGTATCAAATAAGTGGTAACAGATAGTTTTGTGATAAGATAATGTGTAACGAGCAACAAGTAACAAAAGTAAATAAAGTGCAGCAAGGTGGACCAATCCTTTTGTAGCAAAGGACATGCCTGGACAAACTCTTATATAAGGAAAAGCGCTCCCGAGGACACATGGGAATATCATCAAGCTAGTTTTCATCACGTTCATATGATTCACGTTCGGTACTTTGATGATTTGATATGTGGGTGGACCGGTGCTTGGGTGTTGTTCTTACTTGAACAAGAATCCCACTTATGATTAACCTCTATTGCAAGCATGCGCAACTACAACAAAAGTATTAAGGTATACCTAACCATAGCATGAAACATATGGATCCAAATCAGCCCCTTAGGAAGCAACACATAAACTAGGGTTTAAGCTTCTGTCTCTCTAGCAACCCATCATCTACTTATTACTTCCCAATGCCTTCCTCTAGGCCCAAATAATGGTTAAGTGTTATGTAGTCGACGTTCACATAACCCCACTAGAGGCTAGACAACATACATCTCATCAAAATATCGAACGAATACCAAATTCACATGACTACTAATAGAAAGACTTCTCACATGTCCTCAGGAACAAACGTAACTACTCACAAAGCATATTCATGTTCATAATTAGAGGGGTAATAATATGCATAAAGGATCTGAACATATAATCTTCCACCAAATAAACAACTAGCATCAACTACAAGGAGTAATCAACACTACTAGCAACCTACTAGTACTAATCCCGGACTTGGAGACAAGAATTGGATACAAGAGATGAACTAGGGTTTTGAGAGGAGATGGTGCTGGTGAAGATGTTGATGGAGATTGCCCTCTCCCGATGAGAGGAGCGTTGGTGATGGCAATGGCGATGATTTCCCCCTCCGGGAGGGAAGTATCCCCGGCAGAACAGCTCCGCCGGAGCCCTAGATTGGTTCTGCCAAGGTTCCGCCTCGTGGCGGCGGAGTCTCGTCTCGAAAGGTTGCTTATGATTTTTTCCTCATCGAAAGACCTCATATAGAAGAAGATGGGCATCCGAGAGCCAACAGGAGGCCCACGAGGTAGGGGGGCGCGCCCAGCGGGGCAGGGCGCGCCCCCTACCCTCGTGGACAGGTGGGCCCCCTCTGGTGAACTTCATCCACTGGATATTTTTTATATTTTCCAAAAATGACTTTTGTGGAGTTTCAGGACTTTTGGAGTTGTGCAGAATAGGTTTCTAATATTTGCTCCTTTTCCAGCCTAGAATTCCAGCTGCTGGCATTCTCCCTCCTTATGTATACCTTGTAAAATAAGAGAGAATAGCCATAAGTATTGTGACATAATGCATAATAACAGCCCATAATGCAATAAATATCGATATAAAAGTATGATGCAAAATGGACGTATCAGTAAACCCCCTCTCAATCCCAATTAAAAGTAATCATTAACAACCCAACAAATTTAATATATAGAGTGATGAGATCAACATGATAATCTAAGAACCAGATACTCAAGATGTCCATAACCGGGGACACGGCTAACCATGATTAGTTTGTACACTCTGCAGAGGTTTGCGCACTTTTCCCCACAAGACTCGATCTCCTCCGTTGGATTTCTTGCACTACATGGTGTTTGAGAAACAGATGACCGAGACACCGTCTTTCAGAAGCGTTAGCACCTTACGATGGGTAGACAGTACCACCTACATCCCCTACATCTGCTAGTCTACCACTGTAAGAGTTCACATGACTTAATCAAATATGCTAGAGCCCATAATGGCTTGTGGCTGCACACGGAAGTTTCTAGCATGAATAGTCTTATGATCCCTTTGAGCCTGGGTGGCAGTCCATAGGAGGATCACACGGTACCCCTGGATTTCCAAAAATACAGGCAATCACTAGGTTCCCCAGGTGCCTCAATCCACCCAGATGTGTATTCAAGTTGCCACCTTAAGTTGAACCATTAATTACCAATACTCACATCTGTCATGGATACTCTCAAACCCAATCCACGTCTACGAGCATAGCATAGCAATATAAGCGTAACGTAGAAGTAACTCCGAGGGTTGATAATAAACAGGTGAATAGGTACTACCTCATCTACTACTTCCCAATACCCACATGTTAACAATCCTACCCATGCAACGTTTGAGGGTTGATCTAATGCAATAAAACTGGGTAGTAAAGAGGTATGATCAAAGTGTTACTTGCCTTGCTGATGATCCGCGAAACCTAGAGACTCGTAGTAGCACACTTCACACTCCGGGTACTCTATCGCAAACAAACAAGCATACAATATTCCATCAAGCAAGGGCACGGGTAAAACTCAAATAAGATATCTAACCAGAAAGTTCAACTTAAGAACTCCGGTTTGCAAAAAGAATCAAATCAAACGAAGCAACAAAACTCAAACGGCGAAAGAAACTAGCTTCCATTACTAATCTGGACTAGAGTCAAATTTTAAAGTAGCAAAAACTTGTTTAAGTTGGTTAAACAGAAAGAGGGTTTCGAGAAGAAACTCTAGGCGCTTGAATCGCCTGATTCCGATAAACGAGCGAAAAGTTATACTAGAACGAAAATCGGATCAGAAATCACGATCGCAAATAATGGCGGAAAATCCGAGAAAAAGAAAAACTGACGAACAGGCTAACGAACGAACGTTCGCTGTCTGCGGTTAAACGGTGAAAATCGTTCGTTAAAATGAATGAACGAACAGCCGTTCGCTATATAACTAAACCGAAAAAACAACCGATCTAAAAAAATAAACCGCAGGTTCTAAAAAACCGTGGCGGCGGTGGCGCGGCTACCTCCAGCGGATCCGGCGATGGCGGCAAGAAATGGCGCTCTGGCGAGGCGGCGGGCGGGCGGCGGCGGCGGCGGCGGCGCGGGCGGCGGGCGGTTAGGGTTAGGGTTTGGGCGGCGCGAGGGTTGGGCTGGCGGCTCGGGTGGGCTTCGGCGGCTCGGGGTGGGGCAGCTTATAAAGGCCCCCCAAGTGAGTCGCTTCGGTGCGGCTCGAGTCGGTTTGACTCTTTTTTTAATAATTCCAAGGTTCAGAAAAAGAAACAAAAGAAATACTAAACGGACTCCAAAAATCCCGAAATAAATTTTCCCCGTCCCCTAAAAATAAGCCGGACGAGGTGAACATTTATTTGGGCCCTAAATGCAATTTTGAAAAACGCATATTTTTCCTAATTCGAATAAAATAGCGATAAAACTCCGAATAAAAATCTTATTTGATTTTAATATTAAATCTCTGATATTTCTTTATTTTGAGGAAGTCATTTTATCCTCTCTCTTTTATTTAATAAAGGAAATATTTCAGAGAAAAAATAATTAAAATCAAACGATCCTCTTTTCAAAAATTCGAGAAGATCTCGAATATGAAAATAATGAAATCCCCAACTCTCTCCGTTGGTCCTTGAGTTGCGTAGAATTTCTAGGATCGAACCAAAATGCAATAAAATATGATATGCAATGATGATCTAATGTATAACATTCCAAATTGAAAATTTGGGATGTTACAGACTGTGTGGGATGTGCATACGAACGGAAACGTTTAGCGGGGACTGACTGTGTGGGATGTACTTGCGACCGGAAACAATTTCGCCATATAATTATATTTTTTAGCTCTATTGTACGTATTTCCGTATTTGAGTGCTCGCCGGTCGCACACGACCTCATTTTGCCGAACGTGTGTGCCAGGAGGGCATATCCCCGACGGTTTCTGGGTCGTGTGGGAAGGACCCCCCTTATCGCCCACACTCACTTGGCGACGGTTCCAAATGACGTCACGGAAAGGGGTAAAAAACCGTTTGTTTAGGACCGAAGCGCACCAGTGGGTAGTCTACTAGAAATTTTGATCGGTGGAAGACTCCATGATATCTGCTCCAGCTTCATCTTCAGAATCATCATCGCTATCGGGGTCGGAGTCGGTGTCGTCGATGATGATGTAATCTTCGGGGTGGTTGTCCTCCTCCGGTGCGGGATCTCCCATGAATATTCCTAGCTTCTTCTTCAGGTCTTCATTCTTCTCCAGTAGTACTGCAATTTTCTCTTCATATCCGTCACGTGTAGACTTGAGTTCCTCTTCAAGATCCATGTTCCTGGTCATCACTTTCTTCATGTCTATCACGTTGGCGCACATTTGGTTCTCCTGACGATGAATGTGTTGGTTTAACTCCTGGATGAAGGCTGCAATGGATTTATCCCTCCTAGTGCAAATCATCTCCCATTGCTCATCTCGGCGTCCACATATCTTGTAGATGGTGTCCTTAATATCCTTGTGGTATACCTCGCTGATGCGTCCCATGGCAATGTGGGCTGCCATGCTCTTTCCTAGACTCCAGGTTCGTGCATCAAAGGAAAACTCTATGGGCTTAGTAACTGGCGTGAATGTCCATCCTGGAACATGAACTCAAATCATCCAACGCTCCTCTTCAGGTAGAGTGGCGGTGTAGGTTCCGGTGAAGCTTGGTATTCTGATGTTCAGGTATCAAGTGGCTTCCTTCAAGTCTCGTCCAAAAGGGGTGTCTTCATCCGGTTGAGCAAACTTGTTCCTTGGGTCCGCCATCTATAGAGTAGGAAAGGGAGAAGAGTCAGAAATGAGTAGAGAAGAGTGTCCTATGGCTTATCTTAGTGTTCGCTTCCTACAGTCAGCGTGTGCTCCGATACCATCTTGTAGCAATCCGACCTCAGACGGTAAAATCTCTGTGCATAAGTTCCATCCCTGGATCAGTAATGCTGACACACACAGTACTCGAGGATTTATAACAGAGTGCAATCACACACTTATTACACCGGATAACTCAAAGAGAGTACTTATTACAATAATATGGCTGAAGGACATCTAAATAAGATAGTTGCGGAACCTTTGAAGGCAAATGAGTCCATCAACTCCAACGGCATAGCTGAGTGCACGACAACGACCTAGCGCACCTTACTCTTCGTCTGAAAACTCTGCAACATAATACGTTGTATCCTGTGTAGGTCAGCACATGGAATATGCTGGCAAGATAACACTATAGAGCAATGAACAAGTAACAGCTATAACTATATGCATATATGGCTGGTGGAGGCTGTATGGTTATCATTTTGCGTAAAGCTAGTTTTTCCCTACTTCAAAGGAATACATTTTACTTAACTACAAAGTTTGTTGAAAACATTGAGAATGGTAACCCCATCTCAATCCCAAATTAAAAGTTAACAACCCGACAAAATTAATTAAGTAAGTGATGAGATCAACATAATAATTCAAGCACAGGATAGTCATGATGACCATAACCGGGGACACGGCTAATCATGATTAGTTTGTACACTCTGCAGAGGTTTGCGACCTTTTCCCCACAAGACTCGATCTCCTCCGTTGAATTTCTCGCACTACATGATGTTTGAGAAACGGATGACCGAGACACAGTCTTTCAGAAGCGTTAGCTCGTTATGACGGGTAGACAGTACCACCTAGATCCCCTACATCTGCTAGTCTACCACTGTAAGAGGTCACACAACATACTCAACTATGCCAGAGCCCATAATGGCTTGTGGCTGCACACGGAAGGTTCCAGCATGAATAACATAATGATCCCTTTGAGCCTGGGTGGCAAACCATAGGAAAAATCACATCGATACCCCGGGATTCTCCTTGGACAACACTGGATTCCCCAGGTGCCCACAAACCAATCCACCCAGATGTGTATTAAAGTAGCCACCTTAAGTTAAACCTTAGTTAACAATAATATCTCACATCTTTCATGAGTTCTCTCAAACCAAACCACGTCTACGAGCATAGCATAGCAGTATATAAGCATAGGTAGAAGTACCTAGGGTTTGATATAAGACAATAGGTGTTACCTCATAAACTACTACCCAAAACCCACATCTTATCAATCCTAATCATGCAATGTTTGAGGGTTGAAACTAATGCATAAAAACTGGGTAATAAAGGGATATGATCAAAGTGTTACTTGTCTTGCTGACAATTCGAAAACCCTAGTGACTCGTAGTAGCACGCTTAGCACTTCGGAAACTCTATCGTTAACAAACAATAGCATACATAAGCACTCAAGCATAAGATGCAAAGGTAAAACTCAAAAGAAAAAATTCAAACTGAAAGTTCAACTGAAGAGCTTCAATTTGCAAAAAGAATCAATCGAATCGGAGCTACCGAACTCAAACAACGATAAAAAAAAGTTCAAAATCAAATCTGCTTGAAACCAAATTTTTAATTTGTCAAAACCATGTTCAAGTTGATTAAATGGAAAGAGGGGAACAAGACGAAGATCTTGGCGTTGGTTTCACTCGATTTGGACAAACGAGTAAAAAGTAGCGAGGGTTTGAAGATCAGGGACTTATCTGTAAGAAAAGTATTCGAGGATAGGTCCCTGGCAGAAAATAAAATAAAAAGAAAAGAATAACCTAACGAACGAATGTGCGCTAACAGGAACTAACGAACGAAGATCGTTCGTTAAAACGATCTAACCGATGAACGTTCGCTAATTAACCTAATAAATAAAAAAACGATCTAATCTAAACCAAAAAAGCGAAAGTGAAACCGAAGAAAACCGAACGGTTTTTACCGGTCAACCGTAGAAAACCGGCGGTGAGGTCAACGGCGAGATCCGGCGTGGCTCCGGCGGCTTCGGCGAGGCGAGACGACGTCGGCGGCGAGCGGCGGCGGCGGCAGGGCTGGCGGCGTCGGGTGGTGGGGAGGAGGCGGCAGGGGGGGTACGGCTTGTAAAGATGGGGGCGACTCGGCTTGGGGAGGGGGTCGCCGGGAGGAGGAGTCCTCCCCGGACTCGGAGGCGGGCGCATGCGTCGGCCGGACTACGCGTGGAGTCGGTCGGGGCGAGGCAGTGGGCTGCGGCGACGGCCGGGAGGAGAAGTTTTTTTTTAAATCCTAATAAAATATAGAAAAATTCTAAAAATACCAGAAACAATTTTCACGGTCCAAACCTAAAATTTAGGACTAAGTGAACATTTTTCTGGCCTAATGCAATTTTCAAAAATGCATATTTTTCTAATTCGAATAAAATAGCCAATAAAATACAAATAAAATAATAATTTGATTTTAACATTTCTTCTCCAATATTTCTCTTCAGTTGAAGAAGTCATTTTATCTTCTCTCATTTGTTTTTTTGTTATTTGAAATAATTGGAGAGAGAAATATTAAAATCAAATTGATCCTCTTTTCAAATTTGAAAAAATTCAAATAGGAAAATTTGTGAAATCTCCAACTCTCTCCTTGGGTCCTTGAGTTGCTTAAGATTTCTAGGATCACAACCAAAATGCAAATAAAAAATGATATGCATATGATGACCTATGTATAACATCCAAATTGAAAATTGGGATGTAACAAAGATACAATAAGGCTTATGTGTGACAGAGAGTATCATATCACGGTGTTTGGATGCACCTGCGAAGTTTGCACCACATCTCGATGTGAGAAAGGGCAATGCACGGTACAGTAGAGACTAGCAAATTGCGGAAAGGTAAGAGTGTGTATAATCCATGGACTCACATTAGTCATAAAGAACTCATATACTTATTGCAAAAGTTTATTAGCCCTCGAAGCAAAGTACTAGTATGCATGCCCCTAGGGGGATAGATTGGTAGGAAAAGACCATCACTCATCCCTGACCGCCACTCATAAGGAAGACAATCAATAATAATCATGCTCCAACTTCATAGCATAACGAGAGACTATACGTGCACGCTTCGGGAATCACAAACCTTAACACCAATATTCTTACTAACCACAACCGTTTACTAGTACCTCCCACATATTATCATCTCTATATCGCAAAAATATTGCAAGGAATCAAAAATATCATATTCAGTGATCCATAAGTTTTATGTAGGATTTTATGACTAACCATGCAATTGACCAATTCCTGTTGACTCTCTAAATAGATATAAGTGAAGCAAGAGAGTTTAATTCTTTCTACAAAAGACCATGCTCTAATAAATATAAGTGAAGCAAAATAGCATTCGTCAAATAACGGTTTTCTATGTGAAGAGAAACAGGCAATCCAAACTTCAAATGATATAAGTGAAGCACATGAAGCATTCTATAAAGCCACACTCAAAAGATATAAGTGAAGTGCAATCAGCATTCTATAAATCAACCATGGACTATCTCATACCAGCATGGTGCATAAAAGAAAAGTGAAAAATAAACACAAAAGACGCTCCAAGATTCACACATATCACATGAACGAAACGAGAACGAAAACATACTGATACTTGTTGAAGAAAGATGGGATGCCTTCGGGGGCATCCCCAAGCTTAGACGCTTGAGTCTTCTAGAATATTTATTTCGGGTGCCTTGGGCATCCCCAAGCTTGAGCTCTTGCCTCTCCTCCTTCTCCTCATATCGAGACCTCCTCGATCTTTGATCACTTCATCCACACGAAACTCAACAGAAAGCTCGGTAATATCTGTTAGTATAATAAAGAAAATCACTACTATAAGTACTGTTTTAAACCAATTCATATTTTGTTTTTGCATTTTAGCTACTGTAATATAACGTTTCATGGCTTATTCCACTGATAGAATCAATAGTTTCATCAAAACAAGCAAAACAATGCATCAAAAACAGAATCTATCTTAAATAGGACAGTCTGTAATTTGAACATTCACCATACTTCTGGTACTCCAACAATTCCGAAAAAACTATGAAAAATAAAACAAAATTCATAGCAAGACAGTGCAAAAAGTTTCAGAAGCTTTCGACGTTCCAGTAAAAAAATGTAAAATCGCGCGCTACAACCAAAGTTTCTGTTTTTGTACCGCACATACCAACAAGCAATCTACTCATCCTAAAGGCAAATCTTGGCACATTATTTTTATAATACAATGGACTTGTACAAGGGGATAATTATTTTTGTTGAAAATTTTCTGCAATTCAAGATTCACAATGTTTCCATGGGCATCAACAAAGTTCAAGGCATGCTCCCGCTTCCACGGTGCTCGTCTATCTCACTTTCACTTTTCTTTTTGTGAAGTTTTAAGTTAACCTCTATATTTTTTTTAGTTTTTAAACTTTATAAAAGCACTCAACATAAATAAGTGACTCCCTAAAACTTCCGGGTTGTCTCCCTGGCAGCGCTTTCTTTAAAGCCATTAAGCTAGGCATAAAGTGCTCAAGTAATGAATCCACCCGGATCCCAAGGTATATCAAAGCCAATTTTAATTAACAATGATTTGGCAATTAGTAGTGAGCACAAAGCAACATATATCATGTAATTACAAAGTCTAAATCTCTTCCTATACATTGTCATGTCATAAAATAAGAATTCATGCACATCAAGTAAAGGCCAATACATAGCATAAGAAGTTTCTTACAATTTTATCGTGTTGGAAACATAGAGAGGTGTAGATATAGTTCCTCTCTCATAATAATTGCAAGTAGGAGTATCAAGCACATGCATATTATACTCATCAAAATCATCATGTGTAGTGGTAAAAGGCAACCCATCAATGTAATCCTTAATAAGTGAAGACTTCTCCAATATAGTGTAGTTTGGAGAATTCAAAAAGATAATAGGACTATCATGTGTAGGTGCAATAGCAACAATGTCATTCTTAACATAAGGAACTATAGCAAGTTCATCTCCATAAGCATAATTTAAATTGGCATCATGGCCACAAGCATAGCAAGCATCATCAAAAAGGGATATTTCAAAAGAATCAACGAGATCATATCAATTATCACAGCATTCATCCTTCGCTAAGCATGAAGGGAAATTAAACAATGTATGAGTTGGAGTGTTACTCTCATTAGAAGGTGGGCACGGGTAGCTAATCCGCTGTTCCTCCTTTTCTTATTCGCTCTCCTCATCATCGTTTTCATCTAATGAGCTCAAAGTTTCATCAATTTCTTCTTCCATAGACTCCTGCAAAATATCAATCTCTTCTCGGACAGCAGAGATTTTCTCAATAAATTCATCAATATTGGAATAATATTTAAATTATCATAGCAATATTTAAGGATGGCAAAATTTCCAGGTCTATAAACATCATCATCAAAAGCTTCATCTATACCTACTAATAAAGCAAGGTGTGTTTCTCCAATTTTTTCATCCGTTCACCATCAAAAAGTTTTTTCTATTCGAGGTGGTACTAAATTTTTGTCCGTTATCTATTAGAAAAGGAAAACGCGTGAATTTCGTACATGGGCCGCCAGCAGTGTGGCCCAGCAAAGCCATCCCATTTATTTTCGTGCCCACGCAGGTAGCAAAACTCTATTTATTGCAGTGAGCATCAAATAGACGCGAATTCGCACATGGCCACCAAGCTGGGCTGACCCGTTTTGTTTTTCTTTGTTCTGAGTTATCTTTCTATTTTTCATTTTCTATTTCTTTTTCTTTTCTTTCCTCTTTTGCCTGTTTTCCTTTAAATTTTATTTTTCTTTCTCCCTTTTTCATATATTATTTTTTTCAAAAAAGTTCACAATATCAGAAAAAATCAATTTAAAAAAATGTTAATTTTGAAATATATTCCATTGAAAAATGTTCAAAACATTAAATCTTTGTTCCCATTCCAAAATAGTCGCAAATTCGCATAGCGCGCCCAAGTTGGATTGAACCATTTTCTTCTTTTTGTTCTGTCTTATGTTTCTATTTTTCTTTTTTTGTTTCTTTCTCTGTTTCTTTTGTCTTTTTTCCTTTCAAATTTATTTTTTCTTTCTCCCTTTTTTAGTAAATTCATTTTCTTAAAGTTCATAATATCAGAAAAAAAATCATATTTTTAAAAATGCCTAAAATTTTAAAATATATTACGCTTTGCAAAACGCTCGTAACATTATATCGTTGTTCTCCTTCCAATATTGGTTCAGATTTAAAAAATCCATTTTTTCTTTATGTTTTCCAAAGTTATTTGAGATTTTCTAGAACAGTATCATTTTAAAAATATTCCAAATATGAAAAATATTCATGTTTTAGTGAAATGTTCGCAAATTCAGAATAATGTCCGAGTTTAAAGAAACACATCTTTAAAAATTGTTCTGAGTGTTCAAAATGTGTTTCATTTTTCAAAACAATCACAAATTCAAAATATATTCATGTTATTATAGAAGGTTCATGTTTTGAAATAAAATTGTGAATTTTGAACATTTTAAATTTTGTTGTGTATTTCTGAAAAAATGTAAAGAATGACAAAAAAATGTTAGGGATTTTCAAAATTATTCATGTTTCCAAGAATATTCAGCAATTTGTATATTTTATAAAGTAATTTTTTTTACCAATCTGGCATTGGAGTATAATCTTAAATCTTTGAGTTGGCCATTGGTTGGAAGGACTCGTGTCTTCGAGTGGCTAGCAGCACGTACTCGGGTCAACTCATCATTTTTGGGATTTTTTCGCACCTTACAAACACAGGTTGTCTTGGAGCCTACTAGTGTGTTGGCCCATACACGAACTGATGTGCGTCCCATGCGCTATTTTACGCAACTAGCTTCATATAGTAGCCCCCGCGCAGTTGGCCCAAGAAAAAAATTGCTTCATTGCACAGGCAATATTGGGCCTTAGCCGCACTCCCCTACCGGGTCGTCCGAGGGAGAAATTTTTTTCTTGGGCCAATAAAAGAGAGTATGTTGGTTTGGCTCGAATAAAAAAATTGCGGGCACGTTAGTGCTAAAATAATAAAAAAGATAAACCCTAATAAAGAAGGGACAATGATGTCTGGTTATGCGCTAAATATGCTAATGAAACAGGATTTATGCGCTACAATTAGTAATCCATCCGGTTACGCAAATCGTAAAAGAGAGTGGTCAAAACAATCATGCCCTGAAGGTTACCGCATAGCTACCAAATGAGGAGGCAGACACAACCCCGAGACAGAGGCGGACCCAGAGGAAAAAAAGGCACGAGCTGGATGGTTGTCGCCACGCCAACTAACCCCACCAATATCAAGATCTCACGGGATAAACATGACCCGCGAGAAGACCAGAACTCCTCTCTATCACACCGCTATGGAGATCGTTTTTGGTGGACAAATCAATTATCTCTCCTGTTACTTCTCGCAAAGAAATAGCTCTGCCGTTGCAACGCACGGGCATATGTGCTAGTACTTTAAAAACAAAGATTCAATTTCATAAGCACCCTTAAAAGCAACAAATTATTCTATTTTTTCCAAATCATAATAATCATATATACCATTAGCATAAGAAGCCAAGGTTTCATTATCATTAAATTTGAATGAAAAGGGAAGGTGTGGAGACTTCATCCTAGAGCAACAAGTATAATCATATCTCAAGCATAGCTCCCGAGCATACCAATGCAACATATGAATTTGATCCCATAACAATTTCCCTTTATGAGTCAGGTGATAATCTCTAAAGTATTCACCTTAATCAAACGTTACTCCCATTATATAGTTGAATGGGGTTTTCTCAGGATTATCAAAGTAGTGCATAATATTCTTCACATAACGAGCACTGAGGGTTTTAGGAGGTTCCCCATCTCCATGAGTAGCAAGTACCACTAATTTTTTGGTGTTTCGTGTTCCATATCCATAACTAAAGATAGAGAACAACTTAGAACAGGAAATAAAAACTACTTAGTGATAAAGTAAACAAGCACACACGAGAATATTCACCCCACGTTATTGCACCCCGGCAACGACGCCAGAAAAAGGTCTTGATAACCCACAAGTATAGGGGATCATTTGTAGCCTTCTTCGATAAATAAGAGTATCGAGCCGAGGAGCTAAAGGCAGAACAAATATTCCCTCAAGTTCTATCGACCACCGATACAACTCTACGCACACTTGACGTTTGCTTTACCGGAAACAAGTATGAAACTACTTTGCAAGAATAAAACTATGAGTACTTTGCGAGAATAAAACTACAAATAAATTGCAAGGTAATAAAAGGGGATAGCCTTTGTCAACAAGAAAGTCATTTGTCCCTAGGAAATCGATAACTAGTACCTGTAATCATTCTTGCAATTTTAGACGAGGGGGAGGCATGAGCTAACATACTTTCTCTACTTGGATCATATGCACTTATGATTGGACCACTAGCAAGCAACCGCAACTACTAAAGATCATTCAGGTCATGAAACCCAACCATAGCATTAAGAATCAAGTCCTGTTTATCCCATACGCAACAATCCGCCTACCTCGGGTTTAAGCTTCTGTCACTCTCGCAACCCACCATAAGCGAATCATGAACGTATTGAAACACCCTACAGCGGGGACCCCTCACGTTTGCGCGAGATGGAGGGCATCGTAGGACAGCGCCCTAAATAAAATATACAATCATACCAACCAAGATCACGATTAACCCACATGACAAAACAGATCTACTCAAACATCATAGGATAACCATAGATCATTGGGAAATAATATATGGAGTTGAGCACCATGTTTAAGTAGAGATTACAGCGGGGAGAAGGGGTGTTACGCCGCTGCATAGAGGGGGAGAAAGTTGGTCTTGACGGTAGCAAGATTGTTGATGTAGATCGTCGTCATGATCCTTGCCCAGGTGGCACTCCGACGCCACTGGAGAGAAGGGGAGAGAGCCCCCTCCTTCTTCTTCTTCCTTGGCCTCCCCCTAGATGGGAGGAGAGTCCCCCCTCTGGTCCATGGCCTCCATGGCGGTGGAGGGGCGGGAGCCCCTCCGAGATTGGATCTCTCTCTTTGTTCTCTTCTGTTTCGCTTTTCAAGATCTGGCCGAAAACCGTTTCTTATATTCTGGGTGATCTGTAACTCCGATTGCGCTGAGATTTTAACACGATTTTTTTCCAGATATAAGCTTCCTTGAGCCAGAAGTAGAGCTCCAGCCGACGTTAGAGGAGGGCACAACCCACCACCACGCACTAGGGGCCTCTGGCGTGCCCTGGTGTCTTGTGGGCTATGTGGGCCTCCTTTTGCGGTGATTCCAACTCCCAAAAATCACATATATTCCAAAATAATTCTCTGTAAAATTTTATTGCATTTGGACTTCATTTAATATGGCTTTTCTATGATACAAAAAACATGCAAAAAAATAGGAATTGGCATTGGGCACTAGAGCAATAGGTTAGTCCAATAAATCATATAAAAAGTTGCCAAAAGCATGTGAAAGTTGTATAATATTGGCATGAAACAGTCGCAAAATTTAGATACGACGAAGACGTATCACTCTGCCACCACCACCTCCTCCTCCTCTTCCACCTGAGCATCACACAGATCAAGATGGTGATCTACTTCTTCCACACATAGTGAGTAACATTGAAGTTTACAGCTTCACCATGATGAGCCCACCTAGCATATGTGACCGACATCCCATACAAGTGTAGATGATTTTGCATAGTTGACTGGGGTCATGTAACTGAATCCATATAACTGCTACACGGGCAGAGGACATCTGATTTTGGACCACCGTACTCAGCTCTGATAAAGTTCATGACGTTTTCAACCCCCTCGACATATGCGGCGAAGAATCTTCGAGCAGAAGTTATCCAAGTCCTGTCCATCTGTTAGAGATACAAATTAGTTCTTCTACTAGATATTACGGGAAAACATATATGCTTTTTTATGAAGTCTAGAAAAAAATACCTAGGTCCATGTCTAAAGCTATGGCAAGATATTTGGACAAGCAAATCTAAGTAACAAAATATATGTAAAGCTAATTCAGCAAATAGATTTGAGTGCTAAATTAGGGCAGGCTGTTTCAACAGTCAATGAGGCCGAGCACACATCCATCAAAGGCCATCTCAGCAACAAAGATCAAGTATAAAACGGTGTAGAGCTATTTCACCCAACAAATTGGCTACTGGACCATGGCAATCTACGTCACAATAAATATATGGCAGGATATTTTAGCAACTAATCGGGCGTGGCATGCCATCTCAGCTAAGAATATTGAGTGCAGAACAGGGCAAGCAGGCTTCTTAAGCAGAGCATATTGACTGTAAACTACTCCGGCAAACAGTGAGATTAACAGCGTCTATCAGCTAACATTCAGCGCTACTCCGACATGCGCGGGGCCTCAGTCTAGAATGCGCGTACCGGGGGAGAAGCTGACCGCCTTGCATCTCCACAAGAACGATGCCAGTAGTGGTGTAACGCCCTCGATGCGGCTATATCTCCCACGTGTCGAAGCACGACTTAGAGGCATAACCGCATTGAAAGCAATGTCGCAAGTGAGGTAATCTTCACACAACCCATGTAATACATAAGGGAAAAAGAGATACATAGTTGGCTTACAATCGCCACTTCACACAATACATGAGTAAAGCATTACATCATACAGATACAATCAAGGTCCGACTACGGAACCAAAATAAAAGAAGACTACCCCAAATGCTACACAGATCCCGATCGTCCCAACTGGCTCCACTCTCGATCAACTCAAACGTAACAACATAAAGAACAAGATCTTCATCGAGCTCCTCCTTGAGCTCGGATGCGCCACCGCACGGTTTCATCGGCACCGCAAACTGGTTTTGGAAGTATCTGTGAGTTACGGGACTCAGCAATCTCACACCCGCGAGATCAAGACTATTTAAGCTTAAAGGTAGGACAGGGTAGTGAGGTGGAGCTGCAGCAGCGACTAGCATATCTGGTGGCTACAATCGCAAAAGAGAGCGAGAAGAGAAAGCAAGGCACGGTCGAACAACTATGATCAAGAAGTGATCCCGAAACTACTTACGCCAAACATAACTCCAACACCGTGTTCACTTCCGGTCTCCGCCGAGAAGAGACCATCACGGTCACACACGCGTTGGTGTATTTTAATTAAGATCAACTTCGGTTTTCTACAACCGACATTAACAAATTCCCATCTGCCTCATAACCGCGGGCACGGCTTTGAAAGATAATACCTGCAGGGTGTCCCAACTTAGCCCATTATAAGCTCTCACGGTCAACGAAGGATATTCCTTCTACCGAAGACCCGATCAGTCTCGAATCCCGGACTACAAGACATTTCGACAAAGAATAAAACAAGACCAGCAAGACCACCCACAGCCGACAAATCCCGATAGGAGCTGCACATATCTCGCTCGTGGCACAACGGATAAGCTAAGCGCATGTGTACCGACGTAATCCAAGCTGCCAAGGAATGGTCCCAAGACGGTGCTCTAGTTTGGACCAACACTCAGAGGAGCACCGCCCGGGGTTAAAATAAAGATGACCCTTGAGTCTGCAGAACCCAAGGGAAAAAGGCTTAGGTGGCAAATGGTAAAACCAATGTTGGGCCTTCTTTGGAGGAGTCGATTCAAAGCGAACTATCAAGGGGTCCCATAAATCACCCAACCGTAAGGAACGCAAAATCCGGGAACATAACACCGCATGACGGAAACTAGGGCGGCAAGAGTGGAACAAAACACCAGGCATAAGGCCGAGCCTTCCACCCTTTACCAAGTATATAGATGCATTAATTAAATAAGATATATTGTGATATCCCAACAAGTAAACATGTTCCAAAAAGGAACAACATCTCCATGTTCCAACAAGGAACAAACTTCATCTTCACCTGCAACTAACAACGCTATAAGAGGGGCTAAGCAAAGCGGTAACATAGCCAAACAACGGTTTGCTAGGAAAGGATGGTTAGGGGCTTGACATGGCAACATAGGAGGCATGATAAGCAAGTGATAGGCATCGTAGCATAGGCATAGCAAAAGAGCGAGCATCTAGCAAGCAAAGATAGAAGTGATTTCGAGGGTATGGTCATCTTGCCTGAAATCCCGCAAGGAAGAAGAACGAGTCCATGAAAAAGACAAACGGACGTAGTCGAACGAATCCTCACAACTCCGGAACGAAACCGAAGCTAACGAGAGAAGCAACCCGGAAACAAACAAACAACATAGTAAACAACCATCACATAAACATGTCATGATGCACAAACAAGTATGATGCATGTCCGGTTTAATGATTCATGGCATGGCAATATGCACAAACAAAACCACAAATTAAGTGGAGCTCAATATGCAACGAGTTGCATATTGACGAAACACCACATCAATTATTTAGTTCACTCCCGATTAGGTACTCAACAAAATTAAATGTTATTAAACATGGCAAGAGGGTGAAGCATATGAAACTAACTATTTAGGCAAGATTAAATGAGGCCGGAAACAACAACAACAATTCCGGAAAAATCCTCATATGCATATTTCGAATTTGCTACTGTTCTGCCCTAAACACAATTTTAATGTCGTTAAACATGCCAAAAAAGTACACCATGTTAAACTAGGCATTTTTCTACCCCATTTACATATATAATTTATTTAAATCCGAGCTACGGTTATTTAGTTATGAAATAAATCATTTTAGCATGGCATTTAAGCAAATTAATGCAAACAACAATTATATGCATTTAAAAGTTGTTATCATGATGCGGATGACATGTGCAAGTTTTATGCAATTTTATGAAAATGTTGACAAGAGCATGTTATGAAGCATTTGTCGTCGTGGCGGAAACGAAAAAGGGTGCCACGGCGGCGAATCCGAAAATGATGCCACGGCAACATATCGGTTCCGGTAGCTCATGGAGATATCAGTGCAAAAGAAAGTGTGACGGAAGCGAGTTGAGCAAGATGGTGGAGTGTTCCCGGTTACCGGGTTCCCACGAGACGATGGCATGGCAACGAGGAGGAACAAGCGAGCGACAAATTTCGGACACGGTGCAAACGGGCATCTCATACAACATACAAGCATTCGGTCCACGGCGGTCGTCTCGGGTTATACCTTCGAAGCGTGCGTTTCGGAGCGGGAACGCGTTTCGTAGAGGGAAGTAGTCGTTCTCGCGATGATCGTTGAGGGAAGTAGTCGTACACGGCGTAGTGGAAGTCGTTGTTCACGTGGCGACGGTAGTTGTACACGTTTTTGCAGATGTTCATGTCGACGGTAGTGGTACACGCGACGTTGTTGGACTTGACGGATCCGAGGACTCCGGGCGTCGAGGTACTTGGCAAAAACCACGAAGAGGGTACTTGACGGGCCCGGTCTTGGCGATTCAGGTTTCCGTAGTGTCCTGGTACTTGACGCTTGGGATTGATTTCAGGGTTGCATGCGTCCACGGCAAAACTTCGCAGACACAAGGAGGCAGCGACTTGGCGCGGTTCCGGTGGTCGAACAAGGCAGGGGCAGCTCGGTTCCGCGCGGGGTGGCCCTCCTGGTGGTCGCCGACGGCGGCGGGTGGCGATGGGTCACCGGGCGAAGCGGTTGCAGACGGGTCACAGCGGAGATGTCCAGGAGGTTGAGGCCGAATCGGGAGGAGGAGGCACGGCGCCGACGCCTCTGTGGCGGCCATGGCTGCACGAGCTCGCGGACGGAGCTGCAGGCGCGAGCAGCCGAAGGAGGGCGTCGGCGCGGGAGGAGAAACAGGGCGCGGGAGCTCGAGGAACGACGCGACGGGGCAAAGGAGGTCGGTGGCGAGGTTAACCGGGAGCAGGGGCAGGCGAGGCGAGCGGCACGAGGGCCCTGCTCCTCTGCGTGTGGCGGCGCGAGAGGCCAGGCGCGGCGTCAGGTAGACGAAGAGGCGGGGACGAGGGCCGATGAGGGCGCGCGACGGAGCTCGAGCAGGAGGTGATGCGGGTCGTCCTCCTCGCCCTAGACAAGGCAAGGCAGGGGAGGTCTTGGCGCAGGGCTCCGGCGACGCAGGGCACCACGGCGGGCCTGAGCGACAGCGAGGGGCGGCGGGATCGAGAGGCATGGGGGGAGGAAGGGGCGCGAGGGAGGAGATCGAAGGGAGAGATGGGGATCGAGGGAGAGATGCGGGTGTGCGGCGCTGGAGGGAGGACGAGGGAGAGATCGAGTGGAGGGGTCGGGCTAGGGTTAGGAGGGGCTTTAGTTGGGCTGGCTGGAACGGGCCGGTCTGGTTGGTCAGGCCCAAGAGGCCAGCTGGGCTGGCTGGTCTGCTTCTCTCCCTCTACTCTTTTATTTTCCAAAACATAAAATACCAAAGAGGAAAAGAAGAGGAAAGGAAGTGTTTGGGATAGCATTTACGCATGGGGGTTAATTTTCCCGGACTCGCAAAATATGCTCGTTCCAAGAAAAATAAAAAGGCCATAATTGAAAGATTTAAATTCAAACTCATTTGATTTAAATTCAAATGGTTTGAATAAGAAGTGAGGGTTGGGAAGGTCCAAAAATGTTCGGATTTTTGGTGGAGCTCCGGAAAATGATGAAATAATTTATGGGCAAGGTTGGAGACCAAGAATTAAGATAACAAAGGCATTGGAAATTATTTGCAAGTGGGTTATGGGTAATTCCAAATAAATGGAATAATTTATAATATCTCCCTAAATATCGGGAGGGTATGTTATAAAGAGAAGTCACCCTTCCCTCGATTTAAATGGACCGAAGATCCATACGATTTATTTAGTTGAGTTTTAAAAATTAATGATATGATGGCATGATGAGATGATGCAATGCAAGAGGTGACATGATGAATGCACAAACAAAACAAATCACACGACAAAACTCGGAAACCCTGGAAGGCAACTGAAGCTCCGGTCTTGGGGCGTCACAACACTCCACCACTACGAGAGGATCTCGTCCCGAGATCTAGGATGGCACCGGATAGAAAAATGAAAGAAGAAAGAGGTAAAACTAAGTTGCTTCTTTGACGAACGAGTGAAACCACGAACCTTGAGAGGTTGAGCAAATGAAAGAAAGAACACAAGAGAGATGAACGAGATTGCAAACAATCCGTTAGAAAAGAGGAACAAGGAATATTACGAGAACTTGAAGGTTGCAAAGACATGAATCAAGAGTTTAAAGGACAAGATAGAATTCGAAACCACTCCGGTTAAAACAAGATGAGCGAGGAAGAATTCGGGCAGCGCTCCGGTTTGAACATGGAAGGAATTAGAATCATGAAGTTGAAAAGATGGGATGATACTTGATGAAATCAACAACACACTGCCTCCGGAACTATTGAAAGAATGGCACAAGGGGTAAGAAAGATTTCAGACAACACTCCGGTTGAGAAGGGAGGCAAAACTTGATATATGAAAGAACTTGAATGGAGGACACGACACTCCGGTTAAATGGATAAGCAAGGAAAATAACATGATCTCCAAAACGAGATGATGGGTCGAAGAAAACATCACAATGCCTTCGGGACAAATGAAAGAGTGGAATGGAATGGACGAAGGGAAACAAGATCTTGAAAGAGCACGCTTACAAGAAATGTTAGAACGGAGTTGTTGGATTATCAACAACGAAAGGAACAAGCTTGTAGTGGGCTTATGGAACACATCTCAAAATTATGAGGTGACAACTCGCCACTAGTGGAAACAGTTGATTGGATTAAGATCAACAAGAAGATGAAAACTTATTTCACCGGGAGGACAAATGAAGAACTTGGGTCATTTATAAGCACCATAATAACAACATTCTTTAGGGAAGGCTTTAGGTGAAATATGACCCAAGATAACTCCAACGAAGAGATTGATGGTTGAAAAGATCTCTTGAACAAAGATAAAATGATGGATTTAAATATGTCACTCTTGAAAATCTGTGAATCATGAAACGCGAAGGAAAATTATCAACAATGACATAACACCATCTCAAAAGATAAGGTAGAGAGAATTGCCCTTTGGAATGCAAGATGAAGAATACTTGAGCTCCTCAAAACAAAACATGTGTTGAACACCATGCTTATTTTAGAGTATAGCTTGGCGGATCTTAACTCCGAGAGAAAAAAATCTTGAAGAACAAATGAAGAACGAAAAGAATCCTTGACGAACCATCATGTAGAGCCTCCATGAAGAACTCCGGTAAGAAAAGGATGATAAAAGAAAGAGAAGTTGAAAACACAAGGTGAAGCCTTGCAGTGCTAAGATGAAGCTTTGAAATGATATAACCGAGAAAAACTTTGAACTCCGGAAAGAAAGATGACTAAATGAAATAAAGAATTTTGATGAACCTCCAAAATAAGGAATTGAATTTACTCGATGGAACAAGAATAAGAATTACATTATGTTGATCCTTCACCAATTAAATTGATGACAAGCAAATGGATTAGGCATACTACTTATTCTCATAGAAAGGATTAAGATAGATATGGCGCAAACTTGAGAAGGTCTTCAACGAACCACCGGTAGAATTGGAAAGAACGAATGAGTCTATATGATAACGAAGGAAGAGAACTCTTGAACGAACCACCGTAAGAATTGAAAATGAAAGTAGCAAAGGCACAATTCACTAGGAAGAATTGGAAAACGAATGAAGATATTTGAGGGGATTTAGATACAAGTGAACGAATAGATGACGAGCTGATTGGAGAATACTTGAATGATGCACCGGTAAGATTTGGAGAACGATAGCTACACGCTGAGAATGAGGAATTGTGACATGATGGCCAACGGAGGAAAGAAATGGGAACAACTCATGAAATGCTCCGGATGGGTGAAAAGAATTCTCACAATCTAAAACAATTATGAGAGGATGGCATCAAACTAGAACAATGAATCTTGAAGAGAATGGAGCAAGATTTAAGAGAAACTCGTCTTCGGTCTTCAAAATTCGAGAATGACGACGAGAAACACCACCATGAATTGTTGAGGCACTACGGAATGAAAATTAGAAAGGTTGAACCAACAATGAAAAGAATTTGAAATATCTTGGAGAAAGACATTTGACTGATGATAAATCATACTTACGTCAAACTTTGCAATGAATTTGGGAATAGCGCCGAGAAAATTAGAAGAGTCAGGTAAGATCCTGGGAAAAGACCTGTGGGTTAGGGCCCACTCAAAAGAAAACACACTTGAACAATTGCTTGAAAGGAGAGATTGCACAGGTTGAATTAAATGGCTTGAATGAGATAACAATCTCGAAATAACTTGAACGGATTAAGAATGGAAACATGAATCTTCTGAGATATCTTCATCACTCCCAACCAAATGAATAGTGAGAAGTGAATGATTAGGAGATACACCGGCATGAGAAAGCATTGTGAAAAGAGGAAAAGGGATAAGATCAACACCAAAATCTTGAATTGAGTCCACCGGAGAAGAAAATTAGAATGGAACAAAGATAAGGTTGAAACTTCCTTATCGTCTTCATGAGAAATCACCGGATAAAACATTAAAGGGAAAGAATGAAGAAACTTCACTCAATAAAATGGATACTTGATTAAGATATCTGAGTCCTTGAAGAAAAAGGGGTGGGAGGGCGGGAAAACAAAGACAACTTGGGCAGATGGAATGGATACCGTTGAGAAAACTTAGAATTGATCTTGCGAATGTTGGAATGATCGGATCCACTTGAAGAGAAGCACGCCGGTTAAGAAAAGAATTGACATGACAAGCTCAGTGATCAAGAAGGATTAGCATCCACATAAAAATATGAGAACACCGTTTTGAATAAGGTATGGAATCAACACTTGGCATTGAAGCAACTTGAATACCACAAAACGGAACAAAAACAAAGGATTTGGCTTGCGGAATAAGCCGGAAACAAACACATATGATAGAGATTTACCCAATCCCATATCATGCAACTGTCGGAAAGATATTCTAGGAGCTACTTGAATTCCCACCTATAAACTCCCGAAACTTTCTGGTTATGCAATCTGGTGTTGGGGATACAGGGGACACAAAATATACCACCCAAACTAACAATACCTAGATCCAGCTGTATCCATCCTTCAACACATAACCAAGAAAACTCCGAAATCGCTTACCTCGACCTTCAAAAGCATCCATTATACGAGTCATGGCAATACTCTCGAGCTCGCCCGATCTTGGGTTATCGAGGTTATCTCACCAACAACTGCACAAAAGAGATTTTCGATGTCGGCAAAACTCGTATTCCGAATCTGCAACGATAAAATTGTGACGACAACACCTCGGAGCTCAACTCCCGGACACCGCCACAACCCCTAAATGTTAGGAGGCACCAAGAACAATGTTCTCATCACAAAACCATCGGAACGATTCCAAGATACCCGCGTGATCCTAAAAAAATTTTTAGTGAAATTTGGGGAGGGGAAAGTTAAAACTCTATGTCAGGATGCCTCACCAGAGCGACGAAGGGACTGAGGAGTAAAAAAATCCTACTCTCGATATATATAATCCTAAGACTCAAAACATTTTCCGTTCTAGACTCAACAACGCCAAAGAACAATCAAGTAGGGGCTCCTAAGTCGGGAAGGCTCGATTACCAACTTGTAACGCCTCGATGCGGCTATATCTCCCACGTGTCGGCACGACTTAGAGGCATAACTGCATTGAAAGCAATGTCGCAAGTGAGGTAATCTTCACACAACCCATGTAATACATAAGGAAAAAGAGATACATAGTTGGCTTACAATCGCCACTTCACACAATACATGAGTAAAGCATTACATCATACAGATACAATCAAGGTCCGACTACGGAACCAAAATAAAAGAAGACTACCCCAAATGCTACACAGATCCCGATCGTCCCAACTGGCTCCACTATCGATCAACTGAAACGTAACAACATAAAGAACAAGATCTTCATCGAGCTCCTCCTTGAGCTCGGATGCGCCACCGCACGGTTTCATCGGCACTGCAAACTAGTTTTGAAGTATCTGTGAGTCACGGGACTCAGCAATCTCACACCCGCGAGATCAAGACTATTTAAGCTTAAAGGTAGGACAGGGTAGTGAGGTGGAGCTGCAGCAAGCGACTAGCATATCTGGTGGCTACAATCGCAAAAGAGAGTGAGAAGAGAAAGCAAGGCACGGTCGAACAACTATGATCAAGAAGTGATCCTGAAACTACTTACGTCAAACATAACTCCAACACCGTGTTCACTTCCCGGTCTCCGCCGAGAAGAGACCATCACGGTTACACACGCGGTTGGTGTATTTTAATTAAGATCAACTTCGGGTTTTCTACAACCGGACATTAACAAATTCCCATCTGCCTCATAACCGTGGGCACGGCTTTCGAAAGATAATACCCTGCAGGGGTGTCCCAACTTAGCCCATTATAAGCTCTCACGGTCAACGAAGGATATTCCTTCTACCGAAGACCCGATCAGTCTCGAATCCCGGACTACAAGACATTTCGACAGAATAAAACAAGACCACCCACAGTGCCGACAAATCCCGATAGGAGCTGCACATATCTCGCTCTCGTGGCACACCGGATAAGCTAAGCGTCAGGTACCGACATAATCCAAGCTGCCAAGGAATGGTCCCAAGACGGTGCTCTAGTTTGGACCAACACTCGAGGAGCACCGCCCGGGTTAAAATAAAGATGACCCTTGAGTCTGCAGAACCCAAGGAAAAAGGCTTAGGTGGCAAATGGTAAAACCAATGTTGGGCCTTGCTTTGGAGGAGTCTTATTCAAAGCGAACTGTCAAGGGGGTCCCATAAATCACCCAACCGTAAGGAACGCAAAATCCGGGAACATAACACCGCATGACGGAAACTAGGGCGGCAAGAGTGGAACAAAACACGTGCATAAGGCCGAGCCTTCCACCCTTTACCAAGTATATAGATGCATTAATTAAATAAGATATATTGTGATATCCCAACAAGTAAACATGTTCCAAAAGGAACAACATCTCCATGTTCCAACAAGGAACAAACTTCATCTTCACCGCAACTAACAACGCTATAAGAGGGCTGAGCAAAGCGGTAACATAGCCAAACAACGGTTTGCTAGGAAAGGATGGTTAGGGGCTTGACATGGCAACATAGGAGGCATGATAAGCAAGTGATAAGCATCGTAGCATAGGCATAGCAAAAGAGCGAGCATCTAGCAAGCAAAGATAGAAGTGATTTCGAGCGTATGGTCATCTTGCCTGAAATCCCGCAAGGAAGAAGAACGAGTCCATGAAGAAGACAAACGGACGTAGTCGAACGAATCCTCACAACTCCGGAACGAAACCGAAGCTAACGAGAGAAGCAACCCGGAAACAAACAAACAACATAGTAAACAACCATCACATAAACATGTCATGATGCACAAACAAGTATGATGCATGTCCGGTTTAATGATTCATGGCATGGAAATATGCACAAACAAAACCACAAATTAAGTGGAGCTCAATATGCAACGAGTTGCATATTGAAGAAACACCACATCAATTATTTAGTTCACTCCCGATTAGGTACTCAACAAAATTAAATGTTATTAAACATGTCAAGAGGGTGAAGCATATGAAACTAACTATTTAGGCAAGATTAAATGAGGCCGGAAACAACAACAACAATTCCGGAAAAATCCTCATATGCATTTTCGAATTTGCTACTGTTCTGCCCTAAACACAATTTTAATGTTGTTAAACATGCCAAACAAGTACACCATGTTAAACTAGGCATTTTTCTACCCCATTTACATATATAATTTATTTAAATCCGAGCTACGGTTATTTAGTTATGAAATAAATCATTTTAGCATGGCATTTAAGCAAATTAATGCAAACAACAATTATATGCATTTAAAAGTTGTTATCATGATGCGGATGACATGTGCAAGTTTTATGCAATTTTATGAAAATGTTGACAAGAGCATGTTATGAAGCATTTGTTGTCGTGGCGGAAACGAAAAAGGGTGCCACGGCGGCGAATCCGAAAATGATGCCACGGCAACATATCGGTTCCGGTAGCTCATGGAGATATCGGTGCAAAAGAAAGTGTGACGGAAGCGAGTTGAGCAAGATGGTGGGGTGTTCCCGGTTACCGGGTTCCCACGAGACGATGGCATGGCAACGAGGAGGAACAAGCGAGCGACAAATTTCGGACACGGTGCAAACGGGCATCTCATACAACATACAAGCATTCGGTCCACGGCGGTCGTCTCGGGTTATACCTTCGAAGCGTGCGTTTTGGAGCGGGAACGCGTTTCGTAGAGGGAAGTAGTCGTTCTCGCGATGATCGTCGAGGGAAGTAGTCGTACATGGCGTAGTGGAAGTCGTTGTTCACGTGGCGACGGTAGTTGTACACGTTTTCGCAGATGTTCATGTCGACGGTAGTGGTACACGCGACGTTGTTGGACTTGACGGATCCGAGGACTCCGGGCGTCGAGGTACTTGGCAAAAACCACGAAGAGGGTACTTGACGGGCCCGGTCTTGGCGATTCAGGTTTCCGTAGTGTCCTGGTACTTGACGCTTGGGATTGATTTCAGGGTTGCATGCGTCCACGGCAACACATCGCAGACACAAGGAGGCAGCGACTTGGCGCGGTTCCGGTGGTCGAACAAGGCAGGGGCAGCTCAGTTCCGCGCGGGGTGGCCCTCCTGGTGGTCGCCGACGGCGGCGGTGGCGGCGGGTCACCGGAGCGAGCGGTTGCAGACGGGTCACAGCGGAGATGTCCTGGAGGTTGAGGCCGAACTGCGGGAGGAGGAGGCACGGGCGCTGACGCTCCTGTGGCGGCCATGGCTGCACGAGCTCGCGGACGGAGCTGCAGGTGCGAGCAGCCGAAGGAGGGCGTCGGCGCGGGAGGAGAAACAGGGCGCGGGAGCTCGAGGAACGACGCGACGGGGCAAAGGAGGTCGGTGGCGAGGTTAACCGGGAGCAGGGGCAGGCGAGGCGAGCGGCACGAGGGCCCTGCTCCTCTGCGTGTGGCGGCGAGAGAGGCCAGGCGCGGCGTCAGGTAGACGAAGAGGCGGGGACGAGGGCCGATGAGGGCGCGCGACGGAGCTCGAGCAGGAGGTGATGCGGGTCGTCCTCCTTGCCCTAGACAAGGCAAGGCAGGGGAGGTCTTGGCGCAGGGCTCCGGCGACGCAGGGCACCACGGCGGGCCTGAGCGACAGCGAGGGGCGGCGGGATCGAGAGGCACGGGGGGAGGAAGGGGCGCGAGGGAGGAGATCGAAGGGAGAGATGGGGATCGAGGGAGAGATGCTTTGGTGTCTTGGCGCTGGAGGGAGGACGAGGGAGAGATCGAGTGGAGGGGTCGGGCTAGGGTTAGGAGGGGCTTTAGTTGGGCTGGCTGGAACGGGCCGGTCTGGTTGGTCAGGCCCAAGAGGCCGGCTGGGCTGGCTGGTCTGCTTCTCTCCCTCTACTCTTTTATTTTCCAAAACATAAAATACCAAAGAGGAAAAGAAGAGGAAAGGAAGTGTTTGGGATAACATTTACGCATGGGGGTTAATTTTCCCGGACTCGCAAAATATGCTCGTTCCAAGAAAAATAGAAAGGCCATGATTGAAAGATTTAAATTGGAACTCATTTGATTTAAATTCAAATGGTTTGAATAAGAAGTGAGGGTTGGGAAGGTCCAAAAATGTTCGGATTTTTGGTGGAGCTCCGGAAAATAATGAAATAATTTATGGGCAAGGTTGGAGACCAAGAATTAAGATAACAAAGGCATTGGAAATTATTTGCAAGTGGGTTATGGGTAATTCCAAATAAATGGAATAATTTATAATATCTCCCTAAATATCGGGAGGGTATGTTATAAAGAGAAGTCACCCTTCCCTCGATTTAAATGGACCGAAGATCCATACGATTTATTTAGTTGAGTTTTAAAAATTAATGATATGATGGCATGATGAGATGATGCAATGCAAGAGGTGACATGATGAATGCACAAACAAAACAAATCACACGACAAAACTCGGAAACCCTGGAAGGCAACTGAAGCTCCGGTCTTGGGGCGTCACAAGTGGCGACGCTGACTGTCGTGCGTCTCCACAAGAACGTCACCAGCGGTGGCGGCACGGCTAGAGGACGGCAGTCTACAAGAGCGTACTGTGGGAGCGAGAGGATCACCGTGCGTCCCCTAGACGAACCGTGGCGCCGACGTATCGGCGCGGCAGGGAGGGCAGCTTTGGCGGAGCGAATGGAGTGGAGGGGGCCGGGGGAGGGGGAATTTGGGGAATATTATTGGCTAGTTGGCCGAAGGGTGGTTGAATTTGGGATTTGGGGCGAATTTTGGGGGGGGGGGGATTTTCGCGCGGTGGGCGGGGGAGTTTGGTGCGTGGTCGGTTTCTCCAAGTGCAGTCCCACGTGTGAGTGAAGAGGCAAGCCGAAGCGCGTTCCGTTTGCGTGAGCCGTGTGCAGGACCGACCGTGTGTGGGGTGCAATGCGACCGCGACAGGCGTGTTGTGAGTGTACCGCCTTTTTTGTTTTAAACTTGGTGCTTGCCCCCCTCAAAAAAACTTTGTGCTTCGCGCGATCCATTGGTACTACTACTAGTAATCAGGTAATCCCGACTAAAACGGCGCGGCCGGGTATTTTCCGCATGATATGCTGTGAGGTTGGCTTAGTTAGTTTTTATAGGGCGAGTAATGCTACACCTATGCAATCCCAGTTACGTAATTAACATAATGTGTGTGAGCTGTTGATTGGAGATTGGGGGAGGGAGGGGCCCACCACCATGAAAATCAGGGGGAGAGATGGAGGCAATTTATGTTAACCCTTTCGTAGGTTCCCTTAGATGTAGAAAGATGTGAAATGCGTGAATGTGTAGTGGACGTACTATTGGAGTGCCTAACATAAATTGTGTATGTAGACCCTATGTGTTTATCTACTTCATATGTTAGTTTTGTCTCGGTTCAAACCTTCTATGTTTATATACACACAAAAACGAATCATCATTCCATACATTTTCATACTCCTACAATATATCTTACTATTATTGTGAAAGTTCATATACACCGGACGAGATTAATGCAAACACGGCAGATTTTCATTACATTTCGAACATTTATAGGACAGAAAAATAAAAGAAACCCAATCCTAAACTTATTCTACGGCGGCGACTGACGTCCTCCATCTGCGATCTCCATGTACGGGGGCGGGGTTCAAGACCCGTGAAGTGAAGGTGCGGTCTCCGTCGAGGAAGAGTAGAACACGGGAGACGGACCAACCAGTTTGCACACCATGCCCTGCCGCCTCCCATGCCCTACTCATCCTTGGAGGAGTCCCTAACCTCGGCGGTGCCGGTGGATGTGTGGTCGGTGATGATGGACGTGGACGGTCCGTCGCTTCACCTGCCACATGCGCCACCGAACATTGGACGGCGGCAAGTAGGACGCGTGGCTGATGGTGCTCCCTTCATTGGCCGCCAGCGTGGCCACCGCTTGTGCGGTCGTGTCCGCGTCCAGCTACGCTGCTATTGTTGGAAATATGCCCTAGAGGCAATAATAAAAGCATTATTATTATATTTCCTTGTTCATGATAATTGTCTTGTATTCATGCTATAACTGTATCATCCGGAAATCGTGATACACGTGTGAATACATAGACCACAATATGTCCCTAGTGAGCCTCTAGTTGAGTAGCTCGTTGGTCGACAGATAGTCATGGTTTCGACTATGGACATCGATGTCATTGATAACGGGATCACGCCATTAGGAGAATGACGTGATGGACAAGACCCAATCCTAAGCATAGCACAAAGATCGTAGTTCGCTTTGCTAGAGCTTTTCCAATGTCAAGTATCTCTTCCTTAGACCGTGAGATCGTAACTCCGGATACCGTGAGGAATGCTTTGGTGTACCAAACGTCTGGCGTAATCGGGTGACTATAAAGGTGCATTACAGGTATCTCCGAAAGTGTCTGTTGGGTTGACACGTGTCGAGACAGGGATTTGTCACTCCGTATGACGGAGAGGTATTACTGGGCCCACTCGGTAGTGCATCATCATAATGAGCTCAAAGTGATCAAGTGTCTGGTCACGGGATCATGCATTACGGTACAAGTAAAGTGACTTGCCGGTAACGAGGCCGAACGAGGTATTGGGATATCGACGATCGAGTCTCGGGCAAGTAACATACCGTCTAATTAAGGGAATAGTATACGGGGTTGCTTGAATCCTCAACATCGTGGTTCATCCGATGACATCATCGAGGAGCATGTGGGAGCCAACATGGGTATCCAGATCCCGCTGTTGGTTATTGACCTGAGAGCGTCCCGGTCATGTCTGCATGTCTCCCGAACCCGTAGGGTCTACACACTTAAGGTTCGGTGACGCTAGGGTCAATAGGAAGACTTGTATGTGATTACCGAATGTTGTTCGAGTCCTGGATGAGATCCCGGACGTCACGAGGAGTTCCAGAATGGTCCGGAGGTAAAGATTTATATATGGGAAGTTGTCAAACGGACACCGGAAAAGTTTCGGGTCATATCGGTATTATGGAGGGGCCACCGGAAAGGTTCCGGAGGACCACCGGGAGGGGCCACCCCTTTCGGGGGGCCACTTGGGCTGCATGGGAGGCAGCCAGCCCCTAGTGGGCTGGGCGCACCCTCCCTTGGCCCATGCGCCTAGGGTTGAGGGGGAACCCTAAGGGGCGCCTTGCTTGGGGGCAAGCCCCTCCCTTGGTCCGCCGCCCCCCTCTAGATGCATCTAGAGGGGCCGCCCCTCCTCCTTCCCCTATAAATAGAGGGGTGAGGGAGGGCTGCATACACAACTTGAAGGCGCAGCCCTCCCTCCCCAACACCTCTCCTCCTCCGCGTGAGCTTGGCGGCCTGTGCCGAGAACAGTCACTCCATCATCATCACGCTGTCGTGCTGCTGTTGGAGCCTTCTTCCTCAACCTCTCCTTCCTCCTTGCTGGATCAAGACGGAGGAGACGTTGCTTGTATCGTACGTGTGTTGAATGCGGAGGTGTTGTCTGTTCAGCGCTTTGGTCATCGGTGATCCGAGTACGACTACATCATCACCATCCCCTCGAAAGCTTCCGCACGCGATCTACAAGTGGTATGTAGATGCAAACTCACTCCCATGACTCGTTGCTTAGTAGAACTCATAGATGGATCTTGGTGAAACCGTAGGAAAAATTTTAATTTTCTGCAACGTTCCCCAACAGTGGTATCAGAGCTAGGTCTATGCGTAGTTCTCTATTGCACGAGTAGAACACAATTTAGTTGTGGGTGTGGATCTTGTCAACTTACTTGCCGCTACTAGTCTTATCTTGCTTCCGCGGTATTGTGGGATGAAGCGGCCCGGACCAACCTTACACGTACGCTTACGTGAGACCGGTTCCACCGACTAACATGCACTAGTTGCATAAGGTGGCTGGCGGGTGTCTGTCTCTCCTACTTTAGTTGGAGCGGATTCGATGAAAAGGGTCCTTATGAAGGGTAAATAGAAGTTGACAAGATCACGTTGTGGTTATTCGTAGGTAAGAAAACGTTCTTGCTAGAACCCAATTGCAGCCACGTAAAAGATGCAACAACAATTAGAGGACGTCTAACTTGTTTTTGCAGCAATTGTCATGTGACGTGATATGGCCAAGTTGTGATGAATGATGAATGACACATTGTGATGTATGAGATCATGTTCTTGTAATAAGAATCACGACTTGCATGTCGATGAGTATGACAACCGGCAGGAGCCATAGGAGTTGTCTTTATTTTTGTATGACCTGCGTGTCATTGAAGAACGCCATGTAAATTACTTTACTTTATTGCTAAACGCGTTAGCCATAGAAGTAGAAGTAGTCGTTGGCGTGACAACTTCATGGAGGCACAATGATGGAGATCATGATGATGGAGATCATGGTGTCATGCCGGTGACAAGATGATCATGGAGCCCCGACGATGGAGATCAATGGAGCTATATGATATTGGCCATATCATGTCACTACTATATAATTGCATGTGATGTTTATTATGTTTATACATCTTGTTTACTTAGAATGACGGTAGTAAATAAGATGATCCTTACAACAATTTCAAGAAGTGTTTCCCCTAACGTGCACCGCTGCTAAAGTTCGTCGCTTCTAAGCACCACGTGATGATCGGTGTGATGGATTCTTACGTTCACATACAATGGGTGTAAGACAGATTTACACACGCAAAACACTTAGGGTTAACTTGACGAGCCTATCATGTACAGACATGGCCTCGAACACGGAGACCGAAAGGTCGAACACGAGTCGATAGAAGATACGATCAACATGAGAATGTTCACCGATGATGACTAGTCCGTCTCACGTGATGATCGGACACGGCCTAGTCGACTCGGATCGTGTAACACTTAGATGACTAAAGGGATGTCTAATCTGAGTGGGAGTTCATTTAAATAATTTGATTAGATGAACTTAATTATCATGAACTTAGTCTAAAACATTTTGCATAATATGTCGTGTAGATCAAATGGCCAACGCTCATGTCAACTTGAACTTCAACGTGTTCCTAGAGAAAACCAAGCTGAAAGATGACGGCAGCAACTATACGGACTGGGTCCGGAACTTGAGGATCATCCTCATAGCTGCCAGGAAACAATATGTCCTAGAAGGACCGCTAGGTGACGCTCCGTCGCAGAACCAAGACATTATGAATGCTTGGCAGTCTCGTCTTGATGATTACTCCCTCGTTCAGGCGGCATGCTTTACAGCTTAGAACCGGGCTCCAAAAGCGTTTTGAGCATCACGGAGCATATGAGATGTTCGAGGAGCTGAAACTTGTTTTCCAAGCTCACACCCGGTCGAGAGATATGACATCTCCGACAAATTCTATAGTTGTAAGATGGAGGAAAATAGTTCACAAGGAGCACATTCTCAAGATGTCCAAGGTTGCACAACCGTATGACCCAGCTGAATATTAACCTCCCCGATGAGGCGGTCATTGACAGAATCCTCCGCCGCTCCCACCAAGCTACAAGAGCTTTGTGATGAACTACAATATGCAGGGATGGTAAAGACCATTCCTGAAGTATTCTCTATGCTGAAGTCACCGAGGTTGAAATCAAGAAAGAACATCAAGTGTTGATGGTCAATAGGACCACTAAGTTCAAGAAGGGCAAGGGCAAGAAGAACTTCAAGAAGGACGGCAAGGAGGTTGCCGCGCCCGCAAGCAAGTTGCCGGAAGAAGTCAAAGAATGGACCCAAACCCGAGACTGAGTGCTTTTATTGCAAGGAGGGGTCACCGAAGCGGAACTGCCCCAAATACTTAGCGGACAAGAAGGCCGCAACACCAAAGGTATATTTGATATACATGTAATTGATGTGTACTTTACCGAGACTCGTAGTAACTCCCGGGTATTTGATACCGTGCCGTTGCTCATATTTGTAACTCACAGCAGGAGTTGCGGAATAAGCGGAGATTGGCAAAGGACGAGGTGACGATCGCGCGTCGGGAATGGTTCCGTAGTCGATGTGATCGCCGCCGCACGCTACCTCTTCATTTACCTACGGGATTAGTTATGAACCTTAATAATTGTTATTTGGTGCCAAGTTTGAGCATGAATATTGTATCCGGATCTCGCTTAATGCGAGATGGCTACTCATTTAAATCCGAGAATAATGGTTGTTCTATTTATATGAGAGGTATGTTTTATGGTCATGTCCGATGGTCAATGGTTTATTCTTAATGAATCTCGTTTAGTATTACACATGTTCATAGCGTGAATACCAAAAGATGTAAAGTTGATAACGATAGTCCCACATACTTGTGGCACTCGCCGCCTTTGGTCACATTGGTATCAAGCGCATGAAGAAGCTCCATGCTGATGGACTTTTGGAGTCTCTAGATTATGAATCATTTGACACATGCGAACCATGCCTCATGGGCAAGATGACCAAGACTCGCTTCTCCGGAACAATGGAGCGAGCAACCAACTTGTTGGAAATCATACATACCGATGTGTGCGGTCCAATGAGCGTTGAGGCTCATGGAGGATATCGTTATGTTCTCACTCTCACAGATGACTTGAGTAGATATGGGTATGTCTACTTGATGAAACACAAGTCCGAGACCTTTGAAAAGTTCAAGGAATTTCAGAATGAAGTAGAGAATCAACGTGACCGAAAGATAAAATTCTTATGATCAGATCATGGAGGAGAATATTTAAGTCACGAATTTGGTACACACTTAAGAAAATGTGGAATCGTTTCACAACTAACGCCGCTGGAACACCTCAACAGAACGGTGTGTCCGAACATCGTAATCGCACTCTATTGGATATGGTGCGTCTATGATGTCTCTTACTGATTTACCGCTATCATTTTGGGGATACGCCTAGAGACAGCTACATTCACTTTAAATAGGGCACCGCCTAAATCCGCTGAGACGACACCGTATGAATTATGGTTTGGGAAGAAACCTAAGTTGTCGCTTTCTAAAAGTTTGGGGATGCGATGCTTATGTCAAGAAACTTCAACCTGAAAAGCTCGAACCCAAGTCGGAAAATGCGTCTTCATAGGATACCCTAAGGAAACCATAGGGTATACCTTCTACTTAAGATCCGAGGGCAAGATCTTTGTTGCCAAGAACGGATCCTTTCGAAAAAGAGTTTCTCTCGAAAGAAGTAAGTGGGAGGAAAGTAGAACTCGATGAAGTACTACCTCTTGAACAGGATAGTAGTGCAGCTCAGAAAATGTTCCCGTGATGCCCACACCAACCAAGAGGAAATTAATGATGATGATCAAGGTACTTCGGATCAAGTTGCTACTGAACTCAGAGGTCCACAAGGACACGCTCCGCACTGCAGTGGTACGGCAACCCTGTCCCGGAAATCATGTTGTTAGACAACGTGAACCTTCGAACTATGAAGAAGCGATGGCGGCCCAGATTCCAACAAATGGCTAGAAGCCATGAAATCCGAGATAGAATCCATGTATGAAAACAAAGTGTGGACTTTGACCGACTTGCCGATGATCGGCGAGCGATAGAAAACAAATGGATCTTTAAGAAGAAGACGGACGCGGATGGTAATGTCACCATCTATAAAGCTCGACTTGTCGCTAAGGGTTATCGGCAAGTTCAAGGGTTGACTACGATGAGACTTTCTCTCCCATAGCGAAGCTTAAGTCCGTCCAATCATGTTAGCAATTGCCGATACTATGATTATGAGATATGGCAGATGGACGCCAAAACAGCGCTCCTTAACGGTTATCTTAAGGAAGAGCTGTATATGATGCAGCCGTAAGGTTTTGTCGATCCTAAGAAAGCTAACAAAGTATGCAAGCTCCAGCGATCCATTTATGGGCTGGTGCAAGCATCTCGAGTTAGAACATTCGCTTTGATGAGATGATCAAAGCGTTTGGTTTATGCAGACTTATGGAGAAGCCTGCGTTTACAAGAAAGTGAGTGGGAGCTCAGAGCATTTCTCATATTATATGTAGATGACATACTTTTGATGGGAAATGATATAGAATTCTTGGACATCATTAAGGCCTACTTGAATAAGTGTTTTCAATGAAGGACCTTGGAGAAGCTGCTTATATATTAGGCATCAAGATCTATAGAGATAGATCGAGACGCCTCATAGGTCTTTCACAAAGCACATATCTTGATAAGATTTTGAAGAAGTTCAAAATGGATCAGTCCAAGAAGGGTTCTTGCCTCAGATTGCAAGGTGTGAGATTGAGCTCAGCTCAATGCCCGACCACGGCAAAAGATAAAGAAGAGATGAGTGTCATCCCTATGCCTCAGCCATAGGATCTATTATGTATGCCATGCTGTGTACCGCACTGATGTAAACCTTGCCGTAAGTTTGGTAGGAAGGTACCAAAGTAATCCCGCAAGGAACACCGGACAGCGGTCAAGAATATCTGAAGTACCGAAAAGGACAAAGGACATGTTTCTCATTTATGGAGGTGACGAAGAGCTCGTCAGAAGGGTTACGCCGATGCTAGCTTCGACACGATCTGATGACTCTAAGTCACAAACCGGATACGTGTATATGTTGAATGGTGGAGCAAGAAGCTGGTGCAGCTGCAAGCGAAGCGCCGTGGCGGGATCTACATGTGAAGCGGAGTACATGGCAGCCTCGGAGGCAGCGATGAAGCAATTTGGGTGAAGGAGTTCATCACCGACCTAGGAGTCATACCCAATGCGTCGGGCCGATCAAACTCTTCTTGACAACACCGGAGCTATTGCACTTGCCAAGGAGCCCAGGTTTCACAAGAAGACCAGCACATCAAGCGTCGCTCAACTCCATCCGTGAAAATGTTCAGATGGAGACATAGAAATTTGTAAAGTGCATACGGATCTGAATGTCGCAGATCCGCTGACTAAACCTCTTCCGCGGCAAAACATGATCAACACCGAACTCTATGGGTGTTCGATTCATCACAATGTAAACTAGATTATTGACTCTAGTGCAAGTGGGAGACTGTTGGAAATATGCCCTAGAGGCAATAATAAAAGCATTATTATTATATTTCCTTGTTCATGATAATTGTCTTTATTCATGCTATAATCTGTATCATCCGAAATCGTGATACACGTGTGAATACGTAGACCACAATATGTCCCTAGTGAGCCTCTAGTTGACTAGCTCGTTGGTCGACGAGATAGTCATGGTTTCGACTATGGACATCGATGTCATTGATAACGGGATCACGCCACTAGGAGAATGACGTGATGGACAAGACCCAATCCTAAGCATAGCACAAAGATCGTAGTTCGCTTTTGCTAGAGCTTTTCCAATGTCAAGTATCTCTTCCTTAGACCGTGAGATCGTAACTCCGGATACCGTAGGAATGCTTTGGGTGTACCAAACGTCACAACGAATCGGGTGACTATAAAGGTGCATTACAGGTATCTCCGAAAGTGTCTGCTGGGTTGACACGGTCGAGACAGGATTTGTCACTCCGTATGACGGAGAGGTATCACTGGCCCACTCGGTAGTGCATCATCATAATGAGCTCAAAGTGATCAAGTGTCCGGTCACGGATCATGCATTACGGTACGAGTAAAGTGACTTGCCGGTAACGAGACTGAACGAGGTATTGGGATACCGACGATCGAGTCTCGGGCAAGTAACATACCGTCTAATTAAGGGAATAGTATACGGGGTTGCTTGAATCCTCGACATCGTGGTTCATCCGATGACATCATCGAGGAGCATGTGGGAGCCAACATGGGTATCCAGATCCCGCTGTTGGTTATTGACCGAGAGCGCCCCGGTCATGTTCAGATGTCTCCCGAACCCGTAGGGTCTACACACTTAAGGTTTGGTGACGCTAGGGTTAATAGGAAGACTTGTATGTGATTACCGAATGTTGTTCGAGTCCGGATGAGATCCCTGGACGTCACGAGGAGTTCCGAATGGTCCGAGGTAAAGATTTATATATGGGAAGTTGTCAAACGGACACCGAAAAGTTTCGGTCATATCGGTATTATGGAGGGCCACCGAAAGGTTCCGGAGGACCACGGGAGGGGCCACCTTTCGGGGGCCACTTGGGCGGCATGGGAGGCAGCCAGCCCCTAGTGAGCTGGGCACACCCCCTCCCCTTGGCCCATGCGCCTAGGGTTGAGGGGGGAACCCTAAGGGGCGCCTTGCTTGGGGGCAAGCCCCCCCCTGGCCGCCGCCCCCTCTAGATGCATCTAGAGGGGGCTGGCCCCCTCCTCCCTTCCCCTATAAATAGAGGGGTGAGGGGAGGGCTGCATACACAACTTGAAGGCGCAGCCCCTCCCCTCCCCAACACCTCTCCTCCTCCGCGTGAGCTTGGCGAAGCCTCGCCGAGAACAGTCACTCCATCATCATCACGCCGTGCGGCTGCTGTTGGAGCCTTCTTCCTCAACCTCTCCTTCCTCCTTGCTGGATCAAGACGGGGGAGACGTTGCTCGTACCGTACGTGTGTTGAACGCGGAGGTGTTGTCCATTCAGCGCTTTGGTCATCGGTGATCCGAGTACGACTACATCATCACCATCCCCTCGAAAGCTTCCGCACGCGATCTACAAGTGGTATGTAGATGCAAACTCACTCCCATGACTCGTTGCTTAGTAGAACTCATAGATGGATCTTGGTGAAACCATAGGAAAAATTTTAATTTTCTGCAACGTTCCCCAACAGCTATTGCGTTGCGAGCAGTGACTTGAGCGAGGGCGGCGACCTGGAGCTTCATCCCCGAACACAAGCTCTCCCACAGAGTGTTCGCGCTCGCGGTCATGGCGGATGTGTTGCCAGGTAGCAGGATGATGCACTATGGTGTGGAGTTTAGCTAGGCGTTGCCGCTTTAAGTAGCGCATTCCGGTGAGGCCAACCGTCCGGGTGCGCCATTAAGTCGGCGGAGTTGGTTCCTCAGGCACCGAGCCTCTAAATGACAGCATACGGACGGACGACATGAATGCGGGCAGTTGGCGCCGGCTGGGAACGCACCGTGCAACGATGCGAGGGATGAGGGTTTTTGGTGTGCCAGGGTAGTTAGCCGCGGTCATGGCAACGTTGGAGATGCCCTTTGCTCACATGCGTTCCCCACATGTCATTGAAAAAGCAAGAAGACCCGGCATGGTCTCGGTTCCTAGGGATGCAGTTGGCCGCGCTACAACACTCCACGGACGTGTCACGGCACGTGCACATTTCGGCACCCCGTGCATCCTCGATGAGTCGGGTGTTGATTGATACCCACAAGTATAGGGGATCGCAACAGTTTTCGAGGGTAGAGTATTCAACCCAGATTTATAAATTCGACACAGGGGGAGCCAAAGAATATTTGTAAGTATTAGCAGCTGAGTTGTCAATTCAACCACACCTGGAGATTAATTATCTACAGCAAAGTGATCAGTAGCAAAGTAGTATGATAGTTTTGATAATAATAGTAGCAGCAATAGTAACAGTAACGGTGATAACAGTGATTTTGTAGCAAGTGCAACAGTAACGATAGTAGTATTAACTTAGCAAGAACAATATGTAGGAAAATCATAGGCATTAGATCGGTGATTTGTTGGATGATATTCATCATATGACAGTTATAACCTAGGGCGATACAGCACTAGCTCCAGTTCATAAATATAATGTAGGCATGTATTTCGTAAATAGTCATACGTGCTTACGGAAAGAACTTGCATGACATCTTTTGTCCTACCCTCCCGTGGCAGCGGGGTCCTATTGAAAACTAAGGGATATTAAGGCCTCCATTTAATAGAAAACTGGAACAAAGCATTAACATAACGTGAATACATGAACTCCTCAAACTACGGTCATCACCGGGAAGTGTTCCGACTATTGTCACTCCGGGGTTGCCGGATCATAACACGTAGTAGGTGGCTATAACTTGCAAGATCGGATCTATAACATAGATATAATGGTGATAACATAAACGGTTCAGATCTGAAATCATGGCACCCGGGCCCAAAGTGACAAGCATTAAGCATGAGTCATAACAACATCAATCTCAGAACAAAGTGGAAACTAGGGATCAAGCCCTAACAAAACTAACTAGATTACATGATGAATCTCATCCAACTTCTCACCGACCAGCGAGCTTACGAAGGAAATACTTTCTCCCGGTGGGGAGCATCATAGAATTGGTGATGGAGAAGGGTTGGTGATGATGAAGATCGACGACCCCCCTCTCCGGAGCCCCAAACAGGCTCCAGATCTGGCCTCCCAATGAAGAACAGGAGATGGCGGCGGGCTCCATCTCGTGGAATGCGATAATTCTTTCTCCCTGATTTTTTCTGGAAAAATAGGATTTTATAGCGTCGGTTTCAGGGTATGCTGGGCCACCAGGTGGGGACAACCCACCTGGACACGCCTGGAGGGGGGGGCGCTCTGGTGGGCTGTGCCCACCTAGGTGCCCCCCTTCGGTGGTTCTTGGCTCCAGAAATTCTCTTTTATGATATAAAAAATCCTCGAAGTTTCGTTCCATTCTGAGAACTTCTATTTCTGCACAAAAAACAACAGCATGGAAGTTCGGCTAAAAACAGCATGAGTACAGGTTAGTTTCATTCAAATCATGCAAATTAGTGTCCAAAACAAGAGGAAAAGCGTTGGGAAAAGTAGATACGTGGGAGACGTATCAACTCCCCCAAGCTTAAACTTACTTGTCCTCAAGCAATTTAGTTGATAAACTGAAAGTGAAAAAGAAAAACTTTTATGAACTCTTTTGCTCTTGTTTGCATAAATAAGCTTAAACAACATCGAGTTTCCAGCCAATATTATAACTAACCATGTCGATAATAACTCTTAAAAATTATATTAACTCATATCAATGACATATCAGCTAGCGAGCAATAATAAGATATCTCAAACAGCAAAACGTTATCAAAACAACCATGATATAATATGACAATAGTGGTATCTCGCTAGCCCTTTCTGAGACCGCAAAACATAAATGCAGAGCACCTCCAAAGTTCAAGCAGTGACTAAACATTGTAATTCATGGTAGAAAAGATCCAGTCATGATGCACCCAACACTAGCTACACACAATGCAAAAGCATGACAACAGTGCTCTCAGGTTCTGGCGCTTATTTTAGAAGGTGATGACACAACATAAAAGTAAATAGATAGTCCCTTCGTAGAGGGAAGCAGTGATTTGCAGAGGTGCCGGAGCTCAAGTTTTTAAAGCAGGGGTAAATGATATTTTGAGAGATGCACCCTTCTTGGTTACTTCACTACCATCAGTTATCAATATCTTCCATGCTAAACACATTAGTAGCGGTTCCCAAGCGATAAAGTAAAGGTTATGAATCCGTAGGAGTTTTTGTTTGGTTATTTGTAAGCTCTTTTCTGTTTGCAGTTTGGGACTGGGAATCCCTATTACCGCCCCTTTCTCGTGCAATGGCGAGTGAATAAACACTTGTCCTAAGAATAATCCGCTTAGCATGGAAGATACCGACTACCTCCTGTCATTCCATGAACAACTCAGGCACACAAAAAGGATATTTATTTGAAGTTTTTAGAGATAGCACATGCAAATTTACTTAGGACGGCAGGGTAATAATGCATATAGGTAGGTGTGGTGGACTCATCTGGAATAACTTGGGTTCAAGGTTTTTGATGCATAAGCAGAATTCCCACTTAGTATAGGTGAAGGCTAGCAAATAGGTTGAGAAGCGGCCAGCTAGAGAGCAACAACGGTCATGAACATGCATTATGCATAAGTAACATAGGACACTAGCATGAGTAGGATATGAACACCATGAACATAAATATCATAGAGGCTATGTTGGTTTTGATTCAACTACATGCATGAACATGTGCCAAGTCAAGCCACTCGAACATTCAGAGGAGGATACCATATCATCATACTACGTCACAATAATTTTAGTGCAATGTTGACATCAAAGATAAATCATTATCCACTCCTAGCTACTTATGCATGGCATGAGAAACTATAATCTCTAATTGTCATTGCAAACATGTTTAATCGTAATGAGCTAAATCATGGATACTAAGTTAAACATATTTACAAAAATGGAACAAGTCGAGTTCATACCCGTTTCTCTCTGCCACGGCTAGTTCATCAATTATTGTCATTATTGCCTTTCACTTGCACGACCGAACGATATGAAAATAATAATAGTGCAAGATTGTCATGGACTAAGCTGGAATCCGCAAACATTTATTCAACGGGAGAAGACAAGGTAAAATGGGCTCTTTGTTACAATTATGCCAATGAGAGACACTCAACATTTTCATCATGGTCTTCTCCTCGGTAAGACTCAATAAAAAGAAAAGAAATTCGGGTAAACACACTGAAATATTTTTGGAGTTTTTGGTTTTCTTGAACAAGCAAATAAAAGGGAAAAGCAAAAACGAGAAAAACTATTTACACGGGAAAGCTCCCAACGAGCAAAAGAAAAACAAGGAAATCTTTTCGGTTTTCTTTTTAGTGCTACAACTAACTACTCTAGAAAGAAAAATAAAAAAGAAGCAGGAAATATTTTTGTATTTTCTCAAAGTTTTTCAAACACACAAGAAGAAAGCGAGAAAATAAATTTAACATGGATAATATAATGAAAATGTGTGGACACCAACAAATGAAATGTGTGAACGTGAATGTAATGTCGGTGGAAATACATACTCCCCCAATCTTAGGCTTTTGGCCTAACTTGGTAATCAGTCAGTAGCCTGCATAGTAGTCAGGGAAGTAGCTCACGGAGACTCTCGGTGCGGATGCCTCAGCCTGCCGTGCGGCCACAACTGCCGCGTTATGAGCTGGAGCCTCGCTCCCAAGAACAAAATATCTTCCCCTACTTAGAAAATCAAAGAGAGCAGGCGCAGGAAAATATGTGTACACCACAGAACTTTGATTAAACAACAATTTATAGGTGAAATTATGGGGATCACCTCTAAGGATCTTATGACGTTTCATAGCATCAAAGTCTAAATACTGTGTGGGTAAAATAGGGTCATGGGGCAAAGGTGAAACACCCAGCTCTCTTACTAAGCATGTGGCATAAATTCCGCCATAGAAATAGCAACTATTAGCGTTGTGTTGCAACCTGCGTGCAACAATCACTCCAAGATTATAGCTTCTGTCACCGGTGAGAGTGGTGCGTATGAGGCTCAAGTCTGGAGCACAAAGTGTACTACAATCTTGTTTGCCTACAATACATTTTCCATTGAATAATGCGAAGTACTGAATTGTGGGAAAATGAATGCTCTTTATTCTACCTTGTGTCACTCCGCTAGTCTCACCATATCAAAGACTAGTCAAAAATGTTTGAAACTTATATCTTGGTGGTTCGTCAAGCGAACCCCAGAATGGGATTTTGCAGTGGTGAGCAAATCTCTCTAAAGATATGGTAAATGGATTTTCATACAGTTTAAATGACACCCTAGACTCATGGGGATGGAATTTAAATCCTTTGACAAATGATTTAGTGAGAGTGTGGTGTTGGTTGCACTTATCTGAAATGTAGGGATCGAGATCGCATTGTGAACATATTGCTCAAGTTACTCCTTAATGCCCACACTCACCATATAATCATTGCATGGCCATAGGCATGTTTTGGTGGCGGCATCTCGTATGGAACTTTCACTTGGTTCAACATAAGACCGACGAACGGAGCTGTCACTAGAAGATGCCTCCGAGGATCTCCTCCTCGAAGAACTCCTTCCAAAGAGGTTCATCGTATTCGCATACAATTTTCTAAAAATATTTGGGTGACAAAAATTTGTCAACAAAACTTCACAATATTAATAGCAACTACTCATAGGGATGCATAGAGACCATAGCAAGCATTCAAACTACTTAAAACTCTAAGAATTTGTTGGTGTACAAAAGGAGGGGCGCACTTTTGTATCCCTTTACCTGTGCACGGGCAGTCGGAGCCGCGCCCACGGTCACACCAAGCAGAATAGGGTAGGTGAGCCAAGGTAAGACCGAAGCCCAAGATAACCAGAGCAACGCCAAGGCCAAGACCACAAAGAGCAGAGGGACGAAGCAGGTTCCCCCGGCAAGACCCTTGCCGAGGCAGCCTCAGCAGCCCCGGCAAGACCCTTGATGGGGCAGCTCGCCCCAGACCAACAGAGCGAGCCACCCTTGAGCCCACGGTCTCCAATATCACGTCCGACCAGGGCTCGGGAGGCACCTCCATGGTGGCATGCAGATCTTTGTGAAGACAAGGAACACTGAAGATCAGATGAGGATTAGAAGACGATGATCCTCGGCAGGATCCTTGCCGAGGAAGGCCACCAGACCCCTGGCAAGGCCCTTGTCGGGGACGACAGCGCGCCACGGCAAGACCCTTGCCGGGCCACCAGGCAAGGCCCTCACCAAGGACGCCAGCATGGCCACTACCAGGCCCGCACCAACCAAGTTTCCACCGTTCACATGCAGCTGCCAGCCCAACCAGCTGGGCGGGCACCTGCGTGGCAACATGCAGCTCCCATGACAACTCATCAAGCGCCTGTGTGGCGGCATGCAAATCTTCGTGGAGGCTCCACCGCCACGCCACCTCAGCTGCCTGCCTGCCTACGTGGCGCTGCATGTATCGCTAGCCAGGGCGCGTGTCGAAGCAAGGAGGAACTGCGACGGATGGGATGGGCCTCGCCCCCATCCTCGATAAAGCAAGGGGACACCTAAGCTACGCATTAAATGCGACTTTTCCTGTAATACGAGTGATAAGCTCATAACACTGTGCGCCTTTCCACCTCCTGCGTGCCACTGTGGAAGCCCCTTTCGACTATAAAAGGAGGCCCATGGCATACTGGAGAAGGATTCGGCTCTTTCGAACCACACATTCAGCACAGCTAGTTCGAGAGCTCAAGAACTCTCCGAAATACACCCACCAAAGCAGGACTAGGGTTTTACGCATCCTCGCGGCCCGAACCTGGGTAAACGATCCTCGTGCTGGTTACTAATCCTGCTCTTCTCGCAACCCCGCGCCCCGGCAACCGTAGTAGGGATTCTTGTGATCCCGTAGGTGTCGTTTCCTCGACATCTTTGGCCCGCCAGGTAGGGGGTGCAATTGTGCGAATCTGGTCTAGTAGCTAGCCTAGAAGTTCTTCGTCGCCATGGCTCCCAAGAAGAAGACGACCATGGTGATCGGCTCGTTGGGAGCCGAACAACCCGTGCCAGTGCGGGCAAGCAGTGGGCCGGTCACGGACAGGAATCGGGCCGTGGTCCGCGAACACCAGCATCGCCCTGGCAGTCAGAGCCTGGCGAGCGGCGTCGTTCGCGTGCCAGACGACCGGTCGCACGTCGCCAGATCTAAGGACGGAGCTGGACCCCCCGCATGCAGCGTGGGGCTCTCCAGGAGTGTCGTTGTGCCACCCCCAGGCGGCGCAGCGACCTCCAAGATGCCCACGCCGGCGACTACTGCGCGCTCTTCCCATGGTGTGCTCGACGAGCAGCGTCACCACGCCGGTGACCCTGGGCACCGCTGTGGGAAGAGCCATGTGCGTCGTCCAAGGGATGAAGGAGTTCAAAAAGCCTGCCGAAGTGCTGGCGAAAATGGCACGCAGCCGCTGGATCGTAAGGGAGCTCCTTCTAATGTGGTTAGAAGTCGAAGCGCGCTGTGATCCACGCAGCTGTCGCCGCCGCCCACGCCAGCAGAAGCTTTGGCGCGCGCAGCTGCTCCTCAACTTCCCTCCTGCTGCAGAGAAGCTTGACGAGTGGAGGGCCACCATCCAGAGCCTCGTAGCCATCGCCAACAAAGATGATCCGCGGCCGGTGGGGCCCTCGGGTCGGCACTCCACCGAGCCACCACATGCTGGCGTTGGGAGGACCGGGAGAGCCGCGGCCATGGTGCACTCTCCTCCTCCTCGCCAGCCGCCGCGGGCGTCGGCCCGTCGTGACGACGCTTGTGATAACATCTCCATAGCATCGTCCGACCCGCGGACCCTCCGCGACCAGCGCCAGGTTCTTCGGGAACGAGCTCACGAAGACGCTCGGACCACCAGCGAGCGCCGGTGCAAAACGCGCCACTAGTCGGACAAGCGGGCGGGACCCGCTATGGACCACCCATCACCGGGGGGCTCCGGCGGCCTACCTTACGAGGTGGGCTGCCTGGCCTTCACCCGTGAGCTACGGCAATTCCAGTGGCCGTCCCACCGCACGTTCAAGCCCGACGTCAGCGAGAAATACACCGGCAAGACCCATCCGTCCGAGTTCCTCAGCATCTACACCATCACGATGCAGGCTGCTGGAGCTCGCGACGACAAGGTGCTTGCCAACTATTTCCCGCTGGCACTGAAGCCCAATGTTATGTCTTGGTTGATGCACTTGCCGGCGGATTCCATTTCTTCTTGGTCGGATATGTGCCATGAGTTCATTTGCGCCTTCACAGGAGGCCACCAAGCTCATGGCCAGGCCAGTGATCTGCATATCATTCCCCAGAAGGAAGGGGAAACCCTACGCAAGTACATCCAGAGATTCAGCCGGGTGCAGTACAACATCCCCGACGTTCATCCCGCCGTTGTAATCAGCGCGTTCCATCAGAACATGCGCAACCGCAAGATGCGCAAAGAGCTGGCGATGACCAAGGTTAAGGATGTGGCCGAGCTCGACGTTCTGGCTGATAGGTGCGCCCGGGCTGAAGAGGGAAGGAAGTACCCCGGCAAAGACGCCGGTGCGGAAACCGACTCTACCGACGAAGACGCCGCCACCCTGACGAAGAAGGGCCAGCGTCGCAACAGGAAATGCAAAGGCAAGGCCTTGCTGTTGAAGGATCTGACGACACCGGCGCTGCCAAGAAGGTCAAGGCAGACGCCCCCAGCAAGGAGATTGCCGGGTGTACCGCCTGCCGGGCCTTGGCGGCTACCGACAAGCCAGGAAGCTCCGGCTAGCAATACTGCAAGATCCACCACACCAAGGGCCACGACCTCCAGAACAGCCAACAAGTCGAGCTGCTTGCTAAGAAGCAAAAAGCTGAGTACGAGAGGCGGGACAAGGAGAAGGACCAGGATGGTGTCGAGGGATCCGACAAGAAGCATGGCGGCCAAGGAGGCCGCTGCGGCAAGGACAACCAGCAAGAGAGGCCCGCCCGGGGCCGTGACAAGAATTAAGAAGACAATGATCACGACGAGGACGGTGAGCAAGAGTTCCAGAAAGGCTACGGAGGCCATGTGCATCGATGGTGGCGCCTCGCTGCATACTTCTCACCGCCAGCTCAAGCAGTGGGCGCGTGAGATTACAGCAGCAGAACCGTCGTTTGACGCTCAGAAGCCGCTGAAGTGGTCTAGCACGCCCCTCATCTTTGACACCGAGGACCACCTTGACCGCACAACCGCGGTCGGGTGTTTACCATTGTTGGTCTCACCAACGATACGCAACCTCAAGGTGAACAAGATGTTGGTTGACGGTGGGGCCGGCCTGAACTTGATCTCGCCTGTCATGATCAAAAGACTGCAAATTCTTGATGGAGACCTCGAGGAAACGGGTACATTTCAAGGGGTCAATCCGGGGAGGAGTCAGCCGAAGGGGAAGGTCACACTGCCCGTGACGTTTGGAGGAGAGTTGAACTACAGAACGGAGAGGATCATCTTCGACGTGGCCGAGATCCCCTTGCCCTACAACGGGATCCTCGGCCACCCGGCACTAGCCAAGTTCATGGCAGCATCACACTACGCCTACAACATGCTAAAGATGCCCGGGCCATTGACCATCATCTCCGTCCCCTCTGAAAAGATGGACGCGCTGATCTGCGCCGACCAACTCTACCGGGAAGCAGTTGCAGCAGCTGCCGTCAAGGCACCTGCTCCTGCCGCTGAAGGCCCGGGAGGGAAGAAGAAGCCAGGCAAGACCTCTCGCACCCACTCTGGCAAGCGCACCTCCTCGGAGTGTTGTGCTACCGTCGAGGACGTGCCAAAGAGCTCTACTAGCAAGAGCAAGAAATCAATAGCTGAGCCGGCGCAGACCAAGAAGGTGTCCATCAGGGAGGATGGCACGGGAGGGGCCTTCACCATAGGCTCCACCCTCGACAGCAAATAGGAAGGCGCGCTCGTCACCTTCCTGCGGGCGAATGTCGACGTGTTTGCGTGGCAAGCATCCGACATCCCCGGTGTTCCCAGGGAGGTGATTGAGCACCACCTAGCTATCTGCCCTCATGCGCAGCCCGTCAAGCAAAAGGTCAGAAAGCAGGCTCTGGAGAGGCAGGAGTTCATCACAGAGGAGATCAGGAAGTTGGAAGCGGCAGGTTTGGTGAGAGGAGTGCTCCACTCAACATGGTTGGCCAATCCGGTAGTGGTGCGCAAGGTGAATGGGAAGTGGAGGCTGTGTATTGATTACACAGACATCAATAAGGCTTGTCCTAAGGACCCCTTCCCGTTGCCGCGCATCGACCAAATTGTTGACTCCATGGCCAGGTGTGATCTGTTGTCATTCCTCGACGCCTACTCGGGCTACCACAAAATCTTCATGACAAGAGAAGATGAAGAGAAGACATCAATCATCACCCCATGTGGTACGTATTGCTTTTTGCAGATGCCTTTCGGGTTGAAGAGTGCTGGCTCGACGTTTGCTAGAGCAGTCCAAATTGGTTTTGAACCCCAGCTCCATAGAAATATGGAAGCATACATGGATGACATAGTGCTCAAGACCAAAGACGGGGCAACTCTTGTGCAAGATCTGGAAGAGACACTTGCCAACCTGTGCAAGATCAACCTCAAGCTGAACCCTGAGAAGCGTGTCTTCGGTGTTCCGTCCGGCAAGCTTCTCGGGTTCTTTGTGTCGCAGCGCGGGATCGAGGCAAACCCAGACAAAATCAAGGCTATTGAGCAGATTAAGGCACCCAAGCGGATCAAGGATGTGTGTCGGCTCACCGGCTGCGTCGCCGCCATGAGCCGATTCATCTCCAAGTCCGCTGAGCACGCCCTTCCTTTCTTCAAAATCTTGAAGAAGGCAGGCCCAATGGAGTGGACCCTAGAAGCCGAGGCAGCATTGCAGGATCTGAAGAAATACCTTTCTTCCACGCCGATACTGGTTGCGCCTAAACCACAAGAGTTGTTGCTGCTGTATCTGGCCGAATCAAGTGGTCAGCGCCGCACTGGTGGCACAGAGGGAGGTCGACGAGGAGGCAGTGACGGCGGTAGAACTAGTGGATGGCAAGCCAAAGATTCCCCCGGCAGGGCCTGGTGCCAGCAAGGCGAGGCCCCGGCAGAGTCTGATGCCACCAAGGCAGTGCCCGCGCAGTCGAGTGAGGTGGTGCAAAAGAAGAAGATGATGCAGCACCCGGCTTACTTTGTCAGCTCCCTCTTGCAGGAGCTAGATCGAGGTACTCCGGCGTGCAGAAATTGCTCTTCGGCCTCCTTATGGCCTCGAGGAAGTTGCGTCATTACTTCCAAGCCCACGAGATCTCTGTCGTCACCCGCCTCCCGTTGCAACGGATACTGCATAACCCAGATGCAACCGGAAGGATTGTGGTATGGGCCTTGGAGTTATCAAGTTTCAGTTTGAAGTTTGAAAGTACCTCGACAATCCAGAGCAGAGTCTTGGCGGAGTTCATTGCAGAATGGACCTCAACGCTCGATTTAAGAAATCCAGAGACCGCTCTCCCGGAAGGAAGCGCACCACGGCCAATCATGTACTTTGATGGGGCTTTCTCGCTGCAAGGTGCTGGTGCCAGCGTGCTACTCATCGCGCCCACCGGAGAGCACCTCAAGTACGTGGTCTAGATGCACTTTCCCAGGGAGATGTCCACCGACAACACTGTGGAATACGAAGGGCTGCTTGCCGGTCTCAGGATCGCGGCAGACCTTGGGGTTAAGAAGCTCATCGCCAGGGGTGACTCGCAGCTCGTTGTCAGACAGGTCAACAAGGATTATCAGAGCCCATTGATGGTGGCTTACATAGATGAGGTGAGGAAGCTGGAGGAACGCTTTGACTGTATCCAAGCGGAGCACGTCCCCCGAATGGAGAACGACATTGCCGATTACCTGTCAAAGCATGCTGCATTCAAGCTACCTGTGGAACCAGGTACCTTTTTCCTCTGGTTAACTCAACCATCCGTCGAACCATCAACGGTGCAAAACAAGCGGAGGAAGTCAGGTCCTGGCAAGTACTTTCCTACCGAGCCCCCTGGGGCTGCTGACAAGGGTGCTGCCGCGGACGCTGAGCCTGCCAAAGGGCAACTGCTCGGCAAGGCGTCAAGCCACGCCATGGAGACAGCCGCGCCCATGGCCGAGGAAATGCCTTTGGTCCTTGCCGTGAGCCCTGTGCTCGGCATGGGCACATCATACCGTCGATTCTCCAACAGGGAACCTCCTGAGGATCAGGAGGAAGCAGAAAAAGTAGCCCGCTGGTCCACCCTGTACCAGTTAAATCGATGATGTCTCAGACAGAGAAGGCGAACGGCGTGAAATTGAAGTGCATCCCCCGGGAGGAAGGACTGGAGCTGTTGGCAGAGATACATGGAGGCATATGTGGCTCCCGCATAGGGTCGAGGGCCCTTGCCGGAAAGCGTTCCGGCAAGGTTTCTTCTGGCCCACCGCCCTCTAGGATGCGACGGCACTAGTAACCAAGTGTGAAGCTTGTCAGTTCCATTCAAAGAAGCTTCATCAACCAGCTCAAGCCCTTCAAAAAATCCCTCTCTCCTGGCCATTCTCGGTATGGGGGCTCGATATACTGGGCCCTTTCCCCTGCGTTGTCGGGGGCTTTGAGTACTTGTACGTTGCAATCGACAAGTACACAAAGTGGCCGGAGGTGGAAGCAGTGAGAAAGGTGACTGCTCAGTCAGCTATCAAGTTTTTCAAGGGGCCGGTCTGCCGTTTTGGTGTGCCAAACAGAGTCATCACCGACAACGGCACACAGTTCACAAGCCACATCTTCATGCAATACATTCAAGACCTCGGCAACAAGGTCTATTTTGCTTCCGTGGCACACCCACAGAGCAACGGTCAAGCGGAGAGGGCAAATGCTAAAGTGTTGCGAGGCCTAAGAACAAAGACTTTTGACAAGCTGCGCAAGAGCGGAAGGCGCTGGATTGATGAATTGCCGATGGTTCTTTGGTCGATCAGGATGACGCCAACTCGAGCCACCGGCCAGACACCTTTTGCCCTGATATACGGGGCATAAGCAGTTCTCCCCACGGAACTCATATACGGGTCACCTCGAGTGCTCGCTTATGATGAGCTTGAGCAAGAGCAGTTGCACCAAGATGACGCAACGCTCCTTGAGGAAGATCGTCTTCGGGCGGCTGTGAGAGCGGCACGCTACCAGCAAGCCTTGCGCCGCTACCATAGCTGCAAGGTTCATGCCCGAAGCTTTGAGGAAGGCGACCTTGTTCTTCGGCGCGTTCAGTCGGCCAAGAATTCCAACAAGTTGACACCAAAGTGGGAAGGCCCTTATCGGGTAATGCGAGTCACCAGGCCCGGCGCAGTCCGCCTAGAGACCCAAGATGTTGTCCCAGTGAGCAACTCCTGGAACATCGAGCATCTTTGCAAGTTTTACCCGTAAGGCGCGGCTTGCCAGGCCTCCCGGCAAGCCACCTTTTGTACAAGCTTTGCCGGCAAGGCATGTAACCCTTTGTACAAAGCCAGGCGCAGACCCTGAGCATAAATAATGAAGCGCTAGCGCCCTAAGTTATAGCATGCATGCTAGGTCGAGTCTCTTCCTTGGTTAGGGTTGATAGTGCTTAGCAGCGACTAACCCCTAGCCTAGAGGTTGAGTGTGCATCTATCTGTTTCTTTTCTGTCCTCCTTTGGTTCGCAGGGCACGTGAGCACTTATGCTGAGCTACTTGGAAGAAAGGAAATGGACTGACGTCCCGACCCCGGCAAACCAGAGTTGCTGGGGCCTGCAAGCACAAGGATCCAACCACGGCAAGACAAGGTTGCCGGGGGTTGCAGATCCAGACAAGTCTTTCATCCTCTATCATGCATTTCGGAACGAAACTGGGATATGTGAAACCTCGTTTTATTTCTAGGCCACTGTGCTTCCCTTTTCTATACCCAAGGATTATCTCCTGGGCCCGGATTTGGTTGTAGTCGCGGTGGCAAGGAAGTCGAACGAGGAGCCTAAGCCCACTTCATCCCTGCCTCCGCTAAGGGAGCGAGAATGGTCGAGCGGAGTGGGGGGACGGCAAGGCCTGTTGCCGGGTGAAAACGTTTATCTTAAGTTGTAACAAGGATTCGCTCCTTGTCGCGGGGTCTACCCATGAATGAAAACCCTGGCAAACATCCCTTTTTCATTAAAAGCATCCCACACAGGTACAGTCCGTACGGAATGAAAAATATGAACAAGGGGGATTACAAGCTTTAAATTTAACAAGGCCCGAAGGCTTACAGATTAAAAAGAGATAAGATGCATGTGATCCCTTTCTTGTCCCTCTCCTCAGGAGGCAGGGTAAGGAGGCGAAAGGGCAAAAGGGGCGCCTAGGCGAGCTACGAGCAGGAGAAAGCACCAAGAGAACACCTCGGTGGCCGCCCATGGGTGGGCCGGTGATGATGGTGCCGGGAAAGGAGCTGGAAGACGAGGCGGCAGGCGTCGGTGCCCGCGTACTCCGAGTTGACAGCCTTGCCGCCTGCCCTCTTCCTCTTCCGCAACCACCCAATGCCAGCCGCCCAAGGAGATGGCCCCGAGAAGTTCAAGGAGCTGGCCCCACCCCCGGCAAAACTCTGCCGGAGGAGCGGCCAGGTGCAGATGCTGCTGCCTCACCCGCCCAGGCGCGCGGCGTCCGACGCCTAGTCGAACTTGTCCCCGTCATCTGCCCCGCTGTCCTCCTCATCACTTTCGCTCGAGGAAGAGCTTCCATTGTCGGAATCTCTGTCGGAGGAGCTCTCCAGGCAGCACTTCAGGCGAGTCCCGAAGTCTTCGAAGACCTTGACGGAGAGCAGGTCGTCCTCCATTAATTTGAAGTAGAGGATGAGCCCCACCGTCAGGCTGTGGATGCGAGCGAACGTCTTCCATCCACGACGGAGGTACATGACCCGAGGAGCCGGGAATTCGACGTCGACCCGCGTGCCCCCATTCCCACAGCCCCTCATGTGCAATCTGAGGGATTGGGGCGGGTCACGCTCCATCTCCCGAGTAAACGGGGCGCGAAGACGAAGACGGTGATGCGGAGGCCGGCGCAGCCTGATGAAGAACTCGCGAGGCTGGTCTCCAACATGGCCTTCCATCGGAAAAGGCATCATTGGCGGGGCGAAGCCGGCGCGCCGCCCCGCCCCCCTCTTCCCCGAGCACTACGACCTCTGCCCCAGCCTCGTCCATGGCCTCGCTGTAACACCCCGGAAGTAACTTCCCATATTTGTAACTCCAACTCTTGCCATTTTCGGCTTTGTTATATGATATTCCCTCCGTGGTTGGGTTTTTCTTCTTTTTGCTTTTTGTCCATGTCATGCATTTTATCATGTCATCATGTGCATCGCATTTGCATACGTGTTCGTCTCTTGATTCCGAGCATTTTTCCCGTTGTCCGTTTTGCAATCCGGCACTCCTATCTCCCCCGGCGGTCCCTTTTACGTTTTTCCGTGTGCGGGTACTAAACCTTCTCGAAATGGACCGAGGTTTGTCTAGTGGCCTTGGCATAACACTCGTAGACCACCGGTCAAGTTTCGGGTCATTTGGAGCTCGTTTGGTACTCCAACGGTTAACCGCACTCTCGCAAAGGCCTCTTTTAAGTTACAGCCCAATAACCCATCTAAGTCACTTCCATGCTCTCCATCGTTCGATCACGATCGTGTGGGCAAAAACTACACCTCATTTGGACTCTCCTAGCTCCCTCTATGCCTATTTAAGCAAACATCCCCCGAAAATCCCGGATCATCCCCCCGAAACCCTAAAAATCGCCCTCCGCCGCCACCAGACGCGTCCGCTCCCACGTGGCACGCCGCCACCCTCCTCCGCCGCAGCCGCCCGAGCCTGTCATGTCATGGCTCATGCCCGCCGCCTGGCCAGCGCCCGGCGCCCGCCCATTCGCGCCTCATGCCGCGACCTCGCCCGCCCGCCGCCGATCGACCCGGCCCCGGCCACGCCATCTGCCTGCCGTCTTCGTCCCGCCGCCCGGGAGCTCGCCGCCCTCGCCGCCCCTCGCCCGCCGCACTCAGCACCCGCGCCCACCCGCCGTCCGGCCTCCACCGCCGGAGTTCGCGTCCGTCCGCCTCCACGGCTCGGCCCCCTCTCCCGCCGGCGACCTCCTCCTCCTCGCTGGTCCGCGCCGCCGCCGCCGTCGCTGATCGGGCCGAGCCCCGATCCAAATCCGGCCTCGGGCCGAGAGCCCGTTGACCTCTCTCTCCCCTCCAGTTTTCTCTAAGTTATTTTGCATCATTGTTATTTTGTTGCATTTTCGAAGTGGTATATCTTTGCATCTGTAGGTCCATTTTGCGCGTATAATATTTCAAAATGTTCGTCTCGAAGAGTAGATCATTTCATATCATTGCATCATTTTCATTTGAGCTCATCTTGATGCCCGAAATGCTGTTGGAAGAGTGCTATGTGTTGTTAGTTTCTGTTTCGTAACAGAACTTGCACTTTTGTTATTTTTGCCATGATTAATATGTGCACCCTATGAATTTGAGTCCTACATGTGTTTTGTAAAATGCCATGCCATCTTTCCAGAGGTGTATGCAATGTATTTTTGTGATCTATGTGGTGACTAGCACAAGCATGCAAAGTAGGTGTCCTGCTGTTGCTGATTTTCAGCCCTGTTTTAGCTGATTTTGATGCCATGTTAACTTGATGATACCGAGAGATCTATGCATATTTTGAGATACTTCAGTAAGGGTGTTTTGTAAAGCATGTCCTGCTCTATCCATCCATGCCCTTTTTTGCAATTTTGGAGTGCCATAGCTTGAGTCAATCGAGCTCTACTTTTGCTATCAAATGTTTCCTGGCAGATTGTATACTTGTTATTCAATTTTGCCTAGCTTGTTGTGGTTGACCCATGTATGCTATGTTATTGTTCTTGCCATGTATGTCTTCTATGTCATGTCTTATTGATGTATGTATGCTTAGTTTTTCATATAAGGCTCTGTAGTGAGTGCATTGAGCTTGTAAACATGCCTACTTTTTATCAGTTTTTGACATGTCATGTTGCTGAATCTGTTAACGAAACTTTCAATATTGACATGGGTGTTACTATATTTTATGATCCTTTTTGGCTTATGGTCAGTAAGGGACTTTTGTTCTAGGATTTGATTAGATTCATGCCATGCCTTGTTTTGCTATTTTAAGTTCCTGTAGCATGTAGTTTTGTTGCTCTGAACATTGCAACCTGATGTTGTTTTTGCCATGTCCAGCCTGATATTTTGTGCATTTTTGCCATGCTTGTTTGAACCTGTTATGAGGTGAACTAGCCGTAGCTCAGTGCTCATCTTTTGTCGAGCATCTTGTGTAGATCACTGCCATGTGCTTTGTTGATACGTTTGGGTGCAGTAGCTTAATTAATTGTTGCTTGCTAAGTGGCATCAGGCTGTTAATGGCAGATTTGCGCCATTCTTGTTTTGCTTGTCATTTGCAAACCGTGCATCCGATTCCGGTGATCTTTATATCGATTTCAACCGAAATCATCTCATCTTTCCAGTGGAATGCTTGGTTTGTCAAGTTGATGCCTGGTTCATCATTTTCCTTCGGAGCGCTTTACGCATTGCATATCACATCTCGCATATCATGTCATGTTTTGCATCATGTTGATTGTGCATTGCACCGTGATTTATTGTGGTTCCTTTGTTTGTGTTGTTGCTTTGGGTAGAGTCGGAGAGCGAGTGCGTGAACGAGGAACCTGTTGAGAACGCTTACGAGGATCAAGCTTTCGACAACTCGAGAACATTGCGAGCAAGATGACCATACCCTCGAAATCACTTCTATCTTTGCTATGCTAGTTGCTCGATCTTTTGCTGTGCCTATGCTGCGATGCCTACCACTTGCTATATCATGCCACCCATATTGCCCTGTCAGCCCCTAACCATCCTTTCCTAGCAAACCGTTGATTGGCTATGTTACCGCTTTGCTCAGCCCTCTTATAGCGTTGCTAGTTGCGGTGAAGCTGAAGTTTGTTCTATGTTGAACATGGAGATGTTGTTCCTTGTTGGAACATGTTTACTTGTTGGGGATATCACAATATATATCTGCTATAATTAATGCATCTATATACTTGGTGAAGGGTGGAAGGCTCGGCCTTATGCCCGTGTTTTGTTCCACTCTTGCCACCCTAGTTTCCGTCATACCGGTGTTATGTTCCTTGATTTTGCGTTCCTTACACGGTTGGGTGATTTATGGGACCCCTTGACAGTTCGCTTTGAATAAGACTCCTCCAAAAAGGCCCAACTTTGGTTTTACCATTTGCCACCTAAGCCTTTTCCCCGGGTTTTCGCGAGCCCGAGGGTCATCTTATTTTAAACCCCGGACCAGTGCTCCTTCGAGTCTGGCCCAACTGAAGCGATGTCCGGCGCCCCTGGGCAATCCAGGTCTATGCCAACCCGACGTCTTGCCCATCCGGTGTGCCACGAGAACGAGATATGTGCAGCTCCTATCGGGATTTGTCGGCACATTCGGGTGGCTTTGCTGGTCTTGTTTTATTGCTGTCGAAATGTCTTGTAGTCCGGGATTCGAGATTGATCGGGTCTTCCCGGTAGAAGGAATATCCTTCGTTGACCGTGAGAGCTTATAATGGGCTAAGTTGGGACACCCTGCAGGTAATATCTTTCAAAGCCGTGCCCATGATTTATGAGGCAGATGGGAATTTGTTAATGTCGGTTGTAGATAACCCAAAGTTGACCTCAAATAAAATACACATCAACGCGTGTGTAACTGTGATGGTCTCTTCTCGGGAGTCCGGAAGTGAACACGGTGTTGGAGTTATGTCGGACGTAAGTAGTTCAGATCACTTCTTGATCACTACTAGCTTCACGACCGTGCTTTGCTCCTCTTCTCGCTCTCTTTTGCGATGTAGCCACCATATATGCTAGTCGCTTGCTGCAGCTCCACTTTACTATCCTGTCCTTCCTATAAGCTTAAATAGTCTTGATCTCGCGGGTGTGAGATTGCTGAGTCCCCGTGACTCACGAGATACTTCAAAACAGTTGCAGGTTTCCGACGAGGCGGTCAGGGTGACTCAACCGAGCTCATGTGGGAGTTCGACGAGGAACGTGGTCGTTACTATGTGTCTTTTCCTGATGATCAGTAGTGGTGCCCAGTTGGGACGATTCGGGGATCTGTGTAGCATTTGGGGTATCTTCTTTTATTTTGGTTCCGTAGTCGGACCTTGAGTGTACTCTGAATGATGGATGTTTATTTATGTATTGTGTGAAGTGGCATTGTAAGCCAACTATGTATCTCTTTCCTTATTTATTACATGGGTTGTGTGAAGATTACCTCACTTGCGACATTGCTTTCAATGCGGTTATGCCTCTAAGTCGTGCCTCGACACGTGGGAGATATAGCCGCATCGGGGCATTACAAGTTGGTAATCGAGCCTTCCCGACTTAGAGCCCCTACTTGATTGTTTGTTTGGCGTTGTTGAGTCTAGAATGGAAAATGTTTTGAGTCTTAGGATTATATATATCGGAGAGTAGGATTCTTTTACTCTCCGGTCCTTCGTCGCTCGGTGAGGTATCCCGACGTAGAGTTTTGACTCTTCTCTTCTCAAATTTCACTAAAAAATTTTAGGATCACGTGGGTATCTTGGAATCATTCCGATGGTTTTGTGACGAGAACATTGTTCTTGGTGCCTCGACATTTAGGGGTTGTGGCGGTGTCCCGGGAGTTGAGCTCCGAGGTGTTGTCGTCACAATTTTATCGTTGCGATTCTGGAATACCGAGTTTTGCCGACATCGAAATCTCTTTTGTGCGTTGTTGGTGAGATAACCCGATAGCCCAATCTTGTGGCGAGTCTGGAGTATTGCCATGACTTGTATAACGGATGTTTTTCAAGGTCGAGGTACACGATTTCGAGGATTTCTTGGTTATGTGTTGACGGATGGATACAATTGGATCTAGGTATTGTTAGTTTGGGTGATATATTTTGTGTCCCTGTATCCCCAACACCAGATTGCATAACCGAAAGTTTCGGGAGTTTATAGGTGGGAATTCTAGTAGCTTACAAGATATTCTTTCCGATGGATGTATGATTTGAGATTGGGGTTCAACGTCTAGTGGTCCGCCCATTCACGGTCGATTCTGATGGTCGCGAGGCGTCTTAAAGAATCCTTGGCTATGCTGATTCGGGGACTTCTTGTTTGTCATTCGTGACGTCCGCTATACGTCGTGTCCGTGTGGGCCCCACCACGAACACTTTGGGCGAAATCTCTATCATGTGTCTGTTCCGGCTCATTTTAGAAGCCAATCTTTTGTTTTCAGTTGTGATATTCGTATTGTTTTTAAGGCAGATGTTGTTTCCATATCTTTATCTAAGTGGCTTCTCACCTTAATGGACGTGTGATGATTAACTTTGGAATTCATTCGTTCATTCTTGTTCGAATGTTTATTGTGAAGACTATATGTTGCAATTTCTATCCGTTGATTCTACTTATCTATGTGTCTATCAAAGGACTAACGGATGTCACCCTCTTCAGGATGGCTCCGCCTACTTGTCAGAATCCGGATCGCAATGATGGGGATCAGTCGAACCCTCCACCTCCACCTCCACCGTCCGCTCTCTGAGGTGACTTGCAACAAATGTCAGCAGAAAGGTCACTATGCGAACAAGTGCTTCAACCAGAGGCGCCTTCCGCCTCCTCCTCCTGTGAAATCTTCCAGCAATGCAGTGGTCAAGCATAATCCAAAGTCTGCAAAGGTGAATATGATGAATGCAGCTCAGGCAGATGATTCTTCTGATGTGATCATGGGTAATCTTCTTGTTAATGATATTCCTGCAAAAGTTCTTTTTGACACTGGTGCATCTATTTCTTTCATATCAAGACCTTTTGCATCCATGAACAATTTGCATACTGTTGATCTGCCTAAGCCGATAGCGGTTTCCTCTCCGGGTTTGTTCATGAATACAAAATGATGGCCCCGGATGTTTCTATCAAGATGGGAGATTACAGATTTCGCTAAACCAATGGTTCTTGGTGACTCGGATATTGATCTTATTCTCGGAATGGATGGCTTTATCAAAGCACAAAGCTCAGCTTGATTGTGCTGCCGTGAAATTCAATTGACTCACTCTTCTAATGATGTGATCATCTATGCGCTTCGTGATGAAACCATTCGTTTGTTTTCTCTCAATGAGAAGGGCGAACTGAATGCTATCTCTCGATTCGATCGTTTGTGAGTACCAAGATGTCTTTCGGAAGAGCTTCCGGTATGCCTCCTCATCGGCCGATTGAGTTCGTTATCGATCTTGAGCACGGCATCGAACCCGTTGCAAGCGTCCTTACAAGCTTGGACCTGATGAGCTGAAGGAATTGAAGAAGCAGCTCGATGAACAAGAGCGTCTGGTTTGATCGGACCGAGTTCATCTCCTTGGGGTTGTGGTGTTCTTTTGTCCGAAAGAAGGATGGCGCGGACCGACTTTGCGTCGATTACCGTCCATTGAATAAGAAGACAATCAAGAACAAGTATCCACTTCCCAACATCAATGAGCTTTTCGAGCAACTCAAAGGTGCTAAAGTGTTCTCCAAGCTTGACCTTCGTATGGGGTATCATCGATTCGCATTCGTGAACAAGATATTCCCAAGACAGCATTCGAACAAGCTTTGGTTCTTATGAATATCTTGTCATGTCTTTCGGCCTCGTCAATGCTCCTCCAACTTTCTCTCGGATGATGAATTTCATATTCAACCCTACACCAATGAATTCGTCTTGGTCTATCTTGATGATATTTTGGTCTTCTCCAAGAATAAGAAGGATCATGCCAAACATTTGCGATTGGTGCTAGACAAGCTCGAGAGTATCAATTCTATGCTAAGTTCTCCAAATGTGAATTTTGGCTTGATGAAGTGCTTTATCTTGGTCATATCATCTCCGCCAAGGGCATCGCTGTTAATCCCGAGAAGGTGTCCGCAATTGTGAATTGGGAACCTCCTCGAACGTCAAGCAGCTCCATGATTTTCTTGGTCTTGCAAGCTATTGCGAAGATTCGTTGAGAACTTCTCCAAGATTGCAAAGCCTCTTTCCAACCTTCTCCGAAGCATGTGAAGTATGTCCGGTCTCCCGAGTGTGGCGTTGCTTTCAATACCCTCAAAGAGAAACTCGTCACAGCTCTGTCTTGACTCCTCTGATGAATCCAAGCCATTTGAAGTTTTACGTGATGCTTCTCTTCAAGGTCTCGGTCTGTGTTAATGCAAGAGAAGAGAGTTGTGGCTTATACCTCTCGCCAGATTGAAGCCCAACGAGAAGAACTACCCCACTCACGATCTTGAGTTGGCGGCAGTTGTCCATGCATTGATTACGTGGAGACATCTCTTGTTGGGAAGGAAAGTGGACATTTTCACCGATCACAAGAGTCTCAAGTACATCTTCACTCAACCCAACCTCAACCTCGAGCGGACTCGATGGGTCGAAATGATTCAAGAGTACAACCCAAGTATTGAATATACTCCGGCAAAGCCAATGTCATTGCAGATGCTTTGAGCAGGAAGGCTTCTCGCAACAGTCTAATCCTCAAGCCCTTTCAGCGGGATCTCTGTGAAGCTTTCCATAGCTGAATCTTCAAGTTGTTCCTCAAGGCTTTCTTGCCAACCTCATAGTCTCTCCTACTTTGGAAGATCAGATTCGTGAGGCTCAACTTCTGGATACCATGGTGAAAAAGGTGAAGCGTGGTATCGACAAGGGCATTTCAAGTACAAGTGCTTCCACGTTGATGACAAAGACACTCTGTTCTTTGAGGACGGATTGTGGTTCCTAAGGGTGATCTGCGAAAAGTCATTATGAGCGAGGCTCACAATTCGCTTATATCCATTCATCCCGAAGTACGAAGATGTACCATGACCTCAAGCAGTCATATTGGTGGACTCGAATGAAGCGAAATTGCTCAATTCGTGAATGAGTGTGATGTCTGCGAGAAGAGTGAAAGCGAACACCAAAGACCAGCTGGTCTCCTTCAACCTCTTGCTATTCCTGAATGGAAGTTTGATCATATTGAAATGGACTTCGTGGTGGCTTTCCAAAGTCCAAGCGTGGAAATGATGCTATCTTCATTGTCATTGACAAGCTTACTAAAGTGGCTCATTTTCTTCCTATCAAAGAATCCATCACAGCAGCTCGGTTGGCGAGCTATACACCTCGAGATTGTCTCCTTGCACGGCATTCCACAAGTGATCTCTTGAGACCGTGGCAGCATCTTTACCTCCAAGTTTTGGGTTTCTTTTCGAAGGCCATGGGCACCAACATTCGTTTCAGCACAGCTTTCCATCCTCAAACAAGTGGCCAAGTTGAGCGAGTTAATCAAATCCTTGAAGATATGCTCAGGGCTTGTGTCATTTCTTTCGGTATGAAGTGGGAAGATTGTCTTCCATATGCCGAGTTCTCTTACAACAACAGCTTCCAAGCGAGTTCGGGCAAGGCCCCATTCGAAATTCTCTATGGCAGAAAGTGCCGTACTCCTCTCAATTGGTGCAGAGACAGTGAGCGCCAACTTCTTGGCAATGACTTGATCACGAAGCGGAAGAAATGTGCCAAGTCATTCGTGAGAATCTCAAAGCCGCACAATCGCGCCAGAAGAGCTATTATGATGATAAGCACCGTGATGTGACTTTTGAAATCGGAGACCATGTCTACCTCCGCGTCTCTCAATGAAAGGCACTCGTCGCCCGGTATCAAAGGAAGCTTGCCCCTAGATACGTGGGTCCTTTCAAGATCATTGGGAAAAGAAGCGATCTCGCCTATCAACGAGCTTCCATCCAACTTTGCAAGCGTGCACGATGTGTTTCACGTGTCACAACTTCGCAAGTGTTTCAAGACTCTGAACGCACTATCAACTTCAAGAGATTGACCTTCAAGAAGATCTCTCTTATCATGAGCACCCGTTGCTATTCTTGAAGAAACCGAGCGCAAGACTCGCAACAAGTCAATCAAATACCTGAAAGTGAAGTGGTCACACCATTCCGACCGAGAAGCTACACGGGGCGCGAGGATCACCTCCGTTCGAATATCCAGAGTTCTTTCAGTCCTAGATCTCGGGACGAGATCCTCTTGTAGTGGTGGAGTGTTGTAACACCCCGGAAGTAACTTTCCATATTTGTAACTCCAACTCTTGCCATTTTCGGCTTTGTTATATGATATTCCCTCCGTGGTTGGGTTTTTCTTCTTTTTGCTTTTTGTCCATGTCATGCATTTTATCATGTCATCATGTGCATCGCATTTGCATACGTGTTCGTCTCTTGATTCCGAGCATTTTTCTCGTTGTCCGTTTTGCAATCCGGCACTCCTATCTCCCCCGACGGTCCCTTTTACGTTTTTCCGTGTGCGGGTACTAAACCTTCTCGAAATGGACCGAGGTTTGTCTAGTGGCCTTGGCATAACACCCGTAGACCACCGGTCAAGTTTCGGGTCATTTGGAGCTCGTTTGGTACTCCAACGGTTAACCGCACTCTCGCAAAGGCCTCTTTTAAGTTACAGCCCAATAACCCATCTAAGTCACTTCCATGCTCTCCGTCGTTCGATCACGATCGTGTGGGCGAAAACTACACCTCATTTGGACTCTCCTAGCTCCCTCTATGCCTATTTAAGCAAACCTCCCAAAATCCGGATCATCCCCGAAACCCTAAAATCGCCTCACGCCGCCACGGACGCGTCCGCTCCTCGCGGACACGTCCGCCCTACCCCAGCGCCAATCTGCGCCTGCCACGTGGCACGCCGCCACCCTCCTCCGCCGCAGCCCGCCCAAAACCCGTCGCGAGCCAGCACGCCATGCGCCGCCCGCCCCGCGGCGCGCCCTTCGCCTCGCGCCTCCCGCCCGGCGACCTCGCCCGCCGCCGCCGTCGACCCGCCCGCCGCGGAGGTCAGTGCCGCCGTCTTCGTCCCGCGCCGGGGCTCGCCGCCCTCGCCGCCCGTCGCCGCCCAAGAGCACTGCCGCCCGCCGCCGTCCGTGCTCCACCGCCCGAGCTCGCGTCCGGCCGCGCCTCGCCAGCTCCGGCGCCCTACTCCCCCGCCGGCGACCTCCCTCCTCCTCGCCGGTCCGCGCCGCCGCCGCCGTCGCCGATCGGGCCGAGCCCCGATCCAGATCCGGCCTCGGGCCGAGAGCCCGTTGACCTCTCTCCCCTCCAGTTTTCTCCAAGTTATTTTGCATCATTGTTATTTTTTTGCATTTTCGAAGTGGTATATCTTTGCATCTGTAGGTCCATTTTGCGCGTATAATATGTCAAAATGTTCGCCTCGAAGAGTAGATCATTTCATCTCATTGCATCATTTTCATTTGAGCTCATCTTGATGCCCGAAATGCTGTTGGAAGAGTGCTATGTGTTGTTAGTTTCTGTTTAAATAATGAACTGGCACTTTTGTTATTTTTGCCATGATTAATATGTGCACCCTATGAATTTGAGTCCTACATGTGTTTTGTAAAATGCCATGCCATCTTTCCAGGGGTGTATGCAATGTATTTTTGTGATCTATGTGGTGACTAGCACAAGCATGCAAAGTAGGTGTCCTGCTGTTGCTGATTTTCAGCCCTGTTTTAGCTGATTTTGATGCCATGTTAACTTGATGATACCGAGAGATCTATGCATATTTTGAGATACTTCAGTAATGGTGTTTTGTAAAGCATGTCTTGCTCTATCCATCCATGCCCTTGTTTGCAATTTTGGAGTGCCATAGCTTGAGTCAATCGAGCTCTACTTTTGCTATCAAATGTTTCCTGGCAGATTGTATACTTGTTATTCAATTTTGCCTAGCTTGTTGTGGTTGACCCATGTATGCTATGTTATTGTTCTTGCCATGTATGTCTTCTATGTCATGTCTTCTTGATGTATGTATGCTTAGTTTTTCATATAAGGCTCTGTAGTGAGTGCATTGAGCTTGTAAACATGCCTACTTGTTATCAGTTTTTGACATGTCATGTTGCTGAATCTGTTAACGAAACTTTCAATATTGACATGGGTGTTACTATATTTTATGATCCTTTTTGGCTTATGGTCAGTAAGGGACTTTTGTTCTAGGCTTTGAGTAGATTCATGCCATGCCTTGTTTTGCTATTTTAAGTTCCTGTAGCATGTAGTTTTGTTGCTCCGAACATTGCAACCTGATGCTGTTTTTGCCATGTCCAGCCTGATATTTTGTGCATTTTTGCCATGCTTGTTTGAACCTGTTATGAGGTGAACTAGCCGTAGCTCAGTGCTCATCTTTTGTCGAGCATCTTGTGTAGATCACTGCCATGTGCTTTGTTGATACGTTTGTGTGCAGTAGCTTAATTAATTGTTGCTTGCTAAGTGGCATCTGGCTGTTAATGGCAGATTTGCGCCATTCTTGTTTTGCTTGTCATTTGCAAACCGTGCATCCGATTCGGTGATCTTTATATCGATTTCAACGAAATCATCTCATCTTTCAGTGGCATGCTTGGTTTGTCAAGTTGATGCCTGGTTCATCATTTTCCTTCCGGGCCTTTATCGCATTGCATATCACATCTCGCATATCATGTCATGTTTTGCATCATGTTGATTGTGCATTGCACCGTGATTTATTGTGGTTCCTTTGTTTGTGTTGTTGCTTTGGGTAGAGTCGGAGGCGAGTGCGTGAACGAGGAACCTGTTGAGAACGCTTCGAGGATCAAGCTTTCGACAACTCGAGAACATTGCGAGCAAGATGACCATACCCTCGAAATCACTTCTATCTTTGCTATGCTAGTTGCTCGCTCTTTTGCTATGCCTATGCTGCGATGCCTACCACTTGCTATATCATGCCACCCATATTGCCCTGTCAGCCCCTAACCATCCTTTCCTAGCAAACCGTTGATTGGCTATGTTACCGCTCTGCTCAGCCCTCTTATAGCGTTGCTAGTTGCAGGTGAAGCTGAAGTTTGTTCTATGTTGGAACATGGAGATGTTGTTCCTTGTTGGAACATGTTTACTTGTTGGGGATATCACAATATATATCTGCTATAATTAATGCATCTATATACTTGGTGAAGGGTGGAAGGCTCGGCCTTATGCCTGGTGTTTTGTTCCACTCTTGCCACCCTAGTTTCCGTCATACCGGTGTTATGTTCCTTGATTTTGCGTTCCTTACGGTTGGGTGATTTATGGGACCCCTTGACAGTTCGCTTTGAATAAGACTCCTCCAAAGAAGGCCCAACTTTGGTTTTACCATTTGCCACCTAAGCCTTTTCCCCGGGTTTTCGCGAGCCCGAGGGTCATCTTATTTTAAACCCCGACCAGTGCTCCTTGAGTCTTGGCCCAACTGGCGATGTCCGGCGCCCCGGGAAATCCAGGGTCTATGCCAACCCGACGTCTTGCCCATCCGGTGTGCCACGAGAACGAGATATGTGCAGCTCCTATCGGGATTTGTCGGCACATTCGGGTGGCTTTGCTGGTCTTGTTTTATTGTTGTCGAAATGTCTTGTAGTCCGGGATTCGAGATTGATCGGGTCTTCCGGTAGAAGGAATATCCTTCGTTGACCGTGAGAGCTTATAATGGGCTAAGTTGGGACACCCTGCAGGTAATATCTTTCAAAGCCGTGCCCGGTTATGAGGCAGATGGGAATTTGTTAATGTCCGGTTGTAGATAACCCAAAGTTGACCTCAAATAAAATACACCTCAACCGCGTGTGTAACCGTGATGGTCTCTTCTCGGCGGAGTCCGGGAAGTGAACACGGTGTTGGAGTTATGTCTGACGTAAGTAGTTCAGGATCACTTCTTGATCACTACTAGCTTCACGACCGTGCTTTGCTCCTCTTCTCGCTCTCTTTTGCGATGTAGCCACCATATATGCTAGTCGCTTGCTGCAGCTCCACTTTACTATCCTGTCCTTCCTATAAGCTTAAATAGTCTTGATCTCATGGTGTGAGATTGCTGAGTCCCCGTGACTCACGATACTTCAAAACAGTTGCAGGTTCCAACGAGGCGGTGCAGGTGACTCAACCGAGCTCAAGTGGGAGTTCGACGAGGCGTGGTCGTTACTATGTGTCTTTTCCTGATGATCGAGAGTGGTGCCCAGTTGGGACGATTCGGGATCTATGTAGCATTTGGGGTATCTTCTTTTATTTTGGTTCCGTGAGTCGGACCTTGAGTGTACTCAATGATGGATGTTTATTTATGTCTTGTGTGAAGTGGCATTGTAAGCCAACTATGTATCTCTTTCCCTTATTTATTACATGGGTTGTGTGAAGATTACCTCACTTGCGACATTGCTTTCAATGCGGTTATGCCTCTAAGTCGTGCCTCGACACGTGGGAGATATAGCCGCATCGGGGGCGTTACACTCGCCCCCTCCCCCTTCCCCTCACGGCCGGTTCCACCACCGCGGGCTCAGGAGGGGGAGGGATGCCCTGTCGAGCGGCGACCCTTGCCGCCACCGACGAAGGACCAGGATTCCCTTTCTCCATGGCGAGTGAAAGGAAGAAGTGGAAGCAGGAGGAGATAGATGACAGAAGAATGCGGGATGCCATCCCCCCTTCTCCCTCCTTATAAAGGGGCGGGGTAGGGGCTCGGCCGCCCCACTCGGCCAATCCGGCCACCAGAGGCGCGGGGAATCGAGACCGACCCGCTGCCCCAACCAGCGACTGCCCGGTTTCCCGCCTCCACCGCTTGCCACCCCAAGCTCATGGAGGACGCGTGGCAAACGTGTAGAATCGAGGGGACGGGTGAAGCGACCTCTCCCCACCCCGTGATCATGGGGTGTGGATTCCTTGGAGACCGCAACCCGGCCCCGTGCAGTAAATAAGCCGCGCCTCCACGCCTCCCTCCTTCCATGGGGAAGGCGCGAGCTGCCCATTTACTGCGATGTGACGCATGCGTGCAGGAACCGCCCCACGCATGCCGCCCACGTCACGTGCACCCCTCCACACCATGCCGCCCAGCTGCTGGGCATGGGAAGCAAGCACAAAAAAGTTTTACCGCGGTAAAACCGCCCCCGCTGCACAAGACCGTTTTGGGCCTGGCCCAACAAAGTGTCGCGCTTATGTGTGGCCCAGGCCGGGGCTCCTGTCGGTGTACAAAGGAGGGTGCACTTTGTACCCCTTTACCTGTGCACGGGCAATCGGAGCCGCGACCACGATCACGCCAAGCAGAACACGGGAGGTGAGCCAAGGTAAGACCGAAGCCCAAGATAACCAGAGCAACGCCAAGGCCAAGACCACAAAGAGCAGAGGGACGAAGCAGGTTCCCCCGGCAAGACCCTTGCCGGGGCAGCCTCAGCTGCCCGGGCAAGACCCTTGCTGGGGCAGCTCGCCCCACACCAACAAAGCGAGCCACCCTTGAGCCCACGGTCTCCAATATCACGTTGGGCCAGGGCTCGGGACGCACCTCCATGGTGGCATGCAGATCTTTGTGAAGACAAGGAACACTCAAGATTAGATGAGGATTAGAAGACGATGATCCTTGGCAGGATCCTTGCCGAGGAAGGCCACCAGACCCCCGGCAAGGCCCTTGCCGGGGATGGCAGTGCGCCACGGCAAGACCCTTGTCGGGCTACCCGGCAAGGCCCTCACCGAGGACGCCAGCAGGGCCACTACCAGGCCCGCACCAACCAAGTTTCCAACGTTCACATGCAGCTGCCAGCCCAACCAGCTGGGCGGGCACCTGCGTGGCAACATGCAGCTCCCAGGCCAACTCATCAAGCGCCTGCTTGGCCGCATGCAAATCTTCGTGGAGGCTCCACCGCCGCGCCACCTCAGCTGCCTGCCTGCCTACGTGGCGCTGCATGCGTCGCTAGCCAAGGCGCATGTCGAAGCAAGGAGGAGCAACGACGGACGGGACGGGCCTCGCCCCCGTCCCCGATAAAGCAAGGGGACACCTAAGCTACGCATTAAATGTGTCTTGTCCTGTAATCTGACGATAAGCTCATAGCACTGTCGCGCTTTTCCACCTCCGTGTGCCTTGTGGCAGCCCTTTCGACTATAAAAGGAGGCCCATGGCATACTGGAGAAGGATTTGGCTCTTTCGAACCACACACTCACCACAGCTAGTTCGAGAGCTCAAGAACTCTCTGAAATACACCTACCAAAGCAGGACTAGGGTTTTACGCATCCTCGCGGCCCGAACCTGGGTAAACGATCCTCGTGCTGGTTACTAATCCTGCTCTTCTCGCAACCCCGCGCCCCGGCAACCGTAGTAGGGATTCTTGTGATCCCATATGTGTCGTTTCCCCGATAGAATTCAACACGCAAGCTCATCTACAGCAGCACCAAGAGTAGCTAATTATTCAAAATATAACCACTAAAGCAAAAACTAATTGGACCGACGGAGGAGTCACATACCAAGCAACAATCCCCCGAAACAGTTTCGGAGATGGAGCTTCGAGCAAAGAGATCGAAATCCGCGGGTTGAGAGCAAGAACACGAGAGAGAGAGAGAGAGAGAGAGAGAGAGAGAGAGAGAGAGAGAGCAATGGTGATTTTTTTTGGAGGTAGGTGGTGATGTGGGATGAAGAGATAAGTGAGGGGGGCCACATGAGGACCACAACCAACCAGGGCGCGTGGGGGACCTGGCCCGCCCAGGTGGGTTGTGCCCACCTGGTGCACCTCCCTCTGATATTATTTGCACCAAAATTCTTACATATTCAAAAAAATCATATTAAATTCTCGGAGAATTCTGAGAACTTTTATATTTGGCTCATTTTTTATTCCATGGGAAATTCAGAAAATAGACAAAACATGGCATTTTATTTTATTTAACTAATAAAAACAAAAAACAAAAGGTAGGGACAGAAGGTAGTGCCTACTAAATTCATCAACTTCATACCTCTAAAAAATGATCCATTAATAAGGTTGATCAAGTCTTATTAACAACCACTTTCGATTAGCATGAAACTGAAGAACTTTTGTAAACCACTAAGTTACCTCAGCGGGGATATGAATTTCCCCAACAATAAGCATTTCATATTTCTTTTTGACAATAGGTAGAGGTAGTTGAAAATTTCCAATAGTGATTGTTGGAGATTTTTCAATAACATTAATACCATTCACTTGGAATTGTTTCTTTGGAAAGTGCACCGTATGCTCATTACCATTGATATGAAAAGTGATCTTGCTTTTATTGCAATAAATAGCAGCCCCTGTAGTATTCAAGAAGGGTCTACCAAGGATAATCGACATGTTGTCGTCCTCGGGCATCTCAAGTATAACAAAGTCAGTCAAAATAATAACATTAGCAACAACAACGGGCACATCCTCACAAATACCGATAGGTGTGGCAGTTGATTTGTCAGCCATTTGTAAAGATATTTCAGCAGGTATGAGTTTATTCAAATCAAGTCTTTTATATAAAGAGAAAGGCATAACACTAACACCAGCTCCCAAATCACATAAAGCAATTTTCACATAATTTCTTTTGATGGAGCAAGGTATAGTTGGTACCCCCGGATCTCCAAGTTTCTTAGGTACTCCATCTTTAAAATTATAATTAGCAAGCATGGTGGAGATTTCGGCTTCCGGTACCTTTCTCTTATTGGTGATGATGTCTTTCATGTACTTTGCATAAGGAGGCATTTTAAGGATATCAGTCAAGCGAGTACGTAAAAAGACTGCCCTCAGCAATTCAGCAAAGCGTTCAAATTCTTCTTATCTTTCTTTTTAGTTGACTTAGGTGGAAAGGGCATAGGTTTTTGAACCCATGGTTCTCTTTTCTTACCATGTTTTCTAGCAACAAAGTCTCTTTTATCATATCGTTTATTCTTAGGTTGTGGGTTATCAAGATCAACTGTGGGTTCTATCTCAACATCATTGTCTGGTTCTTTATTATTTGTTTGAGTGTCTTCATGAACCTCATCATTATCGTTTTCATTATCAGAAGGTGAGTGTTCACTACCAGATTGAGTTTCAGCATCAGAGATAGAAACTTCATTATCAGGAGGTTTTTCCACTTCAGGTTCACTAGAGGCATGCAAATTCCTATCATTTTTATTCTTCTTTTTCTTTTTATAAGGACTACGTGCATCGGTGGTAACTCTTTGAGAGTCATGTTCAATTCATTTTGGGTGTCCCTCAGGATAAAGTGGTTCCTTAGTCATCCTACCTCCTCTAGTCATTACTCTAACAGCATGATCATTGATATTATTATTAAAAGTGCTAGTTATCGACTAGAGGGGGGTGAATAGGCGATTTTTAGGAACGTCTTCAAAACACGGATGTTTCGAAGACAAACAATAGAAATGACCTAATTGATATGCAGCGGAAGGTAAACTACAACAAGCAAACCATAGTCAAGTATGCAATAACGTGAAAATACAAGACTAATAGCAGCTTGGTAGTAAGGATCAAGATGGAAGATAGTGAGAAGCCAATCAACAAAAGTAGTCAAGCAATGAAGTCAAATAGGCATGATAGATAGGCAATGACTTCACAAAGACAAACTCTTAGTAAAGAGAGGGAGAAGATAGAACCAGTCACTTGTTGAAGACGCAGGATTTGTTGAACCAGTTCCAGTTGCTGTGACAACTGTACATCCGTTAGGGAGGCTGAGATTCAACTCAAGACCGCGTCTTCACCTTATTCCCTTGAGCTAAGGACACACAGCCCTCGCCCAATCACTCTGTTAAGTCTTCAAGGTAGACTTCCGAACCTTCACAGATGCGTTCACCGGCAATCCACAATGACTCTTGGATGCTCGAGCGCGACGCCTAACCGGGCCGGAGGATTCACAGTCCTCAAGTGTAATAAGCCTTCAGTCACATGAGAAAAGACTTCATGATGCCTAACACTCTTTGGCTCTGGGTGTTTGGGCTTTGTCCTCGCAAGGACTTCTCTCTCTCAAAGGCTTGAGGTGGGTTGCTCTCAAACGACAAAAGTCATGCACTAACTCCGAGCAGCCACCAATTTATGGTGTAGGGGTGGGCTATTTATAGCCACTAGGCAACCCGACCGATATGTCCGAAATGACCACAGGTCATCATCACGCCCAATATGCGACCCTATCCAAAAGGAACTCAAGGTCCCACCAAGGATAGACCCGCATATTGAAACGCTTTTGCAAGGTGGATATCATTACATCAACATTACATAATACATAGGGATACAACCAAGACATACAATATCACATGAATACAACAATACAACATACAAGATCAACATCCGACTACGGATGAATCATAAATGAAACTCAAACAATATCCACCACTGCTAGCCCAGCTGCCGACCGAACCTATCCCCGATCGAAGAAGAAGCAGAAGAACTCCAACACAAGCAAACATCGCTCTCGCGTCATGATCATCGCATAACCTACACCTGCAACTGTTGGTGTAGTAATCTGTGAGCCACGAGGACTCAGCAATCCCATTACCATGGGTATCAAGACTAGCAAAGCTTAAAGGGAAAGGAAGGGGTAAGGTGGTGAGGTTGCAGCAGCGACTAAGCATATATGGTGGCTAACATACGCAAATGAGAGCGAGAAGAGAAACAAAGGAACGGTCGTCAACTAGTAATGAACAAGAAGTGATCCTGAACTCCTACTTACGTCAAGCATAACCCAGAAACCGTGTTCTCCTCTCGATCAACCCCGAAAAGAGACACTCACGGTTACGCACATGGTTGGTGTATTTTAGAAGAGTTTGCTTCAAGTTTACTACAACCGGATATTAACAAATTCCCATCTGCCACATAACCGCGGGCACGGCTCTCGAAAGTTTATACCCTGCAGGGGTGTCCCAACTTAGCCCATGATAAGCTCTCGCGATCAACGAAGGATATTCCTTCTCCCCGGGAAGACCCGATCAGTCTCAGAATCCCGGCTACAAGACATTTCGACAGCAATAAAACAAGACCATCAAGACCGCCCGATGCGCCGACAATCCCGATAGGAGCTGCAAATATCTCGTTCTCAGGGCAACACCGGATGAGAAAGGCTACGAGTAAAACCAAGCCTCGAGTTTCCCTGTGGTGGCCCCGCAGGTGGCTCGGTTCGAACCAACACTTAGAGAAGCACTGGCCCGGGGGGCTAAATAAAGATGACCCTTGGGCTTGGAAACCCAAGGGAAAAAGGGCATAGGTGAGGCAAATAGTAAAACCAATGTTGGGCCTTGCTGGAGGAGTCTTATTCAAAGTGAACTGTCAAGGGGGTCCCATAAATCGCCCGACCGCGTTAGGGACGCAAAATCCGGGAACATATGACGGAAACTAGGGCGGCAAGAGTGGAACAAAACACCAGGCATAAGGCCGAGCCTTCCACCCTTTACCAAGTATATAGATGCATTAATAATATAAGAGATATTGTGATATCCCAACATAATCCTGTTCACCATGGAGCAATCTTCATCTTCTCCTGCAACTAGCAACGCTATAAGAGGGGCTGAGCAAAGCGGTAACATAGCCAAACAACGGTTTGCTAGGAAGGGTGACAAAGGTTAGAGGTTGACATGGCAAATTGGGATGGCTTGATAAACAGGAGATAGGTAGCGCAGCAAAGTGATAGAACGAAGCAACTAGCATAGCAATGATAGTAGTGAGATCCAGGGTAGCGGTCATTTTGCCTGAAATCCCGCAAGGAAGAAGAACGAGTCCATGAAGAAGACGAACGGATGAAGCCAAACCAAGCGTAGACGAACGAATCCTCACGATCGCAACGCAACAGGAACTAACAAGAAGAAGCACACAACATAGTAAACACACCACACATGAACAAGACATGATGCACAACAAGCATGATGCATGACAAAGCTACATGAAGCTACTCATGGCAAGAGATGATGCAAACAAGAGTAACACATCAAAGCAAGTTTAAATGAGGCCGGGAACAACATATAACAATTCCGGTAAGTCCTCATATGCATATTTCGAAATTGGTCCAGATCTGAATAAACCTTATGTTCAAGTTGTTAAACAGCAAGTTAAGATGCACCACGAATGATCTACACGAGATTCTAGTCAAGTTACATATAAAGTTCATTAGATTCGGAGCTACGGCCTAGAAGATATGAGCAAAACAAGTTAAACATGGCATTGATGCAAAATGCATACAAACATCAAGCAAACACCTCAAAAAAAAGGATGCAACATGATAATATGAAACTACATGTAAAAACAAGCAAGTTTCATATAGAGCACACTCAAAACGGAGCAACGGTTCAACACATACACACTATACAAGTCATGACAACAATCTGTCCAAAACAGCAACTAGGCATTTTGCAAGCATCAAAACAACATGCTACAGGACCTAAACGTAATAACAAAAGGCATGGGCATGATGTACAGGTAAAGCATGACAAAACATGAACACTGAGCTATCTCCAGAAACAACTAGAACATGCTCAAAATGACATGGCAAGATTGCAAATAATAACATTTTTAGACTATGCAGAAAATAACATCAGGTTGCAATGTTTAGAGTTATCAAACAACATGTTACAGGAACTTATCATGGCAAACAAAGGCATGGCATGAATCTACTAATTGCATAGAACAAAAGTCATTTACTGACCATAAGCCAAAAAGGATCAGAAGATATGATGGCACCCATGTAAACATGGCAAGTTATATTACAGATTCCTACATGGCAGGAACAACGATAAGTAGGCATGTTGGTGAGCTTGAACCACTCACCACAGAGCAGTACATGTCATGGAAAGGCAACTCACAGTAAGAAGACATGGAATAGATGCTAGACATGGCAAGAACAACATCATAGCATACACGGATCAACTACAACAACCTTGGCAAAATTGAATAACATGTAAACAATCTGCCAGGAAACATTTTATAGCAAAAGTATAGCTCGATTTACTCAAGCTATGGCACTCCATAATTGCAAACAAGGGCATGGATGGATAGAGAATAACCATATATTCAAAACACCCTTACTGAAGTATCTCAAAATAAGCATGGATCTCTCGGTAGCATCAAGTTTACATGGCATAAAAATATCAAGTAGCAGGGCTGAAATCAGCAACATCATGAAGCCTAGTTTGCATGCTTGTGCTAGTCACCACATAGATCACAAAAATACATGGAATACACCCCTGTAAATATGGCATGGCATATTACAAAACACATGTAGGACTCAAGTTCATAGGGTGCACACATCAATCATGGCAAAAATAACAAAAGTGCATGTTCTGATAAGAATCTGAAACTAACATCACATAGCACTCTTCTAACAGCATTTCGGGAATCAAGATGAGCTCAAATGTAAATGATGCAATGAGATGAAATGATGTACTCGTCGAGGCGAACAATTTGAAATATTACACACCCAAAATGAAGCTATATGCACTGAGTTATGGCAGGTCCAACATGGCATCAAAAAGTAAAATTATTGGGACTTAGAAGAAAATTTCACCTCGCGAAAAAAAAACAGAGGGCGGAGGGGATCGGGCCGCGGGGCAAATGGGCCGTCTCGGGGTCGCGGGAGTTGGGCCGCGGGGCGACGTGGCCCACATGGGCGCGGTGCGGGTGGCCGGGTCGAGCGGCACCTCCGCTCCCCCGACTGGCGGCGGCGGCGGGCAAGGGCATCCAACAAGGGCGAGGTCCGCGAGGCCGAGGCCAGGCGGGGGAGGCGGCGAACGCGGGGCGGGGCGGCGGAGGAGGCAGGCCCGGCACGCTGGCTGGGAGGCGGCGGCGCGGCCGGGGCGGCGGGCGCCTCACGGGCGAGGCGCGGGCGGCGGGCTGGCGGCGCGCGTCAGAGTGGGCCGGAGGGCCAGGGCTGGCCGAAAGCGGCGGCCGGCGGCGGCGGCGGCGTACACGTGCGGGCGGCCACTGGCTGCGGGGCGGCGGCGCGATTTGTCCGGTGGGCGCAGACTTGTCCGGGCGCGGCGGGGGCAATTTGATCTAGGGTTTTGGGGATTCATCCGCGAATTTGGAAGGGGAAGGCATATATATAGGTAGAGGGAGCTAGGAGAGTCCAAATGAGGTGCGGTTTTCGGCCACGCGATCGTGATCGAACGACCGAGAGCATGGAGGGGAGTTTGCTGGGTTTTGGGCCACTTTGGAAGGGGTGTTGGGCTGCAAAGAGAAGGAGGCTTTTACGGTTACCCGGTTAACCGTTGGAGTACCAAACGGCCGCCAAATGACCCGAAACTTGACAGGCGGTCTACCGGTGCTATACCAAGGCCGCTTGGCAAACCTCGGTCCATTCCGAGACCGTTTAACACCCGCACACGAAAAGAGGCAAAAGGGGGCGCCGGGAGACATAGGAGTGCCGAATTGCAAAACGGACAACGGGGAAAATGCTCGGATGCATGAGACGAACACGTATGCAAATGCGATGCACATGACGACATGATATGAAATGCATATGATGACATGGAAAAATGCAACACGCAAGAAAATGACATGGCAACGACGGTGAATAACTGGCGGACACCTGGCACATCGAATCCGGGGCGTTACAACACTCCTCCACTAACAAGAGATCTCGTCCCGAGATCTTAGGACCGAGACGGAAGAGAAAAGGGATGAGGTGAAAGAAGAACTCAAGAGAAGAAGCAAAGAATCGAGAGCACACGAGAAGAAGAGAGAAACGACGAGAACGACGAGAATCAAAAGCTCACGGAAATCGGATAGACTATGAAAACAACTCGTTCTAACAGGAGTGGTTAGAATGAGAAAAGAAACGAACAAGACTGAAATGATTTAGTAGCAATCCGGCTGAAACATGGAAATAAATAGAACACGAACTTCACAAGATGGAATGACACTTGACGACATAAGCAATGCAATGCCTCCGGAAGAATTAAAAGGAAGGAATGAAATGACCTTAGAAGGAAGGATTGAATGGAGTTGTTGAGAAAAATCAACAACAACAAAAAATAAGATTGCCGTGGACTTATCGATAACATCTCAGAAATTATGAGGTGATAACCAGCCGCAAACGGAAATGATTGGATAGCTGAGAGGAACGAAGAAATGCAAAACTCCACTTCAAAAGAAAATGAAGAATTACTTGCGCTTAGAGACGCGAGAAGAAAAGATACTTGAACTCCACCAACAAGATCTTGATGAACTCTTGAAGAATGAATTAAATCATGAAGAAGCACCATGAAGAACTCCGGTAACAAAAGGATGATGAGATAGAATGAAGGAAGAGAGAATAAGATGAGCCTGCGATGATTCCGATGGAGGTTCCGACGAAAAGGCCGAGGAAATTCGAACTCCGGAAAAGAAAAGATTAAAACACTTAGAACTAGAATTTATTCATTACGAACAAACTCCGAAGGAAAGGATTACTCACTTGGATGAAATAAGAATAAGATTTATTGTATGCTTATCCTTCATCAAATTAAATTGATGAGAAGCAATGGATTTTGCAAACTACTTATTCTTCTTGAAAAAGAATTGAGAAGTGACATGTCGCAAACTTGAGAAGGTCTTCATGAATCACCGGTAGGTTGAAAAGAACGAATGGAATAATAATGATAATCAAGGAAAGGAATCTTGAACGAACCACCGTAAGAAATTCGGAAAATGACTGACAAAAGGGAATTAATCACCGGGAAGAATTAGAAAAACATGGAGATACTTGAGGGAATTAAAATGCAAGAGAACAAAGAGATCGCGAACTGACAGAAGAATACTTGAACGAAGCACCGGAAGAATATTGAGACGAACGAAGGGGCACGGATATAGAATAATTGGGGAACGAATCTGAAAACTTAGAATGAAGAAATCTTTCGAAAAGATGGCCTCCAGATGATCGAGAGAGAAAGCAACTCCTGAAATGCTCCGGATGGATGAAAAGAATTTGCATGACTAGAAACAATTAGATAGGATAACATCGAGCTAGCACCATGAATCTCCGGGGGAATGGACAAGATTTAAGAGGAACTCTTCTTCGATCTTCGAATGACGACGAGAAAACACCACCAAAATTACTGAGATACTTCGGGAGAATGAAAAGCGAAGAGGTTGAGCCGACAATGAAATGATTTGAAATTGATCTTGACAAGGCATGTGACTGATGGAATCCATTCTTACGTCACACTTGAAAAGAAATAGGAATGGCTCCGGAATAATTAGAAGAGTCAGGTAAGATCCTGGGAAAAGACCTGTGGGTTAGGGCCCACTTAAAAGAGAACACCGTTGGAAAGGATTGTTGAAGAGGTAGATGATGCACCGGAACAATTAACTATTAGAATGAGGTGACAACCTCGAATTAATAGAATGCGAACATGAATATTCTGAGATGTCTTCAACACTCCGGGATAAAATAATGGCGAGAGGAGGAACGAGCAAAGGGAAATATTTGAGTTGAGGGAAGAATACGATCGGCAACGAAAAACTTGAATTGAATCCACCGGGGGAAAAAAGAGGTGATGAATGTCAAACGAGAGGAGAATCCACTGGTTGAAACAATTGAGGGAAGACTCAAGAGGCTCCACACGAATGGAATTGATGCTCGAAACAGACTCAGACTCCGGGAAGAAGAGGGTGGGAGGGCGGGAAAACAAAGGCAACTTGGAAGGGGGAACCGACGAATATCTTGAAGAGAAAACACCGGTTGAAATCGTTGAGGAAAGAAAGCAAAGACTTCGCACGAGTAGGATGGATACTCGATTACGGACTCCGGTTCCGAGAAGAAGAAGGGTGGGTGGGTGGGAAAAAAACAAGGACAACTTCGGACAACGAAAAACAACGACGTCGGAGGAAGAACTGAGGATTGAACTTGGCAAAGATGAAGATGGTCGAGTCGACTTGACGAGAAAAGCACCGGATGAAAAGAGCTGAGGACCAACGATCGAAAAACCAACTGCTTGATCCTAAAGAAAAATTTGAAGGGGAAGAGGAGTAATTCAAAACACCTACGTCAGGATTCCTCACCAGAGCGACGAAGGGGCAGAGGAGTAAAAAGAATTCCTACTCTCCGATATAACTAGACTCAGAAAATAGTTCTATTCTAGACTCAACAACGGCCAAACTACACGATCAATCAAGGGGGCTCCTAGGGTCGGTCGAGGCTCGATACCAACTTGATCACGCCTAATATGCGACCCTATCCAAAAGGAACTCAAGGTCCCACCAAGGATAGACCCGCATATTGAAACGCTTTTGCAAGGTGGATATCATTACATCAACATTACATAATACATAGGGATACAACCAAGACATACAATATCACATGAATACAACAATACAACATACAAGATCAACATCCGACTACGGATGAATCATAAACAAAACTCAAACAATATCCACCTCGCTAGCCCAGCTGCCGACCGAACCTATCCCCGATCAAGAAGAAGCGTAAGAACTCCAACACAAGCAAACATCGCTCTCGCCATGATCATCGCATAACCTGCACCTGCAACTGTTGGTGTAGTAATCAGTGAGCCACGAGGACTCAGCAATCCCATTACCATGGGTATCAAGACTAGCAAAGCTTAAAGGGAAAGGAAGGGTAAAGTGGTGAGGTTGCAGCAGCAACTAAGCATATATGGTGGCTAACATACGCAAATGAGAGCGAGAAGAGAAACAAAGGAACGGTCGTCAACTAGTAATGATCAAGAAGTGATCCTGAACTCCTACTTACGCCAAGCATAACCCGTAAACCGTGTTCTCCTCTCGATCAACCCCAAAAGAGACACTCACGATTACGCACACGGTTGGTGTATTTTAGAAGAGTTTGCTTCAAGTTTACTACAACGGATATTAACAAATTCCCATCTGCCACATAACCGCGGGCACGGCTCTCGAAAGTTTATACCTGCAGGGTGTCCCAACTTAGCCCATGATAAGCTCTCGCGATCAACGAAGGATATTCCTTCTCCCGGAAGACCCGATCAGTCTCGGAATCCGGCTACAAGACATTTCGACAAAGAATAAAACAAGACCAGCAAGACCGCCCGATGCGCCGACAATCCCGATAGGAGCTGCACATATCTCGCTCTCGTGTCAACACCGGATGAGACAGCTACTCTGAGTAAAACCAAGCCTCCGCTTTCCCGTGGTGGCCCTGCAGAGCGGCTCGGTTCGAACCAACACTTAGAGAAGCACCGGCCGGGGCTAAATAAAGATGACCCTTGGGCTCCTAAACCCAAGGGAAAAAGGGCATGGGTGAGGCAAATGGTAAAACCAATGTTGGGCCTTGCTGGAGGAGTCTTATTCAAAGCGAACTGTCAAGGGGGTCCCATAAATCACCCGACCGCGTTAGGGACGAAAAATCCGGGAACATAATACTGATATGACGGAAACTAGGGCGGCAAGAGTGGAACAAAACACCAGGAATAAGGCCGAGCCTTCCACCCTTTACCAAGTATATAGATGCATTAATAATATAAGAGATATTGTGATATCCCAACATAATCCTGTTCACCATGGAGCAATCTTCATCTTCTCCTGCAACTAGCAACGCTATAAGAGGGGCTGAGCAAAGCGGTAACATAGCCAAACAACGGTTTGCTAGGAAGGGTGACAAAGGTTAGAGGCTGACATGGCAAATTGGGATGGCTTGATAAACAGGAGATAGGTAGCGCAACAAAGCGATAGAACGAAGCAACTAGCATAGCAATGATAGTAGTGAGATCCAGGGTAGCGGTCATCTTGCCTGAAATCCCGCAAGGAAGAAGAACGAGTCCATGAAGAAGACGAACGGATGAAGCCGAACCAAGCGTAGACGAACGAATCCTCACGATCGCAACGCAACAGGAACTAACAAGAAGAAGCACACAACATAGTAAACACACCACACATGAACAAGACATGATGCACAACAAGCATGATGCATGACAAATCTACATGAAGCTACTCATGGCAAGAGATGATGCAAACAAGAGTAACACATCAAAGCAAGTTTAAATGAGGCCGGGAACAACATATAACAATTCCGGTAAGTCCTCATATGCATATTCCGAAATTGGTCCAGATCTGAATAAACCTTATGTTCAAGTTGTTAAACAGCAAGTTAAGATGCACCTCGATGATCTACACGATATTCTAGTCAAGTTACATATAAAGTTCATTAGATTCGGAGCTACGGCCTAGAAGATATGAGCAAAACAAGTTAAACATGGCATTGATGCAAAATGCATACAAACATCAAGCAAAGACCTCAAAAAAAAGGATGCAACATGATAATATGAAACTACATGCAAAAACAAGCAAGTTTTATATAGAGCACACTCAAAATGGAGCAACGGTTCAACACATACACACTATACAAGTCATGACAACAATCTGTCCAAAACAGCAACTAGGCATTTTGCAAGCATCAAAACAACATGCTACAGGACCTAAACGTAATAACAAAAGGCATGGGCATGATGTACAGGTAAAGCATGACAAAACATGAACACTGAGCTATCTCCAGAAACAACTAGAACATGCTCAAAATGACATGGCAAGATTGCAAATAATAACATTTTCAGACTATGCAGAAAATAACATCAGGTTGCAATGTTTAGAGTTATCAAACAGCATGTTACAGGAACTTATCATGGCAAACAAAGGCATGGCATGAATCTACTAATTGCATAGAACAAAAGTCCTTTACTTACCATAAGCCAAAAAGGATCAGAAGATATGATGGCACCCATGTAAACATGGCAAGTTATATTACAGATTCCTACATGGCAGGAACAACGATAAGTAGGCATGTTGGTGAGCTTGAACCACTCACCACAGAGCAATACATGGCATGGCAAGGCAACTCACAGTAAGAAGACATGGCATAGATGCTAGACATGGCAAGAACAACATCATAGCATACACAGATCAACTACAACAACCTTGGCAAAATTGAATAACATGTAAACAATCTGCCAGGAAACATTTTATAGCAAAAGTATAGCTCGATTGACTCAAGCTATGGCACTCCATAATTGCAAACAAGGGCATGGATGGATAGAGAATAACCATATGTTCAAAACATACTTACTGAAGTATCTCAAAATAAGCATGGATCTCTCGGTAGCATCAAGTTTACATGGCATAAAAATATCAGCAGAACAGGGGCTGAAATCAGCAACATCATGAAGCCTAGTTTGCATGCTTGTGCTAGTCACCACATAGATCACAAAAATACATGGAATACACCCCTGTAAAGATGGCATGGCATATTACAAAACACATGTAGGACTCAAGTTCATAGGGTGCACACATCAATCATGGCAAAATGACAAAAGTGCATGTTACGATAAGAATCAAACTAACATCACATAGCACTCTTCTAACAGCATTTCGGGCATCAAGATGAGCTCAAATGTAAATGATGCAATGAGATGAAATGATGTACTCGTCGAGGCGAACAATTTTACATATTACACGCCCAAAATGAAGCTATATGCTCGGAGTTATGGCAGGTCAAACATGGCATCAGAAAGTAAAATTATTGGGACTTGGAAAAAAATTTCACCTCGCGGAAAAAAAACAGAGGGCGGAGGGGATCGGGCCGCGGGGCAAATGGGCCGGCTCGGGGTCGCGGGAGTTGGGCAGCAGGCGGCGTGGGCTCACGGGCGCGGTGCGGGTGACTGGTCGAAGCGGCACCTCCGCTGCCCCCCAGGCCGGCGGCGGGCGAGGTCCGGCGAGGCCGGCTAGGCGGGAGGCGGCGAACGCTGGGCGGTGAAGGCGGGGCGGAGGAGGCTGGCGCGCGCTGCTGGCCGGGAGGCGGCGGCGGCGGCGGGGCGGGCGCTTACGCGGCGCCTCGCTGGGCGGGCGGCGGCGCGGCGGCGTGGCCGGATGGGTGGACGGCCCGCGCTGGCCGAAAGCGGCCAGCGGCGGCGGGCGGCGGCGGCGTGACGGGCGGGCCCATCGGCGGCGGGCGGCGACGCGATTTGTCCGGGCGGGCGACATCTCCGGCGCCAAGGGGCAATTTGATCTAGGGTTTTGGGGATTCATCCGCGAATTTGGAAGGGGAAGGCATATATATAGGTAGAGGGAGCTAGGAGAGTCCAAATGAGGTGCGGTTTTTGGCCACGCGATCGTGATCGAACGACCGAGAGCATGGAGGGGAGTTTGCTGGGTTTTGGGCCACTTTGTAAGGGGTGTTGGGCTGCAAAGAGAAGGAGGCTTTTACGGTTACCCGGTTAACCGTTGGAGTACCAAACGACCTCCGAATGACCCGAAACTTGACAGGCGGTCTACCAGTGCTATACCAAGGCCGCTATAAACCTCGGTCCATTCCGAGACCGTTTAACACCCGCATACGAAAAAGAGGCAAAAGGGGCGCGGGAGACATAGGAGTGCGGATTGCAAAACGGACAACGGGGAAAATGCTCGGATGCATGAGACGAACACGTATGCAAATGCGATGCACATGAAGACATGATATGAAATGCATATGATGACATGGCAAAATGCAACACGCAAGCAAATGACATGGCAACGATGGCGAATAACTGGCGGACACCTGGCGCATCGAATCCGGGGCTTTACAGTCACTAAGGAACTGACACGTGTTCCAACGGTCAGATTTCAAACACACACGGCAACTTTACTTGGGCTATAAGCAAAGCTGACTCATCCAACTCGGATAAGTTTTGCTCTCATTGTCTTCGCCAAGACATAGGATTTGGGTTGAGCATCACTTTAGTCATTCTCGACTATGATCACTTGGACCCCACTTAACAATGACGGTGGTTCCTATGACTCAACAAAGAAGAAAAGGAAACAACGAAACAACACGTCTTCGCTCCATAGTCTTCACTCAATGTCTTCTCATGTCATAGTCTTCAATTGAATATCTTCACATACCACCATTGTCGCCAATGTCTTCATACATTTTAGGGTCATCTCCGTAGGTAAAGCAAATCAATGAGGGACACTACCTGCGTTATCCTGCAATTCTCACAAACGATTAGTCCTCAACCACATTTGTCGTCAATACTCCAAAACCAACTAGGGGTGGCACTAGATGCACTTACAATCTCCCCTTTTGGTGATTGATGACAAACTGGTTGAAGTTTTCAACGGGATAAAGTACGTGAAATTGTAAAGGATAGGAATTGTCTTCATAAGTGGCAAAGGCTCCCCAAGATGTGCATATAAGTAGTTTGCTTTTGGAATGCAAATGCACATGGCAGGTTGTACTTGTGGAGATCCTCTTCAACTTATGAAGATAATTCATCATGCATGAAATGATATAACTAAGAGAATGACATGCATAATGAAAAATGGACGTCTGCAGAATGATATAAGTGCGGAAGTTATCGTCGCACATGCGGAATTTATCATTGCACCAGAGTAAAGCAAATAAGTAGCAGACGACCATCGAGTTTAAGTGTTACAACTCAAAGAACCAAATGTATCAAAAGTGAGAGTTATAAACACTAGGCAAAATATTATGCAAGCGCCCTTATGAACCCGCTTGAAGACTATCAAACTCATATGCTTCTCCCCCTTTTGTCAGTAAGGACCAAAAAGGTTTGAAGACATAGAGCATCTACTCGTCCTCTTCAGAAGTAGATGATGCAGCAGGGGATGTCGTTGTTGGTTGGCGGTGCGATTTAACTTGGTGCGGTGTCGATCGCGCAGAAGTAGGGGCGTGAAGTTGCATCATCTTCATCATTGATCACTCTGGCATTGACAGTTGCCGCGGAGGAAGAATAGTTAGAGTCTTCAAGTGATGGAGTTCGTCGTAGGACTGCATTCCGTGGAGGAGTGGAGTCAAAATTGAAGCGTTCAGTGAAGCCATCGTCTTGAAGATCTGCTTCAGCACTGAGCAGGGTCAAACTCTTCCATGATCGCCGACAGGTCTCGAGAGTGACAAAAGCATTCTTGGTGGCAAGGTTTCGAATGCGATTGACGTCCACCAAGAGGCTTTGCATTTGTCGCTTGAGCCAGGAGTGATGCTTATCTTGTTTCTGATGCAGTGCGACAAGAAGTTCTTGATGATTGAGGACTCGAGAGCGCTTCCGAGGCCTTTGGCCAATTGTGCTCTCAGTGGCTTCAGTCCGCGCACGGCGAGGCATACGTGTGTTCCCAGCCAGAGGATAGACACGTGATACTGCTGGGACGCCTTCCATGGGTTGAGAGAAGCTATGGTGATCGGCATTCTAAAGACAAAGTGGCGTTTTGGCAGGCTCACGGTATATGGCTTCAACTGACATATCAACCTCTGGTAGAAAGATCAGATGATTGCGAGCAGAGGGCTGATAGTTGATAGAAGAGTGCATCTTGATGAGGCGCATGACCCATGGAGCATAAAATTTCAGACCAAACAGATCAGATCCAGACGCAGCCAATTGTCGGATGAAGAATTCTTGCGTATTGAAGCTGATGCCATTGAGGATGTAAAGACCAATGTCTTCATGGCTCCTTCAAGTTTTGCAGATGATGAATGCCCTTTGATAGGCCATAGAGTTCGCTTTGATGATGTGATATATTGTACGAGGCGGATACTCAAGGTCATCAACAAAGAAGTCCCGAGGGTATTCAGCGTCATGTGGCGATGGCTTCATCATGCTCAACATCCGACTCATGTCGGGTTACGCTTATGAAATATGCTCTCGAAGGCATCACGGTGGAGTTGACAACCAGGTTCAAACAGCTCTCCGGGAGTGGGTAGGCCTGTGAGCTCAATGACGCCAAGAGCTTTGGCTTCATGATGAACATTTCGTTATCCACTCGAGAACCCATGTCTTCGTATCTCTGTAGTAGCAGCGGATGTGGAGGGTAGCATAGAATTGAAGCACAAGTTCTTCATTCCGGTGTTCTTTATGCATGAACGGCCGAGCGGACCTTCATCACGAAAGCAATCAAGTGATTCTTCTAAGCACGGCAGTCCGGCAATGGCTTCGTGTCGAGGCGATATGAGGGAAAATGCGCCCTTGATCATACAGAACGCATGAGTAATAGCTTCGTTGCTGATAGCTCCGGAAACGGTCAGATGATATCCTTGGCCTTGTGTAGGGGTTCTTTGCTTTGTCAAAGAAAGTGTTGTGGGCTTTGAAGCCATTTGCATTGAAAGAACTCAGAGGTGGCGGTGCTCGAAACCTTGGCAGTCTTGGCTTCGTCTTCTGGACCTGAGGCCTATGCGCAATATGATATTCAAACTGAGGACCAGAGGCATGAGGCGGAGGGACCAGAACAGGCCATCTTACCGTGATTAGCTGACCATAGTTGTATGCTTGCTCAATTGTGTAGGGCCTTGGTGGCGGAACTGGAGCAAGGGCAACAAGCGAGGCTTGTGCTGCTCAGCCAGATGCTTCGGGAGCAGATTGCCTCATTGGCTTCGAGCACATTTCCTTCATTGGCTTCGGAGCTGTTGGTGCAGGCTCCATTTTTGCTTCAGCCATGACCACGCCATTGGCTTCATTGGTGTTGGAGGTGGCAGCCTTAATGTTTGCAACCTCCACTTGAGGAGCCGGAGGGTCGGGCACCGCACGTTGATATCGTGAATAACTTCTTCAATTATAGGGGTGTAGGGACACGTTCTTCTTCTTCTTGGGTGTCTTCGGCTGATGCAGCCGGATTGTCTTCTGCAGCTTTGGCTTCAGACTCGGAGACATTCATAGTTGGAGTGGCTTCTGAAAACACTTGACGTGCAACAGGTTGGTGGTGCACTTCTCCTTCTGAACGCCGAGAGAGGTACTTGAGGCCTTTGACCTTTGGCGAAGCTGCGAAATGTCAAGCGACGCCTTTGGAGATGGGGTTGTGCGGGCCTCAAAGTCTTCCTCTTCTTCTTGCTGTTGTTGTTGGGGAGTGACTTGTTGTTGGGGAGTACTAGGGAGTCTTCTTGTTGCGGGCGATCAGCCCATGAAGCATCCTGAGCAATTGGCGTCAGAGGACGACCAATGCTGATGAGTTCGCTGTTCGCATTTAACATGCGATGATACCACATTGAATTCAATTTGAGGAAGAACTTCATCATATTCAACATTGTCATGGTGACCAATGTCTTCAGCAGTGATGGGATCAACTGCTGGAATCTCTTCAGCTTCAGGAGCCTCTGTGGAAGCAGGCTCATGAACAGTCATCTAAGTTCTTGGGTTGCGACGGGGCGAACCACGAAATGGGTTCAACAACCAAGGGCTCTGTGGGAGCAGCCCGATTCTTCTTGGTCTTGAGCTTCTTCTTGGAGGGAGCAGCATCGAGGCTTCGGGAAGTTTGCTTTTTCTGGCTTCAGCCTCGGCAGCCCTCGTCTTCTTCTGTTCAGAAGCGGTTGACCGGACCTTTGGCTTCGAGCCAGTCATGCTGCTTGGGAAGACTATGCGGGGTTCTTCCTGCCTTGAAGGTGCAGCTTGGTCAGTTGAAGACTTCTTCCTCTTTGTAGCCATTCTGGGGTCAATGCCAGGACGGCCAAGAGCCTTGCGCTTCTCAGCCTCATTGTAGGCAAGCACACACTTGTCAGTCAGACTCTTCATGCGCTCACGAGAGCCTCTGGCTTCTTCTCGCTTCTTGAGAAAGGCTTCTTTGAGCTCGTGTAGCATGACCTTGAAGTTTTTAACATCTTGCACGCTGAGTGCAGCCATATGCTTCTTGAACTGAGCCTTCTCATAATCAATCTTATGCTTTAGTTCAACAACGCATTGAGCAAGAGCTAGCTCAGAAGCAATGGCTCCATTGAAGGAGACGCTGAGGCCAATAGGAAGTTGCAGATCTTCAAAGCTGATGTTTGGGGTGCCAAACCATTCATCAATGAAGTGATGGATGATTGCCACATCAAAGAGAGGAAAGTTGTTGAAAATTTATGCTTCTTCTTTGCTCTTGATAAGTTGCTCAAGGGCATCATCTGCAAGATCTTCATCACTGGACAGATCAATGTGCTCTTCACGCAGAATGGCAGCAGGAGTCAGTGTCAGTTCAGCATTCTTCTCGGCATATTCCTGGGTCACGAAATTGTACTTGAACCATTGTTCATCCCAATATCGACGAATCCATTGGATTCACGTCTTGCACTGATTGTAATTCTCTTCGGGATCTGTCTTGTAAAGCTCTGCGAGGTCATCAGCGAGATCTTTTGAGGTTCCCCACGACACTCGCTCGCCGCCCTTCCCGATCGATTTATCTGCAGCCATGAACTTCAAACTGAATGGCTTCATGTTCAAAGGCTTCAAAGGCTTGCGCTTGCTGGATAAACAAAGAATGGCTTCGGAGAGTTAGTTTGATGTTGTAAGAATTCTGCAAACGAATGCGCACTATGAGAACCAAGGATTCTCCCACGGACATGTACCGTGACAGATTAGAGATGCGAGGGAAGGGAAGAGGTCATATGCATTCTCGTAAGATTTTGAAGATAAATCAGTTTGAAGACATTGACCTCATGATGCGAAGACATTCACTTATCTGGCTGAGAGTTGGTTCCATTTGTACGAATCCGTGAATAAGTACAAGTGAGGAATCTAAATAGTTGTGAAGCTTAAGTGAATATACTAGGAAGTATGAGATGCATGAGAATAGATCTAACATAGTATGGGCGAAACCAATTTTGGTAAGTAGGATGAATCTTGAAGATCAAAAGATGGTAAAATAGAGTTATATTTACCACTCAAGAACTGCTAGACGGAAGAAAAAAGGAGGCCGAGCAGTTCAATCCACCGTGCCCTAACTTGGCGACGGAGGACACCTACGGCGGCGGCGGAGATGACGATGTTCGCGGCCGGCGTGAGGACGGCGTCGGACAAGTCGCGGCAGCTAAGCGCTTGTCGCGCCGGGCGTTGCCGAGAGCTAGCGGTGGCGCTAGGGTTTTGACGAGGTGGAGAGGTGGAAGAAGATTTTCTTTACCGCAGGGACATGTATTTATAAGGAGGTGTGCGGCACAGCGCAATACGCAGTGCCTCGGGCGGTTCACATCGAGGGGCACGTGGCAAGCATGCAACATACTCGAGTTGTCCCATCGCTCCCACGCCCGCCAGGTTTGTCGGATGGTCATTCCGGCTTCTCCGGATTTCAACAGTAAGGATGAATCATTTAAAACAAACTTAAAGTTTGTCTCTGTGTCTTCTGCTGACGGGACGCAGAGAAGACATTCGACAGTTTCAATAGAATGCATATGATTTGGACAGATAGAGTTTGAGATAGAAAGCATAGAGAGATTGGGGTCCGATCACATTCACTTAGTTCAAAAGATTCAACTTGGAAGACATAGCTATAAGTGAATGTTGTAGAGGACAGAACAATATATATATATATATCAGAAAGCAACCAAATCAACATAGTGAAGAAAATCATGAAGATAGGTTGAAGTTGAAGACAAATCAAATGCGAAGATATTGAGAAGTAACGCCATGAGTGAAACACTTCAAACAGAAAAATTTGGTGGTGGCGTTACCGACCGTATAGGAAGTATTAGACCCAGACACGGCGCACAATTATCGTGGCGCTCCGAAGTCAAATTCCACGTTAATGTATTCACACTTAGAATGTAGGTCTTCATTGATTGAAGATATACTTTACTTCGTGTGTTGCACATCTAAGTCATCAACATGCATAAGTGTTAGGGTGTGTGCTTGATCACAGGACATTTGAGGATTCCAAGATATTTAGCTCACACCGTGACTTGCAAAACCTTTTCTCATCCAAGGGCTTTGTGAAGATATCTGCCAATTGCTCTTCAAAGTTGACGTGAATGATGTCAATATCTTTCTTCATGACATGATCCACGAGAAAATGATGACGAATTTCAATGTGCTTTGTCTTCGAAAGTGCTGGACTGGATTGTTGGCAATCTTGATGGCGCTTTCGTTGTCGCAGAAGAGAGGTACTTGTGTCGATTGATGCCATAGTCCTTGAGAGTTTGCTTCATCCATAGAAGCTGAGCACAAGAAGATCCAAAGAGCAATTTATTCAGATTCAGCAGCTTGAGAGTGATACACGCTCGCTTCTTTGAAGACCAACAAACAAGTGATCGTCCCGAAAAGTGACATGTGCCTGATGTAGACTTGCGATCCACTTGTCACCAGCATAATCAGCATCCAAAATCCAACCAAATCAAATTTTGAGCCCTTTGGATACCATAATCCAAGTGTTGGGTGTGAGCCAAATATCAAGAATTCGCTTCACGCCTAAGTGATGCGATTCCTTTGGTGCCGCTTGGAATCGAGCACACATGCAAACACTAAGCATAATATCTGGCCTAGATGCACATAGGTAAAGTAAGGAACCAATCATGGAGCGGTATACCTTTTGATCGAACTCTTTACCATTGTCGTCGGGACCCGTGATGGTGTTTATGGCATTGGCGTCGTGTATCCTTTGCACTCTTGCATTCCAAACTTCTTCGCATAATCTTGGAGGTATTTTTCTTGAGATATAAAGATGCCATTCTTTTCGATTGTGAATTTGAAGACCAAGGAAGAACTTGAGCTCTCCCATCATGGACATCGATATTGTTCTTGCATCATGTATCCAAATTCATCACTATACTTCGGTTGGTGCAGCCAAGATAATGTCATCCACATATATTTGGCATACAAACAGTTCACCATCATATGTCTTCGTGAAGAGTGTGGGATCAAGGGATCCAGGTTTGAAGCCTTTACTCTTGAAGTCTTTGATCGATCATACCAGTAGCGAGGAGCTTGTTTGAGGCCATACTGATTGCTTTATTTAGCTTGTACACCATATCGGGATGTTTTGGATCTTCAAAGCCAGGTGGTTGAGCGACATATACTTCTTCTTCAATCTTGCCATTGAGAAATGCACTTTTCACATCCATTTGATAGAGCAATATGTTGTGGTGGTTAGCATAGGCTAGTAGTATGCGAATAGCTTCAAGCCTAGCTACGAGGAGCAAATGTTTCATCAAGTCAATTCCTTCAACTTGAGTATATCCTTGAGCCACAAGCCGTGCTTTGTTTCTGACGACTTGACCATGCTCATCTTGCTTGTTTTGATATATCCATTTGGTGCCAATAATGTTATGCTTGCGAGGGTCAGGACGCTTGACAAGTTCCCAAACATTGTTCAGCTTGAATTGTTGAAGTTCTTCTTCCATAGCTTGTATCCATTCTGGTTCCATAAAGGCTTCAGCAACTTTCTTGGGTTATGATATTGACACAAAAGAAAAGTGCCCATAGAAATTTGCTAGCTGTGTTGCTCTCGAGCGAGTAAGCGGACCAGGTGCATTGATGCTATCGATTATCTTCTCAATCTATACTTCATTTGCAACTCGAGGATGAACTGGACGAAGACTTTGCTCTTGCTGATCACTGTCATCATTGGGAGGATTGTCTTCAGGTTGAGCATTGTCTTCTGGTTGGTTAGGTGCAGAAATGATAAGTTCCTCTTCAGGCTGTGCTTCAGAAGGCATGATTTCACTAGTTCCCATTAGCTTGATAGACTCGTTGGGTGGAGCTTCGTCTAGTGTACTTGGCAGGAACTCTCTTTGTGAACCATTGGTTTCATCAAATCGCACGTCCACCGTTTCACGATTTTGTAGAGATAAAGGTTGAAGACTTTGTAGGAGTGCGAGTCCTTTCCGTAACCGAGCATGAAGCCTTCGTGAGCTTTAGGTTCAAATTTTGACTTGTGATGGGGATCCTTGATCCAGCACTTAGCCCCAAATACTCTGAATTAGCTGACATTTGGCTTCTTGCTAGTAAGGAGCTCATAGGATGTTTTGTTCAGAAGCTTATGGATATAAACACGGTTGATGACGTGACATGCGGTATCAATAGCTTCAGGCCAGAACTTTCTTGGTGTCTTGTATTCGTCGAGCATTGTTCGAGCCATCTCAATGAGGGTTCTGTTCTTGCGCTCCATGATGCCATTTTGCTGAGGTGTGTATGGAGCAGAGAATTCATGAGTGATTCCCATGGTATCTAGATAAAGATCAAGTCTGGTGTTCTTGAATTCAGTGCCGTTATCACTTCTGATATGCTTGATCTTGACGCCATAATTGTTCATTGCTCGATTGGCGAAGCATCTGAAGACATCTTGCACTTCAGTCTTGTAGAGAATTATGTGCGCCCATGTGTATCTTGAGTAGTCATCAACAATGACGAAGCCATAGAGACAAGCAGTTGTTGTGAGGGTAGAGTAATGAGTAGGGCCAAACAAATCCATGTGTAATAGCTCGAAGGGTTGAGATATCGTCATGATTGTCCTCGAGGGTGCTTTGCCCTAGTCATCTTTCCAGCTTTCGCAGCACCACAAAATGATCCTTCTTGAACTTGACACCTTCGATGCCTATGACATGCTTCTTCTTGGCGAGTGTGTGTAAGTTCCTCATGCCAAGATGCCCCACCTCCGATGCCGAGCCAAGATTCAAGCTTTTCCAATAAGACATACGGCAAGTCGTGGACCTGCGAGAAATCTACCATGTATAGATCATCTTTCCTATACCCTTCAAAGACTAGAGACTTGTCGATTCCATTAGTACAAGGCAACGATATTTTCCGAATATCACAATCATGTTCAAGTCACAAAGCATTGAGATGGACATCAACTTGAAACCAAGGGATTCAACAAGCATCACTTTATCCATGTGTTGATCCTTTGAGATTGCAACTCTACCTAGACCCAATACCTTGCTTTTACCAAGGTCAAGAAATGTGATGTGACTCTTGTCCGATGGACGTAAGGTTGAGTCCATGAGAAGACTTCGATCACCAGTCATATGATTAGTGCATCCACTGTCCATAATCCATTCTAAAGCATGAGGTGTCATACCCTACAGTACATTTAGGGGGATAGGCTTCACCAAGAGCATTGTGAAGCATAAACATTTGACGGGCAAGTGGATTATTGAAGCTTAAATCAAGATTAGGACTGATAGGATGGATGGCAAACAATTCAGGAACAAAATACATAGTGAGACCATTTGGGCATTTGATCTTGTGCCCTACAAGATGTTTTAGATCCCCAGCTATAGCATCAGACACCTTTGATTTTCGGCTGGAGACCCTTTCCTGCAAAAGAAAGTTAATTCTTCTTAACCACCCACATCTTCAGGGGTGGCTTAGAAGCAATGAGTCTAAGTGCAGCATCTCGAGAACTTGACTTTGGAGCCCTAGCAAATAGCCTTGCAGAGATGAATGATACTCATATGAATAAGAAGAAAATTTCTTAGTTCTATGAACATAGCGGTTTGAAGACACACGCTCATATTCATAAATTTGAGTACGGTTTCCCTGCAAAACATTGGCATTAGGGTGACTCAGGTGAGTCCTCTGTCTGTATGAAGCCTTTGGACCATATGACGCCTTAGGTGCTGGGTTTGTCTTCTTCCTGGTGGTGTCATGATGACATTCACTGGAAGATTCTCAAGACAGCTTTTGGGAACCCAGATCTTCTTCATAGGTAGTCCATTCCTGCAGCTTAGTACCAATATACCCGCAAACACTTCACCATTCTGATTCTTGAACAGCTTATAGTTTGCATCAAAGGATTCATCAATGATAATAGGGTTAGCACAGTAAAGCCGGATAAGGTGGAAGGATCCATCAAGGTCCCTTTGCACAACCCATGTGGTTTTGGGATCTTGCTCGGGCTTCCATGAGGAACCATCAACATTCATTTTCCTCTCAACCCAACACCCTCTTTCCTAGGGTTTGGTTCGAAATCTGCTTTTGAGGACATCGCAAAGTGTCGATGCCCTTTCGGACTTTTATACATCCTGTTTCAAGCAATGTCTTCAACCTAGCATTTCCATCAACAAAAGCAGTGGTATCCTCCGCAGAGGGGTTAGTTACCACATTAGTAGTTGAATACAATGCAACAGTAGCAGCAGTTGAACATTCAGCAACAGAGGTAGCGATATCACGATCAAGACATTTTAGACATGGTGGTTCAAATCCATCCTGAGCGGAACTGATCTGTTGAGCGCGAAGTGACTCATTCTCTTTTTGAAGATCTTCATGAGCCACTCTCAGTTTCTCAAGCTCTTGCTTCCTTTGAAGATAATCATAGGAGAGCTTTTCATGAGTAGTTGAGAGCGTTTCATGACGACTTTCAAGTTCTTGGTACTTAGCAAGAATATTTTTAATGTCTTCAACTAAGGACTGTGAACGTGTCATTTCCACGTCCAACAGGTCATCGCTTTTGTCTAACAGTTTTTGAGTATGTTCCATAGCTCTTTGTTGTTCGGTTGCAATTTTAGCAAGTGTTTTGTAGCTGGGTTTGGATTCACAATCAGAGTCATCTTCACTTGATGTTTGAAAGTAAGCATCACGTGATTTTACCTTGGCACCGCGTGCCATGAAGTAGTAGGTGGGAGCAGGGTCGTCCTTGTCATCGCCTTCACGTTGGTGTAGAAGTCATTGTCTTGATGTTGAAGATGGACTTGGCAACATAGGCTGTGGCTAAAGCCGACTTGCAACGCCAGGTCGGACTCCTCTTGGACTCCACCTCCACCTCCTCGAATGCAGACTCCTCCTCTGAATCCATTTCCTTGCCAACAAAAACACGAGCCTTGCGGATGATCTCTTCTTATGAGATGAAGACTTTGATGAGGACTTGGAAGAAGACTTTGAAGATTTCTTCTTCTTCTTGTCATCGAATCATATTCCTTGCTCTTCTTCTTCTTCTTCTCATTGTCCCACTGTGGACACTCAGAGATATAGTGTCCAGTTTTCTTGCACTTGTGACAGGTTCTCTTCTTGTAGTCATGAGTGGAAGCTTCATCATTTCTTGAGCTGGATCGTGAACACTTTACAAGCCTTTCTTCCTAGTGAACTTCGGAACTTCTTCACAAGCATAGCAAGTTCCTTTCCAATGTCTTCGGGATCATCGTAACCGCAATGATTATTCTTCGATGAGGAAACAACTTTTGCCTTCAAAGCGAGTTCAGCCATAGTTGGGACCATAGATATCTCTTTTCTCGTAAAGTCGGAACTCACGTGTGTTGAGCCTCTCAAGTATATCGACGGATCGAGTGTCTTGAAGTCGGGGCGTTCTTGTATCATGAGGGCAAGGGTGTCAAAAGAGCTGTCAAGTGATCTCAAGAGTGTCTTGATGATTTCATGCTTGGTGATCTCGGTGGCTCCGAGAGCATGAAGCTCATTTGTGATGTCGATGAGGCGATCAAACGTGAGCTGGACATTTTCATTGTCGTTTCTCTTGAAGCGGTTGAAGAGGTTGTGAAGAACACCGATCCTTTGATCTCTCTCGGGTTGAGACGCCTTCGTTGACCTTGGATAGCCAGTCCCGCACTAGCTTCGACGTTTCGAGAGCACTCACACGGCCATCTTGTCCTTTGGTCGATGACCACAGATGATGTTCTTTGCGATGAGAGTCCAGCTTGAATGAACTTCTTGACATCAGCAGGTGACACCTTCACCAGATTTGGGAACGCCGTTCTTGACGACATACCGAGGTCGACATCAATGGCTTCAAGATGCATGCGCATCTTATTCTTCCAAATGGATAGTCGGTTCCATCGAACACGGGCAAGCAGCGGAGACTTTGATTATCCCCGCGAATGACATAGCTAAAACTCCGGTGGTTAAAGCGAATCACACGTAACAAGGGAGTACCTTGCTCGATACCAATTGAAAGTGCTAGTTATCGACTAGAGGGGGGGTGAATAGGCGATTTTTAGGAACGTCTTCAAAACACGGATGTTTCGAAGACAAACAATAGAAATGACATAATCGATATGCAGCGAAAGGTAAACTACAACAAGCAAACCATAGTCAAGTATGCAATAGCATGAAAGTACAAGACTAATAGCAGCTTGGTAGTAAGGATCAAGATGGAAGATAGTGAGAAGCCAATCAACAAAAGTAGTCAAGCAATGAAGTCAAATAGGTATGATAGATAGGCAATGACTTCACGAAGACAAACTCTAAGTAAAGAGAGGGAGAAGATAGAACCAGTCACTTGTTGAAGACATAGGATTTGTTGGACTAGTTCCAGTTGCTGTGACAACTGTACATCTAGTTAGGGAGGCTGAGATTCAACTCAGAAGACCGCGTGTCGGTGTCAAAACCGGCGGATCTCGGGCAGGGGGTCCCGAACTGTGCGTCTAGGCGGATGGTAACAGGAGACAAGGGACACGATGTTTTACCCAGGTTCGGGCCCTCTTAATGGAGGTAAAACCCTACGTCCTGCTAGATTAATATTGATGATGTGTGTTACAAGAGTGGATCTACCACGAGATCAAAGAGGCTAAACCCTAGAAGCTAGCCTATGGTATGATTGTTCTTCGCCCCACAGACTAAATCCTCCGGTTTATATAGACACCGGATAGGGTTAGGGTTACACAGTCGGTTACAATGGTAGGAGATCTACATATCCGTGATCGCCAAGCTTGCCTTCCACGCCAAGGAAAGTCCCATCCGGACACGGGACGAAGTCTTCAATCTTGTATCTTCATAGTCTTGGAGTCCAGCCGATGATGATAGTTCGCTATCCGGACACCCCTAGTCCGAACTCCTCAAGAGCCCCTGAACCAGGCTTCAATGACGACGAGTCCGGCGCGCATATTGTCTTCGGCATTGCAAGGCGGGTTCTTCCTCGAATAATTTATAGAAGATTGTGAACACCAGATAGTGTCCGCTCTGCAAAACAAGTTCCACATAACACCGTAGAGAGAATAATTTTTGCACGATCTCATCGACGTATTCATGCGCGTGACATCACACCATGGCCAGGCTTTTATATGAATCGCTTTTTATTGTTCCTCCTCAGCGTGTTTAGCGAGGCGGTTTCCTTAACGCCTTATCAAAGCGTAGATCGTGCCCCTTATTTCGGGATTCTCATCAATACGGACGTGGTAACCCAACTGCGTCGTTGGCCTGCCTTCTCTATCAAAGGCGAGTCCTAGTCGATCACGGGTGGGCTCTTGGTATTCAACCTTTTTATAACGAGACCAAGGCCCTCTCCTTTTTACACCTCTATCGAGTTCGCCTCGTGCTTCGAGTTCCAACACCCAAAGCTTCAGATTCAGGCGCTTCGACTTTCGACGATGTCCGCTCCGACCAGAATGGCCGATGGATGTCTTCCTCCGTCCACGTAAGAAGACGTGCTAAAGCTGCGAGACGCCAGTATCTAACCGGCGAGATCTCGCATAGGCTGCCTGCTCCCAGGGCAGGTCATTCCCACTCTGAGCCCGTGAGAACGTGGTGTTCGTGTCTCACTTCCGTCGGGGTTTAGCCTTCCCAATGGACCCCTTTGTGCGGGGCTCATGTTTTATTATGGGCTTGATTTCCATGACTTGAATCCGAGTCCATCCTCCATATCTCGTCATTCATTGTTGTATGTGAGGCCTTCCTCCATATTACCCCCACTTTGGATTGTGGCTCAAAACCTTCAAGGTGGAGCCAAAGGCGATCAAGGGCAGCAAGCAGAGGCGCGGAGGGGCGGTCATAAGCAAATGTGCTGATGCTCAGTGGCCCGAGGCTCCTTTCAAGAGGAGCTTGGTTTGTGGCAACGGGAGTGGTTTTATATCACCGCTCGGGGGGCACCAAATGGGCGGCGCCCTGCCTTCCGCCAGGTCCACCACAGCGGGCTGGCGCTATGGGTCAACAAGGGGCTCGACTGGGGTCGCCCAAGGACGTTCCCCTGCTGCAGGCCGTGTTCGAGACCTCCAGAAAGAGGGATCAATTTGGTTGCAGTGGCGCGAGTTAAGGTGATCCGCGCCTTCAGCCCTGCAAACGTCGCCCCCCGCTTGTGGAATTCAACCGGAGGGACCACGAGCTCTCCAAAATTTTATGGGCACGACGCTTGCGGAGATGTATAAACTGTTCTTCGGATCACAAGAGAAGTGTCCGGACTTGACCGAGGACGCAGGACTAAGCTGCAATCGCCCAGATACTCAAGTAAGTAGTCCTATAACCGAATAGGATGTTCGTTCATTTATTTTGTATATATGCCCTTTAAAGGAACCGTTTCTTGAACAGGAGTGGATAGCCAAGGCAAAGTTGATAAGGTGTCCGGCTCCCCTCCCAGAGACCACGCCGGATCCCATGTTGACCAAGATGTTGAAGGTCGCGCCTTTTGAAGAAGGCGAAGGGAGGAGCGGGGGAGCAACTGCCTCTGCGAAGGAGGCTATCAAGGAAGGGGAGATTAAGAGTCCCTCCTTCCGAGGAGAGAAGAGGACCGCTTCAGAAGATCCAAAGGTCAAGGCCTCAAAGAAAGGAAGGGAATCTTCATCGGAGAGTCCGGTGCTGGGAAGTAACCCAGCCGCACTGTTTCCCCAAGGGGATCAGCCCTCCAGCGAGCCGTAAGTAGAAAGAAGGGGTCTTGTAAATAAGGAGCATCCCTGTATTTATTTATGAAGATAACCAAAATTGTACCTTGTAGTTAGGACCTCAGCCCTTCTCAGCAGAGCTCGTCTTCGGGGGATCTTCTTCTGGAGATGATGGAGAGTGAAACGCCTCCACCTGTCGCACCCTCATGTGAAGCGAACGACCTGGAGGTGTTGTCGCAGAGGGTTCCCCCAAGTCCGGCAGGGGCGGAAGGTCCAGCGCCAAGTGGTGTGCGGTCGGAGGAGCTGAAGGATTTGCTCGGGCAAGCGGCTATCTCAGAAGATCACCGTGCTCTAATGGGTACGGTGATTAAAAGAATTGCATCCGCGGAGAGCGGATTGTGTGAAGCCGTCAGAAGCTTACTGACGGGGTTTGAGGTACGCAAAAAATGATGTACCGTCTGACAGTTATGCATATAAAATGCGCCATGTATAGATAGTAGCCCCTGAGACTCGGTATGTTGTCAAAATTGACAACGTGCCGAGGATCAAATTCTCAGTTTTAACATATCGCCGCTCCTAAGCAGGTGGCGGGGCGTCCGGAGGCCAGCCGGACTGATGAATATGCCGAACTAAAGCGGCAGCTTGATGAGGCGGATGCGGACATCGCGCTGGTCAATAAACGGTTTGACGAGTCACAAGGTATGCGACTTCTACGCGAACACCTGGTAAGGGAGCTTGACGCCCATGTCTTACCAATCATATGCTAAATGCAGATGGTGCCGCTGCCGTGGAAGAGCTGCGGTCAGAACTCGCCCGAGCGAAAGAGCAAGCCAGAATTAGTAATGTGGCTGCTTTAAAGGCGGCCGAAGAGCTAGAAGCTGAACGGGCTGCTCACTGCCAAAGCAAAGAGGAGATGGCCGAGATGGCCAAAAGGTTAAGGAATGCTACCGATCGCTGCGAGGTTCTCGAAAAAGAGCATCAAGCGGAACAGGAGGGCCTAAAGAAGGCCGCCGCCAAAACCAAGAATGCCCAATCGGCTTTGAGAGCTGCCGGGGAGGAGCTGAGTCGAGCCAGGCAATTGCGGCTGGAAAACCGTTTCGCTGGGAGGAAATATACAGATCAAGGTATGCTCCGTTGGATAAATTATGGAGTTCGAGAGGATGCTTATATGGACTTGGCGGCGAAGCGTGGGACGCGCGGTTGAGCACTTCCGGGGCCGAAGGGGCACAAAAGGGAAGAGCTATACTGGTCGCAATTCCATAGTCCGGGCGTCCTCTGCGCCACGACCGATCGGTTGGCGAGTGGGCGAGCTGAATCGATTGTCCGGATTGGCCATGAAGCATGTCTTGACTCACTTGTGGCCGGACGGACCCACCAAGAGCAATTTTGGTGTAGTGCAGCAGTTTCTTGGTGCGTTGCCGCGTAGTGATGCAATGAAGCGATCGGCGTGTATTGAGGGAGCGCGGATGGCTCTTGCCCGTGTCAAGACATACTGGGCAGAGATGAAGGCCACCGACATTGCATCCCAAGACTCGCACGAAGCCGAGTACCGCCGAGCACTACTTTGAAGAAGTCTGCCGGGCGCTCGTTTAATAGAGACGCAGGCTCAAGGATATTATGTTTGAATGACATGTATGATTCGTGAAAACGATGTTTCAATGTAATATAAGTGCTTTTTATACTTGTGCGTTCAAGTATTAAACTACTCCTGTCTTGGTCGCTTATGTATATGTGTATATAACCCGAAAGATGGCAGTCCTTGGCTTCAGCCCGGCCGCACATAGTGCGGGGTGTTTGAAAAAAAGCGCTTTTCACACTTAATCCAATGTCTTGGTCCTGTTAAGGAGGTGATAGCGTAGCAAACCAGCAACCGGACTATAACGCTTTATCACTTTCACTTAGCCATAGGAGTTCAAGGGTGGGGCTACTATATAGCCCACGGGACACCGCACTCTCCCGAATTCGGGTGCGTATGTGCTGATCGAAACCGTCCTTCGTTAATGCGGAGGAATTCTAAACATTCCTGTGAGTCATCGAGTGGTTGACCAGCTCTCGCTATATCATGACATCAGTTTTCCGCTTTCATCGAGGTGCTCGCCCGCCGAACCGGGCACAATCGCAGAGTTCTCCGGTGCCGCGTTAGCCGTGAAAACGGGGCGTAAGGCAGCAAAACACGAGAGCTGGGCAACCCAACATTTGACCAAAGACATGATTCGAGCTGATGCATATAAGGCCTAACTCGAGACGCCAATACTCCCTAAGGTATTCGGTCTTTATGAAAATGGGCAAAATAAGGCCCTAAGCCTTTGTGTCCGTGCACGCAAAAAATTCTGGTGCGGCCAATGCCAAAGCACCAGCCTCCTCCTCGATTATATTTAAGGAACTGGGGAATGTATATCAACAAGAGACAAAGAAAAAAGGTTTACGCAGGTCTTAATCTGAAAAGAATCCTTGCAACGGGTCCTCGCTGCACGCCTGCGCTGTGTCTCCGCAGTGCGTATCCTGGACGGGTGTAGCATGTTGTTCATCTGTAAAAGAGAGGAACTTAGTTTGAAAGAAAAAGGAGCGTGCGAAAGATGTACTTAATATTAAATGAACAGAGTACGGTTCAAAGAAGTGAACAAAATTGAGCTTTATTGTCTCTTGTTATACATGCATGCGGCCCCTCGTATGGGGGTATGCCGCTAGTAGGCGCCGGACTCGTCTAGCCGTGTCCGGGGTTTGAATGACCAATTTCAGGTTCTTTACCTAGTTGAGCCGGATAGCTGTGGAGCTGTCGATGCAGTCTCCCCTTCTTCCGCGCTCGAGTAACACTTAATACTTCCTTTCAATGAGATGATGCCGCGTGGACCGGGCATTTTAAGTGTTAGAGATGAATAATGCGGTATTGCGTTAAAGCGGGCGAAAGCTTCGCGTCCCAATAGTGCTTGATGGCTACTTTTAAATGGGGCGACATGGAAGAGTAACCTTTCGCGACGGAAGTTGTCGGATGAACCAAACACAACTTCTAGCAGTATGTAGCCCGTGCAAAGGGCGTATGGGCCTGGCAGTACTCCTTTAAAGGAGGTGTTGCTATGGCGAATTTTGGTTGGGTTTATCCCCATCCTGCGGATAGTGTCCTAATATATCAGGTTTATATCACTACCGCCATCCATGAGGACATGTGTAAATTGGAATCCGTCGATTATAGGATCCAATATCAAGGCAGTCCATCCTGCGTTCCGGATATTATCGGAATAGTCCTGATGGTCGAAGGTGATTGGTTTTGACAACCAATGTGCGGTAGCGCGCTTTTAGTGGGCGCCGCTCTTTCCCCTTTGATCACGTGAAGTGAGTTTACTGTTTTAACCTTCGTGGGAAATTCTTTTGTTTTCCGGGGCTCGCTTGTGGTGCTCGCTATCATTTTCCTTGGTGTGTCGAGCCCTTGTGTTCGGCATTAAGTCGGCCGGACTGCTTGAAGACCCAACAATCTCTGTGGGTATGGTTTGCGTGCTTCCGGAGGTATCATGTATTTGACACAGTCTGTCCGTAATCTTGTTTAGGTTGGATAGCTCGTCACTTTGTTATCCTTTAGGGCAGTGTTTTGTTGTTCGCCGAGAGCTTTTGAATCCGGCGTTGACCGCCGTACTATTTGGGCCATTTTCTTTATTCCGCGCTGATCTTTTCTGCGCCGTGATTTCATTTCCATCCCTGGTTTCGGATGTACTCGGTCATTGGTATGCGCATCTAGCCAGCCAGTTGTCCTCTCCCGCAAAAGCGGGTCATGAGGCTTGTTAATGCGGCCATTGTTCTTGGCTTTTCTTGGCGAGGTGTCTGGTGAGCCATTCGTCTCGGACATTGTGTTTGAAAGCTGCTAAGGCTTCGGCGTCCGGACAGTCGACTATTTGGTTCTTTTTAGTAAGGAACCTGTTCCAGAATTTTCGGGCTGACTCTCCGGGCTGTTGAGTTATGTGACTTAGATCGTCTGCATCCGGAGGGCGGACATAAGTCCCCTGAAAATTTGCCCGGAATGCGTCCTCGAGCTCTTCCCAGCTTCCAATGGTATTTTCGGGGAGGCTTTTAAGCCAATGCCGAGCTGGCCCTTTGAGTTTAAGGGGTAAGTATTTTATGGCATGGAGATCGTCTCCTCTAGCCATGTGTATGTGGAGGATGTAATCCTCGATCTAGACTCCAGGGTCTGTTGTTCCGTCGTATGCCTCTATGTTTACGGGTTTGAATCCCGCTGGAAATTCATGATCCAGCACCTCATCGGTGAAACATAGGGGGTGTGCGGCACCCCTATATTTGGGTGTGTCGTGATCTTTGGGATTTTGATGTATTGCATTGTTTTGACGAGCCTGCTTTCTTGGCCCGTAGATGGACCTAACTGGGCCATCCTCTTGGTGTGAATCCTTATGCGGATCGCATATCGGCTTGTGTGCGGCGCCATTCACCACTCTCTTTTCGCCGTTGGGTCGTCCATCCGACCGGGTGGCCTTCTTACTTTTTAATTGTGGGGGCTCTAAGGCCTCCTCGTCAATCAGGCGGTAGCTTTCTTTTGGGTAGCTCTTTGTTCGGCGATCGTCGCCGTGCTTATTCTGCGGTGTTGAATACTTTGCTCCATCTGATCCTGAGTGCATCTTCCGCTGTTTTGAGCTTCCGCTTCGCTTTTTTAGGCTACGCCAGCGGCGGCACGAGCCTTTTCTCGGAGGTCATTTTGCTCCAATGGTTTTTCCGCGTGAGGTCGTCCGGACTGTTGTCTTCGCCGGGACAGATTGTTTATCCAAGTTGTCTTGTTGGACGATTGCTCGATAGCTTGTTCGTTGTCCACCGTTCGCCCTGCTCTATGGCTGGGTCTTTGTTGAGGCGGACTTTGTTTGGCGCTTACGTTGCCGTTTTGACTGCTTTTCGAGGGATTTATCCTTCGTAGTGTCCCGTTGTTCCTCGTCTTCATTTCCTTTAGGTGTATCCACCATGTATACATCATGGGTGTAACATCCCAAAATTCTAAATTTTGGAATGTTATATTAAATAAATAACTATGCTTGTTGTCTGATTGTTGGTTTGATTGAATGAGTGAAACTGAGTGAAATTTGAAAACTTTTGAAAGTTGAATGAGAGGGAATGAAATGACTTTCCCAAAACTTTCTCCTTTGCCTTTTGGATCTCAATGAATTCAAATTCATTCCAACACACAAAGCCTAGAGTGAAGATGACATGACTTCTTCCATTTTGAAATGAATAGGGTTTTGGAAAAGATTTGAATTTCATTTGGGAAGATTTCAAATTCAAAGCTTTATGCAACTCAATGATTTTCATGAGGGAAGATAAAATGACTTCTTCAATTATATGAAATATGAGTTGGAAGTTAAAAAGTATCAAGTTGAAAGTCATTTGAAAGTGCTTGAAACCCTCTTTCAAATTTTGAGTTTTGAATTTGAATTCAAACTTTGGCAAGTTGGAATCGTTTCAAAAACTATGCCTGATAAATACTTGATCAAAAGTATGAGAGGAGTAAACATGACACTCCAAAAATATCAGAAGAAAACATTGCCAAAAGATTTGGATTCAAATCTGAATTTTATTTGAATTTGAAAAAATTGGATTTTTATAAAGTTTGGATTTTGCCTTTGGTAAAATGTTCAAATGAAAGGGAATATTTCCCTGATCATTTTGGTATATATATACCCTATATAAAATATTTATAGATATTGTTTTATTTCTGTTTTTGTTTTATTTTAAAAAATAAAATTTTAAAAAAAACCCCAGGCGCCAGGCCAAGCCCCTGTGCCCAGCCAGGCGCCACACCCACCCGCTCAGCCCAGCCCAGCCCCCCCACCTGGCCGAGCCAGCCGAGCCGAGCCGCCCACCTCACCTCGCCCGCTCGCCTGATTCCCCTAGGCCTCGGCCACCCGATCTCCTCGCCTCTCTCTCTCTCTCTCTCACCAGGGCCACGCCCATCTTCTTCCCCGCCCCACGCCACGCCGCCCGCCGAGATCGCGGATCCCGGGATCCGGATCCCGATCGCTCCCGATCCCCCAGGCGAGGACGACCGCTATAAAAGCCGGAGCCCCGCACCCCATTCCCCGAGACCTCGCTGACCCCTCTCCCTCCCGTTCGTGCTCACGGAGCCAAGCTCTCTCCGCCGCCATTGTCGCCGCCGCCGACGCCCAGCCTCCCCGACCACCCCGACCCCACCGAACCACTCCCGACCTCGTCACACTCAAGACGGCGACTCCCAAGCTCCCGACGCCCGGAACCCCCGACGCACTTCCGCCGCCGCCGCCGCCGTCGCCGGACTCCGTTGAGTCACCGGAGACCCCCTCCCCCGTCCGATGCACGATGAACGGCTAAGATTAGACCCCCGAAGGGGTACGCGTTTTTATAAAAAAAAACCGCCCGGTTCGGCCGGTTCATTCGGTTTAGTTTTAGGTTAGGGTTTATTTTTATTAGCCCGGCCCGACTAGTTTAACCCTAGGGCCCGTTTAGGTTATTTTACGCTCAGTGCGTAGTTTAGGCCCATTAGGCCTTTTTCTTTTATTTTGATTTTCTGTTTTAGCAGATTAGTTTCTGTTTTGAAAAATTGATATCTTTTATTCTGTTTATTATTTTTAGATGATTCTTTTTTTGTTGGATTGCAAATTTTATGTAGTTTTTGTAGAATATATATTTAGCTATGTTAAAAATAATTAAAATTGCTTTATTTTAGTTTTAGTCAGAATAGTAAATCTGCTATAACTTGAGTTAGAAAAATTATTTTTGCATGATTCTTTTGTCCCAACTTTATTTTGACATTGCCAAACCATAAAATTAACTTGGGTATTTCAGGATTATTAAAAAATTAGTTTAAGCAGAATCTTGTTAATCCTAATTAATTAGCTAGCTACTGTTTTCCTATTAAATTAATTAGTAAATAAATTTATTTTTAACTTGTGATAGATTATTCTTGGTTAGTTTCTGTCACTCTAATAGATGAACTTTTATTTATAATTAATAAAAGTTTTAATTTATTTTCTTAGTAGAAATTGGATTAGGCCTAAAATGAGTTTTATAATAGCTTTTAATTAGTTCTTTTTGCTCCTAGTTGCTTAGTGAGTTCTTTTCTGTTAGGTTAACCTAAAACCTTGATTAGGTTATGTTAGAAAAAATTTATTATATAAAACTAGTTCTAGTTGTTGTTTGAAGTAGGAACTTTGAGTTGGTTTTTCTTTGAGTTTTCCTTTGGATTTTGATTTTGGTTGATTTGTTGTGTTATGTTACTTTTGTTATGTTGTGTTATGTGATCCTATTGCTATGTGCTTATTATAGTTATTGTTTACCTCGGTAGAATTTCCGAGTCTGAAGATTGCTACTACGAAACCCTAGTTTTTGAAGATCGTCAACCGTGCAAGTTCACTTTGACCATGCTTTCTTACCTATGTTTTATTGCATTTAGTGGCACCTTTGCAACCACCCCTCAATAGTGTTATTGAAATTCTTGTAGTTGAGTAGTATGCATGAGGTAGGAACCCATCACCCTGTTACCAAGCCGGGACGTTATTTTATTCTAATGCTACGCTGTAGTAGACGGGTTTGGTATGAGTGCTCGGGAGTGGTGTGAGAATGGAGGCTCTCGTCAATGACGATAACTCCATGATGGAATCTGCAAGGACTGCATCTTCAAGACCTCAAGACTTCAAGACTCGAGACAAGAATTCAATACACACTACTAGGTGAAGGATTGGCTGACGGCACCTGGAGAAACCAAGGTTGGCGGGATGCATGGAGAAGCGCCATGACATCTTGCGGAAAGCTTCACCCAGACTCAAAGAGACGGAAGAATACTTCATGCCCTAAGCTTACCCTGCAACCGCAAGTCATTATGGGCTCGGCTTGGTTGACCTTAGTTGTGACTCTGGCTGGGACGGTGCTAGCAGATGTAGAACTACGGTAGGATTGGATGGGTACCGGACAGTGGTTAGAGGAACTCTTTGGAAGACCATGTTTCGGTCATCTTGTTCTCAAACACCCTGAAGTGCGAGAACGTAAAGAGAGGGATCGAATCTTGCGGGTAAAGTGTAAAACCTCTGTAGAGGGTTATAACTTAATCGATTAGCCGTGTCCCCGGTTACGGACAATTTGAGCATCTGGACTTGGATCTATCTCGGAACTCTCAACACCGGATTGATAACTTAATTGTGGGCAACTTATGATGATTTTTGGGCTATGAGACATCGGTTGGCGGAACCATGTCATGATAGAAAACTCCATAGTACAGACTTCATTTATGCCTTTGATGTAGGTAAAATAAAATCAGCTTTTATGCAAACAAAACTCAGATACAGAGCCATAAAGCCATACTGCATATAGTATAGTTTTATCATCTGTTTTCTCATGTTGTGATCTTGCCGGTACATTCAATGTACTGACCTACACGGCTGCAACGTATCATGTTGAAGATATTTCCTCGACGAGTAAGAGTTACAATACAGGGTTACGGTCTACACTCAACCTGCCGATGGCGTTGATGGGACTCCACACCCGTTTGATTGTTTCCGCTGAGTATTATGAGGTATATATCGTTTTACGTTATTTATACATGTGATTGCACTTTGATATATACATTGATGTCTTGTGTGTGCCAAATACTTGATCCGAGGATGGCATGATACACGAGGCTTGACCGTCTGAGGTCGGGTCGCTACAATGGGATGAGGTTGTCCAGCGTCCTATAGGTGCTGGTTCATTGTTGTCTCCTACATCGTCGTCCATACCGTCGATGTCTTCAGAGTCGAAATCGAGCACGTCGTGTAAGCTTTCGAAAGTGGCTATGAAGTGGGTGGTGGGTGGGCTTTGAATTTCTTCGTCGTTCGCATCCCAACCGTCCTGACCGCAGTCCGGCCAGGGCTCTCCGGATAAAGAGAGAGACTTTAGTGTATTCAGGATGTCGCCAAAGGGCGAGTGCTGAAAGATGTCCGCGGCCATGAACTCCATAACGGGCGCCCAATCGGATTCGATTGGCAAGGGCACGGAGGGTTCGGTCCGGAAAGGAGTCCGCACCACAGTCGAGGTCTTCGCAGCGACAGGATGGAGTTCGCTCGATCGCCGTAGAGATTGAAGCCCCGAGGCGTGTCCAACCACTCGTCCTCGATCGGAAATCCGCTCCGGATTAAGGGTCGGAGCGGATTCTCAGTGCGGCCTCCATGGCACTTATCGCTGCGAGCTAGATCATGCCCATCGAGACAAGGTCGGGCGGCGCTTAGCTGCGGCTCGAATCCGTAGAAGATCCAGCCTCCGCGGATATCGGCCGTATAGTTTAAACTTCCAAATCTGACTGACGGCCAGGGCGTAGCTTCGATCTGCTCCGGATGGCCAGCTTAATTGGCCCGCATGCAAAGCTGCCGAACACGAAGATCTGTCCGGGAGAAAAGTCTCACCTGGACCGCGTCGTTGTTGATGATCGAAGGAGCCATCGGGCCTATCGGTGGCGACACGGAGGAACTCTCAATGAAAGCACCAATGTCGGTGTCAAACCGTGGATCTCGGTAGGGGGTCCCGAACTGTCCGCCTAGGCGGATGGTAACAGGAGACAAGGGACACGATGTTTTACCTGTGTTCGGGCCCTCTTGATGGAGGTAAAACCCTATGTCCTGCTAGATTAATATTGATGATGTGTGTTACAAGAGTGGATCTACCACGAGATCAAACAGGCTAAACCCTAGAAGCTAGCCTATGGTATGATTGTTCTTCGTCCTACGGACTAAAACCCTCCGGTTTATATAGACACCGGATAGGGTTAGGGTTACACAGAGTCGGTTACAACGGTAGGAGATCTACATATCCGTATGGCCAAGCTTGCCTTCCACGCCAAGGAAAGTCCCATCCGGACACGGGACGAAGTCTTCAATCTTGTATCTTCATAGTCTTGGAGTCCGGCCGATGATGATAGTTTGGCTATCCGGACAACCCCTAGTCCGGAACTCCCTCACTGCATCTTCACCTTATTCCCCTTGAGCTAAGGACACACAGTCCTCGCCCAATCACTCTGGTAAGTCTTCAAGGTAGACTTCCGAACCTTCACAGACTGCGTTCACCGGAAATCCACAATGACTCTTGGATGCTCAGAACGCGACGCCTAACCGGCTGGAGGATTCACAGTCCTCAAGTGTAATAAGTCTTCAGGTCACACAGACAGAAAGACTTCAGTGATGCCTAACACTCTTTGGCTCTGGGTGTTTGGGCTTTGTCCTCGCAAGGACTTCTCATGTCATAGTCTTCAATGTGAATATCTTCACATACCACCATTGTCGTCAATGTATTCATACATTTTTAGGGGTCATCTCCGGTAGGTAAACCGAATCAATGAGGGACACTACCTGCGTTATCATGCAATTCTCACAAACGCATTAGTCCCTCAACCACATTTGTCGTCAATACTCCAAAACCAACTAGGGGTGGCACTAGATGCACTTACAATTATTCATTTCATCAAGCATCTCTCTTTGAGATTTAGCAACTTGTTCTAACTAGGTTTGAACCATAGAAGCATGCTTCCCCACACCTCTAACATCATTTGAGATTCTAAATAACAAGTCACTCAAGCGAGCAATCATATCAGAATTGTATTTCAATTGTTTCATAACATTTGCATTGAAGTGATCTTGTTTTCTAATGTAATTTTCAAACTCATAAAGGCATTGGCTAGGGTGCATATTGGGATATCATTGTCATTGAATTTCATTAGAGAATTTACCTCTACCACCTTAGTTGGTGGTGGTGTATAAAGCCCATGTATTTCTTCAATAGGAGGTAAATTTTGGACATCCTCAGCTTTAATACCTTTTCCTTTCATAGATTTCTTTGCCTCTTGCATATCTCCAGGACTGAGATATAAAATACCCCTCTTCTTAGGAGTGGGTTTTGGCGGTGGTTCAGGAGGAGTCCAATCATCATAATTTTTAATATGTTATTCAATAATTCTTCTGCTTGCCCGATAGTTTGTTCCCTGAAAACACAATCAGCACAACTATCTAGGAAATCCCTAGAAGCATCGGTTAGTCCATTATAGAAGATATCAAGTATTTCATTTTTCTTAAGAGGGTGATCAGGCAAAGCATTAAGCAATTGGAGAAGCCTCCCCCAAGTTTGTGGGAGACTCTCTTCTTCAATTTGCGCAAAGTTAAATATTTCCTGTAAGGTAGCTTGTTTCTTATGAGCAGGAATTTTTTTCTAGAGAAGTAATAAATCATATCCTGGGGACTACGCACACAACTAGGAGCAAGAGTATTGTACCAAGCTTTAGCATCACCTTTTAATGAGAACAAAAATAATTTGAGAATATAGTAATAGAGAATTTTCTCATCATGAGCAAAAAGGGTGGCTATGTCATTCAACTTAGTAAGATGTGCCACAACAGTTTCAATTTCATAACCATGAAAAGGATCAGATTCAACCAAAGTTATCAACTCTAGGTCGACAGAGAATTCATAATCCTTATCATCAATAAAGATAGGTGAAGTAGCAAACTTAGGATCACATTTCATTCTAGCATTCAAAGATTTTTCTTTATACTTTCATAATATAATTTTTATAGATCATCTCTATCCTTACAAGCAAGAATATCTCTAGTTGTCTCCTCATTCATAACATAACCTTCCGGTACCTTTGGAAATTCATATCTAGGAGGGCTAGTTCTAATAGGTGTTTCAAGATTTTTAGTTTCAACCTCATCATCAGTTTCAACAATATCATGCCGTCTTACTCTAGAAATTTGTTCATCAAGAAATTCACCTAGTGGCACATTATCATGAAGCAAGGTATTAGCATCATCATCAGCATCATCCATAGTAGAAGAAGCATCATCAATAACTTGCGACATATCAGGATTAATAGCATGTGGTTGTGTTGCAAGTTTACTTATAACAGAAGGTGAATCTAAAGTAGAGCTAGATGGCAGTTCCTTACCTCCCCTCGTCTTAGAGGGAAAAATCTTACTCTTAGCATCCTTCAGATTCTTCATAGTGATAATTTGATAATAATCCCAAGTGACTCAACCAAAGTAAAATTATCAGGATCAACAGAAAATTCATAATCCTTATCTGTAACACAGATAGGTGAAGTAGCAAAAGAAGAGTCAGGTTTCATTCTAGCATTAAGAGATTGCTGCTTCCATTTAGCTAATAATTTCTTAACATCATGTCTATCTTTGCAAGCAAAAATTTCTTTAGCAATCGCTTCATCCATAACATAGCCCTCAGGCACAACAGGCAATTCATATTTATTAGGGGAAGAGTCTTCATCATCACTTTCATCAATATTATCAATAATTTCATTCTCTCTAGCCCTAGTAAGTTGTTCATCAAGAAATTCACCAAGTGGCACAGTAGTATCAAGCATAGAAGTAGTTTCATGATAAGTATCATGCATAGCAGAAGTGGCATCATCAATAACATGCGACATATCGTAATCGAGTAGCGAAAGCAGGTTTAGGTGTCGCAAGCTTACTCAAAATGAAGGTGAATCAAGTGCAGAGCTAGATGGCAGTTCCTTACCTCCCCTCGTAGTTGAGGGATAAATTGTTGTCTTAGCGTCTTTCAAGTCCTTCATAGTGACCAGCAGATATAAATCCCAAGTGACTCAAAGAATAGAGTTATGCTCCCCGGCAACGGCGCCAGAGAAAAGTCTTGATAACCCACAAGTATAGGGGATCGCAACAGTTTTCGAGGGTGGAGTATTCAACCCAAATTTATAGATTCGACACAAGGGGAGCCAAAGAATATTTGTAAGTATTAGCAGCTGAGTTGTCAATTCAACCACACCTGGAGATTAATTATCTGTAGCAAAGTGATCAGTAGCAAAGTAGTATGATAGTTTTGATAATAATAGCAGCACCAATAGTAAGGGTAATAGTGTGCAACAAAAACGAAACTAATAGTAACTTAGCAAGAACAATATGTAGGAAAATTGTAGGCATTGGATCGGCGATTCGTTGGATGATATTCATCATATGATAGTTATAACCTAGGGCGATATGACACTAGCTCCAGTTCATAAATATAATGTAGGCATGTATTTCGTAAATAGTCATACATGCTTACGGAAAGAACTTGCATGACATGTTTTGTCCTACCCTCCCGTGGCAGCGGGGTCCTATTGGAAACTAAGGGATATTAAGGCCTCCTTTTAATAGAGAACCGGAACAAAGCATTAACACACGGTGAATACATGAACTCCTCAAACTACGGTCATCACCGGGAAGTGTCCCGACTATTATCACTCGGGGGTTGCCGGATGATAACACGCAGTAGGAGACTATAACTTGCAAGATCGAATCTAGAACATAGATATAATGGTGATAAAATAAATGGTTCAGAACTGAGATCATGCACCTGGGCCCAAAGTGACAAGCATTAAGCATGGCAAAGTCATAGCAACATCAATCTCAGAACATAGTGGATACTAGGGATCAAGCCCTAACAAAACTAACTAGATTACATGATGAATCTCATCCAACTTCTCACCGACCAGCGAGCCTACGAAGGAATTACTTTCTCCCAGTGGGGAGCATCATGGAATTGGCGATGGAGAAGGGTTGGTGATGATGAAGATCGAAGACCCCCCCCCCTCTCCGGATCCCCAAACAGGCTCCAGATCTGGCCTCCCATGGAAGAATAGGAGATGGCGACGGCTCCGTCTCGTGGAATGCGATAATTCTTTCTCCCTGATTTTTTCTGGAAAAATAGGATTTTATAGCGTCAGTTTCTGGGTCTGCTGGGCCACCAGGTGGGGACAACCCACCTGGACACGCCTGGAGGGGGGCGCCCTGTGGGTTGTGCCCACCTAGGTGCCCCCCTTCGGTGGTTCTTGGCTCCAGAAATTCTCTTTTATTATATAAAAAATCCTCGCAAAGTTTCGTTCCACTCTGAGAACTTTTATTTCTGCACAAAAAACAACATCATGGTAGTTTTGCTGAAAACAGCGTTAGTCCGGGTTAGTTTCATTCAAATCATGCAAATTAGAGTCCAAAACAAGAGGAAAAGTGTTAGGAAAAGTAGATACGTCGGAGACGTATCATTGATCTGCTGGTCGTGCCACAGCGCTAACGCCACACTCGGCACACTGAACCCGACCGTGTCCAGCAACTTGAGCATGTCGCTCACCGCGGTCGCCGTGTCCAGAGGCGGTGCAGGAGCTGCGTCACGTTGCTAGCCCCCACGACCCACATGAATGGTTGCAGGTGGAGAGGAGGTTGTGCGCCAGCTCCTCCAATGGACTAGTCTGCGCCAGGTCGTCTCGATAGGTGTGCCCCAAATGTTGGTTTCCCTATTTTCCCGGCCAAATTCGAGCGTCAGTGCTCCGCGTTGCGCATTAGGCGCAGAATAGGTGGTTTTTGTGCCCTGTTTCAAATGTGGTACAGTACCAAGTTGTTACCCTAGCCCCAAGTGTGGTGGTTTTGGGTACGGTACCACCCTTTTCCTTTTCAACTAGTGAAGTGTAACACTTGATTAAGTAGTCGGATGGTGTGCTAATGTAGGTTTCCGACTGTTTGAAGGAATAATTGAGGTGTGCCCGGTCCGCGCCCGCATTTAGGGGTCCAACTTACCCTGTTACAACAGTAGTAACTATACTAGTCCCTGCGTACTCCCTCTGTTTTTATTTACTCTGTATTTTAGCTTTGCTCAAAGTCAAACTTCGTAAACTTTGACAAAGTTTATAGACAAAAATAATAACATATACAATAACAAATCAATACCATTAGATTCATTATTGAATATACTTTCACATCATATAGATTTTCTATCGTAAATGTTCAAATTTTTTCTATAAATTTGGTCAAATTTTATGAAGTTTGACTTCAGTCAAACCTAATATGCAGAGTAAATAAAAATGGAGGGAGTATCTTACTCCATGACCAAGACGGAAGGGAAAACGAGATAACTTATTGCTTATTTGAGCCGTTCAAGTATAATCATGTGGCGTTGCTTATTTCTCATTCCTCTCCAACCCTCTTCTCCATCTATCATGTCGCCCTCCGGTCGAGTCCATCCTCCCGCATGCCTCATTTTAACATTCTGCCGACTATCATTCGCATGTGGGCCTAGACCATGCTTGTGTTTCCAATGTTGTAATTTGTCCGACATGAATACATACAAATGGTTAATTTAAAGTTTCAATTTGCCTCCACTATGTGTTGCTTCCTGTCTTAGTTTTGACATCCCATTCGGTTCATGCCCCAACACATCTTGACGAGATCGATTGATGTTGAGAGATCAATTGCGTGTTGTGCAAGGAGAGAAAGGTTTGGTCTGTTTCTATGATAGAAATGACCCATGGGGGGCGGGGGAGGGGGTCTGGGGATCGGAGGGAGTATATTGTACGTTCATAAGCGAAACGAACATACTGTACCCCCTTAGTCCTCTTTCAATCGATCTCTGAACCCCGAGATGAAACCGAGAGAGAACGAGTGGGTGCATGTGTGATACCTGAGGCAGGATCAAAATTTTGAACCGGTGATCATAGCATCAACAAATCATATATAAATGGTATTCAATGTTCGTTTCACTTTTGAACGTACAATATACTCCCTCCGATCCTTTCTAGTTTACATATAAGTTTTATGTGTAGTCAAAGTATCTCGACTTTGATCACTTACAGAAAAAAGTATCAACATTCAACAATGCCCAATCAATATTGTTAGATACGTACGTACTCCTAGATTTGTATTCAAACAGAGATGGTTTCCAATTTGTTTTCAAACACGTGAATGTGCTTGTTCTCGCGCTTGCTCTTCCTACTAGGATTTCGCCACGTATAGCCAGTCCAATAGTAACTTTTTAAGCTCCCTGTCCAATAGTACTAGTAGAGTACTAACAACATCTGCAGTAGAGTATGCAGTGCTCATAGTACTACTACTCCCTCCTTCCATTTATATAGGGCCTAATGCGTTTTTCAAAACCGCCTTTGACTATTGACAAGATTAATAGTACATGAGATGTATAATGTGAAAATTATATAATTGGAAGCTCCTTTCACATACAAATTTGATTGTATGCTTTGTGTAAGTTGCATGTCATATATTATTACTCTAACATTTGGTCAAAGTTAGCCTCGAAAAGCGCATTAGGCCCTGTATAGATGGAAGGAGGGGGTAGTAGTGGAAGTGGATCCTCTAACATAGGTATCCCTGCCTTACCCTGCCTTTCGGTCACTGACTGGCGGGCCCCATGCTTGCCAGGCCCCATATGTCAGTTACTCAATGGCAGGTTTGGCCACGTCAGGGGGTCCTCATCCGCACTATACTCCCTCTGTTTTTATTTACTCCGCATAAAACTGAGGAAGCAGTAGTATAAACGACGCGGGCGGGGGAGGGGGAGGGACGTCGGTTTGCTCTCGACTGCGGTCCCACAAGCGAGCGAAAACGCAATATGAAGCACGTTCCATTCGGTGAGCGATGTGGAGGGTCCAGCGCGCCGGGGTGCAACCGAACGCGAAAAGAGCGATGTATAGTCAAAACCGATTGACCGGTCGTCACTGGAACCACTATTCACACCGGAGCCTTCGCTACTCGGCCTACGCCGGCCACTGCCCCAAAACCACACCTCCTCTCCAGCCCATTCCCCCACCTTTCGATCCCCTATCCTACATCAAGCGTCCCCTAGTTCACCGGAAAGCCATGGTACGCCACAAGATCACGTACTACAAGATGCTGATGCCGGAGCACCGCGCAGAAATCATGGCGGCGGTCGGCGCCACAGACCTCCGTTCCCAAGCTTGCCTTGCGGCGGGCCAATCCCTGAGTTCTCTGGAGCCAAGCTCCGAGGAGGAGGAAGCCGATCCAATGTTCATGGAGGAGGTCATGGCGCAGAAGGCCCCTGATGCGTATGAGACGATGGACTCCGACTTCATGCCGGCGTCTGGGTCCCCCATGGTGCAGGCAGACCAGCGGTTCAACCTGGCGATACTAAAGGAGGACCGGGAGGTGGAGGCTCAACTCGACGCGGAGCGCGCGCATGCCGCTGCCATCGAGGCCCTCCTGTAGGTAGAACAGGATGTCTTGGATGTGAACCGGGCGGCAGAGGCTCAACTTGACACGGAGCACGCAGATGCCGCTGCCATCGAGGCCCTCCCGCAGGTGGAACCAGATGTCCTGGACTTGAACCAGGCGGCGGAGGCTCAACTCGACGCGAAGCGCACGGATGCCGCTGCCATCGAGGCCCTCCTGCAGGCGGAACCAGACGTCCTGGACTTGAACCGGGCGGTGGGGGCTCAACTCGACGTGGAGCACGCAGATGCCGCTGCCATCGAGGCTCTCCTGTAGGTGGAACCGGTTGTCCTGGACATGAACCTGGCAGTGCTCTTGTCCGTGTAGAGCGCCCGCACGCTCCGCGTGAACGAGTAGCTAGAGGTCGAGGACAACCACGGTGCAGAGACACACGTCGGTAGCTACGACTGGTTCACGTCGGCCGCCAAAGACGACGAGGCCATCTCGTTCGACGAGCAGTGATAGTTTTTCTTTATGCTATTGTTTTTAGGGATCTTTTGTTGTGTAAAAACATATATTTATGCAAGTCGCCTGACTTTCATCATTTGGGTAAGTCGACCATTTCCGGCGGTTGGATGAATATCCTGCGTCTCCTAACCCTTCTCCCTCACCTCTTCTTCTTCCCCAACAAGCAATCGCACTGGCTGTACGGATATTCCCCAACATGCGGTTGGATAAACATACTGTATGAACGAAAATTATGTGTCAGCGGTAGGATGGCTGAGTTTGGTTTAATCACATGCGGTAGCACGTGTCAGTGAGGGTGCGTTCCCTTGGTTGGGTTTGCGGCGTGTAGGAGCGACTGTGTGAGGGTGCGGTGCGACCGCGACAGCCATGCACAAGTGTTCCTCCTTTTCATTTTGAAAACTTCAGGCAATCTTGGCAAAAATGTGTGGTGAAGTATGGCAATGCAAGGCCTAGACCCAAACAGGATACAAGTACGTACGTAGGAGTACTACTTGTGTTAAAAAAGAAAGGCTGGGTTTTCCTTCGCGGGATTGATCGATACAAATCATCGTTTGACGTGTCAATTAATGTGTATTTTTTCTCCAACGCCCAAAGAGCTAACCATCTCACTCCTCATCACTTGATTAATGCAGCGCCATGCAAACCAACCTTCTCACTTCCGTATGCATGCAAGGCTATATTAATGTCCTTGGTTGCTAATACGAGGCAAACCCATCAATTTTGCCTCGATTAGTGTTAGTGACCTTCTGTAAATTTTAATTTTGATATACTGGCCTTGTGTACAAAAAATGGAGGTAGTAACTATTTGACTTCCTTCCCCATTGCGGTGACATCGATGATATCTCGAACGTTGTGGTTTGGCGAAGTGCGTTCGACAGAGAACACCATTGAGGGAGACCCCGGTAAGTCGTTCGCAAGTGCCGCCTGCAAGTTGAGATGACCTTCTTATTTGCATCCAGGAAGTCCCTTGAACCAAAGGACGCGTAAATGTACCAGTACTACACAATAGCGTCGTCCGTCCAGCTTTGTGCGCTAAGGTGGTTTCTTGAAGAAGACAATGGAGAAGCGAAGTCAGTGAAGAGTGAAATGATGGTTGTTCGTGCTTTGTGATTTTACTCCTCACTACTTTGTGATTTGTGATAGAAGGGACAGGGGAGTAGACTCTATGCTCTATACTTTACATGCGTACAAGCACGGGAGAAAGAGGAGAGAGGTTGCATTTTTCTATTCCTTGAGTCAATCAATTAGGGAGCTTCGGTTCCATCTTTTTGGCTTTGGCAGCACCGTCCACAATGGTTCCCATCGATGCCAAAAGCTATTTTCACATTTGGCTACACATTGTGGATGCCCTTAACCGTACCACTTGGTTTTTCTCCTTTGTGCTATCTATACAAATCTCAGTTATATCGATCTAAAAAATTACAGTATCAAGATTAGTAAAAAGGAGGTGATTTTTCCGCGCGGATGGCGGGGAGCTTTCTTATTTTTAGAGGACGTTGGCCTGGTGGTTTGCTAACATGCGGTCCCACGTGTCAGTGCTTTACCAAGCCGATCCGCGTCCCACATAAGGCAGAAGCAACACGTGGTTAACTTGACGAAGATGAGGGAGAAGGGGATTCATCAACGAGTGAAATGATGGTTGCTTTGTCCCTCCAACTTGTTTTTTTAGCATAATTACTTCGTCCATCCAACTTAACTGCGGGAAAGGTGCAGCTTTCTGATTTGACGCCTCATTGCTCATTACTACGCCGGTGCCATGACTGGGGTGCTTCACCCCTGCTGCTCTGCACTGTTATTTCGATATGGAACATGGACCCGGTTGCTTGATGTCCCACATGTCGGCGAAAAGGACTAGAACATTTATGAAAGCGAGCGCTCCACTCTTACGATAGAGGAGTACACGACATGGCGGCCCAGTGAACTGTTACTTGTACTGTAGTACTACTATAGTTTTGCTGTTTCGCATGATCCATCAATGCAAACCTGATTAAATAGGCAAGGGCGGGATTTTTCCCGCGTGGTAGATGATACTAGCCATACATTTCAAAGGCAATTTTAATGTATGCAGACTGAATAATTAAGTAACAGTATGAGATCTAGTAAAACTAAAAACACATATGATTTATTGTGTTAGAGTGTAGTAGTAGTGTTGTATTGCATAGTTGTTAGATGTAACATGCGAGAACGTGTAGAGATGTACTTTTGGAGGGCCTACTGAGAGAAATTGTGCATAAAATGGATTCAAATATTTGTATTCTTCTTCATAGAATTTGTAACTCATATCTACAGTTTGTACAGTAGACGTGAATGCTTGTTTGCTCTTACGAAACAAGTACAACAATAATGGGGTGGCGTGCGCCAGTTTAGGCACTAGCACGTTGGCCTACTCGGCTCCACAGAGAGAGCGAGAGAAGATATAAATACACGGGCGGTCAGTGTATTTCAAGCGAAATGCGTAATACGGTCACCGGATTTCAGAATACGCTCATTACGGTCACTATATACGTTTTGCGGTGATTATACAGTCACTTGCTCACCGCTCAGCATCGGATTGCACTCTGTTGACCGGACAAGTAGTCTGCATGGCACTATGTTGACTAGTTAAATTGACCACGTTCCTTGTGGGTCCCACCTGTCAATTCGCATAGGAAAAAGGTCAGATAAACACAAATTTACGCAAACGCGATAAGACTCCAACTCATGCGCGGGAACCACCTGGTAGTGTATATGTCTGTCAGGACCTGATGTGTGCGCATGCATGTGTAGGTTGAGCACTTGAGCATGAGAGTGTGTGTTGATCGTTTGGTGTGTGCATGCATGCGTGTGAGTGTAGCGTGCGTGCGTGGCTGTGTGTGTACGTGTGAGTATTGGGTGCGTGCGTGGCTGCGTGTGTTTGTGTTAGTGTTGCGTGCATGCAGTTTGTGTGCATGCATGCGTGTGTGTATAATCACCACACAGGCTCCTGTGTGTTAAAACAAACGGATCAGCATACCAATACAAGGCCACCTTGTCTGTTGTGCCCGCGGTCATGACTTCGAACCACCGTCCAATATTTTCTTATCGATTGTTTTCATTCTTATACACGCTGACAGGTGGGCCCAATGATAGTGAGATAATGTGATGCAACATTAGAGGTGCCACGTGGAGCGCTTAACTGGTCAACTAGTCGTGTCTTGAGCAAATACAGAGTTGTACGATGAGCCCGTGACTGTATAATAACCACAAAATGTAAATGGTGAACGTCATGAGTGGATTCTGAAGTCCAATGTATGTGTCGTGCTTTCGCTTCAAATACAATTATCGCCACTGTATATATCGCGAGAGAAAGATGAAACATGCGTGAATGTGCTGGGGCGTACTTTTAGATGACCTGGAGATAATTTGTGTGCATACGTGAAAGGGGCGTAGAGGGGGTATACGCGATGGAGAGAGATGCTCTTCGTTTCTGTTTATTATGACTAACTTTATATATAGTATAAAAATATAAAAATTCGCAGTGCGGAATAAATATCATTGTGGGCACGATGCAATGCAAATTAACGTTCATACTCCTCCATATAACTTTGTAATGTTGTATATATGTAGAAATTGTAAAATAATTTTTTGGCCACACTTTGTGTGGTTTTATTCAAAAGGAATGTTGTTTGCAAAATAAACGTGAAGAGAGGGCTTTTTAGATCAACGGGGTACGTAATGTAACATGTGTGAATGTGTAGTTGATGTATTTGGCAGGGCCTAGAGAGGTATGTGTGTGTATTATGTATTCGAGAGAGGCATGGATAGAGGGGCTAGCGAGGGGGCGTGGGAGAGATAGCATGAGAAATGAGAGAGGTCTAGAGAGAGAGAGAGAGAGACGAATATGATGTCACAGCGAGAGATGCCCTTGAGTGTGTATATGCAAGGGGGGAGGGGATAGAGGCACGAGGAGAATTTTTTGTGTGGTTTCTCTATTGGTATGTGTGGGTGTGAGAAGATAACGAGACCTGGGGGCAGAGGGTGTGTCACCGCGTGAGGTCTGGTGGGCCGAGGTGAGGCCCTTGGTTCGGTTCCGTCCTTACATTGGTCGTCTCGTGACGCATTTAGGGAGACCCATGGAGGACTACTCATACAAGACAAAGATAGCAGAGTCGTGAAGGACTCTGTGTCCACTGACAAAGCCGGCTAGGATTTGTAACCCTAGGTCCTCGGACTAAGGTAACCCCTTATCTCTGATATTACTATTCATCCAACCTAACTTTAAGGGGCATCCTACAAAATTCTCTACTAGAATCATACTCGTCAATTAGGAAGAGAGGTGGAGACAATGCGTGAGAGACAGGCCTGAAGATAATGTGCGTGCGGGAGACACATAGGCAGGTCTATGTATATAGAAAGGGTCGATGGGGATTGTGCGTGTGTATGCTTGTGACAGGAAGAGTGCTTGTGATAAAGGTAAATTAGTGAAAACAGTCGTAAATGGTTACGAGAGGGAGGGAGGGTTATATCAAGAGCATGTCTGCGAGAAAGACACCTCGGGAGAGAGTGTGTGAGCATGTGTGAGAGACCACCAATGGAGAGTGAAACTACACGTAAAATGTGCACATTGATTAAAAATATAAATTGTATCCACATATTAGGATGGGATCATGATATTTGCAATTCGTGTAAGGAATGGTCATTGATCCATCAGACATCTATATTCTATCGAATTTGAGCATGTCTATGTTATTATTCGACATAATTGATCCACATAGTTAGTATTTTGAACTCGAGACAATGCATCGCTTTAGCAATCGAATATAAACGTGAGTATAGTTCATGTTGTGTGTGTAAAGCACATTATACATACAAAAGTTACACAATGAACATTATAAATAGCTAGCTATGAACTAGCATACATTTGAATTCAACTTAAGGTGGTTTAGAAAATTCGAATTCAACATGAAGTCGATTCAATTATTTGAATTAGATATCATGGCATTTGTAAATCATACCTAAATTATGAGGGCACCAATCTTTGCTTTGCTTTTGTACATAATAGCATATATAGTCGTGTACAAAGTAGATTCAAATTTACCTCCTCCATTCCAAAATAGTCGTAGTTATAGGATTTTCAAGTGTCAAAATTTCAAAAAGAAGGGCATAATTTAACGAGTTTTTCAAACATACAAGGTCAAACGTTGTCTATTTAGGTCAATCCTCAAAGTTCAAGAGTACTCCAAACGTGAATGCTTCTGTTTCAAAAATTCGAACGAAGCGCCAAAAGAGCCTCTACTCGCCCGAAACCGCGTGAGACTAATGTTTGGTAGAAGGATATTACTTTTCTAACTCCGACCCGTGAAACCTACCAGCCCGACGTCGAAAGGTCTAAACCGGGGTAGGTTTATAGCTTCATCTAGACGCCATGCAACCACCTCCGAAAAACATTCATACATAATGGCCGCCTAAGCACACATGCGCGCGGCAGAAATCGCTCCTGCCCACTATTTGGGACACCCGGGATTACCATCCTACCCCCGACCCGCAGTAGGTCTGAAATTTAAGAGGAGGCAAAGTTTGTATGTTCCCCAAATTTCAAACAAGCGCGTCCCATCTGTTCAGAAAAAAACCAAACACAAGTTCATCCCAGACCGAAACATGGTTCTCCCTTAGCTCCCCCCGCCCCCGCCCCCCAGTCTGATTCCCCATTCATACTCCATGGGCGCGAAAACTACCTCTCCACCAGCCGCGAAACCCCGGCATCCTCGATACGCCACCCCATCCGACCCATCAATCGCCGCCCTCCTCCATCACGCCAAAGCTGATACCCTGACGTTGTCATCCACCGCAACCGCAACGCCCTCCATGGCTAGTAGTTGAAGCCGAGGCCGAGCAGCCTCCAGGATGCCGACGTGCGATGTACCCCAGCCAGTTCAACCACGCCGTCCTGCGCCTCACTGCTGCTGCTCCAATTTCGCCACCGTCCACCGCACCAGAGCTGTTCCCGCTACGCTGTCCTTCGTCGCCTCGGATCTGCTTCCCCTTCGCCGACAGACGGCCACCGCAACACAGTCAACAATTTGGCCATGGGTTCGTCCAAGGCTCCACCCTCCTCCAAACCATCGGTTCCCCCCGTAAAAATAAGAAATCACCGTGACATCTGTAGGGCACAGCACTGGCAACCGGAAATGGTACTCCTCTTCCCTTATTCATGCAAATCTTACGTGTCTGCTTGCACGGTATTCATCCCACAGAAGACACTAGTTGACCGCTTCTTCCTGATACTAGATGTTCCTAGTAACTTGTGATGCACAAGGTTTCTCCTCATATACTATTTCACCTTAGCTAGAGGGCCATCGCCCCCCCCCCTGGATTTCAATTCCTGTTTAGTTGATTCCCAATTAAAGGAAGCATTCCCCAGCGTAACAGGCGCTAGTCCGCCCATTACGCCAGGGAATCAGCGCCTCGGTGTTTATCTTAGGGATGTGTGGGGCCTCGAAGCTGCTAGCGCCGATCTGGAGGTCGGCCGAGATTAAAGGGATGGACGGGGGCATGATAACCCACAAGTATAGGGGATCGTTTGTAGCCTTCTTCAATAAATAAGAGTGTCGAACCAACAAGGAGCTAAAGGCAGAACAAATATTCCCTCAAGTTCTATCAACCACCAATACAACTCTACGCACACTTGACGTTTGCTTTACTAAAACAAGTATGAAACTATTTTGCAAGAATAAAACTACCCGTACTTTGCGAGAATAAAATTACGAGTAAATTGCAAGGTAATAAAAGCAGATAGCTTTTGTCAACAAGAAAGTCATTTGTCCCTAGGCAATCGATAACAAGTACCGGTAATCATTCTTGCAATTCTACATGAGGGAGAGGCATGAGCTAACATACTTTCTCTACTTGGATCATATGCACTTATGATTGGAACTCTAGCAAGCATCTGCAACTACTAAAGATCATTAAGGTTGTGAAACCCAACCATAGCATTAAGTATCAAGTCCTCTTTATCCCATATGCAACAACCCACCTACTCGGGTTTAAGCTTCTGTCACTTTCGACACCCACCATAAGCAAATCATGAACGTTTGCAACACCCTACAACGGGGACCCCTCACGTTTGCGCAAGACGGAGGGCACCATAGGACAGCACCATAAATAAAATATACAATCATACCAACCAAGATCACGATTAACCCATAGGACAAAATGGATCTACTCAAAAATCATAGGATAACCATAGATCATTGGGAAATAATATATGGAGTTGAGCAGCATGTTTAAGTAGAGATTACAGCGGGGTGAATGGGTGTTACACCGCTGGCTAGAGGGGAAGAGAGTTGGTGATGACGGTAACAAGATTGTTGATGTAGATCACCGTCAGGATCCTTGCCCCGGCGGCGTTCCGGCACCACCGAGAAAGAGGGGGAGAGAGCCCCCCTCCTCCTCCTCCTCCTTCTTCTTCTTCTTCATTGCCCCCCTAGATGGGAGGAGAGTCCCCCCTCTGGTCCATGCCCTCCATGGTGGAGGAGGGGCGGGAGCCCCTCTGAGATTGGATCTCCCTCTCCATTCTCTTCTGTTTCGCATTCCCCAGATCTGGCCGAAAACCGTTTCTTATATTCCCAGAGATTCGTAACTCCGATTGCGCTAAGATTTTAACACGGTTTTTTTCCGGATATAAGCTTCCTTGCGCCCGAAGTACAGCCCCAATCGACGTACAAGGTGAGCACAACCCACCACCACGTGCCTGGAGCCTGGGGTGCGCCCTATTGTCTCTTGGGCACTATGGGCCTCCATTTGCATTGATTCCAAGTCCCAAAAATCACATATATTACAAAATAATTCTTCGTAAATTTTTATCGCGTCTGGACTTTGTTTGATATGGATTTTCTGCGAAACAAGAGAACATGCAAAAACAGGAAATGGCACTGGGCACTGGATCAATAGGTTAGTCCAATAAATCATATAAAATGTTGCCAAAAGTATGTGAAAGTTGTATAATATTGGCATGAAACAATCAAAATTATAGATACGACGGAGACGTATCAGCATCCCCAAGCTTAATTCATGCTCGTCCTCGAGTAGGTAAATGATAAAAAAGATAATTTTTGATGTGGAATGCTACCTAGCATAAACTTGACCATATATCTAATCATGGCATGAATATTAATACATAAGCGATTCAAAGGAATAGTCTATAATTTGACATAAAGACATCAATACTCAGGCATCCCAACAAGAAATCATGTCTTTCAAAATATCAACGCTAAAGAAAGATATCCCTACAAAATCATATAGTCTTGTCATGCTCTGTCTTCTTAACACAAAGTATTTATCATGCACAACCCCGATGACAAGTCGAGCAGTTGGTTCATACTTTTTTAACGCGCTTCAGCTTTTTCAATCCTCACGCAATACATGAGCGCAAGCAATGGATATAGCACTATGGGTGGAATATAATATGATGATAGGGGTAAATATAGAGAAGATAAAAAAGTAAGAAAGTCTCACATCAACGTGGCTAACCAAAGGGCTATGGAGATGCCCATCAATTGATATCAATGCGGGGAGTAGGGATTGCCATGTAACGAATGCACTAAGAGCTATAAGTGTATGACAGCTCAATATGAAAACTAAGTGGGTGTGCATATAATCCTATAATGAAAAATTCTCACTAGTATATGAAAGTGAAAACATAGGAGACTCTCGATATGAATAACATGGTGCTACTTTGAAGCACAAGTGTGGAATAAGCATGCCCCTTCTCTCTTTATTTCTTTTTCTTTCTTTCTATCTTTTTTTTCTTTTCTTTTTCTTTTTTTGTATTTTCTCTCTCATTGTCCTGAGTCTCATCCCGACTTGTGGGGGAATCATAGTCTCCATCATCCTTTCCTCACTGCGGCAATGCTCTAAAAATGAATAATGATGATCATCACACTTCTATTTACTTACAACTCAAAATAAAAATTACAAGTCGATACCTATAACAAAGAATGACTCTATATGAATACCTCTGGCAGTGTACCAGGATGTGCAATGATCTAGCATAACAACGATATAAAAACGGATAAGCCATGGAAATATCATGCTAGCTATCTTACGATCATGCAAAGCAATATGACAATGAATGCTCAAGTCATCAAAACAGAAGCGGTGGAAGTTGCATGGCAATATATCTCGGAATGGCTATGCAAAGGCCATAATAGGTAGGTATGGTGGCTATTTTGAGGAAGATGTAATAAATCTTATGTGTGATAGAGCGTATCATATCACGGGGTTTGGATGCACCTGCGAAGTTTGCACCGACTCTCGAGGTCCGAAAGGGCAATGCACGACACCGTAGAGGCTAGCAAATTGCGGAAAGGTAAGAGTGCGTATGATCCATGGACTCACATTAGTCATAAAGAACTCATATACTTATTGCAAAAGTTTATTATCCCTCAAAGCAAAGTACTACTACACATGCCCCTAGGGGATAGATTGGTAGGAAAAGACCATCGCTCATCCCCGACCGCTACTCATAAGGAAGACAATCAATAATAAATCATGCTCCAACTTCATAGCATAACGAGAGACTATACGTGCATGCTTCGGGAGTCACGAACCTTAACACCAATATTCTTACTAACCACAACCATTTACTAGTACCTCCCACATATTCCATCTCTATATCGCAAAACTATTGCAAGGAATCAAACATATCATATTCAGTGATCCACAAGTTTTATGTAGGATTTCATGACTAACCATGCAATTGACCAATTCTTGTTGACTCTCTAAATAGATATAAGTGAAGCATGCGAGCTAAATTCTATCTAAAAAAGATCATGCTCTAAAAAATATAAGTGAAGCAAAAGAGCATTCTTCAAATAACGGTTTTATATGTGAAGAGAAACAGGCAATCCAAACTTCAAATGATATAAGTGAAGCACACGAAGCATTCTACAAAGCCATACTCAAAAGATATAAGTGAAGTGCAATGAGCATTCTATAAATCAACCATGGACTATCTCATACCAGCATGGTGCATAAAAGAAAAATGAAAACTAAACAAAAAACGCTCCAAGATTTACACATATCACGTGACCGAAACAAAGACGAAAATATACTGATACTTGTTGAAGAAAGATGGGATGCCTTCCGGGCATCCCGAAGCTTAGACAACTGAGTCTCCTTGAATATTTACTTGGGGTGCCTTGGGCATCAGAAGCTTGAGCTCTTGCCTCTCCTCCTTCTCCTCATATCGAGGCCTCCTCGATCTTTGATCACTTCATCCACACAAAACTCAACAGAAAGCTCGGTAAGATCCATTAGTATAATAAAGCAAATCACTACTCTAAGTATTGTTGAAAACCAATTCATATTTTGTTTTCGCATTGTAGCTACTGTAATATAACTTTTTCATGGCTTATTGCACTGATAGAATAGATAGTTTCATCGAAACAAGCAAAACAATGCATCAAAAACAGAATCTGTCTTAAACAGGATAGTTTGTAGTAATATGAACATTCGCCATACTTCTGGTGCTCCAAAATTCTGAAATATTAGGACAAAATAAAAAATTTGTATAACAAGATTGTGCAAAAAGTTTCAGAAACTTTCGACGTTCCGGTAAAAAATGTAAAATTGCGCACTACAGCCAAATTTTCTGTTTTTGCACCGCACATACCAACAAGCAATCTACTCATCCTAAAGGAAAATCATGGAACATTATTTTTATAATACAATGGAATTGTACAAGGGGATAATTATTTTTGTGAGAATCTTCGTGAAAAATTCTACATTGTTTCCATGAGCATGAACACAAGTGTTCAAGGTCGACCCTCACTTCTCCAATGCATAACTTCCAATCGCTTCTCTTTTTCGAAAAAGTTTTTAAGTTCCACTCTATACTTTTTTGTTTTTAAACTTATAAAAGCACTCAATAGAAAGAAATGACTCTCTAAAACTTCCAAGGTTGTCTCCCTGGCAGTGCTTTCTTTAAAGCCATTAAGCTAGGCATAAAGTGCTCAAGTAATGGATCCACCCGGATCCCAAGGTATATCAAAGCCAATTTTAGTTAACAATGATTTTGCATTTAGTAGTGAGCACAAAGCAACATATATCATGCAATGACGAAGTCTAACTCTTTTCCTATGCATCGGCATGTCATACAAGAACAATTCATGCACATCAAGTAAAGGCCAATACATAGCATAAGAAGTTTCTTGCAATTCTTTCGTGTTGGAAACATAGAGAGGCGGAGAATTTTTTTTGAATATTTACTGTGAGGCAAAAGCCCCACAGCCCTTTATTAAATAAAAAGAGAACTGTACAAAAACAGGAAAATATATACAAAATCTAGGAACGAAGACCTATCTAAGCCTAACTAAGCCTACCTGCTTTACAACAGAGAATCAATCCAAACCAACAGTTGAGGTCTTATTTTGTCTTTCACCCTATAAGCCAGGAGTGAGAGGCGGAGATGTAGTTCCTCTCTAATAATAATTGCAAGTAGGAGCAGCAAGCACATGCATATTACATTCATCAAAATTATCATGTGCAACGGTAAAAGGCAACCCATTAATGTAATCCTTAATAAGAGCAAACTTCTCCGATATAGTGTAGTTTGGAGAATTCAAAAGGATTATTAGGACTATTATGTGTGGGTGCAATAGCAACAATGTCGTTATTAATATAAGGAACTATAGCAAGTTCATCTCCATAAGCATAATTCATATTGGCATCTTGGCCACAAGCATAGCGAGCATCAATTTCATCAAAAACGGATATTTCAAAGAAATCAACGGGGTCATAGCAATTATCATAGCATTCATCCTTCGGTAAGCACGAAGGGACATTAAACAATGTATGAGTTGAAGAGTTACTCTCATTAGAAGGTGGGCACGGGTAGCTAATCTGCTCTTCCTCCTTTTCTTCTTCACTCCCCACATCATCTTTTTCATCCAATGAGCTCACAGTTTCATCAATTACTTCTTCCATTGACTCCTGCAAAATATTAGTCTCTTCTCGGACAACGGAGATTTTCTCAATAAATTCATCAATATCGGAATTATATTTATAATTATCATAGCAAAATTTTAGTATAGCAAATCATCAAAAGCTTCATACTTTTCAAACAAAGATTCAATTTCATAGGCACCCTTAAAAGCAACAAATTCTTCTATTCATTCCACATCATAGTAATCATATCTACCATTAGCATAAGAAGCTAAGGTTTCATCATCATTAAATTTGCATGAAAAGGGAAGGTGTGGAGCATTCATCCTAGAGCAACAAGTAATATCATATCCCTGGCATAAATTCCAAGCATACCAATGCAACATATCAATTTGATCCCATAATAGTTTCCCTTTTTGTGTCAAGCGAATCCCTAAAGTATTCACATTGATCCAACGTTACTCCCATTATCAAGTTGAATGGGGGTTTCTCAGGATTATCGAAGTAGTGCATAATAGTTTTCACATAACGAGCATCGAGGGTTTTAGGAGGTTCCCCATCTCCATGAGTAGCAAGTACCACTAATTTTTTTGGTATTTCGTGTTCCATATCCATGGCCAAAGATAGAGAACAACTTAGAACATAAAATAAAAATTACTTAGTGATAAAGCAAACAAGCACACACGAGAATATTCACCCCATGCTATTGCTCCCCGGCAACGGTGCCAGAAAAAGGTCTTGATAACCCAGAAGTATAAGGGATCATTTGTAGCCTTCTTCGGTAAATAAGAGTGTCGAACCCAACGAGGAGGTAAAGGCAGAACAAATATTCCCTGAAGTTCTATCGACCACCGATACAACTCTACGCACACTTGACGTTTGCCTTACCTAAAACAAGTATGAAACTATTTTGCAAGAATAAAAATACGAGTACTTTGCGAGAATAAAACTACGAGTAAATTTCAAGGTAATAAAAGTGGACAGCTTTTGTCAACAAGAAAGTCATCTGTCCCTAGGCAATCAATAACAAGTACCAGTAATAATTCTTGCAATTCTACATGAGGGAGAGGCATGAGCTAACATACTTCCTCTACTTGGATCATATGCACTTATGATTGGAACTCTAAAAAGCATCTGCAACTACTAAAGATCATTAAGGTTGTGAAACTCAACCATAGCATTAAGTATCAAGTCCTCTTTATCCCATGCGCAACAACCCACCTACTCGGGATTAAGCTTCTGTCACTCTCGCAACCCACCATAAGCAAATCATGAACGTATTGCAACACCCTACAGCAGGGACCCTCACATTTGCGCGAGATGGAGGGCACCGTAGAACAGCACCATAAATAAAATATACAATCATACCAACCAAGATCACGATTAACCCATAGGACAAAACGGATCTACTCATACATCATAGGATAGCCATAGTGTTGGGGATCGTTGCAGAAATTAAAAAGTTTCTACGCATCACCAAGGTCAATCTATGGAGATACTAACAATGAGAGAGAGGGGAGTTCATCTTCATACCCTTGAAGATCGCGATGTGGAAGCATTACAAGAAAGCGGATGAAGGAATCGTACTCGTAGCGATTTAGATCACGGTTGATTCCGATCTAAGCACCTAACAACGTCGCCTCCGTGTTCAACACACGTACATCCCGGGGACGTCTCCTCCTTCTTGATCCAGCAAGGGGGAAGGAGAAGTTGGGGAAGAGCTTCGGCAGCACGACAGCGTGGTGGTGGAGCTTGCAGTTCTCCGGCAGGGCTTCGCTAAGCTCAACGGAGGAGGAGGGGGTGTTGGAGAGGGGGAGGGTTGTGCCTTGGATGTGGTGCGGCTGCCTTCCCACCTCCCCTCTATTTATAGGGGCAAGGGAGAGGGGGGCCGGCCCCCTCTAGATGGATCTAGAGGGGGGGGCGGCGGCCAAGGGGGGAAGGCTTGCCCCCCAAGCCAAGGGGGCGCCCCCTTTAGGGTTTCCCCCAACCCTAGGCGCATGGGCCCTAGGGGGTTTTGGCGCCCAGCCCACCTAGGGGCTGGTTCCCCTCCATACTCAGCCCATAGGGCCCTCCGGGGCAGGTGGACCCTCCCGGTGGACCCCCAGAACCCTTTCGGTGGTCCCAGTGCAATACCGATAAACCCCCGAATACTTCCGGCGTCCGAATAAGGACTTCCCATATATAAATCTTTATCTCCGGACCATACCGGAACTCCTCGTGACTTCCGGGATCTCATCCGGGACTCCAAACAACATTCGGTAACCGCATACTAATTCCCATAACAACTCTAGCGTCACCGAACCTTAAGTGTAGACCCTACAGGTTCGGGAATCATGCAGACATGACCGAGACATTTCTCCGGCCAATAACCAACATCGGGATCTGGATACCCATGTTGGCTCCCACATGTTCCACGATGATCTTATCGGATGAACCACGATGTCAGGGATTCAATCAATCACGTATGCAATTCCCTTTGTCTACCGGTATGATACTTGCCCGAGATTCGATCGCCGGTATTCCTATACCTTGTTCAATCTCGTTACCGGCAAGTCTCTCTACTCGTCCGTAACGCATCATCCCGTGATCAACTCCTTGATCACATTGAGCTCATTATGATGATGTCCTACCGAGTGGGCCCAGACATACCTCTCCCTCACATGGAGTGACAAATCCCAGTCTCGATTCGTGCCAACCCAACAGACACTTTCGGAGATACCCGTAGTGCACCTTTATAGCCACCCAGTTACGTTGTGGCGTTTGGCATACCGAAAGCATTCCTACGGTATCTGGGAGTTGCACAATCTCATGGTCTAAGGAAATTATAATTGACATTTGAAAAGCTTTAGCAGACGAACTACACGATCTTGTGCTATGCTTAGGATTGGGTCTTGTCCATCACATCATTCTCCTAATGATGTGATTCCATTATTAATGACATCCAATGACCATGGTCAGGAAACCGTAACCATCTATTGATCAACGAGCTAGTCAAGTAGAGGCTCACTAGGGACATGTTGTGGTCTATGTATTCACACATGTATTAGATTTCCGGATAACACAATTATAGCATGAACAATAGAAAATTATCATGAACAAGGAAATATAATAACAACCATTTTATTATTGCCTCTAGGGTATATTTCCAACAGTCTCCCACTTGCACTAGAGTCAATAATCTAGTTACATTGTGATGAATCGAACACCCATAGAGTTCTGGTGTTGATCATGTTTTGCTCGTGGAAGAGGTTTAGTAAACGGATCTATGACATTCAGGTCCGTATGCACTTTACAAATATCTATGTCTCCACCTTGAACATTTTCACGAATGGAGTTGAAGCGACGCTTGATATGCCTGGTCTTCTTGTGAAACATGGGCTCCTTGGCAAGGGCAATAGCTTGAGTGTTGTCACAGAAAAGAGTCATCGGGCCCGACGCATTGGGAATAACTCCTTGGTCGGTAATGAACTCCTTCATCCAAATTGCTTCATGTGCTACCTCCGAGGCTGCCATGTACTCCGCTTCACATGTAGATCCCGCCATGATGCTTTGCTTGCAACTGCACCAGCTAACTGCCCCTCCATTTAGAATATACACGTATCTGGTTTGCGACTTGGAGTCATCCAGATCTGTGTCGAAGCTAGCATCTACGTAACCCTTTACGACGAGCTCTTCGTCACCTCCATAAACAAGACATATATCCTTAGTCCTTTTCTGGTACTTCAGGATATTCTTGACCCTTGTCCAGTGTTCCATGCCGGGATTACTTTGGTACCTTCCTACCAAACTTACGGCAAGGTTTACATCAGGTCTGGTACACAACATGGCATACATAATAGACCCTATGGCCGATGCATAGGGGATGACCCTCATCTTTTCTCTATCTTCTGCCGTGGTAGGGCATTGAGCCGTGCTCAATCTCACACCTTGCAATACAGGCAAGAACCCCTTCTTGGACTGATCCATATTGAACTTCTTCAATATCTTCTCAAGGTATGTGCTCTGCGGAAGACCAATGAGGCGTCTCGATCTATCTCTATAGATCTTGATGCCTAATATGTAAGCAGCTTCTCCAAGGTCCTTCATTAAAAAACACTTATTCAAGTAGGCCTTTATGCTTTCCAAGAATTATATATCATTTCCCATCAATAGTATGTCATCCACATATAATACGAGAAATGCTACAAATCTCCCACTCACTTTCTTGTAAACACAGGCTTCTCCATAAGTCTGTGTAAACCAAAACGCTTTGATCATCTCATCAAAGCGAATGTTCCAACTCCGAGATGCTTGCACCAGCCCATAGATTGAGCGCTGGAGCTTGCATACCTTGTCAGCATTCTGAGGATCGACAAAACCTTCCGGCTGCATCAAATACAATTCTTCCTTAAGGAAACCATTAAGTAATGCCGTTTTGACGTCCATTTGCCATATCTCATAATCATAGAATGCAGCAATTGCTAACATGATTCAGACGGACTTCAGCTTCACTACGGGTGAGAAAGTCTCATCGTAGTCAACCCCTTGAACTTGTCGATAACCCTTAGGGACAAGCCGAGCCTTATAGATGGTCACATTACCATCCGCGTCTGTCTTCTTCTTAAAGATCCATTTATTTTCTATGGCTCGCCGATCATCGGGCAAGTCAGTCAAAGTCCATACTTCGTTTTCATACATGGATCCTATCTCGGATTTCATGGCCTCAAGCCATTTGTCGGAATCCGGGCCCGCCATCGCTTCTTCATAGTTTGAAGGTTCACCATTGTCTAACAACATGATTTCCAGGACAGGGTTGCCGTACCACTCTGGTGCGGAACGTGTCCTTGTGGACCTATGAAGTTCAGTAGCAACTTGATCCAAAGTTTCATGATCATCATAATTAACCTCCTCTCTAGTCGGTCCAGGCACCACAGAAACATTTTCTCGAGTTGTGCTACTTTCCGGTTCAAGAGGCAGTATTTCATCAAGTTCTACTTTCCTCCCACTTACTTCTTTTGAGAGAAACTCTTTCTCTAGAAAGGATCCATTCTTGGCAACAATGATCTTGCCTTCGGATCTGAGGTAGAAGGTATACCCAATAGTTTCCTTAGGGTATCCTATGAAGACGCATTTTTCTGATTTGGGTTCGAGCTTTTCAGGTTGAAGTTTCTTGACATAAGCATCGCATCCCCAAACTTCCAGAAACGACAGCTTAGGTTTCTTCCCAAACCATAATTCATACGGTGTCATCTCAACGGATTTCAACGAAGCCCTATTTAAAGTGAATGCGGCAGTCTCTAAAGCATAACCCCAAAATGATAGCGGTAGGTCGGTAAGAGACATCATAGATCACACCATGTCCAACAGAGTATGATTACGATGTTCGGACACACCATTACGCTGAGGTGTTCCAGGCGGCGTGAGGTGTGAAACAATTCCACATTTCCTTAAGTGCGTGCCAAATTCGTGACTCAAATATTCCCCTCCACCATCTGATCGTAAGAACTTTATTTTCCTGTCACGTTGATTCTCAGCCTTACTCTGAAATTCCTAGAACTTTTCAAAGGTCTCAGACTTGTGTTTCATTAAGTAGACATACCCTTATCTACTTAAGTCATCAGTGAGGGTGAGAACATAACGATAACCACCGCGAGCCTCAACGCTCATTGGATCGCACACATCAGTATGTATGATTTCCAATAAGTTGGTTGCTCGCTCCATTGTTCCGGAGAACGGAGTCTTGGTCATTTTGCCCATGAGGCATGGTTCGCACGTGTCAAATGATTCATAATCAAGAGACTCCAAAAGTCCCTCTGCATGGAGTTTCTTCATGCGTTTGACACCAATGTGACCAAGGCGGCAGTGCCACAAGTATGTGGGACCGTCATTATCAACCTTACATCTTTTGGCATTCACACTATGAATATGTGTAACATCACGTTCGAGATTAAATAAGAATAAACCATTGACCAGTGGGGCATGACCATAAAACATATCTTTCATATAAATAGAACAACCATTATTCTCATATTTAAATGAGTAGCCATCTCGCATTAAACGAGATCCAGATACAATGTCCATGCTCAAAGATGGCACTAAATAACAATTATTGAGGTTTAAAACTAATCCCATAGGTAAATGTAGAGGTAGCGTGCCGACGGTGATCACATCGACCTTGGAACCATTCCCAACGCGCATCGTCACCTCGTCCTTCTCCGGTCTCTGCTTATTCCGCAGCTCCTGTTTTGAGTTAAAAATATGAGCAACCGCACCGGTATCAAATACCCAGGAGCTACTATGAGTGCTAGTAAGGTACACATCAATAACATGTATATCATATATACCTTTGGTATTGTCGGCCTTCTTATCCGCTAAGTACTTGGGTGAGTTCCGCTTCCATTGACCGTTTCCCTTGCAACAAAAGCACTCAGTCTCAGGCTTGGGTCCATGCTTTGGCTTCTTCCCGGCAACTGGCTTACCGGGCGTGGCAACTCCCTTGCCGTCCTTCTTGAAGTTTTTCTTACCCTTGCCTTTCTTGATACTAGTGGTTTTATTGACCATCAACACTTGATGTTCCTTTTTGATCTCCACCTCCGCTGATTTCAGCATTGAATATACCTCAGGAATGGTTTTCTCCATCCCCTGCATATTGAAATTCATCACAAAGCTCTTGTAGCTAGGTGGGAGCGACTGAAGAATTCTGTCAACGACCGCAACATCCGGGAGATTAACTCCTAGCTGAGATAAGCGGTTGTGCAACCCAGACATTTTTAGTATGTGCTCGCTGACGGAACTATTCTCCTCCATCTTACAACTGTAGAACTTGTTGGAGATTTCATATCTCTCAACCTGGACATGAGCTTGGAAAACCATTTTCAGCTCTTGGAACATCTCATATGCTCCGTGTTGCTCAAAACGCTTTTGGAGCCCCGGTTCTAAGCTGTAAAGCATGCCGCACTGAACCAGGGAGTAATCATCGCTACGCGACTGCCAGGCGTTCATAACGTCTTGAGTTGCTAGAAAAGTGGGTGTGTCACCTAGCGGTGCTTCAAGGACATATGCTTTATTGGCAGCTATGAGGATGATCCTCAAGTTACGGACCCAGTCCGTATAGTTGCTACCATCGTGTTTCAGCTTGGTTTTCTCTAGGAACGCGTTGAAGTTGAGGGCAACATTAGCGTGGTCCATTTGATCTACAAGACATATTGTAAAGATATTTAGACTATGTTCATGATAATTAAGTTCATCTAATCAAATTATTTAATGAACTCCCACTCAAACAGACATCCCTCTAGTCATCTAAGTGATACATGATCCGAATTGACTAGGCCGTTTCCGATCATCACGCGAGACGGACTAGTCATCAACGGTGAACATCTCCATGTTGATCGTATCTACTATACGAATCATGTTCGGCCTTTCGGTCTCTTGTGTCCCGAGGCCATGTCTGTACATGCTAGGCTCGTCAGGTCAACCTAAGTGTTTTTGCATGTGTAAATCTGGCTTACACCCGTTGTATTCAAATGTTAGAATCTATCACACCCGATCATCACGTGGTGCTTCGAAACAACGAACCTTCGCAACGGTGCACAGTTAGGGGGAACACTTTCTTGAAATTATAGCGAGGGATCATCTTATTTAAGCTACCGTCGTTCTAAGAAAATATGATGTAAAACATGATAAACATCACATGCAATCAAATAGTGACATGATATGGCCAATATCATTTTGCTCCTTTTGATCTCCATCTTCGGGGCGCCATGGTCATCATCGTCACCGGCATGACACCATGATCTCCATCATCGTGTATTCATGAAGTTGTCTCGCCAACTATTACTTCTACTACTATGGCTAACGTTTAGCAATAAAGTAAAGTAATTACATGGCGTTTTCATTGACACGCAGGTCATACAATAAATTAAGACAACTCCTATGGCTCCTGCCGGTTGTCATACTCATCGACATGCAAGTCGTGATTCCTATTACAAGAACATGATCAATCTCATACATCACATATATCATTCATCACATCCTTTTGGCCATATCACATCACACGGCATATGTTGCAAGAACAAGTTAGACGTCCTCTAATTGTTGTTGCAAGTTTTTACGTGCCTGCTATAGGTTTCTAGCAAGAACGTTTCTTACCTATGCCAAAACCACAACGTGATATGCTGATTTCTATTTACCCTTCATAAGGACCCTTTTCATCAAATCTGATCCGACTAAAGTGGGAGAGGCAGACACCCGGTAGCCACCTTATGCAACTAGTGCATGTCAGTCGGTGGAACCTGTCTCACGTAAGCGTACATGTAAGGTCGGTCCGGGCCGCTTCATCCTACGATGCCGCCGAATCAAGATAAGACTAGTAACGGCAAGTAAATTGACAAAATCGACGCCCACAACAACTTGTGTTATACTCGTGCATAGAAACTACGCATAGACCTAGCTCATGATGCCACTATTGGGGATCGTTGCAGAAATTAAAAAATTTCTACGCATCACCAAGATCAATCTATGGAGAAACTAGCAACGAGAGAGAGGGGAGTGCATCTTCATACCCTTGAAGATTGCGATGCGGAAGCCTTACAAGAACGCGGATGAAAGAGTCGTACTCGTAGCGATTCAGATCACGGTTGATTCCGATTCTAGCGCCGAACAACGGCGCCTCCACGTTCAACACACGTACAGCCCGGGGATGTCTCCTTCTTGATCCAGCAAGGGGGGAGGAGAAGTTGAGGAAGATCTCCGGCAGCACGACGACGTGGTGGTGGAGCTTGCAGTTCTCCGGCAGGGCTTCGCCAAGCACTACGGAGGAGGAGGATGTGTTGGGGAGGGAAAGAGTTGTGCCAGGGGAAGGTGCGGCAGCCCTCCCACCTCCTTTCTATTTATAGGGTCAAGGGAGAGGGGAGGCCAGCCCCCTCAAGATGGATCTAGAGGGGGGTGCGGCGGCCAAGGGGGAAGGCTTGCCCCCCAAGCCAAGGGGGGCGCCCCCTTTAGGGTTGCCCCCAACCCTAGGCGCATGGGCCCTAGGGGGTTTTTGGCGCCCAGCCCACCTAGGGGATGGTTCGCCTCCATATTTAGCCCATAGGGCCCTCCGGGGCAGGTGCACCCTCCCGGTGGACCCCCGGAACCCTTTCGGTGGTCCCGGTACAATACCGATAAACCCCCGAACACTTTCGGCGATCGAATAAGGACTTCCCATATATAAATCTTTATCTCCGGACCATTCCGGAACTCCTCATGACGTCTGGGATCTCATCCACGACTCCGAACAACATTCAGTAACCGCATACAAATTCCCATAACAACTCTAGCGTCACCGAACCTTAAGTGTGTAGACCCTACGGGTTCGGGAATCATGCAGACATGACCGAGACATCTCTCCGGCCAATAACCAATAGCAGGATCAAGATACCTATGTTGGCTCCCACATGTTCCATGATGATCTCATCAGATGAACCACGATGTCGGGGATTCAATCAATCTCGTACACAATTCCCTTTGTCTACCGGTATGATACTTGCCCGAGATTCGATCGCCGGTATCCCTATACCTCGTTCAATCTCGTTACCGGCAAGTCTCTTTACTCGTTCGTAACACATCATCCCGTGATCAACTCCTTGATCACACTGAGCTCATTATGATGATGTCCTACCGAGTGGGCCCAGAGATACCTCTCCATCACACGGAGTGAGAAATCCCAGTCTCGATTCGTGCCAACCCAACAGACACTTTCGGAGATACCCGTAGTGCACCTTTATAGCCACCCGATTCGTTGGATGTTTGGCACACCCAAAGCATTCCTACGGTATCCGGAGTTGCAAAATCTCATGGTCTAAGGAAATGATACTTGACATTAGAAAAGCTTTAGCGCATTTAACTACACGATCTTGTGTTATGCTTAGGATTGGGTCTTGTCCATCACATCATTCTCCTAATGATGTGATCCCGTTATCAATGACATCCAATGTCCATGGTCAGGAAACCGTGACCATCTATTGATCAACGAGCTAGTCAACTAGAGGCTCACTAGGGACATGTTGTGGTCTATGTATTCACACATGTATTACGATTTCCGGATAACACAATTATAGCATGGAAAATAGACAATTATCATGAACAAGGAAATATAATAATAACCATTTTATTATTGTCTCTAGGGCATATTTCCAACAATTGCGACCAGAACAGCTTCTCCGTTGAGCTCCCCTCTTCGTTTCGGAAGAATTCTACAGCGTCGGCAACACTGTGCGGCAGATCCGCAAACGCCCCTAGAGAACTCCAAATCCGGGTCAGTAAGAGGAACCTTTTCTTCACATACTTGCTCTGCATAATAAAGGCCTTACCCGCCGCGATTTTTCTGGCCTTCTGGATTTCCTGGAGGGCGCCCTGGGCTTCAACCCGGGCATCGTGTGTGATTTGGCGGGCCTTGGCAAGTTCGGACTCTTGATCCGCAATATTGCGCTCCAAGGACTCGCATTTCTTCACGGCGTCCTGGAGCTCCTGCTGGACCTCGCCAACCCTGGCCTCGTGTTTCTCGCGAGTGGCTTGTTACTTTGTCGCTCTCTCCTGGGCTTCGGCCAGTGCCTTCTTGAGGGTCTCCACCTTGGTCACCGCTCCTACAAAATATCATGGCACTATGGCAGCACAAATCATGCATCCTTTCTAAATGTACACAAGGTCATTGCATACCTTGATGGTCCTTCAGCTGCTTTTTCACACGGCCGAGCTGTTCCTCAGTCCACTCCAGACTCTGCTGCAGTCCGGAGACCTCAGCAGCATGAGAGATCGCAGCCAGCAAAGACGCCTGCTTATTCACATAGACACGTATGGTTAGTCTCCTGCGAAAATTATTTGATCCTCTGTCCGTCTTTTCTTTTCGAACACCGGACAGTGTCTCAGGGGCTAGTGTCTATACTATGACATTCCTTTTGCATAAATTGCGTTTCATACCTCAAAGCCTGTTAGAAGGCTTGTGCAGGCTTTGGTCAGTCCGCTCTTCGCGGAATGAATCCTCTCAATCACCGTGCCCATGAGGGTATGTTGTTCCTCAACAATGGAAGCACTACGCAACGCTTCCAGTAGAGTATCCGGTGCCTCTGGATGGACAGAGATCGCCGGTGGAATCGGTACACCTCCTTCTCTCAAAGGAGGCTGCTTGCCTGATTCCGGAGCCGTATAGGTCTCCGAAATTGTACTCGGTTGAGGGCCAAACTGAATAGGCCCCCATCGCCAGTCTCCAGGGGGATTTGCTCCCCCATGTGTCCGGCGACCGAGGTATTAGCTGTTGGGGAACGTTGCAGAAAATTAAAAAATTTCCTACGGTTTCACCAAGATCCATCTATGAGTTCATCCAAGAAACGAGTCATGGGAGAGAGATTGCATCTACATACCACTTGTAGATCGCGTGCGGAAGCGTTCACTAGAACGTGGATGATGGAGTCGTACTCGCCGTGATCCAAATCACCGATGACCGAGTGCCGAACGGACGGCACCTCCGCGTTCAACACACGTACGGAGCGGATGACGTCTCCTCCTTCTTGATCCAGCAAGGGGGAAGGAGAGGTTGAAGAAGATGGCTCCAACAGCAGCACGACGGCGTGGTGGTGATGGAGTGACAGCCCTCTGGCAGGCTTCGCCAAGCACACGCGGAGGAGGAGAGGTGTTGGGAGGGAGGGCTGCGCCTTGAAATGTTTGCAGCCCTCCCTCACCCCTCTATTTATAGGGAAGGGGCAGGGGCGGCCCTCTAGATGAGATCTAGAGGGGGCGGCGGCCAGGAGGGGCTTGCCCCCAAGCAAAGGGCGCCCCCACTAGGGTTCCCCCAACCCTAGGCGCATTGGCCTGTGGGGGCGCCCAGCCCTCCAGGCTGGTTCCCTGCCTTGTGGCCCATGAGGCCCTCCGAGAGGGTGGCCCCTCTGGCGGACCCGGAACCTCTCCTGGGGCCCCAGACAATACCGATATGACCTCAAACTTTCCGGTGTCCGCTTGACAACCTCCCATATATAAATCTTTACCTCCGGACCATTCCGGAACTGCTCGTGACGTCCGGGATCTCATCCGGACTCAACAACATTCGTAATCACATACAAGTCTTCCTAATAACCCTAGCGTCCATCGAACCTTATGTGTAGACCCTACGGGTTCGGAGACATGCTTGAGACATGACCGGACGACTCTCCGGTCAATAACCAACAGCGGATCTGGATACCCATGTTGGCTCCCACATGCTCCTCGATGATGTCATCGGATGAACCACGATGTCGAGGATTCAATCAATCTCGTATACTATTCCCTTTGTCAGACGGTATGTTAGTTGCCCGAGATTCGATCATCGGTATCCCAATACCTCGTTCAATCTCGTTACCGGCAAGTCACTTTACTCATACCGTAATGCATGATCCCGTGACCAGACACTTGGTCACTTTGAGCTCATTATGATGATGCACTACCGAGTGGGCCCAAGATACCTCTCCGTAACACGGAGTGACAAATCCTAGCCTCTCGATCCGTGTCAACCCAATGACACTTTCGGAGATACCAGTAGTGCACCTTTATAGTCACCCGATTACGCCAGACGTTTGGTACACCCAAAGCACTCCTACGGTATCCGGGAGTTACACGATCTCATGGTCTAAGGACGAGATACTTGACATTGGAAAAGCTCTAGCGAAACGAACTACACGATCTTGTGCTATGCTTAGGATTGGGTCTTGTCCATCACATCATTCTTCTAATGATGTGACCCCGTTATCATTGACATCCAATGTCCATAGTCAGGAAACCATGACTATCTATTGATCAACAAGCTAGTCAACTAGAGGCTCACTAGGGACATATTGTGGTCTATGTATTCACACGTGTATTACGATTTCCGGATAATACAATTATAGCATGAATAAAAGACAATTATCATGAACAAGGAAATATAATAATAATCCTTTTATTATTGCCTCTAGGGCATATTTCCAACAGTATCCCACTTGCACTAGAGTCAATTATCTAGTTACATTGTGATGAATCGAACACCCATAGAGTTCTCGTGTTGATCATGTTTTTCCCGCGGAAGAGGTATAGTCAACGGATCTGCGACACTCAGATCCGTATGCACTTTGCAAATTTCTATGTCTCCATCTTGAACATTTTCACGGATGGAGTTGAAGCGACGCTTGATGTGCCTGGTCTTCTTGTGGAACCTGGGCTCCTTGGCAAGTGCAATAGCTCCAGTGTTGTCACAGAAGAGTTTGATCGGCCCCGACGCATTGGGTATGACTCCTAGGTCGGTGATGAACTCCTTCACTCATATTGCTTCATGTGCTGCCTCCGAGGCTGCCATGTACTCCGCTTCACATGTAGATCCCGCCATGACGCTTTGCTTGCAGCTGCACCAGCTTACTGCTCCACCATTCAACATATACACGATCCGGTTTGTGACTTAGAGTCATCCAGATCTGTGTCGAAGCTAGCGTCGACGTAACCCTTCTGACGAGCTCTTCGTCACCTCCATAAACGAAAACATGTCCTTTGTCCTTTTCGGTACTTCAGGATATTCTTGACCGCTGTCCAAAGTGTTCCTTGCGGGATTACTTTGGTACCTTCCTACCAAACTTATGGCAAGGTTTACATCAGGTCTGGTACACAGATGGCATACATAATAGAACCTATGGCGAGGCATAGGGATGACGCCATCTCTTCTTTATCTTTTGCCGTGGTCGGCATTGAGCCGAGCTCAATCTCACACCTTGTAGTACACGCAAGATCCCTTTCTTGGACTGATCCATTTTGAACTTCTTCAAAATCTTATCAAGGTATGTGCTTTGTGAAAGACCTATGAGGCGTCTTGATCTATCTCTATAGATTTTGATGCCTAATATATCAGCAGCTTCTCCAAGGTCCTTCATTGAAAAACTTTTATTCAAGTAGGCCTTAATGCTGTCCAAGAGTTCTATATCATTTCCCATCAAAAGTATGTCATCTACATATAATATGAGAAATGCTACAAAGCTCCCACTCACTTTCTTGTAAACGCAGGCTTCTCCATAAGTCTCAAGATAAACCCAAACGCTTTGATCATCTCATCAAAGCGAATGTTCCAACTCCGAGATGCTTGCACCAGCCCATAAATGGATTGCTGGAGCTTGCATACTTTGTTAGCATTCTTAGGATCGACAAAACCTTCCGGCTGCATCATATACAGCTCTTCCTTAAGATAACCGTTAAGGCTGTTTTGACGTCCATCTGCCATATCTCATAATCACGATATCGGCAATTGCTAACATGATTCGGACGGACTTAAGCTTCGCTACGGAGAGAAAGTCTCATCGTAGTCAATCCCTTGAACTTGCCGATAACCCTTAGCGACTAGTCGAGCTTTATAGATGGTGACATTACCATTCGCGTCCGTCTTCTTCTTAAAGATCCATTTGTTTTTTATCGCTCACCGATCATCGGGCAAGTCTGTCAAAGTCCATACTTTGTTTTCATACATGGATCCTATCTCGGATTGCATGGCTTCAAGCCATTTGTTGGAATCCGGGCCCGCCATCGCTTCTTCATAGTTCAAGGTTCACCGTTGTCTAACAACATGATTTCCGTGACAGGGTTGCCATACCACTCTGGTGTGGAACGTGTCCTTGTGGACCCACTGAGTTCAAGAGCAACTTGATCCGAAGTACCTTGATCATCATCATTAATTTCCTCTCCGGAGGTGTAGGCACCACAGAACATTTTCTGAGCTGCACTACTTTCCGGTTCAAGAGGTAGTACTTCATCGAGTTCTACTTTCCTCCCACTCACTCCTTTCGAGAGAAACTCTTTTCCGAAAGGATCCGTTCTTGGCAACAAAGATCTTGCCTTCGATCTAAGGTAGAAGGTATACCCAATGGTTTCCTTAGGGTATCCTATGAAGACGATTTTCCGACTTGGGTTCGAGCTTTTCAGGTTGAAGTTTCTTGACATAAGCATCGCATCCCCAAACTTTTAGAAACGACAGCTTAGGTTTCTTCCCAAACCATAATTCATACGGTGTCGTCTCAACGGATTTAGACGGTGCCCTATTTAAAGTGAATGTAGCTGTCTCTAGAGCGTATCCCCAAAATGATAGCGGTAAATCGGTAAGAGACATCATAGATCGCACCATATCCAATAGAGTGCGATTACGACGTTCGGACACACCGTTACGCTGAGGTGTTCCAGGCGGCGTGAGTTGTGAAACGATTGCACATTTCCTTAAGTGTGTACCAAATTCATGACTTAAATATTCTCCTCCACGATCCGATCGTAAGAATTTTATTTTTCGGTCACGTTGATTCTCTACCTCATTCTGAAATTCCTTGAACTTTTCAAAGGTCTCAGACTTGTGTTTCATCAAGTAGACATACCCATATCTACTCAAGTCATCAGTGAGAGTGAGAACATAACGATATCCTCCGCGAGCCTCAATGCTCATTGGACCACACACATCGGTATGTATGATTTCCAATAAGTTGGTTGCTCGCTCCATTGTCCCGGAGAATGGAGTCTTGGTCATTTTGCCCATGAGGCATGGTTCGCATGTGTCAAATGATTCATAATCGAGACTCTAAAAGTCCATCGAATGGAGCTTCTTCATGCGCTTGACACCAATGTGACCAAGGCGGCGATTGCCACAAGTATGTGGGACTATCGTTATCAAATTTACATCTTTTGGTATTCACACTATGAATATGTGTAATATTACGTTCGAGATTCATTAAGAATAAACCATTGACCATCGGAGCATTACCATAAAACATATCTCTCATATAAATAGAACAACCATTATTCTCGGATTTAAATGAGTAGCCATCTCGCATTAAACGAGATCCTGATACAATGTTCATGCTCAAACTTGGCACTAAATAACAATTATTGAGGTTTAAAACTAATCCCGTAGGTAAATGTAGAGGTAGCGTGCCGACGGTGATCACATCGACCTTGGAACCATTCCCGACGCGCATCGTCACCTCGTCCTTTGCCAATCTCCGTTTATTCCGCAGCTCCTGCTGTGAGTTACAAATATGAGCAATGACACCGGTATCAAATACCCAGGAGTTACTACGAGTACTGGTAAGGTACACATCAATTACATGTATATCAAATATACCTTTAGTGTTGCCGGCTGTAACATCCCAAATTTTCAATTTGGAATGTTATACATTAGGTCATCATGCATATCATATTTTTCTCGCATTTTTCCGATCCTAGAAATTTCACGCAACTCAAGGACCCTCGGAGAGAGTTGGAAGTTTCATTATTTTCATATTTGGGATTTCTCAAATTTTGAAAAAAGGGATCATTTGGATTTATTTAAATTATCTTCATAAAGTTTTTCCTATAAAAATATTTGGAGAGGGAATAATATGACTTTCCCAACATTTAGGAAAATGAAGGTTTTATAAATAAATCAAATTTGGTTTTGGAAGATTTATTTTGCTTAGGCAAAATGAGCATTAAAAAAATTATGCATGTTTGCCGCTCTTAAAGTTCATTTTGTTCGACTCATTTTTAGGAGTCGGGAAAATTTGTTTTATTTAATTTGGAGTTCATTTGGTATTTTTTTAATTCATTTGGTTTAAATTTTATTTAAAAAAAAACGCTACAGGCCGAGGCCCAGCCGCTGACCCCAGCCCCCCGCCCACCTCCTCCTCCCTCGGCTCGGCCGCTTGAGCGAGTGCCCGCCGCCGACGCCATCGCCCGCCCGCCCGGAGTCCGCTCCCCTCGCCTCCTTGCCCCCTCCCAAGCCACCCGGCTCCCCACTTTATATACCGCCACCCCCTCTCTCTCCGCCGCCGCCGCCCTCACCCGACCACACAACCTCACCTTGAGGCCGCCGCCGCCGCCGTTCCCCGTCGCCGGAACCCCGCCGCCCTCGCCGCCCCTCGCCGACCCACGGACCTCCCGCCCGCCGAGCCCACGAGCTCGCCGGCGAGATCACCGGAGGTAGCCGCCCCGCGCCCGATCCGGTTTTTATTTAAAAAAAAAGAATGTTTGGTTTTTTTTTTAAAAAAAACCTAGATTGGTTTTATTTTTTTCGGTTTTCTTATTTAACGAACGTTCACCGAACCGTTCGTTTTAATGAACGTGTTCGCTGGATTCGTTTTGTTAACGAACGTCCGCTATTTAAACCGTTCGTCGTTTTCTTTTAATCGGATTTAATCCGTTATTTTTCTGATTCGATTTCAGATCCGATTTTCAAATCTGTTTTATTTCTCGCTCGTTTATCGGAATCAGGTGATTCAAGCGCCTGGAGTTTCGTAACGAAACCGCCGTTCCGACTACCCTACTTTCACAGAGTTTTGCTACTGTGAAATTTTGACCTAATTTCAGATTGCTAAACCGAGTCGTTCTCTCTCGAGTTTCGACTTTCGGAGTTTATTTTGATTTGATTCTTTTGCAACCAGGGTTCTTAAGTTGAACTTTCTGGTTAGATCTTTTATTCGAGATTTCCCCGTGCATTAGATGAGTACTTATTGTATGCTTGTTGTTTGTCTGCGTTAGATCACCCGGAGTCGCCGCTTGTTACTTGAATCTCTAGGTCTCATGGATCATCGGCAAGGCAAGTAACACTTTGATCATACCTTTTCTACTACCAAGTTTTTATGCATTAGATCAAACCCTCAAACACTTGCATGATTAGGATCTAATTAAATTGTGGGATGGGAAGTAGATTGAGGTAGTACCTATTACCTGTTTTACTTATGAAACCTTGGGAGTTACTTCTCGTTTGCTTGTTCATGCCATGCTATGCTAGTAGACGTGGATTGGGTGAGTGTATATCCATGACAGATGTGAGATTGTTAATTAATGGTTTATCTAAGGTGGCAACCTAAACACACATCTGGGTGGATTGAGGCACCTGGTTTCCATCAGACTTGCTGTATTTCTTGGACCGCCACCTGTGCTCTAAGGGATCATAAGATTATTCAAACTGAAACTTCCGTGTGCAGCCACAAGCCAATTATGGGCTCTGGCGTAGTTGACTAAGTCGTGCGAACTCTTACGGGTAGGCTAGCTGATGTAGGGGATGTAGGTTGGTACGGTCTACCCACATGTAAGGTGCTAGCGCTTCGAAGACTATGTCTCGGTCATCCGTTTCTCAAACACCATGTAGTCACGAGAACCAAGCGGAGGCGATCGAGTCTTGTGGGGAAAAGTGCGCAAACCTCTGCAGAGTGTATAAACTAATCATGATTAGCCGTGTCCCCGCTATGGACAATTTGAGTATCCTGTAATTGAATATCATGTGAATCTCAACATGTTACTTCTAAATAAAAGTAATTGGGTTTTGATGAGTACTTTTTAATTGGGATTGAGGATCTTGTCAACCATTCTCAATGTTTAACAACCACCATGATAGTTAAATAAAGTTATTCCTTTGATGTAGGGAAAAATCAGCTTTATGTAAATGTAACCGTAGAGCCTTACCACCAGCCACATATGCATGTATTATAGGCTTATTCATTCATTGCTCTTCAGTGTTACATTGCGGCATATTCCATGTGTTGACCCGTTTGGCTGCAACTTTTCACGTTGCAGACTTTTTCGAACGACAGTAAGGTGTTAGGTCGTGGTTCTATACTCGATGATGCCGTTGGAGTTGATGGACTCGCTTATCTTCCAAGCCTTCCGCTGTTATTATTAGATGGCCTTAAGCCATATTATTGTAATAAGTTCCCTTGTGGACAACGATGTAATAAGTGTGTGATTGCCACTCTGCAATAAATCCTTCGAAGTACTGTGTGGTGTCAGCATTCGATCCAGGGATGACACTTGAGCACGAGATCGGATCCATTCGGTCTGGTCGCTACAGAGAATGGTATCAGAGCACACGCTGACTGTAGGACACGACCACTAAGTTAAAGCCATAGATCACTACTCTCTTCCCATTTTCTAACTCCTCATCTTTTCTACTCTCTTTAGGATGACGGACGCGAAGATCAAGTACACCCAACCGGATGAAGGCACACCTTTTGGATTTCACTTAAAGGAAGTCACCAAGTACACGAACATTGGATTACCAAGCTTCACCGGACTTTCAACGCCACTCTGCACGAAGAGGAGTCTTTGGAAGATTCATGCTCACGTTCGGAAGGACATTCGCCCCAATCACCAAGCCTATAGATAGTGTTTTCGATTGCACCAACTTGGAGTGCAGGAAAGAGCATGGCAGCTCACATCACCATGGGACGCATTGGAGAAGTTTATCAAGAAGACCTCAAGGACACCATCTACCAGATTTGCGGACGCCGAGATGACAAGCTGGGACGTCGTCAACACCAAGAAGGATAGATCCATTGCAGCTTTCATCCAGAGTTAAATCAGCACATTCGGCGCCAGAAAACCAAATGTGCAATGACATGTTGGAGTTGCGAAGACAAAGGAAGGATCATCGAACTGGAAGAAGAACTAAAGACTACACGCAAGGACTACATGGGCGAGATCGTAGCTCTAGCAAGACACAATAACGATCTTAAGTACGAGATCGAAGAACTCAAGAAGAAGTTGGCGCTCGAGGAATGAAGACCAGATGTCGTCGAATACCCAAGTGACTACATTAACATCGACGACACCGATTCGGATCCAAGTGAACCCGACTTTGAAGACGAAGTCGGAGCGGACATCATGGAGTCTTCCACGGTTCAAATTAGTAGAAGTCCCCACATATTAGTAGTATTCCTCCATGTAAACATTATAGTACACGCACTTTTGCGATAGTTAGATCGTTGTAAGCCCTTGTTTGATTGAATGGAGTGATTTTGTGTGTTTTGCTCATGTGCATTTGGGTAGTGATTCCTTAGACCTTATTCTATTCTACATTTCTCTTCTCTTCTAAACCCATCGATGCCTCCGAGACGCGACCCGGATTCGTTTTCCGCCAGAGATCACCCAATTGATCCAGCAGCAGAATACCCTGATTCAAACATTGGTGCAGAACAACAACAACAACAACAACAACAACAACAACCCACCGCCACCACCACCACCTGCGGATCATCTGACTCGTTTCCTTAGACTGAACCCGCCGGTGTATTCCAGTAGCACCAGCCTATTTCATGAACCTGATGAACAAAGTGTTTATGGAATTTTTGGACAAGTTCGTCGTGGTGTTCATTGATGACATTTTGATTTTCTCGAAGGATGAAGAGGAACACAAGGAACATTTGCGATTGGTTTTGGGAAACCGAGGAACACCAGTTGTATGCCAAGTTCAGCAAATGTGAGTTTTGGCTAAAGGAAGTTGGATTTCTCGGACATGTTATATCCGGAGAAGGAATAGCAGTTGACCCCACAAAAGTTGAGACCGTAACCAAATGGGAAGCACCAATGACAGTTGGAGAGATTCGGAGTTTTCTTGGACTCGCAGGATACTACCGAAGATTCATTGAGAATTTCTCAAGGATTGCAAAGCCTATGACTGAATTGTTGAAGAAGGAAAACAAATTCATATGGACCGAGGACTGTGAGGCAAGTTTTCGTGGAGTTGAAGAAAAGATTGGTTACCTCACCAGTTTTGATATTGCGGATCAAACTAAGGATTATGAGGTGTATTACGGCGCTTCACGTCGAGGACTTGGAGCCGTACTTATGCAGGAAGGAAGAGTTGTTTCAGATGCTTCACGACAACTTAAGCCTCATGAGTTGAATTATGCCACTCATGATTTGGAGTTAGCAGCCGTTGTGCATGCCTTGAAGACGTGGAGACATTTTCTCATTGGAAATCATTGTGAAGTATATCACGGATCACTAGAGTTTGAAGTACATCTTCACACGAAGAATTGAATCTCGAGACGGAGGAGATGGTTAGAGCTAATCAAGGATTTTGATATGAGATTGCATTATCACCCCGGAAAGGCTAATGTTGTAGCAGACGCATTGAGCCGTAAGAGCCACGTCAATACCCTAATGATGGGAGGAATACCCAATGAGTTAGCCGAGGACCTTCGAGAGCTATGTTTGGAAATAGTTCCAGAGGCTATGTAGCAGCATTGGAGATTCATCGACAGCGATGGACAAAATCGAGAAGCCCAAAAGGCGAGATAAGGAAGTTGCCTCTATAAAGGAGAAAATGAGCAAAGGAAAACCTAAAGGATTTCGTGAGGATGAGCACGATACCCTATGGTTTGAAGACCGTGTTTATGTGCCCAATGACCCGAGATCGGAAGTTGATTTTACAAGAAGCCCATGATTCACCCTATTCGATTCACCCAGAAATACCAAGATGTATTTGGATTTGAAGAATATTTTCGGTGGACCGGAATGAAGAAGGATATTCTGAGTATGTAGCAGTTTTGCGGCGTATGTCGAAAGTAAAGGCGAACATCGAAGCCAGCAGGATTGTTACAACCGTTGCCGATACCGAATGGAAGTGCGATAAACTAGGCATGGATTTCATCACAGGTTTGCCAAAGACCCGTTCAGGATATGACTCGATTTGGGTCATAGTCGACCGTTTGACCAAGGTAGCTCACTTCATTCCATCAAGACTACCTATAGCAGTGCTAAGTTGGCAAAGATATACATGACCAGAATTGTGTGCTTACGGAGTTCGAGGAGCATCATATCGGATAGAGGAACCCAGTTTACTTCGAAATTTTGGAACCAGTTGCACGAAACATTGGGAACCCGATTGGAATTCAGTACAACTTTCCACCCACAGACCGATGGACAGACCGAGAGAGTCAATCAGATTTTGGAGGACATGCTGAGAGCTTGTGCACTAGATTATGGATCTAGTTGGGATGATAATTTGCCGTATGCAGAATTTTCCTACAATAACAGTTACCAAACCAGCTTGAAGATGGCACCTTTCGAGGCTTTGTATGGAAGAAGGTGCAGGACACCGTTGTCATGGGACGAAACCGGAGATCGTCGCTTGTTTGGACCACATTTGATTAAGGAGTCTCAACGAAAGTTAAGTTGATTGAGACAGGCTCAAGGTAACCCAGTCCTGCATGTAAGAGCTATGCCGATTCAAAGCGCCAGCGATTGAGTATGCAGTTGGAGAGCAGTATATCTCGAGTATCCCGCTTGAGGAGTTAAGCGTTTTGGAGTGAAAGGAAAGTTAGCACCCGTTTCGTTGGACCATATAAGATTTTGCAACGCATGGGAGAAGTTGCGTATAAGTTGGAATTGCGGGAGGACTGTCGGGAGTTCATGATGTATTCCATGTTTCTCGATTGAAGAAATGTCACCCGAGATAGCAGAGGTACCGTTAAGAGACACAGTACACCGAAGCAATTCATTGAAGGATGACTTGACCTATGAGGAAAAACCGTTAAGATTCTCGATTATGCCAAAGAGTTACCCGCAGCAAGGTTAACAAGTTTTGCAAAGTTCGATGGAGCCACCACACTGAGGATGAAGCCACATGGGAAAGAGAGGAAGTTTTGCTTATGGACCACCCACACCTATTTTCTAGCCAACCCGAATCTCGAGGGCGAGATTCATCTTAAGGGGGTAGGTTTGTAACATCCCAAATTTTCAATTTGGAATGTTATACATTAGGTCATCATGCATATCATATTTTTCTCGCATTTTTCCGATCCTAGAAATTTCACGCAACTCAAGGACCCTCGGAGAGAGTTGGAAGTTTCATTATTTTCATATTTGGGATTTCTCAAATTTTGAAAAAGGATCATTTGGATTTATTTAAATTATCTTCATAAAGTTTTTCCTATAAAAATATTTGGAGAGGGAATAATATGACTTTCCCAACATTTAGGAAAAATGAAGGTTTTATAAATAAATCAAATTTGGTTTTGGAAGATTTATTTTGCTTAGGCAAAATGAGCATTAAAAAATTATGCATGTTTGCTGTTTTTAAAGTTCATTTTGTTCACTCTCATTTTTAGGAGTCGGGAAAATTTGTTTTATTTAATTTGGAGTTCATTTGGTATTTTTTAATTCATTTGGTTTAAATTTTATTTAAAAAACGCCCCTGCCGAGGCCCAGCCGCCCCACCAGCCCCCTGCCCACCTCCCCTCCTCCTCCTGCTCGGCCGCCTGAGCGAGGTGCCCGCCGCCAAGACGCCATCGCCCGCGCCCGGAGTCCGCTCCCCTCGCCTCCCTGCCCCCTCCCAAAGCCACCCCCCCCTTATATACCCCCTCTCTCTCACTTGCCGCCGCCCTCATCCGACCACTTGAACCCCTTGCCCATGAGTAGCCGCCGCCGCCGCCGCCGTTTCCCCGTCGCGGAACCCCGCCGCCCTCGCCGCCCCTCGCCGACCCGCCTCGACCTCCCGCCCCTCACGAGTCCCGCCCAGGCTTCATGATCACCGGAGGTAGCCGCCCAGCGCCGATCCGGTTTTTATTTAAAAAAAGAATGTTCGGTTTTTTTAAAAAAAAACCTAGATTGGTTTTATTTTTTTTTGGTTTTCTTATTTAACGAACGTTCACCGAACCGTTCGTTTTAATGAACGCGTTCGCTGGATTCGTTTTGTTAACGAACGTCCGCTATTTAAAACGTTAAATCGTTTTCTTTTAATCGGATTTAATCCGTTATTTTTCCGATTCGATTTGAGATCCGATTTTCAAATCTGTTTTATTTCTCGCTCGTTTATCGTAATCAGTGATTCAAGCGCTGGAGTTTAAGAACGAAACCGCCGTTCCGACTACCCTACTTTCACAGAGTTTTGCTACTGTGAAATTTTGACCTAATTTCAGATTGCTAAACCGAGTCGTTCTCTCTCGAGTTTCGACTTTCGAGTTTATTTTGATTCGATTCTTTTGCAACAGGGTTCTTAAGTTGAACTTTCTGGTTAGATCTTTTATTCGAGATTTCCCGTGCATTAGATGAGTACTTATTGTATGCTTGTTGTTTGTCTGCGTTAGATCACCCTTGAGTGCGCCGCTTGTTACTTGAATCTCTAGGTCTCATGGATCATCGACAAGGCAAGTAACACTTTGATCATACCTTTTCTACTACCCAGTTTTATGCATTAGATCAAACCTCAAACACTTGCATGATTAGGATCTAATTAAATTGTGGGATGGGAAGTAGATTGAGGTAGTACCTATTACCTGTTTTACTTATGAAACCTTGGGAGTTACTTTTCGTTTGCTTGTTCATGCCATGCTATGCTAGTAGGCGTGGATTGGGTGAGCGAATATCCATGACAGATGTGAGATTGTTAATTAATGGTTTATCTAAGGTGGCAACCTAAACACACATCTGGGTGGATTGAGGCACTGGTTTCCATCGAGACTTGCTGTATTTCTTGAACCGCCACCCGTGCTCTAAGGGATCATAAGATTATTCAAACTGAAACTTCCGTGTGCAGCCACAAGCCAATTATGGGCTCTGGCGTAGTTGACTAAGTCGTCATGAACTCTTACGGGTAGGCTAGCTGATGTAGGGGATGTAGGTTGGTACGGTCTACCCACATGTAAGGTGCTAGCGCTTCGAAAGACTATGTCTCGGTCATCCGTTTCTCAAACACCATGTAGTCACGAGAACCAAGCGGAGGCGATCGAGTCTTGTGGGGAAAAGTGCAAACCTCTGCGAGTGTATAAACTAATCATGATTAGCCGTGTCCCGGTTATGGACAATTTGAGTATCCTGTAATTGAATATCATGTGAATCTCAACATGTTACTTCTAAATAAAAGTAATTGGGTTTTGATGAGTACTTTTTAATTGGGATTGAGGATGCTGTCAACCATTCTCAATGTTTAACAACCACCATGATAGTTAAATAAAGTTATTCCTTTGGTGTAGGGAAAAATCAGCTTTATGCAAATGTAACCGTAGAGCCTTACCACCAGCCACATATGCATGTATTATAGGCTTATTCATTCATTGCTCTTCTGTGTTACATTGCCAGCATATTCCATGTGCTGACCCGTTTTCGGGCTGCAACTTTTCACGTTGCAGACTTTTCGCATTTACAGTAAGGTGTTAGGTCGTGGTTCTATACTCAGTGATGCCGTTGGAGTTGATGGACTCGCTTATCTTCCAAGCCTTCCGCTGTTATTATTAGATGGCCTTAAGCCATATTATTGTAATAAGTGTTGGAAATATGCCCTAGAGGCAATAATAAAAGCATTATTATTATATTTCCTTATTCATGATAATTGTCTTTATTCGTGCTATAATTGTGTTAACCGGAAATCGTAATACATGTGTGAATAACAGACAACAACATGTCCCTAGTGAGCCTCTAGTTGACTAGCTCGTTGATCGACAGATAGTCATGGTTTCCTGACTATGGACATTGGATGTCATCGATAACGGGATCACATCATTAGGAGAATGATGTGATGGACAAGACCCAATCCTAAAACATAGCATAAGATCGCATAGTTCGTTTGCTAGAGTTTTCCAATGTCAAGTATCCTTTCCTTAGACCATGAGATCGTGTAACTCCGGATACCATAGGAGTGCTTTGGGTGTGCCAAACGTCACAACGAACTGGGTGACTATAAAGGTATGCTACGGTATCTCCGAAAGTGTCATTGGGTTGACATGGATCGAGATCTGGGATTTGTCACTCCGCTTGACGGAGAGGTATCACCGGGCCCTCTCGGTAATGCATCATCACAATGAGCTCAATGTGATCAAAGTGTTTGATCACGGGATCATGCATTACTGATGCGAGAAAAGTGACTTGCCGTAACGAGATTGAGCGAGGTATTGGTATACCGACGATCGAATCTCGGGCAAGTAAAATACCGATTGACAAAGGGAATCGTATCACGGGATTAATTGAATCCTTGATATCGTGGTTCATCCGATGAGATCATCGTGGAGCATGTGGGAGCCAACATGGGTATCCAGATCCCGCTGTTGGTTATTGCCCGAGAGCCGCCTCGGTCATGTGCGCATGTCTCCGAACCCGTAGGGTCTACACATAAGGTTCGATAGCGCTAGGGTTATAGGAATATGTATGTGCAGTAACCCGAATGTTGTTGAGTCCGGATGAGATCCTGGGCGTCACGAGGAGTTCCGGAATGGTCCGGAGGTAAAGAATTATATATAGGAAGTGCTGTTTCGACCATCGGGACAAGTTTCGGTGATATCGGTATTGTCTGGGACCACCGGAGGGGTCCTGGGTCCACCAAGTGGGGCCACCAGCCCCAAGGGGCCACATGGGCCCTAGGTGGTGCGCCTAGGCCCACATGGGCCAAGGGAACCAGCCCCAAGGGGCCCATCGCCTAGGGTGAAAAAAGGAGAGTCCATGAGGGAAGGCACCTCAGGTGCCTTGGGAGGTGGACACCTCCCCCTCTTGGCCGCACCCCTCCCTTGGAGGAGGGGGCAAGGCTGCGCCCTCCCCCCCTCCTTGGCACCTATATAAAGGGGGAAGGGGAGGGGCAGCAGCACCTTTGCCCTGGGCGCCTCCCTCTCCCTCTCCAACACATCCTCCTCCTCCGTAGTGCACGGCGAAGCCCTGCCGGAATACTGCAAGTTCCACCATCACCACGCCGTCGTGCTGCTGCTGGAGCCATCTTCCTCAACCTCTCCTTCACCTTGCTGGATCAAGAAGAAGGAGACGTTACGCTAACCGTACGTGTGTTGAACGCGGAGGTGCCGTCCGTTCGGCACTAGATCATCGGTGAATTGGATCGCGGCAAGTTCGACTACCTCATCCACGTTCACTCCGAAGCTTCCGTTGCGATCTACAAAGTGGTATGTAGATGCTATCTAATCTGAATACTCGTTGCTAGATGAACTCATAGATGGATCTTGGTGAAACCGTAGGAAAAATTTTAATTTTCTGCAACGTTCCCCAACAGTGGCATCATGAGCTAGGTCTATGCGTAGTTCTTCTTGCGCGAGTAGAACACAATTTGTTGTGGGTGTAGATGTTGTCAATTCTTCTTGCTGTTACTAGTCAATCTTGATTCAGCGGTATTGTGGGATGAAGCGGCCCGGACCAACCTTACACGACGCTTCGTGTGAGACCGGTTCCACCGACTAACATGCACTAAGTTGCATAAGGTGGCTGGCGGGTGTCTGTCTCTCCTACTTTAGTTGGATCGGATTCGATGAACAGGGTCCTTATGAAGGGTAAATAGAGATTGACAAATCACGTTGTGGTTTGAGCGTAGGTAAGAAAACGTTCTTGCTAGAACCCTAATTCAGCCACGTAAAACTTGCAACAACAATTAGAGGGCGTCTAACTTGTTTTTGCAGCAAGTGCTTTGTGATATGATATGGCCGAAGTTGTGATGAATGATGAATGATCTATATGTGATGTATGAGATGTTCATGCTATTGTAATAGGAATCACGACTTGCATGTCGATGAGTATGACAACGGCAGGAGCCATAGGAGTTGTCTTTATTTTTGTATGACCTGCGTGTCATTGAGAATCGCCATGTAAATTACTTTACTTTATTGCTAAACGCGTTAGCCATAGTAGTAGAAGTAATAGTTGGCGAGCAACTTCATGGAGACACGATGATGAAGATCATGATGATGAGGATCATGGTGTCAAGCCGGTGACAAGATGATCATGGAGCCCCAAGATGGAGATCAAAGGAGCTATGTGATATTGGCCATATCATGTCACGTTTATTATTTGATTGCATGTGATGTTTATCATGTTTTGCATCTTGTTTACTTAGAACGACGGTAGTAAATAAGATGATCCTCATAATAATTTCAAGAAAGTGTTCACCCTAACGTGCACCGTTGCTAAGGTTAAATCGTTCAAGCACCACGTGATGATCGGGTGTGATAGGTCCTTACGTTAGCATACAACGGGTGTAAGACAGATTTACACACGCAAAACACTTAGGTTGACTTGACGAGCCTAGCATGTACGGACATGGCCTCGAACACGTAAGACCGAAAGGTCGAGCATGAGTCGTATAGAAGATACGATCAACATGAAGATGTTCACCGATGTTGACTAGTCCGTCTCACGTGATGATCGGACACGGCCTAGCTGACTCGGATCATGTAATACTTAGATGACTAGTAGAGGGATGTCTATCTAAGTGGGAGTTCATTAAATTTGATTAAATGAACTTTATTATCATGAACTTAGTCTAAATATTTACAATGTGTCTTGTAGATCAAATGGCCAACGTAGTCCTCAACTTCAACGCTGTTCCTAGAGAAACCAAGCTGAAAGGCGATGGTAGCAACTATACGGACTGGGTCCGGAACACGAGATTATCCTCATAGCTGCCAAGAAAGATTATGTCCTAAGAGCACCGCTGGGTGACGCACCTATTCTCCCTGCAGAACAAGGCGTTATGAGCGCTTGGCGATCACGCTGCGATGATTACTCCCTCGTTCGGTCGGCATGCTTTACAGCTTAGAGCCGGGACTCCAAAAGCGTTTTGAGAGACATGGAGCATATGAGATGTTCAAGAGCTGAAAATGGTTTTCCAAGCTCATGCCCGGTCGAGAGATATGAAGTCTCCGACAAATTCTTTAGCTGTAAGATGGAGGAAAATGGCTCACAAGGTGAGCACATACTCAAAATGTCCAGGTTGCACAACCGCTTGACTCAACTGGAAGTTAATCTCCGGATGAAGCGGTCATTGACAGAATCCTCCGCCGCTTCCACCTAGCTACAAGAGCTTTGTGATGAACTACAATATGCAGGGATGGTAAAGACCATTCACGAGGTATATGCTATGCTGAAATCAGCAGGTAGAAATCAAGAAAGAACATCAAGTGTTGATGGTGAATAAAACCACTAAGTTCAAGAAGGGTAAGGGTAAAAGAACTTCAAGAAGGACGGCAAGGAAGTTGCCGCGCCCGATAAGCAAGTTGCCGGAAGAAGCCAAAGAATGGACCCAAGCCCGAGACCGAGTGTTTTTATTGCAAGGAAGTGGTCACCGAAGCGGAACTGCCCCAAATACTTAGCGGACAAGAAGGCCGGCAAAACCAAAGGTATATGTGATATACATGTAATTGATGTGTACCTTACCAGATTACTCGTAGTAGCTCTTGGGTATTTGATACCGTGCAGTTGCTCACATTTGTAACTCAAAGCGAGAGCTGCGGAATAAGCGGAGACCTGGCGAAGGGCGAGGTGACGATGCGCGTCGGGAATGGTTCCAAGGTCGATGTGATCGCCGTCGACACGCTGCCTCTACATTTACCTACGGGATTAGTTTTAAACCTCAATAATTGTTATTTAGTGCCAAGTTTGAGCATGAACATTGTATCTGGATCTCGCTTAATTCGAGATGGCTACTCATTTAAATCGAGAGAATAATGGTTGTTCCATTTATATGAGAGATATGTTTTATGGTCATGCTCAGATGGTTAATGGTTTATTCTTAATGAATCTCGTATGTGATGATACACATATTCATAGTGTGAGTACCAAAAGAGTTAAAGTTGATAACAATAGTCCCACATATTTGTGGCACCGCCGCCTTGGTCACATAGGTGTCAAGCGCATGAAGAAGCTCCATCTGAGATGGACTTTTAGAGTCTCTTGATTATGAATCATTTGACACGTGCGAACCATGCCTCATGGGTAAAATGACCAAGACTCCGTTCTCGGGAACAATGGGCGAGCAACCAACTTATTGGAAATCATACATACCGATGTGTGCGGTCCAATGAGTGTTGAGGCTCATGGAGGCTATCGTTATGTTCTCACCCTCATCGATGACTTGAGTAGATATGGGTATATCTACTTAATGAAACACAAGTCTGAGACCTTTGAAAAGTTCAAGGAATTTCAGAGTGAGGTTGAAAATCAACGTGATAGAAAGATCAAGTTTCTACGATCGATCGTGGAGGAGAATACTTGAGTCACAATTTGGCACACACTTAAGAAAATGTGGAATAGTTTCACAACTCACGCCACTGGAACACCTCAACGTAATGGTGTGTCCGAACATCGTGTCGCACTCTATTGGATATGGTGCGATCTATGATGTCTCTTACCGAGTTACCGCTATCTTTTGGGGCTATGCTTTAGAGACTGCCGATTCACTTTAAATAGGGCTCCGTCGAAATCCGTTGAGGCGACACCGTATGAATTATGGTTTGGGAATAAACCTAAGCTATCGTTTCTAAAAGTTTGGGGATGCGATGCTTATGTCAAGAAACTTCAACCTGAAAAGCTCGAACCCAAATCGGAAAATGCGTCTTCATAGGATACCCTAAAGAAACTGTTGGGTATACCTTCTACCTCAGATCCGAAGGCAAGATCTTTGTTGCCAAGAATGGATCCTTTCTGGAGAAAGAGTTTCTCTCGAAAGAAGTAAGTGGGAGGAAAGTAGAACTTGATGAAGTGTTACCTCTTGAACCGGTAGATGGCGAAACTCAAGAAAACGTTTCTGAGGAGCCTGCACCGATTAGAAAGGAAATTAATGATTATGATCAAGATACTTCTGATCAAGCTCATACTGAAATTCGAAGGTCCACAAGGACACGTTCCGCACCAGAGTGGTACGGCAACCCTGTCTTAGAAATCATGTTGTTAGACAACGGTGAACCTTGAACTATGAGGAAGCAATGGCGGGCCGGATTCCGACAAATGGCTGGAAGCCATGAAATCCGAGATAGGATCCATGTATGAAAACAAAGTATGGACTTTGGTGACTTGCCCGTTGAGCGACGAGCCATAGAAAATAAATGGATCTTTAAGAAGAAGATGACGCGGATGGTAATGTGACCATCTATAAAGCTCGGCTTGTCGCTAAGGGTTATCGACAAGTTCAAGGGGTTGACTACGATGAGACTTTCTCACCGGTAGCGAAGCTAAAGTCCGTCGAGAATCATGTTAGCAATTGCGCATACTATGATTATGAGATATGGCAAATGGACGTCAAAACGGCATTCCTTAATGGTTTCCTTAAGGAAGAATTGTATATGATGCAGCCGAAAGGTTTTGTCGATCCTAAGAATGTTGACAAGGTGTGCAAGCTCCAACGCTCGATTTATGGGCTGGTGCAAGCATCTCGGAGTTGGAACATTCGCTTTGATGAGATGATCAAAGCGTTTGGGTTTACAGACTTATGGAGAAGCCTGTGTTTACAAGAAAGTGAGTGGGAGCTCTGTAGCATTTCTCATATTATATGTAGACGACATACTTTTGATGGGAAATGATATAGAACTCTTGGACAACATCAAGGCCTACTTGAATAAGAGTTTTCAATGAAGGACCTTGGAGAAGCTGCTTATATATTAGGCATCAAGATCTATAGAGATAGATCGAGGCGCCTCATAGGTCTTTCACAAAGCACATACCTTGATAAGATATTGAAGAAGTTCAATATGGATCAATCTAAGAAGGGTTCTTACGTGTTACAAGGTGTGAAATTGAGCTCAGCTCAATGTCCGACCACGGCGAGAAGATATAGAAGAGATGAGTGTCATCCCTATGCCTCAGCCATAGGTTCTATTATGTATGCCATGCTGTGTACCGACCTGATGTAAACCTTGCCGTAAGTTTGGTAGGAAGGTACCAAAGTAATCCCGCAAGGAACACCGGACAGCGGTCAAGAATATCCCGAAGTACCGAAAAGGACTAAGGAAATGTTTCTCGTTTATGGAGGTGACGAAGAGCTCGTCGTAAAGGTTACGTCGGCGCTAAGCTTCGACACGATCTGATGACTCTAAGTCACAAACCGGATCGTGTATATTTTGAATGGTGGGGCGATAGCTGGTGCGATTTGCAAGCAAAGCGTCGTGGCGGGATCTACATGTGAAGCGGAGTACATGGCAGCCTCGGAGGCAGCACATGAAGCAATTTGGGTGAAGGAGTTCATCACCGACCTCGGAGTCATACCCAATGCGTCGGGGCCAATCAAGCTCTTCTGTGACAACACTGGAGCTATTGCACTTGCAAAGGAGCCCAGGTTTCACAAGAAGACTAGGCACATCAAGCGTCGCTTCAACTCCATTCGTGAAAATGTTCAAGATGGAGACATAGAAATTTGTAAAGTGCACACGGATCTGAATGCCGATTCAAAGCGCAAAGCGATTGAGTATGCAGTTGGAGACAGAGTATATCTCAGAGTATCCCCGCTTCGAGGAGTTAAGCGTTTTGGAGTGAAAGGAAAGTTAGCACCCCGTTTCGTTGGACCATATAAGATTTTGCAACGCATGGGAGAAGTTGCGTATAAGTTGGAATTGCCAGGAGGACTGTCAGGAGTTCATGATGTATTCCATGTTTCTCGATTGAAGAAATGTCACCCGAGATAGCAGAGGTACCGTTAAGAGACACAAGTGCCCGAAGCAATTCATTGAAGGATGACTTGACCTATGAGGAAAAACCGGTTAAGATTCTCGATTATGCCAGCAGAGTTACCCGCAGCAAGGTTAACAAGTTTTGCAAAGTTCAGTGGAGCCACCACACTGAGGATGAAGCCACCTGGGAAAGAGAGGAAGTTTTGCTTATGGACCACCCACACCTATTTTCTAGCCAACCCGAATCTCGAGGGCGAGATTCATCTTAAGGGGGTAGGTTTGTAACATCCCAAATTTTCAATTTGGAATGTTATACATTAGGTCATCATGCATATCATATTTTTCTCGCATTTTTCCGATCCTAGAAATTTCACGCAACTCAAGGACCCTCGGAGAGAGTTGGAAGTTTCATTATTTTCATATTTGGGATTTCTCAAATTTTGAAAAAAGGGATCATTTGGATTTATTTAAATTATCTTCATAAAGTTTTTCCTATAAAAATATTTGGAGAGGGAATAATATGACTTTCCCAACATTTAGGAAAAATGAAGGTTTTATAAATAAATCAAATTTGGTTTTGGAAGATTTATTTTGCTTAGGCAAAAATGAGCATTAAAAAAATTATGCATGTTTGCCGTTTTTAAAGTTCATTTTGTTCGACTCATTTTTAGGAGTCGGGGAAAATTTGTTTTATTTAATTTGGAGTTCATTTGGTATTTTTTTTAATTCATTTGGTTTAAATTTTATTTAAAAAACGCGCCCGGGCCGAGGCCCACCCGCCCACCAGCGCCCCGCCCACCTCCTCCTCCTCCTCTCGGCTCGGCCGCCCGAGCGAGGTGCCCGCCGCCGCCGCCATCGCCTTCCGCCCGAGTCCGGCTCCCCTCGCCTCCTTGCCCCCTCCCAAGCCACCCCCCCCCCTTTATATACCCCCCTCTCTCTCACCGCCGCCGCCTCATCCGACCAGCCTTGAACCCTTGCCCAGAGGTAACCGCCGCCGCCGCCGTTCCAGCCGTCGCGGAACCCCGCCGCCCTCGCCGCCCCCTCGCCGACCCGCACGGACCTCCCGCCCTTGAGAGCCCGCCGAGCTTCATGGCGAGATCACCGGAGGTAGCCGCCCCGCGCCCCGATCCGGTTTTATTTAAAAAAAATGTTCGGTTTTTTTAAAAAACCTAGATTGGTTTTATTTTTTGGTTTTCTTATTTAACGAACGTTCACCGAACCGTTCGTTTTAATGAACGCGTTCGCTGGATTCGTTTTGTTAACGAACGTCCGCTATTTAAAACGTTCGTCGTTTTCTTTTAATCGGATTTAATCCGTTATTTTTCTGATTCGATTTCAGATCCGATTTTCAAATCTGTTTTATTTCTCGCTCGTTTATCAGAATCAGGTGATTCAAGCGCCTGGAGTTTCGTAACGAAACCGCCGTTCCGACTACCCTACTTTCACAGAGTTTTGCTACTGTGAAATTTTGACCTAATTTCAGATTGCTAAACCGAGTCGTTCTCTCTCGAGTTTCGACTTTCGGAGTTTATTTTGATTCGATTCTTTTGCAACCAGGGTTCTTAAGTTGAACTTTCTGGTTAGATCTTTTATTCGAGATTTCCCCGTGCATTAGATGAGTACTTATTGTATGCTTGTTGTTTGTCTGCGTTAGATCACCCGGAGTGCGCCGCTTGTTACTTCGAATCTCTAGGTCTCGCGGATCATCAGCAAGGCAAGTAACACTTTGATCATACCTTTTCTACTACCCAGTTTTTATGCATTAGATCAAACCCTCAAACACTTGCATGATTAGGATCTAATTAAATTGTGGGATGGGAAGTAGATTGAGGTAGTACCTATTACCTGTTTTACTTATGAAACCTTGGGAGTTACTTTTACGTTTGCTTGTTCATGCCATGCTATGCTAGTAGACGTGGATTGGGTGAGCGAATATCCATGACAGATGTGAGATTGTTAATTAATGGTTTATCTAAGGTGGCAACCTAAACACACATCTGGGTGGATTGAGGCACCTGGTTTCCATCAGACTTGCTCAGATTTCTTGAACCGCCACCTGTGCTCTAAGGGATCATAAGATTATTCAAACTGGAAACTTCCGTGCAGCCACAAGCCAATTATGGGCTCTGGCGTAGTTGACTAAGTCGTCATGAACTCTTACGGGTAGGCTAGCTGATGTAGGGGATGTAGGTTGGTACGGTCTACCCACATGTAAGGTGCTAGCGCTCGAAAGACTATGTCTCGGTCATCCGTTTCTCAAACACCATGTAGTCGAGAACCAAGCGGAGGCGATCGAGTCTTGTGGGGAAAAGTCATAAACCTCTGCGAGTGTATAAACTAATCATGATTAGCCGTGTCCCCGGTTATGGACAATTTGAGTATCCTGTAATTGAATATCATGTGAATCTCAACATGTTACTTCTAAATAAAAGTAATTGGGTTTTGATGAGTACTTTTTAATTGGGATTGAGGATGTCATCAACCATTCTCAATGTTTAACAACCACCATGATAGTTAAATAAAGTTATTCCTTTGGTGTAGGGAAAATCAGCTTTATGCAAATGTAACAGAGAGCCTTACCACCAGCCACATATGCATGTATTATAGGCTTATTCATTCATTGCTCTTACGTGTTACATTGCGGCATATTCCATGTGTGACCCGTTTTGGGCTGCAACTTTTCACGTTATGAGACTTTTAGATTGACGAGTAAGGTGTTAGGTCGTGGTTCTATACTCGATGATGCCGTTGGAGTTGATGGACTCGCTTATCTTCCAAGCCTTCGCTGTTATTATTAGATGGCCTTAAGCCATATTATTGTAATAAGTGTTGGAAATATGCCCTAGAGGCAATAATAAAAGCATTATTATTATATTTCCTTATTCATGATAATTGTCTTTATTAGTGCTATAATTGTGTTAACCGGAAATCGTAATACATGTGTGAATAACAGACAACAACATGTCCCTAGTGAGCCTCTAGTTGACTAGCTCGTTGATCGACGAGATAGTCATGGTTTCCGACTATGGACATTGGATGTCATCGATAACGGGATCACATCATTAGGAGAATGATGTGATGGACAAGACCCAATCCTAAAACATAGCATAAGATCGCATAGTTCGTTTGCTAGAGTTTTCCAATGTCAAGTATCCTTTCCTTAGACCATGAGATCGTGTAACTCCGGATACCATAGGAGTGCTTTGGGTGTGCCAAAGCGTCACAACGTAATCGGGTGACTATAAAGGTATGCTACGGGTATCTCCGAAAGTGTCATTGGGTTGACATGGATCGAGACTGGATTTGTCACTCCGCTTGACGGAGAGGTATCACCGGGCCCTCTCGGTAATGCATCATCACAATGAGCTCAATGTGATCAAAGTGTTTGATCACGGGATCATGCATTACTGATGCGAGAAAAGTGACTTGCCGATAACGAGATTGAGCGAGGTATTGGTATACCGACGATCGAATCTCGGGCAAGTAAAATACCGATTGACAAAGGGAATCGTATCACGGGATTAATTGAATCCTTGATATCGTGGTTCATCCGATGAGATCATCGTGGAGCATGTAGGAGCCAACATGGGTATCCAGATCCGCTGTTGGTTATTGCCCGAGCCGTCTCGGTCATATGCGCATGTCTCCCGAACCCGTAGGGTCTACACACTAAGGTTCTGAACGCTAGGGTTATAGGAATATGTATGTGCAGTAACCCGAATGTTGTTGAGTCCGGATGAGATCCTGGGCGTCACGAGGAGTTCGGAATGGTCGGAGGTAAAGAATTATATATAGGAAGTGCTGTTTCGACCATCGGGACAAGTTTCGTGATATCGGTATTGTCTGGGACCACCGGAGGGTCCTGGGGTCCACCAAGTGGGGCCACCAGCCCCAAGGGGCCACATGGGCCCTAGGTGGTGCGCCTAGGCCCACATGGGCCAAGGGGAACCAGCCCCAAGGGGCCCATGCGCCTAGGGTGAAAAAGGGGAGAGTCCATGAGGGGGAAGGCACCTCCGAGGTGCCTTGGGGAGGGTGGACACCTCCCCCCTCTTGGCCGCACCCCTCCCTTGGAGGAGGGGGCAAGGCTGCGCCCTCCCCCCCTCCTTGGCACCTATATAAAGGGGGGAGGGGAGGGGGGCAGCAGCACCTTTGCCCTGGACGCCTCCCTCTCCCTCTCCAACACATCCTCCTCCTCCGTAGTGCACGGCGAAGCCTGCGCCGAATCTTGCAAGTTCCACCATCCTGCACGCCGTCGTGCTGCTGCTGGAGCCATCTTCCTCAACCTCTCCTTCACCTTGCTGGATCAAGAAGAAGGAGACGTTACGCTAACCGCACGTGTGTTGAGCGCGAGGTGCCGTCCGTTCGGCACTAGATCATCGGTGAATTGGATCGCGGCAAGTTCGACTACCTCATCCACGTTCACTCCGAAGCTTCCGCTATGATCTACAAAGTGGTATGTAGATGCTATCTAATCTGAATACTCGTTGCTAGATGAACTCATAGATGGATCTTGGTGAAACCGTAGGAAAAATTTTAATTTTCTGCAACGTTCCCCAACAATAAGTTCCCTTGTGGACAACGATGTAATAAGTGTGTGATTGCCACTCTGCAATAAATCCTTCGAAGTACTGTGTGGTGTCGGATTCTCGATCCGGGGATGACATCGAGCACAAAGATGGATCCATTCGGTCTGGTCGCTACACCGCCTTCTTGTCCGCTAAGTATTTGGGGCAGTTCCGCTTCGATGGCCCTTCCCTTTGCAATAAAAGCACTCTCTCTCGGGCTTGGGTCCATTCTTTGACTTCTTCCGGCAACTTGCTTACCGGGCGCGGCAACATCCTTGCCGTCCTTCTTGAAGTTCTTCTTACCCTTGCCCTTTTAGAACTTAGTGGATTTATTGACCATCAACACTTGATGTTCTTTCTTGATTTCAACCTCTGCTGACTTCAGCATTGAAAATACTTCGGGAATGGTCTTCACCATCCCCGCATATTGTAGTTCATTACAAAGCTCTTGTAGCTTGGTGGGGCGATCAAGGATTACATCAATGACCGCCTCGTCTGGGAGGTTAATGTCCAGCTAGGACAAAGCGGTTGTGCAACCCAGACATTTTGAGTATGTGCTCACTTGATGAACTGTTCTCCTCCATCTTACAACTATAGAACTTGTCGGAGACTTCATATCTCTCGACCTGGCATGAGCTTGGAAAACAATTTTCAGCTCCTCGAACATCTCATATGCTCCGTGTTGCTCAAAACGCTTTTGGATCCCGGTTCTAAGCTGTAAAGCATGCCGCCTCGAACAAGGGAGTAATCATCAAGACGAGACTGCCAAGCATTCATAATGTCTTGGTTCTGCAGGATAGGTGCATCACCTAAGCGGTGCTTCTAGGACATATTGTTTCTTGGTTGCTATGAGGATGATCCTCGGGTTCCGACCCAGTCCGAATAGTTGCTGCCATCGTCTTTCAGCTTGGTTTTCTCTAGGAACGCGTTGAAGTTCATGGTGACATGACCGTTGGCCATTTGATCTACAAGACATTTTGCAAAGATTTTAGACTAATGTTCATGATAATTAAGTTCATCTAATCAAATTATTTAATGAACTCCCACTCAGATTTGACATCCCTCTAGTCATCTAAGTGTTACATGATCCGAGTCGACTAGGCCGTGTCCGATCATCACGTGAGACAGACTAGTCATCGTCGGTGAACATCTCCATGTTGATCGTATCTTCCATACGACTCATGTTTGACCTTTCGGTCTCTTGTGTTTCGAGGCCATGTCTGTACATGCTAGGCTCGTCAAGTTAACCCTAAGTGTTTATGCATGTGTAAAACTGTCTTACACCCGTTGTATGTGAACATAAGGATCTATCACACCCGATCATCACGTGGTGCTTCGAAACGACGAACTTTAGCAACGGTACGCTTAGGGGAACACTTTCTTGAAATTATCATAAGGGATCATCTTATTTACTACCGTCGTTCTAAGTAAACAAGATGCATAAAACATAATAAACATCACATGCAATTATATAAAGTAGTGACATGATATGGCCAATATCATATAGCTCCTTTGATCTTCATCTTCGGGGCTCCATGATTATCTTGTCACCGGCATGACACCATGATCTTCATCATCATGATCTCCATCATCGTGTATCCATGAAGTTGCTCGCCAACTATTACTTCTACTACTATGGCTAACACGTTTAGCAATAAAGTAAAGTAATTTACATGGCGTTGAATCAATGACGCATAAGTCATACAATAATTAAGACAACTCCTATGGCTCCTGCCGTTGTCATACTCATCGACATGCAAGTCGTGATTCCTATTACAAGAACATGATCTCATACATCACAATATATCATTCATCATTCATCACAACTTCTGGCCATATCACATCACATGACAATTGCTGGAAAAACAAGTTAGACATCCTCTAATTGTTGTTGCATCTTTTACGTGGCTGCAATTGGGTTCTAGCAAGAACGTTTTCTTACCTACGATTAACCACAACGTGATTTTGTCAACTTCTATTTACCCTTCATAAGGACCCTTTTCATCTAATCCGCTCCAACTAAAGTAGGAGAGACAGACACCCGCTAGCCACCCATGCAACTAGTGCATGTCAGTCGGTGGAACCTGTCTCACGTAAGCGTACGTGTAAGGTCGGTCCGGGCCGCTTCATCCCACAATACCGCTGAAGCAAGAAAATACTAGTAGCGGCAAGCAAGTTGACAAGATCTACGCCCACAACAAAATTGTGTTCTACTCGTGCAATAGAGAACTACGCATAGACCTAGCTCATGATGCCACTGTTGGGGAACGTTGCAGAAAATTAAAAATTTTCCTACGGTTTCACCAAGATCCATCTATGAGTTCATCCAAGCAACGAGTCATGGGAGAGAGATTGCATCTACATACCACTTTTAGATCGCGTGCGGAAGCGTTCACTAGAACGTGGATGATGGAGTCGTACTCGCCGTGATCCAAATCACCGATGACCGAGTGCCGAACGGACGGCACCTCCGCGTTCAACACACGTACGGAGCGGATGACGTCTCCTCCTTCTTGATCCAGCAAGGGGGAAGGAGAGGTTGAAGAAGATGGCTCCTACAGCAGCACGACGGCGTGGTGGTGATGGAGTGACAGTTCTCCGGCAGGGCTTCGCCAAGCACACGCAGAGGAGGAGAGGTGTTGGGGAGGGGAGGGGCTGCGCCTTGGAAGTGTTTTGCAGCCCTCCCCTCACCCCTCTATTTATAGGGGAAGGGGCAAGGGGGCCGGCCCCTCTAGATGAGATCTAGAGGGGGGCGGCGGCCAGGGAGGGGGGCTTGCCCCCCAAGCAAAGGGGGACGCCCCCCACTAGGGTTCCCCCCAACCCTAGGCGCATGGGCCCAAGGGGGAAGCGCGCCCAGCCCTCCAAGGGCTGGTTCCCTGCCCCTTGTGGCCCATGAGGACCTCCGAGAGGGGTGGCCCCTCCCGGTGGACCCCCGGAACCTCTCCGATGGCCCTGGTACAATACCGATATGACCCCGAAACTTTCCGGTGTCCGTTTGACAACCTCCCATATATAAATCTTTACCTCCGGACCATTCCAGAACTCCTCGTGACGTCCGGGATCTTATTCGAGACTCCGAACAACATTCGGTAATCACATACAAGTCTTCCTAATAACCCTAGCGTCACCGAACCTTAAGTGTGTAGACCCTATGGGTTCGGGAGACATGCAGACATGACCGAGACGACTCTCCGGTCAATAACCAACAGCGGGATCTGGATACCCATGTTGGCTCCCACATGCTCCTCGATTATGTCATCGGATGAACCACGATGTTGAGCATTCAATCAATCCCGTATACTATTCCCTTTGTCAGACGGTATGTTACTTGCCCGAGATTCGATCGTCGGTATCCCAATACCTCGTTCAATCTCGTTACCAGCAAGTCACTTTACTCGTACCATAATGCATGATCCCGTGACCAGACACTTGGTCACTTTGAGCTCATTATGATGATGCACTACCGAGTGGGCCCAGTGATACCTCTCCGTAACACGGAGTGACAAATCCCAGTCTCGATCCGTGTCAACCCAACAGACACTTTCGGAGATACCTGTAGTGCACCTTTATAGTCACCCAGTTACATTGTGATGTTTGGTACACCCAAAGCACTCCTACGGTATCCGGGAGTTACACGATCTCATGGTCTAAGGAAGAGATACTTGAAATTGGAAAAGCTCTAGCGAAACGAACTACACGATCTTGTGCTATGCTTAGGATTGGGTCTTGTCCATCACATCATTCTTCTAATGATGTGATCCCGTTATCATTGACATCCAATGTCCATAGTCAGGAAACCATGACTATCTATTGATCAACGAGCTAGTAAACTAGAGGCTCACTAGGGACATGTTGTGGTCTATGTATTCACACGTGTATTACGATTTCCGGATAATACAGTTATAGCATGAATAAAAGAAAATTATCATGAACAAGGAAATGTAATAATAATCCTTTCATTATTGCCTCTAGGGCATATTTCCAACATTAGCCTCTGGCGCCACCCTGACGGCCTCCTTCTTTTCTCCCTGGCCTGGGGAGGTCCTTCGAGATAGCACCTCGGTGTCGTCCATAGCCTGGGGAGAGGAGGCCGCCGGAAGGGACCCGATGTCTGTCACCTTCGGATCCAGCGAATTCCCCGAAGATGAGGATCGCTGGAGGTCGGAACGGACCGGGCTGCAGCGCATGATTCAACATGTTAATGCCATGAAGTAAAGGAGCTGGATATATGAGTGCATCTTTGAGTACTTACGACTCAGCCAGGGGCTTATCCCTGGGGCGCCACTCGGAGCTAGTGTCGATGTCCCACGCGGAGTTGTCCGCGAGGGAGACCTTCCCCTTCTTGGACGCCTCTGCCTCCAGATGCGTGGAGGCCGCCCTTTTCTTCGCTCCCCCTCCGGGGGAAAATTGCTTTCCTCCTCCTCCTCGGTGGGGGAGGAGAGGGTTTCGACGTCTTCGGACGTCACGTCCGAAGTGCCCTTATGGCAGAGGCCACTTCTGGTCTCCTTGGCCTTCTTCTCCGGCGCCTGGTAGGGCGCCAGAACCAGCATCTTCGTAAGAAGTGGGATTGCTGGGTCTTCGGGCAGCGGAGCCAGACACTGAATCCGCTCCGCCTTCTTTGTCCAGCCCTGAAGAAAACAACAAATAGGTAAGCTTAGGTGTCTTCCTTGAGTATACAAGTAAAGGATACACCTTGAAATATGAAAAACTTACCTGACTGGCGGGATGGGCCAGGTCGTTCCCACGGTCCTCGGTCGTCGCTGGCCACGTCTCGTTTGCCTTAAAGAGCACCTTCCAGATGTCTTCGTGCGTAGTGCCGAAGAACTGTTGCAAGGTCTGGTGCTCGGCCGGATCAAACTCCCACAAATGGCAGGTCCGGTTTTGGCATGGAAGGATCCGGCGAACAAGCATCACCTGGATCACATTGACGAGTTTGATTTTCTTGTCTACCATGCTCCTGATGCGCGTCTGAAGCGCTGTCAGCTCGTCCGACGAAGACCAGCCCAGGCCCTTCTCTAGCCAGGAGGTGAGCCGCATCGGGCTCGGGATGGAATTGGAGCCATGCCTGTGGCGTCGCGAGGCTCTGTGACGTAGAACCACTGCTGTTGCCACCCTTTGACGGTCTCCATGAAGGTACCTTTGGGCCATGAAACATTGGGCATCTTGCTCACCATGGCGCCTCCGCACTCTGCGTGTTGACCACCCACCACCTTTGGCTTCACATTGAAGATCTTTAACCACAACCCAAAGTGTGGTGGGATTCGGAGGAAGGCCTCGCACACGACAATGAATGCCGAGATGTTGAGGAAGGAGTTGGGGGCCAGATCATGGAAATCCAGCCCTAGTAGAACATGAGTCCGCGGACAAATGGGTGGAGAGGGAATCCCAATCCATGGACGAAGTGGGGGATGAATACCACCCTCTCATGGGGCTCCGGGGTGGGGATGGTCTGGCCCTTTGCCGGAAGCCGGTGGGCGATTTCCTGGGCTAAGTACCCGGTCTCTCGGAGCTTGGTGTTGTCCTTCTCCTTGACGGAGGAAACCATCCACTTGCCCTGCGCTCCAGATCAGGACATGGCTGGAGTGCTTTTTTGAGGTGGAGAGGATGGAGGTTTGGGCGCTGGAGCTCGAGAATGGATGGGCAGAGAGAAAGAAGGCGTGGGTGAAAGGGTGAATCCTTCTCTCCTTATAAAGGCAGCGAATATCAAGCGCCTCCCCACTTGCCTTAAAACTCGCCTATTCCCCAAGGGCCATGTAGACGGCGCGGTTGGATTACCCACGCCCGTATTCATGAGAATCCCGCGATAAGGGGACACGCTCTCTGCTTCGACAAGACGTGCCAATAAAACCACACCTTGAAACATGGAGCGGGAGGCTAAAAACGGTTCGAAATAATGACCGGGCAGCGAGGTGATGTCATGCTACAAAAGTTGTGAGTAGATTGGAATCGTGAAATATTATACTCTCTGCGTGTGTGTGGGGTACTTGTTTTGCAGAGCCGGACACATTTTCTGTGTTTGAAGGCTGTTTTGGAGTATTCGGAGGAGGAACCCGCCTTGCAATGCCGAAGACAATCTGCGCGCCGGGCACCTCGTCATTGAAGCCTGGTTCAGGGGCTACTGAAGGAGTCCTGGATTAAGGGGTCCTCGGGCGTCCGACCTACATGACATGGGCCGGACTGATGGGCTATGAAGACACAAGACAGAAGACCTCTTCCCGTGTCCGGATGGGACTCTCCTTTGCGTGGATGGCAAGCTTGGCGTTCGGATATGTAGATTCCTTTCTCTATAACCGACTTTGTACGACCCTGGTCCCCTCCGTTGTCTATATAAACTGGAGGGTTTAGTCCGTAGTGGCAATCACAATCATACATGCTAGACATCTAGGGTTTAGCCATTAGGATTAGGATCTTGTGGTAGATCAACTCTTGTAATCCTCATATCCATCAAGATCAATCAAGCAGGAAGTAGGGTATTACCTCCATCAAGAGGGCCCGAACCTAGGTAAACATCGTGTCCCCCGTCTCCTATTACCATCGACCTTAAATGCATAGTTCGGGACCCCCTACCCGAGATCCACCGGTTTTGACACCGACAGGAGGAGATTTCCCCCTCTGGTCCATGGCCTCCATGGCGGCAGAGGGGTGGGATCCCCTCTGAGATTGGATCTCCCTCTCTGTTCTCTTCTGTTTCACGTTCCCCGGATCTGGCCAAAAACCATTTCTTATATTCCCGGAGATCCGTAACTCCGATTGCGCTAAGATTTTAACACGATTTTTTTCTGGATATAAGCTTCCTTGCGCCCGAAGTAGAGCCCCAACCAACGTACGAGGTAAGCACAACCCACCACCACCCGCCTGGAGCCTGGGGTGCGCCCTGGTGTCTCTTGGGCACTGTGGGCCTCCGTTTGTGTTGATTCCAAGTCCCAAAACCACATATATTCCAAAATAATTCTCCATAAATTTTTACCGCGTTTGGACTTTGTTTGATACGGATTTTCTGTGAAACAAAAAACATGCAAAAAACAGGAACTGGCATTGGGCACTGGATCAATAGGTTAGTCCAATAAATCATATAAAATGTTGCTGAAAGTATGTGAAAGTTGTATAATATTGGCATGAAACAATCAAAAATTATAGATACGATGGAGGCGTATCAGGACGCTGCCAAGCACGGCGGTGGTGTGAGGTCGAGGGGAGGGTGGGGCGGCGGAGGCAGGGGTCTAGGCCAGTGGTCGCTGGCGGTTCGAGAAGTTCGTCAACAGTGACTGGCGGGAGGTAGACGAAGGCCATCTGCCCGTTCCTTATAGATCGGACGGTTCATAAAAAAATTGTTTGGCCTATTTAATTTCAGTCGACTGTTATTTTGATAGGACCACATGTGGTGGTATGCTGGAGGAGTGCCTGCATTTCCCAGCCATCCCCGTGCTCATATATTACAAAATCATACGGAGTAGAATCTAATTTTGTTTGCCATGCAATGTTGTAGAGCTAGCATATGTATCCTGTCATTTATTTTTCAGCCACCTGCTATCTGCTACTTTTACAGTGCACTAGTTCTGCACACACTTCACCCATACTCTCACTATTGTGTTTTTATGCAAGGGTATTTCAGACTCTGCCTTGACAGAAGCACGAAATAAGATAGAGAAGTCGCTCATGCTTGCTTCGCGGGCAGGCAAGACACGTGTCGGTGCTTTAAAGGTTTGATGTTCAACAGATGGGGACGGTAAACGTAGCTCTGGAGTTGATGATCTCGCTCGCCATGAACCACCATCCCAGGTGCTTGCTTTAACTTCGCGCTGTCATATGTGGTTGCATGTCGCATATGGTGTCTAGCTTGTATTCGAAAGGCCGAAGTCGGTCTTTATTAAGATAAGGAAAGATATTTTTTACATGAACCACCATCCTAGGAGCACCAGAAGACAAATAATTAGTCAGGGCACTGGCCGAGCCAGTGACAAGCCCAGCATAGAAAGGCATCACTTGGAAGCCAACTAAAAAGCCACGATGGTGGCGAAGCAGCCCGCCTCCCACCAGGCTCTCAGGTCCTCGATGATCATGCTTACCACTCCAGCCGGATGTCTAGCTTGTATTGCTTTCAATTTGGTTAAATTGCATCTGCTTAGCTTACACATTATACCTTTGAAGATGACATGCCTTCCTGTTTTTGGTACATACTAGTACATCTGTCTATTAACCATGTTCTTACATCAAACTAATGTTCTTGTGTATCCCTCATCAATCACTTATGATGAGACAGTCATGCCAGAGGGTTACTATGAGAAAATACGCTCTTTTAAAGAATGTAGCGTTAGCCTCCCCACATGATTCTCAAGAAACAGCAAGGCTAGATGAAGATAATGAACATAGCTCTATAGTTGATGACCGCATTTCCCCTGCACCAGCATCGCATGTGCTTGCTCTAACTTGGCAGCGTGATATGTGGTTGCATGTTGCATATGGTGTCTAGATTGTAATTCTTCCAATCTGGTTAAATTGCATGTGCTATTTTGCTTAGTTTATACAGTATACCTGTTAATGTGGCATGCCTTCCTATTTTTAGTACATAGTACATCTGTCTATTAAGCATGTCCTTACATAAAACTATTGTTTTTTGTATCCCACATCAATCAATATGATGACACACCTTTAGTATATGCAGTGTGATATTAGTTGCATCTTTCATATGATTTAGCATGCGCTGCTTCTAATTTGTTGAAACGACATTTATGATGGGACGCTTTTAACTTGGCAGAGTCATATTGGTTGCATCTTTCATGTGGTGTCTAGCTTGCATTGCTTCTTATTTGTTAAAATGGCTTCTGCTTAGTTTACACAAACAGTTGTGAATAAGCCATGCCGTCCTGTTTTTCATACATATTCCATCCTGGTATCATGTGTTTGCCTTACATCAAAGTAGTGATTGTCAGTATCATGCACGAATGAGTTCTGAAGAGTGAATTTTATTTGTTTTTCTTGTCGGTTTTACTTGACAATTCAAAATCAATAAAGCGGAAGGAAATTAGGAAGGCAGTGGATAAAGGTGCTCCTTCCAAACGGAGGGCCTCTGCAGATTCTACTCCGCCACCCCAAGAAGATTTGCAAGACAACACATGCATAGACACTCAGCGTGGCTGTGTTGACGATGAGCACGTCTCCCCTAGTGCACCATCACAGGTGCTCCCTCTAACTTGGCACTGTTATATGTGGTTGCATATTATGTATGATGTCTACATTGTATTGCTTCCAATTTTGTTGAATTCCATCTGCTTACTTTACACATTATACTTGTGAATAAGACACGTGTTCCTGTTTCTAGAACATACAATATCTGTCTATCACACCATGTTCTTACATCAAAGTACTACTGTTGTGTAACCTACAACAATCACTTTTCATAAGACACGTTTGACTTGGGAGTGTGATATAGGTTACATCTCGCATTCTTTTCTAGCTTGTACTACTTCTAATTTGTTGAAATGGCACTTATGACAAGACAATTTTAACTTGGTAGAGTGATATTCGTTGCATCTTTCATATGGTGTCTAGCTTCCATTGCTTCTAATTTGTTGAAATGCCTTCTGCTTAGTTTACACATCATAGCTGTGAATATGCAATGATGTCCTTTTTCCTTACATATTCAATCGTCCTATCATGCGGTCACCTTACATTAAAGTAGTGCTCGTCAGCATCCTGCACCAATGAGTTCTGAAAAACGAATTTTTATTCATTTTTCTTGTGGGTTTGACTTGACAAGGCAATACAATTAAGAAATAGGAAGGAAAAAATAAGGCAGAGACTGATGACGGTCTTCCGGCGAAACCGGCATCCCAGGTGCTTTCTCTAGCTTGGCAGTGTGATATTGTCTTGCATGTTGCAGACGGTGTCTAGCTTGCATTTCTTCTTATTTGTTGAAATGGCTTCTGCTTAGTTTACACAAACAGTTGTGAATATGCCATGTCGTCCTGTTTTTCGTACATATTCCATCCAGGTATCAAGTGTTTGCTTTACATCAAAGTAGTGATTGACAGTATCATGCACAAATGAGTTCTGAAGAGTGAATTTTATTGCTTTTTCTTGCGGGTTTTACCTGACAATTCAAAATCAATAAAGTGGAAGGAAATTAGGAAGGCAGTGGATAGAGGTGCTCCTTCCAAACGGAGGGCCTCTACAGATTCTACTCCGCCACCCCCCCACCCCCAAGAAGATTTGCAAGACAACACATGCACAGACACTCAACGTAGGTGTGTTGATGATGAGCACGTCTTCCCTAGTGCACCATCACAGGTGCCCCCTCTAACTTGGCACTGTTATATGTGGTCGCATGTTATGTATGATGTCTAGCTTGTATTGCTTCTAATTTTGTTGAATTCCATCTGCTTAATTTACACATTATACTTGTGAATAAGACACGTGTTCCTGTTTCTAGAACATACAATATCAGTCTATCACACCATGTTCTTACATTAAAGTACTACTGTTGTGTAACCTGCAACAATCACTTTTCACAAGACACGTTTAACTTGGGAGTCTGATATAGTTTACATCTCGCATTATTTTCTAGCTTGTACTACTAATTTGTTGAGATGGCACTAATGACGAGACATTTTAACTTGGTAGAGTGATATTCATTGCGTCTTACATATGGTGTCTAGCTTTCATTGCTTCTAATTTATTGAAATTCCTCCTGCTTAGTTTACACATCATAAGCTGTGAATATGCAATGGCACTAATGATGAGAGACCTTTAACTTGGTAGTGTGATGCTATTTGCATCTTGCATATGATTTATTTCTTGTACTGCTTCACATTTGTTTAAACGCCGGTTATGATGAGACATTGTTAACTTGGGAGAGTGATATTTGTAGCATCTTTCATATGGTATCTACCTTCCATTGCATTTCTTCTAATTTAGTGAAATGCCATCTGCTTATTTTACACATCATAGTTCTGATTATCTCATGTCGTCCTGTTTTTCGTACATATTACATCCTCCTATCATGTGGTTGTCTAACATCAAAGTTCTGCTCGTCTGTATCACGCATCAATTTGTTCTAAAGAACTAAATTTTTATTCCTTTTTCTTGTCGGCTTGACTAAACGTGGCACAGTGAAAGAGGAAGGAACACAGAATGATAGGGGACGGTGTTTGTACTAAGGACACACGGAAGCGGAAGCGGAAGAATTATGCAGATTCTACTGGTACTGATGGTGCAATAGAAGGTCGAAGTCCACCGGAAAATTGTACAACGTGGTATCTTGTGCTACACGAGCTACAAAACAAGCCAAACAGAACCAAACAAGCAGAGACAGCCCTAGTTGTTGCAACACCTTCCACAGTACCACCAGCTGCACGAGTTACTCGTTTGTCAACTCAGCTAGCAGCACGTTCCCAAGCTCCCTTGCCACCTGACACTAATTTCGAAGCACTCCTGACACAAGATGAGTTGGCAAGATCAGATGAACCATGTTAGCTTCAGCAGCAAGAAGGTAATTGCTGGAGTCAAGTTACAGTTGCATGCTTCTATATATGTAGTCTCACCGTTTGATGTACGCTAACACTTCCTCTGTTCATTGTTGGACTAGCACCTAGGCGCAAGAGGAAGCAAACATCAGGGATAATGCTCGACGGGTTAACAAAATCTAGAGGAGGAAGAATGGAGATCCGTTTTGAGGCAGGTTTAAAAAGGCCACGTGATGCTACAGAGTCAGCCAAGTTAGTATCATAGGCAGCGATTGTCGTTTAGTGTCATGCATGTATCCTCCCAACATGGATTCAGTACAGGAATGACAAAGATGAAACCCAGTTCAACACCTTCCTCGACCATTTATCTGTAAGTATGGTTATGTATGGAAACTAGTAATATCGTCTTGCTCTATCCCATACTTTCTAGGTTGCTGATAATGAGACTCCCATAATTTTCAACATATGAGGTTCAAGTTGGATAGCCAAGATGATGCAACCAGACAAGCTTGCACCCATGTTTTCAAGTCTGCTCTGCGACCGTATCGGTATAACTTGAGGAAAACTCATTTTTAAGGCAAGGCTAACAGTGAACTTGCCTAAACATCTCCAGTGGAAAATATATCGGATGAAGACTGGAGAGGCCTCGTTAAACACTGGTCTGATCCAAAGTATCAGGTATGTTATATGTATGTGATCAGATCACATGTTGAACTCCTATTTACGCATGTGCCTCACAAATCTATCTTCTTGTAGGTGAACTATTCAAAGAACAAGGCCAACCGTACGAAAATGAAATTCCAATGCATTTACGGATCTCGTAGCTATATTGCACAATCGCGAGGCTCTTGTAATTAGCTGTTGTTTCATTTTTTTTTGTACCATATTATCAGATCTATATTGACTTGTTCCAAATGCAGAGGAAAGCCCACAAGGACCAAAAAGTACCTGAACCAAATTTTGTGGAAATCTTCAAGGACAGTCACACCAGCAAGACGAAGGGCATGACTACACCAGTCAAAGCCGCTGTTGTAAGTCCTTAATCCTCGTGCCTTTTCACTACTACTTACTCTGACTTGTGCATTGAACTGCATAGTTTGTAGCCAATGTCTATTACTCTTTTCAATTTTATACACAATTGTCTTAGCGTATCATTGCACCTTACAAGGTTTAAAAGAGAGGAGTGATGTTCCTTTGATCTTGATCTGTAATCTAGTACTGTGCTGGACTTGCCACATAACGTTACAATTGCCTATTTGTCTGTTCTAAGTTGTTTTATGATATTAATGATGTCATACTATGCTTACCGTGTTATAAACTTTGTCTCTTTATCCTTAGCTGTCAATACAATGTGAAGAAATAGACAATGCATTAGCCATGGTACATGATACGTCTCCAACATATTTGTAATTTCTGATTGTTCCATACTGTTATTATCATTCTTGGATGTTTGATAATCATTTTATATCAATTTTTGGTACTAACCTATTGACATAGTGCCCAGTGCCAGTTGTTGTTTTCTGCATGTTTTTTACATCGTAGGAAATCAATACCAAACGGAGTCCAAACGCAGCGAAACTTGTTGTGGATTCTTTTGGACCAGAAAACATCCAGTGGGCCAAAGAAGTACCGAAGAGGGAGCCCGAGGTGAGCACAAGACACCAGGGTGCGCCTGGAGTCCCAGGCATCCCCTGGTGGGTTGTGCCCACCTCGGTGGCCTCCCGCACCGCCTCTTTGCTCTATAAATACCCCAATATTCCAGAAACTCTAGGAGAGTCGACGAAAATCAATTCCAGCCCCCGCAAGTTCCAGAACCACCAGATCCAATCTAGACACCATCCCGAAGGGGTTCATCATGTCCATTGGTGCCTCTCCGATGATGCGTGAGTAGTTCATTGTAGACCTACAGGTCCGTAGTTAGTAGCTAGATGGCTTCCTCTCTCCCTTTTGATTCTCAATACAATGGTCTCTTGGAGATCCATATGATGTAACTCTTTTTGTGGTGTGTTTGTTGGGATCCGGTGAACTTTGAGTTTATGATCAGATATATCTTTTTATCCATGAAAGTTACTTAAGTCTTCTTTTGATCTCTTATATGCATGATTGCTTATAGCCTCGTATTTCTTCTCTGATATTTGGGTTTTGTTTGGCCAACTTGATCTATTTATCTCGCTATCAGTGTACTAAAGTTTGGGCCTTTAGCACCCCATACTTGTGCGCGGGCAACCGTAACCCCACGCGTGGCAAAGTGTGAAGAGGGCGATCGGGGACAGATACAAGACAAAGAAAAATAGCCAAGCCAGAGAACACAGGGCGAGCTGGACCCCCGGCAAGATCCTTGCCGGGGCGGCTTGTGAGACCCCGGCAAAGTCCTTGTCGGGGCGGCTTACAGAGCACCAACCAGAGCACCACCCTTGTGGTTGAGGGCTCTGACACCATCGACAACGTTAAGGCCAGAATCCAAGGGCGCGCGCGTAGTGGCGTGCAGATCTTTGTGAAGGCCGTAAGACGAGATACTTGCAAGATCCCCGTCAAGGACGCCCATGAGGCCCCGACAAGATCCCTGTCGAGGACGCCCACGAGGCCCCGGCAAGATCCTTGTCAAGGACGCACACAAAGCCCCGCAAGGTCCTTATCAAGGACACCCACGAGGCCCCAGCAAGATCCTTGCCGGGGACATTGGCAAGACCGTGGCCAAACTCGGCTGCCCAGTCACCACTCCAGTGTGGGGGCTGACCTGTCAGCCTGGCAGGTGCCTGTGTGGTGGCGTGCAGATCTTCGTGAAGACCCTGCCACCTCTTCAGCGCAGCAGCTGGCCAGCCAACTTGGCACTGCATGCCTCATCGGCATGGAGGCGTGTCGAGACGGGGTGGGGCAGCAACGAATGGGACGGGCTCTCTTCCCGTCCCTGATAAAGCTAGAGGGCACGTAAGCGGCGCATTTAATGTGTTTGTCCTTAGATGACCAAGATAAGCATGTGTACTATAGCGGTTTACAGCTCGTGCATACACTGTAGTTGCTTTACACCTCATGTATGCCACTGTGGCAGCCCCTTGGTCATATAAAAGGAGGCCCACGGCATACTGAAGGGGGGTTCGACTTTTTGGACCTCTCGGCCCAGCTTGCATGCGTAGCAACGAGCCGAAGCTCAAGAACACTCAATACACAATCAAGCAGGACTAGGGGTTTAAGCATCTCAGCGGCCCAAACCTGGGAAAGACCCGTGGTGTTGATCACTAGATCTGCTCTTTGCCTAGCCCCTGTTCCCTGCCAAACCGTTGAAGGGATCCCTGTGGTCTCATAGGTTTCGTTTCCCCGACATCTTTGGCGTGCCAGGTAGGGGGCAAAGAGCTTTGCAAATCTGATCTAGCGATTTGCACGTCATTTCATCGATCACCATGGCTCCCAAGAAGAAGGGGATCACGACGATTGGCTCGTCTAGAGCCGGTCCGCCCATTCCACTCCAAGGGTAGGGCCATGCTGCCCACGGGTAGCGTGGCAACCTCTGAGATCGCCCTGCTGGCGCCCGCACGGCGGTCCTCCCAGGTCATGTGTGACAAGCGCGCCGCGACGGGGGTGACCCCAGACCCCGCCGCGGGAAGATCCCTTAGCATCATTTTTTAGATGCATAGGGCTGGCAAGCACTAATGAGCCGCCAAGCCTCCATACTCCTATTTTCTCTTCTTTCTTTTTTACAAAGGACAAAAGGTCCCCTCGCGTACAAGGTTGCCGGGGGGGATAGAGAGTGTGGACGCCAACATGCGACGCTCGAGGTGGCATCTTGCAAAGAAGAATACAACAGCAAAAAGCAAAGTCACGAGACTTCGAGCAAATTTCTTTTAATATTAGGTTATTCTTCCTCTAATGGTCTTGGTTCTTGTATAAGGAAAACCTGCACGCGAAGGAACCTTGTCGGGATTGGTTGCGCCCTTGCTTCGTTTTGAGTCACTCAACGGGTCAAGTGGCTGCACTAGGAACGGCAAGGTGCCTTGCCGGCAGCGGCACCCCCAGTAGGCTGCTAAGGATCCATCCTCAAAGCGCTCGCGGCTAGGGTGCGCGCACCGGCAAGCCTTTCCTAGTAATGCATAGGGTGTGTACCATACAAAAGGGGGATCAAACAAGGAAGATAGCATGCATTCAGTTCGAAATATATCAAGTTATATTACATAAATAGTTGCTGCAATTCTAACTTAAGTGGATTTTTTGGGATACGGATCAATGGCGGCAAGAAGAAGCAGAGCGCCTAGTCCCGGCGCTGGCCTTCCACCCTCTTGACGCCGTCAATCAGGTTGACGACGGGAGCGACAAGCTCCTCAAGCGCCTTGCGGTCCGCATCCGCCAGCAAGCTATCTTGGCTGAGGTCGACGCCGGGGTTCCTGTATGCCACCTTGGTGAGTACCTTTAGAAGGGTGCCCCGGCAAAGCTTCCGGGACTCCTTGGCCAGGTGGGTCGCTCGGCCATCATGGAGTGCCTTCAAGGCATCGAGGATGGCCTCGAAGAATATGGTCACCCTGACGCTCTCAGTTATCCTGTCGTCATGGGGGAACCTGTTGCTCGGCATGCCCATGATGAGCCTCTCCGAGACGTTGACGAGGCGCTCGGTACAGAGCTTCATGCCCTTCACAAAGTCGTTGTGCTCGGCGGCAGCACTCGTGAACAGTAGCTCCCCAGCTTTGAGCTCCTTGGTCAGGGTGTTCTCGCGGGCCCTGCTGCCCGCAAGGGTCTCCTCCAGAGTGGCCAGCTTTAGCTTCAGATCAGCAATGGAGTTGTTGGCTTCGGAGAGCAGCTTGGTCTTGTCGGAGATGGTGACCTGCAAGCTAGCCAAGGTGTGGGCGGTCTTGTCCCTGTCACTCTTGAGCGTTGCCACCACCTTGCTGCGCTCCACCAGCTCCGCCTCCAGCTTCTCCATCTTTCCGGCCAACTCGTTCTTGGCGGCCTCTGCGGCTTCAGCGGCGTTCATGGCCTCCTTCAGCTTGCCGACATGATCCAGGACCACAGGTCGCGTGCATCTTTGTGCTCCTGCTCCAGTTTCTGGGTCCGCTGCACGACAAGCCCCTCAATTTATTCATCCTTGGCGCGGAGCGTGGCGGCAAGCGCCTTCTCACGAGCGATGAGGTCCTCTTCTTAGGCATCGAGCAGGACGTTGCGCTCCCTCAGCTCGACGTCCTCCTTGGCAGTTCGTGCGGCGGCCTCCTCCTGGGCCTTCTCAATGTCTGACTGCCTCAGGAGGAGCTCGTTCCAGCGCTGGCTCAACTGCTCCCGGCTAGTCTCTAGATCTTGCCGGGCCTCCGTAAACCAGGTCTGCATCTGCTTGACGCGTTCCTGGAAGCCCGCCTCCACCGCGTCGACGACCGCCATCCTGGAGTCTTGCTTCTCCTTGCGGGCACGGTGAAGCACCTAAAGCTTCTGGAATTTGCTGCTCATGGCTTGGAGGAGCTGGTCCTCCTTGGAACTGCCGCTGCTGGCGCCTGGCTCATCAACAACCTGGAGCCCGGTAGCAATGATAGCCTCTTGATCAAAAACCTCCCCCTCGGAAGGCGCTCCGGTGCTTGCCGTGCCGGGGATGGCGACGAACAGGTCCTCACCGATCTTCAGGTACCTGCTCAAGGCGGGGGCTTTGGAGGTGGACGGATGATCCTTGACCACCATCTCCTCGACAGCTGAGGATTCCGGGACTGAGGTAGCGTCGGGCGCTCCTGAGGCAGGGATGCCATCAGTACGGTCGCTGGTCCCCCCGCTGGCCCCCTCGGCAGATCCCTCGGCGGCCTCTTCATGTCCCTCCTTGGCGGCCTCGTCGGCGACGACCTTGTCAGCCTCAGCAGCGGCGTCCTTGGCGATCTCCTCGGTAGTGCCATCGACATCCATCTGGCCCACCGAGGTGAGGTCTGAAAACCAAGGAGGAGAAAAAAGTGAAATCAGGATCGGAATTTGATGAAAAAAGAAAGCGCACCAAGTGATGCGACCCCGTCTTCAGAGAAGAGGGAGTATAAGGGGAGGTCTGATCTTCACGGCGTAGGATCGATAAATGGATGGGGATAACTAGCTGCAAGTAGCCGAAAAATGGAAAATAAGAGATTATGACCCGATGAGGAGGATGCTCACCGAAGCTTGCAATCCGAACATTCGCTGATCCACAACCCGCGATACTACCCCACACAACCACGCTCAAGTCGTGGAGCACGGGATAGGTGCAATCCGCAAGGGAAACCACGAACTCTAACCCACACAACACGATCTAGTCGTGAAGCACGAATTAGGAGCAATTTCTCAAGGAAGTTCATGAAGAAATAATTTGTCTGCTGAAAGTGTTTGGACTGAAATGTGAAGCACCTGAGTTCAACCAACAACAAAGGAGATGAAAGTGCAGCCATGTGTTCAAGATTATAGTATAAACTTAAGTTAGCGTTCACCTGGCAATGTGTACATTTGACACGAAATATTATGGTTTCTCCTTTGATGACCAAGGATGTATAAATGGTTTTCATGTCCTCATCATCCTCCCCCTCTTAAAAAGGAGTCGTCCTTGACTCTAATGGTTTAATGGTTTTCATGTCCTCATCACAAAGGAACTGATCAAGATCAGGGGCGGGACGACTTACCTACGACGAGTTGGGGAGGGGTGTTTCCCTCCCTGACAACACTCGTTGCCGAGATGGAGCTGACGGTGCCTGTGCTTGCCGGCTCTGAGGGCTTGTCAGTGGGGGCCCTTGCCCGGAATTTTTCCCTTGGCGGCGTGGCCTCGCCGGTGGAGGCCCTTGCCGAGGACCCCTCCCTGGGCGGTGTGGTGGTCGATGGAGGAGGCATGTTGGGGGTGTCCCTTGGCGGCTCCTCCTGTTGCCGCTCCTCCCCTGCAACCCCAGCAAGATTAATGGTAAAAGGACACATCCCAGCGCTCGCCAACAGAAAGTGGGTGATGAACTCACGCTGGGGGCTGAGCCGAGGGCTGCGTCATGGACTGAGGCCCGGGCTGATCATGATCACGTCTGGCGCGCTTGAGGTGCTTGTCGGGGGCTCATCACCCGTCGAGGTTTTTTCCCTCTCTGCTATCCTCTGCGCCAGTGTCTCCGTGGCCCTGCAAAGGCAAAACAGGATCAAATCGAGCGAGATAACCGATGCAGGAATTCAGGAAACAGAGAAGGTGGTGGAGCGCTTACTCATCCCCTTCTTCGTCCTCTTCCTCTGGCCTCCTCCTGTTCGGACTCATGGAAGAGAGGTCGTAGTCGGCCTCCATGGTGTCCATGCGGGGGTGATGGGGATCTGGGCCGCTTGGCCGTGGTAGAGGCGGCAGCCGCTGCTTCCTTTGCCGCGGCGGCCACGCGCCTCGTATGGCGCACGGGTTGCGCCTGGGCTTCTTGCCGCTGCACGGCCTTGCCGGACACCCCTTTTCCTTTGCCGGCCGCTCCCTTGCGGGGGCCCTCCTCATGCGAAGAGGCCTGCAGAACTGGCTCGCCAGAGATGGCTCGCCGAAGAACACGTTTCTTCTTGGGGGCTAGGGGCGACTCATCGGCCTCCTCGGCCTCATCCTCCTCCTCCTCATCCTCCTCGTCCTACTCCACGTCCGTCTCTTCGGACGCCTCCTCCTCAAAGCAAGGGCCCCCGGCACCCGCGCCGCCGTGCTTGCCGGCGGACCCCTCCGGCCCGGCAAGATCTTCCTCTGCGCCGGCCTCGTCCTCCATGAAGCCGATGCTGCCAGCCTCCTCAGCAAGGGCTGCCTCTTCTGCCCTGGTGGCGATGTATGCCACCTCTTCATCGGTGGTGTCGCAGATGAGCTGCGGTTCGTCTCGGATGAGCCTCTCCGACAAGTTGTCGAAGAACTCCTACACCCGCGCCTCGTCTGGCTCAGCCCAGGTCTGGTCAAGGCCATGGGCGTTGAACACCGGCTTCATGGCGAGGATGGAGGACATGGCGAAGTTGTTGCTCAGAGGGACCACGGTCGTCGACAACTTTAACTGGTTATCGGCCTTCTCGGCCTTGCCGACCTTCTCGGCCTTGCTGGCCTAGCTGGTTTTGTTGGCCTTGAGCTGGAACTGCCTTTGGCAAAGAGCTGCGTGCTGCATCACCGTAAAATTACTGTTCAAGTCAGGGCGCAGCCTCATGATGTTTGCTGAGGGAGTCCTGGATTATGGGGTCCTCGGGCGTCTGGGCTATGTGAAATGGGCCATGAAGATACAGAATAGAAGGCTTCCTGCCGGTTCCAGATGGGACTCTCCTTGACGTGGAAGGCAAGCTTGGCGTTCGGATATGAAGATTCCTTTCTCTGTAAACCGAATCTGTACAACTCTAGCCCCCTCTGGTGTCTATATAAACCGGAGGGTTTAGTCCATAGAGGCAATCACAATCATACATGCTAGCCATCTAGGGTTTAGCCATTACTATCTCGAGGTAGATCAACTCTTGTAACCCCTATACTCATCGAAGTCAATCAAGTAGGAAGTAGGGTATTACCTCCATTAAGAGGGCCCGAACCTGGGTAAACATCGTGTCCCCCGCCTCCTGTTACCTTCGATCCATAGACGCACAGTTCGGGACTCCCTACCCGAGGTCAGCCGGTTTTGACACCGACACTGGTGCTTTCACTGAGGGTTCCTCTATGCTGTCGACACAAGGTTCGATGGCTCGTTCGATCATCTACAATGATGCTGTTTCAGGGGAGACCTTCCCCCGGGTGATATTTTCGTACTCGGTGGCTTCGCGCTGCATGCCAACTCGATTGGCCACCTCGAGCAGATCGACAGCTACGCCCCTGGTCATCAGATCAGTTTCGGGAACCTAAACTATGTCACTGATATCCGAGGAGACTTGATCTTCGAAGGGTTCGCGGCCTCGATCGCCGCTCTGGCCTTAGACCCAGAGCAGGCTGTCATGTCCGAACACGGGAGTTTAGAGCCTGCCGGACTCTCTGCAATTATGGAACTTGCTAACGGAGGTCCGGAGGGGACGGCGTCACCAGCAGACCCAAAGATGAACCGAACTCCCCTTGGCGCTCAAGCGCCGGACTCCGCTGGACTCTAAATCTAAACTCTCGAGGTCCGTGTCAAGCGGGCGCGACCAGGAGGCTCCGACCCCGGATAGCCCCGCGGACTCTCATTTCTCTGCCCAAACCTCACTCCTGAACGAGGCTGTGGACTTGATGCGAATCCTCGCCATTATAGAGGAATCTCTTCTGAATCATGCCCAGCCCGGACTAGGGGCTGAGAGCAGGGAATTTGACGCCCCACCCACCACCCACTTCATAGCCACTGTGGAAGACCTAACCGACATGCTGGACTACGCATCCGAAGACATCGACGGTATGGACGACGATGCCGGAGAAGAATAAGGCCAAGACCCTCCATTTACCGGACAATGGACGGCCACCTCCACATACGATGTGTACATGGTGGACACACCCAAAGAGGATGGCGACGACGGCAAGGAGGATCCGGTTGAGGACAAGCCTTCTGAAGGACCTCTGAAGTGTCGACGTCAGCGGCGCCGCTCAAAATCGCGTCGCGACAAAGACAGCAACACCGGCACCAGAGACAATAACACTCCGGAGAATGCCGAAGACCCTGAAGCCCCTATCGAGCCAACACCTGAACAGGATGATTGGGAGGAAGGGCAAGTTAACCCCGACGATCTGGTCGGGAATGAGGACTCGGAGGATAGTAATTACCTACCGATCTCCGAAGAGGATGCGAGCCTCGGTGACGAAGACTTCATCATGCCAGAGGAACCCCTCGAACAAGAGCGCTTTAAGCGCTGGCTAATCGCCACCGCAAGAAGCCTGAAAAAGAAGTAGCAGCAGCTTCAAGATGATCATGATTTGCTCAATGACAGATGGACTAACGTCCTGGCAGCCGAGGAATACGGCCTCGAACACCCAACAAAGAGCTACCCGAAGCGCAAGCTGCTACCCCAATTCGACGATGAGGCCCTGGAGCCAATATCGCCAACACGTGACGCTGCTGACAGACCCGACCGGCCGCCACATGGCCGAGACAGAGCGGCAACCCAAGCCGAACACCAGCCCGCACCACCTCAACGTATAGGCAGGGGAACAACAGCTCCAGAATACACCTATGACCTACGACAGGACCTAGACAATAGAGTCGGTCAGACTAGATCAATCTATGGATCAAGGGGGTGTGCCCCAGCGCGAGAGCATGGCCACCAGGCCTGGCACGACAAGCATAACCTCACCCGGGCCGAAAACTGCATATGGACTTCATTCAAACTGCGTCGTGACGTGGCCCGATACAGAGGCGCCGCACACCCCCTATGCTTCACCGATGAGGTAATGGAGCACCAGTTCCTAGAAGGGTTTAAACCCGTGAACATTGAATCATATGACGGTACAACAGATCCCGCGGTATGGATTGAAGATTTCCTTCTCCACATTCACATGGCTCGCGGTGACGACCTACATGCCATCAAATATCTCCCCCTAAAACTTAAGGGACCAGCGCGACACTGGTTAAACAGCCTCCCAGAAAATTCTATTGGCAGCTGGGAGGATTTGGAAGATGCCTTCAGGGACAACTTCCAAGGTACGTATGTACGACCCCCGTACGCTGATGACCTCAGTCACATAGTCCAGCAACCCGGAGAGTCAGCCCGGAAACTCTGGATAAGGTTCTTAATTAAAAAGAACCAAATTGTCGACTATCCGGACGTCGAAGCCCTCGCGGCCTTTAAACACAGTGTCCGCGATGAATGGCTCGCCAGACACCTCGGCCAAGAAAAGACGAAGTCCATGGCAGCCCTTATAGCACTAATGACCCGCTTTTGCGCGGGAGAAGATAGCTGGCTAGCTCGTAGAAGCAATAGCACCAGCGACCCTAGCACCTCCGAAGCCAGGGACGGCAATGGAAAGCCATGACGCAACAAGCACAAGCGCCGAAACAACAACCAAGATACCGAATACACGGTGGTCAATGTTGAATTTAGCGGCTCCAAACCCGATCAGCGGAAGAAGTCGTTCAAAGGAAAGAGAGATGGTCCATCTAGTTTGGACAGAATACTCGATCGGCCTTGCCAGATTCATGGCACCCCCGATAAGCCTGCCAATCATACCAACAAAAATTGTTGGGTCTTTAAACAGGCCAGCAAGCTCAACGTCGAACACAAAGGGAAAGGGCCGCCTAGCAAGGATGATGATGAAGAGCCTTGCCCACCGAACACAGGGAGACAGAAGAAATTTCCCCTCGAGATAAAACGGTGAATATGATATATGTCACACATATCGCTAAGTGGGAGCACAAGCGCGCATTAAGGGACGTCTACGCCGTAGAGCCGGTCGCCACAAAATTCAACCCATGGTCGGCTTGTCCGATCACATTCGATCGAAAGGACCACCCAACCAATATCTGTCATGGAGGTTCGGCAGCTCTGGTCCTCGACCCAATCATCCACAGGTTCCACCTTACGTGAGTCCTTATGGACGGCGGCATCAGTCTCGACCTGCTCTATCAGGACACTGTATGCAAAATGGGCATTGATCCATCAAGAATCAAGCCCACTAAAACTACCTTTAAAGGAGTAATACCTGGTATAGAGGCCCACTGCACGAGCTCAATAACACTGGAAGTCATCTTCAGTCCGCCAGACAACTTCCGAAGCGAGGACTTGATCTTCGATATCGTCCCCTTCCGCAGTTGCTATCACGCACTGCTCGGACGGACCGCTTTCGCCCGTTTTAACACGGTCCCGCACTACGCTTATCTAAAGCTCAAGATGCCTGGACCACGTGGCATTTTAACATCATGGAAACACAAAATGCTCCCTCCGACCTGAGGAGCACACCGCGGCCCTCGCGGCCGAAATACAGAGCGGCCCTGCCAAACCACGCACCTTATCGGCCATCAAGCCGTCGGACATTGTTAAACAAGTCCGGTCAGTCCTGCAGGCTGACAGCTCAGTAATTCCAGAGCTAGACTAGCAGTTTCGCCTCCGTTGATCGCCACACACATGTGCGAAATTCGTACCGCGTGTGCATAACCATGCACTCAAAATACCTTGGGCATCAGCAGATGCACAATACGGAGAAGTCTATAGTATGGTTCGACCCTATATGACCCCCCCCCTTTCTTTCGACTATTTCTTCTTTTTTACCACAGGCGCATTAAAAACTATCTATCCTACGGACTTACAAGGACTCTCTTCGATCCCGGTTTCGTACAGATAGCCGAAGACCATTCCTCTCAAGGAATCTCTCTCTCCAAGGTGAAAGCAGCGCAGACGTGCGGCAGGATATCCAAAGGATTTTGTAGACCAAACTTTATTCAAGGACCTGTATAGAGCTTTTCCCCTTATCCTTAGACCCCTGGCATGTAAAATGGCCTTGATGATTATGATGCCCTCTTTAAAATCATGTTTTGACGTAATATTCAGATTCTAGTGAAGACAATTTTTATTCGGTATCAACTTCATCAACAGTATTGCATCTCCTCAGTTGTTTCACTCACTCATCTCGGCACAAATTGCCAGGGGCTCTATGTGGCCACACATGTGTTGCCAAATAAAAGCCCGAATAGCTCTATAGCACATTTCAGCGTCCCGAACTTAGCATTATATGCATCGGCTCTGAATCATGTCTTTGGTCAATAGTTGGGTTGCCCGGCTCCTGTGTTTGCTACCTTACGTTCCACTTGTTCGGCTAGGGTAGTAAAGGGAGAACTACTGCGATTGTGTTTCTGGTTCGTCCGGTCAAACACCTCAGTAAAGAAAGCCGAAAACTGACTGTCATGATGCGGCGAGAGCTGGTCAGCCATCCACTGACCTACTAAATCTCTAGCGATTTTTTCGTATTACACAAAGGACTGGTTTTCCCGGTCACGTGCGTAACACATCCGCATTCGGATAGCCACGTACATACCAGGGGCTATCTTGTAGCCCCATCGTCAAACTCCTATGGCTAAGTGAGAGTGGTAAAGCCACATAGTCCGACTGCCTGGTTCGCCGCACTGATACCTCCTTTACGGACCAAGACGTTGGGTCAAGTGTAATCATGTGCTATTTCGAACACCCCCATAGTATCTACATGGGGGCTGAAGGCAACGACTGGAATACTCTCAGGAATATGAAACGGCCGCACAGGAGGAAAAAAATTCAGACAACGGAACAAATATATTACAAAGCCTTCATACATAATAAAAACGTTCGGGCAGTTCGGGTACATTCATTCGAACATAATATCCTTGGAGCATTGACCCTCTATTAAATGGGCACCCTCTAGAACATCCTCTAAATAGCGCTCCGGCGTGCGTTGGTCCTTGCCTTCGGGTGGGCCCTCGATTGCCACATCGGCAACCTTCACCTTCACACAGTGCCCCGTGCACCTTCTATGCACACGGACCGCTTGATTGCGTCCATTTGGGGCAGTGCATCACCGAGACGCCGCACTAGGCCAAAATAGCTGCTCGGAATGGGTTCGGCTAGCCAGAGCCAAACTATGACGTCCCTCATGGCCGCTCCGGACATCTTATGCAGCTCGGCCCACTGGGCCATTTGGTCGTTTAGCAGCACCGGGCGCTCCTGTGCCGCGACCTGTCACCAGAACAACTTCTCCGTCGCATGTCCCTCCTGAGCCCGGAAGAATTGTGCGGTGTCAGCGACACTCTTTGGAAGATCCGCAAATGCATCTGGAGAACTCAACAGTCGATTAAGCAAGGCATATCTCTGACCGCCAAACTTAGTCTGTAAAAGAAAGGGCATACCAGCCGCTATCTGTCCAGCCGGTCAGATCTCCTCGCGAGCCACCCTCGATTCAGACCGCGCCTCTTTGGCCTCCTGAAGGGCCTTGGCAAGCTTGGTTGCCTTGGCTTTGTTCTCCTCCTCAAGGGACTTGCACTTGCGGGCGGCGTCCTTGAGCTCTTGCTCTACTGCTGATATCCGCTCTTCGAGCTGGCGCCGGGTGTCCTGTTTGGCCGTCAAATCTGTAGTCGCTTTATCAGCGGCCGCATTGCTCAGACTCTCCTACTCCTTGGCCTGGGCAAGTTCACCCCTGAGGGTCTCGACCTCAGCAGTGCCAACTGCAATTATACACATGAAAGCGTCTAAGTTTTAACTCAGCGTTCACACATTCCTAAAGGCACAAATGGGATGTTAGCAACATACCTTGCGCCTCGTCGAGCTGCTTGTTAATAAGGACAATGTCCTCATCGGCCAGCTTCAGTTGCCGGTTAAGTTCGGAAACCTCCGCGGCTTGGGCAGTTGCTGCCAACAATGAAGCCTATTTTTTCAAACAAATCAGTATGTTACTTCCTGAGGATATTTATAGATCCTCTATTCGCCCTTCTTCATGGGCCGAACAGAGTCTCGGGGGCTACTATCTATATACAGGCATATTTTTCATATGGAAAGTGGCGAAAGACATTACATCGCATACTTTGAAGCATGTTAGTAGGCTCGTAAAAGCCTCATTCAGCCCGCTTTTAGCGGACAGAATCTTCTCAACTACCGTACCCATCAGGGTACGGTGTTCCTCCAAGACGAACACACTTTGCAAAGCGTCCACCAGAGTGTTCAGCGCCTCCAGATTAGCGGAGGTCGTCATTCGAATAGCCATTTACCCGTCCCTCGGAGGGGGCCGCTCGTTTGACTCCGGAGCCATTTGTATCTCCGGAGCGGTATTTGGCTGGGGGCCGGATGATCCTGGGCCCCCATCGCCAGTCCCCATGGGGTCTCGCCCCCACATTCTCGGTAGCCAAGGTGTTATCCCCTGGCACCGTCTTGGTCCTCTCTCGCACTTCTCCTAAGCCCGGAGAAATCCTTTGGGATGACACCTCGGTGTCATCCGCCCTAGGGGGCGAGGAAGCTTGCGAAGGCGTCTCGCTCTCCATCATCTCCAGCGGCAAATCCCTCGAGGAGGAGGATTGTTGAGGGAGATCGCGGGCCGGACTGAAACACAAGGTTTAATATTACTTTCACAATTCGGAAAATATTGGATATATGAAAAGCATCCTTGGGTACTTACGATCCGGCAAGAGGCTTGGTCTGGGAGCGGGGCTTGCGGATAGCTTCGGCGTCCGAGTCTGAATCATCCAAGAGGGATAAATTTCCCCTCTTGGACGCCCCTACCTCCGGATCTACGGAGGCCGCCCTCTTTATCCCTTTGAGAGGAGGGTTATCTTCTTCCTCCTCCCCCTCGTCCTCGTCTTCATCTCCCTTGTGAGAGGAGGGAGCCTCGGTCCCTCCGGACAGAGTGTCTGAAGTACCTTCGTGGTGGAGGTCACTTTTGGCCTCCTTGTTCTTTCTCTTCTTGTCCTTCTTGACCGGCGCCTAGTATGATGCCGGAACCAGCATCCTCATTAGGAGAGGGTCAGCTGAGTCTTCGGGGAGGGGGGCCGGACACCTGATCCGCTCCGCCTTCTTTATCCAAACTTGTTGAAAGGGTGAAGTCATTAGTGTATCCCCTTGGATTAATGAACCAAGCTATAAGTGAAAACTTAACCCTTACTGGGGTTGTCGGATGGTTGCAGTCAAGGCCGACGCCCTAGGACGTCTCCTGCCACGACTTTTGAGATTTAAAGAGCAGTTTCGAGATCTCTTTGTGTGTCATGCCGAAGAGTTGTTGCAAAGTTTGCGGCCCTTCCGGATTAAACTCCCACAAACGGAGAGGCCGTCGCTGGCAAGGAAGGGTGCAGCGGACGAGCATCACTTGGATCACGTTAGTGAGGCGGATGTTCTTCTCTATGATAGTTTTGATGCGCTTTTGCAGCATCAACACCTCATCGGACGATCCCCAGTCTAGACCCTGGTTGGTCCATGATGCGAGCCGCAGCGGGGGTCCGGATTTGAATGCAGGAGTGGCCGCCCAGTTGGTACCGCGGGGTTCGGTGATGTAGAACCACTCTTGCTGCCATGTTTTGACGATATCCATGAAGGCCCCTTGAGGACAGGTAGCATGGGGAAGCTTGCTTACCATGGCACCGCCGCAATCCGCGTGCTCCGCGTCGACCACCTTCGGCTTCACGTTAAAGATCTTAAGCCATAGACCGAAGCGTGGGGGGATCCGGAGAAATGCCTTGCACATGACGATAAACACCGAGATGTGGAGGAAGGAGTTCGAGGCTAGATCATGAAAATCTAGCCCATAGTAGAACATGAGGCCGCGAACAAAGGGTTGAAGGGGAAACCCTAACCTGCGGAGGAAGTGAGGGACGAACACGACCCTCTCGCCAGGATCTCGAGTAGGGATGATCTGCCCCATGGCCGGGAGCCTGTGTGCGATTTCCGCGGTTCAGTACCTCGCCTCCTGGAGTCCCTGGATATCCTTCTTCGTCACGGAAGAGGCCACCCACTTGCCTTGAGAACTGGATCCAGACATAGCCAGAGAACGTGGTGGCGATGGAGAAAGACTAAGACTTGGGCGCTGGATCTCAAAGATGGGAGGGCTAAGGGAGGAGAATGTGTGGGATAAAAAGATGGGTCCTTATCCCTTTATAAAGGCAGCGAATGTCAGGCGACCCCGCACAAGCCTTAAAATTTGCCTATTCCCAAGGGGACGGGCAGATGGCATGGTTGGATTACCCAAACCCCCATTGATGAGAATCCCGTGACAAGGGGACACGATCTATGCTTTAACAAGACATGTCACCGGAGGTCGCGTCTCGAAACGCGAAATGTAAGGTTGAAAAACGATTCAAAATAATGAAGTGGCCAGACGGAACGTCTCACCAGTAAAACTGCCAGTAAAGACAAACCATGTTTTTAATATTATGCCCTTGTGGTTCAGGGTTTTAACTATTGTACAGAGCCAGATATAGTTCTTTTCATCAACTACTTTAGTGTTTGGAGGAGGAACCCGCCTTGCAATGCCGAAGACAATCTACGTGCCGGACACATCGTCATTGAAGCTTGGTTCAGGGGCTACTAAGGGAGTCCTAGATTATGGGGTCCTCGAGCGTCCGGGCTATGTGACATGGGGCGGACTGGTGGGTCGTGAAGATACATAATAGAAGGCTTCCTCCCGTGTCCGGATGGGATTCTCCTTAACGTGGAAGGCAAGCTTGGCGTTCGGATATGAAGATTCCTTTCTCTGTAAACCAACTCTGTACAACCCTAGCCCCCTCCGATGTCTATATAAACTGGAGGGTTTAGTCCATAGAGGCAATCACAATCATACATGCTAGACATCTAGGGTTTAGCCTTTACGATCTCGAGGTAGATCAACTCTCGTAACCCCTATACTCATCAAAGTCAATCAAGAAGGAAGTAGGGTATTACCTCCATTAAGAGGGACCGAACCTGGGTAAACATCATGTCCCCCGCCTCCTGTTACCTTCGATCCATAGACGCACAGTTCGGGACCCCCTACCCCAGCCGGTTTTGACACCGAGATCTGCCGCGTTCCGGAACTCTCGGGCCAGCCTCCCTTTGTTGTGCAAGGGAGCGGTGCGGCGGCGGAGGAAGTCGGCCCTAATCATCTCGAGCGTGAGCCCAACGGCTTTAAGAGGGTGAATTCTGGTGATGGCGACTGTGAGCTTCACGTCTTGAGGATCAAGGTCGCCCCAGTTCTTGCCACAAACTACTTGCACTCGCCGAGGGGTGCAGAACGGCTGCGGCTCCTTCTCCACGATCCAGCACCTCTTGCTCCGCCATTCCTCCCACCTCTCCTTTTGGGTCCCATTCGGGTATGTATCCTTGGTCCAGGCCCTCGGGATCCAGGTAACGCAGCCAGACAGGGCCCCTCCTGGTTGGATACGGGGGAGGAAGTAGTGGCGGAAGAGCATCGTGTTGGGGACCACCCCGGCAAAGTTCTCGCAGAGGTGGGCGAAGATGGCCATGCATGCCACGGCGTTTGGAGTAAAATCCAGAAGGTGAGAGCCGAAGGTGTACATAATGTCGATGAAAAAAATCCGAAAATGGGGGGCAGAACCCACAGTAGAAGTAATCGACAAAGAAGGGGAATTTATCTGCGTCAGGTTTGGTGCAAAGAGCAGGGATGACACGGGTGGCGGGGTGCCCCGTCGTCTCCCTCCCCCACATCCACAGGTACCGATCCCTGAGCGCACACGCGTCGAGCGTCGGGGTGAAGAAGACGTACTTCCTCCACATCCCCACCAGCTTGCTCTCTGGTTCTCCTTGTCCCTTGCCCTTCTTGGGCACCATAGCCGCCAGGAAAGGGTGGGGGATTGGGGGCAGTGAGGGCGCAGCGGCGGCGGACGGAGGAAGAAGCTCTAGTCTGGGCTCAAGGAAGAAGAAGGAGGCGGCGGTTCCTAGATTGGGGAAAGCAAAGGGGGTAAATGGGCAGCGCCCCTATGGATTCCTCTTTTTATGGGGAAGGCGCGGGGCTGCCTCTTTACTGTTCGATGCAAAGGCATTGGCGCAGACGCGGGCGTGCTGCAACCGTTCCACGCACGACCCCCACGCCGCGCACTCGATGCAGGTCATGAGGAAGCGCAGCGGACAAGAAGATTATAGCAGTTATTCCCATCCACGCATGCCCGCACACTGTTTGGGCCTGGCCCAACGACGCTTCGCACTCATGTGTGGCCTAGGCCCAGGGGCTCCTATCGGTGTACTAAAGTTTGGGCCTTTAGCACCCCATACTTGTGCGCGGGCAGTCGTAACCCCACACGTGGTAAAGCACGAAGAGGGCGATTGGGTATAGATACAAGACAAAGAAAAACAGCCAAGACGGAGAACAGAGGGCGAGCTGGACCCCGGCAAGATCCTTGGTGGGGCGGCATATGAGACCCTGGCAAGGTCCTTGCCGAGACGACTTACAGAGCACCAACTAGAGCACCACCCTTGTGGTTGAAAGCTCTAACACCATCAACAATGTTAAGGCAAGAATCCAAGGGCGCGCGCGTAGTGGCGTTCATATCTCTGTGAAAGCCAGAAGATGAGACGCTGGCAAGATCCTTGTCGAGGATGCCCACGAGGCCCCGGCAAGATCCTTGTCGAGGACGCCCACGAGGCCCCGGCAAGATCCTTGTCGAGGACGCCCACGAGGCCCCGACAAGATCCTTGTCGATGACGCCAACGAGGCCCCGGCAAGATCCTTGCCAGGGACATTGGCAAGACCGTGGCCAGACTCGGCTGCCCATTCACCACTCCAGTGCGGGGGCTGACCTGTCAGCCTGGCAAGCGCCTGCGTGGTGGCATGCAGATCTTCATGAAGACCCTGCCACCTCTCCAGCGCAGTAGCTGGCCAGCCAACTTGGCACTGCATGCCTCATCAGCATGGACACGTGTCGAGACAGGGCGGGGCGGCAACGGATGAGACGGGCTCTCTTCCCATCCCTGATAAATCTAGACGGGACATAAGCGGCGCATTTAATGCGTTTGTCCTTAGATGACCAAGATAAGCATGTGTACTGTAGCGGTTTACAGCTCCTGCATACACTGTAGTTACTTTACACCTCTTGTATGCCATTGTGGCAGCCCTTGGTCATATAAAAGGAGGCCCATGGCGTACTGGAGGGGGGTTTGGCTTTTTGGACCTCTCGGCCCAGCTTGCATGCGTAGAAACGAGCCGAAGCTCAAGAACACTCAATACACAATCAAGCAGGACTAGGGTTTTATGCATCTCATCGACCCGAACCTGGGTAAAGACCCGTGGTGTTGATCACTAGATCTGCTCTTTGCTTGGCCCCTGTTCCCTGCCGAACCATAGAAGGGATTCCCGTGGTCTCATAGGTGTCGTTTCCCCGACACTTGCAATGGGAAGAGGTGCTTTGTGACGGGTTCGATCTTACGGTGCTTGATCCCAGTGACAGAAGGGGAACTGATACTTATGTATCGTTGCTATTAAGGATAACAAGATGGGGTCTATTTCTACATAAATAGATCTTGTCTACATCATGTTATCGTTCTCATTGCATTACTCCGTTTCTCCATGAAATTAAATACACTAGATGCATGCTGGATAGCGGTTGATGTGTGGAGTAATAGCAGTAGATGCAGGCAGGAGTCGGTCTACTAATCTTGGACGTGATGCCTATGTAATGATCATTGCCTAGATATCACCATGATTATTTGAATTTTATCAATTGCCCAACAGTTATTCGTTTACCCACCATTTGCTATTTTTCTCGAGAGAAGCCACTAGTGAAATCTACGACCCCGGAGTCTCTTCTTTATTATATTTGCCTTCACGACCTATTATTATTTGCTTTTATTTTCAGATATATTAAACCAAAAATACAAAAATACCTTGCTGCAATTTATTCTCATTTATTTTATCTCGCATTCCCGCGAGATCTATTTATCCAATCTATCATATTTTTATCCCGTCTACTTGCCAATTTCTGGCGTCGTTGCCCGAAAGGGATTGACAACCCCTTTAATACATCGGGTTGCGAGTATTTGTTATTTGTGTGCAGGTGTCGTTCACGTAGTGTTGCGTGGTTCTCCTGCTGGTTCGATAACCTTGGTCTCATCACTGAGGGAAATACCTACCGTTGATGTGTTGCATCATCCCTTCCTGTTTGGGGAAATACCGACGTAGTTCAAGCAAACATTAAAAGGAATTTCTGGCGCCATTGCTGGAGAGACATCATCAACATCTACCAGGTTCCTAATCACAAATCTCATTTCCTTGCAATTTACATTATTTTCCATTTGCCTCTCGTTTTCCTCTCCCCCACTTCACAAACATTTGTCGTTTTTATTCGCCCTCTTTTTCGTTCGTCGTTTTCTTGTCAGATCTCATGTTTGCTTGTGTTGCCATGTGTCATCTATTTGCTTGCCTTCGCTTGCTAAAAATCAATTGATATGAATCCTCATCCACTTGCTAATATTTTCAAGAGATACAATTATGATGAACCCATTGCTAGTGAATTGAGTTCACTAGATTATTTTTATGAAGTTTTGATTGAGATTCATGAATCTGAAAATTGTGATGAAGTGTTAAAAGAAGGAATTTATAAAGTGATTCATGATAGCTCCTTAGATGAAAAGCATGATTGCAATGATGTTCTTATAAATTCTATTAATGTCAATTGTGATAATAATATGCAAAACCCCAAGCTTGGGGATGCTAATATTGCAATGTCCGCTACTTATTGCAATGATCATGATTGGGGTGATAATGATTCTTATGATCTTAAAAATTTTAAACCTCATGATGAATATGCATGCGATAATATTAAAAGTGGGTTGGAAGAGAGTCAACTTCAGGTAAAAAAAATCCCAAATATTTGGAGAGTGTTCAATCTTATGAATTTTTTTTTATGAAAGTGGGCTTGGAGAGGTTATGACTTTATTTGATGATAATCCCACTATTTTGGAAGAGTGTCAATGTTGCATGAATGTGGATCATATAGAGAATATGTTATGTGATAGCTATATTGTTTAATTTGAATATGATCCCAGATATAATTATTATGAGAGAGGGAAATATGGTTGTAGAAATTTCCATGCTACTAAATTACCTCTCATTATGTTGAGATTTCTATTGTTTCTTTCTTCTTCCTTGCATATGCTAGTTTTTGCTCGCCATGGTAATTGTTTTGCTTATAAAATGCCTATGCATTGGAAGTATGTTAGACTTAAATTTGCTTGTCACTTGTTTTATGATGCTCTCTTTCCTTACAATTATTATCTCTCATGTGAGCATCAATAAAATCTTGTGCCTATCTAGGGTCATAAAATAATAGCGCTTGTTGGGTGGCAACCCAATGAATAAAATTTATTTTTGTCTTTTGCTTTCTATTCTTGAGTGTTTGCACAATTATGCTACTGTTATGATTGTGTTTTTTGTGTTTTAATTAGTGTTTGTGCCAAGCAAAGCCTTTGGGATCACGTTGGGTGATAGTTGATCTGATCTTGCTGAAAAACAGAAACTTTTGCGCTCGCCAAAATAATTCTAATTTTTGACAGAAGCATGATAAAATACCAATTCTTTTTTCAGAACATTGATATACAAATTTCTCACGTGGTCCTAATTTTTCAGAATTTTTGGAGTTACAAAAGTATTCGAATATCCAGATTGCAATAGACTTTTCTGTTTTTGACAGATTCTGTTTTCTTTGTGTTGTGTGCTTGTTTTGATGATTCTATGGTTTTCTTTGAAGAGTTTTTGCCATATAAAAGTTGGAATACAGTATATATAATGCAAGAATAAAATATGAATGGGTTTGCAACATTAATTATAGTAGTGATTTGCTTTCTTATACTAACGGATCTCACGAAGGTTTTGTTGAGTTTTGTGTGATTGAAGTTTTCAAGTTTTGGGTGATGTTATGGTGGATGAAGGAATAAGGAGTAAGAAGAGCCTAAGATTGGGGATTCCCATGGCATCCCAAGATATTATCCAAATATAAGCAAGCAACTAAGCTTGGGGATGCCCGAGTGGCATCCCCTCTTTCTTCTAACGACCATTGGTATTTTACTCGGAACTATATTTTTATTTGTCACATACTATGAGTTTTGATTGGAGCGTCTTGTATGATATGAGTCTTTGCTTGTTTTGCATTTTATTTTAAGTCATGAATCCTTGTTGAACACACCTATTTGAGAGAGCCAAAATTATGCTATGACTTGTTAGAATTGCTCTCTATGCTTCATTTAAATCTTTATGAGCTATGGAATTGCTCTAGTGCTTCACGTATATCTTTTTTAGCACGGTGTGCTTTAGTATTTCTGAAGAAATGATCTTATGCTTCACTTAGATTTATTTGAGAGTTAGTAAAAAATTTAAGAAATTCTCTCTTGCTTCACTTAAATTAATTTGAGAGAAGGAAATATTATGCTTATGATCTTCACTTATATTTGTTTGTGCTTATCAAAAACAACACATGAAAATTAGTCCCAAAGTGATAGATATCCAAGAAGGATATAATGAAAACTTTCATGAAGATCATTGGACAAAATAAACTTGATTCCTTGTAATAGTTTTGAGATATGATGACGTGTTATGTGAGTCATGTTGATGAGTAATTATGCTTTAGTAAGAATATTGGTGTTAAGGTTTGTGATTCCCTATGCAAGCACGAAAGTCTATAATTATGGAATGAAATTACATCCTATTTGTGGTGCATTATTCGGTGATAATTATGCTTAATGCTCTCTTATGAGATCTTTTGTTTCTTGGTTGGTCGCCTCTCAATCTTTTGCTAGCCTTCATTTTGCAGTAAGTATGATCACTACTTGTGCATCCAAAATCCTTTAAACCAGTTTTGCCACATGAATCCATGTAGCGAACCGACCTCAAACGGTCAAGCCTCTGTGTATCCGTGCCATCCCTGGATCAGTATGCTGGCACACACAGTACATCAATGTATATATCAAAGTGCAATCACATGTATAAATAACGTAAAACTGATATATACCTCATAAGTCACAATGAAACAAATAGTCGGTGTGGAGTCCCATCAACGCCATCGGCAGGTTGAGTGTAGACCGTAACCACAGTATCGTAACTCTTACTCGTCGAGGAAATATCTGCAACATGATACATTGCAGCCGTATAGGTCAGTACATTGAATGTACCGGCAAGATCACAATAAGAGAAAACAGATGATAAACTATACTATATGCAGTATGGCTTTATGGCTCTGTATCTGAATTTTGTTTGCGTAAAAGCTGGTTTTATTTTACCTACAACAAAGGAATAAATGAAGTCTGTACTACAGAGTTTTCTATCATGACATGGTTCCGCCAACCGATGTCTCATAGCCCAAAATCATCATATGTTGCCCACAATTAAGTTATCAATCCGGTGTTGAGAGTTCCGAGATAGATCCAAGTCCAGATGCTCAAATTGTCCGTAACCGGGGACACGGCTAATCGATTAGGTTATAACCCTCTGCAGAGGTTTGTACACTTTACCCGCAAGATTCGATCCCTCTTTTTACATTCTCGCACTTCAGAGTGTTTGAGAACAAGATGACCGAAACATGGTCTTCCAAAGAGTTCCTCGACCACCGTCCGGTACCCATCCAATCCTACCGTAGTTCTACATCTGCTAGCACCGTCCCAGCCAGAGTCACAACTAAGGTCAACCAAGCGAGCCCATAATGACTTGCGGTTGCACGGTAAGCTTCCGGCGTGAAGTATTCTTCCGTCTCTTTGAGTCTGGTGAAGCTTTCCGCAAGATGTCATGGCGCTTCTCCATGCATCCCGGCCAACCACTGGTTTCTCCAGGTGCCGTCAACCGCCCTTCACCCAAAGAGTGTGTATTGAATTCTTGTCTCGAGTCTTGAAGTCTTGAGGCCTTGAAGATGCAGTCCTTGCAGGTTCCATCATGGAGTTGTCGTCATTGACGTAATCCTTCATTCTCACACCACTCCTGAGCACTCATACCAAACCCGTCTACTATAGCGTAGCATTGAAATAAATAACGTCCGGGCTTGGTAACAGGGTGATGGGTTCCTACCTCATGCATACTACTCAACTACAAGGATTCAATAACACTACTGAGGGGTGGTTGCAAGGATGTCACTAAATGCAATAAAACATAGGTATGAAAACAATGGTCAAAGTGAACTTGCCTTGTTGTCGATCTTCGAAAACTAGGGATTAAGAGTAGCAAGCTTCAGCACTCGGAAAATTCTACCGAGACAAACAATTAATCACAATAAGCACATAGCATAGGACCACATAACACAATAGCATAGCAATAGCAGCATAACACATCAAAACAACCAAATCAAAACCCAAACGGAAAACTCAAAGAAAATCAACTCAAGTTTCCTACTTCAAACAACAACTAGAACTAGTTTTCTAAAAAAAATTCTAACATAACCTAATCATGGTTTTATGTTAACTTAACAGAAAAGATTTCATAAATCAACTAGGAGCAAAAAGAATTAATTTAAAAACTATTATAAAACTCCTTTTAGGCCTAATCCAATTTCTGTTAAGAAAAATAAAATAAAACTTTTATTAATTATAAATAAAAGTTCATCTACTAGAGTGACAGAAACTAACCTAGAATAACCAATCACAAGTTAAAAATAAATTTATTTACTAATTAAAATATTAGGAAAACACGAGCTAGTTAATTAATTAGGATTAATAGGATTCTGCCTAAACTAATTTTTTAATAATCCTAAAATACCCAAGTTAATTTTTATGGTTTGGCAATGTCAAAATAAAGTTGGGACAAAAGAATCATGCAAAAATAATTTTTCTAACTCAAGTTATAGCAGATTTACTATTCTGACTAAAACTAAATTAAAGCATTTTAATTATTTTTAACATAACTAAATATATATTCTACAGAAACTACATAAAATTTGCAATCCAACAAAAAAGAATCATCTAAAATATTAAACAGAATAAAAGATATCAATTTTTCAAAACAGAAACTATTCTGCTAAAACAGAAAATCAAAATAAAAGAAAAAGGCCTAATGGGCCTATATTTGTATACTGAAGGTCAAATAGTCTAAATGGGCCTATTGGTTTAAACTAAAAACGGGCGGCTAAATAACTAAAACCCTATCTAATAAACCGGACGAACCGGCGGTCTTTTTATAAAAGATACCCCTTGGGTTCTAATCGTGGCTGTTCACTAGAGATCGGACGGGGAGGTTTCGGTGGCTTACGGAGTCCGGCGACAATGGCGGCGGCGAGAGTCGTCGAGGTTCCGGCGTCGGGGAGCTCGGGAGTCGCCGTCTTGGTCTGAGGGAGGTCGGTGAGGAGTTTGGTGGGGTCGGGAAGGTCGGGAGGGTCAAGGCGTCGGCGGCGACAATGGCGGCGGAGAGAGCTTGGTCTCCGGCGTGCTCGGAGAGAGAGGAGAGGGGTCCGCGAGGCTAGGGGAATGGGGTGCGGAGGGTCGGCTTTTATAGCCATGGCCTCGGCGGCTTGGGGAGGCGATCGGGGCGATCGGAATCCGGATCGCCGGGATCCGCGATCTCCAGCGAAGCGTGGCGTGGGCGAGGAAGAAGATGGGCGGGCCTCATGGTCGAGAGAGAGAGAGAGGGCGAGGCGAGCGGGTGGCAAGCGGGGCTTTCAGGCGAGGGAGTGAGGCCGGTCGGGTGGGCTGGCCAGATTGGCGGTGGGCATTGGCCGGGCAGTGGTGGGCTGCAGTCTTGGCTGGGCTGGGGTGGCCTAGTGGCGCTGGGAGGGTTTTCCTTTTTTAAAATTTATTTTTTTAAATAAAACAAAAACAGAAATAAAACAATATCTACAAATATTTTATATAGGGTATATATATACCAAAATGATCAGGGAATATTCCTTTCATTTGAACATTTTCCAAAGGCAAAATCCAAACTTTATAAAAATCCATTTTTTTAAATTCAAATAAAATTCAGATTTGAATCCAAATCTTTTGGCAATGTTTTCCTCTGATATTTTTGGAGTGTCATGTCTACTCCTCTCATACTTTTGATCAAGTATTTATCAGGCTTAGTTTTTTTTTGAAATGTTTCCCACTTGCCAAAGTTTGAATTCAAATTCAAAACTCAAAATTTGAAAGAGGGTTTCAAAGCACTTTCAAATGACTTTCAACTTGATACTACTCAACTTCCAACTCATATTTCATATAATTGAACAAGTCATTTTATCTTCCCTCATGAAAATCATTGAGTTGCATAAAGCTTTGAATTTGAAATATTCTCAAATGAAATTCAAATCTTTTCAAAACCCTTCTCATTCCAAATGGAAGAAGTCATGTCATCTTCACTCTAGGTTTTGGTGTTGGAATGAATTTGAATTCATTGAGATCCAAAAGGCAAAGGAGAAAGTTTTGGGAAAGTCATTTCATTCCCACTCATTCAACTTTCAAAAGTTTCAAATTTCACTCAATCAATCAAACCAAAAATCGGACAACAAGCATAGTTATTTATTTAATATAACATTCCAAAATTTAGAATTTTGGGATGTTACAAACCTACACTTAAAATGAATCTCGTCCTCGAGATTCGTAGAAACTAACAAGAAAAGGTTAGGGGTTGGGGTCTTCTAGCAAATGTCTTGGTCGAAAAGGTCGGGGTGCTACCACACTTAAAAACAAGGTCATGGTTCCAATAAACTCAGATATTTCCTCTGGAGGGCTGACAATGTATGTCTCTTCACATATCTTACAATAGCTCCTTCATTAAAGCTCTTCAGTCAGAAGCATAGAGTTTCCCTCAAAAGCTTGGGTCGGTTCGTCAAAGTTGAAGTTCGTCCGAGACTGGATCTTCTTAGCTGATGGGTCTGTGTCCATTCTAAACAACTATCGAAACACTCATGGTGGTCTACAATTTATGGTTTCTCCTGCAGAAAATGGTCTAGGTTGAACCTCACCGTATAACCTACGATTGGCAACGGTTGCCTGTAAAGGGGTTCCATCGTCCTACCATTCTATGGTTTTATGGCTTATCGCGTCGACACTCTTCAAAGGTTTTCAAGGCTCTCTGATTTTCCATCGTCATATGATAGTTCATGATAGAAGTCTTCGGTATGGGGGCCAATCCATCCCGTACTTGAATCATTACCACATACGTAAACAGTGAATCACGTATTCTAACACTTGGGCATACTCACAAGCATTGCAGAATTTCTCTTGTCCTCGAATTGGTTTCGAGTAAATCCATGGTTTCTGCAAGCCAAACAAAACATCTATCGTTACTTCACCACTCTTAGGTTTTTGCGTAACCTCCTACGAAACGTTTGCTGATTGGTCTGCTGATTCCTCCAATTTATTCCTTTATCAAGGTTATACAATTTCCTTTCAAAATCCTGGGCCTATGGGTTATGGCCCACTTCAGCTCTTGTGCAACTTTAACTCATCCTTGGAGTAACTCTCTTGTTACACCTCCTTAAATCCAGTAGTACTCTGTTTCTTCATACCATCATATCAAAACAAAACTCCAACTTATTTTGTCCAGCTTCCTTCTATGGCCGTCATGAATAACACGTTTCTTTCTTCATTGATCCTGTGGCTTTATAGAGTACTATGACCAAAAGAAGTGCACAAGTTTATCCATAAAATCTCATTAATCTCATATCAATCTTTCATTACATCCTTAACCATTTTCATAAATCCAAATTCCAAAAAGTACTTGTTACAAATGCTGCCACCCACATGATTTGGTATGGTCAGACATTACTTCCACTTTATTCATTTATCCTCCTCGAGGATTCTTGATCCTTTGGAATTGTGCGACATGAGCCTTGAAATCTTCAATCTTCTGTTTCATCATGGTGGTCTTGAGCTTCACCTTCATCATCTCTGCATGCACTTCGCTTAGGTATTCCTGAGTATAACGGAGTCTTGCTTCAAGTATTTCTCCGATCGGCGTATGGCTTCCATGGCTGCTTCACGAACAGATCGAAGAAAGTTGCTTGTGGCACACGTGAAATGAAAAAGTATTGTCCCATCATTTTGGGCAAACTCCTTTCAAATGGTGGAGGTGTACCTCCACATACCAAAGTTCCACTCCCTTATGCATGAAGGGTAGCCTTTGTAGACCGCATCTCCTTCAAGGTGAATATGCTTCATCATGTCCTTCAGATCTTGGGTAATCATGATCACTTGTCGTGGTCATGATCGTTTGAGGCCCTTAAGGAAAGACTCATAAAGGGTTGTCATCTGCATGTGTAGGATATGAGGGTGCTCGTAACAAGGGATGTATCTCGAAATTGCAATTGTCTCGAGAAAAGTTTGGTGTTCAGTTGTCCATGGGTTCAAGATTTGAGGTTTGGTTGAGATAGAAAGAAAGCAATTACCCACTCATCAACAAAATTATCGTTTGTAATGGGCTGTTCTACTATGGTTTCGTTTCTAAGTCCTCATTTCTTGGTCTTCAATGCTCGGGAGTTTCCAATTCTGATCTTTGTTCCATATGAAGGCCTTCTACCATTCTTCCGTAACTTCGTCTCTCATGGTTGAAATAAGTACAAGCCTCACGAATATCGCATCTATCCAACCATTCAATAAACATACAAAAATAATAGCAACCAAGCATTCATTTATTCAATCAATTCTACAAGATCGCCACCCACGAATTTGGTATGGTCGATACTTAAATCGGGATGGCGTTCACCTTTATTTCTCTCATGGTGGAATACTACTAATTTCTTGGGGTTTCTTACGTGTGGACTTGATCTCTTCCAGTTCTTACGCTAGATTTTCCTGTCGACTCGGAGTTTCTTGTGACGACCACATATGTTCGAAGTTATTCCTTGAGCTTACGGATTTCAACGTCCTTTGCATGAGACATGGTCCTGCTGTTCTTCGATTCTGACGCATTCTCGAGATCTCGAGGTTCTCCTCCTCCAGCTTGTTTACCTTGATCTACGAGTCTTGACCTCTTCTCGTAGTGCTTCATTGTCAAACAGGGCTTCCGGAGGTCCATCTGAAGATTCTTGACGTATTGTTCCAGATCCTGATTGTACATTAAAAGTCGGAAAACTTCATCTTACGTGCTTCCGTCAAGGCAATAGTTGCTCCATCAAACTTCTGCCATCCCATCCTTCCAAAGAAGTGTGGGTTTAGTGCAACACGATGACGATAGCATAAGCGTGCAATAGCATCATGGACGGCGGTGTTGATGCCCATATCACGATCACCATTTATAGTTCGAAGATGATGTCTGCAGTCTTGGGGGCTTCTTCGACCAAAAACTTGGGTCTTGACTCCCCACGATCTGGGCGTCCTCTTAGTTGCCTTGATCTCGGTATCGGTAACTTCAGCAGCTGACTAGCTCCACAAGGAAGGGACCTCCAAGAACCTTCTTGTAGTGTTCTCTTTTGTTCGAAATGTAGCTCTCCATCTATAGTTCAAATAAGGAGGGTTCGATAAAAGGAATCAGGTGTTACGAGTAGTGCAAAACAAAGGTCATTCCTATTGGGGTCTTCATATTACTAAGTCATTTTCTAGGGTCACGTTCTACAGTCAACATGTGCTCGATACCATTTACAGCGACCCGACCTCAAGCAGTCAAGCCTCCGTGTATCCGTGCCATCCTCGGATCAAGATATCTTTGCACACACAAGACATCAATGTATATATCAAAGTGCAATCACATGTATAAATAACGTAAAACTGATATATACCTCATAAGTCACAGCGAAACAAATAGTCGGTGTGGAGTCCCATCAACGCCATCGGCGAGTTGAGTGTAGATCAGTAACCTGTATCGTAACTCTTACTCGTCGAGGAAATATCGCAACATGATACGTTGCAGCCGTATAGGTCAAGACATTGAATGTACCGCAAGATCACAATAAGAGAAAACAGATGATAAACTATACTATATGCGGTATGGCTTTATGGCTCAGATCTGAATTTTGTTTGCGTAAAAGCTGGTTTTATTTTACCTACAACAAAGGAATAAATGAAGTCTGTACTACAGAGTTTTCTATCATGACATGGTTCCGCCAACCGATGTCTCATAGCCCAAAATCATCATATGTTGCCCACAATTAAGTTATCAATCCGGTGTTGAGAGTTCCGAGATAGATCCAAGTCCAGATGCTCAAATTGTCCGTAACCGGGGACACGGCTAATCGATTAGGTTATAACCCTCTGCAGAGGTTTGTACACTTTACCCGCAAGATTCGATCCCTCTTTTTACATTCTCGCACTTCAGAGTGTTTGAGAACAAGATGACCGAAACATGGTCTTCCAAAGAGTTCCTCTGACCACTGTCCGGTACCCATCCAATCCTACCGTAGTTCTACATCTGCTAGCACCGTCCCAGCCAGAGTCACAACTAAGGTCAACCAAGCGAGCCCATAATGACTTGCGGTTGCACGGTAAGCTTCGGGCGTGAAGTATTCTTCCGTCTCTTTGAGTCAGGTGAAGCTTTCCGCAAGATGTCATGGCGCTTCTCCATGCATCCCGCCAACCACTGGTTTCTCCAGGTGCCGTCAACCGTCCTTCACCCAAAGAGTGTGTATTGAATTCTTGTCTCGAGTCTTGAAGTCTTGAGGCCTTGAAGATGCAGTCCTTGCAGGTTCCATCATGGAGTTGTCGTCATTGACGTAATCCTTCATTCTCACACCACTCCTGAGCACTCATACCAAACCCCGTCTACTATAGCGTAGCATTGAAATAAATAACGTCCCGGGCTTGGTAACAGGGTGATGGGTTCCTACCTCATGCATACTACTCAACTACAAGGATTCAATAACACTACTGAGGGGTGGTTGCAAGGATGTCACTAAATGCAATAAAACATAGGTATGAAAACAATGGTCAAAGTGAACTTGCCTTGTTGTCGATCTTCGAAAACTAGGGATTCGTAGTAGCAAGCTTCGCACTCCGGAAAATTCTACCGAGACAAACAATTAATCACAATAAGCACATAGCATAGGACCACATAACACAATAGCATAGCAATAGCAGCATAACACATCAAAACAACCAAATCAAAACCCAAATGGAAAACTCAAAGAAAATCAACTCAAGTTTCCTACTTCAAACAACAACTAGAACTAGTTTTATAAAAAAAATTCTAACATAACCTAATCATGGTTTTATGTTAACTTAACAGAAAAGATTTCATAAATCAACTAGGAGCAAAAAGAATTAATTTAAAAACTATTATAAAACTCCTTTTAGGCCTAATCCAATTTCTGTTAAGAAAAATAAAATAAAACTTTTATTAATTATAAATAAAAGTTCATCTACTAGAGTGACATAAACTAACCTAGAATAACCAATCACAAGTTAAAAATAAATTTATTTACTAATTAAAATATTAGGAAAACAGGAGCTAGTTAATTAATTAGGATTAATAGGATTCTGCCTAAACTAATTTTTTAATAATCCTAAAATACCCAAGTTAATTTTATGGTTTGGCAATGTCAAAATAAAGTTGGGACAAAAGAATCATGCAAAAATAATTTTTCTAACTCAAGTTATAGCAGATTTACTATTCTGACTAAAACTAAATTAAAGCATTTTTAAATTATTTTAACATAACTAAATATATATTCTACAGAAACTACATAAAATTTGCAATCCAACAAAAAAAGAATCATCTAAAAATATTAAACAGAATAAAAGATATCAATTTTTCAAAACAGAAACTATTCTGCTAAAACAGAAAATCAAAATAAAAGAAAAAGGCCTAATGGGCCTATACTGTGCCCTGAGCGTCAAATAGTCTAAATGGGCCTATTGGTTTAAACTAAAAACGGGCCGGCTAAATAACTAAAACCCTAACTAATAAACCGGACGAACCGGCCGGTCTTTTTATAAAAAGATACCCCTTCGGGGGTTCTAATCGTGGCCGTTCACTAGAGATCGGACGGGGAGGTTTCCGGTGGCTTACCGGAGTCCGGCGACGGCGGCGGCGGCGGCGAGAGTCGTTTCGGTTCCGAGCGTCGGGAAGCTCGAAGTCGCCGTCTTGGTCTGGCGAGTCGGTGAGGAGTTTGGTGGGGTCGGGAAGGTCGGGAGGGTCAAGGCGTCGACGGCGGCGACAATGGCGGCGGAGAGAGCTTCGGGTCTCCGGCGTGCTCGGGAGAGAGAGGGAGAGGGGGTCCGGCGAGGCTAGGGGGGGAATGGGGTGCGGAGGGGGTCGGCTTTTATAGCCAGGGCCTCGGGCGGCTTCGGGGAGGCGATCGGGGGCGATCAGAATCCCGGATCCTTCGGGATCCGACGATCTCCGGCGGTGCGGCGGGGCGTGGGCGAGGGGGAAGAAGATGGGCGGGCCCATGGTCGAGAGAGAGAGAGAGAGGCGAGGCGGGTGGCAAGCGGAGGCTTTCGGGCGAGGGGAGTGAGGCGGTCGGGTGGGCTGGCCGATTGGCGGTGGGCACCAGCCGGGCAGTGGTGGGTCTTGGCGCTGGCTGGGCTGGGGTGGCCTAGCTGGCACTGGGAGGGTTTTCCTTTTTTAAATTTATTTTTAAATAAAACAAAACAGAAATAAAACAATATCTACAAATATTTTATATAGGGTATATATATACCAAAATGATCAGGGAATATTCCTTTCATTTGAACATTTTCCAAAGGCAAAATCCAAACTTTATAAAAATCCATTTTTAAATTCAAATAAAATTCAGATTTGAATCCAAATCTTTTGGCAATGTTTTCCTCTGATATTTTTGGAGTGTCATGTCTACTCCTCTCATACTTTTGATCAAGTATTTATCAGGCTTAGTTTTTTTTTTGAAATGTTTCCCACTTGCCAAAGTTTGAATTCAAATTCAAAACTCAAAATTTGAAAGAGGGTTTCAAAGCACTTTCAAATGACTTTCAACTTGATACTACTCAACTTCCAACTCATATTTCATATAATTGAAGAAGTCATTTTATCTTCCCTCATGAAAATCATTGAGTTGCATAAAGCTTTGAATTTGAAATATTCTCAAATGAAATTCAAATCTTTTCAAAACCCTTCTCATTCCAAATGGAAGAAGTCATGTCATCTTCACTCTAGGTTTTGGTGTTGGAATGAATTTGAATTCATTGAGATCCAAAAGGCAAAGGAGAAAGTTTTGGGAAAGTCATTTCATTCCCACTCATTCAACTTTCAAAAGTTTCAAATTTCACTCAATCAATCAAACCAAAAATCAGACAACAAGCATAGTTATTTATTTAATATAACATTCCAAAATTTAGAATTTTGGGATGTTACAATCCACTATACCTACCTATATGCGGTATTCTTTTGCCATTCTAAGCAAATTTGTACGTGCCATCTCTAATTTTCAAAATAAATTTCTCTTTTGTCTGCTTGTACGGCTCATGAAACGGTAGGGGGTGGCTCATATATTTCCATGCTAGATATGTTATTCTCAAGATGAGTGTTTATTCACTTGTCATTGCACGAGAGTAAGGAAAAGGTATTAGGGATGCCCAGTCCCAAAATGAAAAATGAATTTACTTTGTGTTATCAAATAATAAGTTCCTGAGAAAGTGTTGGTATGGAAGGCACCCGTGGATACAACTAGCAATGGAAAGTGAAAGTATGGTTGAAAAAGGAATAAACTTTAATTTCTATATGGGAAATGCCTATGATATATCTAGCATGGAAAGTATTGGGAACTACTCGATCGTTTTTGTTGACAGGAAAAGCATGCCTCCCAAAATGTTTTATCTCTATCTTTTTCGCTTTGAGCTCTGGGACCTCTACAAATCCCTACTTCCCTTCGCGAAGGGCCTTTCTTTTACTTTATGCAATTTTTATTTTTACTTGAGTCTCCATCTTCTCTTATAAAGCACCAACTAAGGGGCACTATGATCGTACTTGAGCATTGGGTGTAGCTAATATGCTAGTGTGTTTCATGAATGGATCAATGATTGAGCATAATGGGCTAGGGATAACTTATTTTGGCGTTGATATTTTGAAAGACATGGTTGCTTGTTGATACGCTTGAGTATTGAAATTTTCATGTTAAAACTAGACTATTGCTTTGAACCATATAAAGGTCCAAATGTCCATGCTACAAAGAAAATAATATGTGATGAACATGTTAGGAAGCATTCCACATCAAAAATTCTGTTTTTATCATTTACCTACTCGAGGACGAGCGGGAATTAAGCTTGGGCATGCTGATACGTCTCCAACGTATCTATAATTTTTTATTGTTCCATGTTGTTATATTATCATTCTTGGATGTTTTACAATCATTTTATATGATTTTTTGGTACTAACCTATTGACATAGTGCCCAGTGCCAGTTGTTGCTTTCTGGATGTTTTTTACATCACGGGAAATCGATACCAAACAGGGTCCAAACGCAGCGAAACTTTTTGTGGATTTTTTGGACCACAAGACATCCAGTGGGCCAAAGAAGTACCGAAGAGGGAGCTCAAGGTGAGCACAAGACACCAGGGCGCACCTGGAGGCCCAGGTGCACCCTGGTGTGTTGTGCCCACCTTGGTGGCCTCCTGCACCGCCTCTTTGCTCTATAAATACCCCCAATATTCCAGAAACCCTAGGAGAGTCGATGAAAATCAATTCCAGCTGCCACAAGTTCCAGAATCACCAGATCTAATCTAGACACAATCACGGAGGGGTTCATCATGTCCATTGGTGCCTCTCCGATTAGTTCATTGTAGACCTACGGGTCCATAGTTAGTACCTAGATGGCTTCCTCTCTCTCTCTCTCTCTCTCTCTCTCTCTCTCTCTCTCTCTGATTCTCAATACAATGGTCTCTTCGAGATCCATATGATGTAACTCTTTTTGCAGTGTGTTTGTTGGGATCCGATGAACTTTGAGTTTATGATCAGATCTATCTTTTTATCCATGAAAATTATCCGAGTCTTCTTTTGATCTCTTATATGCATGATTGCTTATGGCCTCGTATTTCTTCTCTGATATTTGGGTTTTGTTTGGCCAACTTGATCTATTTATCTTGCAATGCAAAGAGGTGCTTTGTGATGGGTTTGATCTTACGGTGATTGATCCTAGTGACAGAAGGGGAACCGACACGTATGTATCATTGCTATTAAGGATAACAAGATGGGGTCTCTTTCTACATAAATAGATCTTGTCTACATCATGTCATTGTTCTTATTGCATTACTCTATTTCTCCGTGAACTTAATACACTAGATGCATGCTGGATAGCGGTCGATGTGTGGAGTAATAGTAGTAGATGCATGCAGGAGTGAGTCTGCTAATATTGGACGTGATGCCTATATAATCATCATTGCCTGGATATCATCATGATTATTTGAAGTTTTATCAATTGCCCAACGGTAATTCGTTTACCCACCATTTTCTATTTTTCTCGAGAGAATCCACTAGTGAAATTTATGGCCCAGGGTCTCTTCTTTATTATATTTGCCTTCATCTATTTTTATTTGCTTTTATTTTTAGATCTATTAAACCAAAAATAAAAAAATATCTTGCTGCAATTTATTCTCATTTATTTTATCTCGCGTTCCCGCTAGATCTGTTTATCCAATCTATCATATTTTTATCCCGTCTACTTGCCAATTTCTGGCGTCGTTGCCTGAAAGGGATTGACAACCCCTTTAATACGCCGGGTTGCGAGTATTCGTTATTTGTGTGCAGGTGTTGTTCACGTAATGTTGCATGGTTCTCCTACTGGTTCGGTAACCTTCGTCTCATCACTGAGGGAAATACCTACCATTATTGTGCTACATCATCCCTTCCTCTTTGTGGAAATGCCGACGTAGTTCAAGCAAACATCAGTACATGGTCATATGTTTGGAACGTGGTTTTATTATGTACTTTACAGTAAAATACAACTAATATTTTACATGGGTTCACCAGAATAAGTTTTGTATATAGACCAAAGCTATTTGTTTGATTTTGTTGCCTCCTTAGTATCTTCTGTTCTCGTACTACTAATGTAAAAACTCAACTTTTCAGCAAGCTATGGAAAAAATGGTGGAACCGCCACCTTCTGAAGGTGACGAGGCAACTATAACTGCAATGTCACCTCTTGCTGCAGTGGGTCAGTACCTGTCCACTAAGAGTGCCAAAAGCACGTTCCTGCATAATACTGGGTTGGTTGTTAAGGCAATCTCGTCCAAACAGCCTCCTGATCAAGATATGCAAGCTCAAAACAATGTTATATCTGCACTCCACACACAAATCCATTCCCTAACAGAGACCCTTTGTGAAACAAGGACAGCCATTGTTCGATGTTGTCAAGATATGCATGGTTTTGAAACCAGACTATCAGACATTTTCTATGTTGTTCAGGAGCCTAGGAGAAATGAAGGCGAATGTTATGGTGCTCCATCGGACAATACAACATGAAAACGTAACAGTCAGGTCAAATGACCTGAGCTTTTGAACTTCTGGTGGTGCATTTATCTGCCAGACTATTAACTTTTATGCCAACCTTCCTTTTGTTTTATGGTTGTAATTTGTTTTGTTGTGATACAAAATTTGTTCTTAACATGCAGCCACCGGCTGAAGAAAACAGCAAGCCATTTTTGTATAATGTAGGGTGTTCCCTATATTTGCACTCGTGGTGAACTTTGATGCCCAGTGGATGTAATCTGTGCAATCGCCTTAATAGCCTAGCGTTAGTTTCGGGCTTATTTGTTTCCTAGTCTTGTTTTCCCTGGTTTGCTAGTGGCCTCAACAACCATGGGCCATATACGGACCGTGGTAACCTTGACCCTGCTACAGGCCATAGGATCCATGGGCCTCCTACGGGCCATCAGATAAATGGGCCTCCAACGGGCCATAGAATCGGTGGGCATCGAGCCATCGGATAAATGGGTCCACATGGGCCGTAAACGGGCTTAATTGGTATCGGGCCAGCACGATAATAGGCCATTAACAGGTCGAAAGGCAGCAAAGGCTTAATTCTGTCACATGCATAACGGGTCGTTAATGGGCAAGAATATAGGATGCGCTGGAAACGGCGCAATGGGTTAATAGGCCACAAACAGGCCGATTCTAACCATGGGTCGAATTTGCCCCATTAGGGGAACAGGCCAGTAACGGGCCAGAAGTAATCGAGGGCCGGAAAGGAGCCCAAGAACGTACGGCCGTCAGTAGGCAGAAAGCTAACACGGGTTGGAAACGGCCCATGTGAATCATGGGCCGTTAATGGGTACAAAGAAATTTACTGTTTTTTATGGGCTAGAGTCACCGTGGGCCACTAAAGGGTCTAAAGATACGAAAGGCCTCATATGGGCTGAAAGACGTCGTGGGCCATACATGGGCCAAAAGTGAAACAGGCTGGTGTTATATTCGACGGCCCACATGACGCTATTGGGCCGATTTCAGGAAGGCCATTGATACGTCTCCAACGTATCTATAATTTTTTATTGTTCCATGCTATTATATTATCTATTTTCGATGTTTTATATGCATTAATATGCTATTTTATATTATTTTTTGGACTAAGCTATTAACCTAGAGCCTAGTGCCAGTTCCTGTTTTTTCCTTGTTTTTGAGTTTCATGGGAAAGGAATACCAAACGGAGTCCAAACGAAAAAAAACTTTCACGGTGATTTTTCTTGGACCAGAAGACATCCAGAAGACTTGGAGATGAAGTCGGAGGAGCCACGAGGCGGCCACAAGGACGGAGGACGCCCCCCCCCCACCCTTGTGGGCCCCTCGTGCACATCCTGACCTAATGTATTCGCCTATATATACTCATATATCCCCAAACCAACAGAGAGAGCCACAAAAACACTTTTCCACCGCCGCAACCTTCTGTACCCGTGAGATTCCATCTAGGGGCCTTTTCCGGCGTCCTGCCGGAGGGGGATTCGATCACGGAGGGCTTCTACATCAACTCCATTGCCCTTCCAATGAAGCATGAGTAGTTTACCATAGACCTATGGGTCCATAGCTAGTAGCTAGATGGCTTCTTCTCTCTCTCTGTTTGATTCTCAATACCATGTTCTCCTTGATGTTCTTGGAGGCCTATTCGATGTAATACTTTTTTGCGGTGTGTTTGCCGAGATTCGATGAATTGTGGATTTATGATCAGCTTATCTATGAATATTATTTGAATCTTCTCTGAATTCTTTTATGCATGATTTATATCTTTGTAATTCTCTTTGAATTATCGGTTTGGTTTGGCCAACTTGATTGGTTTTTATTGCAATGGGAGAAGTGCTTAGCTTTGGGTTCAATCTTGCGGCGTCCTTTCCCAGTGACAATAGGGGCAGCAAGGCACGTACTGTATTGTTGCCATCGAGGATAAAAAGATGGGGTTTTCATCATATTGCTTGAGTTAATTCCTCTACATCATGTCATCTTGCTTAATGCGTTACTCTGTTCTTTATGAACTTAATACTCTAGATGCATGTTGGATAGCGGTCGATGTGTGGAGTAATAGTAGTAGATGCAGAATCGTTTCGGTCTACTTTTGTCGGGGAAAATATACGGGGGCAGACATTTTCCCCTGACTCGTGCACGGACAAGCCAAGGACAAGATAGAGATTGAAGAGCCAAGATATTTGAAGAACCCAACATGCAGCTCAGAGGAATCAGGATCAAGCCAGAGGAGCAAGATATCGGCAAGAGAAGGGCCTCCCTTGCCGGGCAGGCAAGCCCGGCAAGGGGCAAGGCCACCACCAGAAGCAAGCAACCAAGGTTCCCCGATAGAGCCTGCCAGGGCTCGCAGGGGGGGGATGAACCACCCCGCTAACCACTCAAGCACGACCCACGTCGTCAATCAGTGCGGTGTCAAGCCGCAAGATGATTAAGTGGCAGCCATTCGCCACATGGCAGCCGTTTCCTACAGGATAAACCCACAGATGACACCCGTCCTGCGACGTGTCAAGGGAACAGGCGCGGAGCTGGCAAGATAGCCTGACAGGCCTTGTCGGGCAACCAGTGATGTGACACTAAGTGGCGCATTTAGTGCACCCTGTCAGCCCGCAGAGTTAGGTATGATAGCACTGTTTGTTATCATATCAGTGGATAATGACCACTTTCCCACTGTGGTGACCACTTAATCTATAGAAGGAGGCCCATGGCACTCGTAGGAGGGGTTAGAAGGTTGGAAAGTTGATGAACCCAAGCCACCATATGCGCGCAGTCGCGACTGCCCCAAGGCAAACCCTGCCAGGCAAGTGTACTACGCACCACCACACCCATTCCACCATCAATCCACCAAAGTAGGAGTAGGGTCTTACGCCTCGCGGCGGCCCGAACCTGGGTAAATTGCTTGTGTGCTCTCTGTCGTGCGCTGATCTGCTCTTTGTGCAATGCTTCGTCCCCCCGCCGAACCAGCAAGGGGCCACCCGGTCCCATAGGTGGCGCGTCAGGTAGGGGGCTCGCTTGTGCGAACCTAAAGGCATGCGCCGCACGTCATCTTCATCACCATCCCCATCTTCGATAGCGCCATCGACCGTGGCGCCTGCGGAGACACAGAAGCAGAGCGGGGGAAATCCACCCTCGCACCGTGTCGTCGTTCTCCAAGATTTGCCGTAGCAACGGTCACGACCAAGACCATGGTTGATAACACTGGATTTACTCCGGCGGTTCATATGGCATCATCGCCATCCAAACGCTATCCGGACGAGGGGCACAAGGCATGCGGGTGCGAGCTCCCTCCTTCATGTCCCTCCACCTCGTCAGCAGTCGAGTTGCTTTAGCCTCGGCATCATCGATGTCGATGTTTACCATGCGATGCTCGGTCTAGCATTTTCCCCGCCGTGGGTAATCCTAAGAAGAATGCTGGTATGAGTCCACCGGTCGATGCCCCGGCACGCACACTTCAGCGAGGCTGCCCGCACTGGCACAACCCATGCGACGATAGCTGCTGCACTGACTCGAGGGGGAGGGGAAGCAAAAAGGAAGGAGACCAGAGAAGCCCAACTCCATGCCCCTATGCTCACCAGCTACAAGAAACACATGTCGACCCTTGCCGGGAGCAAGGGAATCACCCGGTTGCCTTCTGCTTCTCCAAGCGCCATGGACGCGTCGAACGCGCGCGGCCCGGTAGACGAAAAAGAAGCTCGAAACGAAAGCTAAGTCCACAGCGACACTCCTTGTTGATGCATTTTTAGATTCTTGCCGTCGTTTATCCCTTGGCTCTAGTGACTATTCGTATTGTGAAAGCCCTCATGCGATGGAACCTTGGCTAGTTTCTTCGGTCGTACCATCGTTTTGTCCAGAGCCACGCTCGCAGGATGAGGGGCTGCATCGAGAGCTACCTAGGAAAAACCTGCCGAGACGCATCCACACCAAGATGACTGTTAAGGGCCGGAACCTTACGACAATCGCGGCAATATGATATCGGCAGGCATCCAAAGTATACATAGGAATTGATCATACAAACACAAACATATAGAGTTCAACGAGATAAACACGCATTTAAAGATTCAGCAAGGAATATCAGTTTCGCACAAATGCTAGTGATAAAACGACTAAACACAAGATATACATCATGTTTCATTATAGGACCAGGTGGAATAGCTTAAACACGAAGAACCCTGTTGGCACGGGGAGCAGCTTTCTCTTTAGTGACAGTGACGTCAGCACCAGCTGGTGGCTTCTGGAAACCATCATCAAGGTCAAGCTCTGGGTGGAGGCAGGCGATGTTGCTCAAGACCATGAAGAGGGCATCACGAGCGAGCCTCTGGGACTCGGTCGCAAAGCGCTTGGCCCTCCCCTCTTCATGCGCCTTCAGCTTGTCGATCAACTCGTTGAAGAAGATCCCCAGCTTGACACTCGGGACCTCCTGCTCATTGGCTGAGTAGACTGGGCCATCCATGCCGATGGCCGCAGCTTGGGATCCAAGGCGTTCTGCAACATCAATCAGGCTATTGATCCAGAGGTTGCTCATATCGACCCGATTCTTCAGCCTGTCCTCTGCATCTTGCTGGAGACGCTTGGCGTCTTCCAAATCCTTAGACAGCAGCTGCTGCCGGTATTCAAGGGACTCTGTCGACTGTTCCAGCGAGCCGATCCTCGCCCTCATATCAGAGATATTGCCATTGGCGGTCTCCAAGCTTTGGGTCTTGGAGGAGAGCTACGACTGCACATCAGCCAGGTGAAGCTCTGCTTGTCGTGCCTCTTCTTTGAGTGCCTACACCTCCTTGGCACTCCCGGCAATGTCTTCATTCAGTTTGACCACCTGCCGGTCGAGCTCAGCCTTAGCAGAGGATGCGGCATCCATATCTTCAACAAGCTTCTTCAGCTGGGCGGCATGATCAGTAGCAAGGGTGTCCAGAGCAGCCCGATGCTCGTCCTTCAGTTCTTTGGTGCGCTGCCGCACCAAGGTCTCCAAACTCTCATCCCTGGTGCGGAGGGTGGCTTCAAGATTCTCGTCCCGAAGGGAGATTTCTTGCTCCCTGACATCTAAAGATGCTTTGTGATCCGCCAGGCGCCCGTCCCGAGCCACGACATCTTCCCTCATCATCTGAAGGATCTCTTGCTGCTTCATGAGCGCCTTGAACTGCTTGTCATGCCATTCGTGCAACTCCGGGCACTTGTCCTTCAGCTTCTGATCCACTTTGCCGGCGGATTCACGCCACTCCTTGAGCTCCTACCATTTCTGGTTGTGTCGGGCATGCATTTCCTTCAAGCCCACCGCCATGGACTCAATGAAAGACAAATCCATAGTGATGGCAGCTGAGTCGTCGACCTCCCCACCTCCCAGATGTAGTGGTGCCAGGCAACGCTGAAGCTCTTCATCAAGCTCTGCGTCAGTCAAGGACGGCCCGGGGGCTCCGATATCAGGCAACAATGGCACCACGGCCAGTGTGTTCGAGGAAGACGGCGAGGCATCAGCAGCGCCCCCGAAAGAGGGGAGTGGACCCATGGATTGAAGAGGAATCTTCGCCTCAATGACCACTTCCTCTACCGGGACGCTCTCTAGAGAATGTTCCACCACTGCCAAGGAACCTTGTGTTCCCCCGGTAGCGAGATCCTGCCCGTCAGTAGCCGCGACCTTCACGGCTTCATCTGCGGCAGACCTCCCTATGTCCGCCACCACCTCCAACAAGTCTGGTTCTTCGGCATGGGGGTCTGCAGATGGAAGGGGCCAATAAACAAATGAAAGGATAGAAGCCTTGAAGCGAACAAAGAAGCCAGTGGAGGCAGCCAGAGTATAAAAGAAAAGAAGGGTTGAGCTAGGTACCTGGGGAAGTCTGTCGGGCAGAGGTCTCTGTTTCCCCGACAATAATCGTTGCCAAGCACGAGATTCATCCTCTGCCGTGGTGAGCTCGGCAGCCTTCTGCACCGTCTCTGCTGCGGAGGATTCCATAACGACATCTTCGGCTTGAGCGGTGGGGGAGACATGCCCCTCAAGAAGGGGATCACCCTGCATCACTTCGCCCCCTCCTCCATGTGGGGGGACGAAAATACTGTCTCCATCATCTCCGGCAGGCGGGGACAAATCATCGCTCCAAGGCCAGGGCTGGACCGGGGGCTCAGCACGAGATACTCTGCATCCTTCCCTGCTGAAGCCGAGCCCTCTATGCCCTTCAGCAACCAAAGGCACCGGAGTATCTTCCGGGAGTGGTGGACAAGGGTCTCCGCATCCTCCTCCACTTCCTTGCTGGCAACAACAAGAACAAGAGGTTAGATGGCAAAAACATTCAAATCTTCTTAAGAAGACATCTACCACAAAGAGAAATCCTCCTTACTCTTCCGCGATGAGCATGGAATTCAAATTGAACTCCATGGGAGGAGGGACTCCCGTCCTCTCTTCATAGACAGAAGGGTGGAACTCCCCGGCAGCTTCGGTGCCTACCGCGACTCCAAGAGCTCCGGGGAGGGCGAGCTCTGCGAGGAACTCATGCCGGAGCATGGGCTGGACTCCTCCTACGAGACCACCGGCTGTTTGGCAGAAGATGCCCTGGCCGGAGCAAGACGAGGGGATTGGCGACACACCCCCTAGGCCTTGGTGGACTTGGAGGAAATCTTCTTCACCTTCTTGGCGGGTGGCGCTGGGTTGGAGGTCGCAGCTCCCCGGGCTGTGATAACCCACAAGTATAGGGGATCGCAACAGTTTTCGAGGGTAGAGTATTCAACCCAAATTTATTGATTCGACACAAGGGGAGCCAAAGAATATTCTCAAGTATTAGCAGTTGAGTTGTCAATTCAACCACACCTGGATAACTTAGTATCTGCAGCAAATTGTTTAGTAGCAAAGTAATATGATAGTAGTGGTAACGGTAACAAAAGTAATGGTAGCAAAAGTAATGTTTTTGGTGTTTTGTAGTGATTGTAACAGTAACAACGGAAAAGTAAATAAGCGGAGAACAATATATGAAAAGCTCGTAGGCATTGGATCGGTGATGGAGAATTATGCCGGATGCGGTTCATCATGTAACAGTCATAACATAGGGTGACACAGAACTAGCTCCAATTCATCAATGTAATGTAGGCATGTATTCCGAATATAGTCATACGTGCTTATGGAAAAGAACTTGCATGACATCTTTTGTCCTACCCTCCCGTGGCAGGGGGGTCCTAATGGAAACTAAGGGATATTAAGGCCTCCTTTTAATAGAGTACCGGAACAAAGCATTAACACATAGTGAATACATGAACTACTCAAACTATGGTCATCACCGGGAGGGGTCCCGATTATTGTCACTTCGGGGTTGCCGGATCATAACACATAGTAGGTGACTATAGACTTGCAAGATAGGATCAAGAACTCACATATATTCATGAAAGCATAATAGGTTCAGATCTGAAATCATGGCACTCGGGCCCTAGTGACAAGCATTAAGCATAGAAAAGTCATAGCAACATCAATCTCAGAACATAGTGGATATTAGGTATCAAACCCTAAGAAAACTAACTCGATTACATGATAGATCTCATCCAACCCATCACCGTCCAGCAAGCCTATGATGGAATTACTCACGCACGGTGGTGAGCATCATGAAATTGGTGATGGAGGATGGTCGATGATGACAACGGCGATGAATCCCCCTCTCCGGAGCCCCGAACGGGCTCCAGATCAGCCCTCCCGAGAGGTTTTAGGGCTTGGCGGCGGCTCCGTATCGTAAAATGCGATGGATCCTTCTCTCTGGGTTTTTTCTCCCCGAAAGTGAATATATGGAGTTGGAGTTGAGGTCGGTGGAGCGTCAGGGGGCCCACGAGGTAGGGGCGCGCCCCCCACCCTCGTGGACAGGGTGTGGGCCCCCTGACGTGGATTTTTCTTCCAGTATTTTTCTTATTTTCCAAATAGATATTCTGTGGAGTTTCAGGTCATTCCGAGAACTTTTGTTTCTGCACATAAATAACATCATGGAAAGTCTGCCGAAAGCAGTGTAAGTCCGGGTTAGTTCCATTCAAATCTTGCAAGTTAGAGTCCAAAATAAGGGCAAAAGTGTTTGGAAAAGTAGATACGACGGAGACGTATCAACTCCCCCAAGCTTAAACCTTTGCTTGTCCTCAAGCAATTCAGTTGATAAACTGAAAGTGATACAGAAAAACTTTTACAAACTCAGTTTGCTCTTGTTGTTGCAAATATGTAAAGCCAGCATTCAAGTTTTCAGCAAAGATTATGACTAACCACATCCACAATAACTCATAGGTCTCATGTTTACTCATATCAATAGCATAATCAACTAGCGAGAAATAATAATAAATCTGGATGACAATACTTTCTCAAAACAATCATAATATGATATAACAAGATGGTATCTTGCTAGCCCTTTCTGAGACCGCAAAACATAAATGCAAAACACCTTTAAAGATCAAGGACTGACTAGACATTGTAATTCATGGTAAAAGAGATCCAATCATAGTCATACCCAATATAAATTAATAGTAATGGATGCAAATGAAAACTGCGCTCTCCAGCTAGTGCTTTTTAATGAGAGGGTGATGACTCAACATAAAAGTAAATAGATAGGCCCTTCGCAGAGGGAAGTAGGGATTTGTAGAGGTGCCAGAGCTTGGTTTTGAAATAGAGATAAATAATATTTTGAGCGGCATATTTTCATTGTCAACATAACAACCAAGAAATGGCGATATCTTCCATGCTACACACATTATATGCGGTTCCCAAACAGAATTGTAAAGTTTATACTCCCCCTCCACTAACAAGCATCAATCCATGGCTTGCTCGAAACAACGAGTGCCTCCAACAAGCAACAGTCCCAGGGGGAATTTTGTTTGCAATTATTTTGATTTAGTTTGCATAAAGCATGGGACTGGGCATCCCGGTGACCAGCCATTTTCTCATGAGTGAGGAGCGGAGTCCACTCCTCTTGAGAATAACCCGCCTAGCATGGAAGATACGGACAACCCTAGTTGATACATGAGCTATTCGAGCATACAAAACAGAATTTCATTTGAAGGTTTGGAGTTTGGCACATATAAATTTACTTGGAACGGCAGGTAGATACCGCATATAGGAGGGTATGGTGGACTCATATGGAATAACTTTGGGGTTTAAGGGATTGGATGCACAAGCAGCATTCCCGCTTAGTACAAGTGAAGGCTAGCAAAAGACTGGGAAGCGACCAACTAGAGAGCGACAACAGTCATGAACATGCATTAAAATTAATAAACATTGAGTGCAAGAATGAGTAGGATATAATCCACCATGAACATAAATATCATGAAGGCTATGTTTATTTATTTCAACTACATGTGCGAACATGTGCCAAGTCGCGTCACTTAAATCATTCAAAGGAGGATACCACCCCACTATACCACATCACAACCATTTTAATAGCATGTTGGCACGCAAGGTAAACCATTATAACTCATAGCTAATCAAGCATGGCATGAGCAACTATGATCTCTAATTGTCATTGCATACATATTTATTCATAATAAGCTGAATCAGGAACGATGAACTAATCATATTTACAAAAACAAAAGAGGTCGAGTTCATACCAGCTTTTCTCATCTCAATCAGTCCATCATATATCGTCATAATTGCCTTTCACTTGCACGACCGAACGATGTGAATATAATAAGAGTGCACGTGCATTGGACTAAGCTGGAATCTGCGAGCATTCAATAAATAGGAGAAGACAAGGTAATATGGGCTCTTGGTTAAATCAACAATAATGCATATAAGAGCCACTTCAACAATTTAATTATGGTCTTCTCCTATCGACCCCCAAAGAAAAGGAAAGAAATAAAACTATCTACACGGGAAAGCTCCCAACAAGCAAAAGAAGAACGGGAAATATTTTTGGGTTTTCTTTTTAATTATTAATACTACAGCAAGAAAGATAAACTAACTAAAAGTTACAACTAATTTTTTTTGGTTTTTCTTAAGGTTTATCAAACACACAAGAAGAAAGCAGGGAAAAGAAAATAAACTAGCATGGATAATACAATGAAAGAGTATGAGCACTGACATCTAGCAATGAGTGTGTGTGAACATGAATGTAATGTCGGTGGGAAATACGTACTCCCCCAAGCTTAGGCTTTTGGCCTAAGTTGGTTTATTGCCACTAATGGCCTGGCGGATATCCATAGTTGTAACTGGGGTCGTACTGAGATGAAGAAGACTCTGACTGCCACTGGCTGGCAGTCATCTCCGAATCCCAATAGTAATTAGACTATCGTGGAGGCTCAAATTGTGGTTCCGGCTCCGTGGCTGGTGTAGGGTTCCGGTAAGCGTAAATGGCCGCCCACGAACGAGATACGGACCTGCAAACAATTTAAACAAGGAGGGAGCAGGCAAGATAATAGTCTCAGGGTGATGTTTACCAAAGAACAATTTGTATTTAAGCGCCCCTTTAAGAATTGGGCAGCAATTTTTCTTCTTGTTCATAGTCCCTAATAGGTATACTGTAATATGCAGCAAGGCGTGAAGCGTAAATTCCTCCAAAGATGGGACCCTTTGTATGGTTCAAACTTAATCGTTTAGCAATAGTACCGCCCATACTAACAGTGTTATCAGAAAATAAACCATGGAACAAAATGATAATATCAGGAACACTAAGGTTTCCACAGTTTCCGCGACCAATTAAGCAATGACTAGCAAATATGGCAAAGTAGCGTAAAACAGGAAAATGTATGCTAGTGATTCTTGCTTCGGAAACCTTCCTGGTTTCCCCCACAGTAATGGTGTCAATAAACCCATCCACATCTTCGATGTGGTTCATCTAAACTACCCTCAAAAGGTATTTTGCAAACCTTGCAAAATTCATCTAGTGGCATCTTCTTAACAACATCATATAAATGAAACTCTACTGAAGGAGGTGTTTCCTTAGGATAATAGTAGAAGTTTTGCACAAAAGTATTGCTGAGTAAGAGATACTGGTTGCGTTGGTCACGGAGGAAGTCGGTGAGGCCGGCATTCTCAGACAATGAATAGAAATCATCATAAATCCCGGCTTCTCTCAAGAAATCATCGGAAGGCCATTCACACGGTCGAACCTCCGTGGTGCGAGGCAAATTATATTTGGGCATCTGTGCTTCTTCACTTTGCTTTTCCTTCGAGCTTTGGCTCGATGAGCCCCTCAAAAATCTCTTCATTATTTTCTGAAAGTTTCTGAAATTTTTACTAACTTCAAACAAAAGTGAACCAAGCTCAACAAAATTGATAGCAACTACTCCTACAAGTGACTAGAGCCTATATCAAGCATTAGAACTACTTGGAACCATATAAATTTAACATGCAAGCTCAAGAACATGGTCACCTAGGCAGCACAAATTTGCAATGAATAAAGCACTAGAACAAAAACTAATTGGGCCAATGGAGGAGTCACATACCAAGGAACAATCCCCCAAGCAGTTTTGTGAGAGGTGCTTTGAGAAAGGAGATCGAAAATCGCAGCAAAATGAGCTAGAACTCGTGCTTGAGCTGGATGGTGATTTTTGGGAGGAAGAAGAAGTGTGGGTGCAGGAATAAGTGGAGGGAGCCACCGTGGGCCCACGGGCAGGGGGCGCGCCTGGGGGTAGGGGCGCCCTCCACCCTCGTGGCCAGTGCTTGCCCCTCTGCTGTGTTCTCGATGCAGATATTCTCAAATATTCCAAAAAATCATATTCCATTTTCAGGGCACTTGGAGAACTTTTATTTTCAGGGTATTTTTATATTGCACGGATAAATCAGAAAATAGACAGAAAAATACTATTTTTACTTTATTTCAACTAAATAACAGAAAGTAGAAAGAGGGTACAGAAGGTTGTGCCTTCTAGTTTCATCCATCTCATGCTCATCAAAAGGAATCCACTAACAAGGTTGATCAGGTCTTGTTAACAAACTCAGTCCGAATAACATGGAACCGGAGACATTTCGAATAACACTATGTTACCTCAACGGGGATATGCACATCCCCTATAATAAGAATATCATATTTCTTCTTGACAGTAGGAAGAGGACATTCAAAACCTCCAATAGTAGTCGATGGAATTTTTCCAATAGAATTGATACTGTGGACCTGAGGTTGTTTCCTCAGAAAGTGTACCGTATGCTCATTACCATTAACATGAAAAGTGACATTGCCTTTGTTGCAATCAATAACAGCCCCTGCAGTATTCAAAAAGGGTCTTCCAAGAATAATAGACATACTATCGTCCTCGGGAATATCAAGAATAAAAAAGTCCGTTAAAATAGTAACGTTTGCAACCACAACAGGCACATCCTCACAAATAATAACAGGTATAGCAATTGATTTATCAGCCATTTGCAAAGATATTTCAGTAGGTGTCAACTTATTCAAATCAAGTCTACAATATAAAGACAGAGGCATAACACTAACACCGGCTCCAAGATCACATAAAACAGTTTTAACATAGTTTCTTTTAATGGAGCATGGTATAGTGGGTACTCCTGGATCTCCTAGTTTCTTTGGTATTCCACCCTTAAAAGTATAATTAGCACGCATGGTGGAAATCTCAGCTTCCGGTATCTTTCTTTTATTTGTGACAATATCTTTCATATACTTAGCATAAGGATTCATTTTGAGCATATCAGTCAAACGCATATGCAAGAAGATAGGCCTAATCATTTCAGCAAAGCGCTCAAAATCCTCATCATCCTTTTTCTTGGATGGTTTGGGAGGAAAAGGCATGGGTTTCTGAACTCATGGTTCTCTTTCTCTACCGTGTTTCCTAGCAACAAAATCTCTCTTATCATAACGTTGATTCTTTGATTGTGGGTTATCAAGATCAACAGCAGGTTCAATTTCTATATCATTATCATTGCTAGGTTGAGCATCATCATTAACATTATCACTAGGTTCATGTTCATTACAGTTGTGTTTCACAGATCGAAATAGAAATATCATTTGGATTCTCAGGTGGTTCAGCAATAGGTTCACTAGAAGCATGCAAAGTCCTATCATTATTCTTTTTCTTCTTTTTAGAAGGACTAGGTGCATCAATATTATTTCTCTTAGAATCTCGCTCGATTCTCTTAGGGTGGCCTTCAGGATACAAAGGTTCCTGAGTCATCTTACCAGTTCTAGTAGCCACTCTAACAGCATAGTCATTATTCTTACTATTCATTTCATTGATCAAATCATTTTGAGCCTTAAGTACTTGTTCTACTTGAGTGGTAACCATAGAAGCATGTTTAGTAATGAGTTTAAGTTCACCTTGAACTCTAGACATATAATCACCCAAGTGTTCAATCATATAATCACTTTGTTTTAATTTTCTACCAAAATAAGCATTCAAATCTTCTTGCTTAACCATAAAGTTATCAAATTCATCCAAGCATTGGCTAGCAATTTTAGTAGGAGGGATTTCAGCTTTATCATATCTATAGAGAGAATTTACCTTTACTACCTGTGTCGGGTTATCAAGACCATGAGTCTCTTCAATAGGTGGAGGATTAAAATCATATATTTCTTCAGCAGGCGGTAAATTAAGACCATGTATTTCTTCAATAGGAGGTAAATTCTTAACATCTTCAGCTTTAATACCTTTTTCTTTCATAGATTTCTTTTCCTCTTGCATATCTTCAGGACTGAGAAACAGAACACCTCTCTTCTTCAGAGTTGGTTTAGGATTAGGGTCAGTAGTTGGCTCAGGAAGTGTCCAATTATTTTAATTTGTCAACATATTATTCAATAGAATTTCAGCTTCATCCGGTGTTCTTTCCCTGAAAACAGAACCAGCACAACTATCCAGGTAATCTCTGGAAGCATCGGTTAGTCCATTATAAAAGATATCAAGTATTTAATTTTTCTTGAGAGGATGATCAGGCAAAGCATTAAGTAACTGGAGAAGGCTCCCCCAAGCTTGTGGGAGACTCTCTTCTTCAATTTGCACAAAGTTATATATGTCCCTTAAAGTAGCTTGTTTCTTATGAGCAGGGAAATATTTAGCAGAGAAGTAATAAATCATATCCGGGGGACTACGCACACAACCAGGATCAAGAGAATTAAACCATATCTTAGCATCACCCTTTAATGAGAACGGAAATATTTGAAGGATGTAAAAGTAGCGAGATCTCTCATCGTTAGTAAATAGGGTGGCTATATCATTTAATTTGGTAAGATGTGCCACAACAGTTTCAGATTCATAGCCATGAAAAGGGTCAGATTCAACCAGAGTAATTATATCAGGATCAACAGAAAATTCATAATCCTTATCAGTAACACAAATAGGTGAAGTAGCAATAGAAGGGTCAGGTTTCATTCTAGCATTAAGAGATTGTTGCTTCCATTTAGCTAATAATTTCTTAACATCATGTCTATCTTTGCAAGCAAAAATTTCTTTAGCAATCGCTTCATCCATAACATAGCCCTCAGGCACAATAGGCAATTCATATTTATTAGGGGAAGAGTCTTCATCATCACTTTCATCAATATTATCAATAATTTCATTCTCTCTAGCCCTAGCAAGTTGTTCATCAAGAAATTCACCAAGTGGCACAGTAGTATCAAGCATAGAAGTAGTTTCATCATAAGTATCATGCATAGCAGAAGTTGCATCATCAATAACATGTGACATATCAGAACGAGTCAGAAGCAGGTTTAGGTGTCGCACGCTTACTCAAAACAGAAGGTGAATCAAGTGCAGAGCTAGATGGCAGTTCCTTACCTCCCCTCATAGCTGAGGGAAAAATTGTTGTCTTAGCTTCTTTCAAGTTCTTCATAGTGACCAACAGATATAAATCCCAAGTGACTCAAAGAATAGAGCTATGCTCCCCGGCAACGGCGCCAGGAAATAGTCTTGATAACCCACAAGTATAGGGGATCGCAACAGTTTTCGAGGGTAGAGTATTCAACCCAAATTTATTGATTCGACACAAGGGGAGCCAAAGAATATTCTCAAGTATTAGCAGTTGAGTTGTCAATTCAATCACACATGGATAACTTAGTATCTACAGCAAAGTGTTTAGTAGCAAAGTAATATGATAGTATTGGTAACGGTAACAAAAGTAACGGTAGCAAAAGTTATGTTTTTGGTGTTTTGTAGTGATTGTAACAGTAACAACGGAAAAGTAAATAAGCGGAGAACAATATATGAAAAGCTCGTAGGCATTGGATCGGTGATGGAGAATTATGTCGGATGCGGTTCATCATGTAACAGTCATAACATAGGGTGACACAGAACTAGCTCTAATTCATCAATGTAATGTAGGCATGTATTCCGAATATAGTCATACGTGCTTATGGAAAAGAACTTGCATGACATCTTTTGTCCTACCCTCCCGTGGCAGCGGGGTCCTAATGGAAACTAAGGGATATTAAGGCCACCTTTTAATAGAGTACCGGAACAAAGCATTAGCACATAGTGAATACATGAACTCCTTAAACTATGGTCATCACCGGGAGTGGTCCCGATTATTGTCACTTCGGGGTTGCCGGATCATAACACATAGTAGGTGACTATAGACTTGCAAGATAGGATCAAGAACTCACATATATTCATGAAAACATAGTAGGTTCAGATCTGAAATCATGGCACTCGGGCCCTAGTGACAAGCATTAAGCATAGCAAAGTCATAGCAACATCAATCTCAGAACATAGTGGATACTAGGGATCAAACCCTAACAAAACTAACTCGATTACATGATAGATCTCATCCAACCCATCACCGTCCAGCAAGCCTATGATGGAATTACTCACTCACGGCGGTGAGCATCATGAAATTGGTGATGGAGGATGGTTGATGATTACGACGGCGACGAATCCCCCTCTCTGGAGCCCCGAACGGACTCCAGGTCAGCCCTCCCGAGAGGTTTTAGGGCTTGGTGGCGGCTCCGTATCGTAAAACGCGATGAATCCTTCTCTCTGGTTTTTTCTCCCCGCAAGTGAATATATGGAGTTGGAGTTGAGGTCGGTGGAGCGTTAGGGGGCCCACGAGGTAGGGGCGCGCCCCCCACCCTCGTGGACAGGGTGTGGGCCCCCTGACATGGATTTTTCTTCCAGTATTTTTCTTATTTTCCAAATAGATGTTCCGTGGAGTTTCAGGTCATTCCGAGAACTTTTGTTTCTGCACATAAATAACACCGTGGAAAGTCTGCTGAAAACAGCGTCAGTCTGGGTTAGTTCCATTCAAATCATGCAAGTTAGAGTCCAAAACAAGGGCAAAAGTATTTGGAAAAGTAGATACGACGGAGACGTATTAGGCTGTGGCATGCCTACGGGTACGCTGGTTGTAGGATCGAAAGTATGTCTAGAGGGGGGGGGGTGATTAGACTACTTGACCAAATAAAAATCTAGCCTTTTCCCAATTTTAGTTCTTGGCATATTTTAGCAACTTAGCACAAGTCAAGCAACCAACCTACACATACAATTCTAAGAGTATAGCAGCGGAATGTAAAACAATTGCACATGAAGGTAAAGGGAGGAGTTTGAGGGAGCAAACGCGATGATGACACGGAGATTTTTTATCCGTGGTTCTGATAGGTGGCTCTATCGTACATCCACGTTGATGGAGACTTCAACCCACAAAGGGTAACGGTTGCTTGAGTCCACGAAGGGCTCCACCCACGAAGAGTCCACGAAGAAGCAACCTTGTCTATCCCACCATGGCCGTCGCCCATGAAGGACTTGCCTCACTCGGGTAGATCTTCACGAAGTAGGCGATCTCCTTGCCCTTACAAACTCCTTTGTTCAACTCCACAATCTTGACGGAGGCTCCCAAGTGACACCTAGCCAATCTAGGAGACACCACTCTCCAAGAAGTAACAAATGGTGTGTTGATGATGAACTCCTTGCTCTTGTGCTTCAAATGATAGTCTCCCCAACACTCAACTCTCTCTCACAGGATTTGGATTTGGTGGAAAGATGATTTGAGTGGAAAGCAACTTGGGAAAGGCTAGAGATCAAGATTTATGTGGTTGGAATGGAATATCTTGACCTCAACACAAGTGTAGGTGGTTCTCTCTCAGAAAATGTATGTTGGAAGTGTAGGCATGTTCTGATGGCTCTCTCTCTGAATGAAGAGTGGGTGGAGGGGTATATATAGCCTCCACACAAGATCTAACCGTTACACACAAATCACCAAACTCGGTGGGACCGAATCATGAAACTCGGTCGGACCGATTTAGTTCAAAATGTGAACGTTAGGTTTTTCGGTGGGACCGACACGTCAACTCGATGAGACCGATTTCGTTAGGGTTAGGGCATAATGTAATCTAGGTGAGACCGATTACACAAACTCGGTGAGACCGATTTTGGTAATAGACAAACAGAGAGTTGGTCAGGTAAACTTGGTGGGACTGATTCACTCATCTCGGTTAGAACGAAATGTTACGAAAGGGAAACAGAGAGTTTGCATTGCAATCTCTGTGGGACTGATCGCTCATCTCGGTTTAACCGAAACCTTACGAAGGGAAACAGAGAGATTACAATCCCATCTCGGTGAGACCGAGATCCCTATCGGTGAGACCGAAAAGACTAGGGTTTCTGGCAGTGGCTTTGTTAATAGACCTCAGTGGTGCCGGATAGACAGTTTCGGTGGGGCCGAGTTTGACTTTTGGTTTGGGACATATGTGGATGTGAGAAAGTAGTTGAGGGTTTTTGGAGCATATCACTAAGCACTTTGAGCAAGAAACTCATTAGGCAACACCTCACCCCCTCTTGATAGTATTGGCTTTTCCTATGGACTCAATGTGATCTTGGATCACTAAAATGAAAAATGTAGAGTCTTGTGCTTTGAGCTTGAGCCAATCTTTTGTCCTTAGCATTTTGAGGGGTCCACTTTTCTCATCCATGCCATGCCAATCATTGAGCTTTCCTGAAATATTTATCTCGAAATAGCATTAGCTCAATGAGCTATATGTTGTTAGGAATTACCAAAACCACCCAGGGATAGTTGCACTTTCACTGGTCCGAGTCCGGTGCAGGGGCTTGTGGCCCTGCCGCAAGCCACTCCTCTTTAGGGGCCGCTGCCACGCTCCCATCCCTCTCCGCCTCCTCTCCCTCCTGGAGCTCCTTTGCTGCCGTGGCTAGGGCATCTAGCCCAGCGAAGTTATCCCCGGCAAGCTCTCCCCCGGAATTATCTTCCGTTCGGCTTGCGCCTCGCTGCCGCCCTGGGAAGAGCTCCCATTCCCAGCCTTCCCTTTGCCTTTCCCGACTTTTGCAGCCTTCTCCATTTCTACGCGGCGGGCATCCTTGTCCTCCGGACTCTCTTCAGAATACACTACGTCCGCAGTAGATGTGTGTTTATACATTCCATCTTCAGCCCCGGTGGCCTTTTCCACCAGAATGCTCGACCACTGGAGCCCTTCATCAAGAGTAGGGAGGTTCCAAGTGCTCGGTACTCCCTCAGCATTGCAATCTGGCATCCACTTTTGTATTTGATCCCAGGTAGAGTTGATGTTCAGGGGAACGACAGTTGTCGGGAGCTCGAACATCTCGAAGCGACCGAATAGCTGGTCACACAACCAAGCATGACCATAAACTGAAAAGTTATTGGCCAACCCCGGCAGTAGTCTCATCCTATCCGCAGTGCCACCATACAGCCACGCAGGCCTATCCCTTTCCTGCAGCGGTGAGATACGGTGGAGGAGGAAATCTGCCCCCACATGCTTGATGGTTAACCCGGCAGCCTCCAAGTGGATGATCCTATTGATTTTCGGGCGCAACCTGTCCTCAGAAAGGCCCTTGGCGCTCCAATCCTTGCCGTGCTCGACGCACTCTTGCCGCACTGCACAAAACTCAGGGGCTACTTTGTCCTGGATCCAACACCAATCCCCTCTCCATTCATCCCATCTCTCGCGTTGGTACCCCGGGAGATAATTCTTCTTCGACCATGGTATCCAGCTGATGATTCCAGAGTGGTTAACTCTGCTCTCCACCCACGGGACGAAGTAATGCCGTAATAGATCCACATTGGGCATCACTCCGATGAAATTCTCACACAAATGCGCAAAGATGGCCATGGTCGCCATTGCATTCGGCGTGAAATCAAGGAGGTCAAAACCCATAGATATTCATGATTGCCTCAAAGAACTCAGAATAAGGAGGGCACAGACTGCAGATGAAATAAGCGGCAAAGAACCAGTAAGAATCGGGGGGATTCACCTTGCCCGCTTCATAGACCACGGGCGCCCCATGCCCTTTTTCAACGGGCCGCCCCCACAAATACCCGTACATCGCCTGAAGGACGGGGCCACTCAAGTTGGACGGAACGAAGACAACATCCTCGCTCTGCTTCTTGTTCAACTCCACTGACCTCTTGTTCCCCTCGGCGGTGATCTCCTTCGTCGCGGTTGTTGACTTCTTCACGGGTTTCTTCCCCATTGCTGCGGCAACGCAGAAAGGGGAAGGATTCGTTGAGTAGCGACGGAAGGAGAAGCAAGATGAGGAACTGTTTCTTGGCTTGTGGAGGAAGAAGGTGGGGGAGTGGGGCGAGAGACAGATGAATCATGCCACTCCAATTTACCCTACTCTTAAAAGGGGGGAAAGTGGGGCAGGAGCGCGACGCTTCAGAAACTTACCGTTTTACCTTAACTCAGGGGCTGCTCTGGACACCCTTGCTACGGATCATGCCGCCCAGCTGAAGAAGCTCGTTGAAGATATGGATGCCGCGTCCTCTGCTAAGGCTGAGCTCGACTGGCAGTTGAGCCTGTCGGGGCTCGTAGGGGGTTGAACCACCCCGCCAACCACTCAAGCACGACCCATGTCATCAATCAGTGCGGTGTCAAGCCGCAAGATGATTAAGTGGCAGCCATTCACCACATGGCGGCCGTTTCCTACAGGAGAAACCCACAGATGACACCCATCCTGCGACGTGTCAAGGGAACATGTGCGGAGCTGGCAAGATAGCCCGGCAAGCCTTGCTGGGCAACCAGTGATGTGACACTAAGCGGCACATTTAATGCACCCTGTCAGCCCGCAGAGTTAGGTATGATAGCACTGTTTGCTATCATATCAGTGGATAATGACCACTTTCCCACGGTGACCCCTTAATCTATAAAAGGAGGCCCATCGCACTCATAGGAGGGGTTAGAAGGTTGGAAAGTTAATGAACCCAAGCCACCATACGTGCGTAAGCGCGACTGCCCCGAGGCAAACCCTGCCGGGCAAGTGTATTACGCACCACCACACTCATTCCACCATCAATCCACCAAAGCAGGAGTAGGGTCTTACACCTCGCGGTGGCCCGAACCTGGGCAAATTGCTTGTGTGCTCTCTGTCGTGTTGTCGTGCGCTGATCTGCTCTTTGTGCAATGCGACGTCCCCTCACCGAACCAGCAAGGGGCCACCCGGTCCCATAGGTGGCCGCGGGTATCCCGCGATAACTTGACATGGACATGATGCCTATATTCATGATCATTCCTTAGATATCGTAATAACTTTGCACTTCTCTATGAATTGCTTGCCAGTAATTTGTTCACCCACGGTATTATTTTCTATCTTGAGAGAAGCCTCTAGAGAAACCTATGCCCCCCGGGTCTATTTTCCATCATATAAGTTTCGGATCTACAATATTAGTTTCCTATTTACTTTTTTTGCAATCTTTTACTTTCCGATATATAAACCAAAAATACCAAAAATATTTACTTTACCGTTTATCTATCTCTATTAGATCTCACTTTTGCAAGTAACCGTGAAGGGATTGACAACCCCTTTATCGCGTTGGGTGCAAGTTGTTTGATTGTTTGTGCAGGTATTTTGTGACTTGTGTGTTGTCTCCTACTGGATTGATACCTTGGTTCTCAAACTGAGGGAAAAACTTATCTCTACTTTGCTGCATCACCCTTTCCTCTTCAAGGGAAAAACCAACGCAAGCTCAAGAAGTAGCAGGAAGAATTTCTAGCGCCGTTGCCGGGGAGATATACGACCAATCAAGACTCGTCTCCCATCAACTTGCCAATATTTGGCGCTGTTGCTGGGGAGATCTACGCCAAGTCAAGACATATCAAGTACCCATCATAAACACTCATCTCTTGCATTACATTATTCACCATTCACCTCTCGTTTTCCTCTCCCCCACTTCTAAAACGATTTTTGAAAAGATTCACCTTTTCTTCGCCCCTCTTCCGTTTGTCTTCTTCGCTTGCTTTTTGTGTGCTCGTGTGTTGGATTTTTTTTGTCACGATGGCTCAACCAAAAAACGTTGATCCTCACTTTAGGAGGTTGGAAGAAATTGAAAATAACATTAGCAGCTTCATGTCTTTGCAATTTGAGCATAATAATTTCTTTAGAAACAAGCTTAAGGAGCAGAAAACTTTTATGGAATACATGAATAAAGAGCTCCATGATATGTCTTAAGGAATTTTATGGTTTGAAATCTCAGTTTGCTCATCTTGAAAATTTAGTAGGCCGAATTTCTGATAAACAAGCTACCTTAGTAAACAAGATGGCCGCTAAACCAGAATCTTTAAATAATGATGAAGATCTTAAAGTGATTGATGTGACTCCTATTGAATCTTTGTTTTCCAATGTAAATCTTGATAAAGATGGGACTGGAGATGAGTCAACTTTAGTTAAAAGGCATCCCAATGATTCGGAGTTTTTAGATCTTGATGCAAAAATTGAAAAAAGTGGGATTGGAGAGGTCAAAACTTGAAGTAGCAATGAACCCACTCTTTTGGATTTCAAGGAATTTAATTATGATAATTGTTCTTTAATAGATTGTATTTCCTGTTGCAATCCATGTTGAATTATCCTCATGCTTATAATCGAAACAAAGCTTTTACTAAACATATCGTTGATGCTATGATGCAATCTTTTGAAGAAAAAATTGGAAATTTCTATCCCTAGAAAAGTTCATGATGAGTGGGAACCTACTATTAAGATTAAGATTAAATATTATGAGTGCCATGCTTTGTGTGATTTGGGTGCTAGCGTTTCCACGATTCCAAAAACTTTATGTGGTGTGTTAGGTTTCCATGAATTTGATGATTGTTCTTTAAATTTGCATCTTGCGGATTCCACTCTTAAGAAACCTATGGGAAGGATTAATGATGTTCTTATTGTTGCAAATAGGAATTATTTGCCTGTAGATTTCGTTGTTCTTGATATAGATTGCAATCCTACATGTCCTATTATTCTTGGTAGACCTTTCCTTAGAACGATTGGTGCAATTATTGATATGAAAGAAGGAAACATTAGATTTCAATTTCTGTTAAGGAATGGCATGGAACACTTTACAAAAAATTAAATTAAATTTCCATATGAATCTATTATGAGAGCCACTTATGTATTGCATGCCAAAGATGACAATACCTAGATCTATTCGTGTTTGATGCCTAGCTAAGGGCGTTAAACAATAGCGCTTGTTGGTAGGCAACCCAATTTTCTTTTTCTTTTTTCTTTTTAGGTTCCGTTTTGCAATAAATAATTCATATAGCCTCTGGTTAGATGTGGTTTTGTGTTTTAATTAGTGTTTGTGCCAAGTAAGACCTTTGGGATAGCTTACGGTGATAGTTGATTTGATCTTGTTGAAAAACAGAAACTTTTGTGCTCAGGAAAACAATTCTCATTTTTAACAGAAGCGTGATAAAATACTGATTCGTTTTGCGGAATACTAATAAAAAAATTGCTTAGGTTGTCCAATTTTTTTAGAATTTTCAGAGTTACAGAAGTATTCAAAATATCCAGATTGCTACAGACTGTTCTGTTGTTGACAGATTCTGTTTTCTATGTGTTGTTTGCTTATTTTGATGAATCTATGGCTAGTATCGGGGGGTATGGACCATGGAAAAGTTGGAATATAGTAGATATAACACCAATATAAATAAAGAATGAGTTCACAACAGTACCAAAAGTGGTGATTTATTTTCTTATATTAACGGAGCTTATGATATTTTCTGTTGAGTTTTGTGTTGTGAAGTTTTCCAGTTTTGGGTAAGGATTTGATTGACCATGGAATAAGGAGTGGAAGAGCCTAAGCTTTGGGATGCCCAAGGCACCCCAAGGTAATATTCAAGGACAACCAAGAGCCTAGCCTTGGGGATGTTCCGGAAGACATCCCCTCTTTCGTCTTCGTCTATCGGTAACTTTACATGAGGCTATATTTTTATTCACCACATGATATGTGTTTTGCTTGGAGTGTCTTTTTGAGATAGACACGCATGAATCGTGATTTATTAGAATACTCTATGTGCTTCACTTATATCTTTTGAGCTAGGCAATTTTGGTCTAGTGCTTCACTTATATATTTTAGAGCACGGCGGTTGCTTTATTTTATAGAAATTGATGAACTCTTGATACGTCCATTTTGCATCATGTTTCCTTACTGTTATTTATGATGTTTTTATGCATAATAATGCTTTTTGCAATAATTATAATGCCTTTCCTCTCATAATTTACAAGGTACAGACAAAGAGGGAGAATTCCGGCAGCTGGAAATCTGGACCTGGAAAAGCTACGTCAGGCCACCTATTCTGCACAACTCCAAACAAGCTGAAACTTCTCGGAGATTTTTTTTATCAAATATTTGAGGAATATTGGAGAAAATAACTACCAGAGGGGGCCCACCAGGTGGCACAACCCACCTGGGCTCGCTAGGGAGCCCAGGCGCGCCCTGGTGGGTTGTGCTCACCCAGGCCCACCTCCGGTGCCCATCTTCTGGTATATAGGTCATTTTGACCTAGAAAAAATAAGGAGAGGACTTTCGGGATGGAGTGCCGCCGTATCAAGGTGGAACTTGGGCAGGAACACTTTTGCCCTCTGGCGGAGCGATTCCGCAGGGGGGAACTTCCCTCCCGGAGGGGGAAATCATCGTCATCATCATCACCAACAACTCTCCCATCTTGGGGAGGGCAATCTCCATCAACATCTTCAACATCACCATCTTATCTCAAACCCTAGTTCATCTCTTGTGTTCAATCTTGTTACCGGAACTATAGATTGGTACTTTTGGGTGACTAGTAGTGTTGATTACATCTTGTAGTTGATTACTATATGGTTTATTTGGTGGAAGATTGTCAGGACCCCGATTCCAAGTCACATCGACCTAGCTGGTAACACCTCATATCACTTTGCGGCCTCACGCACGGTATTCCCACGGGTGTCGCCTTACCATGGCCCGGGACCGCTTATGTCTTTTGGCTCACGATATGATAGTGTCGCTAGCATCCACATGACAAAGAACCCGGGCCGACATGGCTAGTCGTGAACCCAAAGCGGCACTAACCTATGGGGACAGGCATACATGAAACACTTCGAGCATGTCGGTCATCAACGTATGAACTCGGGCTGTAGCACTGGGCTAACAGGACTTCGGTATCCCGGGCTGTAGCAGGCTAGGCAGGACTCCAAGTATCACCGCGTGACATTTCCCGAAGGACAGACATAGGAACGAAATGAATCACATGCCGCCGATCAAGTGTCCAAGCAGTAGTCTTTGGGCTAGCAGGACTCCGTGAACCGGGCAGTAGCGGACTACTATCGCTCGAAGCACGAGACTACATTTCCCCATATGAGAGGCTGCCAAGGATAAACAACTAGATTGTCGGATCCCACTCATACCAAGCATTTCAATCATACACGCATAATATGCCCGATATGAGTAAATACAACAAGGCATCACAACAAAACTCTACAACTCAAGTACTTTATTTAAGTGGCTCAGGAGCCATACATAACATAGTCATACAGGTAGGGGTCACATGACCCAACACTCAAGTCATACAATCATACAAGCACATGCGGAAGCAATTATGTCTCGAGTACGACTCTAGAAAGAAAGAAAGCTTGTTGGAGCCTTTCTATCTACAATGGCCCTTCACAAGTCTTAGATCGCCACACGGGTGGCTAGCTTACTCGTCAAGTCAACATCTACATAGAATCCGTCGGAGGGTGGTATAGTCCTCTGAAAAATATTGATTAAGCAAACATGAGTACCAAAGTACTCAAAGAAGTCTTACCACGAATCCTATCATACATGCACATTCTCAAGGAAGGGAGTGGAGTTATTTGCAGCAAGCCAGCTTTGACTCTTGGCTAAGCTATCCTCGTGACACACTTTGTAAAGCATTTTGTCGCATACAGAGTCCACTAATCACCATCACAATACTCCACCGTGGATCCTCTCTCGTCATCCCCGAGAGGGCCATCCACGATACTCACACTTATCTTGAGGCTTTTAGTAGTATCCATTTACTTGTCTATGAACTGATATAGGTAACCCAGAAGTCCTTCTCCGTGGACACGGCTATTCAATAGATCATATTTAACCTGCAGGGTATACTTCTTCACACACGCTCACCACTTATCGTCGTTTACCGACATGTACTCGCAACCTTCAAGCGGAAGCCCAACGTGGGTGTCGGCCTCAGCCTACCTAAACACTCAAGTCCCTAGTCCAGTGTATCGCCTATTCGGGTTCCATCCGCAGGAGTCCGCCGAGGTTTCCCATACAGCCCGAACGATGTGTGCAGGGTTCCCGAGATACCAAACGGCACTTTCGGTACACGAACACGGTGCCTACCGCAACACAACCCACCCCTAAGGTCAGCGTTGCGTGCGGCCCCAAAGATGCTACAAACACCGAAACTACTTGCAACTCCGGACTATGAACAGGGGTGGTTAAGAAGCCGAGAGGGTCAATTAAGGATCCCAATGTGTGGTAGTAACTGATTCATGGATCACAAACACAGATCTCAGTTCTTAAGTTCGGCTTCAATGAAACAACCCACCATGTACTCCTACATGGCCTCTCATCGATACCTTTACCAAATCGTGTTCAACACTTTCACTCTCGAACCAACACAACCTTTCACTCCAGTTCATCATCCCGATGAGCCGACTGACACAACTCTAAGCATAGCAAGCAAAGCATGGTAGGAATCACAAACATGGCTCAATCAACTCCTACACATACTAGTGGGTTTCATCTAGTTACTGTGGCAATGACAGGTCATGCAAAGGAAGTGGGTTCAACTACCGCAGCACACAACAGTTGAATCGCGTTGTCTTAATGCAGAAACGAGAGCGAAGCGAGAACATGGGTTTGTATCGGAATGATCAATGAATTGCTTGCTGATGGAACTGGGTAGAGAACGCCCTTCGATGGGTAATCGAGGTTATCTTGAGGCAGAACCTATCATGAAAACACACCAAATAAACATACAAACAATATGCAACAATATGATGCATGCTATGACATGGCAATATGGATGTGTGTTGGCCTAATGCAAGTTGAAAGGACAGGGATGAACTCATTTGAATCAAAGGTTCAAATGATAGCTCATTTGAGTTAGGCCTAATGGTGCAAAATCTTAATCTGATTATTCAGCATAGTTAACTTGTTTTAACATGCATGAAACCTGTACCAATGGATAGAGTGTATTTTTCTGATAATTTTTCATATATAAATCTTTGCATTTGGAGTTATAGAATAAAAGTTATAAGCATTTGAAATTTGAATTATATTCGAATTTACTATATAAAATAATTCCAGAATTTGAATTAATCTTGCCAAAGATGAGGTCAGCGTGACGTCAGGGTCAACGGGTCGCCAGTCAAACTGACCAGTGGGACCCGCATGTCGTGGTTAGTTTAACTAATTTAAGTAATTAGAACTAATCCTAATTAGTTTAGTGGAGGGCCCCACCGTCATTGACTCAGACGGTCAGCAGGCCCACTTGGACAGGTCAACTCACGGCGTCTAGCAGTCACGGCGAGGCCAGCCGGGAGCAAAGTGCTTTTGCACTTTCCGGGCACCAAATGGAGCGCGGGGAGCACCTACGTGAAGCTGGAGGTGAGCCGCGGTTAGTGGTGGAGTTAGCTTGGGTCGGGATGGCCGGAGTTGGCACCGGCGACGAGTCGGGCGGCGGCCGGGGCTCGGGTGATGTCGAATTAGTTGCTAGGGGGCTCGGCGAGGCACGGGAAGTGCACAGTTAGGCCCGTTGGGGCGTGGTGAGTGCGATGGGCGTAGTGGCGTAGCCGTTAGGTGACCGGAGCCTCGTCGGCGACGAGCTCCGCGGCGGTGGGTTCGGGTGATCAACGTGCGCTCGTTGTGGTGCAAGAAGAAGAGAGCGGAGAGGACGGGGGAGTAGCCAGGCTCACGGTGAACCTGTGGAGAGCTTCGTCGGGGTCGGGGCGGTCGATGCGGCGGCGACGGCGATGGGGATCTCCGCGGCTCAAGCTCGGTCGAGGTGCGTGTAGTGGCTTGGGCGCTTAGGGCGAAGGGACCCGCTAGTTAGAGGTAATGGGTGCGGCGGAGCTGCTGGACATGGTGGGGAGGAGCGTGGGCGGCGGGAGCACGGCGTCGACGGTGGCGCGTCGGCGATGGCGCCGGCCAGTTGGGGAGAGCGAGAGAGAGGCAGGGGAAAGCGACGTGTCCGGGGTCGGGCGACGACGCTGGGTCGCCCAGGCGTAAGCGGGCGAGCGGCGGCGCAGGCGGCGGCCAGCAGCTGCGTGGCGCCCTCTGCGCTCGCCGGCCGACATTAGGCTGCTGCTGTTGAGCCAAGCAGCTACATTGGCCATGCTGGCCGGGCTGGGCAGCAGGTGGGCGATCATGAGCGTGTAAGCTTTTCCTTTTTTAAGTTTTTCTATTTTCTGTAATTCTGTTGGGGTTTTAAAAATACCAAAACTATTTCAAAATTACCAAAATGCTCCTGGTCACTTGTTGGAATATTCCCAACATGAAACATTTTAGTTTGACAATTTTTGACCATTTAAAATATTTTTCATAATTTGAAATGCTCATTTCAAAAACTTGTGGATTAATTCTAGAACCCTTAGGTGACCTAGAAAATGGTGCACCTCCTTTGACATGGGTTCTGAACCCAAACAAAGAGGATGAGCATTTTGAAGGGCATTTCGGTTCATTGAAATAAATTTTAGTAAACCCTAGTTCTTTTAAAGGGGGGTGTTCGGGGTTTCTGCCTTCCCCATTTCAAATTCAGATGAAATTTAAACATGATGCACACCCTAATGCATGGTCTATCTGGGATGTGACAACTCACCCCCACTCAAAAGAATCTCGTCCGAGATTTAGGATCTGCTGCGAAAAAGGTGGGTACTCAAGTCAAGACGATCCTCCCTTTCCCAAGTTGCTTCTTGCTCGGAATGGTTTGACCATTGAACCTTTAGAAACTTGATATTCCGACGTCGAGTGGTACGCTCGGTTTGATCGAGGATACGAACGGGGTACTCTCGATAGGTGAGGTTATCTTGGAGATCAAGCGTTTCGTGGTCCACTCCACGGATAGGATCCGAGAAGCAACGCCTGAGTTGGGAAACGTGGAAGACATCATGGACCTTGGAAAGTTGCGGAGGTAGTTCCAATTGGTAGGCAACTTCCCCTCGTTTGGCAAGAATGCGAAAGGGTCCAATGTAACGAGGAGCCAACTTGCCTTTAATACCGAATCGATGGGTTCCCTTCAAAGGAGTAACCCGAAGGTAAGCCTTCTCGCCAATTTCATAAGCCATAGGCTTATGCTTGCGGTCATATTGGCTCTTTTGACGAGATTGGGCTGTTTTCAATTTCTCACGAACAACGCGAACCTGCTCTTACGCTTCTGAATCATATCCGGGCCAAAGAGTTGTCTCTCCCGGTTTCGACCGTTAAGAGGCGTTCACATTTTCGTCCATAAAGAACTTCGAAAGGGGCTTTGCCCAAGCTGGCTTGATAACTATTGTTATAAGCGAACTCGGCGAATGGAAGGCACTTCTCCCAATTCATGCCGAAAGAGATGACAGAAGCTCGAAGCATATCCTCTAGGATTTGATTGACTCGTTCTACTTGACCACTTGATTGGGGATGGAAAGCGGTGCTAAAGGAGAGACGAGTTCCCATAGCGTTTTGGAAACTTTCCCAAAATCGAGAGGTGAAGAGACTCCCACGGTCTGAGTTAATCTCCAACGGAACACCGTGAAGAGACACTATTCGAGAGATGTACAAATCAGCTAGCTGGCTAGCGGTTATACTCTCACGAACAGGTAGGAAGTGGGCTACTTTGGAAAGACGATCAACGACAACGAAGATAGCGTTATTCCTCACTTGGTCCTGGGAAACCCGGTAATGAAATCCATACCGATTTTATCCCATTTCCATTCAGGAATTTCCAAAGATTGAAGGGTACCAAGAGCCGTTGATGCTCTGCTTTGACTCGACGACGACGTCGCGATTAGCAATGTATTGAGCGATTTCTCTCTTCATCCTAGTCCACCAAAACCTCTGGCGAGATCTTGATACATTTTAGTACTACCGGAATGAATGGTGAGAGGAGAGTCATGAGCTTCCTTAAGGATCAATTGCCGTAGCTGTTGTTTCTTAGGGAACCACTAAGCGGTTTTCAAAGAAGACAACACCTCGTTCATCTATGGAGAAACATTTAGCAGCCCGCTTAGCGATGTTCTCCTTGATCCGAGATATCCTCTATCATCTTCTGAGCAGCTATGATTCGATCCGTGAGGTCAGGTTTCTCCACCAGGGTGGAAAGGAATCCTCGAGGAACAATGTGAAGATTAAGCTTACGAAATTCCTCATGGAGAATTGGTTGACTTTGTTGTAACACCAGATTGTTACAATAAGATTTGCGACTTAGTGCGTCAGCCATGACATTGGCTTTGCCTGGGGTGTAAGATATTCCTAAGTCGAAATCTGTAATCAACTCGACCCAACGTCTTTGCCTGAGATTCAAATCCGGTTGGGTGAAGATATATTTCAGACTTTGGTGATCAGTGTAGATTTCGCAACGATTACCCAGAAGGTAATGTCGCCAGGTTTTGAGTGCATGAACCATCGCTGCAAGCTCTAGATCGTGTGTGGGTAGTTATCCTCATGTGGGCGAATCGTCGAGAAGCGTAGGCAATCACATGACGATCTTGCATGAGTATGCAACCTAGTCCTTGTCGCGAGGCGCCGCAATAGATAATAAAGTCCTTAGAAATCTGGTGGAACAAGCACGGAGCAGATGTCGAGCGTCTTTTCAGTTCTGAAAGCTGATCTCGCATTGTGGCGTCCATTCAACTTCTTATCTTTCTTGAGGAGTTCGGTTAGAGGTTTAGCAACTTTAGAGAAATTCTCGACGAAGCGGCGGCAATAGCTCGCTAAACCGAGGAAGCTCGAACTTGCTTGACCGATTCGGTGGAGTCCAATCAAGGACGGCTTGAACTTCGCTTCGGGATTGACAGCAATACCCTTACCGAGATTACATGTCCTAGATAGGTCACTTCGGTAACCAGAATTCACACTTAGAGAATTTGGCATAAAGGCGGTGCTCTCAAGTTTCATCAATACTAGCCTTAGATGTTCGCATGTTCTTCCTCATTCTTGGAGTAGATGAGTATATCATCGAGGTATACCACGACGAATTTATCCAAATACTCCATGAAGATTGAGTTCATTAACCGAGAGAAGGTGGTGGAGCATTGGTTAAACCGAAGGACATGACGGTGTACTCGTGTTGGCCATAACGAGTGACAAAGGCCGTTTAGGAATGTCCCGTTCTTGATTTTGATTTGATGGTAGCCCAACCTCAAATCCATCTTGAAAAGATCGAGGACCCAAATAGCTGATCATACAGGTCGTTGATCCCGGGAGCGGATACTTGTTCTTGATAGTGACCAAATTGACGGTCGGTAATCTACAACCATCCGATCCGTACCATCCTTCTTCTTGACGAAGAGGACGGGCAAGCCCATGGAGATGAACTAGGACGGATGAAACCCTTTTGCAAGGACTCATCGAGTTGTTTCTTAAGTTCAGCTAGTTCTAGGGGTGCCATCTTATAAGGTCTTCTAGAGATTGGGACGGTTCCGAATAAGATCTATCACGAACTCGACATCCCCGCTCGGTGGAACACCGGCAGTTCCTCCGAAAGACATCCGGAAATCACGGACTACCGGAATATCTTGAGATCCGGAAGGGGTTGGCATTTAAGGAGTAAAGTGGCGCTTAGACACTCGGGTTAAAACATCCACTGTTTTGCCCAAGGATGGGTAAGTTGAACAGTTCTAGTAGAGCAATCAATCTTAGCATAATGGGCTGACATCCACCCATACCCAAGATGATGTTTATGTCCGAGGACTTGAGAGCTATTAGAGATGCAAGAAAGACTAATCATCGACAAGAATTTCATTCCCATGACTTATTCTAGAGGTTTGCCATCTAGAACCGGGAGTTTGAATTTCCATGGAGGTAGGCATGTCACAAGAATGTGGTGTGGTGCAAGCGAGCATAGCTCTCGAAATAAATGAATGAGATGCTCCAAGATCAAAAAGAACAGCTTGCGGATGGCAATTAACAAGGAGCGCATCGAGGACGGCGTTGGGATCCTCATAGGTTTCTTCAGCGAGAGACATAGTTGACATGGCCACGAGCGGTGGCAACTGGCTTAGCATAGGGCATCTTTCCTGCTGGCTTGCCGCGGCCAACAGACTTTCCAGCTTGATTGGGGTTGTTCTGGGGACACTCTCGAATATAGTGGCCCGTCTCTCCACATTTGAAGCAAGTGATCACATTTGGCCGTGGGGCAACATTAGCAGTTGGACCTCCATATGTCTTGGGTGGAAAATACGGCTGGTTGGGGCGAGGCACCTCGAAGGATGGCCTCGGGGTGTACCCGGGTGGTAGAGCCGTATTTGGGACCCAAACCCGGCGCTTCGGGATCGAGAGCGGATGACGATCCGAATCACGGATGTGCTTATGGAAGCCTCGAAGTCGATCTGCCCGAGCCTCGGCGCCGATAGCCTTATTGACTAGCCGGAAAGAGGTACATTCATGCAGACGGAGATCTCGGCGTAGCTCGGGGCTAAGTCCCTTACGGAACCTCGCCGCTTCTTAGCATCGGTAGAAACTTCTTCGGGAGCATAACGTGCTAACCTCCCAAATTCACGGCAGTAGGCATCCACCGTCACCGCCTTGGGTGAAACTGCAGAACTCCTCACGTTTGCGGTCCATAAGACCTTCCGGAATATGGTGCTCATGAAGGCGGTATCAATTCATCCCAAGTGGTAACTTGTCCAGCGGACGCATAGCCTCATAGTTTTCCCACCGAGACGGCAGGACCTTCCAGATGATAGGCGGCAAAGGTAACTTTGTCACCTCAGCCACGATGGCGGAACGCAGCTTGTGGTGGATACTCGCGAGCCAATCATCTGCGTCGAGAGGCTCGACGGAACATTTGAATTTTGGAGGATATAGCTTGACGAAATCATTGAGTGAAACCCCATCGTTTCTTGGCTGGCGTGTGTGTTTTGTTCAATCCGCTCCAATAAGCGGTTGGTTTCACGCTTATTACGTTCGCTTCCAAGATCACCTCAGCCAAAGATGGCGGTTGCGCAGATTCACATTTCGGCTGCATGGCTTCTCCTGCTCTGGAGTAGCAGGAGTATTTGAGTGTTGACCATCCTGGGAGACAAAGCAAAGGTTTAAACCAGGATGGCAGAATTTAACAAGGAAGTGCGGAAGGTAATGGACAGCATGGAATGCAAAGATGTTCATCCGTATGACATGGTAATATAAAACTGCCATATATATATATATATATATACCATCGGTCATACACACCATTCATAGTTTAGTACAAGCCTGACGGAGTACAACTATAAGGAAAGGCGTTACATCTCATCGGAAGCATTCCAACTCCTATACATTATTTTTCTACACTTCCGGAACGATTCACCTAAGTCGTATTCCACGAGTCACGCAGGACGGTGGAAACACAACCATTACCATACTAGGAATACTACTACTATCTCAGGCAGCTCCATAGTAGTCCTCATAGAAGTCACCACCTGCACTGAAGTGGAACATGATCGTCCGGAAATGCATAATCTGTGGGGCCTGTGGACCATAAGGACTCGGATGTGGCCGTGGACCCACAAACGGTGGCAGAAGAGGCCCACGAGGAGGAGTGATGCCTCCAACCTCACGCCACTCCATGAAGTCTGGCAGACTCGCCCGCACAGGGTACAAGTCTCTCATGTCCATACATCCGCTTGCACGGCGGTGCAAACCTAGTCGAGTAGCCCAATGGTCGAGCGGGCATTAAACAGCTCCATACGCAAGGCCCGGTTCTCACGGTCCTTGTCCTCCAAAGAACTCAAGAGTAGTGCGAAGGAGTGAATCCTCATGGGAGGCATCGCTGTACAAACCCTGAAGGTAGCCATGCGCCCCAGGAAGAGATGCTGGCATATAGCGGAAATCCGTGTTGCTTAGCAAAGCAGTTCTGGCTCGGATAATAGTCATCATGGAATAGGCTGCATCTTGCACAGACATTCCAATAGTGATTCCGAGCCCATAAGAACAGTGAAGTGGCTCAGTAGCTCCGGGGTAAGATGGATAAATCCGGACCGTGCATAGGTATTGGCTTTGATTGAAATCCCTAAACTGCTCCTCGACGGTATATTCAGGATACCATCGATAACCAGCCTCAATCATCACCCTAACCAACATGGCCGTGTGACCGCACACATCAATGCAGCGGGTCAGGCGAACCACTTGGTTCTGGGAACGGGTGGCCATCTGAAAGCACAGCCATAATGCAAAGGCATTAGAATTCCTAGGGAAAATCGGGCAGCATAACATCTGTAAATGCTCAAATCAAAATTGAGACATTCAAAATCAGATTTGCAAAACCACTCAACAACATCATATCAAGGTTCTGGTTCAAATGATAGCATACTAAAATTTAGTAGCACCGAATCGAGGATGTAACCAACAATCCTATAAGGTACTATGGATTAGTAACACGTGAACTGATAGAGAAAAGAGCCTAGTCCTAAACCCACGTCCGAATGAGAAGAGGATGACTCGGATCGAGGGCATAAGGTAAAGGAGTAAAAGAGCCTTCGTTCCTCCACAATCAATTCCCTACATATAACTAAAGCATTTCTAGACTCAACTTGACCAGTTTGGCTTAGCGGACCTCAGCAGCCCTGCTCGATGCCAACGCTGTCGGGACCCGATTCAAGTCACATCGACCTAGCTGGTAACACCTCATATCACTTTGCGGCCTCACGCACGGTATTCCCACGGTGTCGCCTTACCATGGCCCGGACCGTTTGCGTCTTTTGGCTCACGTATATGATAGTGTCGCTAGCATCCACATGACAAAGAACCGGGCCGACATGGCTAGTCGTGAACCCAAAGCGGCACTAACCTATGGGGACAGGCATACATGAAACACTTGAGCATGTCGGTCATCAGCGTATGAACTCGGGCTGTAGCACTGGGCTATGAGGACTCCGGTATCCCGGCAGTAGCAGCTAGGCAGGACTCCAAGTATCACCGCGTGACATTTCCCGAAGGGACGGACATAGGAACGAAATGAATCACATGTCGGACAGTCAAGTGTCCAAGCAGTAGTCTTTGGGCTAGCGGGACTCGTGAACCGGGCTGTAGCGGACTACTATCGCTCGTAAGCACGAGACTACATTTCCCCATATGAGAGGCTGCCAAGGATAAACAACTAGATTGTCGGATCCCACTCATACCAAGCATTTCAATCATACATAATATGCCCGATATGAGTAAATACAACAAGGCATCACAACAAAACTCTACAACTCAAGTACTTTATTTAAGTGGCTCCGAGGAGCCATACATAACATAGTCATACAGGTAGGGGTCACATGACCCAACACTCAAGTCATACAATCATACAAGCACATGCGGAAGCAATTATGTCTGAGTACAGACTCTAGAAAGAAAGAAAGCTTGTTGGAGCCTTTCTATCTACAATGGCCCTTCACAAGTCTTAGATCGCCACCTGGGTGGCTAGCTTACTCGTCGAAGTCAACATCTACATAGAATCCGTCGGAGGGGGTGGTATAGTCCTCTGAAAAATATTGATTAAGCAAACATGAGTACCAAAGTACTCAGCAAGTCTTACCACAGAATCCTATCATACATGCACATTCTCAAGGAAGGGAGTGGAGTTATTTGCAGCAAGCCAGCTTTGACTCTTGGCTAAGCTATCCTACGTGACACACTTTGTAAAGCATTTTGTCGTACACGAGTCCACTAATCACCATCACAATACTCCACCGTGGATCCTCTCTCGTCATCCCCGAGAGGGCCATCCACGATACTCACACTTATCTTGAGGCTTTTAGTAGTATCCATTTACTTGTCTATGAACTGATATAGGTAACCCAGAAGTCCTTCTCCGTGGACACGGCTATTCGAATAGATCATATTTAACCCTGCAGGGGTATACTTCTTCACACACGCTCTCACCACTTATAAATCGTTTACCGACATGTACTGCAACCTTCAGCGGAAGCCCAGCGTGGGTGTCGGCCTCAACCTACCTAAACACTCAAGTCCCTAGTCCAGTGTATCGCCTATTCGGGTTCCATCCGCAGGAGTCCGCCGAGGTTTCCCATACAGCCCCGAACGATGTGTGCAGGGTTCCCGAGATACCAAACGGGCACTTTCGGTACACAACACGGTGCCTACTGCAACACAACCCACCCCTAAGGTCAGCGTTGCGTGCGCCCCAACATGCTACAAACACCGAAACTACTTGCAACTCCGGACTATGAGCAGGGGTGGTTAAGAAGCCGAGAGGGTCAATTAAGGATCCCAATGTGTGGTAGTAACTGATTCATGGATCACAAACACAGATCTCAGTTCTTAAGTTCGGCTTCAATGAAACAACCCACCATGTACTCCTACATGGCCTCTCATCGATACCTTTACCAAATCGTGTTCAACACTTTCACTCTCGAACCAACACAACCTTTCACTCCAGTTCATCATCCCGATGAGCCGACTGACACAACTCTAAGCATAGCAAGCAAAGCATGGTAGGAATCACAAACATGGCTCAATCAACTCCTACACATACTAGTGGGTTTCATCTAATTCTTGTGGCAATGACAGTCATGCAAAGGAAGTGGGTTCAACTACCGCAGCACACAACAGTTGAATCGCGTTGTCTTAATGCAGATAAACGAGAGCGAAGCGAGAACATGGGTTTGTATCGGAATGATCAATGAATTGCTTGCTGATGGAACTAGGGTAGAGAACTGCCCTTCGATGGGTAATCGAGGTTATCTTCGAGGCAGAACCTATCATGAAAACACACGAAATAAACATACAAACAATATGCAACAATATGATGCATGCTATGACATGGCAATATGGATGTGTGTTGGCCTAATGCAAGTTGAAAGGACAGGGGATGAACTCATTTGAATCAAAGGTTCAAATGATAGCTCATTGAGTTAGGCCTAATGGTGCAAAATCTTAATCTGATTATTCAGCATAGTTAACTTGTTTTAACATGCATGAAACCTGTACCAATGGATAGAGTGTATTTTTCTGATAATTTTCATATATAAATCTTTGCATTTGGAGTTATAGAATAAAAGTTATAAGCATTTGAAATTTGAATTATATTCTGAATTTACTATATAAAATAATTCCAGAATTTGAATTAATCTTGTCGGCATGAGGTCAGCGTGACGTCAGGGTCAGCGGGTCGCCAGGTCAAACTGACCAGTGGGACCCGCATGTCAGGGTTAGTTTAACTAATTTAAGTAATTAGAACTAATCCTAATTAGTTTAGCTGAGGGGCCCCACCTGTCATTGACTCAGACGGTCAGCAGGCCCACGGACAGGTCAACTCACGGCGTCTAGCCGCCCGGGCGAGGCAGGCGGCGGAGCAAAGTGCTTTTGCACTTTCCGGGCACCAAATGGAGCGCGGGGAGCACCTACGTGAAGCTGGAGGTGAGCCGCGGTTAGTGGTGGAGTTAGCTTGGGTCGGGATGGCCGGAGTTGGCACCGGCGACGAGTCGGGCGGCGGCCGGGGCTCGGGTGATGTCGAATTAGTTGCTAGGGGGCTCGGCGAGGCGCGGGAAGTGCACAGTTAGGCCCGTTGGGGCGTGGTGAGTGCGATGGGCGTAGTGGCGTAGCCGTTAGGTGACCGGAGCCTCGTCGGCGACGAGCTCCGCGGTGGGTTCGGGTGATCAACGTCGCGCTTGTGGTGCAAGAAGAAGAGAGCGGAGAGGACGGGGAGTAGCCAGGCTCACGGTGAACCTGTGGAGAGCTTCGGGGTCGGGGCGGTCGATGCGGCGGCGGCGGCGATGGGGATCTCCGCGGCTCAAGCTCGGTCGAGGTGCGTGTAGTGGCTTCGGGCGCTTAGGGCGAAGGGACCGGCTAGTTAGAGGTAATGGGTGCGGCGGAGCTGCTGGACATGGTGGGGAGGAGCGGGGCGGCGGGAGCACGGCGTCGGCGGTGGCGCGTCGGCGATGGCGTCGGCCAGGTTGGGGAGAGCGAGAGAGAGGGCAGGGGAAAGCGACGTGTCCGGGGTCGGGCGCGACGCGAGGTCGTCGAGGCGGCGGCGAAGCGAGGGCGGCGGCCAGCTGCGTGGCGCGCCTACGCTCGCCACGGCCGACACCAAGTTGCTGCTGGCCGAGCCAAGCAGCTCATTGGCCATGCTGCTCTTTGGGCTGGGCAGCAGGTGGGCGATCATGAGCGACAGTAAGCTTTTCCTTTTTTAAGTTTTTCTATTTTCTGTAATTCTGTTGGGGTTTTTAAAAATACCAAAACTATTTCAAAATTACCAAAATGCTCCTGGTCACTTGTTGGAATATTCCCAACATGAAACATTTTAGTTCGACAATTTTGAACATTTAAAATATTTTTCATAATTTGAAATGCTCATTTCAAAACTTGTGGATTAATTCTAGAACCCTTAGGTGACCTAGAAAATGGTGCACCTCCTTTGACATGGGTTCTGAACCCAAACAAAGAGGATGAGCATTTTGAAGGGCATTTCGGATTCATTGAAATAAATTTTAGTAAACCCTAGTTCTTTTAAAGGGGGGGGGGTGTTCTGGGGTTTCCTGCCTTCCCCATTTCAAATTCAGATGAAATTTAAACATGATGCACACCCTAATGCATGGTCTATCTGGGATGTGACAAAGATTATATGTTCATATCCAATATGCTATTTAATAACCCTCTGATCTTGAGCATGATTATCATTTGTGAGTAGTTACTTTTGTTCTTGAGGTCACGAGAGAAACCATGTTGCAAGTAATCATGTGAACTTGATATGTGTTCGATATTTTGATAGTATGTATGTTGTGATTCCCTTAGTGGTGCCATGTGAACGTCGACTACATGACACTTCACCATATTTGGGCCTAAGGTAATGCATTGTGGGTAGCAATTAAATGATGGGTTGCGAGAGTGACAGAAGCTTAAACCCCAGTTTATGGGCTATTCCGTAAGGGACCGATTGGATCCAAAAGTTTAATGCTATGGTTAGAATTTATTCTTAATACTTCTCTCGTAGTTGCGGATGCTTGCTGGAGGGTTAATCATAAGTAGGAGGTTTGTTCAAGTAAGAATAGCACCTAAGCACCGGTCCACCCACATATCAGATTATCAAAGTAGCAAACACAAATCGAACCAACATGGTGAAAGTGACTAGATGAAATTCTCATGTACCCTCAAGAATGCTTTGCTTATCATAAGAGACCGTTTTGGCCTGTCCTTTGCCTCAAAAGGATTGGGCTACCTTGCTTCACTTATGTTACTACTATTGTTACTTGCTCGTTACAAATTACCTTGCTATCAGACTACTCTGCTACTTAAAATTTCAGCACTTGCAGACATTACCTTGCTGAAAACCACTTGTCATTTCCTTCTGCTCCTCGTTGGGTTCGACACTCTTACTTATCTAAAAGAGCTAAAATTGACCCCCTATACTTGTGGGTCATCAAGGCTATTTTCTGGCACCGTTGCCGGGAAGTGAAGCGCCTTTGGTAAGTGGAATTTGGTAAGGAAACATTTATATGGTGTGCTGAAATTTATTGTCACTTGTTACTATGGGAAACAATTCTTTGAGGGGTTTGTTCAGGGTATCTTCACCTAGACTGGAACCACAATTAGCTACCCCTCAATCTACTGCACCTACTGAAAATATTGAATATGAAATTCCTTTGGTTATGATAGAACAATTGCTAGCTAATCCTTATGCAGGAGATGGAACCGAACATCCTGATATGCACTTGATATATGTAGAACAAATTTGTGGATTGTTCAAGCTTGCAGGTTTACCCGGGGATGAAGTTATGAAAAAGGTTTTCCCTTTATCTTTGGAGGGAAAATCATTGGCATGGTATAGGATATGCGATAATATTGGATCTTGGAATTGGAATCGTCTAAAATTGGAGTTCCACCAAAAATTTTATCCTATGCATCTAGTTCATCGTGATCGGAATTATATATATAATTTTTGTCCTCGTTAAGGAGAAAGTATCGCTCTAGCTTGGGGGAGGCTTAAGTCAATGTTATATTCATGCCCCAATCATGAGATCTGAAGAGAAATTATTATCCAGAATTTTTATGCTCGGCTTTCTCCTAATGATCAAACAATGCTTGATACTTCTTGTGTTGGTTCTTTTATGAAGAAGACTATTGAGTTCTGCAGGGATCTTTTGGAAAGAATTAAACTCAACTCTGAAGATTGGGAACTCGATGAAGGTAAAGATTTAGGTATTAAACTTAAGTATGATTGTGTTAAATCTTTTATGAATACCCGTGCTTTTCAAAAGTTTAGCACTAAATATGGACTTGACTCTAAGATAGTAGCTTCCTTCTGTGAATCATTTGCTACTCATGTTGATCTCCCTAAAGAGAAGTGGTTTAAATATCAGCCACCTATTAAAGAAGAAATCAAAGAACCGGTACCAGTTAAAGAAGAAACTATACTTTACAATGTTGATCAAGTTGTTCCTTCTACTTATATTGAAAAACCACCTTTCCCTGTTAGGATAAAGGAACATACTAAAGTTTCTACTGTAGTAAACAAAAGCTATATTATAACACCTAAACCTGATGAACAAATCAAAGTAGAACCTAGTATTGCTATGGTTAAAGATCTATTGGAAGAAGATATGGATGGGCATGTCATTTACTTCTGTGAAGAAGCTGCCAGAATTGCCAAACCTGATAAAAAAAGATAAACATAGACATGTTGTTGGCATGCCCATTGTCTCGGTTAAAATAGGAGATCACTGGTATCATAGTTTATGTGACATAGGTGCTAGTGTGAGTGCTATTCCTTACACCTTATATCAAGAAATTATGAATGACATAGCACACGCAGAGATAGAAGACATAGATGTTACTATTAAACTTGCTAATAGAGACACCATATCACCAATTGGGATTGTTAGAGATGTTGAAGTCTTGTGTGGGAAAATAAAATACCCTACTGATTTTCTTGTTCTTGGTTCCCCACAACATGACTTTTGTCCCATTATCTTTGGTGGACCTTTCTTGAACACCGTTAATGCTAAGATAGATTGTGAGAAACAAACTGTTGGTGTTAGTTTTGGTGATGAGTCTCATGAGTTTAATTTTTCCAAGTTTAGTAGAAAACTTCATGAAAAAGAACTGCCTAGTAAAGATGAATTAATTGGTCTTGCTTCTATTGCTGTGCCTCCTACTGATCCACTAGAACAATATTTTATAGATCATGAAAATGATTTACATATGCATGAAAGAAATGAAATAGATAAGATTTTGTTTGAACAACGCCCTCTACTTAAACACAATTTGCCTATTGAAACTCTAGGAGGTCCTCCTCCACCTAAAGGTGATCCTGTGTTTGAATTGAAACAATTACCAGACACTTTGAAATATGCTTATCTTGATGAAAATAAGATATATCATGTTATTATTAGTGCTAACTTTTCAGAACATGAAGAAGAAAGATTATTGAAAGTTCTAAGGAAGCATCGAGCTGCTATGGATATACTCTTGATGATTTAAAGGGCATGAGTCCCACTCTATGTCAGCACAAAATTATTATGGAACCTAATGCTAAACCCGTTGTTGATCACCAACGTCCGTTAAATCCGAAGATGAAAGAAGTGGTAAGAACGGAAATATTAGAACTTCTGAAGCAGGTATAATTTATTACTACAAAAAAAAAGACACATCCGTGACATTTTGGGCCGAACGAAAAAAAATTCTGTCATACATATGACACTTCTATGACGATAATTGTGACAAAACCCGGTATCATCATAGATGTGGTGGGCTCCTACTTCTATGACAAAAAATCATGACAGAAAATGGGCTTCTCGTCCTGGGCGGGCCGGAGACGCAGCTGCATGATACTCTTTGGGCCGTCCATGACAGAAAAAACCTTGGTAGAAGCGAGGTGGAGGAAAATTTTGGGGAGTTCCCGGTTACGGTGGGAGGTCGGGGCGAAAGCGATCGCGCTTTCTCGTACACGCGTCTGCTGCGTGTGTGCGGCGTTGGCTCTAATCGAACCAGAGCGAGGCGTTGGGCTCTAATCAACCCGGCGATTGCACTACAAACTACGCGTTCTCGAACCCGAAGCGATCAATTGATGGCTGTTAATCAACCCAATCGGCGATTCCTTCACTACTGCTGCTAATCAAGCCGATCGATGCTACCTGGGGATGAGCAGTGAGTGTTGCGGGGGGTTGGATGAGCGAGTGTGTGGCGCGTTGCCTTTGGATGAACAGGACCCGTGGTGTGGTGGAGCGCTGGATGAGCAGAGAGCGGTGGAGGGTGCCCGTGGAGGGGTGGATGAACAGGACCCGTGGTGTGGAGGGCTGGATGAATAGTAGACGGTGGAGGGTGCCCGTGGAGGGTGGTTGAACAGGACCCGTGGTGTGGAGGGCTGGATGAGCAGTGACGGTGGAGGGTGGTTGAGCAAGAGCCGTGGAGTAGCGCGGTGGAGGCTGGATGAACAGGAGCCCGTGGAGGCTGGAGAAGGTCGACGGTAGCCTGCGGAGGCTGGAGGAGTTCGACGGTGGAGATGAATAGTATCCTGTGGAGTCCCGTTTTGCGGTACGCCACACCCCTCCTGATGAACAGGACCCCCGTTTCGACCATAGCGCTCCAACACAAGTCTGTTTCGTCCGTTTTGTGGTACGCCACACCCCTCCCGATCGACAGGACCCCCGTTTCGACCGTAGCGCTCCAACACAAGTTCGTTTCGCGGTACGCCGCACCCCTCCCGATCAACAGGACCTCCGTTTCGACCGTAGGAGGTCCGTTTCCTCCGTTTTGCGGTACGCCAGACCCCTCCCGATTAACTGGACCCCGTTCCGAACGTAGGAGGTCCGTTTCCTCCGTTGTGCGGTATGCCAGGCCTCGTTTCCATCGCCTATTCCGTCCAAGCCCTCCCGATGAACACGACCACGCATTTCGTTCCGACCCACGGTTGGCTCCCACGTGTTCCGTTGCCTCCCGATGAACACAACGCATTCTGTTGCCTCTTGATGAACACGACGCATTCCGTTGCCTCCCCATGAACACGACGACGACGCTATTTCTCTGTTCCGACCCAGCCATGTACACGAGCCCTGGTCGTACGTATGCGCGAGTAGGCGTTCGACGACGACGCTGTTTCTCAATTCCTATGCTCCCTCCGTTCCGAAATGCAGTGCATATAGCTTTATTGAAAATTCGAACCTCGCAAACTTTTACCGAGTTTTCGTGTACCAAATTGCACATGTAGAATACCATGTACATATCATTTCATTCATCTTCGAGAGGTAACTATAAAGATGGGTGAGGAGTCTACAAAGAAAGACCGTCGTATCACCCGCAGCAATTTCAAGCATCCTTTAGTGTCGAGGAATATCATAGGAACTCTATATGATATGATTTTTATAGGATTTTTTCCTTTAGAGCCAATTGGTTCATAGGAATAGATTCATATACTCCACATTTCAAAGGAAATAAACATGATATCATTTTTATAGCTTTAGAGCCACTTGGTTCATATGAATGGATTCCTATACTCCCTTAATTTCAAAGGAAAATAAACATTAGCGTATATTCAATAGAAAAGTTCCTATGATATGAACCAAATTACATCTCTTTTCTAATCCCTCCTCATAGGAATTGAGATACATGTCATCTCTAGATTCAATAGAAAAGTTCATATGATGTGAACCAAATGACATCTCTTTTCCAATCCCTACTCATAGGAATTGAGATGCTCCATGTCATCTCTTTCCGTACAACTTCCATGTATACATCTTCTATTCCTAAATAGATAGTACAACCCACTAGTAGCTTTTTTCCAAAACATGCAACTATGGCACAAGAACTATATAGTGTGCCAATAACTTTGAAAGATGGTCGCTGGATGAAGCTAACCCGACAAAGTCAGAGAGATAGGCAAATCCGAGCACTCTTGGCCGTTGGATATCATCAACATTCCACTAGATCTGCCACATGTACAATTTAGAAGACTCCATGGTTGAACTTAAGCATAATGCACAAACCTCAAAACACAAACACTTCTCCTTTGTTCTATAATCTTCTGTATCATAATTGATTATTATTTTCTAAATGAATTGCCATTATTTGTTTTTACTTTATGATTTACAATGCACAACCCCATGAATCTTAACATTTTTATAAAACTAATTGATTTTGAATGAGATGAACTATAAGAACTAAACAAACATCTACATCATGCATATATGACTCAAAGCTTTACATGCTATAGTGTGTATTTATTCATAATTTGGTTTCGAAATCGCATGCGCTCAATACATGTGTACCTTACTAGTTTTGAGTAGAGTAGCAAATTTCACGCGGCCCCGGGTATATCAAAATGCAGGGCCCATGCATCATTGCCTTTCGGTCGAATCTACGTCCACAATTTTTTGTACATACTATATCTCCACTGGTCCCCGAACCCAAAATGCTGCCTTGTTCCCGTAAAACCAAGCGGCCCACACATATTTAAGGCGTCGACTCAAACCCGTTTACTACGACGTGGCCTCGCACGTCGTAGTACTCCTACAAACCCTACCGCTGCACTCATCATTGGTTTTCTTCAAGAGGACGAGGGAGAAGCCGATTTGTAGTGGATGCGCTTTCAAAAAAAAGGATCTGTAGTGGAGAACCCTACCCTAGGGTGCCCTAGGTAGCTGCCGCACGCATCATTGTTTTCTCTTTTCTTTATGCTCTTGCGCCCTAGAGTGAAATGATGGTTGCTTCGTCCATCCAGCTTAATGCGGGAAAGGTGGGGCTTTGTGATTTGACCCCTCATCGCTCATTTTCTACTACTACGGTTACTTTCACGACCGAGGTACCTCCAATTCAACCGCTGCTCAACTGTAATTTGGTGCATCACACGTGGAACAAGATGGTGGATGAGCCACATGTCGCCAAAGGGGTCTGTTAAGTCGTCGCCATTTCGGTGTGCGGATGACCTGCTTGAGTTGCTACGCCAACACGACAGAGCAGCCTACCACTTGGTTTTGCTCCTTGGTGAATCCCGACTATATTGATCTAAAAGATACATGCTGAACTACCCTCTCCGTCTCAGTTTTTTTATTTTTAGGCGTCACGGTTTATAGGGCCTGCACGTAGTTCTAGGTCATCCATTTGACTAACTAAATATGAGTTACTATGTCACAAAAAGTATATCATTGGATTCTTAAGTGAATGTAGTTGTATTTAAAAGTCAAGGGCGGGGCTTTTCCTGCGCGGTAGGCGGGGCAGTTCCGCCTAGTCGGTTCGACAGAGACGCAAGAAGACGAGGGAGTAGGCTACTGCAAACGTAGGGCTTTGTGATTAGACAATGATTCTCACTGGACAGGTGGGGCCCGTGATTTGACTTGCCATTATCATTTTAATCTGGGCCACGACCGGCGTGAGTCTCCGATTCTGACCACCTCCATACAGGTGCCTCTCCGATGCTCCACCATGTAGTAGAGGCTGACTCTTGCATGAGAGCCCACTTCTCCACTTTTCATTGCCTCTCTTTCCTCCACATATGCAAAATGCCATGTAAAGCGCACTATTGTACTTACTTTTACTTGCTCCTACAGGTGCTTAAGCTTGCCACATAGGCATAAAGTCTGATGTGGCAAGTTAATCAAGAAGAGAGAGACTAGTTTGGTGACCCAAGGAAGAAACGGTGCTAAGCGCGTGAACCTAGGTGAAAAGACAATTTTGAGTCTATAGCTAATTAAATGAAGCAAACTTAGCAACACCATTTCATTGGAAGAGGTCACTCGTTGGCAAATGCAATAAATACTAGTACTCCCTATGTCCCATAATATAAGAATGTTTTTGGCACTACACTAGTGTCAAAAACATTCATATATTATGGGACGGAGGGAATACGAAGATTAGCGAGAAGTAAAAAAACACTTTAACATCCCAAATTTTCAATTTGGAATGTTATACATAGATCATCATTGCATATCATATTTTTGTTGCATTGTTGGCTCGATCCTAGAAATTCTACGCAACTCAAGGACCCACGGAGAGAGTTGGGGATTTCGTTATTTTCATATTTGAGTTTTCTCAAATTTTGAAAATAGAATCATTTGATTTTAATTATTTTATCTTCAATTATTTCTATTACAAAAATATGAGTGAGGGAATAAAATGACTTTTTACTCCTGGTTTGTCCTTAGCTGATCAGGTGAGACGTAAGTTCGGATCTACGGTGCATTTCTCTCCTTCCCGAGACGCAAAGGAGTTCTTCTTGGTTGTCTCGTTTTCTTCGGCTTCCTTCCCTCTCACGAAAGATTCGGTTGGGCTTGCACTGCAATGCTGCATCGGTGGAATTTGCTCTGGTTTTAAGGTCATGGCCATATCCTCTCGATCATTTCGTTTCTCTGTGGCTAACAATAAAGTGGGGCATTTCATCTATGGTCTAAGAGATCGTGTATGGCCGGATTTTGTTTGTCACTTCCATTTGTTCAACGGTCGTTTTGCTAAGCGTTTCTCTGGTTCGCATTGGCATGCGGATCAGGAACTGGTCGAGGTTTTGGACAGACGGCCAGTTGCCATCTCTACTTCTTTGGACTTCTTACGCAAGGCGCATTCTCCCGATCCCTCATCGATCAAAGAGCTGAGCAAGTTTAATCTTGTTAATTTGAGGCAATGGAATTTTTCTAGCTTGAATGATCATGAAGCTTCATCCTCATCGTGGGCGCAGAACAACGACAACATTCAAATTCAATTTGGCTCCATCAAACCGTCAATTCCGCATTGCGACGTCATCGCTCCGACCTTAACCAAGGTGGCATTAATGGATCATTATCTGGACCAAGCGAAGTCGGAGGAGGAACGGTTTTTGAGTGCATTTCTTTTGGACAATTCAAATTCCCGTTGCATGCCCGATACCCACCACTACCTAAATGTTTTCTATAGTCAGCGTTCCGGTATGCTCCTCACTATGACTCGTGGCCCCCACTTCTCAGCTATCGCCATCAGGCGGATTTGGCCCAAGCGGAATATTCGTCAGCCGACATTAACTGCCTTGCCGCTAATTGGGCTGCTTTGTGTGCTAAATGCCTTCAATGGGGGCACACCAGGATCACCTGCCCTGCGCGTCTCATTTGCATTAACTGCTCAGGGCCGGATCACAAAACTGGATACTGCCCCAACCGTGGCAGCCGTGACAATAGCCACCAGCCTGGGTCAAACAAGGAGGCCAAATTTTTGGTGTCACGCTCTCTGAGAAATTGCCTTTCCACCAAATCGGGAACTAAATCTCAGAGGCGTACCGTCCGATGTGTTGCTTGTGGATTCTATGGCCACGTGGAACGATCCTGTCGACGCCCTCATTTCCACCAGAAATGGAAATGGATTGCCAAGGCAACTTTGCCTCCATCCGCCCCCATTCACGCTTCAACTTCCTCCTCGAAAACCCAACAAGCCTCGCCCCGTCTAGTCCCATCGCCGCAGTCTACCACTCTGCCCCATCCATCTCCGTCGCCGTCGCATCCACCCGCAATTACACCGCCCTCCACTCTGCTTCTCCGCCCTTCGGCAATGGCGAACTACCCGCTCAACCCAGTGCCATTCCTCCCTCCGGGCTTCGCCGTCGAGCCAGGGCCGGCGGACCGTCTTGTGCGCAGTGGGATGGTGGTTGGCCCGATTGCCCCGCTGAGCCATGAATTTCTGGATATTGTTGAAGCCAGTGCCTACGTTCCGCTGCATCGCCGTGCTTCCATCCGCAACCAGATAGTGCAGCATCTCCATGAAGCCCAGCTCTTTACCACTGAGGTCAGTGACCATCCATTTGGCATTGGGATCTTTGGGTTTGTTGATTCTTTCTTGCGGGATACTGCGGTGAATACCCCGATTGAGCTTGAAGATGAGGATCTGCTCATCACATTTGTCCCACATAATGAGGCTCTGAATAGAAGAACCACAACTCTTGGGCCTGAGGTTTGGATCATGATGTTTGGCTTCCCATATGATTACCAAACTGATTATTACATCACTAAGGCTCTAGGTGGATATGGATCTCTCGTCTCTTGGTACAACCCTCGGCAGGATCGCAGGTTCATCCTTTTGAAGGCCCGGGTGATCAGTCTCCGCCTAATCCCTAAAAGCTTTGTGGTTTGGCAACTTGGCGGTGTGCGTGACTGTTGGACAGTTCAGATCACGATCCTACGCAGCAATGACTGGAATGGCTCACTACGGAGGTTCTTGCTCTGATGAAGAACAGCCGCCGCTGATGGCAACCCTCATCCGCAGTTTGGACCGGAGCTCACTGCTGAGCAGCTTTACCAGCAACAAGTGCACAACTGGCTCGTTCAAAACGGGGCCCTAGGTGTTGGTAACAATGAAGGACCTGTAAATGGCGCCCCTGCTAATCAAGCAACTGCCAACCAAGGCTGGGATGCCTGGCCTGAACCCCCTGCTCCTCCTATGCCAGCTATGCCACCTCATTTGGTTAACTATCAGGCCTGGTTAGCCGCACAGGGCCTCACGGTGCTTCATGGTGTTGTTCCTGACAACAACATTCAAGACAATCCTTTTCAAGCCTGGAATGACTCCATCACTCTGTCTGATAGCTCCAGCTCCACTCATTCAGATACACACTTCATGCCAGTTCAGACACTACATGTAACTACACATCCAGAGGTGGAGCCACTTAATATATCTCTTGAGGTTCATGAACAAGGTATCAGGTTTGGCTTATCTGCTCAGGGTGATGAGGTACTTTCTCGGCTGTTGAATGACCCAATCCCGCGCCAGAACCTCAACAACTTCATTTTCCGGGCTGTTAGCCCTTTGATTGCTTCATTTGGGCCCTGGAGGGAAGGATTTGGTATCCGTTCAAGCCCGGTGCAGCTCTCTGTTATGGTCACACTGATTGAGGACACTCTGACCTTCTCCACCACTGCAACTGCTCCAGTTCCACCTTCAGTTACTATTGAAGAACTGCCTGAAATTGGTAGCATTGATGGCCCCACAGAGACTCCACCGTTGCCACTTCTGTCGGACGCCCCTGATCACCCTGACCATGTTGCACTCACTGCTAACCTTGCCGCGACTGACGACAACACTGCAGACTCTGTGGTTCCGTCCAGCGTGCGTCCTCGCAGGAGCAAGGCTGCTGTTCCTACCACCACTACTGAAGTTCGTCGCAGCCTCCGCTCCAACAAATATGACGGGTTCAAGGTACCAGCCCTCTCTGACACTCGCAAGAGCACTTCTAAGGTCAAGCCTCGTGTCATTCCTTCTATTGGAGCTTCTTCTTCTGCTGCCTCTGCTGCAGAGGCAATCCCACCACCCACTCCTATTGTTACTCTGCAGGCCATTGGCATTAACAGATGTGCTATACCAGCTGCTGTTGTCACTGAAGATGCCCTGTTAGCTGAACCTGCCGTGATGACTACCTCCGATCCGTCTGCTACTGCCTCTGAGGGACTGAGCGAGGCGGTCCATCGCCACTCGCTTAGTTTGGATCTTCTCATGTCGACTCGAGCTCTTTGGGCGTGCTTTCATGGAATATCGAGGGCTCAATTCCGAAAAGAAACAACTGGCCCTGAATAATGCTATGACTGCCAGTGGTTGTGCTGTGGTTTGCCTTCAAGAGACCAAGATGATTGATGTTTCTTTTGCGTTTATTAAAACTTGCTGTCCTAAACAATTTGATCGTTTTGCTTTCGTCCCTTCGCGTGGCGCCTCGGGGGGGCTTCTTACGATTTGGAAGAGCTCGGTCTTCTCTGGCACGGTAGTTCCGTCTGATCCTTTTGCGTTAGTTATCAATTTTATCAGTACTCAATCAACACAGCGTTGGACGTTAGTTAATGTGTATGGCCCATGAACGGGAATGGACAGAGATACTTTCACCCAATGGCTCTATGATGTTAACATCCCAAATGGCCAAGACTGGTTACTTCTTGGTGATTTTAACTATATAAGAGCCCCGGAGAATCGTAACAAGCCAGGGGAGAACATTAATGACATGATTACTTTCAATGACATCATCCGCAAACAGGAACTAATTGAACTTCGGTAGAAAAGGGAGGGCTTATACGGAGTAACATGCAACCGACCCACCGCTTGAACAGATTGATTGGTTCTTCACTTCTCTTCATTGGACCAATGTGTATCCCAAGACGCTAGTTAAACCCCTTGGCAAACCTGTATCGGATCACACTCACATGTGGTGTCCATTGAGACCAAAATTCCACGATCTAAGCTATTCCGATTTGAATCCTATTGGATCCTACACCACAGGGTTCATGGACAAGGTTAATGAGATATGGAGCCGTCCAGCTTAGGAGTGACAATGTTTTCTGATCATGTGCGAAAATTTAAAGCCCTCGGACATGCCTTAAAAATTTGGAGTAAGTCTATCTCCCGTGCATGCGTGGCTATCACAAACTGCAATACTGTCCTGGCTGATCTAGATGAGCTTGAGAACAAAAGATTTTTGACTACTCCCGAAAGGAATTTCCGATCCATCCTGAAGACACATTTCCTGACCTTGCTCAAATACCAAAAACTATATTGGAAAAAGCGATGCACTATTCGATGGATCAAATTTGGGGATGAAAACTCCAAGTTTTTCCAAGCAGTTGCCACCGAAAGATTTCGGAAAAACATTATTTCTTCCCTCAAGCTGGATGATGGTACACTGATTGATGATCACCCTACCAAAGAAGCTCTCCTATTTCAAACCTACAAGGCTCGTCTTGGGACCATATCCCCTACGGACATGAAATTAAACCTTCCCGCCATCATTCCTCGCGCCAACAATCTTGACCAGCTCACTTCTCCTTTCACTCACGACGAAATTGACAAGGTTGTCAAGGAAATGCCGCCTGATCGGGCGCCTGGACCGGATGGTTTTAGTGGTGCTTTTCTTAAAGCTTGTTGGCCAATCATTTGACATGACTTCTATGCTCTCTGTGACCAATTCTATGAGGGATCGTTGGATGTGACAAGTATCAATGATGGGCTTATCACTCTCATACCCAAGATCCACACCCACGAGACGGTAAATGATTATAGACTGATCACACTGCTAAATTGCTGCCTCAAGTTACTTACCAAATTGTTGGCAGACAGGCTCCAGCGTGTCATCCTTTCACTTGTCCACCGTAACCAATATGGGTTTATAAAAGGCCGCACTATACAAGATTGTCTTGCATGGGCATATCAATACCTGTACTATTGTCAACGCTCGGGCCGACCAATCGTTTTACTCAAACTGGACTTTGCCAAGGCTTTCGACACGATTGCTCATGAGCCGATGATTCGCATTATGCAGCAGATGGGATTTAATGATAAGTGGATCTCTTGGATCAAGTGTCTCTTCTCCTCAGGCCGCTCATCCGTCCTTCTTAATGGGGTCCCCGGCGGCAATTCACAATGTGTCGTGGGGTGAGACAAGGTGACCCACCGTCCTTAATATTTGTTCTTCTTGCTGAACTTTTGCAAGCTGCAGTCAACGACGCTTTCCAACGTGGTCATCTCTCCTTGCCATTCCCTTGCAATGGTCAAAGTGACTTTCCGGTGATCCAATACGCGGATGACACCCTGCTAGTCCTACCGGCCTGCCCTCAACAAGCTCTGCGTGTCAAACAAATTCTATCCGACTACGCATCCTCTATCGGCCTCAAGATTAACTTTCACAAGTCCACTCTCATCCCCATCAACATTGATGCAACAACCACGTCTAATATTGCCGGCATTTTTGAGTGCAATGTAGGATCCATGCCCTTCACATACCTTGGGCTTCCATTGGGTACCTCCAAGCCCACCGTTCAAGAACTTATGCCCTTAGTTTCCAAATTGGAGCGTCGCCTTACGGCCACAATAGCCATGATGTCATATGGAGGCGTTTGACCTGCTCAATGTGTCGGTTACCTCACTTCTGGTTTTTGCCATGTGCACCCTAAAATCTCCTCCCAAGCTGATTGATATCCTTGACAAAATTAGGAGGAGATGTTTATGGACAAAGAAAACAGAGCAGGGCGACAAGTGTAACTCTTTGGCTTCACGGGAGATGGTCTCGCAAACCAAAGTCCAAAGGTGGATTGGGGTGATCGACATCAAAATCCATAATGATGCCCTCTTGCTGAAATTCTTGCACAAGTTCTATAACAAGGTTGGCGTTCCAGGTCAACATGACTTGGGCAAATCAATATGTTGGCCAAGTGCCCCACGCTGTTGATTCGGTGGGGTCCTTCTGGTGGAAAGATGTCCTAAAACTAACACAAGTTTATCGTGGAATCTCGCGTGTGCAAGTGGTTGATGGCTTGACAGTGTTGCTCTGGAAAGATTTGTGGTCTGACGAGGTGCTCCAGGTGTCACATCCTCGAGCCTACTCTTATACTCTGCAAGAAGACATGACGGTAGGCGACTTACGGGCCGCCACGGATCTGCATGAAACCTTCCAACCTGCTGTCTCCGCAGCCCATGCCGGCGTTAGGCCCAACAAGCCTCCCTCCAACTAAAACCCACAACAGCAATGACCGACATCGGCATTACATTTGGAGCAAAGCGGATTATAGGCCCATTGACTACTACAACAACTACTTTGCCGCTGCAACTGCCCATCCGGCATTCCACAAGCTCTGGAAATCCAACTGCACAATGAAAATCAAAGTGTTCGGGTGGCTGCTCCTGCAAGATAGGCTTAACACGCGTGATATGCTGCGAAGACGACATTATAACATAGGAGATGACTTTGCTTGCCTCCTCTGTGGGCAAGCAGTTGAGACACTTGACCATATGATCTTCACGTGCCACTTTAGCAAGATGTGCTGGGGCAAAATACATATTGATTGGGGTGATTTCCATGATAGGCTCTCTGCGCTCCACGACAAACAAGCAGGCTGGCTGAATGCGTTCTTTGTTGAAATCTTTTACACCGCCGCATGGAGTATATGGAAGGAAAGGAATAATAAGCACTTCAGAGGTGTTGTCCCCAGCGTGGACTCCTGGTCGGCTCGGTTTAACCAAGATTTACGACTTCTGCAAAGATAGAGTAAAGGTGGCACGTCGAGCGTCCCTACTCTCAGACAGGCGCGCCGGTTGAGTCACCGTTTTTTTTCTCCCTCTTTATCCTGGTTGTAAACAGTTAGTACATCACTTACCACATTGTATGGAGTAGCTGCCCCACCCTCTCTGGTGCTATACCAGGAGTGGTGGGATTGATGTGTTTGTATATGTCTATGTAAACATCCCATTTATATAGATATATGAAAACAGTGGGAGTTCTCTCCCACTGTCAATTCCTCAAAAAATGAGGATTTAATAATAAAATCAAATAAGATTTTATTTTGGATTTTTTCGCCATTTTATTTAAATTTAGGAAAATGCGCGTTTTTCAAAATTGCATTTAGGCCCCAAATAAATGTTCATCTACTCCGGCTTGATTTTAGAAGCCGGGGAAAATTTATTTCGGGATTTTTGGAGTCCGTTTAGTATTTCTTTCGTTTGTTTTTCTGCACGAAATTATTTAAAAAAATCGAACCGACCTACGGGCCGTACCCTAGTGGGACTCCGCCCGGGGGCAGCCTTTAAATAGCGCCGCCCGGCGCCTCAAACCCTGACCGCCCGGCTCACCGCGTCGAACCCTAACCTAGCTGCCGCCACCGCGCCCGCCGCCGCCACGGACGTCGCCACCGCTGCGACCCGTCGCCCGAGGTTCGCCGCCACCTCGTAATCCATGCCGCCGTTTTTTTAGAAAAACCGTTTGGTTTTCCGTCGGTTTTCGTCGGTTTTTTATTTAGATCGGTTTTTTTTATTTTCGGTTCGGTTAAATATCGAGCGTTCGCTCGTTCGTTCGATTTAACGAACGTGTTCGTCAGATTAGTTCTAGTTAACGAACGTTCGTTCGTTAACCTGTTCGTTGTTTTTTCTTTTTCTCGGATTTAATCCGTGATTTTTCTGATCGCGATTTCCGATCCGATTTTCGTTTTAGTATAACTTTTCGCTCGTTTATCGGAGTCAGGCGATTTAAGCGCCTGGAGTTTCGTCTTGAAACCCTCTTTCCAAATAACCAACTTAAACAAGTTTTTGTTTTGGTAAAATTTGACTTAGATCCAGATTAGTAAAACGAAGCTGTTTTCTTTCGCCGTTTAACTTTTGTTGCTTTGTTTGATTTGATTCTTTTTGCAAACCGAAGTTCTTAAGTTGAACTTTCTGGTTAGATCTTTTGTTTGAGTTTTACCTGTGCATTAGATGAGTACTTATTGTATGCTTGTTTGTTTGTCTGCGATAGAATACCCGGAGTGCGCCGCCTGTTACTTCGAGTCTCTAGGTTTCATGGATCATCGACAAGGCAAGTAACACTTTGATCATACCTTTTCTACTACCCAGTTTTATTGCATTAGATCAATCCTCAAACATTGCATGATTAGGATCTAATTAAATTGTGGGATGGGAAGTAGATGAGGTAGTACCTATTTCTTGTTTATTATCAAACCTTTGGGAGTCACTTCTACATTTGCTTATTATGCCATGCTATGCTAGTAGACGTGGATTGGGTGAGTGTATCCATGACAGATGTGAGATTGTTAAATTAATGGTTTATTTAAGGTGGCAACTTAAACACACATCTGGGTGGATTGAGGTACCTGGTTTCCAGGATTTGCCTGTTTTTCTTCGGACCGCCACCCATGCTCAAAGGGATCATGAGATTATTCATGCTAGAAACTTCCGTGTGTAGCCACATGCTACTATGGGCTCTAGCATAGTTGACTAAGTTGTGCAAACTCTTATGGGTAGACTAGTAGATGTAGGGGTTATAGGTTGGTACCGTCTACCCATACGTAAGGTGCAAGCGCTTCTGAAAAACTATGTCTCGGTCATCCGTTTCTCAAACACCATGTAGTGCGAGAAATCAAACGGAGGAGATCGAGTCTTGTGGGGGAAAAGTGCACAAACCTCTGCAGAGTGTATAAACTAATCATGGTTAGCCGTGTCCTCGGTTATGGACATCTTGAGTATCTAGTACTTGGATATCATGTTAATCTCATCATGTTACTTTAATTAATACTGTTGGGTTTTAATGATGATTACTTCAATTGGGATTGAGGATGCTTTCAACCATTCTCAATGTTTAACAACCACCATGATAGTTAAATAAATTTATTCCTTTTGCAGTAGGGAAAAATTGGCTTTACGCAAAGCTTTAACCATAGAGCTTTCCACCAGCCAGATATGCATGTAGAATAGTTATTTCCATTATTATTATCTATGTGTGTTACTTTGCCAGCATATTTCATGTGCTGACCCGTTTTCGGGCTGCACTGTTTCATGTTGCAGACTTTTCAGACGACGAGTAAGTTGCTTAGGTCGTGGTTCTATACTCAGTGATGCCCTTGGAGTTGATGGACTCGCTTATTCTTCCAAGCCTTCCGCTGTTATCGTTATTAGATGGCCTTAAGCCATATTTATTTTTTTAAGCTCTCTCTCGAGACATTCGATGTAATAAGTGTGTGATTGCTACTCTGTTATAAATCCTTTGAGTACTGTGTGGTGTCAGCATTACTGATCCAGGGATGACACTTGAGCACAAAGATCAGACTGTTTGAGGTCTGGTCGCTACAAAGATGGTATCAGAGCACACATTGACTGTAGGACACGACCACTAAGCTAAATCCCTAGATCACTACTCTCTTCTCATTTCTGACTCCTCATCTTTCCGCTCTTTTAGGATGACGGAAGCGAGGATCAAGTTCACCCAGCCGGATGAAGATACACCCTTTGGACGACACCTGAAGGAAGTCACTAAGTACTGAACATCGAATACCAAGTTTCACGGGACCTACAATTCCACTTTACCCAAGAGGAGCTACTGAAGATTCAAGCTCAAGTTCCGGAAGGACGTTCGCGCCGATCCACGGAGCCCATAGATCGTGTTTTAATGCACCAACACGAGTGCAGGAAAGAGCATGGCAGCTCACATAACCATGGGACGCATTGGAGAAGTTTACCAAGATGACCTCAAGGATACTATCTACCAGATTTGTGGACGCCGAGATGAACAATGGGAGATAGTTAGCACTAAGAAGGATCGATCCATTGCAGCTTTCATCCAAGAGTTAAATCAGCACATTCGACGCCAGGAGAACCAGATGTGCGTAGACATGATGGAGTTGAAGAAAGCAAAAGCCAAGATTATCGAACTAGAAGGAGAACTAAAGGCCACTCGCAAGGACTACATGGAGGAGATTGTAGCTCTAGTGAGACAAAACGGCGATCTTAAGGAGAAGATTGAAGAACTCATGGGGAATTCAGCACCCGTAGGAGAAGATGAAGATTGCACCTGTCCAGAGAACTACATCATCATCGACGACGCCGACTCAGATCCTGACGATAGTGATGATGACTATGTTGATGAAGCTGGAGCAGATATCATGGAGTCTTCATCGGAGCAGTTTTTCTAGTTCACTACAAGAAATATGTCAACTAGTGACCTTCTGTCAGTGACCCTGGAAGAATTGGTCATAGATCTATGACCATTTCAGACCAATTGGTCAAAAGCTGTTCGAGGGGCTCCAAACCCTAAACCATTGCGACCATTTTGGTCAGAAAGGTCGTAATTTCCTTACACGAAAAGGTCACAAAGCAAACAGTGCTAGTCTGCTGCCTTATTTCTAGTTGTTAATGACCAATATAGATGGTCATAGCCTTGTAGATTGTGGTGGGTTGTGATGACTAGGCGCCATCTCATCAGTTTTGCCTATGTGTCATGTCCATGTGGCGGTTTTTGCCCTAGGTTGTGAAGCAACCTATATTTCTGTTATTCCCAAAATTCCAAAAAAAATCTCATAAATTCTTTGGGTCATATCTTCGTCAAATATGTAAAAACCTTTCTTGCCTAGTTCAAAAATAATTCAAAAATATTCATTTCCTATTCTGATCAGAGCAGCACTTTGTGAAGGAAGTACCACTTTGGCATGTCCAAATGGTATCCATTTTCTCAAGATGCTTTCCTATGCCCAAATAACCATCCTCCACCAAATGCTAGCTCAATCCATTCATTATTTTGAGCCCAGCTTCAACATTCAGATTTATATCCAAAGTGTGGTACTTTGTAAAGCAAGTACCACCTAGGCTCCTCCTTTTGAGGTGAAAATTTGTGAAGACGGTCTTCTTAGTAACTGATCATCCTCACCAAAACTCACGCCCATTAGCCATGTGCATTTCCCGTACATAAATCAAACACTTGGCTGCTTATTCATGTTTGAGCATCGAGCGGTCTCCTCGTGAGAATCTTATGTTGTGATTTTCTTCCTAGCACCTACAGGAGTGCCCAACCCACTAGACATGCCTAGGCCTCCCGAAACACATGGCAACGCCACGGTCCACGCTGATGACCACGCCAAGGGCATCTTGAGCTTCTGGCGCTCTAGAGTTGGGGCCCTCGACCACCGTCCAAACCTCGATGTCTCGCCATCAAACCATGTATTTCTGATTAAATAGATACTTATTTACCTAGAAATGATTTTTGGAAAAAATAAAGAGCAAACTATGAGGCAGCTGCAGTTCAAATTTGACCCGTTTCCATCTGAATCGACGACAATTTGTCTTTTTCATCAGAGGTGGATCAAAACTTGTTTCACCCAACCATTTTGTCAATTGTGCATTATATATGGCCTAGTATTTTGTAAAATTGATATGGTCCATTTTTGCAACAATTATTTGGTAGTTCCTTCACAAAAAAACCTCCCTTTGGGCACTCGGAAAATGAAAAATGAATTTTCCGTGCAAAGAAAATGAAAACTTCCTTAGGCAACATTGTTTGGAATTCCATCATGTATCCTTGTGCACAATATGAGATCATTTGAACAAACTATGCCATGAATGTGGCCATAAGATTGATCATTTGACTTGAAAGCCATGAATCTTCACGCATGATAGCTCATTTCTGAGAACACTTTTTTAAAATAATTACCATATTACAAGTTTATTATTTTTCCTGGTAACTTGGTCATATATAATGACACAATGCGAAGGTTTTCAATTTTTTCAATTTTTGTTGAATTTTTTATGCTCGTTTCAAAATGCGGTCAAAACGGCGGGAATGACCGTTCCTAGCTAGTGGTTGAATCTTGGTATTTTTTTTGTGTTTCTCTGATTAAATAGATACTTATGTACCTAGAAATGATTTTTGGAAAAAATAAAGAGCAAACTATGAGGCAGCTGGAGTTCAAATTTGACCCATTTCCACCTGAATCGACGATAATTTGTCTTTTTCACCAGAGGTGGATCAAAACTTTTTTCACCCAACCATTTTGTCAATTGTGCATTTTATATGGCCTAGTATTTTATAAAATTGATTTGGTCCATTTTTGCAACAATTATTTTGGAGGTCCTTCACAAAAAAACCTCCTTTTGGGCACTCGGAAAATGAAAAATGAATTTTCCGTTGAAAGAAAATGAAAACTTCCTTAGGCAACATTGTTTGGAATTCCAATATACACCCTTGTGCACAATATGAGATCATTTGAACAAACTATGCCATGAATGTGGCCATAAGATTGATCATTTGGCTTGAAAGCCATGAATCTTCACGCATGATAGCTCATTTCTGAGAACACTTTTAAAAAATAATTACCATATTACAAGTTTATTATTTTTCATGGAAACTTGGTCACATATAATGACACAATGCGAAGGTTTCCCAATTTTTTGATTTTTTTGATTTTTTTATGCCCGTTTCAAAATGCGGTCAAAATGGCGGGCTTGACCGTTCCTAGCTAGTGGTTGAATCTTGGAATTTTTTTGGTGTTTCTATGATTAAATAGATACTTATTTACCTAGAAATGATTTTTGGAAAAAATAAAGAGCAAACTATGAGGCAGCTGCAGTTCAAATTTGACTCGTTTCCTCCTAAATCGACGACAATTTGTCTTTTTCACCAAAGGTGGATCAAAACTTGTTTCACCCAACCATTTTGTCAATTGTGCATTATATATGGCCTAGTATTTTATAAAATTGATTTGGTCCATGTTTGCAACAATTATTTGGTAGTTCCTTCACAAAAAAACCTCCTTTTGGGCACTCGGAAAATGAAAAATGAATTTTCCGTGCAAAGAAAATGAAAACTTCCTTAGGAAACATTGTTTGGAATTCCAACATGTACCCTTGTGCACAATATGAGATCATTTGAACAAACTATGCCATGAATGTGGCCATAAGATTGATCATTTGGCTTGAAAGCCATGAATCTTCACGCATGATAGCTCATTTCTGAGAACATTTTTTAAAAATAATTACCATATTACAAGTTTATTACTTTTCCTGGAAACTTGGTCACATATAATGACACAATGCGAAGGTTTCCCAATTTTTTGATTTTTTTTGAATTTTTTATGCCCGTTTCAAAATGCGGTCAAAACGGCGGGCTTGACCGTTCCTAGCTAGTGGTTGAATCTTGGAATTTTTTTGGTGTTTCTATGATTAAATAGATACTTATTTACCTAGAAATGATTTTTGGAAAAAATAAAGAGCAAACTATGAGGCAGCTGCAGTTCAAATTTGACCCGTTTCCATCCTGAATCGATTTACAATTTGTCTTTTTCACCGAGGTGGATCAAAACTTGTTTCACCCAACCATTTTGTCAATTGTGCATTATATATGGCCTAGTATTTTGTAAAATTGATTTGGTCCATTTTTGCAACAATTATTTGGTAGTTCCTTCACAAAAAAAACCTCCTTTTGGGCACTCGGAAAATGAAAAATGAATTTCCCGTGGAAAGAAAATGAAAACTTCCTTAGGCAACATTGTTTGGAATTCCAACATGTACCCTTGTGCACAATATGAGATCATTTGAACAAACTATGCCATGAATGTGGCCATAAGATTGATCATTTGGCTTGAAAGCCATGAATCTTCACGCATGATAGCTTATTTCTGAGAACACTTTTTTAAAATAATTACCATATTACAAGTTTATTATTTTTCCTGGTAACTTGGTCATATATAATGACACAATGCGAAGGTTTTCAAATTTTTTGATTTTTTTTGAATTTTTTATGCCTGTTTCAAAATGCGGTCAAAACGGCGGGAATGCCCGTTCCTAGCTAGTGGTTGAATCTTGGTGTTTTTTTGTGTTTCTCTGATTAAATAGATACTTATGTACTTAGAAATGATTTTTGTAAAAAATAAAGAGCAAACTACAAGGCAACTACAGTTCAAATTTGACCCACTTCCAGCTGAATCGGCCGAAATTTGTCTTTTTCACGAGAGGTGGATCAAAACTTTTGACACCCAACCATTTGGTCAATTGTGCATTATATATGGCCTATTATTTTATAAAAATGATTTGGTCCAAATTTGCAACAAATATTTGCTAGGTCCTTCACAAAAAAACTCATTTTGGACACTCGAAAATTAGAAAATGAATTTTTTGTGCAAAGAAGATGAAAGCTCTATTTTGCAATATTGTTTGTCATTTTAATATGCACACTTATGCAAAAATACGAGATCATTTTGACAAACTATGCCTTTGTTATGTTTAGGAAAATCAGAGTGGATTGGATGGACCAATGAGATGCGAGGAACGACCTTCACGTGGATCACCAAATTGGACTCAATCTGAGCCATCCGTGGTGCACCCATCCAACGGTGGAGCTTCTCCCGAGAAAAAAAACCCTAACTCACCCACCCACCCTCCCCTCGAGCCCCTAGATCCACTCTTTCCCCCTCCCCTCGACCCCCAGATCCCACTTCCTCCTCGCTCTCTGTCGATCCCCTGCATTCCAGCCGCCGCCGCCGCTCGCCTCCATCCTCTCCCCAACCCCGGTCGGCCTCCACTCCACTCCACCGCCGGCGCCAACCCAACCACCGCCGCCCTCCCTCCTCCTTTCCCCTCACCCAAGAACGAGAGGGGGAGAGAGAGCCGACGGTCAGATCCACTCCCCGGCCGCCGCGGCCCTCCACCTCGTCTCGCCCGCCAGGGACCGGGCAAGGAGCTCGCCGGCCGTCGTCGAGGTAAGCGCACGCTCGGCTCCTCCCACCCGTCGCGCCAGGGCATTTGCTCTTGCCCCTCGCCCGGATCTGACCCTGAGCTATGGTTTTGCGGCCGCAGATGTCGTCCGAGGTGGCGAAGGTGGTGGTGCCGGAGTCGGTCCTCCTCAAGAGGAAGAGGGAGGAGCTCTGGGCCAACTCCTCTCCCCCAACCTCCCAACCTCAGCCCCGCCGCCGCGTCAGCACCTCCGCCATGGTTGGTTGGTTGGATGCCCTCCTCAACCAGGCAGCGCAGCGGCAGAGGACCCCTCCGGTGACAAACCATGGAGATTTTCCTAGGGTTTCGGTCGGCGCGTCTCCGGCTGGCATTCTCTGGTGAGCCTACAGCTTCTCCGACGACCCACATGGTACGCCCTCCTCCTCCAGCCCCTCGACTCCCCTCTCCTGCTCTTCCTCTTATTCCCTTTCCTCATCTTATTTTTCTGGATCTACTGATCTGATTCTTGTGGTTGGTTTGTGCAGGCCATCACCATCACCATGGAAGGTGCTAGCTTCGGCTGTGATTCAAGGAGATGAGCCCGGCGTGGCGGTGGCTGGTGGGGCGGACGCAGGACTCCAAGCCCTTCTTCTTCACCTTCGTGGCGTCTACAGCGTCATGCAGCTCACCAGCTCCCGCAACGACAAGCTCGAGGCCCACCTTTGCTCCAACGCCCGATCGAAGACCACCGTGCGTGCCTCCCCCTCCCCCTCTCCCTCCCCCCTCATCATTTACCAGATCGCCCATCGTGCTTGATTTGATTTGTCCAGGCGAGTAGAAGAAATGTCACCAGAAAGGGGATCGATATGATTTTGAGCCCCTAGTCGTTTAGCAGAATCTATGCCTTGCTTGATTTGAACATAATCCGGTAGTCCCTGCTCTGGATTGTAGTAACTCGTCGTTACAGTATATGAATCAATTACTTTTAGTAGTATTTGCCATTTGAACAAGCTACCGTTATCCGAAACATATGGACTGGTCAATTGCTTCTGTTGTGTAGTTGAATGGATTGGATATAAGGGATGATTTTACAAGTAAATGTGAAAATTGGGACTATGAATTATTTTTGCAACTTGTTTCTGTGTTCCATGTGCATGTTTGCAACATCAGTTTTGCCACGACAAAATGATGCACATTGTATTGAACATTTCTGATCATGTTGGCGTGGGCTATAAGTCTACGTTAACATGATTTTATCCATTCAACTACCTGCTTGCTCACTTCATGGCACTTGAGAACATTCATGTTATGTTTTATCCATTCTTACATTCTGGCATCTAGTACTTCAACGATCTCAGAGTGCTCCGTGGCGGTTTAGGACATGCTTATCCTTGCAAAAAAAATTGAGCTCAAGCAATAGTAATGTTTATATCTATCATTCAGTACTACTGTTTATATCTAAACAAGACCTTATGATTTACACAGGTCGGGTTGTCGCAGGTTCCATGGAGCCCCCCTCCCCTCGTCAACCTCGGCGCCAAGAGCGAGGAGCTGCTCTTCGCCTCGCCTCGCCTCGCACAAGCGACATCGTCAGGTTGCAAGCAAATATTCTGTCTGCTCTTTCACTAGTGTCAACCCTTGCTTTCATTGTTAATAATACACGCATGCTCCACAACTAATACACAAGATGCATTTCCATCCCATCTAGTAGGTGCTGACTCGATGCAAACAAATAAAATAAAATTAGTAGGTGTTGACTGCTCACAACCCATATATGTTGAATGATACTAGCTGCTGTACCAATGTGATGTTGCTTGCTTGATTGATGACTGGTTGTCATTAACTAGAAAAGAGAAGAAAACCTTGGCAATTTATTCCTGTGTGTTTATAGAATGACATGGTTGGCTAATTAAGCCCTGTTCGTGTATCTTTTAGAATTTGCTTCATTGGTAGCACATTCAAATATATTAATTAATTTTGTGCATGTTGGAGAATTTAGATGACGATAACAAATTGTAATCATGAATACTTGTATAGAAACTTGCACGACCATCTTGCTTAATTTTGTGATATTCCTCCATACTAGGAGCTAATCAGCCGCACTGTTATTCAGCTTTCATTGGCAGTTTTAATTTCACTGAAATCATCTTTACTTTTCTATGCTCATGTTCAAGCCTGGTAGTATATTTTTTCCAAATGGTCTGTTTACTTGATTTATCTGTTGTTTGATTTTGCTCCATCAGCTTTCCTAATGTCCTTCTACATATATATGTTGGTTGTAATCTTCTTGAAGAATGCAAGTACTTGATATTCCATTCTGTTCTTGTAGGTGTATGGAACTTGCGTTGTTGGCAGAACTCCGTTGAGGACTTCTACGCATGTTGAAGAGCATGTTCTGTGGTATCCAAGAGTAGAGCTTTTGTACTGGCAGAGTGGTCTATTTGTAGATCCCAATATTTATGATTGTGTGGATCTGGGTGAAGTTTGAAGTTCCTGGGTATGCAAGATTCGATGGTTAAACTGGTTGATGTGATGTGAATGAGTGTATGGAAACTGGTTGTTGTGATGTGAATGAGTGTATGTATTTTAACGTGTTACATTACAGATAGCATATTGTAATAAACTTATTTCAGCTGTTATTTGAAGGTTTTCATATGCTTTCTCTCTTACGTCAGTTTGATATATACATATATATTTCTTATTAATAAGCTGTGAAAAATCTGACTTTTGGGACCCATCTGTAAACTGGAGCTGGGAAAAAAAGCTGGAAATAAAAAATAAATTGACTGCAAAATGTTGTGCGCTAGAAAATAAAAAAAGGCCAAATTTTAAGCTAGGCCCACGTAGCTAACCAAAATTAACATAAAATACATATATTAAAAGGGCTTGCCTAAAAAAAATACATGGGCCGAATTACTGGGTCAGACCCATGTAGCTAATAAAAGCACAGGAAAAAAATACATTAAAAAGGCCGAATTGTTGGGCTAGGCCCATGTAGAAAACCGAATTGGACCGGGCTGAATCTTGTGCCACATCGACTTGCCACTGTTGGATGCCTCGTGGCTCGGGAGGTTGCTAGTGACCAAAAATTTGGTCAAAGAACCAATGACCTTTTACATATCACACAGAAGGTCGCTATAGTCAGTTAACGACCCTCAACTTTTGACCTTCTGTTTTTGGTCACAAAAAGGTCGCAAATGAAAAACTATGACCTTTCAGTGACCAATAGTGGAGGTCACAAGATAACATATTTCTTGTAGTGGTTGACCACCATAACAGTAGTAGAATTTCCCCCATTAAAAATTAGTTTTAGTCCCAACACTTTGTAACACTAGTTAGACCGTTGTATGCCCTTGTTTGATTTGATTGGAGTGATATTGTGTGCTTTTGTCTCACGTGCATATGGGTAGTGTTCTTTCACTAGACCTCATTCTATTCTTAACTCTCGTCTTTTCTATAAACCCTTAGATGCCTCCGGGACGCGACCCCGGATTTGTTTTCCCACCGGAGATCACTCAGTTGATTCAGCAGCAGAATGCCTTGATTCAAACATTGGTACAGAACCAAGGCAACAACAACAACAACAACAACAACAACAACAACCCACCACCACCACCACCTGTTGACCATCTGACCCGTTTCTTAAGGTTGAATCCGCCGGTGTTTTCCAATAGCACCGAGCCGATTGTTGCAGATGATTGGCTCTGCAAGATAGGGAGGGAGTTGACCACTGCAGGATGTATAGATGGGAAAAAGGTGAAATTTGCCGCACATCAGCTTGAAGGACCCGCAGCAGCATGGTGGGAGAATTTTACAGCCACTTACCTCAGAGACACCGTCGGATGGGATCGATTTCAAAGCTTTCCGTACTGCCCATGTTTCAGCAGGAGCTATGGCCATGAAGAAGCGTGAGTTTTGCAACTTGCGCCAAGGAGGGCGGACAGTTGGCCAGTATGTGGATGACTTCAGTAACCTAGCACGTTATGCCCCGGACGACATTGCTACGGACGCAGCTAAGCAGGAGCAGTTTCTAGAAGGACTGAACGATGAGCTGAGCATGCAGTTGATGGTAGCCACCTTCAATAACTACCAGGAGTTAGTAGATCGTGCTCTTATGATTGAAGGGAAGCAGTAGCAGATTGACAATCGCAAGAGAAAGTATGGACAGGGGAAGTATAACTCTGGAGCCCAGCAGAAACTACGCTTTACTCCGAAGCCAGGAGGGCAATTTCAGCATACTCACGGAGGAGGTAGCTCGCACAATCATAATGGCACAAAGAATGGAAACGGGAATGGAGGAAGCAATGGACAAAACCGCACCAACCCGTCAACACCATCCAAGGTAGACCTGAGCCATATCACTTGTTATAAGTGCCGTAAGAATGGGCATTTTGCAAATGAATGTCCAGAAGCCCAAAATGGTAACGGCAATGGAAGCTCAGGAAAGAAGCCGAACCCTTTCAACAGGGGACAGGTGAACCACATTACCGTGGAGGAGGTTGAAGCTCAGCGACGCAGCGAATAGGTAAGTTTTGGTTAAGACATTTATGCGGTTGTTCTTTTTGATCTTGGTGCATCGCATTCATACATATCAAGGGATTTGTGGATAAGTATAAATTACCAACCCAAGCCCTTAGGTCACCCATGCTAGTAACCTCACCCGAGCAGAATATATGGCAAGTATATGGTGCGATCGACCCATTAAGGATTGGAAACTATGTATTTCCCTCGGACCTAATAGTTTTGGAATCCCAAGGATTGGATGTGATATTAGGTATGGATTGGTTATCAAAGTACGGAGGAATATTGATTGCGCCCGAGAAGTCGATTTTGCTTACCACCCCAGAAGGTAGGAGAATCAAGTATGTATCACGGCATGAGCCGAGGAGAGCACATGTAAATTCCTTATCAGGAGTTGTGCAGGAGGAAGTACCAGTGGTAAGGGATTATCCGGACGTGTTTCCGGAAGAGTTGCTAGGCATGCCGCGGACGAGAGACATCAATTTCTGATTGAACTATCGCCGAGCACCGGCCGATATCTAAGAGACCGTATAGGATGCCAGCCCAAGATTTGGAGGAAATTAAGAAGCAGATTAAGGAGTTACTAGATAAAGGTTTTATTCGCCCAAGTTCTTCGCCTTGGGGATCGCTAGTACTTCTAGTGGAGAAGAAGGATGGATCATTAAGAATGGTTGTGGATTATCGAGGATTGAATGAAGTGACCATTAAGAACAAATACCCGTTGCCGATGATCAACGACTTGTTTGACCAATTGCAAGGAGCTAAGGTATTTTCCAAGATCGATTTGCGATCAGGATACCATCAGTTGAAGATTCAGGAGCAGGATATACCCAAGACGGCTTTTACCACCAGGTACGGACTGTATGAGTACCCAAGACGGATATACCCAAGATTCAGGAGCATGTCATTTGGTCTGACTAACGCCCCAGCCTATTTTATGAACATGATGAACAAGGTGTTTATGGAGTTTTTGGATAAGTTCGTCGTGGTATTCATTGATGATATTTTGGTCTACTCAAAGAATGAAGAAGAAAATAAGGAGCACTTGCGTTTGGTACTCGAGAAGCTCAGAGAACATCAGTTGTATGCCAAGTTCAGCAAGTGTGAGTTTTGGTTGAAGGAAGTTGGATTTCTCAGACATGTTATATCCGGAGAAGGTATAGCAATGACCCCACTAAAGTTGCCACGGTGACAAAGCGGGAAGCGGCAACAACAGTTGGAGAGATCCGAGTTTCCTTGGACTCGCAGGATACTACCGGAGATTCATTGAGAATTTCTCGAAGATTGCGAAGCCTATGACAGAATTATTGAAGAAGGATACCAAGTTCATATGGACTGAGGAGTGTGAGGCTAGTTTCCAAGAGTTGAAGAAGCGTTTGGTTACCTCACCAGTATTAATCCTGCCAGACCAAAGCAAGGATTATGAAGTTTATTGCGACGCTTCACGTCGAGGACTTAGAGCAGTGCTTATGCAGGAGGGAAGAGTTGTTTCGTATGCTTCACGACAGCTGAAACCTCACGAATTAAACTATGCCACGCACGATTTGGAGTTAGCAGCCGTAGTGCATGCCTTGAAAACGTGGAGACATTTCCTCATTGGAAATCATTGTGAGGTGTATACAGATCACAAGAGTTTGAAGTACATCTTCACGCAGAAGGAGTTAAACCTCAGACAAAGGAGATGGTTGGAGCTCATCAAGGATTATGATATGAGATTGCATTACCACCCCGGAAAGGCTAACGTGGTAGCAGACGCGTTGAGCCGTAAGAGTCATGTCAACATCCTAATGACCGGAGGTTTACCAAAAGAATTAGCCGAGGAATTCCGGGAGCTATGTTTGGAAATAGTTCCGTGAGGCTATGTAGCAGTGTTGGAGATTCAGTCTACTTTGATGGATAAAATCAGAGAAGCTCAAAGGACAGATAAGGAAGTTGCTTCTATTAAGGAGAAGATGAGCAAGGGAAAAGCAAAGGGATTTCGTGAGGATGAGCACGATACCTTATGGTTTGAGGACCGCGTTTAAGTACCAAATGATCCGGAGATTCGGAAGTTGATTTTGCAAGAGGCACATGATTCGCCGTATTCGATCCACCCCGGAAATACCAAGATGTATTTGGATTTGAAGGATACTTTCTGGTGGACCGGAATGAAGAAAGATATCGCAGAGTATGTAGTAGTTTATGATGTGTGTCAGAAAGTGAAAGCAGAACATTAGAAGCTAGCGAGTTATTACAGCCATTGCCTATACCGAATGGAAGTGGGATAAACTAGGCATGGATTTCATCACGGATTGCCCAGGACCCGTTCAGGCTATGACTCGATTTGGGTTGTAGTCGATCGTTTGTGAAGGTAGCTCATTTCATTCAATAAAGACTACATATAGCATTGCCAAATTGGCTAAGATATACATGACAAGGATTGTATGCTTGCATGGAGTTCCGAGGTCGTATCGACGATAGAGGAACCCAATTCACCTCAAAGTTCGGAAGCGATTCTGCGAAACTTTGGGAACCAGACGGAGTTTAGTACAGCTTTTCATCCACGCAGACGGATGGACAAGCCGAGAGAGTCAACCAGATTTTGGAGGATATCTTTGAGAGCATGTGCTTTGGATTATGGATCAAGTTGGGATGACAACTTGCCATATCGGAGTTTTCTTATAACAACAGCTACCAAACCAGTTTGAAGATGGCACCTTCAAGCCTTATGCGGAAGGAGGTGCAGAACCCCGCTATTGTGGGATGAAGTTGGAGACCGCCAGTTGTTTGGACCAGAATTGATTAAGGAGTCTGAACGGAAAGTAAATTTGATTCGTGATAGACTCAAGGTAGCCCAGTCAAGGCAGAAGAGCTATGCGGATTTAAAACGCAAAGAGACAGAATATGAAGTCGGAGACAGAGTTTATCTTCGAGTATCTCCGCTTCGAGGAGTTAAGCGTTTTGGTGTTAAAGGAAAATTAGCGCCACGTTTTGTGGGACCATACAAAATTTTGGAGCGCATGGGAGAAGTTGCGTACAAGTTGGAATTACCCGAGGGTTTGTCAGGTGTTCACGATGTGTTCCTTGTTTCTCAGTTGAAGAAGTGTCACGCAGAGATGGCGGATATACCACTAAGAGATACTGTGCCACTAGAGGCGATTCAGTTGAATAACGATTTGACCTATGAGGAGAAGCCAATTAAGATTCTGGAGTATGCCAACCGAGTCACCCACAGCAAGGTCATTAAGTTTTGCAAAGTTCAGTGGAGCCACCACACTGAGGATGAAGCCACCTGGGAGCGAGAGGAAGATCTGCTTAAGGACCACCCTCACCTATTTTCTTGCCAACCCGAATCTCGAGGGCGAGATTCATCTTAAGGGGGTAGGTTTGTAACATCCCAAATTTTCAATTTGGAATGTTATACATAGATCATCATTGCATATCATATTTTTGTTGCATTGTTGGCTCGATCCTAGAAATTCTACGCAACTCAAGGACCCACGGAGAGAGTTGGGGATTCGTTATTTTCATATTTGAGTTTTCTCAAATTTTGAAAATAGGATCATTTGATTTTAATTATTTTATCTTCAATTATTTCTATTACAAAAATATAAGAGAGGGAATAAAATGACTTTCCCAAAATAAAGAAATAATGAGGATTTAATAATAAAATCAAATAAGATTTTATTTTGGAGTTTTTCGCCATTTTATTTGAATTTAGGAAAAATGCGCGTTTTTCAAAATTGCATTTAGGCCCCAAATAAATGTTCATCTAGTTCGGCTTGATTTTAGAAGCCGGGGAAAATTTATTTCGGGATTTTTGGAGTCCGTTTAGTATTTCTTTCGTTTGTTTTTCGCGAAATTATTTTAAAAAACGAACCGACCTACGGGCCGTACCCGAGCGGGACTCCGCCCGGGGGCAGCCTTTAAATAGCGCCGCCGAGCGCCCACCCCACCAAATTACCCGGCCCACCCGCGCCGAACCCTAACCCTAGCCACGCCACCGCGCCGCCGCCCGCCGCCACGACGCCACCACCGCCACGACCCGCCGCCCGAGATTCGCTGCCGCCTCGTAATCCATGCCGCCGTTTTTTAGAAAAACCATTCGGTTTTCCGTCGGTTTTCGTCGGTTTTTTTAGTTTCCGTTTTTTTATTTATATCGGTTTTTTTTTATTTTCGGTTCCGTTAAATAGCGAGCGTTCGCTCGTTCGTTCGTTTTAACGAACGTGTTCGTCAGATTAGTTCTAGTTAATGAACGTTCGTTCATTAACCTGTTCGTCGTTTTTTCTTTTTCTCGGATTTAATCCGCGATTTTTCTGATCGCGATTTCCGATCCGATTTTCGTTTTAGTATAACTTTTCGCTCGTTTATCGGAATCAGGTGATTCAAGCGCCTGGACTTTCGTATCGAAACCCTCTTTCCGAATAACCAACTTAAACAAGTTTTTGTTTCGGTAAAATTTGACTTAGATCCAGATTAGTAAAACGAAGTTGTTTTCTTTCTCCGTTTGACTTTCGTTGCTTTGTTTGATTTGATTCTTTTTGCAAACCGAAGTTCTTAAGTTGAACTTTCTGGTTAGATCTTTTGTTTGAGTTTTACCTGTGCATTAGATGAGTACTTATTGAATGCTTGTTTGTTTGTCTGCGATAGAATACCCGGTGTGTGCCGCCTGTTACTTCGAGTCTCTAGGTTTCGCGGATCATCAGCAAGGCAAGTAACACTTTGATCATACCTTTTCTAATACCTAGTTTTATTTCATTAGATCAATCCTCAAACATTTCATGATTAGGATCTAATTAAATTGTGGGATGGGAAGTAGATGAGGTAGTACCTATTTCTTGTTTATTATCAAACCTTTGGGAGTCACTTCTACGTTTGCTTATTATGCCATGCTATGCTAGTAGACGTGGATTGGGTGAGTGTATCCATGACAGATGTGAGATTGTTAAATTAATGGTTTATTTAAGGTGGCAACTTAAACACACATCTGGTGGATTGAAGTACCGGTTTCGAGATTTGCTGTTTTTCTTCGGATCGCCACCCAGGCTCAAAGGGATCATGAGATTATTCATGCTAGAAACTTCCGTGTGCAGCCACATGCTACTATGGGCTCTAGCATAGTTGACTAAGTTTTGCGAACTCTTACGGGTTGACTAGCAGATGTAGGGGTTGTCGGTTGGTACGGTCTACCCATACGTAAGGTGCAAGTGCTTCTAAAAAACTATGTCTCGGTCATCCGTTTCTCAAACACCATGTAGTGCGAGAAATCAAACGGAGGAGATCGAGTCTTGTGGGGAAAAGTGCACAAACCTCTGTAGAGTGTATAAACTAATCATGGTTAGTCGTGTCCCCGGTTATGGATGTCTGAGTATCTAGTACTTGGATATCATGTGAATCTCATCATGTTACTTTAATTAATACTGTTGGGTTTTAATGATGATTACTTTAATTGGGATTGAGGATGCTTTCAACCATTCTCAATGTTTAAGAACCACCATGATAGTTAAATAAATTTATTCCTTTTGCAGTAGGGAAAAATTGGCTTTACGCAAAACTGTAACCATAGAGCTTTCCACCAGCCAGATATGCATGTAGAATAGTTATTTCCATTATTATTCTCTACGTGTGTTACTTTGCCAGCATATTCCATGTGCTGACCCGTTTTCGGGCTGCAGCGTTTCATGTTGCAGACTTTTCAGACGACGAGTAAGGTGCTTAGGTCGTGGTTCTATACTCAGTGATGCCGTTGGAGTTGATGGACTCGCTTATTCTTCCAAGCCTTCCGATGTTATCTTTATTAGATGGCCTTAAGCCATATTTATTTTGTTAAGCTCTCTCTCTCTCTCTCTCTCTCTCGAGACATTCGATGTAATAAGTGTGTGATTGCTACTCTATTATAAATCCTTCGAGTACTGTGTGGTGTCAGCATTACTGATCCAGGGATGACACTTGAGCACAGAGATCAGACTGTTTGAGGTCTGGTCGCTACAAACACACTTATAGCCAACCTTATAGCCAAAACCTTGTTGTAGTATGAGTGACTAAGTGATGACTATGTATGACATGCCAACATCAGATAGCCTAATGCACCATGTTAAATTTCCAAGGGCCCGACCGCACGAGCGACACGACGGTCGTGGTAGGCGCGACCATGATACGGGCTGCTGGCAGCCCTTGGATCTGAGATCAAACGATCTCATGCTAAGTTGCTGAAAATTTGCAGAATAACCCTCCAGGATAGGATATTCACCCATAGGTCTAGAATCACGCCATGCAACCGTTCAACCTCAGATCCAAGGGCTCTCAGAAGCCCGTATCATGGGAGAATGGAAAGCCACTACCCTGCCGTTCGCACGCCGGCAGTTCGCTCCTACTACGTCCCTTACGCCCTTCAATACTATGGCGGTTCGCTCCTAGTCGTCCCGTCCATTCACATTACGGCAGTTCCACTAATCCTAACCCTCCCCCCAAATCCATGGCGTCCCAAATCTCCACGATCGGCGGTGAGTACAAGGTTAGAACCATCACCGGCGATGAGTTCGACGTCATCTACACCCGTTCTTCCGCGACGGTGAAAGGATGCCTTTCTCGCTTCAGACGCATGTTCAAAAACTCAGATGATGAGTGGGTCACTGGGCTAGATGTTGAGTACACCACAGTCCTGGGACGAGAGAAGGATCTAAAGGACGAAGAGAGGAAGAAGCCCGCCGTGATCCAGGTTTGCGTACATAACGTTTGCTTGGTCTACCACATATGCCATGCCGACGTCAAGTGCCAGGATTTTAAGAACTTCCTCAAGGACAAAACAGTGAAATTCGTTACTGTAGACTTTAAGAACGACGAAGAAGTCTTGGGTCGGATCGGCCTCGTTGTAGGCAACCCTTCGACCTCCGTAAGAATCGGCCGGTGCCCTCTCGTCGACCTTCAATGCTGACCTGGCAGAGCCATGGTTCATCCTTCGTACCGTGGCCGGAGAAACCTCATTACACGTTTCATCGTCATGCATGGCAGCGGAATGTACTAGATATAGACCACATCCACTACGCTGCAATGGATGGCTACCTTTGTTTCAATATCTACAAGGGTTGGATGAAGAGCAACAGCCAAGTGTGCGGTTCAAGCAAAGAAGTATCAGCCAAGAGGAAGAGGGACAAGGACGAAGTCGAGGACGTGGACGAGGACTCCGAGTAAGGTGGCAGTGTCGTTGCTCATGGTGGTTCTAAACTTCTAATGCAGTGTCTACCGGATCAGTTGCATAGTTTAATTTCAGGTGTGCTTAGTTTAATTTGAGGGGTGTGTGGTGCTGAGCCCCCAGCTGAACTATGTTATGTTTCTTCTCGTTACTTTAACTCTACAGTATGTACATACTACTAGTATTTCGTTAATAGAATTTAGCACCCCAATTAAGCACATACTAGCTTTTTTAATAGTACTATATGCATAATTTGGTGACGAGCGCTCTCTATATGTACCACCTTTTTTTAATTTCAATTTTTGCTCCATGGCGCAATCCATCGATAGTACTACTATACAAAAGTATACATTTTTTAAAAGGCTAGAGTACTATTCATCACATATATAGCCAGTTAAATTCTCAACCTAGAACGACGTGCATGCCATGTAGTAAACCGTCACGAGGAAGTATAGTAAAATGAGGTGATTTTACCGAGCGATCAGCGGGGGAGCATGGCCTGTCATGCGGTCCCACGTGTCATGATGTACCAAGGCGATGTGTGTGTCCCTTTTGAGGTAGAAGCATTACTAGTACGTGGTTTGAGATGATGGCGAACCGAAGTGTGAAATAATGGTTGCTTCGTCCTTCTGGGAAGGTGCGGCATTGTGATTTGACGTCTCATTGCTCATTACTACTCTTTGGGCGATGCAGAGTGGGGTCGTCCCCCTACATTTCTGCCTTTGTTATTTGGTGCTTGACACGTCGACCGGTTGCTATATGTCCCACATGTCGTGACGAAGTACATAATTCATGGAAGGGAGCGTCGACCGAGGAGTATACTACAGAATTCATGAAAGGGAGCGACTTAGTTTTGGAAAAATCAGTTTTTACGGAGTACAGACCCACTAGGGTTTATAGGGCTCATCTAAAGAACATTCATTTTTCCGTTTGATAAGTCTCAATTCTACTATACTAGTAGTAGTACCATTACATGTTGGATTTCGAGGTGCGTTAGATCACCCGACGCAAGCAGTGTCAAGAGGAAACTAACCAATGCATGTACAAGTTCATGGAAATTTAGTGGTCATTCATGCATTCGTTCTAATGAATTCCTCGGTAAACATAACTTCTTGAGAAAAACGAGCGTACTAATTACTTGTGCAAACTACGAAATTAATTCGACCACTCACCGTCTACCTTGGTTGGAGAGATTTTGAAATTGAGCCATAAACTGGAAAGGAGGGAGTAGTAACTTTTGTCTCGATTACTATTTGTGGCCTTGTATAGATGCAAAATGTATTTTTTATAGTGGCCTTGTATAAGTAAATGGAGGGAGTACTAACCAAAGTACGTAATAGGGACGAGAGTAAACGGAGGGAGTAGTAAAATTTTCTCCTCGTGTTGCGAGCCACGCGCGCGTGGGCGAGGGAGCGGGCGTAAAGGCGTACAGTAGTAGTAGTACTACTACTACTCGTAAGTAAGCTTCACCTCATCCTGCAAGCCACCGCGCCCGTGGGCGGGGGAGACGGCGTACTAAGCAAGCTTCTCCTTGTTCTGCGAGTTGACGGGACACATCAAAAGTACTCAAGTGTATAGAGCCTTGCCTCTAAGGTAGGCCCCACATGGTTTGCCTCTTTTTTTAATTTAACATAACGCGTCAAGTCGCAATTTGTTTGTTCACCCGTGGTAGACGATCCTCCCTCAACCAAGTGGAAACCAGACACGTGCCAAATTACCACGTGGGCTGCCTTTTTCGTCTGAAATGAGCTCCACCGTGTACCCGGCGGGTGTGGTTGTGAAAGAGGCGGAGTATGCGTGCGCGTCGTGCACCTCTTCTCTTCGTGCACGTCCCCCACCTACGTGGGTGTGTGTGAGAGATACAAACCTAGACATAATCGTCCTCCATCCCCATGCCTCCGCCTTGTCCGACCACCACCACCACCACGCCCCTCCTCCTCACCTTATCTCTCATCTTTCTCCCTCCATTTTTATATACAAGGGCCACTATCAAAATTACAATTTGCAGATATACAAGGCCACTAACACTAATCGATGCAATATTAATGGTGTTTGCCTCGTGGTACTAGCAAAGGAGGACATTAATTATCCCTTGCATGCATGCGGGAGTTTGTAAAAAAATGCATTTGATGTTCTGTGCAATGCATGGGCATCTTGCTAGTACAAGAAAACAACACATGGCAAAATTCCACGGCGAATGAGAGATTTGAATCTGTTGGGAGGGGCTGTTTGGATCTTTCCTGGGGTAGCCAAAATATTGGCGACCCTTTTGTCCACCAGTGCCTTTGCCACCGATGAACGAGGAATGGCTCGGGTGCTCATGCTATCATGCATCCTCCAGCGCGCATGTTGGAGACGAGCTCGCATGAGCTGTGTTTTTTTGTCCCACAACACCGCCCGAGCCGCCAGCAGACCGACCGGCGACCCACAAATTACGCCATCCAACTGTGTCTGCGCACATTATGACAAAGAACTCAACCAACGCATTTAAATTCACGCAAACACGTAGACAAACTGATATTTCATATAAACAACGGCGGAAATCATATAAAATACGGATTTTCATACAAACATGACGGATTTCATTACATTCTAATGAACTACGCGGTGCTAGTTCGGGCACGGCAGGTATATAATACCTGGCCTAAATGGTCGCCGCACGATCTATTTGTGTTCCTCATGTCCGGCAAAGACGATCACCGGACTGCCGGAGCCCCGGTATATGCTTCATCACAAAGGACGGCTCGCTTCCCCACTGCCCAACTGATATCATTGGCTGGTGCCGAAGATGATGGTGGCCGGCACCGGTTCGAGTTCATCACCGGCCACTACTTTGCAATGGCCGGCACCGGCTCGAGTTCATCCTAACATTCCCCTCTTCCGTGGACCCCATGCGGGGTCGACGAAGGTCCTCGCAACAAAAGGATCCGGCAAGACACCTGCTGTGTATGCCGGCGTCGACTCCGCGGTGGCCTTCACGGGACCCAAGCGGCGGCGGCCTCCCGTGTTCTACTTCTCCTCGATGATGGCGGCGGACGCGGAGGCGCCGGCCACCGACTCATCGCTCTCCGCGCACCCGGCTTCTGTCGCTACTTGCATGGCGCGGGCGCCGGCATGGGAGTCTCGACCACAAAAACGGGAGACGCTGTACGAGGCGGCAGCGTGGACGGCAGCAACGACGCCCGTGCGCTGCTCCTCGTTGAGTTGGCCTGGAGTGGCGAGTTGCTGAACCGCGCGCCGGCTTGGGGCGGCAACTGGCTCCGTCGGGCGAGGGGAGGGAGGTGGATCAGTGAGCTGCATAGCTCGTATCCGGCGGGCTACCCAGCCGGCTTGGATGCAGAATAACTACTCTTCGTAAGCCATTGAAGAGTGGACAAAATGGTGGAGGAGATAGGGGAGCGGCGGAGGTGTGCGATTCTTGGCCGGCGTTTGGCCTCGTTTAAATAGGAGATTAAATAGACGACGGACGGGAGGAGCTCGGCTAGCGTTGCGTTTAACGCCGGCCTGGTCATGAACGGACTTGTGTCCAAAGTGGGTTTCTCGGCTTCCACAGGGCGGGTTTCATGGAGGCGTTTGAATGCGGCACGGAGGCGTGTTCAGCCGGGCATGCCGCGAGTGGCGCCCTCGACTCTGACCTAGGACACCGCGCCGTTCTTCCACTGACATGTGGGCTCTTTGGGTGCATGGCCTACATGTCAGTGACCCAACGCAGGCAGCGCACAGCAAAGGAACCTTTGGTGGGCCAGGGCGGTCAGAAGAGGGCATTTCATAAACCGATGATTGTTCATTGAGTGTGACGTCATCTTTTTTAATGTAGATAAGCCTACTATGTTGATAGCCCGTTTGATACGTTGTGATTCATAAAGACCACTGCAAACATCAATGTTCTGCTTATCACATATAAGATTGATTAATACCCGTAACAATCCATGTCCTTAACAAAGGGTGGATGCACGTATAGGTTGAGCGTGTGTCTTGCGTCATGTGTTGTGTGCATGCAGGCATGCAAGTGTTGCGTGCGTGCAAGGGTACGTTTCAGTGTTGCTTGCATGGGTGCGTACGTGCGTGTGTTCGTGAGTGCATGTGTACGTGTCAGTGTTGCACGCCAGCATGCGTGCGTGTGTACTTGTCAGTGTTGCACGCCTACATGCGTCCGTGTCTTGCGTGCGTGCAGGTGTACGTGCGGGGTGAGGCTACACGTCAGTCGACTGACTTTTTCATCTCTGGTCATTAGATTTTCCAGCCGTTGGATCACGAAATCAAGGGCCTCGGTTTATCATCAAACTCCACCCCCGAGCCGCCACCACCATCGGCGAACCACCAGCCCCGTCGCTGCGGCTGGCCCGCCTCCCGAAACCACTCCCCACCGCGGTCGTCCGCCGACCGCCATCCTCTAGCCCCCTGCGCCGAGCTTTTTCTCCGGGATCCCCACCCACCGCCCAATGAACGCCCCAACCGCGGTGATCGCCAACCAGAGGTCTCACGACTTGAATACCCACCGACCACTAATTTATTACCATTTATGTCCTTCATATACACGTTGACGGGTGGGCCCTATGGTAATGTGCGCTACTGAATGTGGACCATTTGACTAGTCAATTGATCGTGTTATCAACAATTTACGGAGTTGTATGGTGAGCCAGTGACCGTATGATCACCCTAAAATGTACTCCTATTTTATTAACACAGTACAGACTCAAACTACCATTTCTTTCTTTCATATACGGGCTGACAGGTGGGCCCCATGGTTACGCGCCATGATGGTGCAACACTAGTTGCGCCGCGTGGAACGTTTGACTGGTCAATTGATTGTGTCATCAACAAAATACGGAGTTGTACGGGTGAGCCAGTGACCGTATAATCATGATATGTATTTGTTTGACACGGTACAGACGCAAGGGCTCATATATACGCGCAAGCACTCACCGCTATAAGCGGACACACGCGAACCCTACCCCTATGAGCACCTTCAAGAGAGTGGGCCAGCATATATGATCTTGAGATTTTACGAAGTCACCATAGGTGCCTCGTAGTCGAGTGGAACGTCTCCTCCCACTGAACGTACATCGCCGGAAAATACTGAAATTAACACAAGATAAATGCGAGCACTGGGACTTTAACCTTGGTGGGCTCGAGAAACCACTGTCCTCTAACCATCCAACCACATGTTGGTTAGCACGACAAATTGTATGTGGTGACCGTGATGAGCTTATTCTGAAGTCCAGTGACCATATCGTGCTTTCGCTTCAAATACAATGACCGTAAGTGTCGTCAACAAAATACGAAGCACGCATCAAATGCAAAGTCCGTCAGTGTCATCAACAAAATATGGAGACGTGTCGTGAGGTAGATACCGTTGTATTATTGTATATGCTTATTTTCTTAGTGGCCGATTGCGTGTGTGGTGTGGTGGGCACATCATTTCTAGTTGTGGTGGGTCAACATGAAGACTCATGGGTCGGTTCCATCCTGCACCACATATAGGTTGGACCGAGACGTGTTATACGAAGACCCATGTGGAGGACTCGGCGTACAACACGAAGCTACCAGTCGGAGGACTCTATCCCCACCGGTGATAAGCCGACTATATATGATTTGTAACCCTAGGCCCTTAGTATGTTATACAAGCTTGGGGGCTAGTTAAATCGATAGTATACACACATGCACAATGCCGGTATTCAGTGTACTTTGTACACACCCCTATCACTAATATCAGATGCCGAGTAGGCTCTTTCTTCAACTGCAAGGGTCCGATCCGAACTAGGGTAAAACTTCGCCTCGTATTACCATCCAGCCTAACAGCCAGGGATATCCTACCGAATGATATGATGAAATCATATCTGCCAACTACTAAGAGAGAGGTGTGTTGGAGGGGGGGGCAATGTGTGCGAGAGAGGCCTAAAGATAATTTGCATGCGGGAGACACGTAGGCACATATATGTGCGTATAGAGGGCTAGTAGAGACCGTGCATGTGTATATATGCATGTGAGAGAAATAGTGTTTTCCAACTGAGATTAGTGAAAAGAGTGGTACATAGTAGTCAGAAAGAGAGAGAGAGAGAGAGAGAAACAGAGAGAGCATGTGTGTGAGATACCCCGACACCCTGAGAGAGATTGTGAGCATGTGTGAAAGAGAAATGCCGATGCATATAAAGTGTGTGCACTTATGCGTTAGATAGAGAGATATATAAAGCGTTTGTGAGAACGGGGCGAGGCGTAGTGCATCTACGTGTAAAAGGCAGTTCTACGCATTAAATTAAAATATAAATGGCATTATTATTTTTGGATGAGATCATGAATTTTGCAAATTGCATATGGACGAAAATCGGTCTATCAGACACCCATACTCTATTGAATTCTAGCATGTGCATGTGTTTATTTCATATTATCGATCCATAGAGTGAGAGCGGTTTGAAATACAGCAATGGATGCTTTTGCAATTCATATATAAACATTAATTAGTGCACTCCATGTTGTTAGTGTGAAGCACTTTATACATTTGTCACTTGCATGGATACATTCCAAATTGCTAGCTACTGAAATAGAATACATGTCTAATTCAACATAAAGGGGTTTCAAGATTTGAATTCATAGGAAGTGCATTCATCTATTTGAACCGAGATAATGGCATTTGTAAATCAGATGTAAAGGGGCATCAATCTTTGTTGTGAGTTTGAACATGCTATATATATTCATACGCATATCTAACTTTTTTTGCAACCAAGGAGATTATATCTCGAACCATGCATGAACTGGGTAAGTTGCATATTTTTAATATATACTAAGTGTACAATGTATATTCAAATGTACCCCTCCATTCCAAAATAATCGTAGCTTTAGGATTTTCAAGAGTAAGATTTGTGAAGTTTGACAAATCCTGAAAGTTCAATTCAAGAGAACTGAAAACGTTAATGCTTCGCTCCCAAATATTGAACGGCGCCAAATAGGCCTCTGGTCACCAAACCGCCATGAGACTAATGTTTTGGTGGTAGGAAATTACTGTCCCGACTCGGCCCGTGTAGCCTATTGGCCCGATGTCCAAAGGTCTAAACCGGGTAGGTTTGTAACTTCACCAAGACGCCAGAGAAGCACTCATACGCCGTGGCGCCTACCCATCTTTCGGCAAATCTATCCCGCCCACATTTGGGACACCTGACATGACTGTCCTACCCCCAACCCTCAATATGTCCGAAATTTTAGATGGGGGCAAAGTTTGTAACTTTCCCCAAATTTCAAACCAGCGCATCTCAAACCGAAACATTGTCCCCCCTTAGTTCCCTGCCTCCCTTCGTTTCCCCATTCATACTCCATGGGCGCGAAAACGCCCTCTCCACCAGCCGTGAAACCCCAGCCTCCTCTGTCCTCCAACCCATAGTGGCCAATCCACCGCCGCCCTCCTCCATCACGCCGGAGCCGGTACCCCGACATTGTCGTCCAACGCAACCGCAACCGCAACGCCCTCAAGGACTTAGCAGCCGAAGCCGAGGAAGAGCTGCCTCCACGACGCCGACGCCAACGTGCGCCATACCAGAACCACTCCGACCATAACGTCCTGCGCCTCACTGCTGCGGCTCCACTATCGCAACCGTCCACCGCACCGGAGTTGTTCCCGCTACGCCGTCGTTCGCCGCCTCGGATCTGCTTCCTCGCCGCCGACAGACGGCCACCGCACCACACTCAACAACTTGGCAATGGGTTCGTCCAAGGCTGCACCGTCCTCCACAACTTCGGTTTCCGCGAACAACAAGAAGATCGTCGGAAAAATGTAGGAGGACACAAGATCGCCAGCAGAAAGAGGTACTCCTCTTCCCTTATTCATGCAAATCTTACGTCTCCGCTCACACAGTATTCATCCCACGAAAGAAACTAGTTGAGCGCTTCTTATTGCATCTTCTTTGTGATACTAAATGCACAAGGTTTCCTCCCTTTTACTATTTCACCTTTGCTAGAGGTCAGTAGCCCTCCTGGATTTCAATTCAGGGTCAGTCGAACCGCAATTAAAAGAAGCAACACCCGCTTAGGTGCACGGAGCACCTAGTCCGCCTGTTCCCCGGGGAAGCGGAGCATCAGTGTCTATCATAGGGGTGCTTGCGCCCGATCTGGAGGTCGGCGGGGCTTGAATGGATGGCGGGGGGTGGGGCGGTGCGGTGAGGTCGAGGGAGGCGCAGGCAGGGAGGAATACTAGGCCGGTGGTCGCCAAGGCGTTTGAGGAAGATCGTCAACACCGACCGGCCGGAGGTAGATGAAGGCGATCTGCCCGTTCTTTGTACATCGTACGGTGCAGAAAAAATGGACTGACCTATTTGCTTTCAGTCGACTGTTATTTTCATAGAATCATGTAGTAATTTAGTGTGCCATGCATGTTGTAGAGCTATCATATGTCTCCCGTCATTTATTTCTCACCGACCTACTATCTGCTACCTTTACACTGTACTAATTGTGCACACACTTCACCCATACTCACACTATTGTTTTTTTATGCATGGGTATTTCAGACTCTAACGCAGTGTTGATGAATGCAGAAAAGAAAAGACATAAGTCGCTCCAGTGTAATTCAAAGATAAGCACTAAGCGTTCCAACGCTCTAATGGGTTTAGTGGCAGCAGTTGGAGACAGTAAACATAGCTCTGCAGTTGATGATCTCAATTGCCACACACAACCATCCCAGGTGCTTGCTTTAACTTCGCGCTATCAAATGTGGTTGCATGTTGCATATGGTGTCTAGCTTGTATTGCTTCCAATTTGGTTAAATTGCATCTGCTTACTTTACACATTATACCTTTGATAATGACATGCCTTCCTATTTTTGATACATACTACATATGTCTATTAACCATGTTCGTACATCAAACTAATGCTCTTTTGTATCCCTCGTCAATCACTTATGATGAGACAGTCACCCGGGTGGGTTACTGTGAGACACCATACTCGTTTAAAGAGTGCAGTGTCATCCTCCCCACATGATTCTCAAGAAACAGCAAGGCTAAATGAAGATGGTCAACGTAACTCTCTAGTTGATCACCGCAATTCCCCCACACCACCATCGCAGGTGCTTGCTCTTACTTGGCAGTGTGATATGTGGTTGCATGTTGCATATGGTGTCTACCTTGTAATGCTTCTAATTAGGGTAAATTGCATCTGCTTAGTTAACACATTAGACCTGTGAATATGACATGCCTTCCTGTTTTTGGTACATACTACGTCTTTCTATTAACCATGTTCTTACATCAAACTACTTTTCTTGTGTATCCCTCATCAATGCTCCTAATTTTTGTGGGTTTGACTTGACAAGGCAAAATCAAGAAAGAGGAAGGAAAAGAGTAAGGAAGGCGATGATGGTGGTCCTCTGCAGCAACGTAAACGGAGCATCTGTACTGATTCTCCTTGTACTGATAGTGCATTACAAGGTCCAAGTCTCCGCTCCCCTACTCCACCATCCAAGGTGCTTGCTCTAACTTGGCAAAGATGTGATATCTGGTTGCATGTTGCATATGGTGTCTAGCTTCGTATTGCTCCTAATTAGTGTAAATCTGCATCTGCTTAGCTTACACATGATACATGTGAATATGACACGCTTTCCTGTTTTTGGTACATACTATATCATCTCTATCACACCATGTTCTTACATGAAACTACTCTTCTTGTGCATCCCGCATCACCACTTATGATGGGACACCTTTAAGTTGGCGGTGATATTGGTTTTGCGTCTTGAATATGATTTCTAGCATGTATTGCTTCTAGTTTGATGAACGCCACCTTTGACGAAACAGTTTTAACTTGGCAGAGTGATATTGATTGCACCTTCCATATGGTGTCTTGCAGTGTTTCTAATTCCTTTTTATTATCGGTTTGACTTCACAATGCAAAATCATTACAGCTGAAGGAAATTAGTCCGGCAGTGGATGATGGTGGTCCTTCGGAGCAACTCAAACAGGGGGTCTCTACAGATTCTACTCCGCCATCCTCCCAACAAGATTCGCAATACAACACAAGGCTGGACAGTCAACGTAGCTGTGTAGATTATGACCACATCTCCCCTACTCCACCATCACAGGTGCTTGCTCTAACTTGACACTATTATATGTGGTTGCATGTTGCGTATGATGTCTAGCTTGTATTGCTTCTAACTTGAATTGCATCTGCTTACTTTACACATAATGCCTGTGAATATGACACGTGTTCCTGTTTCTAGAACATACGTGTACATGATGAGCACATCTCCCCTACTCCACCATCACAGGTGCTTGCTCTTACTTGGAACTGTTATACGTGGTTGCATTTTCCGTATGATGTCTAGTTTGTATTGCTTCTGATTATGTTGAATTGCATCTGCGTAGCTTACAACTTAGACCTGCAACGATCACTTACCCATAAGACACATTTAACTTGGGACTGTGATGTAGGTTGCATCTTGCATTGTCTTCTAGCTTGTACTACTTCTAATTTCTTGAGATGGCACTTACGACGAGACACTTTTTACCTGATAGAGTGATATTGGTTGCATGTTCATATGGTGCCTAGCTTTCATTTCTTCTAATTTTGTTGAAATGCCTTCCGCTTACTATTTTTTCATACATATTCCATCCTCCGATCGTACGTGTGAATATGAAACGCTGTCTTTTTTTGTATATATTCCATCCTCCTATCATGCGCTTGCCTTACATCAAAGTAGTGTTCGTCTATATCGTGCATCAACCAGTTATGCAGAGGTAATTTTATTCATCTTCTTGTGGTTTTGACTTCATAAGGCAATATCAGAAAATAGGAAGGAAAAGAGTAAGTTAGGGGATGTTGGTGGTCATCCGCACCGACGCAAACAGAGACTCTCTAGATTTGCCACTGCTACTGCTAATGAAGTTGAAGTCCCAAGTCTACATGATGAGTTCATCTCCGTACTCCACCATCGCAGGTGCTTGCTCTAAGTTGACAATGTGATAATTGGTTTCATGTTGCATATGTTGTCTAGCCTGTATTTCTTCTATTTTGATTAAATTGCACCTGCTGAGTTTATACGTTATACATGTGCATATGACATGGCTTTCTGTGTCTAGAATACACTTCATCTATCTATCATACCATGTTCTTACATCAAAGTACTGATGTTGTGTATCCCGCATCAGTCACTCATGATTGGACGCATTTAACATGGCAGTTTGATAGTGGTTGCATCTTGCATTGATTTCTATGTTGTACTGCTTCTAATTTTTCGAATTGCCACTTATGACAAGACACTTTTAACTTGGCAGAGTAATATTGGTTGCATCTTTCATATGGTGTCTAGCTTGCATTACTTCTATTTTCTTGAAAATCCTTCTGCTTATTTTGCACATCGTAGCTGTGAATATGTCATGCCGTCCTGTTTTTCTTACATATTGCATCCTCATACGGTTGTCTTACATCAAAGTATTGCTTGTCTCAGATCATGCATCAATGAGTTCTGAGAGTGATTTTATTCTTTTGTGTTGTGGGTACAGCTTGACATGGAAAAGTCAAAAAGAGCAAGGAAAATAATATAGTAGGGAGTCTTGTTACTCGTCGGGTGAAACGGAAAAGGTTCTGCCGTCGAGATTCTGCTGGTACTTATAGTGCAGAGAAGGTCCAAGTCCACCGCTAAATCTACAAACATAGTATCACCGCTCCACCAGCTGCAGCATCCGCTTCAACTGCATTCAAAGATCTCAACCAGTTACTCGTTCGTTTGCTCTTTAACTGGCGGTTCCCAAGCTGCCTTCACACCTAACACTACTTCCAAAGCACTCACGACACAACATGACTTGGCAAGATCAGATGAACCTCATGAGCATCAACACCAAGACGGTACTGACCGAGACAAGTTGCGCTTGCATGCTCCTTTATATGTACTCTTACGGTTTGATGTACACTAACACTTTCCATATTCGTGTTGAACTAGCACCACGGCGCAAGCAGAAACAGACATCAGGGATAATGCTTGACAGATTAACAAAATCTAAAGGAGGAAGAATGGAGATCCATTTTGACGCAGGTTTAAAAAGGCCACGTGATGCTACAGAGTCAGCCAAGTTAGTATCAGAGGCAGCCGTTGTCGTTAGGTGTCATGCACGTATCCTCCCAACGTGGATCCAGTACATGAATGAGAAAGACAATACCCAGTTTAACACCTTCCTTGACCATTTATCCGTAAGTAATGTTATTCATCGCAATTAGTAATATTGTCTTGCTCTGTCCCATACTTTCTAGCTTCCTCCTAATAAGACTCACATTCTTTTTTGAACATATGAGGTTCAAGTTGGATCCGAAAGATGATGCAACACAACAAGCATGCACTCATGTTTTTCAGTCTGCTATGCGACAATATCGGTACCACCTTAGAAAATCTCACTTTGAAGGCAAGGCTAACAATGAAATCGCCCAAACATCTCCAGTGGAATATATTACAGATGAAGACTGGACAGCCCTCGCTAAACACTGGTCTGATCCAAAGTATCAGGTAGGCTATATGTATTAGATCAGACCAGATATTGAACTTGTATTTATGTATGTGCCTTACAAGTGTATCTTCTTCTAGGCTAACTGTTTGAAGAACAAAACCAACCGTTCTAAAGTGAAATTCCAACAGACAACAGGATCTCGTAGCTATATTGCACACTGCGAGGCTCTTGTAAATAGCTGCTATTTCCTTCTTTTTTGTGCCATATTATCATATCTATATTGAATTGTTCCAAATACAGAGGAAATCCCGTGCGGACCAAAAAGAACCTGAACCGAATGCAGTGCAAATCTTCAAGGATTGCCACACCAGCAAGATGAAGGGCATGAGCACACCAGTTCAAGCCGTTGTTGTAAGTCCTTACTCCTCCTGCCTTGAACTGATTGGTACTGTGATGTGTTCATTTAACTACTTGGTTTGCAGCCAATGTCAGTTACTCTGTTCACTTTTATTCACAGTTGTCTTAACGTATCATTTCACCTTACATGGTTTAAAAGAGATGAAGGATATTCTTTTGGTCTTAATCTGTAATCTAGTTGTTATGTTCACGTGCGCACACAATGATAAAATAGCCTGTTTGTTTGTTTGCCCATGATATGAATGAGGTCATACTATGTTCATCCTACTTTAAACCATGTCTCTTTATCCTTAGATGTCAACGAATGTGAGTAAATAGACAATACAGTAGGCATGGAACAAATGTATTACAGTAGTTCACCAAAAATGAACAAATGTGAGTAAATAGACAAATGAACAAATGTATTACAGTAGTTCCGAAAGTGATTTTATTATGTAGTTGGCACTACAATACATGCTAATGTATTATAGTAGTACACCAAAATAAGTTATGTATAAACGTTTAACCTACTTTGTTTGTTTTTGTCTCATTAGTAACTTATCTGGTACACTAATCTACAAGTTCAAACTTTCAGGAAGCTATGGAACAAATGATTGAACAGCCACAACCACCTGAAGGTGACGAGGCTACTACGAGCACAATGTCACCTCTTGTCAGAAAAGTCCAAGATCTCTCCACTAACAAAGGCAAAAGCACCTTCTTGCGTAATTCGGGTTGGTTGTCAAGGTAACCTCGCCCAAATCGCCTCTTGAACAAAATCGCCATCTTGAACAAAATCTTCCTGCTAGACAGTGATATATCTGTGCTCGCACACAAGTCCAATCCCTAATGGATGTTGTTTCGAAACAAGAATAGTGGTTGAGAAATGTCGTCAAGATATGAATGGTTTTGAAACCGGACTATCGGACATTTGCTTCGTTGTTCAAGAGCAATGGCGGAAAAAGGTGGAGATCGTCTTTGCTCCATCGATTCTACACTGAAACATTAGCACTCAGGTCAAATGATCTGTGCTTCTATACATCTGACGGTGCTTTTATCTGGAAGGACTATAAACTTTATGCCAACATGCCTTTTGTTGTATGGTTGGAATTTATTTTGTTGTGATACAACATTTATGATGTTGCCTCAGGCTGCAGTAATTACGACGCTATTTTTGTATAGTGTAGGTTTATCTTAGTAATGTATTCGGCCGAAAGCTTCGTAGGATCCCAACATGCCAACATTCGCCGGGCCCATTCAATTGGGCTAAAAACGATTACGGGCCGAAATTGGCATGTAGCCCACTAAAAATATATGGGCCTAAATCAGCATAAGCTTTCATATTTTTCTCGTAGGCTGTGCCCATAGTGGGCCTTTAATGAGCCTAAACATAATTTGGGCCCTTAGTAAAAATAGGCCGTTTACAGTGTAAATATCTCGAGCCCATAAAAACATGGGCCTTTAATAGACCGAAAGTGAGATTGGGCCCTGATTGTGCCAAATAACCCACTGGACTTAGCAGGCCGAAATGGTGGCCCATTTATGATGCGGATCTTTGACAGGCCGAAATTCGGACGGGCCGTAAGTGCGCCGACCTAATACACGGGCCTTTAACATGCCGGAACTTCGGTCGGGCTAGATTATCGTCATTTTTATATGGGCCGTTAATGGGCCCGAAATGACGTTGGGCCACATATGGCCCATGGTTTACGTCCGGCGTTAACAGGCCAAAAATGACAACAGGCCGAAAGTGGCCCAAAGCTATAGTGGGCCTCTAACAAGCCGAATGTCAGACATAGCCGAATATGACCCAAATCCTTCACGGTCATTTATGGGCCGAAATTTTTGATGGCCTGTAAATGGGCCCAAATGAAGCCGAACCTTTAACAGGCCGGAAATACACCGGGCCGCAATTCGGCCCAATTACTTAGCGGATTGTTAATGGGCCAAAAGTGACCATGGGCCGCGTTGATGACAAGTTTAGGACAAGCCGTTGACGGGCTGATTTGACAGAGAATGTTGGGCCTTTAGCTGGGCCGGCCCATTATGGTCTGCAGAATCTTGTGAGCCTTTAGCTGGGCCGGCCCATTGTGGTCCGCAAAATCTTGTGGGCCTTTAGCTGGGCTGGCCCATTATGGTCTGCAAAATCGTGTGGGCCTTTAGCTGGGCCGGCCCATTATGGTCCGCTAAATTTTGTGGGCCTTTAGTTGGGCCGGCCCATTATGGTCCGCTAAATCTTATGGGCCTTCGGTTGGGCCGGCCCATTTAAACTTTGTGGGCCACTTTTGGGTCGGTCCACGTGTCAACATATCATAGGCCCATCTCGACCGTTGGATGAGTGACACCTGTGCCTGGATCCGTCAGCCAATGAGAATTTTACACGTGGAAAATCGGCATTGGTCGTGGCTGTTAACGGGTTATCGGATCCAAAATCTGACCCGATAGCTTAACGGTGTTCCGTTACGGTGGATGCCACGTGTCGGTCACCCTTGACGAAAGCACTTCTGTGACGCACGATTTATCGTCGGCAATGTCATGGCACACTTCTACGACAATACAAGTATGACTATCTTGATTCTGTCGTAAATTTGTCATGGATGTACATGCATGACAGAAAACGCGACCTACTGTGACAAACACGTATCATCACGGAAGTGTATTTTTTTGTAGTGTATCCTATAGCTGATAGTAGATGGGTAAGTCCTGTTCTTTGTGTCCCTACGAAAGGAGGTATAACTATTGTTCCTAATGATAAGAATGAACTTATTCCGGAAAGAATTGTTATAGGCTAAGGAATGGTAATTGATTTTAGAAAATTAAACAAAGCAACTAGAAAATATCATTACCCTCTGCCTTTTATAGATCAAATGCTTGAAAGATTATCTAAGCACACACATTTCTGCTTCCTTGATGGATATTCTGGTTTTTCACAAATACCTGTTTCTCAACCTGATCAAGAGAAGACCACTTTTACTTGTCCCTTTGGAACTTATGCTTATAGACGTATGCCTTTTGATTTATGCAATGCACTTGCTACCTTTCAAAGATGTATGACTGCTATATTCTCTGACTTCTGTGAAAAGACTGTTGAGGTTTGCATGGACGACTTCTCTGTTAATGGAAGTCTTTTGATGATTCTTTAAGCAATCTTGATCGAGTTTTGCAGAGATGTGAACAAACGAATCTTGTCTTGAATTGGGAGAAGTGCCACTTTATGGTTAATGAAGGTATTGTCTTGGGTCATAAAATTTTTGAAAGAGGCATTGAGGTGGACAAAGCTAAGGTTGATGCAATTGAGAAAATGCCATGTCCTAAAGATATAAATGGTATTCGTAGTTTCTTAGGTCATGTTGGTTTCTATAGGAGAATTATCAAAGACTTTTCTAAAATTTCTAGGCCTCTTACGAATCTTTTGCAAAAGGATATTCCTTTTGTTTTCGATGACGATTGTTTAGAAGCCTTTGAAACACTCAGGAAAGCCTTAATTTCTGCACCTGTTGTTCAACCACCTGATTGGAACTTGCCTTTTGAAATTATGTGTGATGCTAGTGATTATTCTGTTGGTGTTGTTCTAGGACAAAGAGTTGATAAGAAATTGAACGTTATTCATTATGCCAGTAAAACTCTAGACGGTGCTCAACAAAACTATGCTACTACTGAAAAAGAATTCTTAGCAGTGGTGTTTGCTTTTGATAAATTTAGACCTTATATTGTTGATTCCAAAGTAATTGTTCACACCGATCATGCTGCAATTAAATATCTTATGGAAAAGAAAGATGCTAAACCTAGACTTATTCGATGGTTCTCTTGTTACAAGAATTTTATTTACATATCATTGATAGAAAAGGAGCTGAGAACCCTGTAGCTGATAATTTATCTAGGCTTGAAAATTTGCCTGATGACCCACTACCTATTGATGATAGTTTTCCTGACGAGCAGTTAGCTGCAATAGATGTTGCTCATAGTACTTCTTGGTATGCTGACTGTGCTAATTACATTGTTGCTAAATATTTACCACCTAGCTTTACTTACCAACAAAAGAAAAAATTCTTCTATGATTTAAGACATTACTTTTGGGATGACCCACATTTTTATAAAGGAGTAGATGGTATTATTAGACGTTGTGTACATGAGCATGAACAGGGACAAATCCTACAGAAATATCACTCCAAAGCTTATGAAGGTCATCATGCTGGAGATAGAGCTGCTCACAAGTTATTGCAATCTGGATTTTATTGGCCTACTCTCTTTAAGGATGCCCGTAAGTTCGTCTTATCTTGTGATGAATGTCAAAGAATAGGTAATATCGGTAAGCGTCAAGAAATGCCTATGAACTATTCACCTGTTGTTGAACCATTTGATGTTTGGGGATTTGATTACATGGGACCTTTTCCTTCCTCTAATGGGTATACAAATATTTTGGTTGTTGTTGATTATGTTACTAAATGGGTAGAAGCTATTCCCACTAGTAGTGCTTATCACAACACCTCTATTAAGATGCTTAAGGAATTTATTTTTCCAAGGTTTGGAGTCCCTAGATACTTAATGGCTAATGGTGGTTCACACTTTATTCATGGTGCTTTCCGTAAAATGCTTGCCAAGTATGATGTTAACCATAGAATTGCATCACCTTATCATCCTCAGTCTAGTGGTCAAGTTGAACTTAGCAATAGAGAAATAGAATTAATTTTGCAAAAGACTGTCAATAGGTCCAGGAAGAGTTGGTCTAAGAAATTAGATGATGCACTTTGGGCTGATAGAACAACATATAAAAATCCTATGGGTATGTCCCCTTATAAAATGGTTTATGGAAAAGCCTGTCATTTGCCTCTTGAGTTAGAACATAAAGCATATTGGGCCATCAAAGAGCTCAACTATGATTTCAAACTTGCTGGTAAAAGAGGTTGTTTGATATTAACTCATTAGATGAATGGAGAACCCAAGCTTATGAAAATGCAAAATTATTCAAAGAAAAATTTAAAAGATGGCATGACAAAAGAATCCAAAAGCGTCAGTTTAAACTCGGAGAATATGTTCTTTTGTACAACTCTCGTTTTAGATTCTTTGCAGGAAAACTCCTCTCAAAATGGGAAGACCCCTACGTTATGGAGGAGGTTTATCGGTCTGGAGGCATCAAAATAAATAATGTCGAAGGTACTAACCCAAAGGTTGTCAATGGGCAACGAATAAAACATTATATCTCAGGTACGCCCATTAATGTTGAGAGTAATATTATCCAAACTTTAACACCGGAAGAACACATACAAGAGTCCTTCCGGAACACTCCAGAACCCTTAAAATAAGAAGGTACGTGATATGGTAAGTAAACGGACTCCAAAAAATCCACAAAAATATTTTTTGTTAGTTTTGGAATATTTAGAAAAATAGGAAAATAAAAAACTTCAAGGAAGCGTACCCTGGTGGGCACAAGACACCAGGGCGCGCTAGGCTTGCCTGGCTCGCCCAGGTGGGTTGTGCCCACCCGGGACACCTTCCGGACTCCATTTTTCTAAAGTTTGCTTGTCCCCCAAGATAAAAAAATCTATATATACTACCCGAACTTTTTGATCACCGTATCACGGAGAAATCTTCTATTTTCTTTTCCTTGCTGTTTTCTATCAGATCCCACCTACCCTGGCCAACTCCAGCTCCTCCAAGGACAAGTTCTTCAAGAACGTCATCAACCCATATCTGCGGGAGGTGGTGCAACACCCTCAGGTCATCCAGATGCATGAGGGGTTGCTCCACATCCGCGATGTGCAAGGTCCCAAAGGGACAGGAACTGTGGAGGCTAGGCTTGAAGCTATGAAGTAGGACGTCTTCCGGTGCAAGAGGATGGTGGAGCGTGGACTCGACGCCAATCACCTCATGATCACGGACCTCTCCCGTGATCTCAAGGTGGATGGCAAGCCCATGAAGGACATTGTCTTCACCCTCAACGAGCAAATCAACTTCCTCCAAAGCCAGATCTATGATCTCCAAAACCAAGACTTTGAATATGAGGCAAGGTTTAAAGGTATGAGTTTGGTTGCTAGTTGCAGGACCAGTGATACTCACTCCTCCTCTTATGACGGTGGACCACTGCCATGGAAATCCGAGGACAAAATCTCTTCTTCATCACCACCATCATATTCTTCACCACCAAAAGAGAATTGAGTATCGGGTATGGGCACTCCCCTTGGCTTCCGCCAAGATTGGGGGAGGTGCCCCGGTATCGTATCATCCCACTATATTTCGGCCTTTACTTATTTTAATTCGATCTTTTGCTTTAGATGAATAAAAGTTTAGTTTCATCTTTTCTTCTTTGAGAGATTGCTTACTGATCTATCCTAGTAATCATGTGCAAGATATGTAAAATAAAGTTTAGTTTGAGTTTTTGCTTTCTTTACTTTCATGTTGCAAATAAAAGAAAGGAAATAAGGAAGAAAAGGAGAAAGGAAATAAATAAAAGGAAAGAAATAATGAAGAATATCATATACTAATCTTATGGTAGGTGATGACACCACATAAGGAAAAGTATAAGTAGAAAATTTTATTAGAGATTGACAAACATAGCATTAGTCAATGATGCAACTAATGAAAGAATTAATAAGGGAATAGAAGATTCACATATAAATATACTATCCTAGAAATCTTTTGTGATTGTGAGCCCTCATCAAAATATTATATGCCAAAATTGTTGACGTTGGACAAGGAAGACAACTTAATGGTTTATGTTTGTTTATATTCACATAGGAGTCATATTGTCATAGATCCTTTAACATATGGTGCTTGCCCCCTATCTTTGCTAGCCAAAAGTTCCGCACTAAGTAGAGATACTACTTGTGCATCCAAAAACCCTTAAACCCAAATCTTATTTTCAAGTGTCCACCATACCTACGTAGGGATTGAGCAAGATCCCTCAAGTAAGTTGTCATTGGTGCAAAAAGGCACTAAAAATTGCTTCTAAATGTGTGAGATCATTTAGTGTAAGAGAAAATTGAGTGTTGCACGAACTTGTGATGGTGAAGAATAAAAGCGACAGACTGCATAATAAAGGTCGCTATGACAAGGGGCAATGCAACGTGATGTTCTTTTGCACTAAGGGGTTGAGCATACAAACAAATAAGCGCATGGCAACCTCTGCTTCCCTCTGCGAAGGGCCTATCTTTTACTTTTATGTATTTACTTTTATGCAAAGAGTCAAAGTTTTCCCTCTATTCCTTTTTATTTTTCTCCTTTGGCAAGCATCATGTGGTGAGGAAAGATCTAGGCACATATGTCTAGTTGAATATATATAGAATGAGTTATTATTGTTGACATCACCCTTGAGGTGAATATGTTGGGAGGCGAAACTATAAGCCCCTATCTTCTTATGTGTCCAGTTGAAACGTTTTGCTCATGTGTACGCGGTGAGTGTTAGCAATCATAGAAGACTATATGATGGTTGAGTATGTGGACTTGCCTAAAGGCACCAATACGTGACTCTTCCTAAAAATATGATGAATTGTAGTTGCAAAGTTGACTGAGAACATAGTTTGTTGGTTTTTAATAGAGTTTTTGTTTTATACTTCAATAGTGTGATGAATTGTCACTTATTCATGAGAAGTCTATGATAAGAGCTTTATGACAAGAGTCTTACGTTTAAGTTTATTGCTGTTATAATAATGAACATGATGCTTCTATGTCCGTATTTTATTTTTATCGACACCTCTCTCTCTCTCTCTAAGCATGTGGACATGTTTTTCGATTTCGGTTTTTGCTTGAGGACAAGTGAGGTCTAAGCTTGGGGGAGTTGACACGTCCATTTTGCATCATGTTTCCTTACTATTATTTATGATGTTTTTGTGCATAATAATGCTTTTTGGAGTAATTATAATGCCTTTTCTCTCATAATTTACAAGATACACACAAAGAGGGAGAATTTCGGCAGCTGGAAATCTGGACATGGAAAAGCTACATCAGGCCACCTATTCTGCACAACTCCAAACAAGATGAAATTTCACCGAGATTTTTTATCAAATATTTGAGGAATATTGGAGCAAATAACTACCAGAGGGGGCCCACCAGCTGGGCACAACCCACATGGGTGCGCCAGGGAGCCCAGGCATGCCCTGGTGGGTTGTGCTCACCCAGGCCCACCTCCGTTGCCCATCTTCTGGTATATAGGTCATTTTGACCTAGAAAAAATAAGGAGAGGACTTTCAGGACGGAGCGCCACCGTCTCGAGGCGAAACTTGGGCAGGAGCACTTTTGCCCTCCGGCGGAGCGATTCCGCCGGGGGAACTTCCCTCCTAGAGGGGGAAATCATCATCATCATCATCACCAACAACTCTCCCATCTTGGGGAGGGCAATATCCATCAACATCTCCAATAGCACCATCTCATCTCAAACCCTAGTTCATCTCTTGTGTTCAATCTTGTTACCGGAACTATAGATTGGTGCTTGTGGGTGACTAGTAGTGTTGATTACATCTTGCAGTTGATTACTATCACTACAAAAAAAAGACACTTCCGTGATGATACGTGTTTGTCACAGTAGGTCATGTTTTATGTCATTGCATGTACATCCATGACAATTTTATGACAGAATCAAGATAGTCATACTTGTGCTGTCGTAGAAGTGTTCCATGCATTACCAAAATTATCATCACAGAAGTGTCCACTTCCATGACGATAAATCGCACCTCATAGAAGTGCTTTCGTCAACGGTGACCAACACGTGGCATCCACCGTAATGGCTCGTCGTTAAGCCATCGGGTCCGGTTTTGGATCCGATAACCCGTTAACAGCCCGGACCAATGGTGATTTTCCACGTGTAAAATTCTCATTGGCCGGAGGAAACACGTGTCTGCTCCTCGGTGAGCCAGATGTCGCCCATCCATTGGAGGAAACATGCCTATGATATGTCGACATGTGGCAGGGCCCAACAAAGGCCCATATAAGTTAAAAAGGCCGGCCCAGTCAAAGGCCCGTAGTACTTACTCAGGTACTAGTGGGCCAGCCCAATAACGGCATGTTTAATAAAGGCCCATTTACGGCCCAAGCCAGATCTAGCCCGTTAATTGTTTGCCAAATATTTGGGCCCAATTACAGTCTAGTGAATTTTGGCCTGTTAGAGGCCCGATGTAGACATGGGCCCATTTCAGCCCGGTGTGTCTTCCGTCCTGGGAATGGCCCGTGCTGCCCATGGGCCATATATGGTCCGACGCGACATATATCGTGGTTCTTAGTCTGACAGTAGAATGGGGGTAGGGATGTAGAGGCAAGATCCTAGCTATGGAGGAGTTGTACATGTGAGTTTTACGAGTTCAGGCCCTTCTCGGAGAAAGTAACAGCCCTACGTCTCGGAGCCCGAAGGCGGTCGACTGGATTATACGTGTGTGAGTTACAGGGGGTGCGAACCCTTGTCTCAGAGGAGGGGGGGTGGCTTATATAGAGTGCGCCAGGACCCCAGCTCCCCTCCGTTACACTGAGTTCAATATTCATAAAGAGAGAGAGAGAGCGTTACAGGTAACGCCCGTCATAAAGTGCTACAAATGATCATTAAATATACGAGTAAATGCCCGACCGTTGCTGCGCAGAGTGGCTTTAGGTCTTCTTGTACGTCGAGTGGTCTTTTACATGGTCGAATGGTTGAGTAGTCGAGTGACTTAAAGAAGAAGGAGTCTCCGAGTGAATGGTAGGTCGAGTGGATTGCACTCGACACCTTTATTGGGCCCTCCTTGTTTACTCTTGAACTTCTTTACTTCTAAGAGAAGGACCTTAGGTAGGACGTATAGGTCAGGCCTATTACCCTACCCCAGGTCTATGTCCTCATCATTAGCCCCCGAATGGATTGAGGTCCGAGTGAAAAGAAGGTTGAAGTTGATCTTGCCTTGACTCTTGCCTTTCTCAAAAATTCATCTCTGAATGGAGGCCAGTGTTGGAACTTTCAGCTTTGTTTCAGTCGCCTTGATCGATTCAGAAATTACCGATTGGTTTTTATAACGTCGCCTGTCGAGTGTCATCTTTGATGCGAAATCTTTGGCGTGATCCGTTGCAGAGGATCCCGGATTTTGCGGGATTCAAAATTTCGGTAGAAGCACGCCAGACGGAGCGCGCCGTGGTAAGCTGAGTGGATAGATAGGACATTTCGACTTCCGTGCCACCTTTTTCGCCACATATCCCGTGCGTGACTGTTGAGGGATTTGACAGGATCGCCCGGACCCACGCGTCAGCCACTCGGAAGTGGGCCTTTAAAAGCGGCGAGGCCGAGGCGTCCGCATTGTACGTGCCCATTCTCCTTCTTATCCCTCTTGCTCCTTCACCCCATCAGGCTTCTCCACTCTTGATGCCGCCGCTTTGCCGCCATGGGGAAGGAGAAAACGGCGGTGCTGGAACGCGTGAAGAAGGCGACGGGGGCGGCGAAAAGCAAGAAGACGAATCGGGGGTCTTCATCGCGCGCGGGGCTGCCGTCGGGTTGGATCCAGGGAGATTGGATCCGATCTTCGCTTCGACAGGAAAACTTGGACGATATGGACGAGTTAGGTCTGATCGTCCATGAGTCTGCGCGGCTGCCGGAGAGGGAAACGGAGCCGCAGCCGCAACCGGGTGAGTGCGTTCTGCTCGCCACTCATGTCGACCGCGGCTTCTCGCTTCCTCCGCATCCTTTCTTTCGAGGTTTCCTGAATTTCTTTGGGGCCCAACTCCATCATTTTACTCCCAACACTATCACGTATCTTGCTGCATTCGTATCCATGTGCGAGAATTTCTTGGGGTGTCGACCGCACTGGGGTCTTTTCAAGCTCATCTTTACCATCCGCTCCCAAACAGTGAAGAAAGCGAACTCGAACGACGAGAAAACCCACGTTATCCAGATGTGTGGGGGTCTGGGTATTCAGAAGACGAAGAGAAGTTCTTTTGCTTCGATGACTCTTCCGGAGTCGGTCAGGGGCTGGCAGTCGACCTGGTTCTACTGCCAGGATATCGCGACGCCAGGCCAATCGACTGGACTTCCCCCTTTCTCTTTTGATCGTGTTCAAACTCCATCTTTGTTGAAAGTGACTACCGCGGAGAAGGCGGAGACAGGCATGCTAGTTGAGAGAGTAGTTCAACTGATCAACCAAGGTGTCACTGGCATGGATCTGCTAGAGGTGTACCTCAGCCGGCGCATCCAACCCCTCCAAGCTCGTGACCACTCCATGTGGATGTACTCCGGGGCTGGTGACACTGCTCGGGTTCATCCGGAGGAGGTGGCAGCCAAAACAGTGGCCCGGTGGCTGAGGGGTATCACCGGGAACAAGGACAACCCCAGGGGCGCCAGGAGAGTCGACCCTTTCGGCGACAACAATCAGCCAGACAAGGTTTGGCCATTACAACCGAAGTTTACGGGCGTGTTTTCCGATCGCTTGTTGATCCGACTGACTTGTGTTCGGCTCCTTGTTTTGTAGATTTACACGGAGATGTACTCAATGCCCAATGGTGAACAAGCTCTGGAGAAAGACCAAGAAGGCGAGGACAGTGCGGAGGAGAGCGGCGAGTGGGAGTCACCAGCCGACGATGATGAAGATGAGAGCGATGATTCGGGCGATGAGGAAGTAGCCGACTCACCGCCTCATTCTGAACGTCGGTCCAAGAAGCACCATGATCCCGCGGGCAAGCGCGGTAAGGCTGTGGGTCGAGTGCTCCATCTCAAAAACGCGCTCGGTCTTCGACTCCAGAATTGGCTGAGAAGGTCACCAAGCAGCCCAAGATCAATCCTTCGAAGGCTCGGAAGACCTTGCCTAGAATCAAGATGGATGTTCATGTTGCTTCTGGGTAAATGTTCTTCTCGTATTTCCTTGTTCCGACCGATTTTCTTGTTCTGACCGAGTGGATGATGAACCATTACACCCCGACCTCAGCTGCGACTGACATGGACATTGACAAGAACCCGGACGACGAGGAAACCTACGACGCAGCTACCTCCAAAGCTAGTAAGTCTGCCTGATTCGAATTTATTTGGACGACTGGATTGTTTGTCAGCTATCCGTACGACTTTCTCTGTTTATTGCAGCTCCATGGGACGTTGTTATGCTCCCGGACGATGAAGAAGAAGTGCCGCTGAGGGGGAGGAGGAGGAAAGACAAGGAACTGGGCGGGAAAGCGCCTGAGGTCCAGGTTCCTCAGTCGACAAGGACGCTCGGGGCGGCAATGAGCGATCGATGCATCCAGCTCGAACCAACGTCACCTTCGCTGTCCCGCTATCGACTGATTGCCCATCAGGATCAGCTGCTCATACTTCTGCTGCACCAATACAACTCCATGCTTTACATTCGGCGGCTGCTTCGATTGCTCTGCCAGCATCACTTTTCACTGCGTATCAAACTCCGGACGACCCATCGGCTGCTGCCAAGGAAGCTCTTCTTCAGTTGAATTTTGTGATGGGACAAATGAAAGTGGTGCATGAGGCCAGTCAGGTGGCCTTCAACGCCGGAGCTGCTCTGCAAACCAATGTCCAGGTTAGTTGATTTCCGATTGATCAAATTTCTCGTCTGATCACCCACTGGGGTGTGGCTGTTTTGAAATTGTATAAGTCACTTTGGATCGATTCGAGCTGAATCTTTGAACTAGTGGGGGCACTCTGAGTGCACCCACTGGGTGTAGTCCCCGAGATCATAGTTGACTGCCGGCAGTCGACTCTGGTCTTAGAATCTGAACTTTTTTTTACCACTCACGCTGGGCGAACCATGCCGAGTGGAACCAAAACCAGTGGGGGCACGCTAAGTGCACCCACTGGGTGTAGTCCTCGAGACCATAGTTGACTGTGGGCAGTCGACTGTGGTCTGAGAATCTGAACCTGCTTTTTTACTCGAACCAGTGGGGGCACGCTAAGTGCACCCACTGGGTGTAGTCCCCGAGACTGCCGTTGAATGTTTGATTCAGTGGTAGTCTTAGAGTAACTGTTGCAATGATGTCTTTCGTTTCAGTCGACTGACAAGTCTTATGTGTTGGCCACAGAAATCTTGTGATCTCGGTGCTCAACTCTCTACACTGAACAAGCAACAAATCAGCCTCAACCTTGATCTGGAACTGGCCAGAAAGAATCTCAAGACTACTCGTGATGAAGTAGCTGCCATGGGAGGTAACCAATCATCAACTATCTATCTTACTGCTGCTGGCACTTTTCCTTTCTGTTTTTTTACCGAGTGACTCCACTCGAGCAGATGTACGTAGTGAAAACCGTCAAATCCAAGCCCGTCTGAAGAATGTTATTTCTTTAGATAAAATGAAGCAGGCTTTGGAGAAGAAGGATCTGGATCTTGCTGCTGCACAGAAGGAAGCGCGAGAGAAAACTGCGCTTGCCAACAAGAAGCTTGCTTCGGTCGGCAAGCTAGAAGAAGAGAATTCCAAACTGAAGATTGTTGTTTCTGATGCCAATCGGGAGGTCGAGCGACTGAAGAAGGACAAGGACAAGCTGACTGACGAGCTTGGGAGCCTCAAAGTTAAGAAGGGCGAGTTGGAGTCTTATCTGGGCTAGCTTGCTGCAAAGCTGGTCTTAAACCTTGAAGGTACTGATGATTGACTGACTTATTTCTGTCGACTGTCAAGTCTAATTGTATCGTCGAGTCACCATTTACTTGACTGTGCAGAGTTTTGCCAAGACTTTGAAGCGGAAACTGGGCGGGTCGAGACGATTCTTGATCCCATAAACTGTCCAGTCAAGGATGACGTTGCGATGAATGTGCTGCGGTTGGAATCTCGCATGGACAGCGCGGTTGCTTATCTTGCCCGCCTGAAAACAGCGATGACTCGGGTTGATGCTGAACTCTGGCCTCAGGCGGAACTGTCTCAAGATCTCGAGTCCCTGATGGCTCGACTGAATCAAATCCCCGACCGAGTGCAAGAATGGAAGAAGTCATCCGCTCGTTATGGCGCTAATGTCGCGTTGTCCCTGGTCCGAGTGCATTGCAAAGACGTCAAAGAAGACAAGCTGGCGGAACTCAAGGTTGCTAACACAAAGAGACACACTTTCCAGTCCTTCATGGATACTTTCCTTGATGTCGCCACTCGTATTGCAGACAACATAGACCTTGACAGTTTCTGCGACCCAGCCAGTCCTTCTCCTGATGCGTGACCGAAAAAAATTATGATCCACCTTTATTTGCCTCAGAATGCCGAGTGACTGTGTAACCGTTAAACTTCTTCGGGCTTGATGCTCGAATACTTTTGATCCGTCATCCGGAACTTTAGGATTTATCTAAACTTGGTTTATTTCTGAATATGATTGTGTTTTCCTTCGAGTGGAATTTTCTCTTTACTCTGAATAATCTTTCGACCTGCATCTCGTTGTCCTTGCGGACAGGGATGGAGCGCACATTGTATTTGTGGCGCAGCTCCGAAGGAGAAGGTTGCAGTCGACCTGCACCTCATCGTCCTTCTGGATGGGGATGGAGCGCACATTGTATTTGTGGCGCAGCTCCGAAGGAGAAGGTTGCAGTCGACCTGCACCTCGTCGTCCTTGCGGATAGGGATGGAGCGCACATTGTATTTGTGGCGCAGCTCCGAAGGAGATGGTTGCAGTCGACCTGCACCTCGTCGTCCTTGCGGATAAGGATGGAGTGCACATTGTATTTGTGGCGCAGCTCCGAAGGAGAAGGTTGCAGTCGGCCTGCACCTCGTCGTCCTTGCGGATAGGGATGGAGCACACATTGTATTTGTGGCGCAGCTCCAAAGGAGAAGGTTGCAGTCGACCTGCACCTCGTCGTCCTTGCGGATAAGGATGGAGCGCACATTGTATTTCTGGCGCAGCTCCGAAGGAGAAGGTTGCAGTTGACCTGCACCTCATCGTCCTTGCGGATAAGGATGGACTTTAAACTTTAGGCGAGTACTGGACTGCAGCTAAGCCCCGAGTGGGAGGGTTGCTCACCACTCGGTGGGATTTTTCAAACTTAGGCGAGTACTGGACTGCAGCTAAGACCCCGAGTGGGAGGGTTGCTCACGAGCGGTAGGATTTTTTAAACTTAGGCGTAGTCTCGATCTGCAGCTAAGCCCCCGAGTGGGAGGGTTGCTCACCACTCAGTGGGATTTTTAAACTTAGGCTAGTCATCGGATCTGCAGCTAAGCCCCCGAGTGGGAGGGTTTCTCACCACTCGGTAGGATTTTTTAAACTTAGGCGAGTACTGGACTGCAGCTAAGCCCCCAAGTGGGAGGGTTGCTCACCACTCGGTAGGATTTTTTAAACTTAGGCGAGTACTGGACTGCAGCTAAGCCCCCGAGTGGGAGGGTTGCTCACCACTCGGTATGATGTTTTAAACTTAGGCGAGTACTGGACTGCAGCTAAGCTCCCGAGTGGGAGGGTTGCTCACCACTCGGTAGGATTTTTTAAACTTAGGCGAGTAATGGACTGCAGCTAAGCCCCCGAGTGGGAGGGTTGCTCACCACTCGGTAGGATTTTTAAACTTAGGCGAGTACTGGACTGCAGCTAAGCCCCCGAGTGGGAGGGTTGCTCACCACTCGGTAGGATTTTTTAAACTTAGGCGAGTACTGGACTACAGCTAAGCCCCCGAGTGGGAGGGTTGCTCACCACTCGGTAGGATTTTTTAAACTTAGGTGAGTACTGGACTGCAGCTAAGCCCCCGAGTGAGAGGCTTGCTCATCACTCGGTAGGATTTTTTAAACTTAGGCAAAACGGATTCGCGGCTAAGCCCCCGAGTGGGAGGGTTGCTCACCACTCGGTAGGAGTTTTTAAACTTAAGCGAGTACTGGACTGTAGCTAAGCCCCCGAGTGAGAGGCTTGCTCATCACTTGGTAGGGTTTTTTAAACTTAGGCGAAACAGATTTGCGGCTAAGCCCCTGAGTGGGAGGGTTGCTCACCACTCGGTAGGATTTTTTTTAAACTTAGGCGAAACGGATTCGCAGCAAAGTCACCCACTGGGGGATGTCAGACACAAACAAAAGCGACAACAATCGTTTAAAAAGACTGTAAAGATCTCGTCTTTGATAAACAAACTACAAAGGTATTTCTTATTACATCTCACCCGAATGAGTACTTAAGTATAAAAGGGGCGGAGAAGCTCCGCATTCCAAGCCCGTGGCTCGTCTTTCTTATGCTCGATATTGTAAAGATGATATGTCTGCTATGGAGAACTCGTGACGATGAAGGACCTTCCCAAGCGGGCGAGCTTGTGTGGTTTCTGCTGATCCACTCGAAGAACCAAGTCTCCCTCTTGAAAGGCTCGACCCCTCACGTTTCTAGCGTGGAATCGACACAAGTCTTGCTGATAAATGGTCGACCGGATCAAGGTCATCTCTCTTTCCTCCTCTAGGAGGTCGACTGCATCCTGCCGAGCTTGTTCTGCTTCATCTTCAGAGAAGAGCTCGACTCGTGGTGCATTGTGAAGCAAGTCACTCGGTAGAACAGCTTCAGCTCCATAGACCAAGAAGAATGGAGTTCGGCCAGTCGACCGATTGGGAGTTGTCCTCAATCCCCAAAGAACTGATGGAAGTTCATCAACCCAGGCGCCTGCTGCGTGCTTGAGATCTCGCATCACTCAAGGTTTCAGTCCTTTGAGAATCAGGCCATTTGCTCTTTCTGCTTGTCCATTTGACTGGGGATGGGCGACTGAAGCATAGTCGACTCGTGTGCCTTGGGAGGCGCAGAAGGTTCTGAACTCATCAGAATCGAAGTTCGATCCACTGTCAGTGATGATGCTGTGCGGAGCCCCATATCTGAATGTCAACTCTCTGATGAAGCTGACGGTAGTACTGGCTTCAAGATTCTTAATAGGCTTGGCTTCAATCCATTTGGTAAACTTGTCGACTGCTACAAGCACATGAGTGAAGCCGCTCCTACCAGTCCTCAGTGGTCCAACCATGTCCAATCCCCAAACAGCAAAGGGCCAGACGAGTGGAATGGTCTTCGTATCGACGCAGCTTGTGCGATATATTGAGTAAAACTGGCAGCCCTCACATTTGTCGACTATATCTTTCGCCATTTCATTTGCTCGAGGCCAGTAAATTCCAGCTCGGTATGCTTTAGCCACAATGGTCCGAGAGGATGCATGGTGACCACAGGTCCCCGAGTGGATGTCGTTGAGGATCACTCGACCTTCTTCTGGTGTTATGCATTTCTGGCTGACTCCGGTTGCGCTTTCCCTGAACAGTTGTCCTCTTATCACAGTAAAGGCCTTGGATCGAAGGACGATCTGTAGAGCCTCTTCTTCATCCTCTGGGAGTTCCTTCCTAAGGATATATGCAATGTATGGCACTGTCCAGTCGGGAGTGATGACCAAACCCCCATGATCAGGTCAACCACGGCTGGGACCTCGACTTCAGTCGGATCTGTGGCACTCTTAGGCTGCGGAGGCTCTTCAGTAAAAGGATCTTCTTGAACTGTCAGTGTGTGAATGTGCTCCAAAAACACATTGCTGGGAATGGCTTCTCTCTTGGAACCTATCTTTGCTAAATCATCGGCTGCTTGATTTTTCAGTCGGGGTATATGATGAAGCTCTAACCCCTCAAACTTCTTTTCCAACTTCCTAACCTCGTTGCAGTAACCAGTCATGGTTGGGCTTCTGACGTCCCACTCATTCATCACTTGATTGACTACCAAATCTGAGTCGCCATAGACCATGAGGCGACGGACGCCGAGTGAGATGGCCATACGCAACCCATACAAGAGTGCTTCATATTCTGCTTTGTTATTGGAGGAATCAAAGTGAATCTGGAGGACATATCTGAGCTTGTCTCCTCGGGGGGATACCAGTACCACCCCAGCACCGGAACCATTCAGCATGTTGGAACCATCAAAGAACATGGTCTAGTGCTCCGAGTGAACTTGAGTCGGCAGTTGTTGTTCGATCCACTCGGCGAGGAAATCTGCGATTGTTTGGGACTTGATAGCTTTCTTTGCGTCGAACTTGATACCTAAGGGAAGGAGTTCAATCGACCACTTTGCCACTCGACCAGTTGCATCTCTGTTGTTCAGAATCTCTGATAATGGAGCATCGCTGACGACTGTAATGGAGTGGTCAGAGAAGTAGTATGCAACCTTCTTCCTGGTCATATAAATCCCATAAACAAGCTTCTGATAATGTGGATATATTTGCTTTGATGGAGTCAAAACTTCAGAGACATAATAAACTGGGTGCTGAACTTTGTAAGCTTTTCCTTCGTCTTCCCGCTCGACCGTAAATCAGATCGACGACTTGTCCAAAGGGCTGCAATGTAAAGCAGAAAGGCTCTTTGTGATTGGGGCAGCAAGCACCGCTGGTTGGAAACCAGGGCTTTAAGCTCGCAAATGCTGCATCGCTTCAGAGTCCACGAACTTATCTCGACTTCTTCATCACCGGTAAAGAGGCAAAGGCCTTTCACCGAGACGAGAAATGAATCGACTTAGAGCGGCCAAAACAACCAGTAAGCTTCTGGACATCATGCACACGCACAGGACGTTTCATCCGGAGTATGGCACCCACTTTCTCTGTGTTAGCATCGATCCCTCGTTCGAAAACGAGAAAACTGAGTAATTTTTTGCCTAGAACTCCGAACGTGCACTTTGATGGATTAAGCTTGATATCATACCTTCTGAGGTTGGTAAAGGTTTCAGCAAGGTCAGCCAGTAGGTCGGAAACTTTACGTGACTTGACCACAACGTCATCCATGTATGCTTCCACATTCTGACTAATTTGAGTGAGTAAACACTTCTGAATCATCCGCATGAATGTGGCTCCAGCGTTCTTCAAGCCGAATGGCATAGTGACATAACGGAAGCACCCAAATGGGGTGATGAAAGCCGTTTTTATCTCATTGGGTCCATACAGACGGATCTGATGATACCCAGAATAAGCGTCCAAAAAGGACAAACACTCACACCCCGCAGTCGAGTCGACTATTTGGTCGATGCGAGGGAGAGGAAAGTGATCTTTCGGGCAGGCCCGATTGATATGCTTGAAGTCAATGCACATGCGAAGTGAGTCGTCCTTCTTTTTTTTGACTGGAAACTGTGAGGCAACAGCCCCACAGCACTTTATTAAAACTCAACCACCAAACAAACAAAGAGGTTTTGAAAAGAAAAGCTAACTATAGAGGTAGAGGCCTACTTACCTATTGAGCTATTTACACAAGTACAGAAATATATACATGGATACATACAACCAACTAGGGCAAAGAACTAACCCAAGCTAACAGCAATGGCTTTAGACTAGGCTTGAATCTGTGAGAGTGCAGAGTAACATCATGAATGAAGTTTCTCTTCCAAGCAGCAAAAGTTGGCCTTTCATATCTGAAAATTCTGCCATTTCTGAGGAGCCAAATATTCCAAGCTGCTAGATAAATGACCTCCCTGAAGAAAGGTTGCCCAAAGCTCTTCCTTGCAGAAAATAAGCACTGAGCTGGGGTTAAACAAGCTAACCATTGGATGTTCAAGTAGTTCCATACTCTTGTGCTGAATTGACATGTGAAGAAGAGATGATCTCTATCCTCATGGGCATGGGAAAAGCATAATGGGCAGGTGTTGTCATCCTGAGGCGATCGCCAGTGCCTCCTCACTAGCATATATCTGGTATTGAGCCTATCATTTAGCATCTCTGGCATTGAGTCGTCCTTCTTAGGGACTATGACAACATTAGCTAACCACTCGAAGTGGTAAATCTCTCGGATAACTCAGCTGCTAGAAGCCGAGCCACTTCTTCACCAATTGCCTCTCTCTTCTATACGGTGGACCGTCGAAGATGTTCTTTGACTGGTTTCACTTTTGGGTCGACTTCATAATGATGCTCACCAGTCCCTCGGGAACACCCGCATGTCGGTTTCATGCAAAGATGTCCCAGTTGTCACGGAGGAACTGGATGAGCGCTTCGTCCTATTTGGAGTCGAGTGTTGTTGAAATGTGAGTCGGAGCAGCATTGGGATTTGTCGGGTGAATATGAATTGGCTTCATTTCACCAGACGACTGAAATGCTGAATATGTGGCAGGCTTCTTAGCTCGCAACAAATCACTCGGATCTGCATTTTTTTATACTCCGCAATTCCACTACCGCCATCTGCATCGGCGATCTTTGAGCCCTTCCGAAGCACTCTTCGCCTTCTTTCGATTGCCGCGATAGTGATCACCCTTTAGGACCAGCATCTTCAATTTGAGGTACACGTAACATGGTTGAGCCATAAAAGCGCGCCTAAGCTGGCCTGCCCGTAATAGCATGATAAGCACTCGAAATCCACAACTTCAAATGTCAACTTTTCTTTGCGGTAATTCTTGGAATCACCGAAACTACATCAAGGGCGATCCGCCGAGTGACTCAGCCTTCTTGCCAGGAATAACTCCATGGAAACTCATATTGCTTTCACTGAGTCTGAGCATACAGTATATTCAGGCCACTGCCACCATCCGTCAGAACCTTAGTCAAACGAGTGCCTTCGACGACTGGGTCGACCACCAACGCTTGCCTCCCAGGGGTGGCTATGTGTGTCGGGTGATTAGACTGGTCAAATGTAATGGTAGTCTGAGACCATTTCAAATAACTGGGCGTCGCCGGAGCGACCATGTTTACCTCTCTGTTGATGACTTTCAGTCGACTTTTGCTCTCAACATCAGCAAAAATCATCATAGTGGAATTGACGTGGGGGTAACCATCGTCACTTTCCTCTTTGTCCTCAACTTTGTCTGACTCTTTTTCCTTTTCTTTGGGATGTTTCTCGTGGAACTGCTGGATTAGGAGCCGACACTGTCGAGTGGTATGTTTTGGGTAAATGAGATTACCTTCTTCATCTTTCTTTGTGTGAATGTGGCATGGCAAATCCAACACATCATTTTCGTCTTGATCTTTTATTTTCTTGGGGTTCCACGGTCCTTTGGGCTTCCCCTTGAACTTTCCCTGAGTCACGGCCAAGGTTTCTCCAGGAGCAGCTGGCTCGGCTTTGCGCTTCTGCTTCCGACTGGAGTTTCCTCCTCAGGTTTTGTGGGCGACTGTTTTGTGTTTGCCACTCTGGAGCCGATCCTCCTCTTCACCATTGGCATACTTAGTGGAAATCTCCATCATTCGACTCAGAGACATATCTCCGGTCCGACCGAACTTCAGATTCAACTCTCGATATTTGACACCTTCTTTGAAGGCACAAACTGCTTGGTGATCAGACACATTCTCCACCGTGTGGTGCAACGTGATCCATCTCTGGATATAATCCCTCAAAGTTACATTTGGCTTCTGCACACAAGATTGCAGCTCTGTTAGCCCTGCTTGCCGTTTGCATGTTCCTTCGAATGTTTTGTCAAACACTCGGGCGAGTTCTTCCCAGCTATAAATACTGCCGGGTGCTAACTGATTTAACCATGCTCTGGCCGAGCCCTCCAACATCAGAGGAAGGTGCTTCATGGCCACTTCATCATTGCCGCCGCCAATCTGAACAGCCACTCGGTAGTCCTCAAGCCAAGTGTCAGGCTTGGACTCACCAAAGAACTTATCGACTCGATCCGCCAACCTGAAGTTGGGAGGAATCACCGCAGCCCTGATGGCTCTGCTGAAGCACTCTGGACCTGAGACATGCACTCTGCTGCTGGTTGGAAAATCTCTGTCATGGCCTTCTCTGTGAGCTCTGTTTTTGTCGACCAGACCCTGTACGAGAATAGATCTCGCATCAAAGCTCGGTTCCCTGGGGTCAACTAGAATCCTTCGCCCACCACTGTGAGGGTGTCTGTCATCATGTTGCCGAGGCACGTATGACCCACTCCTTGGGGGAGGCGTGGGCACTCGACGACGATCATCGTGATCGAGTCGGTGATCATACTGCTCACGGTTTTTGTATTGATCTCGCCGGTCTCCATGTTCCTCACGCCTCGGGGGCGATCTTGGGCTATGAGCCGACTGGACTGTATCTGCTACAACGAATCTGCTATGGATCCTATTCCATGACTGTGACACAAATGTATTCCGTTCTCCCGCTACCCGGAGTAAAGCCCTTATCTGCATCAAACCTCTGCCAGCTTCTGACTGGGAAGGCTGGATTGACTCTGCTATTCGGGCTGCAGCTGTGAGATTCTGGATCGGAGTTTGATATACCTGGGTTGGAGGCAGAAAAAGTTGTCGTCGACTAGATTCTGGAACTCGCTATCGAGCACGCTCGTCGAGTGCGTGCTGGAGGTTCTCCAGTCGAGTGCGCTCAGCCAAGTTGGCCAGGCGCGCGTCCTCCAAGGCTCGGGCCTCTGGGGTTTCTCCAACGATAGGAGTGTGAAGTGCATCCATGTTCCGGCGGCGAAGTTCTTCCCTCTGCTGCGAAGAGAGGGGCTCGGGGAGGTACTCCTCGTGAACACACGACGGATCGCCTCCGCCATCGCCACCATCGCCGCGAGGGAAGTCAGGAAGACTGCAAGGTCCATTAACCATCAGGACTTCCACCGCGGGGTCACTGCTGTCGCACTCGGATGCAGTCTCTGCGGAGCCAGTCGAACAGGTCGTAGAGAGTTTCGTCGGGCTCGATTGCCGCGACTTGGGGGGGTGGCCGACTGGCGAGCCACCACGTGCCTCACCCACCGTTGAAGCCTCGATCGACCGGAACGCTTGCGCAGGCGGGCTACAGGGAGGGAGGACAGCACAGGAGCTGACCGATACTGAGTCGACGGCCGCCGTAGGAGTACGCCGCGGACGCACGCGCGAAAGTGCGTTGCCCCACGGACGGGGAGCGCCTCAACGTCAACTGGAGCTTCTTGGAGCCAAGCGGAGTCGTCGACGACGAATACGAGTGCCCCGAGATGGATCTCGCAGCCCTCGGCCAAACCTCCGCCTGAAACCATGTTGATGGGGATCGAAAAAAATCGCAACTTCTCCAACAAGTCGCTCAGACACTTGCCCCACGGTGGGCGCCAACTGTAATGGTTCTAGGTCTGATAGTAGAATGGGGGTAGGGATGTAGAGGCAAGATCCTAGCTATGGAGGAGTTGTACATGCAAGTTTTACGAGTTCAGGCCCTTCTCGGAGAAAGTAACAGCCCTACGTCTCGGAGCCGGGAGGCGGTCGACTGGATTATATGCTTGTGAGTTACATGGGGTGCGAACCCTTGTCTCAGAGGAGGGGTGAGGGAGTCCTGGATTAGGGGGTGTCCGGATAGCCGGACTATAACCTTTGGCCGGACTCCTGGACTATGAAGATACAAGATTGAAGACTTCGTCCCGTGTCCGGATGGGACTTTCCTTGGCGTGGAAGGCAAGCTTGGCGATACGGATATGTAGATCTCCTCCCATTGTAACCGACTCCGTGTAACCCTAGCCCTCTCCGGTGTCTATATAAACCGGAGGGTTTTAGTCCGTAGGACGAACAACAATCATACCATAGGCTAGCTTCTAGGGTTTAGCCTCCCTGATCTCGTGGTAGATCTACTCTTGTACTACCCATATCATCAATATTAATCAAGCAGGAGTAGGGTTTTACCTCCATCGAGAGGGCCCGAACCTGGGTAAAAACATCGTGTCCCTTGTCTCCTGTTACCATCCACCTAGACGCACACTTCGGGACCCCCTACCCGAGATCCGTCGGTTTTGACACCGACATTGGTGCTTTCATTGAGAGTTCCTCTGTGTCGTCATCTTTAGGCCCGATGGCTCCTCCGATCATCAACAATGATGCGGTCCAGGGTGAGACTTTTCTCCCCGGACAGATCTTCGTATTCGGTGGCTTTGCACTGCGGGCCAATTCGCTGGCCGTCTGGAGCAGGTCGAAAGCTACGCCCCGGCCATCAGGTCAGATTTGGAAGTTTAAACTACACGACTGACGTCTGCGGAGACTTGACCTTCGACGGATCTGAGCCACAGCCGAGCGAGCCGCACTATCACGATGGGCATGATTTAGCTCTGCCATCGAACAGTGCCTTGGAGGCCGCACCCGTGACCGCTCCGACCCTTAGCTCGGAGCCGACTGCGCCAGTCGAGGACGGGTGGCTGGACACCGCCTCGGGGGCTGCAATCTCTACGGCGATCGAGCCGAATACCAGCCTTGTCCTCTGCGAAGCCCGTGACTCCAAGGTGTCGGACTCCTCTCCGGACTCCGAATCTTCCGCGCCCCTGCCAATCGAATCCGATCGGGCGCCGATCATGGAGTTCGCCGTCGCGGACATCTTTCAGTACTCACCCTTCAGCGACATTCTGAATTCACTAAGGACTCTCTCTTTGTCAGGAGAGACCTGGCCGGATTATGACCGGAAGGATTGGGATGCAGACGACAAAGAAATTCGACGCCCACCCACCACCCACTTCGTAGCCGCTGTCAACGATTTAACCGACATGCTGGACTTTGACTCCGAAGACATCAACGGTATGGACGACGATGTAGGAGACAAACAGGAACCAACGCCTATAGGGCACCGGACAACCACCTCATCTCACGATGTATACATGGTGGACACACCTAAAAGAAACGATGACGAGGAACAAAGGGACGCAACGAGGGATCGTTCCCTCGAAAAGCAGTCAAAGCGGCGGCGTAAGCGCCACCCCAAACTCCACCTCGACAGAGACAACAACCATACAGACCCAGCCATAGAGCAGGGCGAACCGGCGGACGACGAACATGCCATCAAGCAACCATCCGAACAGGGCAACTTGGATAAACAAACCGAACAACCCATCCCCGGCGAAAATAACAGTACGGACGACCTCACGCCGGACAATTTGATGAGGAGGCCTTAGAGCCCCCGCAATAAAAAAAAGGAAGCCACCCGGTCGGATAAACAACCCCATGGCCAACATAGAGCGGCAAATGGCGCCGCACCCAAGCCAGCACGCGATCCACCCAAGGATTCGCATCACAAAGATGGCCCAGCCAAATCTATCTACGGGCCAAGAAAGCAAGCTCTAGAAAGCAATGCAACACAACAAATATCCGAACAACACGGCACACCCAAGTACAGGGGTGCCGCACACCCCCTATGTTTCACCGATGAGGTGCTAGACCATGAATTTCCAGCGGGATTCAAGCCCGTAAACATAGAGGCATACGACGGAACAACAGACTATGGAGTCTGGATTGAGGATTATATCCTCTACATACACATGGCCAGAGGAGACGACCTCCACGCCATAAAATACTTACCCCTCAAGCTCAAAGGGCCAGCCCGTCATTGGCTTAAAAGCCTTCCCGAAAACACCATTGGAAGTTGGGAAGAGCTCGAGGATGCTTTTTGGGCAAATTTTCAAGGGACCTATGTCCGACCTCCGGATGCAGACGATTTAAGTCATATAACTCAACAACCCGGAGAGTCAGCCCGGAAACTCTGGAACAGATTTCTTACTAAAAAGAACCAGATAGTCGGCTGTCCGGACGCCAAAGCCTTAGCAGCTTTCAAACACAGCGTTCGAGACGAATGGCTCGCCAGACACCTAGGCCAAGAAAAGCCAAGAACAATGGCCGCATTAACAAGCCTCATGACCCACTTTTGCACAGGAGAGGATAGCTGGTTGGCAAGATGCAGTACCAGTGACCCAAGTACATCCAAAGTTAGGGATGGAAACGGTAAACCGCGACGCAGCAAGGACCAACGCCGGACCAAGGGAAACAGCCCGACGAGCACGGCAGTCAACGCCGGATTCAAAAGCTCTCGGCAGAATCAGAAAAAGCTGCCCCTCAAGGATAACAGGGACGAGCTATCTAACCTAAACAAAATCTTGGACAAGATATGCCAAATCCACAGTACTCCCGGGAAGCCTGCAAACCATACCCACAGAGATTGTTGGGTTTTCAAGCAATCCGGCAAACTCAACGCCGAACACAAGGGGCTCTACACACCAAGCGAGGACGATGACGAACCCCACAAGCAGAGCACCGGAAAACAAAAGAATTTCCCACAAGAAGTCAAAACAGTAAACTCACTTCACGCGACAAAAGGGAAAAACAGAGTGGCGCTTATAGAGATACGCGCCATACGGCCTATCCCAGAGGAGTCACGCCACTGGTTGTTAAAACCAATCACCTTCGACCATCAGGATTACTCTAGAAGTATCCGGAACGCAGGCTGGACTACCTTGATATTAGATCCGATAATTGACGGACTCCACTTTACACAAGTCCTAATGGACGGCGACAGTGGTCTAAACCTGCTATATCAGGACACAATCCGCAAAATGGGGATAAACCCAACAAAAATTCGCCATAGCTACACTTCCTTTCAAGGGGTAACGCCAGGCCCAGATGCCCATTGTACGGGTTCTCTCCTGCTAGAATTTATGTTAGGCTCCCCCGACAACTTCCGTCGCGAAAAGCTAACCTTCCACATCGCCCCATTTACAAGTAGCTATCAAGCACTACTAGGACTCGAAGCTTTCGCCCGCTTTAACGCAATACCGCATTATGCATCTCTTACACTTAAAATGCCCGGTCCGCGAGGCATCATCTCATTAAAGGGAAATATCGAGTGTTCCTCGAGCGCGGAAGACTGTGCGGCTACCTTGACAGCCACACACTAAATCGGCTTCACTAATCAAAGCACCTAAACAGGTCGTTCAGACCCCGGACATGGCTAGACGAGTCCGGCGTAAACATACAAGGGCTTACTAGCCGCATACCCCCGTACAAGGGGCTCCGCGCATGTACAACAAAAGACAATAAAGCTCAATTTTACCCATTTTTTGAATTATACTTTGTTTATTTAATATAACATACATTTTCGCATGATCTTTTTCAACTAAGTTCCTCTCTTTTACAGATGAACACCGTGCTACACCCGTCCAGGATACGGCACAACGGAGACACAAAGCAGAGAGCGCAGAGGGACCCGCTCCAAGGATTCTTTTAGATTAAGACCCTCGTAAACCTTTTTCACTATCTCTTGTTGATACACATCCCCGGTTTCTTGGTATAACCGAGGAGGAGGCTGGCGCCTTGGCATGTGGCCACGCCGAATTTTGCGTGCACTGACACGGGGCTTATTACCAAGGGCGTTGTTCAGCCCGTTTTCATAAAGACCGAATACCGTAGGGAGTGTTCGGCGTCGCGAGTTTGGCATTATATGCATCAGCTCCGAGTCATGTCTTTTGTCAAATGTTGGGTTTTCCCGGCTCATGTGTTTTGCTGCCTTACGTTCTGCTCTATCGGCTAAGGCGGCACCAGAGAACTCTCGCGATTGTGCCCGGTTCGCCAAAGCGAGCACCTCAAGAGAGAAAGCCGAAACTGATCATCATGATATAGCGTGAGAGTGGTCAACCACTCAATGACCCGCCGGAATCTTTAGGATTCGTCTGCATTAACGAAGGGCCATTTCCCGGCTAGGCACACACGCGCCCCGAATTCGGGTGAGCGCGGTGCCCCTAGGGGCTATATAGTAGCCCCACTGTCAAACTCCTATGGCTAAGTGAAAGTGATAAAGCATTATAGTCCGGTTGCCTAGTTCGCTGCGCTATCACCTCCTTAATAGGACCAAGACATTGGATGAAAATGCGCCTTCTGCGAACACCCCCGCATTGTATGCGTGGGGGCTGAAGCCGAAGACTGCCATCTTTCAGGTTATATACACATATACATTAACGGCCGCACAAGAGGTATTTTAATTCTTGAAGGCACAAGTATAAAAAGCTTTTATATTCCCTCGAAACATTATTTTACAATAATACATGTTATTCGAACATAATATCCTTCGAGCACTGCGTCTCTATTAAACGAGCGCCCTACAGAACTTCCTGAAAATAGTGCTCGGCAGGTACTCGGCTCCCGTCCGAATCTTGGGATGCAACATCGATGGCCTTCATCTCCGCCCAGTATGTCTTTACACGGGCAAGAGCCATCCGCGCACCCTCTATGCACGCTGACCTCTTCATTGCATTGATATGCGGCACCACACCAAGGAACTGCTGCACCAAGCTAAAATAACTCTTCGGCTCGGGCCTTTCCGGCCACAGATGACCCATGACATACTTCATGGCGAGTTCGGATAACCTATTCAGCTACGCCCATGCGGCCAAACGATCGGTTAATGGAAGTGGGCGCTCTGGATTGTGGAACTGCGACCAAAAAAGCTTTTCCACTTCGTGATCCTTCTGATCTCGGAAGTGTTCGGCCGCGTCCGCACTTCGCCGCCAAGTCCAGATAAGTGTCCGCCACACTCCACACCCGATCCAACGGAGCATATTTAGGATCCCCGAACTTCATCCGCAGCATAAAGGGCTTTCCAGCCGCGATATCTCCGGCCTAACGTAGCTCCTCCTTCATAGCTCTCATCACAGAGCGAGTATCCTTGGCCTCGGTAGTGGCCTTCTCCAGGTCCTTCTGTTCCGCCCGATCTTCTTTTTCAAGAAGCTTGCAGCGGTCGGCAGCATTCTTCAACTTCACAGCCATCTCGACCCTTTCCTTCTTGCTTCAGCAGTGAGCAGCCTGTTCGGCTTTCAGCTCTTCAGCCGCCTTTAAGGCAGCCGCATCACTTTTCTTGGCCTGCTCCTTGGCTCGGGCAAATTCCGCCCGAAGGTTCTCCATGGCAGCGGCACCATCTGCATCAAGCACATATGTTGTAAGATACGGGCATCAAGCTCCTCTTACTAGGTGTCTTCTGAGAAATGACATACCTTGTGCCTCGTCAAGCCGCTTGGTGACAAGCGCGATGTCGGCATCTGCCACGTCAAGTTGCCGCTTTAGCTCGGCAAATCCATCAGTCCGGCTAGCAACCGGACACTTCGCCACCTACATAGGAAGGGCGACATATTATACCTGGGATTATGATCCTCGGCTCGCCGTCATTTTTGACAACGCACAAAGTCTCAGGGGCTACTATGTACACAGGGCGCATCTTATATATGCGGAACTGTCAAAAGGTACATCATTTCGTGTACCTCAAAACCTGTCAGTAAACTCCTGACGGCCTCGTACAACCCGCTCTCCGCGGATGAAATCCTTTCAATCACCGTACCCATCAACGCACGGTGTTCTTCTGAGATAGACGCTCGCCTGAGCAGATCCTTCAGCTCCTCCGACCGTGCACCGGACGGTGCCGGACTCGTCCGATGGCCTTTTTCGAAGGCCGGACATGGAGGGCTTTGGGGGGCCATACGACTGCTTTCCGGCCCTGCCGTATTCGGAGAAACCCTCCGTGACGACACCTCAGGGTCGCCCGCCTCGCAAGGCGGTACGGCAGGGGGAGGCGTTCCGCTCTCCATCAACTCCGGACGAAGATCCCCTGAAGATGAGCTCTGCTGAGAAGGGCTGAGATCCGAACTACAAGGTAATATTTCAGTTATCTTCCTCAGAAATAGAACATGGATGTCTCTCATTTTAAAACTCCCCTCTCTACTTACCGCTCGGTGGAGGGCTGATCCCCTTGGGGGCACTGTGCGGCCGAGGCATCCCCCGGCGCAGGACCCTCTGACGAAGATTTCTTCCCCCGCTTTGAGACCATGGTCTCAGGTCTTCAGAGGCGGTCCTCTTCTTCCCCTGGATAGAGGAATTCTCGATTCCTCCTTTCCTGACAGCCTCCTTCGGGGAGGCAGTAGCTTCCTTGTTCCCCCCTTCGCCTTCTTCCAAAGGCGCAACCTCCAACATCCTGGTTAACACGGGATCCGCGTGGTCTCGGGGAGGGGGCCGACACTGATTAGCTTTGCTTTCGCTATCCACTCATGTTTAAGGGACAACTCTTTTAAGGGCAATTTTATGATAAATATACGGATAGCATGTCCGGGTACAGGACTACTTACTTGAGTATCCAGGCGATTGCAGCTCAGACCTGCATCCTCGGTCGAGTCCGGACACATTGCTTGTGATCCGAAGAACAATTTGTACACCTCCATGGGCGTCGCGCCCGTAAAATGTTGGAGGGCTCGTGGTCCCTCCGGATTAAACTCCCACAGGCGGAGGGGGCGACGTTCGCAGGGCAGGGTGCGGTGAATCAACATGACCTGCGTCACTACGACCAGATTGATGTCTCTTTCTAGGAGATCTCGAATGCGACCCTGCAACAAGGGCACGTCCTTGGACGGCCCCCAGTTAAACCCTTTATTGACCCATGACGCTAGCTGTGGTGGGGGACCCGAGCGAAAGGCAGGTGGCGCCACCCACTTGGTGCCCCTGCGAGCTGTGATATAAAACCACTCTCGTTGCCATAAGCTGAACTCCTCTTGAAAAGAGCCCTCGGGCCATGGAGCGTCAGCATTCTTGCTTATAACAGCACCTCCGACTCCGCGTGCTGCCCTCGATCATCTTCGCTCTACTTTGAAGGTCTTAAGCCACAATCCGAAGTGAGGAGTAATACGGAGGAAGGCTTCGCACACGACAATAAACGATGAGATGTGGAGGATGGACTCCGGAGCCAAGTCGTGAAATTCCAGCCCATAATAAAACAGGAGCCCCCTCACGAAGGGGTTCGTCGGGAAGCCTAGCCCCTGAAGGAAATGAGACGCGAACACCATGCTCTCGCCAGGCTTGGGAGTGGGAATAACCTGCCCTTGAGCAGACAGCCTATGCGGGATTTCGCCGGTTAGATACCTGGCATCTCTTAGCTTTAGCACATCTTCTTCCGTAACGGAGGAGGGCACCCACCGGCCTTGAAGGTCGGAGCCGGACATCATCGAAGGTCCGAAGCGCCTGAATCTGGAGCTTTGGGTGTTGGAACTCGAGGTGAGAGGCGGATTCGATTGAGATTGAAAGAAAGGAGTAGAGCCTTGGTCTCTTTATAAAGAGGTTGAATACCAAGAGCCCTCCCCGTGACCGTTTGGGACTCGCCTTCGATTGAGGAGACATACCAAGAGGCATGATTAGGTTACCCACGCCCGTATTGATGAGAATCCCGGAATAAGGGGACACGATCTCTGCTTCGACAAGACGTGCCAAGGAAACCGCCTCGCTAAACGTGCTGAGGTGGGACGGTAAAACGATTCGAATAAAGACATGGTTGTGGTGTGATGTCATGCTACGGAATACATCAGCAGATTAGATTTGTGCAAATATTATTCTCTCTACGATGGTATGTGGAACTTGTTTTGCAGAGCTGGACACTGTCCTTGTGTTCAAAATCTTCTATGAAGTATTCGGAGGAGGAACCCGCCTCGCAATGCCGAAGACAATCTGCGCGCCGGACTCGTCGTCATTGAAGCCTGGTTCAGGGGACTACCGAGGAGTCTGGATTAGGGGTGTCCGGATAGCTGGACTATAACCTTTGGCCGGACTCCTGGACTATGAAGATACAAGATTGAAGACTTCGTCCCGTGTCCGGATGGGACTTTCCTTGGCGTGGAAGGCAAGCTTGGTGACACGGATATGTAGATCTCCTCCCATTGTAACCAACTCTGTGTAACCCTAGCCCTCTCCGGTGTCTATATAAACCGGAGGGTTTTAGTCTGTAGGACGAACAACAATCATACCATAGGCTAGCTTCTAGGGTTTAGCCTCTTTGATCTCGTGGTAGATCTACTCTTGAACTACCCATATCATCATTAATCAAGCAGGAGTAGGGTTTTACCTCCATCGAGAGGGCCCGAACCTGGGTAAAAACATCATGTCCCTTGTCTCCTGTTACCATCCGCCTAGACGCACAGTTCGGGACCCCCTACCCGAGATCCGCCAGTTTTGACACCGACAAGGGGGGTGGCTTATATAGAGTGCGCCAGGAGCCCAGCTCCCCTCCGTTACACTGAGTTCAATATTCATAAAGAGAGAGAGAGAGAGTGTTACAGGTAATGCCCGTAATAAAGTGCTACAAATGATCATTAAATATAGGAGTAAATGTCTGACCGTTGTTGCGCAGAGTGGCTTTAGGTCTTCTTGTACGTCGAGTGGTCTTTTACATGGTCGAATGGTTGAGTAGTCGAGTGACTTAAAGAAGAAGGAGTCTCCGAGTGAAAGGTAGGTCGAGTGGATTGCACTCGACACCTTTGTTGGGCCCTCCTTGTTTACTCTTGAACTTCTTTGCTTCTAAGACAAGTACCTTAGGTAGGACATATAGGTCAGGCCTATTACCCTACCCCATGTCTATGTCCTCATCAACATCCGCCCCACTAATGGCCCGTGATAAAGGTGGCAACAGTTCAGCCAAACGTGACTTTGGGCCTGTTAAAGGCCTATCGTATAACTCGGCCCGTTGATGCATGTACTAAGCTTTCGGCCTCTTAAAGGCCCATGATATCAGTGGGCCAAATAAGGCCCAATCTATGTTTCGGCCTGGTAACGGCCCGTCATATAACTGGGCCAAAAAAGCCCCGGTTGAAAGTGCAACTATCCCTAGGTGGTTTTGGTAATTCATAACAACATATAGCTCATTGAGCTAATACTATTCCAAGACAAATATTTCAGGAAAGCTCAGTGAATGGCATGGCATGGATGATGAAAGTGGATCCCTCAAAATATCAAGGATAAAAGGATTGGCTCAAGCTCAAAAGCTCAAGACTCTGCATTTTACATTTTAGTGATCCAAGATCACATTGAGTCTATAGGAAAAGCCAATACTATCAAGGAGGGATGAGGTGTTGCTTAATGAGTTTCTTGCTCCATGATGCTTAGTGATATGCTCCAAAAACCCTCAACTACTTTCTCACATCCACATATGACCTAAACCCAAAGTCAAACTCGGCCCCACTGATTCTTTCTATCCAGCGCCACCGAGTTCAGATGTCATAGCCACTGCCACAAACCCTAGGCAAATCGGTCTCACCGATAGGGATCTCGGTCTCACCGAGAGGGGATTGTAATCTCTCTGTTTCCCTTCGTAATGTTTCGGTCTAACCGAAGTGAGCGATCGGTCCCACCGAGATTGCAATGTAAACTCTCTGTTTCCCTTTCGTAACATTTTAGTCTCACCGAAAAGAGCGAATCGGTCCCACCGAGTTTACCTGACCAACTCTCTGGTTAGCCAATTACCAAAATCGGTCTCATCGAGTTTGTGTAACCGTCTCACCGAGATTACGTTATGCCCTAACCCTAACCATATCGGTCCTACCGAGTTGCATGTCGGTCCCACCGAAATCACTAATGGTCACTAGGTTTACTGAATCGGTCAGACCGAGTTTGTTGATTCGGTCCCATCGAGTTTGGTAAATTGTGTGTAACAGTTAGATTTTGTGTGGAGGCTATATATACCCCTCCACCTCCTCTTCATTCATGGAGAGAGCCATCAGAACAAACCTACACTTCCAACTTACCAGCCTCGAGAGAGAACCACCTACTCATGTGTTGAGGCCAAGATATTCCATTCCTACCATATGAATCTTGATCTCTAGCCTTCCCCAAGTTGCTTTCCACTCAAATCTTCTTTCCACCAAATCCAAATCCTGTGAGAGAGAGTTGAGTGTTGGGGAGACTATCATTTGAAGCACAAGAGCAAGGAGTTCATCATCAACACACCATTTGTTACTTCTTGGAGAGTGGTGTCTCCTAGATTGGCTAGGTGTCACTTGGGAGCCTCCGACAAGATTGTGGAGTTGAACCAAGGAGTTTGTAAGGGCAAGGAGATCGCCTACTTCGTGAAGATCTACCGCTAGTGAGGCAAGTCCTTCGTGGGCGACGGCCATGGTGGGATAGACAAGGTTGCTTCTTCGTGGACCCTTCGTGGGTGGAGCCCTCCGTGGACTCGCGCAGCCGTTACCCTTCGTGGGTTGAAGTCTCCATCAACGTGGATGTACGATAGCACCACCTATCGGAACCACGACAAAAACATCCGTGTCTCCAATTGTGTTTGAATTCTCCAAACCCTTCCCTTTACTTTCTAGCAAGTTGCATGCTTTACTTTCCGCTGCTCATATACTCTTTGCATGCTCTTGAATTGTGTGAGGATTGCTTGACTTGTGCTAAAATAGTTAAAATCTACCAAAGACTAAAATTGGGAAAAGGATAAGTTTTTAATTGGTCAAGTAGTCTAATCACCCCCCTCTAGATATACTTCATGGTCCTACATGTGGTATCAGAGCTTTGGTCTCCATTTGCTTTGATTTCCATAACTTTTGGTGGTCATAGCCTTGGTTTCACAACCTAGGAGAGTATGGCGTCTAGCGAGGGAAACTATCACCGTAGAGGTCCTTACTTTGATGGCACTAATTTTGCTAGTTGGAAGCATAACATGAAAATGCATATTCTCGGACATAACCCCGCCGTTTGGGCTATTGTGTGTATTGGCTTGCAAGGTGAATTCTTTGATGGGAGAGAACCGAACCGTGAAGCTAGTGCGGATGAGTTGAAGATGCTACAATACAACTCTCAAGCTTGTGATATCCTCTTCAACGGATTGTGCCCCGAAGAATTCAACAAAATCAGCCGTCTTGAGAATGCAAAGGAAATTTGGGATACTTTGATTGATATGCATGAAGGTACCGACTCCTTCAAGGAATCCAAGTTGGATGTGCTCCAAAGTCAGCTTGACAAGTTCCAAATGAAGGATGGTGAAGGTGTCGCTGAAATGTACTCTAGGCTTGCTCTTATCACAAATGAGATTGCCGGCTCAGGAAGTGAAGAGATGACCGACAGATTCATCATCAAGAAGATCCTAAGAGCATTGGATGGAAAATATGATACCATGTGCACATTGATCCAAATGATGCCCAATTACAAAGATCTCAAGCCAACGGAAGTCATTGGAAGAATTGTTGCTCATGAGATGTCGCTCAAGGATAAGGAGAAACTTCACAACAAGTCAAGTGGTGCTTACAAAGCCTCATGTGAAGCCCCTACATCATCAAGTGAGAAACAAACCTTCAATGAAGAATTGAGCTTAATGGTGAAGAACTTCAACAAATTCTACAAGAGTAGAAGTAAAGAGAGAAGCTCCAAGTCAAGGTCCTACAATGACAAAAGATCTTCTAGTAGAGAGCGAAATTGCTACAATTGTGGGAGACCCGGACACTATTCCAATGAGTGTACGACACCCTACAAAAGAACAGAAGATTCTCCAAAAAGAAGAAGTAGAAGAGAAGAATCACCACCAAGAGAGAGAAGGAGTAGAGATGATCGTTATGAACGAAGACCCTCATGGAGAAGCAAGGATTCGGAAAGGAAGGACAAGTCATCAAGGAGCTACACAAAATGAAGACATCAAGCTCATGTTGGTGAATGGGTATCCGGCTCCGACTCCGACAATCACTCCAAGAGAAGCTATCACTCCGACTCCGAATATACTCAAGATGAAGGTGTTGCCGGTCTAGCACTTGTGTCAACCAACTCCTACGACATATTTGATTCACCAAATGAAGGAATTGGAAGATGCTTCATGGCAAAAGGTCCTAAGGTAACACACCCCGAGTATGTTGATTTCAATAGTGATGAAGATGACTTGCTAGGGGATGATGATTTACTTTTTGACAACTCTAGTGATGGATACTAGGATGAAACGTCAATCAATCATGTTAATCAAGATAAAACGAATGACAATGATAAGGAGAAGATTTAGCTTCTAACTAAAGAACTAAACACGATTTAGCTTCTAACTAAAGAACTAAACACTCTTAAGTTAGCTCATGAAATTATCTTCGAAGATCATCGAGAACTTTAAAGGGCTCATGAGAAGTTACGCTTTGAAAAGCTCAATCTTGAGCAAGAGCATGAGTTCTTAAAGGCAATCAATGATGATCTCCGTAAGAAAAGTTCTTCTTACATTGCCAAGCGTTTACTCTTATCTACTTACATGCCTCAAGTCAAGTCCATTAACAAGAACAAGAAAGATTCTTCCTCTAGTAGTAACAATAATCATGTTAAATCTAATATTGTTGCTTCTAGTAGTTCTCTTGATTCCACTAATGATTCTCTTAGCCAAGTTACACTTGAGGAAGAAAATAGCTTATTGAAGGGAATTATAGAGAAAGGTGTATACAAGAGCCTTGCCGGGAGTAAGCAATTTGAGGAAATTGTACGCAAGCAAGGAAGGCACCAGAAGAATCAAGGTGTTGGTTTTGAACGAAAGTTCAATGCCAATGGAGTTGAGTGGGAAGAAGATCAATATCCAAAGACGAAGTTTGTTCCTCAACAAGAGAAGTATGATCCTACTTCCTTCAAGGGAACACAAGCTCAAGATGATCTTCCACCACAAGACCACAAGAACAAAGGCAAGGACAAGCTTCAAGAGGAGATAGATGCATTTGAAGAAGCTCCGAAGGCCTTGGTCAAGTGGGTTCCCAAGATTACGTCAAGTTCTACTTCACCAAGCACAACTACAACTCCAAGGATTCCCATCAAGATGATGTGGATCCCGAAGAAGAAGAACTAGAGAGGTCTTGAGAGTGACTCCGCCAACATTCTTCACTCATATCTTTATGGCAAGGACAAGTGCAATCAACTTCCACATCCTGCACTAGTTCAAGGAGTCACAAACCCTCTTGTTGGTAAGGCAAGGGACAAGGTAACCTAATGCTTTCATGGACATCATCTTATGTGAACATCACTCTATGTCTATGGATACACTTGTTTGTTCCTTGTGGGACTGACACGTGTAGGTATTGAAAGTGCAACTCACTCCAAAAGGATTGCTCTAAATGATCTACATCAACATTGAGCATCCACATCTTGAACACCTACATGAAGTCATCACCGACAAAACCCAAGGTTAGTTCATCCCTCTAAGGGGGGATCTCACATCTAGGGGGAGCTTAACTCTAAGAATTGAGTCAAAGCAACTCTAATGGTGTGAACATATCAATGCTTTATGTAAAAGTGGTAAACCCACTTGAGCTTAAACGATGAGTATGACCTATGATCAAATGTTCTCATTTGATACCTAACTCAATATACTCATATATAGATGACCTAGTCATCGCCAATTGTTTGATAGATGCTAGAATTGGTTGTGCATGCTTTGCCACATATTTCATTTGCCATTTTATTGTGTGAGCATGTTGGTTGCATATTTTATTCATACGAGGACATCCACTTGTTGTTTTGATTGATTGGTTTCTTTTTCTTTGGCCAAGTGGATGGACAAGAATGCCTAAGAACCTTCTCTAGCTATCTATGCTCTTCTCGTCTCAAACTCTATTCATGCTACATCACAAAATTTGATCAAGTCGATTCGAACCACTCAGTGTGAGGAGCACTTTCGAGTCCCGATTCGTCATGGACTTAAACTTCCAAAACTTCTTTGTGTGTTTCGGTCTGACCGATTCTTCCATTTCGGTCATACCGAGATCACTAAGTCGATCTAGGTTTTCAATCTCGGTGCAACCGATTTGAACTTTTCGGTCTCACCGAGTTGCTGTAACTGTCAACAGTTATGCATCTTGGTGCCACCGAGTCATTCCACTCGGTCACACCGACAGGGTCGGGCTATATATTCTCACGGGCAAAAATTTGGAAAACTTTCTCCAAACCTCTTTGCCCGCGCATAGCTCGCTCTGCCTTCTAGGTCTCTGGATCGTCTACTTCGTTGCTAGCCGCCTCCTGTCGCTGGTCTCCGCCGTCGTCAACGGAATTCATCTCCGCCGTTGCCGCCGTAGCGAGTTCATCGCCAAACTAGGGTATGGACTCGATCACAATGCTATCCCCGTCCAATTCCTAGCACATTGTGTTCATTATGATTCTTGCCACGATTGAAACACCTCTATCCAGTCAAAACAATCCTTAGAATAGATGCGATTTGAAAATTTAGGGTTAGGTTTCCGCCGAAACCATCTCGGACCCACCGAGTTGAAAAACTCGGTCTCACCGATTCGGCTAACGCCATTGCACAAGTGACTCTCGGTCTGACCGAGAATTGCTAGTCGGTGTGACCGATTTTAGAACTCAGTGAAACCCTAGCAGTCTCGGTGCCACCGAACTGTGACTCGGTCTAACCGAGATCACTAGTTTAGGTTCCAAAAGCTGCTTCGGTATCACCGAGTTTACAAATCGGTTGATCTGAAATGCTTTCTGTGAAAAACTAAAACTAAGTTTTTGAATCATTCTTTTGCAAAAATCTCTGCATTTTGTGATGCTCATCCACTCTATCTCATATATAACTATTCACAGGGTCAGCAATCAGTGTTTGCAGCATGTCAGACCAAAGTGATAGTCAGAACAGGGAAGAAGAGCAGATTCACATGAGTGAGGGCACTAGTCCCTCTAGCAGCTCAGATGAGGGAAGCAGAAGCACTCCCAGCAATTTGCCCAAAGCTGCCACCAGGACAAGGAAGAAGAGAACCTCAGAATCTGAGTGCTCCACCAAGATGTATGTGACATGGAAGAGTAACCCATGAGCCTAATTCCTTGTGCATTTGCAGTCCAAAGCAAATCTTAAATCTGTGCACAAATTTAGGGGGAGCTCTTGCTTATCACATACTTCTCAAAGCGACGATGCTTTTCAATCTTATTATCATTTGTCGAAGCTTTGATCTATATGTTGTCATCAATTACCAAAAAGTGGGAGATTGAAAGTGCAACTATCCCTAGGTGGTTTTGGTAATTCATAACAACATATAGCTCATTGAGCTAATACTATTCCAAGACAAATATTTCAGGAAAGCTCAATGAATGGCATGGCATGGATGATGAAAGTGGATCCCTCAAAATATCAAGGATAAAAGGATTGGCTCAAGCTCAAAAGCTCAAGACTCTGCATTTTACATTTTAGTGATCCAAGATCACATTGAGTCTATAGGAAAAGCCAATACTATCAAGGAGGGATGAGGTGTTGCTTAATGAGTTTCTTGCTCCATGATGCTTAGTGATATGCTCCAAAAACCCTCAACTACTTTCTCACATCCACATATGACCTAAACCCAAAGTCAAACTCGGCCCCACTGATTCTTTCTATCCGGCGCCACCGAGTTCAGATGTCATAGCCACTGCCACAAACCCTAGGCAAATCGGTCTCACCGATAGGGATCTCGGTCTCACCGAGATGGGATTGTAATCTCTCTATTTCCCTTCGTAACGTTTCGGTCTAACCGATGTGCGCGATCGGTCCCACCGAGATTGCAATGTAAACTCTCTGTTTCCCTTTCGTAACATTTCGGTCTCACCGAAAAGAGCGAATTGGTCCCACCGAGTTTACCTGACCAACTCTCTGGTTAGCCAATTACCAAAATCGGTCTCACAGAGTTTTTGTAATCGTTCTCACTGAGATCACATTATGCCCTAACCCTAACCATATCGGTCCTACCAAGTTGCATGTCGGTCCCACCGAAATCACTAACGGTCACTAGGTTTACTGAATCGGTCAGACCGAGTTTGTTGATTCGGTCCCACCAAGTTTGGTAAATTGTGTGTAACGGTTAGATTTTGTGTGGAGGCTATATATACCCCTCCACCTCCTCTTCATTCATGCAGAGAGCCATCATAACAAATCTACACTTCCAACTTACCAGTTCTGAGAGAGAACCACCTACTCATGTGTTGAGGCCAAGATATTCCATTCCTACCATATGAATCTTGATCTCTAGCCTTCCCCAAGTTGCTTTCCACTCAAATCTTCTTTCCACCAAATCCAAATCCTGTGAGAGAGAGTTGAGTGTTGGGGAGACTATCATTTGAAGCACAAGAGCAAGGAGTTCATCATCAACACACCATTTGTTACTTCTTGGAGAGTGGTGTCTCCTAGATTGGCTAGGTGTCACTTGGGAGCCTCCGACAAGATTGTGGAGTTGAACCAAGGAGTTTGTAAGGGCAAGGAGATCGCCTACTTCGTGAAGATCTACCGCTAGTGAGGCAAGTCCTTCGTGGGCGACGGCCATGGTGGGATAGACAAGGTTGTTTCTTCGTGGACCCTTCGTGGGTGGAGCCCTCCATGGACTCGCGCAGCCATTACCCTTCGTGGGTTGAAGTCTCCATCAACGTGGATGTACGATAGCACCACCTATCGGAACCACGACAAAAACATCCGTGTCTCCAATTGCGTTTGAATTCTCCAAACCCTTCCATTTACTTTCTAGCAAGTTGTATGCTTTACTTTCCGCTGCTCATATACTCTTTGCATGCTTGCTTGAATTGTGTGAGGACTGCTTGACTTGTGCTAAAATAGTTAAAATCTACCAAAGACTAAAATTGGGAAAAGGATAAGTTTTTAATTGCTCAAGTAGTCTAATCACCCCCCTCTAGACATACTTCAAGGTCCTACACCGGTCTACATTTCAGCCTGCTGAAGGCCCGTCGACGACTAGTGAAAATTGAGGCCCAACATGCATTTCGGCCTACTAAAGGCCCATGGTTTCTTCTGGGCCGTAACAGGCTAGTAGAATATTCAGCCTGTTAATGGCCCAATGCTACCTGGGCCAATCTAAGCACTGGGTCCACAAAAGGCCCAACTAAAATTTGAGCCGAATATAGGCCGGAGTAAGTTGTGGGCCTGGCACAAAGTGTGAAGGCCCCAATGGCCATTCGTGCCCAAGAAAGATGCAGGTCGGCCCAATTGTGGCCCGCTAAAAACCAGGCCCGTTAGAGGCGAATGTTTCAGCCCGGTCGACTACATTAGATTTTTTTCAGATAGTGAATGATGGCAGTAACTAGTAGGAATTAAGAACAAACCTACTCTATACAATAAAGAAATTACGGCATAGTAACTTAGAATAAACCTACACTGTACAATAAAGGATTTTTGGTATATTACATCCACTAGGCATCGAAGTTCGCCACCAGTGATCATAAAGCGCAACGAAGAAGTAGATCACAAAAACTGGGCACCATTGCAGCGTAACAAAATAATACTGAACCGAGACCACTTCCAAGACAGTTCAAGAAAGGTTAGCCTTGCGGGAACTGCCATGCAAGTCTTGAAAGAAGGCTGTGAGACCGGCCTAGCATGTCGGTCATAGCTTCCAGGTGTAGATGTTTAGCAATGAGGTTCTCATTGGTGTTCTCCGCAATCTTTCTTAGAGATAGGACTTCAAGTCGAAGTTGAGTTGTAGAATGCCTTTCTGCTAGAACTTGGGACTGAAGAAGTTGAACTGATTCAGACAGCGAATTCTGTGAGCTTGTCTGATTGCTAGTCTCAAGTAACTTGAACACTGCATCAAGACAAGACTTTGGGGTTGTCTCGCTATCTTCAAGATGTTTTGCCTTCTTTGCTGCAATATATGTTGGGTTTGTCTCACGGCCTTCAGCAGACTTGTGCATGCCATATAGGGAGTATTGAGTAATGTGCATGGTATGAATAAGGAATTTGGTTTACAAGTAAAACATGGAACTTACGGTTCTTGCGAACATGCATTTTGATAGAAACAGCAAACTAAACAGTAGTAAACGATAGGGAGTATGAGAAAACTAAATAGCAGTTCAGGATAAAGGCTTTAGAAGGACTGACTTACATTAACAGTTAACACCGGCTTTATAATGCCCTTCTCCATGTCAAGGGAAGGATAACTCAAGAATTTCAGCACAGAATCTTCTTCATAAGCATTGGCTGTACTCTACATTTTGTAGAGAGTAATTATAGATATGATAATACTGGAAGGGATAGAGGATAATGAATATAAGATGCAGATTCATGCTACATAATCAACTACCAATCCCTGGAAGTACAAGCGTTACAGGACAGAATGTACTGACAAGACCAATGGGCTACACTTCTGCACTGGCATTGTCTGTGTATTCAAATTTTTGGTAAGATTAAATATAGATCTGATATCTTTTAGTAAATGGTGGGCGAGGGAGATAAGATGCAGAATGCTACATAATGAACCAATTCCTCTTCCCATAATACAAGAGTGTTTTGAATACTGGTGTACTGTACAAAACGTTCTTATATTATGGGACGGAGGGAGTAGTTGTTAATGTAAGTACAATGATAGACGACGTTCAGTCCTTACAAGAGGACTGCAGAGGTAAACCTCTTCAAAAGCATTGGGTTGATTCTAAATTTATGTAAGAGTCCATACAGATCTTATAATGTCCACCAAATGGACGATAACGAGGCTAACATGTGTAGTGATGCTACATAATCAAACAGCTATGAAAGTAAGTATGGTCATACATGGCAAGAAGTACTCACAAGAGCAATGCAGTGTGCAGTATAGTTGGGAGATTCTGTGGTCCCTTGAGAATGAATGTTCTTCAGCTAACAGTTTTCGTACAAGTGAGACGTTAAGGCAAATGCAGAAATGTAGTTCAAATTGTGATGTGATATCATAGACAGTACCTTGTGTTGCAGATGAGACCAATGTGTAACAAGATTATTCCAGTCACTGTCGGATAAATGTAGCACCAGAGACATTACAGAAATTTCGTTTAGAGGCTTGCCATCGAAGTGCGCTTGCCTCAGGTAGGAACGATACTTCATCAATGAGTGCTTTAAAAGCGCAACCAACCCTTGCTCGTCTTGACAATCCGGTTTGGTCCTCACCTATTTAAAAGAATGAAATCTTGTGTCTTCTGCCGGCAGAATCATATGCAATAATTACCATGAATAACATTAGTACATTACTTACTCGTAAGTTGCGGAGGAAGACTGGAAATTGTTCTGTGTCTGCGGTATAATCTTTCCATGAAGGAAAGATGCGCACAAAGTTCCTGACAACAATATAAGCTTCGTCTTCTAAACTGGGAAGAAATGGAACAGGGGTCCTATTTGCTGCAATTGGGGCTCTCTCTGGTTCGAAAAGGGATTTGGCAACTGGATTTGGTGTACTCTTTGCTGGAATGGGGGTTTTGCATCGTAGAGTTGGTGCTATGTCAACTGGCATCATCATACTGTTTGCTGCAGTTGGGGTCTGCTGAGTTGGGGCATCAGAAATGACCAGTGTAGTAGGGATAGAGTCTGGTAGAGTTAGGGTGTTTTGTGGGTTAGGTGACGTTGCAACTACACCTAATGGGCTATTTGATTTATCAGGTCACTACCTTTTCCAAATACTTTGCTTGTGCTCCTCCGCGATCAGCAATCGCCCTCTTCCTTTTGAATGTTTGATACACAAGAATAACATTTGAATGGATAAATATGGTATGATGACAGATGGAATATGTACTGAAAATGGATAGGCAGGGCGTATTCACATACACGATGTGTAAACCAAGCTAATGTCAGTGCAACAAAGTAGAAGCAATGCAAAGCATCAGTTGCAAGATATGTGCGACCAATATAACCGTGGAAAGTTAGAGCAAGCAACTTGATGGGTGAATAAGATAGGGCATCTGCCACTGACTCCTCCACTAGGGAGCTACATTGACTTAGGTCTCCCTCTAGCTCAGAATCACTATTAGGATCATATTCTGAGCATGAATCTGTAGGTGGAGAGTGTTTGCATTGCATTGCATCCAGACTTGATTTCGGTCCCTTAATGCCAAGTTTGGCAGCCATGGCATTGTTCTGCTTTATTCTTTTCATGCGCGCAAGCTCATAATCATTATGATGCTATTCAGAATCTGAGATTCATGAAAACATAAAAAGTAGTCAGATTATATATGGAATGCATTGCGGATTCAACTCGAAGAGTGTCTCCCTATAAACCCTGCATATGCAAAGTTCACCCCCAACCATGCTGACTGCACCACACACGTAAATACAAACCCTTATGTCTCTATAACAGGCAGACACACATTTCAAAAATGAAGTAGGAACATTAGAATCATATCAAATTCGTATTTGAACAAATAAACCAAGGAATTATGAGTGGCATAATGTTTAGCTTCAAGGGTGGAGTGTTGGTAGTGCGACAGGAAGCAAGTAGGCAGATTGTATTCCATGTAAAAGATCGTAGCCTATGTAAAAGCTGGAAATGACACTTTCTTTCTATACAATGCAGTGTTCGTTGCCCACACATGATGGAAGAGATCACACAGAGAAATACTATTCACTCATGTCTACGGTTCCAGTATTTTTAAACAGGGTGGTCCACCCTAAAACAATATTGACAACAAATATGAGAAGGCAAACATATATGTAGTGAATCAATCATTTACTTGTGAGCTCACTAGGACAAGTATGCATAATTGTAACTGCAGTAAGAGACCGTCCAAAATCTGAATCAAGAAGTTTGTCTAGCACTTACTGTTTGCAACTAATCGACATGAATAATTGGATATTATATCGAATGAGTAAGAAAGACAAGTAAAATTGTCAACAAACCTGGCATGTTGTAGTAATCTGGGTCAATGTCACTACGACCAACAATCCAAAATGACTAGTGTCTGTTCCTAGGGCCGGAATTTTGAAACCCTGTGAACTTTACAGGTACTAAAGATTACTGAAATACATCTGAACCATTAAGTGTAGGTAGCACTCACACACAACAAACCCTAATGACCGTCCTGCCTAATGAGTAATGAATCAATTAGAAAATGGGTGATGAGGAGTGGCTGCTGAAGTGCTGAGTGTTGAGGACGTATCTCAGGATAAATCGGGTTGGCTTAGTGGGTCCTGCGCTCCCGAGCCCTGAACGGACTAGGAAGGTAGGCACGGTGGCGCACCCGGGCAGCGGTTATGCTGTAGGGCGAGCGGCTCCTGACCTCCTGCTAGTCCGGCGTCTCCTCCTAGAGTAATGTTGTTCGGGGACGGCAAGTCGCCGGCGAGGCAGACGGCTGGGGGGTGAGTAGAGATCGGAAGCGCGCAGCAGAACAGAGGGGAATCAGGGCCTGGGACAACCCAAAATCCCAGGGTGGGCTGGCCCACCATGGGCACCCTGTAGAGATACACACCCGAGCGGCGAACATGCATTTTTGAAACTAAATTAGGAACATTTAGCTGACCAATTAAATGACTCTGTTTTAATAATATCAGATTCGTATTTGAACAACTAAGCTTGTTTAGCTTGATGGGTGGAGCAGTGCTATTATGACACGAAGCACGATTCGATCAGATAGTGATCATAAAATGGGAAACCCCGAGCATTTTTTAGCAAAAGAGGGTTTCCTCCGATTTCTATTAAAGAAACCACCACGGAATCAACATGATCAATTAAACCCTAAGCATGATCAATTAAACCAGATATGACTGCCATGGCAGATTTAAAGTTGCAAACCGGAGAAATGATATTTAGCATCCATTTTTGCTTCGAACTAAGAACTAAATTCTAAGAGCTGAAAAGAAAGTAGAGTAACCAAGTTGCGATCTATTTTCTGGTTGAGATCAAAAAGTTGAGGAGATATGAAGTACCACCTCTCTTGCGGCGCCGTGTAGGCATCGGGGGAGTGATGGTTGTCGGTGGCGTTGAAGCAGATCTGCGACAGTAGACGGGTGCATCGGGAGATAAGTCCCGTTGCGTTGGAAGAGAAGGTCGTGTGAGCGGCCCCGGCAAAGAGGACGACGGCGCCGATGAAGCGAAAGGACGCGATGCAAGGCTCTTGGTCCGTCGCCGTGGATGAGAAACGTCCATCTCTAGCAGTGGACGACGACATCTTGGTAGGCGCTCCGGCATGGTGGAGGACGGTGGCGATGGATGGGGTGGAGGACGGCAGCGATGCATGGGTGGCGGACGGAGGAGGCTGGTGTGGGGATGGTGTTCTAGCGCGGACGGTGTATGAATGGGAAAATGGAGGGAGAGGTGCGGGGAACCATGTTTTTGGGACGCGCCTATCTGAAATATGGGAAAGTTATGAACTTAGCCCCCGTTTAAAATTTGGACGTCTCGTCGGTTGGGGATAGGACGGTAATCTCGCATCTCGCCAATATTTGCCCAGAGCGATTTCGGGCGAGGAGAGGGTGTTTTGGCGCCCATGGTTGGCGCCCATAGTGTATGAACGGGGCCAGGTAGGGCAGTTGTGTCACGTCTGAGTGAAGTTACAAACCTTCCCCTATTGAAAATATTTGCCTACAACGATTTCGGCCGAGTCGAGTTTGTTTTGCCGCCCACCGTGTATGAATGGGGAAATGGAGGGTGAAACAGAGGTCTTTCGGACGAGCTTGAATCAAATGTGTTTTGCCGCCCATGTTTGGCGACCACCATGTCGGAATGGGCTCAGAGGCGGTCGTGTCACGTCTAATTGAAGTTACTAACCTACCCTATTGAAAGAAGTGGAAATCGGGCCAATGGATTGTCCGTGTAATGGGTAGACAGTAATTTCCATCTCCCAAACACTTGGCTGCAGGCAGCCAACGTGGGAGTGGACATTTTGCCGCTCCTTTCGAATTTTGGGACAATAAGCATCCATGTTTACCCTGGCAACTAAATTCGAATCCATTTTGTATTCCTATACGAATCTTTATAAATCATTCTATGTGTTTTATATATCTTCAAAAGCACGACAAACATGTATTCCACTGTCATATATGAATATGATTTACAAATGCCGATACTCAAATTCAGAAGCTAGAATCTAGTTTAAGGTGAATACAAATATTTGGAACACTTTATGTCCAACTCAAATGTCACATGCAGCATAATGTGTACTCCCATTTAGATATGTACACAAGCGATGTATCAAGATTCAAATACCGAGTCAATCAACCAAGAATGTACATAACTAACAGACATATAAACACATATAGAGTATATGGATCAATAATATCAACTAACATACATAAGCCAGGCCGCTGTTCTTTTTTTTTTGCTAGAACAACATCCTTTTTTTAGCGAAGCTACTACAACATCTTGGCCCTTTCCGATGCATGCCACTTATGGTACATCTATACTATTATTATTGTTGAATGCACATTCAACCCGATTGGCATATTTGTAGGTCTGGCACAACAATCAAAATGAAATGTCTCCGAGTCTTATCAATTAATACAAACTTATGCTCAAATAAAATTACAAACCAAAAAACAAAAAATAGTTATTACATGATCTCTAAAACAAATGGTTTCATTGATTACATGAACAAACAACAAAAAGGTTATTCAATGATGGAAAGAACATTTCACCTATGATTTACCAAGTGGGAATTAATTTCCTTTTTTCCTTCACTACCTTAACAATGCGGTCAGTCTGAGCTTGCTTCGTTTTGAAATCCACCAAATATTTAATGGTTGTCTTGAGTACTGCTTGTGATTGTGTTGTTTGCTTCCTCAACATGTCAACTTCATCTCTAAGTGCAGAAGCAGAATCTCTTTCTACCACTAGTTTAGCCTCTAGAGCATCAGCAGTTGGTAATTCATGATGCATGATTGGGCCGGTGCCACTGTTGTGGGATGATACAACGTCCATGGGACCTCGCTCTTTAATCTTGGGCTAACCTGTTTTGCCATTAAAGTTCTGATTGGATTCCGAGAACTTGAAGTTAGCAAAACATCTCAACTGGGAGTTATAATAGCAAACTAGTTAAACAAACAAGGAATTAGAGAGTTTCGATTGGATGTTGAAAAGTAGTTATTAACATCATTATAACCGGTTGTTGCAGCAGCAAAGCAGTTAAACAAACAAGTTTTGCAAAAGGTACCTGTTGTGGCATTGGAGTTTCTCTTGGATCCTGAAAAGTTGAGTAGCCAGTAACGTGATTAGAGCAACCGTTGCAGCGATAAGCGCTTAAACAAACAAGTTTTGCAAAAGGAACCTGTTGTGGCATTGGAGTTTCTCTTGGATCCTGAAAAGTTGAGTAGTCAGTAACTTGATTAGAGCAACAAGTTACAGCAGCAAACCTATTACACAAATATATTTTTTAAATGTACCTGTTGTGCAATTGTACTTCCAATGTAACATCCCAAATTTTCAATTTGGAGTGTTATACTAATAGATCATCATTGCATATCATATTTAATGCATTTTGCTTCGGTCCTAGAAATTCTACGCAACTTAAGGACCCACGGAGAGAGTTGGGGATTTCAATATTTTCATATTTGAGTTTTCTCAAATTCTGGAAGTAGGATCATTTGATTTTATTTATTTTATCTTCAATTATTTCAATATATAAATATGAGAGAGGGAATAAAATGACTTTCCCAAAATAAAGAAATATTGAGGATTTAATAAAAAAATCAAATAAGATTTTATTTTGGATTTTCTGTCTATTTTATTTGAATTTAGGAAAAATGTGTGTTTTCCAAAAATTGCATTTGGGCCCAAATAAATGTTCATCTAAACAGGCTTGAATTTAGAAGCAGGGGAAATTTTATTTCGGGATTTTTGGAGTCTGTTTAGTATTTCTTTTGTTTGTTTTTCTGTGCGCGGTAATTATTTAAAAAAAACTGGAACCGACTACGGGTCAGAATCGCCAGACTCCGCTTGGCAGGTCTTTATATATGTGCCGGGCCCGCCTCAGCCAAACCGCCGCCAAACCCAACCCGCCGCCGCCCAATCCCTAACCCTAGCGCCGCCGCCCTTGCCAGCCAGCATGCCGCCGCCGCCGCCGCCATCACGGACCCGCCGCCGACCACCGCCGGACCCGCCGGAGCCGCCGCCACCGTCGACCCACACCCCGAGGTTGACCTCGCCGCCGCTGTTTTTTTAGAAAAACCGTTCGGTTTTTCCGTCGGGTTTTTTTAGATTCCGTTTTTTTTCGTTAGATCGGTTTTCTTACGGTTTGGATTAATTAGCGAGCGTTCACTCGTTCGTTCGTTTTTAACGAACGTGTTCATCGTTCAGATCCAGATAACGAACGTCCGTTCGTTAACCTGTTCGTCGTTTTTCTTTTTCACGGATTTATTCCGCGATTTTTCTGATCACGATTTCTGATCCGATTTTTGTTTTAGTATAACTTTTCGCTCGTTTATCGAAATCAGGCGATTCAAGCGCCTAGAGTTTCGTCTCGAAACCCTCTTTCCGAATAATCTACTCAAACGAGTTTTTTCTTTTGTAAAATTTGACTTAGGTCCAGATTAGTAAACGAAGCTTGTTTCTTTCGCCGTTTGAGTTTTGTTTCTTCGTTCGATTTGATTCTTTTTGCAAACCGGAGTTCTTAAGTTGAACTTTCTGGTTAGACCTCTTATTTGAGTTTTACCCGTGCATTAGACGAGTACTTATTGTATGCTTGTTTGTTTGTTTGCTTGCGATAGAGTACCCGGACTACGCCGCTTGCTACTTCGAGTCCCTAGGTTACGCGGATCATCTGCAAGGCAAGTAACACTTTGATCATACCTCTTTACTACCCAGCTTTTATGCATTAGATCAATCCTCAAACATTGCATGATTAGGATCTAATTAAATTGTGGGTTTTGGGAAGTAGATTGAGGTAGTACCTATTACCTGTTTTATTATCAAACCCTTGGGAGTTACTTCTACGTTTGCTTATTTTGCCATGCTATGCAAGTAGACGTGGATTGGGTGAGTGATTTTCCATGACAGATGTGAGATTGTTAATTAATGGTTTATTTAAGGTGGCAACATTAATACACATCTGGGTGGATTGAGGTACCTGGTTCTTCCAGGATTGCCTGTTTTTTTTTTGGATCGCCACCCAGACTCAAAGGGATCATAAGATAATTCATGCTAGAAACTTCCGTGTGCAGCCACATGCTATTATGGGCTCTAGCATAGCTGATTAAGTCATGCGAACTCTTACAAGGTAGACTAGCGATATAGGGAAAGTAGGTGTACGGTCTACCCATCGTAAGGTGCTAGCGCTTACGAAGACTATGTCTCGGTCATTCGTTTCTCAAACACCATGTAGTGCGAGAAAACCAACGGAGGAGATCGAGTCATGTGGGAAAAAGTGCGCAACCTCTGCAGAGTGTATAAACTAATCATGATTAGCCGTGTCCCCGGTTATGGACATCTTGAGTATCTAGTACTTGGATTTTCATGTGAATCTCATCATGTTACTTTAATTAATATTGTTGGGTTTGTTTAATGATGATGCTTAATTGGGATTGAGGATGCTATCAACCATTCTCAATGTTTAACAACCACCATGGCAGTTAAATAATTTATTCCTTTGTAGTAGGGAAAAATTGGCTTTACGCAAAAATTGTAACCATAGAGCTATCCACCAAGCCATATATGCATGTAGTATAGCTTTACTCTTTCATTTTTCTCTGTGTGTTAATTTGCCAGCATATTCCATGTGCTGGCCAGTTTTCAGGCTGCTACGTTCATGTTGCACACTTTTTAGACGACGAGTAAGATGCTTTAGGATCGTGGTTCTATACGCAGTGATGTCGTTGGAGTTGATGGACTCACTTATCTTCCAAGCCTTCCACTGTTATCGTTATTAGATGGCCTTAAGCCATATCCTTGTAATAAGTTTCTCTTTGGAGACATTCGATGTAATAAGTGTGTGATTGCTACTCTGTTATAAATCCTTCAAGTACTATGCGTGTCAAGACATTCGATCCAGGATGACAACGATGCACGAGATCGGATTGTTTGAGGTCCGGTCGCTACAAGATGGTATCGAGCACACGATCGTAGTAGAGGACACGACCACTAAGCAAAGACCATAGATCACTACTCTCTTCTCATTCTAACTCCTCATCTCTTCTATTCTTCTAGGATGGCGGATGCAAGGAACAAGTTCATGCAACCGGATGAAGATACACCCTTTGGACGACACCTGAAGGAAGTAACCAAGTACTTGAAGATCGGAGTACCAAGCTTCACCGGAACCTACAATGCCACCTTGCTTGAAGAGGAGCGCTGGATGATTCAAGTTCAAGTTCCAGGAAGGACGTTCATGCCAGTCACTGAGCCTATAGAGTTTTCCTTTGAGGCACCAACCTGGAGTTTAGGGAAGAGCATGGCAGCTCACATCACCATGGGACGCATTGGAGAAGTTTATCACCATGAGCTTAAGGATACTACCTACCAGATTTGTGGGCGCCGAGATGAGCAATGGGAGATGGTCAACACCAGGAAAGACAGATCAGTTGCAGCTTTCATCCAGGAGTTAAACCAGCACATTCGACGCCAGGAGAACTAGATGAGTGCAGGCATGATGGATCTGAAGAAAGCCATGACCAAGATCACAGAACTGGAGGAAGAACTCAAGTCTACACGCGATGGATATGAGGAGGAAATATCAACTCGTCGAGAAGAATGATGATCTGAAGAAGAAGCTAAGAGTGTTCATGGGATTTCCAAAGAATCGGAGAAGACGAAGATCGCACTTGTCCCGAGAATTACATCATCATCGACGATACCGACTCGGACCCGGATGATAGTGATGATGACTACGTTGATGAAGCTGGAGCAGATATCATGGAGTCTTCATCGGAGCAGTTTTTCTAGTAGACCACCATAAAGTAGTAGAATTTCCCTCCATGTATCTATTATAGTCTAAGCACTTTGTAACGATAGATAGACCGTTGTATGCCCTTGCTTGTTTGAATGAAGTGTTTTGATTGCAATTTGCCTCATGTGCATATGGGTAGTGTTTTCCCTCTAGACCTCATTCTATTCTGTACTCTCGTCTTTTCTAAAACCTCATATGCCTCCGAGACGTGACAACGAATTCGCTTTCCCACCGGAGCTCACCCAGTTGATCCAGCAGCAAAATGCATTGATGCAGATACTAGTCTAGAATCAGAATCAGGGGAACAACAACAACAACAATCCACCACCACCACCACCTGTTGATCACTTAACCCGTTTTCTTAGACTGAATCCGCCGGTGTTCTCCAGTAGCACCGAGCCGATTGTTGCAGATGATTGGCTTCGCAAGACAGCCGTGGAGTTGATCACTGCAGGATGCATGATCTGCGGAGAAGGTGCGATTTGCCGCACATCAGCTTGAGGGACCTGCAGATCATGGTGGGAGAATTTCACACCACTTATCCAGCGAACAATCGCCACATGGATCGGTTTCAACGAGCTTTTCGTCTGCCCATGTTTCAGCAGGAGCTATGGCCATGAAGAAGCGTGAGTTTCGCAACTTGCGCCAGGGAGGAAGATCAGTTGGCCAGTATGTGGATGATTTCAGTAAGCTAGCACGTTATGCCTCAGATGATGTCGCTACGGATGCAGCTAAGCAAGAGAAGTTTCTGGAAGGGCTGAATGATGAGCTGAGCATGCGATTGATGGTAGCAAGTTTCAAAAACTACCAGGAGTTGGTAGATCGTGCTCTCATGATTGAAGGGAAGCAGAAGCAGATTGAAAACCGCAAGAGGAAGTATGGACAAGGGAAGTACAATTCTGGAGCTCAGCAGAAGCACCGTTTTACTCCGAAGTCAGGAGGACAGTTTCAGCATACCCATGGAGGAGGTAGCTCGCACAATCACAATGGTCCCAAGAATGGTACCGGGAATGGAGGAAGTAGTAGCCAGAACCGTACCAACCCCTCAACACCAGCCAAGAAAGATCTGAGTCAATTCACTTGTTTTAAGTGCCAGAAGACCGGACATTACGCCAATGAATGTCCTGAAGGCCAGACTGGAAATGGCAATGGAAACTTCGGGAAGAAGTCGAACCCTTTCAATAGAGGACAAGTGAACCACGTTAGCGTGGAGGAGGTTGAAGCTCAGCCAGATGCAGTAATAGGTAAGTTTTTGGTTAAGTCATTTACTGCACTCGTTCTTTTTGATACTGGTGCATCACATTCATACATATCAAAGGGATTTGTGGATAAGTATAGACTGCCCACTAGGATTCTAAAAACACCCATGCTAGTAACCTCACCAGGAGCAGAGTATATGGCCAGTCGAGGATGTTTTCAAGTTCCGTTGGGTATAGGCAAGCATGTTTTCCTCTCGGATTTAATCATTTTGGAATCCCAAGGTTTGAATGTGATTCTGGGTATGGATTGGCTATCAATGTATGGAGGAAACATGGATTGCGCCAGTAAGTCGATTCTGCTTACTACCCCAGAAGGGAAAAGGATAAGGTATGTATCAAGGCATGAGCCGAGGAGGATGCACGTAAATTCCTTATCAGGAGTTGTGCAGGAGGAAGTACTAGTAGTGAAGGATTTTCCGGATGTATTTTCAGAGGAGTTGCCAGGCATGCCACCAGACAGAGACATTGAGTTATTGATCGAGCTTTTGCTAGGCACAGGGCCAATATCCAAGAGACCATACAGGATGCCCGTAAAAGATTTGGAGGAGATTAAAAGTCAGATTAAGGAGTTACTGGATAAAGGATACATTCGCCCAAGTTCTTCACCTTGGGGATCACCAGTACTTCTAGTGGAGAAGAAGGACGGATCGTTAAGGATGGTTGTTGATTATCGAGGATTAAATGCGGTAACCATCAAGAATAAGTACCCACTGCCAACGATCAATGATCTGTTTGACCGACTACAAGGAGCAAAGGTGTTTTCCAAGATCGATTTGCGATCAGGATACCATCAGTTGAAGATTCGAGAACAGGATATACCCAAGACAGCTTTTACCTCTAGGTATGGGCTGTACGAGTATACCATGATGTCATTCGGTCTTACTAACGCACCTGCATATTTCATGAACATGATGAACAAAGTATTTATGGAGTTTCTGGATAAGTTTGTCGTGGTGTTCATTGATGACATCGTGGTCTACTCGAAGAACGAAGAGGAGCATAAGGAGCACTTGCGTTTGGTATTGGAGAAGCTCAGAGAACACCAGTTATATGCCAAGTTTAGCAAATGTGAGTTCTGGTTGAAGGAAGTTGGATTCCTCGGACATGTTATATCCGGAGAGGGTATAGCAGTAGACCCCACCAAGGTTGTCACCGTGACTAATTGGGAAGCACCAACGATAGTTGGGGAGATCAGAAGTTTTCTTGGACAGGCAGGATACTACCGGAGATTCATTGAGAATTTTTCAAGGATTGCAAAGCCCATGACGGAGTTGTTGAAGAAGGATACCAAGTTCAATTGGACTGAGGAATGTGAGGTCAGTTTCGTGAACTGAAGAAACGCGTCTAGTTACCTCACCAAAGTTGATTCTGCGAGATCAAACTAAGGATTATGAGGTGTATTGCGATGCTTCACGTCGAGGACTTGGAGCAGTACTTATGCAGGAAGGAAGAGTTGAAGCGCCACGACAGCTTAAACCTCATGAGTTGAATTATGCCACACATGATTTGGAGTTAGCGAAATGTAGTGCATGCATTGAAGACATGGAGACATTTTCTTATCGGAAATCATTGTGAGGTGTACACGGATCACAAGAGTTTGAAGTACATCTTCATGCAAAAAGAGTTAAACCTCAGGCAAAGGAGATGGTTGGAACTCATCAAGGATTATGATATGAGATTGCAGTATCACCCCGGAAAGGCTAACGTAGTAGCCGACGCGTTGAGCCGTAAGAGCCATGTTAATACACTCATGACCGCAGGACTGCCAAAGGAGTTAGCCGAGGACTTTTGCGAGCTATGTTTGGAGATATTTCGAGAGGCTATGTAGGACGAGAGAGGATCCACAGTGGAGTATTGTGATGGTGAATAGTGGACTCGTGTACTACAAAATGCTTTACAAAGTGTGTCACGTGGGATAGCTTAGCCAAGAGTCAAAGCTGGCTTGCTGCAATTAACTCCACCTCCTTCTTGAGAATGTGCATGTATGATAGGATTACGTGGTAAGACTTCTGAGTACTTTTGTACTCATGTTTGTAATCAATATTTTTTAGAGGACTATACTACCCCCGACGGATTCTATGTAGATGTTGACTTGACGAGTAAGCTAGCCACCCGGTGGCGATCTAAGACTTGTGAAGGGCCATTGTAGATAGAAAGGCTCCAACAAGCTTTCTTTCTTTCTAGAGTCTCAGACTCGGACTACTTTGCTTCGCATGTGCTTGTATGATTGTATGACTTGAGTGTTGGGTCATGTGACCCCTACCTGTATGACTATGTTATGTATGGCTCCTCGGGCCTCTTAAATAAAGTGCTTGAGTTGTAGAGTTTTGTTGTGATGCCTTGTTGTATTTACTCATATCGGGCATATTAGTGTATGATTGAAATGCTTGGTATGAGTGGGATCCGACAAACTAGTTGTTTATCCTTGGCAGCCTCTCATATGGGGAAATGTAGTCTCGTGCTTACGGCGATAGTAGTCCGCTGACCGGTTCACGGAGTCCTGCTAGCCCAGCACTCTTGCTTGGACACTTGACTGGCCGGCATGTGATTCATTTCGTTCCTATGTCTCATCCTTCGGGAAATGTCACGCGATGATACTTGAGTCCTCGCTTAGCCTGCTACTGCCCGGATGCGGAGTCCACATTAGCCAGTGCTACAGCCCGAGTTCATACGTTGATGACCGACATGCTCGAAGTGTTTCATGTATGCCTGTCCCCATAGGTTAGTGCCGCTTTGGGTTCACGACTAGCCATGTCGGCCCGGTTCTTTGTCATGTGGATGCTAGCGACACTATCATATCGTGAGCCAAAAGGCAAGCGGTCCCGGCCATGGTAAGGCGACACCGTGGGAATACCGTGCGTGAGGCCGCAAAGTGATATGAGGTGTTACCAGCTAGGTCGATGTGACTTGGAATCGGGGTCTGACAGCGTTGGCATCGAGCGAGGGCTGCATGTAGGTCCGCTAAGCCAAACTGGTGAAGTTGAGTCTAGAAATGCTTTAGTTATATGTAGGGAATTGATTGTGGGAGGGAGCGTAAGGCTCTTTTTACTCCTTTACCTTATGCCCTCGATCCGAGTCATCCTCTTCTCATTCAGCGTGGGTATAGGACTAGGCTCTCTTCTCTCTATCGAGTTCACGTGTTACTATCCGTAGTACCTTGTAGGATTGTTGGTTACATCCTCGCTTCGGTGTTACTAAATTTTAGTATGCTACCATTTGAACGAGAACCTTGATATGATGTTGTTGAGTGGTTTTGCAAATCTGATTTTGAATGTCTCAAATTTGATTTGAGCATTTACAGATGTTATGCTGCCCGATTTTCCTAGGAATTCTAATGCCTTTGCATTATGGCTGTGCTTTCAGATGGCCACCGTTCCCGAACCAAGTGGTTACGCCTCGACCGCTGCATTGATGTGTGCGGTCACGGCCATGTTGGTTAGGGTGATGATTGAGGCTGGTTATCGATGGTATCCTGAATATACCGTCGAGGAGCAGTTCAGGATTTCAATCAAAGCCAATACCTATGCACGGTCCGGATTTATCCATCCTATCCGGACTCTTGAGCCACTTCTTTGTTCTTATGGGCTCGGAATCACTATTGGAATATGCGTGCAAGATGCAGCCTATTCCATGATGACTATTATTCGAGCCAGGACTGCTTTCTTCGAGCAACACGATTTCCGCTATATGCGGCATCCTTTCTGGGCGCATGGCTACCTTGAGGGTTTGTCTGATGATGCATCCCATGAGGACTCACTCCTCCGTACCACTCTTGAGTTCTTTGGAGGACAAGGACCATGAGAACGGGCCTTGCGTATGGAAGCTATTTAATGCCCGTTCGACCCTTGGGCTACTCGACTAGGTTTGCACCTGCCGTGCAAGCGGATGTATGGACATGAGAGACTTGTACCTGTGCGGTAGTCTGCGGACTTCATGGAGTGGCGTGAGGTTGGAGGCATCACTCCCCTCGTGGGCCTCTTCTCGCCACCGTTTGTTGGTCCACGGCCACATCCGAGTCCTTATGGTCCACAGGCCCCACAGGATTATCTGTTTCGGACGATCATGTTCCACTTCAGTGTCTGGTGGTGACTTCTATGAGGACTACTATGGAGCTGCCTGAGATAGTAGTAGTATTCCTAGTATGGTAATGGTTGTGTTTCCACCGTCTGCGTGACTCGTGGAATACGACTTAGTGTATCGTTCGGAAGTGTAGAAAAATAATGTATAGGAGTTGGAATGCTTCCGATGAGATGTAACGCCTTTCCTTATAGTTGTACTCCGTCGAGCTTGTACTAAACTATGAATGGTGTGTATGACCGTTGGTATATATATATATGGCAGCTTATATTACCATGTCATACGGATGAACATCTTTGCATTCCATCTGTCCATTACCTTCCGCACTTCCTTGTTAATTCTGCCATCTGGTTTAAACCTTTGTTTTGTCTCCCGGGATGGTCAACACTCGAAATTCTCCTGCTGTTCCGGAGCAGGAGAGGCGATGCAGCGAAATGTGAATCTGCCGCAACCGCCATCTTTGGCTGAGGTGATCTTTGAAGCGAGCATAATAAGCCTTGAAACCAACCGCTTATTGGGCGGATTGAACAAAACACAACCACGCCAGCCAAGAAACGATGGGGTTTCACTCAATGATTTCGTCAAGCTATATCCTCCAAAGTTCAAATGCTCCGTCGAGCCACTCGACGATGATTGGCTCCATGATATCCACCACAAGCTGCGTTCCGCCAATGTGGCTGAGGTGACAAGGTTATCTTTGCCGCCTATCATCTGGAAGGTCCTGCCGGTCTCGGTGGGAAAATTATGAGGCTATCGTCCGGCTGGACAAGTTACAACTTGGGATGAATTCATGCCGCCTTCGTGAGCACCATATACCGAAGGTCTTATGGACCATAAGCGTGAGGAATTTTGCAGTTTCACCCAAGGCGGTGACGGTGGATGCCTCTGCCGTGAATTTGGGAGGTTAGCACGTTATGCTCCGAAGAAGTTTCTACCGATGCTAAGAAGCGGGCGAGGTTCCGTAAGGACTTAGCCCGAGCTACGCCGAGATCTCCGTCTGCATGAGTGTACCTCTTTCTCGAAGCTAGTCAATAAGGCTATCGGCGCCAAGCGAGGCCGCGATTGATTTGAGGCTTCATAAGCACATCCGTGATTACGGATCGTCATCCGCTCTGGTTCCCGAAGCGCGGGTTTGGGTTCCAAATGGCTCTACCACCTGTGTACACCCCGAGGCCATCCTTGAGGCGCCTCGCCCCAACCAACCGTATTTTCCACCCAAGACATATGGAGGTCCAACTGCTAGTGCTGCTCCACGGCCAAATGTGATCACTTGCTTCAAGTGTGGAGAGGCAGGCCACTATATTGAGAGTGTCCCAGAACAACCCCAATCAAGCTGGAAAGTCTGTTGGCGCGGCAAGCCAGCAAGAAAGGCCCTATGCCAAGCCGTTGCCACCGCTTCGTGGCCATGTCAACTATGTCTCTGCTGAAGAAACCTATGAGGATCCCAACGCCGTCCTCGATGCGCTTCTTGTTAATTGCCATCCGACAAGCTGTTCTTTTTGATCTTGGAGCATCTCATTCATTTATTTCGAGAGCTATGCTCGATTGCACAACACTACATTCGTGACATGCCTACCTCCATGGAAATTCAAACTCCTGGTTCTAGATGGCAAACCTCTAGAATAAGTCATGGGAATGAAATTCTTGTCGACAGATTAGTCTTTCTTGCATCTCTAATAGCTCTTAAGTCCTCGGACATAAACATCATCTTGGGTATGGACTGGATGTCACCCATTATGCTAAGATTGATTGCTCTACTAGAACCGTTCAACTTACCCATCCTTGGGTAAAACGGTGGATGTTTTAACCCGAGTGTCTAAGCGTCGACTTTACTCCTAAATGCCAACCCTCTTCCGGATCTCGAGATATTCCGGTAGTCCGTGATTTCCGGATGTCTTTCGGAGGAACTGCCAGTGTTCCACCCGATGGGGATGTCGAGTTCGTGATAGATCTTATTCCCGGAACCGTCCCAATCTCTAGAAGACCTTATAAGATGGCACCCCTAGAACTAGCTGAACTTAAGAAACAACTTCGATGAGTCCTTGCAAAAGGGTTTCATCCGTCCTAGTTCATCTCCATGGGCTTGCCCGTCCTCTTCGTCAAGAAGAAGGATGGTGCGGATCGGATGGTTGTAGATTACCGACTGTCAATTTGGTCACTATCAAGAACAAGTATCCGCTCCCGGGATCAACGACACGTATGATCAGCTCGCTGGATCCTCGATCTTCTCAAGATGGATTTGAGGTTGGGCTACCATCAAATCAAAATCAAAACGAGGACATACCTAAAGCGGCCTTTGTCACTCGTTATGGCCAATACGAGTACACCGTCATGTCCTTCGGATTAACCAATGCTCCAGCCACTTTCTCTCGGTTAATGAACTCAATCTTCATGGAGTATTTGGATAAATTAGTGGTGGTATACCTCGATGATATACTCATCTACTCCAAGAATGAGGAAGAACATGCGAACATCTAAGGCTAGTATTGATGAAACTTGAGAGCACCGCCTTTATGCCAAATTCTCTAAATGTGAATTCTGGTTGCGAAGTGACCTATCTAGGACATGTAATCTCGGTAAGGGTATTGCTGTCAATCCCGGCGAGTTCAAGCCGTCCTTGATTGGACTCCACCTGAATCGGTCAAGCAAGTTCGGAGTTTCCTCGGTTTAGCGAGCTATTGCCGCGCTTAAATCGAGAATTTCTCTAAAGTTGCTAAACCTCTAACGAACTCCTCAAGAAAGATAAGAAGTTCGAATGGGCGCCAAGTCGAGATCAGCTTTCAGGCTGAAAAGACGCTCGACATCTGCTCCGTACTTGTTCCACCAGATTTCTCTAAGGACTTTATTATCTATTGCGACGCCTCGCGACAAGGACTAGGTTGCATACTCATGCAAGATCGTCATGTGATTGCCTCGCATCTCGGCGATTCGTCCACATGAGGATAACTATCTTCACCCAACGGTTTGAATCTCGAGGCAAAGGCGTTGGGTCGAGTTGATACAGATTTCGACTTAGGAATATCCTACACCCGAGCAGGCCAATGTCATGGCTGGCGCACTAAGTCGCAAATCTTATTGTAACAATTTGATGTTACAACAAAGTCAACCAATTCTCCACGAGGAATTCCGTAAGCTTAATCTTCACATTGTTCCTCGAGTTCCTTTCCACCACAGTGGCGAAACCTACCCTTACGGATCAGATCATCAAAGAAGAAACGCAACTCTAGTTACCTCACCAAAGTTGATTCTTACAACATTGGAAATTCTGTCGACTTTGATGGATAAGATCAGAGAAGCTCAAAAGACCAATAAGGAGATTGCAGAGATAAAGGAGAGGTTGAACAAGGGAAAAGCCAAGGGATTTCGTGAGGATGAGCACGATACCCTCTGGTTTGAGGACCGCGTTTATTATGGATCAGGAAGTTGATTTTGCAAGAGGCCCATGACTCGCCGTATTCAATTCACCCAGGGAATACCAAGATGTACTTGGATTTGAAGGAGATTTTCTGGTGGACCGGAATGAAGAAGCACATTGCCGAGTATGTAGCAGTTTGTGATGTATGTCAGAGGGTAAAGGCAGAGCATTAGAAGCCAGCAGGATTGTTGCAACCATTGTTGATACCCGAATGGAAGTGGGATAAGCTAGGCATGGATTTTATTACGGGATTGCCAAGACTCGTTCAGGCTATGACTCGATTTGGGTGGTAGTCGATCGTTTGACGAAGGTAGCTCATTTCATCCCAATGAAGACTACTTACACCAGTGCCAAATTGACCAAGATTTACATGACCAGGATCGTATGTCTGCATGGAGTTCCAAGGAGCATTGTATCAGATAGAGGAACCCAAATCACCTCAAAGTTCTGGAATCAGTTGCACGAAACCTTGGGTACCAGGCTAGAGTTCAGTACCGCTTTTCATCTGCAGACAGACGGACAGACCGAAAGAGTCAATCAGATTTTAGAAGACATGCTGAGAGCTTGTGCGCTAGATTATGGATTTGGTTGGGATGACAATTTTCCGTATGCAGAGTTCTCTTACAACAACAGCTTATCAATCCAGTTTGAAGATGGCCCTTTCAAGCCTTATACGGAAGGAGGTGCAGAACCCGTTGTCTTGGGGCGAAGTTGGAGACCGTCGATTGTTTGGACCAGATTTGATTAAGAAGTCCGAACGGAAAGTGAAGTTGATTCGCGACAGCTCAAGGTAGCCCACCGAGCGTAAAAGCTATCTTGATGCAAAATGCAAGGAGACAGCTTCTGAAGTTGGGGATAGAGTTTACCTTGGTATCTCCACTTCGAGGAGTTAAGCGTTTTGGTGTTAAAGGAAAGTTAGCGCTGCGTTTGTGGGACCATACAAAGTTTTGGAACGTATGGGAGAGCTTGCCTACAAGTTGGAATTACGAGGATTGTCAGGAGTTCACGACGTGTTCCACGTCTCCCAGTTGAAGAGGTGCCACGCAAAGATGGCTGATATACCGCTAAGAGATACCGTGCCGCTAGAGGCGATTCAGTTGAACAGTGATTTGACCTATGAGGAGAAACCACCAAGATTCTTGAGTATGCCACCGAGTCACCCGCAGAAAGTTATCAAGTTTTGCAAAGTTCAGTGGAGCCACCACACCGAGGATGAAGCCACCTGGGAGCGAGAGGAAGATTTGCTGAAAGACCACCCTCACCTATTCTCTAGCCAACCCGAATCTCGAGGGCGAGATTCATCTTAAGGGGGGTAGGTTTGTAACATCTCAAATTTTCAATTTGGAATGTTATACTAACAGATCATCATTGCATATCAGATTTAATGCATTTTGCTTCGGTCCTAGAAATTCTATGCAACTCAAGGACCCACGGAGAGAGTTGGGGATTTCGATATTTTCATATTTGAGTTTTCTCAAATTTTGGAAGTAGGATCATTTGATTTTATTTATTTTATCTTCAATTATTTCAATTATATAAATATGAGAGAGGGAATAAAATTACTTTCCCAAAATAAAGAAATATTGAGGATTTCAAATAAGGTTTTATTTTGGATTTTCTCGCTATTTTATTTGAATTTAGGAAAAATGCGTGTTTTCCAAAAATTGCATTTAGGCCCAAATAAATGTTCATCTAAACTGGCTTGATTTTAGAAGCCGGGGAAATTTTATTTCGGGATTTTTGGAGTCCGTTTAGTATTTCTTTCGTTTGTTTTTCTGCGTGATATTTATTAAAAAAACTGGAACCGACTACGGGCGTATCGCCAGACTCCGCTGGCGGGTCTTTATATATGCCCCGGCCCCGCCCCAGACAAACCGCCGCCGCCAGCCCAACCCGTCGCCGCCGCCCAAACCCTAACCTAAGCGCCGCCCGCTTGCCCGCCCATGTCGCCGCCGCCGCCCGCCGCCGCCGACCACCGCCGCCACCGCCGAGACCCGCCATCGTCGCCGCCGACCACCGCCGCCCCTGCCGGAGCCGCCGCCACCGCCGACCCGCACCCCGAGGTTGACCTCGACGCCGCCGTTTTTTTTAGAAAAACCGTTTGGTTTTTCCGTCCGTTTTTTTAGATTCCTTTTTTTTCGTTAGATCGGTTTTCTTCCGGTTTGGATTAATTAGCGAGCGTTCACTCGTTCGTTCGTTTTTAACGAACGCGATCATCGTTTAGATCCAGATAACGAACGTTCGTTCGTTAACCTGTTCGTCGTTTTTCTTTTTCTCGGATTTATTCCACGATTTTTCTGATCGCGATTTCTGATCCAATTTTTGTTTTAGTATAACTTTTCGCTCGTTTATCGGACTCAGGCGATTCAAGCGCCTAGAGTTTCGTCTCGAAACCCTATTTCCGAATAATCTACTCAAACCAGTTTTTTCTTCTGTAAAATTTGACTTAGGTCCAGATTAGTAAATGAAGCTTGTTTCTTTCGCCGTTTGAGTTTTGTTTCTTCGTTCGATTTGATTCTTTTTGCAAACCGGAGTTCTTAAGTTGAACTTTCTGGTTAGAACTCTTATTTGAGTTTTACCCGTGCATTAGATGAGTACTTATTGTATGCTTGTTTGTTTGTTTGCGATAGAGTACCCGGACTGCGCCGCTTGCTACTTCGAGTCCCTAGGTTACGCGGATCATCAGCAAGGCAAGTAACACTTTGATCATACCTCTTTACTACCCAGCTTTTATGCATTAGATCAATCCTCAAACATTGCATGATTAGGATCTAATTAAATTGTGGGTTTTGGGAAGTAGATTGAGGTAGTACCTATTACTGCTTTATTATCAAACCCTTGGGAGTTACTTCTCGTTTGCTTATTTTGCCATGCTATGCAAGTAGACGTGGATTGGGTGAGTGATTTTCCATGACAGATGTGAGATTGTTAATTAATGGTTTATTTAAGGTGGCAACATTAATACACATCCTGGTGGATTGAGGTACCTGGTTATTCCAGATTGCTGTTTTTTGGACCGCCACCGGGCTCAAAGGGATCATAAGATTGTTCATGCTAGAAACTTCCGTGTGCAGCCACATGCTATTATGGGCTCTAGCATAGCTGATTAAGTCGTCACGAACTCTTACGGGTAGACTAGAAGATGTAGGGGAAAGTAGGTGTACCGGTCTACCCATCGTAAGGTGCTAGCGCTTCTGAAAGACTATGTCTCGGTCATTCATTTCTCAAACACCATTTAGTGCGAGAAAACCAACGGAGGAGATCGAGTCATGTGGGGAAAAGTGTGCAACCTCTGCAGAGTGTATAAACTAATCATGATTAGCCGTGTCCCCGGTTATGGACATCTTGAGTATCTAGTACTTTAATTAATATTGTTGGATTTGTTTAATGATGATGCTTAATTGGGATTGAGGATGCTGTCAACCATTCTCAATGTTTAACAACCACCATTATAGTTAAATAATTTATTCCTTTGTAGTAGGGAAAAATTGGTTTTACACAAAAATTGTAACCATAGAGCTATCCACCAAGCCATATATGCATGTAGTATAGCTTTACTCTTTCATTTTTCTCCATGTGTTACTTTGCCAGCATATTCTATGTGTTGACCCATTTTCGGGCTGCAACGTTCATGTTGCAGACTTTTCAGACGACGAGTAAGATGCTTTAGGATCGTGGTTCTATACTCAATGATGCTGTTGGAGTGGATGGACTCACTTATCTTCCAAGCCTTCCGCTGTTATCGTTATTAGATGGCCTTAAGCCATATCCAATGTAATAAGTTTCTTTTTGGAGACATTCGATGTAATAAGTGTGTGATTGCTACTCTGTTATAAATACTTCAAGTCTCGTGTGCGTGTCAAGATTCTTGATCGAGGATGACAACGATGCACGAGATCGATACGATTGAGGTCTGGTCGCTACATCCAATTCGATCCTGAAAACTTGAAGTTGGTACGATTACAGCAACAAGTTACAGCAGCAAACCAGGTAAACAAGGAAGTTTCTGAAAACATACCAGTAGTACTAGTCAATGTGTATGTGCAATGCACGTTAATTTGGAAGTATATTAAGTGCATGCGGATATTAAGTAGGATATTATTTGCGTGTTATTATGTGATTAGCACTATCTTTGGCATGAAATTAACTGCACGCCAAACGTGTTGAGCGCTCGACATTGAAGCAGTCTAGGTCATTGGATGAGAAGGAATACATGTGGCTTGATGGCATTTTATATTTGAGAAGGGATACATGTGGCTTGATGACGTTTTATATTTAATTTGATACGGCTCTAGCAGAACATTCAATCGATCAAACCATAGATTTCATTCAGTCTGACTCCGACTTCACATTCATACGACGATCGATCTAAAATAAACGGAAATGATAAACGTTCAGATTTTAAGCATGGCAATCCGAACGTTTTTCATGGCAAATTTAGATTACACGGCGGCGGCTGAGTCTTGCTGTGGGAAGCGGCTCCTCTGCCATGCTCTGTGTGTCATCGGGCCACTGACCGACGGCGACGGTGGCATCTTGCACCGTTGTTGGCGTACTCCTGGACGTTGGCCCTAGCTTCAAGGAAGGCCACAATATTCTGGACTTCGGTCTCCAGGAGCGAGTCAACTGGCGGGAGGAGGCGATTGGCGTTGGTGCAAGGAAGCGGTCGACGGCGGCCATCCATGCCGCTGAGGGGACACTGGCAGCCGCGCGAGGACATGCGCTGGCAATGGCGTGGCGGAGACATTTGTGTGCACGGGCACCAACACGGGCGCGCACGTTAGTGCACGCAGCGCGCGACTTGTTGGCAGTGCAGAACGCGGCGTGCGTCGGTGCTGCACGCAGCGCATCTTGTTGGCAGTGCACGCGCGTGAAAGTCAGCGGGGACCTCGTGGAATCCCGTGGCATCAAGCTCGGCGGCAATGTGCGGCTCCCAGCCCATCAATGCCACGGGGATGGGCGCTAGCGCAGTCGGGGCGACGGGAGCCGGAACGGGAGCGGGGACAGACGCGGCGTCTTCCCGCAAGGCCGATTCAAGCTCGTCCCAAAGCGCCTTATGTTCTTGAGACTCCGGCTGGGTGTCTTCCTCGAAGCTGAAGACTAAGGCGCACCATCGTGATGCGGCATGGCGTACGTTTAGGTCAGGCTGGTTGGAGGTAGATGACAGGAGAATCGGAGAGGAAGAGAGAAGATTGTAGTGGTACCGGGTAGTGCGGGGTTGATTTTAAACTACGGCGCCGGCGACATTAAAAGTGGGAGCAGTTGGGACGAAGGTGGGCGGCGGAGCCTGGTTAAAGGGCTCACCTCCCGGTGAGCCTACGCAGCGGTCTGCTCGCATGCCTCCCTGTCAGCCGGCGCAGCGGTCTGCTCGCACGCCTCCCGTCGACTCACACGCTTGCTCGGATGGCACCTGCCGATGAGAAGCGGGACTCGTGGCGGCACATAAACGCCCACGGTTTCAATAGTGAAAGCGCTCGCCTTAACGTGATAGGTCTTTGTTCCAAAATACCTTGGCTCTTCATTTGTGCAACTTGTCATAAGCAGCTTGTCTCAAATTGAAGAACAAATTTACGAAGGAATGTTTGTGCCATATCACGTGACCATGTTCAGTTTCATGAATTTCTGGTCACTTTGGGATGTTCTGAAATTTAAAATCTAGGATTCGAAACAATATCATAACCTGCATCATGCAATAAATTTTCAAGCGATACATTTGTCATGTTGTATTTCTTAAGAAAGGATTTGGTCAAACATTTTGCTTAGTTAGACTTCAGACAAGTTATATATGCAGAGTAAAAGGATAATAAGTCCGTACCAATGCATTGCCTGATATATTAACTCTTTTTAGGGGTCCCTGATATATTAACTCAAGTACTAGGCACGAACAAACGGGCTCAATTTTGTGCTCATCCTGGTGTAGTAGTAGTAGTAGTACTAGGCAATGCAGTTGACGGGTGACCTTGGGGAGCGGCGACCGAGGGAATTTAACCATGCTCGGCACGGTAGGTAACGTTGTTGTTGGGGAACGCAGTAATTTCAAAAAAAATCCTACGCACACACAAGATCATGGTGATGCATAGCAACGAGGGGGAGAGTGTTGTCTACGTACCCTCGTAGACCGTAAGCGGAAGCGTTATGACAAGTGGTTGATGTAGTCGTACGTCTTCACGATCGACTGATCCTAGCACCGATGGTACGGCACCTCCGCGATCTGCACACGTTCGGCTCGGTGACGTCCCATGAACTCATGATCCAGTACAGTGTCGGGGAAGAGCTTCGTCAGCACGGCGGCATGATGACGGTGATGATGAAGCTACCGGCGCAGGGCTTCGCCTAAGCACTATGACGATATGACCGAGGTGGATTATGGTGGATGGGGGCACCATACACGGCTAAGAGATCAAGGATCAACTTGTGTGTCTATGGGGTGGCCCCCTCCCCCGTATATAAAGGAGTGGAGGAGGGGAGGCCGACCCTCCTATGGCGCGCCCCATGGGGAGTCCTTCTCCCACTGGGAGTAGGATTCCCCCCCTCCCTAGTTGGACTAGGAGTGGAAGGAAGGAGGAAGGAAAGGGGGGCTGGGCCCCCTGCCAATTTGGATTGGGCTTGGGGGGGCGCGCCCCTCCTTTGCTCCCTTCTCCTCTCTCCCACTATGGCCCAATAAGGCCCATATACCTCCCGGGGGGTCCCGGTACTCCGGTATATGCCCGATCTCACCCGGAACCATTCCGATGTCCAAATATAGTCATCCAATATATCGATCTTTATGTCTCCACCATTTCGAGACTCCTCGTCATGTCCATGATCATATCCAGGACTACTAACTACCTTCGGTACATCAAAACACATAAACCCATAATACCAATCGTCACCTAACGTTAAGCGCGCGGACCCTACGGGTCCGAGAACTATGTAGACATGACCAAGACTCATCTCCGGTCAATAACCAATAGCGAAATCTGGATGCTCATATTGGTTCCTACATATTCTATGAAGATCTTTATCGGTCAAACCGCATAACAACATACGTTGTTCCCTTTGTCATCGGTATGTTACTTGCCCGAGATTCAATCGTCGGTATCTCAATACCTAGTTCAATCTCGTTACCGGCAAGTCTCTTTACTCGTTTTGTAATGCATCATCCTGCAACTAACTCATTAGTCACATTGCTTGCAAGGCTTATAGTGATGTGCATTACCGAGAGGGCACAGAGATACCTCTCCGACAATCGGAGTGACAAATCCTAATCTCGATCTATGCCAACTCAACAAGTACCATCGGAGACACCTGTAGAGCACCTTTATGATCACCCATTTACGTTGTGATGTTTGGTAGCACACAAAGTGTTCCTCCGGTATTCGGGAGTTGCATAATCTCATAGTCATAGGAACATGTATAAGTCATGAAGAAAGCAATAGCAATATACTAAACGATCAAGTGCTAAGCTAACAGAATGGGTCAAGTCAATCACATCATTCTCTAATGATGTGATCCCGTTAATCAAATGACAACTCATGTCTATGGTTAGGAAACATAACCATCTTTGATTCAACGAGCTAGTCAAGTAGAGGCATACTAGTGACACTCTGTTTGTCTATGTATTCACACATGTACTAAGTTTCCGGTTAATACAATTCTAGCATGAATAATAAAAATTTATCATGATATAAGGATATAAATGACAATTTTATTATTGCTCTAGGGCATATTTCCTTCAGTTGTCTAGTTACTAAATCATCCCTCCATTGTTCATCGGTAGTCATTATGGACCGGGGACATGAGGGGAATTTCCTAGGGCTGGAATTCTGGCCTCCAGATATTTCAACTCGAAACGCGGAGGCTCGAATGGTTGGGGTTGGCTAATGTGCGTACCACGCACGCCACCAGAAGGACACGAGCCCGTTTTTTTAGGATCAACACGAGCCAAGGTCTGGCTGGTACGTCGTAGGGTACCATTCGAGAATACGAAAGGAATCTTTTAAATTGCCGAATGAATCTATGTGTATTACAATTCCCGTATTTTCCTTGCAAATAGTAATCTTGACGTGGTAATTGATTTATGACGAGTTCTTGAATTAGAGTGAGTTTGTGATATAGTGATCTCAACGTGGATTTCACATTTCATGGTATCCCTAGTAAGTTTTTCATTGCAAATTCAAATTTAAAAGATGAACAATATGGTGGTGAGAAAACTTTGTATGTATCAAGCATATGACCACACACACACATACACACGCACACACACACACGGACGCAACAACAATCCAATAAGTATAGTGCATCTATTTTTCCAAACCATGCATGCATGACACGAATTCAAAAATACTCCTTCTATTCCTAAATATTAGTCTTTTAGAGATTTCAACAAGTGACAACATATGGAGCAAAATGAGTGAATCTACACTCTAAAATATGTCTATATACATCTGTATGTGCCAGTCCATTTGAAATCTCTAAAAAGACTAATATTTAGGAACGAAGGGAGTAAAATATAAGACATGCATGGTCCTCCATTCAATATTTAAAATGAATAGGAAACTGAAACATGAATATTAAGTCTAGTACTACAATACATGCAAATGTTGTGTTTAGGCGCAGCTATGTAGATTGTCGGGGGTTAACCCCACGACCTTAGATGAATTTGTGAAGCTCTGTTTAGGATTGTTTAGATTATATTTCTCCCCAACCTAGCTCCCAAACACTGATTGGTTGTGCACTGATACGTCTCCAACGTATCTATAATTTTTTATTGCTCCATGCTATATTATCTTCTGTTTTGGACATTATTGGGCTTTATTATTCACTTTTATATTATTTTTGGGACTAACCTATTAACCGGAGGCCCAGCCCAGAATTGCTGTTTTTTGCCTATTTCAGAGTTTCGCAGAAAAAGAATATCAAACGGAGTCCAAACGGAATGAAACCTTCGGGAACGTGATTTTTGGAACGAACATGATCCAGGAGACTTGGACCCTACGTAAGAGAAGCTTCCAGGAAGCCACGAGGTAGAGGCGCGCCTACCCAGTAGCGCCCCTCCACCCTCATGGGCCCCATGTTGCTCCACCGACGTACTTCTTCCTCCTATATATACCTATGTGCCCCCAAATGATCAGATACGGAGCCAAAAACCTAATTCCACCGCCGCAACCTTCTGTACCCACGAGATCCCATCTTGGGGCCTGTCCCGGAGCTCCGCCGGAGGGGCATCGATCACAGAGGGCTTCTACATCAACACCATAGCCTCTCCGATGAAGTGTGAGTAGTTTACCTCAGACCATTGGGTCTAAAGTTATTAGCTAGATGGCTTCCTCTCTCTTTTTGGATCTCAATACAATGTTCTCCCCCTCTCTCGTGGAGATCTATTCGATGTAATATTCTTTTTGCGGTGTGTTTGTTGAGACCGATGAATTGTGGGTTTATGATCAAGTTTATCTATGAACAATATTTGAATCTTCTCTGAATTCTTTTATGTATGATTGGTTATCTTTGCAAGTCTCTTCGAATTATCAGTTTGGTTTGGCCTACTAGATTGATCTTTCTTGCAATGGGAGAAGTGCTTAGCTTTGGGTTCAATCTTGCGGTGTCCTTTCCCAGTGATAGTAGGGGCAGAAAGGCACGTATTGTATTGTTGCCATCGAGGATAACAAGATGGGGGTTTTATCATATTGCATGAATTTATCCCTCTACATTGTCATCTTGCTTAAGGCGTTACTCTGTTGTTATGAACTTAATACTCTAGATGCATGCTGGATAGCGGTCGATGTGGGGAGTAATAGTAGTAGATGCAGGCAGGAGTCGGTCTACTTGTCTTGGACGTGATGCCTATATTCATGATCATACCTAGATATTCTCATAACTATGCTCAATTTTGTCAATTGCTCAACAGTAATTTGTTCACCCACCGTAAAATACTTATGCTCTTGAGAGAAGCCACTAGTGAAACCTAGGGCCCCCGGGTCTATCTTCATCATATTAATCTTCCAACACTTAGTTATTTCCGTTGCTTTTTACTTTGCTTTTATTTTACTTTGCATCTTTATCATAAAAATACCAAAAATATTATCCTATCATATCTATCAGATATCACTCTCTTAAGTGACCTTGAAGGGATTGACAACCCCTTATCGCATTGGTTGCGAGGATTTATTTGTTTTGTGTAGGTGCGAGGGACTCGCGCGTAGCCTCCTACTGGATTGATACCTTGGTTCTCAAAAACCGAGGGAAATACTTACGCTACTTTGCTGCATCACCCTTTCCTCTTCAAGGGGAAACCAACACAGTGCTCAAGAGGTAGCAAGAAGGATTTCTGGCGCCATTGCCGGGGAGGTCTACGCAAAAGTCAACGTACCAAGTACCCATCACAAACCCTTATCTCCCACATTACATTATTTTCCATTTGCCTCTCGTTTTCCTCTCCCCCACTTCACCCTTGTTGTTTTATTCGCCCTCTCTTTTTCGTTCGCCTCTTTTTTGCTTGCTTTTGGTTTGCTCATGTGTTGGATTGCTTGTTTGTCACGATGGCTCAAGATAATACCAAATTATGTGACTTTACCAATACCAACAATAATGATTTCCTTAGCACTCCGATTGCTCCTCTTACTGATACTGAATCTTGTGAAATCAATTCTGCTTTGTTGAATCTTGTCATGAAAGATCAATTCGCCGGCCTTCCTAGTGAAGATGCCCCTACTCATCTAAATAGCTTCGTTGATTTGTGTGATATGCAAAAGAAGAAAGATGTTGACAATGATATTGTTAAATTGAAGCTATTTCCTTTTTCGCTTAGAGATCGTGCTAAAGCTTGGTTTTCGTCTTTGTCTAAAAATAGTATTGATTCTTGGAATAAGTGCAAAGATGCTTTTATCTCTAAGTATTTTCCTCCCGCTAAGATCATCTCTCTTAGAAACGATATCATGAATTTTAATCAACTTGATCATGAACATGTTGCACAAGCTTGGGAGAGGATGAAATTAATGATACATAATTGCCCTACTCATGGTCTGAATTTGTGGATGATTATACAAAAAAATTATGTCGGATTGAATTTTGCTTCTAGAAATCTTTTAGATTCGGCCGCGGGAGGCACTTTTATGGAAATCACTTCAGGAGAAGCTACTAAACTCTTAGATAATATTATGGTTAATTATTCTCAATGGCACACTAAAAGATCTACTAATAAAAAGTGCATGCGATAGAAGAAATTAATGTTTTGAGTGGAAAGATGGATGAACTTATGAAATTATTTGCTACTAAGAGTGTTTCTTCTGATCCTAATGATATGCCTTTGTCTACTTTGATTGAGAATAATAATGAATCTATGGATGTGAATTTTGTTGGTAGGAATAATTTTGGTAACAACGCGTATAGAGGAAACTTTAATCCTAGGCCTTATCCTAGTAATTACTCTAATAATTTATGGTAATTGCTACAACAATTCTTATGGAAATTTTAATAAGATGCCCTCTGAATTTTAGACTAGTGTTAAAGAGTTTATGAATTCGCAAAAGAATTTCAATGCTTTGCTTGAAGAGAAATTGCTTAAAGTTGATGAATTGGCTAGGAACGTTGATAGAATTTCTCTTGATGTTGATTCTTTAAAGCTTAGATCTATTCCTCCTAAGCATGATATCAATGAGTCTCTCAAAGCCATGAGAATTTCCATTGATGAGTGCAAAGGAAGAACGCTAGGATGCATGCTAAGAAAGATTGCTTTATGAAAGCGTGTTCTTCAAATTTCTATGAAAATAAAGATGAAGATCTAAAAGTTATTGATGTGTCCCCTATTAAATGTTTGTTTTGCAATATGAATCTTGATAATGATGGGACTGAATATGATCCACCTTTACCTAGAAGGTGTTTCAAAAATTCGGAGTTTTTAGATCTTGATGCTAAAATTGACAAAAGTGGGATTGAAGAGAACGCTACCCTAGATATTAATAAACCCACAATTTTGGATTTCAAGGAATATAATTATGATAATTTCTCTATGATAGATTGTATTTCCTTGTTGCAATCCGTGCTAAATTCTCCTCATGCTTATAGTCAAAATAAAGCTTTTACCAAACATATCGTTGATGCTTTGATGCAATCTTATGAAGAAAAACTTGAGTTGGAGGTTTCTATCCCTAGAAAAATTTATGATGAGTGGGAACCTACTATTAAAATTAGGATTAAGGATCATGATTTCTATGCTTTATGTGATTTTGGTGCTAGTGTTTCCACTATTCCCAAAACTTTGTGCGATTTGCTAGGTTTCCGTGATTTTGATGATTGCCCTTTAAAATTGCACCTTGCGAATTCCACTATTAAGAAAGCTATGGGAAGAATTAATGATGTTCTTATTTTTGCAAATAGGAATTATGTGCCCGTAGATTTTATCGTTCTTGATATAGATTGCAATCCTTCATGTCCTATTATTCTTGGTAGACCTTTCCTTAGAACGATTGGTGCAATTATTGATATGAAGGAAGAGAATATTAGATTCCAATTTCCATTAAATAAGGGCATGGAACACTTCCCTTGGAAGAAAATAAAATTACCATATGAATCTATCATGAGAGCCACTTATGGATTGCCTACCAAAGATGGCAATACCTAGATCTATCCTTGCTTTTATGCCTAGCCAGGGGCGTTAAACGATAGCGCTTGTTGGGAGGCAACCCAATTTTATTTTTACTTTTTTGCTTTTTGCTTATGTTTAGGAATAAATCTTTGATCTAGCCTCTGGTTAGATGTGTTTTTATGTCTTAATTAGTGTTTGTGCCAAGTTAAACCTATAGGATCTTCTTGGATGATAGTTATTTGATCTTGCAGAAATTTCCAGAAACTTTCTGTTCACGAAAATAATTGTCAAAAATCACCAGAACGTGATAAAATATTGATTCAAATTGCTGCTGATCAATAAACAAACTTTCTAGGTCTTCCTAGTTTTGCTGATCTTTTGGAGTTCCAGAAGTTTGCGTTACTTACAGATTACTACAGACTGTTCTGTTTTTGACAGATTCTGTTTTTCGTGTGTTGTTTGCTTATTTTGATGAATCTATGGCTAGTAAAATAGTTTATAAACCATAGAGAAGTTGGAATACAGTAGGTTTAACACCAATATAAATAAACAATGAGTTCATTACAGTACCTTGAAATGGTCTTTTGTTTTCTTTCGCTAACGGAGCTCAAGAGATTTTCTGTTGAGTTTTGTGTTGTGAAGTTTTCAAGTTTTGGGTGAAAGATTTGATGGATTATGGAACAAGGAGTGGCAAGAGCCTAAGCTTGGGGATGCCCATGGCACCCCCAAGATAATCTAAGGACACCAAAAATCCAAAGCTTGGGGATGCCCCGGAAGGCATCCCCTCTTTCGTCTACTTCCATCGGTAACTTTACTTGGAGCTATATTTTTATTCACCACATGATATGTGTTTTGCTTGGAGCGTCTTGTATGATTTAAGTATTTGATTTTCAGTTTACCACAATCATCCTTGCTGTACACACCTTTTGAGAGAGACACACATGATTCAGAAATTATTAGAATACTCTATGTGCTTCACTTATATCTTTTGAGTTATATAGTTTTGCTCTAGTACTTCACTTATATCTTTTAGAGCACGGTGGTGGATTTGTTTTGTAGAAACTATTGATCTCTCATGCTTCACTTAGATTATTTTGAGAGTCTTAAATAGCATGGTAATTTGCTTAAATAATCCTAATATGCTAGGTATTCAAGACTAGTAAAAACTTCTTATGAGTGTTTTGAATACTAAGATAAGTTTGATGCTTGATGATTGTTTTGAGACATGGAGGTAATAATATCAAAGTCGTGCTAGTTGAGTAGTTGTGAATTTGAGAAATATTTGTGTTGAAGTTTTCAAGTCCCGTAGCATGTACGTATGGTAAACGTTATGTAACAAATTTGAAACATGAGGTGTCCTTTGATTGTCCTCCTTATGAGTGGCGGTCGGGGACGAGCGATGGTCTTTTCCTACCAATCTATCCCCCTGGGAGCATGCGCGTAGTGCTTGGTTTTTGATTACTTGTAGATTTTTGCAGTAAGTATGTGAGTTATTTATGACTAATGTTGAGTCCATGGATTTTACGCACTCTCACCTTTCCATCATTGCTAGCCTCTTCGGTACCGTGCATTGCCCTTTCTCACATTGAGAGTTGGTGCAAACTTCGCCGGTGCATTCAAACCCCGTGATATGATACGCTCTTTCACACATAAACCTCCTTATATCCTCCTCAAAACAGCCACCATACCTACCTATTATGGCATTTCCATAGCCATTCCGAGATATATTGCCATGCAACTTTCCACCATATCGTTTATCATGACACGTTCATCATTGTCATATTGCTTAGCATGATCATGTAGTTGACATAGTATTTGTGGCAAAGCCACCGTTCATAATTCTTTCATACATGTCACTCTTGGTTCATTGCATATCTCGGTACACCGCCGGAGGCATTCATATAGAGTCATACTTTGTTCTAGTATCGAGTTGAAATCATTGAGTTGTAAATAAATATAAGTGTGATGATCATCATTTTCTAGAGCATTGTCCCAAGTGAGGAATATAAAAAAAGAGAGAGAAAGGCCACAAAAAATGAGAAGGCCCAAAAAAATGAGAGAAAAAGAGAGAAGGGACAATGTTACTATCCTTTACCACACTTGTGCTTCAAAGTAGCACCATAATCTTCATGATAGAGAGTCTCTTGTTTTGTCACTTTCATATACTAGTGGGAATTTTTCATTATAGAACTTGGCTTGTATATTCCAACAATGGGCCTCCTCAAGTGCCCTAGGTCTTCGTGAGCAAGCAAGTTGGATGCACACCCACTTAGTTTCTTTTGTTGAGTTTTCATATATTTATAGCTCAAGTGCATCCGTTGCATGGCAATCCCTACTCCTTGCATTAACATCAATCGATGGGCATCTCCATAGCTCATTGATTAGCCTCGTTGATGTGAGACTTTCTCCTTTTTTGTCTTCTCCACATAACCCCCATCATCATATTCTATTCCACCCATAGTGCTATGCCCATGGCTCGCGCTCATGTATTGCGTGAAAGTTTATAGGTTTGAGATTACTAAAGTATAAAACAATTGCTTGGCTTGTCATCGGGGTTGTGCATGATGAGAGAATTATTGTGTGACGAAAATGGAGCATGACTAAACTATATGATTTTGTAGGGATGAACTTTCTTTGGCCATGTTACTTTGCGAGGACATAATTGCTTAGTTAGTATGCTTGAAGTATTATTATTTTTATGTCAATATGAAATTTTATCTTGAATCTTTCAGATCTGAATATTCATACCACAATTAAGAAGAATTACATTGAAATTATTCCTAGTAGCATTCCGGATCAAAAATTCTGTTTTTATCATTTACCTACTCGGGGACGAGCGGGAATTAAGCTTGCGGATGCTTGATATGTCTCCAACGTATCTATAATTTTTGATTGCTCCATGCTATATTATCTTCTGTTTTGGACATTATTGGGCTTTATTATTCACTTTTATATTATTTTTGGGACTAACCTATTAACCGGAGGCCCAGCCGAGATTGCTGTTTTTGCCTATTTGAGTTCCGTGAAAAAGAATATCAAACGGTGTCCAAACGGAATGAAACCTTCGGGAACGTGATTTTCGGAACGAACATGATCCAGGAGACTTGGACCCTACGTAAGAGAAGCTTCCAGGAAGCCACGAGGTAGGGGGTGCACCTACCCCCCCCCCCCCAGGCGCGCCCTCCACCCTCATGGGCCCCACGTTGCAACACCGACGTACTTGTTCCTCCTATATATACCTTCGTACCCCAAAACGATCAGATACGGAGCCAAAAACCTAATTCCACCGCTGCAACCTTCTGTACCCACGAGATCCCATCTTGGGGCCTGTTCCGGAGCTCCACCGGAGGGGGCATCGATCATGGAGGGCTTCTACGTCAACACCATAGCCTCTCCGATGAAGTGTGAGTAGTTTACCTCAGACCTTCGGGTCCATAGTTATTAGCTAGATGGCTTCCTCTCTCTTTTTGGATCTCAATACAATGTTCTCCCCCTCTCTCGTGGAGATCTATTCGATGTAATCTTCTTTTTGTGGTGTGTTTGTTGAGACCAATGAATTGTGGGTTTATGATCAAGTTTATCTATGAACAATATTTGAATCTTCTCTGAATTCTTTTATGTATGATTGGTTATCTTTGCAAGTCTCTTCGAATTATCAGTTTGGTTTGGCCTACTAGATTGATCTTTCTTGCAATGGGAGAAGTGCTTAGCTTTGGGTTCAATCTTGCGGTGTCCTTTCCCAGTGACAGTAGGGGCAGCAAGGCACGTATTGTATTGTTGCCATCGAGGATAACAAGATGGGGTTTATGATATTGCTTGAATTTATCCCTCTACATCATGTCATCTTGCTTAAGGCGTTACTCTGTTCTTATGAACTTAATACTCTAGATGCATGCTGGATAGCGGTCGATGTGTGGAGTAATAGTAGTAGATGCAGGCAGGAGTCGGTCTACTTGTCTTGGACGTGATGCCTATATACATGATCATACCTAGATATTCTCATAACTATGCTCAATTCTGTCAATTGCTCAACAGTAATTTGTTCACCCACCGTAAAATACTTATGCTCTTGAGAGAAGCCACTAGTGAAACCTATGGCCCCCGGGTCTATCTTCATCATATTAATCTTCCAACACTTAGTTATTTCCATTGCTTTTTACTTTGCTTTTATTTTACTTTGCATCTTTATCATAAAAATACCAAAAATATTATCCTATCATATCTATCAAATCTCACTCTCCTAAGGGACCGTGAAGGGATTGACAACCCCTTATCGCGTTGGTTGCGAGGATTTATTTGTTTTGTGTAGGTGTGAAGGACTCACGTGTAGCCTCCTACTAGATTGATAGCTTGGTTCTCAAAAACTGAGGGAAATACTTACGCTACTTTGCTGCATCACCCTTTCCTCTTCAAGGGAAAACCAACGCAGTGCTCAAGAGGTAGCATGCACCCCCCTCCTCCCCGAGATAATATCATGTGCCCCCACACCTTAGATGCTATATGCTGATACGAGTTGCTTGGAGCTTGTAGATCTGAGATATAGCAGCTCACGTGATGTCTTGATATTTTTACAGGAAATCTTAATGAGTTTGAGAATTGCACACAATTTGTACAAAAACTAGTCAGATGCCCTTGGATCCCATATCCAACGACCTCGAAGCTCGTATCACCGTAGCATCTAAGATGAAGGAGGACATCATATTCTCCTGTATGTAAGAATATCATGTGCTACCACACCTTAGATGCTTTGGTGATACAAGCTCTTCGGAGCCGTTGGATTCGTGACCCAACAACTCCTCGGTGGTTCGAATGGTCTTTTGCAGAAAAGCCCCTAAAGAGTTGACCCTTTGCTACAAGCACAAAGACTGCTCAGATGCCACTGGGTCTCAGATCAAACGACCTCGAAGCTCGTATCACCGTAGCATCCAAGCTGCGAGAGCACCTGATGTTTTCTCGCACGGGAGAATATGAGGTGCTCCCGCACTATAGATTCTATGGTGATACGAGTTCATGGAGATCTAACGGCCCACAGTAGGAGGTTTGAATGTTTTTGCAATATACGACTGCGAGAGTTTGGGAATTGCGCAGAAAGTACAAGTACTACGCATGTGCCATCTTGTGACGCCCGAATAATTAAGCCACAGTAACCCTCTACTAATGGTGCCACGTCACCTCGATTTCTGTTATTAAACTCACGTTAGTTCGAAACGATTCAAATTCAAATTTTGATTAAAGGCAAACAATAAAAGTTTTCAAATAATAAAACTAAAATGTTAAGAGTGAGTGAAATAATGCATAGGTAATTATGGCGGAGGAACCACACTTTTATAAAATGTTCAAATACTCTAAAACGATTTAAACAGTAGAAAAAACAATTATTTAGATGCTTTTAAAATGATAAGCAATTACAAACTATTATATTTAGGTGCCAAGTTAATTGTGGCAGTGGTATAATTCCTATTACTAATTTAGGGATCATTTTTGTACTTTACAAAACAAAAATGCAATGAGGAACAAAATAAAACAGAAAATAAATAAAATACATAAAAGAATAGAAAACTAAAATACAAAAAAGGCCCCTGGCCAACTGGGCCAACGGCCTAGCCGGCCAGCCCACCGGCCCAACCGGCCCATCCACGCCCCCTTATCCCCTCACCACCCCGCAAACCCTAACCCCACGATCCCCACTCACTCCTCCCACTCTCCCCTCGATTGGATCGGGATCGGGCGACCCCGTTCCTGTCGCCCCGATCCTGACGCCGGCGTACATCCCCGACGCCGCCCCGCGTCGTCGGGCTGCCTTGCCCCACCACTCCATCGCCGGAGCACCACCACCGCTCGGATCGAATCACCGCCGCCAGCGACGCCGCCGCCTGGAGCCCCACACCTCGCCGAACTTCCCCGTGCGCCCGCCATCTCGTTTCCATCGCAGGACCTCGCCATCATCGCGCCACCACGCCCTGGAGCCGCCTCGACGTTGTTGCCCGTCGGCCTCCTCCCCGAGCACCACTGCCCGAACCCCTACAGCCCCTGGTGAGGACCCCGGTCCTCCTCTCTCCCTCGCCCCGCTCACCTGTCGCGCTGCGTGCTCAGTGCCGCGCCGGCCGCGTTGTCGTTTCACGACCCCACCTCGGCTACTCGCCATCGTCGTCATGCACGCCGGTTGCGCCGGCCCCGGTCCTCCCCTACTGTTGCACCCCGTGGCCGTCGTCGTGCCGTCCAGCGGCTCCCCTGCCGCCGCCTCCAACGCCCCCTGGCGCGACCCCGCCGTCCTCTGCTGCGGTCCGGCACTCGGCCGGCCTCGCGGTGCCATTCCGGCCAGCCTCGCGCCCGGCCGGGTCGTCGCCGATCACGGCACCCATCGGCGACGCTCGCCCTCGCCCATCGTGCACCTGCAGCTGCGCCCGAGACTCGCGCCCGTTCGCCCGCTAGGGCTCCCCCTAAGCCACTGACCTTGGGGCCCCTTGCCCTCCAGAACCTTAAAAAAAGGAATAAAAATATATAATAAAATATTAATACTAATTAATTAATTAGTTAATTAACTTAATTAATTTTTTTAGTAATTAATTTTGTTTAACTAAGCTAAGTGAAATTAGATAACCTAATCATTTAGTTAAAGCTAATTAACCATGTTTAATTACTTTGAGTCTATGACGAACGGGACCCACATGTTTGTTGACCCAGTCAACAGACGGTTGACTGATGACATCATGCTGACATCACGCTGACATCTTAATTACATTTTATATTTAATTTAATTCTGTTAATTATAAAAATTTGAATTAAAACTTCGATAAATAATATAAAATAAACCGTAGCTCGGATGGAAAAACTTTGTACATGAAAGTTACTCAGAACGACGAGACGAATCCGGAGACGCAGGCCGTTCGTCCGCCACACATCCATAGCATAGTGAACATGCAACTTTCCTCTCTAGTTCACCTGTCCGAAAACGCGAAACACCGGGGATACTTTCCCGGATGTTTCCCCCTTTAACCGGTATCACCTACTACCGCGTTAGGGCACACCTAGCACCGCGCTTTGTCATGTCATGCATCGTCATGCATTTGTTTGCATTGTATTTATTGTTTATTCCCTCTCTTCTCTCGCTAGACACCGAGACCGACACCGCTGCTACCCAGTACGACTATGGTGTTGACGACCCCTTCTTGCCAAAGTAACCAGGCAAGGCCCCCCTTGATCACCAGATATCGCCTATTCTTCTTTCTACTGCTTGCATTAGAGTAGTGTAGCATGTTACTGCTTTCGGTTAATCCTATTCTGCTGCATAGCCTGTCATTGTTGCTACAGTTGTTACCCTTACCTACTATCCTAGTGTTTAGTATAGGATGCTAGTGTTCCATCAGTGGCCCTACACTCTTGTCCGTCTGCCATGCTATTCTACTGGGCCGTGATCACTTCGGGAGGTGATCTCGGTCATATGCTATATACTTTACACTGTTACATTACTTATGATACTGTTCGGAGATGGGGGCTGAAGGGGCAGGTGGCTCCATCCCGGTAGAGGTGGGCTGGGTTCCGCGGCCCCATTGTTACTTTGAGGCGGAGCGACATGGCAGGTTGAGACCACCTAGGAGAGAGGTGGGCTGGCCTGGTCGGCATTCGCGGATACTTAACACTCTTAACGAGATCTTGGTATTTGATCTGAGTCCGCCACCGCCTATCGCACTAACCAGCTACGCTGAAGCAGTTATGGGCACTCGGCGTCGTGGTATCGGCCAAAGCCTTCATGGCGTCGGTGGTGGCGTCGCCGCGCGGATTGGATGGAACGCACTGCTAGGCTAGGTGCGCTTCGGCCGCCCTCGCAACATGCAGGTGTGCAATGGGCGATGGGCCCGAACCCTGCGCCATAGGATTTAGGCGGCGTCTTGACCTCTCTGTTGTGCCTAGGTAGGGCGCGGCGTGTTGATCTTCCGAGGCCGGGCATGACCCAGAAAAGTGTGTCCAGCCAAATGGGATCAAGCGTGTTGGGTTATGTGGTGCACCCCTGCAGGGAAGTTTAACTATTCGAATAGCCGTGATCTTCGATAACAGGACGACTTGGAGTTGTACCTTGGCCTTATGACAACTAGAACCGGATACTTAATAAAACACACCCTTCCAAGTGCCAGATACATCCCGGTGATCGCTCTCTAACAGGGCGACGAGGAGGGGATCGCCGGGTAGGAGTATGCTATACGATGCTACTTGGAGGACTTCAATCTACTCTCTTCTACATGCTGCAAGAAGGAGGCGGCCAGAATGTAGTCCTCGATAAGACTAGCTATCCCCCTCTTATTCTGGCATTCTGCAGTTCAGTCCACCGATATTGCCTCTTTATACATATACCCATGCATATGTAGTGTATCTCCTTGCTTGCGAGTACTTTGGATGAGTACTCACGATTGCTTTTCTCCCTCTTTTCCCCTTTCCCTTCTACCTGGTTGTCGCAACCAGATGTCGGAGCCCAGGATCCAGACACCACCGTCGACGACGACTCCTACTACACCGGAGGTGCCTACTACTATGTGCTTCCCGCTGACGACGGAGTAGTTAGGAGGATCCCAGGCAGGAGGCCTACGCCTCTTTCGATCTGTATCCCAGTTTGTGCTTAGCCTTCTTAAGGCAAACTTGTTTAACTTATGTCTATACTCAGATATTGTTTCTTCCGCTAACTCGTCTATGATCGAGCACTTGTATTCGAGCCCTCGAGGCCCCTGGCTTGTATTATGATGCTTGTATGACTTATTTATGTTTTAGAGTTGTGTTGTGATATCTTCCCGTGAGTCCCTGATCTTGATCATACACGTTTACGTGTATGATTAGTGTACGATTGAATCGGGGGCGTCACAAGTTGGTATCAGAGCCAACTGCCTGTAGGAATCCCCCTTTCCAACACCTTGGTCGAAGTCGAGTCTAGTCATTAAAAAACTTTTACTAACATGGCTGTGTGTCTTACGGGCCCACGTCGCCAATTGGGTGGTATTAGGATCTTTTATTCCTCGACCTATACTCTGGGACTCTGATCTCTCTTCTACTCGGATTAAATGATTTTACTAACTCTAAACTATAGGTTCTCGTAATTTCTTCCTCCCGGAGAGCCCCTCACTCCAGATGATTGCTTGGTGCGCCGAAGGATTCCGAAGATACTCTTCGATGTTATCCCGAGACGTTGTGCCCGTTGCTTTTGCAATTCCCTACCACCGAAATATCCCTAGGGATAAATACATACACTTGCCGTTCTTACTTCTATTCCCAGTTGATCTTGTTATTACAAGATACCTTGAAATCCTTTCTATTGTTCCGAGAATATTTTGTGCCTACTGCCTTGCAGTTCCTTGCCACCTGAATACCCCTACGGGTAATTTCTCGCCCTTATCGAGTATCCGTTCATCCCCAGTTGTTCATGTGTCTCACAATGGTCTTCGAAATACTACTCGATCCTCCAAAAATCCTTAGTGGCTTATTGCTCTGCAATACTTGTCTGCTTGCATTATGGTTGCTTTCCATATGTCTGGCAATATTCGTTAGTATCCTTAGGCACCGTCATTTTGATCCTATTGATTCAACATGAGTGCGAATGCACGCAATCATCAGTTGATCCTTTTAAATTATCTTTCCGGCTCAGATGTCATTTTAAACATGAGATAGATCTCGACCAATCAAATTGTTGTCGATTTTACCCCTAAGCTTACTCAACTTATCCATCCTTAATCAAAGTGTTTGCTTCTGATCCTTTGATTTGGTAATCATAATTCCTTTACATGTGAGCTTTGAATTAGTCAGTTGCTTCTATAATCCAATGCCTTCGTATTGCTTCTTCCTCTGGTTGTGTGCCGATACTCACATCAGTTTCACTATGGACCGTCGGATCCTTTGTTGAAATATCATCCGACAGTGTCCTTTGTATACAAAAACCTTGAGAAGTTCTTTCCCTGATACATAATGCCATTGGTAAATCCTATTCTCTTATTTGGCCAACCATGCTCTGCTTTCGAGTTGGTGATATTTACTATTGAAGCTTGTGGTATATATTTCCATGATACCCTGATGGGTTGAACCTATGCCTTCCTTAATATGTGTGAACTCGAAAGTTTTCACGAGTCATACTCTTCTGGTATTTTCCCAGATAAAATTTCAACACTACAACTTCTTCGAAAGTGAGAAGTGAATTAAAGGTTATGCATTGGAGAAGTGGGAGTCGACCTTGAACCTTGTGTTCGTGCCCATGGACACGATGTAGATCTTATCATTAAAGCTTCTCTTAAATTAATTATTCCTTTGGTATAAGTTCATCTTATATCTGGGATCTGGTCTTTTGCAATCGTGGTTCCGACAATGTTCTCCTTTAAATACCATTTCTCATGCAAGTTTAAGCACTTGTCTTCTGCAGAGCAATACCCCAGTCCAACCTCTACTTTGATCTGTCATCGAGTATTACCCCCGGTATCTCGAGAATATCAAAGAACTGTGTTGCTCCCTATGAGTCTTCATCTAGTATTGCTTCTCACCGATTTCAGATTTCCCTCGGGTTCTGGGTTGTCATCAACCGAGAACACTAATATGTGAACCGAGTCCGCACTCCGATTCAAAAACTCTAAGTAATTTTTGTTGCTTACAAGTTTAATAACCCTTCAAGTCATCCCAAGCCTGATCGGATATATCATTATCGTGCTAAAGTTTAACTGTGCTACCTGGTTTTTCTTCCCGGAGCACAAATTTCGACGGTGAGCTAATCTTATGTCGATCTTCCTCATCTTACCATTACGCCTTGAACAACAAGCTTGATCCCGAGTTTGTGTCATATCCGTGGTTTCAATAACTTTTCGCTCCATCCTTCCTTTTGCTTGATGTTGTCGATGAGAGATTATATCTTCATGAAACCTCTCGACAAATGTGTCATGATCATCATCAACATTTTGAGCTCTTCTAGGATATCAATCAAATTCATGATGGTAAGTGCCATCCTTGTCCCTTGGTAATTTGAGTTACCATCGACAACATCTTTACCTTCCTTTCATCACAAACTTGTTCATGTTATGGATACAACTTGCTATCCAGTTTGCAATATGTTCCACCTTGGATTATTATCATCTTTTATATCAAGGATGTGGTGAGAATTGCTCCACCTCTTAAATAATTCTTGGTATTATGATACCTCACACCGTCACCATTGTTTCTTGTTCCCGTGTTGTTTCTAACCAGAAAATCGACAATTGAACTATGATGCGTGAATTCAAAACTTCTAGCAGTCCTATTGCTTTGGAGTTAATGGTCGATAGTTCATTCATAGACTATTGGTTATCGAATCACCATTCTAACATCGGTCATGCTACCTAAGCCCATATTTCGGGTGCACCTTTCAAACAATGCTTAATTGGGTATGTTTTCCTCGAGCATACATCTTTATACCATTTGATCTGGCAAATGTTATCTCCTTGTTCACATAATTGTGGAAATCCATCCTTTGAAATTCTCGATGAATTGTTGCTGAGTCCATCAGCCACCTCCTCACCTCCTTGATTTAATGATGAACTCTTGTTTCGGAACTCGCTTCCATAGTTCGATTCCCGAGAATCTTACAATGTCATCTCGACAATTTGTGTTGCACCTTCTCAGGCATACTGAGTCTGAGGTATCCTGACACCAATCAGATCTGAATCTCGGTCAGATATGATGGTTGGAACATATTTCCAGGAGTTATAACATCTTTACATGACCCGGTAAGGTGATGTCATGCCTAGCACACCTGGCCGGAGGCCCTATTGATATAGTTTCCTTTTCAGCAAGGTTACCCATTCTTCCATGAGAAAATGGTAAAACTTATTCTATGAGTTGTTCCTGATGGATCCTTTGTGTGTCCAAAGTCTGATATTTACCCAGTGACCATGTCAATGCTATCTCGAAGCATGTATGTGGTACTTTGTTCATCAACAAGAACATTTGAAGCACAATGCTAAATTTTCTTTATCAATTATCCAAACACCGTTTTATGGGTAATGTCATGAAATTCATATCCCCTTACCTAAATGGTTTTCTACCTTCTATCCTGTCATGGGAATCATGCTCTGCATGTCCTTTGGAAGGATATACCCCTGAAATATGTGTTTACCACATTTTCCTTTCCATTGTTTGGTTTAACCTTTCTTGTGATCTATATGATCTAAGCAGTAATATTCTCCTGCTTATGTAACCACCTCGGTATACAATTTTGTCAGAAAGACCCTGTTACTTCTGTTGATGACATTCCGGTAACCATGGATGGACGAGAACTTTGCCTATTGGTCCGCCTCGTTTCGACGAGCAGGAAAATGGTTCTCTTCGTCCCTCGCCCTTGGTACCGATGTTGTTGCCGACATAAATGACAGGCTATCCTCTGACATGCCTTGCTTACATGATCACGCAAGACGTCTCCGCCCTTCCTACTTTTAACCCACATGGTGGGTCCATAACCCACAGTTCCACAGGATCGAAACCTGACTCTCCTGTACAACCCTGTTTCTAATGGTTATTCCTCACGCTTGGCTTCGTATTTAATTCACGGGCCACCTTCCTAGTGATCTACTTTGGTATCAGAGACAATACTTATTCCCGTTGCTACGAACCCCTTTCACGCCCTGTTTCAGGCACCGAACGATTGCCTGCCCACTCGAAACTTCTCATGATACCTCCTTCCCTTGCTCTCGATATTTTCTAAGGTTTCAATTCGAGAGTTACTTTCCGCCACCTTCCCTGATGTTATCTACCAGATAGTCAACCTTGCAAGGGTCCGTTCTCCCGGAATACCCCTCTTATTTTACCATAAGTACGATGAAGATCCTGAAGGAAAAATGACAACTTCGTCACGATGCCCTGAAACGAAGAACTAAAGACATCATCGAAAAGGATCGACTACTTCGGGAAGAGCAATCAAGACCGAGAAGATTCGTTAGAATTTCGTAACCAGATCTTTCCCCCTTACTCTACCTCTTAAATCTCGGGACGAGATTTCTTGTAGTGGAGGAGAATTGTGACGCCCGGATAATTAAGCCACAGTAACCCTCTACTAATGGTGCCACGTCACCTCGATTTCTGTTATTAAACTCACGTTAGTTCGAAACGATTCAAATTCAAATTTAATTAAAGGAAAACAACAAAATTTTTCAAATATTAAAACTAAAATGTTCAGAGTGAGCGAAATAATGCATAGGTAATTATGGCGGAGGAACCACACTTTTATAAAATGTTCAAATATTCTAAAATGATTTAAACAATAGAAAAAACAATTATTTTGATGCTTTTAAAATGATAAGCAATTACAAACTATTATATTTAGGTGCCAAGTTAATTGTGGCACTGGTATAATTCCTATTACTAATTAGGGATCATTTTTGTACTTTACAAAACTAAAATGCAATGAGGAACAAAATAAAACAGAAAAGAAATAAAATACATAAAAGAATAGAAAACTAAAATACAAAAAAGGCCCCCTGGCCAACTGGGCCAACGGCCGGCCAGCCCACCGGCCCAACCGGCCCATCCACGCCCCCTTATCCCCTCACCACCCCGCAAACCCTAACCCCACGATCCCCACTCACTCCTCCCACTCTCCCCCCGGCTGGATCGGGATCGGGCGACCCCGTTCCCGTCGCCCCGAGCCCGACGCCGGCGTCCATCTCCGACGCCGCCCCGCCGTCGTCGGGCTGCCTCGCCCCACCACTCCGTCGCTGGAGCACCACCACCGCTCGGATCGAATCACCGCCGCAGCGACGCCCCCGCCTGGAGCCCCACACCTCGCCGAACTTCCCCGCACGCCCCGCCACCTCGTTTTCGTCGCCGGACCTCGCCATCATCGCGCCACCACGCCCTGGAGCCGCCTCGACGTTCTTGCCCGTCGACTTCCTTCCCGAGCACCGCTGCCCGAACCCCTACAGCCCCCGGTGAGGACCCCGGTCCTCCTCTCTCCCTCGCCCCGCTCACCTGCCGCGTCGTCGCGCCCCGTGCTCAGTGCCGCGCCGGTCGCGTTGTCGTTTCCCAACCCCACCTCGGCTACTCGCCATCGTCATCATCATACCGCCCGGTTGCGGGCGGCCCTCCTCTCCCCATCAAGCACCCGTGGCCGCCGCCCGTGCCGTCCAGCTGCCCCTGCCGCCTCTGCCTCAGCCGCCTCCACCCCCTCGCGTGACCCGACGTCCTCTGCTCGGTCCGGCACTCGGCCGCTCGCTGTGCCATTCCCGCCAGCCTCGCCATGGCTGGTCGCCGCCCGATGCGGCGCCCGTCGGCGGCCGCTCGACCCTCGCCCCATCGTGCACACAGAATGCGCCGAGACCAGCGCCTGTTAGCCGCTAGAACTCCCCACAGCCACGACCTTGGGGCCCCTTGCCCTCCAGAACGTTAAAAAAAGGAATAAAAATATATAATAAAAATATTAATACTAATTAATTAATTATTTAATTAACTTAATTAATCTGTTTAGTTAATTAATTTTTTTAACTAAGCTAAGTGAAATTAGATAACCTAATCATTTAGTTAAAGTTAATTAACCATGTTTAATTACTTTGAGTCTATGACGAACGGGTACCACATGTCTGTTGACATAGTCAACAGACGGTTGACTGATGACATCATGCTGACATCACGTTGACATCTTAATTACATTTTATAATTAATTTTATTCTGTTAATTATAAAAATTGAATTAAAACTTTGATAAATAATATAAAATAAACCATAGCTCGGATGGAAAAACTTTGTAAATGGAAGCTACTCAGAACGACGAGACGAATCCGAATACGCAGGCCGTTCATTCGCCACACATCCCTAGCATAGCGAACACGCAACTTTCCCCCTCCGGTTCACCTGTCCGAAAACGCGAAACACCGGGGATACTTTCCCGGATGTTTCCCCCTTTCGCCGGTATCACCTACTACCGCGTTAGGGCACACCTAGCACCGCGCTTTGTCATGTCATGCATCGTCATGCATTTGTTTGCATTGTATTTATTGTTTCTTCGCCCTCTTCTCTCGCTAGACACCGAGACCGACACCGCTGCTACCCAGTACGACTACGGTGTTGACAAGCCCCTTCTTGCCAAAGCAACCAGGCAAGCCCCCCCTTGATCACCAGATATTGCCTATTCTTCTCTCTACTGCTTGCATTAGAGTATTGTAGCATGTTACTGCTTTCGGTTAATCCTATTCTGCTGCATAGCTTGTCATTGTTGCTACAGTTGTTACCCTTACCTACTATCCTAGTGTTTAGTATAGGATGCTAGTGTTCCATCAGTGGCCCTACACTCTTGTCCATCTGCCATGCTATTCTACCAGGCCGTGATCACTTCGGGAGGTGATCTCGGGCATATGCTATATACTTTACACTGTTACATTACTTACGATACTGTTCGGAGATGGGGGCTGAAGGGGCACGTGGCTCCATCCCGGTAGAGGTGGGCCTGGGTTCCCGACGGCCCCCGACTGTTACTTTGAGGTGGAGCGACAGGGCAGGTTGAGACCACCTAGGAGAGAGGTGGGCCTGGCCCTGGACGGCGTTCGCGGATACTTAACACGCTTAACGAGATCTTGGTATTTGATCTGAGTCTGGCCACTGGCCTATACGCACTAACCAGCTACGTGGGAACAGTTATGGGCACTTGACGTCGTGGTATCAGCCGAAGCCTTCGTGACGTCAGCGACTGAGCGGCGCGCGCCGGATTGGACTGGAACGCCTGCTAGGCTAGGTCTGCTTACGGCCGCCCTCGCGACATGCAGGTGTGCAATGGGCGATGGGCCCAGACCCCTGCGCCATAGGATTTAGACCGGTGTGCTGAGCTCTCTGTTGTGCCTAGGTAGGGCTGCGACGTGTTGATCTTCCGAGGCCGGGCATGACCCAGAAAAGTGTGTCCGGCCAAATGGGATCAAGCGTGTTGGGTTATTTGGTGCACCCCTGCAGGGAAGTTTAACTATTCGAATAGCCGTGACCTTCGGTAACAGGACGACTTGGAGTTGTACCTTGACCTTATGACAACTGGAACCGGATACTTAATAAAACACACCCTTCCAAGTGCTAGATACAACCCGGTGATCGCTCTCTAACAGGGCGACGAGGAGGATCGCCGGGTAGGACTATGCTATCTGATGCTACTTGGAGGACTTCAATCTACTCTCTTCTACATCTTTGCAAGACGAGGCGGCCGAGCGTAGTCCTCGATAAGACTAGCTATCCCACTCTTATTACGGCATTCTCGAGCTCAGTCCACCGATATTGCCTCTTTATACATATACCCATGCATATGTAGTGTAGCTCCTTGCTTGCAGTACTTTGGATGAGTACTCACGGTTGCTTTTCTCCTCTTTTCCCTTTCCTTCTACCTGGTTGTCGCAACAGATGTCGAACCGAGGCGAGACGCCACCGTCGACGATTTACTCCTACTACACGGAGGTGCCTACTACTACGTGATGCCCGCTGACGACGACCAGGAGTAGTTAGGAGGATCCCAGGCAGGAGGCCTACACCTCTTTCGATCTGTATCCCAGTTTGTGCTTAGCCTTCTTAAGGCAAGCTTGTTTAACTTATATTTGTACTCAGATATTGTTGCTTCCGCTTACTCTTCTATGATCGAGCACTTGTATTCGAGCCCTCGAGGCCCCTGGCTTGTATTATGATGCTTGTATGACTTATTTATGTTTTAGAGTTGTGTTGTGATATCTTCCCGTGAGTCCCTGATCTTGATCGTACATGTTTGCGTGTATGATTAGTGTATGATTGAATCGGGGGCATCACTCAGATGCCCTTGGATCCCATATCCAACGACCTCGAAGCTCGTATCACCGTAGCATCTAAGATGAAGGAGGAGATCATATTCTTCTGTATGTAAGAATATCATGTGCTACCACACCTTAGATGCTTTGGTGATACAAGCTCTTCGGAGCCGTTGGATTTGTGACCCAACAACTCCTCGGTGGTTCTAATGGTCTTTTGCAGAAAAGCCCCCAAATAGTTCGGCCACTGCTACAAGCACTCAGATGCCACTGGGTCTCAGATCAAACGACCTCGAAGCTCGTATCACCGTAGCATCCAATCTGCGAGAGCACCTGATGTTTTCTCGCACGAGAGAATATGAGGTGCTCCTACGCCGTAGATTCTATGGTGATACGAGTTCATGGAGATCTAACGGCCCACAGTAGGAGGTTTGAATGTTTTTGCAATATACGACTAAGAGAGTTTGGGAATTGCGCAGAAAGTACAAGTACTACGCATGTGCCATCTGATCACAGATCATACGACCTAGATGCTCGTATCACCGTAGCGGCTAATTAAGCTACGGGGAGCACCTAATATGAGCAACGGGGAGCCGTTGGATCCAAGATGTAGCGGCACACACGAGGCCTGGATGTTTTGTTTGCAAAATAACTTTGGAGAGTTTGGAAATTGCGCATAATTACAAAGACTACTCCCAAGCCATTGGATCTCACTTCCAACGATGTAAAAACTCGTATCACCATAGCATCTAAGCTGGGGGGTGGATGTGATATTCTATGTCGTTGTCGTTTTTGTTCGTAAACTTGCAAAATACGTGTAACTCGTGTCGTTACTTGTCTAAGTGCGCAAAGTGTTTGTTAAAAAAACCATCCTACACTGAAATATCGGAACAATACACGGGGGTCCCACTTGTCATTGATCAAATTTGGACCTAAAACTAACAAATCTGAAAGACGAGATTCCAATTGGCAACCTGGACTACAAAGCATAAGTCAATAGCCTGAAACAACAAGGTTGTTGGCTTTGTCCCATAATTTGATTTTATACAGTATTACGTTGAGTAGAATCGATGGAGTGCCTCGTCAACACGTGCATGACCGTTGACTCACTTACTGGTGGGTCCCAGGTCTGCGATCTCTCTCTCCTCTCCATCGTCTAACCTTTATACGCACGGGCTTTCACGAAGAGTGGCGCTAGCTTGCCGTGGTGTTATTATAGCTAAAAAAAGCTTGGAAAATATAAGAATCGCCTAGAACAAGAGACGTTGTGGCTGGTCAAGACAGAGCTAACCACACCTATCCTCCATGCCACGTTAGCATGATGAAGCTGTGTGGCTAGTGGAATGTTTTCGACCGACTGGCTGGGTCCCGAGGTCGAACCATAGGTACTACGTCTGATACAGTATATTTTTACACGCACATTTTTCCTTCATGCCGAGACGTGGCACACCCTACCGCGCGGTTTCGGGGTCCTCCCAGGTGGTGCACACATATATTCTTCCTTGTCGAGACGTGGGACGCCCTACCGCGCGTTTTCTGGGTCCTCCTCGGTCGTAGCGCCGAAGCAAGTAAATGATTCTTCAAATCACGAAAGACCACCTTTTCCGCCAAGTACATCAGTGAAGCACGGTGGCTAGCTAGTTGGGCTAGTGCGGCCGATTAGCTAGGTCGCCGCCACATTTGTTTTTTCACCCCTTTTTTATCTCCTTGCTAGCAGGTAAATTTAAATATCCACCGCGGCGTTGCTCTGGTGATTGGGTGCCGCATGATTTTTAATTTTTCGATTCACGGGAGCAGGCGTGGTAGGATCTTTAATTTTTTGATTGACGGGAGCAGGCGCGGCAACAATTAGTCACGATGACTCCGCCTGTAAAACCCACTGCTCCCTGATGTGAGAAGTCGTCGACTAGTGTTTTCCCATGGTGAAAACCAAAAGATTCCCCGCTTCTCGGCTGGCTCCCTCCGCCTTCCCGTATATTGCATTGCCTTTCAGCTGTTTCGCCCCCTTTGCTTCCTCTCCCCATTGCTTCTACCTGGTTCCATGGCGGCGCAGCAGATCACGGAGTCTGAGGTGAGGCGCCTGACACAGGAGCTCCAGGCCAAGGATACGGAGCTCAGGGTCAAGGACGTGGAGCTTCGTGAGATCAAGGAGGAGAGGAGTGCCATGCTCCTCCGTTATGTGCGGGAGTTCACGAAGCTTCAAAAGCGGCAGGCGTCCACCACAAAGATGCTCGAGGTGTCAGCGGCGTTGCTACAGAAAGCGGGAGATACGATAGGCCGTCAGGGGAGCCGGCTGGAGCGCGAGCGGGCCGATCATGACGAGGTCCTAGATCGCCTCAGCCACTTGGTGGATCAAGTTGCCACGCACGTGTTGCGGCTGCGCGATGCCTACCGTCGTGCCAGCGCGACCATGTCGGGCGTCGGGCTAAACCCGTTCGACCACCCCGTCGACTTCAACAAGCTGCGGCTTCTTGACCTGGTCTCCTTCTTCACCTATATCTTCGAGGAGTTGAGCCGTCTCCGCACGATGGTGGGGGCGGAGCTGGACAGGGAGGGGTTGCGGGCTACCGTCACCATTGCCGGGAAAATACTCTCAGGGCTCCGTCACCGGAATCCATTCATGCCATTGGATGCCGTCTTTGACGAGCTGGCTCCCGTCGACCGGGAGCGGGCTCTGCGGGCGGTTGCACCCTGCATCACCAACGTCGTGCGCCTCGAGAAGCAGAGGGACTTCGGTGGTGTTTAGGCGCCCTCTGCATGGAAATGTCCATGTCTCGGCGCAACATGACCATTGGATCAAACTCAGACGGTGCAGATCAGTCACTGTAGCACAAAGCGTGTGGATGTGTTTGGTTGCATTCTCATCTCAATATAGTTGTTCCCTCTTCGTGTATTTGTGTTAATCTACTAGTGTGGACTCATGCACCCTTCATGCACTCTGCCAAACACCCAAAAGTGGGTCGAGAAGGGAACTTTTGCTCCCATCCCGTACACCCTTCATACACCCTGCCTAACACTGATTCGTGCTTCATATGGTTCATGTTTCGTGGAGTACTGTAGCACCGTACTCTCCGTGCGCTGTAGACCTAGTTTTGTTAACATTGATCTCACCGTTCATTCTCGACCGAACAGTCGAAAAAGCGGTACTATGTTACTACATTACTGTTCATATAGTTGACATGTGCACAACATCATTTGTTATCGTCATATCTTACTACACTAGCAACAAGATTATGTAGTACTGACGTATGAACCAGTGCACATGCCTAGTAGTAGGAGCACTGTGTATGTTCAAGTGGCTACCGTGTTTCGCACTCCTCCGTCGTAAGAGTGGAAACTCTTGTTGTAATCATTTTTTTTCTTTAGAAAAACAGTGGACACGCTCTACCATGTGGATCCTCCTCCACGGTCGTCGGGAACCTTGCTACTCACTTTCGCCGACGTGTGGGACAGCCAACATTGGGGTCCACCAGCCATGCACTAAATTATTCCGTAGTAGAGTGCCCAACTGCACGGTAGACTACCTCGATTGAAGCTCCACAGTAATGCCCAATGAGCCGTCAAATCACAAAACCCCCTCCTTTCCAGCAGTAAGTTGGACGGACGAAGCAACCATCATTTCACTCTTCTCTCTCAGCTTCCTCTCTTGAAGAAAACCCCCACTCGCTTCTCCCTCATCTTGTTCCTCATTTCTTCAAGAAAACCCCGACCTGCTTCTGCCATTGTTCTTCTCTCCCAAAGAAGGAAAGGTGAGCGCATCAATAGTGTTGATTCTGGCCAAGGCCCGGTCTTGCAACCCCGAGACTGATCCTATAACTCCCTCTCTGTTCTTCTTTTGGGTTTGTGATTATGGTTTCTTTTCTTTTATTACTATCTGAGAGTTTCTTGATGGACGCTGGAGCACCGGCCGAAGTGATGTCTATGGCTCTGGCCAAAACCGTCGAGGCTCATGGTACGAAGAAGCGCAAGCACCCCGCTGAGACTACCACAGACAAGCTCAAAGCCATCGCCCTGTCCAAGCTCCCCTCTTCGGGATCCCTCATTAAGCAAGTCTAGGTAATATCTCTTCTCGACGATCTTTTTCTCGATCTTGATCGTGTTTTTTCATCTACGCGCAGTACTAGTACTAGTAGTACAACTTTCTGGGTGATCTTGCATGTGATTTTTGTTGCGAAGTGACGGTTCTAAATTCCTCTTTTGACCAAAACATGTGAGGGGTTGACACTGATTTCTTATAGATTACTTTCAACTACTTTATGAACATCAATGCTACCTTTGAAGAGGGTATATTGCCTCAACTTTTGTTATGGATATTGCAAGTAATCCCTCTGCTCTCATGCCTTTGAAGACATGTTCTAGTGTCTTTGGAAAGTTCACTCATTTCTGTGCGTATATGTAGTCATATATGGAGTATAATATCAAAAATCATCTTATATTTACGAGCGGAGGTAGTAATAAAATATTTGGTTTCGTTTGAATTAGAACCAGGTCCGCATGATGGAGATGAAGTTCTCAAAGTCATGTCGTGTGAACTCGAAGACACGAGGATGAGTTCTACTACTAAACTATCCAATTCTTTGTGTCCTTGTCACCATGTGTCCCGAACTAGTGTTTTCTGTAGCATTGTTGTCGGCGTGTTCTCGAGGCTGTACTTGACCACAACAATTTCCTGGCTGTGCCTTCAATTACGAAGGGTGTGGTTCTTGTAAAGCTTTCTGACAAATCTGATGCGGCATGTCTTTATCGTCATGTTTATGAGTGGAAAGACCACTCTGTTAGGTTCTCCAAGGTTGACGAGATGGTGATGGTGCGGTAGACATCTCTCACGAAGTCCATGGCCTAATCGGTTATCGGGGTTCATCCAGCAGTCGATGGCAAGAAATAGTCTGCAAAGTTTAATTAGTGCAACTTTGCTTGTGCGTAGTAAGTATTATTGTTCAAGATTGATTTGTGTTTGTGAACACTTTGTATTGTTTAGTACTGCCGCTTTTGGTGTGTGGTGAGTCCGAGAACAGTCTATGTTAATGTCATCCACTCAATTTAGTCTGTATATTTTGAAGTATCCAGATCATCTTTTTTGTGAGGATGGTTTATCAATTATGGTTACACTCCAATATCTGTATGCATTGCAAGGTTTATCGCACCCACCAGGATTTCCAGTCCCTTGGATGTTCGGTCCATACGATTTGTCTTAACCTTTGGACTGTCCTGCTTGTGGGAGTAGGCGGGGGCCCTGCATGCCACACGTAGTTCAACGATCAATCTTCTCTGTAGTACTTCAACATAGCGATTTCCTGTTAAGGATTCACTCGTGTCACATCAAGTAAATCTTATTGATTTACTTTCTAAATCTTATTGATTTAATGCCATGTTTTCTTTCTTTTGCTGCAATTTTACGATGCAGGTTTTGCCATGTGACATTCATCACAGAATAAACCGTTTGGTTTGCTCTACGATGGCTATTTTTGCAGGTTTCTCTTCTTATGTCGTGTCAGTAATGAAGGCACTGTCCATCACTTATATTTCTGGAAAAAATTGGATCAGTCTGTTGTCTGAGTACAAGCTGAATCCCTATGATGAACTGAAGTTTGGTCTAACAAACACGCCACAATAGGTCCTTCTCACGTTTAAAAGAAACGAAGAAAAAAATTGGATCACAGTCACGGGGCCTAGTCAAGTTAGAAAGCTGATCATAGCAGACCAAACACGATCGCCGTTGTCTCGCACATCGGTACCACCATCAGTAACGGATCGAGCACCGGTAGTTGCTCTAGCACTGACAGCGGCAGCAGCTTAGTCTGATTTAGCCGAGGATTGGGCACCGACCGCGTCAGCGGATCAAGCTGATCTACCGGAGGATTGGGCGTCGACACCGGCACCAGCTCTACAAGGAGCACCATCTCCGGCAGCAGCAGCGGCACTACCAGTCGCACCGGCACGGGCACCAGCAACGGCTTCGGCACCTGCACCAACACTTGCACTTGCATCTGCTCTAGCCCATGCAGCGGCAACCGAACGAGCAGTTGCACTGGCAACAGACTGGGCTGCAGTTCGCATTTCATATACCAAAGTCCTTACAAAAACCGACATGTCCACCTTCTTGGTAAGCATTGGCTGCCCAAGTGCTTCGTTCTTTTTTTCTGCGGGTGGTTCTTTTTTCTTTCTATGTTGTTTCACATGATTCACTGTGTTGATCTAACTGTTTGTGTATGTCTTCTTGATTGCAAACAGAGAATTCTTAGAGCAACGAGGGAGACGTTCAACAATCCAGGCGACCGTGGCCAAGTTTCTCTTACCATGCGCAGCCTTGGTGTGAATGAACCTGCTCAATATACTGTAAGTACAAAGGATGGTTGCATGATGATTGATGTTAAGGGATGGTCAAGGTTCAAATCTAAATCATATCTTGCGGTAGGGGATGATGTCAAAATCGAACTTTCTCGGCAAGGCGAGCTGGTCCAAATCAACTTTGAAATTCTTGATGGCAAGACGCATATTGCCGAACTGATCTATCCTCCGAGAGATTTTGATGTAATACTCTGGCATGGTGAAACAAGTGTCCTGTGTGTATAAGTAGTACGACATTATCGTTGATAGAATTGCAACTCTGATTGCTTGTTAGGAACTGTCGTTTGATTTCATTCCAACAGATGCCGTGCTTTATTCAATTTTGTGTATTCGTGTAGGATCTTGAGAAGAGGTGTCTAGAGGGGGGGGGGTGATTAGACACTAAGTACCGAAGTTGCAATTTTTAACCTTATTAAAGTTTAAGTGGAGTTTAGGCACAAGTTTACCTTTTTCAATACATAACAAGCAAGCATGCAATGAGTATATGAGCAGTGGAAAGTAAGGCATGCAACTTGCAAGAAAGTAAAGGGAAGGGTTTGGAGGATTCAAACACAATTGGAGACACGGATGTTTTTGGCGTGGTTCCGATAGGTGGTGCTATCGTACTTCCACGTTGGTGGAGACTTCAACCCACGTGGGTAGCAGTTCTTGCTGAGTCCACGGAGGGCTCCACCCACGAAGGGTCCACAGTAGCAACCTTGTCTATCCCACCATGGCCGTCGCCCACGAAGGACTTGCCTCACTAGCGGTAGATCTTCACGAGTAGGCGATCTCCTTGCCCTTACAAACTCCTTGGTTCAACTCCACAATCTTGTCGGAGGCTCCCAAGTGACACCTAGCCAATCTAGGAGACACCACTCTCCAAGAAGTAACAAATGGTGTGTTGATGATGAACTCCTTGCTCTTGTGCTTCAAATGATAGTCTCCCCAACACTCAACTCTCTCTCATAGGATTTGGATCTGGTGGAAAGAGGGTTTGAGTGGAAAGCAACTTGGGGAAGGCTAGAGATCAAGATTCATATGGTAGGAATGGAATATCTTGGCCTCAACACATGAGTAGGTAGTTCTCTCTCATAAATAGGATGTTGGAAGTGAAGGTTTAGTCTGATGGCTCTCTCCACGAATGAAGAGGAGGTGGAGGGGTATATATAGCCTCCACACAAAATCTAACCGTTACACACAATTTACCAATCTTGGTGGGACCGACTTAACAAACTTGGTCAGACCGATTTTAGTAAACCTAGTGACCGTTAGGGTTTTCGGTGGGACCGAAATGCAACTCGGTAGGACCGATATGGTTGGGGTTAGGGCATAACGTAATCTCGGTGAGACCGATTACACAAACTCGGTGAGACCGATTTTGGTAATTAGCTAACCAGAGAGTTGGTCAGGCAAACTCGGTTGGACCGATTACTCAAACTCGGTGGGACCAATTTGATAATGAGTCAACCAGAAAGTTTGCATTGTAATCTCGGTAGTACCAATTCTCAAACTCGGTGAGACCGATTTTGATAATGGACATACACAGAGAGATTACAATCCCATCTCGGTGAGACCGAGATCCCTATCGGTAGAACCGATTTGCCTAGGGTTTGTGGCAGTGGCTATGACATCCAAACTCGGTGGCGTCGGATAGGAAGAATCAATGGGGCCGAGTTTGACTTTAGGTTTTAGGACATATGTGTGGAAGTGGGAAAGTAGTTGAGGGTATTTGGAGCATATCACTAAGCACATGAAGCAAGAGACTCATTAAGCAACACCTCATCCCTCCTTGATAGTATTGGCTTTTCCTATAGACTCAATGTGATCTTGGATCACTAAAATGTAAAATGAAGAGTCTTGAGCTTGAAGCTTGAGCCAATCCTTTGTCCTTAGCATCTTGAAGGAGTTCCCACATCCTTTAGTCCATGCCACTCCATTGTTGAACTTATCTGAAACATACTAGATAAAAGTGTTAGTCCAACAAGAGATATGTTGACATTAATTACCAAAACCACCTAGGGAGCACTTGTGCTTTCAATCTCCCCCTTTTTGGTAATTGATGACAACATACATCAAAGCTTTAGATAAGGATATAAAGAATAGCAAGTAAAGCTTTGGAAAGACATGTAACAGGCATAGGCTCCCCCTACATGTATGCAATCATGTGAATATGGAATATAGAAGCATGTGATAGCATAACCATGATGGAGCAGGCAATGTGTTACATGTATCTTGGCCATATGCATCAGAGCAAAGAATATTAAATAAAATACCTTCATGCCCATGAGTCCTTCTTGCAAACAATATGTACATCAGCAAGAATTCCTCATACACATGATTGTGATGCATATACTTACCTTGTAGTCTTGAGTTGGCTTAGGATGGAATGAACCTGCGTAAACAAGGTTAGATAACACAGATGCACCTACTAGCCAGAGCAAACAAAAGAAACCACAAGAATACCAAGACTGGGATGACATGTAGAGAGTGAGTACTAAGTACTACATTGGATTTGACATGTCCCCAAGAGTAAAGATATGCAATGAATTTTGATGATTTCTTTCCCTTAGATGTCTTACTCCCCCTGAATCTAGCATGGGATACTGGGAGAAGATAGGGAACAGAAAATCAGAGATGAAAGAAAATTAGAGCTGAAATATATAAATGAACAGAGCTAATGCAAGCTAATGCAAATAAGCAAAAATTAACATGTCTTTCCCCTCAAGAAGACATGTGGCATCTCTCCTCTTGAACACCAAGCATCTGGGATCCTTGAGAAATACTTTTATCTAGTATTCTCTCCCCCTAGAGATCTCTCTCTCCCCCTGAACGATCTCTCTCTCCTCGTTTGATGTGATCTCTCTAAGTGATAAGCTTTGATGTGATCTCTCTCTCCCCCTTTGACATCAATTTCCAAGAAGGGCTTGATAAAAAAATTGAGCTCTCTCTCCCCCGCTGGAATTTGTCGTGAATGGGTTTGATTCTTGAGTCACAACCTAAAGAAATGATAAAAATGTGATGCTTGTAGAGGACAAGATTCATTGAGTGGAGCTGGATCAAAAGAAACACAGAATAAGTGGCAAACTATTTTTCTGTTGTGAAATCGGTGGCACCGAGTGGTATGCTTGTGGTACAAGAAAGTTTTCAGTTGGACCGAAAATAACAAATCGGTGTAACCGAGTTCATCGCAGAGAAAACACTTGTCACCTCAGCTCTCTTGACTAATAAGATCTCACAAAGATTTGCAAGGAATTTACTGAAAGATTTGCAATGAATTGGAATGCAGAGAAAACAGAAAGAAATCTAGATGAAGTTTTTTTTAAAGGGAAACACATATGCATGAGACAAATGCAAAAACTCAGAAAAGAACACAAGAGAACTTCATCTAGAGATGGTCGGCGACAAAGTCACCTATGTTAGAGTATATTGACTTTAGGAGTCAAGTGAGATCACTTGATCATAGGTCATACTCATCGTTTAAGCTCAAAATGGGGTTGCCATTTTTTGTTTAAGCATCTTGATGTATTCACATCTTGTCGAGTTGCTTTGGCTCATGTCTCGGAGTAAAGCTTCTCTAAGATGGAATAACATACCTTGCTTGGTGGTGTTGTCCATGTAGTTAAACTTGTGTGGGTTGCTCAAGGTTGATGTAGCTCATCAATAATTTGGAGCACCACTTGGAATTTGAGTCCATCTACCTACATGAGTTAGTTCGTGCAAGGAAGAGCACTTGTGTATCCAACAATGACAATCATGAAGCTCAACATAGAATTTGTCAAAGGATATGTTTAAATGGTTTTGTGCTTCCTTGGCTTCAACCACCTTGTGTAGAGACTTGGTGATGTAGAGATTGCTCAAGATATGAGTAGGTTACAACCTCATGGAATTTGATTCAACCAAGTACCTACATGGGTTAGATAACATGCAAGATACAAATATATCCAAGACATAAGATTTCCATCATAGGTGAGATATCAAGGATTAGGCATAAGCTCATGTCTTGCATGTATCCAATGGAGTTTTTACTCCAAGTTCGAAGCATCAATGATGTTCAATTCTCCTCTTAACCTGCAAAACACTTTCTCATCAAGAGGTTTAGTGAATATATCCGCTAATTGCTTTTCGGTGCGAACATGCTTAAGATCAATGTCACCCTTAGCAACATGATCTCGAATGAAATGATGACGAACTTCTATATGCTTAGTTCGAGAATGTTGTACGGGATTATGACCAATTTTGATAGCACTTTCATTGTCACAAAGCAATGGAACATGTTTCACATATATCCCATAGTCTTTAAGAGTTTGGGTCATCCAAAGTGATTGAGCACAACATGAACCAGCGGCAATGTATTCCGCTTCGGCAGTGGATAAGGATACCGAGTTTTGTTTCTTGGACGACCAAGACACAAGAGATCTACCAAGAAATTGACAGGTACCCTAAGTGGACTTTCTATCAACCTTGTCTCCGGCATAGTCCGAGTCGGAGTAGCCAACAAGATCGAAAGAGGCCCTCTTAGGATACCAAATGCCAAAATTTGGTGTATGGATTAATTATCTCACTATCCTTTTCACGGCCTTAAGATGACATTCTTTGGAGCAGCTTGATATCGTGCACACATGCACACACTTAGCATAATATCGGGACGTGAAGCACATAGATATAACAATTAACCAATCATAGAGCGATAAACCTTTTGATCAACCGGTTCATCATCTTTGGTTAAGTCAAGATGTCCACTAGTAGGCATGGGTGTAGTCATACCTTTGCATTCTTGCATATTGAACTTCTTGAATAAGTCCTTTGTGTACTTTGTTTGAGAGACAAAAGTACCTTCCTTAGTTTGCTTGATTTGCAACCCAAGAAAGAATTTGAGTTCACTCATCATTGACATCTCAAACTTCTCCGACATTAGCTTCCCAAACTTTTCACTAAAATGAGGGTTAGTTGATCCAAATATGATATCATCAACATAAATTTGGCAAACAAATAATTCTCCATTCACCCTTTTAGTAAAAAGTGTCGAATCAATTTTCCCAATTTCAAAGCCTTTTTCAAGAAGAAACTTGGTCAAGCATTTATACCATGCTCTAGGAGCTTGTTTAAGTCCATAAAGAGCTTTGTGAAGTTTGTAAACATGATTGGGTTTCTTAGGATTGACAAAGCCGGGAGGTTGCTTAACATAAACTTCCTCCTCTATTTCACCATTTAGAAAAGCACTTTTAATGTCCATTTGGTACAAGGTGATATCATGATGATTAGCATAGGCAAGTAAGATGCGAATGGACTCAAGTCTAGCAACGGGAGCATAAGTCTCACCATAGTCCATACCTTCGACTTGTGTGTAGCCTTGGGCGACGAGACGTGCTTTGTTGCGAACTACTTGTCCATCTTCATCTTGCTTGTTGCAAAACACCCATTTGGTACCGATGGTGTTGATGTTGTTGTCGGGCTTCTCAACCAATGTCCAAACTTGATTCCTCTCAAAGTTGTGTAGCTCTTCATGCATAGCATTTATCCAATCTGGATCTTCCAATGCTTCTTCAACCTTCATAGGTTCAATTCTAGAGATGAAAGAATAGTTTTCACAAAAGTTAGCTAAACGAGTTTTAGAGCGAGTGATTCTCCCGGTTTGAATAGCATTGTAGATTTGCTCGACGGAATGGTCTTTAGCAATTCTTGCTCGAACTCGTGAAAGCTTTTGCTTGGGTCTTTGTTGAACATCTTCTTCATCTTGTTCTTCTTCTTGGCCTTCTTCATTGTTGGCGTTGGCGTTCTCTTGTCGTGGTGGAGAAGGAGGTCGTTGACGTTCATCTTGATGCACTTCCTCGTTTTCTTCATCTTGGTGTGTCCCACTTGTGGATGCTTCCATATCAACTCTTGGTTCACCTTGTCGTGAAGTAGAAGCTTCCACTTGAATAGACGAGGTACTCTCCTTCACCTCGGTTGGACGGACCTTGCCAATAGACAAGTCTTGGATTGCTTCTGAAGGGTCTTTGTCTTCTACATCAATTGGCAACTGCTCTATTTGCGAGATGTTAGATTCATCAAACTTCACATCTACCGTCTCTTCAACCTTTCGGGTGAAATTGTTGTAGACACGGTAAGTGTGAGAGTTTGAGCCGTAACCTAGTAGGAAACCTTCATGAGACTTAGGAGCAAATTTAGAACGACGATGCTTATCAAGAATGTAGCACTTTGAGCCGAATACTCGAAAGTATCCAACTTGGGGTTTGTTACCGGTGAGGAGCTCGTATGCCGCCTTGCCGAGTAGCTTGTGAAGATACAAGCGATTTGTTGCATGACAAGCTGTCTCAACCGCTTCTACCAAAAAGGGCTTCGGCGTCTTGTACTCATCAAGCATCGTTCTCGCCATTACGATGAGCGTCCGGTTCTTCCTCTCAACAACTCCATTTTGTTGAGGTGTGTACGTAGCCGAGAACTCGTGTGAAATCCATTCTTCGTCAAGAAAGGTGTCCACATTTGCGTTCTTGAACTCCTTTCCGTTGTCGCTGCGAACCTTCTTGATCTTCACTTCAAATTGATTTTGGGCCTTTCTAGCGAAGTTTTTGAAGATCTTTTGGACCTGCGATTTATCATCGAGAAAGAACACCCACGTAAATCTTGAAAAATCATCAACTATAACTAAACCAAAAGAATTTCCACCGAGACTCTTGTAGGAGTTGGGACCAAAGAGATCCATGTGAAGTAGCTCGACTGGCCTCTTTGTGGTCATGATGTTCTTCACGGGATGCCTTCCTCCAACCTGTTTACCTGCTTGACAAGCACTGCAAAGTCTATCCTTATCAAATATGACATCGTTAACTCCAAGGATATGATTCCCTTTAATAAGCTTGTCAAGGTTTCTCATGCCAACGTGACCTAATCGTCTATGCCATAACCAACCTTTTGAGGATTTAGCAATGAAGCAAGTTTTAGGTTGAGCCTTTTTAGTGAAATCAACAATGTATAGATCACCTCTACGCATACCGGTAAAGACCATTTTATGATTGTCTCGACGAAACACTTGGCAATCAATTTCAGTAAATAGGACATTGAAACCGAAATCAGCAAGTCTAGATACTGAAAGTAAGTTGTAGCCAAGAGATTCAACGAGCATGACATTCTGAATGGAGCTATCATGTGAGATGGCCACCTTACCGAGGCCAACCACCTTACCTTTTGAGTTGTCACCGAAAGTGACAAACTTTCGAGGACTATCATTTTCAGCAAGCTCACGAAACATGTCTTTATCTCCGGTCATGTGATCGGTACATCCACTGTCAAGAACCCATTCCTTTCCTCCTGACACATATCCCCGAAGATTTGCCATAAGACCAAAATGTCTCATTGCATCATCAAGATCGAAGTCACTATCATCATCCTCATCATAGTATCCATGTTCAACATCGTCATGTGGTGGATCAAATCCTAGAGAGGGTAATTCGTTAGAGTGAGTTTGACAATGATCTTGCTTATGAATTCTTATAGCTTCGGAAATAATATCACTAATAATTCCAACATCTCCTTTGGCACGCATAAGGTCGGTAAGTTCAAATAGACGATCACCAAACATAGGATTAGTAGTATTCATCTTACTCAAAGCAATAGACTTACAAAGAATTTCATCTAGATTTTTCAAGGAATAATTTGGAAAGCGTTCCTCAAGAAATTTCCATATAGTGTAGGCACACTCAAAAGTAGGCAATATTCTAATCAAGTTTCTAGGCAAGCCTCTAGTGATAAGATTAACAGTTCTAAGATTCCTAGTCATGTCAATAGATTCATCAAGGGTAGGATGCATAGGATCAACATGAGGAGCACAAGGGCTAGCAATGTACTTGTTCAAATGATATTGATTGAAAATTACAAGCATCTCATTTTTCCACTCATGAAAATACTCTCCATCAAGATTAGGCACTCTATGACTAAGACTCCCCAAAGTAGACTCATCCATCTTCCTCCAATGGTGATTAAACCAAGGCAATGGAGACCAATGCTCTGATACCACTTGTAGGATCTTTAGAAGAGGTGTCTAGAGTGGGGTGATTAGACACTAAGTACCAAAGTTGCAACTTTTAACCTTATTAAAGTTTAAGTGGAGTTTAGGCACAAGTTTACCTTTTTCAATACATAACAAGCAAGCATGCAATGAGTATATGAGCAGCGGAAAGTAAAGCATGCAACTTGCAAGAAAGTAAAGGGAAGGGTTTGGAGGATTCAAACGCAATTGGAGACACAGATGTTTTTGGCGTGGTTCCGATAGGTGGTGCTATCGTACTTCCACGTTGGTGGAGACTTCAACCCACGTGGGAGTAGCAGTTCTGTGAGTCCACGGAGGGCTCCACCCACGAAGGGTCCACGAAGTAGCAACCTTGTCTATCCCACCATGGCCGTCGCCCACGAAGGACTTGCCTCACTAGCGGTAGATCTTCACGAAGTAGGCGATCTCCTTGCCCTTACAAACTCCTTGGTTCAACTCCACAATCTTGTCGGAGGCTCCCAAGTGACACCTAGCCAATCTAGTAGACACCACTCTCCAAGAAGTAACAAATGGTGTGTTGATGATGAACTCCTTGCTCTTGTGCTTCAAATGATAGTCTCCCCAACACTCAACTCTCTCTCATAGGATTTGGATCTGGTGGAAAGAGGGTTTGAGTGGAAAGCAACTTGGGGAAGGCTAGAGATCAAGATTCATATGGTAGGAATGGAATATCTTGGCCTCAACACAAGAGTAGGTAGTTCTCTCTAAGAGATAGGATGCTGGAAGTGTAGGTTCAGTCTGATGGCTCTCTCCACGAATGAAGAGGAGGTGGAGGGGTATATATAGCCTCCACACAAAATCTAACCGTTACACACAATTTACCAATCTCGGTGGGACCGACTCAACAAACTCGGTCAGACCGATTTTAGTAAACCTAGTGACCGTTAGGGTTTTCAGTGGGACCGAAATGCAACTTGGTAGGACCGATATGGTTAGGGTTAGGGCATAACATAATCTCGGTGAGACCGATTACACAAACTCGGTGAGACCGATTTTGGTAATTAGCTAACCAGAGAGTTGGTCAGGCAAACTCGGTTGGACCGATTACTCAAACTCGGTGGGACCGATTTTGATAATGAGTCAACCAGAAAGTTTGCATTGTAATCTCGGTAGTATCGATTCTCAAACTCGGTGAGACCGATTTTGATAATGGACATACACAGAGAGATTACAATCCCATCCCGGTGAGACCGAGATCCCTATCAGTAGAACCGATTTGCCTAGGGTTTGTGGCAGTGGCTATGACATCCAAACTCGGTGGCGCCGGATAGGAAGAATCAGTGGGGCCGAGTTTGACTTTAGGTTTTAGGACATATGTGTGGAAGTGGGAAAGTAGTTGAGGGTATTTGGAGCATATCACTAAGCACATGAAGCAAGAGACTCATTAAGCAACACCTCATCCCTCCTTGATAGTATTGGCTTTTCCTATAGACTCAATGTGATCTTGGATCACTAAAATGTAAAATGAAGAGTCTTGAGCTTGAAGCTTGAGCCAATCCTTTGTCCTTAGCATCTTGAAGGAGTTCCCACATCCTTTAGTCCATGCCACACCATTGTTGAACTTATCTGAAACATACTAGATAAAAGTGTTAGTCCAACAAGAGATATGTTGACATTAATTACCAAAACCACCTAGGGAGCACTTGTGCTTTCAATTCGCCTTGCGACAGCATCTAAAACCAGCGCCGTACTGACTTCTTGCAATATGAAAAGCGCTGAGGTAGAACACATGGGCCCCCAAACATGCAGGCCCATCGGCCTGTGGCCTAAAGTCCAGAACCGTGAGCCTGTCTGAGTATTTCTCAGCTGAACCCCCATAATGCCCGTGCATTGCATGTAACATCAAGATGCATTTGTATGAGTATTTTATCTTGTGAGTGAAAAGGATGAATGAGGGAAGGCATTATTTGCAAATGTGGAGAGGTGTGTGGGTACCTTTTTGCAAAATTGCCATAGTTTCCTTCCTATCCGTTAGATATAAATCGGACGGCCTATATTGCAGGATGGCAGGCACACCATCATCACCAACTCGTCTATACCGTGTTAAAAAAACTCTGTTTTTTATAATTATATATGTTATATATATTCCCCTTGATTTTTCTTATGTATAAAGTTGTGATATAAAAGATCTTTATATTTCTTTACAAAGGGAGTATCTCTCTGTCAAAAATATATTTATGTGTAACTAGTTACTCATGTCTTTCTACTTCCTTTTGCTGATATGTGGGGCATCCAACAAAGGGGTCCACGTGCCATATGCACCAAATTAGAGTGCACAACTGCACGGTAGACACACCCGATCAGAAGGCCTTGCTGATAATGCCCAATGAGCCGTCAAATCACAAAAACCCCCACCTTTCCAGACTTTAGCGATAAGTTGGACGAACCAGAAGCGACAATATTTCACTGGGCCGAATCCCTTCTCCTCGTCGCTTGTTCAGAGAAAACCCCATTGGCGATTGCATAGGGTTTTCTCATGGAGAACCTAGTACGAATTCTTCATCCATCCCCGATAAATCCAAGTCCCTTGGTCGCGGGTACTCCTAGGATGGCAGCCACCGTCGTTGATGCATTTTTCTTCCTACTGAATCTAGTGTGTTTCATTTGCAGTGCCCAAAGTGCGAGGACCCTACAGGTTTCTGCGCCCTTGATGCGTCTTCGTCGTATCTATAATTTTTTATTGTTCCATGTCAATATTATTCAACTTTCATATACTTTTTGGCAACTTTTTATATTATTTTGGGACTAACATATTGATCCGATTGCCGTGCAGTTCTGTGCATTGCATGTTTTATGTTTAGCAGAATATCCATATCAAGCGAGTCCAAACGGGATAAAAGCGGATGGAGTTTATTTTTGGAAAATATGGAAAATTCGAAGAAAAATACACGCGAGAGGCGGTGCCCGAGGTAGTCACGAGGTAGAAGCGCGCCCCCCCCCGCGCGCCCCTACCTCGTGAGCCCACCGTAAAGGCGGTTGGCGCTCTTCTTTTGCGAAAGAAAGCTAATATTCGGAAAAAAATCACGGCGAAGGTTTCAGGCCAATCGAGTTCACGGATCTCCATATATCGTGAAATGGTGAAACAGAGCCAAAACAGAACGCAGAAGCAGAGATAGATCCAATATCGGAGGGGCTCTCGCCTCCCAAGCCATGGGAGCCAAGGACCGGTGGAAACCCTTCTCCCATCTAGGAGATGGTCAAGGAAGAAGAAGAAGAAGGGGCATCTCTCCCCTTGCTTCCGGTGGCGCGGGCGCCGCCGGGCCATCATCATCACCGCGATCTTCACCAACACCGCCGTCATCTTCACCAACATCTCCATCACCTTCCCCCTTCTATATTCAGCGGTCCACTCTCCCGCAACCCGCTGTACCCTCTACTTGAACATGGTGCTTTATGCTTCATATTATTATCCAATGATGTGTTGCCATCCTATGATGTCTGAGTAGATTTTCGTTGTCCTATTGGTGGTTGATGAATTGCTATGATTGATTTAATTTTCTTATGGTTATGTTGTTGTCCTTTGGTGCCCATCATATGAGCGCGCGCGTGGATCACACCATAGGGTTAGTTGTATGTTGATAGGACTATGTATTGGAGGGCAAGAGTGACAGAAGCTTCAACCTAGCATAGAAATTGATGCATACGGGATTGAAGGGGGACCAATATATCTTAATGCTATGGTTGGGTTTTACCTTAATGAACGTTATTCAGTGGCCTCTCCCACATAAAACTTGCTATCGGTCTAGTAAGGTAGTCAATTGCTTAAGGGACAATTTCGCCACACCTACCACCACTTTCCACACTCGCTATATTTACTTTAGTTGTGTCTTTATTTAAGCAGCCCCTAGCTTTTATTTACGCTCTCTTTATATTCTTGCAAGCCTATCCAAAAACACCTACAAAGTACTTCTAGTTTCATACTTGTTCTAGGTAAAGTAAACGTTAAGCGTGCGTAGAGTTGTATCGGTGGTCGATAGAACTTGAGGGAATATTTGTTCTACCTTTAGCTCCTCGTTGGGTTCGACACTCTTACTTATCGAAAACTGTTGCGATCCCCTATACTTGTGGGTTATCAGCCCTCGGCGAGACGCCACACTTGTTCCTTCTCATCCTAACATAGGATTTTAAAACGCGCACAGTATGTTCCTAGAATCCTCTTTTCTATCCGGGAGGGTGGGGTTTTTGAACATGCTGTCGACTAATTTGGAAATTTGGATTGCTATATTTAGATAAAAGGTACTAGTACCATGGTCAACACTAACGTGAGGGAGGAAATTATTTCTAGATTTGGATATAGGGAATACATTGTGTTCTCATATTATTTTTCCTGCAGTGCATTCCTTGCTCTGCCAGAACACATGTACTCAAGATGCTTGGCCTTGCCATAACTGAATACACCAGTTTAATGGTCACAGTGAAGACAAGCCATGGATATAAGTTTCGAGTTGGGTTCATGAACCAAGAAGATCGCTGCTTTTTTTATAGTCGAACTTGGATAAACTTTCTCAAGTGTTACGGACTGAAAGTTGGCACACGAATGTAAAGGAAATAGCAGAACCTGGTCTCATCTTCACTGCGATCTTCCACCCCGACATCGTTCCAATTGTTCATCCATGTTAGTTTTGTATCTGGTTCTTGCTTCTTGCCTCGATTACTTCTTAATCCACTTATTCTGTCTAACTAATCACAATTTAACTTTAGAAGTAGCAACGAATCTCTCACGAAGATGCTACTTCTAACTAATATTTTCTTATAATTGGTGGCACGTGTAGGTTTTTCCAGAGTTAAGCAGGCTACTCGTTTGTTATTCTATAAGAACTCGGCTGTTACTCATGGCACTGATGTTGACTTGGACGACATCCACAAGTTCCTACACTTTATTGATCGTCTTGAGGTCCTTGTGGGGCGTTTCAATGGTGGAAGGCCACGTGGGATATGTGTGCCACTGCTGCACTCATTGAACATGTCCAACTGTGTTGAGAAACTTGTGGTACGAGTTGTTTCTGTTATATATGTTGTTCATAAACTCTTGCTTATGCACAGTTTTACAGATGTGATCTTCTTGAAACAGGAACTACCCAGGTCTATTGTTCCTATACAGATTCCTGACCATGGTCGGGTCAGACTTGCGCTTGGTCACAACATGATGTTTATGTCGACCTACTCCATTCCCCTTGGGGGTGAAAAGATACTTATTCATGGGTGGTCTCAAATAATGATGGCTCGTCCATCTTGGAGAATAGGACAGAAGATTATGTTCCTGCTTTTCCATGGCTCTAAAGCGAATATCCTGTTTATTGACCACATTGCGAGATGAAGCCGCTTTCAGAAGGTTGTGGATGCATGGGGTGGCGCCTAGGCCTTGTCCTGGGGCTTGGCGGCCTCACCCTATCGTGAACTGTAGGCAAAGTAGCACTGTTCGAGGCATGCTTTATGCAGTTGAACTGTATAAGGACTCATCTTGCTTTCGACTATGGTTGTTAAGTGCCCTATTGGTTTGATTAAGGTTGTTAAGTACTCCTGTTGCTTTTACAATCATCGTGTTTCTTGATCTGTCTTCCTCCGCCGCCAAAACCAAACCAGCGCCCGGCCGTGGCCTTTGCTCTGCCTCCATGGCTGGCTGTGCCACACAAGCCTTGCGCCGCCCCCACCGTCTCCTAAATCGTTAACGCCGACGTCCAGAGGCCTCGCCGTCATCCTCCAGCGCTATGGTGCGCTTCGCCACAAGCGCTGCCCTCTCGCGTTGTCAACATGTTCAACAAACAACGAGAATCGGCAGAAGTACGTGGAGAGGATGACAGTAGGGGCCCACCATGTCAGCGTATGGAAAAATAAAATGCTTCCTCCTAGTGGTTTCCAGGCATCTGGGACCCATGACATTGTGAGCGTATATAGTCAATAGACAAGAGAATAGCACAAGATCGGCTGACACCTGGAACATAGCTGCTCAAGCAGTATTTTTTCTTTTTTTATTGTTGAGACGGAGCAGGGTTTCAACTGGGCGGTGGCCCGTCTAGCCCAGGCTTATATTTTATGTTCACCATATGACCAGCCCAGCTATTTTTTCTTTGTGAAAATGAGCCCAGTTTATTTTTTCTGAAGAATACCCAATCCATGCCTACTTATTTTTCTATGCCCTGATGGGCTGCAACTCTTTCAAGACGCCTGCAAATCTTGAAAGTAATATGAATGGATTGTAGCTATAAAAACAGATGACAAATTGGCGATTACTTTATAATTTCTTAATTTTTTCACATTTTCATATTCCTATTTCACTGGGCTTTAACCTAATTAAAATATATCTTCAAAGTACTTTAAATCTGGCTCGACATTTCGGTATTAAAAATAGTTTGGAACCCACAGAAATATGCAAAATTTCGTTAAAATTTTTAACCCTAGCCCTGACAACAAAAAATGGACTGCAATAAATTGCATAAGAAGTTGCAATGAGCTATATATAAATTATTAAAAAATATGGAATGGTCTGACTTGTGGGCCTATTAAGTTGACGCGTATGCAAGATTTTTTACTTATTATATACATCAACAAATGATTCTAGCTCTAGTGACCGTACGATGTCCATCCAACGGCCATAGTGCTTCTTCAACCTCTGGTCTTCTTGCTCCAGCCGCCCAAAGCAGCGCCGGTCGTGCCGCATGCTCCTGCCTCCCGTGGCCGGTTGTGATGCCGCGGAGGCCTCACCGCCCCTACTACTCCCACCGCTGGCCAGGCCATCCGCCTCTACTCACCCACACCCCCTGTTATTCTATGGCGACGACAGCCTCACACCGCAGCCGAACCAGTGAACCCTCATACTCCTCTCTGCATTGGCTTCCACTGTCATGTCTTCCCCGGCTCCGTGTCGTTCCCTTCCTAGGCCTCGCTGTCGTCCATCGCCGTGGTGCTCTCTGCGCGGCGTGGTCAACGTGGTCAAGGAATGACTTCCATCAAAAGAGTCTTGTCGTGGAGAGGTGGATTTGGGTCCACGGCCGCAGACAAGGAAGTGCCTCCTTATTATCGAAAGTAATGATTCCTCCACGGACAAAGAGGCCCACCGGACGGGCCACCGTATTTCACGAAAAAATGTTTCCCACTGCTGGGACCCACCACTACATCTTCGCACGCAAGGAAGTGCGTCCATATTACGGGCAAAAAAATGATTAGCCCGACTCACGGGACCCACCACCTACATCTTCGCGACGCAAGGAGGTGCTCGACGGTCGGGACCCACCTGGTCGAAGCGTCGTGGCGTTGTCATTACGGTCACGAGCGTGTCGCACATCTTGGTCGATCGGTGCATGCGGGCTGCAATGATGAACCGTGGCCGTGCAAGGAAGGGCGCGTGTCGTGGTAGAGGCGGCACGCGTCGTAGTAGAGGCGCGCATGTAGCATGTACACGCGTCGTCTGGCGGCGAGGTGCAAGAAAGAAAATACGACCATGTATGTACATACGGGCGGGTCTCGAACGCCTACTCGGCGCGCGTCGGCGGGGCTCGTGTACATGGTTGGGTCGGAGCGGGCTGCGTCATCGTCGTGTTCATGGGGAGGCAAAGGAATGCGTTGTGTTCATCGGGAGGCAACGGAATGCGCGCTATTCATTGGGAGCCAACCGCTTGGGCGGAACAGCCGATGGAAGCGAGGCTGGCATACCGCAGAAGCGGAGAAGCGGCCTTGTGTTCGGCCGCCACGGTGGCAGGGGATCTGTTCATAGGGAGGGTGCGCGTCGCGAAACGGAGAAGCGGACTTGTTGGACCTCCTACGGTCGAAACGGGGTCCTGTTGACCGGGAGGGGTGTGGCGTACCGCAAAACGGAGGAAACGGACTTGTGTTGGAGTGCTATGGTCGAAACGGGGGTCCTGTTCATAGGGAGGGGTGTGGCGTATCGCAAAACGAGACTCCACGGGATACTGTTCATCTCCACCGTCGACCTCCTCCAGCCTCCATGGGGTATTGTTCATCCACCGTCGACCTCCTCCAGACTCCACCCGCGACTGTTCATCCATGGGCTCCTGTTCATCCAGCCTCCACCGCATGCTCCTCCACCTGCTACTGTTCAACCAGCCCTCTCCACGGGGTCCTGTTCCATCACCCCTCCACGGGCTACTGTTCATCCAGCCCTCCACCGGCTACTGTTCAACCAGCCCTCCACCGGCTACTATTCAACCTTCCCTCCACGGGGTCCTGTTCATCCAGTCCTCCACGGGGTCTTGTTCATCCACGCCCAACCGGCTCGATCGATCGGGGTCCTGTTCATCCAGCGGCAACACGGGGTCCTGTTCATCCAAACCCCCCCCCCCCAACAACGCTCACTGTTCATCAAGGGAAGGAGGCAGCAGTGTTTGGTCGGCTTCGATTAGCGGCGATGGCGAGCGAAGGATCGCTTCGATCGGGTTCGATTAACGACCATCGATCGATCGCTCGGGTTCAATAACGCGTAACTGCGGTTCTGTCCTTTCGGGTTGATGGCGAGGCCTAACGCTCGCCAGTTCGATTAGAGCCCAACGCCTCGCACCCACGCACGTACATGTACGAGAGAAACATGCATCGCTCGGCCCCCGACCACCCACCGTACCAGGAAATCGCCAATATTTTCCGCGCCCTTGCTTCTACCACAGTTTTTTCCATCATGGACGGCCCAAAGAATGTCATGCAGCTACGTCTCCGGTCCGCCCAGGACGAAAAGCCCATTTTCTGTCATGATTTTTTGTCATAGAAGTAGGATCCCACCACATCTATGTTGATACTGGGTTTTGTCACAATTATCGTCATAGAAGTGTCATAAGTATGACAGGAAAAAAATTCGTTCGGCCCAAAATGTCACGGATGTGTCTTTTTTTGTAGTGTATATGGTTTATTTAGCGGAAGCTTATATGTTCAGATCCAATATGTTTTTTAATACCCCTCTGATCTTGAGCATGATTATCATTTGTGAGTAGTTACTTTTGTTCTTGAGGTCATGGGAGAAATCATGTTGCAAGTAATCATGTGAACTTGATATGTGTTCGATATTTTGATAGTATGTATGTTGTGATTCCCTTAGTGGTGTCATGTGAACGTCGACTACATGACACTTCACCATATTTGGGCCTAAGGGAATGCATTGTGGAGTAGAAATTAGGTGATGGGTTGCGAGAGTGACAGAAGCTTAAACTCCATTTTATCCGCTATTCCACAAGGGGCCGATTGGATCCAAAAGTTTAATGCTATGGATAGAATTTATTCTTAATACTTTTCTCGTAGTTGCGGATGCTGCTTGCGGGGGTTAATCATAAGTAGGAGGTTTGTTCAAGTAAGAACATCACCTAAGCACCGGTCCACCCACATATCAAATTATCACAGTAGCGAACACAAATCGAACCAACATGGTGAAAGTGACTAGATGAAATTCCCGTGTACCCTCAAGAACCCTGTGCTTATCATAAGAGACCGTTTTGGCCTGTCCTTTGCCTCAAAAGGATTGGGATACCTTGCTGCACTTTTGTTACTACTATCGTTACTTGCTCGTTACAAATTACCTTTCTATCAAACTACTCTGCTACTTATAATTTCAGCACTTGCAGACATTACTTTGCTAAAAACCACTTGTCATTTCCTTCTGCTCCTCGTTGGGTTCGACACTCTTACTTATCGAAAAGAGCTACAATTGACCCCCTATACTTGTGGGTCATTGAGGGAGTCCTGGATTAAGGGGTCCTTGGGTGTCCGGGCTATGTAACATGGGCTGGACTGATGGGCCGTGAAGATACAAGGTAGAAGACCTTTCCCCGTGTCCGGATGGGACTCTCCTTTGCGTGGATGGAAAGATTGGCATCCGGATGTGTAGTTTCCTTCCTCTGTAAACCGACTTTGTACAACCCTAGGTCCTTCCGGTGTCTATATAAACCGGAGGGTTTAGTCCGCAGAGGCTATCAGAATTCACATAGGCTAGACATCTAGGGTTTAGCCATTACGGTCTCGAGGTAGATCAACTCTTGTAACCTTTATACTCATCAAAGTCAATCAAGCAAGAAGTAGGGTATTACCTCCATTAAGAGGGTCCGAACCTGGGTAAACATCATGTCCCCTTTGTCTCATGTTACCTTCGAACCTCAGACGCACAGTTCAGGACCCCTACCCGAGATCGGCCGGTTTTGACACCGACATTGGTGCTTTCATTGAGAGTTCCACTGTGTTGTCGGCAGAAGGTTCGATGGCTCGTTCGATCATCAACAATGATGATGTTTCTGGGGAGATCTTCCTCCCCGGTCAACTTTTTGTATTCGGCGGCTTTGCTCTGCCCGCCAATTCAGTTGGACGCCTCGAACAGATCAACAACTACGCCCCTAGTCATCAGATCAGATTCGGGAGCCTGAATTACATCGCCGATATCCGAGGAGATTTGATCTTTAAAGGATTTACGGCCTCGACCACTATTCCTCATCTTCAAGAAGGAAACCCATCGGATCCATCATCAGGCACTGCTCAAGGACCAACTATCACCCCTGCACCGGCCATAGAGCCAGAGCAAACCACTTCATCCGAAGAAGGGAGCTTAAAACCCACCGGACCCTCTCCTACCATGGAGCACTCTGCCGAAGACCAAGGGGCAACTATGTATTCGGCGAACCTAGAATCAAACAGGACTCTCCTCGTCATCGGTGAACCGAACTCGCCTCTAGATGCTAACTCCGAACTCTTGAGGCATGCGTCTAGTGAGCACAGCATGGTCGAATCTGCCATGCCTAGCCCCGCAGGTCCTCGGTTCCCCGTCCGGCCTTCACTCCTAAGAGAAGCCTTGGACTTAATGTGGTTTCTCGCCATCACTGAGGTATCACCTCCGAATTATGCCCAGCACAAACTAGGGGCTGAGTGCGGGGAATTTGAATTATGCCCAGCACAAACTAGGGGCTGAGTGCGGGGAATTTTGCATCCCACCCACCACCCACTTGGTCACCACTGTCGAAGATTTAACCGACATGCTCGATTATGCCTCTAAAGACATCGACGACATGGATGATGATGCCGGAGACAAACCAGGCCAAGACCCGCCCTTTACCGGGCGTTGGACGGCCACCTAAACATATGATGTGTATATGGTGGATACACCTAAAAACGATGACAACGACGGCAGGAAGGATCCAAGCGAGGATAAGCCCGTCGAGGCACCACCGAAACATCGACATCAGCGGTTCCGCTCAAAGTCGCCTCGCGGAAAGGAAAGTTACACCGGCATCGGAGACAATGACACTCCGGAGAATGCCGAAGACTCTGACCACCCCATCGAGCCCGCCATAGAGCAGGACGATTGGGAAGACGGACAAGTTAACCTCGACGAGCTGGTCGGGAATGAGGATTCGGAGGATAGTAACTATCTACCGATCTCCGAGGATGATGTCAGCCTCGGGAACGAAGATTTCGTCGTGCCACAAGAACCCCTTGAGCAAGAATGCTTCAAGCGACAACTAATCGCAACTGCGAGGAGACTAAAAAAGAAACAGCAACAGCTTCAGGCCGAGCAGGATACGCTCAATGATAGATGGACCCAAGTCCTAGCCGCCGAGGAATATGGCCTCGAGCTCCCAACAAAGAGTTACCAGAGCATCGGCTACTGCCACAATTCGACGACGAGGCCCTTGAGCCAATACCGTCAATATATGACTGCACTGATGAACCAGACCGACCACCACGCGGGCAAGATAAAGCGGCTGCTTACACCGAACACCAACCCGCACCACCTCGCCGTAGAGGCAAAGAGGTAGCAGCTCGAGGATACACCTACGACCTACGCCAGGACCTGGAAAATAGAGCCGGCCAGGCTAGATCAATCTATGGATCAAGGGGGCATGCCCAACGCGAGAATACGGCCATCAAGACTGGTGCGATAGGCATAACCTCACTCGGGCTGAAAACCGAACACGAATGTCATCCGAACTCCGTCGTGACGTTGCCCGATACAGAGGCGCCGCACACCCCTTATGCTTTACCGATAATGTAATGCAGCACTAGTTTCCAGAAGGTTTAAACCCGTAAACATTGAATCATATGACGGAATGACAGATCCCGCGTTATGGATTGAGGATTTTCTTCTCCATATTCACATGGCCCGGGGTGACGATCTCCACGCCATCAAATACCTCGCCTTAAAGTTGAAAGGACCAGCATGGCACTGGTTAAACAGCCTCCCACAGAACTCCATTGGTAGCTGGGAAGATTTGGAGGATGCCTTTCGAGACAACTTCCAAGGTACCTATGTCCGGCCTCTAGATGCTGATGACCTTAGTCATATAGTCCAGCAACCCGGAGAGTCAGCCCGCAAACTCTGGACTAGGTTCTTAATTAAAAAGAACCAAATCGTCGATTGTCCGGACGCCGAAGCCCTCGCGGCGTTTAAACATAGCATCCACGATGAGTGGCTCGGCCGACACCTCGGACAGGAAAAGCCAAAGTCTATGGCAGCTCTTACCGCACTCAAGACCCGCTTCTGCGCGGGAGAAGATAGTCGGTTGGCTCGTAGAAGCAATAGTACCAGCGACCCTGGCACCTCCGAACCCAGGGATGGCAACAGCAGGCCACGACGCAACAAACATAAGCGTCGCAACAACAATGAAGAAACTGAAGACATAGCGGTCAATGCCAGATTCAGTGGCTCTAAATCCGGTCAGCGGAAGAAGCCATTCAAGGGAAATAAAGATGGTCCATCTAATTTGGACAAAATACTCGATCGGTCGTGCAAGATTCATGGCACCCCTGACAAGCCTGCCAATCATTCCAACAGAAACTGTTGGGTATTTAAATAGGCCGGTAAGTTAAATACCGAACATAAGGGGAAAGGTCAGCCAAGTGAGGACGATGAAGAGCCTCGCCCAACGAACACAGGGGGACAAAAGAAATTTCCCCCTGAGGTGAAAACAGTGAACATGATCTATGTCACGCATATCCCCAAGAGGGAGCGCAAACGCGCGCTAAGAGACGTCTACGCCGTAGAGCCTGTCGCCCCTAAATTCAACCCATGGTCGGCTTGTCCGATCACTTTCGATCGCAAGGACCACCCGACCAGTATCCGTCATGGAGATTCGGCAGCTCTGGTCCTCGATCCAATCATTAGCGGATACCATCTCACTCGAGTCCTTATGGACGGCGGCAACAGTCTTAACTTGATCTATCAAGACACCGTTCGTAAAATGGGTATTGACCCGTCAAGAATCAAGCCTAGTAACACCACCTTTAAAGGAGTGATACCCAGCATCGAGGCCTGCTGCACGGGCTCATTAACATTGGGAGTAGTCTTTGGTTCACCGAACAACTTCCGAAGCGAAGACTTGATATTCGACATCGTCCCCTTCCGTAGTGGTTATCATGCACTGCTCGAACGTACCGCCTTCGCCCGCTTCAATGCGGTCCCGCGTTATGCTTACTTAAAGCCCAAAGTGCCTGGGCCGCGTGCCGTTATCACAGTCAATGGAAACATGGAGCGCTCCCTCCATACTGAGGAGCACACCGCGACCCTTGCAGCCGAGGTACAGAGCGGCCTTATCAAGCCGAACACTTCATCGGCCATCAAGCCCCCGGATACTGTCAAACGAGTCCGATCTACCCTGCAGAACCATAGCTCGGTCCATCCAGAGCTGGACTAGCAATTCCACCTCCATCAGTCGCCCCATCTAATCGTGGCATATGTACCGCACGTGCATAACCGCGCACTCAAAATACCTTGGGCGATGACAGAGGCACACTAAGGACTAGGTCCATAATGCGGCTCGGCCCTATTCGGACCTTAATCTTCTTCTTCTTTTCCTTCTTATTTTTTCTCTTTTCTCTCATATTTCAGGTTCTTTAAAACCTAAATCACTTCACGTTGGTACAAGGGCCCTTTCCCAGACCCCTTTTATATACACGGTCTTCGATCCTCTCAAAGGATCCTCCACCAAGGCGAAAAGCGGCGCAGACGTGCGGCAGGGTGTCCAAAGGATCTTCAAGACCACCTTTTCTCTTTTAGGACCTGTATACAGCTTTCCCTTGTTTCCAAATTCTCGGCATGTAAAATAGCCTTGATGCTAATGGCATTATATGTAAGAGCATGTTTTGACGTATCAATCAGACTATAATAAAGTTTTTTACCAACCCTATTTGGTATTGGTTTATTTCATAATCTATATTCCCTCTTCACGTCAGATTGGCATATACACTTCGGCATGGCTTATAATGCCAGGGGCTCTATTCGGCCACATATATTTTCAAGGAAAAAAAGCCCGAACACTTTTATAGTACACTTTAGCGTCCCGAATACTGCATTATATGCATCAGCTCCGAATCATGTCTTTGGTCAATAGTTGGGTTGCCCGGCTCCTGTGCTTACTACCTTATGTTCCGCTTGCTTGGCTAAGGTAGTAAAGGGAGAACTACTGCAATTTTCTTTCCGGCTCGTTCGGTCAAACACCTTAGTAGAGAAAGATGAAAACTGGCTGTCATGATGCAGTGAGAGCTGGTCAGCAATTTTTCGTCGACTTGATATAAATCTCTTGCGATTTTTTCTGTATTATACGAAGGGCTGGCCTTCATTTAGTCACGCGTCTAAGGCTTCCTAGTTTGGATAGCCGCATACGCACCAGGGGCTAGTACTTAGCCCCATCATCAAACTCCTATGGCTAAGTGAAAGTGATAAAGTTGCATAGTCTGATTGCCTGGTTCGCTGTGCAGACACCTCCTTCACGGACCAAGAAGTTGGGTCAAGTGTGATCATGCGCTACTCCGAACACCCCCATAACATCTATGTGGGGGCTGAAGCCGACGACTGGCAAACTCTCAAGATTAATAAACGGACGCACAGGAGGAAAGTAACTTCAAATAAAAAGCATAAATATATTACAAAACCTTGGTTCATAAAACAACGTCTGGGCGGCTCGGAAACATTTACTCAAACATGATATCCTTTGAGCATTGACCCTCTATTAAATGGGCACCCTCCAGACATCTTCAAAATACCGCTCCAGCTTGCGGTGGTCCTTGCCTTCGGGTGGACCCTCGATCGCCATGACGGCGGCCTTCATCTTTGCCAAGTGCATCTTGACACGGGAAAAGGCCATCCGCGCGCCTTCTATGCATGCCAAGCGCTTCACAACTTTAACTCGGGGCAGGGCGTCGGCGAGTCGTTTCACCAGGCCGACACTACACCACGGTAGAGCTACCGTGACACACCAATGTGTCGGCATAGGGTACCTTTGCCGACAGTTAAGTTGTAGCTAACACCAATGCTGACAGAAGATGAAAGAGTCGGAGGACTTGCTGTTGGAAAAGGTATTGCCGACAGTTGTTTACTTCCCGACACTTCTTCCGTCGGGATACACCCTACCTACACCGACAGATGGTATGTCCACATACACCCTACCTACGCCGACACTTTATCAGACAACATACACCCTACCTATGCCGACAGATAGCGTGTCCACATACACCTTACCTATGCCAACACTTTATTAGCCACGAAAACCATATCTATGCCAACAGATAGTCTATCAACATATACCCTACCTACACCGACAGATATTGCCTTTGCCGACAGATAAATTGCTAGTAAAGTGATGTGCAGCCAAAACAATATATACAAACTCTAAACAGATTCAATTATTATCCTCACATCCATAAACCAGGTTCAAGATGAACACTATTATCCTCACATCCGCAAGCAGGTTCAAGATGAACACATACTGTACAACAATGAAAATATATTCACAAACATGCATATACATTGAATCACAAGTTGACAAACACATCAATCTTGACAAAGCATAGTTTTTACCATCTTAACAATCACCCAGAACACACAAATCACAAAAGGATGAGCACTATTTGCTGGTATGAGAGACTTCAACTAGACGGTCCAGAATGCACAAGTCTGTATCCACATGCACAAAATACAAGTTCCAAAATAATCGAAACACCAAATGGTCTAGAAGACACATAAGATCCATGATTACAAGTTGGTTGGTCCATAAACACTGCAAAGTCATCATGTCCATGTGCACCAGTTGGCTAAGTGCCTGAAATTTTTTCACAAAAAAATGTTAAGAAAGTGGAATCAGCTCAAGTTGTTCAAAGCTCATCTATGGATTAACACAGATTCGATCAATAAATCCTCATGATACCATAGTAAAAATAATTTCTACAAAAGTTATAATTGGCTCACATGGTACTATATAGAACTATGTTCCTGTGCTTGCAGTTTTATCAACAATGAAGATATTGACCATCTGAAACAGAGATCCTACAACCTAGTAGCGTATTTTATAGCCTGTTACATAAGCATTCAATGAAGAAAAGACAACCACTTTTGCAACCTCTCTAGATTTTCATGATTAAGAGCTACATAACCATGGATAAAAAAGGAAACGATGACACATATATACACAAGCAATTTAGTTTGAACACATAGGACAACAACCTTGTAAAGTGACATTTTAGAAACTGTTCTTATGCAATAGCATGTGAGCTAATTAGTACTGAAACAAAAAATGTACCTAGTAGTTGAGGTACCCGGTGAGGTAGCCCTCCATTCCCCACCGATTGCCCACTGCAAGTCGTGGTAGCCTTCCATCCACCATTCGTTATCTACTGCATGTGTGTGACCATGGTTCCCAGCGAGGCAGCCATCCGTTCCCCGCCCAATGTCCGCGCTATTTGCTGGTGGTCGTGGTTCCCGGCTATTGTCGGCAAGACTAAATGGATTGGTAACTTGTTTCTCAGTGTCGAGCATTGTAGTATGACAATTGTGTGTAGCTGCACTAATTCCATCTATTTTTACCATAATTATGTGCAATTGGCATAGGCGTATGAAGGTACTACACTAAATTTAAGCATAAAAAGTACAGGACTGAGTCAGTTTAATGGCTCAAAACCGGTCGTGAGTTCCACAACAAACATTAGCAGAGCATTTCCTAATACATCCAGTGAGCCACAGTTACAACGGCGGGTGCTGGTAGTAGTGAATTTAAATTACACATGACGCAATCACAAGACAAACTGAGCCATTCAGTTGCAAACTACCCTCTACACTTTGAAATAAGCCATTTCGGGTGCAGAGACTTACTTGAAGGACAAAGAGCTTGGTGTTCAAGTTGTGTGTGTGCAGAATGTGGACTGGTTACAAACACATGTCAAGGTTGTTCTGTAGATCCCACCCACAGTATCAGATCAGCTAAAACAAAGCAGCCCAATTTCAGTCGAGGGAGTTAAAAGTAGGCAAATAAACCATAGAAGTAGTATAAGAGGCTCATGGAGAGTAAGAAGAAGAACTAGTGCCTATTCAGTTCCAAGTGGACTCGCCACGCATTGACTAAAAAATAGCTCATGTGCCAAGATAGTAAGCTGATACATATTTATATTGTTTGTGATAAACTGAACCTTCATTTCTCAGGCCTAGTTTAAGATGATGGACTAGTTGAAATGGTCAACAAAAAGGAAACATTGGACAAGCATCAGGGTGGCAAAATGATGGGTCCATCCATTCCGTTTGCTGACTTACCACGTCATATCCTCAAATGGCTAAAAATAAAACAACAAAGCTTATCATCATATTATTATATGCCAGTGATCAAACTTGCATGGAGACACACACTGAATCTAAAGGTTTAGAGCGTTGTGTTTTTGTTCTGCTATTCAGATTGGCCAAACAAAGGTGAAGACATGACATAAATAAACAGAAGTATTACTAGATGGCTGACAAAATAGTTGCACATCACAGTTAACCAAACAAAGATGAGGAAGTACAGGAAGTTGTACCAGCTAGAGTATAGAAGCAGCCGTAAAGAAGTAACACAACGCAAGTGCTGCATACCCAGAAAATTTACCACTAGCTTGCAATCGGTTTAGTACTGGAGAGGCAGTCCCATAAGAGGGGCGACTAAGTCTTGGAGCCGAAGCACACTTACACACGTCATGATCACATCCCTTTCCTTTTGAGGCATGTCACTATGCATACCTAATACCGTTAAGTTGTTGGCGCACATTCTTTGGGTAAGATAACCCCCCTGGTCAAGAGAAAACTATAATTTTAGCATGTGGTGAACGATTAATTATGTCAACTGGACCATAGTTAAACACTTAACAAAACCGGACAACCTTTAGAACAAAAAAGCTGCACAAGAATGATTTACACTTCAGTCAACAAATGGTTTTCTTAAGTGAAGCATAACAGACTAATTAAAAGAGAGTTTTGATATAGATTTTCACAAGGAAGTAAGATGCATATTTTAAAGAAATAAGAATGATTTTCACAAAGAACTAAATGCATTGATAGATAGTGCATCAGCATTAGACTTAGACCAGATCCATAGCAGAGTAACTGAAATTTTTCAAATCCATAGCATTTTTAGAGAAATAAAGCATCACATAACAGACTAGAGCTTGTCAGACCAAACTAATGGATACAACCAACTAGGCAGGCATATGAGAATGGCAGAAATTTCCTGGGACGCAACATAGCACAAATTATTCCAGAGAGGATAAGGACACAACATACGACATACAACAGAAACAGAGGTACATGCCAATATGCAAACTTATGTGGTAGCCAAGGGTGAGCGTTGCTGTTGGTGACGAGCAGACAAACTTTGCAGAAACCTGTTATGAGACATCGCACCATTGGAGGCAGTGTGGGCGTGTGGCCGAGCTTGTTGGAGACGAGATCTTTCCCTGAGAGGAGGAAGAGGAGGGCGCTGACTTGGTCCTTCGCGAGGGCTAGCGGTGGTCGGTGAAGGTCCCAGCGGACGGGGTTGTCGGCGGCCGCGGCACTGGGGAAGCCATGCATCGGATAGGGTTAGGGGATCTGGGATATGCTTACCGCTGTCGGTGGGGACCCCGGCCAACTAAGATGCCCATGTGGTGGCAACGGAGGGTCCGGGGAAGGCAGGCGATGGAGGGGGCCGGGAGCTCGGGGCTATGGCCGCCGCCGGCGGCAGGGTCGGGTCCGAGGACGGCGGCGGCGGAAATTGGGGGCAGGGGTGGATAGGGTTAATGTGAGGCTACGGTTTCCTTGGGGGTATTCGGCCAAGGTGAGGTGAAAACTGGGCCTCCCATAGCGAAATTTTTGGGCTCTCGCGCCTAATTCACGCGGCAATTGTTTGGCCTTTCCTTGCTTGACACGTGTCCACGTTCGCCGACTCTTAATCTGTGTCCATACACCCTACCTACGCCGACATATTTTATGTCGTTAAGCACATACCTACGCCGACTGAAAAACTATCAGGACGCGCACACTTACCGACAGATGATATGTCACTAAGTGGTTGCCGACATATACATTGTCGTTGCATGATTTCCGACACATAGTTTGTCCATAATGATGTACATTGGCCGACATATGATCTGATTACAAAGCTTCAAAGCTACGCCGACAGATCTCTTGTAGAGATTAATAGACATTTGCCCACAGAAGTGTGTCACCTAACCTCTACCGTGGTGTAGTGCGAAGTAGCTGCTAGGAATGGCTTCGGTTGGCCATAGCCGGACTATGAGGTCCTTCATGGCCAATCTGGACATCCTATGTAGCTCCGCCCATTGCATTATCTGGTTGTTCAATAATGATGGACGCTCCGGCGCCAGGAACTGCGACCAGAAGAGCTTCTTCGTCGTGTGCCCCTCCTGGGCTCGGAAGAATTGTGTGGCGTCGGCAGCAATCTTCGAAAGATCCGCAAAGGCATCTGGAGAACTCCACAGCCGAGTGATCAAGGCATATATTTGGCCACCAAAAATACTCTGCAAAAGAAAGGGCTTACCAGCCGCTATCTGCTCGGCCTGCCGGATCTCCTCACGAGCCGCACGGGACTCGGACTGCGCTTCTTTAACCTCTTGAAGGGCCTTGGCGAGATCAGTCGCTTGGCCTTATTCTTCTCCTCCAAGGCCTCGCACTTACCGACAGTGTCCTTGAGCTCTTGCTCCACCTCAGTCACCCTCTCCTCGTACTAGCGGCGGGCGACCTGTTCGGTCTTTAAATCCCTAGCCGCTTTATCAGCGGTCGCTTTGCTCGCCTTCGCCTACTCCTTAGCTTGGGCAAGGGCACTCTTGAGGGTCTTGACCTTGGTCGCACTTCCTGTAATCATGAACATCGCAGCGCATGAGCTTAAACTCAAAATTTGCATACCAATTCAGGCATGTACGAGATCTTTTAAACATACCTTGTGCTTCATCGATCTGCTTGTTCATGCGGTCGATGTCATCGTCAGCCAGCTGCAGCTTTCGCTTGAGTTCGGAAACTTCAGCAGCCTGGGCGGTCGCCTCCAACAGAGAAGCCTATCATAAAAATAGAAAATTCTGTCACCTCTATCGAATACTATCACTACAAAAAAAAGACACATCTGTGACATTTTGGGCCGAACAAAATTTTTTCTGTCATACATATGACACTTCTATGACGATAACTGTGACAAAACCTGGTATCATCATAGATGTGGTGGGCTCCTACTTCTATGACAAAAATCATGACGTAAAATGGGCTTTTAAGTCTGGGCGGGCCGGAGACGCAGCTGCATGACATTCTTTGGGCCGTCCATGATGGAAAAAAGCGTGGTAGAAGCGAGGGAGGAAAATTTGGGAGTTCGATTACGGTGGGAGGTCGGGGCCGAACGATGCGCGCTTTCTCTCGTATACACGTCGCTGCGTGTGTGTGGCGTTGGCTCTAATCGAACCCGAAGCGAGGCGTTGGGCTCTAATCAACTCGGCGATTGCAGCTGCGAGTTACGCGTTCTCGAACCCGGCGGTCGATCGATGGTTGTTAATCGAACCCGATCGGCGATTCGCCATCTGCGCTAACTAAAGCCGATCGATGGGATGAGCGGTGGCGTTGCGGGGTTTGGATGAGCGATGGCGGTGGCGTTGCCTCTGGATGAACAGGACCCGTGGTGTGGTGGGCGCTGGATGAACGATGAGCGATGGAGGGTGCCCGTGGAGGGTGGATGAACAGGACCTGTGGTGTGGAGGGTGGATGAGCAATGAGCGGTGGAGGGTGCCCGTGGAGGGTGGTTGAACAGACCCGTGGTGTGGAGGGCTGGATGAGCGATGAGCGGTGGAGGGTGCCCGTGGAGGGTGGTTGAGCAGACCCGTGGTGTGGAGGGCTGGATGAGCAGAGAGCGGTGGAGGGGTGCCCATGGAGGGTGGTTGAACAGGACCCGTGGTGTGGAGGGTGGATGAATAGTAGATGGTGGAGGGTGGTTGAGCAAGAGCCGGTGGAGTGGCGCGCGGTGGAGCCTGGATGAACAGGAGCCCGTGGAGGCTGGAGGAGGTCGACGATGGAGATGAACAGTATCCGTGGAATCCTGTTTTGCGACGCCACACCCTCCCGATGAACAGACCCCTTTTCGACCGTAGGAGGTCCGTTTCGTCCGAATTGCGGTACGCCACACCCCTCCCGATCAACAGGACCCTCGTTTCGACCGTAGGAGGTCCGTTTCCTCCATTTTGCGGTACGCCACACCCCTCCCGATCAACAGACCCCGTTTCGACCGTAGGAGGTCCATTTCCTCCGTTTTGCGGTACGCCAGACCCCTCCCGATGAACAGGATCCCGTTTCGAACGTGGCCGGTCGAACACAAGGCCGTTTCCTCCGTTCTGCGCTACGCCAGGCCTCGTTTCCATCGCCTATTCCGTCCAAGCCCTCCCGATGAACACGACGCATTCTGTTGCCTCCCCATGAACACGATGTATTCCGTTGCCTCCCCATGAACACGACGACGACGCTGTTTCTCCGTTCCGACCCAGCCATGTACACGAGCCCTCACCGTACGTATGCGCGAGTAGGCATTCAATACCCCGCCCGTATGTATACATATGTGGTCGTATTTTCTTTCTTGCACCCTGGCCGCTGTACGTACATGTACATGCTACGTGCGCGCCTCTACTACGACACGTACAGTCCCCGTCCGGTGGGTCCCCATTGTCAAGTGGAGGAATCATTATTTTCTGCGTAATAAGGAGGCACTTCCTTCTCGCGCCATGGACCCACTGCGGCCTCTCCACGTCTGATCCCGTCCAATGGAAGTCGCCTTGACCACGCTGACCACGCCGAGCCGAGAGCACCAGGCGGTGGACGACGGCGAGGCCTAGGAAGGGACGACGGGAGCCGGGAAGACGCGGCAGGGAAGCCAGCGAGAGAGTACGAGGTTCACTGGTTGATTGCGGTGTGAGGTCGTCGTCGCCAGAGGGCCTGGCGGCCATGGGAATAGTAGGGGCGGTGAAGCCTCCGTAGCACAACCCGCCACGGGAGGCGGGAGCATGCGGCACGACCGTATTTTGCTTTGGGCGGCCGGAGCAAGAAGACCAGAGGTTGAATAAGCACTACTACCGTTGGATGGACATCGACGGTCACTCGAGCTAGAATCGTTCATATTGACTAAAGTTGACAAAGGCCCCATCCCACCAACTTAGTAGGCCCACAAGTCAGCCTCCCACCATGGTGGGTCCCAGCTAGCGGGGAGTATTCATTTTTGTGCGTAATAAGGAGGCACTTCCGTGGGTCCGAGCCGACAATGGGGACGTTTTTTGCGAATCGCTGGCCCGTCCGGTGGGTCCCAACAATCGGGGAAACGTTTTTAGCGAAATAAGGTGGCCTGTCCGTGGGTCCCTGCTCTCGGTGGAGGAATAATTATTTTATGCGTAATAAGGAGGCACTTCCTTGCGGCCGCTGGACCCAAATTGTCGACCTCTCCACGTCAAGATTTTCCGATGGAAGTTGGTCGTTGACCACGTTGACCACGCCACGCCGAGAGCACCAGGCGGTGGGCGACGGCGAGGACTAGGAAGGGGACGACTCGAGCCGGGAAGACGCAGCAAATGGATTCCCACGCCAAGAGGAGTACGAGGTTCACTAGTTTGGCTGCGGTGTGAGGTCATTTGTCGCCAGAATAACAAGGGGTGGGTGAGTAGAGGATGGCACAAGCGGTGGGAGTAGTAGGGGCGGTGAGGCCTCACAGATCACAAACCGCCACGGAGGCAAGAGCACGTGGCACGACCGTATTGGTTTGGGCGGCCGGAGCAAGAAGACCAGAGGTTGAAGAAGCACTATGGCCGTTGGATGAACATCGACGTAATGGGAGCTAGAATCGCTCATATTGACTAAGTTGACAAAGCCCTCTGTCCCCGTCAACTTGGTAGGCCCACAAGTCAGCCTTCCACTATGTTGGGTTCCAGCTGGCAAGGGGAATATTCATTTTTTGTGCGTAATAAGGAGGCACTTCCTTGCGTGCGAAGATAGCTGGTGGGTCCGACATGTCGTGAGGGCACGTTATTTTCGCGAAATACTGAGGGCCCTTCCAAAGGGTCCTAGATGTCGTGTGGAGGAATAATTATTTTATGCTGTAATAAGGAGACATTTCCTTGGAGCGGCGGTGATGTCTACTACACAACCTTCTTCTTGTAGACGTTGTTTGGCCTCCAAGTGCGAGAGGTTTGTAGGACAAGAGCAAATTTCCCTCAAGTGGATGACCTAAGGTTTATCAATGCGGGGGGCGTGGGATGAAGATGGTCTCTCTCAAGCAACCCCGCAACCAAATAATCTGTTGGGTAACGAGTAATTTCAAAAATTTCCTACGATCACGCAAGACCATGGTGATGGCATAGCAACGAGGGAAGAGTGTCCGCCCACGCACTCGTGAGACCGAAAGCGAAGCGTTATAACAACGCTGTTGATGTAGTCGTGCGTCTTCACGACCCGACCGATCCAAGCACCGAACGTCACGGCACCTCCGAAGTTCGCACACGCTCAGCTCGATGACGATCCCTAATCCGATCCAGCAAAGTGTCGGGGATGAGTTCCACAAGACGACGGCGTGGTGGCGATGATGATGCTTCACCGACGCAGGGCTTCGCCTAAGCTCCGCGACGATATGACTTCTCCAAGCAGGCTTCACCTAAGCTCCGCGACGATATGACCGAGGTGGAATATGGTGGAAGGGGCACCGCACACGGCTAAGGAAAGATCCGTAGATCAACTTGTGTGTCATGGGGTGCCCTCTGCCTCAGATATAAAGGAGGGAAGGGAGGGCTGGCCGGCCACCTATGGCTGCGCTGGGGAGTCCTACTCCCACCGGAGTAGGATTCCCCCAATCCTAGTCCAACTAGGGTTTGACCAAGGGAGAGGGAGAGAGGCGCCACCCCTTCTCCTAATCCTAATAGGACTAGGGAAGGGGAAGGCTGCGCCAGCATATGGCCCCTTTTCTTTCCCCTTAAGGCCCATCAAGGCCCATTGACTCCCGGAGGTTCCGGTAACCCCGTACTCGGTAAAATTCCCAATTTCACCCGGAGTGATTCCGAGTCCAAACATAGGCTTCCAATATATCAATCTTTATGTCTCGACCATTTCGAGACTCCTCGTCATGTCCGTGATCTCATCCGGACTCAACAACCTTCGTACATCAATATCATATAAACTCATAATAACCGCCATCGAAGCGTTGCGTGCGGACCCTACGGGTTCGAGAACTATGTAGACATGACCGAGACACCTCTCGGTCAATAACCAATAGCGGACCTGGATGCCCATATTGGTTCCTACATATTCTACGAAGATCTTTATCGGTCGACCGCATAACAACATACGTTGTTCCTTTGTCATCGGTATGTTACTTGCCCGAGATTCGATCGTCGGTATCCAATACCTAGTTCAATCTCGTTCTCGGCAAGTCTCTTTTCTCGTTCGTAATACATCATCTCACAACTAACACATTTAGTTGCAATGCTTGCAAGGCTTATGTGATGTGCATTACCGAGAGGGCCCAGAGATACCTCTCCGACAATCGGAGTGACAAATCCTAATCTCGAAATATGCCAACCCAACATGTACCTTCGGAGACACCGTAATGCACCTTTATAATCACCCGATTACGCTGTGACGCTTTGGTAGCACCCAAAGTGTTCCTCGCAAACGGAGTTGCATAATCTCATAGTCATAGGAACATGTATAAGTCATGAAGAAAAGCACTAGCAACAAACTATACGATCAGGTGCTATGCTAATGGAATGGGTCATGTCAATCGATCATTCAACCAATGATGTGATCCCGTTAATCAAATAACAACTCCTTGTTCATGGTTAGGAAACATAACCATCTTTGATTAACGAGCTAGTCAAGTAGAGGCATACTAGTGACACTCTGTAGGTTTATGTATTCACACATGTATTATGTTTCGGTTAATACAATTCTAGCATGAATAATAAACATTTATCATGATATAAGGAAATAAATAATAACATTATTATTGCCTCTAGGGCATATTTCCTTCATCTCCCACTTGCACTAGAGTCAATAATCTAGTTCACATCGCCATGTGATTCAACATCAATAGTTCACATCTATATGTGGTTAACACCCATAGTTCACATCGACATGTGACCAACACCCAAAGGGTTTACTAGAGTCAATAATCTAGTTCACATCGCCATGTGATTAACACCCAAAGAGTACTAAGGTGTGATTATGTTTTGCTTGTGAGATAATTTTAGTCAACGGTCATCACATTCGAGCCGTAAGTATTTTGCAAATCTCTATGTCTACAATGCTCGCACGGAGCTACTCTAGCTAATTGCTCCCACTTTCAATATGTATCTAGATCGTGACTTAGAGTCATCCAGATCGGTGTCAAAACTTGCATCGACGTAACCCTTTACGGCCTTAACCTTTTGTCACTTCCATAATCGAGAAACATATCCTTATTCTACTAAGGATAATTTTGACCGCTGTCCATTGATCTACTCCTAGATCACTATTGCACTCCTTGCCAAGCATAGTGGTAGGGTATGCAATAGATCCGTACACAACATGACATACTTTATAGAACCTATGGCTGATGCATAGGAATGACTTTCATTCTCTTTCTATCTTCTGCCGTGGTCGGATTTTGAGTCTTACTCAATCTCACACCTTGTAACACAGGCAAGAACTCTTTCTTTGGCTGTTCCATTTTGAACTACTTCAAAATCTTGACAAGGTATGTACTTATTGAAAAACTTATCAAGCGCCTTGATCTATCTCTATAGATCTTGATGCTCAATATGTAAGCAGCTTCACCGAGGTCCTTCTTTGAGAAACTCCTTTCAAATACTCCTTTATGCTTTGCGAATAATTCTACATTATTTCCGATTAACAATATGTCATTCACATATACTTATCGAAATGTTGTAGTGCTCCCACTCACTTTCTTGTAAATACAAAGCTTCTCCAAAAGTCAGATAAAACCATATGCTTTGATCACACTATCAAAGCGTTTATTCCAACTCCGAGATGCTTGCACCACCATAGATGGATCATTGGAGCTTGCACATTTTGTTAGCTCCTTTAGGATTGACAAAACCTTCGGATTGCATCATATACAACTCTTCTTTAATAAATCCATTAAAGAACGTAGTTTTGACATCCATTTGCCGATTTCATAAAATGTGGCAATTGCTAACATGATTCGGACAGACTTAAGCATCGCTACTGATTGAGAAAATCTCATTTGTAGTCAACTCCTTGAACTTGTCGAAAACCTTTTGTGACAAGTCGAGCTTTGTAGATAGTAACACTACTATCGGTGTCCGCCTTCCTCTTGAAGATCCATTTATTTAACATGGCTTGCTGATCATCGAGCAAGTCAATCAAAGTCCATACTTTGTTCTCATACATGGATCCTATCTCGATTTCATGGTCTCAAACCATTTCGCTGAATCTGGGCTCATCATCGCTTCCTCATAGTTCGTAGGTTCATCATGGTCTAGTAACATGACTTCTAGAATAGGATTACCGTACCACTCAGTGCGGATCTTACTCGAAGACCTCACGAGGTTTGGTAGCAACTTGATCTGAAGCTTCATGATCATCATCATTAACTTCCTCACTAATTGGTGTAGGAATCACCGAACTGATTCTGTGATGAACAACTTTCCAATAAGGGAGAAGGTACAATTACCTCATCAAGTTCTACTTTCCTCCCACTCACTTCTTTCGAGAGAAACTTCTTCTCTAGAAAGGATCCATCTTAGCAACAAATATCTTGCTTTCGGATCTGTGATAGAAGGTGTACCCAATAGTTATCATTGGGTATTCTATGAAGACGATTCTCGATTTGGGTTCGAGCTTATCGGTGAAAACTTTTCACATAAGCATCACAACTCAAACTTTAAGAAACGACGACTTTAGGTTTATTGCTAAACCATAGTTTATACGGTGTCATCTCAACGGATTTAGATGGTGCCCTATTAAACGTGAATGCAGTTGTCTCTAATGCATAACCCCAAAACGATAGTGGTAAATCGGTAAGATACATCATAAATCGCACCATATCCAATAAAGTGCGATTCTGACGCTCGGACACACCATTATCTTTGTGGTGTTCGGTGGCGTGAGTAGTGAAACTATTTCACATTGTTTTAATCAAGGCCAAACTCAGAACTCAAATATTTTTCCTCTGCGATCATATCGTAGAAACTTTTATTTTCTCGTTACGATGATTCTTCACTTCACTCTGAAATTCTTTGAACTTTTCAAATGTTTCGCACTTGTGTTTCATCAAGTAGATATACCCATATCTGCTCAAATCATCTGTGAAGGTCGAAAATAACGATACTTGCCGTGAGCTTTAACACTCATCGGACCGCATACATCGGTATGTATTATTTCCAATAAGTCATTTGCTCGCTCCATTGTTCCGGAGAATGAGTCTTTTGTCATCTTGCCCATAAGGCATGGTTCGCAAGCATCAAGTGATTCATAATCAAGTGATTCCAAAATCCCATCAAGATGGAGTTTCTTCATGCGCTTTACACCAATATGACCTAAACGGCAAGTGCCACAAATAAGTTGCACTATCATTATTAACTTTGCATCTTTTGGCATCAATATTATGTGTATCACTACGATCGAGATCCAACGAACCATTTTCATTGGGTGTGTAACCATATAAGGTTTTATTCATGTAAATGAACAACAATTTATTCTCTTACTTACATGAATAACCGATTGCAATAAACATGATCAAATCATATTCATGCTCAACGCAAACGCCAAATAACATTTATTTAGGTTTAACACTAATCGAAAGTATAGGGAGTGTGCGATGATGATCATATCAATCTTGGAACTACTTCCAACGCTCATCGTCACTTCCCTTTCAACTAGTTTCATTCATTCGCAACTCCTGTTTCAAGTTACTACTCTTAGCAACCGAACCAAGATCAAATACCGAGGGGTTGCTACTTAACACTAGTAAAATACACATCAATAATCAGTATATCAAATATACCTTTGTTCACTTTGCCAACCTTCTTATCCGCCAAATACTTGGGGTAGTTCCGCTTCAAAGACCAGTTCTATTGTAGCAAAAGCACTTAGTCTCGTGCTTAGATCCAGACTTGGGCTTCTTCACTCGAGCAGCAACTTTGCTTGCCGCTCTTCTTGAAGTTCCCTTCTTCCTTTGCCCTTTTCCTTGAGATTAGTGGTCTTGTCAACCATCAACACTTGATGTTTTTCTTGATTTCTACCTTCGCGATTTTAGCATCGCGAAGAGCTTGGGAATTGTTTTCGTCATCCCTTGCATATTATAGTTCATCACGAAGTTCTAGTAACTTTAGTGATGGTGACTAGAGAATTCTGTCAATCACTATCTTATCCGGAAGATTAACTCCCACTTGATTCAAGCGATTGAAGTACTCGCACAATCTGAGCACATGCTCACTAGTTGAGCGATTCTCCTCCATCTTTTAGCTATAGAACTTGTTGGAGACTTCATATCTCTCAACTCGGTATTTGCTTGAAATATTAACTTCAATTCCTGGAACATCTCATATGGTCCATGACGCTCAAAACGCCTTTGAAGTCCCGATTCTAAGCCGTTAAGCATGGTGCACTAAACTATCAAGTAGTCATCATATTGAGCTAGCCAAACGCTCATAACGCCTCGTGCATCCGCTCCCGCAATAGGTCCGTCACCTAGCGGTGCATCAAGGACATAATTCTTCCAGGCAGCAATGAGGATAAACCTCAAATCACGGATCCAATCCGCAATATTGCTACTAACATTTTTCAATACAATTTTCTCTAGGAACACATATAAAAACACAGGGGAAGCAACAACGCGAGCTATTGATCTACAACATAATCTGCAAAATACTACCAGACTAAGTTCATGATAAATTAAAGTTCAATTAATCATATTACTTAAGAACTCCCACTTAGATAGACATCTCTCTAGTCATCTAAGTGATTACGTGATCCAAATCAACTAAACCATGTCCGATCATCACGTGAGATGGAGTAGTTTCAATGGTGAACATCACTATGTTGATCATATCTACTATATGATTCACGCCGACCTTTCGGTCTCCGTGTTCCGAGGTCATATCTTATATGCATAGCTCGTCAAGTATAACTTTGAGTATTCCGCGTGCGCAACTGTTTTGCACCCGTTGTATTTGATCGTAGAGCCTATCACACCCGATCATCACGTGGTGTCTCAAAGACGAAGAACTTTCGCAACGGTGCATACTCGTGGAGAACACTTCTTGATAATTTTAGTGAGAGATCATCTTATAATGCTACCGTCAATCAAAGCAAAATAAGATGCATAAAGGATTAACATCACATGCAATCAATATAAGTGATATGATATGGCCATCATCATCTTGTGCTTGTGATTCCATCTCCAAGCACCGCCATGATCACCATCGTCACCGGCGCGACACCTTGATCTCCATCGCAGCATCGTTGTCGCCTCGCCAACTATTGCTTCTACGACTATCGCTCTCGCTTAGTGATAAAGTAAAGCAATTACATGGCGTTGCATTTCATACAATAAAGCGACAACCATATGGCTCCTCCCATTCTTGCGATAACTCGGTTACAAAACATGATCATCTCATACAATAAAATATAGCATCACGTCTTGACCATATCACATCACAACATGCCCTGCAAAAACAAGTTAGACGTCCTCTACTTTGTTGTTGCAAGTTTTACGTGGCTGCTACGGGCTGAGCAAGAACCGTTCTTACCTACGCATCAAAACCACAACGATATTTCGTCAAATAGACTCCGCTTTAACCTTCTCAAGGACCGGGCGTAGCCACACTCGATTCAACTAAAGTGAGAGAGACAGACACCCACGGTCACCTTTAAGCAACGAGTGCTCGGAGCGGTGAAACCAGTCTCGCGTAAGCGTCGGCGTAATGTCGGTCCGGCCGCTTCATCTCACAATACCGCTGAACCAAAGTATGACATGCTGGTAGGTAGTATGACTTGTATCGCCCACAACTCACTTGTGTTCTACTCGTGCATATGACATCAACGCATAAAACCAGGCTCGGATGCCATCATTGGGTAACGAGTAATTTCAAAAATTTCCTACGATCACGCAAGACCATGGTGATGGCATAGCAACGAGAGGGAAGAGTGTCCGCCCACGCACTGTGAGACCGAAAGCGAAGCGTTATAACAACGCTGTTGATGTAGTCGACGCGTCTTCACGACCCGACCGATCCAAGCACCGAACGTCGGCACCTCCGAAGTTCTGCACACGCTCAGCTCGATGACGATCCCCGAATCCGATCCAAAGAAAGTGTCGGGATGAGTTCCACAAGACGACGGCGTGGTGACGATGATGATGCTTCACCGACGCAGGGCTTCGCCTAAGCTCATGACGATATGACTTCTCCAGCAGGGCTTCACCTAAGCTCATGACGATATATGACCGAGGTGGAATATGGTGGAAGGGGCACCGCACACGGCTAAGGAAAGATCCGTAGATCAACTTGTGTGTCATGGGGTGCCCTCTGCCTCAGATATAAAGGAGGGAAGGGAGGGGCTGGCCGGCCACCTATGGCTGCGCTGGGAGTCCTACTCCCACCGGAGTAGGATTCCCCCAATCCTAGTCCAACTAGGGTTTGACCAAGGGAGAGGGAGAGGCGCCACCCCTTCTCCTAATCCTAATAGGACTAGGGAAGGGGAAGGCTGCGCCAGCATATGGCCCCTTTCTCTTTCCCCTTAAGGCCCATCAAGGCCCATTGACTCCCGGGAGGTTCCGGTAACCCCGGCACTCAGAAAATTCCCAATTTCACCCGAGTGATTCCGAGTCCAAACATAGGCTTCCAATATATCAATCTTTATGTCTCGACCATTTCGAGACTCCTCGTCATGTCCGTGATCTCATCCGGACTCGAACAACCTTCGGTACATCAATATCATATAAACTCATAATAACTGCCATCGAAGCGTTAAGCGTGCGGACCCTACGGGTTCGAGAACTATGTAGACATGACCGAGACACCTCTTCGGTCAATAACCAATAGCGGACCTGGATGCCCATATTGGTTCCTACATATTCTACGAAGATCTTTATCGGTCGACCGCATAACAACATACGTTGTTCCTTTGTCATCGGTATGTTACTTGCCCGAGATTCGATCGTCGGTATCCAATACCTAGTTCAATCTCGTTCTTGCAAGTCTCTTTTCTCGCTCCGTAATACATCATCTCACAACTAACACATTTAGTTGCAATGCTTGCAAGGCTTATGTGATGTGCATTACCGAGAGGGCCCAGAGATACCTCTCCGACAATCGGAGTGACAAATCCTAATCTCGAAATATGCCAACCCAACATGTACCTTCGGAGACACCTGTAATGCACCTTTATAATCACCCGATTCGTTGTGGCGCTTGGTAGCACCCAAAGTGTTCCTCGGCAAACGGGAGTTGCATAATCTCATAGTCATAGGAACATGTATAAGTCATGAAGAAAAGCACTAGCAACAAACTATACGATCAAAAGCTATGCTAATGGAATGGGTCATGTCAATCAGATCATTCAACCAATGATGTGATCCCGTTAATCAAATAACAACTCCTTGTTCATGGTTAGGAAACATAACCATCTTTGATTAACGAGCTAGTCAAGTAGAGGCATACTAGTGACACTCTGTAGGTTTATGTATTCACACATGTATTATGTTTCCGGTTAATACAATTCTAGCATGAATAATAAACATTTATCATGATATAAGGAAATAAATAATAACATTATTATTGCCTCTAGGGCATATTTCCTTCAATAACAAAGAGTCTCTTGTGTCCCCAACACACCCAGTACAATGGTAAATTGTATAGGTGCACTAGTTCGGCGAAGAGATGGTGATACAAGTGCAATATGGATGGTAGATATAGGTTTTTGTAATCTGAAAATATAAAAACAGCAAGGTAACTAATGATAAAAGTGAGCGTAAACGGTATTGCAATGCTAGGACACAAGGCCAAGGGTTCATACTTTAGTCATAAAGAACTCATATACTTATTGCAAAAATCCATGGACTCAACATTAGTCATAAAGAACTCATATACTTATTGCAAAAATCCATGCACTCAACATTAGTCATAAAGAACTCATATACTTATTGCAAATATCTAGAAGTTATCAAAGAAAATTATTACGCGCATGCTCCTAGGGGGATAGATTGGTAGGAAAAGACCATCGCTCGTCCCCGACCGCCACTCATAAGGAAGACAATCAATAAATAAATCATGCTCCGACTTCATCACACAACGGTTCACCATACGTGCATGCTACGGGAATCACAACCTTTAACACAAGTATCTCTCAAATTCACAACTACTCAACTAGCATGACTCTAATATCACCATCTTTATATCTCAAAACAATTATCAAGCATCAAACTTCTCTTAGTATTCAACACACTCAAAAGAAAGTTTTACAAATCTTGAATACCAAGAATATTATTATTATTAGGCAAATTACCATGCTATTTAAGACTCTCAAAATAATCTAAGTGAAGCATGAGAGATCATCTATTTCTTCAAAATAAAACCACCATTGCGCTCTAAAAGATATAAGTGAAGCACTAGAGCAAACAACAAATTTTCTACTCCAAAAGATATGAGTGAAAAATCAATGAGTAGTTGTATAATTATACAACTATGTGAAGACTCTCCCATTTAAGAATTTCAGATCTTGATACTTTATTCAAACAGCAGCAAAGCTAAAGAAAATAAAATGACGCTTCAAGGATAGCACACATCATGTGAAGAAGTAAAAACTTAGGTTCAACCGATACTAACTAATAGTTGTTGAAGAAGAAAGGTGGGATGCCTACCGGGGCATCCCCAAGCTTAGATGCTTGAGACTTCTTGAAATATTATCTTGGGGTGCCTTGGGCATCCCCAAGCTTGAGCTTTTGTGTCTCCTTAATTCCTCTCATATCACGGTTTCCTAAATCTTAAAAGCTTCATCCACACCAAACTCAACAAGAACTCGTGAGATAAGTTAGTATAAACCAATGCAAAAACCTTATCATACTATACTTTAGCAAATCACTAAAATTATTATTCAACATTGAATACTAAATGCCTCTGCATATTTAATAGTCCTATCCTCAAATAGAATCACTAAACAAGCAAACATATGCAAACAATACAAACATAACAGCAATCTGCCCAAACAGTACAGTCTATAAAGAATGCAAGATTCATCATACTTACCTAACTCCAAAAATTATGAAAGAAAATTCCACTGTAGTAAATTTATCAGAGCTTCTTATGCAAAAGGTTTCAACATTTTATCACATTCTGACTTTTCTAGAGAATTTTTGCAACAGCGGTAAACTTTCTGTTTTGAAACAGCAACATGTATACTTGCAAAATAAGCATGGTAAAAGCTATCCTTGACATTTTTATTGAAACTAAAGATGTAAAACATTATTCTAAATTACAGCAAGCAAATACTAACAAAAGGAAATGGCGCTCCAAGCAAAACACATATCATGTGGTGAATAAAAATATAGCTCCAAGTAAAGTTACCGATGAACGAAGATGAAAGAGGGGATGCCATCCGGGGCATACCCAAGCTTAGACGCTTGGTTATCCTTGAATATTACCTTGGGTTGCCTTGGTCATCCTCAAGCTTAGGCTCTTGCCACTCCTTATTCCATAGTCCATCGAATCTTTACCCAAAACTTGAAAACTTCACAACACAAAACTCAACAGAAAACTCGTAAGCTCCGTTAGCGAAAGAAAACAAAACACCACTTCAAGGTACTGTAATGAACTCATTCTTTATTTATATTGGTGTTAAACCTACTGTATTAAAACTTCTCTATGGTTTATAAACTACTTTACTAGCCATAGATTCATCAAAATAAGCAAACAACACACGAAAAACAGAATCTGTCAAAAACAGAACAGTCTGTAGTAATCTTTAACTAACACAGTATCTGAGTAATTTGTCTAGTAATCATCTTCAAAAAGAATCAACTAAATATCACTCTCCAGTAAAAAGTTCTAGCTAATCTCGTGAGCGCTAAAGTTTCTGTTTTTTTACAGCATGATCATAATGACTTCACCTAAGTCTTCCCAAAGGTTCTACTTGGCACAAACACTAATTAAAACATAAAACCACATCTAAACAGAAGCTAGATGGATTATTTATTCCTAAACAGAACCAAAAAGCAAGAAACAAAAATAAAGTTGGGTTGCCTCCCAACAAGCGCTATCGTTTAACGCCCCTAGCTAGGCATGATGATTTCAATGATGCTCACATAAAAGATAAGAATTGAAACATAAAGAGAGCATCATGAAGAATAAGACTAGCACATGTAAGTCTAACCCACTTCCTATGCATTGGGATTTTTTGACCAAACAACTTATGGGAACAAGAATCAACTTGCATAGGAAGGTAAAACAAGCATAACTTCAAAACTCTAAGCACATAGAGAGGAAACTTGATATTATTTCAATTCCTACAAGCATATATTCCTCCCTCATAATAATTTTCAGTAGCATCATGAATGAACTCAACAATATAACCAGCACCTAAAGCATTCTTTTCATGATCTACAAGCATAGAATTTTTACTACTCTCCACATAAGCAAATTTATTCTCATCAATAGTAGTGGGAGCAAACTCAACAAAATAACAATCATATGATTGAAAATTAAGATCAAGATGGCAAGTTTCATGGTTATCATTATTCTTTAAAGCATACATGTCATCACAATAATCATCATAGATAGGAGGCATGTTTTCATCATAGTAAATTTGCTCATCAAAGCTTGGGGGACAAAAAATATCATATTCATCAAACATAGCTTCCCCAAGCTTGTGGCTTTGCATATCATTAGCATCATGGATATTCAAGGAATTCATACTAACAACATTGCAACCATGCTCATCATTCAAAGATTTAGTGCCAAACAATTTAATGCATTCTTCTCCTAATACTTTGGCACAATTTTCCTTTCCATCATACTCACGAAAGATATTAAAAAGATGAAGCGTATGAGACAAACTCAATTCCATCTTTTTTGTAATTTTCTTTTATAAACTAAACTAGTGCTAAAACAATAAACAAAAAGATTCGATTGCAAGATCTAAAGATATACCTTCAAGCACTCACCTCCCCGGCAGCGGCGCCAGAAAAGAGCTTGATGTCTACTACACAACCTTCTTCTTGTAGACGTTGTTGGGCCTCCGAGTGCAGAGGTTTGTAGGACAGTAGAAACTTTCCCTCAAGTGGATGACCTAAGGTTTATCAATCCGTGGGAGGCGTAGGATGAAGATGGTCTCTCTCAAGCAACCCTGCAACCAAATAACAAAGAGTCTCTTGTGTCCCCAACACACCCAATACAATGGTAAATTGTATAGGTGCACTAGTTCAGCGAAGAGATGGTGATACAAGTGCAATATGGATGGTAGATATAGGTTTTTGTAATCTGAAAATATAAAAACAGCAAGGTAACTAATGATAAAAGTGAGCGTAAACGGTATTGCAATGCTAGGAAACAAGGCTTAGGGTTCATACTTTCACTAGTGCAAGTTCTCTCAACAACAATAACATAATTGGATCATATAACTATCCCTCAACATGCAACAAAGAGTCACTCCAAAGTCACTAATAGCGGAGAGCAAACGAAGAGATTATGGTAGGGTACAAAACAACCTCAAAGTTATTCTTTCCAATCAATCCGTTGAGCTATTCCTATAAGTGTCACAAACAGCCCTAGAGTCCGTACTAGAATAACACCTTAAGATACAAATCAACCAAAACCCTAATGTCACCTAGATACTCCAATGTCACCTCAAGTATCCGTGGGTATGATTATACGATATGCATCACAAAATCTCAAATTCATCTATTCAACCAACACATAGAACCTCAAAGAGTGCCCCAAAGTTTCTACCGGAGAATCACGACGAAAACGTGTGCCAACCCCTATGCATAGGTTCATGGGCAGAACCCGCAAGTTGATCACCAAAACATACATCAAGTGAATCACGTGATATCCCATTGTCACCACAGATACGCACAGCAAGACATACATCAAGTGTTCTCAAATCTTTAAAGAATCAATCCGATAAGATAACTTCAAAGGGAAAAGTAAATCCATTACAAGAGAGTAGAGGGGGAGAAGCAACATAAGATCCAACTATAATAGCAAAGCTCGCGATACATCAAGATCGTGCCAAATCAAGAACACAAGAGGGAGAGATCAAACACATAGCTACTGGTACATACCCTCAGCCCCGAGGGTGAACTACTCCCTCCTCATCATGGAGAGCGCCGTGATGATGAAGATGGCCACCGATGAGGGTTCCCCCCTCTGGTAGGGTGCCGAAACAGGGTCCCGAGAGGTTTTTGGTGGCTACAGAGGCTTGCGGCGGCGGAACTCCCGATCTATTCTCTGTTCTGGAAGTTTTAGGGTACGTGAGTATATATGGGTGCAGGAAGTACGTCGGTGGAGCTTCAGGGGTCCCACGAGGCAGGGGGCGCGCCCTAGGGGGGTGGGCGCGCCCCCCACCCTCGTGAGCACCTCCCATATCTCCTGACGTGGGGTCCAAGTCCATCCGGTAGCTTTCCTTCCAAAAATAATTTCTCCAGTTGATTTCGTTCGTTTTGACTCCGCTTGATATTCCTTTTCTTCGAAACACCAAATAGGCAAAAACAAAGAATCTGGGTTGGGCCTCCGGTTAATAGGTTAGTCCCAAAATAATATAAAAGTGGAAAATAAAGCCCAATGTTGCCCAAAATAGTAGATAATATAGCATGGAGCAATCAAAATTATAGATACGTTGGAGACGATCAAGAGTCAGGACCCAAATATGCCACCTCTCCATGCACAGCCTACTTCCTATGGTGTCGTTTCGTTGACCACGTTGACCACGCCGCGCGAGCGATCCAAGGTGGTGGACGGCAGGCGAGGCCCGGACAGCAATGAGCCGAGATGGGAAGACGCGGGAGTAGAGTCGCAGACGGAGAGGTGTACGAGGGTTAATCGTTCTAGTGCGGTGTGGTTCGGCAATCGGTGGAGAAGAACAGGAGGTGTGGAGGGTGGAGGATGGCCTAGCTAACGGTGGAGTAGCGCTTCATAGCGAAGCGTGCTAAGCAGAGCTGCTAGCAAAGCAGGAGGCGGAGGTGGTCCCGGCAATGGAGGAAGAAGACGAGAGATTGAAGATGGATGCCATCGTTGGATGTAAATCCAACGGCTAACATGTCGAAATCATTTGTTGACTAAATTGACAACGACTTGCGTTGGCTTCGACCTATTGGCCCACATTTCAGCCTCTAAAAATGTGGCACGTATTCAACCCATTTTTTCAGAATTTACAATCTTTTTTTTGCACGGTAGAATTTACATTCAATTTGATCTTCTTTTTTTGAATTACAGCCATTAGCTGGGCTGGGTGAACAAATAATGTAGCGTCCATGCGGCCCGTTTATTTTATTTCCTAAAAAATTACAGGCCATTTGCACTTTCTCGAAATACACTATTTTGCTGGGCTGATTCTAATTATAATGTTGGGTTGGGCCGGCAATGTTATCAAAAAATAAAAAGGGGATGAGCATTTTGTTATAAATATATTTAAATAATAAGTGATATTATTACATTCGTCCTTAAATCTTACCAAGCTTTTGTACACAATCACTAGGATTTTCGTGCCAAAATAATCCAGGATTTTATTTGTTAAGAAATTATTTTTATAGGTTAATAAGATGTGGGATATGACAATAAAAATAATATATAATAACATATAATTTTTTTTAGAAAAACAGGGAGCATCTCCCCGGTTCCATTGCTGAGAACGAAACCACAACATATTCTGAGACAGCAGCTCAAAGAGCAGTTCGAAAGCAAAGGTACAAAAGCTACAAACTAGGGGGGGTGGATGAGCAAGTTCTCTGAATAACACAAATCACCCGAGCGGTGCCAAAGGCAGAGCGGATAGAGCACTCAAATGACACAAGGAGGGTCCAGCGAAGCCTTCATGGTCTTCACCGAGGGCCATGTCGACTGCATGGCGACCAGTAAGCAAGCGGAGACACCGGCTGGAAGGCGTAGCATGGTGGATGTCCCTCTTTTTCGGCGCCAGTGCCCATCATCTTCATCAGAGATCTTGAGACGAGCCCACGGGTCCAGCCCCAGAGCAGGTCGAGCCTTGTTCAGCCGCAAGTGATCGCCAACGGTTTCTGGAGGGATCTTGTTAGGGTTTCCATGAAGCTCATCAACTTGTCCTTGTCCGGCCTAGTTCCTCACCATGTCCCTGATCAACCTCAAGACCTGCGGAATGGAAATCCAGGAGGTGTTACTGAAAATCATAGCATTTTTATATTTCCAGAGGCACCAAAGGACAGCTGAGCTAACAGTGTTTAAAACTGAGCACTTTTTGGTAGCAATCCAGAATCTGGCGTCAGATTCGAAGGATGAGCCAATCTGACTAGAGAAATATTCCTTAATGTGGGCCCAGAGATGTTTAGCAACTATACATTCAAAAAATAGGTGAGAACAAGACTCTAGTTCCAAGCAGTAAACACAATCAAGGGGTTTTATGATGTGTCTCTTCCTAAGGTTATCCCTAGTCATCAATTTGTTTTTGGAGAGAAGCCAGAGAAATACATGAATTTTAGGGGGAACTCTCAATTTCTAGACAGCAGGGATAAACACGGTTTGAACCCCTCTAAAGTTGATAACATGATAGAGGGAGCTGGAGGAATACTTCCCCTTATTGTCCAGCTGCCAAAGCAGGGCATCCGGCTCGGCAGTAAAGGTAATGCTTTTGGCAATTTCCTCCAACTAGAACAATTGTTCCATGAGACTATCACTAAAGTTCCTTCTAAAAGAGAGTTTTAGGCATTGACCGTCCCAAACTTCATTTACACTTTTGTTAAGCTCATTGCAGACAGAGTAAATAGGCCAAAATTGGACTGCTAGGGGATGTGTCAAACCAAGTATCTTCCTGAACCTGGTTCTGCTCCCATCCCCTATGTTCCATCTCAGCCAAATTTCACAAAGATGCATAATAGATTTTAATCCTTTCCAGAATCTAGAGGTCTTAGGGTTGGAGGAAGGGACAAAAATATTAGGTTTATTTCCTAGGTATTTATGGGCAATAAGAAGCTTCCAGGGTTTTAGGTCTTCCTCATAGAATCTTTTAATCCAAGACCCTAGAAGACAGATGTTAATTTCTTGGAGGTTAGGTATGCCTAGGCCTCCAAAATCTTTTTTCATAGAGACTAGGGCCCAATTAGCAAGGTGTAGCTTCCTATTTCCCTCAAAATCATTCCACAAGCAATGAGACACCTGCGAATTGATGAGGTTCATTGCCCATTTAGGGAACTTGAAGAAGGAGAGGAGATACACTGGAATGCTAGCCAAACAAGCTTGTATGAGGATCAATCTACCTTTGTAAGAGAGAAGTTTGCCCCTCCACCCAGCAATCCTTTTAATGATTTTATCCAGAAGGGGTTGGATATCCTCTCTCCTCAGTTTATCATAGTGGAGAGGGATACCTAAGTACTTAATGGGGAAGTTACCTTTATTACATACTAGAATAGAGAGGAAGTCAGCTAACTCCTGATCATCCATGTTGATAGGGATGAGTTCACCTTTAGAGTAGTTGATTCTCATGCCTAAGACTTGTTCAAAACAGGTTAGAACAGTTTTCACATTGCTAGCATGTGTGGAGTCATTGTCTAAGAAAAGGATGGTATCATCTGCATATTGAAGGCAGATGATGCCACTAGGGCAGACCTCAGGACAGAGCCCTGCAATCAGACTATGATTAGCAGCTTTGCTCGGCATTTTAGTAAGAACGTCCACTACTAAATTAAACAAAAGCGGGGAGATAGGGTCACCTTACCTAAGGCCTTTACCAGCAAGGAAAAAATCACTTTCACAGTTATTTAACTTGACCCCAACAGAACCCCCATGATTAAGTTGCTGGATCCAACTTTCCTCTATGAAAGGCTTGGAAAATATCTAAGAGATCATTTTTCACCAAGTCCCAAAAATGCTGGTAAAACAAGAAGGGAATCCCATCAGGACCAGGAGCCCCATCAGGATAAGAGCTAAAAATGGCTTCCTTCACCTCTGTCTATTAGTCTCAGCCTCAGAGAGGTCAGTGGTTTCTGCCTTAATATCTAGAGAATCAAACTCAAGGAGGACAAGCCTTTTGTATCTTCTAAGATTAGCTTCCTCATTGGAGTTCCACCCTTTGGTAGTTCTTCTAAATCTCCTGATTTTGATCTGCCAATTTTCTAGGGGCATTGCTCCCGAGAGGCTCATTCCAGATTTTCCTGACTAGCTCGGTAAAATCTTCTCTAAGCAACCACCACTTTTCAAATTTAAAACTATTGCTCTTTGGAGTTTGGTTAAGACCAAAGTCCCAGAGCAAAGGAGTGTGGTCACTAACACATTAGAGCAGAGCTCTACAACTAGAAAGGGGAAAGAAACTATCTAATTCTGTGTCACAGAAAATTCTTTCAATGGTGGACATAATCCTGGAGCAGCACTTCCAACATATCTAGCAGAACTGTGGGTTTTCCTTCTGACAGGGCAATTCACGACTTTATGGGTAACCATTTTGCAGATAAAACAACTCTTGGGATTAACACATTTATCCAAATGATGCCCTGGTTCCCCACAGTTGTAGCAGATCACCTCAGAGTATGCCATAAGGCCCAAGCGAGGCGGGAGCAGTTTTCGATGTCCTATCTCTTCTTTTGTTGATTCTTGCCTTGAGATTTCCCAACGATCCGAGAGTCGAACCACCAGCAGATTGATCTTGGGCAATTACAGGAGCCTGCCCAGATTGTGCCCCCATTAGGGGCGGAGGTGGGCCGTACCACTGCCTAATCGGGCGCCCCCATTGTGATAGGGGAAATTCGCTGGAGTTCTGGTTCCTTCTCATCCTCCAAATGATGTTGTCTCTCGTAAGCGAAATAACCACCAGACAGCTCAATTGAAGCAGATTGCAAGCCTAATTTCAATCTTTTGCAGGTTTGAGGAGAGGTAAGGTAGGGGATCCACCTGCCCGGCTCCGGTGGCGTCTTTGGTGGGAAGGAGTCCATCAAGCATTCCCATCTCACAAAGACGGCGTGGATCTCCTGAATTCACTTCTCCTTTCGCCCATCGAATCTAACGCAATCGGCAGCTCACTGGGTGGGGCATCCTGCTTCTCCGAGAAATCTCCTTCAAGTAGATCCGCAGGCTAGATTCAGCAGCTCCCAATCCACATGATCCTTGCACATCCGAGCATACTGCTGAGTGAGAGAAACAGATTCGGTCCCTCCTCGGCTTCCTCCCTTGCAGCTTCCTCCTCTGCTTCCCTCCATTCGCTGCGTGCCTTTGGGTCCAGGAGAGAGCGTCGTCATGATCCGCATCGCCTGCTCCTCCATCTCCTCCTCGAGTCTCCCGCAAAGACGCCGGCGACGGAGTCGGCCAGGCTGGAGCATCCGGGGAAGGCTTTGTAGACATGTGGGAGATGCATCTTGTACATCTGCTGTCTTCCAGCTATTCCCGTGGATATGGCGGCGACTCCATGGGGCATGAGCGGACTTGCTGAGGGGGGCAGGCGCGCCCGGAGTCAGGAGGCGGGGGGTGGCGGCGAGATGATGAATGGTGGAATACTTTTTGTAGTTTTCAAAAGCACCTAATTAATGCACTTGTTTTCCTCAAAAAATTATGTTCATCAATGCATAAATTGCAATGCATGCATGCATAAAGTACATGCATTGGTCAATTTTCTCTTAATACTTGCATGCAATGATTTAATGCACCTTGGAATCTGAACATGTGATGGAAAACAACCAAATTGAGCCTTATAAAATGGAAAAACTAAAATTTTAGATAAGCCCTATAAATCGAACAGGAGGGAGTATGTGAACTAAATAGTCAACATATAAAATAATTTAAATATATATAATATAGTTAGAAGGGAAACATAAGTTGGACCTGGCGTTCCTATTCTTATATAGAAAAATAGAACAGACCTTTGCGTTTTCTTCAAAAAATACATAAATTAGGCTGCCAAAATAAAACCTCGGATGGGAGGTCCTCAGAAGACCCGACCGAATGGATCAAGTCTCGTGCTCGGTGTCATCCTGGATCGAATGTCTTGACACCACACAAGATTGAAGGATTTATAACAGAGTAGCAATCACACACTTATTACATCGTTGTCCAAAAGAGGACTTATTACAATAAATATGGCTTAAGGCCATCTAATAACGATAACAAATGGAAGACTTGGAAGATAAGTGAGTCCATCAACTCCAGTAACATCACTGAGTATAGAACCACGACCTAAAGCACCTTACTGTCGTTCAAAAAAGTCGCAACATGAAAGTTGCAGCCCGAAAACGGGTCAAGACATGGAATATGCTTGCAATGTAACACATAGAGAATAATGAATGATAAGCACATACTACATGCATATGTGGCTGGTGGAAAAAGCTCTCTGATTACAGCTTTGCATAAAGCCGTTTTCCCTCTTGCAAAGGAATAAATTTAATTAACTATCACGGTGGTTGTTAAACATTGAGAATGGTTGACAACATCCTCAATCCCAATTAAAAATAATCCTTAACAAACCCAACAATATTAAATTAGAGTAACATGTTGAGATTCACATGATATTCAAGTACTAGATACTCAAGATGTCCATAACCGGGACACGGCTAATCATGATTAGTTTATACACTCTGCAGAGGTTTATGCACTTTTCCCCACAAGACTCGATCGCCTCGTTTGGTTTCTCGTCTCGCAGGTGTTTGAGAAACGGATGACCGAGACATAGTCTTTCGAAGCGCTAGCACCTTACGATGGGTAGACCGGTACACCTACATCCCCTACATCTGCTAGTCCACCACTATAAGAGTTCGCACGACTTAATCAACTACGCCAGAGCCCATAATGGCTTGTGGATGCACACGGAAGTTACTAGTTTGAATAATCTCATGATCCCTTTGAGCACGGGTGGCGGTCCAAGAAAAAAGCAGGCAAGTCTGATGGAAACCAGTGCCTCAATCCACCCGGATGTGTGTTTAAGTTGCCACCTTAAATAAACCATTAATTTAACAATCTCACATCTGTCATGGATACACTCACCCAATCCACGTCTACTAGCATAGCATGGCAAATAAGCAAACGTAGAAGTAACTCCCAAGGGTTTGATAATAAAACAGGTAATAGGTACTACCTCAATCTACTTCCCATCCCACAATTTAATTAGATCCTAATCATGCAAGTGTTTGAGGATTGCTCTAATGCATAAAAATTGGGTAGTAGAAAAGGTATGATCAAGTGTTACTTGCCTTGCTGATGATCCGCGAAACCTAGAGATTCGAAGTAACAAGCGGCGCACTCCGGGTGATCTATCGCAGACAAACAACAAGCATACAATAAGTACTCATCTAATGCACGGGTAAATCTCGAATAAAAGATCTGACCAGAAATTTCAACTTAAGAACCCTGGTTGCAAAAGAAAACGAATCGAACAAAACTACGGAAAACAACCGGCGGAAGAAAATAGCTCGGTTCTAGCAAGTTGAAACTAGGTCAAATTTTACAGTAGCAAAACTTTGTTTAAGTTAATTAGTCAGAACGGCGATTTCGAAACGAAACTCCAGGCGCTTGAATCACCTGATTCCGATAAACGAGCGAGAAGATAAACTAGAACGAAGATCGGATCTGAAATCACGATCAGAAAAATAGCAGAATAAATCCGATTAAAAGAAAAACGACGAACGGTTAAACGAACGGACGTTCGTTAACCGGGAATAATCCGGTGATCACGTTCGTTAAGACGAACGGTCCGGCGAACGCTCGCTAAACAACAAAACCAGAAATAAAACCGATCTAGGGTTTCGAAAAAAAAAACCGAACAACGAAAAAAGAAAACCGGAACGGTTTTTAAAAAAAACCGAACCGAGGGAAGGGTGGCGCGGCGCGGCTACCTCGACGAGGCGGGCTCGGCGGGCGGCTGCTAAGGCGGCGGGCGACGATGACGCTGGCGGCGGCGGGCGCAAGGGCGGCGGCGGTGGGTTGTGGGGAGAAGAGGGGCGCTTGGGTATTTAAAGGGGGAGGTGGCTTGGGGAGGGGGCAAGCAAAGGAGGAGGAGTCCTCCTCGGTTTGCCGGCGGCTGGCTTCTTGGCACAAGAGCCTTGGACGGTGAGGAAGGGCGGGGCGGTTGGGCAGTGGGCCCTTGGCCCAAAGTGGGGGCTGCGCGTTTTTTTTAAATAATCGCGCTAGAAAAAAAACGAATAAAATAAAATCTAAACGAACTCCAAAATTTACAAAGTAAATTTTCCCCGACTCCTAAAAATGAGTCGAACAAAATGAACTTTTACTCGGGGCCTAAAATGAAAATTTTGAAATCACGCATTTTTCCCTAAGGCAAATAAACTCCGAAAAATCCAGAATTTGATTTATTTATTAAGTCTTCATTTTTTCCTAATTTTTGGGAAAGTCATATTATTCCCTCTCATATTTTGATATTGGAAAAATATTTGAAGATGAAATAAATACAATCAAATGATCCTCTTTTTCATAATTCGAGGAAACACAAATATGAAAATTTCGAAATCTCCAACTCTCTCCGAGGGTCCTTGAGTTGCGTGAAATTTCTAGGATCGGCAAAATGCAAGAAAATATGTAATGCATGATGATTTAATGTATAACATTCCAAATTGAAAATTTGGGATGTTACAAACCTACCCCCCTTAAGATGAATCTAGCCCTCGAGATTCGGGTTAACTAGAAAATAGGTGAGGGTGGTCCTTGAGCAAATCTTCTTCTCTTTCCCGGTGGCTTCATCCTCGGTGTGGTGGCTCCACTCGAACCTTGCAAAACTTGATAACCTTGCTGCGAGTAACTCTGCTGGCATAATCGAGAATCTTGACTGGCTTCTCCTCATATGTCAAATCATCCTTCAATTGAATTGCTTCAAGTGGCACTATATCTCTTAGCGGTACCTCTACCATCTCGGAGTGACATTTCTTCAGCTGAGAAACATGGAATACATCATGAACTCCTGACAGTCCCTCTGGCAATTCCAGCTTATAAGCAACTTCGCCCATGCGTTGCAACATCCTATACGGTCCAACGAAACGTGGTGCTAATTTTCCTTTAACTCCAAAACGCTTAACTCCTCGAAGTGGGGATACTCTAAGATAAACTCTGTCTCCAACTTCATATTCTATCGCCTTGCATTTTGAATCCGCATAGCTTTTCCGTGCGGATGAGCTACCTTGAGCCTATCGCGAATCAACTTAACCTTCTGCTCGCACTCCTTAATCAAATCTGGTCCAAACAATCGACGGTCTCCAACTTCGTCCCATGATAACGGTGTCCTGCACCTCCTTCCGCACAAAGCCTTGAAAGGTGCCATCTTCAAGCTGGTTTGGTAATGTTGTTATAAGAAAACTCTGCATACGGCAAGTTATCATCCCAACTAGATCCATAATCTAGTGCACAAGCTCTCGAAGATATCCTCCAAATCTGATTGACTCTCTCATCGTCCATCGGTGCGTGGGTGGAAAGCTGTCTTCAATTCCAGCCTGGTTCCCAATGTTTCGTGTAACCGATTCCAAAACTTTGAGGTAAATTGGGTTCCTCTATCCGATCTGATACTCCTCGGAACTCCATGCAAACACACAATTCTGGTCATGTATATCTTTGCCAACTTAGCACTGCTATAGGTAGTCTTGATCGAATGAAATGAGCTACCTTCGTCAAGCGGTCGACTATAACCCAAATCGAGTCATAGCTCGAACGAGTCTTTGGCAAACCTGTGATGAAATCCATGCCTAGTTTATCCCACTTCCATTCGGTATCGGCAATGGTTGCAACAATCCTGCGGCTTCGATGTTCTCGCCTTCACCCTTTGACATACATCACAAACTACTACATACTCGCAATATCCTTCTTCATTCCGGTCCACCGTAACATTTCCTTCAAATCTAAATACATCTAGGTATTTCTGGTGAATCGAGTAGGGCGAATCATGTGCCTCTTGCGTAATCAACTTCACGATCTCCGGGTCATTTGGCACATAAACACGGTCCTCAAACCATAGGGTATCGTGCTCATCCCCACGAACTCCTTTGCTTTTCCTTCGCTCATTTTCTCCTTTATAGAGGCAACTTCCTTATCGCCTTTTGAGCTTCTCGATTTTGTCCATCAACGTGACTGAATCTCCAATGCTGCTACATAGCCTCTGGAACTATTTCCAAACATAGCTCTCGAAGGTCCTCGGCTAACTCCTTGGGTATTCCTCCCATCATTAGTGTATTGACGTGGCTCTTACGGCTCAATGCGTCTGCTACAACGTTAGCCTTCCGGGGTGATAATGCAATCTCATATCATAATCCTTAATAAGCTCCAACCATCTCCTCCGCCTCGAGATTTAATTCATCTGCGTGAAGATGTACTTCAAACTCTTGTGATCCGTATACACCTCACAATGATTTCCAATGAGAAAATGTCTCCATGTCTTCAATGCATGCACAACGGCTGCTAACTCCAAATCATGGGTGGCATAATTTAACTCATGAGGCTTCAGTTGTCGTGAAGCATACGAAACAACTCTTCCTTCCTGCATAAGCACGGCTCCAAGTCCTCGACGTGAAGCGTCGCAATACACCTCATAATCCTTGGTCTGATCTGGCAAAATTAACATTGGTGAGGTAACCAATCTTTTCTTCAATTCCTGAAAACTGGCCTCACAATCCTCAGTCCATATGAACTTGGTATCCTTTTTCAGCAATTCCGTCATAGGCTTTGCAATCCTTGAGAAATTCTCAATGAATCTTCGGTAGTATCCTGCGAGTCCAAGGAAACTCCGGATTTCTCCAACTGTCGTTGGTGCTTCCCAGTTTGTCACAGTGACTACCTTAGTGGGGTCTAATGCGATACCTTCTCCGGATATAACATGTCCGAGAAATCCAACTTCCTTTAGCCAAAACTCACATTTGCTGAACTTGGCATATAAGATGTTCCCTTAGTTTCTCCAAAACCAATCGCAAATGTTCCTTATGTTCCTCTTCATTCTTCGAGAAAACCAAAATATCATCTATGAACACCACGACGAACTTATCCAAAAACTCCATAAACACTTTGTTCATCGTGTTCATGAAATAGGCAGGTAGCGTTAGTCAGTCCAAATGACATAACGGTATATTCATACAGTCCATATCTCGTGGTAAATGCTGTCTTAGGTATGTCCCGCTCTCGAATCTTCAATCGATGGTACCACGATCGCAAATCGATCTTGGAAAACACTTTATCTCCTTGCAAACGATCAAACAGATCATTTATCATTGGTAGTGGGTACTTGTTCTTGATTGTTACTTCATTTAAACCACGATAGTCAACAACCATCCTTAACGATCCGTCCTTCTTCTCTACTAAAAGTACGGGTGATCCCCAAGGCGAAGAACTTGGGCGATATAACCTTTATCCAATAGCTCCTTAATCGCTTCTTGATTTCCGCCAAATCTCGTGCGGGCATCCTATATGGTCGCTCGATATTGGGCCTGTACACTGCAAAAGCTCAATCAAAAACTCAATGTCTCTATCCGTGGCATTCTGCAATTCCTCGTGAAATACATCGGGTAATCCTTCACCACCGCACCTCTTCCCGCACAACTCCCGATAAGGAATTTACTTGATTCCTATTTGGTCCATGTCGCGATACATACCTAATCCTTCTTCCTTACGGTGTTGTGAGCAAAATCGTCTTACTTGCGCAATCGATGTTTCCCCATACATCGACAGCCAATCCATACCGAGAATCACATCCAATCCTTGGGATTCCAAAATGATCAAATCCGTCGGAACACATGCCTTCCTATACTTAATGGCACTTGAAAACATCCTTGTCGGCCATATACTCCGCCTCTGGTGAGCTTACTAGCATAGGGGTTTTAAGAATCTGAGTAGGCAGGCTATACTTTTCTACAAATCCTTGTTATGTATGAATGCGTTGCACCGGTATCGAAAAGAACTAGTGCAGAAATGACTTAACCAAAACTTACCGACATCTTGATCGGGCTGATCTTCAACCTCCTCCACATCAATGTGGTTCACATCCCCGTTGAAAGGGTTTGGCTTCTTTCGAGCTTCCATTACCACCTTGGCCTTCGGGACAGTCATTTGCATAATGTCCGGTCTTGGAACACTTGTAACAGTGACATGGCTCAGTCTTTCTTGGTTGGGGTTGATGGTGTGGTCCGGTTACGCCGTTGCTTCCTCCATTTCCATTACCATTTTTGTGGCCATTATGGTTGTGCGAACTACCTCCTCCATGGGTATGTCAAACCGAACTCCTGTTTAGGGGTATATTGGGGCTTCATTGGGCTCCAGTTATACTTCCCCGCCCATACTTCCTCTTGCGATTCTCAATTTGTCTTCTGCTTTCCTTCAATCATGAGGGCACGGTCTACCAACTCTGGTAGTTATTGAAACTTGCTACCATCAACTGCATGCTTAACTCATCATTCAGTCCTTCCGAAACTTCTCCCGCTTAGCTGCATCCGTAGCAATGTCATCCGGGGCATAACGTGCTAACTTACTAAAATCATCCACATCTTGCCAACAGTCCTTCCTCCTTGGCGAAATTGCGAAACTCACGCTTCTTCATGGCCATAGCTCCTGCCGAGACATGGGCAAGGCGATCTGGAAAGCTTGTCAAACCGATCCCATGTGGTAGTGTCTCTGAGGTAAGTGGCTGTAAAATTCTCCCACCATGTCTGCTGCGGGTCCTTCAAGCTGATGTGCAAGAAACTTCACCTTTTCTCCATCTGACATCCCGCAGTGGTCAACTCCTCCCTATCTTACGGAGCCAATCATCTGCTACAATCGGCTCGGTGCTACTGGAATACACCGGCGGATGCAGCCTAAGGAAACGAGTCAAGTGATCCGCAGGTGGTGGTGGTGGTGGGTTGTTGTTGTTGTTGCCTTGGTTCTGTACCAATGTTTGGATCAAAGTGTTCTGCTGCTGAATCAACTGGGTGATCTCTGGCGGGAAAACAAACCCGGGGTCGCGTCTCGGAGGCATCTGAAGGGTTTAGAAAAGACGAGAAATTAAGAATAGAGTGAGGTCTAAGGAGAAAACACTACCCAAATGCACATGAGCAAATGCACACAAAATCACTTCATTCATTTCAAACAAAGGGCTTACAACGGTCTAACTATCGCAAAAGTGTTTGAACTATAATGTTTACATGGAGGGAATACTATTAATATGTGGGGGTCATCTATTAATTTGAACCGGTGGAAGACTCCATGATGTCTGCTCCAGCTTCGTCTTCAAAGTCGGGTTCACTTGGATCCGAATCGGTGTCGTCGATGATGATGTAGTTGCTCGGACAGTCGACGTACTTGTCTTCATTCTTGAGCGCTAAATTCTTCTTGAGTTCTTCAATCTCATACTTAAGATCGCTATTGTGCCTTACTACAGCTACGATCTCGTCCATGTAGTCCTTACGTGTAGACTTTAGTTCTTCTTCAAGTTCGATGATCCTTCCCTTCGCATCCTTTAATTCGATCATATCATTGCACATCTGGTTCTCCTGGCGTCGAATGTGCTGGTTTAACTCCTGGATGAAAGATGCAATGGATCTATCCTTCTTGGTGCTGACTATCTCCCATTGTTCATCTCGGCGTCCGCAAATCTGGTAGATGGTGTCCTTGAGGTCTTCTTGGTAAACTTCTCCAATGCGTCCCATGGTGATATGAGCTGCCATGCTCTTTCCTGCACTCGAGTTGGTGCAATCGAAAACACTATATATAGGCTTGGTGATTGGGGCGAATGTCCTTCCCGGAACGTGAGCTTGAATCTTCCAGCGCTCTTCTTCAGGCAGAGTGGCGTTGAAAGTCCCGGTGAAGCTTCGTAGTCCAACGTTCAGGTACTTGGTGACTTCCTTCAAGTGAAATCCAAAAGGTGTGCCTTCATCTGGTTGGGTGTACTTCATCTTTGCGTCCGTCATCCTAAAAGAGTAGAAAAAGATGAGGAGTTAGAAAATGTGAAGAGAGTAGTGATCTATGGCTTTAACTTAGTGGTCGTGTCCTACAGTCAGCGTGGGCTCTGATACCATCTCTCAGAGCGACCCGACCTGAATGGATCAAGTCTCGTGCTCGGTGTCATCCTGGATCGATAATCTTGACACCACACAAGATTTGAAGGATTTATAACAGAGTACCAATCACACACTTATTACATCGTTGTCCAAAAGAGGACTTATTACAATAAATATGGCTTAAGGCCATCTAATAACGATAACGAAAGGGAAGACTTGGAAGATAAGTGAGTCCATCAACTCCAGCCGCATCATCGAGTATAGAACCACGACCTAAAGCACCTTACTGTCGTTCGAAAAGTCTCGCAACATGAAAGTTGCAGCCCGAAACGGGTCAGACATGGAATATGCCGGCAATGTAACACATAGAGAATAATGAATGATAAGCCTGTACTACATGCATATGTGGCTGGTGGAAAAAGCTCTCTGATTCAGCTTTTGCATAAAGCCAGTTTTTCCCTACCGCAAAGGAATAAATTTAATTAACTATCACGGTGGTTGTTAAACATTGAGAATGGTTGACAAGATCCTCAATCCCAATTAAAATAATCCTTAACAAACCCAACAATATTAAATTAGAGTAACATGTTGAGATTCACATGATATTCAAGTACTAGATACTCAAGATGTCCATAACCGGGACACGGCTAATCATGATTAGTTTATACACTCTGCAGAGGTTTATGCGCACTTTTCCCCACAAGACTCGATCGCCTCGTTTGGTTTCTCGTACTGCAGGGTGTTTGAGAAACGGATGACCGAGACATAGTCTTTCAGAAGCGCTAGCACCTTACGATGGGTAGACCGGTACACCTACATCCCCTACATCTGCTAGTCCACCACTATAAGAGTTCGCACGACTTAATCAACTATGCCAGAGCCCATAATGGCTTGTGGCTGCACACGGAAGTTACTAGTTTGAATAATCTCATGATCCCTTTGAGCCCAGGGTGGCGGTCCAAGAAAAACAGGCAAGTCCCGATGGAAACCATGTGCCTCAATCCACCCAGATGTGTGTTTAAGTTGCCACCTTAAATAAACCATTAATTTAACAATCTCACATCTGTCATGGATACACTCACCCAATCCACGTCTACTAGCATAGCATGGCAAATAAGCAAACGTAGAAGTAACTCCCAAGGGTTTGATAATAAAACAGGTAATAGGTACTACCTCAATCTACTTCCCATCCCACAATTTAATTAGATCCTAATAATGCAAGTGTTTGAGGATTGCTCTAATGCATAAAAATTGGGTAGTAGAAAAGGTATGATCAAGTGTTACTTGCCTTGCTGATGATCCGCGAAACCTAGAGATTCGAAGTAACAAGCGGCGCACTCCGGGTGATCTATCGCAGACAAACAACAAGCATACAATAAGTACTCATCTAATGCACGGGTAAATCTCGAATAAAGAATCTGACCAAAAATTTCAACTTAAGAACCCTGGTTGCAAAAGAAAACGAATCGAACAAAACTACGGAAAACAACCGGCGGAAGAAAACAGCTCGGTTCTAGCAAGTTGAAACTAGGTCAAATTTACAGTATCAAAACTTTGTTTAAGTTGATTAGTTGGAACGGCGATTTCGAAACGAAACTCCAGGCGCTTGAATCACCTGATTCCGATAAACGAGCGAGAAGATAAACTAGAACGAAGATCGGATCTGAAATCGCGATCAGAAAAATAGCGGAATAAATCCGATTAAAAGAAAAACGACAAACGGTTAAACGAACGGACATTCGTTAACCGGGAATAATCCGGTGATCACGTTCGTTAAGACGAACGGTCCGGCGAACGCTCGCTAAACAACAAAACCGAAAATAAAACCGATCTAGGATTTCAAAAAAAAACCGAACAACGAAAAAAGAAAACCGGAACGGTTTTTAAAAAAAACCGAACCGAGGGAAGGGTGGCGCGGCGCGGCTACCTCGACGAGGTGGGGCTCAGCGGGCGGCTGCTAGGCGGCAGCGACGAGCGGCGGCGGCGGCGGGCGGGGTTGTGGGGAGAAGAGGGGGCTTGGGTATTTAAAGGGGAGGGTGGCTTGGGGAGGGGGCAAGCAAAGGAGGAGGAGGAGTCCTCCTTGGTTTCAACCACAGGCGCGGCGACAAGCTTGTGCCTGCCTTGTGTGCCTTGAGGGAAGGGGCGGGCTGGCTGGGCCCTTGGCCCAAAGGGATACCGACGCTTTTTTTAAATCACAGAAAAAAAAAGCGAATAAAATAAAATCTAAACGAACTCCAAAATTTACAAAGTAAAATTTCCCCGACTCCTAAAAATGAGTCAAACAAAATGAACTTTTACTCGGGGCCTAAAATGAAAATTTTGAAATCACGCATTTTTCCCTAAGGCAAATAAACTCCAAAAATCCAGAATTTGATTTATTTATTAAGTCTTCATTTTTTCCTAATTTTGGGAAAGTCATATTATTCCCTCTCATATTTTGATATTGGAAAATTATTTGAAGATGAAATAAATACAATCAAATGATCCTCTTTTTCATAATTCGAGGAAACACAAATATGAAAATTTCGAAATCTCCAACTCTCTCCGAGGGTCCTTGAGTTGCGTGAAATTTCTAGGATCGGCAAAATGCAAGAAAATATGTAATGCATGATGATTTAATGTATAACATTCCAAATTGAAAATTTGGGATGTTACAGGTCCATAGGCCGGTCGATACATGACGGCCCTAAGAAAATACAAACATGCCTATGGACCTCCAATCCGAGGTCGTGGGCTGTGCATGTTAAAAATGAAAGCCTAGACGGGCAGCCTGAACCACGTCCCAACACTTGCCAAAACTTCGTCCCTCGTTTTCTTCGTGTTTCGCACACTTCGAAATTGTGTGGGCATTTTGACTGTGCATCATATGAAGATGTGCTATGTATGAATGTTGATCAGCATGATGTTAACTGGTTGGTAGTTCCATTTTAGACCATGAATAAAACTTCCAACATGATGTTAACCTTGTTTGAAAAGGCCGTGTTAATATATATGCTCTGCCTCGAAAGTTGCAGTTTCTTATCTGAAATCAACTTGCGCTTATCTGGCCCAAACTTGCGCTTTCTTCTCTGAGAATCGCATTGTGCGCACTTTTATACTCCTATGAAACTACATTTTTAAGTGCTAAAAATAGATCTCTAGAATTCATAAAATACTTCATATGCTCAATACTGCAAATCTAAAATTTAAAAGACATTCATATCTGAAAGTACTCTCAAAATACACAACACAAAACACAATTCACAACCTGCAAATCGACAACCCTAAGCTCCTCGACAATTCACAACCTGCCCGACTATTGGGCCGGGGCAGCCCCTCCTATTCCTCGGCGGCAGACAGCCGCCCCGTGAGACGATGTGAACGGTGAGGGAGACGATGGCGGGGAAGCGTCGTCGGGCCAACTGCTTTTCTCCTCTTGCAGTTGGGTTCGGTCGACAAAGACTCCACGGGGTCGCTCTGGCAGGACACCCTCACAAACGGCACCCTATAGATGCTCGATCCTTCAATCTCTGGTGGATGCTCCATCTGGGATCGATACTCCCACCACCGCTCCCTCACGATCGGATTCGGTGAATCTGTTTGCTCCATGGCCCAGAGGAGCAGCTCTATGTACTCCGGTGCTACTCCCTCCGGGAGTATCGCCGCCTTCTCGCTATGTTGCAGATATTCGGCCATGGATGTCACCGTCGCTGCTAGTTGGTCCTTGTTGTCAAACCAAGAGTGTATCTCCAACATCCTAGCTAGCTTCACAGGGTCGCCGTCTGCGATCCCCATGTATCGGTTGTACTCCTCCATCGATCTACTTCTCCACAGCACCTTCATTCGCCGGCGGTGGTTTTTGAATGGAAGAGGAGAGGAGTAGCTGGTTTTGGATTAGAACAGGAGAGGAGCGACGCTGGTTTTGGACTGGAATAGGAGAGGAGGGGCGGTGGTTTTGAAATGGAAGAGGAGAGGAGCGGCGCTGCATTTATATTGGAACAGGAGAGGAGCGGCGGTGGTTTAAGAGGAGAAGAGCGAAGAGTGGCGCTGGTCTTGGAAGTATTTTTTGTTGTTTTATGATTTTGGGTCAAAGTTTGACCACGTCTTTATATTTGACAAGCAAAATGTGAATGCATGTCACCAAAAATTGTATCGTTTGGTTCAGATTCGAATGTACTTTCAAATTATATTATTTTTGCAATGTATAACATATATTTTATGTGCGAAAATCATGGTCATTATGACCGAGAATAAAAGGAGACTAGTTAATGTGGGTCGCTTTATTAATTGAAGGGTAAATTGATTTTGATTTTGATCCAGATCCACGTGGCCGCCCTCTCGTCCAATCCTAAATCGCTTCTGCACGCTCCTCTCCCTCTTCTCCATTGCAAAACCACCTCCTCTCCTCTCCATCATCTCCATTCCAAAACCACCGTCTCGCCTCTCCCTCTTCTGATCTTCTCCATTGCAGAACCACCTCCTCTCCTCTCCATCATCTCCATTCCAAAACCACCGTCTCGCCTCTCCCTCTTCTCTATTGCAAGACCACCGTCTCTCTCCGTTTTCTAGGCGCTTTGCTCCATGGCGCAGCGCAATCCATGGATACAAAATTAGTATCTCAGATACTATTTAAAAGTCGAGGCGGGGCTTTTCTGCCTGTGATGGCGGCGGGGCAGTTCCGCCTAGTCGGTTCGACAGAGACGCGAGAAGACAAGGGAGTAGGCTGCTGCAAACATAGGGTTGTGTGATTTGACAAATGAAGTTCTTGCTGGACAGGTGGGGCCCCATGATTTGACTTGCCATTATCATTTTAATCTGCAAGGCGCTTCGACCGGCGTGAGTCTCCTGATTCTGACCACCTCCATACAGGTGCCTCTCCCAATGCTCCACCATGTAGTAGAGGCTGGCTCTTGCATGAGAGCCCACTTCTCCACTTTTTCTTGCCTCTCTTTCCTCCACATATGCAAAATGCCATGTAAGCGCACTATTGTACTTACTTTTACTTGCTCCTACAGGTGCTTAAGCTTGCAACATAGGCATAAAGTCGATGTGGCAAGTTAATCAAGAAGAGAGAGACTAGTTTGGTAACCCAAGGAAGAAAGCGGTGCTAAGCGTGTACCTAGGTGAAAAGACAATTTTGAGTCTATATCTAATTAAATGAAGCAAACTTAGCAACACCATTTCATTGGAAGTGGTCACTCCTCGGCAAATGCAATAAATACTAGTACTCCCTGTGTCCCATAATATAAGAACGTTTTTGGCACTACACTAGTGTCAAAAACGTTCTTATATTATGGGACGGAGGAAATCTGAAAGAGAAAGAGAGAAGTAAAAAATACACTTATAGCCAACCTTGTTGTAGTAAGAGTGACTAAGTGATGACTATGTATAACATGCCAACATCGATAGCCTAACGCACCGTGTTAAATCTCCAAGGCGCGACCAGCATAATGACGATTGACGGTGCGTGGTAGCGCGACCATGATCTGACGAACTCTTGGCAGCCCTTGATCTGAGGTCAAGCGATCGCATGCTAAGTTGCTGAAAATTTGCGAATAAACCTCCGGATAGGATATTCACCCATAGGTCTATAATCACGCCATGCAACAGTTCGATCTCGGATCCAAGGGCTCTCGGAAGCCCGTATCATGGGAGAATGGAAAGCCACCGCCTGCCGTTCGCCGCCGGCGTTTGCTCCTACCGTCCCCGCACGTCCTTCAATACTACGGCGGTTCGCTCCTAGTCGTCCCGTCCATTCACATTACGGCAGTTCCACTAATCCTAACCCTCCTCCCAAATCCATGGCGTCCCAAATCTCCACGGTCGGCGGTGAGTACAAGGTTAGAACCATCATCGGCGATGAGTTTGACGTCATCTACACCTGTTCTTCCGCGACGGTGAAAGGATGCCTTTCTCGCTTTAGACGCATGTTCGAAAACTCAGATGATGAGTGGGTCGCTGGGCTAGATGTTGAGTACACCACAGTCCTGGGACGAGAGAAGGATCTAAAGGATGAAGAGAGGAAGAAGCCCGCCGTGATCCAGGTTTGCGTACATAGCATTTACTTGGTCTACCACATATGCCATGCCGACGTTGAGTGCCAGGATTTTAAGAACTTCCTCGAGTGCAACCTAGTCAAATTCGTTACTGTAGACTTTGGTAATGACAAAGAAGTCCTGCGTCGGATAGGCCTCGTTGTAGGCAACACCTTCGACCTCCAGAAGAATCGGCTGGTGTCCTCTCGTCAGCCTTCAATGCCGACCATGGCAGGAGCCATGGTTCATCCTTCGTACGGTAAACTGGAGAAACCTCATTACACGTTTCATCGTCATGCATGGCAGCATAATGTACTAGATATAGACCACATCCACTATGCTGCAATGGATGGCTACCTTTGCTTCAATATCTACAAGGGTTGGATGAAGAGCAACAGCCAAGTGTGCGGTTCAAGCAAAGAAGTATCGCCCAAGAGGAAGAGGGACAAGGACGAAGTCGAGGACGTGGACGAGGACTCCGAGTAAGGTGGCAGTGTCGTTGCTCATGGTGGTTCTAATGCAGTGTCTACCGGAATAGTTGCAACGTTTAATTTCAGGTGTGCTTAATTTAATTTGAGGGGTGTGTTGTGATGAGCCCCCAGCAGAACTATGTTATGTTTCTTCTCGTTACTTTAACTCCTCAGTACGTACATACTAGTATTTCTTACATTTCATCTTTTAGTTGGTATAGTACTACCACTCGTTTCTTCACATTATATACGTACAATATATATGGCCAACATCATATAGCCAGCAGTTTAGTTGTCAAAGAATTTCAGGGTGCTTAGTTTTGTCAAAGAATTCCAGGATGCTTAGAGGGTGCTTGGATCCAAGGGACTTATTTTAGTCTGACTAAAAATAGTCTCTTTAAGAGGCTAAAGTTCTAAGCACCCCTGACTAAAGTGGGGCTAAAACTAGTCTTGAGACTAAAAATTTTTAGTCAGGGGTACCCCTACTAAAATGTGGATTAGTCCTCTCTCTACTCATTTAACTCCTCTCCTTTAACACAGGTGAGTTCTGGATTGGAGGGTTTGGAGGATAATAAATTCTCATTAACTTGATTTTAGCCTTTTTAGTATTTGGATCCAAGCATGGGTGAGGCTAGCATGTTTTAGTCCCACTACTTTAAGTCATGGGACTAAAACGTATCCAACACCCTCTTAGTTTTATTTGAGGGTGGGTTGTGCTTGGACACCATTATTGTGACTAGCCTTTTAATAGTACTATATGCATAATTTGGCGACGAGCGCTCTATATGTACCACCTTTTTTAATTTCAAGTTTTGCTCCATGGCGCAATCCATCGATACTCTGCTGTACAAAAGTATACATTTTTAAAAGGCTAGAGGCGGGCAGTCTAGCTTGGTCGGTTTCACGAGGCGAGGGCTTTTGTGATTTGACGGCTCATTACTCTTTGGAAGGCGGGGCCTTGTGATTTGACTGCTCGATAAATGCGTCGGCGACCTGATCGAGGAGGAGCAAAGAACCGTCGCGGTATACTCAAGTTTTCCATTTGGAGTAGTCTTTGCGACGAGGAGCAAGAAACACGGCAGCCCAAAGCCATATGGCGATAAAAATGATCTAATTTGCTAGTCATCTCATTGTTAGCATTGTTCTATTCATTCCTAAAAACCATTGTTCTATTCATGCCTCGCAGAGAACGTGACACGTGCGGCGAAACACCCGAAGCAAAAGATGAAACACAGGAGCAAAAGAAGAAGGAAGATTATCACCCCAAATGATCTAATTCGCCGAGTCGTAATTGCTTCTTCATCGCCTCCACGACCTCCATCTCCTTGCGCGTCTCCTCCGCCATCTTCATCATTGTGTCCATGACGCGCATTTCTCGTCGAGCCTTCATCATCTGCTCCACGGCCATATTACATACCTTGACAAAGGCCGGGTGCTCGATGCGGAGCTTCGCCAACTCTTCCTTCATTCCATGACGAGGGCCTGCAGCATCTTCATCGAGGAACTACTATTCTCATGCAGCTTCTTCCAGCGGCGTTCTTCTCCTTCAACAGTCGATCTCGTGGCGAGCTTCGCATTGTCCTCCGAAATCGCAGGATTTCGCCGATCGCCTTCTTCTCCGAGGCAATGCTCTTCTTGAAGACATCACCAAGCCGGCGGTCAACTCCCCGCTGATTGAGCTCGGCGGGCATGTCGTCGAGGCTCTCCTTCACAACTCCATCAAGCCTTGGATGAACTCCTTCGCTTATTGAGCTGATCGGGCATGCCGCCGAGGATAACGACTCCAGCTCCGCCCGGCTCGGCATGTTAGCCTCAGCGGCTAGGGCGCTCACAGGAGCCATCGCCTTGCCCGTGAGAGATCTTTTGAGGTCTCTGCGTGGCGGCGAGCCCTCTCTTTTTCACAGCCTTGGTTGCCGCTCCCTTATTACGAGTAGTTCTCGACCTAGAGCTCGCTCACCGGCCATGGCAACGATTTTACGAAGAAGAAGCACTTATGAGGAGGAAAGGTAGAGTAATTTTCGGTTAGGTAGTTCCCTTTTATAACCTAAGTACTAGCACTAGTACTAATACCTGCATAGTGGGAACACGTTCAGGTTTGGTACATACTAGTAGGTGTGAGCAGGCTTTGAATGTGATGGGAACAAGGTAAAGATTAATTGATGGTTTTGGTTTGAGGCCAAACGGCTCCCGATGAGTTTAGCGGAACATAAATTTCAAGTACTACACTGCTCAAATGCGTAAATATTATGTTACTGTCAAAAATTGGCACAAAATACAAAGGAGACCAATGGAAGTACTACTAGCAACCCACGATTTAACTACTACGCATGCGCATGATGGAGTAATAATGTCTTTCTTCCGCCCTCACGTCCACTCAATTTGCATGCGCTGTATTAATTGACCATCAATGAAGTGAACGACTTTACACGCGTCAAATTATCACATGGGGTGGATCTTGGTACAAAATTGCGTCCGCCGTGTACCCGCATGCGCGTGCGAGGAATGAGTGTGCGTGGCGTGCGTGCACATCTTTGCTTCGTGCATGTACCGCCAGTATGGCTCAGGGAGGACGAGTGCATTCTTCTGGAACCAGCAGCACGTCACTATGATCAATCCACGCAAGGAGGTCGTGACAACGCCTCCACATGTGCCACGTGGCTTCATGAACTGTAATAGAGACACTATGTAGCGTGCCATTGGTATTCTAATTTACGTGTTTTGCACATACTCGAAGTACTAGTAAGGTACACATGCATTGCACGCATCAGATTTTGCAACCAAATTATGAATAAATACCACACTATAGCATGTAAGCTCCGAGTCATATATTCCTGATGTAGCCCTTCGTTTAATTCTTATAGTTCATCTCATTCAAAATCAATTAGTTTTTATAAAAAATCTAAGAACGCGGGAATAGGAAAAACATGCGATTATAGTGGAATGTCGTCTTGAATCCTACAGGATTGTACGAGTGTTTGATTGTGCATAGAAAAGACGCAAAATTCTTTCAAAGAGGTTTGAGTGGATGGGATGTTTCCTATGAAATCTAGTGCAAATGAATCATATGGAAAAATTCCTATGGTTTACAATCCTATGAATCCAACAACCAATATAGGAAAAATTCCTAATGATTAGACTCCTCCAAAATTTCTTTGAGAATCCTTTGAATCAAAGAAGCCCTTAATCTATTTTATGATTCATGGAATTGTGCGTTGTAAAGCATAAAGTAATAACAAATAATGGCAATTCAACTAGAAAAAAAGTTTGGGCAGTTATGATACGGAAGATTCTAGAACAAAAGAGAACCACTGTTGTTTTGAGGTTTGTGCATTATGCTTAAGTTCAACCATGGAGTCTGCTAGATTGTACATGTGGCAAAATCCGGTGGGGGCTAGAAGATGGTGCGAGGGGCGAGTGGAGGAGACTATGAAGGAATGCACAAGTGCGAGATCGATATTTAGAGAGAGGGCGAACACGTGCTTGTTGCCAGCAGATGGGCGAGCCATGAAAATAAATGAGCTAGGGGCCAAGCATTGCTAATCCTTCACGAGGAGGGTCAATTCATGAACTTAAACCATTTTTAGCAGCAATTGTCTAATGATCACATTCATATTAGCCTCGATATATAGTGATGTTAGGGGAGGGGCAGGGCCCTTCGCCTGTCTTCATCATTGTGCACGCGTCGAGAGATGAAGCGGAAGGCATGGATGATGAGAGGGGACGTTGGATATATAATTAATGTGGGTGTATTAGCTATATATGTTAATCCTATATAGAGAGGTATAGATTGATCGATGTGGACGTGGGAAGAGGTGAGACCTCACTTTGGATATATCGATTGATCGGTTTGTGTGGAAAACTATGAAAGACCTAGCTATATACACACATACATAGAGGAACATCGATCGTTGCGCATGCATGCGTGAGAGATAAAGAATGCCCGATATGATGGAGAGGGGATGTGTGTGGTGTGTGCCTTCATGGGAGACCGACCTGAAGAAAAAGATTGCATGCGTGCGATGGATAATGCCGATTGGTAGTGTGTGTGCATGCATGCACGAGAAAGTTAGTGGTACAATTATAAAGAGAAGACTACTGTGTGGGTGTAAAGAATAGAATAGGTGAGGTCATAATCAATGTAAAGTTGAATTCAAATATTTGAATAAGAGATCCTGATGTTTGAAACCCATGCATGCATGAATATAACGGAGATCTGCGCGGTGTGGTTTGGAAACGAGCATGTTGTAATGTATACACATTGAACAAGGTCAGACTGATTTGAATTTGAGATACCGATGGCAGACATCATTTGGCCACGTCGCATCCGTGCATGGACACACTATTCTAATTGGAGATGATGGGCGGCTTTTGCATCACATATCTATATCTATACCCCTATATATATTATATTTTATATTTTTTTATATTGTGTGCGGGTAACTTTAACTTTGAAAGATGGTCGTTGGATGAGGCGAATCCGATGGTCCAAAGATGGCAAATTTGAGCACTATTGGCCGTTGGATATCATCTAGATTCCACCAGATTTCGCCACATGTATAATCTAGAAGACTCCATGGTTGAACTTAAGCATAATGCACAAACATCAAAACACAAGCACTTCTTATTTGTTCTAGAATCTTCCGTATCAGAATTGCCCAAATGTTTTTCTACATGATTTGCCATTATTTGTTTTTACTTTATGTCTTACAACGCACAATTCCATGAATCTTAAAATAGATTAGCTTTCTTATAAAAACTAGATGATTTTGAATGAAATGAACTATAAAATTAAGCGAACATCTACATCATGCATATATGACTCAAAGCTTGCATGCTATAATGTGGTATTTATTCATAATTTGGTTGCCAAATCTCATGCGTGCAATGCACGTGTACCTTACTCTAGTCTAAATGGTGTTTGTGTGTGTTGTGCGTGTTGAGGTGCAAATTGTCTTTTTTTGGGTACACGTTAAGCTTGTTCTTCCGAAATTTCAAGCCGCGCCTTGTTATGCCGAAAATTCAAGCTAGCGTCTCTGTCTATCGTGCTGCGAAACTCCCGCCTCTTCAACCCGCGCCTTGTTAGCCCGAAATATTTAAGATATATCTTTGTCTCGTTGTGCTCCGACAACTCCCTCCATCTCAACCCGCGCCTTGCTATTCCGAAATTACAACGCACGCGAAAACTCCCACCTCCTGTGAAATCCCGACACGCGAAATGCCCGTGGTACCCCTGAACCGAAAGAACCGCCTCAAATCGGTGGGGGTACTTTCGTAACTTACCCCACATTTCAGACAAGCGCGTCTCTAAGCCATGGTTCCCCACTACCATCCCATCCGCCCACCCACTCGTACACCGAGGCAACGAAAACCCGCGACGAAACCCCACACCCTGCTCCATCCGCCACCCAGCCGGAGCCTCTTCCCCGACGACGTCGTCCACAGCAACACCTCAACGTCCCTCATCCACCGTACCGGATGAGGATCCATCGTTGATCTCATCGTCCCACCAGTTCAGCCACCCCGTCCTCCACCTCCAAGGAGTTTCCCTGACGTTCCCCTCGTCTTTCGCCACCTCCATTCCCACACGCCGTCTTCACCTGCACCACGAAAGAGCATCATCATCACCATTTCCTCGGATGAAGCTGCGGCCTAATCGGCGCCACCAAAGAGGTTGTACACTAATCGCGCATTTTCTTCTTGATTCGATCTCACGGTGCTGCCGGCGCTTTCGGTCCCGAGCCGACACGGTGCAGCTCCATCCACGGCGGTGTCACCGGCCACTTCCTCCACGGCGTCGCTCCTCGGCGGCGATGTCCACATCGATAGGAGCTGCTGCTGCTTTAGCTCTCGCTTCGCCTTCTGCTGCTCTGCTCTTGCTCTCGGTCCCTGCTGTCTGCTCTTGCTATTGCTCTTGCTCGCTTGCTGCTCTCGCTCTTGCTCTTGCTTGCGATGCTGCTCGATTGCTACACTTGATCGATGAATCGACTTTTGGGTCGATCGATTTTCAGGGGGGGGGGCTCGCGGGGTGAAGGAAGAACCAGCCGCAGCGGGAGGGGGCTCACGGAGAGGTACCCACTATCTATCTTAGGGTTCGAGGATGGGGCGGTGGTCGCCGGTGGCGGGCGTTGGCGGGGTGGTGGCGTGGGGATCGCGGAGAAAAGCTTCGGCACGGGGGGCCTAGAGGATGGCAGGGCGGCGTGGACCGGCGGTGGGGAGTGTTTTCGAGGCGGGCGGGCGGCCTTGCCGCCGGCCAATCTGTGCGGGGGCTGCTGTTTGGCGGCTCGAGGGGTGGAGGTTGAAGATGAACCGCAGGCCCTTGATTTCATATCCAACGGCTGCAAAATCGATGACCAGAGATGAAAAAGTCGATCGACCGACGTGTAGCCTCACCTTGCTAGTGCGTTCGGTTTGACAACAAAATTCAGTTTCGACGGCAAAATTCAGTTTCGACGCTTAAGTTCAGTTTCGACGATTAAATTCAGTTTCGACGCTTAAGTTCAGAGATGAGCGGCTGATGTATTTTACATCTAGCACTTTGTGGTTATGTATTTTACGTCATGTATTGGAGATGCTATTAGAATTCCACTCAGGTTAACGTTGTTCGTTGTCTCTCTTGTCCTGCTTGACCTCGGCGTCGTACAACTCACGGAGCTGCTCCAACGACGAAACCCTCCATCACAGCGAGCGATACCTCGGCTCCATCTCCAAATGCCTAAGATCTTCTTCCCCTCCTCCGACAGCCAAGTCAGCGGAGCATCCTCACCGCCAACCCAATCATCTTGAGATCGACATGGCTTCGCCAAAGAGGTTGTACACTTGTTGCATCTCTTTTTACTCTACATGTTATATATATTGTCCATTGAGCACTTTCGTAGTAACGGAAATCGATTATTTTATCCTACTATATGACAAGAAGTGAGGTACCAGGCAACTTAGCTATCCGTGATGGACTCTCTTGAACGCCATCATTATTTATCTCTGCGCATTTGAGTTGTGCATTTGTCGATGGGCCTGGGAGTTGAGCTAGTATGGCAATGGCCTGGGTCCAAAGTAATAGAAGTAGCACAAAAACATTTTTTAGTGTAGGATTTTCCTTGCTCAAGCCTGCCTACTAGAATCGCCAATGCTTGAAAGGAAAAGTGAATGAAAAACATAGGAATTGGAAAGTTTCCTATGGTACTACTTTTCATGAATTCGGTGCAAAGGAATGCAGCAAAGGAAAACTGTAGGATTTGTTCCTTTAGTGTCTCCTTGAAAGAAAAACCGTAGGAATTCTAATTTCCACTTCTCCTCCTTTTCATATTCCTATTCATCAAGCACAAGACTAAGAGATAGTAGCATAATAGCATTATAACCGTACATTTTCTTGTGGTTTGACTTAATCTCACCATGCTTTTTGCATCCTGTGATCTTCAATTGTTGTGAATCAAACACCCAGTTGGCGAAATCCTGTGTTTTAAATTCTCTGTTTTGCACGTGCATTCCTATCCTATTCATGTCTATTTCCTATCCTGCATTGTTAGAATCCTCAAATTCAAACAAGCCCTTACTCAATTACTTCATTACAGATATGTGTCAAAGAAAACCTTGTGTGGTTTGTCCTGCTCCTGCGGTGTTGTGTTCCACCCAGCTCAGCTGCTCCAACGATGGAAGGGTTCACCACAGCAGGATCCGCTCTCAGACTATCTTTTGCCGCCTCGGATCTTCTTCCCTTGCCGCAGCAGCCCACGGCAACTGCATTACCATCATCAAGCGAAAGCAGATGACCTTGAGGACTACGGGTCCGCAAGAGAGGTCGCACTCTTCCGTGTCTGCTTACGTTATGCGTCACTTAATATGATGACATGCTACATTATCGTCGTGTTCACCTATTAGACTCCGAGTCAGGTCCAAACTAATGCTGAAACTTGAGTTTTAAATGGTTGTGGGGTACATATTGGGGCAACAATCAATACTATCTCTACTATCTGGTTAATCTCCGGTGTCTACTATGAGTTTCATGTTGGGTGCAAACAAACATTAAAGGAGCCATTATCTGTATTTTTAACTAAAGCTATTATCTGCTGCTATCATTGGTTTTGGGTCTATCCACGTTTGCTACCATCACTCTGGATTTGTGCATGCACTCCTTACATAATCTCACTATGTTTTATTCCTATGCATGCCAGTTATTGTACACAATGGAACTGATCATGTAGAGAAAAGAGACGAGCCTTGCGTGGCAATAAAATTTCATGCAGACGTCGTTCCATGGTGGGTGCAAAGGCAGCCCCCCTCCACCCATTTCGGATCGTAATCAAGAGGAAGATAACTGTTATGAGGGGGATTCAGAAGGAGAAGACCACTCCTATTTACCCCATGAGGTCTTCGCTCTAACTTGGCATGCTGATGTTGGTAATATCATGCATATGGTGCCTTGCATTGCTTACTGTATACATTAAAGATGTCATCTGCTTAGTTTAGACATGCTTTGTGTCAATGCCATCTGTTTAGTTTCTTTATCGTATATGTGAATCATGCAATGCCATCTTGTCTAGCCAGGGCATCATATATGTGAATTTTGCAATGCCACCCTGTTAGCCATCATCTTATATGTGAATTATATCATGCCATCATTTTTTTATTACGTGTTAAATTTGTCAACAATTTTAGTACATTCAATTACTCTTCACTGCATCAGCCATTCGCACGGTCATGGAAAAATCGAGTGGAAACAAGGTCTTGAGCGCACAATGCTATCGGACGAAGCGCATGTCTTGCTGGTTACCGATAGCTCCTCATAGGAGGATTCAGAGACAGATGACCAGTCATATTTCCCCCCCGAGGTGCATGCCCTAACTTGGCAGGGTTATGTTTCTCATATCGTGCGTATAGTATCTTGCATTGTTATGTCATTTGCTTAGTTTAGACATGCTTGTGTGAATGCCACCTGTTTAGTGTCTAATTACCATATATGTGAATTATGCAATGTCATCTTGTTGCAAGACATTATATATGTGAATTATGCAATGTTATCTTGTTACAAGGCATTATGTATGTGAATTATGCAATGCAGTGCTGTTTAGGCAAGCGTCATATATGTGAATTATATCATGTCGTTTTTTTGTATTTCTCATTTCTTTTGTCGACAATGTTTGTATATTCAACTGATCTTCCTGTGCATCAGCCATTTGAATTGGTGATGGAGAAATCTGGAGTGAAAACAAGGTCTTGAGCGAGACAATGCTACTGCTGAAGCAGATATCTTGCTGGTTACAGATAGCTCTTGAGAGGAGGATTGAGGCGGATGACCAGTCCTATTATCCCCGAGGTGTATGCTCAAACTTGGCGGGTTATATTACTCATATAATGCATATGTTGTATTGCAATGCTTAGTTTTTACATCATATACACAATATTGAATGCCATCTCCTTAGTTGACACATCATATATGCGATTGCCCTCTGCTCACTTCCTTAGTATATAAATCATATATTTGAATTATGTCATGCCATGATGTTTACATAGACAGCATGTATCTGAATTATGGCATGCCAACCCATTTTCTAAAGACATAATATAGTTATATCATCTCATCATGTTTACATAGTCATCATATTTTAAATTATGTCATTCTATCCGTGAATTATATCATGCCATCATGTTTCCATCGACGGCATGTTTGTGATTTATGGCATGCCAACCACTTTAATAGACACATCGTATAGTTATATCATGTCATCCTGTTTACATAGTCATCATATTTTGAAGTATGTCATTCTATCCTGTTTAGTTAGCCATCATACATGTGAAATTGTGTCATGCTATCTGTTTAATTAGCCATCATATATGTGAAATTATGTCCTGCTATTACATTTGCTTAGACAACATAAATGTGAATTATTTCATGCCCTGTTTTCTTCCCTACTATCCATTGCACTGTCTATCTTACAATGTCTGTACATTCAATTACTTTTCTTGTTTATCAGCCATTTCAATTGGAGGGAGTGATGGCGATATCTGTGGGAGTAAAACACGGTCTTGAAAAGATCGTGCTACACATCGATGCAGATAGAACCACGGTTGTACTTGCCCAAGAACCAGCCCCACCACACATAACCCACACTCATGCAGATTGTACCCCTACCCGGTTGGACGAGAGAACCAGCTACACCCTTCTAACCCCAACCCCAGCAGATAGACACCCAGGCCCGTTGACACAACACCATCTCCACCACAGAGCACCCAAACACGAAAGCAGTTAGTAAGGCAACTGCGGTGCCCAAATCACGAGGACCACCACTCCGAACCCAAGTCAACGCTTAAGCGAAGAAGAATTGTTCTCGTGTCGGTTCCGTAGCTATGGTTCATACTACTTTGCTCTTGCATCACTTGTATTCTTGATACCAACTAATTTCAAATTTGAAGGATGCAATTGAAACTCCAATGGCGCAACAGTATGTTTTAAACCTGTTTCTTCAACGTGTTTGGCTGTTTGCTGTTGTAACTTGCTCTATGTTGATTTCAGTTTCAATTGAATAAACAGTTATGTTCTCATGCCATGCACATTACAAGTGTTGTTATTGCTGTGTAGTTTCCCACACTTATATTTTGTCTATGCTGCTTTGTCTTAAATAGATATGATTCGAACTGTATCTATCTTGATTTGGCAACATAAACTAGAATGATATAGACCATACAGTGACCATACTACATAGATATATGTTTGTTTCATGTTGTTATCATGTCCACCTTACTACTGAACTGGTTTACCAAAATGAGTTTCATATACTACATTGTAAACCTGAGATGTGTTTGTTTGTTTCTCTTTTAGAACGCGGATAAAATATTGGAGAAGAGTACCATGTTATGCAATGGTAAAGGAAGTAATGCAGATAAGGTTCAAGATAGTGAGACATCCTGTTGGTCTCCAAGAAAGCTGATAAAAACTATATTGAAGACACTTGAGACAACCCCAAAGTCTGTCTTGATGTAGTGTTAGAGTTCTTGGCTACCACTTTGGCACCAGCTCTTGAACTCGTTGCTGAATTAGTTCGGCTTCTTGAGTCTCAACTTCAAGTTGAAAGACATCGATCGATGTTATCGACAGAAGCCAAGGACCGAGGAAGTCCTGCGAATTCAGATGCATACTTTACGGTGCAACACAATGTTGGAGGACTTAAGCGCCAAACAAGAGAAAGTTAATAAGCTTGCTAAGCATCTTGCCAAACATTATGGGTACCGGGATATTGTTTCTTGAGCTCTTCGAAGTGGTTTCAGTTCGGACTTGTTTTGTCATGGCGTTTATATCTTTGTTGTGTTCCCTATATTTGCACCGGTGGCGAACTTTGATGCCCAGTGGATGTAATATGTGTAATAGCCGTGATAGCCTAGTGTAAGTTGCTTGCTTATTTATTTCCTTGTTGTCTTGTTTATTTGTTTGCTTGGAGTCAGTGCAGTTCTTTTTCTGCGGTTTGCTAGTGGCTGCAATAACCTATTTTTTTTAACTAGGCCAAAATAACCATGGGCTAATATTTACTGTACTGACACTGGGCCTCCTACGGGCCATAGAAACAGTGGGCCTTCTACGGGCCGTATAAACAGTGGGCCTTCTACGGGCCGTAGAAACAGTGGGCCTTCTACGGGCCGTAGAAACAATGGGCCTTCTACGGGCCGTATCATCAATGGGCCTTCTACGGGCCGTATCATCAATGGGCCTTATACGGGCCGTATAATCGATTAACAAACATGGGCCAAACAGACCGCATTCGGTCAGAACGGGCTAGAGTTGGAACCGTCCGTTCATGGGCCGACCATAACGGGCCATCGTTAATAGGCCGTGTTGATGGCGCTATGAAAACGGTCCAACGTATTAACGGACCACAAGCGGGCCGATCAGTAACCACGGGCTGAATTTGGCCCACAAGTAGAAAATAGCGATGTGGGGCCGTAAGTAAGCGAATCTTTGGAAAATAGCCCAGAATAAATGGGCTCGAGAAGGCGAAGATAACATGGGCTGAAACGACCCAATGGAATAACGGGCCGTTAATGGGTATAAAGTGATACACTGTTCTTTACGGGCCAGTTTCACCACGGGTCGTTAATGGGTGTAAAGTGATACACTGTTCATTACGTGCCAGTTTCACCATGGGCCGTTAATAGGTCAAGAGTTACATAGGGCCTCATATGGGCCGAAAGACGTCATGGAACATACATGGGCCAGAAGTGAAAACGGGCTGGAATCATATTGGATGGCCCAGATGACGCTACTGGGCCTAATTCAAATAGGGCGTAACAGGCATTGGGTTAGCGGGCTGTAAATGGGCTATATGCGAACATGCCGTTAACAGGCTTTCCATGGGCCGGCCCGCCAGCTTTTGACCAAGTCAAACGGACCGGCCTTTTCACAGGAATGGGCCTCTGTTGGGCCATGCCACGTGTCGACGTATCATAGGCGCCTATCTGGCCCACTGACGAGCTGACACATGTTTCGTCTGGCTAATAAGAATTTTACACGTGGAAATTTCCCATTGGTCGGGGCTGTTAACGGGTTATCGGATCCAAAACCCGACCCGATAGCTTAACGGCGTTCCGTTACGGTGGATGCCACGTGTCGGTCACCCTTGACGAAAGCACTTCTCTGACGCGCGATTTATCGTCATGGAAGTGGACACTTCCGTGATGATAATTTTGGTAATGTCATGGAACACTTCTACGACAGCACAGGTATGACTATCTTGATTCTATCATAAATTTGTCATGGATGTACATGCATGACAAAAAATGCGACCTACTATGACAAACACGTATCATCACGGAAGTGTATTTTTTTTGTAGTGTATGTGATCCTCTGTTCAGCCTTTTTCAAAACCGAACATAGTCTCAGGGGCTACTATCTATATACAGGCATATTTTTTCATATGAAAAGCGGCTAAGAATATTACACCGCATACCTCGAAGCCTGTTAGCAGGCTGGTGAAGGCTTCGTTCAGCCCGCTCTTGGCGGACTGAACCTTCTCAACCACCACACCCATTAGGGCGCGGTGCTCCTCCATGATGGAAGCATGTTGCAGTGACTCCACCAGAGTGTTCGGCGCCTCCGGATTAGTGGAGGTCGTTGTTGGAGTTGGCGCTCCCCCCTCTTTCGAAGGGGGTTGCTCGCTCGATTCCGGAGCCATATGGGTCTCCGGAATAGTGTTTGACTGGGGGCCGGACTGGTCGAAGCCCCCGTCGTCGGTCTCCATGGGGGTTGCACCCCCCATGTTCTCGGCAGCCAAGGCATCGCCCTCAGGCGCTGTGTTCGCAGCCTCCCTCACCTCTCCATGGCCCGGAGAGGCCCTTCGGGACAACACCTTAGTGACATCGCGTTGGTTGGTGGAGAGGCTTTCGGAGGCGTCTCACTCTCCACCAGCCCTAGTGCTAGAGAGTTCCCCTCAGATAGCGAGGGTTGGGGAAGGTCGCGGGCTGGACTGAAACACATGACATAACATGTTATATTACGGTCATAAAAGAACGGATATTTGCAAAATATCCTTTGGTACTTATGATGTGGCCAGGGGCTTTTCCCTGGTGTGCTTCTTTGGGGTCTGTTCGACATCCGTGTCCGAACCATCCGAGAGGGTTATCTTCTCCCTCTTGGACGCCCCCTCCTCCGGGTCTGCAGAGGCCGCTCTCTTCTTTCTCCTCCCCTTGAGGGGGAATTGATTTCGGCCTCCTCTTCATCTTCATCTCCCTCGTGGGAGGAGTGAGCTTCGGTCTCTCTGGACACTGTGTCCGAAGTACATTTATGGCGGAGGCCACCCTTGGTCTCCTTTCTCTTCTTCTTGGCCTTCTTCTCCAGCGCCTGATAGGGCACCGGGACCAGCATCCTTGTTAGCAGAGGAGTGGTTGGGTTTTCAGGTAGCGGCGCCGGACACTTGATCCGCTCTGTTTTCGCTGTCCAACCCTGAATGAGGAATGGAAATCTCAGTATGTCCTCTAATCTATAACCGACATTATGTTCGAAAACAAAATACTTACCGGAATGGCCGGATTCGCACTGTCGAGGCCGATGTCGTCGGTCTTCTTCGGCCACGTCTTCTAGGCCTTGAAGAGCAGCTTCCAGATCTCTTCATGCGTTGTGCCGAAGAATCACTGCAGGGTCCGCGGCCCTCCCGGATTGAACTCCCACATATGGAGAGGTCGGCGCTGGCAGGGGAGGGTCCGGTAGAAAAGCATCACCTGAATCACGTCAGTGAGAGTGGTGTTCTTGCTTATCATATTTTTGATGTGCTTTTGCAGCATCATCACTTCATCGGTCGACCCCCAGTCCAGACCCTTGTTGGTCCACGACGCGAGCCGCATAGGGGGCTCGGATCTGAACTCAGGAGTGGCCGCCCATCTGGCGCTACGGGGTTCGGTGATGTAGAACCACTCCTGTTGCCATACCTTGACGTTCTCCACGAAGGCTCCTTTGGGCCAGGTGGTGTTGGGGAGCTTACTCACCATGGCACCGCCGAAATCCGCGTGCTGCCCGTCGACCACCTTCAGCTTCATGTTGAAGACCTTGAGCCAGATGCCAAAGTGTGGGGGGATGCGGAGTAGCACCTCGCACACGACGATAAACGCCGAGATGTGGAGGAAGGAATTTGGGGCTAGATCATGGAAATCTAGCCCATAGTAGAGCATGAGACCACGGACATAGGGGTGGAGGGGAAACCCTAGCCCGCGGAGGAAGTGGGGGATGAACACGACCCTCTCGCCGGGCTCTGGAGTGGGGATGACCTGCTTTTTGGCAGGGAGCCTGTGCACAACGTCTGCAGTCAGGTACCCCGCCTCCTGGAGCTCCTTGACTTCCTTCTCCGTTATGGAGGAGGCCACCCACTTGCCCTATGAGCCGGATCCGTACATGGCCAGAGAGGTTGGTGGCGGTGGGAAAGATTGAAGCTTGGGCGCTGGAGCTCGAGGATGGGAAAGCGGTGGAAGGAAGAAGGCGTGGGGTAAAAAGATGGATCTTTATCCACTTATATAGGCAGTGAATATCAAGCACCCCCCTCAAGCCTTAAAACTCGCCTGTTCCCAAGGGGTCGTGCGAATGGCACGGTTGGATTACCCAAGCCCGTATTGATGAGAATCCTGCAATAAGCGGACATGATATCTGTTTTGAGGAGACGTGTCAGTGGAGGCTGCGCCTCAAAACGTGAAGCGGGGGTCCAAAAAATGGTTCGAAATGATAAAGAGGCCAGACGTGACGTTTCGCCGAAAGGGTTGTCAGTTGACAGACCTTATTTTGATTGAGTATTTTTGCCTTCGTGGTTGAGGGTTGTGACTGGTATACAGAGCCGGATATAGTTATATTATTCAAAAGACTGCTTTGAAGTATTCGGAGGAGGAACCCGCCTTGCAATTCCGAAGACAATCTGCACGTCGAACACATCGTCATTGAAGACTGGTTCAGGGGCTACTGAGGGAGTCCTGGATTAAGGGGTCCTCGGGTGTCCGGGCTATGTAACATGGGCCGAACTGATGGGCCGTGAAGATACAAGGTAGAAGACCTTTCCTCGTGTCCGAATGGGACTCTCCTTTGCGTAGATGTCAAGATTGGTGTCCGGATGTGTAGTTTCCTTCCTCTGTAAACCGAGTCTGTACAACCCTAGGCCCCTCTGGTGTCTATATAAACCGGAGGGTTTAGTCCATAGAGGCCATCAGAATTTACATAGGCTAGACATCTAGGGTTTAGCCATTACGATCTCGAGGTAGATCAACTCTTGTAACATTTATACTCATCAAAGTCAATCAAGCAGGAAGTAGGGTATTACCTCCATTAAGAGGGCCCGAACCTGGGTAAACATCGTGTCCCCTTTGTCTCCTGTTACCTTCGATCCTCAGACGCACAGTTCGGGACCTCCTACCCGAGATCGGCCGGTTTTGACACCGACAGTCATCAACTCTCATGCTTCACTTATATTATTTTGAGAGTCTTTAAACAACATGGTAATTTGCTTTGGTTATAAATTTAGTCCTGATATGATAGGCATCCAAGAGGGGTGTAATAAAAACTTTCATATAAAGTGCATTGAATACTATGAGAAGTTTGATTCCTTATGATTGTTTTGAGATGTGAGGATGGTGATATTAGAGTCATGCTAGTGAGTAATTGTGTATTTGAGAAATACTTGTGTTAAAGTTTGTGATTCTCGTAGCATGCACGTATGGTGAACCGTTATGTGATGAAGTCGGAGCATGATTTATTTATTGATTGCCTTCCTTATGAGTGGCGGTCGGGGATGACCGATGGTCTTTTCCTACCAATCTATCCCCCTAGGAGCATGCGTGTAGTACTTCGTTTCGATAACTAATAGAGTTTTGCAATAATATGTGAGTTCTTTATGACTAATGTTGAGTCCATGGATTATACGCACTCTCACCCTTCCACCATTGCTATCCTCTCTAGTACCACGCAACTTTCGCCGGTATCATAAACCCACCATATACCTTCCTCCAAATAGCCACCATACCTACCTATTATGACATTTCCATAGCCATTCCGAGATATATTGCCATGCAACTTTCCATTGTTTTGTTTACTAAGACATGCTCCATCACTGTCATATTGCTTTGCATGATAATGTAGTTGACATCGTATTTGTGGCAAAGCCACCGTTCATGATTCTTTCATACATGTCACTCTTGATTCATTGCACATCTCGGTACACCGCCGGAGGCATTCATATAGAGTCATATTTTGTTCTAAGTATCGAGTTGTAATTCTTGAGTTGTAAGTAAATAAAAGTGTGATGATCTTCATTATTAGAGCATTGTCCCATGTGAGGAAAGGATGATGGAGACTATGATTCCCCCACAAGTCGGGATGAGACTCCGGACGAAAAAAAGGAGGCCAAAAAATGAGAGAAGGCCCAAATAAAAAAATGAGAGAAAAGAGAGAAGGGGCAATGCTACTATACTTTTACCACACTTGGGCTTAAAAGTAGCACCATGATCTTCATGATAGAGAGTCTCCTATATTGTCACTTTCATATACTAGTGGGAATTTTCATTATAGAACTTGGCTTGTATATTCCAATGATGGGCTTCCTAAAATTGCCCTAGGTCTTCGTGAGCGAGCAAGTTGGATGCACACCCACTTAGTTTCGTTTTGAGCTTTCATAAACTTATAACTCTAGTGCATCTGTTGCATGGCAATCCCTACTCACTCACATTGATATCTATTAATGGACATCTCCATAGCCCGTTGATACGCCTAGTTGATGTGAAACTATCTCCTTCTTTTTGTCTTCTCCACAACCACCATCTATTCCACCTATAGTGCTATGTCCATGGCTCACGCTCATGTATTGCGTGAAAGTTGAAAAAGTTTGAGAACATCAAAAGTATGAAACAATTGTTTGGCTTGTTATCGGGGTTGTGCATGATTTAAATATTTTGTGTGATGAAGATGGAGTATAGCCAGACTATATGATTTTGTACGGATAGCTTTCTTTGGCCATGTTATTTTGAGAAGACATAATTGCCTTGTTAGTATGCTTGAAGTATTATTGTTTTATTGTCAAAATTAAACTTTTGCTTTGAATCATACGGATCTGAACATTCATGCCACAATAAAGGAAATTACATGGATAAATATGTTAGGTAGCATTCCACATCAAAAATTTTGTTTTTATCATTTACCTACTCGAGGACGAACAGGAATTAAGCTTGGGGATGCTTGATACGTCTCCAACGTATCTATAATTTTTTATTGTTCCATGCTATTACATTATCTGTTTTGGATGTTTTATATGCATTAATATGCTATTTTATATTATTTTTGGGACTAATGTATTAACCTAGAGCCCAGTGCCAGTTCCTGTTTTTTCCTTGTTTTTGAGTTTCATAGAAAAGGAATACCAAACGGAGTCCAAACGAAATAAAACTTTCCCGATGTTTTTTCTTGGACCAGAAGACATTCGGAAGACTTGGAGATGAAGTCGGAGGAGCCACGAGGCGGCCACGGGGACGGAGGGCGCGCCAGGGGGTAGGGCGCGCCCCACCCTTGTGGGCCCCTTGTGCACCTCCTAACCTAATTTCTTAGCCTATATATACTCACATATCCCCAAACCAATAGAGAGAGCCACGAAAATGTTGGGGAACGTTGCAGAAAATTAAAATTTTTCTTACGGTTTCACCAAGATCCATCTATGAGTTCATCCAAGCAACGAGTCATGGGAGAGAGATTGCATCTACATGCCAATTGTAGATCGCATGCGGAAGCGTTCACTAGAACGTGGATGATGGAGTCGTACTCGCCGTGATCCAAATCACCGATGACCGAGTGCCGAACGGACGGCACCTCCGCGTTCAACACACGTACGGAGCGGATGACGTCTCCTCCTTCTTGATCCAGCAAGCGGGAAGGAGAGGTTGAAGAAGATGGCTCAGCAGCAGCCGACGGCGTGGTGGTGGTGGAGCAGCAGATCTCTCAGGCTTCGCCAAGCTCGTGACGGAGGAGGAAGAGGTGTAGCAGGGGAGGAGGCGCGGAACTTCAGGTGCGGCTGCCCCTCCCCCTCCCTTTATATAGGCCCCTGGGGGGCGCCGCCCTGGAGATCTAATCTCCCAAGGGGGTGGAGTGCCCCCAAGGCAAGTGGGCGCCCCACCCACCCTAGGGTTTCAACCCTAGGCGCGGGGTGGGCCAAGAGTGCACCAGCCCACTATGGGCTGCTTCCCTCCCACTTCAGCCCATGGGGCCCTCCGGATGGGTGGCCCCACCGGTGGACCCCGGACCCTTCCGGTGGTCCCGGTACAATCTTGGGTGGCCCCAAACTTTCCCGATGGCGAAACAACACTTCCTATATATAATTCTTTACCTCCGGACCATTCCGAACTCCTCGTGACGTCCGGGATCTCATTCGGGACTCAAACAACATTCGGTTTACTGCATACTCATATTCATACAACCCTAAGCGTCACCGAACCTTAAGTGTAGACCCTACGGGTTCGGAGACACGTGACATGACCGAGACGGCTCTCGGGCAATAACCAACAGCGGGATCTGGATACCCATGTTGGCTCCCACATGCTCCTTGATGATCTCATCGGATGAACCACGATGTCTAGGATTCAAACAACCCCGTATACAATTCCCTTTGTCAATCGGTATGTTACTTGCCCGAGATTCGATCGTCGGTATCCCAATACCTCGTTCAATCTCGTTACCGCCAAGTCACTTTACTCATACCGTAATGCATGATCCCGTGACCAGACACTTGGTCACTTTGATCTCATTATGATGATGCACTACCGAGTGGGCCCAGTGATACCTCTCCATAACACGGAGTGGCAAATCCCAGTCTCGATCCGTGTCAACCCAACAGACACTTTCGGAGGTACCTGTAGTGTACCTTTATAGTCACCCAGTTACGTTGTGATGTTTGGTACACCCAAAGCACTCCTACGGTATTCGGGAGTTACACGATCTCATGGTCTAAGGAAGAGATACTTGACATTGGAAAAGCTCTAGTGAAACGAACTACACGATCTTGTGCTATGCTTAGGATTGGGTCTTGTCCATCACATCATTCTTCTAATGATGTGATCCCGTTATCATTGACATCCAATGTCCATAGTCAGGAAACCATGACTATCTATTGATCAACGAGCTAGTCAACTAGAGGCTCACTAGGGACATATTGTGGTCTATGTATTCACACGTGTATTACGATTTCCGGATAATACAATTATAGCATGAATAAAAGACAATTATCATGAACAAGGAAATATAACAATAATCCTTTTATTATTGCCTCTAGGGCATATTTCCAACAGTCTCCCACTTGCACTAGAGTCAATAATCTAGTTACATTGTGATGAATCGAACACCCATAGAGTTCGGTGTTGATCATGTTTTGCCCATGAAGAGGTTTAGTCAGCGGATCTGCGACATTCAGATCCGTATGCACTTCATAAATTTCTATGTCTCCATCTTGAGCATTTTCACGGATGGAGTTGAAGCGACGCTTGATGTGCTGGTCTTCTTGTGGAACCTGGGCTCCTTGGCAAGTGCAATAGCTCCAAAGTTGTCACGAAGAGTTTGATCGGCCCCGACGCATTGGGTATGACTCCTAGGTCAATGATGAACTCCTTCACCCATATTGCTTCATGTCTGCTGCCTCCGAGGCTGCCATGTACTCCGCTTCACATGTAGATCCCGCCACGATGCTCGCTTGCACCTGCACCACTTCTTCGCTCCACCATTCAACATATACACGTATCCGGTTTGTGACTTAGAGTCATCGGATCGTGTCGAAGCTAAGCGTCGACGTAACCCTTCTGACGAGCTCTTCGTCACCTCCATAAACGAGAAACATGTCCTTTGTCCTTTTCGGTACTTCAGATATTCTTGACGGCTGTCCGGTGTTCCTTGCGGGATTACTTTGGTACCTTCCTACCAAACTTACGGCAAGGTTTACATCAGTGCAGTACACAGATGGCATACATAATAGAACCTATGGCCGAGGCATAGGGATGACGCTCATCTCTTCTTTATCTTTTGCCGTGGTCGGGCATTGAGCCGAGCTCAATCTCACACCTTGTAGTACAGGCAAGAACCCTTTCTTGACTGCTCCATTTTGAACTTCTTCAAAATCTTATCAAGGTATGTGCTTTGTGAAAGACCTATGAGGCGCCTTGATCTATCTCTATAGATTTTGATGCCTAATATATAAGCAGCTTCTCCAAGGTCCTTCATTGAAAAACTTTTATTCAAGTAGGCCTTAATGTTGTCCAAGAGTTCTATATCATTTCCCATCAAAAGTATGTCATCTACATATAATATGAGAAATGCTACAGAGCTCCCACTCACTTTCTTATAAACGCAGCTTCTCCATAAGTCTCATAAACCCAAATGCTTTGATCATCTCATCAAAGCGAATGTTCCAACTCCGAGATGCTTGCACCAGCCCATAAATGGATCTCTGGAGCTTGCATACTTTGTTAGCATTCTTAGGATCGACAAAACCTTCCAGCTGCATCATATACAGCTCTTCCTTAAGATAACCGTTAAGGAACGCTGTTTTGGCGTCCATCATCATATCTCATAATCATAGTATCGCGCAATTGCTAACATGATTCGGACGGACTTAAGCTTCACTACGGAGAGAAAGTCTCATCGTAGTCAATCCCTTGAACTTGCCGATAACCCTTAGCGACAAGTCAAGCTTTATAGATGGTGACATTACCATCCGCGTCCGTCTTCTTCTTAAAGATCCATTTGTTTTCTATCGCTCACGATCATCGGGCAAGTCTGTCAAAGTCCATACTTTGTTTTCATACATGGATCCTATCTCGGATTGCATGGCTTCAAGCCATTTGTTGGAATCCGGGCCGCCATCGCTTCTTCATAGTTTGAAGGTTCACCGTTGTCTAACAACATGATTTCCGGAGACAGGGTTGCCATACCACTCACGGTGTGGAACGTGTCCTTGTGGACCTCACGGTTCAGAGCAACTTGATCCAAGTACCTTGATCATCATCATTAATTTCCTCTCCGGTAGGTGTAGGCACCACAGAACATTTTCTGAGCTGCACTACTTCCGGTTCAAGAGGTAGTACTTCATCGAGTTCTACTTTCCTCCCACTCACTCCTTTCGAGATAAACTCTTTTCCGTAAAGGATCCGTTCTTAACAACAAAGATCTTGCCTTCGGATCTAAGGTATAAGGTATACCCAATGGTTTCCTTAGGGTATCCTATGAAGACGCATTTTTCCGACTTGAGTTCGAGCTTTTCAGGTTGAAGTTTCTTGACATAAGCATCGCATCCCCAAACTTTTAGAAACGACAGCTTAGGTATCTTCCCAAACCATAATTCATACGGTGTCGTCTCAACGGATTTAGACGGTGCCCTATTTAAAGTGAATGTAGTTGTCTCTAGAGCGTATCCCCAAAATGATAGCGGTAAATCGGTAAGAGACATCATAGATCGCACCATATCCAATAGAGTGCGATTACGCGTCGGACACACCGTTCTGTTGAGGTGTTCCAGTAGCGTGAGTTGTGAAACGATTCCACATTTCCTTAAGTGTGTACCAAATTCGTGACTTAAATATTCTCCTCCACGATCCGATCGTAAGAATTTTATTTTTCGGTCACGTTGATTCTCTACCTCATTCTGAAATTCCTTGAACTTTTCAAAGGTCTCAGACTTGTGTTTCATCAAGTAGACATACCCATATCTACTCAAGTCATCAGTGAGAGTGAGAACATAACGATATCCTCCGCGAGCCTCAACGCTCATTGGACCACACACATCGGTATGTATGATTTCCAATAAGTTGGTTGCTCGCTCCATTGTTCCGGAGAATGGAGTCTTGGTCATTTTGCCCATGAGGCATGGTTCGCATGTGTCAAATGATTCATAATCGAGAGACTCTAAAAGTCCATTAGAATGGAGCTTCTTCATGCGCTTGACACCAATGTGACCAAGGCGGCAGTGCCACAAGTATGTGGGACTATCGTTATCAACTTTACATCTTTTGGTATTCACACTATGAATATGTGTAATATTACGTTCGAGATTCATTAAGAATAAACCATTGACCATCGGAGCATGACCATAAAACATATCTCTCATATAAATAGAACAACCATTATTCTCGGATTTAAATGAGTAGCCATCTTGCATTAAACGAGATCCTGATACAATGTTCATGCTCAAACTTGGCACTAAATAACAATTATTGAGGTTTAAAACTAATCCCATAGGTAAATGTAGAGGTAGCGTGTCGACGGCGATCACATCGACCTTGGAACCATTCCCGACGCAGCGCGTCGTCACCTCGTCCTTTGCCGGTCTCCGTTTATTCCGCAGCTCCTGCTGTGAGTTACAAATATGAGCAACGGCACCGTATCAAATACCGGGAGTTACTACAGTCTTGGTAAGGTACACATAAATTACATGTATATCAAATATACCTTTAGTGTTGCGGCCTTCTTGTCCGCTAAGTATTTGGGGCAGTTCCGCTTCCAAAGGCCCTTCCTTTGCAATAAAAGCACTTTGTCTCGGGCTTGGGTCCATTCTTTGACTTCTTCCCGCAACTTGCTTACGGGCGCGCAACATCCTTGCCGTCCTTCTTGAAGTTCTTCTTACCCTTGCCCTTTTTGAACTTAGTGGTTTTATTGACCATCAACACTTGATGTTCTTTCTTGATTTCAACCTATGCCGACTTCAAGATTGAAAATACTTCGGAATGGTCTTCACCATCCCCTGCATATTGTAGTTCATCACAAAGCTCTTGTAGCTTGGTGGGAGCGATCAAGGATTCTGTCAATGACCGCCTCGTCCAGGAGGTTAATGTCCACTGGGACAAAGCGGTTGTGCAACCTGACATTTTGAGTATGTGCTCACCGATGAACTGTTCTCCTCCATCTTACAACTATAGAACTTGTCGGAGACTTCATATCTCTCGACCGGGCATGAGCTTGGAAAACCATTTTCAGCTCCTCGAACATCTCATATGCTCCGTGTTGCTCAAAACGCTTTTGGAGCCCCGGTTCTAAGCTGTAAAGCATGCCGCATCGAACGAGGGAGTAATCATCAGCACGAGACTGCCAAGCATTCATAATGTCTTGGTTCTCTAGGATGGGTGCATCACCTAGTGGTGCTTCTAGGACATATTGTTTCTTGGCTGCTATGAGGATGATCCTCAGGTTCCGGACCCAGTCTGAATAGTTGTTGCCATCGTCTTTCAGCTTGGTTTTCTCTAGGAACGCGTTGAAGTTCATGGTGACATGAGAGTTGGCCATTTGATCTACAAGACATTTTGCAAAGATTTTAGACTAATGTTCATGATAATTAAGTTCATCAAATCAAATTATTTAATGAACTCCCACTCAGATTTGACATCCCTCTAGTCATCTAAGTGTTACATGATCCGAGTCGACTAGGCCGTGTCCGATCATCACGTGAGACGGACTAGTCATCGTCGGTGAACATCTCCATGTTGATCGTATCTTCCATACGACTCATGTTCGACCTTTCGGTCTCTTGTGTTCCGAGGCCATGTCTGTACATGCTAGGCTCGCAAGTTAACCCTAAGTGTTTATGCATGTGTAAAACTTTCTTACACCGTTGTATGTGAGCGTAAGGATCTATCACACCCGATCATCACGTGGTGCTTGAAACGACGAACTTTAGCAACGGTGCACGATTAGGGGAACACTTTCTTGAAATTATCATAAGGGATCATCTTATTTACTACCGTCGTTCTAAGTAAACAAGATGCATAAAACATAATAAACATCACATGCAATTATATAAAGTAGTGACATGATATGGCCAATATCATATAGCTCCTTTGATCTTCATCTTCGGGGCTCCATGGTCATCTTGGCATGAAACCATGATCTCCATCATCGTGTCTCCATGAAGTTTCTCACCAACTATTACTTCTACTACTATGGCTAACACGTTTAGCAATAAAGTAAAGTAATTTACATGGCGTTGAATCAATGACTCGCAAGTCATACAATAATTAAGACAACTCCTATGGCTCCTGCCGGTTGTCATACTCATCGACATGCAAGTCGTGATTCCTATTACAAGAACATGATCTCATACATCACAATATATCATTCATCATTCATCACAACTTCTGGCCATATCACATCACATGACAATTGCTGCAAAAACAAGTTAGACGTCCTCATTGTTGTTGCATCTTTTACGTGGCTGCAATTGGGTTCTAGCAAGAACGCTTTCTTACCTACTTAATAACCACAACGTGATTTTGTCAACTTCTATTTACCCTTCATAAGGACCCTTTTCATCTAATCCGCTCCAACTAAAGTAGGAGAAATAGACACCCGCTAGCCACCTTATGCAACTAGTGCATGTCGATCGGTGGAACCTGTCTCACGTAAGCGTCACGTAAGGTCGGTCCGGCGCTTCATCCCACAATGGCGGAAGCAAGAAAAGACTAGTAGTGGCAAGAAAGTTGACAAGATCTACGCCCACAACAAAATTGTGTTCTACTCGTGCAATAGAGAACTACGCATAGACCTAGCTCTGATACCACTGTTGGGGAACGTTGCAGAAAATTAAAATTTTTCCTACGGTTTCACCAAGATCCATCTATGAGTTCATCCAAGCAACGAGTCATGGGAGAGAGATTGCATCAACATACCACTTGTAGATCGCGTGCGGAAGCGTTCACTAGAACGTGGATGATGGAGTCGTACTCGCCGTGATCCAAATCACCGATGACCGAGTGCCGAACGGACGGCACCTCCGCGTTCAACACACGCGTCGGAGCGGATGACGTCTCCTCCTTCTTGATCCAGCAAGGGGAAGGAGAGGTTGAATAAGATGGCTCCAGCAGCAGCCGACGGCGTGGTGGTGGTGGAGCAGCGAGATTCTAGGGCTTCGCCAAGCTCGTGACGGAGGAGGAAGAGGTGTAGCAGGGGGAGGGAGGCGCCAGAACTTCAGGGTGCGGCTGTGTGACGCCCCAAGACCGGAGCTTCAGTTGCCTTCCAGGGTTTCCGAGTTTGTCGTGTGATTTGTTTGGTGTGTGCTTTCATCATGTCATCTCTTGCATTGCATCATCTCATCATGCCATCATATCTTTAATTGTTGCAACTCTTCTAAATAAATTGTATGGATTTCTCGATCCATTTAAACCGAGGGATTCACATGGTGACTTCTCTTTATAACATATCCTCCCAATATTAGGGAGCTATATAAAATATTCCTCGTTTTGGAATCATCATAACCCACTTGCATAATAAATCCCATGCCCTTTTTCTGCTTCAAGTTTGGCCCCCAAACCTTGCCATTATTATTCTATCTTTTTCCGGAGTTCCACCAAAAATCCTTGGACCATTTTTGTTAAATTCCTCATATTTTTATGAGTCCGGGAAAATCGTCCTCGTTCCCAAATTCTTTCCCTAACCTTCCCTTCTTTTCTTATCTCTATTTTTCTTTTCTGCTAAATTTTAGAGAGAGATCCCAGCCCAGCCGGCCTCTAAGGCCCAGCCCACCTAGCCCATCTCTCCCGATCCCCCCTCATCTCCTCCTCTCGTCCTCCCTCCAGGCCGGCCTAGCCTCCCTGCCCAAGGCCCAAAGGAGCCGCCTCTAACCCTAGCCGCACCTTGCCCGATCCCCGATCCCCATCTCTCCTCTCCTCGCCGCCTCTCTCTCTCCTCGCCCGATCGGGACCTCCCCATCGCGCCTGATCCCCTCGTCCTCCTCTAGCGCCGCTGCCTCGATCCCCTCGTCACCTCCGCCAGACCTCTCCATCCAGGGCGCCACGCCCTTCCTCCCGTCGCCGCTTCCTGCCACGGCGCCCGAGGAGCTGCGCCATGTCCGCCTCCTCCTCTGCACCTTCCGTCGTCCTGCTCCTTCCCTCGCTGCTCAACAGCAGCAGGGACCAGGGGCTCAAGCCTGCCATGGCCGCCGCCACGCCTGTGGTCCTCTCCTCCATGGTGCCCCTTGCCGCCCGAGGCCTGCAGCCCCGCCTCGCCGCCCCACGCCTTGCCTCCCTTGGCGCCCGTAGCCATGCCAGGCGCCCCTCCGGCCGGGCGAGTCCGGGCCGCCCAGCTCGTCCGCGCCTGCTTCCGGATGGATCCGGTGTCCCTATGGCCTCCGGCCCTCTGCCGCCTTCCCCAACCTCCGTGACCACCACCATCGCCTCCTTGCTGGCATCCCGAGGCCCTTGTGTGTTTGGTGTTGGACCGTTGAGGCTGGCAGTTCGACTACATGGACGCCAAGATCACACCAGACCGCCAAGCATCGTCTCCGGAGTTCTCCCCAAGTACCACGATTGTAGCCGTGTGATTTTGTCAAGTCCGACTTCACGACGCGCCTGATTGCATTCGTTGTGGATTTCGTCAAGTACCACTTCAACCCATGTTCGACTACACGGTGATGCGCCAAATACACGGATACGTCAAGTTCGTCTACACGTGGATGCGACAAGTACCCCTACGCGCGAAGACGCCAAGTCCGTTTCGGGATTCTTCAAGTACCGCTACCGTCGATCCGGACATCTTCGAAAGACGTGTACCACGAGCGTCAAGTTCGACTACATGATGCGTCTAGTACCACTACCGTCGACCCCGGAGACATCGGATGCGCCAAGTCCCTCTTCGAACATCTACGAAAAACGTGTACAACTACCGTCGCCGAAGACCTGTGTAACGGAACCGTCAAGTTCGACTACCTTCGTGTGTACCACTACTTCCGATGACGAGATGTACCACTACCATCGATCGAGAACGTCTATTTCCCCTACGCCGTGTACGACTACCATCGCGAGACCGCAAGTACCACGACAACCCCGAAGGGATTCGGACCCGTCAAGTACCTCTTCGAAAACGAACGTGAAACACTACTTCCTCTACCGTCGCCGTGTACCACTACTTCCCTCGGCGATCATCGCGAGAACGACTACTTCCTCTACTTCCCTCGACGACCCGTGAACGTCTACTTCCCTCTCTGAAACTCGACCGTCCCGATTTCGCTTGAGGTATAACCACCGAGATGACCGACCGTGATCGAATCATCCTTGCGATGCCCCTCTTTGCCATGCCACCGCTCGCGGGAACCCGTAATCGGGATCACCCCACCATCTTGCATGACTCGCTCCGTCCACGCTTTCCTTTGCACCGATATCTCGATTGAGCTGTCGGAACCGATATGTTGCCGTGGCACCATTTTCGGATTCGTTGCCGTGGCACCCCTTTCTTCCACCACGGTGACACAATGCTTCATAATGCTCTTGTTCACGTTTTCATAAAAATTGCTTAAAACTTGCTCATGTCATCCGCATCATGATAACAACATTTAAATGTTTAATATTGTTGTTTGCATTAATTTGCTTAAATGCCATGCTAAAATGATTTATTTCATAACTAAATAACCGTAACTCGGATTTAAATAAATTATATATGTAAATGGGGTAGAAAAATGCCTAGTTTAACATGGTAGCATTACTTTGCATGTTTAACAACATTAAAATTGTGTTTAGGGCAGAACAGTACCTAATCCATAATTTGCATATGGGGATTTTCCGGAATTGTTGTTCGTTGTTTCCGGCCTCATTTAATCTTGCCTTAATAGATAGTTTATTATGCTTCACCTCTTGCCATGTTTAATAACATTTAATATTGTTGAAGTACCTAATCGGGAGAGAACTAAATAAGTGATGTGGTGTTTTATCAATATGCAACCCGTTGCATATTGAGCTCCACTTAAATTGTAGTATTGTTTGTTGCACTTTGCCATGCCCTGCCTCATTAAACCGGACATGCATCATACTTGATTGTGCATCATGCCATGTTTATGTGATGGTTGTTTACCATGTTGTTTGTTTGTTTCCGGTTTGCTTCTCTTGTTATCTTCGGTTTCGTTCCGGAGTTGTGAGGATTCATTCGACCTCGTCCGTTTGTCTTCTTCATGGACCCGTTCTTCTTCCTTGCGGGATTTCAGGCAAGATGACCATACCCTCGAAATCACTTCTATCTTTGCTTGCTAGTTGCTCGCTCTTTTGCTATGCCTATGCTACGATGCCTACCACTTGCTATATCATGCCTCCCATGTTGCCATGTCAAACCTCTAACCATCCTTTTCCTAGTAAACCGTTGTTTGGCTATGTTACCGCTTTGCTCAGCCCCTCTTATAGCGTTGTTAGTTGCAGGTGAAGATGAAGTTTGTTCCTTGTTGGAACATGGAGATGTTGTTCCTTGTTGGAACATGTTTACTTGTTGGGATATCACAATATATCTTATATTATTAATGCATCTATATACTTGGTAAAGGGTGGAAGGCTCGGCCGTATGCCTGTGTTTTGTTCCACTCTTGCCGCCTCTAGTTTCCGTCATATCGGTATTATGTTCCCGGATTTTGCGTCCCTAACGCGGTCGGGTGATTTATGGGACCCCTTGACGATTCGCTTTGAATAAGACTTTTCCAAAGAAGGCCCAACATTGGTTTTACCATTTGCCTCAACTATGCCCTTTTTCCCTTGGGTTTTGGAGCCCAAGGGTCATCTTTATTTAGCCCCCGGACCAGTGCTTCTCTAAGTGCTGGCCCAACCGAGTAGATCATGGGGCCCCTCGTGGCAACTCGAGGTTTGGTTTTACTCGTGGGATGTCTCATCCGGTGTTGCCTCGAGAACGAGATATGTGCAGCTCCTATCGGGATTGTCGGCGCATCGGGCGGCTTTGCTGGTCTTGTTTTATTGCTGTGAAATGTCTTGTAGCCGGGATTCCGAGACTGATCGGGTCTTCCCGGGGAGAAGGAATATCCTTCGTTGATCGCGAGAGCTTATCATGGGCTAAGTTGGGACACCCCTGCAGGGTTTGAACTTTCAAAGCCGTGCCAGCGTTATGTGGCAGATGGGAATTTGTTAATGTCCGGTTGTAGAAAACCCGAAGTTGATCTTAATTAAAATACACCAACGGCGTGTGTAACCGTGATGGTCTCTTCTCGGAGGTCCGGAAGTGAACACGGTGTTGGAGTTATGTTTGACGTAAGTAGTTTCAGGATCACTTCTTGATCATAGTTGTTCGACCGTGCTTTTGCCTTCTCTTCTCGCTCTCATTTGCGTATGTAGCCACCATATATGCTAGTCGCTTGTCTGCAGCTCCACCTCACTACCCTGTCCTACCTTTAAGCTTAAATAGTCTTGATCTCGGTGTGTGAGATTGTCGAGTCCCGTGACTCACAGATACTTCAAAACCAGTTTGCAGGTGCCGATGATACCATGCAGGTGAAGCACCTAAGCTCAAGGAGGAGCTCGATGAAGATTTTGTGCATTGTGTTGTTTCGCTTCAAATTGATCAAGAGTGGAGCCAGTTGGGACGATCGGGATCTGTGTAGCATTTGGGGTAGTCTTCTTTTATTTTGGTTCCGTAGTCGGACCTTGATTGTATCTGTATGATGTAATGTTTTACTCATGTATTGTGTGAAGTGGCGATTGTAAGCCAACTATGTATCTCTTTCCCTTATGTATTACATGGGTTGTGTGAAGATTACCTCACTTGCGACATTGCTTTCAATGCGGTTATGCCTCTAAGTCGTGCTTCGACACGTGGGAGATATAGCCGCATCGAGGGCGTTCACAGCTGCCCTCCCCTCCTTTATATAGGCCCCTGGGGCGCGCCTATGGAGATCTAATCTCCCAAGGGGCGGTGGCCAAGGGGAGTGGAGTGCCCCCCAAGGCAAGTGGGGCGCCCCCCCACCCTAGGGTTTCAACCCTAGGCGCAGGGGGTGGGCCAAGGGGTGCACCAGCCCACTATGGGCTGCTTCCTCCCACTTCAGCCCATGGGGCCCTCCGGATGGGTGGCCCCACCGGTGGACCCCGGGACCCTTCCGTGGTCCCAGACAATACCGGTGACCCCGAAACTTTCCCGATGGCCGAAACAACACTTCCTATATATAATTCTTTACCTACGGACCATTCTGGAACTCCTCTTGACGTCCGGATCTCATCCGGACTCAACAACATTCGGTTTACTGCATACTCATATTCATACAACCCTAGCGTCACCGAACCTTAAGTGTGTAGACCCTACGGGTTCGGGAGACACGTAGACATGACCGAGACGGCTCTCGGGCAATAACCAATAGTGGGATCTGGATACCCATGTTGGCTCCCACATGCTCCTCGATGATCTCATCGGATGAACCACGATGTCGAGGATTCAAACAACCCCGTATACAATTCCCTTTGTCAATCGGTAGGTTACTTGCCCGAGATTCGATCGTCGGTATCCCAATACCTCGTTCAATCTCATTACCGCCAAGTCACTTTACTCGTACCATAATGCATGATCCCGTGACCAGACACTTGGTCACTTTGAGCTCATTATGATGATGCACTACCGAGTGGGCCCGGTGATACCTCTCCGTAACACGGAGTGACAAATCCCAGCCTCGATCCGTGTCAACCCAATGACACTTTCGGAGATACCTGTAGTGTACCTTTATAGTCACCCGATTCGCCAGACGTTTGGTACACCCAAAGCACTCCTACGGTATTCGGAGTTACACGATCTCATGGTCTAAGGAAGAGATACTTGACATTGGAAAAGCTCTAGCGAAACGAACTACACGATCTTGTGCTATGCTTAGGATTGGGTCTTGTCCATCACATCATTCTTCTAATGATGTGATCCCGTTATCATTGACATTCAATGTCCATAGTCAGGAAACCATGACTATCTATTGATCAACGAGCTAGTCAACTAGAGGCTCACTAGGGACATATTGTGGTCCATGTATTCACACGTGTATTACGATTTCCGGATAATACAATTATAGCATGAATAAAAGACAATTATCATGAACAAGGAAATATAATAATAATCCTTTTATTATTGCCTCTAGGGCATATTTCCAACAGAAAACACTTTTCCACCGCCGCAACCTTCTGTACCCATGAGATCCCATCTAGGGGCCTTTTCCGGCGTCCTGCCGGAGGGGGATTCGATCACGGAGGGCTTCTGCATCAACTCCATTGCCCTTCCGGTTAAGCGTGAGTAGTTTACCACAGACCTACGGGTCCATAGCTAGTAGCTAGATGGCTTCATCTCTCTCTTTGATTCTCAATATCATGTTCTCCTCAATGTTCTTAGAGATCTATTCGATGAAATACTTTTTTGCGGTGTGTTTGACGAGATCCGATGAATTGTGGATTTATGATCAGCTTATCTGTGAATATTATTTGAATCTTCTCATAATTCTTTTATGCATGATTTGATATCTTTGTAATTCTCTTCGAATTATCGGTTTGGTTTGGCCAACTAGATTGTTTTTTCTTGCAATGGGAGAAGTGTTTAGCTTTGGGTTCAATCTTGTGGTGTCCTTTCCCAGTGACAGTAGGGGCAGCAAGGCACGTATTGTATTGTTGCCATCGAGGATAAAAAAGATGGGGTGGTTTTCTATCAATTGCTCGGCGGTAATTTGTTCACCCACCGTATTATTTTCTATCTTGAGAGAAGCCTCTAGTGAAACCTATGGCCCCGGGGTCTATTTTCCATCATATAAGTTTCCGATCTACAATATTAGTTTCCTATTTAAAAAATTTCCAATCTTTTACTTTCCGGTCTATAAACCAAAAATCAAAAATATTTACTTTACCATTTATCTATCTCTATTAGATCTCACTTTTGCAAGTAACCGTGAAGGGATTGATGATAACCCACAAGTGTTCGAGGGTAGAGTATTCAACCCAAATTTATTGATTCGACACAAGGGGAGCCAAAGAATATTCTCAAGTATTAGCAGTTGAGTTGTCAATTCAACCACACCTGGATAACTTAATATCTGCAGCAAAGTATTTAGTAGCACAGTAATATGATAGTAGTGATAACGGTAACAAAAGAGTAATGAAAGCAAAAGTAATATTTTTGGTGTTTTGTAGTGATTGTAACAGTAGCAACGGAAAAGTAAATAAGCGAGAACCAGTATATGGAAAGCTCGTAGGCATTGGATCGGTGATGGATAATTATGCCGGATGCGGTTCATCATGTAACAGTCATAACATAGGGTGACACAGAACTAGCTCCAATTCATCAATGTAATGTAGGCATGTATTCCGAATATAGTCATACGTGCTTATGGAAAAGAACTTGCATGACATCTTTTGTCCTACCCTCCCGTGGCAGCGGGGTCCTAATGGAAACTAAGGGATATTAAGGCCTCCTTTTAATAGAGAACCGGAACAAAGCATTAGCACATAGTGAATACATGAACTCCTCAAACTACGGTCATCACCGGGAGAGGTCCCAATTATTGTCACTTCGGGGTTGCCGGATCATAACACATAGTAGGTGACTATAGACTTGCAAGATAGGATCAAGAACTCACATATATTCATGAAAACATAATAGGTTCAGATCTGAAATCATGGCACTCGGGCCCTAGTGACAAGCATTAAGCATAGCAAAGTCATAGCAACATCAATCTCAGAACATAGTGGATACTAGGGATCAAACCCTAACAAAACTAACTCGATTACATGATAGATCTCATCCAAACCATCACCGTCTAGCAAGCCTACGATGGAATTACTCATGCACGGTGGTGAGCATCATGAAATTGGTGATGGAGGATGGTTGATGATGACGACGGCGACGAATCCCCCTCTCCGAAGCCCCGAACGGACTCCAGATCAGCCGTCCCGAGATGTTTTAGGGCTTGGCGGTGGCTCCGTATCATAAAACGCGATGATTTCTTCTCCTTGATTTTTTCTCCCTGAAAGCAAATATATAGAGTCGGAGTAGGCGTCGGAGGAGCTCCAGGGGGCCACGAGGTAGGGGGGCGCGCCCCCCACCCTCGTGGACAGGGTGTGGGGCCCCTGGTCTTCATCTTTGGCAAGGATTTTTTATTATTTTTAACTAGATATTCTGTGGAGTTTCAGGTCATTCCGAGAACTTCTATTTTCTGCACATAAAACAACATCATGGCAATTCTGCTGAAAACAGCGTCACTTCGGGTTAGTTCCATTCAAAATATGCAAGTTAGAGTCCAAAACAAGGGCAAAAGTGTTTGGAAAAGTAGATACGACAGAGACGTATCAACTCCCCCAAGCTTAAACCTTTGCTTGTCCTCAAGCAATTCAGTTGATAAACTCAAAGTGATAAAGAAAAACTTTTACAAACTCTGTTTGCTCTTATTGTTGTAATTATGTAAAACCAGCATTCAAGTTTTCAGCAAAGATTATAACCAACCACATTTGCAATAATTCTCAGGTATCATGATTACTCATATCAATAGCATAATCAGCTAGCGAGCGATAATAATAAATCTCGGATGACAACATTTTCTCAAAACAATCATAATATGATATAACAAGATGGTATCTCGCTAGCCCTTTCTGAGACCGCAAAACATAAATGTAGAGCACCTTTAAAAATCAAGGACTGACTAGACATTGTAATTCATGGTAAAAGAGATCCAATCATAGTCATACCCAATATAGATTAACAGTAATGAATGCAAATGACAACTGTGCTCTCCAGCTAGTGCTTTTAATAAGAGGGTGATGACTGAACATAAAAGTAAATAGATAGGCCCTTCGCAGAGGGAAGCAGGGATTTGTAGAGGTGCTAGAGCTCGGTTTTGAAATAGAGATAAATAATATTTTGAGCGGTATACTTTCATTGTCAACATAACAACTAAGAGATGGCGATATTCCATGCTACACACATTATAGGCGGTTCCCAAACAGAATGGTAAAGTTTATACTCCCCCTCCACCAACAAGCATCAATCCATGGCTTGCTCGAAACAACGAGTGCCTCCAACTAACATCAGGTCCCAGGGGGAGTTTTGTTTGCAATTAATTTTTATTTAGTTTGCATAAAGCATGGGACTGGGCATCCCGGTGACCAGCCATTTTCTCGTGAGTGAGGAGCGGAGTCCACTCCTCTTGAGAATAACCTGCCTAACATGGAAGATAAGGGCATCCCTAGTTGATACATGAGCTATTCGAGCATACAAAACAGAATGTTTATTTGAAGATTTAGAGGTTGGCACATACAAATTTACTTGGAACGGCGGGTAGATACCGCATATAGGAAGGTATAGTGGACTCATATGGAATAACTTTGGGGTTTAAGGGATTGGATGCACAAGCAGTATTCCCGCTTAGTACAAGTGAAGGCTAGCAAAAGACTGGGAAGTGACCAACTAGAGAGCGACAACAGTCATGAACATGCATTAAAATTAATAAACATTGGATGCAAGCATGAGTAGGATATAATCCACCATGAACATAAATATCGCGAAGGCTATGTTGATTTTGTTTCAACTACATGCTTGAACATGTGCCAAGTTGAGTCACTTAAATCATTCAAAGGAGGATACCACCCCATCAAACCACATCATAACCATTTTAATAGCATGTTGGCACGCAAGGTAAACCATTATAACTCATAGCTAATCAAGCATGGCACGAGCAACTATGATCTCTAATCGTCATTGCAAACATGTTTATTCATAATAAGCTGAATCAAGAACGATGAACTCATCATATTTACAAAAACAGGAGAGGTCAAGTTCATACCAGCTTTTCTCATCTCAGTCAGTCCATCATATATCATCATAACTGCCTTTCACTTGCACGATCGAACGATGCGAATAATAAGAGTGCACGTGCATTGGACTAAGCTGGAATCTGCGAGCGTTCAATAAACAGGAGAAGACAAAGCAATATGGGCTCTGGGTTAAATCAACAATAATGCATATAAGAGCCACTTCAACAATTTAATCATGGTCTTCTCCTATCGACCCCCCAAAGAAAAGAAAAGAAATAAAACTATTTACACGGGAAAGCTCCCAATAAGCAAAAGAAGAATGGGAAATATTTTTGGGTTTCTTTTTAATTATTACTACTACAGCAAGAAAAGTAAACTAGCTAGAAGCTATTACTAATTTTTTTGGCTTTTCTTAATGTTTAACAAACACACAAGAAGAGAGCAGGAAAAAGAAAATAACTAGCATGGATAATACAGTGAAAAAGTATGAGCACCGACATCTAACAATGAGTGCGTGAAAACATAAATGTAATGTCGGTGGGAAATACGTACTCCCCCAAGCTTAGGCTTTTGGCCTAAGTTGGTTTATGGCCAAGGATGGCCTGGCGGATACCCGTAGGTGTAGCTGGGGTCGTACTGCGATGAAGAGGACTCTGACTGCCACTGGCTGACAGCCATCTCAATCCCAAGAATAAACAGACTGTCCTGGAGGCTCATATTGTGGCTCCGGTTCTGAGGCTGGTGCAGGATTCCTATAGGCTTGAACGGCAGCCCACGTAACGAGAGATGGTCCTCCTCACAAATGATCTAGTGAATATGCGTTAAATTCTTCTTTGATTCCCGCTCGATCCATAAAATTTTCTGAAGGCCATTCACAGGGCCGCACTGGAGCGTCCCTTTGGGGCTCCTCATCAGCATCACGCATTGCAAGCCTGGGACCTTGAAGAACCACCTTGGAACATTTTCCTAAGCATATTGTTTTCTCTGAAAAATTTCTGGAATTTTTTTAGTAACTTCAAACAAAAGTGAACCAAGCTTAACAAAAATGATAGCAACTACTCCTACAAGTGCCTAGAGCCTATATCAAGCATTAGAACTACTTGGAACCATATAAATTTGACATGCAAGCTCAAGAACATGGTCACCTATGCAGCACAAATTTGCAAAGAATAAAGCACTAGAACAAAAACTAATTGGACTAATGGAGGAGTCACATACCAAGGAACAATCTCCCCAAGCAGTTTTGTGAGAGGTGCTTTGAGCAAGGAGATCAAAAATCCCAGCAAAGTGAGCTAGAACTCGTGCTTGAGCTCGTTATTCGTGTTTGTGGGAGGAAGAAGAAGAGGATGGGTGCAGGAATAAGTGGAGGAGGGCCATCGTGGGCCCCCGAGGCAGGGGCGCGCCCTCCACCCTCGTGGCCAGGTGGCAGCTCCCCACGCGGTGTTTTTAGTACCATAAATCCTCAATTATTCCAAAAAAATCATATTAAATTGGCATGGCATTTGGAGGACTTTTAATTTCGGGTATTTTTATATTGCACGGATAAATCAGAAATGACGTAAAAATACTATTTTTACTTTATTTGAACTAAATAACAGAAAGTATAAAGAGGATACGTAAGGTTGTGCCTTCTAGTTTCATCCATCTCATGCTCATCAAAAGGAATCCACTAACAAGGTTGATCAGTCTTGTTAACAAACTCATTCGAATAACATGGAACCGGAGAAATTTCAATAACACTATGTTACCTCAATGGGGATATGCACATCCCCAATAATAAGAATATCATATTTCTTCTTGACAGTAGGAAGAGGAAATTCAAAACCTCCAAATATAATCGATGGAATTTTTCCAATAGAGTTGATACTATGGACTTGAGGTTGTTTCCTCGGAAAGTGTACCGTATGCTCATTACCATTAACATGAAAAGTGACATTGCCTTTGTTGCAATCAATAACAGCACCTGCAGTATTCAGAAAAGGTCTTCCAAGAATAATAGACATACTATCGTCCTCGGAATATCAAGAATAACAAAGTCAGTTAAAATAGTAACGTTTGCAACCACAACAGGCACATCCTCACAAATACCGACAAGTATAGCAGTTGATTTATCAGCCATTTGCAAAGATATTTCAGTAGGTGTCAACTTATTCAAATCAAGTCTACGATATAAAGAGAGGGGCATAACACTAACACCGTCTCCAAGATCACATAAAGCAGTTTTAACATAGTTTCTTTTAATAGAGCATGGTATAGTGGGTACTCCTGGATCTCCAAGTTTCTTTGGTATTCCACCCTTAAAAGTATAATTAGCAAGCATGGTGGAAATTTCAGCTTCCGGTATCTTCCTTTTATTTGTAACAATATCTTTCATATATTTAGCATAAGGATTCATTTTGAGCATATCAGTCAATCGCATACGCAAAAAGATAGGCCTAATCATTTCAGGAAAGCGCTCAAAATCCTCATCATCCTTTTTCTTGGATGGTTTAGGAGGAAAAGGCATGGGTTTCTAAACCCATGGCTCTCTTTCTTTACCATGTTTCCTAGCAACAAAGTCTCTCTTATCATAACGTTGATTCTTTGATTGTGGGTTATCAAGATCAACAACAGGTTAAATTTCTACATCATTATCATTGCTGGGTTGAGCATCATCATGAACATTTTCACTAGGTTCATGTTCATTACCAGATTGTGTTTCAGCATCAGAAATAGATATATCATTTGGATTCTCAGGTGGTTCAACAATAGGTTCACTAGAAGTTTGCAAAGTCCTATCATTTTTCTTTTTCTTCCTTTTAGAAGAACTAGGTGCTTCAATATTATTTCTCTGAGAATCTTGCTCAATTATCTTAGGGTGGCCTTCAGGATACAAAGGTTCCTGAGTCATTCTACCAGTTCTAGTAGCCACTCTAACAGCATAATCATTTTTCTTACTATTTATTTCATTGAGCAAATCATTTTGAGCTTTAAGTACTTGTTCTACTTGAGTGGTAACCATAGAAGCATGTTTGCTAACAAGTTTAAGTTAACCTCTAACATTAGCCATATAATCACCCAAATGTTTAATCATATAAGTATTTTGTTTTAATTGTCTACCAAAATAAGCATTGAAGTCTTCTTTCTTAAACATAAAGTTATCAAACTCATCCAAGCACTGACTAGCAATTTTAGTAGGAGGGACTTCAGCTTTATCATATCTATAGAGAGAATTTACCTTTACTACCTGTGTCGGGATATCAAGACCTGGAGGTTCTTCAATAGGTAATGGATCAAGATCATATGTTTCTTCAACGGGCGGTAAATTAAGACCATGTATTTCTTCAATAGGAGGTAATTTCTTAACATCTTCAGCTTTAATACCTTTTTCTTTCATAGATTTATTTGCCTCTTGCATATCTTCAGGACTGAGAAATAGAACACCTCTCTTCTTTGGAGTTGGTTTAGGAATAGGCTCAGTAATTGGCTCAGGAGCTGGCTCAGGAAGTGTCCAGTTATTTTCATTTGTCAACATATTATTCAATAGAATTTCAGCTTCATCCGGTGTTCTTCCCCTGAAAAGAGAACCAGCACAACTATCCAGGTAATCTCCGGAAGCGTTAGTCCATTATAAAAGATATCAAGTATTTCATTTTTCTTAAGAGGATGATCAGCAAAGCATTAAGTAACTTGAGAAGCCTCCCCAAGCTTGTGGGACTCTCTTCTTCAATTTGCACAAAGTTGTATATTTCCTTTAAAGCAGCTTGTTTCTTATGAGCAGGGAAATATTTAGCAGAGAAGTAATAAATCATATCCTGGGGACTACGCACACAACCAGGATCAAGAGAATTAAACCATATCTTAGCATCACCCTTTAATGAGAACGGAAATATTTTAAGGATATAAAAGTAACGAGATATCTCATCATTAGTGCACAGGGTGGCTATATCATTTAATTTAGTAAGATGTGCCACAACAGTTTCAGATTCATAGCCATGAAAAGGATCAGATTCAACCAAAGTAATTATATCAGGATCAATAGAAAATTCATAATCCTTATCGGCAACACAAATAGGTGAAGTGTCAAAAGCAGGGTCAGGTTTCATTTTATCTCTAAGAGATTCCTTGTTCCATTTAATTAATAGCCTCTTGAGTTCATAACTATCTTTGCAAGCTAAAATAGCTGCAGAAGCTTCTTTCTCAAAAATATAACCCTCAGGAATAACAGGCCTATCTTCATCACTTTCATCAATATAATCAGTTTCAATAATTTCTTTTTCTCTAGCCCTAGCAATTTGTTCATCAAGAAATTCACTAAGGGCACAGAGTATCAAGCATAGAAGTGGTTTCATCATAAGTATCATGCATAGCGTAGTAGCATCATCAATAACATGCATATATCGTAATCTAATAGCGTAACCAGGTTTAGGTGTCGCAAGCTTACTCAAAATGTAAGGTGAATCAAGTGCGAGCTACATGGCGCTTCCTTACCTCCCTCGTAGTTGAGGGATAAATTGTTGTCTTAGCGTCTTTCAAGTTCTTCATAGTGTCTAGCAGATATAAATCCCAAGTGACTCAAAGAATAGAGCTATGCTCCAAGAACGGCGCCAAAAATTAGTCTTGATAACCCACAAGTGTAGGGGATCGCAATAGCTTTCGAGGGTAGAGTATTCAACCCAAATTTATTGATTCGACACAAGGGGAGCCAAATATTCTCAAGTATTAGCAGTTGAGTTGTCAATTCAACCACACCGGATAACTTAATATCTGCAGAAAGTATTTAGTAGCACAAGAATATGATAGTAGTGATAACGGTAACAAAAGAGTAATGAAAGCAAAATTAATATTTTTGGTGTTTTGTAGTGATTGTAACAGTAGCAGCGGAAAAGTAAATAAGCGAGAACCAGATATGGAAAGCTCAGAGGCATTGGATCGGTGATGGATAATTATGCGGATGCGGTTCATCATGTAACAGTCATAACATAGGGTGACACGTAACTAGCTCCAATTCATCAATGTAATGTAGGCATGTATTCGAATATAGTCATACGTGCTTATGGAAAAGAACTTGCATGACATCTTTTGTCCTACCCTCCCGTGGCAGCGGGGTCCTAATGGAAACTAAGGGATATTAAGGCCTCCTTTTAATAGAGAACCGGAACAAAGCATTAGCACATAGTGAATACGTGAACTCCTCAAACTACGGTCATCACCGGGAGTGGTCCCTATTATTGTCACTTCGGGGTTGCCGGATCATAACACATAGTAGGTGACTATAGACTTGCAAGATAGGATCAAGAACTCACATATATTCATGAAAACATAATAGGTTTAGATCTGAAATCATGGCACTCGGGCCCTAGTGACAAGCATTAAGCGTATCAAAGTCATAGCAACATCAATCTCAGAACATAGTGGATACTAGGGATCAAATCCTAACAAAACTAACTTGATTACATGATAGATCTCATCCAACCCATCACCGTCCAGCAAGCCTACGATGGAATTACTCACGCACGGCCGTGAGCATCATGAAATTGGTGATGGAGGATGGTTGATGATGACGACGGCGATGAATCCCCCTCTCCGGAGCCCCGAACGGACTCCAGATCAGCCCTCTCGAGAGGTTTCAGGGCTTGGCGGCGGCTCCGTATCGTAAAACGCGATGATTTCTTCTCCTTGATTTTTTCTCCCGACAAAGAAATATATAGAGTCGGTTGGCATCGGAGGAGCTCCGGGGGCCCACGAGGTAGGCGCGCCCTAGGCGCGCCCACCCTCGTGGACGAGTGTGGGCCCCTGGTCTTCATCTTTGGCAAGGATTTTTATTATTTTTAACTAGATGTTCCGTGGAGTTTCGTGTCATTCCGAGAACTTTTGTTTTCTCGCATAAAACAACATCATGGCAATTCTCACAAAACAGCGTCGATCCGGTTAGTTCCATTCAAATCATGCAAGTTAGAGTCCAAAACAAGGGCAAAAGTGTTTGGAAAAGTAGATACGACGGAGACGTATCAATTGACAACCCCTTTATCGCGTTGGGTGCAACTTGTTTGATTGTTTGTGCAGGTATTCGGTGACTTGTGCATTATCTCCTACTGGATTGATACCTTGGTTCTCAAACTAAGGGAAATACTTATCTCTACTTTGCTGCATCACCCTTTCCTCTTCAAGGGAAAAACCAACGCAAGCTCAAGAAGTAGCAGCCTTAAGAGGCCGTGAGTTACTGGGTCATAAAATGGGCTATATGCGAACAGACTATTAACATGCTTTCCATGGGCTGGCCCACTAACTTCTGACCAAGTCAAACGGGTCGGCCTTTGTAAGATAAATGGGCCAATGGTGGGCCGTCGCACGTGTCGACATATCATAGGCGCCTATCTGACCCAATGACGAGCTGACACATGTTTCCTTCGGCCAATGAGAATTTTACATGTGGAAAATCCCCATTGGTCCGGGCAGTTAACGGGTTACCGGATCCAAAACTGGACCCAATAGCTTAACGGTGACCCATTACGGTGGATGCCACGTGTCGGTTACCCTTGACAAAAGCACTTCCATGACGCGTCATTTATCGTCATGGAAGTGAACACTTCGGTGATGATAATTTTGGTATTGTCATGGAACACTTCTACGGCAGCACAGGTACGAATATCTTGATTCTGTCACAAAATCGTCATGGATGTACATACATGACAAAAAAGGTGACCTATTGTGACAAACACGTATCATCACGGAAGTGTATTTTTTTGTAGTGTGTTTCTCTAACTCATGAGAGCTTTTGTTTGGGTCGGGTTGGAACATCCTCTTCATCATCTTGTTCTTCCTCTTGGCCTTCTTCATCGTTGGTGTTGTTGTTCTCTTGTGGAGGTGGAGAAGGAGGTAGATGAGGTTCATCTTGTTGTATTTCCTCGTTTCCTTCATCTTGGCGTGTTCCACTTGTGATGCCTCCAAGTCAACTTGTAGTTCACCTTGTCGTGAAGTTGAGGCTTCCACTTGAACGGACAAGGTACTCTCCTTCACCTCCGTTGGTCGAATCTTGCCAATAGACAAGTCTTGAATTTCTTCCGAAGGGTCTTTATCTCCTACATCAATTGGCAATTGCTCTACTTGCGAGCCATTAGATTCATCAAACTTCACATCTGCCGTCTCTTCAACCTTTCAGGTGAAATTGTTGTAGACACGGTAAGTGTGAGAGTTTGAGCCATAATCGAGTAGGAAACCTTCATGAGATTTAGGAGCAAATTTTGAATGACGACGCTTATCAACAATGTAGAACTTTGAGCCAAATACTCGAAAGTATCCAACTTGGGGTTTGTTACCAGTGAGAAGCTCGTATGCTGTCTTGCCGAGAAGCTTGTGAAGATATAGACGATTAGTTGCATGACAAGCTGTCTCAACCACTTCAGCCCAAAAGTGTTTTGGCGTCTTGTATTCATCAAGCATCGTTCTCGCCGTCTCAATGAGTGTTCGGTTTTTCCTCTCAACAACTCCATTTTGTTGAGGTGTGTACATAGCCGAGAACTCATGTGAAATCCCTTCTTCGTCAAGAAAGGTATCCACATTGACGTTTTTTAACTCCGTTCCATCTTTGTTGCGGACTTTCTTGATCTTCACTTCAAATTGATTTTGGGCCTTCCTAGCGAAGTTCTTGAAGATCTTTTGGACCTGCGATTTATCATCAAGAAAGAACACCCACATAAATCTTGAAACGTCATTGACAGTGACTAAACCAAACGAGTTACCACCGAGACTTTTGTAGGCGTTAGGACCAAAAAGATCCATATGAAGTAGCTCGAGCGGTCTTCTTATGGTCATAATGTTTTTCACGGGATGACTTCCTCCAACCTGTTTTCCTGCTTGACAAGCACTGAAAGTCTATCCTTGTCAAATATAACATCTTTAACTCCAAGGATATGATCACCTTTAATAAGCTTATCAAGATTTCACATGCCCACGTGACCTAACCTTCTATGCCACAACCAACCTTTAGATGATTTAGCAATTAAGCAAGTTCTAGGTTGAGCCTTTTTAGTGAAATCAACAATGTATAGATCACCTCTACGTATACCGGTAAAGACCATATTATGATTATCTCTTCGAAACACTTGGCAATCTACTTCAGTAAATAGGATGTTGAAACTGAAATCGGCTAGTATAGATACGGAAAGTATATTATAGCCAAGAGATTCAACGAGCACAAATTTTGGATGGAGCTGTCATGTGAGATGGCCACCTTACCAAGGCCAACCACCATACCATTTGAGTTATCACCAAAGGTGACATACTTTCAAGGGCCGTTGTTTTCAACAAGCTCACGAAACATATCCTTATCTCCGGTCATGTGATCGGTACATCCACTATCAAGAACCCATTCCTTTCCTCCAGCCATATAGCCGCGAAGGTTAGCCATAAGACCAAAGTGTCTCATAGACTCATCGAGATCAAAGTCACTATCATCATCTTCATCATAGTATCCATGTTCAACATTGTCTTGTGATTGATCATCACCTAGAGAGAGTGATTCATTAGATGTATGGCCATGAAAATGTTCATTTTTATGAATTCTAATGACTTGAGAGATGATTCTACTAATGACTCCAACATCTCCTTTGGCACGCATAAGGTCATGAAGCTCAAATAGACAAACATCAAATTTAGGGTCACTAGGTTCCATTTTATGAAAAGCTATGAACTTTTGAAGAATCTCATCTAGATTTTTAAAGGAATATTTTGGAAAACGTTCCTCAAGAAATCTCCATATGGTGTAAGCACATTCAAGAGTAGGCAAGCAAACAATCAAACTTCTAGGCAATCCTCTAATGATAAGATTAATAGTTCTAAGGTTGTGGATCATGTCAAGAGACTCATCGGGGGTAGGATGCAAGGGATCAATAGGAGGCACACAAGGGGTAGTAATATACTTGTTCAAGTGATATTCATTGAAAATCTCAAGCATCTCATTTTTCCAAGCATTATAGAACTCTCCATCAAGCATAGGCACTCTATGTCTAAAACTCCAATCGTAGACTCGTCCATCTTCCTCTAATGGTGATTAAACCAAAGTAATGGAGACCAAAGCTCTGATACCAATTGGAAGGGCCGAGAAGAGGTGTATAGAGGGGGGTGATTAGACCCTCAACAAGCAAAAGTAGCAGCTTTTAAATTCTTTATGTTGGGGTGGAGTTTTAGCACAAGTTTAAGCATTCACGATACATTTCAAGCAAGCATGGCAAGAGTATATGAGCAGTGGAAAGTAAAGCATGCAAGTTGCAAGAAAGTAAAGGGATGGGATTGGAGTGTGCAAACGCAATTGGAGACATGGATATTTTTGGCACGGTTCCGATAGGTGGTGCTATCGTACATCCATGTTGGTGGAGATATCAAACCATGAAGGGTAACGGTTGCGCGAGTCCATGGAGGGCTCCACCCACGAAGGGTCCACGAATAAGCAACCTTGTCTATCCCACCATGGCCATCGCCCACAAAGGACTTGCCTCACTTGGGTAGATCTTCATGAAGTAGCCGATCTCCTTGCCCTTACAAACTCCTTGGTTTAACTCCACAATCTTGTCGGAGGCTCCCAAGTGACACCTAACCAATCTAGGAGACACCACTCTCCAAAAGATAATAGATGGTGTGATGATGATGAATTCCTTGCTCTTGTGCTTCAAATGATAGTCTCCCCAACACTCAACTCTCTCTCACAGATTTGGCTATGGTGGAAAGATCATTTGAGTGGAAAGCAACTTGGGAAAGGCTAGATATCAATATTCTTGTGGTTGGATAGGAATGTCTTGGTCTCAACACATGAGTAGGTGGTTCTCTCTCAGAAAATGAGTAGTGGAAGTGTAGGCACGTTCTGATGGCTCTCTCTTGAATAGAGAAGGCAGTGGAGGGGTATATATAGCCTCCACACAAGATCTAACCGTTACACACATTTGACCCAACTTGGTCAGGCTGAATAGGTAAACTCGGTGAGACCGATTCAGTTCAAAATGTGAACGTTAGGATTCTCGATGGGACCGACATGATCAACTCGATGGGACCGATGCACTAGGGTTAGGGCAAAACCTCATCTCGGTTTGACCGATTGCATGAACTCGGTGGGACCAATTTCATCAATGAGCAAATAGAGAGTTGGTCAGGAAAACTTGATGGGACCAATTGCTTGTTTTGGTGAGACCGAAATAATTGCAACATGCAACAGAGAGTTTGCAAGGGCATCTCGGTGAGACCGAGACCCCTATCGGTGATACCAAATTGATTAGGGTTTATGGTAGTGGCTATGTCAAGGAACTCGGTGGCGCCAGATGGATCAAATCGGTGGGGCCGAGTTTGACTTTGTGTTTTGGACATATTTGGAAATTGAGAAAGTGGTTGAGCGCTTTGGAGCATATCACTAAGCACTTTGAGCAAGTAGACCATTAAGCAACACCTCATCCCCTTTTAATAGTATTGGCATTTCCTATGGACTCAATGTGATCTTGGATCACTAAAATAGAAATGAAGAGTCTTGAGCTTTTGCCAATCGTTGTCCTTAGCATCTTGAAGGGGTTCCACATCCTCTTGTCCATGCCACGCCTTTGTTGAACTTTCTGAAATATACTAGATGAAAATGTTAGTCCAACAAGAGATATGTTGACATTAATTACCAAAATCACCCAGGGAGCACTGGTGCTTTCACATGGAATACCAACTATACCTTGCTCCATTAAAATAAACTATGTTAGAACTGCTTTATGTGACTTGGGAGCCGGTGTTAGCGTTATGCCTTTCTCTTTATATCGTGGACTTAACTTGAATAAGTTGACACCAACTGAAATCTCTTTACAAATGGCTGATAAATCAACTGCCATACTGATACGTCCATTTTGCATCATGTTTTCCTACTGTTATTTATGATGTTTTTATCCATAATAATACTTTTTGGAGTAATTCGAATGCCTTTTCTCTCATAATATGCAAGGTACACACAAAGAGGAGAATTCGCAAATGGAAATCGGACCGTAAAAAGCTACGTCAGCTACCTATTCGAACAACTCCAAACAAGCTGAAACTTCATGAAGAATTTTTATCAAATATGATGAATATTGGAGCAAATAACTACCAGAGGGGGGCCACCAGGTGGGCACAACCCACCTGGGTGCACCAGGCAGCCCAGACGCGCCCTGGTGGGTTTTGCTCACCCAGGCCCACCTCCGGTACCCATCTTCTGGTATATAGGTCATTTTGACCTAGAAAAAAATAAGGAGAGGACTTTCGGGACGGAGCGCTGCCGTCTCGAGGCGGAACTTGGGCAGGAGCACTTTTGCCCTCCGGCGAAGCGATTCTGCTAGGGGAACTTCCCTCCCGGAGGGGGAAATCATCGTCATCATCATCACCAACAACTCTCCCATCTTGGGGAGGGCAATCTAAATCAACATCTTCAACAGCACCATCTCATCTCAAAACCTAGTTCATCTCTGTCGGAGGAAATCGACACCTATGGGATCACTGGAATACCTTCTACGGTTGGCAGGCGCGGAGTCATGCAAAGAATGGGTCTGACGGGAAGCACACGGATCATTTACCCAGGTTCATGCCGCAGAGAGGCGTAATACATTAGTCCTGCTTTGGTGGATGTATTGAGTGTTCTTGTGTTCTTGAGCTAGCTACGAGGAGTGATTTGCCCAAAAGATCCGAATCCTTCTACTGGTAGCCTCGGGCCTCCTTTGATAGGAAAAAGGGGTTGCCACAGTGGCAAACAGGAGGTGGAAAGGTCTACAGTGGATGAGTCTATCCTCTGGCACCGTCGGACAAACGCATTTAATGCGCTGCCGACGTGCCCCTCTCACTTTATTGGGGACGACAAGGAAGCACGTCCCAGCTGTCGCCGCCTCGTCTGGTTCCTACGCGCGTCTGAGCTGATAAAGCGTTGCTGCGCCATGTTGGCTGGCTGCTGGGCTGGCGCGGTGGTGGAGCCTTTATGAAGAGTTGCATGCCACCATGCAGGTGCTTGCTGGGTTGGTGTAGAGGCCGCCCGTCGCCACGCAGGTGCCTACTCAGCTGGTTGAGCTAGCAGCTGCATGGGGACGGCGGTGGCGCTTTGGCAGACGTGGGCATGGCTGTGGCCCCGCTGGTGTCCTTGGCAAGGGTCTTGCCGAGGCCCCGGCAATGGTCTTGCCGTGACGTCGTGGTCGTTCCCGACAAGGATCTTGCCGGGGGTCTTGTGGATTTCCTTGGCTAGGATCCTGCCGAGGGTTGTCGTCTTCTGGTCCTCATCTGATCTCATGTATTTATGATCTTGACAAAGATCTGCATGCCACCACGGAGGTGCCTCCCAAGCCTTGGTTCCAATGTAGTTGTTGGCAGCGTTTGGAACTCCTGGGCTCAAGGGTGGCTCACTCTGCTGGTGTTGGGCAAGTTGCCCCGGCAAGGCTCTTGCCGGGGCCGTGGAGGTCACCGCGGCAAGGGTCATGCCGGGGGAGTCCACCTCGCCCCTTTGCTCTTTGTGTCTCTGGTCTTGGCGTTGCCTTGTCTGTCTTGCGCTTCGGTTTCCCTCCGGCTTCCCTCCTCTACCTTGTTACGTGAGGCCGCGGGCGCGGCTCTGACTACCCGTGCACAAGTAAAAGGGGTTAAAAGGAGAGCCCCTACTTTTGTACACCGATAGGAGCCCCGGGCATGGGCCACACATAAGCGCGACGCGTTGTTGGGCTAGGCGCAGAACGGTGCGCGGGCAGGTGGGGCGGATTTTACCGCAGTAACTTTTTGTCCGCTGTGCTTCCCCACGACCCACGTTGACGCGCGACGTGGAGGGTCGTGCGTGACTTGGGGATCATGCGTCGGGTGGTATCCGCACGCATGCATCACATTGCAGATAATGGGAAAAGAGGCGGCCCGCACCTTCCTCGTAAAAAGGAATAACCGTGGGCGCGCTGCCGCGGCTCGTCCAGGACACCACCCAGGCGGAGCTGGACTACATCGCCGCCAGGGCGGTGGAGGCGGAGCTCGCCAAGGAGGCCGGCGGCGTGGAGGACAAGGCCGCGGCAGCCGCGGAGGAAAAGGAGCTCGCCCAGTGGGCGGAGTCTGCTGGGGAGGCCAACAGCACCGGCACCGGGGCTCCTCTCATCAAAGACGTGGTCGACGAGTCGTCGGAGGAGGAGGCCGAGATTGTCGATCCCCCGGCCACGGGGAGAGGGCGAGTCCTGCGGTGGGCCAGCTCCTGCGAGCCGGTCCGGCCCGGCAGGGCTACGCAACCGCAGCAGACCCAGGAGGGGTCCGTGCGCCAGACAAGGGTCGTGGCGGCGAGGAAGTTGGTGAGGGCTGCGGTGGTGAAGAAGAAAGCAACTGCCTCTTCTTCATCCAAGCATGGCCAGACTCCACCTTCTTCCCCTCCTCCGGCAGATGTCGACGCGGAGGTCATCTTTGAATTCGGGTCCTTCAGCCCAAGGAGGAAGAGGAAGGCAGCAGAAGAGGAGGTGGAGGACGAGTAAGTGTCCTATCCCTTTTTGTCATCTCCGCCTCCTCAAATTGTGCCGCTTATCTTGATTTGTTTCCATCTTGGCAGGGATGCGGAGACACAGGCCCAGAGGGTGAAGAGGGCCAGGGCTTCGGCGAGCGACCAGCCCCCGGCAGGCACTTCCGGCACACCACTGGTGGTGTTGAGCAGCCCCCGGCATAAGTTCACCACTCACCCCTTGTCAACGTGTGTTGGGGGCACGGTCCCTTGGCGCTGACCTTGCCGTGGTTGTAGGAGGAGGACGGCAGTAGGAGGAGCCGCTGAGGCTACCCCCAACACGCCGCCCCCATCGACCACGCTACCCCGAGGGGCGTCCCCGGCAAGGGCGCCAAGCACTAAGCCCATGCACACGGAGGAGGAGGTGGCGAACTCAGGCGCTGGTGGCTTCGCCTCGGCGCCAAATTTTGGCGGGGAGGGGGCCTCTTCTTCCCAGACCGGCACGGGTAAGTCATTCGCCTTCCGTCCCTGTTCTCTTTCTCTTCTTTCTCAACCCTGGTCTTGGCTTCGCCTCATCCCCTTCTCGGTATCCAGATCCCCCCTCGGCGGATCTAGAGGACATAGACACCGTCATCAAGGATGTCACCAAGGACGCCGTGGCGAAGGCCGAGAAGATCGCCACCGAGGAGGCCGCCAAGGGCGCTACCGAGGACGCCGCCAAGGGGCCTACCGGGGAGTCCGGCAAGGCTGCTGCCGAGGAGGCCGGCAAGGGGCCTGCCGAGGAGGCCGGCAAGGCCGCTGCCGAGGAGGAGGTGGTTGACGACCAACCTTCCTCCTCTGCCGCCTCTGGATCGGGCATGTATCTGAGGGTGAGCGACGACCTGTTCGTCCACCTCCCAGGGACGACGAGCACTGGGGCGCCCGTCGAGGGGGAGGTGTTTGATGACGAAGTGCTCGCCGCCGCCAGGCTTGAGGTTGTTGACGAGTCGAGCGCCAGTGGCGGCGGTTCCCAGGAAGAGCCGCTCCTCCAGGCCATGAGCGCCAACTTCCAGAAGCTCCAGGCGCTTCACCGCGTCCGCCTGGACAAGGCCAAGTCCAGGATGGCAGTGGTGGACAAGGCGTAGGCGGACCTCAAGGGGCGCGTCGCCGAGGCGCAGGCTTGGTTCTGCCAGGCCCACAAGGACCTGAAGGCCGCCCAGGACGCGCTGGCTGAGCGCAACCTGGAGCTCATCATGAAGCAGGCCGATATCAAGAAGGCCCAGGAACTGGCGGAGCAGCAGGCTGCCCAAGCCGAGGCTGCTCGACACCAGCAGCAGGCCGCGCTGAACTCCCAGGAGGAGGACCTTGCCGCGCGTGAGGAGAAGCTCGCCGCAACGCTCCACGGCAAGGACGAGGAGGTGGAGAAACTCGTCGTGCAGTAGACCCAGGAGCTGGAGCAGAGGCACAAGGAGGCACTCAATGCCCAGGCTCTGGTTCACGCCGGCACGGTGAAGGAGCTGGAGGTGGAGCGGGACAGGCTGAAGGACCGGGTCCTGAAGCTATCCAAGGAGAAGGACACGCTCAACGGTGCCCTGGTGGAGGCGCAGGGCGCAGTCCTCGGCAAGGTTGAGCAGCTCTCCAAGGCCAACGACTCTATCAAAGACCTGAAGCTGAAGCTGGAGGGTCTTGAGGAGACGCTCTCGGAGGCCAAGGCCCGAGAGGAGACCTTGGCCAAGGATCTGGAGGCGGAGAAGCAGCAGCGGAAGAACGAAGCCGCCAATCACAAGGATTTTGTGGAGGGAGAGAACCGCTGGATCGGCCGCCTCGAAGATGTCACCGGCAGGATCACCACGCAGCTAGCTACCATGGGGATGCCAAATGTGAGGTACACCCCGGAGCGCAATGCGAGCCCAACACCAAGCTGACCCTATTTTCTCAAGGAGCATATCAAGCCCATCATCAGCCGCATCGGCGGAATCCGGAGGGTGGAAGGCCTGCGCCGGGACTAGGCACCCCGTTTCTCATCACCACTGCAGGTTCACGACCAAGACAATTTTTTATCTTTAGTTAGAACCTCAGCAACAATTGATGTAATATAACTCTGCAGTACTTTTGGAAACGATGCATGTTATTTCCCTGTTTGATCCCCCTTTGTATTTTCACCCTACGTGGATCGGGTAGGCTTGTCGGCGCGTAACCCAGGCCACGACGCCTTTAGGACGGATCCCCAATAGTCTGCCGGATATGCTTGCTGCCAGGCGAACCACCATACCGCTCTCAACGCGGCCGCTCGAACTGTCGAGCTTGACTCGAGTCAGAATCGAGAGCGTTGCTAATTGCGGAAGGCTACCCTGCCGCCCTCGACGCGGCCGCATGGGCTGTTGAGCGGACTCAAAATAGAGCAAGGGCATTGCCAATAGCGGAAGGGCCCCTTTGCGTGCATGTTTTCCATACATAGGGCAGGACCTTCGAGGAGAATAACCTTATATATAAAAAGAAAATGTTTAAATTTCGCACGAGTTAGCTTTTCTTTCGTCGCACGAGCGCCCACCACATCTGCAGATGGTGCCGTCAAGCTTGGTCGTCTTCTCCCTTGGAACGACGGCCACGATGAAGCTGCAGCTCCGATCAGACCAGATTTCCACGACTGCGTTCCCCTACCCGGCGCGCACAAGATGTCGGGGGAAATCGACACCTATGGGATCACTAGAATCCCTTCTACGGTTGGCGGGCGCGGAGTCATGCAAAGAGCGGGTCTGACGGGAAGCACATGGATCGTTTACCCAGGTTCGGGCCGCAGAGACGTGTAATACCCTAGTCCTGCTTTGGTGGATGTATTGAGTGTTCTTGTGTTCTTGAGCTAGCTACGAGGAGTGAGGGCCAAAGATCTGAATCCTTCTCCTGGTCGCCTCGGGCCTCCTTTGATAGGAAAAAGGGGTTGCCACAGTGGCACACAGGAGGTGGAAAGGTCTACAGTGGATGAGTCTATCCTCTGGCACCATCGGACAAACGCATTTAATGTGTTGCCGACGTGCCCCTCTCACTTTATTGGGGACGGCAAGGAAGCACGTCCCAGCTGTCACCGCCTCGTCTGGTTCCGACGCGCGTCCGAGCTGACGATGCGTTGTTGCGCCACGTTGGCTGGCTGCTGGGCTGGCGCGGTGGTGGAGCCTTCATGAAGATCTGCAAGCCACCACGCAGGTGCTTGCTGGGTCGGTGTAGAGGCCGCTTGTTGCCATGCAGGTGCCTGCTCAGCTGGTTGAGCTAGCAGCTACATGGGGACGGCGGTGGCGCCTTGGCAGACGTGGGCCTGGCTGTGGCCCCGCTGCCGTCCTCGGCAAGGGTCTTGCCGGGGCCCCGGCAAGGGTCTTGCCGTGACGTCGTGGTCATTCCCGGTAAGGATCTTGCCAGGGGTCTTGTGGATTTCCTCGGCTAGGATCCTGCCGAGGGTCGTCATCTTCTGGTCCTCATCTGATCTCGTGTATTTATGATCTTGACAAAGATCTGCATGCCACCATGGAGGTGCCTCCCGAGCCTTGGTTCCAATGTAGTTGTTGGTGGCGTTTGGAACTCCTGGGCTCAAGGGTGGCTCGCTCTGCTGGTGTTGGGCAAGTTTCCCAGCAAGGCTCTTGCCGGGGCCGCGGAGGTCGCCCCTTGCCAGGGGAGTCCACCTCGCCCTTTGCTCTTTGTGTCTCTGGTCTTGGTGTTGCCTTGTCTGTCTTGCACTTAGGTTTCCCTCTGGCTTCCCTCCTCTGCCTTGTTACGTGTGGCCGCGGGCGCGGCTCTGACTGCCCGTGCACAAGTAAAAGGGGTTAAAAGGAGAGACCCTACTTTTGTACACCGACAATCTCTTGTGTTCAATCCTGTTACCGGAACTATAGATTGGTGCTTGTGGGTGACTAGTAGTGTTGATTACGTCTTGTAGTTGATTACTATATGGTTTATTTGGTGGAAGATTATATGTTCAGATCCAATGTGCTATTTGATACCCCTCTGATCTTGAGCATGATTATCATTTGTGAGTAGTTACTTTGGTTCTTGAGGTCACGGGAGAAATCATGTTGCAAGTAATCATGTGAACTTGATACGTGTTCGATATTTTGATAGTATGTATGTTGTGATTCCCTTAGTGGTGTCATGTGAAAGTCGACTACGTGACACTTCACCATATTTGGGCCTAAGGGAATGCATTGTGGAGTAGAAATTAGATGATGGGTTGCGAGAGTGACAGAAGCTTAAACCCCAGTTTATGCGCTATTCCGTAAGGGACCGATTGGATCCAAAAGTTTAATGTTATGGTTAGAATTTATTCTTAATACTTTTCTCGTAGTTGCGGATGCTTGTGGAAGGGTTAATCATAAGTAGGAGGTTTGTTCAAGTAAGAACAGCACCTAAGTACCAGTCCACCCACATATCAAATTATCAAAGTAGCGAATTCAAATTGAACCAACATGGTGAAAGTGACTAGATGAAATTCCCGTGTACCCTCAAGAACACTTTGCTTACTATAAGAGACCATTTTGGCCTATCCTTTGCCTCAAAAGGATTGGGATACCTTTCTGAACTTTTGTTACTACTATCGTTACTTGCTCGTTACAAATTATCTTGCTATCAAACTACTCTGCTACTTACAATTTCAGCACTTGCAGACATTACCTTGCTGAAAACCACTTGTCATTTCCTTCCGCTCCTCGTTGGGTTCGACACTCTTACTTATTGAAAATATCTACAATTGATCCCCTATAGTTGTGGGTCATCAAGGCTATTTTCTGGCGCCATTGCCGGGGAGTGAAGCGCCTTTGGTAAGTGGAATTTGGTAAGGAAACATTTATATAGTGTGCTGAAATTTATTGTCACTTGTTACTATGGAAAACAATCCTTTGAGGGGTTTTTTCAGGGTATATTCACCTCGACTAGAACCACAATTAGCTACCCCTTAACCTACTGCACCTACTAAAAATATTGAATATGAAATTCCTTCAGGTATGATAGAACAACTGCTAGCTAATCCTTATGCAGGAGATGGAACCGAACATCCTGATATGAACTTGATATATGTGGAACAAATTTGTGGATTGTTTAAGCTTGCAGGTTTACCCAAATATGAAGTTATGAAAAAGGTTTTCCCTTTATCTTTGAAGGGAAAAGCATTGGCATGGTATAGGCTAGGATCTTGGAATTGGAATAAATTGAAATTTGAGTTCCACCAAAAAAATTATCCTATGCATCTAGTTCATCGTGATCGGAATTACATATATAATTTTTGGCCTCGTGAAGGAGAAAGTATCGCTCTAGCTTGGGAGAGGCTTAAGTCCATTTTATATTCATGCCCCAACCATGAGCTCTCAAGAGAAATTATTATCCAAAACTTTTATGCTCGGCTTTCTCGTGATGATCAATCCATGCTTGATACTTCTTGTACTGGTTCTTTTATGAAGAAGACTATTGAATTCCGGTGGAATCTTTTGGAAAGAATTAAACGCAACTCTGAAGATTGGGAACTCGATGGAGGTAAAGAGTCAGGTATTAAGCTTAAATATGATTGTGTTAAATCTTTTATGAATATCGGTGCTTTTCAAAAGTTTAGCACTAAATATGGACTTGACTCTGAGATAGTAGCCTCCTTTTGTGAATCATTTGCTACTCATGTTGATCTCCCTAAAGATAAGTGGTTTAAATATCACCCAACTATTAAATAAGAAATTAAAGAACCAGTACTAGCTAAAGAAGAAACCATACTTTATAACGATGATCCAGTTGTCCCTACTGCTTATATTGAGAAACCACCTTTCCCTGTTAGGATAAAGGAATATGCTAAAGTCTCAATTGTGGTTAACAAAAGCTATATTAGAACACCTAAACCTGATGAATAAATCAAAGTAGAACCTAGTGTTGCTATGATTAAGGATCTCCTGGAAGAAAACGTAGATGGGCATGTTATTTACTTCTGTGAAGAAGCTGCTAGAATTGCCAAACTTGATAAAAAGGATAATCATAGACCTGTTGTTGGCATTCCTGTTGTCTCAGTTAAAATAGGAGATCACTATTATCATGGTTTATGTGACATAGGGGCTAGCGTAAGTGCTATTCCTTACACCTTATATCAAGAAATTATGAATGACATAGCACCCGCAGAGATAGAAGACATAGATGTTACTATTAAACTTGCTAATAGAGACACTATTTCACCAATTGGGATTGTTAGAGATGTTGAAGTCTTGTGTGGGAAAATAAAATACCCTACTGATTTTCTTGTTCTTGGTTCCCCACAAGATGATTTTTGTCCCATTATCTTTGGTAGACCTTTCTTGAACACCGTTAATGCTAAAATAGATTGTGAGAAACAAACTGTCGGTGTTAGCTTTGGTGATGAGTCTCATGAGTTTAATTTCTCCAAGTTTAGTAGAAAGCTTCATGAAAAATAATTACCCAGTAAGGATGAAATAATTGGTCTTGCTTCTATTGCTATACCACCTACTGATCCTTTAGAACAATATTTGCTAGACCATGAAAATGATTTACATATGCATGAAAGAAATGAAATAGATAAGATTTTCTTTGAACAACGTCCTCTACTTAAACACAATTTGCCTATTGAAACACTAGGAGGTCCTCCTCCACCTAAAGGTGATCCTGTGTTTGAATTAAAACAATTGCCAAACACTTTGAAATATGCTTATCTTGATTAAAAGAAGATATATCTTGTTAATATTAGTGCTAACCTTTCAGAACATGAAGAAGAAAGATTATTCAAAGTTCTAAGGAAGCACCGATCTGCTATTGGATATACTCTTGATGATTTAAAGGGCATTAGTCCCAATCTGTCTCAGCACAAGATTAATATGGAACCTGATGCTAAACCCGTTGTTGACCACCAACGTCGGTTAAATCCAAAAATGAAGTAAGTGGTAAGAACGGAAATCTTAAAACTTCTCGAAGCAGGTATAATCTATCCTATAGCTGATAGTAGATGGGTAAGTCATGTTCATTGTGTCCCTAAGAAAGGAGGTATTACTGTTGTTCCTAATGATAAAAATGAACTCATTCCACAAAGAATTGTTACAGGCTATAGAATGGTAATTGATTTTAGAAAATTAAACAAAGCAACTAGAAAAGATCATTCCCCTCTGCCTTTTATTGATCAAATGCTAGAAATATTATCTAAGCACACACATTTTTGCTTCCTTGATGGATATTCTGGTTTTTCACAAAACCTGTTTCTCAACCTGATCAAGAAAAGACCACTTTCACTTGTCCCTTTGGAACTTATGCTTATAGACGTATGCCTTTTGGTTTATGCAATGCACCTGCTACCTTTCAAATATGTATGACTGCTATATTCTCTGACTTTTGTGAAAAGATTGTTGAGGTTTTCATGGATGACTTCTCTGTTTATGGGAAGTCTTTTGATGATTGTTTAAGCAATCTTGATCGAGTTTTGCAGAGATGCGAGCAAACAAATCTTGTCTTGAATTGGGAGAAGTGCCACTTTATGGTTAATGAAGGCATTGTCTTGGGTCATAAAATTTCTGAAAGAGGTATTGAAGTGGACAAAGCTAAGGTTGATGCAACTGAGATAATGCCATGTCCTAAAGTTTTCAAAGGTATTCGTAGTTTCCTAGGTCATGTTGGTTTCTATAGGAGATTTATCAAAGACTTTTCTAAAATTTCTAGGCCCCTTACGAATCTTTTGCAAAAGGATGTTCCGTTTGTTTTTTATGATGATTGTTTAGAAGCCTTCGAAACACTCAAGAAATCCTTAATTTCTGCACCTATTATTCAACCACCTGATTGGAACTTGCCTTTTGAAATTATGTGTGATGCTAGTGATTATGTTGTTGGTGCTGTCCTAGGACAAAGAGTTGATAAGAAATTGAATGTTATTCATTATGCTAGTAAAACTCTAGACAGTGCTTAAATAAATTATGCAACTACTGAAAAAGAATTCTTAGCAATGGTGTTTGCTTGTGATAAATTTAGATCTTATATTGTTGATTCAAAAGTAATTATTCACACCGATCATGTTGCTATTAAATATCTTATGGAAAAGTAAGATGCTAAACCTAGACTAATTCGATGGGTTCTCTTGCTACAAGAGTTTGATTAACATATCACTGATAGAAAAGGAGCCGAGAACCCCATAGCTGATAACTTGTCTAGGCGTGAAAATGTGCTTGATGACCCACTACCTATTGATGATAGTTTTCCTGATGAGCAGTTAGCTGCAATAAATGTTGCTCATAATACTCCTTGGTATGCTGACTATGCTAATTACATTGTTGCTAAATATTTACCACCTAGCTTTACATATCAACAAAAGAAAAAATTCTTCTATGATTTAAGACACTATTTTTGGGATGACCCACATCTTTATAAAGAAGGAGTAGATGGTATTATTAGACGTTGTGTACCTAAGCATGAACAGGGACAAATCCTACGGAAATGTCACTCCGAAGCTTATGGAGGGAATCATGCTAGAGATAGAACTGCTCACAAGGTATTGCAATCTGGATTTTATTGGCCTACTCTTTTCAAGGATGCCCATAAGTTTGTCTTATCTTGTGATGAATGACAAAGAATAGGTAATATCGGTAAGCATCAAGAAATGCCTATCAATTATTCACTTGCTGATGAACCATTTGATATTTGGGGATTTGATTACATGGGACCTTTTCTTCCTCTAATGAGTATACACATATTTTGATTGCTGTTGATTATGTTACTAAATGGGTAGAAGATATTCCAACCAGTAGTGCTGATCACAACACCTGTATTAAAATGCTTAAGGTAGTTATTTTCCCAAGGTTTGGAGTCCCTAGATATTTAATGACTGATGGTGGTTCACACTTTATTCATGGTGCTTTCCGTAAAATGCTTGCCAAGTATGATGTTAACCATAGAATTGCATCACCCTATCATCCTTAGTCTAGTGGTCAAGTTGAACTTAGCAATAAAGAAATAAAATTAATCTTGCAAAAGACTGTCAATAGGTCCCGGAAGAATTGGTCCAAGAAATTAGATGATGCACTTTGGCTTATAGAACAGCATATAAAAATCCTATGGGTATGTCTCCTTATAAAATGGTTTATGGAAGAGCTTGTCATTTGCCTCTTGAGTTAGAACATAAAGCATATTGGGCAATCAAAGAACTCAACTATGATTTCAAACTTGCCGGTGAAAAGAGGTTATTTGATATTAGCTCATTAGATGAATGGAGAACCCAAGCTTATGAAAATGCCAAATTATTCAAAGAAAAAGTTAAAAGATGGCATGATAAAAGAATCCAAAAGCGTGAGTTCAAAGTCGGAGAATATGTTCTTTTGTACAACTCTTGTTTCAGATTCTTTGCAGGAAAACTCCTCTCAAAATGGGAAGGCCCCTATGTTATCGAGGAGGTTTATCAATCTGGAGCTATCAAAATAAATAATGCCGAAGGCAATAACCCGAAGGTTGTGAATGGGCAACGAATAAAACACTATATCTCAGGTACGCCCATAAATGTTGAAAGTAATATTATCTAAACTTTGACACCGGAAGAAACACATAAAAGAGTCCTTCACGAACACTCCAGAATCGTGAAAATAAGGAGGTACGTGATACGGCAAGTAAACGGACTCCGAAAAAACCGCAAAAATATTTTTTGTCAGTATTGGAATATTTAGAAAAATAGGAAAATAAGAAACGTCGAGGAAGCATACCCTGGTGGGCACAAGACATACCAGATGCGCCAGGTGGGTTGTGCCCACCTGGGACACCTTCCGTACTCCGTTTTTCTTCCGTTTGCTTGTCTCCGAAGATAAAAAATCTTTATATACCCCTGATGACCCACAAGTATAGGGGATCTATCATAGTCCTTTCGATAAGTAAGAGTGTCGAACCCAACGAGGAGCAGAAGGAAATGATAAGCGGTTTTCAGCAAGGTATTCTCTGCAAGTACTGAAATAAGTGGTAACAGATAGTTTTATGATAGGATAATTTGTAACGAGCAACAAGTAACAAAAGTAAATAAAGTGCAGCAAGGTGGCCCAATCCTTTTTATAGCAAAGGACAAGCCTGGACAAACTCTTATATAGAGAAAAGCGCTCCCAAGGACACATGGGAATTATCGTCAAGCTAGTTTTCATCACGTTCATATGATTCATGTTCGGTACTTTGATAATTTGATATGTGGGTGGACCGGTGCTTGGGTGCTGTTCTTACTTGAACAAGCATCCCACTTATGATTAACCTCTATTGCAAGCATCCGCAACTACAACAAAAGTATTAAGGTAAACCTAACCATAGCATGAAACATATGGATCCAAATCAACCCCTTACGAGGCAATGCATAAACTAGGGTTTAAGCTTCTGACACTCTAGCAACCCATCATCTACTTATTACTTCCCAATGCCTTCCTCTAGGCCCAAATAATGGTGAAGTGTTATATAGTCGATGTTCACATAACACCACTAGAGGCTAGACAACATACATCTCATCAAAATATTGAACGAATACCAAATTCACATGACTACTAATAGCAAGACTTCTCCCATGTCCTCAGGAACAAAGTAACTACTCACAAAGCATATTCATGTTCATAATCAGAGGGGTATTAATATGCATAAAGGATCTGAACATATGATCTTTCACCAAATAAACCAACTAGCATCAACTACAAGGAGTAATCAACACTACTAGCAACCTACTAGTACCAATCCCGGACTTGGAGACAAGAATTGGATACAAGAGATGAACTAGGGTTTTGAGAGGAGATGGTGCTGGTGAAGATGTTGATGGAGATTGCCCTCTCCCAATGAGAGGAGCATTGGTGATGACGATGGCGATGATTTCCCCCTCCGGGAAGTGTCCCTGCAGAATAGCTCTGCGGAGCCCTAGATTGGTTCCGCCAAGGTTCCGCCTCGTGGCGGCGGAGTCTCGTCCCAAAAGGTTTCTTATGATTTTTTTCCTTGATGAAAGACTTCATATAGCACAAGATGGCCACCGGAGAGCCAACAGGGGGCCTGACGAGGCGGGGCGCGCAGGGGTAGGGCACGCCCCACCCTCGTGGCCAGTGGGGCCCCTCGACGCTCTTCTTCCTCTCAATATTTTTTATTATTTCCAAAATAACTTTCGTGGAGTTTCGGACTTTTGAGTTGTGCAGAATAGGTCTCTAATATTTGCTCCTTTTCCACCCGAATTCCAGTATGCGGCATTCTCCCTCCTTATGTAAACCTTGTAAAATAAGAGAGAATAGGCATAAGTATTGCGACATAACGTGTAGTAACAGCCCATAATGCAATAAATATCAATATAAAAGCATGATGCAAAATGGATGTATCAACCCCCCGAACCTATTGACCACCGTATTGCGGAGAAGCCTTCTATTCTCTTTTCTTGCTGTTTTTGGTCAGATCTGTTAAGCCAGGCATCATGTCTTCTTCCTCCTCCAACAATGTAGAAGAGGATACTTGGTTGATGAAGATCGAGCTGAAGAGAGAAGAGCCCGTAGAAGCTGTCAAGGGAGACGAGAGCAAGGAGGCTACCATAGATCAGCCCTCGGTGTTCGAGCAAGCACTACCAGCTAAGAAGGAAGAATAAAATATCCTTAAACCTTACTATGCTCTTCTTACCCCTACTGAGATTGAAGCCTTTCGGATCATTGAAACGGTTCGTGTGCAAAATAAGTATCTCACCCATGAAAATATTCTGCATCAAGAGCACATCATCCACCTCCAGAGCGTCATCCGTCGATTGGAGAATATCTTGATCCTTAAGGACAGGATCGCTTCACCACCACCACCTTCTTCTTCATCACCAAAGGAAAATTGAGTATCGGGTATGGGCACTCCCCTTGGCTTCCGCCAAGCTTGGGGGAGGTGCCCCGGTATCGTATCATCTCCACTATCTTTTGCCTTTACTTATCTTAGTTCGATCTTTTGCTTAGATGAATAAAACTTTAGTTCGATCCTTTCTTTTCGAGAGTTTTCTTAGTGATCTATCCTTGTAATCGTGTGCAAGATATATAATAAAGTTTAGTTTGAGTTTTTGCTTTCTTTACTTTCTTGTTGCAATAAAAGGAAAAGATATAAATAAAAAGAAAGGAAATAAATCAAGAAGATCATATACTAATCTTATGGTACGTGATGGCACCACATAAGGAAAAGTATAAGTAGAAAATTTCATTAGTGATTGACAAACATAGCATTAGTCAATGATGCAACTCATGAAAGAATTAATATGGGAAGAGAAGATTCACATATAAATACACTATCCTAGAAATCTTTGTGATTGTGATACCCCATCAAAATATTATATGCCAAAATTGTTGACGTTGGACAAGGAAGACAACTTAATGATTTATGTTTGTTCATATTCACATAGAAGTCATATTGTCATAGATCCTTTAACATGTGGTGCTTGCCCCCTATCTTTGCTAGCCAAAAATTCCGCACTAAGTAGAGATACTACTTGTGCATCCAAAAACCCTTAAACCCAAATCTTATTTTCAAGTGGCCACCATACCTACCTAGGGATTGAGCAAGATCCCTCAAATAAGTTGTAATCAGTGCAAAAAGGCAATAAAAATTGCTTCTAAATGTGTGAGATCATTTAGTGTAAGAGAAAATTGAGCGTTGCACGAACTTGTGATGGTGAAGAATAAAAGCGACAGACTGCATAATAAATATCGCTATCACAAGGGGCAGTGCAACATGACGTTCTTTTGCACTAAGGGGTTGAGCATACAAACAAATAAGCGCATGGCAACCTCTGCTTCCCTGTGCGAAGGGCCTATCTGTCCGGTTGAAACATTTTTCTCATGTGTATGCGATGAGTGTTAGCAATCATAGAAGACTATATGATGGTTGAGTATGTGGACTTGCCTAGAGGCTCCGATACGTGACCCTTCCTGAAAAGATGATGAATTGTAGTTGCAAAGTTGACTGAGAACATAGTTTGTTGGTTTTTAATAGAGTTTTTGCTTTATACTTCGATTGTGTGATGAACTGTTACTTATTCATGAGAAGTCTAAGATAAAAGTTCTATGTTAAGAGTCTTATGTTTAAGTTTGTTGTTGTTATAATAATGAACATGATGCTTCTATGTCTGTCATGGAATTGTCACGACAGATGTCCTAGTGAAAGGACTTAGTCGTGGAGCCATCGCAACTAGGAAGCAAGAAGGGGTTAATCGGGAAAAAGGACACGAGGTTTATACTGGCTCGGCCCCTTGCGGTGAAGGTAAAAGCCTACGATCCAGTTTGAGTGGGATTATGTATGCCTCGATGACCAGGGAGCAAATCCGCTTGACCTAGCTCTCAATCTGATGTTACTTGCCCTAAGCCGCCGCTGGGTCGTCCCCTTATATACACGGGTTGACGCCCTGCAGCCTACAGAGTCCCGGCCGGCTCATAAATAGTGTCCGGCTCGGTGACTAGTTAATCTTGCCTTATGATACAAGTCATACCATTATGGCGGTTTAGCACTACGGGCCAAGAGTCGCCTTTGGGCTTTGGGCCCTTAACTAAACCGCCATCTTCAGGCTTGGTCTTGGTCTTGGAGAGTCTTCGTAGGTATAACCCAGCCCCTCCTGGGCGGGTCATACCTAATAGTTATATCCCCAACATTAGGCCCCGGATTGATTTGGACTGGTTCATGTCAATCTTCAATACTTAAACAAAATCTTCTACTCTTCTCTTGTATAAAAACTTTGTAACCCGCCATGACGTCATCCTTTGGATTTATGGTGACGCGCCATGACGTCATCTACCATTAATGCACGTTTTGCCCAACGTATCTCAACAGATCCTTATCTTAATGACCATCCCGAGAATCGAGGCATTTTTGTAGTTGGATAATCATGTTTTCGGCCTCCTCGTTTCTCGCGCCCACTTATCAGTCTTCCCTTATAAATAGGCACGACCAGGTCTTTCTTCATTCTCCCCTTTCCTCGTCTTCTTCCTCTCGCAACCCTACTACCACTCGAGCTCCGCCGCCGCCACAGAGCACCTCGTCTTCTTCGACCTCGGCCGCTGCATCAACCTGAATCAGTCCAGAGAACGGCGGCGACCCTTCGCAGTAGATCTGCAGCTGTACGTCTTTGCCTTCCTGCACCTCAGATCTGCATTAGGGTTTTCAAATTCCTCTGTGTTCTTCATAGCTCATCGCAGTTTCTTCGTAGTTCCTCTGACGCAGCCTCTTCTGATCCGAAAAGTATCATATAACTCATGCAGTAGTTTTTTGCGTCCATTTTTTATCATAGCAGATCCCTTTTTCTTGTACAGAGGCCTCATTAGAGCTCACGAACTCATCTGTACTAGATTTTTAGGTCTAGAATATTTTCTTTTCTAAACAACCATTTGATCCAAAATAATAGCTGCAACCTGTGAAACTTGTTTGTGCAACACTTAGGCAAAAACTGTATTTGTTAGATCCACCTAGCCATGGTGACTCTTATCACCGGTTTAAAAAAGGCAATGCTCAACCGATAATCCTGACTCCGACGACCGATTGTACGTGCACCATGGCGGTTCAAATAACTTAACTGCTCATGGCGGCATAAATAATCTGACATAATTAGCCATATGCCATTAGGCCCCTTTGAAAGCCGCCATCTTGAATGTGTACTGTAACTTTTCCTCCGGCTTATAGTTAAACCGGCAATTTCACTCTTTGTTAGGCTTCCATGTTTATAATGCCGCTGAAAGCGCACAAATCACCCGTCACATGCAATTGGGTCAAATCCATCGTCACAAAAAGCACACTTGCTGATTTTGTGAAGACTGGCTATCTGCCAAAAAAAGGAAGTCATGGCCTACCGTGCTCCTGATCCAACAGAGGAAAAGCATCAACCCAAAGAAGGGGAAGTCATCATTTTTACTGATCATATGAACCGGGGCTTTTCTGCACCCGGCTCAAATTTTTTAGAGATGTCCTGCACTTTTTCGACTTCCGACCTCAAGATATCGGTCCCAACTCCGTATATAATATTTGCAATTTCCAAGTGTTATGTGAGGTGTACCTTGGAGAAGAACCCAACTTGCTGCTCTTCAAGGAATTATTTTATTTGAACCGCCAGAATGAACGTGCCAACGGGCCTAGCTTGGAACTTGGTGGGATCTCAATCCAGCAACGGAGAGACTGCATTTTTTCGTATGTCGATCCACCGAGTCACCCCAAGGACTGAACCATACATGGTTCTATTGTCAAGATACTTCTCCGGCTGGTGAAAACCCTCTGCCCGGCTTTCGCGCCCTGCACCTCGAGTCTACTCATCCTCTGCCAGATAAGCTGTCAGCTGCTGAACGCCAGAAACTTGCCCCCACCATGAGCAAAGTCAAGGCTCTTCTGGGTTGGCTTGAATGGCATTGATTTGGTCTGGGTTTGGCTTTGTTGGCAGGTTATTCCATTGAGCCGCCGCCCTGGTTTGATGTGCGACTACACATGCCAGAAGAATGATCCTCTCCGGCACAGCCCTGACGATTTACCTGATGACATCATTGATGATAGGACAAAATCACTCCTGAATGAGAGCCTGGCAGACTGTGGCAAAGTAGGTTTGAGTCCTTTCTGCAAAGCTAACCCGGCTCCAGCAGTAAGCTAGTAACTTAAGCATTTTTTTATACTCTCACCTTTGAGGTTTTACCTTTACTCAAAACTTTGTTGAAATTCACAGGCCACTGACAAGTTTTGGAAAGCCAATTATGATCACGAGGCTGCAAAGAAGGCCAGAAAAGCTAAGAAAGCCGCCAGGAAGAAAGGAAACAAACCCAGCACCTCGGACATGCTTCGGCTAGAGGAAACCTCTGAATCAGAGGTAGCTCTTGATTCTCTAGGCTCCTTTTTTAACTATCTTATTGACACTGATTATCCTCAGGAGGATACAGGAACGAGTCATGCAGTGGTTGAAGAGGTAACTATCATTTCCTCCAACTCCGAGCCTTTGCCAAGACAAAAAGTCCGAAGAGTAACCCGGAAAGTAAGATTTTCACATCCTTTAGCTTACCAAGATCCTCAATTTCTTTTGAAGCGACAGATTCATGAGAACCGGAGGCAGACCCGGACCAGCAAAGATGCGGAACTCTCCTCCGGCTTACCCAATACACCAAGAAAGCGTTGGAACGAGGTCACCTCCAACTTATATCCCTTTTATCCTTTGGCGGGTCTCACTCGTCAGCCACTCAATTCTTCTGACTCAAATTATCAGGAAACTTCACCTTTCTCCGGCGAATCCATGCAGTCCAATTTGCCGGCTTTTAAAACCGCTCCAGGGTAATGATATCCTGCTTATCCTATATTCACTTCAATTTGCTACACTTGTACTGACATTTTGATTTTATGCAGTGGACAAGCAAAGCCCAGCAAGAGGGCGAAGAAGAACAAGCCGGCCAAAGAGCCAATCTTCAGTGAGCCGGAACTTGGAATGGCCGCCCCTGAAACCTCCACTCATGAGCAAGCTCATGATATACCAACACCCATTGCTGACCCGCCTGTCGAGCAAGCCGTCGACGGTTCTGAAAACCCGGAAGTCCCTAGCCCTGCCAGGACGGATGATCCTCAAGATGCTGATGTCGAAATCACCAAGACCGGCTTTGTTGAACCGGGGAGACCAACCGTGCTAGCCAACTGTTCTGCCAAGGAGGAACTTCTGGAACACCGCCGAGTTAAATTTTACATCACCGATTATACTCACATGAGCATTGGCGAAGTCTTTTCTGGCTATATGAGCCAAGTGCACAACAGCCGTGACACCGAAATTGATATGGTGAAGCAAATGTATCAGAAGTTTGAGGTATAACCTTTTCTCCATATTCATTTATCCTTACCATGCTAGCCCCCAAGTCTATTGCTTATGATGAATATGTTGTAGACTTCAGAAAGAAACTTAGCAACAGTAGTAACATAGTTGAACTAAAACACAGAAGAAGTCCGGCTTATTTCATAGTCCCCAAGGGGCGGTTTAATCAGTATGATTGAACCGGTTCTTCATATGGTTGCACAGAATAAACTATTTAAAAAGGCTTTAACAACAATATGCATTAGCCCCCAAGTGCCAAATACTCTTGCTTGCAAAGTGATTGGGACTTGCTGTCATGAACCGCCACTTTAAACAAAATTCTTCAGCACACATTAGCCCCCAAGTGCCAAGTGTTATTGCTTGCAAAAGACTTGGGACTTAATATTACAGCATGATAATATTGACCTTTTGACCCGGTATATATACAGGCCACCACCAGTCAACTTGAATCAGAAGTAGCTGATTTGAAGAACCGTCTAACTGCATAGGAGACTGAAACCCAAAAAGCCAACTCCAAATTTGAATTCAGTGTATCTGAACAAGAAAAACTGAAAAAAGAATTTGAAGTGGAGAAGAAAGCCTAGGCTGATGAAAAGATCGCCTTGATCAACCGGGCTGAGAAAGTAGAGGCGGCTCTTGTAGAAGCGACCACCGAATTATCCGGTTTAAAACACCATATATCTCAGATGGTCTCAGCAATCTTTGGTAAGTCACTTTGCAAGTGTGAGATAAGTGAATCTTTCTAATAAACATATCAATTGTCATCAACTCACCTAACATTGTAATGCAGGCCCCAGGAGCTCAAATCTTAACCAGAGCATGCTGATAAAGCTGAAGGCGGTTTATACGCTGGTGGAAGAACTCTACACCGGGTCTCAGCGTGCCTTAGCCGCAGTGGCCCTGTCAAATGAAGTTCCCACCCTCTTGTCAGATGTATTAAAGCGGCTTGCCGTGCTACCTCAGCGGTTTAATGAACTAAGGCGATCTTCTGCGAGAGCCGGAGCCGTAACTGCATTAAGCCGGGCCAAGGCGTGGCTACCGGAGCTAGACCCGGCCGACATCGCCATCGGGTATCCAAGCCTAAAAGAGGACGGCACACCTTTTGGACAGGAGGACTTCACCACTTGTGTTAAGGAAATACGCCCTGTGGCCACCCTGATTGCTAATGACATGGACCTTACCAAGTATCATTCGGGTTATGACGCTGAGAACCGGAGGATTCCAACGCCGCATTATGAAGTGATCAGCCTGATCCCTTCAATTCGTAAGCATACCTTCGCCCCTGAAGTTGACCTGGCCGGATTAATTGATGATGAAGCTGAATTCGAAGCTTTGAATGGCATTGACTGGTCATCATCAACCTTTCAGGACAGGGAACAGGATGGAGGAGCGGAAAGGGATGATCCGGAAGCTTCAGGCCAACCACGCAATTGATCCGTCGGGCGGCTCATATTTATACTTTGCTGAAAAACAATGTTAATCATTTGGACTCGGGGAGTCATGTAATGGAATAGACATCGTGGTTTTGTCGTGCCTTCATGCACGTGTTTGGTGCTCAATATTGTTAAGACGCCATCTTATATTCATCCATATTATGCTTGTCATCTATTTTCCGTATGCTTAAGAAAACTTTTAAACTGTCCTGCATACAGAAATAATTCACAAAAACCCTTGGCGGTTTACCGCAGGGCAGGTCATATATCTTACATAGAACCTAGAATATGCAAAAGAGTCATAGATAAACCGGTTATCAATTATAGCTTTGAAACATAACTATAATATCATACCTGTGATCCTTTGATTTATACTGCCGGTTCATGTGACCCGAACAGTTAAGGGTGACAACCCAATCCTGCAGAAGCCGGTACTTCCACACATATGATTATTGTTACATGCTGGCGACTTTTTGACTAAGTTCAAACCGGGTTAAACAGAAGCCACCCAAACAGGATCAAAAACCTCTCGAGACAAACTAAAAAAAACTATTTGCAAAAAACGTCAAAAGATATAAACAGAATTTCAAGGCTTCTGATTCGAATACGATCAGTAAACCGTTCCAAAGGAGTTAAGCTAGGATTGAATACGATCATGTAGCCCCCAGTGGCTTTGGCGTTGCGCCGATCAAGAAGGTACTGACAGCTATGTTCTCTTTGATTCGAATACGACCTATTTTTGAACAGGAAGCCCCCAAATGACCTTCAGAGTTATTTAACGACGCTGATTCGAATGCGATCAACGTCGGACCCAAAAGGGGTTGAGCTATGATTCGGATACGATCAAGAAGCCCCCTAATGAGTTTGGCAGTGCGCCGATCAAAAGGGTATCGACAGCTATGTTCTCTTTGGTTGAATCGACCTATGTTTGAGCAGAAGCCCCTAGTGACCATGAGGTTTAACGGCTAGATTCAAATACGATCATGAGCCGGACCAAGAGAGTTAAGCTAGATTCGAATACGATCAGCCCCCAACTGGTCGTTTATGGTTAGAATGATAAGAACATATGATCACTGAGGATGAAAAGGACAGAGGTCCTGCTTTATTACTTATCATAATATATACATTTCAAAATATGTACATCATGAGAGCCGGTGGCTCAAGTGTAGTAAGGCCGAAGATGAGCAATGTTCCACGGCCGGCGGGTCTCCTCCTCCGACTTACGTGAGTCTTTGTCCTCTCGAACATCGATAAGATAGTATGACCCGTTCTTCAGGTTCTTGCTGACCACAAAGGGTCCTTCCCAAGGTGGGGATAGCTTGTGCGCATCAGACTGATCCTGGATGAGCCGGAGCACGAAGTCACCTTCTTGAAAGGTTCTAGACTTAACCCAGCGGCTGTGATAACGGCGCAGGTCCTGTTGATAAATCGCCGAGCGGGTTGCTGCTAAGTGGCGCTTCTCATCCAACAGGTCAAGTGCATCCTGACGGGCTTGTTCATTATCAGCTTCAACATAAGCGGCCACCCGGGGCGAGTCATGACGGATGTCGCTTGGTAGAACCGCCTCTGTGCCGTAAACCATGAAAAAGGTGTATAACCCCTGGATCTGTTAGGTGTAGTATTGATGCTCCATATTACAGAAGGCAACTCCTCCACCCAACAACCCGGCGTCCGCTGCAAAGGAACCATAAGCCGGGGTCTGATGCCTTTCAAGATTTCCTGATTGGCTCTTTCAGCCTGCCCATTGGATTGGGGGTGAGCTACTGATGAAACATCAAGCCGGATATGCTCACGTTGACAGAACTCTTCCACGGCACCCTTAGACATATTAGTACCATTGTCCGTTGTAATACTGTACGGAAAACCAAAGCGAAAGATCACCTTTTTCATGAATTGAACCGCTGTGGCTGCATCACACTTACTGACTGGCTCTGCCTCAACCCACTTTGTGAACTTGTCAACCGCCACCAAGAGGTGGGTCTTTTTATCTTTGGACCTTTTGAAAGGCCCAACCATGTCAAGCCCCCATACTGCAAACGGCCAAGTAATTGGAATCATCCTCAATTCTTGAGCCGACACATGAGCCCGTCGTGAGAATTTCTGGCAACCATCACATTTACTGACTAGATCCTCGGCGTCAGCATGAGCCGTCAGCCAATAAAAACCATGACGGAAAGCTTTGGCCATAAGAGATTTTGAGCCGGCATGATGGCCACAATCTCCCTCGTGAATCTCACGAAGAATTTCCTGACCCTCCTCAGGAGAGACACAATGTTGAAACGCTCCAGTGACACTGCGATGATGTAACTCCCCATTGTCAATCGTCATTGACTCAGACCGACGGGTTATCTGCCTGGCCAAGGTTTCATCCTCGGGCAACTCGCCCCGGGTCATGTAAGCCAAATATGGCACTATCTAGTCTGGGATAACATGAAGAGCCGCCACCAGTTGTGCTTCCGGGTCAGGAACAGCCAAGTCTTCCTCTGTAGGTAACTTGACAGAAGGGTTATGCAAAACATCCAAAAAGGTGTTAGGTGGTACCGGCTTACGCTGAGACCCCAGCCGGCTTAAAGCATCGGCTGCCTCGTTCTTTCTTCGATCAATGTGTTCCACCTGGTAACCTTGAAGTGTCCAGCAATGGCATCAACTTCACGGCGATAAGCCGCCATATGGGGATCCTTAGAATCCCACTTGCCTGATACTTGTTGAGCCACCAAATCTGAGTCGCCAAAGCACCTTACCCGGCTTAAGCTCATCTCTTTAGCCATCCGAAGACCATGGAGCAAGGCCTCATACTCAGCTGCATTATTAGTACAAGGAAACATCAACCGGAGCACATAACAAAATTTGTCACCTCGAGGGGAAGCTAAGACAACTCCAGCCCCCGAGCCTTCCAATTGCCTGGACCCATCAAAATGAATAGTCCAATATGTGTTGTCCGGCTTTTCTTCAGCATCTGTAGCTCCGTCCAATCGTTGATGAAATCCACCAATGCTTGAGACTTAATAGCAATGTGCGGCACATACTTTAAACCATGAGGCCCAAGCTCAATGGCCCACTTGGCGAATCGTCCCGTGGCCTCTCTGTTTTGAATGATATCGCCCAAAGGAGCAGAACTAACCACCGTGATGGGGTGGCCCTCGAAGTATTGCTTAAGCTTCCGACTTGCCATGAATACCCCATAAACAAGCTTCTGCCAATGTGGATACCTTTGCTTGGACTCAATAAGCACTTCACTGATGTAATAAACCGACCGTTGAACCGGATGATCCTTGCCAGCCTCCTTACGCTCCACCACAATGGCCACGCTGACGGCACGTGTGTTAGTAGCCACATACAGCAATAAGGGCTCCTTATCAATAGGAGGAGCAAGGACCGGCGGCTCAGACAACTGTCTCTTCAAATCTTCAAAGGCAGCGTTAGCAGCATCACTCCAGACGAAGTTGTTCGTCTTCTTCATCATCTGGTACAGTGGTATGGCCTTCTCACCTAACCGGCTTAAAGCAACAATGCAGCCCGCCAGACGCTGAACGTCATTGATACACACCGGCTTAGCCAAAGAGGTGATTGCCTTGATATTCTCCGGGTTGGCCTCAATGCCTCTGTTAGAGACCAGAAAGTCCAAAAGCTTGCCAGCTGGCACTCCAAAAACGCACTTTGTCGGGTTAAGCATCATCTTGTAGACCCGGAGATTATCAAAGGTTTCCTTCAGATCATCTATCAAGGTCTCCTTCTCTCTGGACTTCACCACAATGTCATCCACATAAGCATGAACGTTGCACCCAATCTGATTGTGGAGACAGTTATGCACACATCGCTGATAAGTCGCCTGGGCACTCTTAGGCCCAAAAGGCATAGACACATAACAGAAGGCTCCAAACGGAGTGATGAAAGCCGTCTTCTCCTGGTCCTTAACTGCCATTTTGATCTGATGATATCCAGAGTAAGCATCCAAAAACCTTAAACGCTCGCAACCCGCCGTATCATCAATGATTTGATCAATATGGGGAGGAGCAAAAGGATCAGCCAGACAAGCCTTGTTTAAGTCCGTGTAATCCACACACATACGCCAGGTACCGTTCTTTTTTAGCACAATTACCGGGTTATCCAACCACTCTGGGTGAAAAACTTCAACAATAAACCCAGCCGCCAAGAGCCGGGCCACCTCCTCACCAATAGCTTTACGTCTCTCCTCATTAAACCGCCAAAGAAACTGCTTGACCGGCTTAAATTTTGGATCAATATTAAGAGTGTGCTCAGCGAGTTCTCTCGGTACACCTGGCATGTCAGAAGGTTTCCATGCAAAGATGTCCCGGTTCTCATGGATGAACTCGATGGCGCTTTCCTATTTGGGATCCAGTTAGCACCGATCTCGAACTGCTTAGATGAGTCGCTCGAACAAAATCAACAAGCTTGGTTTCATCAGCCGACTTAAATTTCATCGCCGGCTCATGTTCCGTGGTTGGCTTTTTCAAAGATGTCATATCTGCCGGGTCAACATTGTCCTTGTAGAACTTCAACTCCTCTGTCGCACAAACAGATTCAACATAAGCAGCATCGCCTTCCTCACATTCCAGGGCTATCTTCCGACTCCCATGCACCGTGAAGGTGCCCTTATGACCCGGCATCTTGAGCTGCAGGTAAACATAACACGGTCGTGCCATGAACTTTACATAAGCCGACCGTCCAAACAATGCGTGATATGGGCTCCGGATTTTGACAACCTCAAAAGTTAGCTTCTCAGCCCTGGAATCATGCTCATCCCCAAAGGCCACTTCCAGCTCAATCTTTCCTACTGGGTACGCCGACTTACCAGGCACTACTCCATGAAAAACAGTGTTGGATGTCTTGAGATTCTTATCAGTCAACCCCATGCGACGAAAGGACTCATAATAGAGGATGTTGATGCTGCTACCTCCATCCATGAGCACTTCTGTGAATTTGTATCCACCAACTTGAGGCGCCACTACTAAGGCTAAGTGACCCGGATTATCAACCCGGGGAGGGTGATCCTCCCTACTCCATACAATAGGCTGCTCAGACCATCTCAGATAACGAGGGACTGCCGACTCAACGGCATTCACAACCCTCTTATGAAGCTTCTGGTCCCTTTTGCATAGGCTAGTGGTGAACACGTGATACTGCCCACTATTCAGCTATTTTGGGTTACTCTGATACCCGAATTGCCGCTGCTGTTGACCCCCTTGGCCAGATTGTTGATTATAACCACCTTGATGACCTTGAGGGCCCTGGCCATGAAAACCGCCGCCGCCTGAGCTGCCGCCCGGGCCATGAAAGCTGCCACCTCCTGAGCCGCCGCCCGGCCCGTGATTTCCATCAAACATGTTAGAATTCTTGAAAGCCTTCATGATCATACAATCTTTTCATAGATGAGTGGCCGGCTTCTCCCGGGTGTCGTGTCTTGGACAAGGCTCATTTAATAACTGCTCAAGGGTAGGACCTGACCCGCCAGACCGAGGGGGTGGCCTCCCCTTGCGTCGTTGATTGTTGCCTTGTGTATTCGCCACAAACTCCGAGCTGCCGTCAGCCTTACGTTTATTACTACCTCCCTGATTCGTCGGGTTATGCTGAAGACCCTTAGCGTTGCCGTTCTTTTTTCCCTTCCATGTCTTCTCTTCGTCAAACGCAGGATCCTTGGTACTATCGGAATCGGCGTATTTGACTACAGCCGCCATCAGCTGGCCCATGTCATTATAATCATGCTTGAGCCACCCCAGCTTCTGTTTTAGAGGCTCAAAACGACAATTTTTCTCCAACATTAAGACCGCAGAGCCGGCATCCATTTTATCGGATGAATGTATTATTTCCTTCACCCGGCGCACCCAATGGGTCGTGGACTCACCTTCCTCTTCCTTGCAATTAGTCAAGTCCACAATCAACATTGGCTGCTTGCATGTGTCCTTAAAGTTCTGAATGAACCGGGCCTTTAACTCGGCCCAGGAACCAATGGAATTAGGTGGCAGTCCCTTTAACCAAGTGCGGGCCGTTCCATCTAGCATCATAGTGAAGTACTTGGCCATTGCCGCGTCACTGACCTCTAGCAATTCCATGGCCATCTCGTAACTTTCAATCCACGCCCCAGGCTGCAAATCAGTTGTGTAATTTGGCACCTTTCGAGGTCCCTTGAAATCCTTGGGTAATTTGACACCTTTCAGTTTATTTAGTAGTAGTATTAAAAAAACCAAAAAGATTTCTCGTTCTTATTTTTGCTTGTTGGGAGTTTTCCCGTGTAAATAGTTTTCTCACCCTTGTTTTACTTTCTTCAGAAAAACAAAAACTCCAAAAACATTTCAGTGTGTTTCTCTGAAATTGTTTTCCTTTTCTTTGGGTCATAAGGAGAAGACCAAGATGAAAATGTTGAGTGGCTCTCATATGCATTATTGTTGATCTAACAGAGAGCCCATATTACATTATCTTCTCCTTTGAATAAAAGTTTGCAGATTGCAGCTTAGTCCAATGCACTTGCACTCTTATTACTATTCACACCGTTCGGCCGTGCAAGTGAAAGGCAATAATGACGATATTTGCTGAAATGATTGAGATGGAGAAAAGCTGGTACGAACTCAATCAATTTTGTTTTTGTAAATATGATTAGCTCATCGTTCTTGATTCAGCCCATTATGAATGAAACATGTTGGCAATGACAATTAGAGATTATAGTTACTCATGCCATGCTTAATTAGCTAGGAGTGTATAATAGTTTGTCTTGAGTGTCAACATGCATTTTAAAATGCTTATGATGTAGTATGGTAGGATGGTATCCTCCTTTGAATGATTCAAGTGGCTTGACTTGGCACATGTTCACGCATGTAGTTGAAACAAAATCAACATAGCCTCCACGATATTTATGTTCATGGTGATTTATATCCTACTCATGCTTGCACTCAATGTTGGTTAATCTTAATGAGTGTTTATGACCGTTGTCGCTCTCTAGTTGGTCGCTCCTCAATTTTTTGCTAGCCTTCACTTGTACTAAGCGGGAATACTGCTTGTGCATCCACTTCCTTAAACCCAAAGGTGTTCCATATGAGTCCACCATACCTACCTATATGTGGTATTTACCTGCCGTTCCAAGTAAATTTGCATGTGCCAAACTCTAAACCTTCAAATAATAATCCGTTTTGTATACCTGAATCGCTCATGTAGCGACTGGGGGCTGTTAGTATCTTCCATGATAGGTGGGTTATTCTCACAATGAGTGTTTATTCACTTGTCATTCACGAGAAAGTGGCTGGTATTCGGGATGCCTAGTTCCATGCTCTAAATCAAATCAAAATATAAATATCAAACAAAACGCCCCCGGGATTGTTGTTGGTATGGACGGTACCCGTGATTCGGCTAGCCGTGGAGTGTGATTGTTGGTGGAGGGGGAGTAAAAAATTTAACATTCTGTTTGGGAACCGCCTCTAATGTATCTAGCATGGAAGATAGTGAGATCTCTTGGTTGTTATGTTGACAATGAAAGCATACCGCTCAAAATTATATTCATCTCTGTTTTAAAAGCTCCGAGCTCTGGCACCCCTGCAAATCCCTGTTTCCCTCTATGAAGGGCCTATCTATTTACTTTTATTGCTGAGTAATCATCCTCTCATAAAAAGCACCAGTTAGAGAACACCACTGTCATATGTATGCTTTGTTATTAATTGATATTGAGTATGAGCGTGACTGGATCTCTTTTGCCATGAATTATAATGTCTAGTCAGTACTTGATCTTCAGGGGTGCTCTACATTTATGTTTTGCGATCTTAGAAAGGGCTAGCGAGATACCATTATATCATATTGTATCATGATTGTTTTGAAAAAGTGTTGTCATCCGAGATCTATTATTATTGCTCGCTAATTGATTATGCCATTTATACGAGTAAATGTGAGACCTAAATGTTACTATGAATATGGTTAGTTCATAATCTTTACTGACCCTGAATGCTGGTATACATATTTGCAACAACAAGATCAAACAGAGTTTGTAAAATATATTTTTGTCACTTTCAGTTTGTCAACTGAATTGCTTGAGGACAAGCAATGGGTTAAGCTCGGGGGAGTTGATACGTCTCCATCGTATCTACTTTTCCGAACTCTTTTGCCCTTGTTTTGGACTCTAATTTGCATGATTTGAATGGAACTAACCCGGACTGGCGCTGTTTTCAGCAGAATTGCCATGGTGTTATTTTTGTGCAGAAATAAAAAGATCTCGGATTGACCTGAAAATTTACGGAGGATGTTTTTGGAATATATAAAAAAATATTGGCACAAGAATTATCCAAAGGGGGTCCACCCAGAGGCCACAAGCCTGGGGAGGGGGGCGCCGCCACTGGGGTGCGCCTAGAGGGTTTGTGGGCCCTGTGGACCTCCTCCGACCTTAACTCCAACTCTATATAACCCTATTTGGGGAGAAAAATCAGAGAGAAGGATTCATCGCATTTTACGATACGGAGCCGCCGCCGCCACCTCCTGTTATTCATCGGTAGGGCTGATCTGGAGTCCGTTTGGGGCTCCGGAGAGGGGGATTCGTCGCCATCATCATCACCAACCTTCCTCCATCACCAATTTCATGATGATCACCGCCGGGAGTGAGTAATTCCATCGCAGGCTTGCTGGATGGTGATGGGCTGGATGAGATTTATCATGTAATCGAGATAGTTTTGTTAGGTTTTGATCCCTAGTATCCACTATATTCTGAGATTGATGTTGCTATGACTTTGCTATGCTTAATGCTTGTCAGTAGGGCCCGAGTGCCATGATTTCAGATCTGAACCTATTATGTGTTAATGAATATATTTGTGTTCTTGATCCGATCTTGCAAATTGTAGACACCTATTAGGAGTTATGATCCGCATACCCCAAGGTGACAATAATTGGGATTCTTTTCGGTGATTACCGTAGTTTGAGGAGTTCATGTATTCACTAAGTGCTAATGCTTTGTTCAGATTCTCTATTAAAAGGAGGCCTTAATATCCCTTAGTTTCCTTTAGGACCCCGCTGCCACGGGAGGGTAGGATAAAAGATATCATGCAAGTTCTTTTCCATAAGCATGTATGACTATATATGGAATACATGCCTACATATGAATTGGAGCTAGTTCTGTGTCACCCTAGGTTATAACTGTTGCATGATGAATGCCATCCGACATAGCTATCCATCATTGATCCAATGCCTATGAGTTTTTCACATATTGATCTTTGCCAAGTTACTTTGCCGTTGCCACTGTTACAATCACTACAAAATTGCTATTGTTACTTTTGTTACCGTTACCATTACTTCCATACTACTTTTCTACTAAATACTTTGCTGCAGATATTAAGCCTTTTAGGTGTGGTTGAATAGACAACTCAGCTGCTAATACTCGAGAATATTCTTTGGCTTCTTTGTGTCGAATCAATAAATTTGGGTTGAATACTCTACCCTCGAAAATTGTCGCGATCCCCTATACTTGTGGGTTATCACCACTCACCTTTGCATGAAGTGATCCCGCGTACACCACCAGCTCAAGTCGCTACACAAGTGATTGAGACCCCCAAGCAACACCAGACGACGTGGAGAAGACAACACCATCCCCTCACGTGTCGCCAGCATTCCACAGGCTTCACAAAGGCCCAAGGCCCTCTGTCTCCATGTCAAGTATCCCTGAAGAGGATGTGCAAACCACAAGCTTAATAACACGTGAAGTGTTTCTTGAAGCCATCCCTTCACATACTTCCTAGGAGCCTGAAGCCAAAGAGGCTGAAGATATTCCAGCTGTGATACGTCTCCAATGTATCTATAATTTTTTATGGTTCCGTGCTGTTATATTATCATTCTTGGATGTTTTACAATCATTTTATAGCAACTTTATATCAATTTTTGGGACTAACCTATTGACATGGTGCCCAGTGCCAGTTGCTGTTTTTTGCTTGTTTTTTACTTCACAGAAAATCAATACCAAACGGAGTCCAAACGCAGTGAAACTTTTTGGTTATTTTTTCTGGACCAGAAGACACCTGTTGGGCCAAAGAAGTACTAGAGGGGGGCTCCAAGGGGAGCACAACCCACCTGGGCGCGCCTGGGGGCCCAGGCGCGCCCTGGTGGATTATGCCCACCTCGGCCGCCTCCCGCACCGCCTCTTTGCTCTATAAATACCCTGAAAATCCAAAAACCCTAGGGGAGTTGATGAAACACAATTCCAACCGACACAAGTTCCAGAACCACGAGATCTAATCTAGACACCATCACGGAGGGGTTCATCATCCTCATTGGTGCCTCTCCAATGATGCGTGAGTAGTTCATTGTAGACCTTCGGGTCCGTAGTTAGTAGCTATGTGGCTTCCTCTCTCTCTTTTGATTCTCAATACAATGGTATCTTGGAGATCTATTTGATGTAACTCTTTTTGCGGTGTGTTTGTTGGGATCCGATGAACTTTGAGTTTATGATCCGATCTATTTTATCCATGAAAGTTATTTGAGTCTTCTTTTGATCTCTTATATGCATGATTACTTATAGCCTCATATTTCTTCTTTGAATCTTTGGTTTAGTTAGGCCGACTAGATCGATTTTTCTTACCATGGGAAGAGATGCTTTGTAATGGGTTCAATCTTACGATGTTCAATCCCAGTGACGGAAGGGGACATGACACGTATCTATCGTTGTTATTAAGGATAACAAGATGGGGTCTATTCCTACATGAATAGATCTTGTCTACATCATGTCATCGTTCTTATTGCATTACTCCATTTATCCATTAACTAAATACACTAGATGCATGTTGGATAGCGGTCGATGTCTGGAGTAATAGTAGTAGATGCAGCAGGAGTCGGTCTACTAATCTTGGACGTGATGCCTATATAATGATCATTGCCTGGATATCTTCGTAATCATTTGAAGTTCTATCAATTGCCCAACAGTATTTTGTTTACCCACCATATGCTATTTTTCTCAAGAGAATCCACCAGTGAAATCTACGGCCCCCGGGTCTATTCTTTATCATATTTGCCTTTGAAATATATTTTTATTCGCTTTTATTTTCGGATCTATCATTCCAAAAACCCAAAAATACCTTGCTGCATTTTTTCTTTATTTATTTTGTTTTATTGCGAGATCTATTTATCCAATCTATCACAATTTTATCCTGTCAACTTGACAATTTCTGGCGCCATTACCCAAAGAAGGGATTGACAACCCCTTATACGCGTCGGGTTGGAAGTATTTGTTCTTTGTGTGCAGGTACCGTTTACATAATGTTGCTTGGTTCTCCTACTGGATTGATACCTTGGTTTCATAACTGAGGGAAATACCTATCATAGCTATGTTGCATCATCCCTTCCTCTTTGGGGAAATACTGACGTAGTTCAAGCCGCATCAGGATGCATCAGCCGATGACAACCAAGAAGAAGAAGAACATGTTGTGATACCTCTTGCTGAAACTGTTGTGATTCCTGAAGTCAATTTGGCTGACCCTCCTGTCATTGAAGCCAGTGTTGTTGCTGCTGCTACCACCCATACTGAAGCCAATGATGTGATCATGGCTGAAGCCAATCCGCAGCCTGAAGCCAATCTGCTCCTTGAAGCCAATCCCGCCACTGAAGACAGTCAACCATCCACCTCGAATGTTGTTGTCGCCGCACCTGTTCCGCACACAATGGCGAGGGCGTTCAACCATGAAGGAGAACTGGTGAGTGTCAGATGGCCTATTCTTACACCGCCTGAAGTACATGGGCCTCTGTATGACTATCATGTCAAGCACAAGCCTCAAACGCAGAAGCCCATGCCCTGCCAAGGCTTCCCAGTGCCACCACAACTGCGAGCTCCTTCAGTGTACTGAACTTTAGAGAGCACAACACATTCTTTAACAGGGCCAAGAATCCTTACAAGAATCCAAAGATGTCTTCGGATAGATTCTGGAGCCACTTGCAATGAAGCTACTACTCATGCATCCTTTACAACCAGGACATGATTTTCCCTCACAAGCGCCTTTGTTGTGATGCCATGGCTGGCCTGCCCTGCTTGGAAGAAGCCCTTGATTGCTCCCGGGATGTTGGCTTGCTCCCGTTTGTTTTTGATAAGGAGCAATGTAATGAAGAAATGCTGCTCCAATTCTATGCCACACTGCACATATCAGGCTACAACAGGGATCCGAAGACATGGGTGTTGGGAAATGTAGCATGCAACTTCAAAAAAAATCCTACGCTCACGCAAGATCTATCTAGGAGATGCATAGCAAGGAGAGGGGGAGAGTGTTTCTATGTACCCTCGTAGACCGAAAGTGGAAGCGTTTGACAACGCGGTTTATGTAGTCGAACTTCTTCTAGCTCCGACCGATCAAGCACCGAACGTACGGCACCTCTGAGTTCTGCACACGTTCAGCGTGATGACGTCCCTCGCCTTCTTGATCCAGTAAAGTGTCGAGGAAGTATATGAGTTCCGTCAGCATGATGGCGTGGTGACGGTGATGGTGAAGTGATCCGCGCAGGGCTTCGCCTAAGCACCTCGAGAATATGACCGGGGGTGTAAATTGTGGAGGGGGGCGCCACACACGGCTAACAATTGATGTTGTGTGTTCTAGGCACCCCCTCCCCACATATATATAGGTGGGAGGGGAGGAGAGGCAGCCATGGGGTGCCCCAAGTAGGAGGAATCCTACTTTGGGTCCTCCGCAATTCGGTCTCCCCCCTTTCCTTATTTCCGGAGGGGGGGGGGAGGGAAGAGGAAGGAGAGAAGGAAAGGGGAGCCGAACCCCCTCTTTCCCTTCTCCAATTCGGCCTCCTTCCTGGGGGGGGGGCACCCCTTGTGGGCTGGTGTGCTCCACTCCTATGGCCCATATCTTTCCCCCCGGGGGTTCCGATAACCCCCCCCCCCCCCGGTACTCCGATAAATACCCGATACTATCCGAGCACTTCCAGTGTCCGAATACTATCATCCTATATATCAATCATTACCTCTCGACCATTTCGAGACTCCTCGTCATGTCCGTGATCTCATCTGGGACTCCGAACAACATTGGTCACCAAATCACACAACTTATATAATACTAAATTATCATCGAACGTTAAGCGTGCGGACCCTACGGGTTTGAGAACTATGTAGACATGACCGAGACACCTCTCCGGTCAATAACCAATAGCAGAACATGGATGCTCATATTGGCTCCTACATATTCTACGGAGATCTTTATCGGTCGAACCGTTGTGACAACATATGGTATTCCCTTTGTCCATCGGTATGTTACTTGCCTGAGATTCGATCGTCGGTATCCACATACCTAGTTCAATCTTGTTACCGGCAAGTCTCTTTACTCGTTCCGTAATACATCATCTTGTAACCAACTCATTAGTTACTTTGCTTGCAAGGCTTCTTATGACGTGCATTAGCGAGAGGGCCCAGAGATACCTCTCCGATACTCGGAGTGACAAATCCTAATCTCGATCTATGCCAACCCAACAAACACCTTTGTAGATACCTGTAGAGCATCTTTATAATCACCCAGTTACGTTGTGACGTTTGATAGCACACAAGGTATTCCTCTGGTATCTGGGAGTTGCATAATCTCATAGTTGAAGGAATATGTATTTGACATGAATAAAGCAATAGTAATAAAACTGAACGATCAATATGCTAAGCTAACGAATGGGTCTTGTCCATCACATCATTCTCCTAATGATGTGATCTCGTTCATCAAATAACAACACATGTCTATGGTTAGGAAACTTAACCATCTTTGATTAACGAGCTAGTCTAGTAGAGGCTTACTAGGGACACCGTGTTTTGTCTATGTATCCACACATGTATCAAGTTTCCGGTTAATACAATTCTAGCGTGAATAATAAACATTAATCATGATATAAGGAAATATAAAACAACAACTTTATTATTGCTTTTAGGGCATATTTCCTTCAATGGGTCCTTGAGTGGATAACAGGTGACATTCAACATGAAGCTAAAGCTCAGGATATCCTTGAGCTCACGTCCTTGCCCACTCCTGGTAATTTGTACGAGCCAGGTTGTGAAGCCTATCAGAAAGAGTTAGAAAGCATCTTCCAGAAGCCAGAACCCAATATGAGCCAAATGTTGTCAATGATGAAGCCATTGCCTGCAGATGCGGAGTACCACACTCACTTCTTTGTCAATGACCTCGAGTACTTGCCCCGCACTATCTACCATATTTTGAGGCATATTCTGCGGTGAATCAAAGGGCACTCGTCTTCTGCAAAGCTTGAAGGCACCATGAAGACATTGGTCTTCTACATCCTCAATGGCATCCGCTTCAACATGCACGATTTCTTCATCAGGCAGCTGGCAGCTTTAGGCATTGATCTCTTTGGCCAGATATTTTACGCTCCATGGATAATGCGTCTGATTAAGATCCGCTCTGCCGTCAATTATCAAGCTTTAGCTCGCAATCATGTTGTCTTCCTGCCAGAAGTTGATACGTCTCATGAAGCCATCTATCCTCAGCCTGCCAAAGAACCACTACGTGAAGATAATGATGCCTTTCAAAGCTTCTCTGCTCCTCTTGAAGCCACTCATGTTCCGAATACTATTGTTGCTGGCCCCCTTGTCAGCCAGCTTCGTCTTCCGCATCGTGCCAACACTGATGCGACCACCAGCACAATGCTCCAGAGGGCGTCAAAGCATGCTCGAGTACTCAATGATAGAGAACTTCTTGTTTCTCTTCATCAGAAGCATGATAGGCATCATGATTGGATGAAACGCCAGAGGCAAAGTCTTCTCATGGATGTCAATCGGGTTCACAACCTCTCCACCAAGAACTCCTTTGTTGCTCATGAAGCCTGCCGGTGTGCCTGGAAGAGCCTCACAATGCTTTGTTCTGAAGATGATCTCATTGCAGATGGCTTAACAAAATGATTCAAGTTTGACTCCAAGCCTCCGAAATCGGCTAAGTGGCGTCCCACACCATCCATTGAAGACTCCGACTACTCATCATCCGCCCAACTGTTGTTGCACGTGTGATTGATGAGGAGGATGACGCCACTTCACCAGCAATGGCTTCACTGCACCAAGATGCTGCATCGTGCCCTACTACACCACCCAACTCCACCATCGACCCGGCTGCTCCAACATCTTCACCAACGCCTTTGGGGAACGCTTAGACACCCTATGTCTTCATTCATTTTTGGTCATTCGATGACAAAAAGGGGAGAAGCATATGGGTTTATAGTCTTTAAGCGGGTTTATTGGGTCGGGTGTTACTTTTTTGTTAAGTTTGCAACTCTCGTTCATGAACATTTGGTTTTTTAGTTGTAACACTTAAGTCTAGATGGGACATCTGCTACATTTTCGGTTGTTCTATTATGTGTGGTTGAGTTCCTATCTTATGCGCATGAAATCATTCTGCAGACGCCCATTTATTATTGTGCATGTCATTATCTTCAATACATTTTTGTATGCACTATGATTTGACTTCATGAACAGAGGGAGATCTCCACAAAGCAAAACCTGCAATGTGCATTTGCATTTAAAAGCAAATTACTTATATGCACATCTTCAAGGGGAGCCCTTCAACTTCATGAAGCCAATGACCACGTTCTTAAAGTTTCATATACTTTTATCCCCGTTGAAAACTTCAACCAGTTTGTCATCAATCACCAAAAAGGGGGAGATTGTAAGTGCATCTAGTGCCACCCCTAGTTGGTTTTGGAGTATTGACGACAAATGTGGTTGAGGGACTAATGTGTTTGTGAGATTCACAGGAGAACACATGTAGAAGTCCGTATTGATTTGGTTTACCCATCGAAGATGACCCCTAAAAGTGTATGAAGACATTGAAGACATTGGTGGTTCGTGAACTCATTTGCGTCGAAGATATTGACGTGTGAAGACATTCGCTTGAAGACAATGGAGTGTGAAGACATAGTTTCTTTCATAGTTTCATTTACTTCTTTCTTGAGTCATAGGAACCACCGAACTGTCAAGTGGGGTTAAAGTGAACAAAGTTAGAAAACTGACGTGATGCTCAACCCAAATCCTATGTCTTCGAGTGAAGATAATGAGAGAAAATCTTATCCTGTGTTGGATAAGTCAGTTTTACTTGTAGCCCAAGTCAAGTTGTCGCGTGTGTTTGAAATCCAACCATTGGACACATGTCGGTTCTCCAATGACCCAGGGTCATTTTGGACAAATCATGTCAGGTTGCCCCTGGCTATAAATAGCCACCCCCTCCACCATAAATTGGATGGCTGCTCAGAGTTAGTGCACGACTTTGCCGTTTGTGAACAACCCACCTCCGAAGCCTTTGAGAGAGAATTCTTGCGAGGACAAAACCCAAAACACCCAGAGCCCAAAGAGTGGTTGGCATCACTGAAGTCTCTCTGTCCGCATGATCTGAAGACTTATTACACTTGAAGATTGTGATCTTCCAGTCGGTTAGGCATCACGTTATGAGGATCCAAGAGTAATTGTGGATTGCTAATGAACAAAGTCTGTGAAGGTTTGGAAGTCTACCTTGAAGACTTACCCGAGTGATTGGGCAAGGACTAAGTGACCTTAGCTTAAGGGGAATAAGGTGAAGATGTTATCTTCTGAGTTCAATCCCAGCCTCCCTAACCAGACGTACAGTTGTCACAGCAAATGAAACTGGTCTGCCAAATCTTTATCTTTATCAAGCAACTGGTTCTATCACTTCATCCCTTTACTTACATTTTAGCTTCATGAAGTCATTGCTTGCCTGCTCTGTTTGACTTCTTGTGTGAAGATATTCACTCTTATTGCATATTTGGCTTCACATTGTCTTCCTATTTCGATCTGTTCTACCTAACTGCTATTTTTCTTCGTGCTTACTCTGCTCTGTCTCTTTGACTATGGCATGGCTAGTGCACTCTATCTTCCGCTACATACTATGTAGGTGTTATTTGTTTGTCTGTCTTCGAAGACATTGCCTGACTAGAAGACTTCATAAAAATCGCCTATTCACCCCCCTCTAGTCGATAACTAGCACTTTCAAAGAGTAATATTTTTTTATTATTCATGGATATTATTATTTTGATCTATTACATCATCATTTCTCAACAATCATACCTAAAGAGATTACATGACTAAGACATCGTATCCAACATCTAAAATTCCGCTTTTTATCATTTATCTACTCGACGACGAGTATGAATTAAGCTTGAGGATGTTGATATTGGGGAACGTAGTAATTTAAAAAAAATCCTACGCACACACATGATCATGGTGATGCATAGTAACGAGAGGGGAGAGTGTGTCCACGCACCCTCGTAGATCGAAGCGAGCGTTAACTGCAACGGTTGATGTAGTCATCGTCTTCATGATCCGACCGATCCAAGTATCGAGCGTCGGCACCTCCGAGTTCAGCACACGTTCAGCTCGATGACGTCCCGCGAACTCCGATCCAGCAGAGCTTCACAAGAGAGTTCCATCAGCACGACGGCGTGATGACGGTGATGATGTTGCTACCGACGCAGGGCTTCGCCTAAGCACCGATGCGATATGATCGAGGTGGAATATGGTGGAGGGGGCACCGCACACGGCTAAAAGATCAAGAGATCAATTGTTGCGTCTTGGGGTGCCCCCCTGCCCCCATATATAAAGGAGCAAGGGAGGAGGAGGCCAGCCCTAGGAGGGGCGCGCCAAGGGAGTAGGATTCCTACTCCTAGTAGGAGTATGTTTCCTCCTTTCCTAGTCCAACTAGGAGAAGGGGGGAAATGAGGGGAGGGGATAAGGAAGGGAGAGGGGGGCCGCGCCCCAAACCCCTTGTCCAATTCGGACTGGGCTTGGGAGGGGCACGCGCCACCTCCTGGCTGATGCCTCTCCTTCCCACTAAGGCCCGATATTTCTTCCTCGTATTCCCGTAACTCCCCGGTACTCCGAAAAATACCCGAATCACTCGGAACCTTTCCGATGTCCGAATATAGTCGTCCAATATATCGATATTTACGTCTCGACCATTTCGAGACTCCTCGTCATGTCCCCGATCTCATCCGGGACCCTGAACTACCTTCGGTACATCAAATCACATAAACTCATAATACCGATCGTCACCGAACTTTAAGCGTGCGGACCCTACGGGTTCGAGAACTATGTCGACATGACCGAGACACGTCTCCGGTCAATAACTAATAGCGGAACCTGGATGGTCATATTGGTTCCCACATATTCTGCGAAGATCTTTATCGGTCAAACCGCATAACAACATACGTTGTTCCCTTTGTCATTGCTATGTTACTTGCCCGAGGTACGATCGTCGGTATCTCAATACCTAGTTCAATCTCGTTATCAGAAAGTCTCTTTACTCGTTCCGTAATACATCATCCCGCAACTAACTCATTAGTTACAATGCTTGCAAGGCTTATAGTTATGTGCATTACTGAGTGGGCCCAGAGATACCTCTCCGACAATCGAAGTGACAAATCTTAATCTCGAAATATGCCAACTCAACAAGTACATTTGGAGACACCTGTAGAGCACCTTTATAATCACCTAGTTACGTTGTGACGTTTGGTAGCACACAAAGTGTTCCTCCGGTAAACGGGAGTTGCATAATCTCATAGTCATAGGAATATGTATAAGTTATGAAGAAAGCAATAGCAACATACTAAACGATCAAGTGCTAAGCTAACGGAATGGGTCAAGTCAATCACATCATTCTCCTAATGATGTGATCCCGTTAATCAAATGACAACTCATGTCTATGGCTAGGAAACATAACCATCTTTGATTAACGAGCTGTCAAGTAGAGGCATAGACACTTTGTTTGTCTATGTATTCACACATGTATCATGTTTCCGGTTAATACAATTCTAGCATGAATAATAAACATTTATCATGATATAAGGAAATAAATAATAACTTTATTATTGCCTCTAGGGCATATTTCCTTCAGTCTCCCACTTGCACTAGAGTCAATAATCTAGTTCACATCGCCATGTGATTTAATATCAATAGCTCACATCTTTATGTGGTTAACACCCATAGTTCACATCGATATGTGATCAACACCCAAAGGGTTTACTAGAGTCGGTAGTCTAGTTCACATCGCTATGTGATTAACACCCAGAGAGTGCTAAGGTGTGATCATGTTTTGCTTGTGAGATAATTTTAGTCAACGGGTCTGTCACATTCAGATCCGTAAGTATTTTGCAAACTTCTATGTCTACAATGCTCTGCACGGAGCTACTCTAGCTAATAGCTCCCACTTTCAATATGTATCTAGATCGAGACTTAGAGTCATCCAGATCGGTGTCAAAGCTTGCATCGACGTAGCTCTTTACGATGAACTCTTTATCACCTCCATAACCGAGAAATATGTCCTTATTCCACTAAGGACAATTTTGACATTGTCCGATGATCTACTCCTAGATCACTATTGTACCCTCTTGCCCAACTCTTGGTGAGGTACACAATAGGTCTGGTACACAGCATAGCATACTTTATAGAACCTATGACTGAGGCATAGTGAATGACTTTTCATTCTCTTTCTATTCTCTGTCGTGGTCGGGTTTTGAGTCTTACTCAATTTCACACCTTGTAACACAGGCAGGAACTCTTTCTTTGATTGTTCTATTTTGAACTACTTCAAAAAACTTGTCAAGGTATGTACTCATTGAAAAAAACTTATCAAGCGTCTTGATCTATCTCTATAGATCTTGATGCTCAATATGTAAGCAGCTTCGCCGAGGTCTTTCTTTGAAAAAACTCCTTTCAAACACTCCTTTATGCTTTGCAGAATAATTCTACGTTACTTCTGATCAACAATATGTCATTCACATATATTTATCAGAAATGTTGTAGTGCTCCCACTCGCTTTCTTGTAAATACAGGCTTCACCACAAGTCTGTATAAAACTATATGCTTTAATCAACTCATCAAAGCGTATATTCCAACTCCAAGATGCTTGCACCAGTCCACAGATGGATCGCTGGAGCTTGCACATTTTGTTAACACCTTTAGGATTGACAAAACCTTTTGGTTGCATCATATACAACTCATTTAATAAATCCATTAAGGATTGCAGTTTTGTTATCCATTTGCCAGATTTCATAAAATGCGGCAATTGCTAACATGATTCGGACAGACTTTAAGCATTGATACGAGTGAGAAAATCTCATCGTAGTCAACACCTTATACTTTGTCAAAACCTTTTTCGACAAGTCTAGCTTTGTAGATAGTAACACTACTATCGGCGTTCGTCTTCCTCTTGAAGATCATTTATTTTCTATGGCTTGCCGATCATCGGGCAAGTCAACCAAAGTCCACACTTTGTTCTCATACATGGATCCCATCTCAGATTTCATGGTCTCAAGCAATTTCGCGGAATCTGGGCTCATCATCGCTTCCTCATAGTTCGTAGGTTCGTCATGGTCAAGTAACATGACCTCCAGAACAGTATTATCGTACCACTCTGGTGCGGATCTCACTCTAGTTGACCTACGAGGTTCGGTAGTAACTTGATCTGAAGTTACATGATCATCATCATTAGCTTCCTCACTAATTGGTGTAGGAGTCTGTGACGCCCGGATAATTAGACTACAGTAAACCTCCGTTAATGATGCCACGTCACCACGGTTACTGTTGCTAATCTCGCGTTAGTTCGGAATCGATTCAAATTCAAATTCAAAAGAAAAGCAATCAACAAAAGTTTGCTAAAAATTAAAACTAAAATGTTCGGGTTGTTTCAAATAAATCGTAAGTAATTCTGGTGGTGAAACCACACTTTTATAAAATGTGTAAATATTCTAAATTGTTTTAAACAGTGGCAAAGACAATTAGTTGAATGCCTTTTTCTAATAAATATTAAACTAATTTATTTTGTTGCCCCAAACTTATGTGGCAGTAGCTAATTGCTAACACTAAATTAGGGACTATTTTTATAGTTTATAAAAATAAGATAAAGAGGAACTAAATTAAAAGCAGAAATGCAGAAAGGAATAATAAAATAAAACAAGAAGAAAGGGAATAAGAGGTAGCCCCCCATCTGGGCTTGGCCCAGCCAGCCAGCCAGTCAAACACCGCCCACCCGGCCACCCCACACTCCCATTACCAACCCCCCACCGACCAAACCCTAACCCTCGCTCCTCTTCCCCCCGATTCGGGATCTGGATCGGCGAGGCCCGACCCGCCACTCGCCCGATCCCCTCCTCCCGCTCCTCGCTCGTCGACGCGCCATGGCCAAGGTGCCCGGCCCATTGCCTCTCCCGGCGACCTCGCCTTCCCGCCACCTCGCCGGCGCCTCCCATCCTCCTCCCGTGCGGCGCCCGAGCCTCGGCGCTGCGTCGTCGCTGGTCCCCGCCACCCGTCCGGACGTCGCCGCCGCCGCCACACTGGAACCGCCTGGGCCGCCTCGAGCCCCCCTCGCCGGATCTCCCGCGCCTCGCCGCCAGTCCTCGACCCCTCCCGTCGGAGCTCCTCGCCGCCGCCCAAGGCCAACTCGCCGGAGCCACCGCCATCGTCGTGCTCCTTCGCCCCTCGCCTCCCATCTCCTCCTCGTCGGCCGACATCGAGCCCACCGCCATCCCCTGCAGCTCCCATGTGAGAACCCTCTCAGATTCTCCCTCTCCTCCCGTCGTGCCTCCCTTTCGCGCCTGGCGCCTTCTGCGCCCCACAGCCTCACCCGCCTAAGGCCGCTTCGCCTCTGCCGGTTGTTCGCGCGACCGCGCCCTATCTTGCGCCGCCCGCCTCCACACACTTGCCGTTCGACCGGCCGTCCGTGTTAGCCAAGCCCTTTGGCCGCACTGCCCTCGCCAGCTTCCCCACAGTTGGCGCCTTGCCCTTGCCTGACCTTTGTCCGTGGCGCGCGCCCTGCCCGCCACTTGGTCTTGGCACGGCCAAGGCCGCTGAGACCGACTGCCGTGCGACATCGCCTCGCTACCGGGAAGAAATTGCGGCTTTGCCCCGCCTTTAACCCAGCCTTGTTAAGTCCACCACAGCCCAATGACATGTGGGGCCCATCCTGAAATGTTAAAAAATATAAAAAGATATAAAAAAATTAAAAATATATATTAATTAATTAATTAACTAACTAAATTAATTAAGTTAATTAAATCTGATTAGTTGACTAGTTAAATTTACTTAACACGCTAATTAAACTAAGTAATCATTAATTAGATATCGGTCGATGACATAATGGACCCACGCGTCGGTTTGACCAAGTCAATCGATCATTGATCTTGACATCACCACGATGTCATCTTCGACGTCATAATGACATTTCCTAATTAAATTAATTATGTCGATTAAAAAAGGATTTAAATCTTTAGAAAATCATATCTTTTAATCCGTAACTCGGATGAAAATACTTTCTACATGAAAGTTGCTCAGAACGACGAGACGAATCCGGATACGCAGTCCGTTCGTCCGCCACGCACCCCTAACATATCAAACTCGCAACTTTCCCCCTCCGGCTCCTCTGCCCGAAAACACGAAACACCGGGGACATTTTCCCGGATGTTTCCCCCCTTAACCGGTACCACCTCATACCACGTTAGATCACCTCTAGCACCGCTTTTTGTTATGTTATGCTTTGATTGCTCTGTTATTTATTATGTTCCCCCTCCGTTACTTTTTCCGGTAGACCCCGAGACCGCTGCCGGTACCCCCCTGTGATCGACTAAGGTGTCGACGACCCCTCTCTCTTGCCAGAGCAACCAGGCAAGCCCCCCTTGATCACCAGATATCGCCTACTCTTCTCTATCTGCTTGCATTAGAGTAGTGTAGCATATTCTTGCTTTCGATACTCCTATCTTCTGCATAGCTTTGTCCTTGTTATACATTGTTACCTTACGCAATCCTATATGCTTAGTATAGGGTGCTAGTACTTTCATCTGTGACCCTACATCCTTGTCCGTTTGCCATGCTATACTATCGGGCCGTGATCACTTGGGAGGTGGTCACGGGTATATACTATATACTTTACACTATTACATTACATGGTACTTTGTTCGGAGATGGGGGCTGAAAGGACGGGTGGCTCCATCCGGTGAGGTGGGCTGGGGTTCCGACGGCCCCATTCACTACTTTATGGCGGAGCGGCAGGCAGGTTGAGACCGCCTAGGAGAGAGGTGGGCTGGCCTGTTCGGGCGCTCATGGATACTTAACACGCTTAACGAGGTCTTGGTATTTGATCTGAGTTGGCTCTGAGCTTATACGCACTAACCATCTACGCGGGAGTAGTTATGGGTATCCGGCGTCGTGGTATCACCGAACACTTCAGACGTCGGCGATGGGCGGCGTCGCGCGGATTGGTGGAACGCTGATGGGCTAGGTGCGCTTCGGCAGCGTCGACATAGCGTGCAGGTGTGCTCGAGGCGATGGGCCCAGACCCTGCGGCGCTTAGGTTTAGACCGGCGTGTTGGCCTCTCTGTTGTGCCTAGGTGGGGCTGCGACGTGTTGATCTTCCGCGGCGGGCATGACCCAGAAAGTGTGTCCGGCCAAATGGGATCAAGCGTCTTTGGGTAAGATGGTGCACCCTGCAGGAAGTTAATCTATTCGGATAGCCGTGATCTTGATAACAGACGACTTGGAGTTGTACCTTGAGCTTATGACAACTAGAACCGGATACTTGATAAAACACACCCTTCCAAGTGCGGATACAACCGGTGGTCGCTCTCTCTCGTGGATATGAGGAGGGATCGCGGGTAGGATTATTGCTATGTGATGTTACTTGGAGGACTTCATATTGCCCTCTTCTTCTGTTGCAAGGCGGTGACGAAGCGTAGTCTTCGTTAAGACTAGCTATCCCCTCTTATTACGGCATTCTGCAGCTTCAGTCCATCGATATGGCCCTTTACACATATATCCATGCATATGTAGTGTAGCTCCTTGCTTGTGAGTACTTTGGATGAGTACTCACGGTTGCCTTGTTCCCCTTTTCCCCTACCTCTACTCGATTGCTGCAACAGACGATGGAGCCAGGGCGAGCGCCACCGCCTATGACGACTACTACTGCGAGGTGCCTACTACTACGTGCAGCCGGACGGCGACCGAGAGTAAACTAGGAGGATCCTGCAGGAGGCCCGCTCCTCTTCGATCTGTATCCCAGTTTGTGCTAGCCTTCTTAAGGCAAACTTGTTTAACTTATGTCCGTACTCAGATATTGTTGCTTCCACGACTCGTCTATGATCGAGCACTTGTATTCGAGCCCTCGAGGCCCCTCGGCTTGTATTATGATGCTTGTATGACTTATTTTATTTGTAGAGTTGTGTTGTGATATCTTCCGTGAGTCCACGAGCTTGATCGTACACATTTGCGTGCATGATTAGTGTACGATTGAATCGAAGCGTCTGAAGTTGGTATCGAGCCATTGCTGTAGGAATCCCCTTCCAACTCCTTGGCGAAGTCGAGTCTAGACATTGCAAAACTTTTACTAACATGGTTGTGTGTCTTATGGGCACACGCGCCATTGGGTGGTATTAGGATCTTTTACTCCTCGATCTTTACTCGGGATTACGAACTCTTTTTATTCGGGTTAAACGATTTTGCTAAAAACAAAACTAACTTTAGGTTCTCGCGAGTACTTTCTCCCGAGAGCCCTCACTTCGATGATCGTCTGCTAATCAGAAGATTCCGAAGATACTCTCTAATGTTCTCTCGAGACTTTGTGCCCATCACTTTTGCTATTCCTGACCACCGATAAATCCGTATGGATAACTACTTACCCTTGCCGTTCATACGATCATCCCCCATTGATCTTGTTATTACAAGATACCCCGAAGTTTTCTCTATTGTTCCGAGAATACTTTGTGCCTACTGCCTAGCAGTTCTTTGCCACATGAATACCCCTTCAAATAAATCCTCGCACTTGTCGAGTATCCGCTCATCCCCGATTGTTCATGTGTTTCACGAAGTCTACAAAATACTATTCGATCTTCGAAAATCCTCTGGAGCCTTTGGCTCTTGAAATTCTTGCTTGCTTGCATTATGGTTAATCCCATAAGTCTCGTAGTCATATTGACATTCCTTGTCATTATCATTTTGAGTCTATTGACTCAATATGTTTCTGAATACCATAATCATCATTGATCCTTATAAATTACCTTTCTGACTGAGCTGCCATTCTTTTAACTGGAAATGGTTCTCGACCAATCCAATTGTCGTTGATTGTACCCTAAGGCTATTCAACTTATCCATCCCTAATCAGAGCATTGCTTCTAATCCCTTGATTTGGGAATCATAATTCCTTGGCATTTGACAATTGAGTTAGTCAGTTGTTTCTATAATTTGATCTCCTTGCATTCTTCTTCCTCTAGTTGAGTCTTGATGCTCACGTCGGATCCTTGTGAACCACCGGATCCTTTGTTGGATTTTATCGACAACGCCTTCATATTCAATAACCTTGTGAGCCTTTCCTCGATACTGAATGCCTTTGGTAAATTGTATCCTCTGCTTTCTCAACCATGCTCGCCTTGAGCTTGAGTTAATTATTTCTAAAGATTCTGGTATATGATTCCAAGAAGCCCCTATGGGTAGAACATATGCCTTCACTAAACCGTGTGAACCCGAAAGTTTTCACGAATCATACTCTTCTGGTGCTTCACCAGATAAAATTTTCAACACTGCAACTTCATCGAACGTGAGAAGTGACTGAAGGGTTATGCATTGGAGAAGTGGGAGTCGACCTTTAACTTGTGTTCATGCCTTGGTATAAGTTCATCTTATATCTAGGATCTGGCCTTTTGTAATCGTGGTTCCGACCATGATTGTTCTTCTTTGATCTCATTTCTCGGACAAGTTAAAACAATTGTCTTCTATGGATCAATACACCAGTCCAACCTTTACTTTGATCTTGTATCGAGTATTACCCTCCGGTATCTCGAGATTATCATGGAACTACATAACTTTTATGAGTTCTTCATCAAGTGCTACCTTCCCATGATTCCAATTTTTGCGGGCTCGAGTTGTTGAACACTCAAAGACCCGATAAGCGAACCGAGTCCGCTCTACGGTTCAACAACTCTCTGATAGCTTCTATAAGTACGAGTTTGTACCCGATCACGCCGTGCCTAGCCTGTTTGGCTATATCATTGTCGTGATCGTCAACATTCTGAGCTCATCCAGATATCAATTGAATTCATGATGAGAAATACCATCCTTGCCCTCGATGAATTGTATTATCATCGACCACTTTATTGCCTTCCGTTCAACACAAGTTGTTCGTGTTTTGTGTAAACCTTGAGATCCTGCTATCCAAATTTGTTCTTCCTTACCTTGGAGTATTACCATCTGTTAATATCAAGGATGTTGTGAGGACTGCTCCACCTCTTAAGAAATTCTTGGTATTGAGATGCTTCTCACCATCACCATTCTGACATTGGTCGTGCAACCCAACCCATCGGGCGCACCTTTCAGCCAATGTTTACTTGTGTATGTTTCCTCGAGCATACTTCCTTATATCATTTGATCTGACAAATGTTATCTCCTTGTTCACTTAATTGTGGAAGTCCATCTTTTGGGAATCTCGGTGAATTGCCGTTGAGTTCACCAGACACCTCCTTGTCCTCTCCTTGGGATAATGATGGACTCTTGTTAACGGAAATCACTTCAAAGTTCATTTCCCCGGGGGTCTTACAATGTCATCTCGTCAATTTGCGTTGCACCTTTTCTTCTCAGGTATCCTAAGTCTGAGGTATCCTGACACCAATCGGATCTGAATCTCGGACAGATATGATGGTTGGGACAACTTTCAAGAGTTATGATGTTGATCCTTGATGACCCGGTAGCATGATGTCATGCCTAGCACTTCCTACCGGAGGACCTATCATTATAGATTCCTTTTCAGCGGGGTTATCCATTCATCCATGAGGGAATTGTAATCTCGATTCTACAAGTTATTCCAGATGGATCCTTCGTGATTCCAAAGTCTGATCTTCACCTGAAGGCCATGTCAATGCTATCTCGAAGCATGTCTATGATACTCTGATTTTCAACAAGAAAATTCGAAGCCCAATGCTAAATGTTTCTTGCTCAATTATCCGAACACCGTTGTATGGGTAATGTCATGAAATTTCTCTCCCCTTACCTAAAGGGTTTTCTACATTAAATCCTGTCATGGATATCATGCTCTGCTTATGGATATCATGCTCTGCTTATCCTTGGGAAGGATATACCCCTGAAATATGTGTTTAAACACATTTTTCCTTTCCATTGTTCTGTTTAACCTAATGATCACATTTTCCTTTCCATGGGTCTGTTTGACCCTTCTTGGGATATATATAATCTAAGCAAAGATAATCCCACGCTAGGTAAGCACCTCGTTGTACCACTCTGTAAGTAAGACCCTATTACTATTGTTGATGACATTCCGTAACCACCGATGGGCGAGAACCTTGCCTATTGGTCCGCCTCGTTCAACGAGCAGGAAAATGGTTCTCTTCGTCCCTCGCCCTTGGTACCTATGTTGTTGCCGACATGACCCTCAGACTCTCCTCTGACATGCCTTGCTTACATGATCGTGCAAGATGTCACCAACCTTCTACTTTTAACCACATGGTGGGCCCATAACCCACAGTTTCACAAGGTCGAAACCTGACTCTCCTGTACACCCCCTGTTCCCAAAGTTATTCCTCCCGCGTGGACCCGTATGTAATCCACGGGCCACTGTCCTAGTGATCTATTCTGGTATCGGACGCAATACTTACTCTCGCTACTCTGAAACCCCTTTCTCACTCTGTTTCGGCTTGAGCAACTATCTATCCGCTTGGAGCCTATTATGGTACCTTCATACCTTACTCTCGAGGTATTTCATATGTTTAACTCGAGAGATAATCTTATACTAATTCATGGGTTAACCCCATTGTTTCCCTCAAAAGCATTATGTCGTAGTGAGCTGCCCTTATCTTTTCGTAAGTAATGCGATGGAGTTCGAAGAAATGATGACAAGTTTATCATGATGCATCGGAATAAAGGATTGAAGACATCAACGAAAGGGATTAACTTATTCGAGAAGATCCGTTAGAATATCGTAACGAGAACTTTCCCTTACTCCCTCTTAAATCTCGGGCGAGATTTCTTGTAATGGAGGAGAATTGTGACGCCTTGGATAATTAGACTACAATAAACCTCCGTTAATGATGCCACGTCACCACGTTCTTCAAGCTAATCTCGCGTTAGTTCGGAATCGATTCAAATTCAAATTCAAATTCAAAAGAAAAGCAATCAACAAAAGTTTGCTAAAAATTAAAACTAAAATGTTCGGGTTGTTTCAAATAAATCGTAAGTAATTCTGGTGGTGAAACCACACTTTTATAAAATGTTTAAATATTCTAAATTGTTTTAAATAAAGGCAAAGACAATTAGTTGAATGCCTTTTTCTAATAAATATTAAACTAATTTATTTTGTTGCCCCAAACTTATGTGGCGAAGAGCTAATTGCTAACACTAAATTAGGGACTATTTTATAGTTTATAAAAATAAGATAAAGAGGAACTAAATTAAAACAGAAAATGTAAAAGGAATAATAAAATAAAACAAGAAGAAAGGGAATAAGAGGAGTAGCCCCTCTGATCGGCTTCGCCCAAAGAGCCGACCAGTCAAACACCGCCCAGCCACCACCCCACACCCCATTACCAACCCCCACCGACCAAACCCTAACCTCGCTCCTCTTTCCCCCCTCCCTCCCGATTCGGGATCTGGATCGGCGAGGCCCCGACCCCGCCACTCGCCACGATCCCCTCCTCCCGCTCCTCGCTCGATCGACGCCACCATGCCAAGGTGCCCGCCCATTGCTTCTCCCGCGACCTCGCCTTCCCACGCCACCTCGCTGAAGGCCGCCCCATCCTCCTCCCGTCGGCGCCGAGCCTCGGCGCTGTCGTGCCGCTGGGTCCCCGCCACCCGTCCCGGCGTCGCCGCATCCGCCACACTGGAACCGCTGAGCCGCCTGAGCCCCCCCTCGCCCGGATCTCCCGCGCCTCGCCGCCGTCCTCGACCCCCCCCGTCGGAGCTCCTCGCCGCCGCCCCAAGGCCAACTCGCCGGAGCCACCGCCATCGTCGTGCTCCTTCGCCCCTCGCCTCCCCATCTCCTCCTCGTCGGCCGACATCGAGCCCACTGCCATCCCCTGCGGCTCCCATGTGAGGAACCCTCCTGCCTCCCTCTCCTCCCGTGCGTGCCTCCGCTCGCGCCACAGCGCCTCTGCGCCCCAGCCTTCACCCGCCTAAGGCCGCTTCGCCTCTGCCGGTTGTTAGCCCCGACCGCGCCCTATCTTGCCAGCGCCCGCCTCCACACACGTTGCCCGACCCGGCCGTCCGTGTTGGCCAAGCCCCTTTGCCGCACTGCCTCGCCTCGCCCCCACAGTTGGCGCCTTGCCCGCCCGGCAGCCTTTGTCCGTGGTAGCGCCTGCCCGCCTTCTGGTCTTGGCATGGCGCGCGCGCTGAGACCAAGACTGCCGTGCGACATCGCCTCGCTACCGGGAAGGGTGCGGCTTTGCCCACGCCCTTTAACCCAGCCCATTAAGTCCACCACGCCCAATGACATGTGGGCCCATCCTGGAATGTTAAAAAATATAAAAGATATAAAAAAAATTAAAATATATATTAATTAATTAATTAACTAACTAAATTAATTAAGTTAATTAAATCTGATTAGTTGACTAGTTAAATTTACTTAACCTCGCTAATTAAACTAAGTAGCTATTAATTAGATATCGATCGATGACATAATGGACCCACGCGTCGGTTTGACCAAGTCAATCGATCGTTGATCTTGACATCACCCTGATGTCATGCTGACGTCATAATGACATTTCCTAATTAAATTAATTCTGTTAATTAAAAAAAAGGATTTAAATCTTTAGAAAATCATATCTTTTAATCCGTAACTCGGATGAAAATACTTTCTACATGAAAGTTGCTCAGAACGACGAGACGAATCCGGATATGCAGTCCGTTCGTCCGCCACGCACCCCTAACATATCAAACTCGCAACTTTCCCCCTCCGGCTCCTCTGCCCGAAAACACGAAACACCGGGGACATTTTCCCGGATGTTTCCCCCCTTAACCGGTACCACCTCATACCACGTTAGATCACCTCTAGCACCGCTTTTTGTTATGTTATGCTTTGATTGCTCTATTATTTATTATGTTCCCCCCTCCGTTACTTTTTCCGGTAGACCCCGAGACCGCTGCTTGGTACCCCCACTGATCGACTAAGGTGTCGACGACCCTCTCTCTTGCCAGAGCAACCAGTGCAAGACCCCCCCCTGATCACCGGATATCGCTTACTCTTCTCTATCTGCTTGCATTAGAGTAGTGTAGCATATTCTTGCTTTCGAGATACTCTATCTTCTGCATAGCTTTGTCCTTGTTACTTCATTGTTACCTTACCGCAATCCTATATGCTTAGTATAGGGTGCTAGTACTTTCATCTGTGACCCTACATCCTTGTCCGTTTGCCATGCTATACTATCGGGCCGTGATCACTCGGGAGGTGGTCACGGTATATACTATATACTTTACACTATTACATTACAGTGGTACTGCTTAGGAGATGGGGGTGAAAGGACGGTGGCTCCATCCCGTAGAGGTGGGCCTGGGTTCCCACGGCCCCGATTGTTACTTTATGGCGGAGCGGCAGGTCGAGTTGAGACCGCCTAGGAGAGAGGTGGGCTGGCCTGTTCGGCGTTCATGGATACTTAACACGCTTAACGAGGTCTTGGTATTTGATCCGAGTTGGCTCTGAGCTTATACGCACTAACCATCTACGCTGGAGTAGTTATGGGTATCCGCGTCGTGGTATCGGTACCAAGCACTTCAGACGTCGGCGACGGAGGCCTGCTGGCGGATTGGACTGGAATGCTGATGGGCTAGGTCTGCTTCAGTCACGTCGCATAGCGTCTTGTGTGTGCTCGGCGATGGGCCCGGACCCTGCGCGCTTAGGTTTAGACCGGCGTGTTGGCCTCTCTGTTGTGCCTAGGTGGGGCTGCGGCGTGTTGATCTTCAGCGGCGGGCATGACCGAGAAAGTGTGTCCGGCCAAATGGGATCAAGCGTCTTTGGGTAAGATGGTGCACCCTGCAGTGAAGTTAATCTATTCGGATAGCCGTGATCTTGATAATGTGGGCGACTTGGAGTTGTACCTTGAGCTTATGACAACTAGAACCGGATACTTGATAAAACACACCCTTCCAAGTGCGGATACACCCGGTGGTCGCTCTCTCTCGTGGATATGAGGAGGGATCGCGGGTAGGATTATTGCTATGTGATGTTACTTGGAGGACTTGATTGCCCTCTTCTTCTGTTGCAAGACGGTGACGAAGCGTAGTCTTCGTTAAGACTAGCTATCCCCTCTTATTCTCGGCATTCTGCAGCTTCACCCACCGATATGGCCCTTTACACATATATCCATGCATATGTAGTGTAGCTCCTTGCTTGCAGTACTTTGGATGAGTACTCACGGTTGCCTTGTTCCCCTTTTCCCCTACCTCTACTCGATTGTCTGCAACAGACGATGGAGCCGGAGCCGACGCCACCGCCTATGACGACTACTACTGGAGGTGCCTACTACTACGTGCAGCCCACGGCGGCGACCGGGAGTAACCTAGGAGGATCCTGGCAGAGGCCCGCTCCTCTTCGATCTGTCCCGGTTTGTGCTAGCCTTCTTAAGGCAAACTTGTTTAACTTATGTCGTACTCAGATATTGTTGCTTCCGCTGACTTCGTCTATGATCGAGCACTTGTATTCGAGCCCTCGAGGCCCCTGGCTTGTATTATGATGCTTGTATGACTTATTTTATTTGTAGAGTTGTGTTGTGATATCTTCCCGTGAGTCCCTGAGCTTGATCGTACACATTTGCGTGCATGATTAGTGTACGATTGAATCGGGGGCGTCACAGAGTCACAGGAACAGATTTCTGTGATGGACTACTTTCCAATAAGGGAGCAGGTACAGTTACCTCATCAAGTTCTACTTTCCTCCCACTCACTTCTTTCGAGAGAAACTCCTTCTCTAGAAAGGATCCATTCTTAGCAACGAATATCTTGCCTTCGGATCTGTGACAGAAGGTGTACCCAAGTGTCTCCTTTGGGTATCCTATGAAGACACATTTCTCCGATTTGGATTTGAGCTTATCAGGATGAAACTTTTTCACATAAGCATCGCAACCCCAAACTTAAGAAACGACAACTTTGGTTTATTGCCAAACCACAGTTCATATGGTGTCGTCTCAACGGATTTAGATGGTGCCCTATTTAATGTGAATGCAGTTGTCTCTAATGCATAACCCCAAAACGATAGTGGTAAATCGGTAAGAGACATCATAGATTGCACCATATCTAATAAAGTACGGTTACGATGTTCGGACACACTATTACGTTGTGGTGTTCCAGGTGGCGTGAGTTGCGAAACTATTTCGCATTGTTTCAAATGAAGACCAAACTCATAACTCAAATATTCTCCTCCACGATCAGATCGTAGAAACTTTATTTTCTTGTTACGATGGTTTTCCACTTCACTCTAAAGTTATATGAACTTTTCAAATGTTTCAGACTTATGTTTCATCAAGTAGATATACCCATATCTGCTCAAATCATCTGTGAAGGTCAGAAAATAATGATACCCGCCGTGAGCCTCAACACTCATCGGATCGCATACATTAGTATGTATTATTTCCAATAAGTCAGTTGCTCGCTCCATTGTTCCAGAGAACGGAGTCTTAGTCATCTTGCCCATAAGGCATGGTTCGCAAGCATCAAGTGATTCCAAAATCCCATCAGCATGGAGTTTCTTCATGCACTTTACACCAATATGACCTAAGCAGCGATTGCCACAAATAAGGTGCACTATCATTATTAACTTTGCATCTTTTGGCTTCAATATTATGAATATGTGTATCACTACGATCGAGATCCAACAAACCATTTTCATTGGGTGCATGACCATAGAAGGTTTTATTCATGTAAATAGAACAACAATTATTCTCTAACTTAAATGAATAACCGTATTGCAATAAACATGATCAAATCATATTCATGCTCAACGCAAACACCAAATAACACTTATTTAGGTTCAACACTCATCCCGAAAGTATAGGGAGTGTGCGATGATGATCATATCAATCTTGGAACCACTTCCAACACACATCGTTACTTCTCCCTTAACTAGTCTCTCTTCATTCTGCAACTCCCATTTCGAGTTACTAATCTTTAGCAACTGAACTAGTATCAAATACTGAGGGGTTGTTATAAACACTAGTAAAGTACACATCAATAACATGTATATCCAATATACCTTTGTTCACTTTGCCATCCTTCTTATCCGCCAAATACTTGGGGCAGTTCCGCTTCCAGTGACCAGTCCCTTTGAAGTAGAAGCACTTAGTCTCAGGCTTAGGTCTAGACTTGGGCTTCTTCACTTGAGTATCAACTTGCTTGCCGTTCTTCTTGAAGTTCCCCTTCTTCCATTTTGCCCTTTTCTTGAAACTAGTGGTCTTGTCAACCATCAATACTTGATGTTTTTCTTGATTTCTACCTTTGTCGATTTTAGCATCACGAAGAGCTTGGGAATCGTTTTTGTTATCCCTTGCATATTATAGTTCATCACGAAGTTCTAGTAACTTGGTGATAGTGACTAGAGAACACTGTCAATCACTATCTTATCTGGAAGATTAACTCCCACTTAATTCAAGTGATTGTGGTACTCAGACATTCTGAGCACATGCTCACTAGCTGAGCTATTCTCCTCCATCTTGTAGGCAAAATACTTGTCAAAGGTCTCATACCTTTCGACATGGGCATGAGTCTGAAATACTAATTTTAACTCTTAGAATATCTTATATGTTCCGTGGCGTTTCAAAAAACCTCTTTGAAGCCCCGATACTAAGCCATAAAGCATGGTGCATTAAACTATCAAGTAGTCATCATACCGAGCTTTGCCAAACGTTCATAATGTCTGCATATGCTCCTGCAATAGGTCCGTCATCTAGCGGTGCATCAAGGACATAATTCTTCTGTGCAGCAATGAGGATAATCCACAGATCACGGATCCAATCCGCATCATTGCTACTAACATCTTTCAACTTAGTTTTCTCTAGGAACATATCAAAAATAAAACAGGGAGCTAAACGCGAACTATTGATCTACAACATAGATATGCTAATGCTACCAGGACTAAGTTCATGATAAATTAAAGTTCAGTTAATCATATTACTTAAGAACTCCCACTTAGATAGACATCCCTCGAATCATCTAAGTGATCACGTGATCCAAATCAACTAAACCATGTCTGATCATCACGTGAGATGGAGTAGTTTTTAATGGTGAACATCACTATGTTGATCATATCTACTATATGATTCACGCTCGGCCTTTCGGTCTCCAGTGTTCCAAGGCCATATCTGCATATGCTAGGCTCGTCAAGTTTAACCTGAGTATTCCGCGTGTGCAACTGTTTTGCACCCGTTGTATTTGAACTAGACCTTATCACACCCGATCATCACGTGGTGTCTCAGCACGAAGAACTTTCGCAATGGTGCATACTCAGGGAGAACACTTATACCTTGAAATTTAGTGAGGGATCATCTTATAATGCTACCATCGATCTAAGCAATATAAGATGCATACAAGATAAACATCACATGCAATCAATATAAGTGATATGATATGGCCGTCATCATCTTGTGCTTGTGATCTCCATCTCCGAAGCACCGTCATGATCACCATCGTCACCGACGCGACACCTTGATCTTCATAGTAGCATCGTTGTCGTCTCGCCAACTATTGCTTCTACGACTATCGCTACCGCTTAGTGATAAAGTAAAGCAATTACAGGGTGATTGCATTGCATACAATAAAGCGACAACCATATGGCTCCTGCCAGTTGCCGATAACTCGGTTACAAAACATTATCATCTCATACAATAAAATACATCACACCATGCCCTGCAAAAACAAGCTAGATGTCCTCTACTTTGTTGTTGCAAATTTTACATGGCTGTTACGGGCTGAGCAAGAACCGTTCTTACCTACGCATCAAAACCACAACGATAGTTCGTCAAGTTAATGATGTTTTACCCTTCTCAAGGACCGGGCGTAGCCACACTCGGTTCAACTAAAGTTGGAGAAACTGACACCCGTCAGCCACCTATGTGCAAAGCACGTCGGTAGAACCAGTCTCGCGTAAGCGTACGCATAATGTCAGTCCAGGCCGCTTCATCCAACAGTACCGCCGAACCAAAGTACGACATGCTGGTAAGCAGTATGACTTGTATCACCCACAACTCACGTGTGTTCTACTCGTGCATATAACATCTACGCATAAAAGCAAGCTTTGATACCACTATTGGGGAACGTAGTAATTTCAAAAAAATTCCTACGCACACACAGGATCATGGTGATGCATAGCAACGAGAGGGGAGAGTGTGTCCACGTACCCTCGTAGATCGAAAGCGGAAGCGTTAGCACAACGCGGTTGATGTAGTCATACGTCTTCACGATTCGACCGATCCAAGTACCTAACGTACGGCACCTCCGAGTTCAGCACACGTTTAGCTCGATGACGTCCCGCGAACTCCGATCCAGCAGAGCTTCACAGGAGAGTTCCATCAGCACGACAATGTGATGACGGTGATGATGTTGCTACCGACGCAGGGCTTCGCCTAAGCACCGCTACGATATGATCGAGGTGGAATATGGTGGAGGGGGGCACCGCACACGGCTAAAAGATCAAGAGATCAATTGTTGTGTCTTGGGGTGCCCCCCTGCCCCCATATATAAAGGAGCAAGGGAGGAGGAGGCCGGCCCTAGGAGGGGCGCGCCAAGGGAATAGGATTCCTACTCCTAGTAGGAGTAGGTTTTCTCCTTTCCTAGTCCAACTAGGAGAAGGGGGGAAAGGAGGGGAGGGGAGAAGGAAGGGAGAGGGGGGCCGCGCCCCAAACCCCTTGTCCAATTCGGACTGGGCTTGGGAGGGGCACGCGCCACCTCCTGGTTGATGCCTCTCCTTCCCACTAAGGCCCAATATTTCTTCCCCGTATTCCCGTAACTCCCCGGTACTCCGAAAAATACCCGAATCACTCGGAACCTTTCTGATGTCCGAATATAGTCGTCCAATATATCGATCTTTATGTCTCGACCATTTAGAGACTCCTCGTCATGTCCCTGATCTCATCTGGGACTCCGAACTACCTTCGGTACATCAAATCACATAAACTCATAATACCGATCGTCACCAAACTTTAAGCGTGCAGACCCTATGGGTTCGAGAACTATGTAGACATGACCAAGACACGTCTCCGGTCCATAACCAATAGAGGAACTTGGATGCTCATATTGGTTCCCACATATTCTACGAATATCTTTATCGGTCAAACCGCATAACAACATACGTTGTTCCCTTTGTCATCGGTATGTTACTTGCCCGAGGTACGATCGTCAGTATCTCAATACCTAGTTCAATCTCGTTATCGGAAAGTCTCTTTACTCGTTCTGTAATACATCATCCCGCAACTAACTCATTAGTTACAATGCTTGCAAGGCTTATAGTGATGTGCATTACCGAGTTGGGCCAGAGATACCTCTCCGACAATCGGAGTGACAAATCCTAATCTCAAAATACGCCAACTCAACAAGTACCTTCGGAGACACCTGTAGAGCACCTTTATAATCACCCAGTTACATTGTGATGTTTGGTAGCACACAAAGTGTTCCTCCGGTAAACGGGAGTTGCATAATCTCATAGTCATAGGAATATATATAAGTCATGAAGAAAGCAATAGCAACATACTAAACGATCAAGTGCTAAGCTAACGGAATGGGTCAAGTCAATCACATCATTCTCCTAATGATGTGATCCCATTAATCAAATGACAACTCATGTCTATGGCTAGGAAACATAACCATCTTCGATTAACGAGTTAGTCAAGTAGAGGCATACTAGTGACATTCTGTTTGTCTATGTATTCACACATGTATCATGTTTCCGGTTAATACAATTCTAGCGTGAATAATAAACATTTATCATGATATAAAGAAATAAATAATAACTTTATTATTGCCTCTAGGGCATATTTCCTTCAGCTGATACGTCTCCAATGTATCTATAATTTTTTTATTGTTTCATGCTATTATATTATCAATCTTGTATGTTTTATATGCAATTTTACACTCTCTCCGTTCCATAATATAGTGCATATGATTTTTAGCAAAGTCAAAGTTTACGAACTTTGACCAAGTTTATGGAGAGAACTCCTTATACTATATCTACAATACAAAAACATATACAATATGAAAATATGTCTTCTGATGTATTTAAGGATATGCATTTGGTAGTCTAGATTTATATGTTTTTCTTTAAAAACTTGGTCAAAGTCTTTGATTTCTCAAAAAATCTATACCACTACATCGTGGAAGGGAGGGAGTATCATTTTTGGGAACCAACCATTTAACTCAGTGCCCAGTGCAAGTTCCTGTTTTTGCCAGTTTTATTGTTTCACAGGAAAACCATACCAAACAAAGTCCAGACACGATGAAACTTCACGGTGTTTTTTCTGGAGTAGTAGAGACCCTAGAAGCTTCGTGGAGAGGCCAGAAGCTCTATGAAATATCCACAAGCTCACACGACGCGCCCCATGGGGCGCACCACCTGAGCTTATGCCCCCCTCGTGGGTCCGTTTGACCTAATTTCAAGCCTGTAAATTCCCTAAAATCCAAAAACCTCCAGAGCAGGACCCGAAACAATTATTCCGCCGCCGCAAGTCTATGCTCTTCCACGATCCCATCTGAAGGCCTCCGTCGGTACTCTGCCGGAGAGGGAATCAATCATAGAGGGCTTCTACATCAACCTTGCCGCCTCTCCGATGATGCATGACAGCGTGAGTAGTTCCCATAGGACCTACGAGTCCATAGCAGTAGCTAGATCTCTTTCTTTCTTTCTCTCTCTCTCTCTCTCTCTCTCTCTCTCTCTCTCTCTCTCTCTCTCTTTCTGATTTCCAATATAATGTTCTCTTCGGAGATCGATTCGATGTAATCCCTTTGTAGTGCGTTTATTGGGATCCGATGAATTGTGGGTTTATGATTATATTACTCATTGAAAGTAATTGAGTCTCTTCTGAACTTTATTATATATGATTGTTATAGCTATGTAATGCTTTCCGATCTATGGGTTTCTTTGTCCAAGTTGATGAATAGATCTTCAATGAAAGTGGTGCATAGTAGTAGGTTCAATCTTGCGATGTTCTCACCTCGTGGCAGAAGGAGTAGCGAGGCACATATTTGTATTGTTGCTACTAAGGATAAAACGACGAGGTCGATCATATTGATTGGTCTTACTTTGTCTATATTATATCATCATGCTCCAGGCATTACTCTCCTTGTTATGAACCTAATACTTAAGATGCATACTGGATAGCGGTCGAGGGGTGGAGTAATAATAGTAGATGCATAATCGTTTTGGTCTACTTGTCACAGACGTAATGCCTATGTAATGATCATGCCATGAATAACATCATAACTATGTGCTTTTCTATCAATTGCCCAACAGTAATTTGTGTACCCACCATTGCTATGTTCATGAGAGAGATGCCTCTAGTGAAAGCTATGCCCCCCGGGTCCATTCACAACATATTACTAAAACCCTAAATCCCTTATTGCAATTTATTATCTTTTATTTTATTTTACAATTGATATATCTACCATTACCATAATTAATCCTTGCAATTAACGAGTACAAGGGGATTGCAAGTGTTTGTTTCGTGTATGTGCAGGTAGCGTCTACCTTTGTTTGCATGAATCTCCTAGAAGTTTGATAAACCTTGGTTCTCAATTGGGGGAAATACTTTCTGCTATTATACCACATCAGCCTTCCTCTTCGGGAAAATCCCAACGCCTAACACAAGTAGCAAGGAATTTCAAGTACAATATACACCGACTCTTCTTCCGTTGCAACTCGAAGCTGGCAACGATCATCTAATCCGTTAATGCATTTTATAGTGTTTCTGGTTTGATCATAGGACGTTTTGTTTTATTTTCTACTATGTTCTCAATACGAGCATACAATTTTCAGGTGTTTATGGAGACGCATATTCTGGGAGGAATGTAGGAGAATTGTTTTTTTTTCTGAAAGGGAATGTAGGAGAATTGTAGACATCAAGGTTCCTGATCTACACATGGAGACTTGGAAGCTGGACCTAGTGGATGAAGAAATTGTAAAAAAAATGACACATGTATTAGTCTATGTGGAGCCTGGGTGCTCTGGACAGAAATAAACATCATGGTGTGGTTATGGAGCTGCCATGCGTGCAAAGACAAGAAGCCAACTCAGGTAAAAGTAAAAACCAGATGAAAGCCACAAAATAAGGGTGTCACTAAGATTAATGTTGATGCCTCCTACGTTGAAGCTATTCAGTTGGGTTCCACTGGCCTGGTCGGCGTGACATATCAGACTCATTACTCTATGCTCAAACCCAATAGTATAAATTTGCAACGAGAGAGATGGAAATGAAAGCCCTTGCCTTATGAGATGAAGACCAGCACACGATCGATCAACTGATTCGCAAGGTGCACATTAAAAATGATGCTCAACAAGTTATTAAGTTTTGGGATCGACAAATTTTAATAGAATGGGAGAGCTCAATTTAAATTTCCGGACCTTCTAACTGAGATATATTAGTCGGGATGCTAAACTAGAACATGAAGGCGCGCGTTGCCGCACCCGGTCCAATTAATAAAATAACAACATAAATATTTAAGGAAATTTAGACATTTCAAAACTTTTAGAAGATTTGAATGATTCAAACTTACAGTGTTAGAAGTGGAACCCTGCGTGCCTATGTGGTGTTTTTTTTTTACTTTTAGTTATGGAACCAACAGTTTAGTGTGGTCTTTGGTGGCTTACAGAGACTGGTTTTGGTGTGGGCACCATTGGTGTTATGCCGGAGGACGACCCTAGCAGGAGGTATATCTGCTACATGGCATACCAGGCATTTCCATTTTAGTTTCTTTTTATTAGGATTCTGTCAGTTTGTGGAATCTTTGGGCTCGAAAGACTCAAAATCTTGGATTGTGTTCCCCCATGCCCTGAGAGCATGTATTCAGGCCAGTGGTTGTTCCTTTTGTAGGTAACATGATCAAGAATCATCTCTCTTTAATTAATTACTCTTAAGACTTCTGCTAGAGTGATGACACTTGAAGGGGGAGAATGCCAAGCTGAGGCCATCTTTAGGGAGCCAAGCTGATGTGGTTGTAGAAGAAGATGCCGACAAAATGCGAAAATGAGATGCGCTGAAGCAAATGCTTCAAGAGAATAATTCGAAAGTGCGAGATGTAGGTAGAAGATTGGTGAAGATGGTAGCAAATAAAAGCCAGATGCATCGGTGTGTTTTTGTTGCTCTTGGCCATACAACATGTAATCTTATGTACGTTAGTGCATCAGTAATTTTCTTTCTAAGTGCAATGAAAAAAACGTGTATGGCTCATATATACTTTCTGTAAGCAATGAGAGCAATAACTAAGTAAAATCTGACAGTTATCTAAATGCAGAGGATCAACCACATTAACTTGGAATCAACAACCAAAATATTATAGCTAATTATTATATAGTACTAACTGATCTTGTTCCAAACCGTGTAACATATTAGTATACATTCACAATAACACAGTACATTGAAACCAAAAGAACATCCTGAATAATGTTGTGTTTGTTCCAACAAAAGCACAATCTAATTCCCTCTCAAAAAGAAAGGCACAATCTAGTTTACTACTCCCTCCGTTTCAAATTACTCGTCGTGGTTTTAGTTCAAATTTGAACTAAAACCACGACGAGTAATTTGGAACGGAGGGAGTACAAATCAGAACATCATCTAGAGCGGGACAATGCTAATCGACGAGCTTCAGTGGCTTCGAGTACACCCTGGTAGACTATTGGCAGCATTAGGCACGACACTATTAGATGTGGCATCATTCGCCTTGGGAGCGTCAGGGGTCTTTCTTTCCGGTTACAGGAAGCTTTGACTTGGTAGTTGCTTGCTTTTTGTTGCCATGGAACATTTGGACTATATTGTTTGTGAGTTCTATAAACCTTGTGCTGGGTTGATAGCTGGTAGTAAAATTGTTCTCTTAATCCAGTCATGCAGAAAAATTGGGCAAGGTAACAAGTGATATGTAATTCATATTTTCTAGAAATATTATTCTGCCGCTGAGATCCAGAAACCTCATGATATTACCTGCTAATCCAAGCACAAAAGAATCACACAAAATAACTTAAAGTATACGATGACATACACCCCAAACAAAATTTAGTGTTACTCTGCTGCGGCAGCGTTGCAGATAGATCAACCTGTATTGAAACCTGCTAGAAAAAAATATTTTATCGATCACAGACAATCATTAGCTCCCTGACGATGCACTCAAGAATGTTTACGCATTTTATGCTAATGAAGTATAGCCTGTGGCACACATGAATTTCAAACACTAAAAGCAGAGCACAAGTTGCAAGAAGTATAAGGGAATCCCGTCAGGGATAAAAACTGAAGAGATAACATACTATGTACAACCACTTAAAAAGGTGGAAGAATTATAAAGTGGAAGGAGGAAGAAGGGTACCTATCTAGAAGGCATTATCGCAAATGATGCTCCCACACCCTGTGTCCAGCTCCAGCCCCAAGAGAGAAATTTTGAAGGCGACTCCTGAAACAAGTAACAGTAAATAATCTACCTTGGTAGTACGCGCACAGAGTATGACAAAAGAGGAGCAGATATAGTAGGCAAAGGGATCAAGACCCATGGACACTAAAAGGTTCATGGAGGCAAGATAGGAGGACGAAGGAAAGATGAAAAAACAACAAGCAAACACATGATCACTACCAGCGAGTTACAGATTTGACGACCGATTCATCTCAGACTATGGCGCCGCCGAGTCCGCCGCCGCAGGGAAGAAACGGAAGAGGAATAGACCGACCAACCCTACGGGGCGCAAAACTAAAAACCGTAAAGAAGGGGTTGCGACGAAAATTTCAGGCGGTGGGCGGCACGCGCGGAGGCGATTAGTAATGAAGCTTCGCCGACGGCGGAACATGGCGTGTTGAGGAAGAAGGAACGCCGGTGAATCGAGAAGCAAGAAACGCGCGGCGGAAGGAACACAAAACTGTTCGGACGGGAGGATAGCCCTAGAACGCCTCGACCCCTAGGTGTTAGTGGAGCAGCGTGGGCCTTGAAGGCCCGAGTGCGGAGAGGAAAACCAGCTCGTTTGGAGCAGCGGCCCATGAGACGGCAAGCGACGCAAGCCGAGCGAGAATGACGCCATTTGATCTGAGATCGTAAGTTTGATCGAACGGCTGAAACAGTGAAATCACGTGGAGGCTCGTAACTAGCCTCGTTATACTGTTTCTCAATAAGGAAGTTAGGAGCTGTTCGATGATCCACTAGCTCCGCCAAATTAGAGGATCTGCAGAGCACCTATTCTTCCACTTCGGAATTTTTAACTTGCGCTCCGCTAGCTACGAGAGCGAGAGTGTGGAGAGGAGGAGGGCCGAACAGACCCTTGATACGAGAAAGAGGTTTTTTTTCTGGACGAACTGCATTCCATCTTTTCTCGCTGATGTTCTGCAGCATGTGATTGTAATCCTGGCTAAGCATCAATAAAGCTCGTTGATTCGAATCGAAAGAAAAGTAAAACAAAACAAAAACAAGAGTTAGCTCCCGGTACAAGTCTCGCGTCGGGTCATCGTTGCTTCCAGCGACACAAGAGACGGGTAGGGTTCCTTGCGGCCGAAACGGCCACGCACGCACCACACCACAACTTAGACAGTCCACCCGCCGCCTCGCGGCTCCAAAACCCTCGCCTCACCCCCGCCCCCCTAGGGTTCGCCTCGCCTCGCCGCGCCGCGCCGCCGCAGCCATGGGCTCCTCGCTCCCGGCCAAGGAGGCCAACCTCTTCAAAGTCATCGTCGTAAGCACCCCGCCCCTCCCTTCTCCCCTCGCTACTCGAATCGATCTGTTCGGCCTCTGAATCCGCTGCTCCGTAGCCGCGCTCCGCTCGATTCGACAGTTCTGGATGCAGCCAAGCGATTGGAGATGCTCTAGGGGAGTGGCCGTGCGCAGGGGTTTCGTTGCCTAGGTGATTGCTCGGGTCGTTGGGTTGGTGTCTGGCCGAGGTGAAGCTTTGATTTGCGAGGGTTAGATCAGCAGGTGTCTCAGAGAAGCTTTTGCTTGGGAGACGGTCGTTTCGCCAGTAGAGTGGGTAGTTTGCTTCGCAGTTGGGTTCGACATGTACTTTATCCCGCAAGGCTGACTTTGTGAAGTTGCTGGTGCTAAAAGCCAAATATATCATGTATTCTGGACCTTATTGATATCTGTAGTTCAATCACAGTAATGAATTCAGTGTCATGTTATATCTAATCTTACATCAACTCCTTCTCGTAGTTTCATGTTAATAAATTTTATCTTGTCATGTGAACTTGCATCTTAACATTGTCATTCGGTGATAGCTGAAAGGCCAATACTGGTCGCCGGTTGGAGTGTTACTATATTGGCCTGTTGAACCTTTTATGGTAACTGCAGTAGCTATGCAGGAGGGATACGACATTGAACATTTTATAGTACCTGGGGTTTCTTGTTTAGTGTTTTGATCATTTGAGTGTATTTCTGATAACACTTTTATAGAACAGTTAAAAGTTGCAATAATTTGCACTGTAGACATGCAGACAGTGCAACTTTTGAGTCTTGCATGATTCTGCTTCATACCGGGATTGCATGTATATCTACTGTGGCATAATGGCATGTTCCCCTCTTAACATTCCGTACTCCCAAGTTTCTGATGTTTTATGTTTGCATGCATAGAAATCATATGAAACTAAGCAGTATAAGAAAGGGCTGAAGGCCGCAGATTCCATATTAAAGAAGTTTCCCGAACATGGAGGTCAGAAATATAGCATTTGATTTTGTTCAACCTTTTGTGTTGCTCTTTTGCTCCATGCAGCCTCCTCTGATCGCATACTACTTTGTCTCGTTTCTTGTAGAAACTTTATCGATGAAAGGTTTGACACTAAATTGTATGGATCGGAAATCTGAAGCATACGAGCTTGTTCGCCGTGGCTTGAAGGTTCTTAATCACAACAGATTTAGTCCAAATTTTGTTTTGTGACGCTTAAGTTGATTATAAAAATGTAACTGATCTGTATCGATCGAATTAAACATTTGCAGAATGATCTGAAGAGTCATGTGTGCTGGCATGTGTATGGTTTACTTTACAGATCAGATAGAGAATACAGAGAAGCTATAAAATGTTACAGAAATGCTTTGAGGATCGACCCAGACAATATTGAAATTTTGCGTGATTTGTCACTTCTCCAGGTTGGTACAACAATCCATTACTTTCCCCCCTATTTTCTGGGTAAACCAATTAACACCTAACATATAGCTGCATTCAACCTAACTCCCCCTGCCCCCGCGGTCATGTAATGCTTCATCTATTGTTCATCATTGATGAATTGGCCAATAAGCATGTGCACATATTTGGATTCCAAATGTTTGATTTTGTCGAGCTCTTAGTACTGGATAAGTGAAACCAACTTTTGTGTTGGACATTTTTTTTTGTTACCAGTATTGGTAACATTACATGGCACTCCTAGCATTACATGAAACTTGTTTTTCAGTGATATGACGTGTTAGAAATAAAGGTTTTCTGCCTTCCAGTGAATGAATCTTATTTTTTCTTTTTCACAGGCGCAAATGAGGGACTTGTCTGGCTTTGTTGAGACTAGACAACAGCTTCTGACATTAAAGCCGAACCACCGCATGAACTGGATTGGCTTTGCCGTATCTCATCATTTGAGTTCCAAGTATGCCACTTTCTTGGTTATGTTGAGTTGATCTAGATCAATCAATTAAACCATATGAGCAATTGAGCAAATAGGGCCTGGGACTCCAGCTCAATTCATATGTTAAACATAGAATGATAAAATTCCAGTACCAGACGTTACTATTTGAACCTCTTTTGAATTCAAGTAAGATCTTGTGTGATCTGCCACATGTCAGCATTAAGTATGGACCAACTTTGGATGCCTATAATGCATCGTCTATTGAATTGCTGCCAAAACAGCATAGCATAATGAATGCACATAATGCCACATGTGTACTTTTTTGGCAGGTCAATAGTAGTATATTTTTGTCTTACCTTCTTGCTATATCAGTTGTGAGGATTTTCTCGCATCATTATTCACAAGCTGCGTACTATTGCATGTATGGCAGGCTGTAACCTCTGTGATACAAAAATTCACCACTAATATCGTTGTTTCTGGTACCCACCTGCAGCTCTTCAAAGGCAATAGAAGTACTGGAGGCATATGAGGGGACACTGGAAGATGATTATCCCCCAGAAAACGAGCGGTATGAACATGGTGAAATGCTTTTGTATAAGGTACACGTCTCTCCCTTTCCTGAGCCGGCATTGCAGTACCAGTAATAGTGTATTGGTTTACTTTAAGCGTACAGTGAACTCTTATCATAATTCCCGACAGATCAGTTATCAATAGCATCCTATGTGTTTGTCATATCATGGTTTGGTTATTGTTAAACCTGTATGTAATTGCTGACATAGTGCTCTCAAAAGAAATCTTTGGGAATGGTTTATAAGCATTCTGTAATACTGACGCTACAGTACTACTGGCTGCCCATCTCTTTGAACCCGGCTGTTTTTTTTGCTATGTTAATTTTGTCCCATCTGGATTTTCTTTACATGCCGAGTTACCATACTTATTAGTATTTTTGGTGTAACGTTCTTTCTGCGTGCATTATATTAGTTATATTACTTTACCCCCACTTCCTCGTGCTAGATAAAGTTTGTTGTCTACATCAGTCAATTCATATCTAGTACCTTTTCTTACTTCATCAAACAAAGAATATACAATGCTAACTTCAGTCATCAATATCTTTATGAACATTTAAGTTGAACATATGGAGGTGATATGTATAGCATAAAAACAATCCTTCATAACTATAACATCAGTAACCTTTACAGAAATAGTGAAAATAAAATAACTGGTCAAAGTTGTGCTGTGGGCTCCATGGCAATTTCTCAAATGTCACTTGTGACTGGAGGAAGGACATGGTTTCAGTGTGCTATATAATTATCTTTCTTCAACCTTTCCCTGCTCCACCCTTAATTTCAAAGCTTTCTTCATGCTCTAACTCAAGAAATAGCTTACATTATTTCACTATTCATTGCTATTATTGTTGCACAGATATCGTTGCTTGAGGAATGTGGGATGCTGGACAGAGCCCTTCAGGAGATGCACAAGATGGAGAGTAAAATTGTAAGTTGTATCTTTCTATGTTTGAAGGGAAAAAAGTAGAACTGTCTGTAACATGTTCGCTTCTTGAATTTTGTCTGCTAGGTTGATAAGCTCTCATTCAGAGAACAAATGGCCTGCATTTTGTTGAAACTTGGCCGTTTTGAGGAGGCAGAGAAAATATATAGATCCCTCCTTTTTATGAATCCTGATAACTACAAGTAAGTTGCTTGTACTCATCCTCTCTTTGTTGGTAGTTTATGTCTATGTACTTATGCTGCCATTTGTTTACATGTTATGTTTATTTTCGTCAACTTACATAGTTACCTGTATTTTAGGTGCTGTTGTCATTCATAGGATACCTTTATTTAGGAGCTATTATTTTTTTAACCAGCTTAAATTTTATCACTAGACATGCGTTTAGAAGCTTTGTTGAATTGCCATCTTACCGTATTATTTTCATGTATATGACCTAGATAGCATTTTATTGTAACCAGATGCAAATTTAATCTTAGCCGATTGAGCAATTCGACCAACTACGATACTTGTATTCTGATGTTGGTTACAATTGATCGTCTTCCTCCACATACACAATGTCTGTGTGGCAAAACTTTGCATACAGTTGATTAACCTCTCTTCAGCAATTGGCTCACACCTAAACCCTAACCCTTCTAGGCTTAAATGTTGGTATTTTTGATTCGGCAGGTGATATTAATCTCCCTAGTAACATAATGCAATAAGAGCCACACGTTCGTGATAAAAGGGAAACTATCACAAAATTTGACCTATAAGTCTAATGCCAGCTGGGTTCTGTAACTATTTTCTATGTTAGCAACTTAGAATAAATACTATACCTCACTGCATTGTGTATACAGTCCTGGCTGGTATGGTCAACCTACTTCTGATACTCTAGAATTGGTCGTTGCCCTGTTCTATTCAGGTACCTCATAGCTGTGCAGAAGTGCCTTGGCCTATACTCTGAAAATGGTCAATATTCTGCTGATGATGTTGAACGATTAAGTGCATTATATAAATCACTCAAGGAAGAATATAGTTGGTCATCGGCTGTTAAGGTAAACCATCTAAAGTTGTAATCTCATTTGCATTGATACCAGTTTTGTTGGTTCTTCCTTATATCCATGGTTGAGACCTTTGTGGACACTGCAAAATTACCCTTGATGCAGGCATACATCATTTTGTTTTGCATTTTCATGATAATATTTTGTTTTACATGCCTAGTTAAATGTTATTTTCTCATCCGTATTGACTGTAAGTAGGCCATATAACAACCAACTTATTAATCTAAGTTTTTCTCATACCCTCTGTGCAACAGCGCATACCTCTTGATTTCCTAGAAGGTGAGAAATTCCAGGAGGCAGCAGATAATTATGTCAGACCACTATTAACCAAGGTAATCATATAATTTTAAAGTGATGGTTTGTTAGTACCTCGAAGTTGTCTCGTGGTCTCTGGCTGTGTGTGTAACATGTTGCCTTAAGATTTTTATTGGGTTTACTGGGAGCATGCTGTTACTCATTGTTATTGCTGATTGCAATGTGTCCCATATCTCTTAGGGAGTGCCGTCACTTTTCTCTGATTTAAGCCCGCTTTATGAGCATCCTGGCAAGGTAACACAAGCTATACTAGTCAACAGCATTTTCTTTTTCTTATTTCTTGTTTGTGCTACGAACCATTTACGGGACAATTGTTAATCTCATTAACAGGCAAACATATTGGAGCAATTATTTCTTAAGCTAGAAGATTCAATTAGGACTTCTGGATGCTTTCCTGGAAGGTAATCCTTTTTGCCTGGTCATTATTCTCACTTTTATCATTCTTCCCATATCCTCATTAGTGTTATTGATCACAGCTCATCTTAAACTGTAAAATTATTGCTTGGCACCTTTATCGGGCAAAACTTGATATCAGGTTTTGAATTTTTTATTACCAAACTGAGACCGTTTTTGATTTTTAGTCAACTTAGCGAACATGTATGTAGTAGCACAACAATATGGTTATATGCTTCTACTGCAATATTAGGTTAATTAACTTCGCTGCTCATCACTTAGTTGGCGTCTTTAAAGATGCAAAAAGCCAAAAAATAATGTGCTAGAATCCACCTGGAAGGGGTATCTAGAGGAATTTCTCTGCAAGGCATCTTATCAACCATTCTTGCATAAGGAACAATGATGCACGTGAAACTTGGTATGATTGATGTATGCCAAATTGTGCAGAATTTTGATGCTGCCAGAACTCCTATACCGTTCTCGGCTGTAATGCAGCAAATTGTAACTTGAAAGTGTTCTATCATTCTTTTCAAGCATGTGGCTTCTTAAAAAACCCGCTACCTATCATACTCCTTGGAAGTAGTCATGTGTTAGCACTAGCCATTGCTAGTTTGAGCTGTCCCTGAACCTGTAGTTTTGACTTAATCTGTAAATTGTCACGTATTTCTTTAACGGTTTCTCCCTGCAGTTCGCAGATGGAACCTCCATCCACACTCATGTGGACTCTGCTGTTGGTTTCTCAGGTTAGCATTTGGTGTGAACACCTGCATATTACCTGATAAACCACCGAGTTATTTTCAAATATATCTTTTGAAGTTGCATCATTATGTTTGTCACATGTCATGATGCAGCACTATGACAGAAGGAGCCAGTATGATATTGCTCTGGATAAAATTGACGAGGCCATTTTACACACGCCAACTGTCATTGATTTGTACTCCATAAAGGTAAATTCTCTCCTCATGTGCAATTGTGTTTTCCTTAGTATGCAATTAAGCAGCATCACCATTTCTCCAATATAGGATGTCCTGTAAATTTCAGTTCTTTTGAACTGAAATTTCATTCTTACTTAAATGGTTTCATTTGGTGCCAATTGCTAGTTTAATACAACCTATGTAACTTAATGTAAGACATTTTTGCAGTTTAAGTTAAACTGCAAAAACATAGTTTAAATTAAACTGCAAAAACGCCTTATCCTAATTTTTGACATTTCTGTAATCTTGCACTGCTGGTTTGGTCTTTCTTTGGACCCCCCTCCTCCTCTTTAATAATGAAATACCCAACATATTTCTGCTGCATTCTCCTAAAAAAGGACTTGTTTACCCTTGCTAACCATTTCTTGTCTTACCTTTCCAATCTGCAAAATTTTCTTTCTCCAATCTACTGGTTTTACACTCGTACTTTTTTGCTCTTCTCGCCCCCTCTAAACAATATTCCCTCCATTCCAGAATATTAGGTGCATATGCTTTTAGAGATAAAACTTTGACCAACAATTAGACCAATAATACGTAAATCATATTACTGAAGAATTATACTATTGAAAACTTCTTTCGGATACAAATTCAGTGGTATATTTTTTATGACATAAAACCCACATTTCATTGGTTAAATCTATGGTCAAACTTAAATCTTGAAAAGCATGTGCACCTTCTATATTATGGAACGGAGGGAGTAGTAACTACTCTTACTTTGTTTCACCCTACATTGTGTTTAGATGGCATAATTCTCTGTAAATAACTCTGCTAGTGCACATGCTTTATTTCAGGGGAATATTTTGCAACATGCTGGCAATTTTTCTGCAGCAGCAGCATTAGCGGATGAAGCTAGGTCCATGGACCTTGCTGATCGTTATTTAAACAGCGAGTGTGTAATGCAGATGCTTCAAGCCGATCAGGTATATTCAGTTAGAAACACAACTACATTTTTTCACGGTTCCGCTGATGTAATAGTAAAACAGACACCAGCGGACCTTTTGTCAGCAAACACTACACATTTAACTGCTTATTTTGTGACTTGTGAAGGTCGGGCTAGCTGAGAAGACTGCTGTCTTGTTTACAAAAGATGGAGATCAGCACAATAATCTCCATGACATGCAGTGCATGTGGTACATGCTTCCCTCCCTCCTCCACCATTAAGTGTCTATTTTTTTCTTCACTCTCTAAGTCGATGATCTCTTTAAGGTATGAACTTGCTTCTGGCGAGAGTTATTTTCGTCAAGGTGATCTTGGCCGGGCTCTGAAAAATTTCTTGGCTGTTGAAAAGCATTACACTGATATGACTGAAGATCAGTTTGACTTCCATTCATATTGCTTACGGAAGATGACACTTCGGGCGTACGTTTCTATGCTGAAGTTTCAAGACCGTTTGCATGCTCATGAATACTTTCACAAGGCTGCTGCAGGGGCTATCAGGTAATGGTTCCTATTGGTCTGTCTATCAATTATTTTGTACTTCCCTCCGGAGATTTTTCTAAAGCTATTGTTAAAAATTGTAGGTGTTACATGAAATTACATGATTCTCCATTAAAATCATCTGCTGAGGAGAATGATGAGTTGTCAAAACTGCCAGCTGCCCAGAGGAAGAAGTTGAGGCAAAAACAGAAGAAGGCAGAAGCTCGAGCTAAAAGGGTAACCTCCAGAACTTTGTTTTAGATGTATCACTGCTAAGTCTGTCTTAATTTGCCCTTAAATCTCCCCAGGAGGCTGAAGAGAAACAAGAGGATGAAACAACTTCAACCAACAGTTCGAAATCTGGGAAGAAACAACAAGCAAGGCCAGTTGATTTGGACCCACACGGTGAAAAATTGGTCCAGGTATTCTTTTTCTATGTGATCAGTTGTACTCGTAGTATTGTACTTTTAGAAACAGTAGTTTTTATCTTTTTAGGTCATTGAATGATTTTGTCTTTATTTTATGCATTTCTGTTTCCAGGTTGAAGATCCACTTGCAGAAGCCACAAAATATTTGAAGCTTCTGCAGAATAACTCGTCAGATTCATTAGAAACTCATATACTTTCATTTGAACTGAACATGAGAAAGCAAAAGGTTTTACTCGCTTTTCAGGTATGGTATTATGCACCTCATTTTTGGGGATATCCCAGTCTTTGTTTTTTTCCTTTTCTTTTGCTGGAAATAAATTTTACCCCAAAGAATTTAAGATATGGTATCGCTTGATTATAATTGAGAGAACATCTGTTGCTTTCCTTATATCGTTGATAGACTCATGCTCATCTTGCCTACATCATGTTTCTTTATGATGCCACTGAATTACCTGCCGTTATTGCTTAGCTGGGGTATGTGGGGTTGTGGAAGATGAAAACCGAGTGATCTGCACATTAAAAATAGTACTGCGTAGTGCTTTGTTTAAAGTGGAAATTGTTTCGTTCGTTGAAGATGTTCCTAAATATACCGCCTTTAAGCATTAGGTTTTACAGCAATATATTAGTTTGTTTCTTAATATTTCAGAACTTTTATGACAGATGTACTAATATTACTTCTATCAGAGCAATTGTGGTATACAAAGCTTACCTGCAAACATTTTTTTTACGGGAAAGTTTACCTGCAAACATAATTATCTACTCCCTGCGTAACTTAATATAAGATGTTTTTTGACACTATTGACACTATTGATAGTGTCAAAAAAGGTCTTATATCAAGTTATGGAGGGAGTACTTAGGAACAGATGCAGTAGTGTTTAAAAGTTGAACTAGATACACTATCTTAATCTGTTATATAGGCTTCTTAGTTTTCTTTATCTATCTCTTGTCACAGGCGGTCAAGCAGCTCATTAAATTGGACGAAAATAATCCAGACAGTCACCGAAGTTTGGTAAGCATCCAAAATTGCACCTTAGATTTTTCTATCAAAATTCGGAATGCCATAAAATTATTTTTCATTTTTATTTATGAATGCGTCAAGATCATTTTCTCTAGAGGTCTGGTTTGGCTGTGCATATTTATCTATATTCCGTTAGCCTGAGATTGGCACTATAAATCTGCATATTTTTTTGGAAGCAACACAGTTTGTTTACCTTTGTTGGGTTTATTCTTTTATTTGTGTTGCTATAAGGAGTCAGACTATAAACGCTGGATGCACTTTGTATTTAGCAGTGCCTTTTGAACTGAGTTTTTCTCTTGGTTTGGATGGAAGAAGTTGGTGAGCCGAACCCTGTACAACGTTTTACCGGTGTATATACTCTGCAGATGATGTGCTGAGTAATTGCCCTGTAGGGAATGACCATTATATTACAGGAATAATTACTTTTGTAACGCTAAAATTCTTCTGGAGGATATAACTTGTTCAATTCAATGAAATCTACCAAGTATGTTTGTTGACCAATTGCATAAACCACAAATGGAATCCTCTTTTAGGAAATGGATGACTAGGAGTTTATTGCCACTATATATGACCTAGTGCTTACCTTTTAGCTTCTAATCTGTTTAGGTTATTGTTTGTTGTCGAGAATTTAGTAATGCTTTGTTAGCATTACTATTACTATGCTTGGAGTGTATTTAGCATGTGTTAATATGGAATGTGTACATATTGTTCATATTTCATTTTTTTATCATGAGCTGACTGTTAGCTATAAATATATTCAACTTTGTTCTTTATTTTATTTACAGATAAGATTCTTCCATAGGATAAACAATCTTCCGGCCCCAGGAACTGATTCTGAGAAATTAATATGGAACGTTCTGGAAGCTGAACGACCAGATCTAAGGTTCTGAAATGGTGATTAATTTTATCAGTATGCATTTACTCCAGTTTATCTGACAAGCGAGTTCTTGCAGGCAATTACACGGGAAATCTCTTGTTGATGTAAATATAAACTTCCTTGAAAAGCACAACGGTAATTAGCTTCATTTTTTGGTTTATGGACCTTTTCTTGACCACAAATTTTACTAACTCAAATCGTTCTTTGCTAGCTTCTTTGACACACAGAGCAGCTGCAGCTGAAATGATGTACCTCTTGGAGCCGGATAAGAAGCTGCAGGCGATTAAATTAATTGAAGACTCAACAAATAACACAGCGTCAGGGTAAAGATATGGAAGAAGAATATGCCTCTGATTTTATTCACTTGCTGTGTACATAGTATTTATATCATCTGAACTTTCTGCAGAAATGGTGTGCTTGGTCCCATTAAGGAATGGGGCATTCAAGATTGTATTGATGTTCATAAATTGCTGGATACTGTTTTTGCTGATCAGGATGTTGCAAACAGTAAGTTTCAATATGGCAATGCCCAAATTGTTTATTTTCACCTTACACTTATGTTTTTGAGGGCAATGGACAAGTCTTCTCTTTCTGCTGCTATAATATGTTGGTTGCTAAAATGAATACATATATTTGAGAAAAACCGATTACTTACAATACTGAACTGCGCTGGATGCTGGCCTGGTATGGTTTGCCTGTATACTGGGCCAATAGATTCTTATTATTAATTGTATATTGTCAGGATTAACGTCAGTATCTCTGCAGGGTGGAAGGTACGCTGTGCTGAATATTTTCCATGCTCAACCTACTTCGAAGGTGTGAAAAGTGCTATTACTGCACATATTCCCGGCAGTACTTCCGAGAGTTCACCAGAAAATGGAGATGTACCAAGCCCACAAGCAAAATTTGAGGGAGACGCACACAGTTTGAATGGGACCGTGCATGTTGTGGATGATCTGAGCAACCTTAGCATGAGGTAAATGCGCCAACTAGTTGCTGCCTGGTTACAGCTGGAACAGAAATATATTTGGAACTGGAGCCAGTGCCCAACTAACCAAAGTGCACGGCAAGATATCCAAGTGGGAAGGTGTTTTGTGCGCAGTGATTAACTTGATGCATTCATTTGAAGAGTATATTATTGATTGGGAGCTGAGATCTCTTCAATCTCCGGTGATTATCTCTGTTCCAGCTTGTACCTTTTCGTTGTCATGTTGCATATGGTGGAAGGCCAAAACCTTTCATCCCAGTTACAATGAGGCTTCGCCAGGGTTTGTTGCTTGGCAGCAACAGGATGTTACGATTCTTTTGTCGAAGCCGATCTTGAATTTGTTGCCTGGTGGTTCTTTTTGTCGCAAATAGCTACCTGCACGCTTGTTGGACTACCACAATTTTTGGCATAAAACAGTTGTTAATCTCAAACTTTTGTGAACCATGATCGTGTTGTTTGCAGTAGTTGGATGTACTGGGGGTTGCCCTACTTTTGCAACTTTTGGTCCCCATGGTTGTAAATTAGCCAAGTTAATCCTGGACATTGATATTGTATTTCGGTCTGTCCAGACAAATAATCGTCAATGTTAACTGAGTTTTTTTCTTCCACATGCGTAATATGCCTTAACACATTTGGTGAAATTTTAATCGATATGTAGTTTATTATTTCATGTTGTCTTTGCTATGTTGCCGCTGTGTCGCTGTCCTGGAAAATTAATCGTGTGAAATTTTTACTTACAATAGTTTACTCGCTTGGTCTCAAAAAAATACTAAGCGTTTTGGCTCTGGGAGTGGCATACAGGCCACCTTTTCTCGTCATACGGTTGCTTGGAAAATGCAACGGAGTGCTATCAGGGAGATGGCTGCTGTTGACATAGATGGAAGAGTCGTGAGAGGAGGTATAATAAGGTGATGTAAACTGGCGTTGCAAAAGACCAAGCTCCATCGAGCTTTTTTTTTTTTAAAAGGACGCTTTTTTTTAAAAGGACGCGTCTAGTAGGCGGCTGACTGTCTACTAGTGCAACCGAGCGGCTGGTTGAAAAGGGAAACCCTCTCATCCCGGTGAAATAGAAAAGGAAGGCCCACCTACCCGACCGATCGACCGGCCACCAACAGAAACCGCCCCACGAGGCCAGCTGTCTCCCGCTCGCCCCCACGCCTCAGCCCCTCCCACGCTGCCTTCTTCTTCTTCTGCACGTCAGAACCAGATCCAACAGAATCGCCCCTAGCCCTCCTTCCTCCTCCTACACAACAGCCATGGGAGCCCTAAAGTAGAAGGAGCTGCTTAAAAAAAGAAGAACTAAGGGCAGGGTGGTCAGAGCCATACCAGGCAGTAACATCAAGTAGGTAAGCCCCCTCTGCCCCTCTTTACTTCCCCCTTTCTTCTACTTCATAGGTATATGTAAACCCCCTTCTCCATGGATCTAGGACAAATCCATGGAGAAGCTGCTTCAAAAAAGAGGTGAATCTGGTACTTCACATCAGCCTACTTGATGTTACTGCTGGATGTGTCAAACAAGCCAAAAACTACTTGATGCATGCTAAACAAGTTTCTACCACCTGGATGTGGATTTTTTGTCGAAAGAGACCATCAGCCCAACAGAATTGTCAAAAAACATCCCCTCTGAGAAAGTGACAAAAAAGACCCCAATGGGCCGTGGCGGCAGGCGCGCCGGGCGACGCGCGGCACCTGCCACCACGGTGCGAGGCGGCAGGCCCGCCGCCACGGCGCTAGGCGGCAGGCCGGTGATTACAGGAATCAGCGCAAGCAACGGAACAGGATGGTAGTGTGGGGCCCAGCCGCCTCAGGTGGTGGCGGCAAGACTGTAGAGGCGGGCCCGGCCGCCTGGAGGGCTGGCGGCAGGCTGTGCGCTGCGTCGTGGTTGGAGAGTAGCTATCGGGAAGTCTGAACAGAACTTGAGTTGTGTGCGCCCACGGCGTTGCTGGGAGACGGGATGCAAGCCGACTGACCGACGCCCATCTTTTTCCAAGGTTTCCTCTCGTCGGCTCTCCCGAGTGCAGAGTGCTCGCCAAGTGCATGCGCACCAAATATCGCGTGGCGGTTGTGCGTAGCATAGCTGCAGGGGTCAGGGGTACATTAGATGGAAATGATAGATCACTGTCGAATTCAGATGATGGTGCTAACGTCTGTTTGATTGATGAGCTGCCTTGATTGATGCAAGTGTGGCCATGTGGACGTGGGACGTTGGTGCCTCGAAGTCGTCTCCCAACCGAGGCAGCGCGCAGCGCACAGGCCTGCCGCCAGCCCTCCAGGCGGCACGACCCACTGCTACAGTGCTGCCGCCACCACCTGAGGCGGCTGGGCCCCACACTGCCATCCCGTTCCGTTGCTCGCGTCGATTCCCGTGATCACCGGCTTGCCGCCTGGCGCCGTGGCGGCAGGGGCCGCCGCCTCGCACCGTGGCGGCAGGTGCCACGCGTCGCCCGCCGCGCCTGCCGCCACGGCCCAGGGGGTCTTTTTTGTCACTTTCATCCAGAGGGGGTCTTTTTTGGCAATTCTGTTGGGCAGATGGTCTTTTTTGACAAAAAATCCTGGATGTGTTAAACAAGCCAACTAAAAACAAGTTCTCTGGCCAATTAAAACATGATTAAAGCCAACTCAACAAATCATTGTAGCCAAAAACTAAACATGCATTCTACCAACTTCTAGTTATTGTTTGCAAAATGAACAAAATGACTGCCCAATAGATATGTGCAACGAAAAATTCATAAATGTGCAACTGAACATGCATCCCATCCAACTGAACATATATTCTGGCAACTCGGCATGCATGCTAGCCAAAACTAAAACATGCATTGTACCCCCCCGTGTACTGGATGTTTGTGAGTGATCACTTTAGAAAAACTGTGGTATATGTGCAAATAAAAAACATGTTTTCTGCCCAACTAGACATGCATGTTGGCCAAAACTGAGAAAATGTATCCTGGCCAACTGAGACATCTATTCTAGCCAACCGAATACATTAACTGCCCAACTAAACATGCATGTTGGCCAAAAACTGAAAATAAATGCAACCTGGCCAACTGAGACATCTATTCTAGCCAACTAAAAACATTGGATGTCCAACTGAATATGTATGCTGGCCAAGTGGAAAAATGCATCCTAGCAATTGAGACGTCTATTCTAGCGAAAACCAGAAATCTGTAGTGCGACAGCAAAAACACAAGAACTTTTGTCCATGGCTAATGAAGCCACAAACCATATTAACATATTCACGCATATAATCTTGTCCCACACATATATTCTGGTCCCACACCTATCGTAAATCATATTAATATGTTCAATATACCAGAACTAAAAACATAAACGGCGATGAAAAACATATAACTATAAATCTGTCCTCCAATTCTTCTTTCTTCTTTCACCTGGATTTTCCTTATCAAATGTAGCATCCAATTATGTGTAGAAAAATCTGAAAAGAGCTCCTTGCGAAAGAGAAACCTACAGATCATTGCAACAAAACAAAGGGAAAAAGTCAGAAAAACTCTGTAGTAAAAAGAAGTCATGCTCTTGCCAGCTATTTACTGCAAACTGTGCAACTAACATAACAACTGTGCAAACAAAAAATTTCATAACTGTTATAATAAAGATTATGCTACAGTCATGTTGCTTTTGGAACTAAGATTGTCACAAAATGGTATGCAACTGCCTATTTACTAAGTTTTTAGGTTGTTTGAAACACTCTTTTTCTGTGGTTACCAACTGATGACATCAATTTCTTCTTTTTTGTATGTGCAGGGAGTGTGTGGCAGCATCCAAAAAAAGGAAAAAAAATGCTTGATCTCAATGTGTTGCCTCCTGATCTCAATGAGCTTCCTCATGATATGGATCAGGGGCAACCCAGCATACAACAAGGAAATTGGACAGAAAATGGTCGATCTGTTTACTACACGCAGGCAAGTCGTGATGGTAACCCTACGGGCCATGACAATGTGGCAGGCCAGTCATCAGCCCATGGTGCCCCTGTAGTGGTGTCTTTGCAGACAGAGAGTCATACTCTTGATGACACGGGAACCGAGGCAAATGTTCCTGGTCCAACCAGGACTGAGCTAGGAGCTGGGGCTGTTGACGGAGCTGTGCAAGGAGAAGAAGGAGAGGATGAGGCTGGTTCTCAACCTATGGAACCCTATGTTGGCATGAGGTTTGACAGCCTTCAAATTGCTAAGGATCACTACAACAGCTCACGCACTTTTCTGATGGGTTTCTCTATGAAGATGAACACCTCTAGACGGACACCCCGCACCAATGAATTGATAAAACAACAGTTTTGCTACAACAAGTTCAAGAAGCCCAAAGTGATGATGGAGGAGCCGAGGCTCCTCCTATCCTGACCCTATTCCAGATCCAAAATCATTGGCATGATGAGGAGATGGAAGAAGAACCTCAATATTTGTGAAGAGGAGGCTGGTACTAGTAAGAAGAATAAGAAGCACAAACGCGAGACAATAAAGCAGACTGAATGCAAGGCGAAAATGTTGGTGAAGCTGATAGATGGGCGATGGGAGGTGACACACTTTGTTCGTGACTACAATCATCCGCTCGCGAACAAACCTTTATTGTCCAAATACTTGAGATCCCACCAAGGCATCTCACCTGATGAAAAGGAGTTTCTGCGCATCTTGTATAACTGCAACTTGACTACAGGTGTGGTGTTTTTCTATATCCCTTAAAGAATTAAGTTTCCCTCTAGGCAGTCCAGTGTGCAACTGTTATGGTACTACTGTGCAACTGAAATGGCTTAACTGTGCAACTGGTGTCCAACTTCCCATGCTGTTTGTATATCACTTTTGGTGCTTGTTGTGCAACTAGATTGTCTTTACTGTGCAACTACACAATGTCCTGTATGCAAAAAGTGCAAATTGTTTTTAAAAAGGTGCAACTAGGTGTCCATTTCCTGCGATTATCTTCTGTGCCAACACATGTCCTATTACTGTGCAGCTGGATGTGCGCATTCGTGCAACTAAAAAAAGGATATACTGTTTGTTTTTATATTATGCAGGACGTATGATGTATGTAATGGCAGAGTTCTATGGATCTGAGATGATGGTGCCGTTCGGACCAAAGGCAATAACAAATCTTTGTACAAGTTTTCGTAGAGATGACACAAAGGAGGGTGATCTGATTGAGACAATTGCGCACTTCAAGGATATACAAAAAACCGATCTAGACTTCTTCTATAAGGTGAAATATGATGAAGAGGACAGAGTTGTCAACATATTTTGGGTGGATGGCTTAGCTCGAAAAGCTTATGCATAGGCGTACCACGATTGCATATCGTTTGACACCACCTACATGACCAACATGTACAATATGCCTTTTGCGCCCTTCATAGGAATAAACCGACATGGCCAATCTTTCATGCTGGGTTGCGCGTTTGTGAGGCAGGAGTTGGCATCGAGCTTTGATTGGGTCTTTGGAGCATTCCTAGAGGCTATGGATGGCAAACCTCCTGACAACTTCATCACCGATCAGGATGGTGCAATGAGGCAGTCAATAAAGAGCATCTTTCCAACCACCGTGCACCGCTGTTGCCGATGGCACATCATGAAAAAGGCTCAGGAAAAAGTTGGTTGGCTGCTGTGCCGGAATCCAGGACTCTCTGATGATTTCAACAAGACTTCAACTTCACTATAGACGAGTTTGAGCAGAACTGGGTTGGTTAATGATGAAGTATGAGGCTATGACACACACGCACTTTGAGAAGTTGTACGAATACAGGTCAACTTGGGTGCCGTGCTACTTCAAACACATGTTCTTCCCCTTCCTCCAGTCTACACAGCGTAGTGAGGGGTTCAACGCTGTCCTGAAAAGATATGTGAACCCACACAACTCAATGCTGAACTTCGTCAAGCAATATGAAAAAAATCCAGAACCACATCCTTGCCAAGGAAGGCTGCAATGATTACAGGACAGAACACCTTGAGATTGAGTTGTGGTCCAACTTCCCAATAGAGAAGCAAGCTTACAAAACCTATACTAGGGACCTTTACCGCAAGTTCAGAGAAGAGTTTGAGCTGATTGGACGTTATAATGCATTCCAAGTTGGTGCTGATATATTTGAGCTCAGACCGAACCAGGAATTTGTTGCCAAATATGGTTCTCGAAACTACTTGGTGCAGGCAAGGGTGGAGGAGGGTTCCTATTTGTGTGAGTGCTGTAAAATGGACAAGGACGCCATCCTCTGTTGCCATATCCTCAAGGTGTTCACCCATATTGGAGTTGATGTCATACCGGAAAGGTACCTGCTAAGACGGTGGACACCTCTTCTGTACCTAGTCGCCAGGACTGGTTATGAGCAACCGGATGAAATGCCTCCTCAATCAAAGAAGCATATAAGGAGAGGAACATGATATACGATTTTCGAAACTAGCAAAGTTTGCAGTGGTTCGATCAACACAAGCTATTGTATACAAGCATATGCGCATAACACGCATCGAGACCGCCACCGAACAAGTCCAAGAAAAGAAAAAACCGATTGCTGCCACGAGGCCATCGATGATGGCAACCCTCGAGGACCTCCTCCACCTCCAGGCAGCAATTAGGGGGCTCATCATCCAGGTAATTACCTGCCCCAACTCCTGATCTAACTAGGTGTGTAACTTTAGTTGCACACATCATTGTGCCCAGTTGCACACACCATGGTAGCCAGTTGCACAGAACAGGCTGCCTAGTTGCGCACGCTGTGTTAGTTCAAGCATCAAGATAACACAACTAACTTGTTTTTCCTGTTCTGGATATAGGTGATGCCAACCCTCAAGGACCTCCTCCCCCTCCTGGCTGTACACGGCATCCTCCGCCACCTCCTCCCCCGCGTGCTCCTCCCAATGGCCCTACAGGCAGCACTCAGGGGGCTCATCGTCCAGGTAATTACCTGCCCCAACTCGCCATCAAACTAGGTCTGTAACTCCAGTTGCACACATCATGGTGCTCAGTTGCACCGAACAGGCTACCTAGTTGTGCACGCTGTGTTAGTTCGAGCATCAAAAGATAAACACAACTAAACTTGTTTGTCCTGTTCTGCCTATAGGTGATGCCAACCCTCAAAGACCTCCTCCCCCGCCAGGCCCAACTAGCAGTGCCCTGCGTGCTACTCCCAATGGACCTACAGGCAGGACTCAGGAGGCTCATCACCCAGGTAAGTACCTTCCCTCGACTCCAAACAAAAACTAGGGTGTGTGACTTTAGTTGCACATACCATAGTGCCCAGTTGCACGGAACATGCTGCCTAGTTGCCTGCGCTGTGTTAGTTTGAGGATCAAGCTAAAAACCTAACTTGTTTTTCATGTTCTGCCCATAGGCGATTACAGTCCAAGTACCATGACAGGCCGTGCTACTACATGTGTTTTTTTCAACTTAACTTGCACACACAACCAGTTAGTTGCACAGCATGTGCTGTGTGGTTGCACAGAAATCAATGCTGGTTGCACAACAAAAAAATACTAAACGTTTTATATGATTATTACACAGGTGATCGTGATGGTCCTACTGCCCCGTTGGAGGCTGCATCCCTTGCACAAGCTTCTGATGATTTTGTGCCCAGGGATCCTCCAAGGTCTACTACAAAGGGTAGGGCAAAGAGTCGACGGTACAAATCGGCGCTGGAGCTACACCCAAAGAAGAAAAACAAATGCAGCCAGTGCTAATCTACAGAGCACACTGTTGGTGTGTGTCCACTCAGGCTCCTGTGATTCTGTTTCCTCGTTTGTAACTTTGGGACAAAAAAGGAAAAGAATGATGTTTTTTTTAGCAATGTTGGGACCAAGTGGACACATTCAGCATCTATGATTTCTCTTTATCTAATTTATGCTCCTTGAATTAGTTCATGCATTGTGTAAAAAAGGTTGCTATTTGTGCCTTTGTTGGCAACTGGTTAAATATTTAGTTGTTGAACAATTGTATGTCCAGTGCTCCTAGTGTATCAACAAAAGTGATGATATTGAGTTGCAAATGGAATTACTACTAGTGTGCAACTACAAAATCTGCTTAAATATTGTGCAAACCAGCAACTTCCTCCATGGAGCAGAGAAAAAAAAAGAGTACTGACCTAGTCCTTTTCGTATCTCAGCAACTTCCTCCATGGGGCGGTGTTGTGCACGCTGGTGACCCAATCATATGCCAGCTTCTTCCTGATGTTGACTACTTCCTTGGGTTCGTGGTTGGGCGGTTGGCTACCGCTCCACTTTCGGTGGCGTTAAGCGATCTGAACAGCCCATACTCATTACTGCGATGGGCAAAAAAGAAAATTTGTCACATAAAATTAAAACCAATAAAAGATAATGCACTCTGTGCAACTGCTTATGTTCTACTGTGCAACTGCTTATGTTCTACTATGCAACTGCTTATGTGCCACTGTGCAACTGCTTATGTGCCAATGTGCAACTACTTATGTGCCATTCTGCAACTGGCTAGATAATCCATTAGAAACTCATAAAAATGATAAACAGATTGCAGACTAGTACTGTGTCTTAAAAAACTAAAGATTGCACATGTAGAAAAAATTAAAAACTACAAATTGATGGTAAGAAATAGAGAAGAATGCCATGCTTATTGTCTTACTTGCTGAGTTGCTTCGGTACGTCAATGCCAATAATCTGGAAGTGCTCAATGCTGAACTTTGGGTAATGCTTCCTCCATAGCTGGCGTACTGCCCCCGCGATGGTAGAGGCGGTGGTCATCAGTTCAATATTGTCCAGCGTCCTGTTTGAGTCAAGAACTTCGAAGCGTCCGTCCCTCAAGTTGACATTGAAGACCCAATAATGCCTCCCTCCCTCCTTATTGGTTACATCAGCGCACTCGAGCACTGGCAGCATGACCTGCAAGCGTGAACGATTTTAGACACATATACAGGCTGTAGCTAAGAAAAACAGTAAAACACTTGGTCAAGTTAAAAACAGGTTGCAACAAGTATGTGCCAACTAACAGATGTGTCATGTGCAACTGAACATGCTGTGGGTGCCAACTAAAAGAGATGGATCATGTGGGCACAACACTCACCAAGTCTTTCTTGTCGAGACGGTTCTTGTAATCAAACTTCTTGTTTATCTCATTCACGTTGTGGATCCCTTGCTGTAAATTCATCTGTAGAGATTATAAAGCACGCCTCAAACTCCTTAGTAGATGAAAGGCCTCCCTCAAATGGTCAACGAAAAAGTGCTACAAAACAAAGATGAGGGTAAAGAAGGTTTTGGAAAAACTTACAGAAAACCTCAGTGGCATAACAACCTTCTTTGACCCTTCTGGTAAGTTATCCATGATGTGTAAGATTCCAGTCTCAATAACAATTTTTGACAACCATTGAACCGGCTTCATCGAATCAACTAACTCCTTTAAAGAAATGTAGAAAGCACCATACCTGATTATCTCAGGGCTGATTTTTTTTTGAAAGCAATAAAAAGACAAGTTAGCTCGAAGGGTCACAGCATAAAAAAAAGTGCATGAAATTGAAAACAGAATAGTGTGCAACTAAAAGCCCTGTTCTGTGCAACATGATATGTTTTCTGTGCAACTAAGTGGCTGGTCCCGTGGAACTGAAAAAGATATGTATGTAGGCTGTGGGGAGTTAGTTTACCTGGTAGCTTCATCATTTGCTCCTTTGTGATGCCTGACCCAATACAAGAGGGCAGCGTAAAGCTTGTTCACTGCCTCATTGGAGATGAAAGTCTTCTTCTTGTTGTAGTCAATGAATGGAGATCTTTGAGATGCTGCGGGCCTTATTACCCTCCTCTGTCTTCATGCAATAGGTGGTCCCGAAGAACCGCCGTGCCGCCTTACGGTTCTGCGATATCGGGTGTGGCAATTCTCGGTGATCCAACATCTAGCTCTTGAGCTATTGCCTTGCCAACATCGGCAGAAGACATCCTTCATTCACAGCTGCTGGGTCCAACTCACACTCATCAATGCAAATCACACCGGCTTCCGCTGTTTCTGCTGCTGGAGCAGGTGTTGGAGCATCACCATCTATGCTGAGGTCAAAAGGTGGTGCATCGCAGAACCCGTCACCATGATAAGACTTTGATCTTCGTAAGGGTTCAAGGACCAGGGCATCTCCTTGCGGCACAAACACGGGTGCATCGTTCACTGACTTGGTTCGCAAAAGTGTTGTAGTTGGCGGCCTTGGAGGCTTGCACCTACTTATAATGTTGAACACCTCCTCTTGTGTTAATGGTTGCTGAAAGTCAGCTCTTGGTGATGCAGGCTTGCTTGGCTGCTGTGTGCTAGCTCTTGGGGACGACACTTTGGTAGTTGGATCACCTCCTTTTGTGTTTGGCATTGAAGCATCTCTGTGAGTAGGCACCTTGGGGCTTGCAGTTGCAGTGGTGCCTTCCTGACCAGCTGTGGTGGTTTTGACTGTGACCATGCTGCTAACTGACACATCAGTTGGCACACTGGTATCTGTAGTTGGCATCTTTCTAGTCTGAGTTGGCAGCAACCTAGCAGAACTTGGCACCCCTGCATCAATGGCTGCGGCTCGCAGTTCTCTCTCGTCTCTGAACCCAAAACCTTTTGTGGCCTGTTCCCCCTTTGTGCCCCTGGCAAACTTGACAATCTTCTGCTTAGGTGGTTTTGGTGGGACTGTTGAAAGGGGAGTCTTCCCCTTGGTCTGTTGAACTTCTGTGATGGTCGTTGGCTCTCTTCTCACTACAGTTGGCATATCAGTTTGAAACACAGCTTCCTTAACCATATTTACTTCAGCATCTGCACTCACCATCTTCTCCTTGGTTTGAGGCAACTGCAGATTCTTCTTCATTGAAACTGCTTTATGCTTCTGGACCACGTGAGGGTTTGCCATGGATGCTGCCTTGCTCTTGCTGGAGCTTAGGTCTGGAAGCTGCTTTAAATATTCCTTGTATTTTTCCTTTGAATGAACCCAGTCAAGACCCTTTCCTGCTTCCTCCATGTCAATTTGATTCTTTTCAGCATCACTTCATAAGAACAGGCTCTTGTCAATGGCAAAGTTGATCTTCTCACACATATCTTTGTCGCTGAAATCTGGCACAGGAAAGGTGGTTGGCAAAGCTGTCTTCAAGTTGCAGAGCTTGAACATATCAATGCTGCCCTGAGACTCTACTTCATCATTTTTCTTTGACTTCGGCAAATCCTTGTCTTTCCAAAGAAGTTTTGTCAATCAACATCCGTAGTGTGCTCCTGCTACTCAATGAATTGCTGCTGCTTTGGCAGGGTGGCGAAGTGCTAGTCCTCCTGGATGTGTTGCCGCCTGTACCACCAGAACCAGGGGCGTTGTCATCATCATCATCATCGCTGCTGTCGCTGCCTCCATTGGATCCCCCTTTATCATCACCATAACCATCCTCGTCTTCTTCATCGTCATCTTCTTCCCTCTCACTGCCATCACCGCTTTGCCTTTGTCTTCTCCCCTCTCACTGCCATCAACTGCTGCCCCTTTGTCCCCGTCCCCCTCTTTGGCCTCACCTTCTTCTTCCTCCTCCTCTGCCTCACTATCTTATTCCTTGTCCTCCTCCTCTCCTTTGTCTTCTTCTTGTTTGTCCTCCTCCTCCTCTTCCTCCTCCTCCTCCTCCTCCTCCTCCTCCTCCTCTGCATCTTCTTCATTGTCATCCTCATCCTTGTCCTCCTCCTCTGATTCATCTGCATGTGTGTCCTCGTCGTCGTCAGCATCTATCGCTGCTTCCATTTCCTCATCTTCTTCTGACTCATCCTCAACAAACTCTTCTTCTTCTTCTTGTATAGTTGACCCCCGTCTCTTTGTTTTTGGAGCACGGCGTGACGCCTCGGTTTGCATTGATGGCTGCTGTACGTAAGGATCAATATCCTGTTCCTCGTCATCGATCTTGGCAACTGCTTCAATGAAGGTGCCAACTTGTTCAGTTACAACCTTGCACAGCTCATTGACCACTTTCGCAATCTTTGCCTTTTTCTGCATCAACACAAAAGATTCAGTACTGATCCAGTTAGAAAAAAATTAAAAAGTAAAATGTCTGTAACTGACCATGATGTGATAAGCAAAAACCGACTAATACACACTTTCTGGCCAACTAAAAACATGATTCTAGCCAACTACACATGCACTGTGGCACAAACTAAAAACATGCATTCTGCCAAAGTTGATGACAATGGTTGTAAACAAACACTTTGACTGACCAAAAGAACATGTGCAACTACAAAAGCTTATATGTGCAACTGAACATACATCACAGCCAACTAAATTCTGTATTCTCGCAACTACAAAATACATGTCCAACTGAACATACATCCCAGCCAAGATAAAAATGTTGGTAAGTGGTACAAATTTCTGTATGCAAAACACTAACCTGCGGATTGTAGGTTATTGGTAACTTGGATGCCACGAATGCTTCAGCTTGCAAAATTCCACCAAACAGTGGTGTCTGCTCCGTGCCTCTATACTCCTCTTTAAGCTGATGTAAAAAAAAGAGAAAAAGAAAAGACCAAGGTTATCAAAACAAATTTGTGTGTTGAACGAGACCAAACATTACAACCTGTGCAACTACAACAAGATACTGGGGTAGACAAATTCGACTATACATATATGCAACTCAACAAAGGCACAAAAACTGTGCAACCCACATGGCACCTAAAAAAAGTTTCTACCAACTGATGCAACACATCTGTGCAACAAGATTAGTAAAACTGTGCAACTTAAAAAAGATGGTGTGCCAATTTAAAATGAACATGTGTGTAGATTGCCAAACTTAAAGCTACAAGCTGTGCAACTACATGCATTGTTGTGCCAACTGATGACAGTTTTTTGTGCAATTTCCAAAAAGCTGACCAGACATCAAAAGAACATAAAAGGAAGACACTGTTGGAAAAAAAGAAAAAAGAACTCACTTGTAATTTTCCGAACACACCAGGAGAGATAGTATCCTTCTTGATCACCTTGGCAATTAGAGTACTATCCCATGCATTCGATCGTATCGCGCAGTTGCTTACTGGGATGTCATGTACGAGCGCATCAAGGTATAGTATCTGCACCAGACCCAAACAAAAGAAAAGCCAAGTTCAATTATTGTTATGAGTATTTCAGCAAACTATAACTGCACAGAAAGAACAAGAACATATGGAGAAGTGGTCGTTTTCACTAACCATCAAGTGATACAACCAGCAGCAGACAGTTTGCTTCTCCTGGTCCATGTTCCGGAAAGCTTCATTAATGTGTTTTTCTACAAAGAGGCAGATGTTTGTGTTCTTTAGCATTTGATGATCTAGCACAAGTCCATAACACTTTGGGCTGAGCTTCAAGGCCGTGGTTGGTGCTAGAAAAGTGCTGAAGGAAACCGCAAGCCAAGCCATAAAGAATGTGTCATCCGTTCTTCCAGCCATATCCTGAATCATCTTGAGCCATGTAGTGATCTGGGGATGAGAATTTCCAGTTATGTTGAAAGCCTGTCTGAATCTCCTAGTGGCATCCTTGTCAACTAAATATCTGACTTTTTGACCCCTGTTTGGGAGATCAAATACCCTCTAAACACTGTCAGCATCGACATGGATCCTTCCTCTTCCTGGGAAAAACATTTCAGAGGTCTGTGGCTGGTAGGACTGCACCAGGAACTTAGTGAGGTCCGCTGGAAGTGTGTCTGATAAGTTCAATAGCCCCCCGAACAACCTCGAAACTAGCTCTGACTTCTGTAGTGGGGTTAGAGAGGCGTTGAAATTTGCAAACCGCGCTGGTGATGCCCTTATCCTGCCTGCTTGTGATGGTTGCTCCACATCTTCCCCTGCAGCCACCTCAACTCCTTCACCGCTGGCCTGTTGATGAGAAAATGAAATTTTTTAAGGAAACATTAAACACAAGAGAAAAAACAAGAATGAAAAAAAAAACTAGCAATCATCATTTGGATCAGTATTGGAATGAGATATATATTCATAAAATGGATCATGCCAACTAATATGATGTATTTGTGCAACTAATAAAGCTCATGAGGACAACTGCAAGACTGCCAGTGTGCAACCTTCAAAAAATAAATAAAAAAAGTACGAGACCTGGCAGCTACAAAAAGTTCTAGTGGATGTGCAACAATAAGAAATGATATTGCAAACAAGAAAAACAGTAACTAAAAAAAGGTTTGCAAAGAACTATTCAAATAGACCATAAACACACAAAAAAACCCGCATACCTCAGCATCTGCTGCGGAAGATGCAACAGCTTCTCCAGCAACTGCTGCCTGCACAAAAAAATGACCACTGATGTCAACTATGAAAGATGCCAACTAGTCCACTACAAGATGCCAACTAATGCCAACTGTATTTAAATCAAGATGACTAGAGATGTCAACTACAAAAGGTTGTTATTGACAAACTAAAAACAAAAATAGTGGTGTGAACTGCTGCATAATTTCATCAGTATCTAAAAAAGCGAGAAAAACACTTATATTCGAGATTTTACTTACCCTAGAAGATGACTCAGCTCCCTTACCAAGTGTTGCACGTCTAGTCTGCTTTACAACACGGAACTGATCAACATCCTAAAGAAAAAATAAAAAAACATTAGCATGGGAAAAAACAAAAAAATGTTATAGGACCCAAACAAAATCAAAAATTGGACTTGTGTCATCAGCATGCCACTTACCTCAACATCCTCTCCCTGCTCAACACTCCGCGCAGGTCGTGGCTAGCGATTAGCAGGGCGCTTCGAGTTCCGGCGAAGCGGCTGACTTCCAGAACGCTGATTAAGCAACCAAAATAAAAACATGAAAAAAAGACATTAGCATACATGCATAAGTTGAAAACAACTCAAAAACAAAAGAAAAAAGTGAAAAAAATACATCTCCTTCATTGCCATCTGCATCTCCTCCTATTATAACCATTTTTGTCCTGCGACAGGAAATACAACAAAAAAACATAGTTAGAAGATGTGGACAACCAACTACTACAATGATGCAGCCAATCAAGGGCAAGAAACCTTGTGCAAACCGGACATCAAATAAGCCAACTAACTATTTTACGCTTAGGTATTACTTGCCAACTGTGACAAGTAATACCTAGGCAGAAAATAGTTAACTAAAGGCAACAAGCTCAGTAAGATAACTTATTCTGAGAAAAGAGTCCCTAGTTGCACATGAGGGGAGACACATGAAAACAACCACATCCACAACAAAGACTTGCACATCGAGAAAAATTAAATTGGAAAATTGGCAAGCATTGGTACTAATTTGCACAATCAAGGGGTCCTAGTTGCACAAAGCAGGAGAAAAACACATGAACCACCACAGCCACCACAAGGCTGGTGGATTGGGTAGACTATATTGGAAAACTGGCAAGCATTTGTGCTAAAAATGCACAAACAAAAGTCCCTAGTTGCACATAATAGAGGGGGAAACAACAAAACCAACTAAGTAGAGCAAGTGGCACAAGTGTATAACATATGAACAACCAACTAGTAAAAGTGATGCAGCCAACTGAGCAGGCAACTTGTGCAACTGAACACCGTATAGACAACCACCTAGTACAAAAACAGTGAGCCAACTGACCAAAACAACTGAAAGCACAAGTGCTCCCTAGGTGGTTTTGGTAATTAATAACAACATATCTCTTGTTGGACTAACACTTTTATCTAGTATGTTTCAGATAAGTTCAACAATGGAGTGGCATGGACTAAAGGATGTGGGAACTCCTTCAAGATGCTAAGGACAAAGGATTGGCTAAAGCTTCAAGCTCAAGACTCTTCATTATACATTTTAGTGATCCATGATCACATTGAGTCTATAGGAAAAGACAATACTATCAAGGAGGGATGAGGTGTTGCTTAATGAGCCTCTTGCTTCAAAGTGCTTAGTGATATGCTCCAAAACCCTCAACTACTTTCCCACATCCACATTTGTCCTAAACCTAAAGTCAAACTCGGCCCCACTGATTCTTTCTATCCGGCGCCACCGAGTTTTGATGTCTTAGCCACTGCCACAAACCCTAGGCAAATCGGTCTCACCGATAGGGATCTCGGTCTCACCGAGATGGGATTGTAATCTCTCTGTGTATGTCCATTATCAAAATCGGTCTCACCGAGTTTGAGCAATCGGTACTATCGAGATTACAATGCAAACTCTCTGTTAACTTATTATCAAAATCGGTCCCACCGAAGTTTGATAATCGGTCAAACCGAGTTTGCTCGACGAACTCTCCGAAAGCTTATTACCAAAATCGGTCCCACCGAGTTTGTGTAATCGGTCTTACCGAGATTACGTTATGCCCTAACCCTAACCGAATCGGTCCCACCGAGTTGCATTCCGGTCCCACCGAAAACCCTAACGGTCACATTATTTGCTAAATCGGTCTGACCGAGTTTAACGATTCGGTCCCACCGAGTTTGGTAGATTGTGTGTAACGGTTAGATTTTGTGTGGAGGCTATATATACCCCTCCACCTCCTCTTCATTCGTGGAGAGAGCCATCAGACTGAACCTACACTTCCAACATCCTATTTCTGAGAGAGAACTACCTACTCATGGGTTGAGGCCAAGATATTCCATTCCTACCATATGAATCTTGATCTCTAGCCTTCCCCAAGTTGCTTTCCACTCAAACCCTCTTTCCACCAGATCCAAATCCTATGAGAGAGAGTTGAGTGTTGGCGAGACTATCTTTTGAAGCACAAGAGCAAGGAGTTCATCATCAACACACCATTTGTTACTTCTTGGAGAGTGGTGTCTCCTAGATTGGCTAGGTGTCACTTGGGAGCCTCCGACAAGATTGTGGAGTTGAACCAAGGAGTTTGTAAGGGCAAGGAGATCGCCTACTTCGTGAAGATCTACCGCTAGTGAGGCAAGTCCTTCGTGGGCGACGACCATGGTGGGATAGACAAGGTTGCTTCTTCGTGGACCCTTCGTGGGTGGAGCCGTCTGTGGACTCACAAGCAACTGCTACCCTCGTGGGTTGAAGTCTCCACCAACGTGGAAGTACGATAGCACCACCTATCGGAACCACGCCAAAAACATCCGTGTCTCCAATTGCGTTTGAATCCTCCAATCCCTTCCCTTTACATTCTTGCAAGTTGCATGCTTTATTTTCTGCTGCTCATATACTCTTTGCATGCTTGCTTGCTATATGTTGTGAATGTTAAACTTGTGCCTAAACTCCACTCAAACTTTAGAGAAACTTAAAAACTGCAACTTTAGTACTTAGTGTCTAATCACCCCCCTCTAGACACCTCTTCTCAAGGTCCTACAAGTGGTATCAGAGCTTTGGTCTCCATTGCCTTGGTTTAATCACCATTGGAGGAAGATGGATGAGTCTACTTTGGGGAGTCTTAGTCATAGAGTGCCTATTCTTGATGGAGAGTATTTTCGTGAGTGGAAAAATAAGATGCTTGTTATTTTCAATCAATATCATTTTAACAAATACATTGCTAGCCCTTGTGCCCTTATGTTGATCCTATGTTGACATGACTAGAAATCTTAGAACTGTTAATCTTATCACTAGTGGCTTGCCTAGAAACTTGATTAGAATCTTGCCTACTTTTGAGTGTACCTACACTATATGGAAATTTCTTGAGGAACGATTTCCTGATTATTCTTTGAAAAATCTTGATGAAATTCTCTATAATTCTATTGCTTTGAGTAAAATGAATACTAGTGATCCTATGTTTGGTGATCGTCTATTTGAGCTTACAAACCTTATGCGCGCCAAAGGAAATGTTGGTATTATTAGTGACATTATTTCCGAAGCTATAAGAATTCATAAGCAAGATCTGTGTCAAACTCATTCTAATGAATCACCCTCTCTAGGATTTGATCCACCACATGACGATGTTGAACATGGATACTATGATGAGGATGATGATAGTGACTTCGATCTTGATGATGCAATGAGACATTTTGGTCTTATGGCAAATCTTCGGGGATATATGTCAGGAGGAAAGGAATGGGTTCTTGATAGTGGATGTACCGATCACATGACCGGAGATAAAGACATGTTTCGTGAGCTTGCTGAAAATGATGGTCCTCGAAAGTTTGTCACTTTCGGTGACAACTCAAAGGGTAAGGTGGTTGGCCTCGGTAAGGTGGCCATCTCACATGATAGATGCATACAAAATGTCATGCTCGTTGAATCTCTTGGTTACAACTTACTTTCAGTATCTAGACTTGTTGATTTAGGTTTCAATGTTCTATTCACTGAAGTAGATTGCCAAGTGTTTCGTCGAGATAATCATAAAATGGTCTTTACTGGTGTGCATAGAGGTGATCTATACATTGTTGATTTCACTAAAAAGGCTCAACCTAAAACTTGCTTCATTGCTAAATCCTCAAAAGGCTGGTTATGGCATAGACGATTAGGTCATGTTGGTATGCGAAACCTTGACAAGCTTATTAAAGGGAATCATATCCTTGGAGTTAATGATGTCATATTTGATAAGGATAGACTTTGCAAAGCTTGTCAAGCGGTAAACAGGTTGGAGGAAGGCATCCCGTGAAGAACATCATGACCACGAAGAGGCCACTCGAGCTACTTCACATGGATCTCTTTGGTCCCAACTCTTACAAGAGTCTCGGTGGAAATTCTTTTGGTCTAGTTATAGTTGATGATTTTTCCAGATTTACGTGGGTGTTCTTTCTCGATGATAAATCGCAGGTCCAAAAGATCTTCAAAACTTCGCTAGGAAGGCCCAAAACCAATCAAGTGAAGATCAAGAAGGTTCGCAGCGACAACGGAACGGAGTTCAAGAACACAAATGTGGACACCTTTCTTGACGAAGAAGGATTTCACACGAGTTCTCGGTTACGTACACACCTCAACAAAATGGAGTTGTTGAGAGGAAGAACCGGACGCTCATCGAAATGGCGAGAACGATGCTTGATGAGTACAAGACGCCGAAGCACTTTTGGGCAGAAGCGGTTGAGACAGCTTGTCATGCAACAAATCACTTGTATCTTCACAAGCTACTCGGCAAGACGGCATACGAGCTACTCACCGGTAACAAACCCAAGTTGGATACTTTCGAGTATTCGGATCAAAGTGCTACATTCTTGATAAGCATCGTCGTTCTAAATTTGCTCCTAAGTCTCATGAAGGTTTCCTACTAGGTTATGGATCGAACTCTCACACTTACCGTGTCTACAACAATTTCACCCGAAAGGTTGAAGAGACGGTAGATGTGAAGTTTGATGAATCTAACGGCTCGCAAGTAGAGCAATTGCCAATTGATGTAGGAGACAAAGATCATTCGGAAGCAATCCAAGACTTGTCTATTGGCAAGGTCCGTCCAACGTAGGTGAAGGAGAGTACCTCGTCCGTCCAAGTGGAAGCTTCAACTTCACGACAAGGTGAACCAAGAGTTGATACGGAAGCATCCACAAGTGGGACACACCAAGATGAAGAAAACGAGGAAGTGCATCAAGATGAACGTGAACAACCTCCTTCTCCACCACGACAAGAGAACGACAACGCCAACAATGAAGAAGGCCAAGAAGAAGAACAAGATGAAGAAGATGTTCAACGAAGACCCAAGCAAAAGCTTTCACGAGTTCGAGCAAGAATTGCTAAAGACCATCCCGTCGAGCAAATCTACAATGATATTCAAACCAGGAGAATCACTCGCTCTAAAACTCGTTTAGCTAACTCGTTTAGCCAGCCACCCCCGTGCCGTGAACTACGCCTCCAGCGATTCCCCCGCGAGGAGAACCACCCGCAAGCCGCCGCCAAACTGAGCACTCCGCCGTGACGCCCCATTCGGTGGAGAGGATGGCGAGGAGGAAGACGAAGACGGAATGGGGAGAGAGCTCGCTGCGGCGAGGGATTTCAGGGCACCTTGTAGATCCCGACCACCGTTGGGCGCGGGCTACGAGATAGGAGAAGGGAACTTAATGTGACCAAAATCGAGGATAAGCGGGGGTAGTTCGCGCCGTTCCCGAACCCTAGAGAGCATTCCCCTCGCATTTCGGCACCATCCGCGCTCCGCGAGATACAGAGAGGGAGGAGAAGCATGTAGAAGTGGAGGGCGAGCATACCCCCGACGACGAGGAGCACCAGCGATTCCCCCGCGAGGAGAACCACCCGCAAGCCGCCGTCAATCTGAGCACTCCGCCGTGATGCCCCGTTCGGTGGAGAGGATGCGCGAGGAGGAAGACGAAGACGGAATGGGAGAGAGCACGCTGCGGCGAGGGATTTTAGGCATAGATTTCGAAAACCGCTGCCCCACGACCCCCACTACTCTCCTCCTCTACCTCTTACAGGTGGGCCTCCCATGTCCGGATGTGGAAAAACCGCCCGCGACCGCGGTGCGCGACCAATCCAGACCAGGTGGCACCTGGCGGATCTGGGCGCGATCGAACGGCCACGAATCGTCCGCCCGAGTATGTTAGTTGGTGGCCGACCACTTTTAGACTTTAGGTTTTTAAAATATATAAAAATCAAATTATATTTAGAGGTTTCAAAATATGCCAAAAAAGATATCCAAATAAATATCATATTCTTCAATTACATATGTACATGCATACTACAAATATATGTCTACATGTATACTTCTCTTAGACTTTCTGTAGGTGTGGAAAAAGTAGCTGTGGAAAAAGTATTTTCGCTGGAAAAATAACATGAAGATCAATGGAGCTTGGCTCTGCACACTTTTCGGATGTAAGTGGATTATAAGAACTTAAATATTGTATTTTTGTTGAGTTGGACGAGAGAGAAGAGAAGCTGGTTGTAGTGGGCATCAAGAAGCTTTCTGAGAGTGAAAGATGGACCATATGTTAATGAAATAGTATTTCCTTGTAGCCAACTACTCCTATACCAAGCTTTGTACTAAATCAACGACATTCTTTTAAGGCTAAATCAATGACACTCATTTTAAGGCTATAAATGACATGGCAACATGCTATAGCAAACAACTAGCTATATTACAAACCAGGCTCCGAGGGATGAGCAAAGTTGAGCACAAAATGATTCTTATCCAAAAATGTATCATGATTTGATCCTTTGATCTACTGCTATACACAACAATGCTAGGGTACCTGGGCTACTGCCGTAGTCTACGGCGGTAGCCCCTAACCCGACATTGATATAACCAGACTAACCCTGGGTTAGTGGCCAACCAACACGTGTCCATTGGTCGGATTTCAAACAAACGTTGCAACTTTACTTGGGCTCCAAGCAAAGCTAACTCATCCAACTTTGAAAGATATTTTCTCTCGTTATCTTTACAAGGAAGATATAAGATTTTGGTTGAGCAATCACTTCAACAACTGTTTTCGTTTCACCTCGACCCCACTTAACAGTGTTGTGGTTCCTTTGACTCAATAAAAAGAAAATGCAACTAACAAAGAAGCTAAGTGTTCGTGTTCCATTGTCTTCATTCATTATCTTCAAATGCAACCATTGGTTTCGACAGTTAAACCGAATATCCAGGGACTTTTATTTGTGTTATTCTATGAATCTCACAAACATATTAGTCCCTCAATCAGGTTTATCGTCAATACTCCAAAACCAACAAAGGAGTGACACTAGATGCACTTACAACCTCCCTCTTTTTGGTGATTGATGACAATCTGGTTGAAGTTTTTAACGGGGATAAAAATATATGAAAGTAAGAGCTTGGAGATTATGATTCCATGATAGAGAGGACTCCCCCTAAAGATGTGCATATGAAGACTTTGCTTTGAATGCAAATGCACATGGCAGGTTTTGATTGTGGAGAACTCCCCCTATATCTTGGATTCCAATCACACTGCATAGCAGACAATTTGAAGATAATGGAATGCACAATGATAAATTGGCATCTGCAGATAGCAAGGTGTCTCGAGGCCATCGCAACTAGGTGGTTGCTTGAACGGGTTTGATTGGAAACGAAGGACGCGAGTTTACCCAGGTTTGGCCCCTGTGACGCCCCCGATTTAATCGTACACTAATCATGCACGCAAATGTGTACGATCAAGATCAAGGACTCACGGGAAGATATCACAACACAACTCTACAAATAAAAATAAGTCATACAAGCATCATAATACAAGCCAGGGGCCTCGAGGGCTCGAATACAAGTGCTCGATCATAGACGAGTCAGCGGAAGCAACAATATCCGAGTACGTACATGAGTTAAACAAGTTGCCATAAGATGGCTAGCACAAACCGGATACAGATCGAAGAGGCGCAGGCCTCCCGCCTGGATCCTCCTAAGCTACTCCCGGTCGCCGCCGGGGCCGCACGTAGTAGTAGGCACCTCCAGTAGTAGTCGCCATCGACGGTGGCGTCTGCTCTGGGCTCCATCGTCCGTCGCAGACAACCGAGTAGAGATAGGGGAAAAGGAGGAACAAGGCAACCGTGAGTACTCATCCAAAGTACTGCAAGCAAGGAGCTACACTACATATGCATGGATATATGTGTAAAGGGCCATACCAATGGACTGAACTGCAGAATGCCAGAATAAGAGGGGGATAGCTAGTCTTATTGAAGACTACGCTTTTGGTCACCTGTCTTGCAATAGGTAGGAGGGGGGTAGGTTGAAGTCCTCCAAGTAACATCACATAGCAATAATCCTACCCGCGATCCTCCTCATATCCCCGAGAGAGCGACCACCGGTTGTATCCGCACTTGGAAGGGTGTGTTTTATTAAGTATCCGGTTCTAGTTGTCATAAGCTCAAGGTACAACTCCAAGTCGTCCTGCTATCAAGATCACGGCAATTCGAATAGATTAACTTCCCTGCAGGGTGCACCATCTTACCCAAAGACGCTTGATCCCATTTGGCCGGACACACTTTCTGGGTCATGCCCGCCGCTGAAGATCAACACGCCGCAGCCCCACCTAGGCACAACAGAGAGGCCAAGACGCCGGTCTAAACCTAAGCGCAGGGTCCGGGCCCATCGCCTGAAAGCACACCAAGCATGTTGCGAGGGCGGCCGTGCAGACCTAGCCTAGTAGGCGTTCAGGTCCAATCCGGCGCGCACCGCCCGTCAGCCGACGTCTGAAGTGCTTGGTGATACCACGACGCCGGATACCCATAACTACTCCCGCGTAGATGGTTAGTGTGTATAAGCTCGAGCCAACTCAGATCAAATACCAAGATCTCGTTAAGCGTGTTAAGTATCCACGAACGCCGAACAGGCCAGGCCCACCTCTCTCCTAGGCGGTCTCAACCTGCCTGCCGCCCGCCACAAAGATCCAACCAGAGGGCCGTCGGGACAAAGGTCCTTTCAGCCCCAATCCGTGAATCACTCATGGGTGCTCCACAAGCCGACCCGACTTTAGTCACCACATGTATCATGTATAAGTATATAGTATATACCGTGATCACCTCCCGAGTGATCACGGCCCGATAGTATAGCACGCGGAGACGGACAAGAATGTAGGGCCACAGATGAAAATGCTAGCATCCTATACTAAGCATATAGGATTGCGTAAAGGTAACAACAGAGTAACAAGGACATGCTATGCATCGGATAGGTATAACCGAAAGCAAGAATATGCTACACTACTCTAATGCAAGCAGATAGAGGAGAGTAGGAAATATCCGTGATCAAGGGGGGCTTGCATGGTTGCTCCGGCAAGAGAGAGGGGTCGTCAACTCCGTAGTCGAACTCGGTGGCATCAGCGCGGTCTCGGGTCTACCGGGAAGAAGAGGGGAAGAAACAAATAATACGGAGCCAACAAATTATCACAAGCATAACGAGGCAACACGCGGTGCTAGGTGTGCCCTAACGCGTAGTAGGTGATACCGACGAAGGGGGAAACATCCGGAAAGTATCCCCAAGAGTTTAGCGTTTTGATCGATTTGGACCGAGGGGAAAGTTCCATGTTCGATATGTTAGGGATGTGTGGCGATTTAATGGGCTGCATATCCGGATTCGTCTCGTCGTTCTGAGCAACTTTCATGTATAAAGTTTTTTCATCGGAGCTACGGTTTATTTTCTATTAATTTTAGAAGATTTAAATCATTTTCAGGATTTATTTAATTATTTATCTCAACATTATCCAGAATAGTGAAAGATGACATCAGCATGACAACATGCTGACGTCAGCAGTCAACTGTGTGTGGGTCCCGCATGTCATACACTTTTTAGTTTAAGTAGGGTTTAGCTGATTGATTACTGCTTAATTAAATTAACTAATTGATGAGATTAATTTAAACATGATTAATTAACTTAATTATTTTACTAATTAATTAATTAATTAATTAATGTTTTTATTAATTACATTTTCATTTCCTTTTAATTTTCGTTTTTCTTTTAACAGGGGCATGGGGCCCCGGTGTCATAGACCATAGTGGCCTAGCGGGTGGCGGGTGCGGGCGTGCGTGCCCGAGGCCACCAGGGGTGGGGAGCACTCGGCGGTTGTCTGGGCGCCGCTGCAGGGAGTGGCGGACGAGGCCGAGGTTGTGGCGGTCATGCGGCGGCGATGGCAGGTCAGGGGACGGCGGGCACGGCGAACGTGACCAGGGACGACGAGGCGTGCGGGCGCGACGAGCGGGACGGCGTGAGGAGCGGAGAAGGAGGAGGGCCTCACGTGGGGTAAGGTGGTCGGGCAGCGGGGTCGAGGGGGTCGACGGGGACGACCGGGCGACGGGGAGGTAGCAGGCCGGCGATGGCGTCCGGCGACGAGGTGACGGCGACGATATCGGGGTCCGGTGAGGAAGAGGCCGTGGCACGGCGCGAGGGAGAGGGGGGAGGGGTTCGTCGCCGGCAGGTGGCTCGTCCACCGCGGTAGGGTCGCCGGGCGGCGCGGGGCTCGAGCACGGAGCCAGGGCGGCGTCGGCGGCAGCGCGGATCGAGCCCCCGATCCATACGGGATCGAGCAGAGGAGGGGCGGGGGAGAGGTGGTCGGCGAGGAGGTCGAGGACGGCCGGCGACGGGGTCGATCCGTCTGGCGGGTCGTCGGGCGGGGCGATCCGTCTGGCGGGTCGTCGGGCGGGGGCTGGTCGTGAGCGGCACGGGCGACGACATGGGTCGGCCCGATCCGCTTCTGGATCGGGGAGAGGAGAGACGAGGGAGTGACGGGGGGGGGGTTGGTCGACGGGTCGGCGCAGCTGCCTGATCTGGATCGAGGCCTCGGGTTGGGGGAAGAGAGCGAGGAGAGTGGGGGAGCGATGGGGTCGTGGCGCCTCTCCGTGACGGCGCTGGAGGGGAGGTGGGATCATGGGGGGGGAAGTGGGGTGGGGCTCGAGGGTTTCAGGAGTGGGGGGGATAAGGAGGCCACTGGCCTGGTGGGCGGCAGGTCAGGTGGCCAATGGGCTGCTCGCCCAGCGTGGTGGTGGTGGTGGGGGTGTTTTTTTTTTCTATTTTACCTTAAGTCCCTTTATTACAGTTTTATAAAATAAACACTAGCACCTAAATTTGTATTTATAAATATACTATACCTTAATTCTCAATCAAAATAAAATAGTTTAATATTTTATAAAATTCAATAGGCATGTATTTAATTGTTTTAACTACTGTTTTAATTATCTTAGAGCCTTTAAACACTTTATCAAAGTTTGGTTTCTCCACCATAATTACCTATGCATTATTTAGTTCACTCCGAACATTTCAGTTTTAAAGTTTGGAAACTTTTGTTGTTTGCCTATGTTTTAAATTTGAATTTGAATCGGGTTCGAATCAACGTGAGTTTAATTACAGTAACGGAGGTGACGTGGCACCCTTAGCTTGGGATTACCGTAGTCTAATTATCCGGGCGTCACAATTCTCCTCCACTACAAGAAATCTCGTCCCGAGATTTAAGAGGGGAGTAAGGGGGGAAGGTCTAGTTACGAAATTCTAACAGATATTCCCTGTCTTGGTTGCTCTTCTCGAAGTGGTCGATGCATTATATTGATGTCTTCATTTTTCTGTTTCAAGTCATCATGGTGAAGTCGTCCTTTCCTTCGGGATCTCCAACGATTTACGAATAGGTAAGGGCAGCTCGGCTACTGACAGAATGCTTATGAGGTAAACAATCAAGGGTTAACCCATGAATGAGCATAAGAGTATCTCTCGAGTTGAACATATAAAATACATCGAGAGTAATGTATGAAGGTACAATAAGAGGTTCCAAACGGATAGATAGTTTCTCGAGGTCTGAACCGGAGTGAGAAAGGGGTTCAGAGTAGCGAGAGTAAGTATAGCGTCTGATACCAGAATAGAGCACTCGGAAGGTGTTCCGTGAATTAAATACAAGGCCAAGCATGGGGAATAACCATTAGAAATAGGGTCGTACAGGTGAGTCAGGTTTCGATCCTGTGGAACTGTGGGTTATGGGCCCACCATGTGGGTTAAAAGTAGGAAGGGCGGTGACATCTTGCACGATCATGATAGCAAGACATGTCAGAGGTTAGCCTATCAATTATGTGGGCAACAATGTCGATACCAAGGGCGAGGGACGAAGAGAACCGTTTTCCTGCTCGTTGAACGAGGCGGACCATTAGGCAAAGTTCTCGTCCATCGGTGGTTACCGAAATGTCATCAACGAAAGTAACAGGGTCTCACTGGCAGAGTTGTACACCGAGGTGTTTACATAAGAAGTAAATTATTACTGCTTAGGTTATATAGACTACAAGAAAGGTCAAACAGACCAATGGAAAGGAAAATGTGATCATTAGGTTAAACAGAACAATGGAAAGGAAAATGTGTTTAAACACATATTTCGTGGATATATCCTTCCCAAGGACAAGCGAGCATGATATCCACGATAGTATATAACGTAGAAAATCCTCTAGGTGAGGGAGAGAATTTCATGACGTTACCCATACAACGGTGTTTGGATAATTGAGCAAGAAACATTTAGCATTGGGCTTCGAATGTTCTTGTTGAAAATCAGAGTATCACAGACATGCTTCGAGATAGCATTGACATGGTCTTCAGGTGAAGATCAGACTTTGGAATCACGAAGAATCCATTAGGAATAACTTGTAGAACCAGTATTACAATTCCCTCATGGATGAGTGGATAACCCTGCTGAAAAGGAATCCATAATGATAGGTCCTCCACCAAAAGCTAGGCATGACATCATGCTACCGGGTCATCAAAGGATCAACATCATAACTCTTGAAAGTTGTCCCAACCATCATATCTGACCGAGATTCAGATCCGATTGGTGTCGGATACCTCGGACTTAGGATACCGAGAAGAAAAGGTGCAACGCAAATTGAGGAGATGACATTGTAAGATTCTCGGAAAATGAACTATGAAGTGATTTCCGTTAACAAGAGTCCATCATTAACCCAAGGAGAGGACAAGGAGGTGTCTGTGAACTCAACGGCAATTCACCGAGATTCCCAAAAGATGGACTTCCACAATTAAGTGAACAAGGAGATAACATTTGTCGATCAAATGATATAAGGAAGTATGCTCGAGGAAAACATACACAAGTAAACATTGGTTGAAAGGTGCCCCGATGGGTTGGGTTGCACGACCAATGTCGAATGGTGATTGAATAATCGATAGCCTAAGAATGAACCTTGACCATTAACTTCAAAAAATAGGGTTGCTAGAAGGAAAGAATCCAAACAACACCGCTCACTTGTTGGAATTAACACGGGACCAAGAAGGAATGGTGATGGTGAGAAGTATTTCTATGTCAAGAATTCTCAAGAGGTGGAACAAATCTCGAACATTCTTGACATAAAGGATGGTAATACTCCAAGGTAAAGAAGAACAATTGCTGGGTAGCAAGGAACTCACGGTATAACACCAAACATGAACAAGCTTGTGTTGGTGGAAGGCAATAAAGTGGTCGATGATAATACAATTCATCGAGGGCAAGGATGGTATTTCTCATCATGAATTCAATTGATATCCTGGATGAGCTCAGAATGTTGACGATCACGACACCTTTGTCGCGAGAGTTCATGAAGATGTAATCGATCGGCGACGACATCAAGTCAAAGTAATGATGAAGTGAAAGGTTATTGGAACCAAGGGTACGACACAAACTCGAAACCAAGCTTATTGTTCAAGGCGAAATGATATGACGATGAGGATAGACGTAAGGTTAGTTCATCGTCGAAAATTGTGCTCCGAGAAGAAGGACCGAGTAGCACAGTTAAAATCATCACGACAATGATATAGCCAAACAGGCTAGGAATGGCGTGGTCGGGTACAAACTCGTACTTATAGAAGCTTCTCAAGAGTTGTTGAACCGTAGTGCGGACTCGGTTCGCTTATCGGTGTCTTTGAGTGTTTAATAACTCGAGCCCGTGAAAAATTGGAATCGATGGGAAGGTAGCACTTGATGAAGAACTCATAAGAAGTTATGCAGTTCCATGATAATCTCGAGATACCAGGGGGTAATACTCGATGACATATCAAAGTAGAGGTTGGACGGGGGGTATTGCTCTACAGAAGACAAGTGCTAAAACTTGCACGAGAAATGGTATTTAAAAGAGAACATGGTCGGAACCACGATTGCAAAAGGCTAGATCCCTGATATAAGATGAACTTATACCAAAGGAATAATTAATTTAAGAGAAGCTTTAATGATAAGATCTACATCGTGTCCATGGGCATGAACACAAGTTCAAGGTCGACTCCCACTTCTCCAATGCATAACCTTTCATTCACTTCTCACGCTCGATGAAGTTGCGGTGTTGAAAATTTTATCTGGCGAAGCACCGAAGAGTATGATTCGTGAAAACTTTCGGTTCACACGGTTTAGTGAAGGCATATGTTCAACCCATAGGGGCTTCTTGGAATCATATACCAGAATCTTTAGAAATAATTAACTCAAGCTCGAAGGCAGAGCATGGTTGAGAAAGCAGAGGATACAATTTACCAAAGGCATTATGTATCAGAGGAAAGGCTCACAAGGTTATTGAATATGAAGGGCGTTGTCAGATAAAATCCAACAAAGGATCTGGTGGTCCACAAGGGATCTGACGTGAGCATCGAGACTCAACTAGAGGAAGAAGAATGCAAGGAGATCAAATTATAGAAACAATGACTAACTCAATTGTCAAATGCAAATGAATTATGATTCCCAAATCAAGGGTCAAGCAATGCTCGATCGAGGGATGGATAAGTTGAATAGCCTTAGGGTACAATCAACAACACTTGGATTGGTCGAGAACCAATTCCGCTTAAAAGAATGGCAGCTCAGCCGGAAAGGTAATTTATAAGGATCAATGATGATTGCGGTATTCAGAAACATATTGAGTCAACAGACTCAAAATGATAATGACCAGGAATGTCAATATGACTACGAGACTTATGGGATTAACCATAATGCAAGCAAGCAAAATTTCAAGAGCCAAAGGCTCCAGAGGATTTTCGAAGATCGAATAGTATTTTGAAGACTTTTGTGGAACACATGAACAACTGGCGATGAGCGGATACTCGACAAGTGCGAGGATTTATTTGAAGGGGTATTCATGTGGCAAAGAACTGCTAGGCAGTAGGCACAAAGTATTCTCGGAACAATAGAGAAACTTGGGTATCTTGTAATAACAAGATCAATGGGGATGATCGTATGAATGGCAAGTGTAAGTAGTTTTCCATACGGATTTATCGGTGGTCGGAATAGCAAAAGTGATGGGCACAAAGTCTCGAGAGAATATCAAAGAGTATCTCCAAATCTTCCGGTGCGATCGGTGATCATCCGGATGAAGGGCCTCCGGTGAAAGTATTTTCGAGAACCTAAAGTTAGATTTTAGTAAAAATCGTTTAAGCCGAGTAGAAGAGAGTTCGAGTCCCGAGTAAAGGTCGAGGAGTAAAAGATCCTAGTACCACCCGATGGCGGCGTGGGCCCGTAAGGCAGCCAAGTTAGTAAAAGTTTTGCAATGTCTAGACTCGACTTCGCCAAGGAGTGTGGAAGGGAATTCCTACAGCAATGGGCTCGATACCAACTCAGACGCCCGATTTAATCGTACACTAATCATGCACGCAAATGTATACGATCAAGATCAAGACTCACGGAAGATATCACAACACAACTCTACAAATAAAATAAGTCATACAAGCATCATAATACAAGCCGGGGCCTCGAGGGCTCGAATACAAGTGCTCGATCATAGACGAGTCAGCGAAAGCAACAATATCTGAATCTGAGCATATGAGTTAAACAAATTACCATAAGATGGCTAGCACAAACCGGGATCAGATCGAAGAGGCGCAGCCTCCCGCCTCGATCCTCCTAAGCTACTCCTGGTCGCTGCGTCCGGGCCGCACGTAGTAGTAGGCACCTCCGAGTAGTAGTCGTCATCGACGGTGGCGTCGCTCCTGGGCTCCATCGTCTGTCGCAGCAAACCGAGTAGAGATAGGGGAAAAGGAGGAACACGGCAACCGTGAGTACTCATCCAAAGTACTGCAAGCAAGGAGCTACACTACATATGCATGGATATATGTGTAAAGGGCCATATCGATGGACCGAATCGCAGAATGCCGAATAAGAGGGGATAGCTAGTCTTATCGAAGACTACGCTTCAGTCACCGTCTTGCAACAGTAGGAGGGGGTAGGTTGAAGTCCTCCAAGTAACATCACATAGCAATAATCCTACCCGCGATCCCTCCTCATATCCACGAGAGAGAGCGACCACCGGTTGTATCCGCACTTGGAAGGGTGTGTTTTATTAAGTATCCGGTTCTAGTTGTCATAAGCTCAAGGTAAAACTCCAAGTCGTCACATTATCAAGATCACGGCTATTCAATAGATTAACTTCCTGCGGGGTGCACCATCTTACCCAAAGACGCTTGATCCCATTTGGCGGACACACTTTCTGGGTCATGCCCGCCGCGGAAGATCAACACGTCGCAGCCCCACCTAGGCACAACAGAGAGGCCAAGACGCGGTCTAAACCTAAGCGCCGCAGGGCAGGCCCATCGCCTCGAGCACACTTGCACGTTATGAGGGCGGCCGGAAGCAGACCTAGCCTAGCAGCGTTCAGATCCAATCCGCGCGCGCCGCTCGTCGTTGACGTCTGAAGTGCTTGGTGATACCACGACGGGATACCCATAACTACTCCCGCGTAGATGGTTAGTGCGTATAAGCTCAGAGCCAACTCAGATCAAATACCAAGATCTCGTTAAGCGTGTTAAGTATCCACGAGCGCCGAACAGGCCAGCCCACCTCTCTCCTAGGCGGTCTCAACCTGCCTGTCGCTCCGCCACAAAGATCCAACCAGAGGGCCGTCGGGACAAAGGTCCTTTCAGCCCCAATCCGTGAATCACTCATGGTGCTCCACAAGCCGACCCGACTTTAGTCACCACATGTATCATGTATAAGTATATAGTATATACCCGTGATCACCTCCCGAGTGATCACGGCCCGATAGTATAGCACGGCAGACGGACAAGAATGTAGGGCCACAGATGAAAATGCTAGCATCCTATACTAAGCATATAGGATTGCAGGTAAAGGTAACAATAGTAGTAACAAGGACAAAGGCTATGCATCGGGATAGGTATAATCGAAAGCGATAACATGCTACACTACTCTAATGCAAGTAGTATAGAGGAGAGTAGGCGATATCTGGTGATCAAGGGGGGGCTTGCCTGGTTGCTCTGGCAAGAGAGAGGGGTCGTCAACTCCGTAGTCGAACTCGGTGGCATCTGCGCCGGTCTCGGGGTCTACCGGGGAAGAAGAGGGGGGAAGAAACAGTAAATACGGAGCCAACAAAGTATCACAAGCATAACAAGGCAACACGCGGTGCTAGGTGTGCCCTAACGCGGTAGTAGGTGATACCGACGAAGGGGGGAAACATCCGGGAAAGTATCCCCTGTGTTTAGCGTTTTGATCGAACCGGACGGAGGAAAGTTCCATGTTCGATATGCTAGGGATGTGTGGCGGACGAGCGGGCTGCGTATCCGGATTCGTCTCGCGTTACGAGCAACTTTCATGTATAAAGTTTTTCATCGAGCTACGGTTTATTTTCTATTAATTTTAGAAGATTTAAATCATTTTCGGATTTATTTAATTATTTATCTCAACATTATCGAGAATAGTGAAAGATGACATCAGCATGACAACATCTTGACGTCAAGATCAGCTAACGATGTGGGTCCCGCATGTCATACACTTTTTAGTTTAAGTAGGGTTTAGCTGATTGATTCTTGCTAATTAAATTAACTAATTGGTGAGATTAATTTAAACATGATTAATTAACTTAATTATTTTACTAATTAATTAATTAATTAATTAATATTTTATTAATTACATTTTCATTTCCTTTTAATTTTCGTTTTTCTTTTAACGGGGCATGGGGCCCGGTGTCATAGACCATAGTGGCCTAGCGGGCGGCGGGTGCGGGCGTGCGTGCCCGAGGCCACCAGGGGTGGGGAGCACTCGGGCGGCTGTGCGGGCGCTCACCCGCAGGGAGCGGCGGGACGAGGCCAGAGGCCAGGGCGGTCGCGGTGCGATGGCAGTCTTGGGACGGCGGCACGGCGAACGTGACCCGAGGGACGACGAGGCGTCTTGGCGCGACGAGCGGACGGTGTGAGGAGCGGAGAAGGAGGAGGGCCTCACGGGGGTAAGGTGGTCGGGCAGCGGGGTCGAGGGGTCGACGGGGACGACCGGGCGACGGGGAGGTAGCAGGCCGGCGATGGCGTCCGTGACGAGGTGACGACGATGATATCGGGGTCCGGTGAGGAAGAGGTCGTGGCACGCGCGAGGGAGAGGGGGGGGTTCGTCGCGGCAGTGGCTCGTCCACATGAGTAGGGTCGCCGGGCGGCGCGGGCTCGAGCACGAGCCGAGGTGGCGCCGGGCAGCATGGATCGAGCCCCGATCCATACGGGATCGAGCGGAGGAGGGGCGGGGAGAGGTGGTCGGCGAGGAGGTCGAGGACGGCCGCGACGGGTCGATCCGTCTGGGCGGGTCGTCAGGCGAGGCGATCCATGCGGCGGGGTCGTCGGGCGAGGCGATCCGTCTTGCGGGTCGTCGGGCGGGGCGGGGTCGTGGCGGCACGGGCGACGACATGGTCGGCCCGATCCGTTCATGTCGGGGAGAGGAGAGACGAGGGAGTGACGGGAGGGGGGGTTGGTCGACGGGTCGGGGTGCAGCGATTGCCCGATCTGGATCGAGGCCTCGGGTGTGGGGGAAGAGGCGAGGGAGTGTGGGGAGTGATGGGGTCGTCGCCCTCTCCGTGTGTGTGGAGGGAGGTGGGATCGTGGGGGTGGGGTGGGGCTCTAGGGTTTGAGGAGTGGGGGGTAAGGAGGCCAGTGGGCTGGTGGGCGGGCCGGTCTGTGACCAGTGGGCTGTTCGGCCCAGCGATGGGGGAGGTTGTTTCCTTTTTTATTTTCTATTTTACCTTAAGTCCCTTTTATTACAGTTTTATAAAAATAAACACTAGCACCTAAATTTGTATTTATAAATATACTATCGCCACCTTAATTCTCAATCGAAAATAAAATAGTTTAATATTTTATAAAATTCAATAGGCATGTATTTAATTGTTTTAACTACTGTTTTAATTATCTTAGAGCCTTTAAACACTTTATCAAAGTTTGGTTTCTCCACCATAATTACCTATGCATTATTTAGTTCACTCCGAACATTTCAGTTTTAAAGTTTGGAAACTTTTGTTGTTTGCCTATGTTTTAAATTTGAATTTGAATCGGGTTTGAATCAACGTGAGTTTAATTACAGTAACGGAGGTGACATGGCACCCTTAGCTTGGGATTACTGTAGTCTAATTATCCGGGCGTCACAATTTGATAGGTCCTCCAGCCAGGCATGTTGGAGGTAAAAGCCTACTCCTACTTGATTGATATTGATGATCATCTTGATTACAAGGATGCAGATTCACTAACCTAGCTTTTGAGAGATTGCAACTTAGTCTTTGAGTCCTAGGAACTCCCCTTTATTTAATAGGTTGAGTCCTTAGGTTTACAGAAGATTCCGGGTCATACTCTTAACCCGTATCCTAGTCTATCTATTAATGTCTTGCTGTAAGTGCATCAAGTGCCCCCTTAGTGGTTTTGTAGAATTGACGACAAATAGGTTGAGGAACTAATGTGTTTGTGAGTATACACAGGAGACAGAGACCTAGAAGATTTGGTTTAACACATGGAAGACGACCCCTAAAAATGTATTTCTTCAAGTGAAGAAATTGGTGATGAAATTGGTACGACCTTTGAAGAAATTGAAGTGAAGACTTTGAAGCTTGAAGACTTTGTTTTCATAGTTTCTTTTCTTCTTATTTGAGTCATAGGAAAAACCATACTGTTAAAGGGGGTCTAGGTGAATCATACTTCACAATTCCAAAGTGATGCTCAAACCTATTCAAACCTATGCACATTAGCCGCTTCGAGTAAAGCCTTTAGAAATCTCCAGTGCAGCTGACGCAATTGCTAGCGACAGTGACGAAGTTCATCTGGTAGCTGATGAATTTGGTCATGCTGAGGGGTTAGGAGTTCGCGAGTGCGTTCTGCCTAAAAGTGAGGAAATTGAGTGCCCCGACGAATTTGAGAGTTCAAATTCCGACCGTTGCTGCGCCGCGTGCCAGGTGTCGAGTGGATCCTTATCCTGACAACGGTCGAATCAGAGAAGGGAATTTATGACAATGCATGTCGGGCTACCCTGGCTATAAATAGCCGCCCCCACAACCACTTGTTGGTTTGCTGCTCCAAGAGAACTTGACACTTGTCATAAGAGAGCCTGTGCTTGGGCGAGGGCGACCTTAGCTCAAGAGGAATACAGTGAGGACTGTGTGTCCTCTGATTTACGACTCAGCCGCCTCAACCAGACGTACAGTTGATGCAGCAACTGGAACTGGTCTACCAAATTTCATTGTCTTCACCGAGCCAACTTGGTTTCAAATTCCTCGACCCTCTCTTACTTTATTCTACTGCCGAAGAATTTGTGATCTGTTCTCTGAAGAATTTGAATTGAAGAATTTCATCTCGCTGTCATTCATTTCCTCAGTTCATTTTCTTCATGCGCGTATGAATGTATGATTGCATGTTCTTCACTCTTACATATCCTGATTGCATGTACTCTGATTCTGTGATGACTTAGTTTCCTATGTGTTTCTATTTCTTCACTTTGATCTTGGTCAAATTCTTTATAGTTTGATGAATTTATAAAAATCTCTCATTCACCCCCTCTTGGAGTAAACTGCGCTTTCAATTGGTATCAGAGCAAGGTACTTCCTTGTTCTGTGTGATTTTGGTTTAACCACCTGGAGTTTTAGTTATGTCGACCGCAGGTATGATCAAGGTTTCTGCTGCGTGCCCCGTCTTTGATGGCACAAACTATCCTTACTGGAAGAACAAGATGCGCATGCATATTGAGGTAATTGACAACGATCTCTGGTTCATTGTTGAGAACTGCGTTCTCTCTGTCGCTCCTAGCATCAATGATGCCGATGTGAAGAGATTCAAGCAACTGGACCCTCAAGCAAAGAACATCATGTGTGGAAACCTCAACAAAGGGCAGTATGGCCGAGTGAGTGCACTGGAAACATCAAAGCTGATCTGGGATAGGCTCTCCAAGGTCAATGAGGGAGTTTCCACACAACGTGACTCTCGAGTTGATGTGCTTCGCAATCTCTTCAATCACTTCAGCTTGATAATGAAAATGTTCAACAAACTTCCGACCGCCTCACAGATATCTCCAATGAGCTACAAGAACTGGGTGCTGCTGACATCATTGACCACGAGGCGGTGAAGAAATTGCTAAGGTCTCTTGATAGCTCCTTTGATACCTTGCCCCTGATGATAGAAGAGCGTCCTGATTACAGGTCACTTGATCCCGCTGATATTCTTGAGAGGCTCGATGTAAGTGCATCAAGTGCCCCTTAGTGATTTTGGTGCATTGAAGACTTATAGGTTAAGGGACTAATGTGTTTGTGAGTGTACACATGTATATAATTCAATGAGGAGTTTGATATTTACGATGAAAGTCGGCCCCTAAAAATGAATGTCTTCAACTGAAGACTTTGGCTTTCTGAAGACTTTGAAAGTGAAGAAATTGGTGTGACCGTGAAGACTTGATATTCATGCGAGGATTATGAAGCGTGAAGACTTTTATTTTCATAGTTTCGTTTTCTCTTTCTTGAGTCATAGGAAACACCGTACTGTTAAAGGGGGTCGAGGTAAAACTAAGGAAAATTTTCCAAGTGATGCTCATCTCAAAATCCTACACCTACCAATCCTTTCGAGTGAAGCCATTGGAAATCTCATATAGTTCAGTCAAGTTCTTTAGTGATAGAGACGAAGATCTTCTGGTCTCTGAGGAATTTGTTCTGACTGAGGAGTTAGGAATTCGCCAGTGCGGATTGCCTACAAGTGAGGAACATGATAGCTCTGAGGACATTGATAGCTCAAATATCCGACCGTTGTTGTGCTATGCGCCAGCTGTCCCAAAATATCTACCCACCTAACGGTCATATCAATTGAAGGGAATTTATGTCTTATCATGTCGGGCTACTCCATAGGCTATAAATAGCCGCCCCCTACAACCACTAGCTGGTTGGCTGCTCCGAGAGAAACTAAGACCTGTCATTGAGAGCATCACATCCTCCGAGGACTTTGAGCGAAAATCATAAACTGAGGAAAACCCAAACCCAAACACCTACAAATCCAAAGTGATTGAGCATCACTGAAGAGATTGTTCCTGTGTGGAACCGATGCTTGTTACCTTTGAGGACTATGCATCCTCCAGACGGATAGGCGTCATGGTCTAGAGCATCCAAGAGGAAATTGTGGATCGCCGAGTGACCGAGTCTGTGAAGGTTTGGAAGTCATCTGAAGACTTACCACGAGTGATTGGGCGAGGTCTATGTGACCTTAGCTCAAGGAGAATACAGTGAGGATTGTGTGTCCTTAGGTTTAAATACCTAGCCGCCCCAACCAGACGTACAACTGTCACAGCAGTTGGAATTGGTCTACCAAATCACTGTCTTCACCGAGCTACTGGTTCTATTTCCTCAACCCTTCCATTTCCTCATTCATATACTGTTTTACTTGATCGTTACTGTTTGAAGACTTTGACTGAAGACTTTCTCAATTTCCTCAGTTCTAATTCTTCAGTCACTTTGTCTTCAGCCTGCTTATCATGTGTTTACGCTACTTGTACGCTGTGCTTGTTTTCATTTCATCATGATGACTATGCTACTGCTCTGTTATGCTTGCATCTAAGTACTTATTCCGCTGCTAGTTGTTCGTGACTTAGGAATTTCCTCACCTTGAAATTCCTCAGTGACGAATTTGTAAAAATCGCCTATTCACCCCCCTCTAGTTGATATAACGCACTTTCACTCGACACTCATGACTTTCAGCAAGTTGAGAAGAGAGATATGTATGGTCCCAGCTATGGACGACCTCGCGCTCTGAAGGGAAAGGCTAAAGCAAAGGCAATTTCTTCATTTGAATTAGAAGAAGAACTATGTGAATGCAGTACAGACGATGCTGAGGAAATTGGCCGAGAACTGGCTATGCTCGTGAGGAAGTTCCAGAAGTTCTCCAAAAGGAACCATTTTGGAAAGTCTTCAAAGTACAATTCAAACAACACTGAAGCTTCTGCTCGCGACTACGACAAAAGAACTTGCCACAAATGCAAGAAGAGATGCCATTACATCGCTGATTGCCCCCTCTGGAAGAAGGGCTCAAAGAACAAAAGATCCAACAGAGATGACAATTCTGATGACAAGAATAAGAAGTCGTCAAAGTCTTCATCAAAGAAGAAAAGCACCTCCCGCAGAGCTTGTGCTTTCATTGGAAAGGAAATGGATTCTGAGGAAGAATCCGAGGAAGCCGAGGAATCTAAGGAGGAATCTGACTCTGGGGTTGCAAGCGTCAGCAAGTCCATCTTCGACCATGAAGAAAAGAGTGACTCCACCAACACTGAAGACTGTGCTGATGACTATGCTCCCACCTATTGCTTTATGGCAAGAGGTGCCAAGGTAACCTCATGAGAAGCTTACTTTAATACTTCTAGTGACAATGACTCTGAATGTGAAGAAAAACATAGCTACAAGAAACTTATTTAAATTGCAACTGAACAACAAAATTCCATGGAAAAAATTAAAAAACTGCTAGACAAAAGTGATGATCTGTTAGATGAGGAAATGCATCGCAGTCAAGGTTTGTATGAGGATCTCAGACGCCTAAAGTCACAATATGATGAACTTGAAAGTCATCACGTGGCCCTCTCAGCTACACATGAGAAGCTGTCCTATGAATTTCTTCAAAGGAAGCAAGAACTTGAAAAGTTGAGAGCATCTCATGATGATCTTCAAAAAGACAATGATTCATTACTCGCTCAATAGATCAGCGCTTCTCAGGAAGAATTTCTTGCTCCTTACTTAAAATGCCTTGAACATGAAAATGCAAATACTTCAGCTGAATGTTCAAATGCTTCAACTATTGCTATTTCTTCAACTGTCTCTGTGGTTTCAATTCCTGGCCCTCATCTGAGGAAACCACAAGTGTTACTGACAAAAATGCAGGCCTGAAGGAATTGTACGTCACAGGCATGTACAAAAGCCTCAAAGGGCACCAAATTCTTTGTGATGTGCTCAAGAATCAGATTCTTAATAGGAACCTGAAAGTGTGTTATATCGACTATAGGAGGGGTGAATAGGCGATTTTTACAAATTCCTCACTAAGGAATTTCAAGGTGAGGAAATTCCTAAGCAACGTACTACTTAGTAGGGGAATAAGTACTCAGATGCATGCATAACAGAACAGAAGCACATTCATCATGATTTTCGCTGAAGAGATTGTCCTTAGGTTTAAATACCTAGCTGCTCCAACAAGATGTACGACTGTCACAGCAGTTGGAACTGGTCTACCAAATCAATGTCTTCACCGAGCTACTGGTTCTATTTCCTCAACCCTTCCATTTCCTCATTCATATACTGTTGTACTTGATCATTACTGTTTGAAGACTTTGACTGAAGACTTTCTCAATTTCCTCAATCTTAATTCTTCAGTCACCTTGTCTTCAGCCTGCTTATCATGTGTTTACGCTACTTGTACTCTGTGCTTGTTTTCATTTCATCATGATGACTGTGCTACTGCTCTGTTATGCTTGCATCTGAGTACTTATTCCTCTGCTACTTTTCGTGACTTAGAATTTCCTCACCTTGAAATTCCTCAGTGACGAATTTGTAAAAATCGCCTATTCCCCCCTCTAGTCGATATAACGCACTTTCAATTGGTATAAGAGCAAGGTACTCCCTTGTTATGTGTGATTTTGGTTTAACCGCCTGGAGTTTTAGTTATGTCGACTGCAGGTATGATCAAGGTCTCTGCTGGGTGTCCTACCTTCGATGGGACGGACTACCCCTACTGGAAGAATAAGATGCGAATGCATCTTGAGGCAATTGACAACGATCTCTAGTATGTTGTGGAAAATGGTGTTCCCTCTATCACTCCTGCCATCAACGCCGCTGATGTGAAGAGATTTAAGCAACTCGACTCTCAAGCGAAGAACATCATATGTGGCCATCTAAGCAAAGGGTAGTATGGCAGAGTGAGTGCTTTGGAGACAACTAAGCTTATCTGGGATAGGCTGTCCAAGGTCAACGAAGGAGTCTCAACACAGTGTGACTCTCGAGCTGACGTTCTTCGCAATCTCTTCAACCACTTCAAAAGACTCGACAATGAAAATGTTCAGCAAGCCTTCGATCGCCTCACTAACATCTCAAATGAGCTTCAAGCACTTGGTACCACTGACATCACCGACCATGAGGTGGTGAAGAAATTACTAAGATCGCTTGATTCCTCATTTGACACTCTTGCACTGATGATACAAGAACGTGGAGACTACAAGTCACTTGATCCCGCTGATATCCTCGAGAGGCTAAACACTCATGAGTTCCAACTTGCTGAGAAGAGAGATCTCTATGGACCGAGCTATGGCAGATCACGCGCTCTGAAGGCCAAGGCAGTCTCTGAATCTGAAGGTGAGGATTCTGGTAGCAGCCTTGGTGATCCTGAAGAACTGAGCCAGGAGCTAGCAATGCTCATGAGGAAATTCCAGAAGTTCTCAAGGCATGGTTGCTTTGGTAAATCCTCAAGATGTGATGACATGAGATCAGCTTCCTCATCCCGTGACTACAAGAAGAGAACTTGCCATAAATGCAAGAAACCTGGTCACTACATTACTGATTGTCTTCAGTGGGAGAAGGAATCAAAGAAGAAGAAATACAAGGATTATAGTTCTGATGACGCAAAGAAGAAGAAGAAATCTTCAAAGTCTTCATCGTCAAAATCTTCGAAGTCTTCATCTCATAAGAAGAGCAGCTCCAAAAAGGCTCGGGCATTCATTGGCAAGGAAATGGACTCTGAAGCTTAATCCGAGGAAAATGAGGAAGAGGAGGCATTTGAGAAGTCAGACTCCGGTGTGGCGAGCCTAGCCCTCGCTACTGCGTTCGTCAGCAAGTCCATCTTCAACTCTGAGGAAAATGACTTCCCCAACACTGCTGACGACGGTGATGATGGCTACGCTCCCACCTATTGCTTCATGGCAAAGGGTGCCAAGGTACTCAAATATCCCTCCTCTGAATCAAGTGAGGATGAATCTGATGAAAACCTCAAGCGTAGCTATTCTAAACTTGCTAAGATTGCTGTGAAACAACAAAAGGCTTTTGAAAAGGTTCAAATTATGCTAGACAAAAGCGATGACCTGTTGGGTGAAGAAATGGATCGAACTCAAACCTTGACTCATAATCTTCAGAGACTTCAGTGCAAGTTTGATAATCTTCAGAGTCATCATAACGCTCTCTTAGCCGATCATGAGAAGCTTTCTTACGAATTTCTTCAAAGAAAGCAAGATCTTGAAAAGCTAAGGTGGAGATATGAAGATCTTCAGAAGGAACGTGAGTCATTGCTTGCTCAACAGATCAGTGCCGCTCAGGCTGAATTCATTCCACCATGTTTGAAGTGCATTGAACGTGAATCTGCTAATTTTTCACGCCGAAAGTTCAAATGCTTCTATTGCTGCAAATTCTTCAACTGTCTATGCTATCACAAATTCCTCATCTGAGGATGCTACTAGTATCACTGATAATGCAGGGCTGAAGGAATTGTATGTGACATGCATGTACAAAATCCTCAAAGGGCATCAGGCTCTTTGTGATGTGCTTAAAAAGTAGATCCTCAATAGGAACCCTAGGAAATAGGGTATTGCCTTTGAGAGGAAACTCAATGCTGATGGGACTTAGTTGAAACCTGAGCAGTATCCCAAAACCTCATGGGTTGCTGCAAAGGGACCTCCAGTAGATCCATCCACTTTATCTGGATTTACATGTGAATCTTCATATTCTTCTGATGAGTCATTTGACTCCAACTTAAACTGTTCAAAAATTAGAATGGTGAAGTATTTGCTAGATATGTTGGCACTAACTGTAGGAATGGTCCCCTTATGAAGAAAATATGAGTTCCCAAAAGGTGCCTTGAAAGTCTTCAGGTGAATGTCATCATGACACCACATGTGAAGAATAGGAACCCCAGATCAAATTCTTCATATGGATCCAGATCCTCATATGGACCAAATTCCTCACGAGGATCAAATTCCTCATATGGATCAAAATCCTCATATGAACATCATCGTGCTAACACTTCTGTTTCGCAGGGAAAGCCTAAGGGCTATGAATATGTGCATTATTCTTCAAATAATTATGTTCATAAGTCCTTGAATAATTTCTCTGCTTATTCATATGCTTACTCTAACCCCTCTTCTGTGAAACAAAGTGGACTGGCTTCTATGCTACCTTTCTCGTATGGAGCTCGCAGAATGATGAACTCTTTGCCACCCCTCTAAATGCGGGCGGTGAAGAAAAAGAACTAATCTCTTATGCAGGGTCAGATTTCCAGACGAACTTAAATGTCTGAAGAATTTGCTGGAGACTTGAATACGCTTGAAAGGACGCAAGCTAATCATGAAGAAATGAGTTTTCATTTCTCACGTCCTCATACTACTATATCTGTTCTATTGCTTGATGAAATTGATCTAATGAATGTGATGTCATATTCTTCACTGATGAAGTATATGAGTTTGTAAGATGCACTAATTCATCTGTAGGATGATCAACCAAAGACACTGAGTGGGTCCTCGACAGTGGATGTACAAATCACATGACTGGTGACAGGAGCTTATTGATGGACACTGCTTTATATCCATCGCATCTGAAGCATATCACCTACGCTGACAAAGGCAAAAGCAAGGTATTGGTCTACGTAGGGTTGCGATCTCAAAGGATCGACACATGGACAAAGTCATGCTTGTCGAGTCCTTAGGATTCAACCTCATGTCTGTCTCAATGCTTTGTGATCTTGATATGGTTGTTGTCTTTGGCAAGTATCGTTCTGTTATGATCATGGAAGCTGACCCTTCCAAAGTCTTCGAAGGCTTTAGGAGAGGAGACTTGTATATTTTTGATTTCTCTATAGGACTACAACCTGCTACATGTCTACTTGCAAAAGCTTCAGAGGGCTGGTTATGGCATCGACGACTTGGTCATGCTGGCATGAGGAACTTGCACACGCTCGCAAAGAAGAAGCATGTCATTGGCATCGAGGGTGTCAAATTCCTCAAGGATAACCTGTGTGGAGCTTGTGAAGCTGGAAAGATGACCAAGGCCAAGCATCCCTCAAAGACTATTATGACTACCACTCGTCCATTTGAATTGCTTCACATGGATCTCTTTGGCCCTACTCATTATGCCACATTCACTAATGCTGCATCTTTATATGGCTTTGTTATTGTTGATGACTATTCTTGTTACACATGGGTGCATATCATCACCTACAAAACTGAAGTGTGGGAAGTCTTCAAATGATTTTCCTTGAGGGGTTGAACCAACTTTGGTGTGAAGATCAAGCACATCAGAAGTGACAATGGGACTGAGTTCAATAATACTGGTCTTGATGACTATCTTGATGAACTTGGTATTACTCACGAGTTATCTGCTCCTTATACTCCTCATCAGAATGGCATCATGGAGCGCAAGAACATGACTCTTGTTGAGATGGCTTGCACTATGCTTGATGAATACAAGCCGCCTCGTCACTTTTGGCCTGAGGTAATTGATACTGCGTGCCACATCATCAACGGGGTATATCTTCACAAATTCTTCAAAAAGACCTCATATGAACTCCTCACTGACAAGAAACCCAATGTGAGTTATTTCAAACTCTTCGGTGCTAAATGTTGGATTAGAGATCGTCATCACAATTCTAAATTTGCACCGAAAGCACATGAAGGTTTTATGATTGGTTACGGAAAGGACTCGCACACCTACGGTGTCTTCAACACCGTTCACCACAAGGTTGTTGAAACTGTAGATGTGTGGTTTGATGAAACTAATGGCTTGCACACAGAGCACCTACCTCCTGTGCTAGATGAAATGTCACCTGAGGAATCCATCAAGTTCAAGGCTACCGAGGATGTCATTCCTACCGAAGAATCTGCTGAAGAAGTCATTCCAGATCGTGAAGAACATCATGCTGGTGCACCTGAGGAAAATGGCTCTGAAGAAAATGCTGAGCCAACTCATCGTCATCAACCCGCTCATCCTCCCGTTGCAAATGAAGTGCATATCGAGATAGTCATCAGCGACATAAACGCACCAGGTCCTCTCACACGCTCAAAGGCTTCACATTTGTCTAACTTTTGTGGGCACTTTGCTTTTGTCTCTATCACAGAGCCCACCAAAGTAGATGAGGCATTTCTGGAGCCTGAGTGGATTCAAGCGATGCAAGAGGAATTACATCAGTTTGAGCTCAACAGTGTTTGGGAACATGCCAAGCGACCAGACCCACGCAAGCACAATATCTGTAAGTGCATCTAGTGCCCTTTGTGATTTTGGTGTATTGAAGACTTATAGGTTAAGGGAATAATGTGTTTGTGAGTGTACACAGGTCTATAAGTCTATGACGAGTTTGATATTTACAGAGAAAGTCGACCCCTAAGAATGAATGTCTTCAACTGAAGACTTTGGCTTTCTGAAGACTTTGAAAGTGAAGAAATTGGTGTGACCGTGAAGACTTGATGTTTATGCGAGGAATATGAAGCGTGAATACTTTTGTTTTCTTAGTTTCGTTTTCTCTTTCTTGAGTGATAGGAAACACTATACTGTTAAAGGGGGTCGAGGTAGAACTAAAGAAAAGCTTCCAAGTGATGCTCATCTCAAAATCCTACACCTACCAATCCTTTTGAGTGAAGCCATTGGAAATCTCATACAGTTCAGTCAATTTCTTCAGTGACAGAGACAAAGATCTTCTGGTTTATGAGGAATTTGTTCTGACTGAGGAGTTAGGAATTCGCCAGTGTGGATTGCCTACAAGTGAGAACATGATAGCCCTGAGGACATTGATAGCTCAAATATCCGACCGTTGCTGTGCTATGCGCCAGCTGTCCCAAAATATCTACCCACCTAACGGTCATATCAATTGAAGGGAATTTATGTCTTATCATGTCGGGCTGCTCCCTAGGCTATAAATAGCCCCCCCTACAACCACTAGCTGGTTGGCTGCTCTTAGAGAAACTGACACTTGTCATTGAGAGCATCCCATCCTCCGAGGACTTTGAGCGAAAATCATCAAGTGAGGAAAACCCAAACCCAAACACCTACAAACCCAAAGTGATTGAGCATCACTGAAGAGATTGTTCCTGTGTGGAACTGACGCTTGTTACCTTTGAAGACTGTGCATCTTCCAGACGGTTAGGCGTCATGGTCTAGAGCATCCAAGAGGAAATTATGGATCTTCGAGCGACCGAGTTTGTGAAGGTTTGGAAGTCTGTGTGACCTTAGCTCAAGGAGAATACGGTGAGGATAGTGTGTCTGGGACTGTGTGTCCTCAGGTTTAAATACCTAGCTGCTCCAACCAGACGTATGACTGTCACATCAGTTGGAACTGGTCTACCAAATCACTATCTTCACCGAGCTAACTGGTTCTAGTTCCTCAACCCCTTCATTTCCTCATTCTGTGTTGTTGTACCTAATCGTTACTGTTTGAAGACTTTGACTGAAGACTATCTCAATTTCCTCAAATCAATTTCTTCAGTCAGTTTGTCTTCAGCCTGCTTATCGCGTGTTTACGCTTCCTGTACTCATTGCTTGTTTTAATTTCATCATGTTGACTGTGCTATTGCTAGTTGTTCGTGACTTCGGAATTTCCTCACCCTGAAATTCCTCAGTGAAGAATTTGTAAAAATCGCATATTCACCCCCCTCTAGTCGATATAACGCACTTTCAATTGGTATCAGAGCAAGGCACTCCCTTGTTCTGTGTGATTTTGGTTTAACTGCCTGGAGTTTTAATTATGTCGACCGCAGGAATGAAGACTGTGTCATGCCCCTTCTTTGATGGTCATGATTATCCCAAGTGGAAGGCCATGATGAAGAAGCGCCTCATGGCGATGAACAACAAGCTGTGGACCGTCACTGAGATTTGTCTTACCGATCTATGCAACATGGAGGAGGCTGATGATATTCGCAAGTACACCCTACTTAACCTCATGGCGAAGGACATCATCTGCTCCTTTCTGTCCCAAAATTAGTTCAGGAACATTATGCATCTCAGCCATGCGAAGCTTATCTGGGACCGACTCTCTGAGGTCTATGAAGGTCATCGAACTCGTCATGATCCCTGGTTTGAGGATTTCAAGGAATCGCTCGAGGCTATGACTTTCGAACCAGAATCTTCATCCTCTGCACCATGCCTTATGGCAAAAGGTGCCAAGGTAACTGTATTGTCACAGCCCTAGCTCAGCTCCTGTTGTCTTTGCTTGATCTTCATGTCATCATGTTTAAAATTCAAATGAACTTGAAATGGGGATGTTCAAACCCTAGCATCAAATGGGATTCAAATAGGTTCAACCAAAAAATATTTTCAATGAACCTGAAATGCCCTTCATAAATGTTCATCATTTTTGTTTTGGTCCAGAACCTCTGCCAAAAATGGTGCACACTTTTCTAGGACAATTTGGGTTATTGAATTAAATCATACAATATTTGTTCTTGGACATTTAAATGCTTGTGACGCCCGGATAGTTAAGCTACAGTAATCCCCTGTTAATGATGCCATGTCATTACTTTACTGTTGCTAGGTCCCATGTTGAGCCAATTCAAAATTCAAATTTAAAATAACAAGTCCAATTATTATTTCTTCAAACTATAAAACTAAAATGTTCGAATTTTAGTATAGTTTCCCCTGATCATTTGTCATGTTGTATCCCACATCATTTGGCTCTCCGACTAATCTCTAGTAAAATATAAAGTGGTCCAACTCCAACAAACGTAACCTTTTCAAAATAAACAAATAAGTATGAGTTTCCAAATGACTCAAAACTTTATGTGCCGCTCCAAGATATTGCGCTTGAATTTCGTGCCAAGTTTCTAGCTCAACTAAATTCATTTGCTATAGCAGCTAAATAGAAAACAGTGGTAGAAATGTAAAGAAAAGAGAAAAGAGAAAGAGGATGTAGAGGACCTAATCTCCTGGCACTATGGCCCATCTTGCAAAAGGGAAGGCCCAACCCACCTCCACCTCATCCCCAACCTCGCTACAGGAGGCGGGGGAATCGTGGCGGCCATCCACCAGCACGGCCGCGCCATGCCGTGCGTGGCGGCCATCCAGCACACCCCGGTGCCCTACAAAACACCGCGGCACGCCTCGGCCGAAACCCTACCTCCTAATTCTATCTCCCCTTTCCTTGTTCGATCTAGAACTCGCAACCGAACGTAGCCGTCACTGCATCGCCATCGTCGTCGTGGCCACCATCGTCCCCATAGGCTGAAACTTCGCCAGGAGACGCGACGGCCTCGTCTACTTCGACTACGGCCACCAGATCGAGCCGGGGCACCGTCAAGCTTCGGGATCGACCGCTTCTTCCCGCTTCGGTCACCGAAGTTTCGCACCGAATCCAATGCCTTTGCAGCTCCTAAGCTGCTCACCGAGCCATCTTGAGCTCCAAGGTGAGCCTCCCCTCCGTCCCCCCTTGCATCGACCTTGATTCGCGCTGTATAACGCCGCCTCACCGTCGTGGCCGCGTCCATTCGCCTCCACTCCTCACAACACGTCATGGCGGCCCACTCACTCGCTCCCCTACAACCACCCCCACGCTCGCCCGCACGTCCGCTGCCTCCCGCGCCCACTCGCGTGCGCCCCGCCCTGGCCTCACCTCCGACTGCCGCTGACGCGTCCGTCGTCTCCTGCTCCCAGCCACCTCGCGCACCGCGCCCAGTCCCGTGTCCACTGTGCCTCGGCGCGCTGGCTCGATCAGCCGTACGCCCACGCATGCCGCATCGCAGTCGCCCACGGCCCTGCCGTTGTTCTGCTGCTCCCTGTACTGCCGTGGCATCGCGTCCGCTCGCTGCTGCTCTGTTTCTGCTGCCGTCGCTGCTTCCGCCTTGCTCTGCTACTTATTGCTGCTACTCCCGCCTGCTGTGCCGCTGCCGCAGCCGCCGGTGTCCGCGCGCTGCCGGCCGCCGCTCCCTGCGCTAGCCACCTGCCGTTGCTCCCACCCAGCGCCGGCGGACTCGCGCGCCCGTGCCCATATGTAATGTGTGAGCACGGTATTGGTGTGTCTCTCGTGACGTCTGACCGGCCCTTGCTTGCTAGCAACAATAGTAGTAGGTTTAGTTTAGTATTAATTCAATGCTAATTAAGCCTGTTAGCAAATGACAAGTGGGTCCCTTCTAATTAGATTAGATAAATCCTTTAGAAATTATTAAAACACTAACATGTGGGACTCCGTACTGTTCACTTTGACCGGTCAATGTTGACCAGGTCAACTCTGTACACTGCCCCAGTTGTCTTACACACTGGGTACCAATTCCTGTGAACACTTAGCTTTTGTTCAATTTAATTCGAAATTAAATAATTAATAATAATTTAAGAATATTGTTAAATCTTTGAAAAATCATAGAAAATAATCCGTAACTCGGATGAAAAAGTTTTATTCATGAAAGTTGCTCAGAACGACGAGACGAATCTGAAAGCGCGGTCTGTTTACCTGTCAGATGCCTCTAACTATCTGAACATGGAACTTTCCCCTCCGGTCATCTGTTTGACACAGGTCCAGAACCGGGAAAACATTCCCGGTTGACTTCCCCATTCGCCGCTATCGTGTAGCACCGCGTTAGAACACGTCTAGCTCTGCCTGTTGTCCTGTTATGCACTTGCTTGCCATGTATTTATTGTTTCTCCCCCCTCTTCTCTTCGGTAGACCGCGTGACGATGCTGATGCCCCTGTGATTGACTACGTCACAGACGAACCCTCCTTCTCGTCTGAGCAACCAGGCAAGCCCCCCTTTGATAATCCCGATATCGCCCATTCCATTCTCTCATGCTTGCAAAGACCAGGCCCCGGCACCGCACATCACTTTCCCCTTAGTTGCTCGACACTACTGGGTTACTATCGAGTGCCGAGGGTGAGACCTCATCAGCACTTCCGATGTTAACCCTATAGTGTAGCTATTCGGTCGTGGTCATTGAGGGTGATTTCCTCCTTAACCACTTCTGATACGACTCTGTCGTGCAACCCCTCAAGTGTGAACCTCGAGGGTGTATCCTCTTACGTTCACCTTGATGATTACATCGAGTGGATTTCACCGGGGGTGATTCCTCAGGTTTTCCCCTTGATGTTTGGACACACGGATACTTGGACTTTACAACTGTTACTTGGAAATGCGGGCCGACCCTGAGGGGTACCCGCGAGTGATGTGGAGACGGGTTGACCTGGAGGGTGCCCGCGAGATAATTACAAGGCGTGGCCGGGCATCCTTAGCCCTTGCGGCAAGTCCTCGAGATGGGGCAACGGGGTCACATCTTTTGTGAGTCTCTGCTTGTTACCACATGCTCCTAATCCACTATGATTTGGATATTTGATCCGAGGGGCCTCTGGCCTGATAGCACTAACCATCACGTGGGCATAGTATGGGCGTTCTGCGTCGTATGCATCAGCCGAAGCTTAATAGACGTCAGCCACTGAGCGGCGCGCGCCGGGTTGGACTGGTAAGCTCCTGCCTTTTTAGGGAGGTAGCTAGGTCTGCTCACCGGCCACCCTCGCAACGTGCAGGAGTTCCCGGGGAGATGGCCCATGACCCCTGGGGGCATAGGTTTAGTCTGGCGTGCTGACCTCTCTATTAAGCCTAGGTTGGGTTGCGGCGTATTGTTTGGCCGAGGCCGGGCATGACCCAGGAAAGTGTGTCCGACCGGAGTTAATCGAGCGTGGTGGGTAAGTTGGTGTACCCCTGCAGGGAAGAAAACATCTATCGATAGCCTATCCTATGGTAACGGACACTTGGAGTTGTATCCCGATCGATACAACTAGAAATGGATACTTGTGATGAGAATTGGATGGTGATGAGAATTGGATTGTGATGACACTTGGATAGTATGGCTCTGGGATTGCTTTCTCACAGGGAGTCGAGAAAGGATCTCTGGCCGAGGTTGATAACACTACTACTACTTTACTTTATGCTACTCTACTTCCTCCTGTTGCTGCAAGATGGTGGTTTCCAGAAGATGCTAGTCTTTGATAGGACTAGGTTCTCCCCTCTATTCTGGCATTTCTGCAGCTCAGTCCACATACATCCCATTTCATTGATACTGATGCATATATAGTGTAGTTCCTTGCTTGCGAGTACTTTGGATGAGTACTCACGGTTGCTTTGCTCCCCCTTTTCCCCCTTTCTTCTTCTTTCCGGTTGATGCAATCAGATGTCGGAGCCCAGGAGCCAAATGCCACCGCCGATGCTTACTACTGCGTGGAGGCCGCCGCCGACTAGGAGTAGTTAGGAGGCTCCCAAGCAGGAGGCCTTGCCTTTTTGATCGATGTTGCTTTTGTGCTAGCCTTCTTAAGGCAAACTTGTTTAACTCATGTCTGTACTCAGATATTGTTGCTTCCGCTGACTCTGGTGTATTGAGCTTGTATTCGAGCCCTTGAGGCCCCTGGCTTGTAATATAAAGCTTGTATTAGTTTGATTTGTGTCTAGAGTTGTGTTGTGATATCTTCCCGTGAGTCCACGATCTTGATCGTTGCGTTTGCGTGTATGATTAGTGTCTGATCGAATCGGGGTGTCTAAGTTGGTATCGAGCCATTGCTGTAGGTAGCCCCTTTCCAACTCCTTGGCGAAGTCGAGTCTAGTCACTACAAAAACTTTTACTAACATGGCTGTGTGGCTTACGGGCCCACGTCGCCATTGGGTGGTATTAGGATCTTTTATTCCTCGTCTATACTCTGGGACTCTGATCTCTCATCTATTCGGGTTAAACATTTTACTAACTCTGACATTAGATTCTCGTACCCACTTTCCCCCGGAGAGCCCCTTATTACAGATGATACTTTCTTTGCACGGAAGATTCGAAGATACTCTCCGATGTTATCCCGATAACTTGTGCTCATCGCGTTTGCAATTCCCTACCACCGATAAGCCCCTATGACTAACTGCATATCCTTGTTGCTCATACCTTCATCCCCAGTTGCTCTTGTTACTACAAGATACCCTGAAATACTTTGCGATTTTTCGAGAATCCTTTGCGCCTGTTGCCTTGCAGCTCATTTTCCACCTGAATACCCCTACGAATAATTCCTCACACTTATCGGGGATTCGTTCATCCCCAGTTGATCATATGTCTCACAAAATTATTTGAATGCAATTCATTCTCCTGAAGATCCTCTACAGCCTAGTGCTCCCGAAAGTCTTGTCTGCCCGCATTATGGTTAAATCCATATGTTCGGCAATATTCATTAACATCCTTTGTCATTGTCATCTTGAGCCTATTGATTCAATATGTTGCGTTGCTCGCAATCATCAGCCGAACCCTGAAATTTGACCTTCCTGCCCATACGTCATTCTGGACTTGAGTTGGATCTCGGCCAATCATGTTGTAATATATTGTCCACATAGTTCCCTTCAACTTGAACGCCGAATTATTCAGCTGTTTTTATAATCTGATGCCTCTTTGCATTCTTTCCTTCTTTTGATCGAGTACTGATACTCACATCAGATCCATTGAGGACCGCTGAATCCTTTGTTGGGTTATTATCCGGCAATGTCCTTCATACTCAAAATCTCGAGCGCTCTTGCCCTGATACATATTGCCTTTGGTAAATTGTATCCTCTACTTCTTGTCAACCATGCTCTGCTATTGAGCTGATGTTATATACTCTGGAAGTTAGTGGTATATGTGCCTAAGATACCCCTACGGGTTGAACCTATGCCTTCCCTAGTCCGTGTGAACTCAAAATAGATGTGAGTCATACTCTTCTGGTGCTTCACTAGATAAATCTTTCGCACTACAAATTCTTCAAAAACGAGGAGTAAATGAAAGGTTATGCATTGAAGAAGTGGGAGTCGACCTTGAACCTTTGTGTTCATGCCCATGGAACCGATGTAGAACTTATCATGGAAGCTGCTCGTAAAAATAATTACCCCTTGTTATAAGTTCATCTTGTATCGGTGGTTTGATCATTCATAATCGTGGTTCCGACCATAGTTTCTCCTTAATTCCATTTCCCGGACAAGTTAAAATACTTGTCTCCTGCAAGTCATTTCACCTGTCCAACCTCTAATTTGATCTACCTTCAAGTATTGCCTCATGTTATTGCACTACCTCTTGTAAATTCTTAATTGGAGTGATCGGCTATATCATCATCATGCTAAATTTTAACTGTGCTACCTGGTCCTTCTTCCCGGAACAAAATTTTCGACGATGAGCTAAGCTTATGTTGATCTTCCTCATCATATCATTTCGCCTTGAACAGCAAGCTTGATTTCGAGTTTGTGACGTACTCGTGGTTCCAATAACATTTCGCTTCATCATTCCTTTGACTTGATGTCATCGCCGATCGATTACATCTTCATGAAATCTCTCGACAATTGTATTGTGATCATCATCAACATTCTGATGCTCTTCCAGGATATCAATCGAATTCATGATGATAAATATCATCCTTGCCCCTCGATGATTTGTGATATCATCGATGACATCTTGACTTTCTGCCAACACAGACCTGGTTGTGCTTGGTTATTCCTTACGTTCTGAGATAATCTTGGAATTGTTTCTCGGTATCTATTGAGATCTTCGAACCCAATCTTTACTTGACACCATATCATTGCTGCATCGAAGCATGACGATGGTATTTCAAACATCAACAAGAACATTGGAAGCATAATGCGAAATGTTTCTTGATCATTTATCCAAACACCGTTGTACGGGTAACATCATGAATTCCTTCACCCCTTTACCTAATTGGTTATCTAATTGTTGTCCTATCATGGATGGGAAATATATACTCTTGATACTCGAGTATAATCACATTTTCCTTTCCATTGTTTTGTTTAACCTTTCTTGTACCTAACATACTTGAGCAGTGATAATTCCCTGCTTATGTAAACACCTCGGTGTACAAACTCTGTTAGTAAGAACTTGTTACTATTATTGATGACATTCCGGTAGCCACCGATGGACGAGAACTTTGCCTATTGGTCCGCCTCGTCTTACGAGCAGGAAAATGGTTCTCTTCGTCCCACGCCCTTGGTACCAAACTTTGTTGCCAACACAATTGACAGGCTATCCTCTGACCTGCCTTGCTATCATGACCGTTCAAGATGTTAGTGCCTTCCTGCTTTTAACCCATATGGTGGGCCCATAACCCACAGTTTCACAAGATCGAAACCTGACTCTCCTATACACCCTTGTTTGTAAGGTTATTTCTCACGCTTGGCTTCATATGAAAATCCCGAGCCGCTTTCCGAGAGGCGATCTATTCTGGTATCAGACGCAATACTTTTCCCATTAGTCTGAACCCCTTTCACCCTCTGTTTTAGGCAACTAATGATTGCCTACTCGGTTGAAGCTTTTTATTGCACCTCCTTACCTTGCTCTCGACGTCTTTCTTGAATTTCGACTCGAGAGATGCCTCCGTGCCATGTTCACTAAGATAGCCCCCAGGTACCTATCTTGTGTTGATGCTCCGTCCTTCCCGAGTCTTTCCCCTTACTCCACCCCTTAAATCTCGGGACGAGATTTCTTGTAGTGGAGGAGAATTGTGACGCCCGGATAGTTAAGCTACAGTAATCCCCGTTAATGATGCCATGTCATTACTTTACTGTTGCTAGGTCCCATGTTGATTCAAACCAATTCAATATTCAAATTTAAAATAACAAGTCGAATTATTATTTCTTCAAACTATAAATCTAAAATGTTCGAATTTTAGTATATTTTCCCCTGATCATTTGTCATGTTGTATCCCACATCATTTGGCTCTCTGACTAATCTCTAGTAAAATATAAAGTGGTCCAACTCCAACAAATGTAACCTTTTCAAAATAAACAAATAATTATGAGTTTCCAAATGACTCAAAACTTTATATGCCGCTCCAAGATATTGCGCTTGAATTTTGTGCCAAGTTTCTAGCTCAACTAAGTTCATTTGCTATAGCAGCTAAATAGAAAATAGTGGTAGAAATGTAAAGAACAGAGAAAAGAGAAAGAGGATGTAGAGGACCTAATCTACTGGCACTATGGCCCATCTTGCAAAAGGGAAGGCCCAGCCCACCTCCACCTCATCCCCAACGTCGCTACAGGAGGCGGAGGAATCGTGGCGGCCATCCACCGGCATGGCCGCGCCATGCTGTGCGTGGCAGCCATCTAGCACACCCCGGTGCCCTACAAAACACCACGGCACGCCTCAGCCGAAACCCTAGCTCCTAATTCTATCTCCCCTTTCCTTGTTCGATCTAGAACTCGCAACCGAACGTAGCCGTCACCGCATCGCCATCGTCGTCGTGGCCACCATCGTCCCCACAGGCTGAAACTTCGCCAGGAGACGCGACGGCCTCGTCTACTTCGACTACGGCCACTAGATCCAGACGGGGCACCGTCAAGCTTCGGGATCGACCGCTTCTTCCCACTTCGGTCGTCGAAGTTTCGCACCGAATCCAATGCCTCTGTTGCTCCTAAGCTGCTCACCGAGCCATCTTGAGCTCCAAGGTGAGCCTCCCCTCCGTCCCCCCTTGCATCGACCTTGATTCGCACTGTATAACGCCGCCTCACCGTCGTGGCCGCGTCCGTTCGCCTCCACTCCTCACAACATGTCGTGGCGGCCCACTCACTCGCTCCCCTGCAGCCGCCCCCACGCTCGCCCGCACGTCAGCTCGCCGCTGCCTCCCGCGCCCACTCGCGTGCGCCCCGCCCTGGCCTCACCTCCGACTACCGCTGATGCGTCCGTCGTCACCTGCTCCCAGCCACCTCACGCTCCGCGCCCAGTCCCGTGTCCACTGCGCCTCGGCGCGCTGGCTCGCTTCGACCGCCGCGCGCAGCGTCTGCGTCGTGCATGATCGCCCACGGCCCTGCCGTTGTTCTGCTGCTCCCTGTACTGCCGTGGCGTCGCATCCGCCTGCTGCTGCTCTGTTTCTGCTGCCGCCGCTGCTTCCGCCTTTGTTCTGCTACTTATTGCTGCTACTCCCGCCTGCTGCGCCGCTGCCGCCGGTGTCCGCGCGCCACCGGCCGCCGCTCCCTGCGCTAGCCACCGGCCGTTGCTCCCACCCTGCGCCGGCGGACTCTGGCGGCCGTGCCCGTGTGCGTGTGTGAGCACAAGATCGGCCGTGTCTCTCGCCGCATCTAATCGCCCTTGCTTGCTAGCAGTAGTAGTAGGTTTAGTTTAGTATTAATTCAATGCTAATTAAGCCTGTTAGCAAATGACAAGTGGGTCCATTCTAATTAGATTAGATAAATCCTTTAGAAATTATTAAAACACTAACATGTGGGACTCCATACTGTTCACTTTGACCGGTCAATGTTGACCGGGTCAACTCTGTACGCTGCCCCACTTGTCTTACACACTGGGTACCAATTCCTGTGTACACTTAGCTTTTGTTCAATTTAATTCGAAATTAAATAATTAATAATAATTTCAGAATATTGTTAAATCTTTGAAAAAACATAGAAAATAATCCGTAACTCGGATGCAAAAGTTTTATTCTTGAAAGTTGCTCAGAACGACGAGACGAATCTGAACACGCGGTCCGTTTACCTGTCAGATGCCTCTAACTATCTGAACATGGAACTTTCCCCTCGGTCATCATCGACATAGGTCGAACCGGAAAACATTCGATTGACTTCCCCTTCGCCGTTATCGTAGCACGCGTTAGAACACGTCTAGCTCTTTGTTGTCCTGTTATGCACTTGCTTGCTATGTATTTACTGTTTCTCCCCCCTCTTCTCTTCAGTAGACCGCGTGATGATGCTGATGCCCCTGTGATCGACTACGTCACCGATGACCCCTCCTTCTAGTCTGAGCAACTAGGCAAGCCCCCCCTTTGATCGTACCGATATCGCAATTCCATTCTCTCATGCTTGCATTAGATTTTGCTACTGTTATTGTTTGCTCCTATTCTGATGCATAGCCTGCTTTTGTATCTGCTATTGTACCATACCTGCTTATCCTAAACTACTTAGTATAGGTTGGTTAGTGATCCATCAGTGACCCCCACCTTGTCCTTGTTGCCCTTGCTTCATCATCAAAGACCCGATCAACGGGATTTAAGACCAGGCCCCGGCACCGCACATCACTTTACCCTTAGTTGCTTGACACTACTGGGTTACTATCGAGTGCCGAGGGTGAGACCTCATCAGCACTTCCGATGTTAATCCTATAGTGTAGCTATTCGGTCGTGGTCATCGAGGGTGATTTCCTCCTTAACCACTTCCGATATGACTCTGTCGTGCAACCCCTCAAGTGTGAACCTCGAGGGTGGATCCTCTTACGTTCACCTTGATGATTACATCGAGTAGAATTCATCGAGGGTGATTCCTCGGGTTTCCCCTTGATGTTTGGACACGCGGATACTTGGACTTTACAACTGTTACTTAGAAAGGCGGGCCGACCCTGAGGGGTACCCGCGAGTGATGTGGAGATGGGTTGACCTGGAGGGTGCCCGCGAGATAATTACGAGGCATGGTCGGGCATCCTTAGCCCTTGCCGCAAGTCCTCGAGACGGGGCAACGGGGTCACATCTTTCGTGAGTCTTTGCTTGTTACCGCGTGCTCCTAATCCACTATGATTAGGATATTTGATCCGAGGGCCTCTGGCCTGATAGCACTAACCATCACGTGGGCATAGTATGGGCGTTCTGCGTCGTATGCATCAGCCGAAACTTAATAGACGTCAGCGACTGAGCGGCGCGCGCCGGGTTGGACCGGTAAGCTCCTGCCTTTTTAGGGAGGTAGCTAGGTCTGCTCATCAGCCGCCCTCGCAACATGCAGGAGTTCCCGGGGAGATGGCCCGTGACCTCTGGGGGCATAGGTTTAGTCCGGCGTGCTGACCTCTCTATTAAGCCTAGGTCGGGTTGCGGCGTATTGTGTGGCGAGGCGGGCATGACCGAGAAAGTGTGTCGGCGGAGTTAATCGGCGTGGTGGGTAAGTTGGTGCACCCTGCAGTGAAGAAAACATCTATCGATAACCTGTCCTACGGTAACGGACACTTGGAGTTGTATCCCGATCGATACAACTAGAACGGGATACTTGTGATGAGAATTGGATGGTGATGTGAATTGGATTGTGATGACACTTGGATAGTATGGCTCTGGGATTGCTTTCTCGCAGGGAGTCGAGAAAGGATCTCTGGCCGAGGTTGATAACACTACTACTACTTTACTTTATGCTACTCTACTCCCTCCTGTTGCTGCAAGATGGTGGTTTCCAGAGGATGCTAGTCTTCGATAGGACTAGGTTCTCCCCTCTATTCTGGCATTTCTGAAGTTCAGTCCACATACAACCATTTCATTGATACTGATGCATATGTAGTGTAGTTCCTTGCTTGCGAGTACTTTGGATGAGTACTCACGGTTGCTTTGCTCCCCTTTTTCCCCCTTTCTTCTTCTTTCCAGTTGATGCAACCAGATGTCGGAGCCCAGGAGCCAGATGCCACTGCCGATGCTTACTACTACGTGGAGGCCGCCGCCGACTAGGAGTAGTTAGGAGGCTCCTAGGCAGGAGGCCTTGCCTTTTCCATCGATGTTGCTTTTGTGCTAGCCTTCTTAAGGCAAACTTGTTTAACTCATGTCTGTACTCAGATATTGTTGCTTCCGCCGACTCTTGTGTATCAGCTTGTATTCGAGCCCTCGAGGCCCCTGGCTTGTAATATAAAGCTTGTATTAGTTTGATTTGTGTCTAGAGTTGTGTTGTGATATCTTCTCGTGAGTCCCTGATCTTGATCGTACACGTTTGCGTGTATGATTAGTGTACGGTCGGATCGGGGGCGTCACAATGCTATAAATAATTTTAAATGTCCAAATAATCTTGAAGGTAAATGAGGGCTGTTGGAAATAATCCAAGCAGTGCCCACAAATATTTTCAGGATTTTTGAAAATGCTCTGGCATTTTTAATAAAGCCAAAATAATTGCAGAAAATAGAAAACAGAAAAGATTTAGGAAAGAGAGAGAGGGCCTTGTGCACTGCAGCCCACTTACGGCGGTGGCGGCTGGTAAGACAACCCACCCACCGAGGCGGCGTGTTACTCCCGCTCGATGGGGCGCCCACTACAAAAAAAGACACTTCCGTGATGATACGCGTTTGTCACAGTAGGTCACGTTTTTTGTCATGCATGTACATCCATGAAAATTTTATGACGTAATCAAGATAGTCATACATCTTTGTCGTAGAAGTGTTCCATGACATTACCAAAATTATCATCACGAAGTGTCCACTTCCATGACGATAAATCGCCGTCATAGAAGTGCTTTACGTCAAGGGTGACCGACCGTGGCATCCATCGTAGCGGGACACCGTTAAGCTATCGAGTCGGTTTGGATCCGATAACCCGTTAACAGCCGAACCAATGGGAATTTTCCGTGTAAAATTCTCATTGGCGGAAAACTGCGATGTCGGCTCAGCGTTTGGACAGATGTCATCCACTCATTGGACAGGATCCGCCTATGATACGTCGACACGTGGCACGACCCAACATAGGCCATTCCAGTGAAAAGGCCGGCCCGTTTGACTTGGTCAAAAGGTAACAGGCTAGCCCAAGGAAAGCCTGTTAACGGCTTGTTTGTATATAGCCCATTTACGGCCCGCTTACTACCGGCCCATTACGGCCTATCAGAATTAAGCCCAATAGCTTCATCTGGGCCGTCCAATATGATTCCAGCCCATTGTAACTTTTGGCCCATGATGTCTTTCGGCCCATATGAGGCCCTTTGTAACTCTCGGCCCATTAAAGGCCTGAGATGAAACTAGTCCATAATGAACAGTGTATCGCTTTATACCCATTAACGACCCATTATTCTGTCGGCCGTTTCCTGCCCGTGTTAACTTTCAGCCTTCGAAGGGCCCATTTATTCTTGGGCTCATTTCTAGAATTCGGTTAGATACGGTCTGTTACTGGACTGTTCCGTTTGTGGGCCAAATACAGACCGTGGTTACATTCGGCCCGTTTGTGGCCCGTTAACCCGTTGGGCTGTTTTCATAGCGTTATCAAATACGGCCTTTTGACGGCCCGTTATGGTCCACGAATAGTACGGCCCATGTTTGGCGAAATGATTATATGACCGTAGAAGGCCAATGGATCCTCGGCCGTAGAAGGCCCATGGATCATCGACCGTAGAAGGCCCATGGATCATACAGCCGTAGAAAGTCCATGGATCTCTGACCCGTAAAGGCCCATGGATCCTATGGCCCGAGAGGCCCATGGTTACAACAGTGCGTGTGTTGCCATGATTATTGTGGCCTAGTTACCAAAACTAGGTTATTGTGGCCACTAAAAAACGCGGAAAAAGAATTGCAGTGACTACAAGCAAACAACTAAACAAGACAATAATCAAATAAATAAGCAAGCAACTAACTCTAGCCTATTAAAGCTATTGCAAATATTACATCCACTGGGCATGAAAGTTCGCCACCAGTGCAAATATAGGGAACAAAGCAGCATATTACATACACTGGCCGTCAAAATTGGCCACGGTGCAAATAAGCGCAGCGATAAAACAAGTCCATAACTAAAACAACTTCGGAAGAGCTCAAGAAACATTATCACAGGTATCCACCATGCGGCAATAAGCTTAGCAAGCTTATTAGCTTTATCTGTTGGCGCTAAAATCCTCCAACGCTTCTTTGTTGCACGGAAAGTATGCATCCGAATGCTCTAGGGACTTCGCAGATCCTTCCGCTTCTTATCGCATAACACACCGATCGATGTCTTTCAGCTTGTAGTTGAGACTCAAGAAACCGAACTGATTCAGATAGTGAGTTTGAATAGCTTGTGCAAGCGGTAGTGGCGATAACTCGAGCGATAAACCAAGACAGGACTTTGGGGTTGCCTCACTGTCTTCAAGATAGTTTTCCTTAGCTGTTTTATCAGCTTTTTTGGAGACCAACAAGGATGTATCACGATCCTGAACCTTATCTACATTACTTCCTTTATCATTGCTTAAAAAGGCACTCTTCCCCAATATTTTGCCAGCATTCTAAAAGAAGAAACAAGCAGACACATAACAGGTTTAGCATGTACTAGTATATGAAACTCATTTCGGTGAACCAGTTCATTAGTAAGGTGGACAAGATTAAACTACCAAGTCTTCTATTGCCAAGTAGTACATTATAAAAGCATCAAACAAACATGTATCTATGTCCTATGGTCACTGCATTGTCTTGCCAAATCAAAATAGAGACACAGTTCAAATCATATCAGTTCAAGAGAAAGGAGCACTAAAAGAATACAAAGCGTGGGAAACTATAACGGCACAACAAGATTTCAGATGGGTACCACGGGTCTACATGTACAACAACACTATTGGCCCTGTTATGATGCTAGTAATGTCCATGATATGAGAAGTCAACTGTATACACAATTGAAATTGAAATCAACAGAGCTATTTATAAGAGCAAATCTGTTAAAGAAACATGTGTAAACATACCTGTTGTGCCATTGGAGTTTCCATTGGATAGTTCTATTTAAAAATAAGTTTGTATGAGTAAATACAGTGATACAAGAGCAAAGCAATATGCACGATAGCAATGGAATCTTAAATGAGAACAATTGTTCTTCAGGTTTAAGCACTTGTTCTACATGAACAGAGTACAGTAAGATGCAAGCATATAGTACTTAAAATAAAATGAGCTCATAGACCTTACCACATTCTTGGTTTGGGACGATAAAGAACAAAGCGCTCCGGTCATCGTCCGATAAATGTGTCTCGGGGAGAACATAAGGGAATTTGATGAGTTTCTTTGCGATGAAGTCGTTTTCTTGAGTAATTACATCGCCAACAAGCATTCTTGAAGACAACTGAGGTATTAGCGCAGGTTACCTCAACCTGAGTTTCCAAATCGGTCCTTCTCTATAGTGAAAAATGGGAAAATTTGTTGTATTATAACCATCATGGAGGTAGAATGTATGGGACAAAGTAAAGTAATTGCCATGAATAACATTACTTACACATAACTCATGGACAAACACACCAATCGGCATTTTCCTTCATCTTGATATAATATTTCCATGATGGGAAGAACGCACATAGGATTTAACAACATCAAATGCGATAGATGCTAAACTATGAATGGCTGGTTGTGCTTCCTCCACGTGAATAGGTGTACTAGCTGGTGGAGTTGGGGTTCGCCGTGGTAATCTTTGGCGCTTTGGGCCTTTGGATTTGCCTTACTAACTGCTCTTGTTTGGAAGCTCTGTGGTGGAGATGGTCTTTGTGTCAATGTAAACCGGGTTACTATCTGCTGGGGTTGGAGTTAGATTGGGTGAAGCTGGTTCTCTGTCGACTCTGTCCATCGCAGTAGGGGTAAAATCTGCGAGAGTCTGGGTTATGTGTGGTAGGGCTGGTTCTCGTGCATGTACAACCGGGGTGCTATCTCCACCAAGAGGTAGCACTGTTTTATTTGAAGACTGTGTTTTTACTCCTCTAGATACTGCCATCACCCGCTCCAATTCAAATGGCTGATAAACAGGAAACATAATTGAATGTACATACATTCTATGAGAGACAGATGCAATAGATAGTGTGGAAAAAAGAGGGCATTAAATAATTGACATGTATATTGTTTAAATAAAACGGATAGCATGACATAATTTCATATATATGATGTCTATCTAAACTGGACAACATAGCATAACATAATTCAAAGATATGATGACTAACTAAATAGGATCGCATGACATAATTCACATACATGTTATCTAAGTAACCAGGATTGCATAATTTAATTCACATATGTGATTTATATGCTAAGCGGAGGGCATTCGCATATATGATGTTTGAACTAAGAATATGGTGTTGAATATTGTGTATATGATGTCTAAACTATGCAATGCAAGACACCATATGCATGATATGAGCAGTAGAACCATGCCAAGTTAGAGCATACACCTCGGTGGGGGAATAGGACTGGTCATCTGTCTGAATCCATCTTTGAGGAGCTATCGGGACCCAACAAGAGATCTGCTTCGACAGGTAGCACTGTCTGCTCTGAAGGACTTGTTTTCACTCCAGATTTTCCATCACCCACTCAAATGGCTCATTGACAGGAAGAGTAGTTTAATGTACAAACATTGTCGACAAATGAAAATTTATGAAGAAAAGGATGGGCTAGATATCATTTACATATATGATGCCTGGTTAAACAGGATGGCATTGCATAATTCTCATATATGATATTGAAACTAAACAGGTGGCATTACAGAACATGTCTAAACTAGGCAGATGACATATATGATGTCGAAAGTAGGCACTGCAAGGCAACATATGCATGATATGACTAACACCATCATGCCAAGTTAGAGCAAACACCTTGGGGGGTAAATAGGAGTGGTCAGCTGCTTCTGAATCCGCCTCAGAATAGATATCTTCCTCTGGATTACAATCTGGAGAGGGGGAGGGTTTTCCATTGAACCTACCATGGAGCGATGTCTACATGACATTGTATTGCCGCGCAAAACTCTTCTCTTTTTCTCTACATGTTCAGCATGACTGTGTACAATATCGGACATGCATACAAAAAAATATAGTGAGATTATGTAAGGAGAGCATGGAGAAATCTAGAGTAATGGCAACAACCAGTGGATGGATCCAAAAATAATGATAGCAGGCTGATGATTGCTTTAATTTAATAAAAAACAGATGATGATTGCTTTACTATTTGTTTCCCACTCAAGATGAACAACATAGGCATACCCTAGGTGAACCAGATATTATACAGAAATACTATTCATTGCTGCCTCGATATGTGCCCCACAACTAATTTAGAACTCAAGTTTGAACATCAATTTGGACCTGACTTGGAGTCTAAGAGGTGAACAGGACAATAAAGCAACATGTAATATTAAGCAATGCATAACATAAGAAGAAACAAAAGAGTGCGACCTCTCTTGTGGACCCGTGTACTCCTCAGGTTGATCTACTGAGTCGATGATGGTGATGCCGTTGCAGTGGGTGCCGGCGGCAGGGAAGGAGATCTGAGGCGGCGAAAGACGGTCAGGAGTCGTGATGTCTGGTTTGGTGGATGCTTCTGTTGATGGAGCACCTCAGGTGAGGTGGACAACGTCGCGGCAGGACCAGGACAAACCACACAAAGTTTTCTTCGACACCTGCTATGAATCAAGTAATTACATAAGGGCTCATTTGGCTTGCATGATTCTAAAAACGCAGGGATAGGAGGAAAAACACTGAAATAGGATAGGAATGCACATGGGAAACAGAGCATTTGTGAACACATGATTTCTATCAACTTGGGTATTTGGTTCACAGGAAAAGGAGGAGCAGAGGAATGCAAAGAAACATGGCCAAAATAAAGTGAAACCATATGAAAGCGTGTACAGTTAGAATGTTATTCTGCCTCTAATGCACTTGGTCTTGTTTTCATGCATAGGATTTTGAAAAGTAGGTTCAGGTGGATGTTTTGCTCCATTCCTTTCAACAAAATGCATGAATAATTGAATAGTAGAGTGCCATAGGAAAATTTCCTATTGCTATGTTTTTCCGTTGAACCACAATAGCCCTAATGGATCGACATGAATGTAGAGTAATAAGTGATGCGACAAGTGTACAACCTCTTTGCCATAGCTGTGTCAACCTCAGCATCATTGGGTTGGTCGCTGAAGAAGTTGAGGCAGAGGTGGCTTTCGGAGGTGTGGAGGAAGATCTGAGGAATCAGAGACGGTGTTGGAGCCTTTGCTCATTGTGATGGATCGTTCCGTCCTTGGAGCAGCTCCGGTGAGCCGTAAGACGTCAAGGCTGAAGCAACACAAGACAGACATCGTTAATCTCAAGTGGGATTCTAATAGCATCTCCAATAGATGATGTGAAATGCTTTACCAAAAAGTGATAGATGTAAATTTTACATCACCAAAAACCACCTGACTACAACAGATGAGGTAAAAACTGTTGACTCTGAACTTAACTGTCGAAACTGAATTTACTGTGGAATCTGAATGTTATTGTCGAAACTGAACGCAATGGTAGCAGAGAGGCACTTCACATGGGATAGTTTAGGGAGGGTCAGCAGTCCATCTTCAACATGCACCCCCCTGAGCCGCCAGCCACCACCGGCTGAACCCCGCACCGCCTCGGCGCCCCGAAACAACTCCCCACCGCTGGTCCGCTGCCGCCTCGCCGCCCTGAAACAACTCCCCACCGCCGGTCCGCCTCACCGCCCCGAAACAACTCCCCACCGTCGGTCCACCGCCACCCTGGCCAGCCCTCTAGCCCCCCTGCGCCAAGCTTTTTCTGCGGCGATCTCCACGCCACCGCCCCACCACCGCGCCCCCACCGCCGGCGAGCAGCACCCCGCCCAGAACCCTAAGATAGATAGTGGGGTACCTCTCCGGCGAGCCCCCTTCCCCGCTGCGGGTGGTTCTTCCTTAACTCCGGCAAGACCCATCACCCCCTGAAAATCGACTGACCCAAAAGTCGATTCAGTCGACTGAAGTGTAGCTAAATCGGAGCAGAGCAGCAGCACGAGCGAGGGTGAGAGCACCAGCGTGAGCGATTGCCGGAGCAGCAGCAGCAACGCGAGCGAGCGAGCGAGAGCCCGGGCAGCAGCAGCAGCACGAGCGAGCGAGAGCAGGAGCAGCAACAACAGCGCGAGCGAGCGAGAGCTGGAGCAGCAGCAGCAGCGCGAGCAACCGAGCGACAGCCGGAGCAGCAGCAGCAGATCCGACTAGTATGGCCACTGCCGCCGAAGGGGCCTCACACTGGGAAGAGCCGCCGTGGATATGTCGCCCGCGACACCGGCTTCGAGGTAGCCGCTCCATGGGGGTGCGGGATGGAGCACCGTCGGCGCCGGGAGGTCGAGTTAAGGAGAAGGTGCGATGCGATGAGTGTACAACCTCTTTGGTGGCGCCGAGTAGGCCTCGGCTTCGTCCGAGGAGTCGGTGAGGATGCTGCGATTCCGGTGGAGCAGGTTAAGGCGGCGCTGTGGGGATGGAGCAGCCGCGATAGACGAGGCGATCGTCGGAGCAGCTGCTTGGAGGTGGAGGAAAGGGCGGCTGAACCGGCGGGACGATGGTATGGACGACGGATCCTCATCCGGGGAGGCGGATGAGGGACGTAGAGCTGTTGCGGTGGACGACGTCATCGGGGAAGAGGCTCTGGCTGGGCAGCGGTGAGGTGGTGGACGGAGGAGGGTGAGGTTTCGCGGCTGGAGCGGAGAGGTTATGGCGGCCTGAGATTTCGAATGGCGAAAAGGAGGCGATGGGAGGAGGGGAACCATGACTTAGGGACGTGCTTGTCCAAAATGTAGGGTGTGTTACAAAAGTACCCCCACCGATTTGAACTAGCGGCCCTTTCGGCTCAGGGTTAGAAGGGGGATTTCGCGTGTCGGGATTTGGCAGCTGGAGGGATTTTTCGCACGCGTTGTAATTTCGGGATAGCAAGGCGCGTGTTGTGAAGGCGCCTGTTTTGGGAGCACGGTATCTGAATTTTCGGGATATAACAAGGCACGGGTTGAATTTTAGGGACAACCTAACGTGTAATATTGTACTTGTACGTACCAAATCAATTCGCATTTCCCTCAACGAAAAAATGAAAAAATAAAAACTATTCACACCACACAAAGAGAGAGTCTTGTCCCGTTTTACTATACAAATGCTATTCAAATCTACACAAAGAGAGAGTATGAATCCATGTTATGTCCAATTAAATTTTTTCGCTGGCTGTATAATGCATGTAACCTACTCATACCAACATTTTAGTGCATTCCAAATGTTTATACTACCGCTGCAATTCGAACTGAATTTGAATTCGTTTCTCTATTTCAATAAGAATCTACAATCATGATTGTTGCCAACTTCAACCATCATTCGTGTATTACCTTAACAACACCCCACATGATTACTATAGAGATAGATATGAACTATGTGTACTATATGAACTCGAATTCAATCTTTTGAATACACTAGATGTTGATTCCAAATAATAGTACATTTGATGTACTAACTATATATTCATAATCTAAACCATGTTCCATACGTACACCGTGTTTATCACACAAAGTATAGTGCCCCGCCCCCTACATTATGACAAGTATTTAGCCCTGAGCTGCAAAAGCCACACATTAACCCAAATTATAATCAATGTTCTATATATTATATGTAGTACTAGCAAAATGCCCATGCGTTCCACGGAACATCAACATGATCAAGGGGAGGACTTATTTGCAAATATGGAGAGGGGTGTGGGTATATTTTTTCAAAATTGCCATAGTTTCCTTCCTATCCGTCAGATATAAATCGGACGACCTATATTGCAGGATGGCAGACACACCATCATCAACAACTCTGTCTTTTATAAGAGTAGAGATAAAATATATTATATGTAGTATAACATGTTCATAACCACACCATGTGTATCACCGTTATATGTATTCACGCATGCGTCGGTTTAAAACACTATGATAAATTCTTCAAATATCCGAATTTGCTTTTTATAATGAATTATGATCTCTAATCATCTTTTACACGCACACAATCCTCTTATCTTTGTAGCTAGCGCTAACTTTCTCTCGTGCATGTACACGCCCGCATCCCTCTCACCCTCCCTCAGCATTCTCTAGCTCCATCACGCAAATTCGTCTTTTCACTTTAGGTCGTTCATCCACGGTGTGTGTAGGCCCCCCAGCTCCTTCTTTACGGCACACATCGATCGATATGCCTCTCTAGCCAGGTGTGCCTACCACAAACACAAGCTTCCCCTCTTCTCTCCTCACCATCCATGCCTCACTCCCACCACTCTTTTCATCGATCTCGTACTCGCAGACTCCTTCCCCCTCGATATAGTATGCCCCTCGCACCACCTCTTAGATGCATCCCTCTCTCTCTATCCTTCTCCCTGGCCTTATTTGCTTCTAACACATACATGCATGTATACCGATTGATCTCCCTACATATACCTAGGTCGACTTTAACTATTTTACCCCCACCCATCGATCGACGTACCTCACAAGTTATGTCTCTCCTTTCTCTGACAGAGGACGATTGATCTTCCTATGTAATTATGTCTGCTTACCACAGCCATATCGTCCCCCTCATCATTCACGCATGCCTCCTGACCCGTCTCTCACACGCATGCACACAGACAGGCAGCCATACCCTCTCTTATTGATATTGCAGGCGTGCCCTCCGTTTTTCTAGCAAGCCTCTCCCACCATTTGTTAGAAGCAACTCCACTACCACCCCCTCCAACACTCTAGCTCTGTCTCTCTCCCAACCTTATTCCTCTCCTACACATATGCATGGATGCCGATCGATATCCCTTAATACATAAGGTAGGCCTCTCTCCTCCTCCACACATATACCAACCATTGTACCTCTATAGTTAATAAGGCCTCCCCCACCACACACCAATAGTCGAGCACTATAGGTAGGTATCCATGCCACAGAGACAAACTGCACCTGTCCCCTCTCACGTTCCAGTAGGCCAGCCACCCTATATCTTTGACGTGGGCACACACAAATTCGATGGCACTCTTTATCGATCGCGCGTGCACACACACACACACACATCATCCCTCTCTTCGATTCTATGGATACCTCAAGCCGATGATACCTCCACTCTCTTCTCGTGATCGCCCCCTCTATATATATGATATATCCAGGACTCTATTTCCACACACATTGCATATGTTACATGTTTTGATTGACACCCCCAAAAAGACACTCACGAACCCACCCACTATATCTCTCTACGTTTGTATCTCTCTCACACAACCCCACGTAGGTGGTAAACGTACATGAAGAGAATAGGTGCACGTACTCACGCTTCGTGCCCAGCCACACCCGCGCGGGTACACGGTGGAGCTCATTTCTGTACGAAATGGCAGCCCACGTGCTAATTTGATGGTGTGTAGCGGTTGTTTACCTACGGAGGTCGTGTACCACGCGTGCGCGAAACAAAGTTCGACTTGATGCCTTGGCGCGTTATTTTTAAATAAAGTTATATCGCTCAATGGCACGTACACAGAATATAAAACGATTTTTATGGAGAAAAAGGTAGTCCGCTCCACTATATACAATGGAGCCTGCCTGCTTGGGTTTGTCTCTCTTCAGAGTATCTAACACAAGGCGGCAGTGTCCTCTCTCTCTCTCTCTCACCGTTGGTCACTGATCCGGCCGCATCCCGTCCGCCGCCGGAAAGGGAGGATGTGCATCATTTCTTCGTTCGACGGCGCCGAGGCAGCATGTCCCGATCTGCGGTACCCGCCGTTCTCTCTGACCAAGCTCCGGCGCGGTAGGGCCTACGCCACCTGCTCGCTGCCGCAATATGGGCAGATCCCGCCCGCCGCTGCTCACCTAGTTTACATCCCGACGACCCCCAGGTATCCCCTCCGGCCTTGGTCCACTGCCCATCTTCGCACATCGCTGCAAGTGCAAAATCTTGCATGTGGATCTAACATAGTTCTTTGCCCAAAACGTAGCTCATCCGGCGTACTTTCCATGTTGCAATCTTGTCCTCACACCATTTTAGACAAACACAACCGGGTTGTTATCTTCCCTTAGGAAATGGAATATGCTTCTTTTTTGTTGTCGCATGTGTCATCAACTGTTATTGTCCAGTAATTGTTTCCTTTCTACCTCTTTTTTGCAAACAGGGCTATCCATTTCACCTCGTTGCTATTGCGACCTTTTGGTGAACTGCACAAATCACTTTTTTCTTAAGAGTGTTTTGTGCAGTTGTACTAAAATGTCACATGGTCAACGTCTAAATTTCAGTGCGACTGCACAAAGGGAGATTGGTTTTGCTCTATCCTCCTCATCCAACTCCGAGCCTAATCTTCTCCTACTATTTGCTTAATCTTCTCCAACTAGTTAGTCTTAAGAGAGACTGCAAAGGTGACCGGCTTCTATTTGTGTGTTTATTGTTTCATCAACAGTCCTCTATTATCATAATCACACTTAATATCTTTGGAACAGGGATGCTTAGCTCTATTTAAGCGGAACTGCACAAAATGATCGGAATGTTGCATGCTCCAGACAACTACTTTTTTCCCAACATGCCTTGTTGATTCAGACAGAGCTGGGGGGACGTTCCTGCCAATGAAAGCATGGATCAATTTTAATTTAACACCTTCTCACAACTTTGTCTTCAGTTGTGATGTAAATATTAGCTCTGATCTGCTAATCATTGAGATGCATTAGCAAGGAAGTTAGTTTTTTATTGTTTCTGAAAGAGCATCGATGGCAAGACACACGAAACAAAAGCTCAAAGCTCAAAGCATTGTACAATTTCATGTCGCTGGAAAATTATTTGTATAGTACGTCAATTATGTAAACAAATGCTGGAATCTTGATAGCATTGCTAGAAGCCTCTTCAGCATCCGGGTCCATGTGCCATGCACAAAATTATACTTCCTCCGTTCCTAAATATTTATCTTTTTATAAATTTCAAATGGACATATTTTAGAGTGTAGATTCACTCAGTTTGCTTCGTATGTAGTCACTCGTTGAAATCTCAAGAAAGACAAATACTCCATAGTATATTTAAGAACGGAGGGAGTAGTGCACAACCGCATGGGAGACTCAGCCCGGTTGTTGCGCCACACTAATAGTGAGTAGTAATGAGCAGTCAAATCATAAGCCCCACCTTTCCCACTGTAAGTTGCTCGGAAGAAGCAACCATCAATACGCTCTAAAGTCTCTCTGGTGGTGGAAATGCATGGAGAGAAATGCACCAGAATGAAACGCGCCCTGTAAACTGTGATGGAGGGAGGAGTAGTATGAGGCCCTGTTTGGATCACCGTTTCTCTTTTGAATACACTTGTAAAAAAAACACCTCGCCCGTCATTTCAATTCCGGCTAGAATTTGCACAACGGCCAGTAACTTACAAGTGTAAGTTATACGCCTCCGTATTGAAATACAACCATTCCAAGCATGGCCAGAAGGTGCAAAACCAAGTACGCATATGTCCAGTCGGTCAATGCACTTCCTCTTGGCATATCACTGACATGTGGGACCGGAGTGTGAGCAAACCGATCTCAATTGACGGCAAAATGGCCAACCCGCAGTTTCTTGAGAGAGACGAGGAGTGAGAACGCACAGATGGGCTCGCACGAAGGCCAAGATATATTCGAGCATGGTTGATCGATATCATCATTACATGTTCGATGTTTTTTAACACTACCATTGGGCTGCCGTTTTCCGCCCTTCTCCCGAATAAATGTGTACTTTATCAAAGATTAAAATAAAATAAGAGTATAGACGCTCCACCATGCGGTTCTAGTAGTAGTACTACTCGTACAACTATAAACCTTGTGCTTGGCTCTTCGCCTCATCGTGAAGTCGAACAATGATGGTACTCCGCATGTTGGGTACTATAGTGTATGCCTATGGCAATCTGACACCGAATGAACTGCTGCATATCCTCCGTCTGGGCGAGGGTAGGTTGCATTAGTCAAAAGGCGTAAGCGAGCTTCACCTTGTCCTGCAAGCTTCTCCTCATTCTGCGAGTTGACGGGACACACCAAAAAGTAGTGCTAGTCCATACTCCCTCCTTTCCGGTTAATATGGCTTAATCTTTTTTGTTGGTAAATGAGAGAGATTTATTCATATATAAGCATTCTTATGATGATCAACCAAGAGACTGGTCACTAGGAAGCGAGGTACCCCGCAAAAAAAAGAAGAAGGAAGCGAGGTGTTTCATCAAGCCAGCTCTCGGCCACATTCAAAGTGCAGCAAGCATGGTTCGCACAAAGATGCGCCGCAAGGTTTGCTGACCTGTTTACATGCTGAATAACAAAAAAAGAGGAAATATTACCGAGCGCTCCTATTTGTAAGAGGATCTAAGCCAGAATTAAGCAAGAATTGTGGCGAGTGTTCCATGCAATCAACTTCCATTATCACATGCGAGAACCCTGGAAGAGAACCAAATGTGTTGAAGATTGCTTTATCACATTTTTAAAATATAATAAGAGTGCTGACGCTCCTCCATCCGGTTCCTAGTATAGTATAGTACATACCTCTATAGTAGTAGTACTAGTACTAGTAAACTTTGCGCTTGGCTGTTCGCCTCTTCGGGAAGTCGAACAATAATACTAGTACTAGTATAGTGTAAGCTTCTGGAAATCTGACACCGAATTAACTGTTGCACGTCCACCTCCTGAGTGAGGGAGAGCTTGCATTAGTCAAAAGTTTCTCCATGTCCTGCGAGCCATCGCGCGCAAGCTTCTCCCGTCCTGCAAGCTCCTCCTCGTTCGGCAAGTTGATGGGACACAACAAAGTAATGCTAGTCCATACTGCCTCCTTTCCGGTTAATATGGCTTAATTTCAAACGAGATAAATACACTGTCTGTCACTATATATTTGTAAAAATATGGTCAGTGGACTTCATAATATGCTCATTGCGCTCAATATATACATTTTCTGGTGTTTATACGGTCACTAGCTCACCCTGGCTGAGTATGTGTGTGCATGCACGTGTAGGTTGAGCACTTGAGCGTGACCGTGTGTGTTCCGTCGTTTTCTCGTACATGCATGCATTAGGGCGTCGCGCGCGTTTTTGCGTCCATGTGTACGTGTGACTGTTGCATGCATGCATGAGGTTGTAGTCCCTTATATTCACATGTTCATAAGTCAATGCTTTGTCAAAACGTTGCATGCAAGGTTTAATCATTCGTTGTTCATGCATGCATTCCCGATATTAATACATTGGTAAAGACAATTTCTTGAGGAAAACGAGCCCATGAATTGAGTACATAGGGGACCAATAAGCCAGGACGGAGGGAGTACCAGTAGTGAACGGGAAGGAGGTAGTAGGTACTAGTAGTACAGTACTACGTAACAACATGCAGTAACAAAATTCCTCTATGCGCATCCTGTCTACTCACGTGTCATGCAAGAAAATAGAGATAAGTACAAGTGAGACTCAGGAACGGTCATACATGTAGGGGGTGTACGTGTAGGGGCCACTAAGGAGCAGTCAAATCACACAGTAAGTTAGTCAGAAGAAGCAACCATCATTTCACTCTTCAATGACACGTACGCAATATAAAATGGTTGATATGGAGAGAAAAATAAAACCACTATATATACACTAGCAGGAGCCTAAGCTACAAGCCTGCTTGCTTGGATTGCTCTCTTCACAAGCATAGAACGACGGTGGCCACACCGCTGGTCACATATCCGTCCTGATCCCGCCGCTGGGGGAAGGGAACAATGTTCTGCATAGACGCGGTCGACATCGGCGAGGGAGAAAACCCACAGTCGGTGCGTCCCAATCGGGGGTCCTCGCGGTATGGGCTGATGCCGCGTCCCAACCGCCCTTCTAGCTACAACCCGATGTCCCAGGTAGTACATCCTCCTTTTGGAGCCGGCTTGCTCCACTGCCGCAGCTCCCCACGTAGCTCCATCTCCATGCCGATCTTTCTCTACTTCTACCTGCTTCTGTTTGTGACGAGTTTATGTCTCATGAAATAGTTCTAGTACTATTATTCTAATTAGAATTCTTCAATATCTTTGCCATCAGGGATGCTCAGCTCGATTTTAGTGGAACCGCACAAAAGCATCGTATGATCCGAGGGTGCCAGCCGTGTTTCCTTCGAAAGGTTCTACCTAGCCAGGAAATTAAATCATGTTTAGGGTTTAGGGTTTAAGTCGTAGTGACCCCATCAGTAGTTTTTCTTTTGTACACGCTCTCACAACTTTTGTCTTTAGTTGTGAAGTAAATATTGGCTATGATCTGTGAATCATTGAGATGCATCAGCATGCGTGTTAGTTTTCCTTTGTATTTAATGGAATGTTGTAACGGGGCAACCTTGGAGTAGGAATGAAAATGGAGTGGAAAGTTTCCGTTTTTCGGAGAAAAAATGGAAACAGAGAGAAACCAACATTTCGTTTCGTTGGATCGCGCCATCAAGCAAAACCAACGTTTAAATCACATCTGTCGTGTTTGTGTCTCACCCTCCTCCATGGCTCGACCCCACACATTCACTCGGCATGCCACTCACCACAAACCGAGTATATGATAACTTTCCCGCCTGCTTGACGATGGATCGCGCCATGGAGTACTAGCACTACTGGAAGAGATTGATGAGTTGGGGGAGGACAGCTAGCTTTAGCACGGACTCCCAAGAACTTTTTACATGCATGTTGTGGCCGGCTATTGCGACCTTTGAACGCGGAGCAGTCGCGTGCACCAGGAAGCGGCACGGGCGACGCTCTCTCGGCCGGCGCGCCGCTTCAATGCCGGCGCCAGTGAGAGGTCGCGTCCGCTTTGGCCGGGCGTGAATGCGGCACTGACCGTTTCGGGCGGGAAGCATGCACGTGTGATTAAGAGGGTTCGGGTTGGTCAGGAGCGGGCGTGGCAGCGGTCCGGACACCCGCAAACAAGAGATGTTGTATGCTAATATTGCTGCGTATATAATTAACAACGTAAATAATGTGCGAGTTGGACAAATATGATTGGAGATGGAGATGGAATTTTACATAAACACGGATATGCATGTCTATGTCTTTTTTTGCGGGAACAAACTTGTATTACTCACGTAGCCAGGCTACACTCGGAGTTACAATGTTCGACAATGCCATCAGGGCCTGAACCTAGCCAAACAGCGATACGGCCACTAGTCCTACCATAATGAGCTAAAGTATGACTGACAATGTTGTTTTTTCGTCGAACATGAGCAATACAAGTATTTCGGAGTGCCATGAGCGATCTAATCTCATGCACCAAAAAACCAAATCGAGATCTATCAAGATCTTCATTCCTAATCCTCACCATATTTGTAGCTTCAAGGCAGTCGGTCTCGATATTGATATTTAGAGCTTAGACTCCCCATGTAATTTATTATATTAATATAATTTACCATAGAAATACGGTGTGTGGGTCAAAAAACAAAGATTACTCCACTGCAATGCGAGCGACAAACCCTCTTTGATGGCCAACAATTCTGCTTCCAATGCGTTCGCGCAATGACACAAGCTTCTACATGAAGAGAAAATGATAGCACCCCCATGATCCCTTAGTATCATGCCTATACCAGCAGTTCCGTTCTCTGGCAAGAAGGAACCATCCGTATTCAGTTTTACCCAGCCATACTCAGATGCATGTCTATGTCTATGTGTGTGTGCGCGACGACTCTCGTGACCTGGAACCCGGGGCATGTTTTTGATTGAGTTTTCTTTCTTGGTACGTTAAAAAATTGTCCGTCAGTTTTCGTTTCTTTTTTCCGGGAATGCGCGTATTCTATTTAAAACCACTACTATGGAGAGATTTTTTTACTCCATTGTATATATAGCCTCTTGTTTGATAGGGTTTCTCGCGTCTCGCTCTCTCACCCTCTCCATATCAAAACAAGATGACAGTATCCACTCTATCTCTCTCCTCACCGGTGGTCAAAGATCCATCCGAATCCCGTCCGCTGCGGGAGGTGAGGAGGTGCAGCGTTGACGTTGTCGCCGTCGGCGATGGAGGAAGCCGACGCACACCGTCCTCTCAGAGCCAGTGCTAGCGCGTATGAAGGTCCTCCGCTCCCTTGTTCGCTACCGTCGTGTGGGCAGATCCCGCCCGCCAGCCTAAGCGACATCTCGCCCACCTGAGGTATAACTTCTTGTGCTGGTCCAGCTCCCCAGGTCGCTGCATGCGGGTTTTCTTCTATGCGACTACTCCCCAGCTCCCCATGTATAGTAGCTAGGGTTCGTCGGCTGGTCCAACATCACCTACTATTATAGAGGAAATGCCACTCGAAAAGTTGTCCTGATTTATGCCTCGGTGGAGGTATACATGTTGTTTCGACAAAAAGTACATGGTGGTTGTGCGGTGATTGTCCATATGCTCCTATTGCTGCTGCTAATCTAATACTATCACTGGTTAAATGAAGAAATGCTTTTTTTTCTCGGGTATCCTGGTTTAGTTCCCATCAAGATAATCATGATGCTTCTGTTTGTTGGTGTACTTTTCATTAATTCTTATTGACAATTGAGATGTCGTTGTTAATCTTGTACCACTGCCAAAACAAAGTAACAACACTATATCCCTTTTTTATATTTTTGCAAACAGCGATGCGTATCTCCATGTGATGGCAACATATTAGGCTAGTCATAGTGGGAGTAACTTAACTACTCCCTCCGCCTAGGTATGTACGTCACCTTACGAAAACAAAATAAACCCAAAACTAGGCATGGTAATTAACTCCCTTCTCGTTTCTTGTTTCATGACGCATCAACCAATAAGAGATGTGGGCTGTGCATGCTTTTAATGACTTGAGACTAACAAACATGACATGCAGTGGTTAGTTCATTGCATGCAATGCTATTATAATTAGCAAAAAGACATTAAGTTCTCTCATTTTTTCCTTCGCGTTGGTCGCGGTGCACAACCTAAGATGACTTATACACCTAGACGGAGGGAGTAGTAACATAGCGCACTTCGAGAAAATTCTGCTCATGTGGCAAGTAATTAATAAGAGGTGGTAACATAATATGTTGTACTGTAACATAGCGCTTTCCAAGACAAGATAAATGAAGCCATCTATGATACTACTATTATGTTACTTTGCATTATGAAGGTAATAACTTAGACTAGTGTCATATGCATAACACTACTAGTCTAAGTTACTCCCCACTATGACCAGCCTTTATGTCACCCTATTTGCCTCTCTCCTCATTAATTACTTGCCACCTCATCGTTTTTGCTTATGTGGAATCTATGTTACTACCTATGTTACTTCCACTATGACCAGCCTCACGCGCAGAGAAATTAGGATCGGAGGGAGTACTACTAGTAGTACTACTTTGATGTGTCACGTCAACTCGCACAAGTATGCAACACTTCCTGAACTAACAAGCATATAAGCTGTTATACTTACTTATTATAACCAGTTATACTTCTTACCCAAAGGATCTTTATATCCAACAGACACAAAATATCCGTTTGACTGTTGGAAATTACTTTAACTGCTGATCTAATGTCGAAGTAATTGCTGCATCGCCACCAAAGCCCACCATCTGTTAAGCTAAAGTAGACTGAGATAACCCCTATATTAGCATATTAATAAGATAAACAGAAGGCACTGTAGAATCATTTAGGACGTGATCTTGTCAATCTGAATGTGGAGGGACACCAGCTTAGCCCCGGCCAGCAGCTTGGGCGGAACTGTGAAGAAGGTCAGCTCGTGCACCGTGACGTCGCCGGGATCCTTGCTGCTTGTCACCTCGATTTCCACCTTGACGGCGTCGGTCCTGCCTTTGGGCTCCCCCAGCGGGCCGTTCGCCCACAGCTTGGCTACGTAGTGCGGAAGTGGGGACGATCCCGCTCTGATGCAGACGACCGACACGGCGATAGGCGCGCCAATGTCGAGCACGCCGCCGACCAAGAAAAACGCGCAGTCATCCTCCTCCATGAACAGCAAGAGCCGTGGCTCCGACAGTGGCACTTGCAGCTGGAGCACCTTGCCGTACTGGATCCTGTGCACGGGCATGGGATGCACAGTGCTGATGTGGTGGGAGAGCGCCGGCGGCGAGCCTTCATAGCCGCAGATGGGCACGGGGCATTTGCAGGGCGCGAGCGGACACACGCTCTGGTGATCGGCGAACTTGTGGTAAGTGACGTAGAGCCCACAGCCTTCATGCGGGAAATCGACCCTCACGGAGGAGAGGACGGCGTCCACCGCCGTGTTCCGCACGTCGAAGCCACTGCCGCGCTCGCACTTCTGGCACTGCTGCTGGTTCCCAGGGCGCTCGACGTGGCAGCCCACGCAGGCCAGGTGCCCTCCCTTGCACCGCACAGATCAATCGAACAACACATCAATCAAGAAACCTGCACCTTGCTCGATCAGCCGAATGGAGGAGGTGTATTCGAACCTCATACACTGGAGGCTTCAAGGGGCGGAGGCACAAGGGGCAGTGGAGCAAGGTGAGGTCCATCGAGACCATAGAGAGCTCCATCGTCGGGTCCTGTTTCGTCTGCATGATCTCGCCCTCCTCGGAATTCCGCCCTCCTCGTGCACAACCATCTCTCGCTTTATTAGGGCCGGGGCATTACAAAGCTTTACCGTCACATATTCATACTACTTCAAGGTGCATTAAATCAACACATGCAAGTATCAAAAGGAGAGTCACGGCATGAATGCATGCGTTGTAAGTAATGCATCGGTAAACGCAAATTATTGAAATATATCGAGTGCAGTGCTTTGATGTGTCGCATCAACTCGTACAAGATCGAGAAGTTTGATTACTACAATGCCCTCCCGCTTAACAAGACTCTTTTGCCTTTGGCTGCATGACAGTGGGCCACCCACCTGTTGGGCCCACCTGTCATAGACGCAAAGGCAGGAGCAGTAAGTCAATGAAGCTGCATCCCTCCCTCGCCCATGAGCGTGGTGGCTGGCAGGACTAGGAGAAGCTTTCGTTCGCTACACGCTCTCCGTCCCGCACACGGTGGACATGCAGCAGTTCAATCGGTGTCAGATGGCCAGAATCATACTGTAGTACTCCTCCACTGCAGTAGTACTCCATCATTGTTCGGCTTCCCGAAGAGGCGAAGAGCCAAGCGCAGCCTGGACGCTCGTGTGGCAGTTTCATGTGTAGAGTAGTCTAGGATAGCGTGTACCGTGCCTGTAAGCTTAAAATCGTTGGGCTCAGCTCCATGCTTTTTTTTGATTAAAATAATCTTCTGGCCCTACCTGTCATCCTAGTGATTCTAGTTTGCATGCTCATCTGGTCAATACAGGAATATATATTTTAATTTGTGGTGGGGTAAATGTTAGAGGTTGCAACAAATGGAGTATTGTACACTGCGGGTCTTTCAGCCAAGTTTAGAGGCAACCATGTGGGGCTAGTGCTATGATGTGTCGCGTCAACTCGTACAACGAGGAGAAGCTTGATTTTACTACTACACGCCTTCTCCCTCGCCCATGCGCGCGGTGGCTCGCAGACGAGGACATGATTTTTCTTATAGTAGTACTACAACAAGCTATCCCTCCCGCTCGCAGTGGACGGACATGCAGCAGTGGATTCGATACTGTAGAAGCATTAGTAGTAACATCATTGTTCGTCTTCTCGAAGAGGCGAAGAGCCAAGCGCAACCCGAACGTGGCAGTTTTGAACCTTGGAGCACGCATATAGCCAGGCTCTTGCATGAGACAAAAGTGCTATGTGAGCCCACTATTACTTGCTAGTATAGCCCTGTAAACTAGAAAGGAGTATTTGCCTTTCTAGAGATTTCAACAAGTGACTAGACTACACCGAGACGGAGTACATATAGAGCAAAATGAGTGAATCTACACAGTAAATAAATACGTACTTCTCTCGTTTTCCTCTCCGCCTTGGTCGCGGTGCACAATAGGCACCATAGGCACCTCATCATCGACGGGAACGTCTCCTGACACACGATAGACGCGAGCGGCAGTCACCTCCATAGGTGCTTGAGGCCCTGTTTGGTTCATAAGTCCTAGGACTTTTTCTAGTTCCAACTAAAAAGTCCCTAGTCCGTAGTTTTTTTAGCTGGGTTAGAGCAAACTAGCTCAAACTAACCCCTCCTATTTGGATAATTATAGGCTATTTCAACCCAAACTAGCTCTAACTAAGGGATCCAAACAAAGAGGAGTAGTACTGTACATGCTACAGTCTGGACCGTAGCACATTGTTTTTATGGCCATATCAGCACATTGTTTTCTACTACTGATTCACTGGGCTACCGTGGTTCGCAAGTTGAATCCGCTACTCCCTCGCCCTCCTCGCCTCTCTGTCAAACCGCCTATGCGAAAACTGTCGTGCGTACTGCCCGGGAAAAGCCCCGCCCTCAACTTTTAACTACGCGAAAATAGTTCGAGCTTGTTCGTTCTATATAAATACTTAGTACTATATGTTTATTCACCCGTGGGGTTGGTCAATGAATGGAGGGCCGGGGAGCACAAGTGAACAATACTACTACTAGTAGTAGTAAGCAGGAGTCGTACAGTTACTCACCTTAAATAGAGAGTTTCTTTTCTTTAATGCCATGTACAAAAATTGAAACCCTTATTGTGGAGAGAAAAAGATAATCACTCCACTATATATGTACGCTGGGGCCTGAGCGCTTGCTTTACTAGGGTTGCTCTCTTCATTCTCTCATCCTCTCCAGATCTAAACAAGACAGCGGTAGCAACATTTTCTCTCTGCTCACCGCTGGTCACAGATCCGGCCGGATCCCTTCGGCTGGTGTGTGTAGAGGACTAGGTGCATCATTCACGCGGTCATCGCCGGCGAGGGTGGAAACCCACAACTACCGGAGGGGCCCGATCCTCTGCCCATGCCATTCTCTCCGACACAGCGCCGGCTCGGGAGGTCCTCCGACCCTTCTTCCTCCCTGCCGTATTGTGCACATATCCGACTTGCCGCCGCCGACATCCCGACGACCCTCAGGTATAAGTTCTTCAAAATCGGCCTTGCTCTACTGCCCCAGCTCCCCACGTGTTTGCATGTGCATCTTTTTCTACTCCCATCAGCTCTTCCAAAGCCACCTAAATTTTTAGTATTATTAGAGGTAAAGCTACTTCATGCATTCGAATCTAGGACTTGGTTAAAACAACGAAGAAAGGGGGGGGGAATTGTAGCATGAATCTAGGACTTGATTCAAAGAGGAAATAATATGGTGAAAGTAGTAGAGACCGGATACCCAACCGGTCTCTTGGTTGAAAAGGGAAATAATGGGAAAACACAGTACAAACTGGATAAGGAACAAATCTATTATTGGTTAAAAAAAGGATAGAAAGTGGCGGCTGGTGGACAAGTCAACAGAGTATGTCCAGGATTAGATTTGTTGCCCTCACATAGTAAAAGGTCTCCAGGATTAGAATTGCTTCCCTCACATAGTAAAAGGTCTATAGGATTAGATTTGCTGCCCTCACATAGTAAAAGGTCTCCAGGATTAGAATTGCTGCCCTCACATAGTAAAAGGTCTCGAGATTAGATTTATCGCCTCACATAGTAAAAGGTCTCGAGATTAGATTTGCTGCCCTCACATAGTAAAAGGTCTCGAGGATTAGATTTGCTGCCCTCACATAGTGAAAGGTCTCCAGGATTAGATTTGCTGCCCTCACAGAGCATGAAGAAACTTGGCATCACCACTTATGCCTCCTTGTAGGTACATTGTGTTGATGTGTCCACTATCGCATGTCCTTATACCAACCTTTTGTTGTTGTTAATGTAAGGGCGCATGTAAAATGAAGCGATCACACTGTTACCTTAGGGACATGTCTAACCAGTGTTATTGTTAATCTAATGCCTCGAGTGATATGATGCAATTAAACTATGTTACAAATGGTACTCCAGCTGTTTTCCCCAGTATGATAATTAAGTTGCTCCTTTACGCTATTGAGTGTCCTGGTGTCCCCACGGTCCCATGCCCTTAAACCAACTCTTTAGCTGCTGTTGATTTACTGTATCTGGTAAACAAGCAATGCCACCATTAAAGTAATCCCATATTTGACGAATGTATTGTTGATCGTAATGCTTCCGGTAACATGAAGCATTGCTGAGGTTTTAAAATTTCTACTGTCCTTGTGTGATTGCCATGAACATAATTAAGATGCTTCTTTTCATTTCGTGTATGTTTTGTATATTCTTATTGACCAGCAACTGTTTACTTTCTATATTTTTGTGCAGATAGGGATATCCATTTCACCTTGTTGCTATTGTGACCTTTTGGTGAACTGCGCAAAAAACTCTTTTTTGGAATGAGTGTCTTGTGCAGTTCAACTAAAATGTCACGTGGGCAACATCTCTCAATTTTGGTGGAACTGCACAAAATGGTGATTGGAGTTTCCAAAATCTCTGTCAAATTCTGCTGGTAATCTCGTGCAACATTTTATTAGCCTTTGCAAGATGAGTCGACACTGTCACCACAATGGCACTTTATTTTAGTGGAACTGCACAAAAGGATTAGCAAATTATAGTTGCACCTTACAAGAGTAGGACAACCAACCTTAATGTTCCTCAATTTTAGTGCAACTACTAAAGAACCTGCCAGCTCATGAAAGCAAGTACTTCTTGCTAGCTATGCAATCTTTGCTTCATTTCAGGTGAACTGCAGAAAAAGGCGCATGAATTGAAACATGGAAGTCCAGGCAGGCCTCATCCGAGTGGAGCTGCAGGTTGAGTTCAAGGAGTGCCACAATTATAGTAATCAGGCTCTTCTTATTTGTGTTGTGCAAACAGTAATACTCAACTACAGATGTTGTGACGGTCAAGAGCATTCCCCAAGTTCTTCGGTTGTATGACACTGTAACGCCCTCGATGCGGCTATATCTCCCACGTGTCGAGGCACGACTTAGAGGCATAACCGCATTGAAAGCAATGTCGCAAGTGAGGTAATCTTCACACAACCCATGTAATACATAAGGAAAGAGATACATAGTTGGCTTACAATGCCACTTCACACAATACATAAATAAACATCCATCATTCAGAGTACACTCAAGGTCCGTCTATGGAACCAAAATAAAAGAAGATACCCCAAATGCTACACAGATCCCGATCGTCCCAACTGGCTCCACTCTCGATCATCGGGAAAAGACACATAATAACGACCACGTTCCTCATCGAACTCCCACTTGAGCTCGGTTCGTCCACCTGACCGCATCATCGGAACTCCGCAACTGTTTTGGTAGAATCTGTGAGTCACGGGACTCAGCAATCTCACACCATGAGATCAAGACTATTTAAGCTTATAGGAAGGACAGAGTTGTAAGGTGGAGCTGCAGCAAGCGACTAGCATATATGGTGGCTACATTCGCAAAAGAGAGCGAGAAGAGGCGAAAAGCACGGTCGTGAAACTAGTAGCGATCAAGAAGTGATCCTGAACTACTTACGTCAGACATAACTCCAACACCGTGTTCACTTCCCGGACTCCGCCGAGAAGAGACCATCACGGTTACACACGCGTTGATGTGTATTTTAATTGAGGTCAACTTCGGTTTTCTACAACCGACATTAACAAATTCCCATCTGCCTCATAACCGCGGCACGACTTTCGAAAGATAATACCTGCGGGGTGTCCCAACTTAGCCCATTATAAGCTCTCACGGTCAACGAAGGATATTCCTTCTACCGGAAGCCCGATCAATCTCGGAATCCCGGACTACAAGACATTTCGACAGCAATAAAACAAGACCAGCAAAGCCGCCCGATTGTGCGACAAATCCCGATAGGAGCTGCACATATCTCGCTCTCGTGGCACATCCGGATGAGACATCCTCGAGTAAAACCAAGCCTCGAGTTTCCCGTGGTGGCCCCAGATCTACTCGTTTGGGCCAGCACTCGAGGAGCACCGTCCGGGGTTAAAATAAAGATGACCCTCGGGCTCGCGAAAACCCGGGGAAAAAGGCTTAGGTGGCAAATGGTAAATCCAAAGTTGGGCCTTCTTGGGCGAGTCTTATTCAAAGCGAACTGTCAAGGGGTCCCATAAATCACCCAACCGTAAGGAACGCTAAATCAAGGAACATAACACCGGTATGACGGAAACTAGGGTGGCAAGAGTGGAACAAAACACCAGGCATAAGGCCGAGCCTTCCACCCTTTACCAAGTATATAGATGCATTATTTATAGAAGATAAATATTGTGATATCCCCAACAAGTCAACATGTTCCAACAAGGAACAACATCTCCATGTTCCAACAAGGAACAAACTTCAACTTCACCTGCAACTAACAACGCTATAAGAGGGGCTGAGCAAAGCGGTAACATAGCCAATCAACGGTTTGCTAGGAAAGGATGGTTAGGGGATGACATGGCAATATGGGTGGCATGATAAGCAAGTGATAGGCATCGTAGCATAGGCATAGCAAAAGAGCGAGCAACTAGCATAGCAAAGATAGAAGTGATTTCGAGGGTATGGTCATCTTGCCTGCAATGTTCTCAGGGTTGTCGAAAGCTTGATCCTCGTAAGCGTTCTCAACAGGTTCCTCGTTCACGTACTTGTCTCCCGGCTCTACCCAAAGCAAGAACACAAACAAAGGAACCACAATAAATCACGGTGCAATGCACAAGCAACATGATGCAATATATGGCATGATATGCGGGATGTGATATGCAATGCGTATCACGCGCTCCGGAGGGAAATGATGAACCAGGCATCAACTTGGCAAACCAAGTATGCCGCTGAAAGATGAGATGATTTCGGTTGAAATCGATATAAAGATCACCGAATCGGATGCACGGTTTGCAAATGACAAGCAAAACAAGAATGGCACAAATCTGCCATTAACAAAGATGATACCACTTAGCAAGCAACAATAAATTAAGCTACTGCACCCAAACGTATCAACAAAGCATATGGCAGTGATCTACTCAAGATGCTTGACAAAAGATGAACACTGAGCTACGGCTAAATCACATCATAACAGGTCCAAACAAGCATGGCAAAAGTGCACAAAATATCAGGCTGGACATGACAAAAACAGCATCAGGTAGCAATGTTCAGAGCAAGAAAACAACATGTTACAGGAACTTATAATAGCAAAACAAGGCATGGCATGAATCTACTCAAAGCATAGAACAAAAGTCCCTTACTGACCTTAAGCCAAAAAGGATCAGAAAATATAGTAACACCCATGTCAAAATGGCAAGTTTCGTTAACAGATTCAGCAACATGGCATGTCAAAAACAGATAACAAGTAGGCATGTTTAAGAGCTCAAAGCACTCACTACAGAGCCTTACATGATAAACTAAGCATACATACATCAAGAATACATAGCATAGAAGACATACATGGCAAGAACAATATCATAACATACATGGATCAACCACAACAATCTTGGCAAAATTGAATAACATGTAAACAATCTGCCAGGAAACATTTGATAGCAAAAGTAGAGCTCGATTGACTCAAGCTATGGCACTCCATAATTGCAAAAAAAGGCATGGATGGATAGATCAAGACATGTAGAACAAAACATCCTTACTGAAGTATCTCAAAATATGCATGGATCTCTCGGTAGCATCAAGTTAACATGGCATCAAAATATCAAGAAACAGCAGTGAAATCAGCAACATCAGACACCTACTTTGCATGCTTGTGCTAGTCATCACATAGATCACAAAAATACATGGCATACACCCCTGGAAAGATGGCATGGCATATTACAAAACACATGTAGGACTCAAATTCATAGGATGCACACATCAATCATAGCAAAAATAACAAAAGTGCAATTTCTGTTAAGAAACAGAAACTAACATCACATAGCCCTCTTCTAACAGCATTTCGGGCATCAATATGACCTCAAATGAAAATGATGTAATGAGATGAAATGATCTCCTCTTCGAGGCGAACATTTTGACATATTATACGCGCAAAATGGAGCTACAGATGCAAAGTTATGATGCGTTGAAAATGCCACGAAATAATCACCGGATGAAAAACTTGGACGAATTTAGGGGGGGAAGAAGTCAACGCGGCGGCGGATCTGAGATCCGATCTGGCCGGAGCTCGATCGGGACGGCGGCGGTGTGGCGGCACCGGAGCTCGCCCGGGCGAGGAGGAGGAGGGAGAGGCCGGGTCCGGCCGAGGAGGCGGGCCGGGAAGGTCGGCCGGAGGAGGGGCGCCGGCGACCTGCCATGTGGTGAAGTCCGGTGGGCGGGCGGCGGCGGGCGGCGGCGTAGGGCCGTGGCGACGGGCGCGCCGGCGGGTGTGGGCGGCGGGCGGAGCCGGCCGAAGAAGGCAGGGCGTGCGGCTGCGGCGGAGGGTGGCAAGGCCCGCGGGCCGGCGGCACGGGGCGGCGCGGGGGACAGGTGGCGCTCTGAGTGGCCGGGGCGCGGCGGCGGATTCGTCCGGCGGCGGCGGACGCGTCCGGTGGGCGCGGGGATGAATTTTTAGGGTTTCGGGAGGAAGAAGACCCGGATTTGGAATGGGGGGTTGCTTAAATAGGCATAGAGGGAGCTAGGAGAGTCCAAATGAGGTGTAGTTTTCACCCACACGATCGTGATCAAACGACGGAGAGCATGGAAGTGACTTAGATGGGTTATTGGACTATTTTGAAGGGGTGTTGGGCTGCAACTTAAAAGAGGCCTTTGTGAGAGTGCGGTTAACCGTTGGAGTACCAAACGAGCTCCAAATGACCCGAAACTTGACCGGTGGTCTACCGGTGGTATACCAAGGCCACTTGACAAACCTCGGTCCATTCCGAGAAAGTTTAGTACCCGCTCACGGAAAAACGTAAAAGGGGCGCGGGGAGATAGGAGTGCGGATTGCAAAACGGACAACGGGAAAAATGCTCGGAATCATGAGACGAACACGTATGCAAATGAGATGCACATGATGACATGATAAAAAATGCATGACATGGACAAAATGCAAAATGAATAAAAACCCAACCACGGAGGGAATATCATATCACAATGCCGAAAATGGCAAGAGTTGGAGTTACAAATATGGAAAGGTACGTCCGGGGTGTTACAACACTCCACCACTACAAGAGGATCTCGTCCCGAGATCTAGGAATGAAAGAACTCCAGATATTCGGAACGGAGGTGATCCTCGCGCTCCCAGGTGGCTTCTCAGTCGGAATGGTGTGACCACTTCACTTTCAGGAATTTGATTGACTTGTTGCGAGTCTTGCGCTCGGTTTCTTCAAGAATAGCAACGGGGTGCTCATGATAAGAGAGATCTTCTTGAAGGTCAATTTCTTCGAAGTTGATAGTGCGTTCAGGAGTCTTGAAGCACTTTCGAAGCTGTGACACGTGAAACACATCGTGCACATTCGCGAAGTTGGACGGAAGCTCAAGTTGATAGGCGAGATCGCCTCTTTTGCCAATGATCTTGAAAGGACCCACGTATCTAGGGGCAAGCTTCCTTTGATACCGGGCGATGAGTGCCTTTCATTGGAGACGCGAGGTAGACATGGTCTCCGATTTCAAAAGCCACATCACGGTGCTTATCATCATAATAGCTCTTACCGCGCGATTGCGCGGCTTTGAGATTCTCATGAATGACTTTGCACATTTCTTACGCTTCGTGATCAAGTCGTTGCCAAGAAGTTGGCGTTCACCGTCTCGCACCAATTGAGAGGAGTACGTCACTTTCGCCATAGAGAATTTCGAATGGGTCCTTGCCGAACTCGCTTGGAAGCTGTTGTTGTAGGAGAACTTCGGCATATGGAAGACAATCTTCCCACTTCATACCGAAAGAAATGACACAAGCCCCGAGCATATCTTCAAGGATTTGATTAACTCGCTCAACTTGGCCACTTGTTTGAGGGTGAAAAGCTGTCTTTGAAACGAATGTTGGTGCCCATGGCCTTCGAAAAGAATCCCAAACTTGGAGGTAAAGATGCTGCCACGGTCTCAAGAGATCACTTGTGGAATGCCGTGCAAGGAGACAATCTCGAGGTGTATAGCTCGCCAACCGAGCTGCTGTGATAGATTCTTTGATAGGAAGAAAATGAGCCACTTTAGTAAGCTTGTCAATGACAACGAAGATAGCATCATTTCCACGCTTGGACTTTGGAAAACCAGTCACGAAGTCCATCTCGATATGATCAAACTTCCATTCCGGAATAGCAAGAGGTTGGAGGAGACCAGCTGGTCGTTGGTGTTCTTTTCACTCTTCTGCAGACATCACATTCATTCACGAATTGAGCAATTTCTCGCTTCATTCGAGTCCACCAATATGACTGCTTGAGGTCCCGGTACATCTTCGCACTTCGGGATGAATGGATAGAAGCGAATTGTGAGCCTCGTTCATAATGACTTTTCTCGATCACCCTTAGGAACCACAATCCGGTCCTCGAAGAAAAGAGTATCTTTGTCATCAATGTGGAAGCACTTGTATTTGGAAATGCCCTTGTCGATACCACGTTTCACCTTTTTCACCATGGCATCCAGAAGTTGAGCCTCACGAATCTGATCTTCCAAAGTAGGAGAGACTATGAGGTTGGCAAGAAAGCCTTGAGGAACAACTTGAAGATTCAGCTTGCGAAAAGATTCACAGAGATCCGGTTGGAAGGGCTTGAGGATTAAGCTGTTGCAGTAAGCCTTCCTGCTCAAAGCATCTGCAATGACATTGGCCTTGCCCGGAGTATATTCAATACTCGGATTGTACTCTTGAATCATTTCGACCCATCGAGTTTGCCTGAGGTTGAGGTTGGGCTGAGTGAAGATATACTTGAGACTCTTGTGATCGGTGAAAATGTCCACTTTCCTTCCCAACAAGAGATGTCTCCATGTTATCAATGCATGGACAACTGCCGCCAACTCAAGATCGTGAGTGGGGTAGTTCTTTTCGTTGGGCTTCAGCTTACGAGAGGTATAAGCCACAACTCTCTTCTCTTGCATTAACACAGCACCGAGACCTTGAAGAGAAGCATCACAGAAGACTTCGAATGGCTTGGATTCATCAGGAGGAGTCAAGACAGGAGCTGTGACGAGTTTCTCTTTGAGAGTATTGAAAGCAACATCACACTCAGGAGACCAGACATACTTCACATGCTTCTGGAGGAGGTTGGAAAGAGGCTTTGCAATCTTGGAGAAATTCTCAACGAATCTTCGGCAATAGCTTGCAAGACCAAGAAAACTGCGGAGCTGCTTGACATTCTGAGGAGGTTCCCAATTCACGATTGCAGACACCTTCTCGGATTAACAGCGATGCTCTTGGCGGAGATGATATGACCAAGGTAAAGCACTTCATCAAGCCAAAATTCACATTTGGAGAACTTCGCATAGAATTGATACTCTCTGAGCTTGTCTAGCACCAATCGCAAATGTTTGGCATGATCCTTCTTATTCTTGGAGAAGACCAAAATATCATCAAGATAGACCAAGACGAATTCATTGGTGTAGGGGTTGAAGATGAAGTTCATCATCCGAGAGAATGTTGGAGGAGCATTGACAAGGCGAAAGACATGACAAGATATTCATAAGAACCAAAGCTTGTTCGAATGCTGTCTTGGGAATATCTTGTTCATGAATGCTAATCTGATGATAACCCATACGAAGGTCAAGCTTGGAGAACACTTAAGCACCTTTGAGTTGCTCAAAAGTTCATTGATGTTGGGAAGTGGATACTTGTTCTTGATTGTCTTCTTATTCAATGGACGGTAATCGACGCAAATCGGTCCGTGCCATCCTTCTTCGGACAAAAGAACACCACAACCCCAAGGAGATGAACTCGGTCCGATCAAACCAGACGCTCTTGTTCATCGAGCTGCTTCTTCAATTCCTTCAGCTCATCAGGTCCAAGCTTGTATGGACGCTTGCAAACGGGTTCGATGCGGGCTCAAGATCAATAACGAACTCAAGCGGCCGATGAGGAGGCATACCCGGAAGTTCTTCCGAAAGACATCTTGATACTCACAAACGATCGAATCGAGAAGCATCCAATTCTCCCTTCTCATTGAGAGAAAACAACCGAATGGTTTCATCACGAAGCGCATAGATGATCACATCATTAGAAGAGTGAGTCAATTGAATTCCACAGCAGCACAATCAAGCTGAGCTTTGTCTTGATAAAGCCACCCATTCCAAGAATAAGATCAATATCCGAGTCACCAAGGACAATTGGTTTAGCCAAAATCTATAGTCGCCCATCTTGATAGAGACATTGGGAGCAACCAAACTAGAAGTCATAAGCTTTCCGGAGAAACAACTTGCATAACTTTGGACAAAATCTCTGTGTCAACATTGTGCTTCATGCAAAAGGATATGACAAGAAAGAATGCGATGCACCAAGATCAAATAAGACTTTTGCAGAATATCATTAATCGAGAGATTACCCATTATCACATCGGAAGATTCCTCGCTTGAGCTGCATTCATCATATTGACCTTTGCAAACTTGGGATTATGCTTGACCACCGCATTGCTGGAAGATTTCACAGAGGAGGAGGCGGAAGGCGCCTGGTTGAAGCACTTGTTCGCATAGTGACCTTCTGCGACACTTGTTGCAAGTCACCTCGAGAGCGGACGGTGGTAAGGAGCATTTGACCTTGGAGCTTGAGAATTAGACTTGTTACGATAGCCAGGGTTGGGCGGGTGGGAAGATCCACGGCCACCTGAGTTCTTCTGGCGATAAAAGGCCGACGGAACGGAGGAGGAGGAAGGTAGAACTTCGCTGCTTAGCTGCCACTTGAGAGGAAGAAGAAGACTGAACTGCATCCCCGATTCTCTTCTTAGAAGCCTCACATTTGAGCTGGGCAGCTTCTTGCTTCATGCCATGTTGTAGAATTCATCATACTTTTCTCGCTCAAAAGCACAAGAGCTAATTGCAGATCTTCTCTCGCACCACCCTCAATTGATAGATCATACTCTTTTCATCGTGTACGCCTTGCTTAGCAAAGCGAGCGAGTTTCGAACTGGATATTGTATTGATACACGACATGTTGCCTTGCTTGAGATTGTGGAACTCCTCACGCTTGCTCTCAACAACACTTTTCGAATGTGGTGAGCTCAAAATCTCGGCGGAACTCATCCTGTAATGACACGACCTCCTCTGGAATCTTTGTATTGTTGGTACCACTCAGCAGCTTGGTCCTTGAGTTGAAACGATGCAAACTTGACAAAGTCCTCGTGTCCGACATTGCTACAATCAAAATGCTTGCAGATGTCCACAAGCCAATCGTCGGCGTCTGTGGCCTCAACACGTAAACCGAAAGACTTCGCTGATTAGCGAGGAACCGATCGAGAGTAGCAAAGTGCGGCTGGTTGTTGCCTTGACCTTGATTTCCTTGACTGCCTTGCCCTTGAGTACGCTTCTTGCAAGAGCTGCAAAATCATCGAGCATTGGCATTGGTGGCTGCCATGATAGCTTGCCGAGCCTCCGGAGGCGGAGGTGGAGGTGGAGGGTTCGACCGATTCCCATCATTCCGCTCCGGATTCGGCGCGCTGGCGGAGCCATCTGAAGAGGGTGACATCTGTTAGCACTTGATAGACAAATAGTCAAGTTGAATCAACGGATAGAAATTGCAACATATAGTCTTCACAATAAACATTCGAACAATGATGAACGAATGAATTCCAAAAGCTAATCATCACACGTCCATTAAGGTGAGAAGCCACTTAGATAAAGGTATGAAATCACCATCTGCCTTAGAAACAAATCGAATATCACAACTGAAAACAAAACAAAAGATTGGCTTCTAGAATGAGCCGGAACAAACACATGATAGAGATTTCGCCCAAAGTGTTCGTGGTGAGGCCCACACGGGCACGACGTACAGCGGACGTCACGAATGACAAACAAGACGTCCCCGAATCAGCATAGCCAAGGATTCTTTAAGACGTCTCGCGACCATCAGAATCGATCGTGAATGGGCGGACCACTAGACGTTGAACCCCAATCTCAAATCATACATCCGTCGGAAAGATATCCTGTAAGCTACTAGAATTCCCACCTATAAACTCCCGAAACTTTACGGTTATGCAATCTGGTGTTGGGGATACAGGGACACAAAATATATCACCCAAACTAACAATACCTAGATCCAATTGTATCCATCCGTCAACACATAACCAAGAAATCCTCGGAAATCGTGTACCTCGACCTTCAAAAACATCCGTTATACAAGTCATGGCAATACTCCCGAGCTCGCCTCTTTCGGGTTATCGGGTTATCTCACCAACAATCGCACAAAAGAGATTTCGATGTCGCCAAATCTCGTATTCCAGAATCTGCAACGATAAAATTGTGACGACAACACCTCGGAGCTCAACTCCCGGACACCGCCACAACCCCTAAATGTCGAGGCACCAAGAACAATGTTCTCGTCACAAAACCATCGAACGATTCCAATATACACGCGTGATCCTAAATTTTTTAGTGAAATTTGAGGAGAGAAGAGTCAAAACTCTCGTCAGATACCTCACCAGAGCGATTTAAGGACTGGGGAGTAAAAGAATCCTACTCTCCGATATATATAATCCTAAGACTCAAAACATTTTCCGTTCTAGACTCAACAACGCCAAAGAAACAATCAAGTAGGGGCTCCTAAGTCGGGAAGGCTCGATTACCAACTTAGCGCCCTCGATGCGGCTATATCTCCCACGTGTCGAGGCACGACTTAGAGGCATAACCGCATTGAAAGCAATGTCGCAAGTGAGGTAATCTTCACACAATCCATGTAATACATAAGGGAAAGAGATACATAGTTGGCTTATAGTCGCCACTTCACACAATACATAAATAAACATCCATCATTCAGAGTACACTCAAGGTCCGTCTATGGAACCAAAATAAAAGAAGATACCCCAAATGCTACATGATCCCGATCGTCCCAACTGGCTCCACTATCGATCATCGGGAAAAGACACATAGTAACGACCACGTTCCTCATCGAACTCCCACTTGAGCTCGGTTCGCCACCTGCACCGCATCATCGGAACTCTGCAACTGTTTTGGTAGAATCTGTGAGTCACGGGACTCAGCAATCTCACACCGCGAGATCAAGACTATTTAAGCTTATAGGAAGGACAGAGTTGTAAGGTGGAGCTGCAGCAGCGACTAGCATATATGGTGGCTACATTCGCAAAAGAGAGCGAGAAGAGGCGCAAAACACGGTCGTGAAACTAGTAGCGATCAAGAAGTGATCTGAACTACTTACGCCGACATAACTCCAACATCGTGTTCACTTCCGGACTCCGCCGAGAAGAGACCATCACATTACACACGTGGTTGAAGTGTATTTTAATTGAGGTCAACTTCGGTTTTCTACAACCGACATTAACAAATTCCCATCTGCCTCATAACCATGGGCACGGCTTTGAAAGATAATACCTGCAGGGTGTCCCAACTTAGCCCATTATAAGCTCTCACGGTCAACGAAGGATATTCCTTCTACCGGAAGCCCGATCAATCTCGGAATCCGGACTACAAGACATTTCGACAGAATAAAACAAGACCAGCAAAGCCGCCCGATTGTGCCGACAAATCCCGATAGGAGCTGCACATATCTCGTTCTCGAGGCACATCCGGATGAGACATCCTCGAGTAAAACCAAGCCTCGAGTTTCCCGTGGTGGCCCAGATCTACTCGTTTGGGCCAGCACTCGAAGGAGCACCGTCCGGGGTTAAAATAAAGATGACCCTCGGGCTCGCGAAAACCCGGGGAAAAAGGCTTAGGTGGCAAATGGTAAATCCAAAGTTGGGCCTTCTTTGGATGAGTCTTATTCAAAGCGAACTGTCAAGGGGTCCCATAAATCACCCAACCGTGTAAGGAACGCGAAATCAAGGAACATAACACCGATATGACGGAAACTAGGGTGGCAAGAGTGGAACAAAACACCAGGCATAAGGCCGAGCCTTCCACCCTTTACCAAGTATATAGATGCATTATTTATAGAAGATAAATATTGTGATATCCCCAACAAGTCAACATGTTCCAACAAGGAACAACATATCCATGTTCCAACAAGGAACAAACTTCAACTTCACCTGCAACTAACAACGCTATAAGAGGGGCTGAGCAAAGCGGTAACATAGCCAATCAACGGTTTGCTAGGAAAGGATGGTTAGGGGCTGACATGGCAATATGGGTGGCATGATAAGCAAGTGATAGGCATCGTAGCATAGGCATAGCAAAAGAGCGAGCAACTAGCATAGCAAAGATAGAAGTGATTTCGAGGGTATGGTCATCTTGCCTGCAATGTTCTCAGGGTTGTCGAAAGTTTGATCCTCGTGAGCGTTCTCAACAGGTTCCTCGTTCACGTACTCGTCTCCCGGCTCTACCCAAAGCAAGAACACAAACAAAGGAACCACAATAAATCACGGTGCAATGCACAAGCAACATGATGCAATATATGGCATGATATGCGGGATGTGATATGCAATGCGTATGTGCGCTCCGGAAGGGAAATGATGAACCAGGCATCAACTTGGCAAACCAAGTATGCCGCTGGAAAGATGAGATGATTTCGGTTGAAATCGATATAAAGATCACCGGAATCGGATGCACGGTTTGCAAATGACAAGCAAAACAAGAATGGCACAAATCTGCCATTAACAGCATGATACCACTTAGCAAGCAACAATAAATTAAGCTACTGCACCCAAACGTATCAACAAAGCATATGGCAGTGATCTACTCAAGATGCTTGACAAAAGATGAACACTGAGCTACGGCTAAATCACATCATAACAGGTCCAAACAAGCATGGCAAAAGTGCACAAAATATCAGGCTGGACATGACAAACAACATCAGGTAGCAATGTTCAGAGCAAGAAAACAACATGTTACAGGAACTTATAATAGCAAAACAAGGCATGGCATGAATCTACTCAAAGCATAGAACAAAAGTCCCTTACTGACCTTAAGCCAAAAAGGATCAGAAAATATAGTAACACCCATGTCAAAATGGCAAGTTTAGTTAATGATTCAAGAACATGGCATGTCAAAACAGATAACAAGTAGGCATGTTTAAGAGCTCAAAGCACTCACTACAGAGCCTTACATGATAAACTAAGCATACATACATCAAGAAGACATGGCATAGAAGACATACATGGCAAGAACAACATCATAGCATACATGGGTCAACCACAACAATCTTGGCAAAATTGAATAACATGTAAACAATCTGCCAGGAAACATTTGATAGCAAAAGTAGAGCTCGATTGACTCAAGTTATGCCACTCCATAATTGCAAAAAAAAGGCATGGATGGATAGATCAAGACATGTAGAACAAAACATCCTTACTGAAGTATCTCAAAATATGCATGGATCTCTCGGTAGCATCAAGTTAACATGGCATCAAAATATCAAGAAAAGCAGAGCTGAAATCAGCAACATCAGACACCTACTTTGCATGCTTGTGCTAGTCACCACATAGATCACAAAAATACATGGCATACACCCCTAGAAAGATGGCATGGCATATTACAAAGCACATGTAGGACTCAAATTCATAGGGTGCACACATCAATCATAGCAAAAATAACAAAAGTGCAAGTTCTGTTAAGAAACAGAAACTAACATCACATAGCCCTCTTCTAACAGCATTTTGGGCATAAGGATGAGCTCAAATGAAAATGATGCAATGAGATTAAACGATCTACTCTTTGATACGAACAATTTGACATATTATACACGCAAAATGGAGCTAGAGATGCAAAATTATGATGCGTTGAAAATGCCACGAAATAATCACCGGATGAAAAACTTGGACGAATTTAGGGGGGGAAGAAGTCAACGCGGCGGGATCTGAGATCCGATCTGGCGGAGCTCGATCGGACGGCGGCGGTGTGGCGGCGCCGGAGCTCGCCCGGCGAGGAGGAGGAGGGAGAGGCCGGGTCCGGCCGGAGGAGGCGGGCCGGGAGGTCGGCCGGGAGGAGGGCCCGGCCGGCGCGCTGGCGGCGAAGTCCGGTGGCCGGGCGGGCGGGGCCAAGGGCGGCGAGGGCCGGTGGCGGCGCTGGGGACAGGTGGCGTGCTCTGAGTGGCGAAGCGCGCGCGGCGGTTTCGTCCGGCGGGCGGGCGGACGCGTCCGATGGTAGCGCGAGGATGAATTTTAGGGTTTCGGAGGAAGAAGACCGGATTTGGAATGGGGGGTTGCTTAAATAGGCATAGAGGGAGCTAGGAGAGTCCAAATGAGGTGTAGTTTTCGCCCACACGATCACAATCAAACGACGGATAGCATGGAAGTGACTTAGATGGGTTATTGGACTATTTTGAAGGGGTGTTGGGCTGCAACTTAAAAGAGGCCTTTGCGAGAGTGCGGTTAACCGTTGGAGTACCAAACGAGCTCCAAATGACCCGAAACTTGACCGGTGGTCTACCGGTGGTATACCAAGGCCACTTGACAAGCCTCGGTCCATTCCGAGAAAGTTTAGTACCCGCTCACGGAAAAACGTAAAAGGGGCCGCCGGGGGAGATAGGAGTGCCGGATTGCAAAACGGACAACGGGAAAAATGCTCGGAATCATGAGACAAACACGTATGCAAATGAGATGCACATGATGACATGATAAAAAATGCATGACATGGACAAAATGCAAAATGAAGAAAAACCCAACCACGGAGGGAATATCATATCACAATGCCGAAAATGGCAAGAGTTGGAGTTACAAATATGGAAAGGTACGTCCGGGGTGTTACAACACGGCTAGCCAAGATGGATTTAATCCCGATATTCACTTTATCAAAAGGTTCTAATGGGTTGGTTCTGAATCTTGCAAGCTGGGAATCAATGAGATGTGTAGGCATATTTGTTGTACTTATGATTTGAATCTTATTTGTTGGTTATGAATTTTGCAAGCTGGGAATCAATGAGATGTGTAGGCATCTTTGTTGTACTTATTATTTGGATCTTATTTGTTGGTTCTGAATCTTGCAAGATGGGAAACATGGCATGATGATGCAGAGGACAACAACCATAACAAACAGTTCAAACTTGGTAGTATTATCTGTTTGAAAGTGCGACAAATGCGATGATCGTGTGCGTCCTGAGAATAATAATTCTAATTGTTGTGCATGTTGATCATGTGGCACTCATAGAACGAGCCAATGCATTGCTTGTTTTAAGTATAAATTTCTATTAAAGCTAATTAAATTTAAGTAAAGTGACCACTAACTCTTCTTATTACAGTACCAATACAGACCCGCTCGTGAACCTACGTGTGGCCGGAGTAGGTTTCTTAATGGAGGCGTTTGAACGCGCCGAGGATGCATCTTCTGTCGGGCGTGCAACAGGCAAGGGATGGGTAGTAACTGTTGTCGCCTGTACACACTCAGTTTACTATTGAATCCAGTTCCCCAAGAGCTGAAAAATGAACTGCTGCCGCCGCCTACCCACTCGTTCACTTGAAGAGACTCCAATGGCGATCCGAGGGGTGAGCCTGCTGGATATGGACTTCAGCAAGGAGTTCCCCTTTGAGTTCACCGTTCAGTCCTATGGCTGCACCAAGTTGAATGTGATGTACACCAACGATCCGGACTCGGTGAAGCTCTGCCTCACCTTGTTCAAGCAGTACCTACAGGACGAGAAAGCACAAGGTCGCAGGACTTAGACCTTGTGCCCATCCATCCGTCTCCTGACAGGGACCAGCAGATCGCCGTTGCCCAGGTATGTGTGCGGGAAGAGGTTCTCGTCTACCACTGCTGTAGGGCCATCCGAGGTTCTGGAGCATTCGCCCGTTTCATCAGCAACACCGACTGCACCTTCGCTACGGTGGAGAGAAGGAAGAACGCGACGATTCGGCCATCTGGTGCAACAAACTTGTCGACATCCAGAAGCAATACAAGATCATCGGCAACGGGCAGGAGAAGAACTCCGTGGTTGACCTCGCTGAGACCATCATCGACCCCTGATACGCCAACATGAAAAAGACAACGATACCAAGGACCTGAACACGTGGGAGGTACCTTTGAATCTAGCCTACATAACCTACGCGGCCAAGGACGCATACGCATGCTACGACATGTACATGCGAATCTTGGACATGAGGGCGTGTCTGCTTCCCGTAACCGACGAGTACACGGACAACCGCAACGTCATGATCAAGCGTTCCAGGAAGGTCTAGATGTTGTACTTTATCTGTTTATAAGCACCTTTATCATCTGAGTGTTTCATGCATTAGCCTATGTGTCGTAATTATCTGTTTTGTCCGAAATATTTCTTTTAAGAATGCATTAACCTGTTTGCCTTTTAGTGGCTATTAGCTTATGTATGTAACTAGTTCACTTGTCCGTTAAAAAAAACTAGTTCACTCGGCTACCGTGCTTTGAATCTCCTTCCTGCCAACATATTCCACTTCTCAGGTGGACCCAGTAGGTCTCGCACACAGACATATGGGACCAAGCACCTATCCATTTGTAGTTCTTTATTTTGTTCAATCTTTCGTCCTCTTCCTATACAGTGGCTAGCCAAGTGGCCATCCCTCTACTCCCACACATTGTCCAGCGGAGGCAGCTCCACCGGCCCACCCTACACCCGAACAAGTCAACCGTCTTACTCCCATCCGCCTGTGTCTTCCCTAGCTCCGGTTTGTTCGGTCCGAGGTCTCAACGTCATCCTCCGCCTTGGTGCTCTCGCCGCAGCGCTGCCATCAGTCGTTCCCAACATGGTCAGCAAAACAAGAGGAATCGGGAGACAACTGTTCGTCGAGAGGCTGACAGTCCCGGGCCCACCAGGTCCATGGCCTAGGTTTTGTTGTTTAACATGGGCAGCCCACGACATGTTTCAACATTTTTTGGATCCAGCAGGTATCAAGCGGCCTCTGGGCCTCCCAACCTAGCTTGTCTATAACATCAGCAACCCAAGTTATGTTTGTTTTTTCAAGACAACACACAACTCAGTTCTATTTTTCTGTATGAATGCAAAACTGAACCTATGTTTTCTATAAGAATGCAAAACTGAACCTATATTTATAACTTATTTCATTACATATATATAATAGAAACAACATAATGTTCTGTTAAACCTGTCATTCATCCAACCATTTTATAGACCTTCCCACTTCCTTTATTTTTCATTTTCATTAATCCTATATCTAAATTTTCTCCCACTTTATTTTTCGATGTAAACTGAGTTTTCTCCCAGTACTTTTCCCTACAACCAACTCAACTGTCCAACGTCTAGCCTAAAAAATAATAATACCCCACGTCCTATTAACTCATCAAATTAAAATGATATTTTATTTCATAAGTTGAAAGTTCTTACAAAATAATAATAATAATTGTTTATATATAACTTGGCAAGTTAACTCCTAGTGATTGCGTACACAAGCTTGCAAAGATTTTACTGACCAATGCAGTAATAGACGTGTAATCATGTGTTTATGTTTTTATAACATTTCTCCATCCAGCCCAACATGATATTTTCACCCAGCCCAACAAGTCCATGGATTTCGAGAAAAATGCAAATGGGCTTAAAATTCTACCATATATAAACCGGCTGCATACATGCTACATCATTGTTTCACCCAGCCCACCAAATGGACTAAAAAGCAAATGGACTTGCTGACATGTGGGCCAGTAGGTCGAAGCCTAACAAGGCATTGGATTTACATCCAACGGCCGGCTTTCTTCTTCAATCTCTCGTCTTCTTCCCCCAGCGCTGCCAGGACAGCCTGCTCCAGCCTCCGGCGTCCAGCGGCGTTGTTTTGCGTGCCTCAGCGAAACGCTACCCCACCGACGGCCAGACCATCCCTCCACTCCGCACCTCCTGTTATTCTCTGCCAAGTATAGGCCCACCCCGCACCCTAACCAGTCAAGTTTCCCACTCCTCTCAGTCTGCGACTCTACTGCCGCGTCTTCCCCATCTCCGGGTCGTTCCAGTCTGGGGCCTCGCCGTCATCCATCGCCTCGCTGCGCTCGGCACGGCGTGGTCAACAAAAGAGAGTCATTGGAAGAGGATTGTACTTGGAGAGCCTGACGGCTGGGACCCACGAGGTCCATGGTCGCACGCAAGGAAAGTTCCTCCTTATTAAGCTGTTTCCTCCCCCTGATAGCTGGGACCCATCGATTGTATCTTCGCACGGAAGGAAGTACCTCCTTGTTATGCGAAAAAAACCATTCCTCCCGATGACAGCTGGGACCTAGCAGATTTGGTGGCTGACTTGTGGGCCTACAAAGCAGACATGTACTCAGGGCTTTGTCAACTTAATCAACAAATGATTCTAGCAGCTGGACCGTTGGATGTTAATCCAACAGCCGTGCTCCTTCTTCAACCTATGTTCTTGCTCCTGTCTCCCATGGGCGGCAGTGCTCCCGCACACCCGAACCAGTCAAGTTTCCCACTCCTCTCCATCTGCGACTCCACTACCGTGTCTTCCCCATCTCCAGGTCGTTCCAGTCTGGGGCCTCGCCATCGTCCATCGGCCTTGGTGCGCTCGGCATGGTGTGGTCAACAACCAAGAGTCATCGGAAGATGACTGTACGTGAGAGGCTGACAGTGGGGATGCACCACGCCCATGGACGCATGCATGCAACTGCATCTTTTTTACCCTGAAAAATAATGTTTTCTCCCCCTGACTGCTGGGACCCACCAACTACATCTTCGCACGCAAGGAAGTGCGTCCATATTACGGGCAAAAAAATGATTCGCCCCCTGACTGCTGGGACCCACCAGCTACATCTTCGCATGCAAGTAAGTGCCTGACAGTTAGGAACCACCTGGTCGAAGCATACGTAGCATTGTCATTCTGGTCGCGAACGTGTACGTACATACTGGTCGATCGGTCTGTCTGCAGGCTGCAGCGATGAACCATGGCCGTGTAAGGAAGGGTACGTGTGGTAGTAGAGGCACGCACGTAGCATGTACACGTACGTACAACGGCCAGGGTGCAAGAAAGTAAATACGACCACATACGTACATACGGGCGGGGTCTCGAACGCCTACTCATGCATACGTACGGCCAGGGCTCGTGTACATGGCTGTGGCTGGGTCGAACGGAGAAACCGCATCGTCGTCGTGTTCATGGGGAGGCAGCGGAATGCGTCGTGTTCGCCGGGAGGCAGCGGGCGCGTCTTTGTTCATTGGGAGCCAACCGGCTTGGACGGAACAGCCGATGGAAGCGAGGCTGGCGTCTGCGAGCGGAGGAAGCGACCTTGTGTTCGACCGCCACGGTGGAAGCGGGATCCTGTTCATCGGGAGGGTCCGGCGTGCCGCAAAACGGAGGAAACGAACCTCCTACGGTCAAACGGGTCTGTTGATCGGGAGGGTGTGGCGTACCACAAAACGGAGAAGCGGACTTGTGTTGGAGCACTACGGTCAAACAGGGGTCTGTTCATCGGAGGGTGTGACGTGCGCAAAACGGGACTCCACGGGATACTATTCATCTCCATGGTCGACCTCCTCCAGCCTCCACGGGCTACTGCTCATCCACCGTCGACCTCCTCCAGCCTCCACCTGCAACTATTCATCCACGGGCTCCTGTCCATCCAGCCTCCACCGCTCCTCCACCGGCTACTGTTCAGCCAGCCCTCTCCACGGGGTCCTGTTCAACCACCCCTCCACGGGCTACTATTCATCCAGCCCTCCACCGGCTACTGTTCAACCAGCCCTCCGCCGGTTACTGTTCAACCAGCCCTCCACGGGGTCCTGTTCATCCAGCCCTCCATGGGGTCCTGTTCATCCACCGACTCGATCGATCGGGGTACTGTTCATCCAGCGGCAACGGCCTCTACTACCACGGTGTCCTGTTCATCCAACCCCCCAGCGGGAACTGTTCATCCAAACCCCCTCAACAACGCTCACTGTTCATCCAGGGAAGGAGGCAATAGTGTTCGATCAGCTTCAATTAGCAGCAGTAGCGAAGGAATCACTCGGGCTTAGTGAACAGCAAGGGATCGATCCATCGCTCGGGTTCAGTAACGCGTAGCCTGCAGTGCAATCGCTCGGGTTCAGTTAGAGCCCAACGCCTCGGTCGGGTTCAGTTAGATCCCAACTCCTCGCTCGGGTTCAGTTAGATCCCAACGCCTCGCACACACGCACGTACGTACGAGAGAAACGCGCATCGCTCGGCCCCCGACCACCCACCGTAACCGGGAACTCCTTGATATTTTCCTCGCCCTCGCTTCTACCACGGTTTTTTCCGTCATGGACGGCCCAAAGAATGTCATGCGGCCGCGTGTCCGGCCCGCCCAGGATGAAAAGCCCATTTTCTGCGATGATTTTTTGTCATAGAAGTAGGTCCCCACCACATCTATGATGATACCGGGTTTTGTCACAATTATCGTCATAGAAGTGTCATAAGTATGACAAAAAAAATTTATTCGGCCCAAAATGTCACGGATGTGTCTTTTTTTTTTTGTAGTGTTGTCAACCTATGTAGTCAATAAACGAGAGAACTGGACAAGGAGCGGCCGACAGCTGGGACCAAGCAGCTCGAGCAGTATTTGTGTTTTTGAGGTGTGAGCACTTGAGTTTTTATTAAGCGATGTTTTCGTTGTTGTTCGAGGAGAGCAGGTATTAAATGGGCGGTGTGGCCCGTCTAGCCCAGAACGGATATCCAGCCGGATATTAAAATGGCTAGCCCACTATACTTTTTTTAGGAATACCGAGCAAGGTCAACTTGTTATTCTCCGCTCACTTGGCTGCAAATCTTTCCAAGGAGGGATGCATTAGGCTTAACAAGAAAATGGGTTTTAAGAAATAATAAGTGGGATGTAATTATGAAAACTGAGCAGTAACTATAAAAAAATGCACCAAACACGTAATTAGTTTATAAAGTTTTTTGGATTTTGAAAATTTTAATTTTATTAATTATTGCGTGAGCAAAGTTTCGTTCGATTTTTATGTAATACAAATTAATATTGAAATTGTATTTAATCTGAATAGAAATTTTGGGATAAAAACATTTCGGATCCCATCAAAATGTGGGAAATTTTATTGAAGTCTGTTTTGAACGGTTGGTTGAAATTATTAATCGTTGTCCTAGCTAGAAAATGGGATGTACTTTTAACAAACTCTAAATGGGCTATAGTAAATTCCATTAGAATTAAAAAATGAGCTGTACATTCTTACAAATCGCAAATGGGCTATAAGTTCTCTGCCACACACTTGTGGGCCTACTAAGTTGACGCGTCCCCTAAAAAAAAGTAAGTTGACGCGTATGCAAGGCTTTGTCAACTTATAGTCAACACACGGTTCTAGCAGCAGTGGCCATTGGATGTCCATCCAACGGATGTCGTGCTTCTTCTTAAATCTCGGATATTCTAGCTTCAGCCGCCCAAAAAATGATTCCTCCCCCTGACATCTAGGCGCATCGTTTCGGAGGCTGGCCTGTGGGCCTACTAAGTTGACGCGTACCAAGGGCTTTGTCAACTTCGTCAATATAAATGATTCTAGCTGCAGAGACCGTACGATGTCCATTCAACGGTCGTAGTGCTTCTTCAACCTCTGGTCTTCTTGCTCCAACCGCCCAAACCAGTGCCGGTGGGACTGCCTGCTACCGCCTCTTGTGGCCGGCTGTGCTGCCGCATAGGCCGCACCATCCCACCCGACTCCATTGCTGGCCAGGTCATTCCTCTACTCACCCACACCTCCTGTTATTTTTCGGCGACGGCAGCCAGACCAGTAAACCCTCGTACCCCCCACCACGTGGGCAACCACTGTCGAGTCTTCCCCGACTCCATGTCATTCCCTTCCTAGGCCTCGCCGTCGTCCACCGCCCTGGTGCTCTCGGCGCGCCGTGGTCAACGTGGTCAACAAACGACATCCGTCGGATGTGGACTGTATGTGGAGAGGCTGACAGCTGGGTCCATGGCCGCACGCAAGGAAATACCTCCTTGTTACACGCAAAATAATAATTCCTCCACCAGATAGCTGGGACCCACCGGAAGGGCCTCTGTATTTCGCAAAAAAATGTTCCCCCCGCTGACATGTTGGACCCACCAGCTATATCTTTGCACGCAAGGAAGTTCCTCCTTATTACGCACAAAAAAATGAATACCCCCTGCTAGCTGGGACCCAACATAGTGGGAGGCTGACTTGTGGGCCTACTAAGTTGATGGGGATGGAGGGCTTTGTCAACTTAGTCAATATGAATGATTGTAGCTCCAGTGACCATACGATGTCCATCCAACGGCCGTAGTGCTTCTTCAACCTCTGGTCTTCTTTCTCCAGCTGCCCAAAGCAGCGCCGGTCGTGCCGCCTGCTCCTGCCTCCCGTGGCCGGTTGTGCTGCCGCAGAGGCCTCACCGCCCCCTCCTACTCCCACCGCTGGCCAGGCCATCCCTCTACTCACCCACACCCCCTGTTATTCTGCGGCGATGGCAGCCTCACACCACAGCCGAACCAGTGACCATCGCACTCCTCTCCGCGTGGGCATCCACTGCTGCGTCTTCCCTGGCTCCGTGTCGTCCCATTCTAGGACTCTCCATCGTCCATCGCCCTGGTGCTCTCGGCGCGACGTGGTCAACGTGGTCAAGGAACGACTTCCATTGGAAGAGTACTGTACGTGGAGAGGCTAATAGCTGGGTCCATGACAGCAGCAAGGAAGTGCCTCCTTATTACATGCAAAATAATGATTGCTCCACCTGACAGTAGGGACCCACCGGACGGGGCACCATATTTCGTGAAAAAAAAACGTTTCCCCCCTGACTGCTGGGACCCACCAGCTACATCTTCGCACGCAAGGAAGTGCGTCCATATTACAGGCAAAAAAATGATTCCCCCTAACTGCTGGGACCCACCACCTACATCTTCGCACGCAAGGAAGTGCTGATAGTCGGGACCCACCTGGTCGAAGCATACACTGGTACAGCGACGTGCTAAATGGTTTTTTACCACTTTCCGCGACGACATTTGGAACCGTCGCCAAGTGAGTGTGTGCGATAGGGTGCCCTTCCCACACGACCCAGAAATCATCAGGGATAGGCCCTCCTGGGGCCCAGGCTGGGGCCGTGTGCGATCGGGTGAGGCATCGAAACCCAATCATTTCTGTAGGTATGTACATCCCACACGGTGAATCCCAGAAAATCATTTCCGTAGGTATGTACATCCCACACGGTGAATCCTAGAAAATCATTTCCGTAGGTATGTACATCCCACACGGTGAATCCCAGAAAATCATTTCCGTAGGTATGTACATCCCACACGGTGAATCCTAGAAAAACATTTCCGTAGGTATGTATATCACACATAGTTCTTTGTGCGGAAACTTTTGTGCAAGGTGGCCTAACGCAAACAGTTCGCTGCCGGAAGCCGTCTGTGATTGTTAGTTGATCGAACACGCTTACTTTCTAGAAACCGTGCGGGTTATTTGAGTTCATCGCTCACGGTGCTGTCTGAGTAACCGTTTGCAATAGAAAACCCCAATAAGCAGGTTAATTAGCCTATTATTGATAATCCATGTACTAATCAAACTGATATTTCTTATAAAACACGCCAGATATTTCATATTCATATAAAAGCAATCAGGATTTCATAATCAAATTACATCATATAGCTTCGGCACTTAGTTACGCCATTACACAACAGCACCAAGTTTCACATGTAGCATCAAAAACCTTTGGAAAGTAGCATCATACACGGTAAATAGACAGATGAATCTCATATGGGAAACTGCAGAAGCGGAAGGCAAATATTGAGCCTTCAGTGATGTTGAATGTCCTTGCAACTTTAGGCCAGTGGCTATGGATAATTGCCAGCCCAACCTTTGTCCTCTTCTGCAAGACTTCAATATTGTACCGTGGGTGTTGAATGAATACCTTCCTCGCCTCTTGACCATGCAGGTGGTTTGAGAGGTAATCATCGGTGAACTGCTTTCAAAAGTACTGAAAACAAAGTTATGCATAAATCACTGTTGTAAATTTTGAAATGGCGCAAGGGGTAAAAACAAGGTAAAAGAGTTGGTACCATCCTATAGTTGACTGATGTCTTCTTCATTGTGCAAACAATGATCTTGCTGTTATTCGTTGCAAGTTTCTTCATCCTAATAATCTTTCTGAGTTTCTTGACTTGACTGATATTCATGGACATCTCATTTCCCCATATGCAAAATGGGTCAAACAGTGGGTTTGAGCCTCTGACAGCAGGACCTACATGTGCAAGACCAAATTGTAAGAAACCTAAATATTAGAATGATTCCTGCAACTGCACAATAATGTGCTATTAGCCAAAGGACCCTGCTTGAACAAACCTCGATGGTAAGCTGCAGTGTCTCCCATTGTTTCCCTGCACACACATAAGGAAGATCTTGATCAAGTTAACTGAGAGTTGCCATACTATCAGTAGAATATGTATTGAGTACAACCAAACTCGATTGGTGTCACATGGATAACAATACAAAATTGTACCGGCAGCAAATGAAAATCAAATTGCAGAACTGAACCAAACAGTTAAATGGACCGCAGACCAAATGAACAAAAATAGTTAACTGAGCACGACATTGCAAAATAGAAACATGTACTAGAAGATAAGACAGTTAACAAAACAAAGAATGCTTGAGAACAGTACTACGAAATGTAGCAATTGTTGGACCTAAGTGTTAACTGAACATTACATTTCAGAGGACCAAACTGTTAACTGAACATCAGATTGCATATTAACATTACAGAGGACAAATCACTAGAAGGCACTGGCGGTGGCCTCGAGAAAACATCACAAATTGTATTTTAAAGTAGACAACCGTGCGGCGGTGTCGATAGTGGCCTCGAAGACGAGGTGCTCCTCCAAGATCTGGCGGTCGACACGCATGGCAGCCATAGCGACTTCGTTCGCGCATGCGGCCGCATGCTACTGAGCTCCAGGTTATACTGCATGCAAAATGGCTGTGGGCGGTGCTTAATTGGAGGAGGGGGCAGTGATTTCGGTGGAAGGTGTCGCTCCATTAGTCGGGGCATGTGGGACATGAAAGGAGGATGATGGTGTGGGTGGGGTGTGGACTACCTAACCATATCGACGAGGCCGCGCAGCAAGAAGAAGGGTCGGCGGCGAGGAGGCGGCTGATACGTCTCCAACGTATCTATAATTTTTTATTGCTCCATGCTACTTTATCTATTGTTTTGGACTATAATGGGCTTTATTTTCCACTTCTATATTATTTTGGGACTAACCTATTAACCGGAGGCCCAACCCGAATTGATGTTTTTTGCCTTTTTGGTGTTAGAAACGGAATATCTAACGAGTCCAAACGGAATGAAACCTTGAGCGTGATTTTCTCACGAGCGTGATCCGGAGACTTGGACCCTCGCCAAGGAACAACGGAGGCGGTCACGAGGTGGGGCGCCCCTAGGCGTGCCCCCTCCTCGTGGGCCCCTGTTACTCCACCGACGTACTCCTTCCTCCTATATATACCTCACGCACCCCCAAACGATCGAACAGGAGCCAAAACCTAATTCCCCGCCGCAACTTCACTGTATCCACGAGATCCCATCTTGGGGCCTGTTAGGAGCTCATGGAGGGGCATCCACCACGGAGGGCTTCTACATCAACACCATGGCCTCTCGATGAAGTGTGAGTAGTTTACTTGAGACCTTGGGTCCACAACTAGTAGCTAGATGGCTTCTTCTCTCTTTTGGATCTCAATACAATGTTCTCCCCTCTCTCGTGGAGATCTATTCGATGTAATCTTCTTTTTGCGGTGTGTTTGTTGAGACCGATGAATTGTGGGTTTATGATCTAGCTTATCTATGAATAATATTTGAATCTTCTCTGAATTCTTTTATGTATGATTGAGTTATCTTTGCAAGTCTCTTGAATTATCCGTTTGGTTTGGCCAACTAGATTGGTAGTTCTTGCAATGGGAGAAGTGCATAGCTTTGGGTTCAATCTTGCGGTGTCCTTACCCGATGTGAAAGGGTTGCAAAACACGTATTGTATTGTTGCCATCGAGGATAACAAGATGGGTATTTATCATATTGCATGAATTTATTCCTCTACATCATGTCATCTTGCTTAAGGCGTTACTCTGTTTTTAACTTAATACTCTAGATGCATCTTTGGATAGCGGTCGATGAGTGGAGTAATAGTAGTAGATGCGAATCGTTTGGTCTACTTGTCTTGGACGTGATGCCTATATACATGACCATACCTAGATATACTCATAACTATGCTCAATTCATCAATTGCTCAACAGTAATTTGTTCACCCACCGTAGAATACTTATGCTCTTGAGAGAAGCCACTAGTGAAACCTATGGCCCCCGGGTCTATTCTCATCATATCAATCTCCATCACTTTTATATACTTGCTTTGTTTTTACTTTGCTTTTACTTTTTGCTTTGCATCTTTATACTAAAAATACCAAAATATTATCTCTATCGATCTCACTCGTAAGTGACCGTGAAGGGATTGACAACCCCTAATCGCGTTGGTTGCGAGTAGCTATCGTTTTGTGCAGTGTACGAGGGACTTGTGCATGGCCTCCTCTTGGATTGATACCTTGGTTCTCAAAACTGAGGGAAATACTTACTCTCTTGTCTGCATCATCCTCTCCTCTTTGGGGAAAACCAACGCAAGCTCAAGACGTAGCAAGAAGGATTTCTGGCGCCGTTGCCGGGGAGTCTACGCAAAAGTCAACATACCAAGTACCCATCACAATCCCTATTTCTTGCATTACATTATTTTCCATTTGCCTCTCGTTTTCCTCTCCCCCAGTTCACCCTTGCCGTTTTATTCGCCCTCTCTTTGCCAATCTCCTCCTCTTTTTCCTGTTGCCCTTTCCTCGTCCGCTTGTTTGCTCATGTGTTAGTTTGCTTGCTTGCGCTATGTCTGAAATTGGGGAAATTATCGCCGATATGGGCGATAATAATATCATGGAAAATTCTGAAGCTCCTGCTGAAGAATCCCCTACTTATCACACAAAAAAATTTCGAATCGGTAGTGGTAATATTATTGGAAAAGGAGTTATTCAAGATTTCTTTACTAGTGCTAAAATTTGGAATTATTCACGGCTCGTTTGGCCTTTTTATACATTAATTGAGCTTCTGCGCATTTAATGTGCATAATTCGAATTTGAACTACAAGCACAGGCTCCAGTGCACCAAAGTTGTTTGAAAAACCACATGTGTATCCTTGCATGAATTTCTAGGTCCTATGCAAGAGATGGGAATGAAATTCAAACATCTGGGCGTCGTGGCTCGGCCGGAAAATTGAGAAACTTGGTTTTTTAATTCCTGTAAATCCAAAACACGCCTGAAAATCATGAAACTTGGCATGGTGTCATGGCATAGCACCAACATGCTGCGGTAATTTTTTTGGCCGAATTGGGACAAGCTTTGGTGTAAGCTTCTTGCAAACCGAAGCTTCCGTCAAGAAGGCTCGTGGTTCCGAGAGGGAACGTGCCACCTTCGTGTGTGAAACGACATACGTACACTGCCTTCTCCCGCCTTAATTTTTTTACACAGGCAGATTAGACCAAATAGAAGTATCGTGTTAAATTTTGGAATTATTCCGGGTTCATTTGGCGTTTTTATACATTAATTGAGTTTATGCGCATTTAATGTGCATAATTCAAAATTGAACTACAAGCACAGGCTCGAGTGCACCAAAGTTGTTTGAAAAACCACATGTGTGTTCTTGGGGGAATTTCTAGGTCCTATGCAAGAGATGGGAATGAAATTTAAAAATCTGGGCGTCGTGGCTCGGCTAGAAAGATTGAGAAACTTAGTTTTTTAATTCCTGTAAATCCAAAACACACCTAAAAATCATGAAACTTGGCATGGTGTCATGACATGGCACCAACATGTTGCGGTAATTTTTTTGGCCGAATTGGGACAAGCTTTGGTGTAAGCTTCTTGCAAACCAGAGCTTCCATCAAGAAGGCTCGTGGTTCCGAGAGGGAACGTGCCACCTCCGTGTGCGAAATGACATATGTACACTGCCTTCTCCCGCCTTAACTTTTTTACACAGGCATATTAGACCAAATAGAAGTATCGTGCTAAATTTTGGAATTATTCTGGGTTTGTTTGGCCTTTTTTATATATTAATTGATTTTCTGCGCATTTAATGTGCATAATTAAAATTTGAACTACAAGCACAGGCTCCAGTGCACCAAAGTTGTTTGAAAAACCACATGTGTGTCCTTGGGTGAATTTCTAGGTTCTATGCAAGAGATGGGAATGAAATTCAAACATATGGGCGTCGTGGCTCGGCCGGAAAGATTGAGAAACTTGGTTTTTTAATTCCTATAAATCCAAAACACGCCTGAAAATCATGAAACTTGGCATGGTGTCATAACATGGCACCAACATGTTGTGGTAATTTTTCTGTCCGATTTGCCTAGGCGCACACATTAACAATCAACAAAGTCATTTGGGAAAAAGTGCTGTCACGTTACAAATCGGAAACACAAGTATTATTGAAACCGTTGGCGTTCTACTTACCAATTACGTGCCGTCACGCGTCCCCTTTTTATTGGCTAGGAGGTGCTGTGTGGGGTAGCTATTTGAGTACGGGAGGTGTGCGATCAGACCCCTGCGCGTGCTCATCGGGAGGAGAGCCCTTTGACCGCACCCCGCCACACACCTCCCTCCCAACGTCCCCATTAATGGCGCCCGAGCACCTGTTCTACAGCATGGCTATATGTCTTACTGGACAGAGATTTAAGAGAGAAAAATGAAAATCTGAAAAGAAAGTGTTGCACAGATCTTGATGTAAGATCCGACGGACCTATATAGCATCGACTGCAACTTATAGCAAGCATGATGAATATAAGGACGATGATAGTGGATAATAATTGTCTTACACATTTAGGAACATGATTAAAATAAGCCACATGCGGCAACGCCCGAAATAACAAGGGCAAAAGAAGAAGGAAGACAACAATCTGGCTCGCCGATCTCTACTTTGTTGATGCGTTGCTGCAGGCAGCGGGAACTAGTCTCCTCGGCGAGTGGTGATGAGCTCTTTCTTGTCCTCAAAATGCTGCTTGAGAGCATCCACGGATTCCTCCACCAGCCTTCTGCGCTCGATGCGGAACACGACATTCTCGTCCATAAGTTTCTCGACAATGACGCTGGCCCTCTTCAACAAGGCAGTGGGCTGCTCCTGCTGCTCCGCACTTCCGACGATCTTCGCCCTCAGCAGGTCGTGCTCAGCTTGGAGCTTCGTATTGCTCTCATTTAGTTGCTGGATGATGCCGGTAGACTGTTCAAACGAGGCTTTCAGGTCATCCTGCAACCTCGCCCACCTGGAGATCTGATCCATCTGCCTAAGGACGAGGGCACGCATCGCCATTAAGTGTCCTCGCCTGCCGGCGAGACATTTTCCCAGGCCACTGCGGCGCGGGAGGACATCTCTGCTGCATTCGCGGCGTGGCGGGACATCTCTTCTGCTTCCGCAGCACGGTCGGACCAGTCTGATGCATCGACGGCGCGGCGGGACCTCTCTACTGTTATGGCCACGCGGTGGGACATGTTGGGTGCTTTCGCGGCGAGGCGGGACATCTCTCGTGCTTCCACTTCCAGGCTCGCCTCTCCCTGGTGGCAATCTCTCGACCCAGAACTCATGTTGGCCATGGCAGACGCAAGGGAACGATGATGAATGACTTGTTTGTTTTTGTGTATGAGGAGTTGAGGAGGAATATGCAGTCATCTTGGAGTAGTAGTATTTATAACCGAGTAGTAATATGCTCCTAAGTGGGAAACCGTTTAGGTTTTGATCGGTGTGAACAGGTTTGCAATTTGGAATGTGACAGGATGCGGCCTCCCTGGTCTTCTAAAAAAATTGTCGACGCATGCTCAAAATTGACGGTTATAAGAGCGGCACTATTGCCGGAAGGCGTAACGTGGGCACGTACGGCTTCTCGGCCGCGTACGTGGCGTTTGCACCATAGGGTGCACCGCAATAGGCAATGTCAGCACACGTCTTGTTCCAACAACCGTGCGCGCTCGTTATTACCATCGCGCACGCTTCTTTTAATTAGAATGTGTGTGCCCGTCTAGTGCACACACGTTGATCTGTCTAACTGTTTCAGTTTGTTGTGGCTAATCACAAACAGTTCATCCATGTGAAGTGTATGCCATCAATCGCCGACACTTTGATGTGGCTGACCCATTTCTGTTCTGTTGCCTAATCGCAAACATTTAATCCTTCTGAAGCGTATGCCCTCAATCACACACACCTTAATTTGGCTGACCGTTTCTTTTGTGTTGCCTAATCATAAACAATTCATCCGAGTGAACTGTATGCTCTATATCGCACACGCCTTCATCAGGCTACCCGTTTCTTTTGTTCCGCCTCATCGCAAGCAGTTCATTGGACTGAACCGTATGCCCTGGATCACACACGCAACTAAAATCTGAACCATGTTTGATGGCTCCGCCATCGCAAATGTTTTGCACCTTTTTTACGGTTCTTTTACACCACCGTTTGCGATTATTGCATCGCACACAGTTTCATCGAAGGGTCTCTGATCGTAGTGTCGCGTTAGCAGCATCCTGTAGTAGTGATACGTAGCGTTGTCATTCTTGCCGCGAACGTGTACGTACATACTGGTCGATGTAGAGGCGCGCACGTGTTGTAGTAGAGGCGCGCACGTAGCATGTACACGTATGTACAGCGGCCAGGGTGCAAGAAAGTAAATACGGCCACGTACGTACATACGACCGTGGTCTCTAACGCCTACTCGCGCATACGTACGGCCAGGGCTCGTGTACATGGCTGGGTCGGAATGGAGAAAGTGCGTCGTCGTCGTGTTCATGGGGAGCCAACCGGCTGGGTCGAAACGGAATGCGTCGTCATGTTCATCGGGAGCCAACCGGCTTGGATGGAACAGTCGATGGAAACAAGGCCTCCGTACCGCAGAACGGAGGAAACGGCCTTGTGTTCGACCGGCCACGATCGAAACGGGATCCTGTTCATCGGGTGGGGTCTGACGTACCGCAAAACGAAGGAAACAGACTTCTCTTGGTCGAAACGCGGTCCTGTTGATCGGGAGGGGCGTGACATACCGCAAAACAAAGGAAACAGACTTGTGTTGGAGTGCTACGGTCGAAACGGGGGTCCTGTTCATCGGGAGGGGTGTGGCGTACCACAAAACAGGACTCCACGGGATACTGTTCGTCTTCACCGTCGACCTCCTCCAGCCTCCACGGGTTACTGTTCATCCACCGTCAACCTCCTCCAGCCTCCACCTGCGACTGTTCATCCACGGGCTCATGTTCATCCAGCCTCCACCGCTCCTCCACCGGCTACTGTTCAACCAGCCCTCTCCACGGGGTCCTGTTCAACCATCCCTCCATGGGCTACTATTCATCTAGCCCTCCACGGGGTCCTGTTCAACTAGCCCTCCACAGGGTCCTGTTCATCCACCCCCAACCGGCTCGATCGGGGTCCTGTTCATCCAGCGGCAACGACCTTTACTACCACGGAGTCCTGTTCATCCAACCCCCCCACCGGGAACTTTTCATCCAACCTCCACCGCGTGCTCCTCCACCAGCTACTATTCAACCAGCCCACTCCATGAGGTCATGTTCAACCACCCCTCCACGGGCAATTGTTCATCCAGCCCTCCACGGGGTCCTGTTCATCCACCCCCAACCGGCTCGATCAGGGTCCTGTTCATCCAGCGGGAACACCACGGGGTCCTGTTCATCCACCTATTCGCACATGAACACGTCACCGTGTACCTCCGACGCCGAAAGTGATGCACCGCAGCTCACGTCGAAGGAGACCCGTCCGGAAGCGCGGTACGCAAGCAATCCGGCGGGCGCTTTTGAGCACCCGAAACCCCACACGCCCGGGAGGGACCCGTCTGGGCCAAGGCGGCTATGGGCTGCCCTAGGTCGGTTCGCCCGCCCCTAGAGCCTCGAGGATCGCTGCCCTTCAACACGAAGAACGAACGAAGAACGAGAGAGAAATAACAAGGGAGGGATGTAAAACTAGGGTTAAAAGTAGATGGGTTTTGCGATTGTGTGTTGTTGTTCAATCGGCCGTCACCCCTTAAGTATATAAGAGGCGGCTGGACTTCCCGTGCAAGGAAAAGGCTTCAATTCACGTCCAAAACCCTAGTCCAATTCGGATTTGTTTGGTCCGAACTTTCCAAAACTGTTCGATAAAATCTGGCTGCACCTTGAGGGCCATGTTTGGGGGAGTAAACGATCTCGGATGGAAACGAGCCCAAAAGCAGTCTTGACCGTTTCGATGAGACGAACAACTTTCATGTTGAACGTTTTATGATCTGAGGCCATCTTGAGAGAGTTTTCGGCTGTTTTCCGAAGTCTGCAGCAGCGAAATTCGAAACCCGGACGAACATACCCGGAGTGTCCAGCCATCCACAGAGAAAATCAAAACCCGGATGGTTTTTCCCGGAGTGTCCGGCCATCCAGTGTAGCAGCATCTTGTACTAGTTGTAACTTTTGCATACGACCTCGGATTAAGACGATTTTTATATCAAAATCGACCGTTTCGACGAGACGAAGACAACTCGTGTTGATCATTTTTCCATATGAGGACATCTTAATTGGGTTTTCAGCCATTATTTAATCTGGTGTCAACATGAGCATCTCTGAACTTGTCATAACTTTTGCATCCGAACTCCGTTTTAGACCATCTTCATATCCATCTTGATCTTCTCGAAAAGATCCATCCCATGGTGACCTCCAATCATAAGTTTGAATTAATCTTGACATAGTTTAAAGAAACTTTTACCATAGTGCCACTTTTGAGCGTCAACACATGCCCCCCTGTTTTTCGGCAAACTTGTGTGCCGAAAAATAACTTGCACGATGTTTTTTCTAAGGACGATGTCAACACTCCATCGGCCATTTTATGTGCTTCGGGCGATAATTTCTATATCGGCCATGTTTATGCTTAGGGCGATAATTCTATATCGGCCATTGATTTTAACTTTTTGTTTACATCATACCTTGGAACCGATTACCACCAATCGGCTTTAAAGAGATGGGAATGAACCCATTCCTCATAGCACTAAGGAAATCAAACTCTGAGAGGTCACGCCCTGTTAAGCAAGTAACATCGGGATGATTCCAATCCACCGATGCATCGGCCAAAGCAACACAAGCCGAATTATCCGCGTGAATGACTTCTACCTCATCATCGATCCATTGTATTAAGAATTGATGCATGGTAGATTGAACACATTGGTTAGCTTGAACCCAATCGCGACCTAATATAACATTATAGTTACATTGCACCTCGGCGATGAAGAATGTGGTGGCCAAAGTTTTGCATCCCACGGTGAGTTGCATGCACATCACACCTTTGGCCTCTGTCTTTTCTTTACCCTCGAATCCATTAAGTACCATATTGGCCTTCATCAATGCATCATCATCTAACCCCAACTTTTTGAAGACCGAGTAGGGCATAAGATTTACCACAGCACCACCATCAACGAGCATCCTAGCAACCGGCGATCCGTTAATATGACCTTTGAGGTACAATGGCTTCAAGTGTTTCACCGGTTCTCTTGGCTTCTCGAAGATAGCATTCTTAGGACAAAATCCAGCTGGGCTACCTCCCCTTCTTCACCTTTAGCACGAAACTCGGCAGGTAAGTAATATACCATATTAATATCCATACCTTCCTGAACCGGCGTAGATTCATAATCCACCATCTCATATTCATCTCCCAATGTGTATATTGGGCTTAAAGTTTCCTCAATTGAAGGGGATGTTTCAGGTGGTGTGGACCATGTAATAGGGGTCGCATCATCCTCTTTAGATGGTGAAGGATTGCTGCAGCTAATGTAGAAGCATCTGTGTTTTGTTTTTGTTTAGGCCTCCACACTTGTTTTGTGAGTGCCATGGGCCGAATTTTACTGAAAAATTCGTACCTTTGCCTCTCCTCTTTATGCTCTACCTTCTCGTGGTTCCTCATGCGTTGTAATCTCCTTTTCATGGTCTTAGTTAAACCAGGAGGACACCACTTAGGTTGAGTATATTTGGGATCCCTTGGTTTGGTCTTTCTTGTGCTCGCCTCATGATCATTAATCATGGAACCCTACTGAACAATAACAATATCACCATTAGAAGTAGCCAGATGACCAACAACCGGCTTTTTGATCTCCCTTTGCTTGTCACATTCTGCAATTTCCGCATTAGGTGACTTAACACGCCACACTTTTTTGTTGGCCTTACTTGGAGAAATTTTTGTTGGCCGATTAGCACCATAGCTCAAACGGCCTTGTGTAGGATAATAAAGCCTCTCGCGAGCAGGCCTTCTAGGTGCTGCCCGCCCCATATGAAAAGCATAAGGAGCCATTGGGGGTTGCCCCCATCCTCCACTGAAGCCTCTCATGTAATATGGCGCATAGCAGGGTTGTGACATCCATGGTGTCGGTGCCCATGACCCATATGGCCTTGCATAGCGTCGAAACTCTTTCTCCAGAGGCAATCTTGAACACTTTGAATGTGATGGCCGATTAGAGCTAGAACCGGCCGCTTGACTTGCATATCTGGATAGCAACATATCAAAAGTTGGCTCGATTTTCCTGTACTTAGTTTCATTCTTTTTCCACTTGCCAACTTCTGAATTCTTAGGCTTGATCAATTTAACATGAGTATCCTCTTGCACTTGTGGTTGCCCCCCGAGTGTTAGCATTTTTTATAGTGATCTTCAACACTTCCTTGCCATCGGGTTGCTTGTCAAGCACAATCTTTCTTCCCAAGACCTTGTCGCCTTCCTTGCTATTCCTGGGTTCACCAATAACAACATTATCTTTATTAGCGGATTCGGCTATGTTAGGCCGAATTAACATTTTCTTCCCTTCCAAGTCCATGGTGTTTATCGGGAAGGGTTGTTTATCAACTTGCATCTCAGCAAAATTCAATCGTCCGTCATTAATGGCCGATTGTATCTGTCGTCGAAAAACATTGCAATCATTAGTAGCATGAGAAAATGAATTATGGTACTTGCAATAAGCACGCCGTTTTAGCTCCTCAAACGGCGGTATGGTGTGTGATATTATAATCATCTTGTCTTGCAAGAGAGCATCAAATATTTTATCACACTTTGATATATCAAAAGTGAACCTCATATCCTCATCACGATTCTTGCGAATCAGCTTAAGAGCATTGCACATATAGGGTTTGGCCTTTGAGGACCAAACGAATTCAATAGTATAGACATCAACCTCATCATCCGAATTATCATCATTGTGTTCAATCATATGCATTCTAGGACGATCGGTTGTAGACCTATGAACCTCTTTACTTCGACTCTCTTGAGCCAACGCCTTTTGCAAGACTTGGTTAATATTCAAAAACTCATAACTTTCCAACCTCTCTTTAATGTGAGTTTTTAAACCATTAAGAACAAGATCCGCCAAGTCTCTCTCAGTTATCACTAAGCTATAATATCGGTTCTTTATATCTCTAAATCTCTTGACGTAATCGGTGACCGATTCATCATGTTTCTGCCTAACCGATGTAAGATGTGACAACTTTAGCTCATTATCACCGCTATAAAAGTGATCATGAAACTTTTGCTCTAATTGCGACCATAAGAGAATTGAGCCATGTGGTAAAGCAGCAAACCATGAAAATGCGGTACCAGTTAAAGACAAGGGAAATAAACGCACTTTCAACTCTTCTATGGAACCTGCTTCACCCAACTATGCTAGATACTGACTCACATGCTCCCAAGTTGTTTTCGTACCCTCACCACTAAATTTAACAAAATCAGGAACCTTATAACCTTGAGGGTAAGAAATTGCATCGAAGTGTTCAGGATAAGGCTTTTGATACACATGACTCTTTACTTTCGGCTCGTTTCCCAAAGTTTCTAGAAACATCTTATGCAAATCCTCCCTTAATTTAGCTAAAATTGGATTCGAGGTAGATGAAGATGTTTGTGGCAATGACATAGGAGCAACCTGAGTACTAGCTATTGGTGCAACTTGTGGGATGGGTGCCGAACCATAATTCGGCGGAAGACCAAACATACTTGCGCCTATGGGTGGTGTGACAAATGACTCGGCGTTGATGCCGAATTGGGCACACTCATAATAGGATTAGGGTATGTAGGTGTAGTCATAAGCTGGTTGGTTTGACTAGGGTAAAAATTCAACGGCATACTATATTGTTGTTGTATAGGAGGTGCCGATGAAATAGGTAAAGTTGGACTAGCGTTTTCAGATACACCAACAGTACCACTAGATGACGGAGGCATATTTTTCTGAGCATTAGCACTAGCCACAAAAGAATTGTATGCCATCACATTACCCTTGCTAACAAGACTTTCAATCACAGCCACTTGCTCTCGGAGAAAAACTTTACTCACAAAGGATTACATCTTGTTCATCGATGAGGGAGGAAAATTGACGTTTCCAACCGGAGTGATGTTGCCTTGACGGTCCTTCTTGAAACTTGAAAGCGCTTCCAAATCCTCCTCCTCGCTTCTTCTTGGCGCCTCAAAATCCTCTTCACGCTGCTTCTTGCGCGCTTCGTAGGCTTGGCGATGTTCATCTGATAGTTCATCAAGACCGGGCTTAATGATGTTATCGGCGTCAACTTCTGAGGGCTTGGGGAGATTAAACATGGTTGATGATGATTCTTGATCTTTCTTCCCCAGTAGTCGCCAAAAAGTGTGTTCACACATGAACACGTCACCGTACCCTCCGACGCCGAGGGTGATGCACCGCAGCTCACGTCGAAGGAGACCCGTCCGAAGCGATGCACGCAGCAATCCGGCGGGCGCTTTTGAGCACCGAAACCCCACGCGCCGGGAGGGACCCGTCTGGGCTGCGGCGGCTATGGGCTGCCCTAGGTCGGTTCGCCCGCCCCTAGAGCCTCAAGGATCGCTGCCCTTCAACACGAAGAACGAACGAAGAACGATAGAGAAATAACAAGGGAGGGATGTAAAACTAGGGTTAAAAGTAGATGGGTTTTGCGATTGTGTGTTGTTGTTCAATTGGCCGTCACCCCTTAAGTATATAAGAGGCGGCTGGACTTCCCGTGCAAGGAAAAGGCTTCAATTCACGTCCAAAACCCTAGTCCAATTCGGATTTGTTTGGTCCGAACTTTCCAAAACTGTTCGATAAAATCTGGCTGCACCTTGAGGGCCATGTTTGGGGGAGTAAACGATCTCGGATGGAAACGAGCCCAAAAGCAGTCTTGACCGTTTCGATGAGACGAACAACTTTCATGTTGAACGTTTTATGATCTGAGGCCATCTTGAGTGAGTTTTCGGCTGTTTTCCGAAGTCTGCAGCAGCGAAATTGAAACCGGACGAACATACCGGAGTGTCCAGCCATCCACAGAGAAAATCAAAACCCGGATGGTTTTTCCCGGAGTGTCCGGCCATCTAGTGTAGCAGCATCTTGTACTAGCTGTAACTTTTGCATACGACCAAGGATTAAGATGATTTTTATATCAAAATCGACCGTTTCGACGAGACGAAGACAACTCGTGTTGATCATTTTTCCATATGAGGACATATTAATTGGGTTTTCAGCCATTATTTAATCTGGTGTCAACATGAGCATCTCTAAACTTGTCATAACTTTTGCATCCGAACTCCGTTTTAGACCATCTTCATATCCATCTTGATCTTCTCGAAAAGATCCATCCCATGGTGACCTCCAATCATAAGTTTGAATTAATCTTGACATAGTTTAAAGAAACTTTTACCATAGTGCCATTTTTGAGCGTCAACACCACGCCCCACCGAAAATTGTTCATCCAACCCCCCAACATCGCTCACTGTTCATCCAGAGGCAGCATCGATCGGCTTCAGTTAGCAGCAGTAGCGAAGGAATCACTCGGGTTCAGTTAACAGCAAGGGATTGATCGATCGCTCTGGTTCAGTAACGCGTAGCCTGTAGTGCAATCGCTCGGGTTTAGTAGGCGAACGCCTCGCTCGGGTTCAGTTAGAGCCCAACGCCTCGCACCCACGCGTGTACATGTACGAGAGAAACACGCATCGCTCGGCCCCGACCACCCACCATAACCGGGAACTCCCCGATATTTTCCTCGCCCTCGCTTCTACCACGGTTTTTTCCGTCATGGACGGCCCAAAGAATGTCATGCAGCTGCGTATCCGGCCTGCCCAGGACGAAAAGCCCATTTTATATTATGATTTTTTGTCATAGAAGTAGGATCCCACCACATCTATGATGATACCGGGTTTTGTCACAATTATCGTCATAGAAGTGTCATAAGCATGACAGAAAAAAAATTGTTCGGCCCAAAATGTCACGGATGTGTCTTTTTTTTGGTAGTGAAGTCTCTTTACTCATTGCGTAATACATCATCCTGCAACTAACTTCTTAGTCACTTTGCTTGCAAGGCTTCTTATGATGTGTATTACTGAGAGGGCCCAAAGATACCTCTTGATGTCGCTTGAAGCTACGTCGGTATTTCCCCAAAGAGGAAGGGATGATGCAGTACAGCGGCGGTAGGTATTTCCCTCAGATATGAAACCAAGGTTATCGAACCAGTAGGAGAACCAAGCAACACAACGTAAACAACCCCTGCACACAAATAACAACCACTCGCAACCCGACGTGTTAAAGGGGTTGTCAATCCCTTTCGGGTAATGGCGCCAGAAACAATGCATGGACGGGAGAAAGTTGTAATAGATTGAATAAGTAGATCGCAAATAAAAAAGTGAATCAAGGTACTTTTGTATTTTTGGTTTAATAGATCTAAAAATAAATGCAAGAAAAAGTAGATCGCAAAGGCAAATATATGAGAAAGAAGACACGGGGGCCGTAGGTTTCACTAGTGGCTTCTCTCGAGAAAGATAGAAAATGGTGGGTAAACAAATTACTATTGGGCAATTGATAGAACCTCAAATAATTATGACAATATCCAGGCAATGATCAATACATAGGCATCATGTCCAAGATTAGTAGACCGACTCCTGCCTACATCTACTACTATTACTCCACACATCGACTGCTATCCACCATGCATCTAGTGTATTAAGTTCATGGAAAAACGGAGTAATGCAATAAGAACGACGACATGATGTAGACAAGATCCGTTTATCTATGGTGGTAGATATAGATCTCGTCTTTTTATCCTTAGTAGCAATGATACATACGTGTCGGTTCCCTTTCTGTCACTGGGATCACGCACCGTAAGATCGAACCCACTACCGGGCACCTCTTCCCGTTGCAAGATAAATAGATAAAGTTGGCCAAACAAAACCCAAATATCAGAGAAGAAATATGAGGCTATAAGAATTCATGCATATAAGAGATCAAAGAAACTCAAATAACTTTCATGGATATAAAAAGATATGACTGATCATAAACTCAAAGTTCAACAGATCCCAACAAACACACCGCAAAAAGAGTTACATCATATGGATCTCCAAGAGACCATTGTATTGAGAATTCAGCGAGAGAGAGAAAGCCATCTAGCTACTAACTACGGACCTGAAGGTCTACAAAGAACTACTCACGCATCATCGGAGAGGCACCAATGGAGGTGGTGAACCCCATCCGAGATGGTGTCTAGATTGGCTCTGGTGGTTCTGGACTATGCAGCGGCTGGATGAATATTTCGTCGATGCTTCTAGGGTTTCTGGAATATTGGAGTATTTATAGAGCAAAGAGGCGGTCCGGGGGGCATCCGAGGTGGGAACAACCCACCAGGGCGCGCCTGGTGACGATGACATGTACCTAGGGTAGGGTAATAGACCTGATCTAAACACCCTCCCCAAGGACACTGCCCTACTGTGGCACCCTAGCTCAGAGAAACCGGAACGCCCCGTATTCCAGCCCAGAGATCGAGGAGAAGTCTTCTGGAATACAACACTGCTTAGCATAGAACAAATCAGCTCTTTATTACAAGCTATAATGATACAAGGGGATTACATCGGCACAGCGACACTACGCGTACCACAGTTGCTCCATGCAAGCAGCAGAACAACACGAAGCAGCGGAATAACTTTAGTAGCGGAACAATGACGACGTTGATGAACTCCACTCTGCAGGGACTCTGGTTGGAACGCTTATCCTAGCTCGCAAACACGGGATCCATGGCAAACAAGCAATCAAATCCGGCATGACCTGCAAACTGGCATGACACGCCAGGTCAGTACATTGAATGTACTTGCAAGCTCACAATAACCAGAAGCATTCAAGACAAACAACAACATGGCAATTACAGGTTAAACAGGAATTATCATGAGATCATCAGAATAGCATGGCATGGACAACATGAACATGATACGGCTCGAACAATATGAGCATGGCATGAACATATAAATCTGACGATACTAGCATGGAACATGATGACACTATATGCACCACTTATTCTGCTCAGGTTACTTCGTAACCATCACATGCATCACTTACCAACCTCGGACATCACACGATCATCTCAGGATCAAATCAAGCTTGGTATAAACAATACCGTAGTAATCATTAAATGACCACAAGGAGCTTAATCTTTACCCATGATTCTTGCACAACATCACAAATATCCAACAACTCAGTATCCTCGATACCACGGTGATCTTTCACGAATCACAAAACGGAACCACTCTTGGCTCAACGGGTTACCTCGTAACCAAACGGTGATCATTCACGGATCACATAACCAACTTATCTCATCATCGAACCAGGGTTGCTATTAAGCACATCATTATTAATACTGTTGACCCATAGTGTGACCAACTACGAACTGGGCCCTTATCCGCGGGCATGGCTATCGATAGATTTAATATACACTCTGCAGAGGTTAGCACATTGTACCCACACCACAGAACCCATGGCCTCGTACTCCAATCGGGTGGACCAGCGCGAACACCACAGGAACTGGTGCAAGCGGCGTTCTTTGGCGTGGCCAACCATGTCTAGTAGATGGACCTTAGTGCCCTTAGTCCAACTGAGTAAAGAATTTGTTCCAGGGGCAAAGAAGAGATTTGCAGAAGACGCCAAAGCAAACCAGCAGCCAAGTGTTTGTGTTGTTCAGTGGGGACACCATCTTTGTAACATAGTAAATAATTTGGCTGGTGATGATCACACACTCATGTGATTCTGATTAACAAAAATCAGCTTAATAGGAGGAGTTTAGAGGGTACTTGCTGTAGAAACCACTATAATGACCAGAATTAGAGATTTGGATGATGCACTCACATGAAGAGGCAAATTGAGCTGAAATCGGGCATGGCCCAATTATTTTAATATATGAAGATGCTCAAAAAGTTTCATGTCATTTGGACTTGCCAAAATAGCACTTGCTTCATATAGCTTTGCTCTGGACAGAAACTTGGAAATATTGCACAGGGCAAATGATGTAATGGATTGAGCCAAATTTTTGTGGAGATAGGTTATATACGTAGGAGAAGACCCTGGAAAATTTTCAGCAATAATGGAGCAATATAAAATGTACTTGCTTCACTAATTGAAAATTTGGGCAGAAACAAAGAATTGATGCTCAGCTCGCAAGGATGCATTGAATGAGCTCAAATCTTGAGGAGGGTGATGATTTGGTGATATGAAGGGCCATGCAAAATTTCAACTCAATTGGATTAACCTAGCTAGTACTTACTTCACAACCAATTCCCTCAGACAGGAACTTTGAAAATTTGCTCAGGAATATTCACTAGGCAAATTAAGTTGAATTTTGGCATGAGGCAATTATTTGTACATGAAAATGTGTCCAAGAAGTTTGGGGTCAATAGGGCAAAGATAAATGACACTTGCTTCACAATTTGCCATTCAGGACAGAATAGGGAAATAATTAATTGAGCATGATGGGAAACATGGTAAATGAAATATTTTGCCATATTTGAGTAAGATATGACCCAAACAATTTATGAGAATTATTTGGGAATTTTGGGAGTGATAGAAATATAGGTTTCTTCACAACCTAGGGCAAATTGGGTTATTCCTTTAATATAAAAGGAATATTCCCAAGGAAAAGAATATTGGGGTTTGGTCCAAGATGGAAATGGCAAGGTCTTGGGATGGTTTTGAGAATGACAAGCCACTCCGGAAAGAAAGAAGAGGTCATCTTTTTCAGTTTCCAGACCACCTAGCCATGGAAAAAGGAAAACTCAAGCAGAAATCACACATAAATGAAAGAAAAAGAAAGGGCCAAAAATCAGGCTGTGACAACTCTTCCCCCCTTAAAGAAATCTCGTCCTCGAGATTTGGTTGCTCAGGAACAAGTATGCATATACTGACTTAAGGAGACCATTTCCAACTCGGGTATCCTTTTTCCTTTATTGATTGTTCCCATTAAATTATTCATCTGACTTACCTGACTGGCTCTGGGGTGGTTTGCTTCACTTTATCCATATCCTGACAGATCTTACATTTTCATGCCTATACTGGCTCCAATTCTTTTCATATCTGCTGACTTAGCTAAGTGTGATTTGTTATCAGGACTGAAATATATACCCATCTCACAAATCCGAGAGTGATTTCTGATTGCTGTGGCTGTACTACCAAACTCCCATGAATTGGTGATCAGATTTTTCCTGATGAACAACCAAGTTCTTACTCCTTGCATTGGGTTGCTCAAATAGATGCATTTCCTATGGGCTCAAAATAGTGTTGTGGATCAAAACTGTTCATCTGACTGATACTGATTTCTCGCAGAGTTTCTGAATCATCTTAACTGGCTCTACTGTCTTGAGTATCGGATTTGTACCAAATAGTTGGACATCACCTGTCGTGGCCATCATAAAGGGGCACGACCTTATATGATAGTATCTGCAGTCCTGACTACCGTGGTTCTGGCAGAAAAATTTGGTTCACGACAGGCTATCTTTTGATGATTCACATAAGTGAGGGCACATACTTCAATGTTGTTATTTACCATCCTGATTAGTCATTCTGTCGGCATATCCATGGGGGTAGTAGGCGGCGTGATGCTTTACCATGGTTGACGGGGTCAAACTATTGAATGACCTCTTGGTCTGACTTGACAAACTCAGATATTTGATACTGACAAATCTGAGCACATACTGTTAACTGAGCATGTTATCTGGGTATGGGGTCCTTACCAAAATTGAGCAGACCCCCTTAGGTGAATATTCATGGTGCTCAATACTGACTCAGACTGTCTAGGGTATCTGCGCCATGTGGCTCATGCACAATTATCAGTCTTGCTCCTTCATTACTGTTTTCTTTGTCTGCATCCTTAGCTGAAAGAGCTTGGTCAAATTGTTTCTTCATGTGACCATGGATACTGTCAGGTGCAATATTCTGACAGGCGTTCTTTTATCCTCATCTCCTGATATGGTAACATCATTTAAATGACAGGTTCATCGTCTCTCAAGACTTAACCATAGGGAAATGATCATCCGAACCCTTGCAAGAAATCAGCAAATAAATCAGTAGCCACCAGAACGGTCTTTACAACTCAGATCTGGGACATCACTGAAATAACTCAACCACGGCTCAAGATGGCCGAAAATCAGTTCAGAGCATGAGACCGTGTTGATAAGAAGAAAGTGGCAGTTCCCTAAGACGGCTGAAAAGCAGCTCAGAGCAAAGAGCCACTGTCACAAAAAGAAACTCAACAGCTGTACGATACGGCCGAAAAGCAGCCCAGAACTCGTGACAGTCGTTGAATAGAGCAAAATAGAGTCGGCATCCACCCTGGTCGCCCAAAAATAGCTCAGAACACAGGCGTGGTGCCGTCACCAGAGAAAAATAGACAAGGGCTCATTAGGATCATATTCCAGGTTCACAGGTACTTCTACATGGCTCACTGTTGTCGTCAATCCTCATAGTCCTTTGTCACACTAAGGTGTATATATGGCTTCCTTTGCATATATTTGAGAATCTGATTCCTGAGGCAGACTGGTGTTCTGACTGATTCTTGCTTCTGACCAAACTGTTGCGGATCTGATTCTTAGGATTCACTGCCATATGCTGTCAATTTACAGTGTACTATCTTGCACCAGTGCTGTATTGAGGACGATTGGATGGCTTATGCTGGAAACCATCGAGAGTATCTTGCTGAGGAAGACTGGATATCGTGCTTCAGAAGCTTCCCCCCTTAAAGACTTGCTAGGGGAAAACTCGCTACCCTATACCGGAAGCTTTTTGTGGGTGCTTACTGCAGAAGACAAAGTACCTTGCACGGGAAGTCATCTAGGTATCATACTGAGGAAGATAGAGAATCTTGCATTGGAAGCTTCTCTGGTAGCTTGCGAGGAAAGACTGGGTTGCTTACACCAAAAGCTTCTCCTTGAGCGGACTGAATGCCACATATATATACCATCTTAATATTTCTTTTGTTGATTACTTGTACGAAACGAGGTTTTGCTGGACTATCCTCCTCTCTGAATGTTGAATACATGGCACATTCTTGCTTTCTTCCAGGTATATCGGGTTTCAAAGTCATCCTCAACGAAGAATCAACATTGAATTATACCTTTGATTGAGAATATATCGTTGATCTTGAAAACAATTTATCTTCTTACTGATTTGATCATTTCTGCTATGAAGGGTGCACACTGAGGGAGACTTTATTATCCATATAGTTGTGAGAAGTGCATATTAATGTAAACTTGATTATCACCATCACAATCAGATATTTCTCATTTCACTACGGTCGGCGGAGAATCACATTCTGTTCAGCTGAATTTCCAAATATATGCACTCCTTGCTGACTCTTTGGGTCCAACTTCGGTTGGCGAGCAACTTTAATGAGGGGAAAAATATGTAACACCGAGGGCCCAAAGATAGAAGCAAAAGAAACGACGAAAGCAAAAACACACAGAGCATACAAATAATATAAATCAAGCAATGTCACATATTACTACTACTCACGCAATAAAATGCATGCACACCTAAGCACACAAATCTCGCGGAAACTTCGGTATTACTGTCTAATATGTTGTGGCGGTGTGTGGAAGGAGTTGGCGTAAACAAGGCTACACCAAGTGCTGGCTGAACACCGGTTGCAACCAGATGGATACGAAGGTGAGGACGGACTTGGTGATCAAGTAGCAAGACACAAGGGCACGACCACATCATCATCAAGCGTACGAAAGGGAATCGTACACGTCCAAGGAATGGAATGATAGGGCAATATAGAGGAGGAAAAACAAGGCTTGCTGGCATTGCCCTTTCTTGATAACAAATAGCAGTAAGGGTTGCCGAAGGGACGAGATGGATGTCACGATTCGGGATAGAGACATGTCTATCACCGAAATAATAGGGGTGAGTGATGGAAAAATATCAACGTGATACCTGAGCGTAACTCCTGCGAATGGTGTCTGGAACACTTGGCACTAGGGCATCACTCTGCTGGGACAGAGATGACGCCACACTGAAGAGCAAGCATACTAAGAAGGAAGGTGCAGGTAGTGGATCGAAACCGATGCCACCTACACTCACAAGATTAACTGTTAGTGACTAAATAATAACCTATATGCATGCTATGCAACAAAAAAAATGCAGCAAACAAATGCAACAAACCAACTAGTCTCCATACTACCGCTTTCTAATGTTCACGCGGGCTAGGGCATCTTACAGCCATACCTGCTGTGATACCAAGCCTGTGGCACCTCGGCTCAGAGAAACCGGAATGCCCCGTATTCCAGCCTAGAGATCGAGGAGAAGTCTTCTGGAATACAACACTGCTTAGCATAGAACAAATCAACTCTTTATTACAAGCTATAATGATACAAGGGGATTACATCGACACGTCGACACTACGCATACCACAGTTGCTCCATGCAAGCAGCAGAACAACACGAAGCAGCGGAATAACTCTAACAACAGAACAATGACGACGGTGATGAACTCCACTCCGCAGGGACTCTGGCTGGAACACTTATCCTAGCTCACAAACACGGGATCCATGGCAAACAAGCAATCAAATCCGGCATGACACGCCAGGTCAGTACATTGAATGTACTTGGAAGCTCACAATAAACAGAAGCATTCAAGACAAACAACAACATGGCAATTACAGGTTAAACAGGAATTATCATGAGATCATCAGAATAGCATGGCATGGACAACATGAACATGATATGGCTCGAACAATATGAGCATGGCATGAACATATAAATCTGACGATACTAGCATGCAACATGATGACACTATATGCACCACTTATTCTGCTCGGGTTACTTCGTAACCATCACATGCATCACTTACCAACCTCGAACATCACACGATCATCTCAGGATCAAATCAAGCTTGGTATAAACAATACCGTAGTAATCATTAAATGACCACAAGGAGCTTGATCTTTACCCACGATTCTCGCACAACATCACGAATATCCAACAACTCGGTATCCTTGATACCATGGTGATCATTCACGGATCACAAAACGGAACCACTCTTGGCTCAACCGGTTACCTCATAACCAAACGGTGATCATTCACGGATCACATAACCAATTTATCTCATCATCAAACCAGGGTTGCTATTAAGCACATAATTATTAATACTGTTGACCCATAGTGTGGCCCACTACGAACTGGGCCCTTATCCGCGGGCGCGGCTATCGATATATTTAATATACACTCTGCAGAGGTTAGCACACTGTACCCACACAATGGAACCCATGGCCTCGTACTCCCATTCGGGTGGACCAACGACGTTCCGACAAAACCGTCCTACTGCCATGACACTCTCCCGGCCACTCCGACCATCTCCCCTTTGGGCTAAGTCCTGGGTGGCCCCGTGCCTACCAAAGGCACCAACGGCCACCGTCGTGGCAAAACATAAACGGTCCCAAACGGGGACAAGGTACCATAACAACAACAATGGGCACACAAGGCTTATGTCCGCCTACCTGATCAGGGTAGCGCGCGCCCATAACCTTCCCTGGTTGGAGGCACCGGCAAGAGGCACGACAATAGACCCAGTTAGGACCTTACCATAAAGGCAAGCTGGTTGCACTGGTCAATTCGATATGGTGGCACCATGACTCAGCCAATAGTTGTTCAAGTTCAATTTAATCCGGTTGAACTTGAATGCAAATATGCCGAGCCATGATAAAATAACATGATGCAATTACAATGCATGAGCACGATATCAACATAAGCATGAGGGTGTAACATAAATATCAACCATATCAACAATGAATCATATCCAACTGAGCATGGCATAACGATGAGCATGAACATCACAAGTATAACATTACGCGTAGCATAACATGACTACTAACATCAACAATAAATACCATGCAATAACTCGTCAATTACAATACCGAGTAAACACTTAACCAATTAACATCAAAGGAACAATGCATATTAACGGTACTCGGTAACCGACGACAGTCATGCACCAAAGATCATAACCAACCCAACATGTACTACTATCCAGCATGACAATATGAAAATAATACTAGCAAGTAGTTCATGATAACAAAGTGCAATAATATATAGCATGACGGTAGTTACCGATCCATGAGCATAACCGAAATAACGACAACAATAGCAAAACAATCATACAGTTATTAAAGATTCAAGTTGAAAACTAATGCTACTGCATGACTATCATGCAAATGGTGGTTGTGGCTTGCCTGGGGATGAAGAATGCACTGGGGAGAAGTGCGGAAACATCGCAGAAAGATTCGCCGGAAACACTTCTCTCTCGAACGGGGCTGGTTAACGGCAAGGGCAAAATGGTCATTTTTAGTAAGTCAAAACATAATGAAAGTGACACCAACAGAACGGGCTTGATGAGATGAAGAAGTGAGTGCTGGTTTCACCTCAAACGGAGTTACGGTTGCAGAGTTATGAGGTGTTGAATACCAGGGACCAATCTGTGTAAGTGTTTATCACCAACGGGTCCCTGAGAGGAAAAACAGAAAGCGCCTTCGGGCCAAACACGTTTTCTGTAAGGGAAAGCGCATTTAAAGCCGCAGTAGAGGAAAATACGTTTTCCAGAAGGGAAAATGCATTCTTGCCAAAGAAGGAAAGGAATACGTTTTCATCAAACGAAAACGCACTCACCAGAAATCGTTTCCACTTGCCACGTGGGATGAGGCGCCAGGGCCACTGGCGCGTGGGGCCTAGAGGAAGGGGAGGGGGCCAGGCACTTGTCTTCTTCCTCCCGTTCCTCTGTTCCTCTCGTGGAACAGAGCAGGGGCAGGGGAAGGAAGCGGCCAAGGGGCCGGCCGGCTCCGGCCAACTCTGGCCGAGCGGAGATCACCGGCGAGACCAGGGCGGCGAGGGGATTCCATCCAGAGGGAGCATGGCCATCTGGGAGGCGCGGGGAGGAGGTGAGGGGCAGCGCCATGGGGAGCACAGGGGCGGCAGCGGTGGTGGTGGTCGCGGTGTTGCGTCTATCTCCGGCGAGGGGTAAGTGGGTGGGGCGGCTCAGCGGGATGAGGGGCAAGTGGGTGGGGCAGCTCAGCGGGATGAGGGGGAGTCGATGGACGTGGAGGGAGGAGGAGAGGAGGCTCGGGTTGGCCGGAATCACGCCGAGGCCGAGGCGGCCATGGAGGACAGATGCGAACTCCGGCGAGATGTGGCGATCCTGGTGACCAAATGAGGCGAGGTAGAGATGGGTTAGGTGCGGAGGGGTTCGGGGGTCCTTATATAGGTGCGGAGGAGGACTCTAGAGCATCACAGGCAAGCTCACGCCAAGCTTTAATGGTGGACAGTTGATACGTCTCCAACGTATCTATAACTTTTGATTGTTCCATGCTATTATATTATCCATATAGGATGTTTTATATGCATTTATATGATTTTTGGGACTAACCTATTAACCTAGAGCCTAGTGCCAGTTTCTGTTTTTTTCCTTGTTTTTGAGTATTGCAGAAATGGAAAACCAAACGGAGTTCAATTGACCTGAAATTTCACGGAGATTATTTTTGGACCAGAAGAAGCCCACGGAGCATCGGAGATGGGCCAGAAGAGTCTCGAGGCACCCACGAGGGTGGGGGGCGCGCCCCCTACCTCGTGGCCGCCTCGGAGATCCCCCTGACTTGTTCCCGACGCCAACACCTCTTATATATACCCAAACTTCCAGAACATAACCTAGATCGGGAGTTCCGCCGCCGCAAGCCTCTGTAGCCACCAAAAACCAATCGGGACCCTGTTCCGGCACCTTGCCGGAGGGGGATCCATCACCGGTGGCCATCTTCATCATCCCGGCGCTCTGCATGGCGTGGAGGGAGTAGTTCACCCTCGGGACTGAGGGTATGTACCAGTAGCTATGTGTTTGATCTCTCTCTCTCTCTCTCGTGTTCTTGATTCAGCACAATCTTGATGTATCGCGAGCTTTGCTATTATATTTGGATCTTATGATGTTTCTCCCCCTCTACTCTCTTGTAATGGATTGAGTTTTCCCTTTGAAGTTATCTTATCGGATTGAGTCTTTAAGGATTTGAGAACACTTGATGTATGTCTTGCATGTGCTTATCTGTGGTGACAATGGGATATCACGTGATCTACTTGATGTATGTTTTGGTGATCAACTTGCGGGTTCCGTGACCTCATGAACTTATGCATAGGGGGTGGCACACATTTTCGTCTTGACTCTCCGGTAGAAACTTTGGGGCACTCTTTGAAGTACTTTGTGTTGGTTTGAATAGATGAATCTCAGATTGTGTGATGCATATCATATAATCATACCCACAGATACTTGAGGTGACATTGGAGTATCTAGGTGACATTAGGGTTTTGGTTGATTTGTGTCTTAAGGTGTTATTCTAGTACGAACTCTACTATAGATCGAACGGAAAGAATAGCTTCATTTTATTTTACTATGTACTCTTGAATAGATCGATCAGAAAGGATAACTTTGAGGTGGTTTCGTACCCTACCATAATCTCTTAGTTTGTTCTCCGCTATTAGTGACTTTGGTGTGACTCTTTGTTGCATGTTGAGGGATAGTTATATGATCCAGTTATGTTATTATTGTTGAGATAACTTGCACTAGTGAAAGCATGAACCCTAGGCCTTGTTTCAACACACTGCAATATCATTTACGCTCACTTATATCTACTATCCATATTGCACTTGTATCACCATCTCTTCGCCGAACTAGTGCACCTATACAATTTACCATTTTATTGGGTGTGTTGGGGACACAAGAGACTCTTTGTTATTTGGTTGCAGGGTTGTTTAAGAGAGACTGTCGGTGTCAAAACCGGCGGATCTCGGGTAGGGGTCCCGAACTGTGCGTCTAGGCGGATGGTAATAGGAGACAAGGGACACGGTGTTTTTACCCAGGTTCGGGCCCTCTCGATGGAGGTAATACCCTACTCCTGCTTGATTAATATTGATGATATGGGTAGTACAAGAGTAGATCTACCACGAGATCAGAGAGGCTAAACCCTAGAAGCTAGCCTATGGTATGATTGTTGTTCGTCCTACGGACTAAAACCCTTCGGTTTATATAGACACCGAATAGGGTTAGGGTTACACAGAGTCGGTTACAATGGTAGGAGATCTACATATCTATATCGCCAAGCTTGCCTTCCACGCCAAGGAAAGTCCCATCCGGACACGGGACGAAGTCTTCAATGTTGTATCTTCATAGTCCAGGAGTCCGGCCAACGGTGATAGTTCGGCCATCCGGACACCCCCTAATCCAGGACTCCCTCAGTAGCCCCCGAACCAGGCTTCAATGGCGATGAGTGCGGCGCGTAGTTTGTCTTCGGCATTGCGAGGCGGGTTCTTCTCCAAATCACATATACTTGTCGAATAGTGTCCGGCTTCTGATAAATGCTGCGCTCCTTGGCTTCTACGCCCAATAATGGCCATCTTCCACGTGTTTGAAGGAATGCGAAAAGCCAGGGTATTTTTACACTTACCCCCCTAGCTGCGCAAATGAGCCGCCTATAAAAGGGACGAGGATCTAGATCTGAGTCACACCATCCCCCCTCCGCGAGCTTTCTTGGGCGCCTCGACAAAAACCCATTCCATCATGGACAATCGACGCTGCTCCTCCTCGCGCTCCCCAAATTCACACAGAAATTGGGAGAGATGCTCAGTCCCGCATAGCGAGCTTGTTATACTCCAAACCAAGGGATTTCTTCCCCCGGCCTTCATGGTTCCGGTTCGAGCCAGACTTGCCACCTACAAGGGCGGAAAGCAAGCGGAGAGTGTCCCCGATCCCTCTAAAGGAGAGCGGGTGTGCTTTATCTCTTATCTAGTAAGAGGACTCGGATTTCCAATCCATCCGTTTCTCCGGGGGCTCTTGGAGTTCTACGTCCTCCAGTTGCACCACCTTATGCCTGCCTCGATTTTGCACATCGCGGGCTTCGTGGCCCTTTGTGAACTGTTCTTGGGCATCGAGGCTCATTTTGTGCTATGGAAGAGATTATTCTGCCTAGTACCCCGTTCTCATGAGGGGTCAATATATCAATTGGGCGGAGCCGAACTATGGCGCATCGCCGGGACCGGATATCTATCCGAACCTCAAGAAGGCGTCCAAGACTAGGCCTTCGTAATGGTTTTACATGAAGGACATCCCGCTGCCGGATCCTGTTCGGATCGGCCTTCCGGAGTTTAGCAACGCTCCTTTGAAGAAGCGCCTAAGCTGGCGGCCGCGGAGCCCCCAGAGGGAAAATGATCGGGAGGTCCTCTACTTGATGAGCCGAATAAGATTACTGGCTCATGCCGGATTGACCATGATTGGAGTCATGGCAATCTGCATTATGAGGGGAGTGCAGCCGCTCCAATACAGGGGCCACCCCATGTGGGACTTCAACGGGGAGGACGACGCCACCCGCCACGGCCGCAAAGGGCCGGGATCGGTCACCGAACTGGTGAAGACCTTGTCCGCCATGTATAAAGGGGAGGAGGAGGATTTTCTCCGCGTCAGCCCACTGAGCGGGTTTTCTTCAAATAATCCTCTAAGTTGGGTAAGCAAACATCTTTGTGGCCTATCCGATCCATGTTCCCGTGGTTAAATATCTCATTTCATGGTTTCTACGCAGGAACTGCGCCGGGCCGTGGAGAAGATACACAGCCCGCCCCCACAACCCGAGGATCCGGAACGTTCCCTCGATCCGGCCTCCGAAGAGGACCCGGATATAAAGGTGGAGCTGATTGATGGGGTATATCACCAACTGAGCATCGATAATGCCTTGGTCGCCATTGCGGCCGATTACCCCGGAATACTTCCAGCCTCACAGGTAACTGAGACCGAGGTCCCAATACTCTGATAATGACCCATCCGTGCTTATTTTTTTGATCACCGTATACCAATGGTGTCTCGCAGGGGGTGCCTTCGAGGCAGGAGGCCGAGCTCAGCGGCTAGCCAACAAGGCGCAGACGGCCCAAGAAGCTAAAAAGAAGTGCAGCCCGGATTGAAACTCCGCCCAGAAAGGTATGGCGCGTCACCATATTCCTGTGATTGATTCTGGAAGGCATATTAACGCTGGTGCTCTTTTCAGGAAAAAGCGCCGCGGATCGAGTCCGGAGAGGTTGCCAATCGAACCTCTGCCAACCAGGCTCCAAAGCCGGGTCTAGAAGCGGAGGCGAGCACGAGGCGTGCGTCGGATGCTCCTCCGACAGAGGATGCCGACAGACTGTCCGCCACCAACTCCGAGGTGGAGAGCGCCATGAATCACAGGCGCCGGACAGTTCTTCGTGGCGATGTTTCTCCCAAGAGGCCTTGAATGCCTTCAATTGGAGATGCGCACCTCCGTGCCGCCAAGATGGTCTAGCCAGAGCCACGGAGCAAAGATGTAAAGGACATACGGTGAGCAAATTTAACAGCTTATATATGCCAAGAGTCTCCCGAGACTTAAAATAGTTAGAATAACTGATTTAAGGATCATTTGTTATGCAGGATCTTACAAAAAGAATACCCGACTGTCCTGGAGCTTGAAGAATGAAAGGCCCAACTTGAGGCCAAGACTAGCCGCCATGAGGGAGCCATAGAGACCCCCTCCGTAATATATGCCTCAAAAGATAAATAGTTTATGAAGTGCGGCATGTGTAAAAATCGACAATAATATTGCAGATGGCGCGGACTAGATCCGGACAAGCAACAGCTCTTGCGCCGTTGAAGGCCAGAGAGCATGCTTACGAGGGTGTGGCAGGAGAAAAATAACCTCCAAGATGCCAACACCCAACCGGGTGAGGAACTAAAGGATGTTCGTGCTCAGCTTGTCCGACCAGAAGGAGAATCGACGGCTTCGTCGCGGCATTTCCAATAGTGCTTGAACGAACTTTGAAAGAGTTCGCGAGGAAGGCGACTAACATAAATATGTATGTAGGTTTGCTCACAGTGTCGCCCCGAGGAGGAGATGCCCAGTTCTTGGGTGATCTTCTTCCCAAACTGCGTCGGCTACCGCACGAACGAAGTTCGGCAGTGATGAAAGGCGTCGCCAGTGCCTTCGGCCATCTATCTCCCTGCCCAAGGCATTGGGGAGCTGGCAGAGCGGCTTCAAGGAGCACGGTGGCGCTTCCGACTATGGAAGATATCGGCCTGCCGTCAAGGCGCCAGGGAGGCCTGGGCCATGGTAAAGACGCGGTACACGAAGGATGACCCAAACCACATGGCCGAGGTCGGACCTGTGGGGCCTGATGGGAAGGAGATCCCTGTAAGCTTAGTGTACGGCCAAGTAGAATTGGCCGCCAAGTATTCCCAGCAAGATTGTAAATTAGATAGCCTATTAGATGGCATTGAGGAGGAATACAATTAGTCGAGTTGACTATGTAATTGAATATGACATGAAAAATGTCTTCTAGCCGGATTGTAGATCGTTTGTCATAGGACCTTTTCGCTTTGACCTCGGGACCCAATAGTCCGGAGTGTGTCCGAATACCCTTTCGGTTATGTAAGAACCGGGGCATGCATGGAGACAAGGTGTAGGGGTCATTATTGCTGTATCAGACAAGTGCCCAACTAGTTATGTTATATTACATGGATAGTAAGAAACATCTTCCAGGGAGAATAGCTCCGTTAAGGGTTCCTTTCCCTGGGAGGCATGCCCTAAAGTGCATGTCCAAACTGCTAAGAAAGCAGAAAATCATCCGGGGCAGATGGATAAATAGTTAAAATCATCTTTCAGTTCACCGACCAATATTCCCTTAAGAACGCTGGCTTTCGGCTTCACCCACCGAGGTACACATCCGGCTGACCCGCAAGAATAATCGCAGAGCTGCTCCTTTACCACCTAGCCGAACAATCGGGAACATAGGGGTAAGCACAGAGCCAGCAACCCAGCTTGGCCAAAACTTAAGTCATATCGATGCATATAATGGTGAGTAAAAGGTACATGCGAAGTTTGACACATGTGTTGGGCATGAAGCCCAGATAAATAAGCTTCATTAAAGAAGCCCCAGGTATAATGAGCGCGGACAGCGCGTCAAGTATGTGCGAACAAAGCGCAAACGAGCCTCTAAAGGCTTCAAGAAGAAGGAGGAGGAAGGAGAGAAATAAAAGACAGCAAAAACTAGAAAATGTGGACGGAGGAAGGAGACGAACTCGAGTCCGGTGCTTAGGCGAGAATCTTCGTGAGACGGGCTGCGTTCCATGGGTTCGCTCGAGTCGGTTATCCGATCGCTTAGCAGACGGTATGCTCCGCCGGTCAGGACCTGGTCGATGATGAAGGGACCATCCCATTTGGGCTTGAGTTTGTCCTTTTTCTTGTCCGGCAGGCGTAGAACTAGTTCGCCAACGTTGTAGGCTTTGGCCCTTACTTCCCTGCTTTGATATCTTCGAGCCTGCTGTTGATAAAATGCGGAACGAGCTTTTGCCGCGTCGCGCTCCTCCTCCAATGCGTCCAAACTGTCATGCCGATCAAGCTCGGCTTCTCTTTCTTCATACATGCGCACGCGAGGTGAGTCATGAATTATGTCGCAGGGCAAGACTGCCTCTGCGCTGTACACCATAAAAAATGGTGTGAATCCGGTAGTACGATTCGGCGTGGTCCGCAGCCCCAGTACGGAGTCGAGTTCCTCAAACCAGTCGTGTTAGATTCCTTGAGGACCGCACTAGTCCGGGTTTAATGCCGCCATGATTAGACCGTTTGCTCGCTCGACTTGGCCGTTGGTTTGAGGGTGATAGATCGAGGCGTAATCGAGCTTGATGCCCATGTTTTTGCACCATAATTTGACCTCATCGGCCGTGAAGTTGGTGCCGTTATCGATGATGATCTTGTGGGGATGCCGTAACGGTGCACTACCCCGATATGAAGTCTATCACCGCCCGGATTCGGCCGTTTTAACAGGCTTGGCCTCTATCCATTTGGTGAATTTATCCACCATGACCAATAGGTATTTTTGCTTGTGGGTTCCTCCATTAAGGGGTCCAACCATGTCAAGCCCCCAGACCACAAACGGCCAGGTGATGGGTATAGTTTTGAGGGCGGTGGGTGGCATGTGGCTTTGGTTAGCAAAAAGCTGGCAACCGACGCATCATTGGACTAAATCCTGCGCATCTGCCTGGGCCATCGGCCAATAAAATCCTGTACGGAAGGCCTTGCCTACAAGGGCCCGGGCTGCGGCGTGGTGCCCACCCAGTCCGGCATGAATTTCAGCCAGGAGGTTTCGCCTTCCTCTTGGAGATACACCTTTGAAGGACTCTGTTGTGCTTTTCTTATAGAGCTCTCCCTCATGGACTTTATAGGCTTTGGATCGCCGTACTATGCAGCGAGCCTAATTTTGGTCTTCGGGAGTTCCTGCCTAGTTAGGTAGGCTAGGAATGGTTCCATCCACGGGGCGATAACCGCCATTATTTCGTGAGCGGAGGGTGTTATCTCGGTGGCAGAGCCTCCGATTGTGTCAGAGTGTTCGGTGTCAGGAAGTGCGGTTGGGTCCGGATTGTTATTTCCGGACTCCCCTTCCCATAGTACGGATGGCTTGAACAGCCATTCCAGGAAGATGTTGGGCGGGACGGCATTGCGTTTTGCACCGATGCGTGCCAATACGTTCGCCGCCTGGTTGTTATCCCGGGCTATATGATGAAATTCGAGCCCTTCAAACCGTGCTGACATTTTTAGGACCGCATTGCGGTACGCTGCCATTTTCGGATCTTTGGCATCAAAGTCTCCTTTTATTTGAGATATCGCGAGGTTCGAATCCCTGCGCACCTCTAGGCGTTTAATGCCCATGGAGACTTCCATCCGGAGGCCGTGCAGAAGGGCCTCGTATTCGGCTGCGTTGTTGGAGTTCGTATACATTATTTGAAGGACGTATTGGACTGTGTCCCTGGTTGGGGACGTCAGGACGACGCCAGCCCCCAGGTCAGCCAACATTTTGGAGCCGTCAAAGTGCATGATCCAATTGGAGTATCGCCGTACTCTTTAGGGAGTTCGACGGTCCATCGATTCGCCACGGTTGGCGAAAACCTGCGACTTAATAGCTCGTCGTGGCTTATAGGTTATGTCGAATGGAAGGAGCTCTATCGCCCATTTAGCAATCCGGCCCGTCGCGTCGCGGTTGTTTATAATGTCGTTAAGAGGTACTTCGGAGGCTACCGTTATCGGACACTCTTGAAAGTAGTGGCGCAGCTTCCGGGATGCCATGAACACCGCATATGCTATCTTTTGATAATGTGGGTACCGGGACTTGCATGGAGTTAGGACAGTGGACACATAGTAAGTTTTTGAAGAGGGAACCGGTGTTCGTCCGTTTCTCGTTCGACGACGAGCACCGCGCTGTCAACTTGATGTGTTGCGGCGATATATAATAGCATTGGTTCGCCCACGTTGGGCGCGGCCAGGACCGGATTTGTTGCCAATATGGCTTTTATTTCTTCGAGTCCGGTCGTGGCGGCATCCGTCCACTCGAAGTGTTCGGTGTGCCGGAGGAGGCGGTAAAGGGGTAACGCCTTTTCTCCCAAACGGGAAATAAAGCGTCTTAGAGCCACTACACATCCAGTCAGTTTTTGTATTTGTTTGAGGTCTTTTGGAATATCCAATTGTGACAGAGCTCGGATCTTGGCTGGGTTTGCTTCAATTCCTCTACCGGACACAATGAAGCCCAGGAGCTTTCCGGCCGGAACGTCAAGACGATTTTCCGGATTGAGCTTAATGTCATATTTTCGGAGATTGTCGAATGTGAGCCTCAAGTCGTCTACTAGAGTTTCGACATGCTTGGATTTGACGACCACGTCATCTACATATGCTTCCACTGTTTTGCCGATCTGGTTTGCCAGACATGTCTGAATCATGCGCTGATATGTTGCGCCGGCGTTTTTGAGCCCGAAGGACATTGTGTTGAAGCAGAATGGGCCGTATGGAGTGATGAATGTTGTTGCTGCTTGGTCTGGCTCCGCCATCTTGATTTGGTGGTAGCCGGAGTACGCGTCGAGGAAGCACAATGAGTCGTGTCCTGCTGTAGCGTCGATAATTTGATCAATGCAAGGGAGGGGGAAGGGATCCTTTGGGCAAGCCTTATTAATGTCTTTGAAATCAACACATAGGCGCCAGGATTTATCCTTCTTTGGTACCATCACCAGATTTGCTAGCCTGTCCGGATGTTTTATATCTCTGAAGACTCCGGCTTCCAGAAGTTTGGCTAGCTCCTCTCCCATGGCCTGTCTCTTGGGTTCGGAAAAGCGCCGAAGAGCCTGTTTGACTAGCTTGAATCCTTTTAGGATATTTAGGCTGTGCTCGGCCAGCCAACGTGGGATTCCTGGCATGTCTGAAGGGTGCGAGCAAAATGTCCCGCTTTTCTCGTAGAAATTCTCGTCATCGCGCGTCTACATCAGGGTTTAATTGTGCCCCAATGGAGGCCGTCTTTGCGGGTCCGTTGGGTGGACTTGGAATTTGACTATTTCATCCGCTGGTTTAAAAGAGGTGGACTTGGATCTTTTATCAAGTATCACATCGTCCCCTGTCACCGTGGCGCGATCGCAGTTGAGTTCCTCGGCCGCTAGGGCTTCGATAGTGCCTCGAGGGCTAGTGCGGCTGTCTTGTTTTCGTAGCGGAGTGCTATGCTCGGATCACTAGCGAGAGTGATGATTCCGTTAGGTCCGGGCATTTTAAGCTTCATGTACCCATAATGGGGTATAGCTTGAAAAATTGTGAATGCCTCTCGCCCTAATAAAGCGTGATATCCGCTGCTGAACGGGCCACTTGAAATGTGACCTCCTCGGACCTGTAATTGTCCGTGAGCGAACACTACGCCCAAAGTGATTTTTCCTGCAGCATGCTTCCGGCTAGGGATTATTCCTCTAAAGGTTGTGCTGCTTCGCTCAATGCGGTTCCATCTATTTCCATTTTTCGGAGGGTTTCCTCGTAGATGAGGTTTAGTCCGCTGCCGCCATCCATGAGTACCTTAGTAAGGCGAAAGTCGTCCACTATTGGACTGAGGACCAATGCGGCTAGTGCTCGGGTTGTTCGGAATTTGGGTTCGTCACTGGCATTAAAGGTAATAGCCGTGTCACTCCATGGATTTATTGTTGCTACTTGGTAGACTTCGGCAAGGTTATGGAGTGTTCGTTTCGCATGTTATTTGATGCGAAAGTCTCAAGAATGTTAATACCGTCTCGGTGTTGCCGGGCTGGGATTACGAGGCTAGAAGCTCTTCGCCACTTTTGGCCACCTGCCGTAGTATCCAACATGCTCAAGGCTATGAGTTGGAGTGGCGCCTCGTGCTATGAATTTTGCAGGTCCGTTTAGCCAACCCTCCAAAGACGGTTCCGTGCCCTTTAGGGGTTTTTCGTTTTTGGTGTATAACCCAGGTGCTTGGTGATGATGCACCCTTTTATTTCGGACTAGGGCTGTATTCGGGCGGATTATCCCAAAATTTACTTTCGGTTTTCCAAGCACTCTCCATCGCACAAGATACTTTTGTACTATGGTCGCCAAGTCAACAAAGCGTGTAATTTCGTGACGACTTATGGCGTTTAGGATTCCTTGTCCATGCAATTATTGCAGAAAAGTGAGATTGCGTCCTTCTCTCGGCAGTCCTTTATCCTGTCCATAACCAGGGAGGAATCGCCCAAGAATGATGTAATCGTTTCAGCGGGCTCTTGCCGAATTCGGGATAGATCGCTAATGTTTGGGTGGGCGGTGGAACTAGATCCGAACCCCGTCCAATTTAAGACTCAGGGCCGAGAAGTTTTGAACTTGGAAGTTTGGATTTTTGAATGCTATCCAATGAATCCAACCCGCCACCTGACTTTAAGTTCAGGGCTTGATCGACATCCGTCCCTCCGCGGGAATCCGGCATGGAGGGATCGGGAATCCGGACGTAGCTAGTCCTCAAGATAGAAGAAGAGTCGCCGTATTTCTCCTCTATCACAGCAACACGATGGGTAGCCTGGGGAGAGTTGATCTCTCTCAGATCGGTTTTAGGCCCGATCTGGTCGTAGTCTGTGGCGACTCCCAGGGCGGCAATGCGATCCAAGAGCTCGTTTACAGAGGAGAGCTCGATCGGATCTAACTGCTCGGCAAGTTCCGAGTTAACGTGAAGATTGGTTTCGATGACTCGAGAAGTCATCGTCGGCGTGGTGGCCGAACTGGCGGTCATAAGAAAACCACCTAGCCGAAGAGTCTGACCAGTGGCCAAGGCTCCTTTGGCGATAGCATCGTCTTTAAAGACGGGATGAGGCATCCTTCCTGACGGCGACGACACAGAGGAACTCTCAATGAAAGCACCAATGTCGATGTCAAAACCGCGGATCTCGGTAGGGGGTCCCGAATGTGCGTCTAGGCGGATGGTAACAGGAGACAAGGGACACGATGTTTTTACCCAGGTTTGGGCCCTCTCGATGGAGGTAATACCCTACTCCTGCTTGATTAATATTGATGATATGGGTAGTACAAGAGTAGATCTACCACGAGATCAGAGAGGCTAAACCCTAGAAGCTAGCCTATGGTATGATTGTTGTTCGTCCTACGGACTAAAACCCTTCGGTTTATATAGACATCGAATAGGGTTAGGGTTACACAGAGTCGGTTACAATGGTAGGAGATCTACATATCCATATCACCAAGCTTGCCTTCCACGCCAAGGAAAGTCCCATCCGGACACGGGACAAAGTCTTCAATCTTGTATCTTCATAGTCCAGGAGTCCGGCCAACGGTGATAGTTCGGCCATCCGGACACCCCCTAATCTAGGACTCCCTCAGAGACCATCTTCATCCTACGCCTCCCATGGATTGATAAACCTTAGGTCATCCACTTGAGGGAAATTTGCTACTGTCCTACAAACCTTGCACTTGGAGGCCAACAATGTCTACAAGAAGAAGGTTGTGTAGTAGACATCAAGCAGTTTCTGGCACCGTTGCCGGGGAGGTGAGTGCTTGAAGCTATATCTTTAGATCTTGCAATCAAATCTTTTAGTTTCTTGTTTTATCACTAGTTTAGTCTATAAAAGAAAACTACAAAAAATGGAATTAAGGTTGCCTCATATGCTTCATCTTTTTAATGTCTTTCGTGAAAATGATGGGAAGGAAAATTGTGGTCAAGTACTAGAAGAAGAATTACATAGAATTCTTGGCATAAAATATGTGAATGATGAGCATTATTGCAATGTTGTTAGTAAGAAATCTTTGAATATCCATAGTACTAATGATGATTGCACTAGTCAGGATGAAAATGTCTCTTATAAGCATGCCAATTTTTGTGGAGTGCATAGAGTTTGCAAGTACACACCAAATAGGGAAGATATATTTTGCAAGAGGCATATGTATTTAGAAACTAAATGGTTGGAAGAGAGGCTAGATGCTTGTGCTGAAAATTTAAAATTTCTTTGCTATCATTGTGAACTTTGCAATGAACGTGATCATTTAAATCCCCAATGCAAATTGTTTCATGATCGTATCGTGTCCAAAAATTGTGATGACTTGATTTCCCTTGCACATCATAATTAACTTAGTTTGCTTTTGGGTTATGAAGAAATGAAACGTATAACTAAGGATATGCCAGAATTTGTCCTTGATAAAGTTCTTGATTTTGATCTAGAAGAAATTTTTATGTATTGTGCGGTGAATTGCATTAAAAATCCTTATATTGCCAATTACATAAAGAAAAGAAAAGAAATAGAAGATGAAGAGAATACTAATGAAAGGGAAGAGATTTCCCAGTATCCACCTATTCTTTCTTATGATGAATTAGGTGACGAGGAGGAGCTTTCTATTCAACCAATCTCATTAATAAGGAGCTCCAAAAGGAGGATTAAACCCACACATGATGTGAAGAAGAAAAATAAAATACGGAGAAGAAAAGGTAAAAAGGTATCCCTCCCAAATGATATTGCTCCTATTACTCATTGTGATGATGATAATTGCTATACTATTGGTGCTATCCATACTATTAATGATGAGAGTGATTATGCTTATGATATGAAAAGGCCCAAGCTTGGGGATGCTATGTTTGATGAGAATGACATGTTTGAGAATATATTTGCTGCAATTAATGTTTTTCCCAAGCTTGGGGATGCTATGTTTAATGAAGATGATATTTTTAGCCTCCCAAGTTTTGATGAGCAAATTTATTATGATGATGGCATGCCTCCTATTTATGATGGTTATATTGATGAAAGTGGGTTTGGAAGAGTGTCAACTTTAGGAAGTAATGATCCCACTATTTTGGAGGGTGTTGAATCTTATAATATTTATGAAAGTGGATTTGGAGAGGTCATGACTTTATTTAGTGATGAATCCACTATTTCGGAAGAGGTTTCAATTGATTATGATGAGAACAAAGTTGCTACATATGATGATTATTGTGATGAAACTTATGCTATAAAAAGTAGTGATGATTATATTTATAAAACTTGTCATGATTATGATTACCCTTTTTCTGAACATTACTCTTTTAATATGGAAACAGTTTATAGTATTCGAGTTTCTTATGATACTCCCACTATTCCGAATGAGAAGAATTTTGCTTATGTGGAGAGTAATAAAATTTCTATGCTTATGGATCATGAAAATAATGCTTTATGTGATGGTTATATTGTTGAATTCATTCATGATGCTACTGAAAATTATTATGAGGGAGGAATATATGCTTGTAGGAATTGCAATAATATCAAGTTTCATCTCTATGTGCTTAAAGTTTTGAAGTTGTGATGTTTTGCCTTCCTATGCTAGTTGATTATTTTTCACATAAGTTGTTTGCTCACAAAATACCTATGCATAGGAAGCGGGTTAGACTTAAATGTGCTAGTAATATTCTTCATGATGCTCTCTTTATGTTTCAATTCTTATCTTTTATGTGAGCATCATTGAAATCATCATGCCTAGCTAGGGGCGTTAAACGTTAGCGCTTGTTGGGAGGCAACCCAATTTTATCTTTGTCCTTTGAATTTTGACCCTTTTTAGTAATAAATAATTCATCTAGCCTCTGTTTAGATGTGGTTTTATGTTTTAATTAGTGTTTGTGCCAAGTAGAACCTTTGGGAAGACTTGGGTGAAGTCTTTATGATCTTGCTGTAAAAAACAGAAACTTTAGAGCTCACGAGATTAGCTACAACTTTTTACTGGACAGCGATATTAGGTTGATTACTTTTGCATAAGATTAATAGAAAAATTCCTCAGGTCCACAAATTTATTTCAGAGTTATTGGAGTTACATAAGTATACGTTTGATACAGATTACGAGGACTGTTCTGTTTTTGACAGATTCTGTTTTCATTGTGTTGTTTGCTTATTTTGATGAATCTATGAGTAGTATAGGAGGGTATGAACCATAGATAAGTTGGAATACAGTAGATATTACACCATTATGAATTCGGAATGAGTTCACAACAGTACCTAAGTGGTGATTTATTTTCCTATACTAACGGAGCTTACGAGTTTTCTGTTGAGTTTTGTGTTGTGAAGTTTTCAAGTTTTGGGTAAAGATTCGATGGACTATGGAATAAGGGGTGGCAAGAGCCTAAGCTTGGGGATGCCCCGGATGGCATCCCCTCTTTCGTCTTTGTTCATCGGTAGCTTTACATGGAGCTATATTTTTATTCACCACATGATATGTGTTTTGCTTGGAGCGTCATTTTATTTTATTTTGTTTTGCTTGCTGTTTGAATAAAATACCAAGATCTGAAATTCTTAAATGTTATAGAGTCTTCACATAGTTGCATAATTATGCGACTACTCATTGATCTTCACTTATATCTTTCGGAGTAGTTTGTCTTTTGCTCTAGTGCTTCACTTATATCTTTTTAGAGCACGACGGTGGTTTTATTTTGAAGAAATAGATGAACTCTCATCCTTCACTTAAATTATTTTGAGAGTCTTAAACAGCATGGTAATTTGCTTGGGTTATAAAATTAGTCCTAATACGATAGGCATCCAAGAGGGATATAATAAAAACTTCCATATAGAGTGCATTGAATACTATGTGAAGTTTGATACTTGATGATTGTTTTGAGATATGAAGATGGTAATATTAGAGTCATGCTAGTTGAGTAGTTGTGAATTTGAGAAATACTTGTGTTGGAGTTTGCAAGTCCTGTAGCATGCACGTATGGTAAACGTTGTGTGACAAATTTGAAGCATGAGGTGTTTTTTTATTATCCTCCTTATGAGTGGCGGTCGGGGACGAGCGATGGTCTTTTCCTACCAATCTATCCCCCTAGGAGCATGCGCGTACTGCTTGATTTTGATGACTTGTAGGTTTTTGCAATAAGTATGTGAGTTCTTTATGACTAATGTTGAGTCCATGGATTATACGCACTCTCACCCTTCCATCATTGCTAGCCTCTTCGGTACCGTGCATTGCCCTTTCTCACCTCGAGAGTTGGTGCAAACTTCGCCAGTGCATCCAAACCCCATGATATGATATGCTCTATCACACATAAGCCTCCTTATATCTTCCTCAAAACAGCCACCATACCTACCTATTATGGCATTTCCATAGCCATTCCGAGATATATTGCCATGCAACTTTCCACCGTTCCGTTTGTCATGACACGCTTCATCATTGTTATATTGCCTTGCATGATCATGTATTGACATCGTATTTTTGGCAAGGTCACCATTCATAATTTTTCATACATGTCACTCTTGTTTCATTGCACATCCCGGTACACCGCCGGAGGCATTCATATAGAGTCATACTTTGTTCTAGTATCGAGTTGTAATCTTTGAGTTGTAAATAAATAGAAGTGTGATGATCATCATTAATAGAGCATTGTCCCGAAAAAAAGGCCAAAAAAAGAAGAAAAAAAGAAAGGCCAAAAAAAGAAAAAAAAGAAAGGCCAATTTAAAAAAAGGCCAAATAAAAAATAAAAATAAAAAAAGAGAAAAAAAGGGATAATGCTACTATCCTTTTTCCACACTTGTGCTTCAAAGTAGCACCATGATCTTCATGATAGAGAGTCTCTTATATTGTCACTTCATATACTAGTGGGAATTTTTCATTATAGAACTTGGCTTGTATATTCCAACAATGGGCTTCCTCAAATGCCCTAGGTCTTCGTGAGCAAGCAAGTTGGATGCACACCCACTTAGTTTCTTTTGTTGAGCTTTCATACATTTATAGCTCTAGTGCATCCGTTGCATGGCAATCCCTACTCCTTGCATTGACATCAATTGATGGGCATCTCCATAGCCCGTTGATTGGTCGCGTCAATGTGAGACTTTCTCCTCTTTTTTTGTCTTCTCCACACAATCCCCATCATCATATTCTATTCCACCCATAGCGCTATGTCCATGGCTCACGCTCATGTATTGCGTGAAAGTTGAAAAAAGTTTGAGAATACTAAAGTATGAAACAATTGCTTGGCTTGTAATCGGGGTTGTGCATGATGGGAGCATTTTGTGTGACGAAAATGAAGCATGGCCAAACTATATGATTTTGTAGGGATGAGCTTTCTTTGGCTATGTTATTTTGAGAAGACATAATTGCTTGGTTAGTATGCTTGAAGTATTATTGGTTTTATGTCAATATTAAACTTTTGTCTTGAATCTTATGGATCTGAATATTCTTGCCACAATAAAGAAGATTACATTGATAATTATGTTAGGTAGCATTCCACATCAAAATTTTTGTTTTTATCATTTACCTACTCGAGGACAAGCAGGGATTAAGCTTGGGGATGCTTGATACGTCTCCAACGTATCTATAAATTTTGATTGTTCCATGCTATTATATTATCCATCTAGGATGTTTTATATGCATTTATATGCTATTTTATATGATTTTGGGACTATCCTATTAACCTAGAGCCCAGTGCCTCTTTCTGTTTTTTCCTTGTTTTTGTGTATTGCAGAAAAGGAAAACCAAACAGAGTCCAATTGACCTGAAATTTCACGGAGATTATTTTTAGACCAGAAGAAGCCCACGGAGCATCGGAGATGTGCTAGAAGAGTACCAAGGCACCTAAGAGGGTGGGGGGTGCCCTCTACCCCCTGGGCGCACCCCCTACCTCGTGGCCGCCTCGGAGATCCCCCTGACTTGTTCCCAACGCCAACACCTCTTATATATACCCAAACTTCCAGAACATAACCTAGATCGGGAGTTCTGCCGCCGCAAGCCTCTGTAGCCACCAAAAACTAATCGGGACCCTGTTCCGGCACCCTACCGAAGGGGGATCCATCACCGGTGGCCATATTCATCATCCCGGCGCTCTCCATGGCGAGGAGGGAGTAGTTCACCCTCGGGGCTGAGGGTATGTACCAAGAGCTATGAGTTTGATCTATATATATATATATATATATATATATATATATATATATATATATATATATATATATATATATATATATATCGTGTTCTTGATTCGCACGATCTTGATGTATCGCGAGCTTTGCTATTATAGTTGTATCTTATGATGTTTCTCCCCCTCTACTCTCTTGTAATGGATTGAGTTTTCCCTTTGAAGTTATCTTATCGGATTGAGTCTTTAAGGATTTGAGAACACTTTATGTATGTCTTGCATGTGCTTATCTGTGGTGACAATGGGATATCATGTGATCTACTTGATGTATGTTTTGGTGATCAACTTGCGGGTTCCGTGACCACGTGAACTTATGCATAGGGGTTGGCACACGTTTTCGTCTTGACTCTCCGGTAGAAACTTTGGGGCACTCTTTGAAGTACTTTGTGTTGGTTTGAATAGATGAATATAAGATTGTGTGATGCATATCGTATAATCGTACCCACGGATACTTGAGGTGACATTGGAGTATCTAAGTGACATTAGGGTTTTGGTTGATCTGTGTCTTAAGGTGTTATTATAGTACGAACTCTAGGATAGATCGAATGGAAAGAATAGCTTCATGTTATTTTACTACGGACTCTTGAATAGATTGATCAGAAAGGATAACTTTGAGGTGGTTTCGTACCCTACCATAATCTCTTCGTTTGTTCTCCGCTATTAGTGACTTTGGAGTGACTCTTTGTTGAATGTTGAGGGATAGTTGTATGATCCAGTTATGTTATTATTGTTGAGAGAACTTGCACTGGTGAAAGTATGAACCCTAGGCCTTGTTTCAATGCATTGCAATATCATTTTCGCTCAGTTTTATTACTTGTTACCTTGCTGTTTTTATATTTTCATATTACAAAAACTTATATCTACTATTCATATTGCACTTGTATCACCATCTCTTCACCGAACTAGTGCACCTATATAATTTACCATTGTATTGGGTGTGTTGTGGACACAAGAGACTCTTTGTTATTTGGTAGCAGGGTTGTTTGAGAGAGACCATCTTCATCCTATGCCTCCCACGGATTGATAAACCTTAGGTCATCCACTTGAGGAAAATTTGCTACTGTCCTACAAACCTCTGCACTTGGAGGCCCAACAACGTCTACAAGAAGAAGGTTGTGTAGTAGACATCAACAGTGGCTGGGCATCGCACGGGCATGGCATTTGCAGCTCATTTATGGCGAACCACGACGAGGCATCTACGCAGGGCGACGCATGGCATCACGGGGAAGCTCATGGACAAAGTTTGAGGTCGAGACGAGGAGGAAGGAGACGGGAACATGGGCAAGAACAAGCCAGAGCGCACAATTAATGTGACGCCAGCGTGATCACCATAGGAACTGGCACAAGCGGCATTCTTTGGCGTGGCCCACCATGTCCAGTAGATGGACCTTAGTGCCCTTAGTCCAACCGAGTAAAGAATTTGGTCCAAGGGCAAATAAGAGATTTCAGAAGAACCTGATACGTCTCCAACGTATATATAATTTTTGATTGCTCCATGCTATATTATCTACTGTTTTGGACCATATTGGGCTTTTTTTCCACTTTTATATTACTTTTGGGAGTAACCTATTAACCGAAGGCCCAGCCCAGAATTGCCGTTTTTTGCCTATTTTAGTGTTTCAAAGAAACGGAATATCAAACGGAGTCCAAACGGAATGAAACCTTTGGGAACATGATTTGCTCATCAGATAAGATCCAGGAGACTTGGACCCTCCGTCAAGAAAGCCACGGGGCGGTCACGAGGGTGGAGGGCGCCCCCCTAGGGCGCGCCCCCTACCTCGTGGGCCCCTCGAAGCTCCACCGACGTACTCCTTCCTCCTATATATACCTACGTACCCCAAACGATCAGAGATGGAGCCAAAAACCTAATTCCACTGCCGCTACTTTCTGTACCCACGAGATCCCATCTTGGGGCCTGTTCCGGAGCTCCACCGGAAGGGGAATCGATCACGGAGGGCTTCTACATCATCACCATAGCCCCTCCGATGAAGTGTGAGTAGTTTACCTTAGACCTTCGGGTCCATAGTTAGTAGCTAGATGGATTCTTCTCTCTTTTTGGATCTCAATACAATGTTCTCCCCCTCTCTTGTGGAGATCTATTCGATGTAATCTTCTTTTTGCGGTGTGTTTGTTGAGACCGATGAATTGTGGGTTTATGATCAAGTTTATCTATGAACAATATTTGAATCTTCTCTGAATTCTTTTATGTATGATTGGTTATCTTTGCAAGTCTCTTTGAATTATCAGTTTGGTTTGGCCTACTAGATTGGTTTTTCTTGCAATGGGAGAAGTGCTTAGCTTTGGGTTCAATCTTGCGGTGTCCTTTCCCATGGATAAGGGGCAGCAAGGCACGTATTGTATTGTTGCCATCGAGGATAACAAGATGGGGTTTATATCATATTGCATGAATTTATCCCTCTACATCATGTCATCTTGCTTAAGGCGTTACTCTGTTTTCATGAACTTAATACTCTAGATGCATGCTCGATAGCGGTCGATGAGTGGAGTAATAGTAGTAGATGCAGGCAGGAGTCAGTCTACTTGTCTCGGACGTGATGCCTATATACATGATCATACCTAGATATTCTCATAACTATGCTCAATTCTGTCAATTGGTCAACAGTAATTTGTTCACCCACCGTAAAAATACTTATGCTCTTGAGAGAAGCCACTAGTGAAATCTATGGCCCCCGGGTCTATTCTCATCATATCAATCTCCAATCACTTTATTATTTGCTTTGCTTTTTTGACTTTTGCCTTTTATTTTACTTTGCATCTTTATATCAAAAATACCAAAAATATTATCTATCATCTCTATCAGATCTCACTCCTGTAAGTGACCGTGAAGGGATTGACAACCCCTAATCGCATTGGTTGCGTTGAGCTATTCGTTTTGTGTAGGTACGAGGAACTCGCGCGTGGCCTCCTAATGGATAGATACCTTGGTTCTCAAAAACTGAGGGAAATACTTACGCTACTTTGCTGCATCATCCTCTCCTCTTCGGGGAAATCCAACGCAGTGCTCAAGAGGTAGCAGACCCCAAAGCAAACCAGCAACCAAGTGTTTGTGTTGTTCAGTGGGGACACCACCTTGGTAACGTAGTAAATAATTTGTCTGTTGATGATCACACACTAAGATGATTCTGATTACCAAAAATCAGCTTAAGAGGAGGAGTTTAGAGGGTACTCACTGTAGAAACCACTATAATGACCAGAATTAGAGATTTGGATGATGCAGTCACATGAAGAGGCAACTTGAGCCCAATTATTTGAATATATGAAGATGCTCAAAAAGTTTCATGTCATTTGGACTTGCCAAAATAGCACTTGCTTCATATAGCTTTGCTCTGGACAGAAACTTGGAAAAATTGCACAGGGAAAATGATGTAATGGATTGAGCCAAATTCTGGTGGAGATAGGTTATATAGGTAGGAAAAGGCCCTGGAAAATTATCAGCAATAATGGAGAAATATAAAATGTACTTGCTTCACTAACTGAAAATTTGGGCAGAAACAAAGAATTGATGCTCATCTCACAAGGATGTATTTCATGAGCTCAAATCTTGAGGAGGGTGATGATTTGGTGATATGAAGGGCCATGCAAAATTTCAACTCAATTGGATTAACATAGCTAGTACTTCCTTCACAACCAATTCCCTCAGACAGGAACTTTGAAAAACTGCTCAGGAATATTCACTAGGCAAATTAAGTTGAATTTTGGCATGAGGCAATTATTTGGACATGAAAAGGTGTCCAAGAAGTTTGGGGTCAATAGGGCAAAGATAAATGACACTTGCTTCACAATCTTCCACTTAGGACAGAATAGGTAAATAATTAATTGAGCATGATGGGAAACATGGAAAATGAAATATTTTGCCATATTTTAGGAAGATATGACCCAAACAATTTATGAGAATTATTTGGGAATTTTGGGAGTGATAGAAATATAGGTTTCTTCACAACCTAGGGAATATTGGGTTATTCCTTTAATATAAAAGGAATATTCCCAAGGAAAAGAATATTGGGGTTTGGTCCAAGATGGAAATGGCAAGGTCTTGGGATGGTTTTGAGAATGACAGAAAGAAGAGGTCATCTTCTTCAGTTTCCAGACCACCTAGCTACGGAAAAAGGAAAACTCAAGCGGAAATCTCAGATAAACGAAAGAAAAAGAAAGGGCCAAAAATCAGGCTATGACACCTAAAGTCAAAGACATTCCAAGGACAACAACATCTGTCGACTGAAATCATCTCAGGGTGCAACCCACTCGGCCAACAGTTCCACTTGGATAACCCAATTCCATTCGACCAGTATATCATCATTCGACCGTATAAGAAACCACTCGGAGTACAGAAGATCTAAAGTCACTCAAGATGGCAACGGTCAGGCGTTCACTCCGTAGCTTTAATGATCATTTATGTGTCTTTATTGTTGGTGCTACGAGTAATGTCTCGCCATGTACATTGAACCGCTTGTAACGTGGGTTTCCTGGGGTCCTGGCACACTCTATATAAGCCACCCCCCTCCGCTGGCACAAGGGTTCGCACCCCCTGTAACTTCACGCATAATCCAATCGACTGGCCTCCGGGCACCGAGACGTAGGGCTGTTACTTCCTCTGAGAAGGGCCTGAACTCGTAAATCTTGCGTGCACAACCTCATCATAGCTAGGATCTTGCCTCTCCTAACCTAACCCCTATTCTACTGTCAAACTTACAACCATGACAATTGGCGCCCACCATGGGGCAGGTGTCTTAGCGACTTTCCGGTGAGGTTGCAATTTTGTTCTGATTCCTATCATCATGGTTTCCGATGGAGGATTGGCAGAGGGCCGCGAGATCCGTCTCGACGCGCTCGTCCTCGTCGCCGACGACTCCGCCTGGCTCCAGGAGGCCCCCTCGATGTCGAGGCGCTTCCCGTCTGCGGGGCGTCGCACTTTCGCGCATGCGTTCGCGACGTCCTTCTGCGGTAGTCGTCGACCCAATATCGGTCGGCTCCCGCAGCACCTTCGCTCCCCGTTGTCCGCCGTCGCAAGCGATCCGGTCGGTCACGGCTTCAGCGGTGGGTGAAGCATGCGGTGGCGCGTCAGTCGGCCACCCCTCAAGTCACGGCAATCAAGCCCGTCGAATCTTTCTACGACCTGTTCGACTGGCTCTGTCGAGACCCTGTCCGAGTGCGATAGCAGCGACCCTGCGGCGGAGGTACTGATGGTCGACACGCCGTGCAGCCCGCCTGGTTTCCGGCGCGACGGCGGCGGCGGCGATCCGTCGCGTGTTCACGAGGAATACCACCCCGAAGCCCTCTCTTCGCAGCAAAGGGAGGAACTGCACCGCCGCAACGTGGAGGCGCTCCACACTCCCATCGTCGGAGAAACCTCCGAGGCTCGGGCCTTGGAGGCCGCGCGCCTGGCCACTTTGGCTGAGCACACTCGACTGGAGAGCCTTCAACATGCACTCGACGAACACACTCGACGGCAGATCCCTGAGTCCAGTCGACGGCAGCGACAACTGTTCCCGCTTGAACCTCAGGTATACCGCACCCCGATTCAGAATCTTATAGCGGCAGCTCGTATAGCAGAATCCATCCAGCCGTCCCAGTCAGAGGCTGGACGAGGTTTGATGCAGACCCGAGCACTGCTCCGGGCAGCAGGAGAGCAAAACACAGCAGTATCACAGTCGCGTAACAAAATCCATAGCAGATCTGTGGTGGCTGACACAGTCCAGTCGGCTCACAGCCCTAGATGGCCTCCGCGGCGTGAGGGACGTGGGCATCGCCAAGAGCAGTACTTAGGTCTGAACTTTGAGCAGTACGATCATCGGCTCGGCCGTGATGACCGCCGTCGAGTGCCTACGCCCCCTCCTAGGGGCGGATCATATGTGCCCGGCATAATGATGACAAGCGCCCGTACAACGACGAGCAGAGGTTGCCAGTCGATCCCAGAGAGCCGGGATTTGATGCGAGGTCAATTCTGGTGCAAGGCTTGGTCGACAGCAACCGAGCACACAGAGAGGGGCTGGACAGAGATCGCCCGACTGGAAGCAGAGTGCATGTTTCTGGTCCCAAGTGTTTTAGCAGAGCCATCAGAGCCGCAGAGATCCCTCCCAACTTCAGGTTGGCGACTGGAGTTAGAAAGTTCACTGGTGAGTCGAAGCCTGACATTTGGCTTGAAGATTACCGAGTGGCTGTACAGATCGGTGGTGGTAATGATGAGGTGGCCATGAAGCACCTCCCCCTGATGCTTGAAGGATCAGCTAGAGCTTGGCTGAATCAGTTGACTCCAGGCAGTATATTCAGCTGGGAAGAGTTAGCCCAAGTGTTTGCCAGAACGTTCGAGGGCACATGCAAACGACCTGTAGGGTTGCCGGAATTGCAGCATTGTGTGCAAAAACCGAATGAAACTTTGAGGGATTACATCCATAGGTGGACCACTTTGTGTCACACGGTGGAGAATGTGTCTCAGCATCAAGCAGTTTGCGCCTTCAAGGAGGGCGTTCGGTATCGGGAGCTTAACCTGAAGTTCAGTCGGACAGGAGACATGACCCTGACCCGAATGATGGAAATAACCACTCGATATGCAAACGGCAAAGAAGAAGACCGACTCCATAGCGGCAAGAGCAAACCAGTCGGCCATGACACTGGAGGAGGTAATTCCAATCAGAAGCAGAAGCGCAAAGCCGAGCCTGCGGGTCCTGGAGAGGTTGCAGTTGCGACCCAAGGAAAATTTAAGGGAAAGCCTCAAGGGCCCTGGATCCCAAAGAAGGTAAAAGATCAAGCAGGAAATGATGTGTTGGATTTGCCATGTCACATTCACACCAAGAAAGATGAAGAGGGTAATCTGATTTATCCCAAACATACCACTCGACAATGTCGGCTCCTTATCCAGCAATTCCGAGAGAAACAACCCAGTGAGAAAGAGAAGGAATCTGATAAGGATGAGGACAAGGAAGAGGATGATGATGGTTTCCCCAATGTCAATTCCACTTTGGTGATTTTTGCGGCTGTTGAAAGCAAAAGTCGACTGAAAGTTATCAACAGAGAAGTAAACATGGTTGCTCCGGCAACAACTACATATTTGAAGTGGTCAAAGACTCCCATCACATTCGACTAGTCCGACCACCCTCCGTGCATTGCCACCCCCGGGAGGCAAGCTTTGGTGGTTGACCCAGTCGTTGGGGGCACCCGACTGACCAAAGTCTTGATGGATGGTGGTAGTGGTTTGAACATTTTGTATGCTGAGACCCTTCGAGGGATGGGCATTCCGATGTCCAAGTTCGGCAAGAGCAACATGCGATTCCACAGATTTATCCCTGGAAAGAAAGCCGATTCACTCAGCCAGATCACTCTTGACGTGGTTTTCGGTGATTCAACGAATTATCGTAAGGAAAAGTTGACATTTGAAGCTGTGGATTTTCACAGTGCTTATCATGCTATCCTAGGCAGAACTGCATATGCTCATTTCATGGATCAACCATGTTACATGTACCTCAAGCTGAAGATGTCTGGTCCCAAGGGCGTGATCAGAATCACTGGTAATCGACAGAGAGCTGAGGAGTGCAGAGGGAGTCCTGGATTAGGGGGTATCCGGACAGCCGGACTATATCCTTTGGCCGGACTGATGGACTATGAAGATACAAGATTGAAGACTTCGTCCCATGTCCGGATGGGACTCTCCTTGGTGTGGAAGGCAAGCTTGGCAATACGGATATGTAGATCTCCTTCCTTGTAACCGACTCTGTGTAACCCTAGCCCCCTCCAGTGTCTATATAAACCGGAGGGTTTAGTTCGTAGGACAACAACAATCATACCATAGGCTAGCTTCTAGGGTTTAGCCTCTACGATCTCGTGGTAGATCAACTCTTGTAATACTCATATCATCATGATCAATCAAGCGGGAAGTAGGTATTACCTCCATCGAGAGGGCCCGAACACAGGTAAACATCGTGTCCCCCGCCTCCTGTTACCATCCGCCTTAGACGCATAGTTTGGGACCCCCTACCCGAGATCCGCCGGTTTTGACACCGACATTGGTGCTTTCATTGAGAGTTCCACTATGCCGTCACCGTAAGGCTTGATGGCTCCTTTGATCATCGGTAACTATGCGGTCCAGGGTGAGGTCTTCCTCCCCGGACAGATCTTTGTCTTTGGCGGCTTCGCACTGCGGGCCAACTCGCTTGGCCATCTGGAGCAGATCGAGAGCTACGCCCCTGGCCACCAGGCCAGGTTCGGAAACTTGAACTACACCGCCGACATCCGTGGAGACTCAATCTTCAACGGATTCGAGCCCATGTCAGGTGCACCGCACGATCACGACGAGCATGATTTAGCTCTGCCGTCGGACAGTGTTCGGGAGATCACACCTGCAGCTACTCCGGCCCTCGATCCGAAGCAAATTGCAGCATCCGAGGACGGGTGGATAGACCCTGCCTTGGAGGCCGCACTCTCAGTGGCGATAGGGCCAAATACTGACTTTACACCTCACGAGAGCCGTGCTGCTGAACCATTGGATTTGTCCCCGGCCACGGGCTCTGAACTGCCTGTTTCCGTGCCTATCAAATCTGATTGGGCACCTATCATGGAGTTTACCTCCGCAGATATCTTTCAGCACTCACCCTTCGGCGATGTGCTAAATTCGTTAAGGTCCCTCTCCTTGTCAGAAGAACCTTGGCCGAACTATGTCCGGCTAGGATGGGATGCGGACGACGAAGAAATTCTTTCCCCACCCACCACCCACTTAGTAGCCACTGTCGACGATTTAACCGACATGCTCGACTTCGACTCCGAAGACATCGATGGCATGGACGACGATGCAGGAGACGAAATGGAACCACCGCCCACAGGGCGCTGGACCGCCACTTCATCACACGACATATACATGGTGGATACACCCAAAGAAAATGATGACGAGGAACGGGAGGATGCAGCGAAGGATAGCTCCCTCGAGAAGCAACCAAAGCGTCGGCGTAGGCGCCGCTCCAAAACTGCCTCAGCAAAAACATCGATAACAGCAGTGGACCAGCAAACGGCGAACGTAGTACGGATCCGCTGTCCGGACACGGCGACGCCGAGGATATAGCTCATAAACCTCCCTCCGAAGAGGAAAACAGTCCGGACGAAGAAGCAGACATCATCCCGGAAAGGCACTTGGAACAAGAGAACCTCCGCAAAAGGCTTATTGCCACCGCGAGGAGTCTGAAGAAGCAAAAGCAAAGGCTTAAAGCCGCGCAGAATACGCTCAACAGTAGATGGAACAAAGTGCTTGACAACGAAGAAAAGTATGGCGGTAGTTACCACATGAAGAGCTATCCAAAGCGCAAGTTGTTGCCTGAATTTGATGACGAGGCCTTAGAGCCCACACAGCCGAAGAATAAAACGGCCAACCGGTCGGATCAACCACCTTGTGGCGGTGATAGAGCGGCTAACAAGGCCGCACATAAGTCTGCACAAGCTTCACATGAAGACTCGCATCGGAAGACCGGTGCAACCAGATCCATCTACGGATCAAGGAAACACACTCCAGTGCACAACCAAAACCGAACACTACAACCGTTAGAACGCCTCGACACAACAAAATACAGGGGCGCCGCACACCCCCTATGCTTCACCGATGAGGTGCTGGACCACGAATTTCCAGAAGGATTCAAACCAGTGAACATAGAGGCGTATGACGGAACCACAGACCCTGGAGTCTGGATTGAGGAATTTATCCTCCATATTCATATGGCTCACGGAGACGATCTGCACGCCATCAAGTACTTGCCCCTCAAGCTGAAAGGACCAGCTCGACACTGGCTGAAAAGCCTCCCCAAAAACTCGATTGGAAGTTGGGAGGAGCTTTTGGATGCTTTTCGGGCTAATTTTCAAGGGACTTATGTCCGACCTCCGGATGCAGACGATTTAAGTCATATAGTTCATTGGCCCGAAGAGTCAGCTCGAAAGCTTTGGAACAGATTTCTCACTAAGAAGAACCAAATTGTCGACTGCCCGGATGCCGAAGCCCTAACAGCTTTCAAACACAGCGTCCGAGACGAATGGCTCGCCAGACACCTCGGCCAAGAAAAACCGAGAACAACGGAAGCCTTGACAAGCCTCATGACCCGCTTTTGCACGGGCGAAGATAGCTGGCTAGCTCGTAGTAGCACCAACGACCCAGGCACAACCGAAGTCAGGGATGGTAATGGAAAATGACGACACAGTAAAAACAAGCGCCGGAATAAAGAAGACAGCCCAGATAACACGGCGGTAAACGCCGGATTCAGGGGCTCTCGACCAGGTCAGCGGAAAATGCCTATCAAAGGCAATAGAGATGGACCATCCAGCCTAAACAAGTTTCTAGACAAACTATGTCAGATTCATGGCACCCCCGATAAACCTGCAAATCACACCCACATAGAATGCTGGGTCTTCAAGCAGGCCGGTAAGCTAAACGCCGAACACAAGGGGAGGGAGACACCAAGTGAAGACGAGGACGAACCTCGCCAGCAAAGCACTGGGGGACAGGAAAAATTCCCACCAGAGGTCAAAATAGTGAACATGATACATGTGACGAATAGGAGAAGCAAACATGCACTCTGCGACACACGAGCCGTAGTGCCCGTCACCCGTAAACCCAACCCTTGGTTGGCCCACCCGATCACTTTTGATCGCAGGGATCACCTGACAAACATCCGACACGAAGGATCGGCTGTCTTGATGTTAGACCCAATAATAACAGATACCATCTCACACGAGTCCTTATGGACGGCGACAGTAGTCTAAATCTGATATATCAGGACACAGTCCGCAAAATGGGGATAGACCCGACAAAGATCAGCCACAGTAATACTACCTTCAAGGGAGTAATACCAGGCCCAGAGGCCCGCTCCACGGGCTCTCTAATACTAGAAGTCGTATTCGGTTCACCCGACAACTACCGAAGTGAAAAGTTACACTTCGACATCGCTCCATTCCGAAGCGGCTATCAAGCACTACTCGGACGAACAGCTTTCGCTCGTTTCAATGCTATACCGCATTATGCTTCTTTTAAGCTTAAGATGCCTGGCCCGCGCGGCACCATCATAGTTAATGGAAATATCGAGCGTTCCTTACGCGCAGAAGAACGTGTGGCTGCCTTAACAGCCGAACACTAGACGGCCTCACCAACCAGAACAAATGACCGGTCGTTAAGACCACGGACACGGTTAGACGAGTCCGACACATCATTAGATACACTTGAGATTGGTTTGATGGTTATACCCTTATAGACGGTACCAGGGGCTTCCCACGTGTAAACAGCGCTAGCTCGGCTCAACTTTATTTATCTTGAATTTTAAATGGTTTATTTAGAATAACCAATTTTTTGCACGACAACTTTCAACTAAGTTCCTCTCTTTTACAGATGACAATCGTGCTACACACGTCCAGGATACGGCACAATGGAGACACATGCGCAGACGTGCAGTAGGGACCCGCTCAAAGGTTTCTTTTTAGATTAAGACCCTGCGTAAACCTTTTTTTACTGTCTCTTGTTGTTCACATCCTCCAGAATCTCAGTACAACCGAGAAGGATGCTGACGTTATTGGCATTTGGCCACGTCAGAATATTGCACGTACCTGGACACTCGGGGTTCATTATCAAGGGCATGGTTCAGCCGGGATATGTTATAAAGACCGAATACCTTAGGGAGTGTTCGGCGTCGTGAGTTTGGCCTTATATGCATCAGCTCCGAATCATGTCTTTGGTCAAATGTTGGGTTTGCCCGGCTCCTGTGTTTTGCTACCTTACGTTCCGCTCTATCGGCTAAGGTGGCACCAGGAGAACTACTGCGATTGTGCCCTGGTTCATCCGGACGAGCACCTCAGTAGAGAAAGCCGAAAACTGACTGTCATGATAAAGCGTGAGACTGGTCAACCACTCGAGGACTTAACGGAATCTTCGGAATTCCTCCGCATTAACGAAGGGCCGTTTCTCGGCCAGGCATGTACGCGCCCCGTATTCGGACGAGCGCGGAGCCACCAGGGGCTATATAGTAGCCCCACCGTCAAACTCCTATGGCTAAGTGAAAGTGTTAAAGCAATATAGTCCGATTGCCTAGTTCGCTGCGCTATCACCTCCTTAATGGATCAAGTGTGAACACGCGTCTTCTGCGAATACCCCCGCATTATATGCGTGGGAACTGAAGCCGACGACTGCAAACTTTCAGGTTATATACATATATACATAAACGGCCGCACAGGAGGCATCATAATACTTTCATGCAAAAGTATAGACACAGCCTTTATAATTCAATAAAACATTGTTTTTACAATGGGAATACATGTCACTAGAACATAATATTCTACGAGCACTGAGCTTCTATTGAACGAGCGCCTTCAAGGACTTCTTCAAAGTAGTGCTTTCGGCGGTGCTCGACCACGGCGAACCACAGGTTGCAATAGCGGTGGCCTCCATGTATGCCCAGTATGTCTTCACACGGGCAAGTGCCATCCGCGCACCCTCTATGCACGCCGACCTCTTCATAGCGTCAATATGCAGCACAGCACCAAGGAACCGTTGCACCAAACCAAAATAACTATTCGGCCGTGGCCCTCTCGGCCACAGATGATCCACAACAGACCCCATGGCAAGCCCGGACAACCTATGGAGCTCGGCCCACTCGGTCATTCGCTCATTTAACAGCAGCGGACGCGCTGGACCATCGAACTGTGACCAGAATAGCTTTTCCACTTCATGATCTTTTCGATCCTTGAAGTACTCGGCCGCATCAGCAGCATTGGCTGCCAGATCCGTATATGCGTCCGCAGAACTCCATAGTTGATCAAGAGGGGCATACTTCAGATCTCTGAACTTCGCCCGCGGCAAGAAGGGCTTCCCAGCCGCGATATCTCTAGCTTGACGCAGCTCCTCCTTCGACGCTCTGATCTTAGAGCGGGCTTCCTTGGCTGCTACCATGGCCTTCTCCAGCTCCGTCGCCTTTGCTTGGTTTTCCTTTTCAAGAAGATGGTAACGGTCGGCGGCATCTTTCAACTCAACGGCCATCTTGGCCATTTTTTCCTTGCTTTGGCAATGGGCAGCCTGTTCGGCCATCAGCTCTTCGGCCGCCTTTAGAGCGGCCGCATCACTATTCCTAGCTTGTTTTTTGGCTCGGGCAAGTCCCGCCCGAAGGTTCTCCATGGCCGCAGCTCCATCTGCAGTCACAACATATTAAAGATACTAGCATTATGCTCCTCTTACTACGTGTTGATCACCGGAGAAATCACATACCCTGTGCCTCGTCAAGCCGCTTGTTGACAATCACGATGTCGGCATCTGCTACATCAAGTTGCCGCTTCAGCTCGGCAAACTCACTAGTCCGTCTAGCCACCGGACCTTCCGCTGCCTGCATATGAAGGCGGACTGATTATTCCTTGGGACTATGATCCTCTGTTTGCCGCCGCTCTCGACGGCAACCAAAGTCTCAGGGGCTACTATCTGCATAGGGCACACCTAACGTGTGCGGTACTGCCAAAAATACACACTATTTCATGTACCTCAAAGCCTTTCAGCAGACTCATAAAAGCTTCATGCAACCCGCTTTCGGCGCATGAAATCCTCTCAATCACCGTACCCATTAGCGTACGATGCGCTTCTGAGATAGCTGCTTGCTCTAGCAGATCCTTTAGTGCGTCCGACCGCACATCGGACGGTGCCGGACTCTTTCGGTTGCTCTCTTCAGGGGCCGGATACTGAGGACTTCGGGTGGCCGAAGGATTACCCTCTGGCCTTGCCAGATCAGGAGAAGCCCTCCGCGACGACACTTCAGGGTCGCCCGCCTCATGAGGCAGGGTGGCATGGGGAGGTGTTTCGCTCTCCATCATCTCCGGAAGAAGATCCCCCAAAGATGAACTCTGTCGAGAAGGGCTACGATTCGAACTACAAGATAAATACTTCGGTTATTGTCCTCCGAAGTAAGGCAGGATATTTTTACCATTAAGTACCTTTTTACTTACAGCTCGGTGGAGGGTTGATCCCCTTGCGGGCACTATGCGGCAAGGGTACCCCCCAGGGCAGGACTCGACGAATTAACATGACTTGCATTACCATGGCCAGACTGACATCTCTCTCGAGGAGATCTCGGATGCGGCTCTGCAATGTCGGCACATCCTTTACTGGCCCCCAGTCTAGCCCCTTGTTGATCCATGACGTCAGCCGTGGCGAAAGCCAAAAGCAGGGCGGCCACCCACTTGGTACCCCGGGGAGCTGTGATATAAAACCACTCCCGTTGCCATAAGCTAGACACCTCCTGGAAGGAACCCTCTGGCCATGGGGCATCGACACTTTTGCTTATTATGGCACCTTCGCACTCTGCGTGTCGCCCCTCGATCATCTTCGGCTCCACATTGAAAGTCTTGAACCACAGGACGAAGTGAGGGGTAATGCGGAGGAAGGCCTCACATACGACGATGAACGACGAAATATGAAGGACTGAATCCGGGGCCAGGTCATGGAAATCCAGCCCGTAATAGTACATGAGCCCTCTGACAAAAGGGTCTAGAGCGAGGCCTAGCCTTCGGAGGAAGTGAGAGATGAATACAACGCTCTCGCCGGGTTCGGGAGTGGGAATGACCTGCCCTCGAGCGGGCAGCCTGTGCGAGATCTCGCCGGTCAGAAACCTGGCCTCTCTTAGCTTCTTGACGTCTTCCTCTGTGACAGAGGAAGGCATCCACCGACCTTGAAGGTTGGATCCGGACATGGTTGAAGGTCCGAAGCGCCTGACCTAAGCCTCGGGTGTTGAAACTCGAGGCGGGGGGGGGGAGGATTTGATTGAGTTCGAGAAGAAAAAAGGATAGGCCTTGGTCTCTTTATAAAGAGGGTGAATACCAAGCGTCCTCCTCGTGACCGTTTGGGACTTGCCTACAATCGAGGAGTCATACCAACGGGCACGATTGGGTTACCCATGTCCGTGTTGATGAGAATCCCGTAATAAGGGGTACACGATCTCTGCTCCGACAAGACATACCAATAAAATCACCTCGCAAAGCGTGCAGTGGCAGGCTGATTGGAAAAAACGGTTCATGTAAAGAACAGGCCATGGTGTGATGTCACGTTATGGTGGGCCGTCAGCAGATTAGATTGGTGGATATATTATTCTCTTCACGGTGGTATGTCGAACTTGTTTTGCAGAGCCGGATACTATCCTTGTGTTCAAAATCTTTCATGGAGTATTCGGAGGAGGAACCCGCCTTGCAATGCCGAAGACAAACTGCGCGCCGGACTCATCGTCATTGAAGCCTGGTTCAAGGGCTACTGAGGGAGTCCTGGATTAGGGGGTATCCGGACAGCCGGACTATATCCTTTGGCCGGACTGATGGACTATGAAGATACAAGATTGAAGACTTCGTCCCGTGTCCGGATGGGACTCTCCTTGGCGTGGAAGGCAAGCTTGGCAATACGGATATGTAGATCTCCTTCCTTGTAACCGACTCTGTGTAACCCTAGCCCCCTCCGGTGTCTATATAAATCGGAGGGTTTAGTTCGTGACAACAATAATCATACCATAGGCTAGCTTCTAGGGTTTAGCCTCTACGATCTCATGGTAGATCAACTCTTGTAATACTCATATCATCAAGATCAATCAAGCAGGAAGTAGGGTGTTACCTCCCTCGAGAGGGCCCGAACTTGGGTAAACATCGTGTCCCCTGCCTCCTGTTACCATCCGCCTTAGACGCACAGTTCGGGACACCCTACCCGAGATCCGCCGGTTTTGACACCGACAAGTGCCTCCAGAGGGGCTCAAAGATTTCCGATGAATAGATGGCAGCGGTAGAAATGGAAGAATATAAGAAGACTACAGATCCGAGTGATTTGTTGCGAGCTAAGAAGCCTGCTTCAGACTCTGCATTTCGGTCGTCTGGTGAAACAAAATCAGTTCATATTCACCCGACCGATCCCAATGCTGCTCTGACTCATATCTCAACAACACTCGACAACAAATAGGAAGAAGCGCTCATCCAGTTTCTCCGTGAGAACTGGGACATCTTCGCATGGAAACCTTCTGACATGCCAGGTGTACCCAGGGGACTGGCTGAGCACCGTTTGCGAGTCGACCCGAAGGCAAAACCTGTCAAAGAGCATCTCCGACGGTCCGCCATGGAGAAAAGAAAGGCAATTGGCGAGGAAGTGGCTCGGCTTCTGGCAGCTGAGTTCATCCGAGAGATTTACCACTCCGAGTGGCTCGCCAATGTCGTCATGGTTCCCAAGAAAGATGATTCACTCCATATGTGTATCGACTTCAAGCATATCAATCGGGCTTGCCCGAAAGATCACTTCCCTCTTCCCCGCATCGATCAGATAGTCGACTCGACTGCGAGCTGTGAGCGATTGTCCTTTCTGGGCGCATATTTCGGGTACCACCAGATCCGACTGTATGGACCCGACGAAATAAAAACAGCTTTCATCACCTTGTTCGGGTGCTTTTGCTATGTTACTATGCCCTTTGGTCTCAAGAATGCTGGTGCCACATCCATGCGCATGATACAGAAGTGCCTGCTCACTCAAATCAGTCGGAATGTGGAAGCATACATGGATGACATCGTGGTTTGATGACCCACAAGTATAGGGGATCTATCGTAGTCCTTTCGATAAGTAAGATTGTCGAACCCAACGAGGAGCAGAAGGAAATGACAAGCGGTTTTCAGTAAGGTATTCTCTGCAAGCACTGAAATTATCGGTAACAGATAGTTTTGTGATAAGGTAATTTGTAATGGGTAACAAGTAATAAAAGTAAATAAGGTGCAGCAAGATGGCCCAATCCTTTTTGTAGCAAAGGACAAGCCTGGACAAACTCTTATATAAAGGAAAACGCTCCCGAGGACACATGGGAATTATCGTCAAGCTAGTTTTCATCACGCTCATATGATTCGCGTTCGTTACTTTGATAATTTGGTATGTGGGTGGACCGGTGCTTGGGTGCTGACCTTCCTTGGAAAAGCATCCCACTTATGATTAACCTCTATTGCAAGCATCTGCAACTACAAAAGAAGTATTAAGGTAAACCTAACCATAGCATGAAACATATGGATCCAAATCAGCCACTGACGAAGCAACTCATAAACTAGGGTTTAAGCTTCTGTCACTCTAGCAACCCATCATCTACTTATTACTTCCCAATGCCTTCCTCTAGGCCCAAACAATGGTGAAGTGTCATGTAGTTGACGTTCACATAACACCACTAGAGGAGAGACAACATACATCTCATCAAAATATCGAACGAGTACCAAATTTACATGACTACTTATTGCTAGACTTCTCCCATGTCCTCAGGAACAAACGTAACTACTCACAAATCATATTCATGTTCATAATCAGAGGGGTATTAATATGCATAAAGGATCTGAACATATGATCTTCCACCAAATAAACCAACTAGCATCAACTACATGGAGTAATCAACACTACTAGCAACCCACAGGTACCAATCTGAGGCTTTGGGACAAAGATTGGATACAAGAGATGAACTAGGGTTTTAGAGGAGATGGTGCTGGTGAAGATGTTGATGGAGATTGACCCCCTCCCGATGAGAGGATCGATAGTGATGACGATGGTGATGATTTCCCCCTCCCGGAGGGATGTTTCCCCGGCAGAACAGCTCCGCCGGAGCCCTAGATTGGTTCCCCCAAGGTTCCGCCTCATGGCAGCGGTGTTTCATCTTGAAAGCTTGCTTGTGATTTTTTCCAGGGTGAAAGACTTCATATAGCAGAAGATGGGCATCGGAGGCCTGCCAGGGGGGCCACGAGGCAGGGGGCGCGCCCAGGGGGGTAGGGAGCGGCCCCACCCTCGTGGATGGTGGGTGGCCCCCCTCTGGTTGTTTCTTCCGCTAGTATTTTTTATTAATTCCAAAAACTGCCTCCGTGAAGTTTCAGGACTTTTGGAGTTGTGCAGAATATGTCTCTAATATTTGCTACTTTTCCAGCCCAGAATTCCAGCTGCCGGCATTCTCCCTCTTCATGTAAACCTTGTAAAATAAGAGAGAATAGGCATAAGTATTGTGACATAACATGTAATAACAGCCCATAATGCAATAAATAGCGATATAAAAACATGATGCAAAATGGATGTATCAACTCCACCAAGCTTAGACCTCGCTTGTCCTCAAGCGGAAGCCGATAATGAAAAATATGTCGACATGTTTAGAGATAAAGGTGTCGATAAATAAAATACGGACATGAGGGTGCTACCTCTTGAGCACTGTGTTGGTTTTCCCTTGAAGAGGAAAGGGTGTTGCAGTAAAGTAGCGTAAGTATTTCCCTCAGTTTTTGAGAACCAAGGTATCAATCCAGTTGGAGACCACGCTCGAGTCCCACGCACCTACACAAACAAATAAGAACCTCACAACCAATGCAATAAAGGGGTTGTCAATCCCTTCACGGTCACTTACGAGAGTGAGATCTGATAGATATGATAAGATAATATTTTTGGTATTTTTATAATAAAGAGAAATAAAGATGCAAAGTAAAATAAACGGCAATATAAATAGCTAAGTGTTGGAAGATTAATATGATGGAAAATAGACCCGGGGGCCATAGGTTTCACTAGTGGCTTCTCTCAAGAGCATAAGTATTACGGTGGGTGAACAAATTACTGTCGAGCAATTGATAGAATTGAGCATAGTTATGAGAATATCTAGGTATGATCATGTATATAGGCATCACGTCCGCGACAAGTAGACAGAAACGATTCTGCATCTACTACTATTACTCCACACATCGACCGCTATCCAGCATGCATCTAGAGTATTAAGTTCATAAGAACGGAGTAACGCTTTAAGTAAGATGACATGATGTAGAGGGATAAACTCATGCAATATGATATAAACCCCATCTTGTTATCCTCGATGGCAACAATACAATACATGTCGTTTCCCTTTACATCACGGGATCGAGCACATAAGATTGAACCCAAAGCTAAACACTTCTCCCATTGCAAGAAAGATCAATCTAGTAGGCCAAACCAAACTAATAATTCGAAGAGACTTGCAAAGATAACCAATCATACATAAAAGAATTCAGAGGAGATTCAAATATTGTTCATAGATAAACTTGATCATAAACCCACAATTCATCGGTCTCGACAAACACACCGCAAAAGAAGATTACATCGAATAGATCTCCAAGAGAATCGAGGAGAACTTTGTATTGAGATCCAAAGAGAGAGAAGAAGCCATCTAGCTAATAACTATGGAACCGAAGGTCTGTGGTAAACTACTCACACATCATTGGAGAGGCTACGGTGTTGATGTAGAAGCCCTCCGTGATCAATGCCCCCTCCGGCGGAGCTCCGAAAAAGGCCCCAAGATGGGATCTCATGGGTACAGAAGGTTGCGGCGGTGAAATTAGGTTTTCGTGGATGCCTCTGATGGTTTGAAGTGCGTGGGTATATATAGGAGGAAGAAATACGTCGATGGAGCAACATGGGCCCCACGAGGGTGGAGGCGCGCCGGGGTAGCGCGCCCCCTGCCTCGTGCTCTCCTCGTTGATTTCTTTACGTGGACTCCAAGTCCTCTGGATCACGTTTGTTTCAAAAATCACGTTCCCGAAGGTTTCATTCCGTTTGGACTCCGTTTGATATTCTTTTTCTGCGGAACACTGAAATAAGCAAAAAAAACAACAATTTGGGCTGGGCCTCCGGTTAATAGGTTAGTCCCAAAAAAAAATGTATAATAAAGCCCATTAAACATCCAAAACAGAATATAATATATCATGGAACAATAAAAAATTGTAGATACGTTGGAGACGTATCAAGCATCCCCAAGCTTAATTCCTGCTCGTCTGCGAGCAGGTAAATGTAAAAACAGAATTTTTGATGTGGAATGCTACTTAGCATAATTTTCAATATATTTATCTTAATTGTGGTATGAATGTTCAGATCCGAATGATTCAAGATAAAATTTTAATATTGACATAAAAATAATAATAATTCAAGCATGCTAACTAAGCAATTATGTCTTCTCAAAATAACATGGCCAAAGAAAGTTATCCCTACAAAATCATATAGTCTGGCTATGCTCTATCTTCATCACACAAAGTATTTAATCATGCACAACCCCGATGACAAGCCAAGCAATTGTTTCATACTTTTGGTGTTCTCAAACTTTTCAATCTTCACGCAATACATGAGCGTGAGCCATGGACATAGCCCTATATGTGGAATAGAATGGTGGTTGTGGAGAAGACAAAAAAAAAGGAGAAGATAGTCTCACATCAACTAGGCATATCAACGGGCTATGGATATGCCCATTAATAGATATCAATGTGAGTGAGTAGGGATTGCCATGCAACGGATGCACTAGAGCTATAAGTATATGAAAGCTCAACAAAAGAAACTAAGTGGATGTGCATCCAACTTGCTTGCTCACGAAGACCTAGGGCATTTTGAGGAAGCCCATCATTGCAATATACAAGCCAAGTTCTATAATTAAAATTTCCCACTAGTATATGAAAGTGATAACATAGGAGACTCTCTATCATGAAGATCATGGTGCTACTTTTGAAGCACAAGTGTGGTAAAGGATAGTAGCATTGTCCCTTCTCTCTTTTTCTCTCATTTTTTTTGTTTGTGCCTTTTCTCTTTTTTTTATGGCCTCGTTTTTTTCCTTTTTTTTTTGTCCGGAGTCTCATCCCGACTTATAGGGGAATCATAGTCTCCATCATCCTTTCCTCACTTGGTACAATGCTCTAATAATGATTATCATCACACTTTTATTTTCTTTACAACTCAAAAATTACAACTCAAAACTTAGAACAAAATATGACTCTATGTGGATGCTTCCGGCGGTGTACCGGGATATGCAATGAATCAAGAGTGACATGTATGAAAGAATTATGAACGGTGGCTTTGCCACAAATACGATGTCAACTACATGATCATGCAAAGCAATATGACAATGATGAAGCGTGTCATAGTAAACAAAACAGTGGTAAGTTGCATGGCAATATATCTCGGAATGGCTATGGAAATGCCATGATAGGTAGGTATGGTGGCTGTTTTGAGGAAGGTATATGGTGGGTGTATGACAGCGGTGAAAAGTGCGCGGTAGTAGAGAGGCTAGCAATGGTGGAAGGAAGAGAGTGCGTATAATCCATGGACTCAACATTAGTCATAAAGAACTCATATACTTGTTGCAAAAATCTACGAGTTATCAAAGATAGATTGGTAGGAAAAGACCATTGCTCGTCCTCGGCCGCCACTCATAAGGAAGACAATCAATAAATAAATCATGCTCCGACTTCATCACATAACGGTTCACCATACGTGCATGCTACGGGAATCACAAACTTTAACACAAGTATTTCTCAAATTCACAACTACTCAACTAGCATGACTCTAATATCACCATCTTCATATCTCAAAACAATTATCAAGCATCAAACTTCTCATAGTATTCAACGCACTCATAAGATTGTTTTTTACTAATCTTGGATGCTTATTATAATCAAAGCAAATTACCATGCTGTTTTGTAGGACTCTCAAAATAATATAAGTGAAGCATGAGAGAACAATAGTTTCTATAAAACAAATCCACCACCTTGCTCTAAAAGATATAAGTGAAGCACTAGAGCAAAAACTATATAGCTCAAAAGATATAAGTGAAGCACATAGAGTATTCTAATAAATTCCGAATCATGTGTGTGTCTCTCAAAAGGTGTGTACAGCAAGGATGATTGTGGTAAACTAAAAAGCAAAGACTCAAATTATACAAGACGCTCCAAGCAAAACACATATCATGTGGTGAATAAAAATATAGCTCCAAGTAAAGTTACCGATGGACGAAGACGAAAGAGGGGATGCCTTCCGGGGCATCCCCAAGCTTAGGCTCTTGCCACTCCTTGTTCCTTAGATTATCTTGGAGTGCCATGGGCATCCCCAAGCTTAGGCTCTTGCCACTCCTTGTTCCATAATCCATCAAATCTTTTACCCAAAACTTGAAAACTTCACAACACAAAACTTAGCAGAAAATCTCGTGAGCTCCGTTAGCGAAAACAAGACACCACTTCAAGATATTGTAATGAACTCATTCTTTATTTTATTGGTGTTAAACCTACTGTATTCCAGCTTCTCTATGGTTTATAAACTATTATACTAGCCATAGATTCCTCAAAATAAGCAAACAACACATGAAAAACAGAATCTGTCAAAAACAGAATAGTCTGTAGTAATCTGTAACTAACGCAAACTTCTGGAACTCAAAAAATCTACCAAAGTAGGAAGACCTAGAAATTTTGTTTATTGATCTACTGCAATTGGAATCAGTATTTTATTACGTTCTGGTGATTTTTAACAATTGTTTTCGTGAACAGAAAGTTTCTGGAATTTTCAGCAAGATCAAATAACTATCATCCAAGAAGATCCTATAGGTTTAACTTGGCACAAACACTAATTAAAACGTAAAAACAAATATAACCAGAGGCTAGATCAACTATTTATTCCTAAACAGAAGCAAAAAGCAAAAAACTAAAATAAAATTGGGTTGCCTCCCAACAAGCGCTATCGTTTAACGCCCCTAGCTAGGCATAAAAGCAAGGATAGATCTAGGTATTGCCATATTTGGTAGGCAATCCATAAGTGGCTCTCATAATGGATTCATAAGGTAATTTAATCTTCTTTCTAGGGAAGTGTTCCATGCCTTTCCTTAACGGAAATTGGAATCTAATATTCCCTTCCTTCATATCAATAATTGCACCAATCGTTCTAAGGAAAGGTCTACCAAGAATAGTAGGACATGAAGGATTGCAATCTATATCAAGAACAATGAAATCTACGGGCACATAGTTCCTATTTGCAACAATAAGAACATCATTAATTCTTCCCACAGGTTTATTAATGGTGGAATCCGCAAGGTGCAAGTTCAAAGAACAATCATCAAATTCACGGAAACCTAACAAATCACATAAAGTTTTTGGAATCGTGGAAACACTAGCACCCAAATCACACAAAGCATAGCATTCATGATCTTCAACTTTAATTTTAATAGTAGGTTCCCACTCATCATAAAGTTTTATAGGGATAGAAACTTCCAACTCAAGTTTTTCTTCATAAGATTGCATCAAAGCATCAACTATATGTAAGCTTTATTTTGGCTATAAGCATGAGGAGAATTTAGCACGGATTGCAACAAGGAAATACAATCTATCAACGAGAAATTATCATAATTAAATTCCTTGAGATCCAAAATAGTGGGTTCATTAATATCTAAAGTTTTGATCTCTTCAATCCCACTTTTACCCAATTTCTCATCAAGATCTAAAGACTCTGAATTTTTGGAATGACTTCTAGGTAAAGGTGGCTCATAATCAGTCCCATCATTATGAAGATTCATATTGCAAAACAAAGATTTAATAGGAGACACATCAATAACTTGTAGATGTTCATCTTTATTTTCATAGAAACTAGAAGAACACGCTTTCACAAAGCAATCTTTCTTAGCACGCATCCTCGCGGTTCTTTCTTTGCACTCATCAATGGAAATTCTCATGCCTTTGAGAGACTCATTGATATCATGCTTAGGTGGAATAGATCTAAGTTTCAAAGAATCAACATCAAGATAAATTCTATCAACGTTCCTAGCCAATTCATCAACCTTAAGCAATGTTTCTTCAAGCAGAGCATTGAAATTCTTTTGTGAATTCATAAAATCCTTAACACTAGTCTCAAATAAAGAGGGCATCTTATTAAAATTTCCATAATAAATATTGTAGGAATTACCATAATTATTAGAGGAATTACTAGGATACGGCCTAGGATTAAAGTTTCCTTCATACGCGTTGTTACCAAATTATTCTTACCAACAAAATTCACATCCATAGATTCATTATTATTCTCAATCAAAGTAGACAAAGGCATATAATTAGGATCAGAAGAAACACTTTTAGTAGCAAATAATTTCATAAGTTCATCCATCTTTCCACTCAAAACATTAATTTCTACTATCGCATGCACTTTTTTATTAGTAGATCTTTCGGTGTGCCATTGAGAATAATTAACCATAATATTATCTAGGAGTTTAGTAGCTTCTCCTAAAGTGATTTCCATAAAAGTGCCTCCCGCGGACGAATCTAAAAGATTTCTAGAAGCAAAATTCAATGCGGCATAATTTTTTTGTATAATCGTCCAAAGATTCAAACCATGTGTAGGGCAATTATGTATCATTAATTTCATCCTCTCCCAAGCTTGTGCAACATGTTCATGATCAAGTTGCTTAAAATTCATGATATCGTTTCTAAGAGAGATGATTTTAGCAGGAGGAAAATAATTAGAGATAAAAACATTTTTGCACTTATTCCATGAATCAATACTATTTTTAGGCAAAGACGAAAACCAAACTTTAGCGCGATATCTAAGCGAAAAAGGAAATAGCTTCAATTTAACAATATCATTGTCCACATATTTCTTCTTTTGCATATCACACAAATCAACGAAGCTATTTAGATGGGTAGCGGCATCTTCACTAGGAAGGCCGGCGAATTGATCTTTCATGACAAGATTCAACAAAGCAGCATTAATTTTGCAAGATTCAGCATATGTAAGAGGAGCAATCGGAGTGCTAAGAAAATCATTGTTATTGGGATTGGTAAAGTCACATAATTTAGTATTATCTTGAGCCATCTTGACAAGCAAGCAATCCAACACACGAGCAAACAAGAAGCAAGCGAAAAAGAGGCGAACGGAAAAGAGAGGGCGAATAAAAACGGCAAGGGTGAAGTGGGGGAGAGGAAAACGAGAGGCAAATGGCAAATAATGTAATGCGAGGGATAAAAGTTTGTGATGGGTACTTGGTATGTCTTGACTTGTGCGCAGACTCCCCGACAATGGCGCCAGAAATCCTTCTTGCTACCTCTTGAGCACTGAGTTGGTTTTCCCTTGAAGAGGAAAGGGTGATGCAGTAAAGTAGCGTAAGTATTTCCCTCAGTTTTTGAGAACCAAGGTATCAATCCAGTAGGAGACCACGCTCCAGTCCCACGCTCCTACACAAACAAATAAGAACCTTGCAACCAACGCAATAAAGGGGTTGTCAATACCTTCACATTCACTTACGAGAGTGAGATCTGATAGATATGATAAGACAATATTTTTGGTATTTTTATAATAAAGAGAAATAAAGATGCAAAGTAAAATAAACGGCAATAGAAATAGCTAAGTGTTGGAAGATTAATATGATGGAAAATAGACCCGGGGGCCATAGGTTTCACTAGTGGCTTCTCTCAAGAGCATAAGTATTACGGTGGGTGAACAAATTACTATCGAGCAATTGATAGAATTGAGCATAGTTATGAGAATATCTAGGTATGATCATGTATATAGGCATCACGTCCACGACAAGTAGACCGAAACAATTCTGCATCTACTACTATTACTCCACACATCGACCGCTATCCAGCATGCTTCTAGAGTATTAAGTTCATAAGAATGGAGTAACGCTTTAAGTAAGATGACATGATGTAGAGGGATAAACTCATGCAATATGATATAAACCCCATCTTGTTATCCTCGATGGCAACAATACAATATGTGTCATTTCCCTTTCTGTCACTGGGAACGAGCACCGCAAGATTGAACCCAAAGCTAAACACTTCTCCCATTGCAGGAAAGATCAATCTAGTAGACCAAACCAAACTAATAATTCGAAGAGACTTGCAAAGATAACCAATCATACATAAAAGAATTCAGAGGAGATTCAAATATTTTTCATAGATAAACTTGATCGTAAACCCACAATTCATCGGTCTCAACAAACGCACCGCAAAATATGATTACATCGAGTAGATCTCCAAGAGAATCGAGGAGAACTTTCTATTGAGATCCAAAGAGAGAGAAGAAGCCATCTAGCTAATAACTATGGACCCGAAGGTCTGAGGTAAACTACTCACACATCATCGGAGAGGCTACGGTGTTGATGTAGAAGCCCTCCATGATCAATGCCCCATCCGACGGAGCGCCGGAAAAGGCCCCAAGATGGGATCTCACGGGTATAGAAGGTTGCAGCGGTGAAATTAGGTTTTCGTAGATGCCTCTGATGGTTTGGGGGTACGTAGGTATATATAGGAGGAAGAAGTACGTCGGTGGAGCAACATGGGCCCCACAAGGGTGGAGGGCGCGCCTGGGGGGGGGGGGGTAGGCGCGCCCCCTGCCTCGTGCTCTCCTCGTTGATTTCTTTACGTGGACTCCAAGTCCTCTGGATGACGTTTGTTCCGAAAATCACGTTCCCGAAGGTTTCATTCCGTTTGGACTCCGTTTGATATTCTTTTTCTGCGAAACACTGAAATGGGAAAAAACTGCAATTTGGGCTGGGCCTCTGGTTAATAGGTTAGTCCCAAAAATAATATAAAAATGTATAATAAAGCCCATTAAACATCCAAAACAGAATATAATATATCATAGAAAAATCAAAAATTATAGATACGTTGGATACGTATCAGAGGGCATCATGATCATTCTTATAATAGCAACATATATAAATATTTTCATATGATTTCTTATGCTCAATTAATAATCTATCCACAATGTCAGGTATCAATCAGAAACTTTATTGAGAACTAACAAACATCATCTCGGTCATTGAAGCAATTGCAATTTATCATAACATCAGAAAGAGTCAATGTAAGAGCTTTTCAGCAAGTCCACATACTTAACTTTCACAATTGCTAACACTCACCCAATACTTATGGTTATGGAGTTTTAATCGGACACAGAGAAAGATAGGGGCTTATAGTGTTGCCTCCCAACCTTTTACCTCAAGGTTAATGTCAACAATAATAGTTCATGCTAACTCACATCCAATTGGATATATATCAGGATCTTTCCAGCACAATGTGCTTGCCAAAGGATAAAGTGTAAAAAGGAAAGGTGAAGATCACCATGACTCTTGCATAAGGTATAGTACAAGAATAAAAGATAGGCCCTTCGCAGAGGGAAGCAGAGGTTGTCATGTGTTTTTTTTGGTTGGATGCACAAAATCTTAATGCGAAAGAACATCACTTTATATTGCCACTTGTGATATGGACCTTTATTATGCAGTCCGTCGCTTTTATTTCTTCCACATCACAAGATCGTATAAAGGTTATTTTCTCCACACTAATAAATTATACATATTTAGAGAGCAATTTTTATTGCATGCAACAATGACAACTTACTTGAAGGATCTTACTCAATCCATAGGTAGGTATGGTGGACACTCATGGCAAAACTGGGTTTAAGGATATTCGGAAGCACAAGTAGTATCTCTACTTGGTGCAAAGAATTTTGGCTAGCATGAGGAGGAAAGGCAATCTCAACATGTTGGATGATCCGTGACGATATACTTTATTTCAGATATAAGGAAACATAACCCATTACGTTGTCTTCCTTGTCCAACATCAACTCTTTAGCATTTCATACTTTAATGAGTGCTTACAATCATGAAAGATGTCCAAGATAGTATATTTATATGTGAAAACCTCTCTTTCTTTATTACTTCCTATTAATTGCAACGATGACCAAACTATGTTTGTCAACTCTCAACAACTTTCATTCATCATACTCTTGATATGTGAAGTCATCACTCTTCATAAGATCAATATGATCTCTTTACTTATTTTTATTCTTTCTTTAATTCTCTCAAGATCATAGTAAGATAATCAAGCCCTTGACTCAGCACTATTCTTTATTATATATATAGCTCACGGACTCGATTACATTGAAGGATCATAAAGCAAAACTCAAAACTAGATCATACTAAAACTTTATTCTACTAGATCATGATATTACTAAAAGGATCGAACTAAGAAAAACGGTAAAGATAGAAGTGTGATGGTGATACGATGCCGGGGCACCTCCCCCAAGCTTGGCAGTTGCCAAGGGGAGTGCCCATACCAGATACTTAGTTCTCCTTTTCTGATGAACAAGGTGGTGGTGATGATGGATAGTCGCACATCGAGCGTAGGAGATCCTCCAATTTGCGGATAATGCCCTTGAGTGCGGTGATATGCTCCTTCAACAAAATATTTTCACGTGTGAGATACTTATTTTGTATGCGAGCTAACTCAATCATCTTGAAAGATTCAATCACCGTCGGGGTAAGAAGATTGTAATGAGGTTGGAGGATGTCTTCGTCTTCTGCTGCCGGAGCTTGGTCCTCCATGGCCTTCTTGATCACATCATCCTTGTTGATCTCCACTTGTTCTTCTCTCTTCAGCTCTATCTTCATTAGACAAGCATCATTTCCCTCATTGTTGGAGGAGGGGGACGACATGATGCTCGGCCTTGACAACTCTGGCAGAAAACAGCTCGAAACAAAAACAGGAGATATTTGCGTGGTACGGTGGTCAAAACCTTTGGGAGATTATATAATGAATTTTAACCGACCGAAAGAAGTATCGTGCAAGAAAACAGAGTCCGGAGAGCACATGAGGTGCCCACAAGGTAGGGGGCGCGCCCAGGGGGTAGGGCACACCCTCCACCCTCGTGGACGCCTCGTGTCCTTCCCGGACTACTTATTTTCCTATTTTCTTAAATATTCCAAAACGGAGAAAAAATGCCATTAGAACTGTTTTGGAGTCGGTTTACTTACCGTACCACATACCTATTCCTTTTCGGAGTCTGAAACGTTCTGGAAAGTGTCCCTTATGTATTCCTCCGGTGTTACGGTTTCAATAACATTGGTTTCAACATTTATTGGATTACCTCAGTGTCGGCGTTCTGGGAACGGGGGTCCCCAGACTTGCTTGCCTGCGGCCTATGGCGTGGCTCAAAGGGGGGCCCATCATGGACCATCTTCACCAACACAAGCTCAAGACCCTCGCGAGGGGCCAAGCCTCGCGGAGCGGACGACAGTGAGCTTCCTCAGGCACGGCCTCGTCAGACTGGCTCGCGAGGAGGCAGAGAAATCAAGGCGGGGTACCTCACGAGGTGCCCATGATGCAAGCCATGATGACTAAGGGCGCCAGGCGGGCGCCAGCCCGCGCAGTGTCCTCCTTTCCTCTTTGGTGCAAAGGGAGCAGGCGTAGGCGAGAGCATCGAGCAAAGGCGTCCATTTCGGTGCAACAAGACCAAGACGAGCCCAACGGTAGGAAGGAAGTCATTGTGGAGCCCAAGCCAGTGTCACCACCAGAGCCTTTGACAGGCGAGGACCAACTTTAGTCAGGATAAGTGTACCAGATGTTCCCCTTCAAAATGGCCAATTGTTGGCGCCCTTCCTGCTCAATATTTGGGAAGAGGCCTAGGGCCTCTGCCTATAAATAGGACAAGCCACCCAAAGGGTAGAGGCATCTTGATCTAGAGAGCTTGAGCTGGATCCAAAAGAGAGAGAGAGATAGAGAGAGAGAGAGAGAGAGAGAGAGAGAAGGCGGCTGAACTCCCCCAAGCAGTTCATCGCCGCGACCAAGAACAGACCCTCGCGAGGCTGTTCTTCCTTGTATTGTTCATCACCATCAGCCCAAGAGGCAATCCACCACACCACAAACTAGAGTAGGGTATTACACCACAACGGTGGCCCGAACTAGTATAAACCTTGTGTCTCTTGTGTTGTTGCTTTCATAGCTTAGATCTTAGCGAGGCAGTGGGGTACAGGTAGGTGGAGGGCGAATCTCCGCGCGCACCCCAGTGTTCGAACCTCAAGGTTCTGCCGGAACCCGAAATCCGACATTTGGCGCGCCAGGTAGGGGTGCGCCGGAATTCGTCTTCCGCCGCCCTGTTCTCCGTCTACCACCGCATCCATGTCTGATGCTCGTCGGGCCCGCGCTGAGCACCGAGCCGCTCTCGCTTCCCGCGTCGCCTAGACGGCTCCCGTCGGCGGGCGCCCTCGTCGTTCCCCGTCACCTGCCGTCAACACCGCCATCGGCCCGATGGGGAACAAGCAGCAAGCATTGTCCCAGCGTCCCTCCATGCGGCAAGACGGCCGCACGGCTACCCCCTCACTCGCCCCGGCTGGTTCTTCGTCTCGCGCATTCCGCACGCCCATGGAGGCTCGAGCTGCGCTCATCGCGGCAAACGAGCTCCTGCGCTATCGTCCAGTCGACGACGTCTATGAAGAGTGGCTCGACCACGTCGTCGAGCTCGTCCGCGCCGCAGGGGGCTCCCCCACGCCGTCCGTCCCGCTGCACCGCACCCCGCCCTGCGCGGGCGACGAAGCTCCGGGGGCGCCTCGGCCGCCTTCCCCTCAAGAAGGCGCCCTGGCCCCAAGGCTTGTGGCCCCTGGGCGGAACCCGCTCCGTCCAGCGCCAGCGCGGCAAGAGCAGAGCTGCCAGGAGGTCCCTCGCCCGCAAGAAGCTGCCCGAGTGCTCCCTGCTCCGGCTCGTCGCGACCACGCACCCGCTCCGGCACGTCAAGACCTCGCGCTGCTCCCAGGTGCCGCGCATGGGGACCTGCAAGACCAAGCTCTTCGTCATCCAAGGCCTCTCGTGGCCACAGCAGGCTGCCATGCCTTCACCACCGAGCTGCGCAGCGTCGCGTGGCCCGACAAGTTCAAGCCAGACCAGCCTCCTCGCTTCTGACGGTGCAGCCGACCCGAGTTCCTCCAGCTCTGAGCTGGGCATCGGCTGCCAACGGAGATGAGAAGGTCATGGCGAACTGGTTTCCCATGGCGCTCAAGGCGGGGCCCGCACTGCTCTGAACCTGGCCCAGCACGATCTCCTCCTCGGGCGAGATGCGCACCCGCTTCATCGCCAACTTCAAGTTACTCGTGACCGGCCACCGCCGTGGCGACATCGCGCCGCATCAAGCAGCAACTAGAGGAGACCTGCGAAGTACATCCATCGCTTCAACAACGCACGCCTCAAGATTCCCAAGGTGACCGAGGAGGCTATCATCTCCGCTTTCTCCGACGGTGTGCGCGACGTCAAGATGAAGGAGGAGCTGGTGATGCATGAAGATCTGTGCACTTCCTTGGAGCTGTTCAACTTGGCGACCAAGTGCGCCAGGGGCAAGGAAGGGTGTCTCTCCCTCCTCGAGCTGCCTGCCGCACACCCAGAAGAGAAGAAATCCAAGGCCAAGGACGTGAAGCGCAAGGGGGCTACCGTGCTCGCGGCGGAACCAGACACCAAGCGGGGCAGAGATCAGCCCGAGTCCTCCAAGGGCAGCCGGTACTGCGTGTACCACGACCTCCACACCCACAACACCAGCGAATGTCAAGAGCGCCGGGCCGTGCGAGAAGGGAGGATCGACTGACGTCCCGACCGCAGCGACCGGGGCTACGGCCGAGGAGGAGGAAGGAACGCAGGACGCTGGGAAGACCGTGGCTCTCGCCAAGGGTGGCGCGACCAACCTTGTGAGGATCGCTGGCAAGACCCGCCTCGCGAGGGAGGCTAGAGGGATCAGCCTCGTGAGGATCGCCTGCAAGGCAACGCAGGCCTCCCTCCTCTGCCACCGCAGCAAAGGAGAAATGAAGACCATCATCAGAACGAGGGGGCTGGGGGCTTTCAGGAGCCGCACGGGATCGCCTGCATCCTGGGCGGAGCTCAAGCCCCAGCCTCTCAACGCATCTTCAAGTAGTTCGCCAGCGAAGTGAATGCAGTCCTCCCCAAGGTCGAAGCCACACGCCCCCTCAGGTGGTCGGCGTGCACCATCACGTTCAGCTCAGTGGATCAGCTCAAGTATGCGGCCACAGCCGGAGTCCTCCTCATGCTCTGTTCCCCAATCATCAGCAACGTGCTAGTCACCAAGACCCTCATCGATGGCGGGGCAGGGCTCAACGTCCTGTCCGTGGAAACGTTCAACAATCTCCAAGTGCCTTACAATCAGCTTCAGCCAACCAAGCCTTTCTCTGGGGTCACCGACGGCTCCACGGTCCCAATTGGGCAGGTTCGCCTCCCTTTCACCTTCGGCGCACGCGACAACTACCGCACCGAGCTCATCGACTTCGACGTCGCCCACATTCGCCTGCCATACAACGCCATCCTCAGGTGCCCGGCGCTGGCCAAGTTCATGGCCGTAACCCACCACGGCTACAACGTCCTCAAGATGCCAGGAAGTGGCGGAGTCATCACGGTGCCCTGCGAAGAGAAAGACGTGGTGTGCTCCTCAGGCGAGCCTTCGAGCCGCATCACTGGAAGACCCGAATCGCGGAAGCATGAGGCTTCCCGAGACCGTACCCAAGAAGAAGAAGACGTCGTCCGGCCCGGCCCCTCAGGAGGCAGGCCCCTCAGGGTCCGCTCCTGCTCAGGGGGAACCTTCTTCTATCGCATAGGAAAGCGCGCTCGGCGCCCTCCTCAGGCAGGGCTCGGGGGCTCCCCCCTGGAGGGCCACCGACCTTGCTAAGGTCACGAGGGAGGCGCTTGGGCACCACTTGGAGGCGTGTTTCCAAGCTCGTTTCCCTCAAGAAGGAGCAAGGCAAGGAGGGCCAAACCCTCAGGAGTTCGTTAGCGAGATCGTTCAGGAGCTGCAGGAGTCAAGAGTCATGAGTGGCAGCCGCCGCTTACCTGCCGTAGCTCCCCATCCAGGCGAGGATGGTGGGCTGCGCGTCTGCATCGACATACCAGGGCTCAACCGAGCCGCCTCTCAGGAGCGCCTCTGGCCCTCTCGCGTGGGGCGCTGCGAAGGTCCACCCCGCAGCTACGTTCGCATGCCTTACGGCCTGCCAAACGCAGCCGCCACGTACTAGCGCCTCATGAGGGACATCCTAGAGGCTCAAGAGGCCAGGCGTTCAGCAGCCCTGGCGGAGAAGGAGATGGTCTACGAGGAGCCACCAGCGCCTCCGGAGCCTCCCGAGGCTCCTGGGCCTGGGGGCTCGTGAGGATCGGCTCCCGCAGCCCACCGAGTCTGCTGCGCCAACACCCTTTCGTCTTCAACGCCATCAGGTGACATCTTTCAAGTTTCATTTCCAGCTGGGAGCGCCCCCTAGGGCTGCATTATTCCCAGGCCGCGTGGGTCCGTCCCTACGGCGTGTATCCCTTTTACTTCATGTTCTTAGCTTACCTTGTTGGGGACGCCCCTCGGGTTGCATCATCCCCAGGTCGCTCGGGTCCGGCCCGGCGATGTTCATCTTCTTTGCGCTTATCTAAATGGACTTGCTCCTTCATGATTAACATGCTTGACCTAGTTGCCCCCTCAACCGACACCAACTGCTGGAGCTGCTCCCTAACAGCACAACGCTTGCGCACGGGTCCGTCCCTGCAACGCCGACAAACCTGAATGGCTGAGCTCTGGCCGCGGCAGCCCCGCATAGCGCCACCTCGTCAAGCCTTCAGTGCCTCGTCACCCCTCCGGGGCAACTAACGGCTGACTGTCGATTGTCACGGCGAACTTTCGTTCTTTCTGTGATGAGCCTGCAGGATCTCTTCAAGGAGCAGCGTCAGGCGAGGCCCCCACGGTGTCTCCTTCACTCTCATCCGCGTGAACCGCTTGCACGTTAAAGGGGGGGTGCCTTAGCATTGCGACTCAGGGCTCCTACTGGCTCTCCAGCCCTCACCCTCTGGCCTTGTCCACGGCATCGCGACCTGGCATACCAGCGACGGCTGAGACTCGCTCGAGGGCGGGACCGGGGCGTAGAGCGAAAGGGGAGCAAAGGCGATGGGGAGGGACACGTGAGGACCTCGCCAAGCGACCCTCGCTGCCGATGCAAGGACCCGCAACGCACCGAGGCGACTCGATTCTCGAGATAACTCACCCTCCGGAAGCATTAACCAACACGGCACCGTCCCTCACCAAATGCAATCCCGAGTTAGCAGCGTTGCTCTCCTTTCTCACGAGCGATGGCTGCTTGGCGCTAAGGGGACCTCCGAGCATTGCGACTCAGCGCTCTTCGGACCCCGGCCGCTCACCTTCGGCCTTGACCATGGCACATGACCGCATACCAGCGACGGTGAAGCTTGGCTTGGGGCTCGGGACTGTCGTATGAGCATCAAGCCCTCGCAAGGTTCAAAAGGGAGAACTGAGCTAAGGAGGAATGAGCAACTCGCGCTGTTTCACAACAAGGCTCATATTAACAAACAGGACCACAGGCACCTTACAAGCCCCCACGGGGCGCATTTTTGATTCCTCGCAGGGAACAGATCCTAAAGAACGCTAACTACGCGCGCTCCTGCAAAAGACGCCATCATCAACAGTGGGCCACCAGGCACCGGCGCCAACCCCATCCAGATCAGAGGCGGCGACGGCCTGCCGAGCCCGCCCTGCTCCGAGAGCGGCGCAGGCTCGGAGGCTCGTAGCTGTCGTCTCCGGAGACGCGAAGAGCTCGGCGGAGTCGCTGGATCCTCCGACGCCTCCACCGCCTGAAGAGCTGCCGAGGGAGCGGTCGGCGAGCCTAGCCCTCACCGTGGCAGGGCCTCGATCACCTCTCCCGGGGCAGCACTCCAGCCGGCGCCCTTCCGCATCGAAGACCTTGAAGAGCATGACCGAAGCGCCGTCGTACTCCAGGTGGATCACGAGGGCGCCCCTTGTCCCGTAGACCCGGGCGATCTCGCCCCAGCCTCGAGCCATGAAGACCTCGCCCGGGGCAACAACCTCAACCTCTGCCCCGGTCGCAAGGGTGCCGCAGCCAGCGTGCTGCAGCCAGAGCTCCAGGGGTCCTCCCCGCGGAATCTCGGAAGCGAAGAAGGGGGGAAGGCGAATCCAAGACCGAGGAGACATGGAGGCGTGGAGCACGAACTCTCGGGAGAAACCTTCGGCGTGGACTCCAGGGGAACGGCGCGCACCTTCGTGACCCGCGGGCGCCGACGGAGGCGTCGCCCGTGGCGTTCGGCATCAACCCCTTCAGAGCCCTCGATCTGGGCGTACAATGGAAGCGGGAACCCCGGTAGTGGCCGCTCACACCAGGGCCTCAACACCACCTGGTGGGCACCCTCATTTCGATGGCAGACGGTTAGCCGTTTCTTCGGCGGGAGCGGGTCAGGACCCTCTGGGGAGCCTTTCCCTTCTCTACCGCGGAGAACCGGCGAATCGGAGCCATTGCAGCAAGACGGAGCAAGGACCGGGAAGAAGGAGAAGCAAGAGGAGATGGACTAGAAGGGCACGCACCGTCCCGTACTTATAGCCGGGGAAGGCCAACCAGCGACCTCCACGATCGCAGGTAATCATGACCCGCTTTGCATGCAGGGACTTCTCAATTCGTGCATTTGCCGAGGCGTCGTGGGGAAGCAGGAGCGCCCACGTCCAATCAACCGCCACGCGGCGCCCAAGGCCGCAAGTTGTTAGGGCCCGCGGCGCTTCGCACTTGCCCCTTCGCTTCTCTGCTCAGCCAAGTCCAGGCACGCCTTGGGCCCGGGGGCTACTGTCGGCGTTCTGGGAACGGGGGTACCCGGACTTGCCTGCCTGCGGCCTGCGGCGTGGCTCAAGGGGTGGCACAGCACGACCCATCTTCATCAGCGCAAGCTCAAGACCGTCGCGAGGGGCCGAGCCTCGCGGGGCGGATGATAGGAAGCTTCCTCGAGCACGGCCTCGTCGGGCTGGCTCGCGAGGCGGAGAGATCAAGGCGGGGTACCTCACGAGGTGCCCATGACGCGCAAGCCATGACGACCAAGGGCGCGGCGAGCGCCAGCCAGCGATGTTGATAGAGGCGAGGTGTCCGATCTTCGATGAGATGATAACTATTGATTTGGTGGAGCCGACTTTGGCGATCCGACTACAAGCGTGCCTGACGTTGTGCCTTAGCAATCGCTAAACCAATCTCCCGAGGTTCTTGGCGATCTTTGGAAGCACAATCAGCGACCACGAAGGTCTATTCCTGCACGCAATCGAAGAGCGAGCAAGAATATGATAAAGCAATCTGAATATTGTGAATATATATGAAGTATTGATAATGGTGGGGATCCGTGGCGGCCTTGGTCTGGTCGTTGGACACAAGCGAAGTACGAAGTTGTAATGGCTAACTTTTAACTAAACAAATCCCAAGGAAAAGCTACTAGATGGATCTACTTATATAGGAGCAAGGGTGGCGGCCAAGGAGGTGGGAGGGCGTCCCAAGGCAGCCTAAAACTAACCCTAGGTCGTACAAGGCCAATGGGCCCAAGTGGAGGTGACGTAACACCATTGGACTTGTAGTTTGACTCGGATTCTGCTGCAGCATCAGATTGTTTAGTCACTAACTCAGCGCTCCGATGAATTTGAAGGTGAATCCCATTGGGTTGGAAAGTGCACGAAATCTATTTTCAACAAAAAAATCATCAATTTGGAGTTCAATGAAAAAGTTATTGACGTTTTGAGTCGGTATGTACATGCAGTCGAATCTGAATCCAGAACGTGAGAGACTTGGACTCTATCTTCTCTTGGGCCAAAAGTGACGTGAGAGAACTTTTTGAACAGCAAGTAAATTCCTCTTTCTCCCTTATCTTCATATGTGGATTGTACAAATGTCCCATACACCTGCAATTAGACATGGCATAAAAGTTTGTGAAGTATTTTTGTCCTGGATGACATAAATAAATTATTGCATAGTTTGCATTAGAAATCACCTACAAATATACATGTATGCAATATTTTTGGTCGTATCCAAGGTAGTCATGTCCTCATCATCCTCCACTTCTTGAAAACAAAGCCGTCCTCGGCGTTGCTTAGTCCGAAATGTGGCTAACTACGCGCGCTCCTGCAAAAGACGCCATCATCAACAGTGGGCCACCAGGCACCGGCGCCAACCCCATCCAGATAAGAGGCGGCGACGGCCTGCCGAGCCCGCCCTGCTCCGAGAGCGGCGCAGGCTCGGAGGCTCGTAGCTATCGTCGCTCGTCTCCGGAGATGCGAAGAGCTCGGCGGAGTCGTTGGATCCTCCGACGCCTCCACCGCCTGAGGAGCTGCCGAGGGAGCGGTCGGCGAGCCTAGCCCTCACCGTGGCAGGGCCTCGATCACCTCTCCCAGGGCAGCACTCCAGCCGGTGCCCTTCCGCATCGAAGACCTTGAAGAGCATGACCGAAGCGCCGCTGTACTCCAGGTGGATCGTGAGGGCGCCCCTTGTCCCGCAGACCCGGGCGATCTCACCCCAGCCTCGAGTCATGAAGACCTCGCCCGGGGCAACAACCTCAACCTCTGCCCCGGTCGCAAGGGTGCCGCAGCCGGCGTGCTGCAGCCAGAGCTCCAGGGGTCCTCCCCGCGGAATCTCGGAAGCGAAGAAGGGGGGAAGGCGAATCCAAGACCGAGGAGACATGGAGGCGCGGAGCACGAACTCTCGGGAGGAACCCTCGGCGTGGACTCCAGGGGGGACGACGCGCACCTTCGTGACCCGCCGGCGTCGACGGAGGCGTCGCCTGTGGCGTTCGGCATCAACCCCTTCAAAGCCCTCGATCTGGGCGTACAATGGAAGCGGGAACCCCGGTGGTGGCCGCTCGCACCAGGGCCTCGACACCACCTGGTGGGCACCCTCATTTCGATGGCAGAGGGTTAGCCGTTTCTTCGGCGGGAGCGGGTCAGGACCCTCTCGGGGAGCCTTTCCCTTCTCTACCGCGGAGAATCGGCGAATCGGAGCCATTGCAGCAAGACGGATCAAGGACCGGGAAGAAGGAGAAGCAAGAAGGAACGGACTGGAGGAGCGCTCGCCGTTCCGTACTTAAAGCCAGAGGAAGCCAACCGCCGGCCTCCGCGATCGCAGGTAATCATAACCCGCTTTGCATGCAGGGACTTGTCAAATTGTGCAGATTGCGAGGCATCATGGGGAGTGGACGCATACGTCCAATCAACCGCCACCTGGCGCCCAAAGCCACAGGCTGTTAGGGCCATGGCGCTTCACACTGCCAATTCGCCTCTCTGCTCGGCCAAGCCAGGCGCACTTTGGGCCCGGGGCTATCTGTTGGCGTTCAGGGCAGGGGTCCCAGAGACTTGCACGCTGCGGCCTGCGGCGTGGCTCAAGGGGGCCCATCACGGCCCATCTTCACCAACCTAAGCTCAAGACCCTCGCGAGGGGCAAGCCTCATGAGGCGAACGACGAGGAGCTTCCTCGAGCACGGTCTCGTTAGGCTGGCTCGCGAGGCGGAGAAATCAAGGCGGGTACCTCACCAGTGCCCATGGCGCAAGCCATGACGACCAAGGGCGCCCGGCGCGCCACCACAGCAGTGTCCTCCTTTCCTCTTTGGTGCAAAGGGAGCGGGCGCAGCGAGAGCATCAAGCAAAGGCGTCCATTTGGTGCAACAAGACCAAGACCAATAGCGGTAGGAAGGAAGTCATTGTGGAGCCCAAGCCGGCGTCACCACGAGCCTTTGACAGAGAGGACCAACTTTAGGCAGGATAAGTGTACCAGATGTTCCCCTTCAAAATGGCCAATTGTTGGCGCCCTTCCCGCTCAATATTTGGGAAGAGGCCCAGGGCCTCTGCCTATAAATAGGACTAGCCACCCACAAGGTAGAGGCATCTTGATCTAGAGAGCTTGAGCTGGATCCAGAAGATAGATAGATAGATAGATAGATAGAGAGAGAGAGAGAGAGAGAGAGAGAGAGAGAGAGAGAGAAGGCGGCTGAACTCCCCCAAGCAGTTCATGGCCCCGGCCAAGAACAGACCCTTGCGAGGCTGTTCTTCCTTGTATTGTTCATCACCATCAGCCCAAGAGGCAATCCACCACACCATAAACTAGAGTAGGGTATTACACCACAACGGTGGCCCGAACTAGTATAAACCTTGTGTCTCTTGTGTTGTTCCTTTCATAGCTTAGATCTTAGCGAGGCGGCGGGGTACAGGTAGGTGGAGGGCGAATCTCCGCGCGCACCCCAGTGTTCGAACCTCAAGGGTCTGCCGGAACCCGAAATCCGACACTCAGATATAATGTTTGATTCTTTGATCGTTCACCACCTTCGGATTTGTGCCTTTGAAGTTGTTGATTTTTATGGCACCGGAACGATAGACCTCCTTGATAAACGTAAGGACCTTCCCATTTAGAGAGAAGTTTTCCTGCAAATAATCTTAAACAAGAGTTGAATAGCAACACATAATCACCTACATTAAACTCACGCTTTTGTATCCTTTTGTCATGCCATCTTTTAACCTTTTCTTTAAACAGCTTGGCATTCTCATAGGCCTGGGTTCTCCATTCATCAAGCGAGCTAATGTCAAATAGCCTCTTCTCACCGGCAAGTTTGAAATCATAACTGAGCTCTTTAATGGCCCAATATGCCTTATGTTATAGTTTGAGAGGTAAGTGAGATGCTTTTCCATAGACCATTTTATACGGAGACATACCCATAGGATTTTTATATGCAGTTCTATAGGCCCATAATGCATCATCGAGTTTCTTGGACCAATTCTTTCTAGATCTATTAACAGTCTTCTGTAAAATTAATCTGAGTTCTCTGTTACTGAGTTGCAATTCTATGATTAACATCATACTTAGCAAGCATCTTACGAAAGGCACCATGAATAAAATGTGAACCACCATCAGTCATTAAATATCTAGGGACTCCAAACCTTGGGAAAATAACTTCCTTAAGAATCTTAATAGAGGTGTTATGATCAGCACTACTAGTTGGAATAACTTCTACCCACTTAGTAACGTAATCAACAGCAACTAAAATATGTGTATAGCCATTGGAGGAAGGAAACGGTCCCATATAATCAAAGCCCCAAACATCGAATGGTTCAATAACAAGTGAATAATTCATAGGCATTTCTTGACGTCTACTAATATTACTGATTCTTTGACATTCATCACAAGACAAGACAAACTTACGGGCATCTTTGAAGAGAGTAGCCAATAAAAACCGGATTGCAATACCTTATGTGCAGTTCTATCTCCAGCATGGTGTCCTCTCGGAGTGACACTTGCGTAAGATCTATTCCTGTTCATGCTCACGTACACAACGTCTAATAACACCATCTACTCCTTCTTTATAAAGGTGTGGGTCATCCCATAAGTAATGTCCTAAATCATAGAAAAACTTTTTCTTTTGCTGGTATGTGAAACTAGGTGGTATAAATTTAGCAACAATGTAATTAGCATAATCAGCATACCATGGAGCAGTATCAGAAGCATTTATGACAGCTAATAGTTCTTCAGGAAAGCTATCATCTATAGGTAGTGGGTCATCAAGAACATTCTCTAACCTAGACAAGTTGTCTGCAACTGGGTTCTCAGCTCCCTTTCTATCAATAATGTGCAAATCAAATTCTTGTAGCAGGAGAACCCATCTAATAAGTCTAGGTTTAGCATCTTTGTTTTCCATAAGATATTTAATAGCAGCATGATCAGTGTGAACAGTTACTTTAGAATCAACAATATATGGTCTGAACTTATCACAAGCAAATACAACCGCTAAAAATTCTTTTTCAGTGGTAGCATAATTTCTTTGAGCACTGTCTAGAGTTTGACTAGCATATTGGATAACATTTAATTTCTTATCAACTCTTTGTCCTAAAACAACACCTACATCATAATCACTAGCATCACACATAATTTCAAAGGGTAAATTCCAATCAGGTGGCTGAACAATGGGTGCAGAAATCAAAGCTTTCTTAAGTATTTCAAATGCTTCTACACAATCATCATCAAAGACAAAAGGAACATATTTTTGTAAAGATTAGTCAGAGGCCTAGAAATTTTAGAGAAGTTCTTAATGAACCTCCTATAAAAACCGGGATGACCATGGAAACTTCTTATACCTTTAATGTCCGTAGGACACGACATCTTTTCAATAGCATCAACTTTAGCTTTATCAACTTCAATACCTCTTTCAGAAATCTTATGCCCCAAGACAATACCTTCATTAACCATAAAGTGGCACTTTTCCCAATTCAAGACAAGATTAGTTTCTTCACATCTCTGCAAAACTTGATCAAGGTTGCTTAAGCAATCATCCAAAGAAGTTTCGTAAACGGAGAAATCATCCATGAAAACCTCAACAATCTTTTCACAAAAGTCAGAGAATATAGCAGTCATACATCTTTGAAAGGTAGCAGGTGCATTACATAAACCAAAAGGCATACGTCTATAAGCAAAAGTACCGAAAGGGCAAGTAAAAGTGGTCTTTTCTTGATCCTCTTTTGACACAGGAATTTGAGAGAAACCAGAATAACCATCTAGAAAGAAAAAATGTGTATGTTTGGATAATCTTTCTAGCATTTGATCAATAAACAGTAAGGGGTAATGATCCTTTTTAGTAGCTTTATTTAGTTTGCGAAAATCAATTACCATTCTATAAGCTATATCAATTCTTTGTGGGATCAATTCATCGTTATCATTAGGAACAACAGTAATACCTACCTTCTTAGGGGCACAATGGACATGACTTACCCACTGACTATCGGCAACAGGATAAATTATACCTGCCTCTAGAAGCTTTAATATTTCTTTTCTTACCACATCTTAGGATTTAACCGTCGTTGGTGATCAACAACCGGTTTAGCGTCTTTCTCCAATTTTATTTTGTGCTGGCATAGAGTGGGACTAATGCCCTTAAGATCATCAAGAGTATATCCAATAGCAGCACGATGATTCTTCAGAGTTTTCAATAATTTCTTTCCTTCATACTCTGAAAAGTTAGCACTAATAATAACAGGATATATCTTTTTCTCATCAAGATAAGCATATTTAAGAGTGTCAGGTAATGGTTTAAGCTCAAACACGGGATCACCCTTGGGTGGAGGAGGATCCCCTAGTATTTCAACAGGCAGTTATGTTTCAAAATAGGTCCCTGTTTAAAGAATACTTCATCTATTTCCCTTCTTTCATTCATAAACATATCATTTCATGGTTGATCAAATATTGTTCTAAAGGATCATTAGGAGGCACGGCAATAGAAGCAAGACCAATAATTTCATCTTTACTAGGCAATTCTTTATCATGGGGTTGTCTACGAAATTTAGCAAAATTGAACTCATGAGACATATCCCCTAAATGAATAGTAACAACATCCTTTTTGCAATCTATCTTAGCATTAACAGTATTCAAGAAGGGTCTGCCAAATATAATGGGACAAAAGTTATCTTGTGGGGAACCAAGAACAAGAAAATCAGCAGGATATTTAACTTTCCCACACAAGACTTCAACATCTCTAACAATACCAATTGGTGAAATAGTGTCTCTGTTGGCAAGCTTAATTGTAACATCAATTTCCTCTATCTCAGCAGGTGCAATATCATGCATAATTTCTTTGTAAGGAATGAGGTATTGCACTTGCACTAGCACCCATATCACACAAGCCATGATAGCAATGATCTCCTATTTTAACAGAAATAACAGGCATGCCTACAACAGGTCTATGTTTATTCTTAGTATCTGGTCTAGAAATTCTAGCAGCTTCATCATAGAAGTAAATAACATGCCCATCAATATTATCAACCAAGAGATCTTTAACCATAGCAATACTAGGTTCAACTTTAATTTGCTCAGGGGGTGTAGGTGTTCTAGTATTACTCTTACAAACCACAGTTGAAGCTTTAGTATGATCCTTTATTCTAACAGGGAAAGGTGGTTTCTCAATATAAGCGGTAGGAACAATAGGATCAACATTATAAGTGATAGTCTTTTCTTCAACTTTAATAGGTGCAACTACTTTTACTTCAATGGGGGGATTATATTTAAACCACTTCTCCTTAGGGAGATCAACATGAGTAGCAAAGGATTCACAGAAAGAAACTACTATCTCAGAGTCAAGTCCATATTTAGTGCTAAATTCACGGAAAACATCGGTGTCCATAAAAGATTTAACACAATCAAACTTAGGTGTTATACCTGACTCCTTACCTTCGTCGAGATCCCAATCTTTAGATCTGCGTTTAATTCTTTCCAATGAATCCCATTTGAATTCAATAGTCTTCATCATGAAAGAGCCAGTACAAGAAGTATCGAGCATGGAACGATTGTTGAGAGAAAGCCGAGCATAAATTTTTTGAATAATAATTTCTCTTGAGAGCTCATGATTGGGGCATGAATATAACATTGAATTAAGCCTCCCCCAGGCTTGAGAGATGCTTTCTCCTTTGCGAGGCCAAAAATTATATATATAATTGTGATCACGATGAATAAGATGTATAGGATAAAACTTCTGATGAAATTCCAATTTCAATCGGTTATAGTTCCATGATCCCATATCATCACATAGCCTAAACCATGTCAATGCCTTTCCCTTCAAAGATAAAGGGAATACCTTCTTCCTGATAACATCCTCGGGCATACCTGCAAGCTTAAATAATCCACAAACTTCATCCACATAGATTAGGTGCAAATCGGGCTGTACTGTTCCATCACCTGTGAAAGGATTAGCGAGCAGTTTCTCTATCACACCCGAAGGAATTTCAAAGTAAACATTTTCAGTAGGTTGAGTAGGTTGAGGAGCAACTCTTTGCTCTACTGGTCGGTGTGAACATACCCCGAACAAGCCCCTCAAAGGATTATGTTCCATAATAACAAGTGACAGTAAATTTCAGCACACTATGTAAATTTTCCTTACCAAATTCCACCTACCAAAGGCGCTTCACTCCCCGGCAACGGCGCCAAAAAAGTGTCTTGATGACCACAAGTATGGGGGATCTATCGTAGTCCTTTCTATAAGTAAGAGTGTCGAACCCAACAAGGAGCAGAAGGAAATGACAAGCGGTTTTCAGTAAGGTATTCTCTGCAAGCACTGAAATTATCGGTAACAGATAGTTTTGTGATAAGGTAATTTGTAACGGGTAACAGATAATAAAAGTAAATAAGGTGCAGCAAGATGGCCCAATCCTTTTTGTAGCAAATGACAAGCCTGAACAAACTCTTATATAAAAGAAAACGCTCCCGAGGACACATGGGAATTATCGTCAAGCTAGTTTTCATCACGCTCATATGATTCACGTTCGTTACTTTGATAATTTGGTATGTGGGTGGACCGGTGCTTGGGTGCTGCCCTTCCTTGGACAAGCATCCCACTTATGATTAACCCCTATTGCAAGCATCTACAACTACAAAAGAAGTATTAAGGTAAACCTAACCATAGCATGAAACATATGGATCCAAATCAGCCCCTAACGAAGCAACTCATAAACTAGGGTTTAAGCTTCTGTCACTCTAGCAACCCATCATCTACGTATTACTTCCCAATGCCTTCCTCTAGGCCCAAACAATGGTGAAGTGTCATGTAGTTGACGTTCACATAACACCACTAGAGGAGAGACAACATACATCTCATCAAAATATCGAACGAATACCAAATTCACATGACTACTTATAGCTAGACTTCTCCCATGTCCTCAGGAACAAACGTAACTACTCACAAATCATATTCATGTTCATAATAAGAGGGGTATTAATATGCATAAAGGATCTGAACATAAGATCTTCCACCAAATAAACCAACAAGCATCAACTACATGGAGTAATCAACACTACTAGCAACCCACAGGTACCAATCTGAGGCTTTGGGACAAAGATTGGATACAAGTGATGAACTAGGGTTTTAGAGGAGATGGTGCTGGTGAAGATGTTGATGGAGATTGAACCCCTCCCGATGAGATGATCGATGGTGATGACGATGGTGATGATTCCCGGAGGGATGTTTCCCCGGCAGAACAGCTCCGTCGGAGCCCTAGATTGGTTCCGCCAAGGTTCCGCCTCGTGGCAGCGGTGTTTCGTCCTGAAAGCTTGCTTGTGATTTTTCCAGGGTGAAAGACTTCATATAGCAGAAGATGGGCACCGGAGGCCTGCCAGGGGGCCCATGAGGCAGGGGGGCACGCCCAGGGGTAGGGCGCGCCCCCACCCTCGTGGATGGTGGGTGGCCCCCCTCTGGTTGATTCTTTCACCACTATTTTTTATTAATTCCAAAAACTGCCTCCGTGAAGTTTTAGGACTTTTGAAGTTGTGCAGAATAGGTCTCTAATATTTGCTCCTTTTCCAGCCCAGGATTCCAGCTGCCGACATTCTCCATCTTCATGTAAACCTTCTAAAATAAGAGAGAATAGGCATAAGTATTGTGACATAACGTGTAATAACAGCCCATAATGCAATAAATATCGATATAAAAACATGATGCAAAATGGACGTATCATGATTAAGTCGCGTAAAGGGTCCGACCTGCTGACTGACCTCACTGAAACCTTTGCTGATCTGAGGAGATATGATATCAAGCTTAATCCATCGAAGTGTGCATTTGGGGTTCCAGGTGGAAAGTTACTCGGTTTCCTCATTTCCGAACGTGGGATCGATGCAAACCCAGAGAAAGTTGGTGCAATACTCTGAATGAAACGCCCTGTGCGTGTACACGATGTTCAGAAGCTTACTGGTTGTTTGGTTGCTTTGAGTTGATTCATCTCTTGTCTCGGTGAAAAGGCATTGCCTCTTTACCGATTGATGAAGAAACCTGATAAGTTCGAGTGGACTCCTGAAGCTGACGCAGCGTTTGCAGAGCTCAAAAACCTGCTTTCCACCCAGTCGATGCTCGCTGCTCCAATCAGCAAAGAGCATTTACTGCTTTATATTGCAGCCACTGGACAAGTTGCTAGTACAGTACTCACGGTCGAGCGGGAAATAAAAGGTAAAGCCAACAAGGTTCAGCGCCCAGTGTACTATATTTCTGAAGTCTTAACTCCATCCAAGCAAAGATATCCGCATTATCATAAGCTTGTCTATGGAATTTACTTGACCACGAAGAAGGTTGCACATTATTTCTCAGATCATTCGATTACAGTCGTCAGCGATGCTCCATTGTTAGAAATTCTGAACAACAGAGATGCAACTGGTCGAGTGGCAAAGTGGGCGATTGAACTCCTTCCATTGGATATCAAGTTTGAGGCAAAGAAAGCAATCGAGTCCCAGGCAATAGCAGATTTCCTCGTAGAGTGGATTGAGCAGCAGCAACCGACTCAGGTTCACTCGGAACATTGGACTATGTTCTTTGATGGATCGAAGATCCTGAATGGTTCTGGTGCTGGAGTAGTCCTGGTATCCCCGCGAGGCGACAAACTCACTTACGTTCTCTAGATTCACTTTGATTCCTCCAACAATGAAGCTGAATATGAGGCACTTCTGTATGGGTTGTGTATGGCCATTTCACTCGGCGTCCGTCGCCTAATGGTCTATGGCGACTCAGATTTGGTGGTCAATCAAGTGATGAAGGAGTGGGACATCAGGAGCCCAGATATGACTGGCTATTGCAATGCAGTGAGAAAGTTAGAAAACAAGTTTGAAGGGCTAGAGATCCACCACATTCCCCGACTGAAAAACCAAGCAGCTGATGACCTGGCAAAGATAGGTTCCAAGCGGGAGCCCATTCCCAGCAATGTGTTCTTGGAGCGTCTTCATACACCATCAGTTCAAGAAGATCCCTTCACAGAAGAATCGCCGCAGCCTAAGAGTTCTATTGATCTGACTGAAGTTGAAATCCCAGTCGTAGTCGACTTAATCATGGAGGTTTTGGTCGTCATTCCTGATTGGACAGTACCGTATATCGCATATATTCTCAGGAAAGAGCTTCCAGAAGACGAAGATGAGGCACGTCAGATTGTCCGTCGATCCAAAGCCTTCACGGTAATAGGTGGACAACTTTACAGAGAGAGTGTTACTGGAGTTGCTCAGCGGTGCATCACGCCAGAAGAAGGTCGAATGATTCTCAACAACGTCCACTCGGGGACCTGTGGTCACCATGCATCCTCTCGGACCATTGTGGCCAAAGCATACCGAGTGGGATTCTATTGGCCGCGAGCAAATGAAATGGCAAAAGACATAGTCGACAAGTGTGAAGGCTGTCAGTTCTACTCCAACATGTCTCACAAGCCTGCGTCAGCCCTGAAGACCATTCCACTCGTCTCGCCCTTTGCAGTTTGGGGATTGGACATGGTTGTACCTCTGAGGACTGGCAGGAGTGGCTTCACTCATCTGCTTGTTGCAGTCGACAAGTTCACTAAGTGGATTGAAGCCAAACCCATCAAGAACCTCGACTCAAGTACCGCCGTCAGCTTCATCAGAGAGTTAACATTCAGATACGGGGTCCCGCACAGCATCATCACGGACAATGGTTCAAACTTTGATTCAGATGAGTTCAGGGCTTTCTCTGCTTCCCAGGGCACTCGGGTCGACTATGCTTCAGTCGCTCACCCGCAGTCGAATAGACAAGCAGAAAGGGCAAATGGTTTGATCCTCCAAGGGCTGAAGCCCAGGTTGATGCGTGACACAAATACGCGGCAGGTGTCGTGGTACTAAGACTGACAGTAGAATAGAGGGGTAGTATGGAGAGGCAAGATCCTAGCTATGCCGAAGTTGTACACACGAGTTTTACGAGTTCAGGCCCTTCTCAGAAGAAGTTACAACCCGACGTCTCAAAGCCCGGAGGCGGTCGACTGAATTATGTGTATGTGTGTTTACAGGGGTGCGAACCCTTGTACATGTGGAGTGGGTGGCTTATATAGAGTGCGCCAGGACCCCAGCCAGCCCACGTTACAAGGTATTTAAGGTACATCAAGAGAGGGGCGTTACTGGTAACGCTAGTAATAAAGAGACATAATGACCATTAAAGCTATGGTGTAACGTCCGACCGTTGCAGTGCAGAGTGGCTTTAGATATTCTAACGGTCGAGTGACGGTCTCCACGGTCGAGTGGCTTCGAGTCTTTCGAGTGGAATGCTTCGTGCTCGAGTGGATGGTGACTCCTCTTCGAATGCTTCTGGTTTTAAGGTGATGTCCTTGGGAAGGGTATCTAGGTCTAGCCTATGACCCTACCCTAGGTACATAGCTTCATCAGCAGGTGCCTGGGTGGATGACTTACCATCAATATTGTGGGGTCTAAGAAGAACACTGAATCGGTCGACTGGTCGGACTCCCTTCTTCATGGTTTATGGAGGTGAGGTTGTGCTGCCGTCTGATTTACTCCACAATGCTCCACGAGTAGAACTTTTCTCAGAAGCACAAGCAGAACAAGCCCGGCAAGATGTTGTTGATCTTCTAGAAGAGGAACGAGAGATGGCCCTGATCAGGTTGACCACTTATCAGCAAGACCTCCGTCGATTCCATGCTAGAAACGTGAGAGGTCGAGCATTTCAGGAAGGAAACCTCGTGCTCCGAGTGGATCAGAAATGGCCTCACAAGCTTGCTCCCGCTTGGGAAGGCCCCTTCATCATCACCAAGGTGCTCCACAATGGAGCATACCACCTGTACGACGTGGAACACAAGAAAGACGAGCCACGCACTTGGAATGTGGAGCTGCTCCGTCATTTTTATACTTAAGCATTCAGACTGTTGAGATGTAATAAGAAGTACCTTTCAGTTTGTTTATCAAAGACATGGTTTTACAGTCTCCTAAATGATTGTTGTTACTTATACATATGTTCAAAATCCCCCAGTGGGAGGCTTAGATGCGAATCCGATTCACCCAAGTTTCAAAAACAAACACCGAGTGAAGAGCAAGCCACTCACTCGGGGGCTTAGCCGCGAACCCGATTCACCTAAGTTTGAAAAAACCCACCGAGTGAAGAGCAACCCTCTCACTCGCGGGCTTAGCTGCAGTTCCGTACTCGCCTAAGTTTGAAAATATCCTACCGAGTGAAGAGCAACCCTCTCACTCTGGGGCTTAGCTGCAGTTCCGTACTCGCCTAAGTTTGAAAAAATCCCACCGAGTGAAGACTAACCCTCTCACTCGGGGGCTTAGACGCGAACCCGATTCGCCTAAGTTTGAAAAATCCCACCGAGTTAAGAGCAACCCTCCCACTCGGGGGCTTAGCTGCAGTTCCGTACTCGCCTAAGTTTGAAAAAATCCTACCGAGTGAAGAGCAACCCTCTCACTCAGGGGCTTAGCTGCAGTTCCGTACTCGCCTAAGTTTGAAAAAATCCCACCGAGTGAAGGGCAACCCTCTCATTCGGGGGCTTAGCCGCGAACCCGATTCGCCTAAGTTTTAAAAATCCCACCGAGTGAAGAGCAACCCTCTCACTCAGGGGCTTAGCTGTAGTTCCCTACTCGCCTAAGTTTGAAAAAATCCCACTGAGTGAAGGGCAACCCTCTCACTCGGGGGCTTAGCCGCGAACCCGATTCGCCTAAGTTTGAAAAATCCCACCGAGTGAAGAGCAACCCTCTCACTCGGGGGCTTAGCTGCGAACCCGATTTGCCTAAGTTTGAAAAATCCCACCGAGTGAAGAGCAACCCTGTCACTCGGGGGCTTAGCTGCAGTTCCGTACTCACCTAAGTTTGAAAAAATCCTACTGAGTGAAGAGCAACCCTCTCACTCGAGGGCTTACCTGCAGTTCCGTACTCGCCTAAGTTTGAAAAAATCCCACCGAGTGAAGGGCAACCCTCTCTCTCGGGGGCTTAGCCGCGAACCCGATTCGCCTAAGTTTGAGAAATCCCACCGAGTGAAGAGCAACCCTCTCACTCGGGTGCTAAGCTGCAGTTCCGTACTTGCCTAAGTTTGAAAAAAATCCTATCAAGTGAAGAGCAACCCTCTCACTCGGGGGCTTAGCTGCAGTTCCTTACTCGCCAAAGTTTGAAAAAATCCCACCGAGTGAAGAGCAACGCTCTCACTCGGGGGCTTAGCTGCAGTTCCGTACTCGCCTAAGTTTGAAAAAAATCCCACCGAGTGAAGAGCAACCCTCTCACTCGGGGGCTTAGCTGTAGTTCCTTACTCGCCTAAGTTTGAAAAAAATCCCGCTGAGTGAAGAGCAACCCTCTCACTCAGGGGCTTAGCTGCAGTTCCGTACTCGCCTAAGTTTGAAAAAATCCTACCGAGTGAAGAGCAACCCTCCCACTCGGGGGCTTAACTGCAGTCTTGTACTTGCCTAAGATTAAACATGCTTCAAGTGAAGAGTGATCCTCACGCTCAGAGACTTGGCCACACTCTCCATCCTGATCCGCAAGGATGACGAGGTGCAAGTCGACTGTGACGTTCTCCTCAGAGCTGCGCCACAAGTACAATGTGTGCTCCATCCTGATCCGCAAGGACGATGAGGTGCAGGTCATCCGCGACCTTCTCCTCAGAGCTGCGCCACAAGTACAATGTGCGCTCCATCCTGGTCCGCAAGGACGACGAGGTGCAGGTCATCGGTGCAGGTCGTCCGCGACCTTCTCCTCAGAGCTGCGCCACAAGTACAATGTGCGCTCCATCCTGGTCCGCAAGGACGACGAGGTGCAGGTCATCTGCGACCTTCTCCTCAGAGCTGTGCCACAAGTACAATGTGCGCTCCATCCTGATCCGCAAGGACGACGAGGTGCAGGTCGTCCGCGACCCTCTCCTCAGAACTACATTACAAGTACAAAATTCTATTCCAAGTGAAGATGCAAGTTCCACTCAGAAACAAAGGCAAACATATTCAAGGAAAAACCAAGTTCAGATAAATCCCACGAGGTTCCGGACCGCAGATTATAGTACTCGGGCATCAGGCCTAAAGGAGTTTAACGGCTACAAAATCACTCGGCATTCTGAGGGAAATTTAATCAGAACATAAAGTTTTTCACTCCGCGGGAGGAGGGCTGGCAGGCTCAACGAACTCGTCCAGGTCGATTCCGTCTGCAATACGACTGGCAGCATCAATAAAGGTCTCCATGAATGACTGGAAGTCAAGTTTATTGGTGTTGGCAACCTTGATCGCTGCTAGTTTCTCTTCTTTGGCTTCCTTGCAATGGACGCGAACCAGGGACAGAGCTACGTCAACATTACACCGAGCAGACGATTTCTTACATTCTTGCACTCGACTAGGGATCTCATTGAGTCGAGTCATCAAAGACTCGAGGTCGTTTTGGAGCATCTCCCTTGGCCAGAGCGCCGTGTCGATCCGCCACACCGCAACCTTCAGTCCAGCGAGGTAGTCCGTGACGCTGGCAAGACGGGATTCCAGTCGAAGCACATCTCGATTCACCCAATCTCTTCCTCGGAGTTGATGGGGTCCAAGCTTGTCTCGATTCGCCCAGTCTCTTCCTCGAAGTTTTGGCAGAACTCTGCGCACATAGATGAATAGTGAATCGACAGATGTAGGACGAGTTGACAATAGCAAATCAGTCGGAAGGGGAAAATACCTTCAAGCATAAGGAACAATTTCTGGGCGAGTCCCCACAGATAAACCTCCAGCTCGTCCCTCCTCCGATGAGATCACCAACCTTGTCAGTCAAAGCTCCCTTGTCCTTCTTCAGCCGAGTCACCTCCTTGTTGGCTTCGTCAAGAGCAGTCTTCAGCTTGGCATTTTCTTCTTCTAACCTTCCGACTGAAGCCAGCTTCTGGTCGGCAAGTGTTGTTTTCTCTTCAGCCGTTTTTTGTGCAGCCGCAAGGTCAAGATTCTTCTTCTCCAAAGCCTGTCTTATATTTTCTAAAAATAACATTCGGGTCAGAAAAAGAGGGAAAAGATGACAAGAGAATCAGTCGACAGAGTTTTCCATACCAGCATCATCATCCTTAGCCTTCTGCAAGTTCTCCTTGGCCAACTCTAGATCAAGATTGAGCTGGATCTGCTTCTGCTCCAAGTCAGCAAACCGAGCTCAAAGTTCACAGGATCTCTGTGGTCAGAGGACAGTCAGTCGGCGGAAACAAAGTTCGGTTGCTTCTGAGAAATAAAGTTCAAGTTCTAAGAGTTCTAAGACTAATGCCGAATCAGACATTCAAAAATAGTCTCGGGGACTACACCCAGTGGGTGCACTGAGCGTGCCCCCACTGGTTTGACTTTCCAATCGACTTGGTCCGTCCAGTTGAAAAAAAAGAGAAAGCAATAGTTATTCTCAGACCATAGCCGATCGCCCGATCATTGCGATCTCGGGGACTACACCCAGTGGGTGCACTAAGCGTGCCCCCACTGGTTCGAATTTCACTCGACCAGACCTATCTAGACCGACTGGAAGAACTGAAAAGAGATATTTTTACCAAGACCCCTGCCAAATCACACATTCGACGGCGGCCTCGGGGACTACACCCAGTGGGTGCACTCTGTGTGCCCCCACTAGTTCAAAGATACAATCGACACAACCTAGTTGACTCAAGTGGAAGAACTACTCAGCAAAAATTGAAGCACTCAGTGGGTGTATAGATGTGAAGTGCAGACTGATAACACTACAAAAAAATACACTTCCGTGATGATACGTGTTTTTCACAGTAGGTCGCGTTTTTTGTCATGCATGTACATCCACGACAATTTTATGATAGAATCAAGATAGTCATACATGTGCTGTCGTAGAAGTGTTCCATGACATTACCAAAATTATCATCACGGAAGTGTCCACTTCCATGACGATAAATCGCGCGTCACAGAAGTGATTTCGTCAAGGGTGACCGACACATGGCATCCACCGTAACGGAACGCCGTTAAGCTATCGGGTCCGGTTTTGGATTCAATAACCCGCTAACATCCCCGACCAATGGGGATTTTCCATGTGTAAAATCATCATTGGCTGGAGGAAACACGTGTTGGCTCACTGTTGGGACAGATGTCATCCACTCATTGGACCGTAGGCGCCTATGATACGTCGACACGTGGCACGGCCAAACAGAGGCCCATTCCTGTGAAAAGGCCGGCTTGTTTGACTTGGTCAAAAGGTGGTGGGCCGGCCCACGGAAAGCCTGTTACGGCCTGTTCGCATATAGCCCATTTACAGCCCGCTAACCCAGGGCCCGCTACGACCTATCTGAATTAGGCCCAGTAGTGTCATCTGGGCCGTCCAATATGATTCCAGCCTATTTTAAGTTTTGGCCCATGTATGGCCCATGACGTCTTTCGGCCCATATGAGGCCCTTTGTAACTCTTGGCCCATTAAAGGCCTGTGGTGAAACTGGCCTGTAATGAACAGTGTATGACTTTATACCCATTAACAACCCATTATTCCATTGGGCCGTTTTCAGCCCATGTTATCTTTAGCCTTCTCGGGGCCCATTTATTCTTAGGCTCATTTCGAAGATTCGATTACTTACGGCCCGTTCTTGCCATTTTACGCTTGTGGCCAAATTCAACCCGTGGTTCTGATCGGCCCGTTTGTGGCCCGTTAATCGTTGGGCGTTTTCATAGCGTCATCAAATCGGCCTATTAACGACGGCCCGTTATGGTCGGCCCATGAGCGGACAACTCCAACTCTAGCTTTGTTTATGGCGTGTCTGGTCTGTTTTGGCCCATGTTTGGCCAATCGATCATACGGCCCGTCTAAGGCCCATTGATGATACGGCCCGTAGAAGGCCCATTGTTTCTACGGCCCGTAGGAAGCCCAATGTCACTACAGTAAATATGTAACCCATGGCCTGTTAAAGGCGGGAAACTGCTATAAGTTTAGACCTGCTAATGGCCCAAGATGATTATAGGCCCACGTTTTGGCCCATATGAGTAACGGGCCGGCCTGAAGACCGACAACAATGAGATCCACTGAACCTTCCGGCCTAAATTACAGCATACCGACGAAAGAATAAACCTAGACTATAGAATAAAGAAATTACGGCATATTACATCCACTGGGAATCAAAATTCGCTACCGGTGATAATAAGGCGCAACATGACCGCAAATTACATACACTGGGCATCAAAGGTCGCCACCAGTGCATATAAACGCACTGACAAAAGAATATACAAAACTAAGAGCACTTCAGAAGGCACTAGACCTGGCAAGCTCGGGCCCCGCAAGCAGTCGAACAAGCTGATGAGACCTTAGTTGTGTCAACGATAGATGCTTCATACCTAGCTGTATGGCACCATAGTGCGCAAGGCAGTCCCCTGACATCTTCATTACATCTTTGACTTCAAGTTGGAGCTGAGCTAAATCAAGCCTTTCCGCTTTAAGTTGAGACTGAAGAAGTCGAACTGATTGAGGTAGCGACTGCATAGAGGTTGTCTCACACCTGCTGGTGAGTAGCTTCAACTCACTGTCTTCATCAAGACAGGACCTTGGGGTCATCTCGTTGTCCTCAAGATGGTTTGGCTCACTATCTTTCCTAAAGTTCTGGCTGGCATAAGAGATATGACTCTGAAAGAGAAACAAGGAGACACGTAATAGGTTTCACAATTATATAAGCAAATAAATGGATCTATTCTGCATAAGGAACATGTTTTTACAACTACAATTTAAAACTGGTAGTTGTTGCAAACATCCAATCAGATGTAAATAGCAGTGGAGGAAATGATGCCTATCCAAATCTATACTAGAACAAAGTTTGAAGGCTGAGAAGGATGAACTTACATTACATGTTAACACGAGCTGGACAAAGCCCTTCTCCATGTTGATGGAAAGATAATTCAATAAATTCCCCAAAGAAAATTCTTTATAAGTGTTGCCATTATTCTACATTTTGCAAAGAGTAAATATAGATCAAATAATATTGGAAGAAATAGAGGATAATGAAGCTCAGGTGTAGACTAATGATACATAATCAAATAGCAATTAATTAAGTACAGCGTTACAAGGCAAAAGGTACTGACAAGAGGAATGCAGACATCAACGTGTGCAGTGGCATTGGCTTTATTCAACATTTTGGTAAGTGTCGTGGTTTTGTCATGGCAGATGTCGTAGTGAAAGGACTTAGTCGTGGACCATCGCGACGGGTTATCTTAAAGAGGTTAAAGCGGACAAAGGACGCAGGGAGTTTATACTGGTTCGGCCCCTTGCGGTGAAAGTAAAGGCCTAATCCAGTTGTTGTGGAATTGCTAGGGTTTCGATGACCAGGGAGCGAATCTGCTATGCCTGGCTCTCTAGTTGTTGTTTGTTGTCCCTAAACCGCCGCCGGGTCGTCCCTTTATATACATAGGTTGACGCCCGTCGGTTTACAGAATCCTGAGGCCGGCTCATAAACGTGTCCGACTCAGTTTCTACCCTTTCCTATCTTACAACACAAGTTTACATATTAATGGCGGTTTATGTCTACAGGCCTTAATCCGCCCCTGGGCCTTGGGCCTTCATAAAGCTCGACACTCCTAGTCTTCATGGGCTTCAAATATAAATAACTCTTTATCGGGATAACCCGACCTCTCCTGGCTGATTTATACCCAGTAGTAATATCCCCAACATTAGGCCCCAGATTGATTTGAACCTGTTCATGTCAATCTTCAATACTTAGGAAAATTCCTCCTTCAGCACCTTCGTGTAAATCTCGTAAACCGCCATGACGTCATCTTCCAAGATCATAATAAATCGCCATGAAGTCACATGTTATTAAAAATTGTTCATATCTCACCTCCATTAATGAGCCTCCAACAATCGAGGCGACAGCTCCGACACATATCCAATTTTTGGGCTCCTTGATTTTCGCGCCTGTCACTTATCCCTTCGCCTTATAAATAAGACCGGGGGTCCTTTTCATTTCCCCCTGTGCCTCCCTCACTTCTTCTTCTTCCTTGCGCCGACCTGACCCTCTCGCGCGGCTGCCGTCGTCAAGCTCCGCTCTCGACCTCATCTCTGGCCGCTGCATCAACCTGAACGTACCAGAGAAACGCGGCACACCTTCGCTATTCCATCAGCAATAGTAGGTCCTGCTTTTCCTTATTCTAGATCCACCATTAGGGTTGCGTCATTCATCAAAGCTTGAAGTTGTTCTTCTCTGTTCATCTCCATAGTGCAAGCGGTGATCTCAGATCTGACATTTCCTTGCGCAGTCGTAGTTATAATCCCCCTTTTCATCCTTAAAACATCTTCTTCACATAGAAAAACTCATCTGGACCTGATGAACTAGTTGAACGCCTGTATTTTAAGTCTGAATATATTTTGATTTACTGACACCCTACATATCTGAAATTACCATACCAATCTATGAAACTTGTTTTTCCCTTACTTAGACTTTTTAGATCTGTACCTTCCATACCAATATAGGCAGTTTAACTTTTTAGAAAATGATAATCCGGAAGGTACCATTAGTCCCCTCTTAAACCGCCAATTCGTTTATCTTTGTAACTCCTCCAATGTCAGACTCTGGTTTAACAATGTCAGATTCCGGTTTAACAATGTGTATATGCCTCTGTTTCTGCTTCTGATCTTGCGTTGCTTTACGCTTGTTTGTCATAAATCTTAGACCGGCATTTGATCTTTTTCCAGCTTTTCATTGAAATGGCCAAACAATTCTATGCTTGTAACTGGGTCCCTTCCCGGGTTACGGAAGAGCAACTAGAGGGATGTGTCGCAACCGGCGCTTTAGCAAAGAAAGAAGTTATCCACTGGAGGGTCCCTGGTCCAGAAAATCCTCCTGAGCCCAAGGATGGGGAAGTAGTCGTGTTTGCTGACCACCTGGGCCGAGGGTTTAACCCTCCCGAATCAAAATTCTTCCGAGATGTACTTGATAGCTTCCAACTCCATCCTCGGGACATTGGACCAAACTCTGTGTCCAATGTTTGCAATTTCCAAGTATTTTGCGAGGCTTATCTTCAAGAGGAGCCCACAGTTGAACTGTTTAGGGAATTCTTCTATTTGAACCATCGTACAGAGTTTATAGACGGACCCAATACTGAACTTGGTGGAATGGCTATTCAGAAGAGAAAAGATGTCAGCTTCCCTCACGCCAAGCTTCATAGTCACCCCAAGGATTGGAATCAGACATGGTTTTATTACCGAGATACGTCTCCAACTGAAGAAAATCCTCTGCCGGGTTATCGTCCTCACCGGCTTAGCAATACACATCCATTTCCTCAGAGGCTGACTGCAAAGGAACGGTCCAACTATGCACCACAACTCTCAAAGCACAGAGCCTTTATGGCGAACGGTTTAACAGGTGTTGACTTTGTTCGTTGCTGGATATCTTGGAGCATTCTGCCTTTAAGCCGGCGCCCCGGTTTAATGTGTGAGTACACAGGGGACTTAAAAGATCCTCAACGCCATATCAACATTCAGCTAACAGAGGCTGAAGTTACTGAATCTGTCAAGAAAATACTGAATGAGCCGAAGGTTGTTTGCAGCAAGACGGGACTAAGTCCTTTCTGCGTTTCCAATAAACCGCCAGCTGTAAGAATCATATAACTTTTTGTTTTAGCTTAATCCTTTGAAATACTCTCTCAAAATTTTGTCCATCTTTGATAGGGCGATGATCCATTCTGGAAGAAGAAGCCACTGGATAAACCGGCCAAGACACCTCGCCCCAAGACCAAGGTTACTAAAAAAACCTGCCAAGAAGAGGACCACTCAGTCTTCTGACCAAATGCTGATGTTGATATAGATAATCCAGACTCAGAGGTAGAACTTGACTCTCTTGGTTCTTTTTTCATACACCTCATTGACAATGACTATTATCAGGACGACGCTGAAGGCAGCCAAGTTGATGATGCAGAGGTAATTATCCTTTCCTCCGGTTCAGATCCTCTGCCAACACAGAAAATTTGTCAAGCAAACCTGAAAGTAAAATTTTCTCACCCCCTAGCTCACTTGGACACAAACTTCCTTTTGAAGAAGCAGCAACATGAAGCCCGCCACACAACCCGGCACAGCGGCTGAGGGAGTCCTGGACTAGGGGGTGTCCGGATAGCCGAACTATCATCTTTGGCCGGACTCCTAGACTATGAAGATGCAAGATTGAAGACTTCGTCCCGTGTCCAAATGGCACTTTCCTTGGCGTGGAAGGCAAGCTTGGCGATACGGATATGTAGATCTCCTACCATTGTAACCGACTCTGTGTAACCCTAACCCTATCCGGTGTCTATATAAACCGGAGGGTTTTAGTCCGTAGGACGAACAACAATCATACCATAGGCTAGCTTCTAGGGTTTAGCCTCTCCGATCTCGTGGTAGATCTACTCTTGTACTACCCATATCATCAATATTAATCAAGTAGGAGTAGGGTATTACCTCCATCGAGAGGGCCCGAACACAGGTAAAAACATCGTGTCCCTTGTCTCATGTTACCATCCGCCTAGACGCGCAGTTCGGGACCCCCTACCGAGATCCGCGGTTTGACACCGACATTGGTGCTTTCATTGAGAGTTCCTCTGTGTAAATGCCACGGAAGGATGCCTCATCCGTCTTTAAAGGCGATACTATCGCCAAAGGCCTTGTCCACCGGGTCGAGACTCTTGGCTAGGTGGTTTTCTTATGACCGCCAGGTTGACCACCGCGCCGACGATGACTTCTCGAGTCTTGAAACCAATCTTCCGTTAACTTCCGGAACTTGCGAGCGGTTAGATCGATCGAGCTCTCCTCCGTAAGCGAGCTCTTGGATCGCGCCGCCGCTCAGAGTCGCCACAGACTACGACCAGATCAGGCCTAAAACCGATCTGAGAGAGATCAACTCTCCCCAGGCTACCCATCATGTTGCTGTCATAGAGGAGGAATACGGTGATTCTTCTTCTATCTTAAGGAATAGCTACGTCCGGATTCCCGATCCCTCCATGCCGGATTCCCACAGAGGGACGGATGTCGATCAAGCCCTGAACTTAAAGTCAGGCGGTGGGTTGGATTCATTGGATAGCATTCAAAAATCCAAACTTCCAAGTTCGGAAACTTCTCGGCCCCTGAGTCTTAATTTGGACGGGGTTCCGGATCCATTGTTGAGGAAATCGTTAACCGGTAGCTGCTCGGTTGGTTGGTGAGTAGGGGATTAATCAGCTAATCGGCAAGTTAATCGGCTATTTAATCAATTAATCGGACGATTTATCGATTTATAGGCTACTCGGTAACCCTATGAGTAGGGATTAATCGGCAAGTTAACTGGTTAATCGGATGAATTCTTGAACAGGGTCCAGATCTAGTGCCACCCGCCCACCCAAACATTAGCGATCTATCCCGAATTCGGCAAGAGCCCGCTGAAACAGTACATCATTACTGGGCCAGATTCCTCCTGGTTGTGGACAGGATAAAGGACTGCCGAGAGGAGGACGCAATCTCACTTTTCTGCAATAATTGCACGGACAAGGGAATCCGAAACGCCATAAGTCGTCGCGAAATTACACGCTTTGCTGACTTGGTGACCATAGTACAAAAGTCTTGTGCGATGGAGAGTGCTTGGAAAACCGAAAGTAAATTCTGGGATAATCCGCCCGAATACATCCCTAGTCCGAAATAAAAGGGTGCATCATCACCAAGCACCTGGGTTAAACATCAAAAACAAAAACCCCTAAAGGTGCGGAACCGTCTTGGAGGGTTGGCTAAGCGGACCTGCAAAATTCATAGCATAGAGGCGCCACTCCAACTCATAGCCTTGAGCATGTTGGATACTACGGCGGTGGCCAAAAGTGGCGAAGAGCTTCTAGCTTCGAATCCCAGCCCAAAGAATACCAAGATGGTGTTAACGAGTCTTGAGACTTTCGCATCAAATAACATGCGAAGCGAACACTCCATAACCTTGCCAAAGTCTACCAAGTAGCAACAATAAATCCATGGGTAACACGGCTATTACCTTTAATGCCGTGGCGAACCCAAATTCGAACAGCCCGAGCACCAGCCGCATTGGTCCTCGGTCCAATAGTGGGCGGCTTTCGCCTTACTAAGGTACTCATGGATGGCGGCAGCGGACTAAACCTCATCTACGAGAAACCCTCCAAAAATGGAGATAGTGAAACCGCATTGAGCGAAGCAGCACAACCTTTATAGGAATAATCCCTAGCCGGAAGCATGCTGCACAGGAAAAATCACATGGGCGTAGTGTTCGGCTCGCGGGACAATTACAGAGTCCGAGGAGGTCACATTTCAAGTGGCCCCGTTCAGCAGCGGATATCACGCTTTATTAGGGCGAGAGGCATTCACAATTTTCAAGCTATACCCCACTATGGGTACATGAAGCTTAAAATGCCGGACCTAATGGAATCATCACTCTCGCTAGTGATCCGAACATAGCACTCAGCGCCGAAAACAAGACAGCCACACTAACCCTCGAGGCACTATCCAAAGCCCTAGCGGTGAGGAACTCATCTGCGATCGCTCCACGGTGAACAGGGGCGATGTGATACTTGATAAAAGATCCAAGTCCACCTCTTTTAAACCAGCGGATGAAATAGTCAAATTCAAGTCCACCAGCGGACCACGCAAAGACAGCCTCCATTGGGGCACAATTAAACCACGATGTAGATGCCGCTTTCTGAGAATTTCTACGAGAAAAGCTGGGACATTTTGCACGGCACCCTTGGACATGCCAGAATCCCACGTCGGCTGGCGAGCACAGCCTAAATATCCTAAAAGGATCAAGCCGATCAAACAGGCTCTTGGTAGCTTTTCCGAACCCAAGAGATGAGGCCATGGGAGAGGAGCTAGCCAAACTTACGAAGCCGGATTCATCGGAGATATAAAACATCCGGACTGGCTAGCAAATCTGGTGATGGTACCAAAGAAGGATAAATCATGGCGCCTATGTGTTGATTTCAAAGACCTTAATAAGGCTTTCCCAAAGGATCCCTTCCCCTCCCTCGCATTGATCAAATTATCGGCCTTCTGCAGGACCGACTCATTGTGCTTCCTCGTAGCGTACTCAGCTACCACCAAATCAAGATGGCGGAGCCGACCAAGCAACAACAACATTCATCACTCCATACGGCCCATTCTGCTTCAACACAATGCCCTTCGGGCTCAAAAAGCGCCGCGCAACATATCGGCGCATGATTCGGACATGTCTAGCAAACCAGATCGGCAAAACGGTGGAAGCATATGTAGATAACGTGGTCGTCAAATCCAAGCATGTCGAAACTCAAGTAGACGACTTGAGGCTCACATTCGACAATCTCCGAAAATATGACATTAAGCTCAATCCGGAAAAATGCGTCTTCGGCGTTCCAGCCGGAAAGCTCCTGGGCTTCATTGTGTCCGGTAGAGGAATTGAAGCAAACCCAGCCAAGATCCGAGCTCTGTCACAATTGGATATTCCAAAAGACCTCAAACAAATACAAAAATTGACTGGATGCGTAGCAGCTCTAAGCCGCTTTATCTCCCGTTTGGGAGAAAAGGCGTTACCCCTTTACCGCCTCCTCCGGTGCCGAACACTTCGAGTGGGCGAATGCATACACGCCGGACTCGAAGAAATAAAAGCCATATTGGCAACAAATCCGGTCTGGCCGCCCAACATGGGCGAACCAATGCTATTATATATCACGCAACACATCAAGTTGTCGCGTGGTGCTCGTCGTCGAGCGAGAACGGACGGACACGGTTCCCTCTTCAAAACCGGTTTACTATGTGTCCACCGTCCTAACTCCATGCAAGTCCCGTAACCACATTATCAAAAGATAGCATCTGCGTGTTCATGGCATCCGGAAGCTGCGACACTACTTTCAAGAGTGTTCGATAACGGTAGCCTCCGAAGTACCTCTTAACGACATTATAAACAACTGCGACGCGACGGGCCAGATTGCTAAATGGGCCATAGAGCTCCTTCCATTCGACATAACCTATAAGCCACGACGAGCTATTAAGTCGCAGGTTTTGGCCGACTACGTGGCCGAATGGACCGAAGCCGAACTCCCTAAAGAGTACGGCGCATACTCAATGGATCATGCACTTTGGCGGCTCCAAAATGTTGGCGGCACGGGGCTGGCGTCGTCTGGCGTCCTCAACAGGGACACAGTCCAATCGTCCTTGAGATAATGTATACGGACTCCAACAATGCAGCGAATCGAGGCCCTTTTGCACGGCCTCCGGATGGCAGTCTCCATGGGCATTAAACGCCTAGAGGTGTGCGGGGATTCGAACCTCGCGATATCTCAAATAAACGGAGACTTTGATGCCAAAGATCCGAAAACGGCATCGTACCGCAATGCGGTCCTAAAAATGTCAGCATGGTTCGAAGGGCTCGAATTTCATCATATGGCCCGGAATAACAACCAGGCGGCGGACATATTGGCACGCATCGGTGCAAAACGCGATGCCGTCCCGCCCAACATCTTCCTGGAATGGTTGTTCAAGCCATCCGTACTATGGGAAGGGGAGTCCGGAAATAACAATCCAGACCCAACAACACTGCCTGACACCGAACACTCTGACACAATCGGAGGCTCTGCCACCGAGATAACACCCTCCGCTCACGAAATAATGGCAGTTATCGCCCCGTGGACGGAACCATTCCTAGCCTACCTAACTAGGCAGGAACTCCCCGAAGACCACAATGAGGCTCGCTGCATAGTACGGCGATCCAAAGCCTATAAAGTCCATGAGGGAGAGCTCTATAAGAAAAGCACAACAGAGTCCTTCAAAGGTGTATCTCCGAGAGGAAGGGCGAAACCTCCTGGCTGAAATTCATGCCGGACTGGGTGGGCACCACGCCGCAGCCCGGGCCCTTGTAGGCAAGGCCTTCCGTACAGGATTTTATTGGCCGACGGCCCGGGCAGACGCGCAGGACTTAGTCCAACGATGCGTCGGTTGCCAGCTCTTTGCTAACCAAAGCCACATGCCACCCACCGCCCTCAAAACTATACCCATCACCGGCCGTTCATGGTGCAGGGGCTTGACATGGTTGGACCCCTTAAGAGAGGAACCCACAAGCAAAAATACCTATTGGTCATGGTGGATAAATTCACCAAATGGATAGAGGCCAAGCTGTTAAAGCGGTCGAATCCGGGCGGTGATAGACTTCATATCGGGGTAGTGCACCGTTCTGCGTCCCCACAAGCATCATCACCGATAATGGAACCAACTTCACGGCCGATGAGGTCAAATTATGGTGCAAAACATGGGCATCAAGCTCGATTACGCCTCAGTCTATCACCCTCAAACCAACGGCCAAGTCGAGCGAGCAAGCGGTCTAATCATGGCGGCATTAAACCCAGACTAGTGCGGTCCCTCAAGGAATCTAACACGCCTTTGGGTTGAGGAGCTCGACTCAGACTGGGGGCTGCGGACCACGCCGAATCGTACTACGGATTCACACCATTTTTATGGTGTACGGCAGAGGCAGTCTTGCCTGCGACATAATTCATGACTCACCTCGCGTGCGCATGTATGAAGAAAGAAGCCGAGCTCGATCGGCGGGACAGTTTGGGCGCATTGGAGGAGGAGCGCGACGTGGCAAAAGCTCGTTCCGCATTTTATCAACAGCAGGCTCGAAGATATCAAAGCGAGGAAATGCGGGCCAAAGCTTACAATGTTGGCGAACTAGTTCTACGCGTGCGGACAACAAAAAGGACAAACTCAAGCCCAAATGGGAAGGTCCCTTCATCATCGACCAGGTCCTGACCGGCGGAGCATACCATCTGCAAACGCATCGGATAACCGACTCGAGCCGAACCCATGGAGCGCAGCCCGTCTACAAAGATTCTCGCCTAAGCGCCCGGACTCCAGTTCGTCTCCTTCCTCCGTCCACATTTTCTATTTTTGCTGTCTTTTATTTCTCTCCTTCCTCCTCCTTCTTCTTGAAGCTTTTAGAGGCTCGTTTGCGCTTTGTTTCACATACTTGACGCGCTGTCCGCTCATTATACACGGGGCTTCTTTAATGAAGCTTATTTATCTGGCTTTATGCCCAACACATGTGTCAAACTTCCGCATGTACCTTTTGCTCACCATTATATGCATCGATATGACTTAAGTTTTGGCCAAGCTGGGTTGCTGGCTCCATGCTTACCCCTCGTTCCCGATTGTTCGGCTAGGTGGTAAAGGAGCACCTCTGCGATTATTCTGCCGGGTCAGCGGATGTGTACCTCGGTAGGGTGAAGCTGAAATCTAGCGTTCTTAAGGGAATATTCGGTCGGTGAACTGAAAGATGTTTTTAACTATTTATCCATCTGCCCCCGGATGATTTTACGCTTTCTTAGCAGTTTGGACATGCACTTTAGGGCATGCCTCGAGGAAAGGAACCCTTAACGGAACTATTCTCCCTGGAAGATGTTTCTTACTATCCATGTAATATAACATAACTAGTTGGGCACTTCTCTAATACAGCAATAATGACCCCTACGCCTTGTCTCCATGCATGCCCCGGTTCTTACATAACCGCGAGGGTATTCGGACACACTCCGGACTATTGGGTCCCGAGGTCGAAGCGAAAAAGTCCGCTATGACAAACAATCTACAATCCGGCTAGAAGACATTTTTCATGTCATATTCAATTACATAGTCAACTCGACTAATTGTATTCCTCCTCAATGCCATCTAATAGGCTATCTAATTTACAATCTTGCTGGGAATACTTGGCGGCATATTCTACTTGGCCGTACACTAAGCTTACAGGGATCTCCTACCCATCAGGCCCCACAGGTCCGACCTCGGCCATGTGGTTTGGGTCAGCCTTCGTGTACCGCGTCTTTACCATGGCCCAAGCCTCCCTGGCGCCTTGACGGCAGGCCGATATCTTCCATAGTCGGAAGCGTCGCCGTGCTCCTTGAAGCCGCTCTGCCAGCTCCCCAATGCCTTCGGGCGGGGAGATAGATGGCCACAAGGCACTGGCGGCGCCTTTCATCACTGTCGAACTCGTTCGTGCGGTAGCGCAGATTCGGGAAGAAGATCACCCGAACTGGGCATCTCCTCCTCGGGGCGACACTGTGAGCAAGCCTACATACATGTTTATGTTAGTCGCCTTCCTCGCCGAACTCTTTCAAAGTTCGTTCAAGCACTTATTGAAAATGCCGCGACGAAGCCGTCGATTCTCCTTCTGGTCGGACAAGCTGAGCACGAACATCCTTTAGTTCCTCACCCAGTTGGGTGTTGGCATCTTGGAGGTTATTTTTCTCCTGCCGCACCCTCGTAAGCACGCTCTCGCCGGCCTTCAACCGGCGCAAGAGTTGTTGCTTGTCCGGATCTAGTCCGGCGCCATCTGCAATATTATTGTCAGATTTACACACACGCCGCACTTCATACACTATTTATCTTTTGAGGCATATATTACCAGAGGGGGTCTCTGTGGCTCCCCCTGTAGCTGCTAGTGCGGCCTCAAGTTGGGCCTTGCATTCTTCAAGCTCCTGGGACAGTCGGTTATTCTTTTTTGTAAGATCCTGCATAACAAATGATCCTTAAATCAGTTATTCTAACTATTTTAAGTCTCGGGGGCTACTGGCATATATAACTATCAAATTTCCTCACCCGTATGTCCTTTACATACTGCTCCGTGGCTCTGGCTAGACCATCTTGAGCGGCACGGAGGTGCGCATCTCCCGAATTGAAGGCATTCAAGGCCTCTTGGGAGAAACATGCATCACGAAGAACTGTCCGGCGGCGCCTGTGATTCATGGCGCTCTCCACCTCGGAGTTGGTGGTAAACAATCTGTCGGCATCCTCTGTCGGAGGAGCATCCGACGCACGCCTCGTGCTCGCCTCCGCTTCTGGACCCGGCTTTGGAGCCTGGCTGGCGGAGGTTCGATTGGCAACCTCTCCGGACTCATTCCGGCAAGCGTTCTTTTTCCTGAAAAGAGCACCAGCGTTAATCGCCTTCGAGAATCAATCCGGGAATATGGTGACGCGCCATACCGTTGCGGCGGAGTTTCGATCCGTACCGCACTTCTTTTTAGCTTCTTGGGCCGACTGCCCTTGTTGGCTAGCCGCGCTGGCTCGGCCTCCTTCCTCGAAGGCACCCCTGCGAAACACCATTGGTATACGGTGATCAAAAAATAAGCACGGATGGGTCATGGTATCCGGACTTGATCATTTATTACACAGGAGGCGGAAATAATCCGGGGTAGTCGGCCGTAATGGCAACCAAAGCATTGTCAATGCTAAGTTGGTGGAACACCCCGTCGACCAGCTCCACCTTTATATCCGGGTCCTTTTCGGAGGCCGGATCGAGGGACCGTTCCGGATCCTCGGGTTGTGGGGGCGAGCTGTGTATCTTATCCATTGCCCGGCGCAGTTCCTGTGTAGAAACCATGAAATGAGATATTTAATCACGGGAACATGGATCGGACAGGCCACAAAGATGTTTGCTTACCCAACTTCGAGGATTATTCGAAGAAAACCCGCTCAGTGGACTGACGCGGAGAAAATCCTCCTCCTCCCCTTTATACATGGCGGACAAGGTCTTCACCAGTTCGGTGACCGATCCCGGCCCTTTGCGGCCATGGCGGGTGGCATCGTCCTCCCCGTTGAAGTCCCACATGGGGTGGCCCCTATATTGGAGCGGCTGCACTCCCCTCATAATGCAGATTGCCATGACTCCAATCATGGTCAATCCGGCATGAGCCAGTAATCTTATTCGGCTCATCAAGTAAAGGACGTCCCGGTCATTTTCCCTCTAGGGCTCTCGGGCGCCAGCTTAGGCGCTTCTTGAGGAGCATTGCTAAACTCCGAAAGCCGATCCGAACAGGATCCGGCGCGGGGCGTCCTCAATGTAAAACCATTCCGAAGGCCAGTCTTGGACGCCTTCTTCGAGGTTCGGATAGATATCCGGTCCGGCGATCACGCCATAGTCGGCTCCGCCCACTTGATATATTGACCCCTAATGAGAACAAGGTACTAGGCAGAATAATCTCTTCCCCAGCGCAAAATGAGCCTCGATGCCCAAGAACAGTTCGCAAAGGGCCACGAAGCCCGCGATGTGCAAAATGGAGGCAGGCGTAAGGTGGTGCAACTAGAGGCCGTAGAACTCCAAGAGCCCCCGGAGAAATGGATGGATTGGAAATCCGAGTCCTCTTACTAGATAAGAGAAAAAGCACACCCGCTCTCCTTTAGAGGGATCGGGGACACTCTCCGCTTGCTTTCCGCCCTTGTAGGTGGCGAGTCCGGCTCGAACCGGAACCATGAAGGCCGGGGGAAGAAATCCCTTGGTTTGGAGTATAACTAGCTCGCTATGCGGGACTGAGCATCTCTCCCAACTTCAAGGCTGAGGGCTGGGAGCGCGAGAGGAGGAGCCGCGATGACTGTCCATGATGGAATGGGTTTTTGTCAGAGGCGCTCCGATGAAAGCTCGCGGAGGGGGGATGGTGTGACTCAGATCTAGATCCTCGTCCCTTTTATAGGCGGCTCATTTGCGCAGCTAGGGGGGTAAGTGTAAAAATACCCTGGCTTTTCGCATTCATTCAAACACGTGGAAGATGGCCATTATTGGGCGTAGAAGCCAAGGAGCGCAGCATTTATCAGAAGCCGGACACTATTCGACAAGTATATGGAATTTGGAGACGAACCCGCCTTGCAATGCCGAAGACAATCAACGCGTCGGACTCATCGCCATTGAAGCCTGATTCGGGGGCTACTGACGGAGTCCTGGACTAGGGGGTGTCCGGATAGCCGAACTATCATCTTTGGCCGGACTCCTAGACTATAAAGATGGAAGATTGAAGACTTCGTCCCGTGTCCGGATGGGACTTTCCTTGGCGTGGAAGGCAAGCTTGGCGATACGGATATGTAGATCTCCTACCATTGTAACCGACTCTGTGTAACCCTAACCCTATTCGGTGTCTATATAAACCGGAGGGTTTTAGTCCGTAGGACGAACAACAATCATACCATAGGCTAGCTTCTAGGGTTTAGCCTCTCCTATCTCGTGGTAGATCTACTCTTGTACTACCCATATCATCAATATTAATCAAGCAGGAGTAGGGTATTACCTCCATCGAGAGGGCCCGAACCTGCGTAAAAACATCGTGTCCCTTGTCTCCTGTTACCATCCGCCTAGACGCACAGTTCGGGACCCCCTACCCGAGATCCGCCGGTTTTGACACCGACAGCGGCCAAGTAGTTACCTCCACCGGTTTACCGAACACTCCAATCCGGAAACGTCGATCAGAGGTCTCTTATATTCCTGATACTTCTTTCTCCAAGGCGGGTTGTTTCCGATAGCCTCTTAATCCGTCTGATTCAAATTATCAGGGCACACCTCATTCATCTTCTAGCGAGTCAACGGCCACACAACTTCCACCCCTCAAGACGGTTCCTGGGTGAGTTATGCTTTAATTTTATCCTTAATATATTATATTTGCCCGATTTATTGATCTTTATGCTTGATTTCAGCGCCAAGCCTAGACCCAGCAAGAAGGCTCGGTTAAATAAACCGTCTGATGATAATGTGATTACTGAACCGGAGAGAACTCCAGAATTGGAAGAAACAAATGCTGACGCCACGCTTAATGATCCGCCAGCACCAGATCACGACTTTTTTGTTGAACAAGTAGAAGTTGATACAACGGGCCATGTTGATTAACCGACAAGCACGGCCTGAACTGATGATAAACCGGCAAGTCCAGCTAAGGCTGCTGATAAACCCGTCAACTCCAGTGAAGGCCACTGATGGCAAAGAAGATGACATTATGATTACTGGCTTCGGCCACACCGCTCCTGGCAATCTTATTGCTTTATCGAAGCATAGTGCCAAGGACGAGCTTTCTGCTATGGGCAAACGCAAATGGAACACAGATTTGTCAAGCTATGCCCACCTCAACGCCCAAGATATTCATTCTGGTTTTTTAAACCGTCTGTACACAAGTCGCGACTTCGAAGCCTGTTTAGTGAATCTGATGAAGGAGCGATATGAGGTAACTGCATAACTGTTTCTCTCTTATGTCCAATTCCAAATATCAACTCCAGTAGTCCCCAAGTGTCGGTTTATGATATCAATCTAAATCGGGACTTTGTAATATCTCATCTTTGCATGCTTAGCCTCCAAGGGCCGGGTTATCTTTTTAAGATGAACCGGTGCTTTAGAATTGTAATATTGTAACTTTCGCCGGTGTAGTCCCCAAGGGCCGGTTTAACTTATGAAGATGAACCGGGACTTTAGAATAATAACCTTGTCACTTTCGCATGTGTAGTCCCCAAGGGCTGGTTGATCTTTTCAAGCTGAACCGGGACTTTAGAAGAAACACCCATAATGTTACTTTGAGCAAATATACATTAGCCCCCAAGTGCCAAGAATAATACCTGTATTGTGCTTGGGACTTGTAAAAAAAATTCAGATAAGAAGCAAATAGGCATTAGCCCCCAAGTATCAAGTGTATAACTTGTTATGTGCTTGGTACTTCAAATATGTGCTGCCAACTGATAATATGTCTTTCTCTTATAGGCTGAACTGAGCAAAAAGGAAGCCAAACCACTGATCTTCAAGAGAACATCAAGTCCCAACAAGCAGAAACCTTCAAAGCCAAGGATGAGATGACCAGTGCCTTAGCAGCCGTGGAGAAGCTGAAGGAGGGTTTCAATAAGGAGCGGGCGGATTGGGACATAGAAAAATCCACATTGCGAAAAAGAGCTAAGGACGCAGAGCCAGCCCTTAAACCGGTGACAGAAGAGCTAACTGGTTTAAAGCAGCAGATCAATGCTATGACCACTGCTGTATTTGGTAAGTCTCCTCGCTTTAAGTTTTCAACATATCATCCCATACATTGCCGGTTTACTGATGTTCGTAATGATGCAGGAACTCGCATTATTCATCTGGGCTCTGACATGCAGAAGAAGCTGAAGGCTGCCTATACTCTTATAGAGCAGTTATATACCAGCTTGCAACGGGTCATATGCACTGCTTCTCATAACAAGCCACCCCCAACCTTCATCAAAGAAACTTTAGAAAGGTTGTCAATGCTGCCTGCCCGGGTTGAAGAATTAAAAAGATCGGCTGCAAGGGAAGGTGCGCTGACCGCGCTAACCTGGGCTAAAGCATGGGTGCCTGATCTTGATTCGGTGGATGTGGGTAAAGGCTATCCGAGCTTAAGGAAGACGGATCAGATTTTGACAATGATGACCTCCGAGTCATAACCAGGGAGATGCGTCCACTGGCTTGTCAATTGGCTGAAGAAGCTGACCTTCCATACTATCAGGCAAGTTATGACGTCAACAACAAACCGGTTGATGCACCAACTCCTGAAGCTCAAAATCTTATCCCGCCAATCCGTAAGCACACCTATGCCCCTGACGTTGAACCATCCACACTTATAAGCGATGAAGTTGTATTCCAAGCCCTAACTGGGATCGATTGGGCAACCATTGACTTCCAGCCACTGGGTAGAGAGGGACAGCCAGATCCTCCTCTGTGGGGAGCTTGACCGATGGATTATGTAGCACATCCAGAAAGACGTTGGGTGGAACCGGTTTACGTTGGGAACCCAAACGGCTTAAAGCGTCCGCTGCTTCATTCTTCCGCCAGTCCACATGATCAACCTGATAACCTTTGAAGTGACCTGCAACGATATCCACCTCTCGACGATATGGTGCCATGAGCGGGTCCTTGGAATCCCAAGTACCAGACACTTGTTGAACCACTAGGTCCGAGTCACCGAAGCACTTAAACCGGCTTAAATTCATCTCCTTAGCCATTCGAAGACCATGGAGTAAAGCCTCATATTCAGCTGCATTGTTAGTGCAAGGGAACATTAAACGGAGAGCATAACAAAAGTTATCACCTCGTGGGGAAGTTAATATGACTCCAGCCCCCGAGCCCTCCAATTGCCTGGACCCATCAAAATGAATAGTCCAATAAGTATGATCCGGCTTCTCTTCTGGCGCCTGCAACTCTGTCCAGTCATTGTTGAAATCCACCAACGCTAGGGACTTGATTGCCGTCCGAGGCATATATTTTAACCCATGAGGTCCAAACTCAATGGCCCACTTGGCAACCCGGCCAGTTGCTTCCCTGTTCTGGATTATATCCCCCAAAGGAGGAGAACTGACCACAGTGATGGGATGACCCTGGAAATATTGCTTAAGCTTCCGGCTCGCCATGAAAACTCCATACACCAGCTTTGCCAATGTGGGTACCTCTGCTTGGACTCAATAAGTACCTCACTGATGTAGTAAACCAGCCGTTGAACCAGATACTCCTTTCCGACCTCCTTGCGCTCCACCACAATAGCCACGCTAACCGCCCGGGCATTAGCAGCCACATATAACAACAAGGGCTCTTTATCAACAGGAGCAGCAAGGACAGGCGGCTCGGCTAACTGCCGCTTTAGGTCCTCAAACACTTCATTGGCGGCATCACTCCAGACGAAGTCATCTGTCTTCTTCAGCATCTGATATAAAGGGATGGCCTTCTCCCCAAGGCGACTGATAAATCGGCTTAAGGCTGCAATCTGGCCTGCCAGGCGTTGAACATCATTGATACACTTTGGTTTAGCCAAGGAAGTAATAGCCTTGATTTTCTCTGGATTAGCTTCAATGCCCCTGTTAGACACCAAAAAACCCAAGAGCTTGCCTGCCGGTACACCAAAGACACACTTGGCCGGATTAAGCATCATCTTATAAACCCGGAGGTTATCAAAAGTCTCCTTCAAGTCATCTATCAATGTATCCTACTTTCTGGATTTCACCACAATATCATCCACATAGGCATGAACATTGCGGCCGATCTGATTATGAAGACAATTCCGCACACAGCACTGATAAGTCGCCTGGGCACTCTTGAGCCCAAAGGGCATAGATACATAGCAGAAGGCTCCAAAGGGAGTTATAAAAGTTGTCTTTTCTTGGTCCTTAACTGCCATTTTGATCTGATGATAACCAGAGTAAGAGTCCAGAAAGCTCAAACGCTCACAACCCGCCGTAGAATCAATGATTTGATCAATACGAGGGAGAGCAAAAGGATCTGTCGGACAAGCCTTGTTCAAATCTGTATAGTCCACACACAAACGCCAAGTGTCGTTCTTCTTAAGTACTAGCACTTTATTAGCCAACCACCCAGGATGAAATACTTCAATGATAAACCCAGCCACCAAAAGCATGGCTACCTCCTCACCAATGGCCTTGCGTCTTTCTTCATTGAAGTGGCGGAGGAATTGCTTGACTAGTTTAAACTTGGGATCAATATTAAGAGTGTGCTCAGCGAGTTCCCTCGGTACACCTGGCATGTTAGAAGGTTTCCATGCAAAGATGTCCCGGTTCTCACGGATGAACTCGATGAGCGCGCTTTCCTATTTAGGATCCAAGTTAGCGCTGATGCTAAACTGCTGGGATGAATCGCCAGGAACAAAATCAACCAGCTTAGTCTCATCAGCCGATTTAAACTTCAAGGCCGGATCATGCTCTATAGTTGGTTTCTTCAAAGAAGTCATATCCGCCGGATCAACATTTTCTTTGTAGAACTTCAACTCCTCTGTCGCACAAACTGACTCAGCATAGGCCACATCACCTTCTTCACATTCTAAAGCGATCTTACGGCTCCCATGTACTGTGATGGTCCCCTTATGGCCCAGCATCTTGAGCTGCAGATAAACATAACAGGGCCTGGCCATGAACTTGGCATAAGCCGGCCGTCCAAACAAGGCATGATATGGGCTCTTGATCTCCACAACTTCAAAAATCAATGTTTCTGATCTCGAGTCATGCTCATCTCCAAAAGCAACATCTAGAGCTATCTTACCAACTGGATACGCCGATTTACCAGGCACCACACCATGAAAAATGGTGTTTGACAGTTTAAGATTTTTATCTGTTAACCCCATGCGACGAAAGGTTTCGTAATAAAGGATATTGATACTACTCCATCCGTCCATGAGTACCTTGGTGAACTTATACCCTCCAACCTGAGGCGCCACCACCAATGCCAGATGACCCAGATTATCAACCCGGGGTGGATGAACCTCTCGACTCCACACGATGGGCTGTTCAGACCAGCGCAAGTAATGGGGCACCGCCGGTTCAACGGAGTTCACTGCCCTTTTATGAAGCTTCTGATCGCGCTTGCACTGGCTCGTGGTGAAGACATGGTACTGCCCACTATTCAACTACTTCGGGTTGCTCTGGTAACCCGACTGCTGTTGTTGCTGCTGATTCCCCTGATGATTATAACTGCCCTGGTTGCCCTGATTGCCTTGATTGCCATGTCTGCTTTGATTACCGTGAAATCCTGAACTGGAATTGTCTCCACCATAACCCGGCCCATGAGACCCGGGGCCTGAACCGCCGGCTGGACCATGATCATATCGGAAAAAATCTGAATTTTTTAACTCCCGCATAATAAAACAATCCTTCCAAAGGTGTGTGGCTGGTTTTTCCCACGATACGTGCTTTGGGCAAGGCTAGTTTAACAGGTGTGACAGGCGCTCCGGATTGGGACCTGATCCTCCACCACGTGGGGGCGGTTTACCCTTACGACGATGACCATTATCATGCGTGTTGGTATTAGCCACAAAATCTAAACTGTTATCCGCTTTACGCTTACCACTGTTTCCGTGACCAACCGGGTTATGCTGCTGCCCTTTCCTGCTGCCGCTCTTCTTTCCCTTTCCTGTCTTGTCATCGTCAGACTCAGGGTCCTTGGTACTATCAGAGTCGGCATACTTCACCAGAGCTGCCATAAGCGTCCCCATGTCATTGCAGTGACGTTTGAGCCGTCCCAATTTTAACTTCAGAGGTGCAAACCGGCAATTGCCTTCCAACGTTAAAACCGTTGTATCAGCGTTTATGCGGTCCAATGAATGCAAAATTTCTGAAACCCGGCTCACCCAATGGGTTGTTGACTCTCCTTCCTCCTGGACACAGGCAGCTAAGTCCACAATTGACATGGTCTGTTTGCATGTGTCCTTGAAATTCTGAATAAACCAGGCCCTTAACTCGGCCCATGACCCAATGGAGTTAGCTGGCAAGTTCTTTAGCCAAGTGCGGGTTGTCCCTTCCAGCATCATGGTGAAGTATTTAGCACACGCCGCATCATCCACGTCCAGCATCTCCATTGTCATCTCATAACTTTCAACCCATGACTCAGAGGATAAGTTGGCCATGTAATTGGGCACCTTACGTGGCCCCTTGAAATCCTTGGGCAGCCGTACATTACGTAGAGCCGGGACGAGACACGGCACCCCCAAAGAACTGGAAGTAACTCCTGGTTCCACCGAAGTTGTTGGACGAACCGGAGTAAGTTGACGGGCCATGTACTGTGCTGCTAACTCGGCTTCTCGACGTGCTCTTCCTTGGTCCACCAGGTTCTGAGCATCAGCACCACCACCCACCGGGTTATGGCCACGAGGCGGATTACGGTTCCGCGCACTACTTGATACGTCCGGTTCATCAAGGCGCATGTTGTAACTCCGGCTTGGGCGGGGAGTGGAATGAATTCTCTCGCGGCTGTATGAATAAGCCTGCTGCTGAGTCAAGGCCGTCTGAAGGAGCTCCCTAGCCCGTCATGTCTCAACTACTACTGGAGACTCGCCTTCGATCAGGAGAGCCGCCAATCGTGAAGCGGCGGCAACAATGTTATCCAACGGGTTGGAGTAATGACCCGGTGGTGTTGGGACATGCTGCGACAGGACATTGTTCTGACGAGGTGGGTCCATCGGACATGATTGAATCTGCGCTCCCGTTCCAGGTGCCTCCACCCGGTTTACCACGGGCAGGTTACTGGTCCCCGCTCCTGGCGTGTCAAAGAGATTCCTCGCCTCATAAACCGGAGGTAGATGTGATCGGTACCTTCTCCTCATGACATCATTTGACGTGCTCTGATCTAACATAAGCCGGTAAGCTTGTGCATCCAACTCGGCCCGCTCTGCAGCCATCCAGGTATCCTCAGCTGCCAGATCTGCCTTGGCTTGAGTTATCTGATCCTTCACCTTATCGATTTCCGCGTTATGCTCATCCTGATTCGTCGGGTTAACTTCTGCCAGCGGTGTTGCCAAAGCGTCAAATAAGTCAGACAAAACTTGAGCCGATGGTCGCACAGGGCCTCCAGCCCCAGCTGCTGTCGCCGCTACTGATCCGGAAACCATCGCCGCTGCAGTCGAAGAGTGCTGCGCAGGCTGTGTACCGGCCATGAAGATCGCAACCCGGTTTGGCGGATCAAAGGGGTCTGGAATACTGTCGCCATCGGAACAGCCCCCAATCCGGCCATCTTGCAACTGGTACAATGACTCGGTCTCTCCGGTCGATGACTCGTCATCAGAGTAAACGACGGTCTCACCACCAGAAGCCGATCTAACCTCAGATTCTGCTCCGTGGATGACTCCCACGAAGGCACGCTTCATGGTAGGCTGAACCCGGGCTGGTCTCACACGCTGAGCCATTTCGACGATGTCGGTGCAGATGTCCGGCTCAGGGCCCGGTTCGCCGATCTTGCCAATGAAAACGTGAATGCCGCCGAAGGGGACACGGTACCCGTACTCAATTGAGCCGGCCTCGGGGCCCCAACCTGCATCGTCGATGTAGAGCTTGTCGCGACGACTCTTAGTCATCCGTCCCACAGCGTATACCTTGAGCCCTTCGAAGCTGCCCTCTAAGAACTCGAAACCATCGTGCAATAGCCCCACGGTGGGCGCCAACTGTCGTGGTTTTGTCACGGCAGATGTCCTAGTGAAAGGACTTAGTCATGGAGCCATCGCGACAGGTTAGCTTAAAGGGGTTAAAGCGGACAAAGGACACAGGGAGTTTATACTGGTTTGGCCCTTTGCGGTGAAGGTAAAGGCCTAATCCAGTTGTTGTGGAATTGCTAGGGTTTCGATGACTGTCGGTGTCAAAACCGGTGGATCTCGGGTAGGGGGTCCCGAACTGTGCTTCTAGGCGGATGGTAACAGGAGACAAGGGACACGATGTTTTTACCCAGGTTCGGGCCCTCTCGATGGAGGTAATACCCTACTCCTGCTTGATTAATATTGATGATATGGGTAGTACAAGAGTAGATCTACCACGAGATCAAGGAGGCTAAACCCTAGAAGCTAGCCTATGGTATGATTGTTGTTCGTCCTACGTACTAAAACCCTCCGGTTTATATAGACACTGGATAGGTTAGGGTTACACAGAGTCGGTTACAATGGTAGGAGATCTACATATCCGTATCGCCAAGCTTGCCTTCCACGCCAAGGAAAGTCCCATCCGGACACGGGACGAAGTCTTCAATCTTGTATCTTCATAGTCTTGGAGTCCGGCTGTGATGATAATCTGGCTATCCGGACACCCCCTAGTCCGGGACTCCCTCAGTAGCCCCCGAACCAGGCTTCAATGAAGACGAGTCCGGCGCGTTGATTGTCTTCGGCATTTCGAGGCGGGTTCTTCTCCAAATTCCATATACTTGTCGAATAGTGTCCGGCTTCTGATAAATGCTGCGCTCCTTGGCTTCTACGCCCAATAAAGGCCATCTTCCGCGTGTTCGAATGAATGCGAAAAGCCAGGGTATTTTTACAATTACCCCCCTAGCTGCGCAAATGAGCCGCCTATAAAAGGGGTGAGGTTCTAGATCTGAGTCACACCATCCCTCTTCGCGAGCTTTCATCGGAGCGCCTCTGACCAAAGCCCATTCCATCATGGACAGTCGATGTGGCTCCTCCTCTCACGCTCCCAGCCCTCAACCTGGAAATTGGGAGAAATGCTCAGTCCCGCATAGCAAGCTAGTTATACTCCAAGCCAAGGGATTTCTTCCCCCGGCCTTCATGGTTCCGGTTCGAGCCGGACTTGCCACCTACAAGGGCGGGAAGCAAGCGGAGAGCGTCCCCGATCCCTCTAAAGGAGAGCGGGTATGCTTCATCTCTTATCTAGTAAGAGGACTCGGATTTCCAATCCATCCGTTTCTCCGGGGGCTCTTGGAGTTCTACGGCCTCCAATTGCACCATCTTACTCCTGCCTCCATCTTGCACATTGCGGGCTTCGTGGCCCTTTGCGAACTGTTCTTGGGCATCGAGGCTCATTTCGGGCTGTGGAAGAGAATATTCTGCCTAGTACCCCGTTCTCATTAGGGGTCAATATATCAAGTGGGCGGAGCCGAGCTATGGCGCATCGCCGGGACCGGATACCTATCCGGAACCCCGAAGAAGGCGTCCGAAGACTGGCCTTGAGAATGGTTTTATATGGAGGACGTCCCGCTGCCGGATCCTGTTCGGATCGGCCTTCCGGAGTTCAGCAATGCTCCGCTGAAGAAGCGCCTAAGCTGGCGCCCTCGGAGCCCTCGGAGGCAAAATGACCGGGATGTCCTTTATTTGATGAGCCGAATAAGGTTACTGGCTCATGCCGGATTGACCATGATTGGAGTCATGGCAATCTGCATTATGAGGGGAGTGTAGCCGCTCCAATATAGAGGCCACCCCATGTGGGACTTCAACGGGGAGGACGATGCCACCCATCATGGCCGCAAAGGGCCGGGATCGGTCGCCAAACTGGTGAAGATCTTTTCTGCCATGTATAAAGGGGAGGAGGAGGATTTCCTCCGCGTCAATCCACTGAAGGAGTTTTCTTCGAATAATCCTCAAAGCTGGGTAAGCAAACATCTTCGTGACCTGTCCGATCCATGTTCCCGTGGTTAGATATCTTATTTTATGGTTTCTGCACAGGAACTGCGCCGGACTGTGGAGAAGATATACAGCTCGTCCCCACAACCCGAGGATCCGGAACGGTCCCTCGATCCGACCTCTGAAGAGGATCCGGATATACAGGTGGAGTTGATCGACAGGGTATTCTACCAACTTAGCATCGACAATGCTTTGGTTGCCATCACGGCCGATTACCCCGGAATACTTCCAGCCTCACAGGTAACTGAGACCAAGGTCCCAATATTCTGATAATGACCCATCCATGCTTATTTCTTGATCATCGTATACCAATGGTGTTTCGCAGGGGGTACCTTCGAGGCAGGAAGCCGAGCACGCGGCAGCTGGCCAACAAAGGGCAGTGCGGCCCCGCAGGCTGAAAAGAAGTGCGGTCCGGATCGAAACTCTGCCGCAACGGTATGGCGTGTCACCATACTCCCAGGATTGATTCCTGGAAGGCGTACTAACACTGGTGCTCTTTTCAGAAAAAGTGCTCGCGGATCGAGTCCGGAGAGGTTGCCAATCGAACCTTCACGGCGAGGCTTCAAAGCCGGGTCCGAGGCTGAGGCAAGCACGAGGCGTCGTCGATGCTCCTCCGACGAGAGGATGCCGACAGGTTGTCCGCCACCAACTTCGAGGTGGGGAGCGCTTGAATCACAAAGCGCCACGGACAGTTCTTCGTGGCGCATGTTTCTCCCAGAGGCTTTGAATGCCTTCGATTCGGAGATGCGCACTCCGTGCCGCCAAGATGGTCTAGCCAGAGCCACGGAGCAAGATGTAAAGGACATACGGTAAGGAAATTTGACATTATATATGCCAAGAGCCCCGAGACTTAAAATAGTTAGAATAACGGATTTAAGGATCATTTGTTATGCAGGATCTTCTGTAAAAGAATACCCGATCGTCCCAGAGCTTGAAGAGTGCAAGGCCCAACTTGAGGCCGCACTAGCCGCCATGAGGGAGCCACAGAGACCCTTCTAGTAATATACGCTTCAAAAGATAAATAGTTTATGAAGTGCGGCGGTGTGTAAATCGACAAAAACAATGCAGATGGCGCCGATCGATCCGGACAAGCAACAGCTCTTGCGCCAGCTAAAGGCGGGAGAGCGTGCTTACAAGGGTGCGGCAGAGAAAAATAACCTCCAAGATGCCAACACCAAGCTGGGTGAGGAACTAAAGGATGTTCGTGCTCAGTTGTCCGACCAGAAGGAGAATCGGCGGCTTCGTCGCGGCATTTTCAGTAAGTTCTTGAGCGAACTTTGAAAGAGTTCGGCGAGGAAGGCGACTAACATAAACATGTATGTAGGTTTGCTCACAGGTCATCCTGAGGAGGAGATGCCCAGTTCCTCGGGTGATCTTCTTCCCGACTCGCGTCACCGCATTTAACGAGTCCGGCGGTGATGAAAGGCATCGGCCAGCCTTGTGGCTATCTATCTCCCCGCCTCAAGGCATTAGGGAGCTGGCAGAGCGGCTTCAAGGAGCACGGCGGCGCTCCGAATATGGAAGATATCGGCCTGCCGTCGAGGCGCCAGGAGGCTGGGCCATGGTAAAGACGCGGTACACGGTTGACCCAAACCACATGGCCGAGGTCGGACTGTGGGGCTGATGGGATGGAGATCCTGTAAGCTTAGTGTACGGCCAAGAAGAATTGGCCGCCAAGTATTCCCAGCAAGATTGAAAATTAGATAGCCTATTAGATGGCATTGAGGAGGAATACAATGAGTCGAGTTGACTATGTAAAAAATATGACATGAAACAAATGTCTTCTAGCCGGATTGTAGATCGTTTGTCATAGCGGACCTTTTCGCTTCGACCTCAGGACCCAATAGTCCGGAGTGTGTCCGAATACCTTCGTGGTCATATAAGAACCGGGGTATGCATGGAGACAAGGCGTAGGGGTCATTGTTGCTGTATCAGACAAGTGCCCAAATAGTTATATTATATTACATGGGTAGTAAGAAACATCTTCCAGGGAGAATAGTTCCGTTAAGGGTTCCTTTCGCTGGGATGCATGCCCTAAAGTGCATGTCAAAGCTGCTATTAAAGCAGAAAATCATCTGGGGGCAGATGGGTAAATAGTTAAAAATCATCTTTCAGTTCACCGACCAATATTCCCTTAAGAACGCTAGCTTTCGCTTCACCACCGAGGTACACATCCGGCTGACCCGACAGTAATAATCGCAGAGGTGCTCCTTTACCACCTAGTCGAACAATCGGGAACGAGGGGTAAGCACAGGAGCCAGGCAACCCAGCTTGGCCAAAACTTAAGTCATATCGATGCATATAATGGTGAATAAAAGGTACATGCGGAAGTTTAACGCATGTGTTGGGCATGAAGTCCGTATAAATAAGCTTTTGTTAAAGAAGCCCCCAGGTATAATGAGCGCGGAAGGCGCGTCAAGTATGTGCGAAAAAGGCGCAAACGAGCCTCTAGAGGCTTCGAGGAGAAGGAGGGGGAAGGAGAGAAATAAAAGACAGCAAAAATAGAAAATGTGGACGGAGGAAGGAGACGAACTTGGAGTCCGGCGCTTAGGCGTAGAATCTTCGTAGACGGGCTGCGTTCCATGGGTTCGGCTCGAGTCGGTTATCTGATGCGTTTCGCAGACGGTATGCTCCGCCGGTCAGGACTTGGTAGATGATGAAGGGACCTTCCCATTTGGGCTTGAGTTTGTCCTTTTTCTTGTCCGGCAGGCGTAGAACTAGTTTGCCAACGTTATAAGCTTTGGCCCGTACTTCCCTACTTTGATATCTTCGAGCCTGCTGTTGATAAAATGTGGAACGAGCTTTTGCCACGTCGCGCTCCTCCTCCAATGCGTCCAAGCTGTCCTGCCGATCGAGCTCGGCTTCTCTTTCTTCATACATGCGCACGCGAGGTGAGTCATGTATTATGTCGCAGGGCAAGACTGCCTCTGCGCCGTACATCATGAAGAATGATGTGAATCCGGTAGTACGATTCGGCGTGGTCCGCAGCCCCCAGAGTACGGAGTCGAGCTCCTCAACCCAGTGCGTGTTAGATTCCTTGAGGGACCGCACTAGTCTGGGTTTAATGCCGCTCATGATTAGACCATTTGCTCGTTCGACTTGGCCGTTGGTTTGAGGGTGATAGACTGAGGCGTAATCGAGCTTGATGGCCATGTTTGTGCACCATAATTTGACCTCATCGGCCGTAAAGTTGGTGCTGTTATCAGTGATGATACTGTGGGGGACACAATAACGGTGCACTACCCCTGATATGAAGTCTATCACCGGTCCGGATTCGGCCGTTTTGACAGGTTTGGCCTCTATCCATTTGGTGAATTTATCCACCATGACCAATAGGTATTTTTGCTTGTGGGTTCCTCCCTTAAGGGGTCCAACCATGTCAAGCCCCCAGACCACGAACGGCCAGGTGATGGGTATAGTTTTGAGGGCGGTGGGTGGCATGTGGCTTTGGTTAGCAAAAAGCTGGCAACCGACGCATCGTTGGACTAAGTCCTGCGCGTCTGCCCGGGCCGTCGGCCAATAAAATCCTGTACGGAAGGCCTTGCCTACAAGGGCCCGTGTTGCAGCGGGGTGCCCACCCAGTCCGGCATGAATTTCAGCCAGGAGGTTTCGCCCTTCCTCTTTGGAGATACACCTTTGAAGGACTCCGGTAGTGCTTTTCTTATAAAGCTCTCCCTCATGGACTTTATAAGCTTTAGATCGCCGTACTATGCAGCGAGCGTCATTTTTGTCTTCGGGGAGTTCCTGCCTAGTTAGGTAGGCTAGGAATGGTTCCGTCCACGGGGCGATAACCGCCATTATTTCGTGGGCAGAGGGTGTTATCTCAGTGGTAGGGCCTCCGATTGTCTCAGAGTGTTCGGCGTCAGGCAGTGCGGTTGGGTCCGGATTGTTATTGCCGGACTCCCCTTCCCATAGTACGGATGGCTTGAACAGCCGTTCCAGAAAGATATTGGGTGGGACGGCATCGCTTTTTGCACTGATGCATGCCAATATGTCCGCTGCCTGGTTGTTATCCCGGGCTATATGATGAAATTCGAGCCCTCCGAACCGTGCTGACATTTTTAGGACCGCATTGCGGTATGCTGCCATTTTTGGATCTTTTGCATCAAATCGCCGTTTATTTGAGATATCGCGAGGTTTGAATCCCCGCGCACCTCTAGGCGTTTGATGCCCATGGAGACTGCCATCCGGAGGCCGTGCAGAAGGGCCTCGTATTCGGCTGCGTTGTTGGAGTCCGTATACATTATCTAAAGGATGTATTGGACTGTGTCCCCGGTTGAGGACGTCAGGACGACGCCAGCCCCCAGACCGGCCAACATTTTGGAGCCGTCAAAGTGCATGATCCAATTGGAGTATGCGCCGTACTCTTTAGGGAGTTCGGCTTCGGTCCATTCATCCACGAAGTCGGCCAAAACCTGTGACTTGATAGCTCGTCGTGGCTTGTAGGTTATGTCGAATGGAAGGATCTCTATGGCCCATTTAGCAATCCGGCCCGTCGCGTCGCGGTTGTTTATAATGTCATTAAGAGGTACTTCGGAGGCTACCGTTATCGAGCACTCTTGAAAGTAGTGTCGCAGCTTCCGTGATTCCATGAACACCGCGTATGCTATCTTTTGATAGTGTGGTTAACGGGACTTGCATGGAGTTAGGACAGTGGACACATAGTAAACCGGTTTTTGAAGAGGGAACCGTGTCCGTCCGCTCGCTCGACAACGAGCACCACCGACAACTTGATGTGTTGCGCGATATATAATAGCATTGGTTCGCCCACATTGGCGCGCGCCAGATCGGATTGGTTGCCAATATGGCTTTTATCTCTTCGAGTCCGGCCGTGGAGGCATCCGTCCACTCGAAGTGTTCGGTGCGGCGGAGGAGGCGGTAAAGGGGTAACGCCTTTTCTCCCAAACGGCTACGCATCCCGTCAATTTTTGTATTTGCTTGAGGTCTTTTGGAATATCCAATTGTGACAGAGCTCGGATCTTGGTTGGGTTTGCTTCAATTCCTCTACCGGACACAATGAAGCCCAGAGCTTTCCGCCGGAACGCCAAGACGATTTTTCCGGATTGAGCTTGATGTCGTATTTTCGAAGATTGTCGAATGTGAGCCTCAAGTCGTCTACTAGAGTTTCGACGTGCTTGGTATTGACGACCACGTCATCTACATACGCTTCCACTGTTTTGCCGATCTGGTCTGCCAGACATGTCTGAATCATGCGCTGATATGTTGCGCCGGCGTTTTTGAGCCCAAAGGGCATTGTGTTGAAGCAGAACGGGCCGTATGGGGTGATGAATGCTGTTGCAGCTTGGTATGGCTCCGCCATCTTGATTTGGTGGTAGCCGGAGAACGCGTCGAGGAAGCACAATGAGTCGTGTCCTGCTGTAGCGTCAATAATTTGATCAATTCGAGGGAGGAGGAAGGGATCCTTTGGGCAAGCCTTATTAAGGTCTTTGAAATCAACACATAGGCGCCAGGATTTATCCTTCTTTGGTACCATCACCAGGTTTGCTAGCCAGTCCGGATGTTTTATATCTCTGATGAATCCGGCTTCCAAAAGTTTGGCTAGCTCCTCTCCCATGGCCTGTCTCTTGGGTTCGAAAAAGCGCCGAAGGGCCTGTTTGACTGGCTTGAATCCTTTTAGGATATTTAGGCTGTGCTCGGCCAGCCGACGGGGATTCTGGCATGTCCAAGGGTGCCGTGAAAAGATGTCCCGCTTTTCTCGTAGAAATTCTCGTAGTCTGGCGCCTACATCAGGGTTTAATTGTGCCCCAATGGAGGCCGTCTTTGCGGGTCCGTTGGGTGGACTTGGAATTTGACTATTTCATCCGCTGGTTTAAAAGAGGTGGACTTGGATCTTTTATCAAGTATCACATCGTCCCTGTTCACCGTGGAGCGATCGCGGTGAGTTCCTCGCCGCTAGGGCTTGGACGATGCCTCGAGGGCTAGTGCGGCTGTCTTGTTTTCGGCGCGAGTGCTATGTTCGGATCACTAGCTAGAGTGATTATTCCGTTAGGTCCGGCATTTTAAGCTTCATGTACCCATAATGGGGTATAGCTTGAAAAATTGTGAATGCCTCTCGTCCCTAATAAAGCATGATATCCGCTGTTGAACGGGGCCACTTGAAATGTGACCTCCTCGGACTGTAATTGTCCGTGAGCGAACACTACATCCAGTGTATTTTTTCCTGTGCAGCATGCTTCCCGGCTAGGGATTATTCCTCTGAAGTTTGTGCTGCTTCGCTCAATGCGGTTCCATCTATTTCCATTTTTCGAGGGTTTCCTCATAGATGAGGTTTAGTCCGCTGCCGCCATCCATGAGTACCTTAGTAAGGCGAAAGCCGCCCACTATCGGACCGAGGACCAATGCGGCTGGTGCTCGGGCTGTTCGAATTTAGGTTCACATCGGCATTGAAGGTGATAGCCGTGTCCTCCATAGATTTATTGTTGCTACTTGGTAGACTTCGCAAGGTTGTGGAGTGTTCGTTTTGATGTTATTTGATGTGAAAGTCTCAAGACTGTTAACATCGTCTTGGTGTTCTGGGCTGGGGTTCGAAGCTAGAAGCTCTTCGCCACTTTTGGCCACCTGTCGTAGTATCCAACATGCTCAAGGCTATGAGTTGGAGTGGCGCCCTCAGACTTGTGAATTTTGCATGGTCCGCTTAGCCAACCCTCCAATACGGTTCCGTACCCTTTAGGGGGTTTTGGTTTTTTGGTGTTTAACCCAGGTGCTTGATAATGATGCACCCTTTTATTTCGGACTAGGGATGTATTCGGGGCCGGAGTATCCCAAAATTTACTTTCGGTTTTCCAGGCGCTCTCCATCGCACAGTACTTTTGTACTATGGTCACCAAGTCAGCGAAGCGTGTAATTTCGCGACGACTTATGGCGTTTAGGATTCCCTTGTTCGTACAATTATTGCAGAAAATTGGGATTGCGTCCTCCTCTCGGCAGTCCTTTATCCTGTCCATAACCAGGAGGAACCTGGCCCAGTAATGATGTACTGTTTCAGCAGGCTCTTGCCGAATTCGGGATAGATCACTAATGTTTGGGTGGGCGGGTGGAACTGGATCCGGAACCCCTTCCAATTTAGGACTCGAGGGCCGAGAAGTTTCCGAACTCGAAAGTTTGGATTTTTGAGTGTTATCCAATGAGTCCAACCCGCCACCGACTTTAAGTTCGTGGGCTTGATCGACATCCGCCCTCTCTCGGAATCCGCATGGAGGGATCGAATCTGACGTAGCTAGTCCTTAAGATAGAAGAAGAATCGCCGCATTGCTCCTCTATCACAGCAACATGATGGGTAGCCTGGGGAGAGTTGATCTCTCTCAGATCGGTTTTAGGCCCGATCCGGTCGTAGTCTGTGGCGACTCCCAGGGCGGCGATGCGATCCGAGAGCTCGTTTACGGAGGAAAGCTCGATCGGATCTAACTGTTCGGCAAGTTCCGAATTAACATGGAGATTGGTTTCGATGACTCGAGAGGTCATCGTCGGCGCGGTGGCCGAACTGGCGGTCATAAGAAAACCACCTAGCCGAAGAGTCTGACCAGCGGCCAAGGCTCCTTTGGCGATAGTATCGCTTTTAAAGACGGATGAGACATCCTACCGACGGCGACGATGCAGAGGAACTCTCAATGAAAGCACCAATGTCGGTGTCAAAACCGGCGGATCTCGGGTAGGGCGTCACGAACTGTGCGTCTAGGCGGATGGTAACAGGAGACAAGGGACACGATGTTTTTACCCAGGTTCGGGCTCTCTCGATGGAGGTAATACCCTACTCCTGCTTGATTAATATTGATGATATGGGTAGTATAAGAGTAGATTTACCACGAGATCAAGGAGGCTAAACCCTAGAAGCTAGCCTATGGTATGATTGTAGTTCGTCCTACGTACTAAAACCCTCCGGTTTATATAGACACCGGATAGGTTAGGGTTACACAGAGTCGGTTACAATGGTAGGAGATCTACATATCTGTATCGCCAAGCTTGCCTTCCACGCCAAGGAAAGTCCCATCCGGACACGGGACGAAGTCTTCAATCTTGTATCTTCATAGTTTTGGAGTCCGGCCGTGATGATAGTCCGGCTATCCGGACACCCCCTAGTCTAGGACTCCCTCGATGACCAGGGAGCGAATCCGCTATGCCTGGCTCTCGAGTTGTTGTTTGTTGTCCCTAAACTGTCGTCGGGTCGTCCCTTTATATACATAGGCTGACGCCCATCGGTTTACAGAATCCCGAGGCCAGCTCATAAACGTGTCTGGCCCGGTTTCTAACCTTCCCTATCTTACAACACATGTTTACATATCAATGGCGGTTTATGTCTACAGGCCTTAATCCGCCCCTGGGCCTTGGGCCTTCGTAAAGCGCCACACTCCTTGTCTTCATGGGCTTCAAATATAAATAACTCATTATGGGGATAACCCGGCCTCTCCTGGCCGGTTTATACCCAGTAGTAATATCCCCAACAGTAAGAGTAAATGTAGATATGATAATTTGGAGAAAGTGGAGGGTAGGGCAGATAAGATGCAGAGTAATGCTAGACAATCAACTATCTCGCGATGCATGTACAGTAATACCACCACCGTCCGTTATTAGTTGTCGCTCAAATGGATGTATCTAGCACTATTAAGTTCTAAATACATCCAATTGATCAACAATTAATTCGATACAGAGGGAGTACATGACAACAGGTACTTACATGAGCAATCCAAAACTTCATAACCATTGTGTTAATTCTACATTTATCTAAGAGTAAATACAGATCTTATAACTTCAAGCAAATGGAGGATAAAGAAGCGAACATTTACAGTGATGCTACATAATCAAACAGCAATGAGTGTAAGTATGCTGACAAAGGGCAAGAGGTACTGACAAGAGCAATGACGAGCCCAGTATTGTCGTGAGATCCTATGATCCTTTGAGCAAGGAGATTCATCTGAAATTAGTTTTCATACAAGAGAGAAGGTAAGGCACATGAAGAAATTTAGGAGTTCAAATTTTGAATTGATATCATAGACAGTACCTGGCGCTAGGCTGTCAGCAGTTCTAATAGGGTTTAGCCACTGGAGTAGGGGTAAAGTCTGTTACAGTTGGGCCTGTGTTATCTATGGCTGATGATCTATCTGATTTAACAGGTATCACTACCTTTTCCAAATACCTAGTTTGTACTCCTTGAGGATCTGCTATCACCCTCTTCCTTTTGGACACCTATTACGAAAGAACAACATTTGACTGGAAAAAACATAGTATGACGACACATGGAATAGGTACAGAAAATGGATAGGTATGGCATATACTCATATATGATGCTTAAACTAAGCAGATGGTGTAACAAAGAAGAAGTAATGCAAGAGGCCAGATGCAAAATATGTGCGACCAATACAACCTCGCCAAGTTAGAGCATGCACCTTGATGGGTGAATAAGATAGGCCATCCTCCACCATGCCAAGTTTGTTAGCCAGTGGATTGTTCCGCAATATTCCTCTCATGCGCCCATTCTCATATTCATTTTGGTAATGCTCAATACCTGACATGCATGAAAACATAAAAACAAGTGAGATTATCTTTGTACTGCAGAAGTGATTCTAATCCAATACTTCCTCCCTGTAAACCCCTTTGTGCTATCTCTGTAATTCTTCTAAGAGGTGCCATGCATGCTGTAATTTGGTGTGTGCATTAATATAATGTGGCCTACTACTCAAAATATGAGAGCTCCAGAAGTGATGATACTTCACAGATGACAGCTTCAACATATAGTAAAGAAGAACAAGTCGACCTGACCTGAAAGATTCAAAATATACTAAGGGAGAATAACTCGACCTGACCAGTTGATCGCAAGAGAAGAGGATCATCTTAAAGAAGAGAAGAAGAGCAAGCAGATTGAAGATATTACAAGTCTTTCTATACAATGTTAGTTGGCCACCCATGATGAACCAAAGCGCACAGAGAAATACTATTCCTTCCGGTCTCTCCATATGTGGCTCACACGCATTTCGAAACTAAAGTAGGAACATTTAGTTGACCAATTAAACATCTCTCAGTTTTACTAATATCAGCATAATATCATATTTGAATTTTGACAATTAAGCTTGTTTAGCTCGATGGGTGGAGCAGTGCTATTACGATACGAACCATGTAGGCTGAGCGTGGTCATCATAAAATGGGGAAACCGTAAGCATGATGAGTATAGTGTTGACCGTGGCAGTGGGATGGCAGATCTGAAGTTGCAAACCGCGCAAAGGGTAGTTAGCAACCGATATTTTCTTTGAAATAACAACTAAGATTTGGTATGGACAAGAAAGTACAGTCAACAAGTGGCAAAGAAATGCAATTCTGTTGTCTCTCTATATGTCGCGACATGCATTTGGAAACTCAAGTGGGACCTTCAGCTAACCAATTAAATGTGTCTGTTAACTAATATCAGTATCATATCACAATCATATTTGAACAACTAAGCTTTGGAATTTTGAGTGTTGTGTTGTTTAGCTTGAAGGGTGGAGTAATGCTAGTATGACAGAAAGCACCTACGCAGATCATAGTAGAGTAGATAAAAGGGGAAAACCCTAAGCATCAAGAGTAAAATCAGGAAAGTGGAACTAGCTGGACCAGTGGGTGGCGCACATGCTTTTCGAAATGAATATAGGAACATTAGGTGACCAATTAAACATTCTCTGTTTTAGTAATATGAGCATCATATCAGATTCATATTTCAACACGTAAGCTTTGGAATTATGAGTGGCATGTTGTTTCGCTTGATGGGTTGAGGTCTTGAGGAGCAGTGCTAGCACGACACGAAGCAGTGAAGCACCTACAATGATGGTTGTGAATATAAATGGGGGAAACCATAAGATTTACGAGTATAGTGACCGTGACATGGCGGATCTGAAGGTGCAAACCGGACAAAGCTACTTCGCAACCAATGTTTGCATTCAACTAGCCACTGTGATTTGGTACGGACAAGAAAAGTACAGTAAACAATTTAAGATCTATTTTTCGGGTAAGATGAATAACTTAAGCACATATGGAAGACTACCACCTCTCTTGCGACGCCGTGTAGGCCCCTGCTGATACGTTGAGGGTGCTGCAGGTGCGATGGCTGTCGGCAGCGGGGAAGAAGACTTTAGATGGCGGATGGCCAGGTCGGGGGTTAAATCATGTTGGCATGGACGAGGCGGTCGTAGGAGCGGCAACGACAAAGTGGACGACGGCGCTGATGAAGCGAGACGACGCGATGAAAGGATCCTGGTCCGGCGCCGTGGATGAGAGACATCCATCTCTTGCAGTGGACGACGGGGTAGGGGTAGCGGCTCTGGCAAGGTGGAGTATGGGGTGGTGGACGGAGGAGGCTGGCCGCAGTGGGGAGGTTGTCGTGGCGCCGACGGTGTATGAATGGGGAAATGGAGGGGGAGGGGGATCTCAAACTTTGGGACGCACTTGTCTGAAATGTGGGAAAGTTACGAACTTATCCCCCGTTTAAAATTTCGGACATCACGTCTTTTGGGGATAGGACAGTAATCTCGCATCTCCCAAATATTTCCCGGTAACGATTTCGGGCGAGGAGAGGGTGTTTTGCCGCCCACGGTGTATGAACGGGGCTGACAGGTAGGGCGATTGTGTCACGTCTGAGGGAAGTTACACATCTGCCCCTATTTAAAATATTAGCCTACATCGATTTTGGATGAGGAGAGTTTGTTTTGTCGCCCACCGTGGAAGAATGGGGAAATGGAGGGAGAGACACATGTCTTTTGGACGAGCTTGAATCAAATGTGTTTCGCCGCCCACGTTTGGCACCCACCATGTCTGAATGGGCTCAGAGGCCATCGTGTCACATCTAATTAAAGTTACTAGTCTACCCCTATCGACAGCAGTGTAAATCTGATCGATAAGGATGTCAAGTGTCAGGGGTAGACAGTAATTTCCATCTCACAAACACCTCCTTCGGGCAGCCCACAAATGATAGTGGGTGTTTAGCCGCTTCGTTCAAAACTTGGGAGAATTAGCATTCACGTTTGCCCTGGGCCCTGGCAACTAAATCCAAATCCAATTTTTATTCGATTACAATATCCACAGATAATTCTACGTTTTGTTATTTATTTCTTCAAAACCACAACAAAGATTTATTCCACCTTTATATATGATTATGATTTAGAAATGTCGTGATCTTCGAATTCAGTAGGTTGGATACACTTTGAGTCAAACAGTTATTTCATCCAATACAATATGCTCACACGAAAAACAATTCACCTTATGTCAATCATACAAGTACTGAGGATTACCTCGCCTAAAAAATTCGGATCATTACAACACATGGACAACGTAGGGCGTCTTACAACATAATCCATTCAGAGACATGACACAACATGCAAGTACAATAATCTAATGACAATTTCAACTGCTATCTAAAGAAGAACTGGGATTACCCTGGGCTTCAGATAGTAGAAGCAGCAGAACCTCCTCCGTCTTCAAATGCAACATTCTTACTTCCTCCAATTCTTGGGTTGCTTGCATAATGTGTGCAGCTAATTGCATAATTTCCAGCTTCAAGATCGAGATTACCTCATTCATGGCAGCCACACCATCTCTTTCTGCCTCTAGTAGAGCCTCAAGAACTATAATATCCGTGCTCAGACTGCTCTACGGCGGTGTTGCCTCTGAACTGCTACCATCTGGTGACATGGATGGCGCACTGCTTCCAAAAATAGATTCTGGGGTTGTACATTGTGTCCTAGCGTGAACGGCATCCTGAAAGGTTTCCGCTGGACATAAGTAAGAGATAGTTATCGCATGATCCAGGCAGCAAGCTTACATGGTAAACGACATATGAATTATTGCCAAGCATGGCAAGCTATATTTAAATGGTTTGAAGCAGCATCAGCCGAAAAGAAATTAAAATGGTAAGATGAAACTAGGGATGTAAGTGGCAAATAAACGACATCCGCCAGTCCCATCTAGTTAGTTTTTGCTAGCTCCCTGGTTCATTTTCCTCAAAAAACAAAAACTCTTTTGAACTATCATACCACTAGTGGACTTTAATCGGGATTAAACAGGACCCGGTTGATATCCCTAGTTGAAAGGGAGTGTACCTTCGCTATATTTAAGTTGCCAAGGCATCTAAGCGGTTGAAATAATCTGAGAAAGCACTTAACAGTGTGGCCTCATATAAACTACGAAGACAGTCTTGTGATGAAGTTCAGTGGAAAAGTTAAGGACTCAAATGAACTAGGCATGCATTTCTTTACGATAGTACAGCAGAGCAATCACGACATATTAGCCAACTCGGGTATAGCGTAACAAGTAACAAACAAGCATTCAATCAAGCAATACAAAAAAAGCGCACAACTGAACTATTTGTTATTCTGTAGGATTACAAGTTGAGGGCACAAGCCAAGAAAGCAGCCACACGCATTACACTTCACATGTACTAAAACACATTGGCTTACCATATGTTGCTGTGAAGCCTCGCTGTTGTTGCAATGTTTTTTGAAGATATCGTCAGCATCCCGTGGTTACAAATCTACTTGTTGTAGTTTATTCTGCACCCTCTATTTAGGTAAAATTAATTTAATCGCCTGCACTGGTTCGAATTGTTCATCAATGGTTCATCTAAACTAATGAAAGAAGGGTGTGTGCATACACGACAATATATCTGCTTCCCTCTATTTTTATGCTTGTTCGAGGTGCCAGCCCCAAAAGAACTAATATTTTGCTTGATGGGGTTGGCAGCTCCATAATTAATAGAAGCATCAAATTAGTCATGCAACTTGGGAAGATCAAGATAACACAAAAAAGTAATGAACAGAGGCTCGTAGCAGTAATGTAATAGCTAGCATCAGAAAATGTAGGGTAAAACGAACAAAAACCAACGGAACGACATGCTAGTATGCTGATGTGTAATTAAGCATAGAGAACATGAAGCAGTCTGATGGAACCAACAGGTGGCATCAGAACAACACCATTATCATAAATATAGCATGCAAGAAGTAAAATAGTAAGCAGTGATATCTAGGAAGTACAGTAATACTTAGGACAAAACTAAAGCATATTAACTATATGTGCACTCGTATGTAATTTAGCACATTTAACATGTTCATCGCTGTAAGTATGGCCCTACTGAGTTCAAGCAGAATAACGCATCTCATGAAAAACTGAATGATGCCCTGAAGAAATTCAAAGATGCGGTGCTTATGCTAAGAAAGTGAACGTAGGCGCCGGTCGTTGGATAATAGTACCTTATTCTCGGTGGAGTATGGGTATCGTTGGCATACTTGATAGCTAAGGATCATCGATGGTACTCGTGTCGCGGTTGAGTTTGGGCCGGCTGTGACCGTCTCTGAAGCGGCTCCGGTGCTACGGTTGCGGCGCCTGTCGACAAACAAGAAAGCTCATCTGTGGTAAGTGAACAGTTGCATGATAAAGAGAAAAACCGAAGGAGTACAGATCGAAATAACCTGATGAGGTTGCGGCGTCGGTAAAGCAGGGCCGGTGGAGTTGAATATGGCGTCCGTGGAGCGGGTCCGGTGTAGTGGACAAAGGCTTCGGCGGGCGCATTGTACATTGCTTTCGGTGAGGCGGATCTGTTGTGGCAGATGAGGGCTTGTATGAAGGGCCAGTGAAGGGACGGACAAGGGAGTCAGTGAAGGGCCTACATAATCAAATAGCAATTAATTAAGTACAGCATTACAAGGCAAAAGGTACTGACAAGAGGAATGCAGACATCAACGTGTGCAGTGGCATTGGCTTTATTCAACATTTTGGTAAGTGTCGTGGTTTTGTCACGGCAGATGTCCTAGTGAAAGGACTTAGTCGTGGAGCCATCGCGACGGGTTAGCTTAAAGGGGTTAAAGCGGACAAAGGACGCAGGGAGTTTATACTGGTTCGGCCCCTTGCGGTGAAGGTAAAGGCCTAATCCAGTTGTTGTGGAATTGCTAGGGTTTCGATGACCAGGGAGCGAATCCGCTATGCCTGGCTCTCGAGTTGTTGTTTGTTGTCCCTAAACCGCCGCCGGGTCGTCCATTTATATACATAGGTTGACGCCCGTCGGTTTACAGAATCCCGAGGCCGGCTCATAAACGTGTCTGGCTCGGTTTCTACCCTTTCCTATCTTACAGCACATGTTTACATATAAATGGCGGTTTATGTCTACAGGCCTTAATCCACCCCTGGGCCTTGGGCCTTCGTAAAGCGCCACACTCCTTGTCTTCATGGGCTTCAAATATAAATAACTCATTATGGGGATAACCCGGCCTCTCCTGGCCGGTTTATACCCAGTAGTAATATCCCCAACAGTAAGAGTAAATGTAGATATGATAATTTGGAGAAAGTGGAGGGCAGGGCAGATAAGATGCAGAGTAATGCTAGATAATCAACTATCTCGCGATGCATGTACAGTAATACCACCACCATCCGTTATTAGTTGTCGCTCAAATGGATGTATCTAGCACTATTAAGTTCTAAATACATCCAATTGATCAACAATTAATTCGATACAGAGGGAGTACATGACAATAGGTACTTACATGAGCAATCCAAAACTTCATAACCATTGTGCTAATTCTATATTTATCTAAGAGTAAATATAGATCTTATAATTTCAAGCAAAGGGAGGATAAAGAAGCGAACATTTACAGTGATGCTACATAATCAAACAGCAATGAGTGTAAGTATGCTAACAAAGGGCAAGAGGTACTGACAAGAGGAATGCAGAGCCCAGTATTGTCGTGAGATCCTATGATCCTTTGAGCAAGGAGATTCATCTGAAATTAGTTTTCATACAAGAGAGAAGGTAAGGCACATGCAGAAATTTAGGAGTTCAAATTTTGAATTGATATCACAGACAGTACCTGACGCTAGGCTGTCAGCAGTTCTAATAGGGGTTTGGCCACTGGAGTAGGGGTAAAGTCTGTTACAGTTGGGCTTGTGTTATCTGTGGCTGATGATCTATCTGATTTAATAGGTATCACTACCTTTTCCAAATACCTAGTTTGTGCTCCTTGAGGATCTGTTATCACCCTCTTCCTTTTGGACATCTATTATGAAAGAACAACATTTGACTCGAAAAACATAGTATGACGACACATGGAATAGGTACAGAAAATGGATAGGTATGGCATATACTCATATATGATGCTTGAACTAAGCAGATGGTGTAACAAAGTAGAAGTAATGCAAGAGGGCAGATGCAAAATATGTGCGACCAATACAACCTTGCCAAGTTAGAGCATGCACCTTGATGGGTGAATAAGATAGGCCATCCTCCACCATGCCAAGTTTGTTAGCCAGTGGATTGTTCTGCAATATTCCTCTCGTGCGCCCATTCTCATATTCATTTTGATAATGTTCAATACCTGACATGCATGAAAACATAAAAACAAGTGAGATTATCTTTGTAATGCAGAAGTGATTCTAATCCAAAACTTCCTCCCTGTAAACCCCTTTGTGCTATCTCTACAATTCTTCTACGAGGTGCCATGCATGTTGTAATTTGGTGTGTGCATTAATATAATGTGGCCTACTACTCAAAATATGAGAGCTCTAGAAGTGATGATACTTCATAGATGACAACTTCAACATATAGTAAAGAAGAACAAGTCGACCTGACCTGACAGATTCAAAATATACTAAGGGAGAATAACTCGACCGACCAATGATCGCAAGAGAAGAGGATCATCTTAAAGAAGAGCGAGAAGAGCAAGCAGATTGAAGATATTACAAATCTTTCTATACAATGTCAGTTGGCCACCCATGATGAACCAGAGCGCACAGAGAAATACTATTCCTTCCGGTCTCTCCATATGTGGCTCACATGCATTTCGAAACTAAAGTAGGAACATTTAGCTGACCAATTAAACATCTCTCAGTTTTACTAATATCAGCATAATATCATATTTGAATTTGTACAACTAATCTTGTTTAGCTCGATGGGTGGAGCAGTGCTATTACGACACGAACCACGTACGCTGATCGTGGGCATCATAAAATGGGGAAACCGTAAGCATGATGAGTATAGTGTTGACCGTGGCAGTGGGATGGCAGATCTGAAGCTGCAAACCGTGCAAAGGGTAGTTAGCAACCGATATTTGCTTTGAAATAACAACTAAGATTTGGTATGGACAATAAAGTACAGTCAACAAGTGGCAAAGAAATGCAATTATGTTGTCTCTCTATATGTCGCGACATGCATTTGGAAACTCAAGTGGGACCTTTAGCTAACCAATTAAATGTGTCTGTTAACTAATATCAGTATCATATCACAATCATATTTGAACAACTAAGCTTTGGAATTTTGAGTGTTGTGTTGTTTAGCTTGAAGGGTGGAGTAATGCTAGTATGACAGAAAGCACCTAAGCAGATCATAGTAGAGTAGATAAAAGGGGAAAACCCTAAGCATCAAGAGTAAAATCAGGAAAGTGGAACTAGCTGGACCAGTGGGTGGCGCACATGCTTTTCGAAATGAATATAGGAACATTAGGTGACCAATTAAACATTCTCTATTTTAGTAATATGAGCATCATATCATATCCGTATTTCAACACGTAAGCTTTGGAATTATGAGTGGCATGTTGTTTCGCTTGATGGGTTGAGGTCTTGAGGAGCAGTGCTAGCACGACACGAAGCAGTGAAGCACCTACGATGATGGTTGTGAATATAAAGGGGGAAAACCATAAGCTTTACGAGTATAGTGACCGTGACATGGCGGATCTGAAGGTGCAAACCGGACATAGCTACTTCGCAACCAATGTTTGCATTCAACTAGACACTATGATTTGGTACGGACAAGAAAAGTACAGTAAACAATTTAAGATCTATTTTTTGGGTAATATCAATAACTTAAGCACATATGGAAGACTACCACCTCTCTTGCGACGCCGTGTAGGCCCCTGCTGATACGTTGAGGGTGATGCGGGTGCGATGGCTGTCGGCAGCGGGGAAGAAGACTTTAGATGGCGGACAGCCAGGTCGCGGGATAAATCCTGTTGTCATGGACGAGGCAGTCGTAGGAGCGGCAACGGCAAAGTGGACGACAACGCTGATGAAGTGAGACGACGCGATGAAAGGATCCTGGTCCGACGCCGTGGATGAGAGACGTCCATCTCTTGAAGTGGATGACGGGGTAGGGGTAGCGGCTCCGGCAAGGTGAAGTATGGGGTGGTGGACGGAGGAGGCTGGCCGCAGTGGGGAGGTTGTCGTGGCGCCGACGGTGTATGAATGGGGAAATGGAGGGGGAGGGGGGATCTCAAACTTTGGGACGCACTTGTCTGAAATGTGGGAAAGTAACGAACTTATCCCCCGTTTAAAATTTCGGACATCACGTCGTTTGGGGATAGGACAGTAATCTCGCATCTCCCAAATATTTCCCGGTAATGATTTCGGGCGAGGAGAGGGTGTTTTGCCGCCCACGGTGTATGAACAGGGCTGACAGGTAGGGCGATTGTGTCACGTCTGAGGGAAGTTACACATCTGCCCCTATTTAAAATATTAGCCTACATCGATTTCGGATGAGGAGAGTTTGTTTTGCCGCCCACCGTGGATGAATGGGGAAATGGAGGGAGAGATACATGTCTTTCGGACGAGCTTGAATCAAATGTGTTTGGCCGCCCACGTTTGGCGCCCACCATGTCTGAATGGGCTCAGAGGCCGTCGTGTCACATCTGATTAAAGTTACTAGTCTACCCCTATCGACAGCAGTGTAAATCCGGTCGATAAGGATGTCAAGTGTCAGGGGTAGACAGTAATTTCCATCTCGCAAACACTTCCTTCGGGCAGCCCACAAATGATAGTGGGTGTTTATCCGCTTCATTCAAAACTTGGGAGAATTAGCATTCACGTTTTCCCTGGGCCCTGGCAATTAATTCCAAATCCAATTTTTATTTGATTACAATATCCACAGATAATTCTATGTTTTGTTATTTATTTCTTCAAAACCACAACAAAGATTTATTCCACCTTTATATATGATTATGATTTAGAAATGTCGTGATCTTCGAATTCAGTAGGTTGGATACACTTTGAGTCAAACAGTTATTTCATCCAATACAATATGCTCACACAAAAAACAGTTCACCTTATGTCAATCATACAAGTACTGAGGATTACCTCGCCTAAAAAATTCGGATCATTACAACACATGGACAACATAGGGGGTCTTACAACATAATCCATTTAGAGACATGACACAACATGCAAGTACAATAATCTAATGACAATTTCAACTACTATCTAAAGAAGAACTAGGATTACCCTGGGCTTTAGATAGCAGAAGCAGCAGGACGTCCTCCTTCTTCAAATGCAACAATTCTTGGGTTGCTTGCATAATGCGTCCAGCTAATTGCATAATTTCCAGCTTCAAGATCGAGATTACCTCATTCATGGCAGCCACACCATCTCTTTCTGCCTCTAGTAGAGCCTCAAGAACTATAATATCGTACTCGATCGCTCTCTGACGGTGTTGCCTCCGAACTGCTACCATCTGGTAACATGGATGGTGCACTGCTTCCACAAATAGATTCTGGGGTTGTACATTGTGTCCTAGCGTGAACGGCATCCTGAAAGGTTTCCGCTGGACATAAGTAAGAGATAGTTATCGCATGATCCAGGCAGCAAGCTTACATGGTAAAGGACATATGAATTATTGCCGAGCATGGCAAGCTATATTTAAATGGTTCGAAGCAGCATCAGCCGAAAAGAAATTAAAATGGTAAGATGAAACTAGGGATATAAGTGGCAAATAAACGACATCCGCCATCCCATCTAGTTAGTTTTGCTAGCTCCTGGTTCATTTTCCTCAAAAACAAAAACTCTTTTGAACTATCATACCACTAGTGGACTTTAATCGGGATTAAACGGGACCCAGTTGACATCCCTAGTTGAAAGGGGGTGTACCACCGCTATATTTAAGTTGCCAAGGCATCTAAGCGGTTGAAAAAAATCTGAGAAAGCACTTAACAGTGTGGCCTCATATAAACTACGAAGACAGTCTTGTGATGAAGTTCAGTGGAAAAGTTAAGGACTCAAATGAACTAGGCATGCATTTCTTTACGATAGTACAGCGAGCCTTCTTGACATATTGGCCAACTCGGTATAGCGTAACAAGTAACAAACAAGCATTCGAATCAAGCAATACAGCAAAGCAGATAACTGAACTATTTGTTATTATGTAGGATTACAAGTTGAGGGCACAAGCCAAGAAAGCAGCCACACGCATTACACTTCACATGTACTAAAACACACCGGCTTACCATATGTTGCTGTGAAGCCTCGCTGCTGTTGCAATGTTCTTTGAAGATATCGTCAGCATCCCGTGGTTACAAATCTACTTGTTGTAGTTTATTCTGCACCCTCTATTTAGGTAAAATTAATTTAATCGCATGCACTGGTTCGAATTGATCATCAATGGTTCATCTAAACTAATGAAAGAAGGGTGTGTGCATACACGACAATATATCTGCTTCCCTTTATTTTATGCTTGTTCGAGGTGCCAGCCCCAAAAGAACAAATATTTTGCTTGATGGGGTTGGCAGCTCCATAATTAATAGAAGCATCAAATTAGTCATGCAACTTGGGAAGATCAAGATAACACAAAAAAGTAATGAACAGAGGCTCGTAGAAGTAATGTAGTAGCTAGCATCAGAAAATGTAGGGTAAAACGAACAAAAACCAGCGGAACGACATGCTAGTTTGCTGATGTGTAATTAAGCATAGAGAACATGAAGCGATCGATGGAACCAACAGTGGCATCAGAACAACACCATTATCATAAATATAGCATGCAAGAAGTAAAATAGTAGGCAGTGATATCTAGGAAGTACAGTAATACTTAGGACAAAACTAAAGCATATTAACTATATGTGCACTCGTATGTAATTTAGCACATGTAACATGTTCATTGCCGTAAGTATGGCCCTCGAGTGCAAGCGAATAACGATCTCATGAAAAACTGAATGATGCCCTGAAGAAATTCAAAAGTGCGGTGCTTATGCTAAGCAAGTGAACGTAGGCGCCGGCCGTTGGATAATAGTACCTTATTCTCGGCGGCGTATGGGTATCGTTGGCATACTTGATAGCTAAGGATTGTCGATGGTGCTCATGTTGCGGTTGAGTTTGGGCCGGCTGTCGTCGTCGCTGAAGCGGCTCCGGTGCTACGGTTGCGGCGCCTGTCGACAAACAAGAAAGCTCATCTGTGGTAAGTGAACAGTTGCACGATAAAGAGAAAAACCGAAGGAGTACAGACCGAAATCACCTGATGAGGCTGCGGCGTCGGTAAAGCAGGGCCGGTGGAGTTGAATATGGCGTCCGTGGAGCGGGTCCGGTGTAGTGGACGAAGGCTTCGACGGGCGCGTTGTACAGTGCTTTCGGTGAGGCGGATCTGTTGTGGCAGATGAGGGCTTGGATGACGGGCCAGCGAAGGGACGGATGAGGGAGTCAGTGAAGGGCCTACACTGTGGTGGACGAGGGCGCCGGTTAAGCAGATCCGGTGCGGTGGACCATGATGGCACTCAAGGAGATCTGGAGCGGTGTACAAGCCAGTCGCTGAAGCGGCTCCGGTGAAGTGGTGAGTTGGCAGTTGGGGGTTCCAAGGTGCGGAAGGTAGATATGTCGGGGTGTGAGGTCCACCGTTGCAGCAGAGGACTAGATTCGCGGCTTGCCGTGGTTGGGGGTCGGGGAGGGAAGGGAGGGCTCTGGGAAGAATGTTGGGGCAAAGAGGGGAAAACAATGGAGTTACCAAAGCAGCCCTTTTTCGTTCATGTGGTAGGGGTAAAACAGGAATATCACAGGGCTAAACTTTCGGGCGCGAGATATTTCGATGTGAGCGGGAAGTTTGAAAGCTTTTGGCGCCTGAAATTATATTCTGCTCTTGTACGGCCGACTATGATATCATGGCCGGGAATTTGTTTGTTTTGCACACAAAAAAAGTTTAAGTTTTGAAAATCAATGTCTCCAACTCGAAACTTAGATTGGCCATTCAATTCAAATATGGATCATTGAGCTACTACAAGCAAATACCATCATATGGTCCAATTCAAATGAAATTCCAAATGTGTTTATCCTAAATATGATGACAAAAGCAAAAATGTGTATGTGTATGAATAAAGTGGATAATTATAAAGTTTGAACATGCTCGTATGTGTATATCTCTAGGTTTGATATATGAATTTGAAATCACGAAATCCTGACTTAAAAATGTGCCTCCGTTTAAATGAATTACAAAAGCTAATGATGGAGTCGAATTCCAAAATTCCAATCTTAGGTTTGTAATTCTGGTACATCAAAGTATATCACGCATGTTCAAAAGTATCGTTATCTCATAGTCTGAACTGTGAAACAAATTGATCAACCTTGAGTGCACACACTATTGACCATGTATATCTCAATTACGCTAAAGTCGCTCAAATATAGACACCTCACTCTTTATCCTCCAACCCCCCCTCGTCGCCCACCCCCCACCCTCGTCCCCCCCCACACACACACACACAGAGAAGTCGTTCTCCCCCAAACACCAACACACGAGCACATTTACACCCCTCTCTCTTCTAAAGTCCGGATCCCAATATAGGTCTCTATCACTTTATCTCTTGGGCATGCACACATCTCTTCCCCCACTCTCTAGCTAGGTCTCCCGGCATCTCCCTTTCCCAAGTACACGCACTATGTAGAGTGTATCTTTCCCATACACACAAAACGTCGCCCCCAAACGTCTATCTCCCTAGTTATGTAGTTCTCGCACACTCACCTCACACACCACCCCCACTGCAAAACAATCACACTTTGTCTCCTTGTGCACCACTCTCCTCTTTCTATCTCTCCCACATACGGACCCGCCCCAGCTCCTCCCTGTATACATATATGTCGTGACTCTTTCCATAGCTCCCTAATGTATCATCATTCTCGATCTCACACATTGTTCTCTACACCATCTATTCTAGATCTCTCAGGAAGTCCCTATCACACACACGATGACTCGCTTCCCTTGCGTCTCCGTACATAGGCCAATTTCAAACAACATCAGCATTGTCTCCGTATCTATATGCCATTTATGGACACAAACGCCCCCTCTCTCGCCCCCTCTCTTCCTCTATCTCTCTCTCTCTCTGTCGCTTGCTCTCTCTCTCTCTGCTCGCTCTCACAGCCCTCTCCCACACACAATCGATGTCTTTTCCAAATAGTCTGCTCCCCCCGCCCGCACCCATGCTATCCCGCTACTACACATGTCCCAACATTCCCCCTTCCCTAATACCAGGTTTACATCATTAGTGGTCTCTCTACTCCACATACACACACACCCTCTCACACACAAACGCGCGCACAAAAACACACAGACACGCACAAACACCCATTAATCTGGATCCTCGTCTCTCTCCATGTCCGCATGTGTATCTCGCACACTCACTCTCTAATTATGTATATGTGTCTCCACGTTACACAACACAAAGCCCCATGTACATGTCTCTCTCTATCCTCCACACACATAGACACAAAGAATCTGTTATCATTGCCTCGGTCTCTAGACATATCACACACGCACACTGTCTCTCTCTCTCGCAAACACGCTCAACAAGGGTTTCCCCATGAATAACTTACCGTCTATTCATCAACAGTCGTGGCAGTACGGCGAACATGAGACGTGAAAAAGAATAAATCTACACGTGCTTAGACCACATAGTATGACTACTAGGACTAGAGCAAGCCAAAAAGCGTGCCGCCTTCACCCCCTCCTTATCGGCGACGGGAAAACCTTTGTTTTACACAGTCGAGAAGTCATTGTGCTAAGGCCTCACATGCTGAGGCGTTGAATAGAATGTAGATGCTAGTTTACGGAAACAAGTATCGATAATACGTTTGTATCTCCATACTTATATTTCTTCTCTTATAAAAAACTGAGTTGGTGATGATGGTACGCGTGCCATCTTGCAATATAGACAGTCCGATCTATATCTGACTGATGGAAATTAAACTAAAAGATACCCGCACCAATCTCCACATTTGCAGACAAGGCCTTCCCTCGTTCATCCTTATCTCCAACAACCTCATTGTTGAGCAATTAAGAAAGGAAGCCTCGAACAAACTGGCACAGTGGCCGCTGCCGTGTCGCCAATCCCCATGCCTCCGCCATCCGACCACCAATCACCACCACGCCCCACTCCTCTTCACCTTATCTCCTATTTCTCGAGATATCATTAGTTTTTACACATGGGATTATTCCCGCATGGGTCAATCACAATGAGTGTTTTTATAAAAAAAATGCATCTTGATGTTCCGTGCAATGCACGGATCTTGCTAATACTCCTACAGAAGACTAAGTTGGTGATGATGGTGTGTCTGCCATCCGTCGTTTGTAACCATTAGATCTACATCTAACGACTGTGAGGTAAGTTGTTGCCTTTTCTCACAAGCATCCCACTTGTCCACCAATTTGCAGAAAAACCCATAATTAGTATCTTAAAACCAACCACATCCCTCCTTGACCTCACCAAAACAGCCCAAGGAATATATTCTAATTGAAACATAATATATCTCTAGTGATATATGTATATCAAAATTAGAGTGTTTTGTATCAAGTTTGTGAATAAGTATTATTCGAATTATGATTCGTTGCAACGCACATGAACATTGCTAGTATTCCCAACCATGCAATTTTTTCCCTAGTATTCCATAGTTTCGAGTTTTCCATCAAGATATTAGTCGCTCATGGTTGATATTTACTTTCAATCATGTACACATATACACTATGTAACTAGCCTTGCTTATTGGGTTCCAAAGCTTAACTTTCACTCCTACTTACAATATGTAGAGTATTTAACAAAAAACTACCACTTTCAACCAGCCCTAGGAAGAATCTATTGTACAAAAAATAGCAAAAACATACCCAAAATTTCTTAATCCATGCCAAAAAACTACTACCTGCCGATTAGGTTAGTTTAAACCCATTTATGATAGGGTTGGCCCACACGTCCGTGCTGACAAGGCAGCTTAAACCAACACATTTTGTTTGATCGTTGACACGAGGGACCCACATCTGACCTTCTATCATGTTATTCCCCCTCAAATCATCATTTTCCCTGAACATTACTTCAACCAGTACTGATGCGTGTTCATCGGTGGCGCCGGTGATGAGCGAGTTGGCCGCCGCTCCGCCGGACGGGCCGGACACCGTGCTGGCCTCAGCACGGGTTGGCAGGCTGGCCCGAGCGTGACTCACGAGCGAGCAAGTCGTCGCGCTGGCCTTCGCTCGAGCCAGATGGCTGGCCTTAGCGCGGAGCGCGCGAGCAAGCCGCCGCGCCAATCTAGCTAGCAAACCTTGCAGACAAGGAGCTGGACGGAGCTATCTTGGCTAGCTAGAGGCCGCGAGCGCCGGACGGAGTTGGCATCCGGGCTGCCGCAAGATGGACTCCGCACCACCGGCGGTTTTGACCTCGCCTTCTACCGGCGGCGGTAGCTGCGTCCCATGGCCGAGGATGACTAGGTGGACGGGCCGGAGGTAGGAGGTCACTCGGGGACTTTTGTGCAAACTGACATGTAGGTCCCACAAGTCATAACGCCCGGTCGAATAGAAGGCGTTGACTTAATGGGCGACATGGGCCCTGTTTGGATACTCTAAGTCGGAGGTTAGATTCTAACCCTGAACTAACTCTAACCAAGGTAATGTTTGGATGGCAGGGTTAGATTGACAACAAATGTATCCAAACAGGGCCATGGGTTGAAATGTGCCTATAATGGCACTTTTGTAGAGTAGTCGTTTCTTGGTAGGGCTGGTTGGTAAGAGCATGTACAATGGTTGATAAGGTAGTCTTATCTTATGTCTGCCACGTATGCAAGTGGTAGTAGTTTCTTTTCATTATTAGTGGTTTCTTGCATTATTAGGGGTTTCTTGTAAGGAACAATGTACTACTAGCGACAAAAGGCGATTCTAGGTTGCGTTGTACTCCAACGAGTACTACTTGTGGTCGCGGGAGTGTATACCTCGTTATGTGGGTTCGATCCCGGCCGAACGCACGGCAGCCTTTTTTTAAAATAGTAACTTCGCTGCGAGCCAATATTTTACACGGGTAGTTTGAGTTTTGAAGTCAAACGGACGTGCGGCACCACAATCTAGGTGCACTGGATAGCCTAGCCATGTGAATGGGTTTTCCTTCATAGCATCTCGTGGCTCGCGTGCTCGCCCTAGCCGCACCTCGCTTGTAGCTTCCTCATCAGCTAGTAGCATATTTAAACTAGCGCCTCCCAATTAAGCCCGAGGAGCCGGAAAAGCCTGGCGGGGCATTGGGAACTGTGCAATATGGCTCTATACGTAAAGTGCTCTACTACTACTCTGTATCTTGTGGCGTTGCACGCATGGACTTCACTCCATTATCGGCTCTACTATAAAAGAAATTCCTCTTGACGTGTTTTTTTAAACGGAGGAAAAAGCTTTGCTTCATCTCATTCATAAAGAAGGAACTACTAACAAAGTTTGACGAGATCCATTACACCTCCACAAATGGAAGCGAAAAGCCTAGTCTCGTTGTATCAAATAACTCAAATGTTCTGCCCCTGTAGTAACCATCGCTGATAAACAGGCTACTAGTGTGTGCGTGAGAGGATCGGCTGAGTAGGCCAGCTACGTGAGAGGAGTGGCTGAATAGAGCACCGAGAGTACCCACTAGGCCACTATGCAGGTGTACCTTCCATGCATTGATAGTACATCGATGGTTCTAGAGAACAGTAGTACCCTCCACTTACAACTGTAGCTCCTAGGCCCTAAGATTCAAGAGTTCAAAACTGGTGCACTATACTAGAAGTACAGTACATCGCACTACTAGTTGAGAAAGTAGTACTAGTATCGCTACAAGATGCAATACGTACTCCTCCAATCACATAATGTAAGACGTTTTTGACACTAGTTGGCGTGTACAAAACATAGCAAAAACATACCCAAAATCTCTTAATCCATGCCAAAACTACTAGCTAGTGCCAAAATTTCTTACTAGTGCTATTATTTACAGTATAATGCAATTCCATAACGTCCCATAATGCTAGTACTAGTAGTAAATAATAGCCTCACCCCTTCGCTAAGGAACGATCTACAGTTGGAAGGGACGAGGCCCTGCGGTTACTACGCTCCTATCTCCTCCTCGCCAGTTCCCCTCCCCCAGAAGAGAAGGCAGTTCGTCGCTGCTCCCATGGATTCGCCAGGCAGTTCTCCTCCTCGTCGGGGCTGGGAGACCTTGGACGACGATCCTCTGGGAGAAATCGCACGCCGCTCTGACGTCTTCACCGCCACAAGACTCGGTGCTTCCTGCACCAACTTTTTCAAGATGGTGCTTAAAATGGCTTGGGAAAAGGCCATGCTTGTTGGTCTTCCATGCGTCCTCGAGGAGAAGGTTCTTCTATGGGACAATCCTTCGAACAGTCCACCGCTCCCTAGCCATGGTTGCACGTTGACTCTGCTAGAGTTGCCGACATTGAGAGGTAGTCGGATTTTGTCCGATGAGTAGGCCAGTAATGGAGTTTGATCATGTAGTACTTAGTTATTCCATTTCCATCCCGTAATTTCTCCGCTGCCCACCGTCTTATATATAGGTCTGGGTCAGTGCCAACGAAGATTGGCTTGCATACCTCCGGCCGGATACCACCATCATTTTGCACAACATCCATAGCAGTGCGGCCGTTCCGGTAGACCCCTTCTCCACCATTGGGATCGGCCTTCCGGACTGGTTGGGCTTGAATACATATGATGATGCCTACATGAGATTGAAGAAGATAGCAATTGTGGACCCTCTGACGAAGCGACGCGGCTACGACGATTACTATCTCATCACGGTGTTCGACATAAGGATTGCCATCAATGCAAGAGGAAGTAACGGCAGAGGTTGGCGCATGTTGGCAGTGGCAGATTTGTACTCCAACATGTTTGAAGACGTCGTGCGCCATCTAGGCCGCATCTTCGCGGTGACAAGCCAGGGGACTTGTTTCATCTGGTTGCCATCCTACGGTACGGGAGATTACAAACGGAATGCACAAACCATCATTTGCATCCCTAACAGTACTCCATTATTTTGCAGGGACCAGTCATCCCGCGATCAAATAAGATCTCCGATCCTGGGTGTGCATTTGCATCTGTGATTCGGTCTAACCTGGAACCTTGTAGCTAACTTTGGCATATTGGGATCAACTATCTTAGCAGTCGTTACCCATGGTACCACTGATGTGCAACATGGTCACACAGTCTACCATGATCGAACCATCACCATCTACCCAGGTATTCCATTTTTTAACCCACTCGCCTTCTCTTTCATTGTTGTACTAGTACTCTACCTACGTACTACTACCTCTGTCCTGGTTTATTGGTCTCCATTGTAATTTGTGCCAAACTTTGACCATAAATTTAATTAATAAAAAGTTCATGCATGTTATTAAAAATTATATCATTGAAAACAATGTTCAAAAACGAATCCAGCGATATAATTTTTGTTGACATGCACTAACATTTTTTAAGTTAAATATTTAGTCAAGATTTGGCACAAATTACAAAGGGGACTAATAAACTAGGACGGAGGTAGTAGTAGGAGTACTTTTTACCTTGGAGGACGTGTATAGCTAGCTAGGCCCTTGAAGACTTGAACCCATTAGCTGCCACCATTTTTGTTTTTCCATGTCTTACTATCTCATCCATGTAGCCAAGAGTGGCTATATATAATAAGCCGTTATTTTACTTCCTCTATACCGAGTAGTACTATTTGCTGCAGATTCTTGACCGCCATATTTGAGCACAACATTATTATGCATGGACCTTGACTATGTCAGTCACCATGTGTGCAGATCTGAGATGCCGCGTGTACCAGATGAACGGCGCCGAGTTCGACCCCCGTGATGCTACGTGGGTGCCGAGGAACACTCTTGGAGAGTACTCGCTTTTCATTGGGGACAGCTACCCCATTGTGAAGCGGATGCCACCTTCCGTGCACGACACGGAAGGCCTGCTGTTCATGAAGCATGGTTGTGTATTCAGTGTGCACTGCCGGATGAACGACATGCTGGGACGCGCTATCCCTGATCTATGCCGCTTCAGCTTGGATGAGTCTCCATCGTGTGGAACCGGACTAGAAAGCTGCGACAATGATTCCCGTTGCCCACCGCTATGGATCGTGCCATCCATGAAGAACACCTGGGACTGGAACCTAGAGGAGGACATGTAGCCCATCTATAACGTGTAAGTGGAGTACGGTAAATTGTGAACGGTAGCGTTGTGAATATATGTAGACTAGTCGTGCACAAATTTATCACATGAGTTGGAGATGAACTTGTCTGGCATACTGGCATTTGTCCTTTAGAATTTATTACTAGTAAATGTGTTATGTGTACGTGCAACTTGTGTGGTTGTTGCACGGGCTCCAACACGCTCTTTGAGAAAAAAAAAGTGGCACAGCTTTGGATATACGTGACGTGGCGGCATCATACAGTAGCATTGTTCGCTATAGTTGTAGTACGCTCCTACTAGGACGACAACTCCTATAAAACCTTGCGCTTGGCTCTTTGCCTCTTCGGGAGGTTCAACAGTTCGTACTCGTGTGAACCTTGCACTTGGCTCTTTGCCTCTTCGGAAGGTCCAACAATGATGATACTACAGTACACATTATGCTTCTGGAAATATGACACCGATTGAACTGCAGCACGTCCACTGCGAGGTCGAGGGCGAGGGAGAGGGAGAGGGCGATGTAGTCAAAACCCTCTCCTCGTCCTGTGAACCACCGCGCGCGTGGACGAGGGAGAGGCGTAGTAAGCAAGCTTCTCCTTGTTCGGCGAGTTGACGGGACACATCAAAGCAGTACTAGTACTAGTCCATAATGCGTCCTTTCCGGTTAATATGGCTTAATTTGAAACGAGAAAAATACACTGGCGGTCAACGTATCTAACAATACGCTCTTTATGGTCACTATATATAGTTTTGCGGTGATTATACGATCACTAGCTCATCGTAGAGCACCGTATCACACCCTATTGACCGGCCACATACTCGACGTGGCACTTTGTTGACTGGTTAAATTGTCACCTGGTTTCTGGGTCCCACCTGTCAGTTGGCAGAGCAAAGAAATAAGCTAAAAAACAAAGAGTGTAGTACATCTACACTTCCAATGCATTTAGCCTTTAATCTAAATCTATATTGATTGACTAATGCACCAACTTGCGCTCTAGGTATAGGCTACATGTCTATCCTTAATTACAACATGCAACGACCTTCATTTAATCTTCTTCTCTCAATGGTCGCATGCACACATAAGTCTGCTACTTTTGGGCGTTAATTATGCCCTGGTCAATGTGTAAATCACTAAATGTACAATATTTCATGGACGTAGGGAGTAGGTTGAGCACTTGAGCGTGAGCGTGTCTGTTGCGTCGTGTGCAGTGTGCCGCATGGTGCGTGAGTGTTGCGTGCGTCCATGTGTACGTGTGAGTGTTGCAGGTTGCATGCATGCATGCATGGGGCTTAATGTCGGATTTCGGGTTCCGGCAGACCCTTGAGGTTCGAACACTAGGGTGCGCGCGGAGATCTTTCCCCTACCAGTTCACGCGTGAATGGATTGCGAGGGATCTAAACTAGGAACGATGAACAACACACGAGACACGAGGTTTATACTGGTTCGGGCACCGTTGTGGTGTAATACCCTACTCCAGTGTGTGGTGTGGTGGATGGCCTCAGGGGCTGATGATGAACAATACAAAGGGAGAACAGCCTTGCGAGGGGCTGTTCTTAGGCTGATGCGATGAACTTCTTGGGTGAGTTCAATCGCCTCTCTCTCTCTCTCTACGCGTGATCTCGATTCTCTCTCCCTTGTTCGTCTCCCTCACTCTGTGGTGGCTAGCTCTATTTATAGAGGGAGGCCTTGGGCCTCTTCCCAAATAATGAGCGGGAAGGGCGCCAACAATTGGCCATTTTGAAGGGGAACATCTAGTACACTTATCCTGACTAAAGTTGGTCTTCGGCTGCCAAAGACTCTGACGGTGACGCCGTCCTGGGCTCCATGATGACCTCCATCCTGCTATTCTGCTGGTCTTGGTCTTGTTGCACCGAAGCGGTAACCTTTTCCTGATGCCTTGGCCTGTGCTTGCCTCCTTTGCACCAAAGGGGGAATGAGAACACTGCGCGGGCTGGCACCCGCCTGGCCTTGATCGTCATGGCTTCCGTCACGGGGCACCCTCGGGAGGTACCCTGCCTTGATCTCTTCGCCTCCTCACGAGCCTGCCTGACGAGGTTGTTCCTGAGGGAGGTTCCTGTCGTCCGCCCCGCGAGGCTTGGCCCCTCGCGAGGGTCTCGAGCTTGAGCTGATGAAGCTGGGCCGTGCTGGACCCCCACTTGAGCCACGCCGCAGCAGAGCAAGTCTGGGGCGCCTGTTCCCGAGCACGCCGACAGAGCCCCGGGCCCAAGGCGCGCCGGACTTGGCTTAGCGAGAAGCGAAGGGCAAGTCGAGCGCCGCGGGCCCCAACAGCCTGCGGCCTTGGGCGCCACGTGGCGATTGATTGGTCGTGGGCGTCTCCGCTTCCCCACGACGCCTCGGCAACTGCACGACTTGACAAGTCCCTGTATGCAGAAATGGGTCATGATTGCCTGTGATCGTGGAGGTCGACGGTTGGCCTCCTCCGGCTATAAGTACGGAGCGGCGCAAGCCCTTCCAGTCCATCTCTTCTTGCTGCTCCTTCTTCTCCATCCTCGCCCTTGCTCCGCATTGCGACAATGGCTCCGATCCGCCGATTTTCTGCGGAAGAGAAGGGAAAGGCCCCCCGAGAGGGTCCCGACCCGCTTCCGTCGAAGAAACGGCTAGCCCTCTACCACCAAGATGAGGGCGCCCGGCAGGAGGTGTCGAGGCCCTGGTACGAGCGGACACTGCCAGGGTTCCCGCTGCCCTTGTACGCCCGCATTGAGGGCCCTGGAGGGATATACGCCGAGCGCCACGGACGACGCCGCCGTCGGCGCCGGCGGGTCACGGCGGTGCGTGTTGTTCCTCCTGGAGTCCATGCGGAGGGCTCCTCCCAAGAGCTTGTGCTTCACGCCGCCATGCCTCCTCAATCTTGGATTCACCCTCCTCCCTCCTTCGCCTTCGAGATCCTGCAGAGGGGCTCTCTGGAGCTCTGGTTGCAGCACGCTGGCTACAGCACCCCTACGACCGGAGCGGAGGTTGCGGTTGTCGCTCCGGGCAAGGTCTACATGACCCGAGGTTGGGGCGAGATCGCCAGGGTCTACCGGACGAGGGGCGCCCTCATGATCCACCTGGATTACGATGGCGCTTCCTTGATGTTCTTCAAGGTCTTCGACGCGGAAGGACGCCGGCTGGAATGCTGCCCCGAGAAGGGCGGTCGGGGCATCGTCGTGGCGAGGACTAGGCCCGCCGGTCAACCCCTCGGCAGCTCCTCGCGCAGCAGCGAAGGGACCGGAGGGTCCAGCGCCTCCGCCAAGCTTCTGGCGACTCCGGAGACGAGCGACGACAGCTATGAGCCCCCGTGCTCGCGCCGCGCTCGGAGCCGGGCGGGCGCTTCAGGCTACCGGCGCCGGTGATCTGGATGGGGTTGGCGCCGGTGCCTGGTGGCCCACTATTGATGATGGCGTCTCCTGCGGAGGCTTGCGTAGTCGGCGTTCCTTAGGATTAGCACCTTTTATTTCCTGCAAAGAATCGAAGTAGCACCCCGCGGGGGTATGTAAGGCACTGGAAGCCGAGCTGCAAGGCCTGCGCGACGAGCTCGCCAAGGAGGTCCGCTGCCGCCAGGAGAAGGAGAAGGAGATGGAGGCTCGGGAGGCCGCCGTCAAGAACCGGGACGCCGATCTTGATGGCTGCCGTGGCCGGTTGGAGATGCAGGAACAGTCGCTGAAAGCGGAGAGGATCGAGCTCGACAGGAAGGCAAAGATCTTGGCTGAGGATCGGGTGGCCTTCGCCAAGCTGGAGGAGAAGGCTCGCGCCGCGTTGAAGACGCTCTACGAGGGTGGCCTGGGGGAGCCGTTGTCTGGTGCAGAGGACGGCCCCGCCGAGCTACTTCCTTTCTTGGTCCGAGCACTTGAAGATGTCGCGGACGGCCTTGCCCCCATGGCCGAGGCCGAGGCGCGCGCCCTGTGTTCTGCAGCGCTGATGCGTATCCTCAGCCACGTCTACCTTCGCGACCCAGCGTCGACCTCGATGGCCTACTGGAGCCTGTGAGCGGTGACCTTGCCGCTGCCGCTGCTGAGGCCATGAAAGGCTGAGCCGAGGCCCTGCTGGGGAAGTTTCGCGCCTTCAGCACCTTGCCTAGGCGTGGTGCCGCCAGCTCCGCGGCCTCGGGAGGTGGGGGCGCCACAAGAGAGTGATCCCTTCGCAACTTCCGCTCTGTTTTAATTCCTGCAACATGCACCATGCCTCGTGGAGGCGTTTAAACTTTGTGTTTGACATTGTGAAACGACTTATGGCTTGTAATATTTGCTTTGAATTCGCATTATTCCCTCCTACTTGCATGTGTTCTACGTCGGCAGGGCCCAACCCCGCGCATACCTCAGCCGCCGTTAGCCCCGACTGGAAACCAAGGACGGGACTAAGGAGTGAGGGGCTACGTGGCAAGTTAGGCTCCTGAGTCACGATGCTCAGGAGTCCCCCTTGACGCGCGAACAGCAAGTAGGGATAGGAGGCATAGGAGTGGATTGGTCATTCTACGTCGGCAGGGCCCGGCCCCGCGCATACCTCAACCGCCGTTAGCCCCGACCGGAGACCAAGGACGAGACTAAGGAGTGAGGGGCTACGTGACCAGTTAGGCTCCTGAGTCGCGATGCTCAGGAGTCCCCATTGACGTTCAAACGAATTTTCATACCTTGGCTCCGCTCGGGGAGGCGCGCGACGACCAGGTCCGAGGGACCTGGCTGGGTGGCGTACGTTCGGGCGTGGCCCGGGCGCAGCCCCCGTGTCCAGCCCCCTCGCGCGGCACTCCCGATGGGAGGCGTTGCGATGGCTCCAGACACTGAGCTCTGGGCTCCCTGAGGTTGATACGGTTGTGAGCTGCCCTCAGTTGTTTATCACCAGCGCGGAGCATAGCGCTTCTGTATGTGTACGGGCATAGCCGCTCCTCGGCAGTGTCGTCAGCCAGCGCGGAGCATGGTGCTTCCACTGGTTTGTGGGAGGGGGTTCCCCTCCGGGAGGAGCCCCCGGGGCGTGTACAGCCCTGCCCCGACACGTGGCCGGCACGATAGGGCTAGGAGAGGTGTATCTGGGCACCCGTGAGCCAGCGCGGGACTCACGAGGCCCTACCTTGAGGCGGGTTGCGCCTGGCTCTGGGCCTTTATCATTGGTGTGTTCCTGCAGGGTTAGAATGCAAATGATCTACGTCCTCAGGTCCCGGCCCTCGAGCTAGCTCAGCCGCCGCTGATATGACAGGTCGATATGCCGTGGGTCAAGGCCAGGGGGTGAGGGCTGGAGAGCCAGTAAGAGCCCATGAGTCGCGATGCTCAGGTACCCCCTTTTAACGTGCAAGCGCTTTGCATTAGGGCGGAGAAGCCCGTGAGAGGTAGTAGGCAATAATTGCATGAATCAGGTTAAGCGTGAAGGAGCAAATCCATCTAGATAGGTGCGGAGAAAGCATACGCCACTGGGTCTGGCCCGAGCAGCTTGGGGATAATGCAGCCCTAGGGGCGCCCCCAACAAGGTAAGCAAAGAACATAAGCAAAATGGATACATGCCGCAGGGACGGACCCACGCAGCCTGGGAATGATGCAGCCCGAGGGGCGCTCCCAGCTGAAAACGAAACTTGGAAAGGTGTCACCTGATATAGTCGGAGACGGAGGGGTGTTGAGGTAGCGGATGACGCGTGACGAGGACGCCGGCCCTCACGAGCCCTCCGGGCCGGGAGCCTCAGGAGGCTCCGAGGGTACAGGTGGTTCCTCAATAGCCATCTCCATCTCCGCCAGGACCGCGCGCTGCTTGACCTCCTGAGCCTCCAGAGCGCACCTCAGCAGGCGCTGATGGGCGGCAACTGCGTTCGGCAGGCTGAAAGGCATGCGAACGTAGCTGTGAGGTGGACCCTCGCAACGCCCCACTCGTGAGGGCCAGAGGCGCTCCTGAGACGCGACTCGGTTGAGCCCTGGTATGTCGATGCAGATTCACAGCCCAGCATCCTCGCCTGGATGTGGGGCCACGGCGGGCAAGCGGCGACGGCAAGCGCATGACTCGACCTCCTGTAGCTCACAGGTGCTCCTGCAATGAACTCCTGAGGGTTTGGCCCTCCTTGCTTCATACCTTCCTGAGGGAAACGTGCCTTGAAGCACGCCTCCAAGTGGTGCCCGAGCGCCTCCCTCATGACTCCGGCTAGGTCGGTGGCTCGCCATGAAAGAGCCCCCGAGCCCCGCCTAAGGAGGGCGCCGGGCGTGCCTTCCTATGCGTCAGAGGGTGGCGCCCCTTGAACAGGCGCATGTCCTGTTGCCATGCCTCCAGAGGTACCTACCCCACGAGGGCTTGGACCAGGTGAAGCCTTCTTCTTCTTGGGGATCGCCTCGGGAAGCCTCCCGCTTATGTGATCTGGGTCTTTGATTGTTGCGGCTTGGAAGGCACGCTCAAGAGAGCACACTGCATCCCTCTCCTCACAAGGCATTGTGATGAATCCTCCGCTTCCTGGCATCTTGAGGACATTGTAGCCATGGTGAGTCACTGCCATGAACTTGGCCAAAGCTGGGTACCCGAGGATGGCATTGTACAGTAGATGAATGTGGGCGACGTCGAAGTCGATGAGCTCGGTGCGGTAGTTGTTGCGCTGTCCGAAGGTGACGGGAAGACGAACTTGCTCTATCGGGACGGTGGAGCCATCGGTGACTCCTGAGAAAGGCTTGGTCGGCTGAAGCTAATCGTATGGAACTTGGAGATCGTTGAATGTCTCGACAGATAGGATGTTGAGCCCTGCTCCGCCGTCGATGAGGGTCCTGGTGACTTGCACGTTGCTGATGACTGGTGAGCAAAGCATGGGGAGGACTCCTGCCGTTGCCGCGCACTTGAGTTGATCCGCTGAACTGAACGTGATAGCGCACGACGACCACCTGAGAGGGCGAGTGGCCTCTGGCTTGGGGAGGACTGCATTCACCTCGCGAGCAAACTGCTTGAAGATGCGCTGAGAGTGGAGCCTGAGCACCACCCAGGATGCAAGCGATCGCGCGCGACTCCTGGAAGCCCACAGCCCCCTCGTCCTGATGATTGTCTTCGTACCTCCTTGGCAGCTGAGGCAGAGGTGGGAGCCCTGCGTTGCCTTGAGGGTGATCCTCGCGAGGTTGGTCTCTCCAACCTCCCTCACGAGGCTGGTCCTGCCAGCGGTCTTCGCGAGGTCTGTCACGCCATCCCTGGCGAGGGTGAAAGCACAAGTGCTCCCTAGGTGGTTTTGGTAATTAATGTCAACATATCTCTTGTTGGACTAACACTTTTATCTAGTATGTTTCAGATAAGTTCAACAATGGAGTGGCATGGACTAAAGGATGTGGGAACTCCTTCAAGATGCTAAGGACAAAGGATTGGCTCAAGCTTCAAGCTCAAGACTCTTCATTTTACATTTTAGTGATCCAAGATCACATTGAGTCTATTGGAAAAGCCAATACTATCAAGGAGGGATGAGGTGTTGCTTAATGAGCCTCTTGCTTCATGTGCTTAGTGATATGCTCCAAAACCCTCAACTACTTTCCCACTTCCACACATATGACCTAAACCTAAAGTCGAACTCGGCCCTACCCATTCTTTCTATCCGGCGCCAACGAGTTCAGATGTCATAGCCACTGCCACAAACCCTAGGCAAATCGGCTTCACCGATAGGGATCTCGGTCTCACCGAGATGGGATTGTAATATCTCTGTGTATGTCCATTACCAAAATCGGTCTCACCGAGTTTGTGTAATCGGTACTACCGAGATTACAATGCAAACTCTCTGGTTAACTTATTGCCAAAATCGGTCCCACCAAGTTTGAGTAATCGGTCCCACCGAGTTTGTCTGACCAACTCTCTGGTTAGCTAATTACCAAAATCGGTCCCACCGAGTTTGTGTAATCGGTCTCACCGAGATTACGTTATGCCCTAACCCTAACCATATCGGTCCTACCGAGTTGCATATCGGTCCCACCGAAAACCCTAACGGTCACTAGGTTTACTAAATCGGTCCGACCGAGTTTGATGATTCGGTCCCACCGAGTTTGGTAAATTGAGTGTAACGGTTAGATTTTGTGTGGAGGCTATATATACCCCTCCACCTCCTCTTCATTCGTGGAGAGAGCCATCGAACAAGCCTACACTTCCAAAGATCCTATTTACGAGAGAGAACCACCTACTCATGTGTTGAGGCCAAGACATTCCATTCCAACCATATGAATCTTGATCTCTAGCCTTCCCCAAGTTGCTTTCCACTCAAATCTTCTTTCCACGAGATCCAAATCCTACGAGAGAGAGAGTTGAGTGTTGGGGAGACTATCATTTGAAGCACAAGAGCAAGGAGTTCATCATCAACACACCATTTGTTACTTCTTGGAGAGTGGTGTCTCCTAGATTGGCTAGGTGTCACTTGGGAGCCTCCGATAAGATTGTGGAGTTGAACCAAGGAGTTTGTAAGGGCAAGGAGATCGCCTACTTCGTGAAGATCTACCGCTAGTGAGGCAAGTCCTTCGTGGGCGACGGCCATGGTGGGATAGACAAGGTTGCTTATTCATGGAGACCCTTCGTGGGTGGAGCCCTCCGTGGACTCGCGCAAACGTTACCCTTCGTGGGTTGAAGTCTCCATCAACGTGGATGTACGATAGCACCACCTACCGTAACCACGACAAAAACATCCGTGTCTCCAATTGCGTTTGAATTCTCCAAACCCTTCCCTTTACTTTCTTGAAAGTTGCATGCTTTACTTTCCGCTTCTCACATACTCTTTGCATGCTTGCTTGTTATGTATCGTGAATGTTAAACTTGTGCCTAAACTCCACTTAAACCTAAAGAAGTTAAAAATTGCAACTTTGGTACTTAGTGTCTAATCACCCCCCCCCCCCTCTATACACCTCTTCTCAAGATCCTACAAGTGGTATCAGAGCTTTGGTCTCCATTGCCTTGGTTTAATCACCATTGGAGGAAGATGGATGAGTCTACTTTGGGGAGTCTTAGACATAGAGTGCCTATTCTTGATGGAGAGTAATTTAATGATTGGAAAAATGAGATGCTTGTAATTTTCAATCAATATCATTTGAACAAGTACATTGCTAGCCCTTGTGCGCCTCATGTTGATCCTATGCATCCTACCCTTGATGAATCCATTGACATGATTAGGAATCTTAGAACTGTTAATCTTATCACTAGAGGCTTGCCTAGAAACTTAATTAGAATCTTGCCTACTTTTGAGTGTGCCTGCACTATATGGAAATTTCTTGAGGAACGCTTTCCAAATTATTCCTTGAAAAATATAGATGAAATTCTCTATAAGTCTATTGCCTTGAGTAAGATGAATACTAGTGACCCTATGTTTGGTGATCGTCTATTTGAACTTACCGACCTTATGCGTGCCAAAGGAGATGTTGGAATTATTGGTGATATTATTTCCGAATCTATAAGAATTCATAAGCAAGATCATTGTCAAACTCACTCTAACGAATTACCCTCTCTACGACTTGATCCACCACATGACGATGTTGAACATGGATACTATGATGAGGATGATGATAGTGACTTCGATCTTGATGATGCAATGAGACATTTTGGTCTTATGGCAAATCTTCGGGGATATGTGTCAGGAGGAAAGGAATGGGTTCTTGACAGTGGATGTACCGATCACATGACCGGAGATAAAGACATGTTTCGTGAGCTTGCTGAAAATGATAGTCCCCGAAAGTATGTCACTTTTGGTGACAACTCAAAGGGTAAGGTGGTTGGCCTTGGTAAGGTGGCCATCTCACACGATAGCTCCATTCAGAATGTCATGCTCGTTGAATCTCTTGGCTACAACTTACTTTCAAAGATTCTAGACTTGCTGATTTCGTTTCAATGTCCTATTTATCAAGTAGATTGTCAAGTGTTTCATCGAGACAATCATAAAATGGTCTTTACCGTATATGTAGAGGTGAACTTTACATTGTTGATTTCTCTAAAAAGGCACAACCTAAAAGTTGCTTCATTGCTAAATCCTCAAAAGGTTGGTTATGGAATAGACGACTAGGTCATGTTGGCATGAGAAATCTTGACAAGCTTATTAAAGGAAATCATATCCTTGGAGTTAACGATGTCATATTTGATAAGGATAGACTTTGCGGTGCTTGTCGAGGCAGTAAAAACAGGTTGGAGGAAGGCATCCGTGAAGAACATCATGACCACAAGGAGGCCACTCGAGCTACTTCATATGGATCTCTTTGGTCCCAACGCTTACAAAAGTCTAGGTGGAAATTCTTTTTGTCTAGTTATAGTTGATGATTTTTTAAAATTTACGCGGGTGTTCTTTCTCGATGATAAATCGCAGGTCCAAAAGATCTTCAAAAACTTCGCTAGGAAGGCCCAAAATCATATGAATCTCTTGGTTACAACTTACTTTCAGTATCTAGACTTGCTGATTTCGGTTTCAATGTTCTATTCACTGAAGTAGATTGCCAAGTGTTTCGTCGAGATAATCATAAAATGGTCTTTACTGGTGTGCATAGAGGTGATCTATACATTGTTGATTTCACTAAAAAGGCTCAACCTAAAACTTGCTTCATTGCTTAATCCTCAAAAGGCTGGTTATGGCATAGACGATTAGGTCATGTTGGTATGCGAAACCTTGACAAGCTTATTAAAGGGAATCATATCCTTGGAGTTAATGATGTCATATTTGATAAGGATAGACTTTGCGATGCTTGTCAAGCGGGTAAACAGGTTGGAGGAAGGCATCCGTGAAGAACATCATGACCACAAAGAGGCCACTCGAGCTACTTCACATGGATCTCTTTGGTCCCAACTCTTACAAGAGTCTCGGTGGAAATTCTTTTGGTCTAGTTATAGTTGATGATTTTTCCAGATTTACGTGGGTGTTCTTTCTCGATGATAAATCGCAGGTCCAAAAGATCTTCAAAAACTTCGCTAGGAAGGCCCAAAACCAATCTGAAGTGAAGATCAAGAAGCATCGCAGCGACAACGGAACGGAGTTCAAGAACGCAAATGTGGACACCTTTCTTGATGAAGAAGGGATTTCACACGAGTTCTCGGCTACGTACACACCTCAACAAAATGGAGTTGTTGAGAGGAAGAACCGGACGCTCATCGAAATGGCGAGAACGATGCTTGATGATTACAAGACGCCGAAGCACTTTTGGGCAGAAGCGGTTGAGACAGCTTGTCATGCAACAAATCGCTTGTATCTTCACAAGCTACTCGGCAAGACGGCATACGAACTCCTCACCGGTAACAAACCCCAAGTTGGATACTTTCGAGTATTCGGCTCAAAATGCTACATTCTTGATAAGCATCGCCGTTCAAAGTTTGCTCCTAAGTATCATGAAGGTTTCCTACTAGGTTATGGCTCAAACTCTCACACTTACCGTGTCTACAACAATTTCACCCGAAAGGTTGAAGAGACGGTAGATGTGAAGTTTGATGAATCTAACGGCTCGCAAGTAGAGCAATTGCCAATTGATGTAGGAGACAAAGACCCTTCGGAAGCAATTCAAGACTTGTCTATTGGCAAGGTCCGTCCAATGGAGATGAAGGAGAGTACCTCGTCCGTCCAAGTGGAAGCTTCTACTTCACAACAAGGTGAACCGAGAGTTGATACGGAAGCATCCACAAGTGGAACACACCAAGATGAAGAAAACGAGGAAGAACATCACGAACGTCAACAACCTCCTTCTCCACCTCGACAAGAAAACGACAACGCCAACAATGAAGAAGATCAAGAAGAAGAAGAACAAGATGAAGAAGATGTTCAACCGAGACCCAAGCAAAAGCTTTCACGAGTTCGAGCAAGAATTGCTAAAGACCATCCCGTCGAGCAAATCTACAATGATATTCAAACCGGGAGAATCACTCGCTCTAAAACTCGTTTAGCTAACTTTTGTGAAAACTATTCTTTCATCTCTAGCATTGAACCTATGAAGGTCGAAGAAGCATTGGAAGATCCGGATTGGATAAATGCTATGCATGAAGAGCTGCACAACTTTGAGAGAAACCAAGTTTGGACATTGGTTGAGAAGCCCGACAACAACCACAACATCATCGGTACCAAATGGGTGTTTCGCAACAAGCAAGATGAAGATGGACAAGTAGTTCGCGACAAAGCACGTCTCGTCGCCCAAGGCTACACACAAGTCGAAGGTATGGACTATGGTGAGACGTATGCTCCCGTTGCTAGACTTGAGTCCATTCGCATCTTACTTGCCTATGCTAATCACCATAATATCACCTTGTACCAAATGGACATTAAAAGTGCTTTTCTAAATGGTGAAATAGAGGAGGAAGTCTATGTTAAACAACCTCCCGACTTTGTCAATCCTAAGAAACCAAATCATGTCTACAAACTTCACAAAGCCCTTTATGGTCTTAAACAAGCTCCTAGAGCGTGGTATAAATGCTTGACCAAGTTTCTTCTTGAAAAAGGATTTGAAATTGGGAAAATTGATTCCACACTTTTTACTAAAAGGGTTAATGGAGAATTATTTGTATGCCAAATTTATGTTCATGATATCATATTTGGATCAACTAACCCTCATTTTAGTGAGAAGTTTGGAAAGCTAATGTCGGAAAAGTTTGAGATGTCAATGATGAGTGAACTCAAATTCTTTCTTGGGTTGCAAATCAAGCAAACTAAGGAAGGTACATTTGTCTCTCAAACAAAGTACACTAAGGACTTATTCAAGAAGTTCAATATGCAAGAGTGCAAAGGTATGTCTACACCCATGCCTACTAGTGGACATCTTGACTTGACCAAAGATGGTAAACCGGTTGATCAAAAGGTGTATTGCTCCATGATTGGATCATTGTTATACCTATGTGCTTCACGTCCCGATATTATGCTAAGTGTGTGCATGTGTGCAAGATATCAAGTTGCTCCTAAAGAATGTCATCTTAAGGCCGTGGAAAGGATAGTGAGATACTTAATTCATACACCAAATTTTGGCATTTGGTATCCTAAGAGGGCCTCTTTCGATCTTGTTGGCTACTCCGACTCGGACTATGCCGGAGACAAGGTTGATAGAAAGTCCACTTCGGGTACTTGTCAATTTCTTGGTAGATCTCTTGTGTCTTGGTCCACCAAGAAACAAAACTCGGTATCCTTATCTACTGCCGAAGCGGAGTACATTGCCACTGGTTCATGTTGTGCTCAATTACTTTGGATGACCCAAACTCTTAAAGATTATGGGATGTATGTGAAACATGTTACATTGCTTTGTGACAATGAAAGTGCTATCAAAAATGGTCATAATCCCGTACAACATTCTCGAACTAAGCATATTGAAGTTCGTCATCATTTCATTCGAGATCATGTTGCTAAGGGTGACGTTAATCTTAAGCATGTTCAGACCGAAAAGCAATTAGCGGATATATTTACTAAACCTCTTGATGAGAAAGTGTTTTGCAGGTTGAGAGGAGAATTGAACATCATAGATGCTTCAAACTTGGAGTAGATACTCCATTGGATACATGCAAGACATGAGCTTATGACTAATCCATGATATCTCTCTTATGATGAAAATATTATATCTTGGATATATTTGCATCTTGCATGTTATCTAACCCATGTAGGTACTTGGTTGAATCAAATTCCATGAGATTGTAATCTTCTCACATCTTCAGCAATCTCTACATCACCAAGTTTCTACACTATGGTGGCTGAATACAAGGAAGCATGGAATCATTCAAACATATCCTTTGACAAACTCTTTGTTGAGCTTCATGATTATCATTTTTGGATATACAAGTGCTCTTCCTTGCAAGAACTAACCCATGTAGGTAGAAGGACTCAAATTCCAAGTGGTGCTCCCAACTCTAGATGAGCTACATCGACCTTGAGCAACCCACACAAGTTCAACTACATGGTCAACACCACCAACCAAGGTATGTTATTCCATCTTACAGAAGCTTTACTCCGAGTCATGAGCTAAAGCAACTCGACAAGATGTGAATACATCAAGATGCTTAAACGAAAAATGGTAACCTCATTTTGAGCTTAAACGATGAGTATGACCTATGATCAAGTGATCTCACTTGACTCCTAAGTCAATATACTCTAACACAGGTGACTTTGTCGCCGACCATCTCTAGATGAAGTTCTCTCGTGTTCTTTTCTGAGTTTTTGCATTTGTCTCATGCATATTTGTTTCCCCTTTCAAAAGAAACTTCATCTAGATTTATTTCTTTTCTTTTCAGTTGTTCTGCATTTCCTGCATCTAATTCATTGCAAATTATTCAGTTAATTCTTTGCAAATCTTTGTGAGAACTTACTAGTCTAGTGAGCTGAGGTGACGAGTGTTTTCTCCGCGATGAACTCGGTTTCACCGATTTGTTGTTTTCGGTCCAACCGAATCATTTCGGTACAACCGAAGCATACCACTCGGTGCCACCGATTTCACAACAGGAAAAACAGTTTGCCACTTATTATGTGTTTCTTTTGATCCAGCTCCACTCAATGAATCTTGTCCTCTACAAGCATCACAAATTTTATCCAGTGCTTTGTGTTGTGACTCAAGGACCAAACCCATACACATGTGACGCCCTCGATTCAATCGTACACTAATCATGCACGCAAATGTGTACGATCAAGATCAAGGACTCACGGGAAGATATCACAACACAACTCTAAAACATAAATAAGTCATACAAGCATCATAATACAAGCCAGGGGCCTCGAGGGCTCGAATACAAGTGCTCGATCATAGACGAGTCAGCGGAAGCAACAATATCTGAGTACAGACATAAGTTAAACAAGTTTGCCTTAAGAAGGCTAGCACAAACTGGATACAGATCGAAGAGGCGCAGGCCTCCCGCTCGGGATCCTCCTAACTACTCTCGGTCGCCGCCGCCGGCTGCACGTAGTAGTAGGCACCTCCACCGTAGTAGTCGCCATCGACGGTGGCGTCGCTCCAGGGCTCCATCGTGCGGTTGCAGCAATCGAGTATAGATAGGGGGAAAAGGGGGAAACAATGCAACCGTGAGTACTCATCCAAAGTACTCGCAAGAAAGGAGCTACACAACATATGCATGGATATATGTGTAAAGGGCCATATCAGTGGACTGAACTGCAGAATGCCAGAATAAGAGGGGGATAGCTAGTCTTATCGAAGACTACACTTCTAGTCACCTGTCTTGCAACAGGTAGAAGAGGGTAGGTTGAAGTCCTCCAAGTAACATCACATAGCAATAATCCTACTCGGCGATCCCCTCCTCGTATCCCTGAGAGAGAGCGACCACCGGTTGTATCTGGCACTTGGAAGGGTGTGTTTTATTAAGTATCCGGTTCTAGTTGTCATAAGGTCAAGGTACAACTCCAAGTCGCCCTGTTATCAAGATCACGGCTATTCAATAGATTAACTTCCTGCAGGGTGCACCAACTTACCCAACACGCTTGATCCCATTTGGCCGGACACACTTTCCTGGGTCATGCCCGGCCGCGGAAGATCAACACGTCGCAGCCCCACCTAGGCTCAACAGAGAGGTCAGCACGCCGGTCTAAACCTAGGCGCCCAGGGGTCTGGGCCCATCACCCTGAACACACCTGCACGTTGTGAGGGCGGCCGAAAGCAGACCTAGCCTAGTGGCGTTCCAGTCCAATTCGGCGCGCGCCGCTCAGTCGCTGACGTCACGAAGTGCTTCGGCTGATACCACGACGCCGAGTGCTCATATCTTTCCCACGTAGTTGGTTAGTGCGTATAGGCTCGTAGCCAACTCAGATCAAATACCAAGATCTCGTTAAGCGTGTTAAATATACGCGAACGCCGAACAGGTCCAGGCCCACCTCTCTCCTAGGCGGTCTCAACCTGCCTGTCGCTCCGCCACAAAGATCCACTCATGGTGCTCCACCACCGACCGTCTTTGGTCACCACATGTATCATGTATAAAGTATATAATATATACCCGTGATCACCTCCCGAGTGATCACGGCCCGATAGTATAGCACAGCAGATGGACGAGAATGTAGGGCCACAGATGAAAATACTAGCATCCTATACTAAGCATGTAGGATTGCGTAAAGGTAACAACAAGAGTAGCAAGGACAAAGCTATGCAGAAGATAGGATTAATCGAAAGCAAGAATATGGTACACTACTCTAATGCAAGCGGTATAGAGTAGAATAGGCGATATCTGGTGATCAAGGAGGGGGCTTGCCTGGTTGCTCGCAAGAGAGAGGGTCGTCAACTCCGTAGTCGAACTGAAGCAAAGCGGCAGCGTCGGTCTCGTAGTCTACCGGAGAGAAGAGGGGGGAAGAAACAATGAATACCATGTAAACATATGCATATCGATGCATGACAAGACAAGTAACGATGCTAGGCGTGCCCTAACATGGTATGAGGTGGTACCGGTTAAGGGGGGAAACATCCGGGAAAATATCCCCGGGGTTTCGTGTTTTCGGGCATAGGAGCCGGAGGGGGAAAGTTGCGACTTCGATAGGTTAGGGGTGTGTGGCGGACGAACGGACTGCGTATCCGGATTCGTCTCGTCGTTCTGAGCAACTTTCATGTTGAAAATATTTTGATCCGAGTTACGGATTAAAAGATATGATTTCCTAAAGATTTTATTAATTTACGAAATTTAATTAATTATTTAATCCAACATTATCCGAGATTAGTAATGTCGACGTCAAGATGACATCGAGTGATGTCAAGCGATCAACGTTGACCATTGACCTGGTCAACTGACGTGTGGGTCCATGGGACCCACATCCATTTTCTGCTTAGTTTAATTACAGATTAGTTAATTTAATTAGTGATTAGGTTAATCTAATCAGATTAATTAACTTAATTAATTAATTAATTAACATTTTAATTATTTTAATTATTTTAATTATTAATTATTTATTTATTTAATATCCTTTTTTAATTCTTTTTAAAAAAAGCGTTATGGGGCGGGCCCCTTGTCGATGGGCCAAAGGCCTATCTTGGGCGTCTTGGCGCCCGTGCAGGTTTAGGCGCACCACAATGGGCCGAGCCCGACCGGGAAGGCGAGGCAAGGCGAGGCCACCGGGGCAGCGGCGCACTGTGAGGCCGGTGAGGTAGAGGGAGGCCGGCTACTGGCGAAGGCGGGGCAGGCAGCGAAGTGCCTCAAGGGCACAAGGCACCTGCGAAGGGGCTTCACGGCGATCGCCGGATAGGGACGCCGACGGGAGGGCAGACGAGCGCGGGCGTGAAGGCCGCGGTGGTGGTGCGAGAAGGCGAGGAGGAGAGGTCGGGGTCGAGGGCGCGGTCGGCGGTGCCGTGCACGTGGTGAGGCGACAGGGGGAAGGGCGGCGGCGGCGGCAGCAGGGAGCCGACGGGAAGCGGGAGGGGCGGGGCGGACGCCCGGCGCGCAGGCGCTGGCGACGGTGGCGCCGGAGCGCGTCGACCGCCGGCGGGGAGGGCGACGACCGAGGCGTCCTAGGGGGAGAGGGGGAGCGAAGGGGGGGAAGCTCACGGGGTTCGTAGGGGTTCGGGGCAGTGGGCTCGGGGGAGGTCGAGGAGGGCGATGGGGAAGAGCGCCGGAGCGGGAGGTAGTCCGACGGGGTGGCGGCGAGCTCCGGGCGGCGTCCGGGGGCGTCGGCTGAGGACCTCCTCTCGATCCCGATCAATCGGGAGAGAGGGGTGAGATATTTTCGGGGTTATGGGGGGTGTCGGTCGTGGGTTGGACCGAATGGGGAGGTGGGGGTGGCTTATGGGGGGTGCGGGGTGGGCCGGCCTGGCCGGCCTGGTGGCTACCACAGCAGTCCTGTGAGGGGGGCTTCTCTTTCTCTTTTTGTTTTTTTCTTTCCTTTTATTTATTTACTTTTCTGTTTTAAATAATTTTAAATTATTTAGGCCTTTTATGAAAATGTGTTTATTTCACGATAATTTCCTATGCAATATTTGGCAACCCCCGAACATTTTAGTTTGAATTTTTGAAAACTTTTATTGCTATCATGCATTTGAATTTGAATTTCGAAACAGTTTTGAATTAACCCGAGATTAACTACAGTGACAGAGGTGACGTGGCACCATCAACGTGAGTTTACTGTAGCATGATTATCCGGGCATTACAAATCTCCTCCACTACAAGAAATCTCGTCCCGAGATTTAGGAGGTAGAAGGAAAGAGTGTGGGGTATTCATCATGAAGACGATCCTCGCGTTCCCAGGTGGCTTCGTCTTCAGAGTGATTCGACCACTGGACTTTGAGGAACTTGATCGCCTTCTGACGTGTGCGGCGTTCAGCTTGGTCGAGAATGCGGACCGGATGCTCTTTATAGGAGAGGTCCTGTTGCAATTCGAGCACTTCATGGTCCACTGCTCGGATTGGGTCCTTGAAGCAACGTCGGAGTTGTGACACGTGGAACACATCGTGAACCTGAGAAAGGTTCAACGGAAGCTCTAGTTGATATGCCACTTTTCCACGCCTTTCCAGAATAGTGAATGGGCCAATATAGCGAGGAGCTAGCTTGCCCTTGATCCCGAAGCGGTGAGCACCCTTCAATGGTGTAGCGAAGATAGGCCTTTTCGCCAAAGTTGATAGACCATGTCTTTATGATGGCGGTCATAATTACTCTTTTACGTGGTCGAGCAGTCTTGAGATTCTCGCGAATAATGCGGACTTGTTCTTCGCATGTTGGATAATATCCGGACGAAGAGTGGCCGTTCCCGCTTCGACCAGTTCGAGAGGGTTCGCACTTTCGTCCATATAACACTTCAAAGGGGCCATCTTGAGACTAGCTTGATAGCTATTATTATAAGAGAACTCAGCATACGGGAGAGATTCCTCCCATTTCTTGCGAAGGAAATAACACAAGCTCAAGCATGTCTTGAGAACTTGGTTGACACGTTCAACTTGCCCTTGTGATCGCGGATGAAACGCAGATCTTGAAAGATAAATGAGTACCCATAGCTTCTTGAAAACTTGCCCGAATCTTGAAGTGAATAAGCTGCCACGGTCCAAACCGATAACCAGTGGAATACCGTGAAGTGAAACAATTCTCGACATGTAGAGCGTTGCAAGCTGACTAGCGATGATCGTTTCTTTGACCGCCGAAAATGTGCAACTTTAGAAAGCCGGTCAATGACGACAAGAATAGCATCATTACCTTTCTGCGACTTGGGAAATCCAAAGTGATTAAGTCCATTTCAACATGGTCCCATTTCCATTCAGGAATAGAGATAGGTTGCGAGTTCCAAAGAGGCCTTTGATGTTACGCTTTGATACGATAGCAAACGTCACATTCAAAGAACATAACGAGCAATGTCTCGCTTCATATTAGACCACGGAATCTCGGCGAATGTCTTGGTACATCTTGGTGCTACCGGGATGAATAGACAAAGGCGTATCATGAGCTTCTTTCATAACCTTTGGAGTCGATTCAGGTTTTCCTCTTACTCGGTACCACTAGGCGACCTTTGAAGAATAAGGTGCCTGCGTCATCCACAGTGAAGAATGAGGGCTTTCCTTCTGCGAGATAAAGTTTAATCCTCTCGACTTCATCGTCACATTTCTGTATCCATTTGATGGTGTCCACAAGATCTGGTTTCGCAACCAGGGTATTGAGAGAACCCCTGGAAACAACATGGAGGTTCATCTTGCGTAACTCCGGAGGAGGGGGAGCGAGTGCACCGGAGGAACAATATGGAGGTTCAGCTTTACGAACTCTTCAACAGTGAGGGCTGAACTTTGTGAACTCGGAGGTGGTTGCGAGAAGACTTGCGGCTCAAGGCATCAGCCATTACATTAGCCTTGCACGGTGTATAGGAAATACCCAAATCAAAGTCTGCAGCAGTCTCCATCCATCTCTGGCCGACGGAGGTTCAGGTCTGGCTGAGTAAACAGATACTTCAGACTTTGGTGGTCAGTGAAGATCTCGCAACAATTACCGAGAAGGTAATGTCGCCACTGCTTCAGTGCATGAATGACAGCAGCAAGCTCGAGATCGTGAACTGGGTAGTTCTCTTCATGAGGGCGTAATTGTCGAGAGGCATAAGCAACCACTTTGCGCTCTTGCATTAGGACACAGCCTAATCCTTGACGGGAAGCGTCGCAGTAAATGACGAAGTCCTTCTTAGTATCAGGAGGAGCTAGTACTGGGGCATAAGTCAACTTGTCTTTGAGTGCCTGGAAACTTTCCTGACATTTATCATCCCATTGGAACTTGACGCCTTATGCAGCGGGTTAGTCGAGGCACGGCAATCTTGGAGAAGTTCTCGACGAATCGACGGCAATAGTGGCGAGACCGAGAAAACTTCGACTTGCTTGACATTCTTCGGAGGAGTCAATCAAGAATAGCCTGAACTCGTTCGGGGTTGACGGCAATACCATCCTTAGAGATGACATGCCCGAGATAGGTCACTTGGAAGCCGAATTCACATTTGGAGAACTTGGCATAAAGTTGATGCTCTCGTAGCTTTTCCAAAGACAAGACGAAGATGTTCAGCATGTTCTTCTTCATTCTTGGAAAATATCAAGATATCATCCGGATAAACCACGCATTTAACTTGTCGAGGTAATCCATGAATATATAGTTCATCGAGTAGAGAGAAGGTGGCTGGAGCATTGGTTAAGCCGAAAGACATGACGGTGTACTCGTATGAACCATAACGAGTCACAAATGCAGTCTTGGGGATATCCTCTTCGCGAACACGGATCTGGTGGTAACCCAACCTCAAGTCAAGTTTAGAGAACACTGATGAACCAGCCAGTTGATCATACAGATCATTGATCCGAGGAAGAGGATACTTATTCTGAATGGTAGCTTGATTTATAGGACGGTAGTCTTGGACCAATCGGTTTGTCCCATCCTTCTTCTTGACAAAAAGAGAAGGTGCTCCCCAAGGAGAGCAACTTGGGCGAATGAAACCACTGCGAAGAGACTTGTCGATTTCCTCCTTGAGCTCAAGGAGTTCATGCGGCGGCATCTTGTAGGCTCGGTTGGCTATAGGAGTGGTGCCTGGTTTCAAGTCGATGACGAATTCGACAGCTCTAGCAGGGGGAATCCCTGGAAGTTCTTCAGGAAAGACGTCGAGGAATTCATGCACGACAGGAATGTTTTCAATACCCTCGAGTGGTGCAGCGTTCAATGCATTCAATGCATAGAGCCTTGCCTCGCATTTTGCACCGTGATGAGCTTGGGTAAGTGACTATTTCATCGGAAGGGTGTAGCAGATGAACGATCTTAGTGGCGCAAACTATAGAAGCGAGATGCGCCTTTAACCAATTCATTCCCGAATGAGGTCAATGCTACAAGACTTCAAAGACGATGGGTGAGACAAGGAATTCCAGTCCTTGATTTCAACGGGACGTCGTTGCAAATCATGGAGGTTCGACATTGGCCCGCAGGGTGTGTACTAATAGTGAAGCATTCATGTCTTCACTTTTAATGCCATGCATGAATGCAAAATCTTGAGACATGAATGAATGCGATGCCCTCAGATCAAATAAAACGCATCTTTGTCTTGAATTTACGAGGAGTGTACCCATCACAAGAGCAGGTTGGTCTTGAGCTTCGTTCGGATCAACGTGGTTGGCATGAACTTCGACCATAAGGCTTGGCATTGTTGTTGCGGGGCTGGTTGCTTCCACGGCCGATCATTTGGAAGGGCCACTGATTCTGGTTCTCGGTTGCATTCTCTAGCACGGTGCCTGGTTGACCACACCAAGCACAAACCATTATTGGGAGTGGGAACAGGGCTTGGGGTGGTGGAGCTGGAAGCTTTGGCTGCCTAGTTGGAGTAGGCGGGGCGAGGTGCAGCATAGCTCGCCTTTGGGGCAGGTGCATTCGGCTGGTACATCTTGTTGGGAATCCATATCTTGCGCTTCTCGAGAGGACGGGCCCGAAGATGAGCCCGTGTCACGGTTGCGTCTGTTAGAGCTCGTATTCCTGCAGACCAGTTTCGACATTGATAGCCTTGTTCACCAAGGTGGCGAAATCAGCAAAGTCGTGCACTAGAAGTGCGAGCTTGATGTCAGCTTGAAGGCCTTCACGGAACTTCTCTTGTCTGCGTGCATCAGTTGCAATATCGTCTTCAGCATAGCGAGACAAGTCCGAGAACTCTCACGATAAGCTTCAACAGTCTTGTTGCCTTGGGTGAGGTTATGGAACTCACGCTTCTTCCGTCCATGACTCCTTGAGGGATGAAGCGGGCACGAAAGCAGCCTTCAAGTCCGGCCAGTGATGATTGTTCCAATCTGGCGAGTACGCCTGTGGCTGTCCCACCATTGAGCTGCGGGTCCCTTCGTGAAGAAGGAAGCAAAGGTGACATAGTCGGTGGGGCTACATCAGCAGACTCCATCTCATAGGTGATGTCACGGAGCCACCATCAAGATCCAAATGGCTGGGTTGAGCTGCGGTACACACTTGGGTTGAGGCGTATGAAATCCTGCAGAGTTACTGTGTTTGGCTGCTGGTCCATATTGGGGCGAGGAAACTGAGCCATCATGTTCTCTATGAACTGGCGATTCATCTCAAGCTGTTGGATCATACCAGCCATGTACTCAGGCGGTGGTGGGAAGTTGCCACCACGACCACGACCAGCTGGTCTAACCATCCTGCTAATATATAACAGGGATAGTTCAGCATTTGAGAAATTATGCAAAGGACAAGAATCATTCATGATGAAACATGCATAATGAAAGCAGCACGATAGAAACTACATAGTAGTCGGCATATCTTACAAAAGGGATCACGCATAGAGTTCGGTACACAGAGTTCAATACATAGACTAAGACATCATAGGCGGCACGCAGGCTCGCGGCGAATGCATCTAACACTAACAAGCAAGCCTACATCAGTCCCACGCTGCATCGCGGAGGTAGTCAGTAGCCTGAAAGCTGGTAGTGCGGGCAGCGGATAGTCCTCCACGCCGCTGACACAGGGGCCGCGGATACTCGGTGCGTAACCCGACGCCCAAGTGGCGAAGAGGACCAAGTGCGGAGAGTAGCCTCCCACCTCGCCCAACCGACACCACAGGGCATCACGGTCTCAAGCGGGTAGATCGCAGAACGCAGCAGCTCTCTGGATCGGACAAAGGGGTGCAACAGCGTCAGAGCACGGTAAAGGTGCTGACGGGTGATGTACAACTCGTGGCGAAGAGCTCGGTTAGCTCGATCCAGCCCATCAGCATGCAGAACAAAGTTCTGATGGTAGAAGGGCTCTCTGGTGACAGTTGAGTAGGCAGCAGTGTAGTATCCCTCCTCACCAACATCAGACGCGAAAGCAATGTGCCTGAAGGGGGAGGTATCCAACTCCCGATACTCTCCACGAAGACGTGTCAGAGCAGTATAAGCAGCATCGTGGACTGCCATATCGATAGTCACCCCAACACCATGTGCGGTGTGCAGCACAGTAGTGGAGTCATACTCTCGAGAGTAGAGGTGGACGATGGCTCGGTACTGCTCTGGTTAAAGTCCCGTACTCCTCAAAGACGGTGTACTCAGGTGCCGCGATAACCCAGATAGGTCATCATCTCTGCTAGCACCGCAGTGATCCCGAGGCACCAATGGCCGTCGTGTGGCGCACGACCTGCCTCGTGGGTTCCATCTGAAAACAAAGATGTTTCAAAGGAGTCAAATGACAAGGTGGAAATTGATCAAAATACAATTCCAAGGAATAACTATGGCTTTATCCAACTTTGGGGTGAATGTGGTCACGGGATCCTAGTGTTAGTCAGTAAATTCGTTTAACCCGAGTAGAAGAGAGTTCAGAGTCCCAGAGTAAAGGTCGAGGAGTAAAAGATCCTAGTACCACCCGATGGCGACGTGGGCCCTTAACCCACAGGTCCCAGGATCGAAACCTGGCTCTGATACCAACTTGTGACGCCCTCGATTCAATCATACACTAATCATGCACGCGAATGTGTACGATCAAGATCAAGGACTCACGGGAAGATATCACAACACAACTCTAAAACATAAATAAGTCATACAAGCATCATAATACAAGCCGGGGGCCTCGAGGGCTCGAATACAAGTGCTCGATCATAGACGAAGTTAGCGGAAGCAACAATATCTGAGTACGTACATAAGTTAAACAAGTTTGCCTTAAGAAGGCTAGCACAAACCGGATACAGATCGAAGAGGCGCAGGGCCTCCCGCCCGGATCCTCCTAACTACTCCTCGGTCGCCGCCGGGGCTGCACATAGTAGTAGGCACCTCCAGTGTAGTAGTCGCCATCGATGGTGGCGCCTCGCTCCGGCTCCATCGCCTTGTTGCAGCAATCGAGTATAGATAGGGGAAAAGGGGAAACAATGCAACCGTGAGTACTCATCCAAAGTACTGCAAGCAAGGAGCTACACTACATATGCATGGATATATGTGTAAAGGGCCATATCGGTGGACCGAATCGCGTAATGCCGTAATAAGAGGGGATAGCTAGTCTTATCGAAGACTACACTTCTGGTCACTTGTCTTGCAACAGGTAGAAGAGGGTAGGTTGAAGTCCTCCAAGTAACATCACATAGCAATAATCCTACCCGGCGATCCCTCCTCGTATCCCCGAGAGAGAGCGACCACCGTTGTATCCGCACTTGGAAGGGTGTGTTTTATTAAGTATCCGGTTCTAGTTGTCATAAGGTCAAGGTACAACTCCAAGTCGCCCTGCTATCAAGATCATGGCTATTCAATAGATTAACTTCCTGCAGGGTGCACCAACTTACCCAACACGCTTGATCCCATTTGGCCGGACACACTTTCTGGGTCATGCCCGCCGCTGAAGATCAACACGCCGCAGCCCCACCTAGGCTCAACAGAGAGGTCAAGACGCCGGTCTAAACCTAGGCGCCAGGGTCTGGGCCCATCACCTGAACACACCTGCGCTATGCGGGCGGCCGAAAGCGCACCTAGCCTAGTGGCGCCCAGCCCAATTCAGCGCCAAGGCTCGGCCGTGACGTCACGAAGTGCTTCGGTGATACCACGACGCCGAGTGCCCATATCTTTCCCACGAGTTGGTTAGTGCGATAGGCTCAGAGCCAACTCAGATCAAATACCAAGATCTCGTTAAGCGTGTTAAATATACGCGAACACCGAACAGGCCAGGCCCACCTCTCTCTAGGCGGTCTCAAGCTGCCTGCCGCTCCGCCACAAAGATCCACTGCTGGTGCTCCACCACCGACCCGCCTTTGGTCACCACATGTATCATGTATAAAGTATATAGTATATACCGTGATCACCTCCCGAGTGATCACGGCCCGATAGTATAGCACAAAGAGACGGACAAGAATGTAGGGCCACAGATGAAAATACTAGCATCCTATACTAAGCATGTAGGATTGCGGTAAAGGTAACAACAGAGTAGCAAGGACAGGCTATGCAAGAGTATAGGATTAATCGAAAGCAAGAACATGGTACACTACTCTAATGCAAGCAGATAGAGTAGAATAGGCGATATCCGTGATCAAGGGGGGCTTTCTGGTTGCTCGCAAGAGAGAGGGGTCGCAACTCCGTGGTCGAATCAAGGCAGCAGCAGTCGGTCTCGTAGTCTACCGGAGAGAAGAGGGGAAGAAACAATGAATACCATGTAAACATATGCATATCGATGCATGACAAGACAAGTAACGATGCTAGGCGTGCCCTAACGTGGTATGAGGTGGTACCGGTTAAGGGGGGAAACATCCGGGAAAATATCCCCGGGGTTTCATGTTTTCGGGCATAGGAGCCGGAGGGGGAAAGTTGCGAGTTCAATAGGTTAGGGGTGTGTGGCGGACGAACGGACTGCGTATCCGGATTTGTCTCGTCGTTCTGAGCAACTTTCATGTTGAAAATATTTTGATCCGAGTTACGGATTAAAAGATATGATTTTCTAAAGATTTTATTAATTTCTGGAATTTAATTAATTATTTAATCGAACATTATCCAGAATAGTAAATGCCGACGTCAAGATGACATCGAGTGATGTCAGCGATCAACGTTGACCATTGACTGGTCAACTCGACGTGTGGGTCCATGGGACCCACCTGTCATTCTCTGTTTAGTTTAATTACAGATTAGTTAATTTAATTAGTGATTAGGTTAATCTAATCAGGATTAATTAACTTAATTAATTAATTAATTAACATTTTAATTATTTTAATTATTTTAATTATTAATTAATTATTTATTTAATATCCTTTTTTTAACTCTTTTTAAAAAAAACGTTATTGGGCGGGGCCCCTTTGTCAGTGGGCCAAAGGCCTATCTTGAGCGTCAAGGGCGCCCAGTGCGTTCGGTCGCTTTTCTTGGGGCCGAGCCCGACCGGGAAGGCGAGGCAAGGCGAGGCCACCGGGGAGCAGCGGCGCACCAGAGGCCGGTGAGGTAGAGGGGAGGGCCGGCCCATCACGCGAAGGGGCGGGGTCAGCCAAGTGCCCATGGGCACAAGGTCGCACGCGAAGGGGGCTTCACGGCGCCGCGGATAGGGACGCCGACGGGAGGGAGCAGGACGAAGGCGCGTGAGAAGGCCGTGGTGGTGCGAGAAGGCGAGGAGGAGAGGTCGGGGTCGAGGGCGCTGGTCGGCGGTGCCGATGCACGTGGCCGAGGCGACTGTGGGGGGAAGGGCGCGGGCGGCAGGGCAGGGAGCCGCGGGAAGCGGGAGGGGCCGGGCGGACGGCCCAGCGGCGGCGGCGCGGGCGACGGTGGCGCCGGAGCGTCGACCACCAGGCTGAGGGCGACGCACCGAGGCGTCCTAGGGGAGGGGGAGCGGCGAAGGGGAAGCTCACGGGGTTCGTGGGGTTCGGGCGAGGGCTCGGGGAGGTCGAGGAGGCGATGGGGAAGGCGCTTGAACGGGAGGTAGTCCGACGGGGTGGCGGCGAGCTCCGGGCGGCGTCCGGGGGGGCGAGCGTCGCCGGGGACCTCCTCCTCTCGATCCCGATCCAATCGGGGGAGAGAGGGGGGGTGAGATATTTTCGGGGTTATGGGGGTGTCGGTCGTGGGTTGGACCGAATGGGGAGGTGGGGGTGGCTTATGGGGGGTGCGGGGTGGGCGGCTGGCCGCCCTGGTGGCCACCGGGCCATGATCCAATGAGGGGGGCTTCTCTTTCTCTTTTTGTTTTTTTCTTTCCTTTTATTTATTTACTTTTCTGTTTTAAATAATTTTAAATTATTTAGGCCTTTTATGAAAATGTGTTTATTTCACGATAATTTCCTATGCAATATTTGGCAACCCCCGAACATTTTAGTTTGAATTTTTGAAAACTTTTATTGCTATCATGCATTTGAATTTGAATTTCGAAACAGTTTTGAATTAACCCGAGATTAACTACAGTGACAGAGGTGACGTGGCACCATCAACGTGAGTTTACTGTAGCATGATTATCCGGGCGTTACAACACAACAAACTCCAGAAGACCCTTCTTGGAAATTGATGTCAAAGGGGGAGAGAGAGATCACATCAAAGCTTATCACTTCCAAAAAGGAGAGAATATTAAGGGGGAGAAAGAGATCTCCAGGGGGAGAGAATACTCAAGTACACAGTATTTCTCAAGGATCCCAGATGCTTGGTGTTCAAGAGGAGGGATGCCACATGTCTTTTTGGGGGAAAGACATGTTCATGTGTGCTTATTTGCATTAAGCTCTGTTCATCTATATCTTTCAGCCCTGATTTTCTGTTCCCTATCTTCTCCCAGTATTCCATGCTAGATTCAGGGGGAGGAAGACATCTAAGGGAAAGGAATCATTTAAATTCATTGCATATCTTTACTCTTGGGGACATGTCTAATCCAATGTGATACTTAGTACTCACTCTCTACATGTCATCCAGCCTTGGTATTCTTGTGGTTTCTTCATTTGCTCTGGCTAGTAGATGTACTGTGTTATCTAACCTTGTTTGTGCAGGTTCATTTCACCCTAAGCCAACTCAAGACTACAAGGTAAGTATATGCATCACACTCATGTGTATGAGGAATTCTTGCTGATGTACATAATGTTTGCAAGAAGGACTCATAAGCATGAAGGTATTTTCTTTAATATTTTTTGCTCTGATGCATATGGCCAAGATACATGTAACACATTGCCTACTCTATCATGGTTATGCTCTCACATGCTTCTCTATTCCATATTCACATGATTGCATACATATAGGGGGAGCCAATGCTTGTTACATGTCTTTCCGAAGCTTAACTTGCTATTCTCTGTATCTTTATCTAAAGCTTTGATGTATGTTGCCATCAATTACCAAAAAGGGGGAGATTGAAAGCACAAGTGCTCCCTAGGTGGTTTTGGTAATTAATGTCAACATATCTCTTGTTGGACTAACACTTTTATCTAGTATGTTTCAGATAAGTTCAACAATGGAGTGGCATGGACTAAAGGATGTGGGAACTCCTTCAAGATGCTAAGGACAAAGGATTGGCTCAAGCTTCAAGCTCAAGACTCTTCATTTTACATTTTAGTGATCCAAGATCACATTGAGTCTATAGGAAAAGCCAATACTCTCAAGGAGGGATGAGGTGTTGCTTAATGAGCCTCTTGCTTCATGTGCTTAGTGATATGCTCCAAAACCCTCAACCCCTCAACTACATTCCCACTTCCACACATATGACCTAAACCTAAATTCGAACTCGGCCCTACCGATTCTTTCTATCCGGCGCCACCGAGTTCAGATGTCATAGCCACTGCCACAAACCCTAGGCAAATCGGCTTCACCGATAGGGATCTCGATCTCACCGAGATGGGATTGTAATCTCTCTGTGTATGTCCATTACCAAAATCGGTCTCACCGAGTTTGTGTAATCGGTACTACCGAGATTACAATGCAAACTCTCTGGTTAGCTTATTGCCAAAATCGGTCCCACCAAGTTTGAGTAATCGGTCCCACCGAGTTTGTCTGACCAACTCTCTGGTTAGCTAATTACCAAAATCGGTCCCACCGAGTTTGTGTAACCGGTCTCACCGAGATTACGTTATGCCCTAACCCTAACCATATCGGTCCTACCGAGTTGCATATCGGTCCCACCGAAAACCCTAACGGTCACTAGGTTTACTAAATCGGTCCGACCGAGTTTGATGATTCGGTCCCACCGAGTTTGGTAAATTGAGTGTAACGGTTAGATTTTGTGTGGAGGATATATATACCCCTCCACCTCCTCTTCATTCATGGAGAGAGCCATCAGAACAAGCCTACACTTCCAGCATCCTATTTCTGAGAGAGAACCACCTACTCATGCGTTGAGGCCAAGACATTCCATTCCAACCATATGAATCTTGATCTCTAGCCTTCCCCAAGTTGCTTTCCACTCAAATCTTCTTTCCACCAGATCCAAATCCTATGAGAGAGAGTTGAGTATTGGGGAGACTATCATTTGAAGCACAAGAGCAAGGATTTCATCATCAACACACCATTTATTACTTCTAGGAGAGTGGTGTCTCCTAGATTGGCTAGGTGTCACTTGGGAGCCTCCGACAAGATTGTGGAGTTGAACCAAGGAGTTTGTAAGGACAAGGAGATCGCCTACTTCGTGAAGATCTACCGCTAGTGAGGCAAGTCCTTCGTGGGCGACGGCCATGGTGGGATAGACAAGGTTGCTTCTTCGTGGACCCTTCATGGGTGGAGCCCTTCGTGGACTCGGGCAACCGTTACCCTTCGTGGGTTGAAGTCTCCATCAACGTGGATGTACGATAGCACCACCTATCGGAACCACGACAAAAACATATGTGTCTCCAATTGCGTTTGAATTCTCCAAACCCTTCCCTTTACTTTCTTGCAAGTTGCATGCTTTACTTTCCGCTGCTCACATACTCTTTGCATTCTTGCTTGTTATGTACCGTGAATGTTAAACTTGTGCCTAAACTCCACTTAAACCTAAAGAAGTTAAAAACTGCAACTTTGGTACTTAGTGTCTAATCACCCCCCCTCTAGACACCTCTTCTCAAGATCCTACAGAGGGCCACGGTCTTCCCAGCGTCCTGCGCCTCTTCCTCCACCTCGGCTGTAGCCTCGATCATTGCGTTTGGGGCGTCGGCCGATACGCCCTTCTCGCACGGCCCTGAGCTCCTGGCATTCGTTGGTGTTGTGGGTGTGGAGATCGTGGTACACACATTACCGGCTGCCCTTGGATGAGTCGGGCTGATCCCTGACTCGCTTTGTGTCTGGTTCTGCCGCGAGCACGACAGCCCCCTTGCGATTCACGTCCTTGGCCTTGGGCTTCTTCTCTTCTGGATCGGCAGCTGGAAGCTCGAGGAGGGAGAGGCGCCCTTCCTCAGCCCTGGCGCATTTGGTCGCCAAGTTGAACAGCTCCAGAGATGTGAACAGGTCTTCATGCATTGCTAGCTCCTCCTTCATCTTGACGTCACGCACGCCATCGGAGAAGGCTGAGATGATGGCCTCCTCAGTCACCTTGGGAATCTTGAGGCGGGCGTTGTTGAAGTGCTGGATGTACTTCTGCAGGGTCTCTCCTGGCTGCTGCTTGATGCGGCGCATGTTACTCACGGCCCGAGGTCGGTCGCGAGTGCCTTGGAAGTTGGCGATGAAGCGGGTGCGCATCTCGTCCCAGGAGGAGATCGTGCCGGGAGCCAGGTTCAGGCTCCGTCCTTCAGCGCCATGGGGAACCAATTCGCCATGACCTTTTCGTCCCTGTTGGCGGCTTCGATGCCCAGCTCGTAGAGATAAAGGAACTCTGCAGGGTCGGCGGTGCCGTCGTAGCGAGGAGGCAGGTCTGGCTTGAACTTGCCGGGCCACGCGACGCTGCGTAGCTCGGCCGTGAAGGCGCGGCAGCCTGCAGTGGCCACTGGAGCTCTCTGATGATGCGGGGCTTGCTCTTGTGGGTTCCCGCGCACTGCTGCCTGGAGCAGCGCGGGGTCTTGACGCGGTGGCGCTGGAGCGCGGTCGCGGCGCTCCGGTGCTGGGAGCACGCGAGCACCTTCTTGGGGACGAGGGATCTCCTGGCAGCTCCTTTCTTGGTGCACGGGCGCCGGACGCGGAGGGTCTCGGCCCGGGACCACGCGCCTTGGAGCCAGGGCGCCTTCTTAGGAAGGAGGTGGCGGGGGCACCTCCGGCTCCCTGCCTCCCGCGAGGGGTGAAGGGTGAGGCAGCGAGAGGGATGGCGCGGGGGAGCCCCCTGCGGTGCGGACGAGCTCGGCGACGCGGTCGAGCCACTCCTCGTAGACGTCGTCGACAGGGCGGTAGCGCAGGAGCTCGTTTGCCGCGATGAGCGCGGCTCGAGCCTCCATGGGAGTGCGGTGCGCGCGGGACGAATAACCAGCAGGGGCGAGCTAAGGAGTGGTCGTGCGGCCTTCTCGCCTCACCGATGGATGCAGGGACGAAGCCTGCTGCTCGTTCCCCGCCGGGCCGGTGGCAGCGTTGGCGGCAAAGCGACGGGAACAGCACGGGTGTCCGCCGACGGAGCCGTCTGGGTGACTCGAGCGGCGCGAGCAGCCCGGCGCTCGGCGCGAGCTCGGCGAGCGTCAGCCATGGAAACGACAGAAGATCACACACGACCAGCGGAAAAAAGATTCCGGTGCACCCCAACCTGGCGGGCCAAATGTCGGATTTCGGGTTCCGGCAGACCCTTGAGGTTCGAACACTGGGGTGCGCGCGGAGATCTTTCCCCTACCAATTCACGCGTGAATGGATTGCGAGGGATCTAAGCTAGGAACGATGAACAACACACGAGACACGAGGTTTATACTGGTTCGGGCCACCGTTGTGTGTAATACCCTACTCCAATGTGTGGTGTGGTGGATTGCCTCAGGGGCTGATGATGAACAATACAAAGGGAGAACAGCCTCGCGAGGGGCTGTTCTTGGGCTGATACGATGAACTACTTGGGTGAGTTCAGTCGCCTCTCTCTCTCTCTCTCTCTCTCTCTCTCTCTCTCTCTATGCGTGATCTCGATTCTCTCTCCCTTGTTCGTCTCCCTCACTCTGTGGTGGCTAGCTCTATTTATAGAGGGAGGCCCTGGGCCTCTTCCCAAATAATGAGCTGGAAGGGCGCCAACAATTGGCCATTTGAAGGGAACATCTAGTACACTTATCCTGACTAAAGTTGGTCTTGGCTGCCAAAGACTCGATGGTGATGCCGTCCTGGGCTCCACGATGACCTCCATCCTTCATTACTCGCTGGTCTTGGTATTGTTGCACCGGCGGTAACCTTTGCCTCATGCCTTGGCGTGTGCTTGCCTCCTTTGCACCAAAGGGGAATGAGGACATTCTTGGGCTGGCGCCACCGGGCGCCCTTGGCCTTGATCGTCATGGCTTGTGTCACGGGCACCCTCGGGAGGTACCCCGCCTTGATCTCTCCGCCTCCTCATGAGCCTGCTGACGAGGCTGTTCTGAGGAGGTTCACGTAGTCCGCCTGCAATCTTGGCCTCGCGAGGGTCTTGAGCTTGAGCCGATGAAGCTGGGTCGTCTGGGCCCCCACTTGAGCCACGCCATAGCGAGCAAGTGTTGGGACCCCGTTCCCCTGCAACGCCGACACTTACTCCCTCCCATTGACATGTTCATATTTCAAGCTTCCTCTGTTCCCTCCATATGGTGATACTCCCTCTGTTCCCAAATACAGAGTAAAATCCTCCCTCTGTTCCCAAATACGGAGTAAATCCTCCCTCTATTCCCAAATATGGAGTATTTGTCTTTCTAGAGATTTCAACAAGTGACTACGTACGGAGCAAAATGAGTGAAGTGAGCGTAGAGGCATAGGGATAATGTAGAAAGGAAGTCTTCATGATCCATTATTCCCCATCTCGGTCAGAGAGAACTATTCAACTAGTCTTCGCAATGAAGTGACAATACACACTGCAGCATATGGGACACTTAATTAATAAGCTGAACCAGCGTGTTGGTATTACTAAATCAGCCTTACCCAGTACTGCCATCATGTTTGCCAGTAGAGCACGCTTCTGTCCTCCATTAACTAACATATGGGCCCTCTTGTGGTAGACCCACATGTCATCGGTGTAACTATTTACACTCCAAAGGACGGCATATCCTGGTAGTATTAGTAAAAATTTGAGATTTAATGCACTTTCTTCCCCGTCTTCCACTCTTCTTCTTCCTCCTCTCTTCTTCTTCCTCCTCTCTTCCCCATCATCGGCCGCACACCATTTCCCCCCGCTGACTACTCACCCACCCGTGCTATCTTCCTTGGTAGCTCGCCCGTACCATATCCCCCCGCTCACTACTCGGCCACACGAGGAGAAGCTTCTTCGCTCGCCCGCCCGAATCCACTTCCCCGCTGGCTCGCAGGCACCGAAAACCCCAATGGCAGAACTGACTGACACGCAGAGCCGCGATTGGAATTCCCTCCCTGATGTTCTCTTGGAGCAGACCTGTAATTGTATGGACCTACTCAGCACCGTCTGTCTGGCCGCATGCTCGGTGTCTTTGTACCGTCTACTCGTCTGCAACAGGCCGGCTCTTTTCAAGACACCTTGCTTGGTGATGCCCGATCCTCGCAGTGGCCCAACCACGAACTTGACGATCCTCACGGAGGTTGCCGTGGTGACCCTCGACATGCTACCACTACCGTCCACCTGTCCTTCATGTGCGGCCACTCTTCGGGCGGGCATGAAGGCCAATGAGATCGTCCTCATCCACCAGTCCGGTAGTCCGTGGCGTCTCGTGGATATCTACACCCAGCGAGATCACCCTCCCATCTTTGGATACCGCCGCCATCGAGCCTCGCGCCCGCGGACACTCCTGCCTACTACGACGAGATGCATCGAGCTTTTGGCTCGACCTCATTTCTTGAAGGTTGTAATCTCTGAAGTGCCCACACCATCAGAAGACTACATGGATTACAAGCTCATTGCCGTGTTCAACATGGGATTAGTCTATCTGGAATCCGGTCTCCATACATGGTTATGGCTCATTGTCGATCCTCTTTACCCAACACTTATGTCTGATGCTATAGTGCACGATGGCATCATTTATGCGGTCGACACACAGATTGGTTGCCTATACTGGTGGAATCTATCGTCGTGTAATTGTTCTATCTCATCTCATCTTTACCTTAAGAATACGACTGCCTGTTCATTCTTACAAATTTACAATATATAGTATGTCTATAACCACATCATTGCTATATGTTCCTCTCATTTCCTAGATTTTTATGACCACACATGTTATTGTTAGAGTTGATATGAGAACAATTGGTATCTAATGATTGTTAGAATAGATATTATGAGTATAACCTCATGATTGCTATATGTTACTCTCATTTCCAAGATTTTTATAACAACGCATGTCATTGCTTAGAGTTGATATGATAACTGTAGTAAGTGCTATGGTAGAATATGAGTAGGCCCTGTCATATATGTTTTCCTCTCATTGTTACATGATGTTTGAACCATGATATATTGCTAGAATATGAAACTCATTGGCTTATTTTATTAACTTGGGGTATGATTATGACCACGGCATTGCAATTCTCTGTCTATGATATGTGTCACTGTTATAATAATCTTAATTCCACACATACTCTGAACATGATTGTTTATTTTTTTTCTTTTGGTCTCCAATTTGAATTGTTGCAGAGACGAATGCGCTGGCCTTCATGATTCAGGACACTGGAATCATACCAGCCGATGGGTGGTGGTTTATCGCTCGTTTAGCTGACGGTGGTCATTTGATGCTCATTTGCACATACCAAATTGACCAAACCATTTCATCAAACCACATGCAGTACAATGCCTGGGGTGTTCGTGAAATTCATGGCTATGGCTGCTTCATGTTCGAGAAAGATCCCAGCTCCGTTGGGCCAGGCGTATTCAACTAGAGGCGGGTTTACAGCCTCGGCAACCACTCCATGTTCCTCGGGCTCAATTATCCGATCATCCAACCAATCATCGATCATATCACCGGCGATGATTACCGTGCTATGCAACTTCCATTCGCCAGGGGGGACTGTGTTTACACATCATATCATGGGTTTCATGAATCACCATATCCAGAGATTCGTCGACACATCTTGTTGCCAGATAATCTTCAATGTGTGAAAGGCATCAAGCTTCCATCCGATGGATGGCTTTTGCAAACCCAACATGCGGCGATGTGGTTCATGCCAATAGCAAATATGCACAACTTGATTTGTACTGATATGTAGACTGAGCCATGTATTCTGCTGTTGTAGCATGACCCTCTTTTGTTGGATATTATGTATTGTTGTTAGTTTGAAGCACTCCTCTGGTTTGAAGGATAGATACCTTTCTGGGATCAAGTGCATCCTAACTCGCCTACGCAGGATGTACTGATAATGATGATGGAGATGTTATGCGGTATGTATATATATATATATATATATATATATATATATATATATATATATATATATATATATATATATATATATATATATATATATATATATATATATATATATATCACTTAGGCTTCAAGTGCGCACTTGTTAGTTAAACCTATGGTTAAAATGTGACACTAAATATGACTAGTAAGTAGTACAGTAGCAGTACTAGTATACGTCGGTCAAATTATTCATCATGTCCACACATTGAATTGATGTGACAACACGATGCGCGTGAGGTGACACAAGAATCCCGGCGGCGTGTTCGTATTCTGGACTTCAGATTTGGAGTACCACTTATCTGTCGAAATCTTTCATCATTCACTTAAAACAGTCGATTGATCATACATTGAGTACCATATAACTGGAATTAACCCATGCAAGTCAAAGAAGGATTGGTCGGTGCTGCCGGCTGGCGTCAAGTTCAATCCCACAGATCAGGAGCTGATCGAGCACCTTGAAGCCAAAGTGAGTGCTGACAGCGCGAGATCTCACCCTCTCATCAATTTGTTCATACCAACCATCGACAATGAAACACGACATATGCTACACCCATCCCGAGAAACTTCGGGTAAGACACCGATCGGCCGTCTACTTGCACAAACATATTCCTTTGTTTATAGATCTATTTTTCTTTTTAGATGCAGACCTGGTGAAGCAATTACAATTTGACAGTTAATAAAAAGTGAAACAAGTGACTGCAACATGCCAAAGATGTTATGAAAATGCCAACTACATACACTAAAATCTCTATTCGACAATACTGCAGGTATCACACTGAGTGGCCTAAGCAAGTATTTCTTCCAGCGCAATTCCAAGGCATTCAAAAGGGGCACGTGGACGCGTCGCAAGATATAGTCGGAGTGCGGCATGCACGTGATGTGGCACAACACCGGCAATACCTTGCCGGTGATTGTCAACGGCCGGCAAACGGGCAGCAAAAAGGTTCTGGTGCTGCACACCAACAAGAACTTCGACCAGCAGAGGACCAACTGTGTGATGCACCAGTACCACCTCGGGGACCTGGAGCAAAAGAAGGAGCGGGAGCTGGTCCTCTGCAAGATTTTCTACCAGACGAACACTAGGGCCAAGAGTAAAAAGATTATAAGTTAGTTTGGTATTAGTACTTGTACTACCTTGTCGTCCGCAAGTTGGTATTGTTGTTAACGATCTTTTGGTATGAACTTAGCATTTGCTTCCAACCATCATGCCGAGGGTCGACGTGGATATAAAGCTGAATCATTTGTTTCGAAACGAATTTTCAGGCACCTGATTTTTATTTGATGGGTAGCATAAGCACTTGCCGTTCGAATTCACAGTTCTCCAAATTTTTCGAAACAAGTGCATGCTCTTATTATCACGATGAAAAAACAATATCCCTGTTGCATCCCAGTTATCAGTCTGTACTTGCAGAATTCTCTCGTTTATTGAGCACGTATATTGTTTTTTTAGGTCGAGCAAGTTTCAACTGGGCTGTAGACTGCCCAGGAGTGGTTTTGTTTTTAACAGGCCCAGCCCATGACAACAACGGGCCACAAAGATCCAGCAGGTATCTACTGGCATTTGGCCCGCCAGCGTTAGTTATATTTTGTCTTACAACATCCGCAGGCAGTTTTTTTACTGAATCAAACACACAACCCAGTTCTATTTTCCTCTTGAAACGCATGTCCTACATCCGTTTTCTAATCTCTACCTATAGTTTTACTAGTTCATATACACTTATCATTATATTTAAAATACATAAAATTCCCGTTTCATATTTACATCCTTATTTTTGTTGTTGTTTTCCCTCCCAGCGCTGATTTTTTTTACCACTGGTTTTCCCTTAAACCAACTCAATTGTCCCACGTCTTATTTGCTTACAAAAACAAAACGATTTTTTGGCAAATCAATAAGTTCTTAAAAAATGTTTATCATTTCGGGATTACAAAAGTTCGGACTCCACCGAAATATGCTAAATAAGGTTGAACTTTTTGACCGTGGTCCTGGGCAGAAAATGGGCTGTAATAAATTACTTAAGAATTAGCAAATGGGCTGCAAATTATTAAAAAATAGCAAATGGGCTCTATGTTGTCCGCCACAGATTTGGAGGCTGACTTGTGGGCCTACTAAGTTCATGCGTACACAAGGTTTACCAAAAAAGAAACTTAGTCAACAAGAGACTTAGTCAACAATCGACTCTACCAGCGTCAGACCGTTAGATGTCAATCTAATGGCAATCGTGCTTCTTCAGTCTCTGATATTCCTGCCCCAGCCGCCCAAACCAGCGTTGTCAAAACCGCCTGCTCCCGCCTCCCGTGGTAGGCTGTGCTGCCGGGCAGGCCGGCCCCATCATATACTCGCATCCCTGGCCTGTCTATCACTCTACTCACCCACACCTCCTATTATTTTCTGGCGACGGCAGCCGAACCAGTCAACCCTCGTACTCTCCACCGCGTGGGCAGCCACTGTCGTGTCTTCCCCGGCTCCGTGTCGTTCCCTTCGTAGGCCTCGCCGTCGTCCACCGCCCTGGTGCTCTCGGCGCAGCATGGTCAACATGGTCAACAAACGACATCCATCGGAAGTGAACTGTACGTGGAGAGGCTGACAGCTGGGTCCACGGCCATACACAAGGAAATGCCTCCTTATTATGCGCAAAATAATTATTCCTCCACCTGACATCTGGGACCCGCCGGAAGGGCCTCTGTATTTCGCGAAAAAAACGTTCCCTCCGCTGACAGGTCGGACCCACCAACTATATCTTCGCATGCAAGGAAGTGCCTCCTTATTGCGCATAAAAAAATGAATACCCCCCTGCCAGCTGGGACCCACCACAGTGGGAGGCTGACTTGTGGGCCTACTAAGTTGACGGGGATGGAGGGCTTTGTCAACTTAGTCAATATGAACGATTCTAGCTCCAGTGACCGTACGATGTCCATCCAACGGCCTTAGTGCTTCTTCAACCTCTGGTCTTCTTGCTCCATCCGCCCAAGCAGCGCCCGGTCGTGCCTTGCTCCTGCCTCCCGTGGCGGCTTGTCTTTGCCGTGGAGGCCTCACCGCCCATACTACTCCCACCGCTGGCCAGGCCATCCCTCCACTCACCCACACCCCCTGTTATTCTACGGCGACAGCAGCCTCACACCGCAGCCGAACCAGTGAACCTCGTACTCCTCTCCACGTGGGCATCCACTGCCGCGTCTTCCCCGGCTCCGTGTCGTCCCCTTCCTAGGCCTCGCCATCGTACAGCGCCTTGGTGCTCTCGGCGCGGAGTGGTCAATGTGGTCAACGACCAACTTCCATCGGAAGAGTATCTTGACGTGGAGAGGCCGACAATTTGGGTCCACTGGCCGCAAATGGGTCCATAGCCACACCAGTTTTTTGTGATTTGCCAAGTAAGTCACTTTGTCAGGCCTGTTGGGCTGCAAATCTTTCAAGATGAGGAGAGCTTCATTCGGTTGGCCGAGAAAATGGCCAATCAGTAATGAGAAATGGGATGTACATTTTTAAAACACATTAAACCGGCAATTAGTTTCAAATTTCTTTTTTTCACTTTGAGATTTTAAATTGCATTGATTTTTATGCATGGACAATTTCTTGGATTTTATATTGATATACATTTATTTTTAAAATTAGTTTGAATGTGACTCGAAATTTCGGGATTAAAAACAGTTCGGACCGCACCGAAATATGCAAAATTTCGTATAATTTTTTAACCGTGGCCACAATATGGGCTGTAATGCTAACAAAAAGAATATGGGCTAAAAAAACCTTAAGAATTAGCAAATGGGCTGTAAATTATTAGAAATAATGACAGATGGGTTGTATGATGTTTTCCACAGATTTGAGGCTTTCCTAAAAAAAAGATTGACGCACAAGCAGTGACTGTTGGATGTTCATCCAACGGCCGTCGTGCTTCTTCAATCTCTGCTCTTCCTGCTCCAGCCGCTCAAACAAGCGCTGGTGGGACTGCCTGCTCTCTCCTCCCCGTGGCCAGCTATGCTGCCGCGCAGGCCTCACCGCCCCGCCGTACTCCCATCACTGGCCTAACCATCCCTCTACTCACCCACACCTGTCGTTATTCTCTGGCAACGGCAGACGAACTAGTAAACCCTCATATAGTCGTACTCCCCTCCGCGTGGGAAACAACTGCTGAGTCTTCCCTGCCTCTGTGTCGTTACCTTCCTAGGCCTCGCCGTCTTCCATCGCCCTGGTTCTCTCGGCGCGGCCTGGTCAACGTGGTCAACGACCGACATGCATCTGAAGTGGACTATACGTGGAGAGGCTGACAGCTGGGTCCACGGCCGCACGCAAGGAAATGCCTCCTTATTACGCGCAAAATAACGATTCCTCCACCTGACATCTAGGACCCACCGAAAGGGCCTCTGTATTTCGTGAAAACAATGTTACCGCCACTGACAGCTTGGGCCCACCAACTATATCTTCGCACGCAAGGAAGTGCCTCCTTATTATGCATAAAAAATGAATACTCCCCCTGCTAGCTGGGACCCGGTATAGTGGCAGGCTGACTTGTGGGCCTACTAAGTTGACGGGGACGGAGGGCTTTATCAACTTAGTCAATATGCACGATTCTAGCTCCAGTGACCGTACGATGTCCATCCAACGGCCGTAGTGCTTCTTCAACCTCCGGTCTTCTTGCTCCAGCCGCCCAAGCCAGCGCCGGTCGTGCCTCGTGCTCCTGCCTCCCGTGGTCGGCTGCGATGCGGCGGAGGCCTCACCGCCCCCTACGACTCCCACCGCTGGCAAGGCCATCCCTCTACTCACCCACCCCCCCCCCCCCTGTTATTCTGCGAAGACGGAAGCCTCACACCGCAGCGAACCAGTGAACCCTCATACTCCTCTACGCGTGGGCATCCACTGTCGCGTCTTCCCCGGCTCCGCGTCGTCCCCTTCCTAGGCCTCACCATCGTCCACCGCCCTGGTGCTCTCGGAGCGGCGTGGTCAACGTGGTCAAGGAACGGCATCCATCGGACGTGGACTATACATGGATGAAGGAAATATGCCCTAGAGGCAATAATAAAGTTATTATTTATTTCCTTATTTCATGATAAATGTTTATTATTCATGCTAGAATTGTATTAACCGGAAACATAATACATGTGTGAATACATAGACAAACATAGTGTCACTAGTATACCTCTACTTGACTAGCTCGTTGAATCAAAGATGGTTAAGTTTCCTAGCCATAGACATGAGTTGTCATTTGATTAACGGGATCACATCATTAGGAGAATGATGTGATTGACTTGACCCATTCCGTTAGCCTAGCACTTGATCGCTTAGTATGTTGCTATTGCTTTCTTCATGACTTATACATGTTCCCGTAACTATGAGATTATGCAACTCCGTTTACGGAGGAACACTTTGGGTGCTACCAAACGTCACAACGTAATCGGGTGATTATAAAGGAGTACAACAGGTGTCTCCAAAGGTACATGTTGGGTTGGCGTATTTGAGATTAGGTTTTGTCACTCCGATTGTCGGAGAGGTATCTCTGGGCCCTCTCGGTAATGCACATCATATAAGCCTTGCAAGCATTGCAACTAATAAGTTAGTTGCGAGATGATGTATTACGGAACGAGTAAAGAGACTTGCGTAACGAGATTGAACTAGGTATTGAAACCGACGATCGAATCCGGGCAAGTAACATACCGATGACAAAGGGAACAACGTATGTCGTTATGCGGTTTGACCGATAAAGATCTTGAAGAATATGTAGGAACCAATATGGGCATCCAGGTTCCGCTATTGGTTATTGACCGAGAATAGTTCTAGGTCATGTCTACATAGTTCTCGAACCCGTAGGGTCCGCAACAAGGTTTCGATGATGGTTATATTATGAGTTTATGAGTTTTGATGTACCGAAGGAGTTCGGAGTCCGGATGAGATCGGGGACATGACGAGGAGTCTCGAAATGGTCGAGACGTAAAGATCGATATATTGGACGACTATATTCGGAGTTCGGAAGGGTTCGAATGATTGGGTATTTTTGAGTACCGGGAGAGTTACGGGAATTCGCCGGGAGAAGTATTGGGCCTTATTGGGCCTGCGGGAAGAGAGGGGCTGCCTAGGGCAGGCCGCCCCCATGGCCTAGTCCGAATTGGACTAGGGGAGGGTCGCACCCCTCCTTCCTTCCTTCTCTCTTCCCTTCCTTGTCTCTTACTCCTAATACATGGAAGGACTCCTAGTTGGACTAGGAAGGGGAATCCTACTCCCGTGGGAGTAGGACTCCCATGGCGCGCCCTCCTAGGGCCGGCCTCCTCCTCCCTCCCTCCTTTGTATCTGAGGGGGCAGGGGCACCCCATGGACACACAAGTTGATCTCGTGATCGTTCTTAGCCGTGTGTGGTGCCCCCTCCACCATATTCCACTTCGGTCATATCGTCATGCGGGCTTAGGCGAAGCCCTGCGCCGTGAAGTCATATCGTCGCGGAGCTTAAGCGAAGCCCTGCATCGGTGGAGCATCATCATCGTCCTGCGCCGTCGTCTTGTGGAACTCATCCCGACGCTTGGCTGGATCGGAGCACGGGATCGTCATTGAGCTGAGCGTGTGCTGAACTCGGAGGTGCCGTCGTTCGGTACTTGGATCGGTCGGATCGTGAAGGCGTCATTTACTACATCAACAGCGTTGTTATAACGCTTCGCTTTCGGTCTCACGAGTGCGTGGACATACACTCTCCTCTCGTTGCTATGCCATCACCATGGTCTTGCGTGTGCGTAGGAAATTTTTGAAATTACTACGTTCCCCAACAAAGGCATCCGAGCCTGGTTTTATGCGTTGATGTCATATGCACGAGTAGAACACAAGTGAGTTGTGGGCGATATAAGTCATGCTGCTTACCAGCATGTCATACTTTGGTTCAGCGGTATTGTGAGATGAAGCGGCCCGGACCGACATTACGCGTACGCTTACGCGAGACTGGTTTCACCGCTTCGAGCACTCGTTGCTTAAAGGTGACCGGCGGGTGTCTGTTTCTCTCACTTTAGTTGAACCGAGTGTGGCTACGCCCGGTCCTTGCGAAGGTTAAAACAGCACCAATTTGACAAACTATCGTTGTGGTTTTGATGCGTAGGTAAGAACGGTTCTTGCTCAGCCCGTAGCAGCCACGTAAAACTTGCAACAACAAAGTAGAGGACGTCTAACTTGTTTTTGCAGGGCATGTTGTGATGTGATATGGTCAAGGCGTGATGCTATATTTATTGTATGAGATGATCATGTTTTGTAACCGGTTATCGGCAATGGCAGGAGCCATATGGTTGTCGCTTTATTGTATGAAATGCAAAAGCCATGTAATTGCTTTACTTTATCACTAAGCGATAGCGATAGTCGTAGAAGCAATAGTTGGCGAGGCGACAACGATGCTACGATGGAGATCAAGGTGTCGCGCTGGTGGCGATGGTGATCATGGCGGTGCTTTGGAGATGGAGATCACAAGCACAAGATGATGATGACCATATCATATCACTTATATTGATTGCATGTGATGTTTATCCTTTATGCATCTTATCTTGCTTTGATTGACGGTAGCATTATAAGATGATCTCTCACTAAAATTATCAAGAAGTGTTCTCCACGAGTATGCACCGTTGCGAAAGTTCTTCGTCTTTGAGACACCACGTGATGATCGGGTGTGATAGGCTCTACGTTCAAATACAGCGGGTGCAAAACAGTTGCACACGCGGAATACTCAGGTTAAACTTGACGAGCCTAGCATATAACAGATATGGCCTCGGAACACGGAGACCGAAGGTCGAGCGTGAATCATATAGTAGATATGATCAACATAGTGATGTTCACCATTGAAACTACTCCATCTCACGTGATGATCGGACATGGTGTAGTTGATATGGATCACGTAATCACTTAGAGGATTAGAGGATGTCTATCTAAGTGGGAGTTCTTAAGTAATATGATTAATTGAACTTTAATTTATCATGAACTTAGTCCCGGTAGTATTTTGCAAAATTATGTTGTAGATCAATAGCTCGCGTTGTTGCTTTCATATGTTTGTTTTGATATGTTCCTAGAGAAATTATGTTGAAAGATGTTAGTAGCAATGATGCGGATTGGATCCGTGATCGAGGTTTATCCTCATTGTTGCCCGGAAGAATTATGTCCTTAATGCACCGCTAGGTGACAGACCTATTGCAGGAGCAAATGCGGGGCGTTATGAGCGTTTGGCTAGCTCAATATGATGACTACTTAATAGTTTAGTGCACCATACTTAACGGCTTAGAATCGGGACTTCAAAGGCGTTTTGAGCGTCATGGACCATATGAGATGTTCCAGAATTGAAGTTAATATTTCAAGCAAATACCGAGTTGAGAGATATGAAGTCTCCAACAAGTTCTATAGCTAAAAGATGGAGGAGAATCGCTCAACTAGTGAGCATGTTCTCAGATTATGCAGGTACTTCAATCGCTTGAATCAAGTGGGAGTTAATCTTCCGAGATAAGATAGTGATTGACAAATTCTCTAGTCACCATCACTAAGTTACTAGAACTTCGTGATGAACTATAGTATGCAAGGGATGACGAAAACAATTCCCGAGCTCTTCGTGATGCTAAAATCGGCGAAGGTAGAAATCAAGAAAACATCAAGTGTTGATGGTTGACAAGACCACTAGTCTCAAGGAAAAGGGCAAAGGAAGAAGGGAACTTCAAGAAGAGCGGCAAGCAAGTTGCTACTCGGTGAAGAAGCCCAAGTCTGGACCTAAGCACGAGACTAAGTGCTCTTGCTGCAATGGAACTGGTCCTTTGAAGCGGAACTACCCCAAGTATTTGGCGGATAAGAAGGATGGCAAAGTGAACAAAGGTATATTTGATATACTGATTATTGATGTGTATTTTAATAGTGTTCATAGCAACCCCTCAGTATTTGATACTGGTTCGGTTGCTAAGAGTAGTAACTCAAACGGGAGTTGCGAATGAGCGAAACTAGTTGAAGGGAAGTGACGATGAGTGTTGGAAGTTGTTCCAGATTGATATGATCATCATCGCACACTCCTATACTCTCGGGATTAGTGTTGAACCTAAATAAATGTTATTTAGCGTTTGCGTTGAGCATGAATATGATTTGATCATGTTTATTGCAATACGATTATTCATGTAAGTTAGAGAATAATTATTGTTACATTTACATGAATAAAACCTTCTATGGTCATACACCCAATGAAAATGGTTTGTTGGATCTCGATCGTGTGATACACATATTCATAATATTGAAACCAAAATATGTAAAGTTAATAATGATAGTGCAACTTATTTGTGGCACTGCAGTTTAGGTCATATTGGTGTAAAGCGCATGAAGAAACTCCATACTGATGGGCTTTTGGAATCACTTGATTATGAATCATTTGATGCTTGCGAACCGTGCCTTTTGGGCAAGATGACTAAAACTCCGTTCTCGGAACAATGGAACGAGCTCTTGACTTGTTGGAAATAATACATACCGATGTATGCGATCCAATGAGTGTTGATGCTCGTGGCAAGTATCATTATTTTCGACCTTCATAGATGATTTGAGCAGATATGGGTATATCTTCTTGATGAAACATAAGTCTGAAATAGTTGAAAAGTTCAAAGAATTTCAGAGTGAAGTAGAAAATCATCGTAACAAGAAAATAAAGTTTCTGCGATCTGATCGTGGAGACGAATAATTAGAGTTACGAGTTTGGTCTTCAATTAAAACAAAGTGGAATAGTTTCACAGCTCACGCCACATGGAACACCACAACATAATGGTGTGTCCGAACGTCGTAACCGCACTTTATTGGATATAATGCGATCTATGATGTATCTTACCGATTTACCACTATCGTTTTGGGGTTATGCATTAGAGACAGCTGCATTCACGTTTAATAGGGCACCATCTAAATCCGTTGAGATGACATCGTATGAACTAGGGTTTAGCAGTAAACCTAAGCTGTCGTTTCTTAAAGTTTGGAGTTGTGATGCTTATGTGAAAAAGTTTTCACCTGATAAGCTCGAACCCAAATCGGAGAAGTGCGTCTTCATAGAATACCCAAAGGTAACTATTGGGTACACCTTCTATCACAGATCCGAAGGCAAGTTATTCGTTGCTAAGATGGATCCTTTCTAGAGAAGAAGTTTCTCTCGAAAGAAGTGAGTGGGAGGAAAGTAGAACTTGATGAGGTAATTGTACCTTCTCCCTTATTGGAAAGTAGTTCATCACGAAATCAGTTCGAGTGATTCCTACACCAATTAGTGAGGAAGTTAATGATGATGATCATGAAACTTCAGATCAAGTTGCTACCAAACCTCGTGGGTCTTCGAGTAAGATCCGCACTTGAGTGATACGGTAATCATGTTCGGAAGTCATGTTACTAGACCATGATGAACCTACGAACTATGAGGAAGCGATGATGAGCCCAGATTCATGAAATGGCTTGAGGCCATGAAATCTGAGATAAGATCCATGTATGAGAACAAAGTATGGACTTTGATTGACTTGCTCGATGATCAGCAAGCCATGTTAAATAAATGGATCTTCAAGAAGAAGACGGACACTGATAGTAGTGTTACTATCTACAAAGCTCGACTTGTCACAAAAAAAAAGGTTTTCGACAAGTTCAAGGTGTTGACTACAATGAGATTTTCTCAACTGTAGCGATGCTTAAGTCTGTCCGAATCATGTTAGCAATTGCCACATTTTATGAAATCTGGCAAATGGATGTCAAAACTACATTCTTTAATGGATTTATTAAAGAAGAGTTGTATATGATGCAACGAGAAGGTTTTTTCAATCCTAAAGGAGCTAACAAAATGTGCAAGCTCTAGCAATCCATCTATGGACTGGTGCAAGCATCTCGGAGTTGGAATAAACGCTTTGATAGTGTGATCAAAGCATATGGTTTTATACAGACTTTTGGAGAAGCCTGTATTTACAAGAAAGTGAGTGGGAGCACTACAGCATTTCGATAAGTATATGTGAATGACATATTGTTGATCGGAAATAATGTAGAATTATTACGCAAAGCATAAAGGAGTATTTGAAAGGAGTTTTTCAAAGAAGGACCTCGGTGAAGCTGCTTACAAATTGAGCATCAAGATCTATTGAGATAGACCAAAACGCTTGATAAGTTTTTCAACAAGTACATACCTTGTCAAGATTTTGAAGTAGTTCAAAATGGAGCAGTCAAAGAAAAGTTCTTGCACTGTGTTGCAAAGGTGTGAAATTGAGTAAGACTCAAATCCCGACCACAGCAGAAAATAGAAAAGAGAATGAAAGTCATTCCCTATGCCTCGATCATAGGTTCTATAAAGTATGCTATGCTATGTACCGGACCTATTGTATACCTTGCTCTGAATTTGGCAAGGAGTACAATAGTGATCTAGGAGTAGATCCTTTGGACATTGGTCAAGAACATCCTTAGTGAGGACTAAGGAAATATTTCTCGATTATGGAGGTGATAAAAGAGCCCGTCGTAAAGAGTTACATCGATGCAAGCTTTTACACTGATCCAGATGACTCTAAGTCTCAATCTGGATACATATTGTAAGTGGGAGCAATTAGCTAGAGTAGCCCGCAAGAGCATTGTAGACATAGAATATTTGCAAAATACATACGGCTCTGAATGTGACAGACCTGTTGACTAAGCTTCTCTCACGAGCAAAACATGATCATCCCTTAGTACTCTTTTGGTGTTAATCACATAGCGATGTGAACTAGATTATTGACTCTAGTAAACCCTTTGGGTGCTGGTCACATGACGATGTGAACTATGGGTGTTAATCACATACAGATGTGAATATTAGTGTTGAATCACATGATGATGTGAACTAGATTATTGACTCTAGTGCAAGTGGGAGATCAAGGAAATATGCCCTAGAGGCAATAATAAAGTTATTATTTATTTCCTTATTTCATGATAAATGTTTATTATTCATGCTAGAATTGTATTAACCGGAAACATAATACATGTGTGAATACATAGACAAACATAGTGTCACTAGTATGCCTCTACTTGACTAGCTCGTTGAATCAAAGATGGTTAAGTTTCCTAGCCATAGACATGAGTTGTCATTTGATTAACGGGATCACATCATTAGGAGAATGATGTGATTGACTTGACCCATTCCGTTAGCCTAGCACTTGATCGTTTAGTATGTTGCTATTGCTTTCTTCATGACTTATACATGTTCCAAGAACTATGAGATTATGCAACTCCGTTTACGGAGGAACACTTTGGGTGCTACCAAGCGTCACAACGTGGCGGGTGATTATAAAGGAGTACTACAGGTGTCTCCAAAGGTACATGTTGGGTTGGCGTATTTGAGATTAGGTTTTGTCACTCCGATTGTCGGAGAGGTATCTCTGGGCCCTCTCGGTAATGCACATCATATAAGCCTTGCAAGCATTGCAACTAATAAGTTAGTTGCGAGATGATGTATTCTGGAACAAGTAAAGAGACTTGCCGTAGCGAGATTGAACTAGGTATTGGATACCGACGATCGAATCTCGGGCAAGTAACATACCGATGACAAAGGGAACAACGTATGTCGTTATGCGGTTTGACCGATAAAGATCTTGAAGAATATGTAGGAACCAATATGGGCATCCAGGTTCCGCTATTGGTTATTGACCGAGAATAGTTCTAGGTCATGTCTACATAGTTCTCGAACCCGTAGGGTCCGCACGCTTAAGGTTTCGATGCGATGCTTATATTATGAGTTTATGAGTTTTGATGTACGAAGGAGTTGAGTCCCGGATGAGATCGGGGACATGACGAGGAGTCTCGAAATGGTCGAGACATAAAGATCGATATATTGGACGACTATATTCGGAGTTCGGAAGGGTTCGAATGATTGGTATTTTGAATCTACCGGAGAGTTACGGAATTCGCGGGGAGAAGTATTGGGCCTTATTGGGCCCTGCAGGAAAGAGAGGGGCTACCTAGGGCAGGACCCCCCCATGGCCTAGTCCGAATTGGACTAGGGAGAATCGCACCCCTCCTTCCTTCCTTCTCTCTTCCCTTCCTTGTCTCCTACTCCTAATACATGGAAGGACTCCTAGTTGGACTAGGAAGGGAATCCTACTCCCGGTGGGAGTAGGACTCCCCATGGCGCGCCCTCCTAGGGCGGCCTCCTCCTCCCTCCCTCCTTTATATCTCACAGGGGCAGGGGCACCCCATGTACACACAAGTTGATCTCGTGATCGTTCTTAGCCGTGTCGGTGCCCCCTCCACCATATTCCACTTCGGTCATATCGTCGTGGAGCTTAGGCGAAGCCCTGCGCGGGTGAAGTCATATCGTCGCGGAGCTTAAGCGAAGCCCTGCGTCGGTGGAGCATCATCATCATCAGCCGCCCGTCGTCTTGTGAACTCATCTAGCGCTTTCTGGATCGAGCACGGGGATCGTCATCGAGCTGAGCGTGTCTTGAACTTCGGAGGTGCCGTCGTTCGGTACTTGGATCGGTCGGATCGTGAAGGCGTCGACTACATCAACAGCGTTGTTATAGCGCTTCCGCTTTCGGTCTCACAGTGCGTGGACATACACTCTCCCTCTCGTTGCTATGCCATCACCATGGTCTTGCGTGTGCGTGGAAATTTTTTGAAATTACTACGTTCCCCAACAGTGGAGAGGCTGACAGCTGGGTCCACGGCCGCAGCAAGGAAGTGACTCCTTATTACGTGCAAAATAATTATTTCACCACCTAACAGCGGGGACCCACCGGACGGGCCACCGTATTTCATGAAAAAAAGGTTTCCCCCTGACTGCTGGGACCCACCAACTACATCTTCGCACACAAGGAAGTGCGTCCGGGCAAAAAAAACGATTCGCCCCCCTGACTGCTGGGACCCACCAGCTACATCTTCGCTCGCAAGGAAGTGCCTGACAGTCGGGTCCCACCTGGTCGAGCGTCGTGGCGTTGTCATTTTGGTGTGACGTGTACATACATCTTGGTTGATGTAGAAACGCGCCGTGTGTCATAGTAGAGGCGCGGACGTAGCATGTACACGTATGTCTGGCCGCGGTGTGCAAGAAAAAAATCTGACCGCGTCACGTACATCTGGCAGGGTCTCGACGCCTACTCACGCATACGTACGGCCAGGGCTCTTGTACATGGCTGGGTCGGAACAGAGAAACAGCGTCGTCGTCGTGTTCATGGGGAGCCAACCAGCTGGGTCGGAATAGAATGCGTCATCGTGTTCATCGGGAGGGCTTGGACGGAACAGCCGATGGAAACGAGGCCCGGCGTACCGCAGAACGGTTCGACCGGCCACGGTCGAAACGGGATCCTGTTCATCGGGAGGGGTCTGGCGTATCGCAAAACGGAGGAAACGGACCTCCTGCGGTTGAAACGGGGGTCCTATTGATCGGGAGGGGTGTGGCGTACCGCAAAACGGAGGAAACGGATTTGTGTTGGAGCACTACGGTCGGAACGGGGGTCCTGTTCATTGGGAGGGGTGTGGCGTACCGCAAAACGGGACTCCACGGGATACTGTTCATCTCCACCCTCGACCCCCTCCAGCCTCCACGGGCTACTGTTCATCCACCGTCGACCTCCTCCGGCCTCCACCTGCGATTGTTCATCCACGGGCTCCTGTTCATCCAGCCTCCACCACGCGCTACTCCACCGGCTACTGTTCAACCAGCCCTCTCCACGGGCTCCTGTTCAACCACCCCTCCACGGGCTACTGTTCATCCAGCCCTCCACCGTCTACTGTTCATCCAGCCCTCCATGGGGTGGTCCTGTTCATCCAGCCCTCCACGGGGTCCTGTTCATCCAGCCCCAACCGGCTCGACCGATCGGGGTCCTGTTCATCCAGAGGCAACAGCATGGGGTCCTGTTCATCCACCCCCACCGGGAACTGTTCATCCAAACCCCCCTAGCAATGCTCACTGTTCATCCAGAGGCAACATCGATCGGCTTGATTAGCAGCGATGGCGAAGAATCGCTTCGATCGGGTTCGATTAACGACCATCGATCGATCGCTCGAGTTCGATAACGCGTAGCTGCGGTCTGTCGCTTCTCCATGGTTTTTCCGTCATGGACAGCCCAAAGAATGTCATGCAGCTGCGTCTCCGCCCGCCCAGACGAAAAGCCCATTTTCTCTCATGATTTTTGTCATAGAAGTAGGACCCAGCACATCTATGATGATCTGGGTTTTGTCCTGATGTCGTCGTAGAAGTGTCATAAGTATGACAGGAAAAAAATTCGTTCGGCCCAAAATGTCACGGATGTGTCTTTTTTTTGTAGTGTAAATAGATGCACAATAAAAGTTTTCAGGTAGCATATCCTAACAGAACAAGTGTCAAGCTAGAAGACCAGTCGGAAATCAACTAATCTAGACATTGGCCTGGAGGGCTGAGCTGGCGTCATCGGCAGCCTGACTGGCCTCGCGCACCACTTTCATCTGTTCCATCATAAGGCCTGCCTGGTGTATGGCTTCCTTGGCAGCGCCCACTTGGTCCTCTAGGAAATGATGGGTGGTGAAAAGTGGAGAGGGTAGATCAACCGCAACAGATTGAGGATCTGACGCATGGAGTCGCACAGAGGAAACAGGGACTCGTGCAGTCGACGATGAAGGACGTTCACTCGACACTGGAACCGCAAAAGTAACAGAATCTCGGTTGAGGTCTCCAGACTGCTGAATCGCTAGTTCCGACACCGGCGTCAACGGGGGCGTCTTGCTAGCCGGTGCCCTCCTGGCCGAAGTCCTGCCCCTCCTTCCCGTAGGTTTCTGTGGCACATCTTCATCGTCGTCTAGAAGTTCAATAACATTTGGCGGAGCTGCAAAGGAATCGACCTCAAGAGTGACCGTCAAAGTGGTTGGCAAAGTAAAGATAAGATGACAAGAGTCATACCCGCGTTGGAAGTGACCGTGTCTTCCATCTCCTCATCATCACCATCTTTATAAATAGAAGTCCCAAAGGTGGCAGCACTGCAAATTTCAGAATTCACTCGGTCAAAGCAGGAGAGTGAGTCGACCGAAGGTCAATCTATGCAAAATTAAGAGTTTAAATACAATAATTACCCAGACGCGATGGGGACGGCCACTTTGATCTTAGGCAAGGCCTTCCAAGGCTTTGAGGGCGCTACCTTGAGTTGCTTCGGAGCCTTATCAGTCGGAATGGGAGAAGAAGTTCGAGGGCGCTTTGAAGTATGCGCGCTTGATGCAACCTGTCGGTGTACAAAAAGAGGGGTGCGTTATTGTACCCTATACTGCAGCAGGCAGATCGAGCCGCGCCTATGGTCACGCCAAGCGAGCAGGGAGATGAGCCAAGGTAAGACCAAAGCCCAAGATAATAAGAACAGCGCCAAGGACAAGACCACAAAGAGCGGAGGGGCGAAGCGGGTTCCCCGAAGACCCTTGCAGGGCAGCTCGCCCCACACCAACAGAGCGAGCCACCCTTGAGCCCACGGTCCCCGACGCCATCATCCACGTTGGGCCAGGGCTCGGGAGGCACCTCCGTGGTGGCATGCAGATCTTTGTGAAGACATATTCAAGATCAGATGAGGATTAGAAGACGACGATCCTCGGCAAGATCCTTGCCGAGGAAGACCACCAGACCCCTGGAAAGGCCCTTGCCGGGGACGACAGCGCGCCATGGCAAGACCCTTGCCGGGCCAGCCAGCAAGGCCCTCACCAAGGACGCCAGCAGGGCCACCGCCAGGCCCACGCCAACCAAGCTTCCACCGCCGTTCACATGCAGCTGCCAGCCCAACCAGGTGGCGGGCACTGCGTGGCAACATGCAGCTCGCAGGCCAACTCATCAAGCACCAGCGTGGCGGCATGCAGATCTTTGTGAAGGCTCCGCCATCTGCGCCACCTCACTGCCTGCCTGCCTACATGGCACCGCCGCCTCCTTGGCGAGGCGCGTGTCGAGCGAGGAGGAGCGGCGGCGACGGGGCGGGCCTCGCCCGTCCCCAATAAAGCAAGGGACACCTAAGCTCGCATTAAATCGTCTTGTCCTATATCTGACGATAAGCTCGGGGCCTTTATACACCTTTCCACCTCACATGTGCCTTTGTGGCAGCCCTTTTGACTATAAAAGGAGGCCCATGGCATCTTGGAGAAGGATTCAACTCTTCGAACCACGACCGACCACGGCTAGTTTGAGAGCTCAAGAACTCTCTAAAATACACCCACCAAAGCAGGACTAGGGTTTCACGCATCCTCGCGGCCCGAACACAGGTAAGCGATCCTTGTCTGGCTACTAACCCGCTCTTCTCGCAACCCGTGCCCCGCAACCGTGGTAGGGATTCTTGTGATCCCATAGGTGTCGTTCCACACCGACATCTTTGGTGCGCCCGAGCGGCGTGCGTGGTGTGAAATCTGGTCTAGTAATCAGCCTAGCAGTTCTTCATCGCCGTGGCTCCTAAGAAGAAAGGCGGCCACGGCGGTCGGCTCGTTAGGAGCGAGCGGCCCGTGCGGTCTTGAGCGGCGATGGATCGGTCCTGAGCAGGACCGGGCATGGTCGCGAGCACCAAAGATCGCCACGGTAGTCGAGCACTGTGAGCAGCGTCGTTCGTGCACCAGACGACCAGCCACATGTTGCCGGATCCAAAGACGGAGTTGGGCCCCCCGCAGGTGGCGTGGGGCCCTCCAGAGATGTCGTTGTGCCACCTCCGGGTGGCGCAGCGACCTCCAGGACGCCCATACCGGCGACCACTGCACGCTCTTCCCATGGTGTGCGCGTCGAGCAGCGTCACCACGTTGGTGACCCTGAGCACCGCCGTGGGAAGAGCCCCGTGCGTCGCCCGCAGGATGAAGGGGTTCAGCACGCCCGCCGAAGCGCGGGCGAAAATGGCACGCAGCCGCTGGGTCGTAACGGAGCTCCTTCTAACGTAGTTAGAAGTCGAAGCGTGTCGCGATCCACACAGCTGTCGCCGCCGCCCACGCCAGCAGAAGCTTTGGCACGCGCGTAGCTGCTCCTCGACTTTCCTCCTGCTGCGGAGAAGCTTGACGAGTGGAGGGCCACCATCCGGAGCCTCGTCCCCGTCGCCAACAAAGACGATCCACGACCGGCAGGACCCTCGGGTCGGCGCTCCACCGAGCCACCGCATGCTGGCGCTGGGAGGACCCGGGGAGTTGCGGCCACGGTGCACTCTCCTCCTCCTCGCCAGCCACCGCGGGCGTCGGCCCGTCGTGACGACGCTTGTGATAACATCTCCATAGCGTCGTCCGACCCGCAGACCCTCCGCGACCAGCGCCAGGTCCTTTGGTAACGAGCTCACGAAGACGCTCGAACCACCGTCGAGCGCCGGCGCGAAACACGCTGCCAGTCGGACAAGCGGGCGGGACCCGCTATGGACCACCCGGCACCGGGGGGCTCCGGCGGCCTACCTTACGAGGTGGGCTGCCCGGCCTTTACCCGTGAGCTGCGGCAGTTCCAGTGGCCGTCCCACCGCATGTTCAAGCCCAACATCGGCGAGAAGTACACTGGCAAGACCCATCCGTCCGAGTTCCTCAGAATCTACACCATCGCGATGCAGGCTGCTGGGGCTCGCGATGACAAGGTGCTTGCCAACTATTTCCCGCTGGTGCTCAAGCCCAATGTGATGTCTTGGTTGATGCACTTGCCGGTGGATTCCATTTCTTCTTGGTCGGATTTGTGCCATGAGTTCGTTGGCGCCTTCACAGGAGGCCACCAAGCTCATGGCCAGGCCAATGATCTGCACATCATTCCCGTAAAGAAGGAAACCTGCGCAAGTATATCTAGAGGTTCAGCCAGGTGCAGTACAACATCCCCGACATTCATCCCGCCGCTGTGATTAGCGTGTTCCACCAGAACATGCGCAATCGCAAGATGCGCGAGGAGCTGGCGATGACCAAGGTTAAGGATGTGGCCGAGCTCTACGTTCTGGCCGATAGGTGCGCCCGGGCTGAAGAGGGAAGGAAGTACCCCGGCGAAGACGCCGGCGCAGAAACCGACTCTACCGATGAAGACACCGCTACCCCGACGAAGAAGGGCCGGCATCGCAACAGGAAACGCAAAGGTAAGGCCGTGCTTGCCGTTGAGGGATCTGACGACACCGGTGCCGGCAAGAAGGTCAAGGCAGGAGCCCCCAACAAGGAGATTGCTGGGTGTGCCGCCTGCCGGGCCTTGGCGGCTACCGACAAGCCAGGAAGCTCCGGCAAGCAATACTGCAAGATACACCGCACCAAGGGCCACGACCTCCAGAACTGCCAACAAGTCGAGCTGCTGGCGAGAAGCAAAAGGGCAATCGAGAGGCGGGACAAGGAGAAGGACCAGGACGGTGCTGAGGGATCCGGCAAGAAGTGTGGCGGCCAAGGAAGCCGCCCCGGCAAGGACAACCAGCAAGAGAGGCCCGACCGGGGCCGCGACAAGAAACAAGAAGATGATGATCACGACGAGGACGATGAATCTGGTGAGCAAGGGTTCCAGAAGGCTACGGAGGCCATGTGCGTCGATGGCGGCGCCTCGCTGCATACCTCTCACTGCCAGCTCAAGTAGTGGGCGCGTGAGATTACAGCAGCAGAGCCGTCGTTCGACGCTCAGAAGTTGATGAAGTGGTCCAGCACGCCCCTCATCTTTGACGCCGAGGATCACCCTGACCGCACTACCGCGGTCGGGTGTTTTCCATTGTTGGTCTCACAATGATACGCAACCTCAGGGTGAACAAGATGTTGGTTGACGGCGGGCCGGCTGAACTGATCTGCTTTGTCGTGATCAAAAGGTTACAAATCCCTGATGGAGACCTCGAGGAAACGGGCACGTTTCAAGGGGTCAATCCGAGGAGGAGCCAACCAAAGGGAAAGGTCACACTGCCCGTGACATTTGGAGGAGAGTTGAACTACAGGACGGAGAGGATCGTCTTTGACGTGGCCGAGATCCCCTTGCCCTACAATGGGATCCTCGGCCGCCCGACGCTAGCCAAGTTCATGGCGGTGTCACACTACGCCTACAACATGCTAAAGATGCACGGGCCGTTGACCATCATCTCCGTCCCCTCCGACAAGAAGGATGCGCTGATTTGCACCGACCAACTCTACCGGGAAGCAGTTGCAGCAGATGCCACCAAGGCACCTGCTCCTGCCGCTGAAGCCCCGGGAGGGAAGAAGAAGCCTGGCAAGACCTCTCGCACCCACTCCGGCAAGCGCACCTCTTCGGAGTGTTGTGCTGCCGTCGAGGACGTGCCAGAGAGCTCTACCGGCAAGAGCAAGAGATCCAGAGCCGAGCCACCGCAGACCAAGAAGGTGTCCGCCAGGGAGGATGGCACAGGAGGGGCCTTCACCATAGGCTCCCCCGACAGGGCCTGGTGCCGGCAAGGCGAGGCCCCCGGCAGAGTTCGGTGCCACCGAGGCAGTGCCCGCGCAGTCAAGAGAGGTGGTGTAGAAGAACAAAATGATGCAGCACCCGGTTTACTTTGTCAGCTCCCTCTTGCAGGGAGCTAGATCGAGGTACTCCGGTGTGCAGAAATTGCTCTTCGGCCTTCTTATGGCCTCGAGGAAGTTGCGTCATTACTTCCAAGCCCACGAGATCACTGTCGTCACCCGCCTCCCATTGCAACGGATACTACATAACCCAGATGCAACCGGGAGGATTGTGGAGTGGGCCTTGGAGTTATCAAGTTTCGGTTTGAAGTTTGAAAGTACCTCGACAATTCAGAGCAGAGTCTTGGCGGAGTTCATTGCAGAATGGACCTGAACACCTGACGAAGAAATCCAGGAGACCACTCTCCCCAGCAAGGAGGAAGATCGCAACTGGGTCATGTACTTTGATGGGGCTTTCTCGCTGCAAGGCGCCGGTGCTGGTGTGCTGCTCGTCGCACCTACCGGGGAGCACCTCAAGTACGTGATCCAGATGCACTTTCCTCGAGAGATGTCCACCAACAACACTGCTGAGTACGAGGGATTGCTTGCCGGTCTCAGGGTCGCGGCAGACCTCAGGGTTAAGAAGCTCATCGTCAGGGGTGACTCGCAGCTCGTTGTCAGGCAAGTCAACAAGGATTACCAGAGCCCATTGATGGAAGCTTACGTATATGAAGTGAGGAAGCTGGAGGAGCGCTTTGATGGTATCCAAGCGGAGCACGTCCCCCGAATGGAGAACGACACCGCCGATTACCTGTCAAAGTGTGCCGCATTCAAGCTACCTGTGGAACCGGGTACCTTTTTGCTCCAGCTAACTCAACCATCCGTCAAACCATCAACGAGGCAGAACAAGCGAAGGAAGTCAGGTCCCGGCAAGTACTTTCCTACTGAACCCTCTGGGGCTGTCGGCAAGGGTGCTGCCGCGGACGCTGAGCCTGCCCAAGAGCGGCTGCCTCCGGCAGGGCGTCAAGCCCTAGCCATAGAGACAGCCGCTCCCATGGCGGAAGAAATGCCTTTGGTCCTTGCCGTCGAGCCCCAGGCTCCGGCGTGGGAGCAGCATACCGTCTGATTCCTCCAAACAGGGGAGCTTCCTGAGGAGCAGGAAGAAGCGGAGAAAGTAGCCCGTTGGTCCGCCCTGTAATAGTTCGTCGATGGCGTCTGTCAGGAGAAGGCGAGCAGCGTGAAATTGAAGTGCATCCCGGGAGGAAGGATTTGGAGCTGTTGGCGGAGATACATGGAGGCATATGTGGCTCCCACATAGGGTCGAGGCCCTTGCCTAAAAGGCGTTCGGCAAGGTTTCTTCGGCCCACCACCCTCCGAGATCTGACGGCACTAGTAACCAAGTGTGAAGCATGTCGGTTCCATTCAAAGAAGCATCATCAACAAGCCCAAGCCCTTCAAACAATCCCTCTCTCTGGACATTCTCGATGCAGGGGCTCGACATACTGGGCCCTTTCCCCCGCGCTGTCGGGGGATTTGAGTACTTGTACGTTGCAATCGACAAGTTCACGAAGTGGCCGGAGGTGGAAGCAGTGAGAAAGGTGACTGCTCAGTGATACGTCCATTTTGCATCATGCTTTTATATCGATATTTATTGCATTATGGGCTGTTATTACACATTATGTCACAATACTTATGCCCATTCTCTCTTATTTTACAAGGTTTACATAAGGAGGGAGAATGCCGACAGCTGGAATTCTGGGCTGGAAAAGGAGCAAATATTAGAGACCTATTCTGCACAACTCCAAAAGTCCTGAAACTCCACGAAAGTCATTTTTGGAAATAATAAAAAATACTGAGCGGAAGAAATACATCAGGGGGGCCACCACCTGTCCACGAGGGTGGGGGCGCACCCTACACCCTTGGGTGCGCCCCCCTGCCTCGTGGGCCCCCTGTTGGCTCTCCGGTGGCCATGTTCTGCTATATGAAGTCTTTCGTCCAGGGAAAAATCATAAGAAACCTTTCGGGACGAGACTCCGCCGCCACGAGGCGGAACCTTGGCGTAACCAATCTAGGGCTCCGGCAGAGCTGTTCTGCCGGGGACACTTCCCTCCGGGAGGGGAAAATCATCGCCATCGTCATCACCAACGCTCCTCTCATCGGGATAGGGCAATCTCCATCAACATCTTCACCAGCACCATCTCCTCTCAAAACCCTAGTTCATCTCTTGTATCCAATTCTTGTCTCCAAGTCCGGGATTGGTACTTGTAGGTTGCTAGTAGTGTTGATTACTCCTTGTAGTTGATGCTAGTTGGTTTATTTGGTGGAAGATCATATGTTCAGATCCTATATGCATATTAATACTCCTCTGATTATGAACATGAATATGATTTGTGAGTAGTTACGTTTGTTCCTGAGGATATGGGATAAGTCTTGCTATTAGTAGTCATGTGAATTTGGTATTCATTCGATATTTTGATGAGATGTATGTTGTCTATCCTCTAGTGGTGTTATGTGAACGTCGACTACATGACACTTCACCATTATTTGGGCCTAGAGGAAGGCATTGGGAAGTAATAAGTAGATGATGGGTTGCTAGAGTGACGAAGCTTAAACCCTAGTTTATCGTTGCCGTAAGGGCTGATTTGGATCCATATGTTTCATGCTATGGTTAGGTTTACCTTAATACTTTTTTTGTACTTGCGGATGCTTGCAATAGAGGTTAATCATAGTGGGATGCTTGTTCAAGTAAGAACAGCACCCAAGCACCGGTCCACCCACATACCAAATTATCAAAGTACCAAACGCGAATCATATGAACGTGATGAAAACTAGCTTGACGATAATTCCCATGTGTCCTCGGGAGCGCTTTTCTCTATATAAGAGTTTGTCTAGGCTTGTCCTTTGCTACAAAAAGGATTGGGCCACCTTGCTACACTTTATTTACTTTTGTTACTTGTTGCTCGTTACAAATTATCCTATCACAAAACTGTATGTTACCTCTTATTTCAGTACCTGCAGAGAATACCTTGTTGAAAACCGCTTATCATTTCCTTCTGGTCCTCGTTGGGTTCGACACTCTTACTTATCGAAAGGACTATGATAGATCCCCTATACTTGTGGGTCATCAAGACTCTTTTCTGGCGCTATTTCCGGGGAGTGAAGCGCCTTTGGTAGGTGGAATTTGGTAAGGAAAAAATTTATATAGTGTGCTGAAATTTACTGTCACTTGTTACTATGGAAAGTAATCCTCTGAGGGGCTTGTTCGGGGTATCTTCACCCCGACCAGTAGAGCACAGAGTTGCTCCTCAACCGATTGAACCTACTGAAAATGAAAATGAAAATGTTCACTTTGAGATTCCTTCGGGTATGTTAGAAAAACTGCTAGCTAATCCTTTTGCAGGAGATGGAACAAAGCATCCTGATGAGCACCTAGTATATGTGGATGAAGTTTGTGGATTATTTAAGCTTGCAGGTATACTCGGTGATGTTATTAAGAGGAAGGTCTTCCCTTTTATCTTTGAAGGGAGATGCATCGACATGGTATAGGCTATGTGATGATACGGGATCATGGAACTACAAATGATTGAAATTGGAATTTCATCAGAAATTTTATCCTATGCATCTTGTTCGTCGTGATCGCAATTATACATATAATTTTTGGCCTCGCGAAGGAGAAAGAATCGCTCAAGCTTAGGGGAGGCTTAAATCAATGTTATATTCATGCCCCAATCATGAGCTCCCAAGAGAAATAATTATTCAAAGTTTTTATGCTCGGCTTTCTGATAACAATCGCACCATGCTCGATACTTCTTGTGTTGGCTCTTTTATGATGAAGACTATTGAATTCAAATGGGATTTTTTGGATAGAATTAAATGCAACTCTGAATATTGGGATCTCGACGAAGGTAAGGAGTCAGGCATGACACCTAAGTTTGATTGTGTTAAATCTTTTATGGATACTAATGTTTTCCGTAAATTTAGCACTAAATATGGACTTGACTCTGAGATAGTAGCTTCATTCTGTGAATCTTTTGCTATTTATGTTGCTCCCCAAGGAGAAGTGGTTTAAATATCATCCTCCCATAGAAGTAAAAGTAGTTGCACCTAGTAAAGTTGAAGAAAAGACTGTCACTTATAATGATCCTATTGTTCCTACTTCTTATGTTGAGAAACCACATTTCCCTGTTAGAATAAAGGATCATGCTAAAGCTTCAACTGTGGTTCGTAAAAGCAATATTAGAACTTATACACCTCCTGAGCAAATTAAAGTTGAACCTAATATTGCTATTGTTAAAGATCTCTTGTCTGGTAATATTGGTGGGCATGTTATTTATTTCTGTGAGGAAACTGCTAGAATTGCCAAACCTTGTGCTAAAGATAAACATAGACCTGTGGTAGGCATGCCTGTTATTTCAGTTAAAATAGGAGATCATTGTTATCATGGCTTATGTGATATGGGTGCTAGTGCTAGTGCAATACCCTTTGACTTATACAAAGAAATTATGCATGATATTGCACCTGCTGAGTTAGAAGATATTGATGTTACAATTAAACTTGCCAATACGGATACTATTTCACCAATGGGAATTGTTAGAGATGTTGAAGTCTTGTGTGGGAAAACTAAATATCCTGCTGATTTTCTTGTTCTTGGTTCCCCACAAGATAGCTTTTGTCCCATTATATTTGGTAGACCCTTCTTGAACACCGTTAATGCTAGGATAGACTGCGAAAAGGATGTTGTTACTATTGGTTTGGGTGATATGTCTCATGAGTTTAATTTCTCTAAATTTAGTAGACAACGCCATGAAGAAGAATTGCCTAGTAAGGATGAAATTATTGGTCTTGCTTCTATTGCCGTACCTCCTAGTGATCCTTTAGAACAATATTTGCTAGACCATGAAAATGATATGTTTATGAATGAAAGAAGGGAAATAGATGAAGTGTTCTTTAAATAGGAACCTATCCCGAAACACAATTTGCCTGTTGAAATCCTAGGGGAACCTCCTCCACCCAAGGGTGATCCCGTGTTTGAGCTTAAACCGTTGCCTGATACTCTTAAATATGATTATCTTGATGAAAAGAAGATATATCCTGTTATTATTAGTGCTAACCTTTCAGAGCATGAAGAAGAAAGATTATTGAAAACTTTGAAGAAGCACCGAGCTGCTATTGGATATACTCGTGATGATCTTAAGGGCCTTAGTGCCACTCTATGTCAACATAAAATAAATTTGGAAGATGATGCCAAACCAGTTCGTGATCATCAACGACGGCTGAATCCTAAGATGAAGGAAGTGGTAAGAAAAGAAATACTAAAGCTCCTTGAGGCAGGTATAATTTATCCCGTTGCTGATAGTCAGTGGGTAAGTCTTGTCCATTGTGTCCCTAAGAAGGGAGGTATTACCGTCGTTCCTAATGATAAAGATGAATTGATTCCGCAAAGAATTATTACAGGTTATATGATGGTAATTGATTTCCACAAATTAAATAAGGCTACTAAGAAAGATCATTAACCCTTACCTTTTATCGATCAAATGCTAGAAAGATTATCCAAACATACACATTTTTGCTTTCTAAATGGTTATTCTAGTTTCTCTCAAATACCTGTGTCAGCCAATGTCAATCAAAGACTACTTTTACTTGCCCTTTTGGTACTTTTGCTTATAGACGTATGCCTTTTGGTTTATGTAATGCACCTGCTATTTTCAAAGATGCATGATGGCTATATTCTCTGACTTTTGTGAAAATATTTGTGAGGTTTTCATGGACGACTTCTCCGTCTATGGATCCTCTTTTGATGATTGCTTGAGCAACCTTGATCGAGTTTTGCAGAGATGTGAAGAAACTAATCTTGTCTTGAATTGGGAAAAGTGTCACTTTATGGTTAATGAAGGTATTGTCTTGGGGCATAAAGTTTCTGAAAGAGGTATTGAGGTTGATAAAGCCAAGGTTGATGCTATTGAAAAGATGCCATGTCCCAAGGACATCAAAGGTATAAGAAGTTTCCTTGGTCATGCCGGGTTTTATAGGAGGTTCATTAAGTGTTAGGGAACGTAGTAATTTCAAAAAAATTCCTACGCACACGCAAGATCATGGTGATGGCATAGCAACGAGAGGGGAGAGTGTAAGTCCACGTACCCACGTAGACCGTAAGCGGAAGCGTTATAACAACGCGGTTGATGTAGTCGTACGTCTTCACGATCCGACCGATCCAAGTACCGAACGCACGGCACCTCCGAGTTCAGCACACGTTCAGCTCGATGGCGATCCCGGGCTCGATCCAGAAAGCGTCGGGGATGAGTTCCGTCAACCTGACGGCGTGGTGACGATGATGATGCTCCACCGACACGGGGCTTTGCCTAAGCTCATGACGATATGACTTTACGGCGCAGGGCTTCGCTTAAGCTCATGACGATATGACCGAAGTGGAATATGGTGGAGGGGCACCGCACACGGCTAAGGAACGATCCGTAGATCAACTTGTGTGTCATGGGGTGCCCCCTGCCTCGTATATAAAGGAGCAAGGGGAGGTGGCCGGCCTAGGAGGGCGCACCAAGGGGGAGTCCTACTCCCACGGGAGTAGGACTCCTCCTTTCCTAGTAGGAGTAGGAGATAAGGAAGGGAAAGGAGAAGGGAAGGAAGGAGGGGCGCAGCCCTCCCCTAGTCCAATTCGGACTAGGCCTTGGGTGTCTGTGGCCTGCCCTAGGCAGCCCTCTCTCTTTCCCGTATGGCCCAATAAGGCCCAATACTTCTCCGGCAAATTCCGTAACTCTCCGTACTCGAAAAATACCGAATCACTCGGAACCTTTCCGAAGTCCGAATATAGTCGTCCAATATATCGGTCTTTACGTCTCGACCATTTCGAGACTCCTAGTCATGTCCCCGATCTCATCCGGGACTCCGAACTCCTTCGGTACATCAAAACTCATAAACTCATAATATAACTGTCATCGAAACCTTAAGCGTGCGGACCCTACGGGTTCGAGAATTATGTAGACATGACCTAGAACTATTCTCGGTCAATAACCAATAGCGGAACCTGGATACCCATATTGGCTCCTACATATTCTATGAAGATCTTTATCGGTCAAACCGCATAACAACATACGTTGTTCCCTTTGTCATCGGTATGTTACTTGCCCGAGATTCGATCGTCGGTATCCAATACCTAGTTCAATCTCGTTACTGCCAAGTCTCTTTACTCGTTCCGTAATGCATCATCCCGTAACCAACTCATTGGTCACATTGCTTGCAAGGCTTATAATGATGTGCATTACCGAGAGGGCCTAGAGATACCTCTCCGACAATCGGAGTGACAAAACCTAATCTCGAAATACGCCAACTCAACATGTACCTTCGGAGACACCTGTAGTACTCCTTTATAATCACCCGATTACGTTGTGACGTTTGGTAGTACCAAAGTGTTCCTCCGGTAAACGGAGTTGCATAATCTCATAGTTACAGGAACATGTATAAGTCATGAAGAAAACAATAGCAACATACTAAGCGATCAAGTGCTAAGCTAACGGAATGGGTCAAGTCAATCACATCATTCTCCTAATGATGTGATCCCGTTAATCAAATGACAACTCTTTTGTCCATGGCTAGGAAACATAACCATCTCGATAAACGAGCTAGTCAAGTAGAGGCATACTAGTGACACTATGTTTGTCTATGTATTCACACATGTATTATGTTTCGGTTAATACAATTCTAGCATGAATAATAAACATTTATCATGAAATAAGGAAATAAATAATAACTTTATTATTGCCTCTAGGGCATATTTCCTTGAGCTCCCACTTGCACTAGAGTCAATAATCTAGTTCACATCATCATGTGATTCAACACTAATATTCACATCGTATGTGATTAACACCCATAGTTCACATCGTCATGTGACCAACACCCAAAGGGTTTACTAGAGTCAATAATCTAGTTCACATCGCTATGTGATTAACACCCAAAGAGTACTAAGGTATGATCATGTTTTGCTCGTGAGAGAAGCTTAGTCAACGGTCTCATCACATTCGAGCCGTATGTAATTTGCAAATATTCTATGTCTACAATGCTCGCACGGAGCTACTCTAGCTAATTGCTCCCACTTTCAATATTTATCCAGATTGAGACTTAGAGTCATCGGATCAGTGTAAAAAGCTTGCATCGATGTAACTCTTTACGACGGGCTCTTTTATACCTCCATAATCGAGAAATATTTCCTTAGTCCTTACTAAGGATGTTCTTGACCAATGTCCATGATCTACTCCTAGATCACTATTGTACTCCTTGCCAAATTCGAGCAAGGTATACAATAGGTCAGTACATAGCATAGCATACTTTATAGAACCTATGACCGAGGCATAGGGAATGACTTTCATTCTCTTTTCTATTTTCTGCCATGGTCGGGATTTGAGTCTTACTCAATTTCACACCTTGTAATCTGAGCAAGAAACTCTTTCTTTGATCTGTTCCATTTTGAACTACTTCAAAATCTTGTCAAGGTATCTACTTATTGAAAAACTTATCAAGCGTCTTGATCTATCTCAATAGTCCTTGATGCTCAATATGTAAGTAGCTTTACCGAGGTCTTTCTTTTAAAGATCTCCTTTCAAATACTCCTTTATGCTTTCGGAAAAATTATACATCATTTCGATCAACAATATGTTACTCACATATATTTATCAAAAAGGCGGTAGTGCTCCCACTCACTTTATTGTAAATACAGGCTTCTCCAAAAGTCTGTATAAAACCATATGCTTTGATCACACTATCAAAGCGTTTATTCCAACTCGAGATGCTTGCACCAGTCCATAGATGGATCGCTGAAGCTTGCACATTTTGTTAGCTCCTTTAGGATTGACAAAACCTTCTGGTTGCATCATATACAGCTCTTCTTTAATAAATCCATTAAAGAATGTAGTTTTGACATCCATTTGCCAGATTTCATAAAATGTGGCAATTGCTAACATGATTCGGACAGACTTAAGCATCGCTACAGTTGAGAAAATCTCATTGTGGTCAACACCTTGAACTTGTCGAAAACCTTTTGCAACAAGTCGAGCTTTGTAGATAGTAACACTACTATCAGTGTCCGTCTTCCTCTTGAAGATCCATTTATTTAACATGGCTTGCTGATCATCGAGCAAGTCAATCAAAGTCCATACTTTGTTTCATACATGGATCCTATCTCAGATTTCATGGCCTCAAGCCATTTCGCGGAATCTGGGCTCATCATCGCTTCCTCATAGTTCGTAGGTTCATCATGGTCTAGTAATATGACTTCTAGAACACGATTACCATACCACTCAGTGCGGATCTTACTCGGAAGACCTCGAGGTTTGATAGCAACTTGATCTGAAGTTTCATGATCATCATCATTAACTTCCTCACTAATTGGTGTAGGAATCACTGGAACTGATTTACGTGATGAACTACTTTCCAATAAGGGAGAAGGTACAATTACCTCATCAAGTTCTACTTTCCTCCCACTCACTTCTTTCGAGAGAAACTTCTTCTCTAGAAAGGATCCATCTTAGCAACGAATAACTTGCCTTCGGATCTGTGATAGAAGGTGTACCCAATAGTTACCTTTGGGTATTCTATGAAGACGCACTTCTTCGATTTGGGTTCGAGCTTATCAGGATGAAACTTTTTCACATAAGCATCGTAGCCCCAAACTTTAAGAAACGACAACTTGGGTTTCTTGCTAAACCATAGTTCATATAGTGTCGTCTCAACGGATTTAGATGGTGCCCTTTTAACGTGAATGCAGCTGTCTCTAATGCATAAACCCAAAACAGTATTGGTAAATCGGTAAGAGTCATCATTGATCGCACCATATCAAAATAAAGTACGGTTACGACGTTCGGACACACCATAACGTTGTGGTGTTCCAGGTGGCGTGAGCTGTGAAACTATTCCACTTTGTTTTAATAGAAGACCAAACTCGTAACTCAAATATTCATCTCCACGATCAGATCGCAGAAACTTTATTTTCTTGTTACGATGATTTTCTACTTCACTCTGAAATTCTTTGAACTTTTCAACTATTTCAGACTTATGTTTCATCAAGAAGATATACGCATATCTGCTCAAATCATCTCTGAAGGTCAGAAAATAACGATACACGCTGCGAGCCTTAACACTCATCGGATCGCATACATCGGTATGTATGATTTCCAACAAATCAGTTGCTCGCTCCATAGTTCCAGAGAACGGCGTTTTAGTCATCTTGCCCATGAGGCACGGTTCGCAAGTACCAAGTGATTCATAATCAAGTGATTCCAAAAGCCCATCAGTATGGAGTTTCTTCATGCGTTTTACACTGATATGACCCAAACGGCAGTGCCACAAAACCGCAATACAGGACTAGTGGGCCCCCCGTCTATCTATTAGCCGTCTATCTATTAGACCTATCTAGAAGTAGAAGTTCGTTGCATTCCCGGAGATGTAGAATCGAGTGTTTAGCTTACCGGGCATTGTGCTAAATTGCACTATCATTATTAACTTTACATCTTTTGGTTTCAATATTATGAATATGTGTGTCACACGATCGAGATCCAACAAACCATTTTCATTGGGTGTATGACCATAGAAGGTTTTATTCATGTAAACAGAACAATAATTATTCTCTAACTTACATGAATAACCGTATTGCAATAAACATGATCAAATCATATTCATGCTCAACATAAGCGCCAAATAACATTTATTTAGGTTCAACACTAATCCCGATAGTATAGGGAGTGTGCGATGATGATCATATCAATCTTGGAACTACTTCCAACACTCATCGTCACTTCCCTTCAACTAGTTTCGCTTATTCTCGTAACTCCTGTTTGAGTTACTAATCTTAGCAACCGAACAAGTATCAAATACTCAGGGGCTACTATAAACACTAATCCCGATAGTATAGGGAGTGTGCGGTGATGATCATATCAATCTTGGAACTACTTCCAACATTCATCGTCACTTCCCCTTCAACTAGTCTCTGTTTATTCTGCAACTCCCGTTTTCGAGTTACTACTCTTAGCAACTGAACCACTATCAAATACCGAGGGGTTGCTACGAACACTAGTAAAATACACATCAATAATCTGTATATCAAATATACCTTTGTTCACTTTGCCATCCTTCTTATCCGCCAAATATTTGGGGTAGTTCCGCTTCAAAGACCAGTTCCATTGCAGCAAAAGCACTTAGTCTCGTGCTTAGGTCCAGACTTGGGTTTCTTCACTCGAGCAGCAACTTGCTTGCCGTTCTTCTTGAAGTTCCCCTTCTTCCCTTTGCCCTTTTCCTTGAGACTAGTGGTCTTGTCAACCATCAACACTTGATGTTTTTCTTGATTTCTACCTTCGCCGATTTTAGCATCGCGAAGAGCTTGGGAATTGTTTTCGTTATCCCTTGCATACTATAGTTCATCATGAAGTTCTAGTAACTTAGTGATGGTGACTAGAGAATTCTCTCAATCACTATCTTATCGGAAGATTAACTCCCACTTGATTCAAGCGATTGAAGTACCTGACAATCTGAGCACATGCTCACTAGTTGAGCGATTCTCCTCCATCTTTTAGCTACGTAACTTGTTGCGACTTCATATCTCTCAACTCGGTGTTTGCTTGAAATATTAACTTCAATTCTGGAACATCTCATATGGTCCATGACGTTCAAAACGTCTTTGAAGTCCTGATTCTAAGCCGTTTAAGCATGGTGCACTAAACTATCAAGTAGTCATCATATTGAGCTAGCCAAACGCTCATAACGCCTCGCATACGCTCCTGCAATAGGTCTGTCACCTAGCGGTGCATTAAGGACATAATTCTTACAGGCAGCAATGAGGATAAACCTCATATCACGGATCTAATCCGCATCATTGCTACTAACATTTTTCAAACATAATTTTCTCTAGGAACATATAAACATATGAAAGCAACAACGCGAGCTATTGATCTACAACATAATTTGCAAAATACTATCAGGACTAAGTTCATGATAAATTTAAGTTCAATTAATCATATTACTTAAGAACTCCCACTTAGACAGACATCTCTCGAGTCATCTAAGTGATCACGTGATCCAAATCAACTAAACCATAACCGATCATCACGTGAGATGGAGTAGTTTTCAATGGTGAACATCACTATGTTGATCATATCTACTATATGATTCACGCTTGACCTTTCGGTCTCGTGTTCGAGGCCATATCTGCATATGCTAGGCTCGTCAAGTTTAACTCGAGTATTCTGCGTGTGCAAAACTGGCTTGCACCCGTTGTAGATGGACGAGAGCTTATCACACCCGATCATCACGTGGTGTCCGGGCACTCTGAACTTTTAGCAACGGTGCATACTCGGGAGAACACTTCTTGATAATTTTAGTGAGAGATCATCTTATAATGCTACCGTCAATCAAAGCAAAATAAGATGCATAAAGGATAAACATCACATGCAATCAATATAAGTGATATGATATGGCCATCATCATCTTGTGCTTGTGATGTCCATCTCCAAGCACCGTCGTGATTACCATCGCCACCGCACGATACCTTGATCTCCATCGTAGCATCGTTGTCGTCTCGCCAACTATTGCTTCTCGACTATCGCTACGCTTAGTGATAAAGTAAAGCAATTACATGGCGTTGCATTTCATACAATAAAGCGACAACCATATGGCTCCTGCCATTGCCGATAACCGGTTACAAAACATGATCATCTCATACAATAAAATATAGCATCACGTCTTGACTATATCACATCACAACATGCCCTGCAAAAACAAGTTAGGCGTCCTCTACTTTGTTGTTGCAAGTTTTACGTGGCTGCTACGGGCTGAGCAAGAACCGTTCTTACCTACGCATCAAAACCACAACGATAGTTTGTCAAGTTGGTGCCGTTTTAACCTTCGCAAGGACCGGGCGAGCCACACTCAGTTCAACTAAAGTGAGAGAAACAGACACCCGCCGGTCACCTTTAAGCAACGAGTGCTCGGCGGTGAAACCAGTCTCGCGTAAGCGTCTGGCGTAATGTCGGTCCGGGCTGCTTCATCTCACAATACCGCTGAACCAAAGTATGACATGCTGGTAAGCAGTATGACTTATATCGCCCACAACTCACTTGTGTTCTACTCGTGCATATGACATCAACGCATAAAACCAGGCTCGGATGCCATCATTAGGGAACGAGTAATTTCAAAAAATTCCTACGCACACGCAAGATCATGGTGATGGCATAGCAACGAGAGGGAGAGTGTATGTCCACGCACCCTCGTGACCCGTGGCGAAGCGTTATAACAACGCGATTGATGTAGTCGTATGTCTTCACGATCCGACCGATCCAAGTACCGAACGCACGGCACCTCCGAGTTCAGCACACGTTCAGCTCGATGACGATCCCCGGGCTCCGATCCAGCAAAGCGTCGGGGATGAGTTCCACAAGACGACGGCGTGGTGACGATGATGATGCTCCACCGACGCAGGGCTTCACCTAAGCTCCGCGACGATATGACTTTACGGCGCGGGCTTCGCCTAAGCTCATGACGATATGACCGAAGTGGAATATGGTGGCGGGGGCACCGCACACGGCTAATGAACGATTCGTAGATCAACTTGTGTGTCATGGGGTGCCCCCCTGCCCCCGTATATAAAGGAGCAAGGGGGAGGTGGCCGGCCTAGGAGGGGGCGCACCAAGGGGGAGTCCTACTCCCACCGGGAGTAGGACTCCTCCTTTCCTAGTAGGAGTAGGAGATAAGGAAGGGGAAAGGAGAAGGGAAGGAAGGAGGGGGCGCAGCCCCCCCCTAGTCCAATTCGGACTAGGCCTTGGGTCTGCGCGCCTGCCCTAGGCAGCCCTCTCTCTTTCCCGTATGGCCCAATAAGGCCCAATACTTCTCCGGCGAATTCCGTAACTCTCCCAGTACTCCGAAAAATACCTGAATCACTCGGAACCTTTCCGAAGTCCGAATATAGTCGTCCAATATATCGATCTTTACGTCTCGACCATTTCGAGACTCCTCATCATGTCCCTGATCTCATCCGGGACTCCGAACTCCTTCGGTACATCAAAACTCATAAACTCATAATATAACTGTCATCGAAACCTTAAGCGTGCGGACCCTACGGGTTCGAGAACTATGTAGACATGACCTAGAACTATTCTCGATCAATAACCAATAGCGGAACCTGGATACCCATATTGGCTCCTACATATTCTACGAAGATCTTTATCGGTCAAACCGCATAACAACATACGTTGTTCCCTTTGTCATCGGTATGTTACTTGCCCGAGATTCGATCGTCGGTATCCAATACCTAGTTCAATCTCACATCGCAAGTCTCTTTACTCGTTCCGTAATGCATCATCCCGTAACCAACTCATTGGTCACATTGCTTGCAAGGCTTATAATGATGTGCATTACCGAGAGGGCCCAGAGATACCTCTCCGACAATCGGAGTGACAAAACCTAATCTCGAAATACGCCAACTCAACATGTACCTTCGGAGACACCTGTAGTACTCCTTTATAATCACCCAGTTACGTTGTGACGTTTGGTAGTACCCAAAGTGTTCCTCCGGTAAACGGGAGTTGCATAATCTCATAGTCACAGGAACATGTATAAGTCATGAAGAAAACAATAGCAACATACTAAACGATCAAGTGCTAAGCTAACGGAATGGGTCAAGTCAATCACATCATTCTCCTAATGATGTGATCCCGTTAATCAAATGACAACTCTTTTGTCCATGGCTAGGAAACATAACCATCTCTGATAAACGAGCTAGTCAAGTAGAGGCATACTAGTGACACTATGTTTGTCTATGTATTCACACATGTATTATGTTTCCGGTTAATACAATTCTAGCATGAATAATAAACATTTATCATGAAATAAGGAAATAAATAATAACTTTATTATTGCCTCTAGGGCATATTTCCTTCATTAAGGACTTCTCAAAAAATTATCAGCCTCTAACTAATTTATTACAAAAAGATATACCATTTGTCTTCGATGATGATTGTGTAGAAGCATTTGAAATACTTAAGAAAGCATTGATCTCTACACCTATTGTTCAGCCACCTGATTGGAATTTACCCTTTGAAATTATGTGTGATGCTAGTGATTATGCAGTAGGTGCTGTTCTAGGGCAAAGAGTTGATATAAAATTAAATGTTATTCCATATGCTAGTAAAACTCTAGACAATGCTCAAAGAAATTATGCTACTACTGAAAAAGAATTCTTAGCAGTTGTATTTGCTTGTGATAAGTTCAGACCTTATATTGTTGATTCTAAAGTAACTATCCACACGGATCATGCTGCTATTAAATATCTTATGGAAAAGAAAGATGCTAAACCTAGACTTATTAGATGGGTTCTCTTGCTACAAGAATTTGATTTGCACATTGTTCATAGAAAGGGAGCTGAGAACCCCGCTGCAGACAACTTGTCTAGGTTAGAAAATGTTCTTGATGACCCACTACCTATTGATGATAGCTTTCATGATGAACAACTAAATGTCATAAATGCTTCTCGTACTGCTCCATGGTATGCTGATTATGCTAATTATATTGTGGCTAAATTTATACCACCTAGTTTCACATACCAGCAAAAGAAAAAGTTTTTCTATGATTTGAGACATTACTTTTGGGATGACCCACATCTTTATAAAGAAGGAGTAGATGGTGTTATTACACGTTGTGTACCTGAGCATGAATAGGAACAGATCCTATGCAAGTGTCACTCCGAGGCTTATGGAGGACATCACGTTGGAGATAGAACTGCACATAAGATATCGCAATCTGGTTTTTATTGGCCTACTCTCTTCAAGGATGCCCGTTAGTTTGTCCTGTCTTGTGATGAATGTCAAAGAATTGGTAATATTAGTAGACGTCAAGAAATGCCTATGAACTATTCACTCGTTATTGAACCATTTGATGTTTGGGGCTTTGATTATATGGGACCTTTTCCTTCCTCTAATGGTTATACACATATTTTAGTTGTTGTTGATTACGTTACTAAGTGGGTAGAAGCTATTCCAACTAGTAGTGTTGATCATAACACTTCTATTAAAATGCTTAAAGAAGTTATTTTTCCGAGGTTTGGAGTCCCTGGATATTTAATGACTGATGGTGGTTCACATTTTATTCATGGTGCTTTCCGAAAAATGCTTGCTAAATATGATGTTAATCATAGAGTTGCATCCCCTTATCACCCACAGTCTAGCGGTCAAGTAGAATTGAGTAATAGAGAACTCAAATTAATTTTTCAAAAGACTGTTAATAGATCTAGAAAGAATTGGTCCAAGAAACTTGATGATGCATTATGGGCCTATAGAACTGTATATAAGAATCCTATGGGTATGTCTCTGTATAAAATGGTTTATGGAAAAGCATGTCACTTACCTCTCGAACTAGAACATAAGGCATATTGGGCTATTAAAGAGCTCAACTATGATTTCAAACTTGCCGGTGAGAAGAAGTTATTTGATATTAGCTCACTTGATGAATGGAGAACCCGATCCTATGAAAATGCCAAGTTGTTTAAAGAAAAAGTTAAAATATGACATGACAAAAGGATACAAAAGCGTGAGTTTAATGTAGGTGATTTTGTATTGCTATACAACTCTCATTTAAGATTTTTTGCAGGAAAACTTCTCTCTAAATGGGAAGGTCCTTACGTTATCGAGGAGGTCTATCTTTCCGGTGCCATAAAAATCAACAACTTCGAAGGCACAAATCCGAAGGTAGTGAATGGTCAAAGAATCAAACATTATATCTTAGGTAATCCCATAAATGTTGAAACCAATGTTATTGAAATCGTAACCCCGGAGGAATACATAAGGGACACTTTCCGGAACGTTTCAGACTCCGAAAAGGAATAGGTATGTGGTACGGTAAGTAAACCGACTCCAAACAATTTTTATGGCAATATTTCTCCGTTTTGGAATATTTAGAAAAATAGAAAAATAAGAAGCAGTCCGGGAAGGACACGAGGGCTCCACGAGGGTGGAGGGCGCGCCCTACCCTGCTGGGTGCGCCCCCCTACCTCGTGGGCACCTCGTGTGCTCTCCGGACTCAGTTTTCTTGCACTATACGTATTTTGGTCGGTAAAAATTCATTATGTAATCTCCCGAAGGTTTTGACTCCTGTAGGCTGTATCACGCAATTATCCTGTGTTCTTGTTTCGAGCTGTTTTTCTGATAGATCTAGATTATCATGACGTCTCCAAGTACCCCCAAGGACAAGTTCTTCGAGAAGGTCATCAACCCTTACCTCGCGGAGGTGCTGCGACACCCTCAAACCATTGAGATGCGTGATGGGTTGCTGCACATCCGCGATGTTGAGGGACCGAAGGGGACCGGAAGCATGGAGACGAGCCTCGAAGCAATGGAGCAACAAGTTTTCAAGTGCCAAGGGATGGTGGAACGTGAACTCAACTCCAACCACATGATGATCGCGGAGTTCACCAACAACCACAAGCTGGATGCCTACAACATCAAGGAGACCATCTTCAAGCTTCACGAGAAGATCGAGCACCTTCAAGCCCATATCTATGACCTGCAAAACCAAAACTGTGAGTATGAATGTAGATTCAAAAGGATCAGTTTGGCTGCAGATTTGAGGATCCAGGATACTCGATCATCCTTCTATGATGGTGAGCCTATGCCTTGGAAGATGGACGACAAGCCCGCATCATCAACAACACACCCACCTTCTTCACCAGCAAAGGAGATATAATCACATGGGTATGGGCACTCCCCTTGGCAACTGCCAAGCTTGGGGAAGGTGCCCCGGTATCGTATCACCATCACACTCCTATCATTACCATTCTTCTTAGTTCGATCCTTTTAGTAGTATCTTGATCTAGTAGAATAAAGTTTATGGCATGATTTAGTTTTGAGTTTTGCTTTATGATCCCTCTATGTAATCGGGTCTGTGAGCTATATAATAAAGATTAGTGCTGAGTCAAAGGCTTGATTATTTTGCCATGATCTTGATTGAATAAAAGAGAAAAAGAATAAAAAAAGAAACAAAGAGATCATATAGATCTTATGGAGAGTAATGACTTCACATAGAAAGAGTATGATGATTAAAAGTTGTTGGGAGTTGGCAAACATAGCTTCGGTCATCGTTGCAATTAATAGGAAGTAATAAAGAAAGAGAGGTTTCACATATAAATATACTATCATGTACATCTTTTATGATTGGGAGCACTCATTAAAATATGACATGCTAAAGAGTTAATGTTGGACAAGGAAGACAACGTAATGAGTTATGTTTTCTTATATCTGAGATAAAGTATATTGTCATGGATCATCCAACATGTTGAGCTTGCCTTTCCCCCTCATGCTAGCCAAATTCTTTGCACCAAGTAGAGATACTACTTGTGCTTCCAAAACCCTTAAACCAGTTTTGCCATGAGAGTCCACCATATCTACCTATGGATTGAGTAAGATCCTTCAAGTAAGTTGTCATCGGTGCAAGCAATAAAAATTGCTCCCTAATATGTATGATTGATTGGTGTGGAGGAAATAAGCTTTATATGATCTTGTGATGTGGAAGAAATAAAAGCGACGGACTGCATAATAAAGGTTCATATCACAAGTGGCAATATAAAGTGACGTTCTTTCGCATTGAGATTTTGTGCATCCAACCTAAAAGCGCATGGCAACCTCTGCTTCCCTCTGCGAAGGGCCTATCTTTTATTACTATCTTCTACCTTATGCAAGAGTCATGGTGATATTCACCTTTCCTTTTTATATTTTATCCTTTGGCAAGCACAGGGTGTTGGAAAGATCTTGATAGATATATCTAATTGGATGTAAGTCAGCATGAGTTATTATTATTGACATTACCCTTGAGGTAAAAGGTTGGGAGGCGAAACTATAAGCCCCTATCTTTCTTTGTGTCCGGCTAAAACTCCGTAACCACAAGTATTGTGTGATTATTAGCAATTATGAAAGACTAAATGATAGTTGAGTATGTGGACTTGCTAGAAAGCTCTGACGTAGACTCTTTCTGATGTTATGATAAATTGCAATTGCCTCAATGACTAAGATTATAGTTTGTTGGTTCTCAATAAAGTTTCTGATTCATACTTTGCATTGTGAATAGATTATTACTTCAGCATAAGAAATCATATGACAATATCCATATACGTTGCTGTTATGAGAATAATCATGATGCCCTCATGTCCGTATTTTATTTTATCGACACCTCTACCTCTAAACATGTGGACATATTTATCATTATCGGCTTTCGCTTGAGGACAAGCGAGGTCTAAGCTTGGGGGAGTTGATACGTCCATTTTGCATCATGCTTTTATATCGGGATTATTGCATTATGGGATGTTATTACACATTATGTCACAATACTTATGCCCATTTCTCTTATTTTACAAGGTTTACATAAGGAGGAGAATGCAGGCAATTTGGAATTACAATGGAAAAGGAGCAAATATTAGAGACCTATTCGCACAACTCCAAAAGTCCTGAAACTCCACGAAAGTCATTTTTGGAAATAATAAAAAATACTGAGTGGAAGAAATACATCAGGGGGGCCACCACCTGTCCACGAGGGTGGGGGGCGCCCTACCCCCTGGGCGCGCCCCCTGCCTTGTGGGCCCCCTGTTGGCTCTCCGATGGCCATCTTCTGCTATATGAAGTCTTTCGTCCAGGGAAAAATCATAAGCAACCTTTGGGGCGAGACTCCGCCACGAGGCGGAACCTCATGGAACCAATCTAGGGCTCCGGCAGAGCTGTTCTGCTGGGACACTTCCCTTCAGGAGGGGGAAATCATCGCCATCGTCATCACCAACATTCCTCTCATCGGGAGAGGGCAATCTCCATCAACATCTTCACCAGCACCATCTCCTCTCAAAACCCTAGTTCATCTCTTGTATCCAATTCTTGTCTCCAAGTCAGGGATTGGTACTTGTAGGTTGCTAGTAGTATTGATTACTCCTTGTAGTTGATGCTAGTTGGTTTATTTGGTGGAAGATCATATGTTCAGATCCTATATGCATATTAATACTCCTGTGATTATGAACATGAATATGCTTTGTGAGTAGTTACGTTTGTTCCTGAGGACATGGGAGAAGTCTTGCTATTAATAGTCATGTCAATTTGGTATTCGTTCGATATTTTTATGAGATTTTCTATCCTCTAGTGGTGTTATGTGAACGTCGACTAAATGACACTTCACCATTATTTGGGCCTAGAGGAAGGCATTGGGAAGTAATAAGTAGATGATGGGTTGCTAGAGTGACAGAAGCTTAAACCCTAGTTTATGCGTTGCTTCGTAAGGGGTTGATTTGGATCCATATGTTTCATGCTATGGTTAGGTTTACCTTAATACTTTTGTTGTAGTTGCGGATGCTTGCAATAGAGGTTAATCATAAGTGGGATGCTTGTTCAAGTAAGAACAACACCCAAGCACCGGTCCACCCACATACCAAATTATCAAAGTACCGAACACGAATCATATGAATGTGATGAAAACTAGCTTGACGATAATTCCCATGTGTCCTCGGGAGCGCTTTTCTCTATATAAGAGTTTGTGTAGGCTTTGTCCTTTGCTACAAAAAGGATTGGGCCACCTTTCTGCACTTTATTTACTTTGTTACTTGTTGCTCGTTACAAATTATCCTATCACAAAACTATCTGTTACCTCTTATTTCAGTACCTGCAGAGAATACCTTGCTGAAAACCGCTTTCATTTCCTTCTACTCCTCGTTGGGTTCGACACTCTTACTTATCGAAAGGACTACGATAGATCCCCTATACTTGTGGGTCATCACTCAGTCAGCTGTGAAGTTTTTCAAAGGACTGGTCTGCCGTTTTGGGGTGCCAAATAAAGTCATCACCGACAACGGCACGCAGTTCACGAGCCACACCTTCATGCGGTACATTCAAGACCTCGACAGCAAGGTATGTTTTGCTTCCGTGGCACACCCACGGAGCAACGGCCAAGCGGAGAGGGCGAATGCTGAAGTATTGCGAGGCCTAAGGACAAAGACTTTTGACAAGCTGCGCAAGAGTGGAAGGCGCTGGAATGATGAATTGCCGGCGGTTCTTTGGTCGATCAGGATGAGGCCAAATCGAGCCACCAGCCAGACACCTTTTTCCCTGGTCTATGCTACCTCTTGAGCACTGCGTTGGATTTCCTTGAAGAGGAAAGGATGATGCAGCAAAGTAGCGTAAGTATTTCCCTCAGTTTTTTAGAACCAAGTTATCAATCCAGTAGGAGGCTACGCCCGAGTCCCTCGTACCTACACAAAGCAAATAACTCCTCGCAACCAACGCGAATAGGGGTTGTCAATCCCTTCACGGTCACTTACGAGAGTGAGATCTGATAAAGATGGTAGATAATATTTTTGGTACTTTTGTGATAAAGATGCAAAGTAAAATAAAAAGCAAAGTAAAAAAGCAAAGACAATAATAAAGTGATGGAAGATTAATATGATGAAGATAGACCCGGGGGCCATAGATTTCACTAGTGGCTTCTCTCAAGAGCATAAGTATTGTACGGTGGGTGAACGAATTACTATTGAGCAATTGACAGAATTGAGCATAGTTATGAGAATATCTAGGTATGATCATGTATATAGGCATCACGTCCGAGACAAGTAGACCGACTCCTGCCTGCATCTACTACTATTACTCCACTCATCGACCGCTATGCAGCATGCATCTAGAGTATTAAGTTCAAGAAAACAGAGTAACGCCTTAAGCAAGATGACATGATGTAGAGGATAAATTCATGCTATATGATAAAAAACCATCTTGTTATCCTCGATGGCAACAATACAATCGTGCCTTGCTGCCCCTCATCACACCGGGAAAGGACACCACAAGATTGAACCCAAAGCTAAGCACTTCTCCCATTGCAAGAAAAACCAATCTAGTAGGCCAAACCAAACTGATAATTCGAAGAGACTTGCAAAGATAACCAATCATACATAAAAGAATTTAGAGAAGATTCAAATATTGTTCATAGATAATCTTGATCATAAACCCACAATTCATCGGTCTCAACAAACACACCGCAAAAAGAAGATTACATCAAACAGATCTCCACGAGAGAGGGGGAGAACATTGTATTGAGATCCAAAAAGAGAGAAGAAGCCATCTAGCTACTAACTATGGACCCGAAGGTCTGAGGTAAACTGCTCACACTTCATCGGAGAGGCTATGGTGATGATGTAGAAGCCCTCCGTGATGGATGCCCCCTTCGGCGGAGCTCCGGAACAAGCCCCAAGATGGGATCTTGTCGGTACAGAAGGTTGCGGCGGTGGAAATAGGTTTTTGGCTCCGTATCTGTTCGTTTGGGGGTACGTAGGTATATATAGGAGGAAGAAGTACGTCGGTGGAGCAAGGTGGGGCCCACAAGGGTGGAGGGCGCGCCCTCGGGGGGTGGGCGCGCCCCCCTACCTCGTTCCCACCTCCTTTCTTTCTTGACGTAGGGTCCAAGTCTCCTGGATCATATTCGGTGAGAAATCACGTTCCCGAAGGTTTCATTCCGTTTGGACTCCGTTTGATATTTCGTTTCTTCGAAACTCTGAAATAGGCAAAAAAAACAGCAATTCTGGGCTGGGCCTCCGGTTAATAGGTTAGTCCCAAAAATAATATATAAGTGGAAAATAAAGCCCAATATTGTCCAAAACAATGGATAATATAGCATGGAGCAATCAAAAATTATAGATACGTTGGAGACGTATCAGGCATCCCCAAGCTTAATTCCTGCTCGTCCTCGAGTAGGTAAATGATAAAAACATAATTTTTGATGCGGAGTGCTACTTGGCATAATTTCAATGTAATTCTCCTTAATTGTGGTGTGAATATTCAGATCCGAAAGATTCAAGACAAAAGTTCATATTGACATAAAAATAATAATACTTCAAGCATACTAACAAAGCAATCATGTCTTCTCAAAATATCATGGCCAAAGAAAGTTATCCTTACAAAATCATATAGTCTGGATGTGCTCTATCTTCACCACACAAAGTATTTAAATCATGCACAACCCCGATGACAAGCCAATCAATTGTTTCATGCTTTTGACATTCTCAAAACTTTTTCAATCTTCACGCAATACATGAGCGTGAGCCATGGATATAGCACTATATGTGGAATAGAATGGTGGTTGTGGAGAAGACAAAAAGGGAGAAGATAGTCTCACATCAACTAGGCGTATCAACGGGCTATGAAGATGCCCATCAATAGATATCAATGTGAGTGAGTAGGGATTGCCATGCAACGGATGCACTAGAGCTATAAGTATGTGAAAGCTCAACAAAAGAAACTAAGTGGGTGTGCATCCAACTCGCTTGCTCACGAAGACCTAGGGCATTTTGAGGAAGCCCATCATTGGAATATACAAGCCAATTTCTATAATGAAAAATTCCCACTAGTATATGAAAGTGACAAAATGAGAGACTCTTTATCATGAAGAAGGTGGTGCTACTTTGAAGCACAAGTGAGGTAAAAGGATAGTAACATTGTCCCTTCTCTCTTTTTCTCTCATTTTTTTATTTGGGCCTTTTCTCTCTTTTTTTTATGGCCTCTTTTTCTTTTCTTTTTTTTATTTTTCGTCCGGAGTCTCATCCCGACTTGTGGGGGAATCATAGTCTCCATCATCCTTTTCCTCACTTGGGACAATGCTCTAAAAATGATGATCATCACACTTTTATTTTCTTACAACTCAACAATTACAACTCGATACTTAGAACAAAATATGACTCTATATGAATGCCTCCGGCGGTGTACCGGGATATGCAATGAATCAAGAATGACATGTATGAAAGAATTATGAACGGTGGCTTTGCCACAAATACGATGTCAACTACATGATCATGCTAAGCAATATGACAATGATGGAGCGTGTCATAATAAACGGAATGGTGGAAAGTTGCATGGCAATATATCTCGGAATGGCTATGGAGATGCCATGATAGGTAGGTATGGTGGCTGTTTTTAGGAAGGTATATGGTGGGTGTATGATACTGGCGAAAAGTGTGCGGTATTAGAGAGGCTAGCAATGGTGGAAGGAAGAAAAGTGCGTATAATCCATGGACTCAACATTAGTCATGAAGAATTCATATGCTTATTGCAAAAATCTACAAGTTATCAAAGCAAAGTATTACGCGCACGCTCCTAGGGGGATAGATTGGTAGTAAAAGACCATCGCTCGTCCCCGACCGCCACTCGTAAGGAAGAAAATCAATAAATAAATCATGCTCCGACTTCATCACATAACGGTTCACCATACGTGCATGCTAAGGGAATCACAAACTTTAACACAAGTATTTCTCAAATTCACAACTACTCAACTAGCATGACTCTAATATCACCATCTTCATATCTCAAAACAATTATCAAGCATGAAACTTTTCTTAGTATTCAACGCACTCAAAAGAAAGTTTTACAAATCTTGAATACCAAGCATATTAAGATTTTTAAGCAAATTACCATGCTAATTAAGACTCTCAAAATAATCTAAGTGAAGCATGAGAGATCAATAGTTTCTATTAAACAACTCCACCACCATGCTCTAAAATATATAAGTGAAGCACTAGAGCAAAACTATATAGCTCAAAAGATATAAGTGAAGCGCATAGAGTATTCTATCAAATTCCAAATCATGTATGGCTCTCTCAAAAGGTGTGTACAGCAAGGATGATTGTGGTAAACTAAACATCAAAGACTCAAATCATACAAGACGCTCCAAGCAAAACACATATCATGTGATGAATAAAAATATAGCTCCAAGTAAAGTTACCGATGGAAGTAGACGAAAGAGGGGATGCCTTCCGGGGCATCCCCAAGCTTTGAATTTTTGGTGTCCTTAGATTATCTTGGGGGTGCCATGGGCATCCCCAAGCTTAGGCTCTTGCCACTCCTTGTTCCATAATCCATCAAAATATTTCACCCAAAACTTGAAAACTTCACAACATAAAACTCAACAGAAATCTCGTGAGCTCCGTTAGCGGAAGAAAACAAAAGACCACTTCAAGATACTGTAATGAACTCATTATTTATTTATATTTGTGTTAAACCAACTTTATTCCAACTTATATATGGTTTATAAACTATTTTACTAGCCATAGATTCATCAAAATAAGCAAACAACACACGAAAACAAAATCTGTCAAAAACAGAACAGCCTGTAGTAATCTGTAACTAACACAAATTTCTGGAACTCCAAAAAATCAGCCCAAATAGGACGACCTAGGCAATTTGTTTATTGATCAGAAGAAATTGGAATCACTATTTTATCACGTTCTGGTGATTTTTAACAATCGTTTCATGAACAGAAAGTTTCTGGAAATTACAGCAAGATCAAATAACTATCATCCAAGAAGATCCTATAGGTTTAACTTGGCACAAACACTAATTAAAACATAAAAGCACATCTAACCAGAGGCTAGATCAAATATTCCTAAACAGAAGCAAAAGCAAAAAAAACTAAAAATAAAATTGGGTTGCCTCCCAACAAGCGCTATCGTTTAACGCCCCTAGCTAGGCATAAAAGCAAGGATAGATCTAGGTATTGTCATCTTTAGTAGGCAATCCATAAGTGGATTTCATGATAGATTCATATGGTAATTTTATTTCTTCCTAGGGAAGTGTTCCATGCCTTTCTTTAATGGAAATTGGAATCTAATATTCCCTTCCTTCATAGCAATAATTGCACCAATCATTCTAAGGAAAGGTCTACCAAGAATAATAGGACAAGAAGGATTGCAATCTATATCAAGAATGATAAAATCTACGGGCACATAATTCCTATTTGCAACAATAAGAACATCATTAATTCTTCCCATAGGTTTCTTAATAGTGGAATCCGCAAGGTGCAAGTTTAGAGAGCAATCATCAAAATCATGAAATCTAGCAAATCGCACAAAGTTTTGGGAATAGTGGAAACACTAGCACCCAAATCACACAAAGCATAAAATTCATGATCCTTAATCTTAATTTTAATAGTTGGTTCCCACTCATCATAAAGTTTTCTAGGGATAGAAACTTCCAACTCAAGTTTTTCTTCATAAGATTGCATCAAGGCATCAACGATATGTTTAGTAAACGCTTTATTTTGACTATAAGCATGAGGAGAATTTAGCACGGATTGCAACAAGGAAATACAATCAATTAAAGAGCAACTATCATAAGTAAATTCCTTAAAATCCAAAATAGTGGGTTTAGCAACATCTAGGGTTTTGCTTTCTTCAATCACATATCAATTTCATCATCAAGATCTAAAAACTCCAAATTTTTGGAACGCCTTCTAGGTAAAGGTGGATCATATTTAGTCCCATCATTATCAAGATTCATATTGAAAAACAAAGATTTAATAGGGGACACGTCAATAACTTTTAGATCTTCATCTTTATTTTCATGGAAATTGGAAGAACACGCTTTAATAAAGGCATCTTTCGTAGCACGCATCCTAGCGGTTCTTTCCTTGCACTCATCAATGGAAATTCTCATGGCTTTGAGAGACTCATTGATATCATGCTTAGGAGGAATAGATCTAAGCTTTAAAGAATCAACATCAAGAGAAATTCTATCAACGTTTCTAGCCAATTCATCAACTTTAAACAATTTCTCTTAAAGTAAAGCATTGAAATTCTTTTGTGAATTCATAAACTCTTTAACACTAGTCTCAAATTCAAAGGGCATCTTATTAAAATTTCCATAAGAATTGTTGTAGGAATTTCCATAATTATTAGAAGGATTACTAGGATAAGGCCTAGGATTAAAGTTCCCTCTAACGCGTTGTTACCAAAATTATTCCTACCAACAAAATTCACATCCATAGATTCATTATTGTTCTCAATCAAAGTAGACAAAGGCATATCATTAGGATCAGAAGAAACACTCTTAGTAGCAAATAATTTCATAAGTTCATCCATCTTTCCTCTCAAAACATTAATTTCTTCTATCGCATGCACTTTTTTATTAGTAGATCTTTCAGTGTGCCATTGAGAATAATTAACCATAATATTATCTAGGAGTTTAGTAGCTTCTCCTAAAGTGATTTCCATAAAAGTGCCTCCCGCGGCCGAATCTAAAAGATTTCTAGAAGCAAAATTCAATCCGGCATAAAATTTTTGTATAATCATCCACAAGTTCAACCCATGAGTAGGGCAATTACGTATCATTAATTTCATTCTCTCCCAAGCTTGTGCAACATGTTCGTGATCAAGTTACTTAAAATTCATAATATCGTTTCTAAGAGAGATGATCTTAGCGGGAGGAAAATACTTAGAGATAAAAGCATCTTTGCACTTGTTCCAAGAATCAATACTATTTTTAGGCAAAGGAGAAAACCAAGCTTTAGCACGATCTCTAAGCGAAAAAGGAAATAGCTTCAATTTAACAATGTCATTATCAACATCTTTCTTCTTTTGCATATCACACAAATCCACGAAGCTATTTAGATGAGTAGCGGCATCTTCACTAGGAAGGCCGGCTAATTCATCTTTCATAACAAGATTCAACAAAGCAGTATTGATTTCACAAGATTAAGTGTTGGTAAGAGGAGCAATCAGAGTGCTAAGGAAATCATTATTGTTGGTATTGGTAAAGTCACACAATTTGGTATTATCTTGAGCCATCGTGACAAACAAGCAATCCAACACACGAGCAAACAAAAAGCAAGCGAGAAAAAGGCAAATGGAAAAGAGAGGGTGAATAAAACGGCAAGGGTGAAGTGGGGGAGAGGAAAATGAGAGGCAAATGGCAAATAATGTAATGCGAGAGATAAGGAATTGTGATGGGTACTTGGTATGTTGACTTTTGCGTAGACTCCCCGTCAACGGCGCCAGAAATTCTTCTTGCTACCTCTTGAGCACTGCGTTGGATTTTCTTGAAGAGGAAAGGATGATGCAGCAAAGTAGCGTAAGTATTTCCCTCAGTTTTTAGAACCAAGGTATCAATCCAGTAGGAGGCTAAGCGCGATTCCCTCGTACCTACACAAAGCAAATAACTCCTCGCAACCAACACGAATATGGGTTGTCAATCCCTTCACGGTCACTTACGAGAGTGAGATCTGATAGAGATGATAGATAATATTTTTGGTTTTTTTGTGATAAAGATGCAAAGTAAAATAAAAAGCAAAGTAAAAAAGCAAAGGCAATAATAAAGTGATGGAAGATTAATATGATGAAGATAGACCCGGGGGCCATAGATTTCACTAGTGGCTTCTCTCAAGAGCATAAGTATTTTACGGTGGGTGAACGAATTACTGTTGAGCAATTGACAGAATTGATCATAGTTATGAGAATATCTAGGTATGATCATGTATATAGGCATCACGTCCGAGACAAGTAGACCGACTCTGGCCTGCATCTACTACTATTACTCCACTCATCGACCGCTATCCAGCATGCATCTAGAGTATTAAGTTCAAGAAAACAGAGTAATGCCTTAAGCAAGATGACATGATGTAGAGGGATAGATTCCTGCAATATGATAAAAAAAACCCATCTTGTTATCCTCGATGGCAACAATACAATACGTGCCTTGCTGCCCCTCATCACACGGGAAAGGACACCACAAGATTGAACCCAAAGCTAAGCACTTCTCCCATTGCAAGAAAAACCAATCTAGTAGGCCAAACCAAACTGATAATTCAAGAGACTTGCAAAGATAACCAATCATACATAAAAGAATTCAGAGAAGATTCAAATATTGTTCATAGATAATCTTGATCATAAACCCACAATTCATCGGTCTCAACAAACACACCGCAAAAAGAAGATTACATCGAATAGATCTCCACGAGAGAGGGGAGAACATTGTATTGAGATCCAAAAGAGAGAAGAAGCCATCTAGCTACTAACTATGGACCCAAGGTCTGAGGTAAACTACTCACACTTCATCGGAGAGGCTATGGTGATGATGTAGAAGCCCTCCGTGATGGATGCCCCCTGAGAGCTCGAACAGGCCCCAAGATGGGATCTCGTGGGTACGAAAGGTCGCGGTGGAATTAGGTTTTGGCTCCGATTCGATCGCTTGGGGTGCGTGAGGTATATATAGGAGGAAGAAGTACGTCATTGGAGCAAGGTGGGGCCCACGAGGGTGGAGGGCGCGCCCTACCTCCCCGCCCACCTCCTTTCTTTCTTGACGAGGGTCCAAGTCTCTGGATCATATTCGTGAGAAAATCACGTTCCAAGGTTTCATTCTGTTTGGACTCCGTTTGATATTCCGTTTCTTGAAACTCAAATAGGCAAAAACAGCAATTCTGGGCTGGGCCTCCGGTTAATAGGTTAGTCCCAAAAATAATATAAAAGTGGAAAATAAAACTCAATATTGTCCAAAACAGTAGATAATATAGCATGGAGCAATAAAAAATTATAGATACGTTGGAGACGTATCAGTCTACGGGGTAGAAGCAGTTCTCCCCACGGAACTCATATACGGGTCACCTCGAGTGCTCGCTTATGATGAGCTTGAGCAAGAGCAGTTGCGCCAAGGTGACGCGACACTCCTTGAGGAAGATTGTCTTGGGCGGCCGTGAGAGCAGCGCTACCAAAGAAGCCTTGCGCCGCTACCATAGCCGCAAGGTTCATGCCCAAGATTTGAGGAAGGCGACCTTGTTCTTCAAATAAGTTCGATCGGCCAAGAATGCTAACAAGTTGACCTTGAAGTGGGAAGGCCCTTATCGGGTAATATGAGTCACCAGCCCGCGCAGTCCGCTTAGAGACCAAGATGCCGCCCATGAGCAACTCCTGGAACATCGAGCATCTTCGCAAGTTTACCATATATGCGCGGCTTGCCGGCCTCCCAAGCCACCTTTTGTACAAGCTTTGTCGGCAAGGCATGTAACCCTTCAGACAAAGCCAAAGCGCAGACCACGAGCATAAATAAATGAAGCGTTGGCGCCCTAAGTCATAGCATGCATGCTAGGTTGAGTCTCTTCCTTGGTTAGGGTTGATAGTGCTCAGCAGCGACTAACCCCTAGCTTAGAGGTCGAGTGCACGTCTACCTGTTTCTCTTCTGTCCTCATTTTGTTCGTAGGGCACATGAGCACTTCTGCCGAGCTACTTGGAAGAAAGGAAACGGACCGGCGTCCTGACCCCGGCAAACCAGAGTTGCCGGGGGCTGCAAGCACAAGGGTCCAACCACGGCAAGATGAGATTGCCGGGGGCTACAGATCCAGATAAGTCTTTCATCCTCTGTCATGCATTTCGGAACGGAACTAGGGCATGTGACACCTCGTTTTTATCTCTAGGCTATCATACTCCCCTTTTTCCTATACCTAAGGATTATTTTCTTGGTCTGGATTTGGTTGTAGTCGCGGCGGCAAGGAGGTAGAACGAGGAGCCTAAAGCCCACTTCATCCCTGCCTCCGCCAAGAGCGCGAGAATGGTCGAGTGGAGTGGGGGGACGGCAAGGCCTGTTGCCGGGCGAAAAACGTTTATCTTAAATAATAACAAGGATTCGCTCCTTGTCGGGGGGTCTACCCACGAACGAAAAACCTAGCAAGCATCCCTTTTTCATTAAAAACATCCCATACAGGTACAGTTCATACGTAATGAAAAACATGAGCAAGGGGATTACGAGTTCTGAATTTAAAAAAGGCCCGCAGGCTTACAAACTAAAGAAGAGAGATAAAATGCCCGTGATCCCTTTCTTGTCCCTCTCCTCAGGAGGCAGGTCAAGGAGGCGAGAGGGCAAAAGGGGCGCCTAGGCGAGCTACGAGCAGCAGAAAGCACCAAGAGAACACCTCGGTGACCGCCCAGGGGCGGGCCGGTGATGACGGTGCCGGGAAAGGAGCTGGAAGACGAGGCGGCAGGACCGAAAATACGCGACGAAGGCGTCGGTGCCCGCGTACTCCGAGTTGACGGCCTTGCCGCCCGCCCTCTTCCTCTTCTGCAGCCTCCCGACGCCGTCCGCCCAAGGAGACGGCCCCGAGAAGTTCAAGGAGCTGGCTCCGCCCCTGGCAAAACTCTGCCGGAGGAGCGGCCAGGTGCAGATGTTGCTGCTGCCGCACCCGCCCAGGCGCAGGGCGTCCGACGCCTAGTCGGACTCGTCCCCGCCGTCTGCCCCGCTGTCCTCCTCATCACTTTCGCTCGAGGAAGAGCTTCCATCGTCGGAATCTCCATTGGAGGAGATCTCCACACAGCACTTCAGGCGAGTCCCGAAATCGCCGAAGACCTTGAAAGAGAGCAGGCTGTCCTCCATTAATTTAAATGTGACGCCCTCGATTCAATCGTACACTAATCATGCACGCAAATGTGTACGATCAAGATCAAGAACTCACGGGAAGATATCACAACACAACTCTACAAATAAAATAAGTCATACAAGCATCATAATACAAGCCAGGGGCCTCGAGGGCTCGAATACAAGTGCTCGATCATAGACGAAGTCAGCGGAAGCAACAATATCTGAGTACGCACGTAAGTTAAACAAGGTGCCATAAGATGGCTAGCACAAACCGGGATACAGATCGAAGAGGACAGGCCTCCCGCTCGGGATCCTCCTAGGTCACTCCCCGGTCGCCGCCGCTGGCTGCACGTAGTAGTAGGCGCCCGAGTAGTAGTCGCCGAGGCGGTGGCGTCGGATCCTGGCTCCATCGTCTGATTGCAGCAATCGAATAGAGATAGGGAAAAAGGGGAACAAGGCAGCCGTGAGTACTCATCCAAAGTACTGCAAGCAAGGAGCTACACTACATATGCAAGGATATATGTGTAAAGGCCATATCGATGGACTGAATCGCAGAATGCCGTAATAGAGAGAAGGCCTAGTCCTAACGAAGACTAGCATCTTCCGGAAACCACCATCTTGCAGCAAACAAGAGGGAGTAGAGTAACATAACTTAAAGTAGCAGTAGTGTTATCAACCTCGCCGAGATCCTTTCTCGACTCCTGCGAGAAAGAAATCCCGAGCCATACTATCCAGCTTATCATCACAATCCAATTCTCATCGCAATCCATTGCTCATATCCATGTCTCATCTCAAGTTTCCAGCCTAGTTGTATCGATCGATACAACTCCAAGTGTCCGCTATCAGAGGACAGGCTATCGATAGATGTTTTCTTCCCTGAGGGTGCACCAACTTACCCACCACGCCGCTTAACTCCGCCGACACACTTTCCAGTGGTCATGCCCGGCCTCGGTCAAACAATACGCCGCAACCCGACCTAGGCTTAATAGAGAGGCCAAGACGCCGGACTAAACCTATGCCCCGGGGTCATGGGCCATCTCCCGAACTCCTCATGTTGCGAGGGCGGCGGAAGCAGACCTAGCCTAACAGCGTTCCAGCCCAATCCGCGCCAGCCTCCGACGCCGACGTCTAATAAGCTTCGGCTGATGTATACGACGCAGAACGCCCATACTTAGCCCACGTGATGGTTAGTGCTATCGGGCCGAGGCCCTCGGATCAAATATCCAAATCGTAGTGGATTAGGAACGCGGTAACAAGCGAGACTCACGAAGATGTGACCCGCTGCCCTGCCTCGAGGACTTGCGGCAAGGGCTAGGAATGCCGCCACGCCTCGTAATTATCTCGCGGCACCCTCCGTGTCAACCCGCTCCACATCACTGCAATTACACGCTGGTACCCTCGTGGTCGACCCGCCTTTCCAAGTAACAATGGTAAAAGTCCAAGTAACCGTGAGTCCAAACATCAAGGGAAAACACGAGGAATCACCCCGTGTATTCCACTCAATGTAGTCGTCAAGGTGAACATAAGAGGATTCACCCTCGAGGTCCACACTTGAGGGGTTGCACGACGAGTCGTGTCGGAAGTGGTTAAGGAGGAAATCACCCTCGATGACCACAACCGGATAGCTATACTACAGGGTTAATATCGAGGTGTCAGAGGTTTCACCCTCGGTACTCGATAGTAACCTAGTAGTGTCGAGCAACTAAGGGAAGTGATGTGCGTGTCGGGGCTCGGTCTCCGATCCCGCTTGATCGGGTCTTCAATGATGAAGCAGGGCAACAAGGACAAGGTGGGGGTCATCGATGGGTCTCTAACCAACCTATACTAGGCAGTTTAGGATAAGCGTAGGTAACAAAGCAGGTTACAATAAACAGGCTATGCAATGTAATAGGAGCAACAATAACAAGAGCAAAAATCTAGTGCAAGCAATAAGAGAATGGAATGGGCGATATCGGGATGATCAAAGGGGGCTTGCCTGGTTGCTCGGCAAGAGAGAGGATCGTCAAGACCTTGTAGTCGAACCGCCACCGCAGCTGCGTCGGTCTCGTAGTCTCTGAAGAGAAGAGGGGAAGAAACAATGAATACACGATAACAGATGCATAACGATGCATGACATGCCAAGAAGCGAAGCTAGGCGTGCCCTAACGTGGTAAGAAGGTTACTGGTTTAGGGGGAAGCACCCGGAAGTTATCCTGCCCGGACGTCTCATCTGATGATGAACCGGAGGAGAAAGTTTGCAGGTTCGATAGGTTAGAGACGTGCGGTGGACGAACGGATCGCGATCCGAATCGCCTCGCCGCTCGAGCAACTTTCATGTTGAAAATATTTTAATCCGCTACGGATTAAAAGTTATGAATTATAAAAGGTTTTATTAATTTATGGAATTTTAATTAATTAATTAATTAATTTCGAAAAGCATTTATGACATCAAGATGAGGTCATGCCGACGTCATCACCAACAGGTTGACTAAGTCAACCCCGCCAGTGGGTCCCACATGTCATTCACTAAGCCTAATTAACCTAAACAGGTTAATTAATCTTAGTTAATTAAGTTAACTAATGATTAGTATTAATTAATCCAGATTAATTAGTTTAATTAATTACCCAATTAATTAGCTAATGATTAGGTTTAACTAATCCGAATTAATTAGATTAATTAATTACTCAATTAATTAATTAATTAGTTATTTAGTTAATTAGTTTAATTCATTTTAAATCATTTTTCGCTTCGCTTAATTAAAACATTCCTTTAAACGCTTTTTGGGGTGGGGCCCCTAGTCAAGGGCACACGGCCTAACAAAAGCGGCGCCGCTGGGGGTCTGGTGCCCGATTCGGCACGCCCGGCCGGTCGGGCGGCGACCACCGGGCGGACTGGGCGCTGGGCGGCCAAGTGGCAAGTGGCGCACGCCAGCCACGGCCATGCGGCGCGACACCGGTGAGGGGGGGGACGGAGGCCGTGGCGGGCTCGGGAGAAGGGGGATCGGGGTCCGGTCGGAGCGGGCGGGAGGCGCCGAACGGGAGGAGGGGAGCGGGCTTGGGGATCAGGACGGTCGGCGAAGGTCGCGACGAGGGGGAAGAGGAAGGGGAGTCGGGGCGACGGTGGGGCGCAAGCGGGCGCTGCCACGGACGGCTGAGAGGCGCCGGGCGAGGGGGGAGAGGCACGGTGGCGGGCGCGCACGGGCGCAGGTGAGAGCCGGGCGCATGACAGCACGGGGGGGCGCGAGGAGTCGGTGGGCGGCCGGGACGACCGGATGAGGGAAGGGGAGGAGGAGGTCGAGCTCACGGGGGTGTAGGGTCTCGGGCGCGTCGTGGTGTAGGTCGAGGGGGCGCCGGGGACGAGCGGGCGACGGGAGCAGGCCAGGCGGAGGGAGGAGTCCGCGAGGTCCCGGGCGTCGGGCGCCGGGAGGTCCACGGGCGGCTGGTCGATCCCGACCCAGATCGGCTCGGGAGAGGGGAGGGGGCGTGGGGTGGGAGGGGAGCACCGTGGCGGGGGGGGAAGGACCGAGGCGGGGGGGGATCGCCATGGGGGGAGGCGGTCGGGGCGCCTGCCCGATCCAGATCGGGTCGGGAGGGGCGAGGGAGGCGCGAGGGAGGGGGGGAAGGGGGCGGTTGGGGACTAGGGTTTCCCCTCGGGGTGGGTAAGGGAGAGGGGGGAGTGGCCCGGCTGGGCCGGCCTGGTGGCCCAGTGGGGCTGGCCTCTGGGCCGTTGGCCCAGTTGGCAGGGGGGGCCAGGGGGAGTGGGGAGGGGGGGGGCGGCTGGGCGGCGGTGGGGGTTCTTGTTGCAAAAACCATCCGGGCGTTACAAAACTCCTCCACTACAAGAAATCTCGTCCCGAGATTTAGGAGGTAGACGGAAAGAGTGCGGGATATTCATCTCGTAGACGATCCTCGCTCCTGTGTGGCTTCGCTTCTTGAGTGATTCACCATCGGACCTTGAGGAACTTGATCGCCTTCTGACGGGTGCGGCATTCAGCTTGGTCGAGAATGCGGACCGGATGCTCTTTATAGGAGAGGTCCTGTTGCAATTCGAGCACTTCATGGTCCACTGCTCGGATTGGGTCCTTGAAGCAGCGTCGGAGTTGGGACACGTGGAACACATCGTGAACCTGAGAAAGGTTCGACGGAAGCTCCAGTTGGTAAGCCACTTTTCCCCGCCTTTCCAGAATAGTGAAAGGGCCAATATAGCGAGGAGCTAGCTTGCCCTTGATCCCGGCGTGAGCACCCTTCATTGGTGTAACGCGAAGATAGGCCTTTTCGCCAAAGTTGATAGACCATGTCTTTGTGATGACGGTCATAATTACTCTTTTGACGCGATCGAAAGCAGTCTTGAGATTCTCGCGAATAGTGCGGACTTGTTCTTCGGCATGTTGGATAATATCCGGACCAAGAGTGGACGCTCCCGCTTCGACCAGTTCGGAGGGGTTCGCACTTTCGCCCATATAACACTTCAAGGGGGCCATCTTCGCACTAGCTTGAAAGCTATTATTATAAGAGAACTCAGATACGGAGAGATTCCTCCCATTTCTTGCGAAAGAGACGACACAAGCTCAAGCATGTCTTCGAGAATTTGGTTGACACGCTCAACTTGCCCTTGAGATCATGGATGAAAAGCGAGATCGAAAGATAAATGAGTCCCCATAGCTTCTTGAAAACTTGCCCGTAATCTTGAAGTGAATAAGCTGCCACGGTCCGAACTCGATAACCAAAGTGAGATACCGTGAAGTGAAACAATTCTCGACATATAGAGCGCTTGTAAGTCGGCTAGCAAGTGATCGCTTTCTTTGACCGCCGTAAAATGTGCAACTTTAGAAAGCCGGTCAATGACGCACCGAATAGCATCATTACCTTTCTCGCGATTTGGGAAATCCAAAGGACGAAGTCCATTTCAACATGGTCCCATTTCCATTCGGGAATAGAGATAGGCTGCAGAGTTCCAAAGAGGCCTTTGATGTTCTGCTTTGATATGACGGCAAACGCCACACTCGTAAACATAGCGAGCAATGTCCTGCTTCATATTAGACCACGGTAATCTCGGCGAATGTCTTGATACATCTTGGTACTGCCAGGGTGGATACATAGAGGCGTATCATGAGCTTCTTGCATAACCTTCCGGGTCATATCCAGGTTGTCCTCCTTACAAGGCACCACTAGGCGGCCTTTGAAGTACAAGGTGCCATCATCAGCAATAGTGAAGGATGAGGGATTTCCTTTCCTGACGCCTTGTTTAAGCTTGTAGACCTCGTGAGTCGATCCCCTGCATTGTCTTTATGGTGCCCAAGAGATCGGGTTCAACAGCCAGGTAAAGAGGGATCCTGGGAACAACACGGAGATTCATCTTGCGGAACTCCGGAGGGGGGGAGTGCACCCGGAGGAACAATATGGAGGTTCACCTGCTGAATTCTTCAACAAGTGAGGGCTGAACTTTGTGAACTCAAGGTGGTTGCGAAGACTTGCGGCTCAAAGCATCAGCCATCACATTAGCCTTGCTCGGCGATAGGAAATACCCAAATCAAAGTTCGCAATAGCCTCCATCCATCTCTCACGACGGAGGTTCAGGTCTGGCTGAGTAAAATGATACTTCAGACTTTGGTGGTCAGTAGATCTCGCAACGATTACGAGAAGGTAATGTCGCCATCGCTTTAGCGCATGAATGACAGCAGCAAGTTCGAGGTCGTGAATCGGTAGTTCTCCTCGTGAGGGCGAATCGCCGAGAGGCATAAGCAACCACTTTGCGCTCTTGCATTAGGACACCGCCTAATCCTTGACGAGAAGCGCCGCAAGAAATGACGAAGTCCTTCTTAGTATCGGGAGGAGCTAGCATCGGGCGGTTGTCGCCTTGTCCTTGAGTTCCCGGAAACTTTCTTGACACTTATCTCGCCCATTGGAACTTGACGCCTTTATGCAATAGATTAGTCGAGGCTCGGCAATCTTGGAGAAGTTCTCGACGAATCGACGGCAATAGTCAAGCGAGACCGAGAAAACTTCGACTTGCTTAACGCTCTTCGGGGAGTCCAATCGAGAATAGCCTGAACTCGTTCGGGGTTGACGGCAATACCATCCTTAGAAATGACATGCCCAAGATAGGTTACTTCGGAAGCCGAATTCACATTTGGAGAACTTGGCATAGAGTTGATGCTCTCGTAGCTTTTCCAAAGACAAGACGAAGATGTTCAAGATGTTCTTCTTCATTCTTGAATAGATCAGATATCATCCAGATAAACCACGACGAACTTGTCGAGGTAATCCATGAATATATAGTTCATCAAAGCGAGAGAAGGTGGCTGGAGCATTGGTTGCCGAAGGACATGACGGTGTACTCGTATGAACCATAACGAGTCACAAATGCGGTCTTGGGGATATCCTCCTCACGAACACGGATCTGGTGGTAACCCAACCTCAAGTCGAAGTTTCGAGAACACCGATTTAACCAGCCAGCTTGATCATAAAGATCATTGATCCGAGGAAGAGGATACTTATTCTAATGGTAGCTTGATTTATAGGACGGTAGTCTTGAACCAATCGGTTTGTCCCATCCTTCTTCTTGACAAAGAGAGAAGGTGCTCCCAAGGAGAGCAACTTGGGCGGATGAAACCACTTTGAAGAGATTTGTCGATTTCTCCTTTAGCTCAAGGAGTTCATGCGGCGGCATCTTGTAGGGACGCTTTGGCTATAGGAGTGGTGCCTGGTTTCAAGTCGATGACGAATTCGACAGCCCTAGCAGGGGAATCCTCGAAGTTCTTCAGAAAGACGCCTTGGAAATCGCAAACAGATGTGAATGTTTTCAATTCCCTCGAGGGTGCGGCGCTCAATGCATTCAATGCATAGAGCCTTGCCTCGCATTTTGAACCGCATTTAGCATTGTAGCTTACGATTTCATCGAAGGGTGCAGCAGATGGACGGTCTTAGTGGCGCAAACGATTGTCGCCAGATGCGCTTTCAACCAATCCATCCCCAAAATGAGGTCAATGCTACAAGACTTTAGCACGATAGGAGAGACAAGGAATTCCATTCCTTCGATTTCAACGGGACGCTGCTGCAAATCATGGAAGTCCGACATTGGCCCGCTGGGGTGTGTACTAATAGTGAAGCATTCATGTCTTCGCTTAAGGCCATGCATGAATGCAAAATCTTCGACATGAATGAATGTGATGCTCCTGAATCGAATAAAACAGATGCGTGTACTGAATTTACGAGGAGTGTACCCATCACAAGAGCAGGCTGGTCCCGAGCTTCGCTCAGCTTCAACGTGGTTGGCCCGAGCTTGCCCATAAGACTTGCCGGTGTTGTTGCGGTTCGGTGTTTCCACGGCCACCGCCGGAAGGGCCACTGTTTCGGTTCTCGTTGCATTCTCTAGCACGGTGCCTCGCTGTCCGCACCAAGCATAAGCCATTATTGGGAGTGGGAACAGAGCTTGGGGTGGCGGAGCTGGAAGCTTGGCTGCTTAGTTGTAGGCGCATTTAGGTGTAGCATAGCTCGCTTGAAGCGATGCATTGGGCTGGTACATGCTATTGGGAATCCATATCTTGCGCTTCATGCGAGGACGGGCCCAAGATGAGCCGGTGTCACGGTTGCGCTCGTTAGAGCTCGTATTCCTGCAGACCAGTTTCGACATTGATAGCTTTGTTCACCAAGGTGGCGAAATCAGCAAAGTCGTGCACTAGAAGTGCGAGCTTGATGTCGCTTGAAGTCCGCCACGAACTTCTCTTGTCAAGGCATCGCTTGCAATATCCTCTTCAAGATAGCGAGACAAGTCCAAGAACTCTCACCGATAGGCTTCAACAGTCTTGTTGCCTTGGGTGAGGTTATGAACTCACGCTTCTTCGGTCCATGACCCTTGAGGATGAAGCGGGCGCGAAGGCAGCTCGAAGTCCGCCAGTGATGAGTGTCCCAACCGGCAGAGTACGACGGTGGCTGTCCCACCATTGAGCTGCGGGTCCCTTCAGAAGAAGGAAGCAAAGGTGACATAGCTGGCAGGGGTACATTAGCGCACTCCATCTCATAGGTGATGTCACGGAGCTACCATCAAGATCCAAAGGGCTGAGTTGAGCTGCGGTACACGCCGGGTTCAGCGTATGAATTCTCGCAGAGTTGTTCCGCTTGGGTGCCGGGTTCATATTGGGGCGAGGAACTGAGCCATCATGTTCTCCATGAACTGGCGATTCATCTCGAGCTGTTGGATCATACCAGCCATGTACTCAAAGCGGTGGTGGAAGGTTGGCACCACGACCACGACCTGCTGGCCTAACCATCCCGCTATTAAATAACAGGTAGTTCAGATTTGAGAAGATAAGCAAGAGACAAGAATCATTCATGATGAAACACGATAATGAAAGCAGATGATGGGAACTACATAGTAGTTGGCATATCTTACAAAAGGAATCATGCATAGAGTTCGATACATAGAGTCCAAAGACATAGACTACTACATCATAGGCGGCACGCAGTTCGCGGCGAATACATCAAATGCTAACAAGCAAGCCTACATCAGTCCCACGCGGCATCGCGGAGGTAGTCAGAGCTCAAAGTCTGGTAGTGCGGCAAAGGATAGTCCTCCACGCCGCTGACCGAGGGCCGCGGATACTCGGTGCTGAATCCGACGCCCGTGTGGCGTGAAAGGGCCAAGCGGAGAGTAGCCTCCCACGCCCGCCAACCAACACCCCGGGCATCACGGTCCCGGCGGGTAGATCGCAGAACGCGCAGCTCTCCGGAACGGACAAAGGGTGCATCGCCGTCGGCACGGTAGAGGTGCCGACGGGTGATGTACAACTCGTGGCGAAGAGCTCGGTTAGCTCGATCCAGCCCATCGCATGCGTAACTAAGTTCGATGGTGGAAGGGCTCTCGGTGACAAAGTGGTGTAGGCAGCAGTAGTAACCTCCTCACCAACATCGACGCGATAGCAATGTGCCCAAGGGGAGGTGTCCAACTCGATACTCGCACGAAGACGTGTCGGCAAAGATAAGCAGATCGTGGACCGCCATATCGATGGTCACTCCAACACCATGTGCGTGTGCAGCACAAGAGTGGACTCATACTCCCGAGAGTAGAGGTGGACGATGGCGCTGCATCGCTTCCTGGTTGTAGTCCCGGTACTCCTCATAGACGGTGTACTGGGTGCCGCCGATAACCCGATAGGTCATCATCTCGCTAGCACCGCAGTGATCCCGAGGCACCAATGGCCGTCGTGTGGCGCATTTACCTGCCTCGTGGGTTCCATCTCGAAAACAAAGACGCTTCAAAAGGAGTCAATGACAGGTGGAAATTGTTCAATTACAATTCCCAAAAACAACTAAGGCTATATCCATCTTCGGGTGAATGCGGTCACGGATCCTAGTGATAGTTAGTAAAATCGCTTAACCCGAGTAGAAGAGAGTTCAGAGCCCCGAGTAAAGGTCGAGGAGTAAAAGATCCTAATACCACCCGATGGCGACGTGGGCCCGTAAGGCACACAGCCAAGTTAGTAAAAGTTTTGCAATGTCTAGACTCGACTTCGCCAAGGAGTGTGGAAGGGGATTCTACAGCAATGGCTCGATACCAACTTGTGACGCCGATTCAATCGTACACTAATCATGCACGCAAATGTGTACGATCAAGATCAAGAACTCACGGAAGATATCACAACACAACTCTACAAATAAAATAAGTCATACAAGCATCATAATACAAGCCAGGGCCTCGAGGGCTCGAATACAAGTGCTCGATCATAGACGAGTCAGCGGAAGCAACAATATCTGAGTACGCACGTAAGTTAAACAAGGTGCCATAAGATGGCTAGCACAAACCGGGATACAGATCGAAGAGGACAGGCCTCCCGCCTCGATCCTCCTAGGTCACTCCCAGGTCGCCGCCGGCTGGCTGCACGTAGTAGTAGGCGCCCGAGTAGTAGTCGCCGAGGCGGTGGCGCTCGATCCTGGGCTCCATCGCCCGATTGCAGCAATCGAATAGAGATAGGGAAAAAGGGGAACAAGGCAGCCGTGAGTACTCATCCAAAGTACTCGCAAGCAAGGAGCTACACTACATATGCAAGGATATATGTGTAAAGGCCATATCAAGGACTGAACTGCAGAATGCCGTAATAGAGAGAAGGCCTAGTCCTAACGAAGACTAGCATCTTCCGAAACCACCATCTTGCAGCAAACAAGAGGGAGTAGAGTAACATAACTTAAAGTAGCAGAGTGTTATCAACCTCGCCGAGATCCTTTCTCGACTCCTGCGAGAAAGAAATCCCGAGCCATACTATCCAGCTTATCATCACAATCCAATTCTCATCGCAATCCATTGCTCATATCCATGTCTCATCTCAAGTTTCCAGCCTAGTTGTATCGATCGATACAACTCCAAGTGTCCGCTATCAGAGGACAGGCTATCGATAGATGTTTTCTTCCCTGCAGGGTGCACCAACTTACCCACCACGCCGCTTAACTCCGCCGACACACTTTCTGTGGTCATGCCCGCCTCGGTCAAACAATACGCCGCAACCCGACCTAGGCTTAATAGAGAGGCCAGACGCCGACTAAACCTATGCCCCTGTGGGTCATGGGCCATCTCCCGAACTCCTCAGATGTTGCGAGGGCGGCGGAAGCAGACCTAGCCTAACAGCGCTCCAGCCCAATCCGCGCCAAGCCCGCCCCGACGCCGACGCCTAATAAGCTTCGCTGATGTATACGACGCAGAACGCCCATACTTAGCCCACGTGATGGTTAGTGCTATCGTGCCGAGGCCCTCGGATCAAATATCCAAATCGTAGTGGATTAGGAACGCGCGGTAACAAGCGAGACTCACGAAGATGTGACCCGCTGTTCTGCCTCGAGGACTTGCGGCAAGGGCTAGGAATGCCCGCCGCGCCTCGTAATTATCTCGCGGCACCCTCCAGTCAACCCGCTCCACATCACTGCAATTAAGCACGCTGGTACCCTCGTGGTCGACCCGCCTTTCCAAGTAACAAGGGTAAAAGTCCAAGTAACCGTGAGTCCAAACATCAAGGGAAAACACGAGGAATCACCCCGTGTATTCCACTCAATGTAGTCGCCAAGGTGAACATAAGAGGATTCACCCTCGGTCCACACTTGAGGGGTTGCACGACGAGTCGATCGAAGTGGTTAAGGAGGAAATCACCCTCGATGACCACAACCGGATAGCTATACTACTGTGGTTAATATCGAGGTGTCAGAGGTTTCACCCCAGACTCGATAGTAACCTAGTAGTGTCGAGCAACTAAGGGAAGTGATGTGCGGTGTCGGGCTCTGGTCTCCGATCCCGCTGATCGGGTCTTCAATGATGAAGCAGGGCAACAAGGACAAGGTGGGGGTCATCGATGGGTCTCTAACCAACCTATACTAGGCGCTTTAGGATAAGGTGTAGGTAACAAAGCAGTGTTACAATAAACAGGCTATGCAATGTAATAGGAGCAACAATAACAAGAGCAAAAATCTAGTGCAAGCAATAAGAGAATGGAATGGGCGATATCGGGATGATCAAAGGGGGCTTGCCTGGTTGCTCGCAAGAGAGAGGATCGCAAGATCAGTAGTCGAACCGCCACCGCAGCAGGCTTGGTCTCGTAGTCTACGTAAGAGAAGAGGGGAAGAAACAATGAATACACGATAATGTATGCATAACGATGCATGACATGCCAAGAAGCGAAGCTAGGCGTGTTCTAACGTGGTAAGAAGGTTACCGGTTTAGGGGAAGCACCGGAAGTTATCCTGCCCGGACGCCTGTCATCATATGATGAACCGGAGGAGAAAGTTTGCAGGTTCGATAGGTTAGAGACGTGCGGTGGACGAACGGATCGCGATCCGAATCGCCTCGCTGCTCGAGCAACTTTCATGTTGAAAATATTTTAATCCGCCACGGATTAAAAGTTATGAATTATAAAAGGTTTTATTAATTTATGGAATTTTAATTAATTAATTAATTAATTTCGAAAGCATTTATGACATCAAGATGAGGTCATGCCGACGTTATCACCAACAGGGTTGACTAAGTCAACCCTGCCAGGTGGGTCCCACATGTCATTCACTAAGCCTAATTAACCTAAACAGGTTAATTAATCTTAGTTAATTAAGTTAACTAATGATTAGTATTAATTAATCCAGATTAATTAGTTTAATTAATTACCCAATTAATTAGCTAATGATTAGGTTTAACTAATCCAGAATTAATTAGATTAATTAATTACTCAATTAATTAATTAATTAGTTATTTAGTTAATTAGTTTAATTCATTTTAAATCATTTTTCGTTTCTGTTTAATTAAAACATTCCTTTAAACGTTTTTGGGGTGGGGCCCCTAGTCAATGGCACACGGCTAAATCAAAAGTGGGCGCCATGGGGTGTGCGGTGTGCCCGATTCGGCACGCCCTGCCCGGTCGGGCGGCGACCACCGGGCGGACTGGATGGCGGCCGGTGGTGGCTGGTTACGGCTACGCCACGGCCAAGCGAGCGACACCGGTGAGGGGGGGCGACGGAGGCCGGTGGCGGGCTCGGGAGAAGGGGATCGGGGTCTGGCCGGAGCGGGCGGGAGGGCGCCGAACGGGGAGGGAGGGAGCGCGGCCTTGGGCTCATTCAAGACGGCGGGCGAAGGCCGACGACGAGGGGGAAGAGGAAGGGGAGTCGGGGCGCACGGGGGCGCATGCAAGCGCCACGGACGTGGACGTGTGAGGCGCCGGGCGAGGGGAGAGGCACGGGTGGCGTGGGGCACCACGGCCACAGGCGCAGCGGGCGGCGCGCGACAGCACGGGGGGGGCGAGGAGTTGCCTGGGCGGCCGGGACGACCGCGATGAGGGAAGGGAGGAGGAGGTCGAGCTCACGGGGGTGTAGGGTCTCGGCGCGCGCGGTGTAGGTCGAGGGGGCGCCGGGACGAGCGGGCGACGGGAGCAGGCCGGGCGGAGGGAGGAGTCCGCGAGGTCCCGGGCGCCGGGCGCGGGAGGTCCACGGGCGGCGGCCGTCGATCCCACCCAGATCGGCTCGGGAGAGGGGAGGGGCGACGGGGTGGGAGGGAGCACCGTGGCGGCGGGGGAAGGACCGAGGCGGGGGGGGATCGCCATGGGAGGCGGTCAGGAGGCCTGCCCGATCCAGATCGGTCGGGGAGGGGCGAGGGAGGCGAGAGGGAGGGGGGGGGAAGCGGGGGCGGTTGGGGACTAGGGTTTCTCGGGTGGGTAAGGGAGAGGGGGAGGGTCTGCTGGGCCGGCCTGGTGGCCTGGGCATGGGCTCGGGCCGCTGGCCCGATTAGGGGGGGCCAGGGAGGAGGGGAGGGGGCCGGCTGGCTGGGCGGTGGGGCTTATCACAAAAAAAAACCATCCGGGCGTTACATTAAAGTAGAGGATGAACCCCACCGTCAGGCTGTGGATACGAGCGAACGTCTTCCACCCACGACGGAGGTACATGACCCGAGGAGCCGGGAAGTCAACGTCAACCCGCGGTTCCCCATTCCCACAACCCTCATGTGCAATCTGAGGATTGGGGCGGTCACGCCCATCTCCCGAGCGAACGGGCGGGAAGACGAAGACGGCGACGTGGAGGCCGGCGCAGCCTGATGAAGAACTCACGGGGCTGGTCTCCAACATGGCCTTCCATTGGAAAAGGCATCATTGGCGGGGGCGGCCGGCGCGCCGCCCCCCTCCTCTTCCCCGAGCACTACGACCTCGCCCGGCCTCGCCCACGCCTCGCTTCTCCCCTTCCTCAAGGCCGGCTCCACCACCGCTGGCTCAGGAGGAGGAGGGACGCTACTGTCGAGCGGCGACCTCGCCGCCACCGCCGAGGGACCAGGATTCCCCTTCTCCATGGCGAGTGAAAGGAAGAAGGTAGCAGGAGGAGATAGATGACTAAGAGTGCGGACGCCATCCCCTTCCCCTCTTTATAAGGAGGCGAGGACAGGGCTCGGCCACCCCGCTCGGCCAATCCAGCCACCAGAGGCGCAGGGAATCAGGACCGACCCGCTGCCCCAACCAGCGACGGCCCGATTTCCCGCCTCCACCGCTTGCAACCCCAGGTGCATGGAGGACGCGTGGCGGACGCGCAGAACCGAGGGGACAGGCGAAGCGACCTCTCCCCACCCTGTGATCATGGGGAGTGGATGCCTTGAAGACCGCGCCCAGCCCGTTCGCTCAAGAATGAGCCGCCCCCCACGCCCCTCTTTTTATGGGGAAGGCACGAGCCGCCTTTATCAGGATGTGACGATGCGTGTGAAACCGCCCCACGATGCTGCCCACGCCACGCACACCCTCCATGTCGCGCCGCGCGCTGGTCGTGGAAGCGCCACAAGAAATTTTTTATCATGTGAAAACCGCCCGCCGCCTCACAAGACTGCTTTTGGGCCTGGCCCAACAACGTGTCGCGCTTATGTGGCCCAGTTCGGGGCTCTGCCGGTGTACAAAAAGAGGGTGCGTTTTGTACCCCTATACATGTGCACGGCAATGGAGCCGCCACCACGGTCACGCCAAGCGTAACAAGGAGGTGAGCCAAGGTAAGACCAAAGCCCAAGATAATAAGAGCAACGCAAGGCCAAGACCACAAAGAGCAGAGGGACGAAGCAGGTTCCCCCGGCAAGACCCTTGCCGGGGCAGCTCGCCCCACACCAACAGAGCGAGCCACCCTTGAGCCCACGATCCCCGACGCCATCATCCACGTTGGGCCAGGGCTCGGGAGGCACCTCCATGGTGGCATGCAGATCTTTGTGAAGACATATTCAAGATCAGATGAGGATTATAAGACGACGATCCTCGGCAAGATCCTTGTCGAGGAAGACCACCAGACCCCCGGCAAGGCCCTTGCCGGGGACAACAGCGCGCCATGGCAAGACCCTTCCCGGGTCACCCGGCAAGGCCCTCACCAAGGACGCCAGCAGGGCCACCGCCAGGCCCACGCCAACCAAGCTTCCACCGCCGTTCACATGCAGCTGCCAGCCCAACCAGCTGGGCGGGCACCTGCGTGGCAACATGCAGCTCCCAGGCCAACTCATCGAGCACCAGCGTGGCGGCATGCAGATCTTCGTGAAGGCTCCGCCACTGTGCCACCTCAGCTGCCTGCCTGCCTACAGGCACCGCACGCCTCACTGGCCAGGGCGCGTGTCGAAGCGAGGAGGAGCGGCGACGGACGAGACGGGCCTCGCCCCCATCCCCAATAAAGCAAGGGGACACCTAAGCTACGCATTAAATGCGTCTTGTCCTGTAATACGAGCGATAAGCTCAGGGCACTGTACGCCTTTCCACCTCCTGTGTGCCACTATGGCAGCCCCTTTCGACTATAGAAGGAGGCCCATGGCATACTTGAGAAGGATTCGGCTCTTTCAAACCACGCACTGACCACAGCTAGTTCGAGAGCTCAAGAACTCTCTGAAATACACCCACCAAAGCAGGACTAGGGTTTTACGCATCCTCGCGGCCCGAACCTGGGTAAACGATCCTTGTGCTGGCTACTAACCCCGCTCTTCTCGCAACCCCGCGCCCCGGCAACCGTAGTAGGGATTCTTGTGATCCCATAGGTGTTGTTCCACACCAACACAACCGCCTTACCGCACCCTCCCGCCGGGTCGTGCATATGCTTGGAGCGACGTTCGGAACAAGGCGGTGATTCTACCTCCTCACCGGTGCTCAAGTCGTCGTCGTTGTCGTCGCTTCCATCTTCGGATTTGTATTCAGCACTCTCCCCTCCACTCGCCTCTCCCTCCGGGGCCTGCTCTCCATTCGGCATAGAGTACATCTCGGTATAGATCTACAAGGAAAAGGAGTACACAAGCATCAATCAGGTCCAAGAATAATTGCGAATCAAGACAGGAAAGCACTCGACAATAAAAGTCAGACCTTGTCTGGTCCATTGGCGGCGTCGAGTGGCGGAACCCTCCTAGACCCCCTGGGGTTGTCCTTGTTTCCGGTGATGCCCTGCAACCACTGCGCCACTGTCTCCTTGGTAACCTCCTCTGGGTGGATCCGAGTGGAGTCTTCAATACCCGAGTACATCCACATAGGATGATCGCGAGACTGAAGTGGCTGGATGCGTCGACTGAGAAACACCTCAGGCAAGTCCATGCTAGTCACACCGTCACGGACTAGTTGGACTACACGATCGATTAACATATTCACCTCTACTTTCTCCTCTGGAGTGACTTTCGGAGGGGAGGGCGGTTGGACTCAGTCCATGGAGAAGGGAGGAAGTACAGTCGACTGGCCGGGAGTCGGTTGGTCCTTGCAGTAAAACCAGGTCGAGTGCCACCCCCTAACTGAATAGGGGAGTGTCATGGCTGGAAAAGTGCTCCTACCCCTCATCTGGATCCCCAGACTGCCACACATCTGGATCACGTGTGTCCTCTCATCACTCGGATTAGCCTTTTTTACGGATTGGGAGCGACAAGTAAATATATGTTTGAAGAGACCCCAACGCGGTCGATAGCCCAGAAAATTCTCACACATAGAAACATACGCAGGGAGGTATGTGATGGTGTTGGGAGAAAAGTGGTGGAGTTGAGCTCCAAAGAAGTTCATAAAGCCTCGAAAGAAAGGATGAGGGGGTAGAGAGAAGCCGCGGTCGACGTGAGTCACGAAGAGGATGCACTCACCCTCCTGCGGCTGTGGCTTGGTCTCATCCTCAGGAAGCAGCCAAGAACCATGGGGAATCAAACCCCCCCTCAACTAGATCCTCCAGATCCTCCTGCTGGATCGTCAATCAAATCCAGTCGCCCTGGATCCAGCCGGGCAGCAGGCCAGATCTCGACGACGACCCTCCCCGGCTCGTCTTCTTGCCCTTCACCTTTGCCGTCGCCTTCTTCGCACGCTCCAGGGCCGCCGTCTTGTCCTTCGCCATCACAACGGGCTGCACTCGAACTGGGCGGCGGCATCGAGGGTGGAGGCAGATGCAGTGGAGAAGCAGAGGAGGAAGAAGGAGAATGGGACGCACTATGCAAAAGACGCCGGTCCCGACGCCTTATATGGGCCTATACCCCAGGTGACTGACTCGTGGGCCCAAGTAATCCTGTCAAATCCCGCAACAGTCGCGCGCTCAGTACGTGGCGAAAAAGGTGGCACGAGAATCGAGGTGCCCCTGCCTAATCCGCTCCATTTACTGCGGTCCTCTCCGCCCCGCGCTTCCCCAAATTTTAAATCCCGTGAAATCCGGAAACGGCAATCCAATCGATCACGCCGAAGATTTCATACCATATCAGCATTCGAAGCTTATCAGCAAAGTTCACTCGACAACCTCAGAATGGATCAAGGCGACTGAAAATGAGGTCGAAGTTTCTGCATGGTTCACCCATCCAAGTAAAATGCTTCCGAAGCAGGAAAATTGGGTCAGAATCATCTTCAACTCCATCTCCACTCGGACCCTGAACCATTCGGGGACTAATGACGATGACATGTACCTAGGGTAGGGTAATAGACCTGATCTAGACACTCTCCCCAAGGACACTGCCCTACAGTCAAAGACATTCCAAGGAGGACAACATCTACCGACTGAAATCACCTCAGGGTGCAACCCACTCGGCCAACAATTCCACTAGGATAACTCAATTCCATTCGACCAGTATATCATCATTCGACCGTACAAGAAACCACTCAGAGTATAGAAGATCTAAAGTCACTCGGGATGGCAACGGTCAGGCGTTCACTCCGTAGCATTAATGATCATTTATGTGTCTTTATTGTTGGCGTTACCAGTAATGTCTCACCTTTATGTACATTGAACCCCTTGTAACGTGGGCTGGCTAGGGTCCTGGCGCACTCTATATAAGCCACCCCCCTCCACTGGCACAAGGGTTCGCACCCCCTATAACTTCATGCATAATCCAATTGACCGGCCTCCGGGCACCGAGACGTAGGGTTGTTACTTCCTCTGAGAAGGGTCTGAACTCATAAATCTTGCGTGCACAACCTCATCGCAGCTAGGATCTTGCCTCTCCTAACCTACCCCTATTCTACTGTCAGACTTAGAACCATGACACCTGGGCCTCCTGGCGCGCCCTGGTGGGTTGTCCCCTCCTCGGGACTCCCCCCAGGTGCAACCAGGGACCAATATCTTCCTTCTGGTCCATAAAAAATCTCCGTAAAGTTTCGTGGCATTTGGACTCCTTCTGATATTGATTTTATGCGATGTAAAAAAACATGGAAAAAATAGCAACTAGCACTTGGCACTATGTCAATAGTTTAGTGCCAAAAAATGATATAAAATGACTATAAAATGATTATAAAACATCCAAGATTGATAATAAAACAGCATGGAACAATCAAAAATTATAGATACGTTGGAGACATATCAGCATCCCCAAGCTTAACTCCTGCTCGTCCACGAGTAGGTAAGTGATAAAAACAGAATTTTTGATGTGGAGTGTTCTCTATCATGTCATATCATATTCTTTTTTATAGCATGGACATTTGGACTTTTATGTGATTCAAAGCAATAGTCTAGTTTTGACATAATAATTTAGATACCCAAGCATATCAACAAGCAACCATGTCTTTCAAAATATCAACGCTAAAATAAGTTATACCTAGCCCATCATGCTCAAACATTGATCCATTCATGAAACACACTCGAATATTAGCTACACCCAATACTTAAGTACAATCATATTGCCTCCTAGTTAGTGCTTTTATGAGAGAAGATGGAGACTCAAATTTCAAAGTAAAAATTGCATAAAGTAAAAGAAAGGCCCTTCGCAGAGGGAAGTAGGGATTTGTAGAGGTGCCAGAGCTCAAAGCGAAAAACTTAGAGATAAAAACATTTTGGGAGGTATATCCATCCCACCAACGAAAACGACTTAAGAGTTCCCAACACTTTCCATGCTAGATATGCCATAGGTGGTTCCCAAATAGAAAATAAAGTTTATTCCTTTTTCCACCATACTTTCACTTTCCATGGCTAGCCGTATCCACGGTTGCCCTCCATATCAACACTTTCCAAGGAATTTATTATTTGACAACATAAAGTAAATTCAATTTTTTTGCATTTCGGGACTGGGCATCCCTAATACCTTTGCCTTACTCTCGCAATGACAAGTGAATAAACACTCATCTTGAGAATAACACATCTAGCATGGAAAATATTAGCCACTGCTACTGCTCATGAGCTAAACAACCACACGTAAGAGAAGTTTATTTTGAAAACTAGAGATGGCACATGCAAATTTTCTTAGAACGGCAAAATAATACCGCATATAGGTAGATATAGTGGACTCATGTGGCAAAACTGGTTTAAAGGATTTTGGATGCACAAGTAGAGGTCATACTTGGTGCAAAATTAAGGCTAACAAAAAGATTGAGAAGCGACCAACCAAGAAATGAATAATCTCATAAGCAAGCATTAAGCATAATTAACACCGAATAATTCACCACAAGTAGGATATAATTTTCATTGCATGATTATTGATTTTCGTGCATGCATAGGGAATCACAAACCTTAACACCAATATTCTTACTAGAGCACAATTACTCACCAACATAACTCACATATCACATCATCATATCTCAAAACTATTACTAAGAATCAAGTTTATTTTGTCCAATGATCTTCATGACATTTTTATTTATACTTCTTGGATATCTATCACTCTGGGACTAATTTTCATGTGTTGCTTTTCATAAGTTCAAACAAATATAAGTGAAGATCATGAGCATAACAAATTTTCTTTCTCTCAAAATAATTTAAGTGAAGCAAGAGCGAATTTCTTCAAAATTTTACTAACTCTCAAATAAATCTAAGTGAAGCAAGAGAGCATTTTCTACAAAATACTAAGCATACCGTGCCCAAAAAGATATAAGTGAAGCACTAGAGCAAGTCCATTGCTCATAAAAATTTAAGTGAAGCATAGAGAGCAATTCTAACAAGTCATGACAAAATTTTGGCTCTCTCAAATAGGTGTGTCCAACAAGGATTGATGACTTAAAACACAAAATAAACCAAGAAAATACTCATATCATACAAGACGCTCCAAGCAAAACACATATCATGTGACGAATAAAAATATAGCCTCGAGTAAAATACCGATGGTCATTAGAAGAAAGAGGGGATGCCACTCGGAGGCATCCCTAAGCTTAGTTGGTTGCGCATTCTTGGATAATAGCTTAGGATGCCAGGGCATCCCCAAGCTTAGGCTCTTCTATCCTTCTTTCATCCATCGTAAGATAATCCAAAACTTGAAAACTTCAATCACACAAAACTCAACAAAACCTCCGTGAGATCCGTTAGTGTAAGAAAGTAAACCGCTACTATAAGTGTTGTATCAAACCAATTCATATTTTGTTTTTGTATTATATCTACTGTATTCCAACTTTTCTATGGCAAAAACTCATCAAAGAAAACCATAGAGCCATAAAAATAAGCACACAACACAAAGAAAACAGAATCTGTCAAAACAGAACAATCTGTAGCAATCTGACTTAAACGAAAACTTCTGGAACTCCAAAAATTCTGAAAAATAGGACGACCTGAGCAATTTGTATATTAATCTTCTGCGAAAAGAATCAGGGCAAAATATCTTTCTGATAAAAAAATTAGAATTAATTTCGTGAGCGCAAAGTTTCTGTCTTTTTCAGCAAGATCAAACAACTATTACCCAAGAAGATCCTATCGGTTCTACTTGGCACAAACACTAATTAAAACACAAAAAACACAATCATAACAGTAGCATAATTGTGTAAACACACAAGAACAGAAAGCAAAAAGCAAAAATAAATTTTATTCATTGGGTTGCCTCCCAACAAGCGCTACAGTTTTACGCCCTTAGCTAGGCATAAAGCAAGGATCTAAATTTTGTCATCCTTGGTTCGGGATCCATAAGATGCCCTCATTATTAATTCATAAGGTGGCTTAATTCTAGTTCTAGGAAAGTGTTCCATGCCCTTCCTTAAGGTAAATTAGAACTTAATATTGCCTTCTTTCATATCAATCACGACACCGATAGTGCATAAAAACGGTCTACCAAGAATAATTGGACAAGACGGATTGCAATCAATATCAAGAACAATAAAATCTATGGGCACATAATTCCTATTTGCAAGAATAAGAACATCATTAATTCTTCCCATAGGTTTTTTAATAGTAGAATCTGCCAAGTGCAAATTCAAAGAACATTCTTCAAGATTAGTAAGACCAAGGACATCACATAAAGATTTCGAAATTGTAGAAACACTAGCACCCAAGTCACACAAAGCAAAACATTCATAATTTTTAATCTTGACTTTGACAGTAGGTTCCCATTCATCATGCAATTTTCTAGGAATTGAAACTTCTAATTCCAATTTTTCTTCAAGAGCTTTCATCATAGCATCAACAATATGTTTAGTAAAAGCTTTATTTTGCTCATAAGCACGGGGTGAATTTATCATGGATTGCAACAAAGAAATACAATCAATCAAAGAGCAACTATCATAATTAAAGTCTTTGTAATCCAAAAGAGTGGGCACATCACTAGCTAAAGTTTTGACCTCTTCAAACTCACTTTCATCAATTTTCTCAATAAGATTTTCACCCTCCGAGATATTGGGATGCCTTATACCTAAAGTCGACTCTTCTCCAGTCCCTTTTTTAGCAATCTTATCTCTACTAAACAAGGAATCAATAGAAGAAACACCAATCACTTTAAGATCTTCATCATCTTTGCAAGAATAATCACTAGAAAAAGCTTCCTCTAAAAATTCTCTTTTAGCTCTATGCATAACAGTTCTTTTCTTACTTTCATCCATAGAAACATAAAGAGCTTTAATGGATTCATCCACTTTAGGCACAAAAAAAATCATCCTGAGATTTTCCACATCATGAGCAATTCTATCAACACTTCTAGACAAATCATCAATCTTATTCAACTTTTCTTCTATGGAAGTGTTGAAAACTTTTTGTGTGTTGATAAATTATTTAATATTATTCTCAAGATCAGAGGTGTTCTTATTATTATTATAAGATTGATTTCCATAGGAATTACCATAATTATTAGAGGAATTACTAGGAAAAGGCCTAGGATTAAAATTTCCTCTATAAGCATTGTTGTTGAAATTATTTCTAGAGATAAAATTCACATCAATGGCATCACTATTTTGCTCAATCAAAGTATACAAAGGCATATCATTAAAATCAATAGGAGCACTTTTATTAGCAACCAATTTCATAAGAGCATCAACTTTATCACTCAAAGAAGAAATTTCTTCAACCGAATTAACTTTTTTACTAGTAGGAGCTCTTTCGGTATGCCATTGTGAATAATTTGCCATGATATTATAAAGCAATTTGGTGGCTTCACCCAAAGTAATTTCCATAAAAGTTCCACCCGCGGCGGAATCTAAAAGATTACGAGAAACAAAATTCAACCCCGCATAAAAGTTTTGTATGATCATCCAAAGATTTAACCCATGAGTTGGGCAATTCCTTAGCATCATTTTCATCCTTTCCCAAGATTGTGCAACATGCTAATGTTCAAGTTGCTTGAAATTCATGATCTTGGTTCTAAGGGAAATAATTTTTGCTGGAGGAAAATACTTAGTGATAAAAGCATCTTTGCACTTATTCCAAGAATCGATACTATTACGAGGCAAAGAAGAGAACCAAATTTTTGCAGAATCACGCAAAGAGAATGGAAATAATTTCATCTTGACCACATCATTGTCCACATCTTTTTTATTTTGCATATCGCATAATTCCACGAAGGTATTAAGATGGGATGCGACATCCTCATTAGGAGTACCGGAAAATTGGTCTTTCATAACAAGATTCAGCAAAGCAATATTAATATCACAAGTCTCCGCACTAGTGGCGAGAGGAGCAAGCGGAGTTCCAATAAAATCATTGTTGTTGGTACTTGAGAAATCACATAACTTGGTGTTCTCTTGAGTCATGGTGACCACACAACAAGATTGCACTAAAAAACAGATCCGGCAAGAAAACAGTGAACGGAGAAAGAGATGCGAATAAAATGGCAATTTTTTGTGAAGTGGGGGAGAGGAAAACGAGAGGCAAATGGCAAATAATGTAAATTGCGAGGAGATGAGATTTGTGATTAGGAACTTGGTTTATGTTGAAGATCCTCCCCGGCAACGGTGCCAGAAATTCCTTTTGGTGTCGCTTGAAGCTACGTCGGTATTTCCCCAAAGAGGAAGGGATGATGCAGCACAGTGGCGGTAGGTATTTCCCTCAGATATGAAACCAAGGTTATCGAACTAGTAGGAGAACCAACCAACACAACGTAAACATCCCCTGCACACAAATAACAACCACTCGCAATCCGATGTGTCAAAGGGGTTGTCAATCCCTTTCAGGTAACGGCGCCAGAAACGGTGTGTGGACGGGAGAAAGTTGTAATAGATTGAATAAATAGATCACAAATAAATAAAAGTTCAGCAAGGTATTTTTGTATTTTTGGTTTAATAGATCTAAAAATAAATGCAAGGAAAAAGTAGATCGCAAAGGCAAATATATGAGAAAGAAGACCCGGGGCCCGTAGGTTTTACTAGTGGCTTCTCTCAAGAAAGATAGCAAACAGTGGGTAAAAAAATTACTGTTGGGCAATTGATAGAACCTCAAATAATTATGACGATATCCAGGCAATGATCAATACATAGGCATCACGTCCAAGATTAGTAGACCGACTCTTGCCTGCATCTACTACTATTACTCCACACATCAACCACTATCCAGCATGCATCTAGTGTATTAAGTTCATGGAAAAACAGAGTAATGCAATAAGAACGATGGCATGATGTAGACAAGATCCGTTTATCTATGGCGGTAGATATAGATCTCGTCCTTTTATCCTTAGTAGCAATGATATATACATGTCGGTCCCCTTTCTGTCACTCAGATCAAGCACCGTAAGATCGAACCCACTACGGGCACCTCTTCCCATTGCAAGATAAATAGATCGAGTTGGCCAAACAAAACCCAAATATCAGAGAAGAAATACGAGGCTATAAGAGATCATGCATATAAGAGATTAGAGAAACTTAAATAACTTTCATGGATATAAAAAGATATGATTGATCATAAACTCAAAGTTCATCAGATCCCAACAAACACACCGCAAAAAGAGTTACGCTATATGGATCTCCAAGAGACCATTGTATTGAGAATTCAACGAGAGAGAGAAAGCCATCTAGCTACTAACTATGGACCCGAAGGTCTACAAAGAACTACTCACGCATCATCGGAGAGGCACCAATGGAGGTGGTGAACCCCATCCAAGATGGTGTCTAGATGGGATGTAGTGGTTCTGGACTCTGCGGCGGCTGGATGAATATTTCGTCGATGCTTCTAGGGTTTCTGGAATATTGGGGTATTTATAGAGCAAAGAGGCGGTCCAGGGGGCACCCAAGGTGGCACAACCCACCAAGGCGTGCCTGGGCCTCCTGGCGCACCCTGGCGGGTTGTACCTTCCTCGGGACTCCCCCAGGTGCAACCAGGGCCCAATATATTCCTTCTGGTCCATAAAAAATCTCCACAATGTTTCGTGGCATTTGAACTCCTTCTGATATTGATTTTCTGCGATGTAAAAAACATGAAAAAATAGCAACTGGCACTTGGCACTATGTCAATAGGTTAGTACCAAAAAATGATATAAAATGACTATAAAATGGTTATAAAACATCCAAGATTGATAATAAAACAACATGGAACAATCAAAAATTATAGATACGTTGGAGACGTATCACCTCTCCGATACTTGGAGTGACAAATCCTAATCTTGATCTATGCCAACTCAACAAACACCTTTGGAGATACCTGTAGAGCATCTTTATGATCACCAAGTTATGTTGTGACGTTTGATAGCACGCAAGGTATTCCTCTGGCATCCAGGAGTTACATAATCTCATAGTCAAAGGAATATGTGTTTGACATAAAGAAAGCAATAGCAATAAACTGAACGATCAATATGCTAAGCTAACGGATGGGTCTTGTCCATCACATCATTCTCCTAATGATGTGATCCCATTATCAAATGACAACACATGTCTATGGTTAGGAAACCTTGACCATCTTTGATCAACGAGCTAGTCTAGTAGAGGCTTACTAGGGACATGGTATTTACTTATGTATTCACACATGTATTTAAGTTTCCGATCAATACAATTCTAGCATGAATAATAAACCTATATCATGAATAAGGAAATATAAAATAACAAATTTATTATTGCCTCTAGGGCATATTTCCTTCACATTGACCTCTGGCGCCGCATCCAGCAAGTCTCACTCTCACTCACGCCAGACACCCTAACCTGGCGCTAGTCTTCGAAGGGCACCTACATCGCTAGCTCCTGCTACTCAGCCCTATTCCTTGGCTCCACCACAACGCCGTTCTAGCAGCTTATCTGGCGGAGCTGGGCACCACTCAATGTCAAGTTCTTTTATGGCTTACTTCATAGAATCATTGTTGGACCGCTGATCAGTTGGAGCGCATAGGCTTGCAGCACTCGCCTGCCTGTGGACTGTGCTCCTAGGAGGACAAAACGCTTCACCACATCCTGGTTGGTTACATCTTCTCTCGCATCACCTGGCACGAGGTCCTCTCCTGGTGCCGACTGCCGATCTTGCCGCCAGATGGCACGATGGAGTTCTTCGATTGGTGGTCGGACAATACCATCGCGACCCCTTCCCACTTTTGTAAGGGTTTTGCCTTGCTCGCCATCATCATCGCTTGGGCCATCTGGAAGCATAGGGACGTCATTAACTTCGATGGCGTTCAACCTCGACTACGAGCTGCTAGACACGATCAAGGCTGAGGCCAAGCGCTGGGCTCGGGCTGGTGCAAAGGGACTTGATAGGATCATTACTGTAGCCTGACTTATGTAATTTGGGGTTGAGCAACCCCCTTTCTCTGGCTCAAGGGTTTCCCTAATGTTGCCTCTCTGGGCATGACAATACAATAACTCAAACTCTGTATTCTACCCTCTTCTATCAATGGAATGATACGCCTCAGAGCGTATTCGCGAAAAAAACACAATCATATTGCCTTCTTCCATTGGACCTGAAAACCAGCAGCACTGGTACACATACAAAAAATAGTGGATAATCTAGACACACAATAAGCATGTGTGTGTTAGCGAGAGGAGCGGGCGTAACAACTCATGGTGGCTTGGATGTAATCCTAACAGGGGCAGAAACCCTAGATCAGCACCGGATCATGTCAAATCGGGCCAAGCCTAGGCATAGTTGGAGGAAGGCGTGGAGGGAGGAGGATCATGAAGTCTCCGGAGCTGAATTACGGCTCTGGCTTGCCCTCAAGTATGTTGAGCCCTTCTGCATGTAGTTTCACCCATCCCCTCCAGATCAATCATCTTGCGTTCCTGCCATCACAGCCGTAGCAGCCAGTCCTACCCCACTATGGTCACAAACCCTAGAGGGGTTGTATTCTAATGTGTCTTACGTCGCGTCGGATTGTGTCGTTGGAGAGAGATAGATGAGGGGACGGAAGACCGAACGGCCAGCTTATTAGGAGGGATTCCGACGCCAGAAAGTGAAGCTCCGTTTCCACTTTTGTGGGTCGAGAAGGAAGGTCCCTTAGCCATTAACTGAATGCTTAAGCGGCAGGACTGATGTAGTGGTCGGTCCATTTGTAAGTCACTAAGAGAATGCTGATGGGATGTTGAGGTGGACACTTTACATTTTAAGAGATTTGGGACCAACTTCTTAAGAATGTAAGAGCAACTCTAGCAGACCCCTTAAAATGCACGAAACTGTAAAATTCTAGCGATTATACGGACTCGACCGTTTTTTTAGACCAGAGCCCGTAAAGTCCTCCGGCCCATAAAAGTTAATACGGTGGCCCGCAAACCACCCCCCGCACATGGTATATCTATGGGTACGCGGCGCCGATACGGGTCAAAACCCTATCCCTCCGCCGTCGCGATTCCCCATTCCCCTCCCCCATTTCTCGTCGTCGGTGAGTCGAATTCGCCGCCGCAAGCCACCATGTGGCGCGGGGTGTGGAGCTCCGACTGCAGATCCGACGGTAGCGACGACCCCGAGCGCCAGCGGTGTGTCATAGCAGACGGCGAAGAAGTACACCAACCGCGGCTACAGCAGCCGCCGTCGCTCCTCCGTCGTGAGACGGAGGAGTACGACCTCCGCCACGGGCAGCTCCTCTGCCGGGAGGTCGAGTTCCCGTGGTAGGTCGCTCCTCATGTCGGTGAAAAGGGAGCCGGAGGAGCTCCCGGCCCTCCGCGCGCTGAAGCAGGAGTTCGAGGCGGAGCCGGTGCGGCAGGGCAGTGGTGTCATCTGGCCGGAGGACTTCCTCCCCTCGGCGGAGGCGGACATCTTCGAGCGTGCCATCGTCGCGCGCGGGAGGAAGAGGAGGCGGAGGAGCGCCGTCGACAGGCAACCGAGCTCGACGACGCCCTCCTTGAGCAGGGGCTCACGGAGGAGAAGGAGTTCGTCGACAACCAAGAAGCATGTGTCAGGAGCCCCCCCTAACTGGTACGTGGGCTTACCTCAAGACCGGTACATGGGCCTGGCCCATCGGGAGACCATCGAGCGCTACAGACTACAAGTACCGGGGAGAAGGCAACACTATACTCATCCAGTGGATCACGACGAACCCGGCGGCGGCTATCTTCCCCTTCCCCTTTCCCAATTTGTGTATCCCCAAGTTGTAACCTAAATTGCTACCTGAATTCGTGAGGAGAGTTACTAGATCGAGAGAAGATATTGTTAGGTTGCTAACATCTGGTATTCAGAGCCAGTACAAATTCCTCCAAAAGTTTCCACTCACCACCACATCTGATTTCCCCAATTTCCACCGGCTACGTCACCATGTCCGATCTGGAGAAGGCTCCTTGTTCCCTCGTCTATCCACCGGAGTGGGACGCCATGACCGCAGACGAGCAGATGCTGTGGTTTCTCGCGAAGCTATCGGCGCAGATGGATAGCATCAATGCCGAGTTCACGGCCGCGCGTGCGGGCGATCCAGTCGGGGCTACCTCGCAAGTCGATCCGCCTGCCTCCCCTCCTCCTGCTACTGCTACCTCGTCTCACATCGACCTCGCATCCACGACTACTTCACCCACCATCGACGAGGAGGTCCACGGCACATCCATTGAGTCTTCCCTCGACAGCAACCGCCACGTCCCTGGCACGGGTATGGACGAGCACACATGGGTGGAGGCTATTCCAGTAGCCATCACCGAGCTCGCCATCCTCCCCGGCATCCCCTCCTCCACCACCGAGGCCCAGGTGGTCCTCCATGATGCGTTTGAGGACTCCATCGACGACAAGCCCGTGACATGTTCGACAGAATGCTCGAACCAGGACAACGGCACAGGGCCGTTCCCACCTTCAGTCATGACGGTGCCGCTGCTCTCACGTCCGGCGAAATCGATGCATTCGGTTGCCCTCTCGACCTCCTCGCTGCCGCCTGCTGTTGTTCTTCAGTCAGATGCACTGGCGCATGTAAGGCGTTCGACGGGATACCACATCCACGAAGTCGATCAGGCACCAAGCAGCAACCATGGCCGCCTCAATTCGAAAAGTGATCACAACCGATGATGATATGCGTGTCCTGGCAAGGCTGTGGATGGTGACATTGGCTCTCTGTGGTGGCCACCGACCACCAGCCAAGGATGAAAATCAAGTTGCGAATGGCATCTTCCTATTCGATTCATGACTTTGTTTGTCACTTCTGTGGAGTTGCAACCATGGCCTTCTGGGCAGCTCACTTTCTTGGTTTCCACTTGTTATAGTGAGATGATTCCTGCTTCTGCTCATGTTGGAACAAATAGCAGGGAGTGCACCATCCAATCTGCTCTGCACAGCTCTTGTGAACAATTTCAAAGGAGAGTTGCATGGACTCTCAGTTTTATGAAGAAAACATCTGATCATAGGCCCGGCCTTATGCACAAGTTTCAGTTCATGTTACCATCCGACATTCCTCGAGCAGTACACCTTTGGTCTGAACTACAAATTGTGGAATTCAGTGAGCATCAGTTTATTATTCGTACGCACGTCAGTGAGTTAGCTAGTCGCTTTTGTCTTGAGAAATTGTGGAGCACTAGAGATTGGTCGCATCTGGTACTGGTTTATGCTGCTGTTTGGGGGATTCCTATTCATGGAAAAATGCTGGGAGCAGTACAGATTATGAGTATCTTGGTGCTTTGGGGATTTTGTCGTCAAGAGGAATTTAAGGGGAGTGGACGATGTCGGCCTGAACATTTATTTGGTTTGCGAGCTGGAATTCAACTTGCGGTCAGGCAACCTGTGCGAGAGAAAACATCAGAAGAAACTATTCCTACAGGCCTCAAGTCATTTGCTGCTGCTATTCATGTGTACGGTACAGTCTTCTCTGGCCATGAGTCGATGAGGAAGCCTATGATATCCCTGAGGCGTGTAGTTCGTATTGTGTCCGAGAGCAAAAACTTGCTTCTACCACCATTGTGGGACAAAATCAATCAGCAATCGTGGCCTTCCTCTATTCAAGTACAGATTGCAGTGAACATTGCTATTAAGGTCTTTGGCATACATGCGAGTGATCACATTAGCAATATAAGGGAATGGTGGCTCAGTCTACTTGGAAATTGCATAAGGATACTCCCAGTTCAGTTCTGGTGCTTGTGGGCTTTGGCACAGGACATTGCCAAATCATGTTTTAGTAAGCAGCTCTCCCATGAAGATAAACAATGGACTTTGGAACTCTGTGCATGCCATATTCCTACTGCTCCTGAACAAAATCACTTCTGTGTTGCTACTATGGTTGGGCATGGGTTTCGGAGCATACATAAATCAGGCGCTCCGAGCATAGAATTTTCCAGTAGTGGTCTTCAGTTAGTACATTTTCAGCCATTGCGAACTACTGCTCTAGCTAGCATCAATGAAGCACGGCAGATTAACTGTGGTAAACATCCGTGGCGATATGTAGTGTTTGGGCTGTTACATCAACTAGTTTGCTGTGGTAAGGCCAATCCTTCTGGTTGGTGTTCGCAGATTCTCAGCTTACTTGGGGTTCAGACTGTACAATTGGCAACAAAGCTCCATTATTCATATACCAGTTTATTTGCTACGGCTGCTCTCCTTTTTGTGCAAGTCCCATTTCGTAAGGAAGCATGACATGCATGCACTCAAAACTGCTTCCACCAAAGAGGACTGCGATTGGTACAGAATATGATGGAAATGACATTAGTGTGGAACAATTCCAAGGAGAGAGCGACATCATAGCTATCGCCGCCGCCTTCGAGCAAGGTCCCGTCGTCCACAAGCGCTACCTCATCCACTCCAGTGATATTTCACTTCATTGGCCGTCTGGACTCCAATCGACTCAAGTGCCCAGTACCTGCTACAACCAAGGGCACTTTCAAGAAGGGAGGGGTGTCATCACCGTTGTTGTCATCTCCGCACAAGGCTCCGTCGACCATGAGTACTACCTCGACTCCGATCACCGCTGTGTTGACAAGGGCTACTTCCTCGTCGCCTTCTTAGGTGGGGCTCCAATTGGCCACAACAACTGTTCCTACATCGTCGAAGTCCACCCCGGCTTCGGCGACCATCGTGACTATGATCAAATCAAGCAACATCGACTGCAGTGGGATCCGCGCGGTTCTGGGTGGTGTCGGCTTGGGGTCAAGCCGAATTCAAGAAGGGAGGGATGTCAGGAGCCCCCCCTAACTGGTACGTGGGCTTACCTCAGGACCGGTACATGGGCCTGGCCCATCGGGAGACCATCGAGCGCTACAGACTACAAATACCGGGGAGAAGGCAACACTATACTCATCCAGTGGATCACGACGAACCCGGCGGCGGCTCTCTTCCCCTTCCCCTTTCCCTATTCGTGTATCCCCAAGTTGTAACCTAAATTGCTACCTGAATTCGTGAGGAGAGTTACTAGATCGAGAGAAGATAATGTTAGGTTGCTAACAGCATGGCACCGCAAAGCCAAGGCATAGGACAACATGTACATCGACCTCGTCCCCGACTCCGACGACGACTGAAGTCCACCTCCGCAGCGTCGCCACCGCACCCGGATTGCTCCGGTGAGCCAATTTTTTGCTGTAGGGTTGCGGTGGCCGCCTCTCCTCCTAGCTATTAGTTAAATTTAGTCTATGTATGAAGTATGTATTATGATCAAGAACTATGAAGTCATTCTATTTCTCCCGCGATGTCCTAATTTCAAAATTTAGAGGTATAGTTTCCGTTTCTGTTCTTTCGCGAATATTTTCGACCCGTATCCGAGGCAATGAGCAAACTCAGTTCCGCGTTTTAAGGGGTTTGTTAGAGTTGCTCTTAAGATGCCGAATAGTACCTGACTATTGACCCAGTCGAGTCGTCATGGATAATGCGGAATGGCGGGCTAAAATGTTACCATGATATGCATTGGTATCGCAGCTACAAAAACGGAAATCGTCTCTTATCGAGAACATGCTGATCATTACGACATTACCCATCGACTTGTCCATAATGATGCCAGGTAGGAGAGGTGTCTGTAGCTCGTGTGTCAAGATGCGCTGTTGGTGACTAGGAATGATAAGATTTCCAACGATGAGCCACGCAGTTTGGGTATTCAAAAAGAAGTCCAACACAAGTAATTAATGCGCTCGATCTCGCCCCTACACCTGCAAATACAATACTCGGCCTTCTATTGATTTACATGCAAGGCACTCCAAGGTCTATTCTTCGGCCAACAATTATCAATTATTGCGTGAAACAAATTTTAAAACTTTTTAGAAGCATTTTCCGACAGTTGACACTCTGTAATTATTAATAAGATGTTCTTCAAAGTTTTGTTGTAAAAGCAAATATACAGTACGACACGTGCGCCTTATATATATGAAGTGTAAGGGCGTTGCGAGGAATTCTTCGCGTGACGTAGTCATCTCATCGTAGGTTTATTGGACGATGCTCCAGTGTAGATGAAGCGGTGCTTAGGGCATCTTCAAGGCAGACCTGCAAACTGTCTGCATTCGTCCGGACCGCGCTATCCGGACTCTCGAAGCCATTCAAAGCGGGTCTGTATCGGTCGGCGGGGCTGTCCGGACGTGTTTTCTCTCGTAAACCGGAGACAAACGCGGGAGAGCTTTGCGGGAGTCCGGACACCACCCAAAACCATTCCCGGACCCCGAGCCTTCATCCTCCCCATTTTCTCTCCTTCCATGTTTCTCTCTTGGCTTCGTCGTCGCTCCACCACCCCGGTCGCCACGCTACACCCCTGTTGGAACTCTACGTCTCCGTCACCTCCAGCACTTCAGAAGGGCTCCACCCCACTTCTCCTCCGTCGCCGTTCAACTCCTTTCCTCCGACCGCCCCGTCAGGTACCACCCGCTACTGTTATACTCACCATGCCCGGCTGTTCGATGAATCGTCGGAGCTAAAAAACAATTTTCCCTTCTTCTTCCTAGCAATGGATTCTGATTTGAGTACATATACGAGCAATATGTTCAGTCGTCCGACGGCTCGCCGGACGAGGAGGAGTACTCCGATGAGATGATGATGATGCAGGCGGTGATGACATATTGTGTGATCATGCACAACATGATCGTCGAGGATGAGGATGAGGATGCTGCCGTAGCTCTAGAATTTGAGAACATGGGTGATTCTATCCAATTTCAAGACCAGAATCCGGCCACATTTGAAGAGTTTATTCAAATACATCAACAAATTCGGCATCAACCAACTCACGAGCAGCTGAAGAAAGATATGATTGAGCATCAGTGGGCGGTTAAAGGGGAAAACATTGTTGGGATGTACTCCCTCCGTTCCTTGATATAAGGTGTATAATTTTTTAAGAAAAATACCAAAATATAAGGTGTATTGCATTGCACCACTCGTTCGGATATTTTTTTAGGCATTTGATTACATTTTCTTATATCAAGGAAGCTCCTCTATTTCTCATGTCAACTAGTCAGGTGAACTCTCGCCCAAAACTTATGAAATTTTTCCTCCATATGCGTTCTTTAATTTCCGTGACAAAAACTATACACCCTATATTTAGGAATGGAGGGAGTAATATTTAAACTTTTTAAAATTTGAACAACTGTTGCATGCGGCTATTTAAATGTATGTACCCTATGTATGCAGCTATTTGATCGTGGGGACTTTCAAAAATGAGAAAGGCTGGATGTATGCACCTACGGTTGAATGGCAGCCTCCTGCATCCGTGTCCCTGGGCTCGCCCCTCCCCCTCCCCGGTCCGCGGTCAGATGCGGGACAAAATTTGCGGCTCGCCGTTGGAGATGCCTTAGGGCATCTATTGTTGGTCTCTATATTGGTATCACTTTTCACTCGCCTATTATTTTAAAGACTAACTATGCGTTTGTGGCTTCTTTCCTTTCAAATGAAAATCTTGACAAATCCCCTCTTGTTGATCTTAAGAAGGAAGTATTGAGCATTTCTAAGCTTCTCCATATTTTTAAACTTCTGAGGATTAAGCGTCAAGCCAATATGGTGGCTCATGGGATTGCTAAATTTAGTTTTCATAGTAGATCGGATGGTTGTCTCCTTAATAGTTTTTCGTCCTGCATGGCATATGTTGTCTAAGTGGAGGTGTTTTCAGAACAAAAAATGTTAGAGGGAAACATGTCAGTCTTTGGCTCGTCATAGTATTTCTTAGTTGATTGCAAATAATTAATTATTTCTCAATCAGCATTTCTGCTTAGATACTAGCTAACTGTGCGAGCGTTGCAATGGGAGTATACATATCGTCAGAGCTAACCTGACAGATTCCTCAGTAGGGTATATTAAGCAAGGCTACTTGGTGTGATGGTAACAATGACACCAGATTTACCCAGGTTCGGTCTCTCCAGAGGAGATAAAACGCTACGTCTTGCTTCTGTGTTATTTCGTTGGAGTTTATCGAGAGTACAATGACCAACTTCCCTTCGACAGTAAAGATTTTTACCCCTTTATACATGTACGACTCTCAAGAAAGGGATCGGACCCTTAGAAATAGTTTTCTCGGTAAAATAACAAAAGAAAATCCCGACGAACTACCTTGGCAACCATTGGATCAAAAACATGAATCCTAAAGCACTGCAGATTTTCACATGAGAAAGTCAACACGTTCGCTGATACGTGCTCGCCGTGAACGCGTCCGCGCCCACTCCATTCAACACCGGCGCCCCCCACTCGCCGCATGTCAGTGATGTCAGCGATCGTTTTCATGCTCGACCTCCGTGAGGTCGTGACACACGATGCTGGTGGCAAACCCGGACAGTGACGAGCCCCCCGATGTCGGGGCCGAGGCGGCTTTCTCCGTCATCGTGGAAGGCCCTCGCCCGATGACGTCGTCTCCACGAGAGTGTCGTAGGCTAGTCCGTGCCGATGCACTCTCTATTAGGTCGTCTTCGTCGTCATCAGGGTTGAGCAGCTCCGGAGATGGGAAACTCAAGGCGAGCTAATTTATCGGTGCACCCGCATCCCCACCTTGAGCGGCCTCATGGTGCGGGTATGAGCCTAGTCCATCCATGTTGAATTCTAGAGATGAATTTCGCATTCTTAGCCACACATATATTTGATTGTCTACTTCATACAATTCTCATTGGGATGTGTGTGTGGCAACTTAAATGATTAAGACGAGGTACTAATTAAGATGATATGGCCGTTTTCTAGGGGATTTTATTATAAATGACTTTTTGAGCCAAGGTGGTGTGCACCAAAAACATTTTTATTGTCATGGCAAATTGTAGTGTCATATATATACCTAAATAGTTCATCCCCGTCACCTTTAGTATCTTAACATGCACACATTGCCACATTATCAAAGGCCTACAACAACATGCATTAGAATTATTTTTCATTATTAGTTGATTTTGACAAATTTCTATTTATTTCAACATGTACACATAAGCCATGCACAGATCTCACCTCATCCAAGGTGCACCCAACATGCATGGGATTGTACTACCTATATTCAATAAATATTTTCAACTATACAATAATCCAATGCAACATATAATATTTATTTTTGGTTTTTTCATATATTATTAATCGAGATCTTTCGTACAACCAAATATTACTGAAATATCATATTCCGCTCCAATACGCGGGGTATCATATACTTGTTTCATATAGTACAATGGCATTTTACAGAATTTTTGTCGTGGGTACATGGCATTTTTTTCTGTAAAAGTGATATGTTTGCGATGGAAACTCAAATATAGTCATGTCAACTCATTGAACATAGTGCCATTGTATTTTTTTCATTGAACATGACATTTTCAGTATGAGTATACACTATTTTTAGTGCATTTTTAGTGACTTTTTTTTACTACAACATGCCATAATTTTGAACTATAGGTAGTTAAAATTCAGATTCTAAGCACTCACCATGGCATTTTGTCGGTGCTTACACGTGGCAACTTTACAATCTATTTTTGTTCTAGTTCTTTTCGGCAAAAAACAATGTACCCTCGTAAATCCGGCGTTGACATGGAAATGCTCTTATAAACATAAAATTTGTTCTTGCATAGTTGGCATGGCTAACTTGCCATGTTTATTGTGACGTTCTTAAGTTTTTGCGCGGCATTTTTTCCAATGAGCAGGACAAATTAAATATTTTCCCTAAATTTGGTTTTAATATACTACAACATGACAATTTTGTAAGACTATATCATGGCACTTCTCTTATGTGTTGCATGGCATTTTGATTGAACTTAACATGGCATTTTTTAAATTTTGCCATGTTAAGTTCAATAAAAATGCCATGGAATATACAAAAAATTTTTGTCATGGCATTTTTATTTATTTTCTATCAAAAAACATCATGGCAATTTTTTGTTTGCATTTAAGAGAAAATGTATTTTTTCTACCTTAGCAGCATGCAAATTCAATTTTTTTTATTCTTTAGAGCATGATATTTCATAGGGAACATTTCGTTTCCTAGCCTTTCCATGTGCAATTGTATTATAGGTACTTGAGCTTTTTAGTATTTATTACTTGGCTTTTTTACTAAGTAGACCATGGTAGTTTCAGTTTACGTAGCATGGTATTTTTATTCTTTAGCTCATGGCAATTTTTATTAAGTATACTACGGTAATTTTTTAGCGACCATGGAAATTTTAGTAATTAGACAATGGCATTTTTATTAAGTAGACCATGGCATATTCAATTAGGTAGCATGACATTATTATTTCTCTTGAGCATTTCAATTTTAATAATTAGACCATGGCATTTTTATAAGTAGACGATAGCAATTTTAATTTAGGCAGCATGGCATTTTGATTATTTAGAGCATGGCCATTTTGATATATATGGTGATTTTGGACTTATGTTAAACTTTTTCCAACAAGTCTATTCCTGTACCAAATTTGTAGTTTTTGACATTGTCCCCATGGTAATTTTATGTCTACTCCTAGGGCTAGCATGTCCCCATTAAATGTTATTGATAGCAATGTCCATAGTAGATGAAAAAAATGGTGATTCCTATGTCTATTCTTATGGCAACTCTTTTCCAGCCGTGGTAATTTTATAGTTCATAAATTAGTTGATGGCAGCTGCATTTAACATAGCATGGCAATTTTTATAATCCAGAGCATGGCAAGTTGTAAATTTCATGTGTTTGTCCGCTTTTTTCTGTATGCGATTGTTTTCATTATGACATTTTTCACAAGAAGTAGTTAGAGCATCTCCAGCCATTCGGTCCCCTAGGGGCTTGAAATAGCGCCGCCTGGGGGTGAACCGGCGATATATTCGGCGTGGGGGCGGTTGTTTTCCATCTGCCGCCCCAAGGTCGCCCCACACGCCTTTTTTAAACCATACTCGGCCAAACACGACACAGAATTCGGTGAAATTTAGGCGTTCCATTGTTTTTTTACATATTGAAAACATAATTTAAAAACAAAATTAAAAAACAACTACTACTACTGTGCCGCCGCAGCATCCGCCACGCCGCCTATAGGCTGAAGAGCTTGCCGAAGGCACTGTAGTCGCCGTCGTCGTCCTCCTCCTCCTCCTTCTTCACGCCGCCGCCGTCCCTTGCCGCACCCCTGCCCTAGGTTGCCTTGGCGGACGGGTTTGGTTGGCGGCGGTACCTCGTCGTCGTTGTCCTCGAGGACGATGACGCCACCCTCATCGCGGTCACGTCACCGAGCGGCGACCTCCTCGAGGGTGCGGCGCTGGCGCTCCATCTCTAGCCAGACATAGTCCTCGCGCGCCCACTTGAGGGCGGACTCATCGTCGGCTGCCATGTCCTTGCGCTCTCTCTTCACGGCAACGAGCCCCGGCTACGTCTTCGGCTTAACGAGATGGGAGGAGGGAGCAGAGGAACCACGACTGCCCTCGTTGATGACGAGGGCGCCACTGCGGGTGCGCCGCCCGAGCGACGTCTCCACGGGCTCAGCCTTGACGCTGGTGAGCGCCGGCAAACCAGAGGAGCGGGAGGAGGGTTAAGAGGACCTGCCCGCCATGCGCCTCGACAGTCAAGGGTCACCGCTCTGACAGGGGACCGGGGCCGGGGCCACTGGGTACTCGAGGACGAAGAGGAGCGTGCGCCCGGGGACGCCCCACCACAGGCGGTGGCCGTCGGTGTTGTGGCGCCCCCTCACCGGCGCGTTGTTGGTGGAGGCGAGCTGCTCCTCATGGCGGCGTTGGAAGTACGCCACCCAGCGCGCGTGGTTGCTGGCGGCATACTCTGGGTGGCCCCGCACCTCCTCCGACAAGGAGGCCCGAACGCGCGCGATCTCGTCGTGGAAGCGGTCGACGTCGAGCTGCGGGGGGACGGGGACGCCTCCGGCGCTGAGCCTCCACCATCCCAGCACGCGCATGTCAGGAAACGTCGGGTAGTTAGCCTCGTGGAGGAGGTAGGCGTCCCCCTCATGCGGGTGGTGGCGGCCGAAGCCGTTTGGCCGCCGCTCCATCGCCGGGGAATTGCTCTCCCATCGGCGGTTGTAGACGCAATGGTTGTAGACAGGGACAGAGAGAGACGATATGGGGGCGGCGGCGGCGAGAGAGGGACTGCGAGCGAAGGATAGTGCGTCCACCAGCGAGGGAGGGAGCGGCAGATGTGTGTACGCATGGCACGGCGCGTCGCCGTGCCATCACTACGCCACCCATGAGGAATCAATGGAAGGCTGACCGGCGGCAGCCTTGGCATTGATTCCCCGCGGGAAACGAAGCGATGAGGAAGAGGAGACACGGCTGGTCGTTGACTCGGCGGGTCCACCGGGCTTTCGCGCCAAAAAGTTTCCCCCGACTCCCCTGGGCGCCCCCAGCGCGTCGGGTTCGACCTGGGTCCGCCGGCGACAAATTCAGGCCTAACCTGCGAAAATTGGGCTTCTGGGGCGCGAATGAGCCGTTTTTAGCGTCGGCGATAATAAAGGGCCTTGGGGGCCTGTTGGGGGGGGGGGCGAGTGGAGATGCTCTTAACTAGGCCTATCATGTGTTTTTCGGTGCGCTCTGTTGGGTCAACTCAGGATCGCATGGAAATCCCACTAGAGCAGGGGATGTGCAATGATTCACTCGATGCAACCTCCACCGGTGAACGAACACATTCGCTAGACCTATTCCCCCGAGGGAAAGTAAGAAGGTTTCGGAGTTTATATATTTGCACTTTTGAACAATATTTGATAACTAGGGTGATCAGTCCTAATTAACAAATAATTTACAAAACCGACAAACTTCAAATAACACTTATGCTATCTCAACTTGGATATGTATGGTTCCAATAATAATAGTTTGATATTCCCTTTTAACTGGAATAAGAGGAAATTCAAATTCTCCAATAGTGATGGTCATAATTTTGTAGCCTTTTGAGAAACATTTCTTTTGTTTATTTTCTTCGGAAAATAAATTGTATGCTCCAATTGACATGAAAAGTAACCTTATTTTTGTTGCAATCGATAATAGCACATGTAGTACTAATAAAAGGTCTCCCAAGAATGACAGATAGGTTGTCATCCTCAAGCATCGCGGGTACAATAAAGTCTGTTAAATCAAAAGATTATAACCCATAACAGGCACATTCTCACAAAGTCATATAGGTATAGAGTCGTTTTATCAACCAATTACAATGATATATCAGTGGGTATAAGTTTAACTAAGTTAAGTCTTTTATAAAACTAAAAAGGCACCTGCACCTAAACCACATAAAGCAAACTTAACATAAGTATTATTAACGGTGCATAGTATACTTGGTACCCATAGATCTCCAAGTTTTTTAGGAATCTTAAAAATAATTTGCAAGCATAGTAGATATTTTAGCATTTGTAATCTTTCTTTTATTTGTGACAATAACTTTCATATACTTGTAATAAGGAGGAATTTCAATATCGTTAGCCAAAGGAGTTTGCAAGTAGAGAGATCTAAGAAAATCAACAAATCTAGCAAAGTGTTCTTCATCCCTAGTTTTAGAAAGTTCATTAGGAAAATGCATAGGTTTTTGGACTCATGGTTCTCTTTATTATCATGTTTTGTATCTACCTTACCCCTTTTACTATGTTTTTTAGCTAGAACAGGAACATCTTGCACAATATCAGGTTCTATTTTACTTAATTTTACATATTGCTACCTCTTGAGCACTACGTTGGATTTCCTTGAAGAGGAAAGGGTGATGCAGCAGAGTAGAGTAAGTATTTCCCTCAGTTTTTGAGAACCAAGGTATCAATCCAGTAGGAGGCTACGCGCGAGTCCCTCGTGCCTACACGAAACAAATAGCTCAACGCAACCAACGCGATTAGGGATTGTCAATCCCTTTACGGTCACTTACGAGAGTGAGATCTGATAGAGATGATAGATAATATTTTTGGTATTTTTGGTATAAAGATGCAAGGTAAAATAAAAGGCAAAGTAAAAAAGCAAAGGCAATAATAAAGTGATGGAAGATTGATATGATGAGAATAGACCCGGGGGCCATAAATTTCACTAGTGGCTTCTCTCAAGAGCATAAGTATTCTACGGTGGGTGAACAAATTATTGTTGAGCAATTGACAGAATTGAGCATAGTTATGAGAATATCTAGGTATGATCATGTATATAGGCATCACGTCCGAGACAAGTAGACCGACTCCTGCCTTCATCTACTACTATTACTCCACTCATCGACCGCTATCCAGCATGCATCTAGAGTATTAAGTTCAAGAAAACAGAGTAACGCCTTAAGCAAGATGACATGATGTAGAGGGATAAACTCATGCAATATGATAAAAACCCCATCTTGTTATCCTCGATGGCAACAATACAATACGTGCCTTGCTGCCCCTACTCTCACTGGGAAAGGACACCGCAAGATTGAACCCAAAGCTAAGCACTTAGAAAAACCAATCTAGTAGGCCAAACCAAACTAATAATTCAAAGAGACTTGCAAAGATAACCAATCATACATAAAAGAATTCAGAGAAGATTCAAATATTGTTCATAGATAAACTCAATCATAAACCCACAATTCATCGGTCTCAACAAACGCACCGCAAAAAGAAGATTACATCGAATAGATCTCCACGAGAGAGGGGGAGAACATTGTATTGAGATCCAAAAAGAGAGAAGAAGCCATCTAGCTACTAACTATGGACCCGAAGGTCTGAAGTAAACTACTCACACTTCATCGGAGAGGCTATGGTGATGATATAGAAGCCCTTCGTGGTGGATTCCCCTTCCGGCGGAGCTTCGGAACAGGCCCCAAGATGGGATCTCATGGGTACAGAAGGTTGCGGCGGTGGAATTAGGTTTTTGGCTCTGTATCTGATCATTTGGGGGTACGTGGGTATATATAGGAGGAAGGAGTACGTCGGTGGAGCAAAGGGGGGCCCATGAGGCAGGGGGCGTGCCCTAGGGGGGGCGCGCCCTCCACCCTCGTGGCCACCTCCCTCCTTTCTTGACGGAAGGTCCAAGTCTCCTGGATCATATTTGTTGAGAAAATCACGTTCCCGAAGGTTTCATTCCGTTTGGGCTTTGTTTGATATTCCGTTTCTTCGAAACACTAAAATACGCAAAAAAACAGCAATTCTGGGCTGGGCCTCCGGTTAATAGGTTAGTCCCAAAAGTAATATAAAAGTGGAAAATAAAGCCCAATATAGTCCAAAACAGTAGATAATATAGCATGGAGCAATACAAAATTATAGATACGTTGGAGACGTATCACTTATCACATTCAATAGCATCATTATTACCATCAAGTTGAATTGGTTCTTGTTCCTCCCCACCTTTAGTCTTGGCATTAGAAATATAAACATAATTAGGATTCTCTTGACATTCATTCTCAACAATTCAGGTTCCCTAGAACTATCACTGACAGGTTTAACATGTTTAGACTTCCTTTTCTTTTTCTTTCTAGAGGAACGGGCAGCATGGCTATCAATATTTTGAGAATCTTGTTCTACTCTCGTAGAATGTCCTTCGGGATATAGGGATTCTTGAGTAGAAACACCTCCCCTAGTAAAAACATAAGCATCATATTTCCTAAAAAAAATTAACCATATGGCGTATAAATCTTGTTGAGCACTCATCACTTGTTTAAGTTGAAATTGTATCATATCACAATGTTTAATAATACCTTCAACATCAGTAGAAGTTCTTTCAATATCTTCTTGTGGGTATTTAATAGCTACACAATCATTATTAAATTGCATTTGTATATCCATATGAAAGTGACGTTGTTTAATAACAAGAAAATTGTCAATTTCATGTACCTCAATGCATATATTTATCTTGATGGCTTTCATCAATTCATCACATACGCTTCATGCATTGCCTATGGAACTTCCCTTCAAATACATCTTAATTAAAACATTAGTCTGTAACAATTGTCATTAATTACCAAAACCACACGTGGGGATACATGCACTTTCAGTGGCACTCATGTTCACGAATGTGAATTAGTGATTGCTAACTGAACTCTATGCAACAACCAGACATCTAGGCGATAGGGACATAATCACATGAATGAACTTGTTCGAGAGGAGTAAGTCGGAGAGAGGGGGTAGGAAAATATTAGGAAATACCTGCCTCGTGCTACCGTCCACCTCGCCGCCGGCTCCTTGGCGCTATAGATCAATCGCTCGTCATCGAGGATCTTGACGTGGAGACTGGTGGAGCCTTGCTGGTGCTCATCTGGCCCAGTAGGCCGTAGTGTCGTGGAGACTGTTGTCGGTCAACCCTGTGGAGACTGATGCTCATCCGGCACCATGGAGGCTGATGCAAATGGTAGGGGGTTGTTGTAACTGAATTTGGCTGGCCTTGGACAAATCCATCCACCCCACGCTCTAGAGAGGAGGAGACGGATGGGGAGAGCGCAGACCATGTGATAATTGTCCCCGGAGGCCAAGTGGTGCGCCCCGGTGGCCATTGTGAAGGAAATATGCCCTAGAGGGAATAATAAAGTTATTATTTATTTCCTCATATCATGATAAATGTTTATTATTCATGCTAGAATTGTATTACCCGGAAACATGATACATGTCTGAATACATAGACAAACATAGTGTCACTAGTATGCCTCTACTTGACTAGCTCGTAAATCAAAGATGGTTAAGTTTCCTAACCATAGACATGAGTTGTCATTTGATTAACGGGATCACATCATTAGGAGAATGATGTGATTGACCTGACCCATTCCGTTAGCTTAGCACTTGATCGTTTAGTATGTTGCTATTGCTTTCTTCATGACTTATACATGTTCCTATGACTATGAGATTATGTAACTCTCATTTACCGGAGGAACACTTTGTGTGCTACCAAACGTCACAACGTGGCGGGTGATTATAAAGGTGCTCTACAGGTGTCTCCAAAGGTACTTGTTGAGTTGACGTATTTCGAGATTAGGATTTGTCACTCCGATTGTCGGAGAGGTATCTCTGGGCCCTCTTGGTAATGCACATCACTATAAGCCTTGCAAGCAATGTAGCTAATGAGTTAGTTATGGAATGATGCATTACGTAACGAGTAAAGAGACTTGCCGGTAACGAGATTGAACTAGGTATTGAGATACCGATGATCAAATCTCGGGCAAGTAACATACCGATGACAAAGGGAACAACGTATGTTGTTATGCGGTTTGACCAATAAAGATCTTTGTAGAATATGTAGGAGCCAATATGAGCATCCAGGTTCCATTATTGGTTATTGACCGGAAACAGTTCTAGGTCATGTCTACATAGTTCTCGAACCCGTAGGGTCCGCACGCTTAACATTACAATGACAATTATAATATGAGTTTATAGTTTTTGATGTACCGAAGGCTGTTCCGAGTCCCGGATGTGATCACGGACATGACGAGGAGTCTCGAAATGGTCGAGACATAAAGATTGATATATTGGACGACTATATTCGGACACCGGAATAGTTCCGGGAGTTATTGGATATATATCGGAGTACTGGGGTTACGGACCCCCGGGATATAATGGGCCTTGTTGGGCCCTAGTGGAGAGAGAGAGAGAGAGGGGCCGGCCAGGGCAAGAGGCGTGCCCCCTCCCCTTGAGTCCGAATAGGACAAGGAGGGGGGGCTCCCCCTTGCATTTCCCCTCTCCCACTCCTTCCTTCCCCCTCCTTCTTGGACTAGGAAAGGGAGGGGCAAACCTACTTGGATTAGGTTTCCCCCTCCTAGGGCGCGCCACCCCCTTGGCCGACCCCCTCCTCCTCCCCCCTTTATATACGGAGGAGGGGGGGCACCCCATGACTCACAAGTTGATCTTCGTGATCGTTCCTTAGCCATGTGCGGTGCCCCCCTCCACCATATTCCACCTCGGTCATATCGTAGCGGTGCTTAGGCGAAGCCCTGCGTCGATAGAACATCATCACCGTCACCACACCGTCATGCTGACGAAACTCATCCCCGACACCCTGCTGGATCGGAGTCCAGGGATCATCATCGAGCTGAACGTGTGCTGAACTCGGAGGTGCCATACGTTCGGTACTTGGATCGGTTGGGTCGTGAAGACGTACGACTACATCAACCGCGTTGTTCTAACGCTTACGCTTTCAGTCTACGAGGGTACGTGGACAACACTCTCCCCTCTCGTTGCTATGCATCACCATGATCTTGCGTGTGCGTAGGAATTTTTTTGAAATTACTATGTTCCCCAACACATTGACCTCGGAACTATCGTCGATCTGATGAGGAGAGGAGGCAGGAGCGCATGCATCATTATCGTCAGCCTCCGCTAGGGCTTGAGCACGTCAGCACAAAGAGTATACTAAAAGGATCGAGAAGAGGTGTCTAGAGGGGGGTGGATAGACTCTTAGAAAGAAAAGTTGCAATTTTTAATTTCTTTAAGTTGAAGTGGAGTTTTAGCACAAGTTCACACATTCACAATACATATCAATCAAGCATGATAAGAGTATATGAGGAGTGGAAAGTAAATCATGCAAGTTGCAAGAATGCAAAGGGATGGGATTGGAGTGTGCAAACGCAATTGGAGACACGGAGATTTTTTATCCGTGGTTCCGATAGGTGGTGCTATCGTACATCCACGTCGATGGAGACTTCAACCCATGAAGGGTAACGGTTGCACGAGTCCACAGAGGGCTCCACCCACGAAGGGTCCACGAAGAAGCAACCTTGTCTATCCCACCATGGCCATCGCCCACGAAGGACTTGCCTCACTAGGGTAGATCTTCATGAAGTAGGCGATCTCCTTGCCCGTACAAACTCCTTGGTTCAACTCCACAATCTTGACGGAGGCTCCCAAGTGACACCTAACCAATCTAGGAGACACCACTCTCCAAGAGGTAATAGATGGTGTGCTGATGATGAACTCCTTGCTCTTGTGCTTCAAATGATAGTCGCCCCAACACTCAACTCTCTCTCATAGGACTGGATTTGGTGGAAAGATGATTTGAGTGGAAAGCAACTTGGGGAAGGCTAGAGATCAAGATTTATGTGGTTGGAATGGAATATCTTGACCTCAACACAAGTGTAGGTGGTTCTCTCTCAGAAAATGTATGTTGGAAGTGTAGGCATGTTCTGATGGCTCTCTCCATGAATGAAGAGTGGGTGGAGGGGTATATATAGCCTCCACACAAAATCTAACCGTTACACACAAATCACCAAACTCGGTGGGACCGAATTGGAAAACTCGGTCGGACCGATTTGGTTCATAATGTGAGCGTTAGGCATTTCGGTGGGACCGACATGATCAACTCGATGGGACCGATGTGCTAGGGTTAGGGTAAAGCTTTATCTCAGTTGGACCGATTACACAAACTCGGTGGGACCGATTTGGATAATAAGCACAACAGAGAGTTGGCCAAGCAAACTCGGTGGTACCGATTTCATATTTCGGTGAGACCGAAATTAATGCAATAGACAACAGAGAGTTTGCAAGCCCATCTCGGTGAGACCGAGATCCCATCGGTGAGTCTAGATTGATTAGGGTTTCTGGCAGTGGCTATGTCAAATGAACTCGGTGGCGTCAGATAGAAATTTTCGGTGGGGTCGAGTTTGACTATTGGTTTTGAGACATATATGTGGATGTGAGAAAGTGGTTGAGGGATTTGGAGCATATCACTAAGCACTTTGAGCAAGCAAGCCATTAAGCTACACCTCATCCCCTCTTAATAGTATTGGCTTTCCTACGGACTCAATGTGATCTTGGATCACTAAAATGGAAAATGTAGAGTCCTGAGCTTTGAGCTTGAGCCAATCCTTTGTCCTTATCATCTTGAAGGGGTTCCACATCCTCTTGTCCATGCCACTCCACTGTTGGACTTATCTGAAATATGCTAGATGAAAGTATTAGTCCAACAAGAGATATGTTGACATTAATTACCAAAATCACCCAGGGAACACTTGTGCTTTCAATCTCCCCATTTTTGGTAATTGATGACAACATACATCAAAGCTTTGGATAAAGATATAGAGAATAACAAGTACAGCTTTGGAAAGACATGTAACATGCAGAGGCTCCCCCTACATGTATGCAATCATGTAAATATGGAATATAAGAGCATGTGAATGCATAAGCATGATAGAGTAAGCAATGGGCTACATGTATCTTGGTTATATGCATCAAAGCAAAGGATGTGAATATAGACAACATACATCAAAGCTTTACATGTATCTTGGCTATATGCTTAGATAACACAGATACATCTACTAGCCAGAGCAAACAAAAGGAACCACAAGAGTACCAAGATTGGGATGACATGTAGAGTATGAGCACTGGGTACTCTATTAGATATAGACATGTCCCGAAAAGGTAAAGATATGCAATGAAGTCGAAGATTTTCTTCCCTTAGATGTCTTGCTCCCCCTGAATCTTGTATGGGATACTGGGAGAAGATAGGGAACAGAAAATCAGAGCAAAGCAAACACACAAACAACATGAACATGTCTTTCCCCTCTAAAGACATGTGACTTCTCCCCTCTTGAACACCAAGCATCTGGGGTATCTTCTCTCCCCCTGTTTGAAGCATTCTCTCCCCTTTTGAAGGATTAAGCTTTGATGTGAACTCTCTCTCCCCCTTTGACATCAATTTCCAAGAAGGAATCCTCTGGAGTGTGAGTCAAAATAGGTTTGGTCCTTGAGTCACAGAGCAAGCAGTGTATAAAATGTGATGCTGGTAGAGGACAATAATCATTGAGTGGAGCTGGAGCAAAAGGGAATGCAGGATCAAGTGGCAAGTTGTTTTGTCTGCAGTGAAATCGGTGGCACCGAGGTGTCTGCTTCGGTTGCACCGAAATGATTCGGTTAGACCGAAAGCAACAGATCGGTGTGACCGGGTTCATCACAGAGAAAGCACTTGTCATCTCAGCTCACTAGGCAAATAAGATCTCACAAAGATTTGCAATGAATTAAATGAAGAATTTGCAAAGAATTGGATGCAGGGAATGCAGAACAAAACAGAGAAAAGGAAATCTAGATGAAGTTTTTTTTTGATAAAGAAAGGGAATAAATATGCAAAGGGCAAAATGCAAAAACTCAAAGAAACACTAGAGAACTTCATCTAGAATGGGGCGGTGACAAAGTCACCTATGTTAGAGTATATTGACTAAGGAGTCAAGTGAGAACACTCGATCATAAGTCATACTCATCGTTTAAGCTCAAAATGGGGTTACCATTTTTTGTTTAAGCATTTGATGTATTTCACATCTTGTTGAGCTGCTTTGACCCATATCTTGGGGTAAAGCTTCCCTAAGATGGAATGACATACCATGGGTGGTAGTGTTGATCTTGGTCATGTAGTTGAACTTGTGTGGGTTGCTCAAGGTTGACGTAGTTCATCAAGAGTTGGGAGCACCACTTGGAAGTGAGCTTATCTACCTACATGGGTTAGTTTTGCAAGGAAGAGCACTTGTGTATCCAAAATGACAATCATGAAATTTTATACATATAATTTGTCAAAGGATATGTTGAAGGGTTTCGTGCTTCCTTGACATCAACCACCGTATTGTAGAGACTTGGTGATGTAGAGATTGCTCAAGATGTGAGAGAGTTGCAATCTCATAGATTTAGATTCATCCAAGTACCTACAGGGGTTAGATAACATGCAAGGGTGCAAATATATCCAAGACATATGAATAGCATCATGAAGGGAATATCAAGGATTAGTCATAGATTCATGCCCTGCATGTATCCAAATGGAGTTCCTACTCCAAGTTTGAAGCATCAATTATATTCAATTCTCCTCTTAAACGGCAAAAGACTTTCTCATCAAGCGGTTTGGTGAATATATCCGCCAATTGCTTATTGGTACGAACATGCTTAAGATCAATGTCCCCTTTAGCAACATGATCTCGAATGAAATGATGACGAACTTCAATATGCTTAGTTCGAGAATGTTGCACGGGGTTGTGAGCAATCTTAATAGCACTTTCATTGTCACAAAGCAATGGGACATGTTTCACATTGATCCCATAATCTTTAAGAGTTTGGGTCATCCAAAGTAATTGAGCACAACATGAACCGACGGCAATGTATTCTGCTTCGGCGGTGGATAAGGATACTGAGTTTTGTTTCTTGGAAGACCAAGACACAAGAGATCTACCAAGAAATTGACAAGTACCCAAAGTGGACTTTCTATCAACCTTGTCTCTGGCATAGTCTGAGTCGGAATAGCCAACAAGATCAAAAGAGGACCTCTTAGGATACCAAATGCCAAAATTTGGTGTATGTATTAAGTATCTCACTATCCTTTTCACAGCCTTAAGATGACATTCTTTGGGGCCGCTTGATATCGTGCACACATGCACACGCTTAGCATAATATCGGGACGAGAGGCACATAGATATAACAATGATCCAATCATAGAGCGATAAACCTTTTGATCAACCGGTTTAGCATCCTTAGTCAAGTCAAGATGTCCACTAGTAGGCATGGGAGTTTTCATACCTTGTTTTCTTGCATGTTGAACTTCTTGAATAAGTCTTTGGTGTACTTTTTTTGAGAAACAAAGGTGCCTTCCTTAGTTTGCTTGATTTGCAAACCAAGAAAGAACTTGAGTTCACTCATCATAGACATCTCAAACTTCTTTGACATTAGCTTTCCAAACTTTTCACTAAAATGAGGGTTAGTCGAGCCAAATATGATATCATCAACATAAATTTGGCATACAAATAATTCACTATTAACCCTTTTAGTGAAAAGAGTAGAATCTATCTTTCCAATCTCAAAGCCTTTTTAATAAGGAACTTGGTCAAGCATTTATACCACTCTCTAGGAGCTTGCTTAAGACCATAAAGGGCTTTGTGAAGTTTGTAAACATGATCGGGTTTCTTAGGATTTACAAAGCTGGGAGGTTGTTTAACATAAACTTCCTCCTCAATTTCACCATTTAGAAAAGCACTTTTAATGTCCATTTGGTATAAAGTGATATCATGGTGATTAACATAGGCAAGTAAGATGCGGATGGACTCAAGTCTAGCAACGGGGGCATATGTCTCACCGTAGTCCATACCTTCGACTTGAGTGTAGCCTTGGGTGACTAGACGAGCTTTGTTGCGGACGACTTGACCATCTTCATCTTGCTTGTTGTGAAACACCCATTTGGTACCGATGATGCTGTGGTTGTTGTCGGGCTTCTCGACCAATGTCCACACTTGATTTCTCTCAAAGTTGTGTAGCTCTTCATGCATGTCATTTATCCGATCCGGATCTTCCAATGCTTCTTCAACCTTCATAGGTTCAACACTAGAGATGAATGAGTAATGTTCTTTGGCCAAACGAGTTTTAGAGCGAGTGATTCTCCCAGTTTGGATCGTTGTAGATTTGCTCGACGGGATGGTCTTTGGCGACTCTTGCTCGAACTCGTGGGAGCTTTTGCTTGGGTCGGGGTGGAACATCTTCTTCATCATCTCCTTTTTCTTCTTGGCCTTCTTCATTGTTGGCATTGTCGTTCTCTTGTCGCGGTGGAGAAGGAGGTTGTTGATGTTCATCTTGGTGTACTTCCTCGTTTTCTTTGTCTTGGTGTGTCCCACTTGTGGATGCTTCCGTATCAACTCTTGGTTCACCTTGTCGTGAGATAGAAGCTTCCACTTGGACGGACGAGGTACTCTCCTTCACCTCCGTTGGACGAATCTTGCCAATAGACAAGTCTTGGATTGCTTCCGAAGGATCTTTATCTCCTACATCAATTGGCAATTGCTCTACTTGCGAGCCGTTAGATTCATCAAACTTCACATCTACCGTCTCTTCAACCTTTCGGGTGAAACTGTTGTAGACACGGTAAGTGTGAGAGTTTGAGCCATAACCAAGTAGGAAACCTTCATGAGATTTAGGAGCAAATTTAGAACGACGATGCTTATCAAGAATGTAACACTTTGAGCCAAATACTCAAAAGTATCCAACTTGGGGTTTGTTACCGGTGAGAAGCTCGTATGTCGTCTTGCCGAGTAGCTTGTGAAGATACAAGAGATTTGCTGCATGACAAGCCGTCTCAACCGCTTCCACCCAAAAGTGTTTTGGAGTCTTGTACTCATCAAGCGTCGTTCTCGCCATCTCAATAAGAGTCAGGTTCTTCCTCTCAACAACTTCATTTTGTTGAGGCATGTACGTAGCCGAGAACTCGTGTGAAATCCCTTCTTCGTCAATAAAGGTATCCACATTTGCGTTCTTGAACTCCATTCCGTTGTCGCTCCGAACCTTTTTGATCTTCACTTCAAATTGGTTTTGGGCCTTCCTAGCGAAATTTTTGAAGATCTTTTGGACCTGCGATTTATCATCAAGAAAGAACACCCACGTAAATCTTGAAAAATCATCAACTATGTCTAGACCAAATGGGTTACCACCGAGACTCTTGTAGGCATTGGGACCAAAGAGATCCATATGAAGTAGCTCAAGCGGTCTTCTTGTGGTCATAATGTTCTTCACGGGGTGGCTTCCTCCAACTTGTTTTCCTGCTTGACAAGCACTACAAAGTCTATCCTTGTCAAATATAACATCTTTTACTCCAAGGATATGATCACCCTTAATAAGCTTATCAAGATTTCGCATGCCCACATGACCTAACCTTCTATGCCACAACCAGCCTTTTGAGGATTTAGCAATTAAGCAAGTTCTAGGTTGAGCCTTTTTAGTGAAATAAACAATGTAAAGATCACCTCTACAGATACCGGTAAAGACCATTTTATGATTATCTCTACGAAACACTTGGCAATCTTCTTCAGTAAATAGGACATTGAAACCAAACTCAGCAAGTCTAGATATGGAAAGTAAATTGTAGCCAAGCGATTCAACGAGTATAACATTTTGTATGGAGCTGTCATGTGAGATGGCCACCTTACCAAGGCCAACCACCTTACCCTTTGAGTTATCACCAAAAGTGGCATACTTTCGAGGGCCGTCGTTTTCAGCAAGCTCACGAAACATATATTTGTCTCTGGTCATATGATCAGTACATCCACTATCAAGGACCCATTCCTTTCCTCCAGCCATGTAGTCGCGAAGATTAGCCATAAGCCCAAAGTGTCTCATAGCATCATGAAGATCATAGTCACTATCATCATCCTCATCATAGTATCCATGTTCTATATTGTCTTGTGATTGATCAACTCCTAGAGAGGGTAATTCATTAGAAGTATGACTGTAACAATGTTCATCTCTATGAATTCTAATGACTTCGGAAATGATATTCTAATAATTACAACATCTCCTTTGGCACGCATGAGATCACGAAGCTCAAATAGATGATCATCAAACTTAGGATCACTAGTACTCATCTTACTCAAGGCAATAGACTTATGAAGAATTTTGTCTAGATTTTTCAAGGAATAATTTGGGAATCGTTCTTCAAGAAATCTCCATATAGTGTAGACACAGTCAAGAGTAGGTAAGCTAGCAATCAAATTTTTGGGCAATCCTCTAATGATGAGATTGATAGTTCTAAGATTGAGAATCATGTCAAGATCCTCATCGGGAGAGGGATGCAAGGGATCACTAGGGGAAATGCAAGGACTAGTAATGTACTTGTTCAAGTGATATTCATTGAAAATCTCAAGCATCTCATTTTCCACTCATGAAAGAACTCTCCATCATGTATAGGCACTCTATGTCTAAGACTCCCCAACGTAGACTCATCCATCTTCCTCCAAAGGTGTTTAAACCAAAGCAATGGAGACCAATGCTCTGATACCAATTGAAAGGATCGATAAGAGGTGTCTAGAGGGGGGTGAATAGACTCTTAGAAAGAAAAGTTGCAGTTTTTGATTTCTTTAAGTTGAAGTGGAGTTTTAGCACAAGTTCACACATTCACAATACATATCAAGCAAGCATGATAAGAGTATATGAGCAGCGGAAAGTAAATCATGCAAGTTGCAAGAATTCAAAGGGATGGGATTGGAGTGTGCAAACGCAATTGGAGACACTAAGATTTTTTATCCGTGGTTCCGATAGGTGGTGCTATCGTACATCCACGTTGATGGAGACTTCAACATGAAGGGTAACGGTTGCGCGAGTCCACGGAGGGCTCCACCCATGAAGGGTCCACGAAGAAGCAACCTTGTTTATCCCACCATGGCCATCGCCAACGAAGGACTTGCCTCACTAGGGTAGATCTTCACGAAGTAGGCGACCTCCTTGCCCGTACAAACTCCTTGGTTCAACTCCACAATCTTGACGGAAGCTCCCAAGTGACACCTAACCAATCTAGGAGACACCACTCTCCAAGAGGTAATAGATGGTGTGCTGATGATGAACTCCTTGCTCTTGTGCTTCAAATGATAGTCTCCCCAACACTCAACTCTTTCTCATAGGATTGGATTTGGTGGAAAGATGATTTGAGTGGAAAGCAACTTGGGGAAGGCTAGAGATCAAGATTTATGTGGTTGGAATGGAATATCTTGACCTCAACACAAGTGTAGGTGGTTCTTTCTCAAAAAATGTATGTTGGAAGTGTAGGCATGTTCTGATGGCTCTCTCCACGAATGAAGAGTGGTGGAGGGGTATATATAGCCTCCACACAAAATCTAACTGTTACACACAAATCACCAAACTCGGTGGGACCGAATTGGAAAACTCGGTCGGACTGATTTGGTTCATAATGTGACCGTTAGGAATTTCGGTGGGACCGACATGATCAACTCGGTGGGACCGATGTGCTAGGGTTAGCGTAAAGCCTTATCTCAGTTGGACCGATTACACAAACTCGGTGGGATCGATTTGGGTAATAAGCACAACAGAGAGTTGGCCAAGCAAACTCGATGGTACCGATTTCATATTTCGGTGAGACCGAAATTAATGCAATAGACAACAGAGAGTTTGCAAGCCCATCTCGGTGAGACCGAGATCCCATCGGTGAGAACGAATTGATTAGGGTTTCTGGCAGTGGCTATGTCAAATGAAATCGGTGGCGCCAGATAGAAAGTTTTGGTGGGGCCGAGTTTGACTATTGGTTTTGAGACATATATGTGGATGTGAGAAAGGGGTTGAGGGCTTTGGAGCATATCACTAAGCACTTTGAGCAAGCAAGCCATTAAGCAACACCTCATCTCCTCTTAATAGTATTGGCTTTCCTACGGACTCAATGTATCTTGGATCACTAAAATGAAAAATGTAGAGTCCTGAGCTTTGAGCTTGAGCCAATCCTTTGTCCTTATCATCTTGAAGGGGTTCCACATCCTCTTGCCCATGCCACTCCACTGTTGGACTTATCTGAAATATGCTAGATGAAAGTATTAGTCCAACAAGAGATATGTTGACATTAATTACCAAAATCACCCAGGCAACACTTGTGCTTTCATATGCTGACCTCGAGGTAGCCATGTTGACGACGCTCTCTGGGATCAAGGCGACCTTGATCCTTGGTTGGTAGGAGCCATTGCGAGCTTGTGCAACCTGTGTGGTAGGAATAAGGTATGGGGGTCAGATCTAGGGCGCGGGAGGTGAAGTAGGATCTAGGGGAGGAGAGAGGCATGGGAGGGGTGGCTCTCGTCTGTGAGAAGTAGGGGCAACGAGCCATAGGAGGATGGCATCTCGATTTGGAGGAGCCGTGGTGGAAAAGGAGCAAGGGCACTTGCTGGTGGTGGTGCAGGGGAAAGATGGCCTGATTTGGATTTGGAGAGGAATGAGCGAGAGGGTGGACAGGGCGACGTAGGGATATGGATGCCCTGGGAAGAAGCCGATGAGATGACACTCTCTCCCTTGTTGTCTAGCTGATAGGCTACTGCCCATTGTACTCCGACGCACTATGCAAAACAGAATCGATGGGACGATTTTCCCTTTTCATCAAGTTCATCTCAATGCATGTGGGCAACAAGTGAGATAGAGTTGGTCTAAGTGCGAACTAGAGCTTGTGTGTTATAACTGGGGAAAGAAATACCACACGCCCCTAACCCAATAACCATGAATCAAGACCCAAGTAGGTCCACGTGCATCCCATTTGTGTTGCCTCTTATCCTCCTTTCAACCCTTGTCGACGGTAGCCTCAGTTCTCACACAATCACAACGCGTTTGAATTTGCTCAATCCTAAGGTGTTTTTCTCTTTGACATAAGATGCGAAATTTGCTTGCTTACCCTCCTGTGAGGTTTTGTCGAGGCGTGCATGGTTATTGACGGTTTCTTTCGTCTCCAATCTTGTCTTGCCGAGGTGTTCATTTCCAATTTGGATAGACACCATACGAAAGAAAGACGGATCATGCGCTAATGATAAAGATTGCACCCTAGATAGCATTTAAAAATGATTAACAGGTAAAACAACATCATATTAGATTCTACACATTTTTCTAATCAAATTCCATATGTAACATATCAAAGTTGGACTCGGGGTTTAAAAGATATGAGAAACACACCTTCCTTTATTATTAGCTATAGATATAGATATAAGTTAGATATGACGAACGTGGTCATTCCTCCAAATTGGCCAGATAATGCATGGCGTCTCGTTCTTTCTTCTCCCTCTACTCGCACCCGCCCCCAAACCAGCACGGCTACCCACTCGTCTCTCCCCCTCTCAATCTGTGATGCAGTTGGATACTTTTTAAAAAGCTTTTGAATATGTGTAAAAAAATATAATGTTATTTTCTAGATCGCGGGTTAAATTTACCAAAATATCATGGGTTTTTCTATAATAACTATAACTTTTTCCTGGACTCATTTAAAACAGGACAACGGGTTGATTAAACGGAATATTAGGGGGTTTCCACAAAAACAAAGTGTTTTCCTGCCCATTTGTCATGCTTTTTGCATAAAACCTCTTGTTGTTTATGGAAATCGACTCGTAGCCCTGTCTTAAGTGAGTCCAGAAAAATGTTTCACTTTTTGTAGAGAATCCCATGATATATCGGTTAATCAACCTGTTTTTAAGTGAGTCAAGGAAAACGTTTCACTTTTTGCAGAATACCCCTTGATGTTTTGGTTAATCAACCCGCAGTCCATTTAAAAATGATGTTACATATATTATTTGGACACATTCAAATGGTTTTTTAAAAATACTCATATTTTTAAAATCCTATCTTTTTGACATGTTATTTACGAAATTTGATTAGAAAAAGGTGTACAATGTGAATATGATGTTGTTTTACCTGTTAACCATTTTTAGAATGCTATTTAGGGTGCATTTAGAAAATATTCATATCTTTTAAACCCTAAATTCAATTTTGATATGTAATACATGAAATCTGATTTAAAAAATGTGTACAATCTGAAGATGATGTTGTTTACCTGTTAACCATTTTAAGAATGTTGTTTAGGGTGCAACCTTTATCAGTAGCGTACGATCCGTCTTTTTCTCGTATCGGTGTCGATTTGGATTGGAAATGAACACCTCAGCAAAATCAGATTGGAGACGAAAGAAACTATCTATACCACGCATGTACGCATCGGCAAAGCCTCATATGAAAACAAATTTCTCATCTTATGCCGAGAGAGAGGAAAACACCTTATGATTGATAACATTCGAACGCGTTGTGATTATGTGAGCATTGAGTCCACCGTCAGCGAGGATGGGAAGCAGGATAAATGACAACACAGATGGGATGCACGTGGATTCGTGGACCTATTTGGGTCCTGAGTCATGGTTATGTGCGTGTTATATCCATATAAAAACAAAAAAAATGCCTACACATTACAATGCAAGAAATCACCATTTTAGTGTTAAAAAAAAGAAATCACCATTTTACCTTCTTTCTTTAACTTCTATTTCACGTTTCTTTTTTTTAGCACTTCATTTCTCCTTTCTTATTCTTTCCAAAGCGATCACGAGTAAACATAACCCCGACAAATGGAAGATTAAGTAAACGAGAGGGGGAGGAAAGTAAATTAGAAAAATGACGGAATATAAATAGTCCAAAGCCCTTCTCCCTCGTGGCTCTCTATCCCCTGCGCCTCCATTGCCTCCCCCCGGTTCCTTCCTCCTCCCCTCCCAAACGGCTGCGAGCTACCCCAGTCACCTGCTAAAACCTTCTCCACTGTCCGCGCGCGCGCGCTCGCGCTCATAAACACCAAACCGGCCCAGCCCAAGAGCACGCGCGCCAGCCGGGCTTGGGGTGCAGAAGGATTCGGGAGGAGGAGGCGGCGGCGGCGGATTGACCAGAGATTCCCGGCGAGATGAAGTACGTGCTGGTCACCGGTGGTGTTGTGAGCGGCCTCGGCAAGGGCGTCACGGCCAGCAGCATCGGCGTCGTCCTCAAGGCGTGCGGTCTCCGCATTACGTCCATCAAGATCGGTACGTGCCCGCCGCCGGCCGTGCGATGCTTTCCTTCCTCGTGTTCAAGAAACCGCCTTTTCAGGCTCCTGAAAAGGCGCTGTTTGGGGTTTACCGGGAGGGAGTTGGCTTTGTGGTTCTCGCGCCCGCCCTCGATCCGATTTCCGGGGAAAGATATGATTTGCTTTTGTTACGATTTCATTTCCCTTTTTGGAGCGATTCGTGCGGCTCAAGGATGCGGGTGGGAGTAGGTGCAGGGAGGCCCCGCCCCGGGATTCTTGGCTGGGTCTGGTGGAAAGCCCCTCGTTCGAACATTCCGCCCGGGGTTTTAGGGGTCGTGGTGTAGGAGTGGATATGTGATGTTGATTACCTTGCCAATCTTTGGCTTCTGCGCGCGTGAGAGACAGATTTTATTATATCATCCATTTGAAGAGATTGCTTCAGTGGCCTAGTGGGAGAGAGCTTTTAGACCAGCAAAGGACCTCGGTCCCGGTTTCTACTTTAGTAGCAGACCATTTTCGGGGGGCTACTAAGATCTTTTACGCGGTGCTGATTTGGGGCGAGGAATAAATGTTTGAGGTCTCAACTGAACAATGGTGGCCCATGAAAGAAAGCTTCTGACTTTTCCTTCACTGTCTAGCACTTATGCCCGTGCAATCTGAGGCCAATATTTCCGGACAATGATCTCTGCAAGTTACTTGGCGAGTTCCCAAATATCTGAACAAACTCTCAGATTTGAGCTGATATGTTTTCATCCATTTGTGTCCGTGGTAGGAAAGTTGGAACCGGTGGTGTGAAAAAGACTGGGTTCCCCCTCCCCTCGTATTTGTCTTTGAGATGCCTCGTGCTCTGCAGGCCTCACGGATGTTGTTTAGAATATGCTGATTTATATATGGCCGTGTCACGAACCATTAGATGCCAGCTTAGCGTGTTGGAATCTTTGACTTGATTCATTGTCATACTACATGTTCTGTTTGCTCCTAGTTATTCTTATCCAGTATCACCTAAACACTGCTTTGTTTTTGCTGTTGTAATCTTGTAGCCTTGTGGCTTCCTGTACCATTGCGGCACTTGGGCCTTGATTGTTCCTTTTGCCTTGTAGAACTGGTGGCGGCAGGCCAGCTAATACTTGCTCGATTGCTCCTAGTTGCTTGCTTTTGGCCTCATGAGCTTGACATTTTATATTTGCTTTATCTCAATATGCAGATCCTTACCTCAACACTGATGCTGGGACTATGTCCCCGTTCGAACACGGTGAAGTGTTTGTGTTAGATGATGGTGGCGAGGTACTGACATAGGACCAAGTCCAAGTGTGACAATGGCTAGGGAATGTTTGCTCACCTCATCAAGTATTGTCTTGTGCATCTTGCAGGTGGACTTGGATCTTGGGAATTATGAGAGGTTTCTTGATATTAAACTCACCCGGGACAATAATATAACTACTGGAAAGATCTACCAGGTAAGCTAATTATTTTCTCATTCTAAAACTTTATCTATATGGCTTTCGGGTCTGCAGGAACAGTGCGTATTTAAAGCCACACCCTCAGTTCTTGGGCATCCAAACATTCAACAATTGTTAAACGTTTCAGTCGATGTTGACGTTGATATACTTGTACTTCATAGGAAGGAAAAGGATGTATTTGTTGTGTTATGTCACTAGAGTGTAGAGTACATTAAGAATGAAGAGAATTTATAGTACTCCCTCCGTTCACAAATATAAGATGTCTAGTAACTTTTTCCTGAATCGGATGTATATAGACACGGTTTAGTGTGTTTGTTCACTCATTTCAGTCCGTATGTAGTCCATATTGAAATATCCAAAACATCTTATATTTGTGAATGGAGGGAGTGCTATTGAACAAGGATATATATGGGCACTAGCATGTCTAATATGTGACATGGTGAATACAGTTTTTTTTAGAGCTTTCGCCTTTCGGCTTTTATTCATTAAGCGAAAGCTTCTCCGACCGAATAATCTCAGTCAGAAAGCCAGGGATAACAGAGTAATTTATTACAACATCTGAAGCTAAAGCCAGGGATAACCAAGCTGTTCTGAAATTTCTTATTTGCTTTTTTTTGTTCATGACAGTCTGTTATTGACAAGGAGAGGAAAGGGGAATACCTGGGAAAGACTGTCCAGGTGAGGACCACATTATGCACACCATTTTTTTTCCTGGTAGCTACTGTATGTATGTTTCTTCAAGTGCTTATCATTGAACCATCAATCATCAAGGTTGTGCCACACATTACAAATGCCATACAAGACTGGATCGAGCATGTTGCTATGATACCTGTGGATGGCATGGACGGACCAGCTGATGTCTGTGTGATCGAACTGGGTGGAACAATTGGTGGGCATGAGATAATTAGTTATTTTATTTGTTTATTTATGTTGATTAGCTGATGTCTGTGGCTTGATTATGTTGTCACTACTGCTACAGGTGATATTGAATCTATGCCATTTATTGAGGCTTTGGGTCAATTCTCGTATCGTGTTGGTGAGGAACTTACACATTTATATTGATACATAAAAAACTGTACTGTCTTTCCTGGGTTAGAGGGAACTTATCTTCTTTTGGATATTATTTTGGTTGCCAGGACCTGGTAACTTCTGTTTGGTGCATGTCAGTCTTGTTCCAGTTCTGAATGTTGTTGGTGAACAGGTAGCCAAATTCCCTGGTTTATTGTTTTATGATGTACTCCCTCTGTAAACTTTTATAAGACATTTTAGGTCACTGTGGTCTTATAAAAGATTACAGAGGTAGTATATCTTAATATGTGAATAAAATCATTTTAATGTCACTGCCTAATATTCGTCATTTTTTATTTACTTTGATAGAAAACCAAGCCGACTCAACACAGTGTGCGTGGTTTAAGGGGACTTGGCCTCACCCCAAATATTTTAGCTTGTCGCAGTACAAAGGTTAGTTAGCCCTTATTTACTTTGATGTTGTATGTTACTTATATTTGTTTGTATTGTTAATCTCATTTTTTGCACTTGTATTTGACAGGAACTGGAAGAAAATGTGAAAGAGAAACTCTCCCAGTTCTGCCATGTGCCGGTAATTGAACTGTAAATGTTATTGTTAGTGATTGCTTCATATTCTTGGTAGCTAATTTCCCCTGATAGCTCATGAACAAATTTGTTCTGTAGGCAGCAAACATTGTCACTCTGTATGATGTTTCCAATATTTGGCATATTCCTTTGTTGCTACGGGTATAGCACATCTCATCCTCTGTAGTAATTCATTTTTGGTTCCTCAACATCTGTTTAGTGCTGAATCCTATTTTGTCCCATAGGACCAAAAGGCGCATGAAGCTATTCTTAAAGTTCTGAACCTTGAAAGGTTTGCCTATAAATATCTAGTCAGTACGTTTTTGTTCAAGCTGTAGCGTGTCAGTGCAATAAATATTTATGTGTACACATTACAGCTTTCCTCGTGAGCCAAAGTTGGATGAATGGGTTGCAAGAGCTACTATGTTTGACACCCTTCAGGATATTGTTAGTTTTTCCCACTTTGATTGTTGGCTGTTGCCCTCAAGTCTTTTTATTCTTAGTAGTTCCAAGTGACTAATGGTTTCATTTCAGGTACGCATTGCTATGGTTGGGAAGTACACTGGTCTATCTGATTCCTATCTCTCTGTGTTGAAAGTGAGTTAGATTTGCACAGCTATACTAGCCTTTTATGCCTTCTAAATGTTTGCTAGTGTCTAACAGTCGAATCCGATGCAATTGCACAATTTTAGGCCCTCTTGCATGCTTCAGTTTATTGCCACAGAAAGCTTGTTGTTGATTGGGTTGCTTCTACAGATCTTGAGGACTCTACCAAAATTGAGGTTTGGCAGTCTCCTATTGTTCTATCTGTTCGATCTGGGCTGTTTTCTTTTCTTACACGACCCTTTTTTCTTCTTCTTAGGCACCTGATGCTTACAAAGCAGCTTGGAATTTATTGAAGGTGAGGACTTTTCACCACCAAAAATGTTCTACACTCGAAGCTGAATGGTGCCACGTGTAAAATTTTAATTTCCATCATGATTATCTAAAGGTCTTTCATTTCAGAGTGCTGATGGCATTTTAGTACCTGGTGGCTTTGGAGATAGAGGTGTTCAAGGAAAAATTCTGGCTGCTAAGTATGCCCGTGAAAACAATGTACCATATCTTGGTATATGTCTTGGAATGCAGATGGCTGTCGTAGAGTTTGCTAGGCATGTCATGAATCTCCCTCATGCGAACAGCACTGAATTTGACCCCAATGCCAAGACCCCATGTGTTATTTTTATGCCTGAGGTAATTATTTTGTGAAATTCACAACTTCTGTTATTAATGATCACGCTGGTTGCCATAAAAATTAATGGTAACAAAGCAACTTTTTTATCAGTCCCATCCATACCTTGGAGTTAGATTTCTATTCGTTTTTGTTTTAGGGTTCCAAAACACATATGGGTGGGACAATGCGCCTAGGATCAAGGAGGACATTCTTCAAGGTTGCTGATTGCAAGTCAGCTAAATTGTGAGTGTATATAGTCCCTTCTCTAATCATTTCCCTATGCCTAGGTTTCATTTTATTAGCATTCTCCTTACATAGTTGTGAGCTTTCTCACTTTTTTTTAGGTATGGAAATGCGGATTATGTCGATGAGAGGCACCGGCACAGATATGAGGTCCGGCTTTAATAATTGTGTGTTTATAGCTGTGATGAACATACGAGTACATTAAGTTCTTGCCTGTTCACGTTGGTCTGAGACATGTTCCTCTTCACAGGTGAATCCTGATATGGTGCCAGAGTTTGAAAACGCTGGACTTAAGTTTGTTGGCAAAGATGAGAGTGACAGGAGAATGGAGGTTTGACTAAAACCATGACTTGCTTGAGAATCTTTCATTTCATAAACATACACGCCTTGATCAAGTTGCTAATTTTCTAGATAATTGAGATACCCAATCACCAGTATTTCGTTGGCGCACAGTTTCATCCTGAATTCAAGTCAAGACCTGCGAAACCTTCTCCACTATTTGTTGGTAAGCTGTTTGATGTCTGTTCACCTGTTGAGGAACATTTGCCCTATCATGCTTTGAAATGGAAACATGTGCTTAAAAACCATATGTTAATCCTCGTTTGCATTTTAGGCCTAATCGCCGCCTCATCTGGGCAATTGGACAAGGTGCTGCAGGGCTGCTCCAATGGCCATGTGATTCCTGGCAAACATCAATTCAGCAATGGTCCATACACGCCGGCTGCACACCAAAACACAAACGGGCATGCGAAGAAGCTTGCCAATGGTGTAGCGAATGGAACATACTATCCCAATGGGAATGGTGTCCATGCCTAGCTAGCTCAAGGATGTTCTCACCCTCCTTTTTTACATTTTTGCAGTTGGTTGTTGAATCAGTTTTGTCGTGGCTGGCTAAGCTACCATGGTCGCTCGAGGAAGAAAAAGTTCTGTACTCGATGTGGACTGTCTGCAGGGGATTGTGCTCGTTCGGTGGTTTTTAGTGAAGGAACCGAGCTGGATCTGCGTGAGTGGTGTGCTTCTTCTCTACCAATTTCTGTAACAAGACAGCAGAAGTAGGTAAGAAGAGTTTCCGTGCCGTATATCTGAAAAAGGAAAGGCTGGACGTTGTATTTGTTTCGAGAGTTGGTGTTGAGATGTAAGCGAATTTGGGTGTTCGGCAGTTTGTATTTGGACGCGGTTTTGTGCTTTTGCACAAATAAGTTGATGCTTTATATCATGTACTCCCTCCGTAAATTAATGTAAGAATGTTTAGAATACTACTTTAGTAATCTAAACGCTCTTATATTAGTTTACAAAGGGAGTATCTGACTGCTTTGTTATAGTGCTTTGCATGCTTTTAGGCCTATAGGGAAATTTTATTAGTAGTAACATACAAAACAATAAATTAGTTTCATTAGGTTAATCATACAATATATTTTCGTGCCGTATAGATTTGACGTGGATATCAGCATAGTTTTCTATCTATATTTCATCAAATATCGAGAAGTTTGACTTCAGATGGTTAGATTAATTTGGAATCTTGGATTATCATGTGTAGAAGTTTAGCAGTGATGTTTTGCACTTCCTCCGTAGAGAAATATAAGAGTATTTGGATCACTATTTTAATAATCGAAACGTTCTTATTTTTCTCTAGTGATCTAAACGTTCTTATATTTCTTTTACAGAGGGAGTACTAGTCTGTCTCATGTGTCGAGAAGTTTAGCAATGATTTGTATACTAGTCTGTCAGGATTAAGAGTGTTTGGTTGATATTATGTTCAATTGGATTTGAGATACTGTTTCGTCGGTCAGGATTGAGTGGTTGACTGAGGTCATGAGGTAGTAGATTTTGGGGTGATTTGTGTGTTTGGTTGGGGTACTGTAACAGAACGAGCTGGTTTCTTAGGGGATGTTTGAGCTAGGTGTTCACACATGAATACGTCACCGTATACTCTCAACGCTGGAGATGACGTCACCGTACGCTCTTGACGCCGGGTATGGTCTGCCCTAGGTCGATCTGACTGGCCCTAGGGCCTCCTGGGTCTCTGTCCTTCAATTTTAAAAAACGAGAAGTAAGATACTACCTCCATCCTGGTCTATTGGTCCCCATTGTATTTTGTGTTAAATTTTGATTATAGATTGAGCTAACAAAATGTTCATGCATGTTACAAAAAATTATATCATTGAAAACTATGTTGTTTAAATACGAATCCAACGATATAATTTTTGTTGACGTGCATTAATATTTTGTTAGCTAAATCTTTGGTCAAAATTTGACACAAACTACAAAGGTGATGTATAAACCAGGACAGAGGTAGTACAAGGGAGAGGGATAAAAAGTAGATGAACACAAAAAAGTACTTTCTTCGTTCCTAAATGTAAGTCTTTTTAGAGATTTCAATATGCACTGCATGCGAGGCCAAATGGGTGAATCCACACCCTAAAATAGGTCTATATACATCCATATGTAGTTCGTATTGAAATATCTAAAAAACTTATATTTATAAACATAAGGAGTAGTAGATTGATTTGTTCGACTGTGTGTTGTTTAATCGACCGTCACCTCCAACATATATAAAAGGCGTCTGGACTTCCCGTACAAAAGAAAAAGACTCCAAATTTCATCTAAAATCTTCAAACTTAACCGAACTCGAATTTAGGTATGAGACAACAGTTCGGTTTTTGGTTTCTACATGCCATATACTACCTTGGATGGAGACGTTGTCAAGAGAAAAGCTAACCGCTTTGTGTTGAACACTTTTTTATCTGAGGCCATTTGGATGTCTTTACGGATCCATCTTCAGCTTCAGGTCGGGGTTTAACTGACGTAGTCGGATTTAGAATTCCTTGTCACCTTCCTCGGATTTTGAGACCTAAGATTTTATGATCTCGGATTTCCTATGACCTTGGATTGCACATGACCTCGGATTGCCCAACGGGATTTTTCAACATGATCTTATTTTGGCTCCATAGGTCGGATACGACCTCAGATTTAAATGATTTATATATCAAAATTGATCGAAACGACGAGATGAAGCCATTTCATGTAGATAACTCTTTCACCTGAGGTCATCTTGAAGGAATAGTCGGCCGAACAATACTCCAGAACCCTTAATCCCAATACTCAGAGCCCAGTTTCGGCCCCTGAGATGAGGTCGGATGGCAATGACCTAAACATAAAAGTTGTCTGCTTCAACAATACGGAACATTTTCATGTTGAAAACATTTTCATTTGAAGTCATCTTAACAATGGTTTTGCCATGGAAAAATTTGATGTCAACACATGCCCCCCTGTTTTTCGGCAAAGCTTACACGCCGAAAAATAATTGCACCGACTTGGTTCTAAGGACGATGTCAACACTCCATCGGCCATTTTGCATGTGCTTAGGGCAATAAGTATATATCGGCCATCTATACTCTTAGGGATGATGACGGATGCCCGTGACATAATCAACTGTGTCTGGTTAGACGACGACGGATGCCGTCAGACCAAGAGGGCCCTAAGAATATCTCTCCACCATCGTAGGAGAAAATCCCACTCTCGAGCTATGTAGTCCCTTGCCAAACTTTCTAATGACTGTAAGTTGTCGTTATGATCACCGTGTTACAGATGACGTTTGAGCAACCACAAAGTCCATCGTACGGTAAGAAGTGACTACGATACTATCATGGTCTAAGGAACTAAATCACACATTAACTCTCCATGTTATAACATTTGACTTCTGAGATATTACCTCAAAGTATAACAAACAAGTTTGGGTCGATTCAATATGATCGTTCTTCTAACGTCATATTCTGAAGTTGTTTTAGGACTATCGTTACACTTAACGATATCCTAAGATCCAGAAAACATGATCACCAACAACACTTGAGCTAGTCTTAGAGCCGAGACTAGGAATCATATTTACCTATCATAACACACGTGCATATGAGTTTTCCACTGAATTGCACATTCCAGGATCATAGCAGTTTTAGCATAGAATATGAACTTGTGGCGAACCGACCTCAAACGGTCAAGTCTCTGTGCTCAGTGTCATCCCTGGATGAGTAATGCTGACACCACACAGTACTTCGAAGGATTTATAACAGAGTAGCAATCACACACTTATTACAATCGAATGTCTCAAGAGAGAACTTAATAAAATAAATATGGCTTAAGGCCATCTAATAACGATAACGGTGGAAGGCTTGGAAGAATAAGCGAGTCCATCAACTCCAGCGGCATCATTGAGTATAGAACCACGACCTAAGCACCTTAATCGTAAATGCGAAAAGTCTCGCAACATGAAACGTTGCAGCCAAAAGGCCAAGACATGGAATATCTTGGCAATGTAACACATAGAGAATAATGGAATGATAAGCCTATACTACATGCATATATGGCTGGTGGAAAGCTCTCTGATTACAGTTTTTGCATAAAGCCAATTTTTCCCTCTGCAAAGGAATACATTTATTTAACTATCATGGTGGTTGTGAAACATTGAGAATGGTTGATGCACTTTCTCAATCCCAATTAAAAGTACTCATTAAACCCAACAATATTAATTAGAAGTAACATGATGAGATTCACATGATATCCAGGTACTAGATACTCAAGATGTCCATAACCGGGGACACGGCTAACCATGATTAGTTTATACACTCTGCAGAGGTTTGCGCACTTTTCCCCACAAGACTCGACCGCCTCCGTATGGTTTCTCGCACTACATGGTGTTTGAGAAACGGATGACCGAGACATAGTCTTTCAGAAGAACTAGCACCTTACATGTGGGTAGACCGTACCAACCTACATCCCCTACATCAGCTAGCCTACCCGTAAGAGTTCGCACAACTTAATCAACTATACCAGAGCCCATAATGGCTTGTGGCTGCACACGGAAGTTTCTAGTTTGAATAATCTCATGATCCCTTTGAGCACAGGTGGTGGTCCAAGAAGTACAGGCAAGTCTGATAGAAACCAGTGCCTCAATCCACCCATATGTGTGTTTAAGTTGCCACCTTAAATAAACCATTAAATAACAATCTCACATCTGTCATGGATACACTCACCCAATCCACGTCTACTAGCATAGCATGGCATAATAAGCAAACGTAGAAGTAACTCCCAAAGGTTTGATAATAAAACGGGTAATAGGTACTACCTCATCTACTTCCCATCCCACAATTTAATTAGATCCTATTCATGCAAGTGTTTGAGGATAGATCTAATGCATAAAAACTGGGTATGAGAAGAGTATGATCAAAGTGTTACTTGCCTTGCTGATGATCCGCGAAACCTAGAGATTCGAAGTAACAAGCGGCGCACTCCGGGTAATCTATCGCAGACAAACAAACAAGCATACAATAAGTACTCATCTAATGCACAGGTAAAACTCAAATAGATCTAACCAGATAGTTCAACTTAAGAACTCCGATTTGCGAAAAGAATCAAATCAAACGAAGCAACGAAAGTCAAACGGCAGAAGAAAACAACTTCGTTTTACTAATATGGATCTAAGTCAAATTTTACAGAAGCAAAAATTTGTTTAAGTAGATTATTCGAAAGAGGGTTTGAGATTTAAACTCCAGCGCTTGAATCGCTGATTAGATAAACGAGCGAAAAGTTATACTAAAACAAAAATCGGATCCGGAATCGCGATCGGAAAATCGCGGATTAAATCCGAGAAAAAGAAAAATACGACGAACAGATTCGAACAGAAAAAGAAAAAGAAATAATAAATAAATAAATAAATAAAATAAAAAACCGAAGAAAACCGATCTGTTTGTTTTGAAATAAAAGCAAACGCGAATCGAGGCGGCGAACCTCGGAAGCCCTTGGTCAGCCAAGCCAAGCAGCGGCTCGGGTGTGGGCTGAGGCTGAGGCAGCTCGGGCAGCCGCTATTTAAAAGCGCCCCGCGGAGTCCCGCTTCGAGTGCGACCGAAAAGGCGGTTCGTTTTTTAATAAAACATTACAGCGTGAAAAAAATCAAAAGAAGTACTAAACGGACTCCAAAAATCCGAAATAAATTTTCCCGGTTTTAAAATCAAGCGGATTTAATGAACATTTATTTGGGGCCTAAATGCAATTTTGAAAACGCAGCATTTTCCTAAATTCAAATAAAAAGCGAAAAACTCCAAAATAAAATCTTATTTGATTTTATTATTAAATCTTCATTATTCCTTTATTTTGGGAAAGTTATTTTATTCCCTCTCACATATTTTTGTAATAGAAGTAATTGAAGATAAAATAATTAAAATCAACGATCCCATTTTCAAAATTTGAGAAAACTCAAATATGAAAATAACGAAAATCCCCAACTCTCTCCGAGGGTCCTTGAGTTGTGTAGAATTTCTAGGATCGAGCAAAATGCAAAGAAAATGAAATGAAAAATATGATATGCAATGGTGCTCTATGTATAACATTCCAAATTAAAAATTTGGGATGTTACAAACCTACCCCCTTAAGATGAATCTCGCCCTCGAGATTCGGTTTGGCTAGAAAATAGGTGAGGGTGGTGAGGGAGTTCCGGACTAGGGGGTGTCCGGATAGCCGAACTATTATCATCGGCCGGACTCCAAGACTATGAAGATACAAGATTGAAGACTTAGTCCGTGTCCGGATGGGACTTTCCTTGGCGTGGAAGGCAAGCTTGGCGTCTGGATATGTAGATCTCCTACCATTGTAACCGACTACGTGTAACCCTAGCCCTCTCCGGTGTCTATATAAACCGGATGGCTTTAGTCCATAGGATGAACAACAATCATACCATAGGCTAGCTTCTAGGGTTTAGCCTCTTCGATCTCGTGGTAGATCCACTCTTGTAACACACATCATCAATATTAATCAAGCGGGGCGTGGGTTTTACCTCCATCAAGAGGGCTCGAACACAGGTAAAACATCGTGTCCCTTGTCTCCTGTTACCATCCGCCTAGACGCACGTTCGGGACCCCTACCGAGATCCGCGGTTTTGACACCGACATTGGTGCTTTCATTGAGAGTTCCTCCGTATGTCGTCACCGATAGGCTCGATGGCTTCTTCGACCATCATCAACGACCCGTCCGGTGAGACTTTTCTCCCGGACAGATCTTCAGATTCGGCGGCCTCGCTGCGGGCGATTAAGCAGGCCATCCGGAGCAGATCGAAAGCTACGCCCACGGTCGTCGGTCGATTTGGAAGTTTGAACTTCACGGTGACATCCGCGGGACTTGATCCTCGATGGAGTCGAGCCACGGCCGAAGCGTGCCGCCTTTATCACGGCGAGCATGATTTAGCTCTGCGGCCGGACAAGACACCGGAGGTCGCTTTCGAACCGCTCCGATCTTCAATTCGGGCCGGCTGCGCGGATCGGGGCGGATGGCTGAACACCGCCTCGGGGCTGCAACCTCTCTGGCGATAGAGCGAACACCGATCTTGTCCCTCATAAAGCTCACGACTCCGAGGTGCGGGACTCCTTGCGGACTTCATACCTCCGCGCCCCTCGTCGAATCCGATTGGCGCCGGTCATGGAGTTCACCGCAGCGGACATCTTTCAACTCTCACCTTTTGGCGACATCTTGAGTTCGCTAAAGTACCTCTCGTTATCGGAGAGCCACGGCGAATCTGCGGTCAAGACGGTTGGAATGCGGACGACAAAGAAATTCAAAGCCCACCCACCACCCACTTGGTAGCGGCGCCGACGATCTAACCGACATGCTGACTACGACTCGAAGACATCGACGGTATGGACAACGATGCCGAGATTTAACAAGACCCAGCGCCTACGAGGCACTTTGGAAGGCCACCTCGTCATCGACATATATATGGTGGACATCCCAAAAGATGGGAACGGCGATGGAACAACGGAGGATGACCCTCCAAGAAGCAGCCCAAGCACCGGCGTCGTGGCGCGCTCTAAATCCCGCCACAAGAAGAATGAAGATTCCGCACGGAGATAACAATACACCGGACGGTCAAAGACAATCCACTCCAAAGCAAGATCCAACGCCGAGGATGGAGACGCCAGCCCTCACGAGAGCGGCGAAAGAAGAGGTAGAGGATTATATGCCTCCCTCCGGAGACTAAGCAAGCCTCGGCGAAGATGAATTCGTCGTGCTGAGGATCCCGTCGAACAAGAGCGTTTTAGACGCAGGCTTATGGCCACGGCGAAAAGCCTCAAGAAAGCGACAACGACTTAGAGCTGATCAGGGATCGCTAGCCGACGGATGGATGAAGTCCTCGCGTCAAGAGCATGAGCTCGAACGCCCTCAAAAGCTACCCTAAACGCAAGCTGCTCCCCGATTAGAGGAGGAGGCTTACGAACCCGCATCACCGGGAGACAATACGGTGACCGACCACCCGTGGTCGCGACAGAAGGCCTCTAGGCCCTTCACTAGAACCGTACCCGGCATCGCTCAAAAAGCACACGCCCAAGGGGAACGCTCCGGACTGCGAGATATATTGGAAGACAAGGCAAGACAATCAAGATCGATCTATGGATCGCGGGCGCCCACGCGATGCGTGGCGACAACCGTCGCGCGGACCTGATAAGTCCGGCCGGGCCAAACAAAACAGACAAAGCTCTTTTGAGCTCCGTCGTGATATCGCCCGATCTGAGGCGCCGACACCCACTATGCTTCATGGGCGAGTAATGGATCATCAAATCCCGAAGGGTTTAAACCCGTCAATATTGAATCCTATGATGGCACAACAGACCCAGCGGTTTGGATCAAGACTATCTCCTTCACATCCACATGGCCCGCGGTGACGATCTTCACGCCATCAAATACCTCCCCTCAAGCTTAAAGGACCAGCCCGCATTGGCTCAACAGCTTGCCGCGAGTCAATTGGGAGCTGGGAGGACACGAAGCCGCATTCCTCGATAACTTCCGGGCACTTACGTGCGACCACCGACGCGATGACCTAAGCCACATAATTCAGCAGCCAGACGAATCGGCGGACAATTCTGGACATGGTTCTTAACCAAGAAAAACCAAATCGTCGACTGTCCGGATGCGGAGGCCCTCGCGGCCTTCAAGCATAATATCCGCGACGAGTGGCTTGCCCGGCACCTAGGACAGGAAAAGCCGAAATCCATGGCAGCCCTCACATCACTCATGACCCGCTTTTGCGTGGGTGAGGACAGCTGGCTAGCACACAGCAACAACCTCAACAAAAATTCTGGCAGCCCGGACTTCAAGGACCGAAATAGCAGGCCACGTCATAACAAAAACAAACGCCGCGTGCGGCGACAATATTGAGGATCGGCGGTCAATGCGGATTCGAGGCTCTAAACCGGTCGGCGGAAAAAGCCATTCAAAAGAACTACTCGGGTCCGTCCAATTTGGACCGAATACTCGACCGCTTGTGCGGATACGGCACCCCAAAAGCCAGCTAACCACACCAACAGGGACTGTTGGGTATTCAACAGCGCACAAGTTAATTGCGAAAACAATGACAAGGGGCTGCATAGCGATGATGAGGACGATACCCAACCGCCGAACAATAGAGGATGAAAGGTTTCCCCAAAGTGCGGACGGTGAACATGATATACGCAACGCACATACCCAAAAGGGAGCGAAGCATGCACTCGAGGATGTCTACGCGATGGAGCCGATTGCCACAAGTTCAATCCATGGTCCTCCCGCCCGATCACTTTTGACCGAAGGACCACCCCACCACATCCGCCACGGCGGATTCGCCAGACCGGTCTTAGATCCAATCGTCGATGGATTTCACCTAACCAGTCCCGATGGATTGGCGGCAGCGCAACTGAACCTGCTTTACCAGGATACGATGTGCAAAATGGGCATAGACCCTCAAGGATTAAACCTATCAAAACGACCTTTAAAGGCGTCATACCAGTGTAAAGCCAATTATACAGGCTCAATTACACCGAAGTGGTCTTGGATCCCGGATAACTTCGGCGAGGAGTTAATCTTGACATAGTCCCGTTCATGGCGGCTATCATGCCTTGCTCGGACGTATCGCGTTGCAAAGTTCAACGCGTGCCGCCTCGCATACCTCAAGCTCAAGATGCCAGCCCTCGAGGAGTCATCACGGTCAATGGAAACACTGAGCGTTCTCTCCGCATGAGGAACATCTGGCGGCTCTCGCGCGAAGTGCAATACAGCCTCTTAAGGAAATTCTCGAGTCCGGCGGTAAGTGGCGGACACACTAAGCGCCGGGAGTAACTTACAACAAGACCACAGCACGTTCCGAGCAGCGCCAGCGATGCGGCCCCAACCCCAGCTCTGCGAAAGCGTCAAAGTAGGTCCTTCACATACACCATTACGCTCAAGATACCATGGGCATGGGGAGAGGGCACGACCACGATAAACCCAGATGCGGCTCAACCACACCAGGGCTCTCAAGTGTGTCGTTCCTTTTCTTTTATTTTTACCTTTTACTTTTTACCCACAGGACTCCGTTTGTCGAAGCCTGTCCGGCAGACGGACTGCTGAACTCACGATGCAACAGCCGGGGGAAGGATAAAGGCTACAACGAATATCTGGTGGTCTCCATTACGAGCATTTTATACACCAATCTGCAGCCTACCCCTGGAGGGGGACATGTTTAACAGTCCCATACCTTGCTTATCGCACTATTTATATCGTTTTGCATTCGTAGCAGCACTTATTGAATAAAACAATGCAGCACCTTTTTGCTTATAATTGCATTTCTTTTTCACACATATGTTCATTCACGGCATGTTGCGTCCGTACACTTTGGTACGGCTAATATACACCAGGGGCTTATGTTTCCCGCATTATGGTATGATGAGTCCGAACACTTTCACAAGTACGGCACCCCGAACTTATAGCACTATATGCATCGGCTCCGAATCATGTCTTGGGTCAATAGTTGGGTTTGCCCGGCTCCCATGTTTTGGTACCTTACGTTCCGTTATATCGGCTAAGGTAGCACTGGGAGAACCATCTGCGATTCCGCCCAGCTTGAGCTGGGTTAACGCCTCGATGGAAAGCTAAACTGACCGTCATGATGAGGCGAGAGCGATCGCTGTTCGAGAGGTTTTTGTGAGTCCTAAAGACTTATGCCGCTTAGAGCGAGGAGCGGATCTTGTCCGGCCAAGGCGTGATAGCGCCCCAAATTGACCTTCCGAAGACTAGGGGCTTCACCAAATTTAAAATTATAGAATTCTATGGCTAAGTGAGAGTGTTCAAGCATTATAAGTCCGGTTGCCTTGTTACATTGTGTTGGCGCCTCCTAGATGGACCCAAAATGGGAACAAGAGCGCTCAAGTTTATCCCAACACCCCAAAGACTTTCGTGGCATGGGGGTGAAGCCGACGACTTGCCATCTCTCGATTTGATAAACAACCGCATGAAGGTAATATTTTAAATTAACAAGCGTTGCTTAGCGATATGAACTAAGTTTTCAGTATACGGGATAACAAAATGCGAGTCTACTCAAATATTACATCTTTGGAGCACTCACCGCAATAGTCTGGGCGCCCTTCACACACTCTTATAATACATCTCGGCGTGCGATGCTCCTTGCCCTCTGGTGGCGGGTCCGTCCACGAGCTTCAGGCATCCATCTTGCCCAGTGCACCTTTGCGGGCAAGGGCCCCGACAGGCACCCTCAATACAAGCGGAATGCTTGATGACTTCTACCCACGGGCACACATCCATCGGCCGCCGCACCAGGGCGAAGTAGCTCCTGTGCACGGCCTCCTTAGGCCACACCGAACTATGAGGCCCTTCATGGCTGTTCGGCCGCCTTGTGGAGCTCGACCAGCTGCTTCACTGGTCGCTAAAAGCACCGGATGTCCGGCCTCGACATCTTGAGACCGAAGACCTTCTCCGTCGAGCTCCCCTCCTCGGCCCGGTAGAATGCGGCAGCATCGGACACGCTGCGAGGAAGATCTGCGAACGCTCCTGGAGAGCTCCGAATTCGGGTAAGCAACATGTAATTAACTCTCACATGCTTACTTTGCATGAAAAATGCTTTACCCGCTGCTATTTTCTTCACCGCCTCAACCTCCTGGAGGGCCTTGTAGGCTTCGGCCTTAGCGGCTTTGGCACTCTCAAGAGCCGTTGCAAGCTCAGACTCTCGAGTCTTTGAGTCACGCTCAAGCTCTCATGTTTTTCACGAGATCCTGGAGCTCTTGCTGCACCTCCGCCACCCGCGCCTCCTGCTTCCCCGCTCGGTGCGCTCATGGCCATGCCACCGCCTCCTCCTTGGTCGCCACCTCGTTAGTGGCCCCTACAATACCCACGTTATCCTTGTCATTTTCTTGCAACCAAATCCTTTTACATGGTACAATTTTCATAAGGTATTACTCACCTTATTTTTCCTCGAGCTGCTTCTTGGCATGGCCGAGCTTCGTTCTCGGACCGCTCGAGGTTTTCCTTCAAAGTATTGACCTCACCAACGGTCTGGCGGAGGTCGGCACAAGACACACTGCAATCCCATATTGACATATTTTTTATGACTCCTGCGTTTATCTTTCTAAAGATCCTCATCCGGCTTTTCTTTCCGAACACCGAACCGAGCATCGGGGGCTCTGTCTATGCGGTACCATTTTACATATATTGAAATTCTTACCTCAAAGCTGTTAGAAGGCTGCTGCGAGCTTCAGTCGGCCCGCTCTTGGCGAAGTGAACCTTTCGAATCACCGCACTCATAACGGTCAGAGTGTTAAGTCTTTGATGGAGGCACCGTTGGCGCCTCCAGCAAATTATCCGGCACCTCCGGTTGGGCGGAGGCAGCCGGCGTCATGATCTTGCCCTTCTTACGAAGGGGTCGCCCACGGACTCTGAAGCCACCGTGGCCTCCGGCCGAGTCCGGTGCAAAGTCCGGAGGTGTCTGTGACACCTCCGGGCCTCCTCCTCTGGAGGGTCCCTTTACGGGATCCCACCTCGGCGTCGTCCATGGCACGGGGGTGGAGGCGGTCGGAAGGAATCCATATCCGACACACCCAAGGACCCGCCGGCAAGCGGGAAGATCATCCTTGGGCGGACTGCAGGGGTTGTATGCGGCATTAGAAAGACATTATGTGGCGAAAAGAAAAACCTTGAAGTTATTGAGTCCGGATACTTACGATCTCGCCAGGGCTTGGCCCTTGGAGGCCAATCCTCGTCGTCGTCCTTCAAGGCGTTGGCGGAGCAGTCCGGGGAAGAGTTTTTCCTTCTTGGACCCTTCGGCCTCCTTGTTGGGGAGGCCTTCCTTTTTCCTCCTTCACTGGGAGAGGCTTTCTTCTTCTCCTCCTCGCCTTGGTGGGAGGAGTCGGCCTCAGATTCATCATCCGATAGCACCTGAAAACGGAACTCTTCCGAGTCCCGTGGCCGTCTTCTTGGCCTTCTTCTCCCAAGCACCACGTGGGGTGCGAGCCAGCTAACCCGTTAGGCAGGCGTCCGCTGGAGTCCTCTTGCAATGGGGCGGACAGATAATCCGTTCGCCTTCGCCAGCCATTCTGTCAAAGGTAAAGGGAGTTTAGATCCGCATAGAGCCAAACTATGGAAAACAAGTGGTGAAATCACTTACCTCATCAGCGAGACGCCGCTGGCGGAATCCGCGATCTTGATAGCGGATCACGGGAGCTTCGCGCCTGAACAACACCTTCCGAAATCTTCGTGCGTAGTGTCGAAGAGCCCGCTCGAGTCCAGTGCTGCGCGGATCAAACTCCCACATGTTGAAGCCCGTCGTCACTGGCACGGAGAATCCGGCGGATGAGCATGACTCGACTACGTTGACAAGCTTGAGCTTCTTGTCCACCACTTGGATACGGGCTTGGAGTCCGGTCGGCTCCTCCGAATCCCCAAATCCGGCCACTCTCTTTCCAAGAGGTGAGCCGTGTAGGGATGCCGGATCTGAATTCGGGGGCCGCTGCCCAATTAGGGTCACACGGCTCGGTGATGTAGAACCACCCCGATTGCCACCCCTTGATGGTTTCCGCGAAAGTGCCCTCCAGCCACGTAACGTGGGACATCCTACCCACCATGGCGCCTCCGACTCCGCTTAGCTGCCCTTCACAACCTTGACTTGACATCAAGGTCTTGAGCCACAAGCAAGTGGGGCTGGATGCAGAGGAAGGCCTCACACACGACGATAAACGCCGAGATGTTGAGAATGAAATTCGGGGCCAGATCATGGAAATCTAGGCCGTAGTAGAACATGAGCCCCCAGACAAAGGGTTGAAGCAGGAAGCCCAGTCCGCGGAGGAAATGGGGAAGAAATACTACCCTCTCATTGGGCACAGGGTTGGGGCGAGCTCTCCCTCGTCGGGAGCCGATCTGCGATGTTCTTTGGACAAATATCCGTCGCGCAGCTTCTGGATCTGCCCCTCCGTGACGGAGGAGGCCATCCACTTGCCTCCCGCTCCGGACATAGTTCGAGAAGGTTTAGTGAGAAGTGCGGACTTGGGCGCTGGAGCTCGAGTTCGCGGAGATGGATAAGCCAAGGAGGAAGAAGGCGTGGGTAAAGGGTTGGATCTTCATCCCTTATATGGGCGGACAAAACATGTGTCCCCACCGGCCGGTAAAACTCGCTTATCTCCCAAGCATCACAATCAATGGCGCGGTTGGGTTACCCACATCCGTATTGATGGGAATCGAAATAAGGGAACACGATCTCTGCTTCAACAAGATGTGCCAAGAAACCGCCGCTAAACGCTACCGAGGTGGAACAATAAAAACAATTTGAGTAAAGGCTTGGTAGTGGTGTGACGTCACGCCACGAATCGTCGCAGATTGATCTTGTGTAATATTATTCTCTCTCGGTGGTATGTGGAATTTATTTTTGCGAGCGGACACTATCCCGGTGTTCACAATCTTCTATAAATTATTCGGAGGAAGAACCCGCCTTGCAATGCGAAGACAATATCGCGTCGGACTAAATGCGTCATTGAAGCCTGGTTCAGAGCTCTTGAGGAGTTCGGACTAGGGGTGTCCGGATAGCGAACTATCATCATCGGCGGACTCCAAGACTACGAAGATACAAGATTGAAGACTTCGTCCCGTGTCCGGATGGGACTTTCCTTGGCGTGGAAGGCAAGCTTGGCGATCTGATATGTAGATCTCCTACCATTGTAACCGACTACATGTAACCCTAGCCCTCTCCGGTGTCTATATAAACCGGATGGCTTTAGTCCATAGGACGAACAACAATCATACCATAGGCTAGCTTCTAGGGTTTAGCCTCTTCGATCTCGTGGTAGATCCACTCTTGTAACACACATCATCAATATTAATCAAGTAGGACGTAGGGTTTTACCTCCATCAAGAGGGCCCGAACCTGGGTAAAACATCGTGTCCCTTGTCTCCTGTTACCATCCGCCTAGACGCACAGTTAGGGACCCCCTACCCGAGATCCGCCGGTTTTGACACCGACAGGTGGTCTTTAAGCAAATCTTCCTCTCGCTCCCAGGTGGCTTCATCCTCAGTGTGGTGGCTCCACTGAACTTAGCAAAACTTAATGACCTTGCTGCGAGTGACTCTGCTGGCATACTCCAAAATCTTAACCGGTTTCTCCTCGTAGGTCAAATCATCATTCAACTGAATCACTTCCAGTGGTACTGTATCTCTCAGTGGTATATCAGCCATCTCTGCGTGACACTTCTTCAACTGTGAAACGTGAAACACATCATGAACTCCTGACAATCCCTCGGGTAATTCCAACTTATACGCAACTTCTCCCATGCGTTCCAAAACACGATAAGGTCCAACAAATAGAGGTGCTAACTTTCCCTTAACTCCAAAACGCTTAACTCCTCGAAGTGGCGATACTCGAAGATAAACTCTGTCTCCGACTTCGTATTTTGTCTCCTTGCGTTTTGAATCTGCATAACTCTTCTGTCGTGACTGGGCTACCTTGAGCCTATCGCGAATCAACTTTACTTTCTGTTCAGACTCCTTTATCAAATCCGGTCCAAACAACTGGCGGTCTCCAACTTCATCCCACAACAACGGGGTCCTGCACCTCCTTCCGTACAAGGCTTCGAAAGGTGCCATCTTCAGACTGGTTTGGTAACTGCTGTTATATGAAAACTCCGCATACGGCAAGTTGTCATCCCAACTTGACCCATAGTCCAAAGCACAAGCTCTAAGCATATTCTCCAAAATCTGGTTAACTCTCTCGGTTTGTCCATCTGTCTGTGGATGGAAAGCTGTGCTAAACTCCAGTCTGGTTCCCAAAGTTTCATGCAACTGCTTCCAGAACTTTGAGGTAAATTGGGTTCCTCTATCGTCACGATACTCCTCGGAACTCCATGCAAGCATACAATCCTGGTCATGTATATCTTAGCCAATTTGGCCTTTGTTGTAAGTAGTCTTTATTTGGAATGAAATGAGCTACCTTCATCAAGCGATCGACTATAACCCAAATCGAGTCATAGCCTGAATGAGTCTGGGCAATCCGTGATGAAATCCATACCTAGTTTATCCCACTTCCATTCGGTATAGGCAATGGCTGTAGCAATCCTGCAACTTCGATGTTACGCCTTCACCCTCGACATACATCACAAACTGCTACGTACTCGCAATATCCTTCTTCATTCCGGTCCACCGAAAGTATTCTTCAAATCCAAATACATCTTGGTATTTCCAGGGTGAATCGAATATGGTGAATCATGTGCCTCTTGTAGAATCAACTTCCTGATCTCCGGGTCATTGGGCACATAAACACGGTCCTCAAACCATAGGGTATCGTGCTCATCCTCACGAAATCCCATTGCTTTTCCTTCGCTCATTTTCTCCTTTATAGAGGCAATCTCTTTGTCAGTCTTCTGAGCTTCCCTGATCTTGTCCATCAAAGTTGACTGAATCTCCAATGCTGCTACATAGCCTCTCGGAACTATTTCCAAACATAGCTCTCGGAGATCCTCGACTAACTCCTTTGGTATTTCTCCCATCATCAATGTGTTGACGTGACTCTTACGGCTCAACGCGTCTGCTACAGCGTTAGCCTTTCCGGGGGGATAATGCAATCTCATATCATAATCTTTGATAAGCTCCAACCATCTCCTTTGCCTGAGATTCAGCTCCTTCTGCGTGAAAATGTACTTCAAACTCTTGTGATCCGTATACACCTCACAATGATTTCCAATGAGGAAATGTCTCCATGTCTTCAACGCATGCACTACGGCTGCTAACTCCAAATCATGCGTAGCATAATTTAACTCATGAGGCTTAAGCTGTTGTGAAGCATACGAAACAACTCTCCCCTCCTGCATAAGCACTGCTCCAAGTCCTCGACGTGAAGCGTCGCAATACACCTCATAATCCTTGGTCTGATCTGGCAGAATTAACACTGGTGAGGTAACCAAACGTTTCTTCAACTCTTGGAAACTAGCTTCACACTCCTTGGTCCAAATGAACTTGGTATCCTTCTTCAACAATTCGGTCATAGGCTTCGCAATCCTTGAGAAATCTCAATGAATCTCCGGTAGTATCCTGCGAGTCCAAGGAAACTCCGGATTTCTCCAACTGTCGTTGGCGCTTCCCAGTTTGTTACAGTGACAACTTTAGTGGGGTCCACTGCCATACCTTCTTCGGATATAACATGTCCAACAAATCCAACTTCCTTCAAACAAAACTCACACTTGCTGAACTTGGCATATAACTGATGTTCTCTGAGCTTCTCGAGTACCAAACGCAAATGCTCCTTATGTTCCTCTTCATTCCTCGAGTAAACCAAAATATCATCAATGAACACCACGATGAACTTATCCAAAAACTCCATAAACACTTTGTTCATCATGTTCATAAAATAGGCAGGTGCGTTAGTCAGACCAAATGACATAACGGTGTACTCATACAGCCCGTACCTGGTGGTAAAAGCTGTCTTAGGTATATCCTGCTCTCGAATCTTCAACTGATGGTACCCTAATCGCAAATCGATCTTTGAAAACACCTTAGCTCCTTGCAACTGATCAAACAAGTCATTGATCATCGGTAACGGGTATTTGTTCTTAATGGTCACTTCATTCAATCCCCGATAATCAACAACCATTCTTAATGATCCATCCTTCTTCTCCACTACAAGTACTGGTGATCCCCAAGGCGAAGAACTTGGGCGAATAAAACCTTTATCCAGTAACTCCTTAATCGCTTCTTAATTTCCTCCAAATCTTGGGCTGGCATCCTATATGGTCTCTTAGATATCGGCCCGAGGCTCGGCGAGTAGTTCAATCGAAACTCAATGTCTCTATCCGGTGGCATGCACGCAACTCTTCCGAAACACGTTAAAAATCCTTACCACCGGTACTTCCTCCCGCACAACTCCCGATAAGGAATTTACATGTGCTCTCCTCGGCTCATGCCGTGATACATACTTGATTCTCCTTCCTTCGGGGTGGTAAGCAAAATTGACTTCTTGGTGCAATCTATGTTCCTCCATACTTTGATAACCAATCCATGCCTAATATCACATCCAATCCTTGGGATTCCGTAACTATTAGGTCCGAGGGAAATACATAGTGTCCAATCCTTAATGGCAGTCGATCACACCATATACTAGCCATGTATTCTGCTCTGGGTGAGGTTACTAGCATGGGTGACCTAAGGGCTTGGGTTGGTAATTTGTACTTATCCACAAATCCCTTGATATGTATGAATGCGATGCACCAAGATCAAAAAGAACAACTGCAGTAAAAGACTTAACCAAAAACTTACCTATTATTGCATCTGGCTGAGCTTCAACCTCCTCCACGGTAACGTGGTTCACTTGTCCTTTGTTGAAAGGGTTCGGCTTCTTTCCCGAGCTTCCATTGCCATTTCCATTCTGGCCTTCTGGACATTCGTTTGCATAATGCCCAGTCTTGCGGCACTTAAAGCAAGTGATGTGGCTCAGGTCTACCTTGGATGGTGTTGACGGGTTGGTGCGGTTCTGTCCATTGCTTCCTCCATTCCCGTTCCCATTCTTGGTGCCATTATGGTTGTGCGAGCTACCTCCTCCATGGGTATGCTGAAACTGTCCTCCTGTCTTCGGGGTAAAGCGAAGTTTCACTGAGCTCGAGTTATTCTTCCCCTGTCCATACTTCCTCTTGCGGTTCTCAATCTGCTGCTGCTTCCCTTCAATCATAAGCGCACGATCTACCAACTCCTGGTAGTTATTGAAGGTGGCTACCATCAATTGCATGCTCAGCTCATCATTCAGTCCTTCTAGAAACTTCTCACCTTAGTCTGCGTCCGTAGTAACGCTATCCGGGGCATAACGTGCTAACTTATCAAATCATCTACATCTTGGACAACCGTCCGTCCTCCTTGGTGCAAGTTGCGAAACTCACGCTTCTTCATGGCCATAGCTCCTGCTGAAACATGGGCAGACGAAAAGCTTGTTGGCCTGATCCCATGTGGCAAAGGTGTCTCTGGGGTAAGTGGTCAGTAAAATTCTCCCACCATGTTTGCTGCGGGTCCTTCAAGCTGGTGTGCGGCAAACTTCACCCTTTCTCCATCTGTACATCCTGCGGTGGTCAACTCCTCCCTATCTTACGGAGCCAATCATCTCGCAACAATCGGCTCGGTGCTATTGGAAAACACCGCGGATTCAGCCTTAAGAAACGGGTCAAATGGTCAGCAGTGGTGGTGGCGGTGGGTTGTTGTTGTTGTTGTTGTTGTTGTTGTTGTTGTTGTTGTTGTTGTTGTTGTTGCCTTGGTTCTGTACCAATGTTTGAATCAAGGTATTCTGCTGCTGAATCAACTGAGTGATCTCTGGCGGGAAAACAAATTCGGGGTCGCGTCTCGGAGGCATCTGAGGGTTTTAAGAAAAGAAGAGAATTTAGAATAGAATGAGGTCTAGAGAGAAACACTACCCATATGCACATGAGACAAATCACACAATATCACTCCAATCAATTCAAACAAGGGCATACAACGGTCTATCTATCGTTACAAAGTGCTGAAACTAAAACTAATATAACATGGGGTAATCTACTCTTGTTATGGTGGTCAACTAGAAAACTGCTCCGATGAAGACTCCATGATATCTGCTCCAGCTTCATCTTCGTAATCATCCTCACTAGGATCGGAATCGGTGTCGTCGATGATGATGTAGTTCTCTGGACAGGTGCTATCTTCATCTTCTCCTCCGGGTGCTGAATTTCCCATGAGTTCTTCAATCTTCTCCTTAAGATCGCCGTTTTGTCCCACTAGAGCTACAATCTCCTCCATGTAGTCCTTGCGAGTGGCCTTCAGTTCTCCTTCTAGTTCAATAATCTTGGCTTTTGCTGTCTTCAACTCCATCATGTCGGCGCACATCTGGTTCTCCTGACGTCGAATGTGCTGGTTTAACTCCTGGATGAACGCTGCAATGGATCGGTCCTTCTTAGTGCCAACTATCTCCCATTGTTCATCTCGGCGTTCGCAAATCTGGTAGATAGTATCCTTGAGGTCTTCTTTATAAACTTCTCCAATGCGTCCCATGGTTATGTGAGCTGCCATACTCTTTCCCAGACTCCAGGTTGGTGAATTGAAAACACACTCTATGGGCTCCGTGATTAGCGCAAACGTCCTTCCGGGAACTTGAGCTTGAATCTTCCAGCGCTCTTCTTCAGCTAAAGTGGAATTGTAGGTCCCGGTGAAGCTTGGTAATCCTATGTTTAGGTACTTAGTGACTTCCTTCAGGTGTCGTCCAAAGGGTGTATCTTCATCCGGCTGAGTGAACTTGATCCTCGCTTCCGTCATCCTAAAAGAGTAGAAAAAATGAGGAGTCAGAAATGAGAAGAGAGAGTAGTGATCTAGGGCTTTAGCTTAATGGTCGTGTCCTACAGTCAGCGTGTGCTCTGATACCATCTCTGTGGCGACCCGACCTCAAACGGTCAAGTCTCTGTGCTCAGTGTCATCCCTGGATGAGTAATGCTGACACCACACAGTACTTCAAAGGATTTATAACAGAGTAGCAATCACACACTTATTACAATCGAATGTCTCAAGAGAGAACTTAATAAAATAAATATGGCTTAAGGCCATCTAATAACGATAACAGCGGAAGGCTTGGAAGAATAAGCGAGTCCATCAACTCCAATGGCATAACTGAGTATAGAACCACGACCTAAGCACCTTAATCATCGTCTGAAAAGTCTGCAACATGAAACGTTGCAGCCCGAAAACGGGTCAGCACATGGAATATGCTGGCAATGTAACACATAGAGAATAATGGAATGATAAGCCTATACTACATGCATATATGGCTGGTGGAAAGCTCTACGGTTACAGTTTTTGCATAAAGCCAATTTTTCCCTACTACAAAGGAATACATTTATTTAACTATCATGGTGGTTGTGAAACATTGAGAATGGTTGACAGCATTCTCAATCCCAATTAAAAAGTACTCATTAAACCCAACAATATTAATTAGAAGTAACATGATGAGATTCACATGATATCCAGGTACTAGATACTCAAGATGTCCATAACCGGGGACATGGCTAACCATGATTAGTTTATACACTCTGCAGAGGTTTGCGCACTTTTCCCCACAAGACTCGACCGCCTCCGTATGGTTTCTCGCACTACATGGTGTTTGAGAAACGGATGACCGAGACATAGTCTTTCAGAAGCACTAGCACCTTACATGTGGGTAGACCGTACCAACCTACATCCCCTACATCAGCTAGCCTACCCGTAAGAGTTCGCACAACTTAATCAACTATACCAGAGCCCATAATGGCTTGTGGCTGCACACGGAAGTTTCTAGTTTGAATAATCTCATGATCCCTTTGAGCCTAGGTGGCGGTCCGAAGAAGTACAGGCAAGTCCTGATAGAAACCAGGTGCCTCAATCCACCCATATGTGTGTTTAAGTTGCCACCTTAAATAAACCATTAAATAACAATCTCACATCTGTCATGGATACACTCACCCAATCCACGTCTACTAGCATAGCATGGCATAATAAGCAAACGTAGAAGTAACTCCCAAAGGTTTGATAATAAAACGGGTAATAGGTACTACCTCATCTACTTACCATCCCACAATTTAATTAGATCATATTCATGCAAGTGTTTGAGGATAGATCTAATGCATAAAAACTGGGTATGAGAAGAGTATGATCAAAGTGTTACTTGCCTTGTTGATGATCCGCGAAACCTAGAGATTCGAAGTAACAAGCGGCGCACTCCGGGTAATCTATCGCAGACAAACAAACAAGCGTACAATATGTACTCATCTAATGCACAGGTAAAACTCAAATATATCTAACCAGATAGTTCAACTTAAGAACTCCGGTTTGCAAAAAGAATCAAATCAAACGAAGCAACGAAAGTCAAATGGCAGAAGAAAACAGCTTTGTTTTACTAATCTGGATCTAAGTCAAATTTTACAGAAGCAAAAACTTGTTTAAGTAGATTATTCGGAAAGAGGGTTTCGAGACGAAACTCCAGGCGCTTGAATCGCCTGATTCCGATAAACGAGCGAAAAGTTATAGTAAAACGAAAATCGGATCTGGAATCGCGATCGGAAAAATCGCGGATTAAATCCGAGAAAAAGAAAAATACGACGAACAGATTCGAATGGAAAAAGAAAAAAATTAATAAACAATAAATAAATAAAATAAAAAAACCAAAAAAAACCCGAAGAAAAACGATCGGTTTTTTTAAATAAAACCGGCACGGAAATCGAGGCGGCGGCGAACCTCGGAAGGCCTACTGCCACAGTGGCCAGGGCTGGGGCGGCAAGCGGCTCGGGTGGGCTGGGGGCTGAGGCGGCTCAGGCGCCACTATTTAAAAGCGCCCAAGCGAGTCCCGCTCGGGTACAACCCGAAAGGCGGTTCGTTTTTTTAATAAAACATTACGCGTAGAAAAAAAAATCAAAAGAAGTACCAAACGGACTCCAAAAATCCCGAAATAAATTTCCCCAGTTTCTAAAATCAAGCCGGATTTAATGAACATTTATTTGGGGCCTAAATGCAATTTTGAAAAATGGGCGTTTTTCCTAAATTCAAATAAAAAGGCGAAAAACTCCAAAATAAAATCTTATTTGATTTTATTATTAAATCTTCATTATTTCTTTATTTTGGGAAAGTCATTTTATTCCCTCTCACATATTTTTGTAATATAAATAATTGAAGATAAAATAATTAAAATCAACGATCCAATTTTCAAAATTTGAGAAAACTCAAATATGAAAATAACGAAAATCCCCAACTCTCTCCGAGGGTCCTTGAGTTGTGTAGAATTTCTAGGATCGAGCAAAATGCAAAGAAAATGAAATGAAAAATATGATATGCAATGATGCTCTATGTATAACATTCCAAATTGAAAATTTGGGATGTTATAGAACTCTTAATTATGAACATGGAAATATAATAATACAATATATTGCCTCTAGGGCATATTTTCAACACCAAGTAAGGAGTAGCGCAGCAAGAACAACAAGAAGCAAAGCAACGGTAATGGAACAAAACTGCCCAAGGCCTTCCCCCTTTCCCCCTCTTCTCCCACCTCCTCCCTTGTTGAGAGTTGTCGCAAGCAAAGTCCTACCCTCTCTAACGAATTTGCCATCGAAGATGGTAAGGAAGAAGAGTGGGGTAGCTCTTGTACATAGCAAATTTAGGTTTGATGTACATGGTGACAGATGGGAATTTCTTTCCTTTCTTCTTGCCTTCATGGAGACAAAAGGGAACTTGGGAGGAGATTTGTACATGGCTCGGGCTACTGGTGCATACTCTCGTTGGATCTATCATTCCAGTGAGCTAGGTGTGCCTTGTTCTGGTGGAGGGCCTCCAGATTGCTATCAGCTACTAATCACATCACGATGATGGGAAGGTAGGGACGGTTACAAACGAGTCTGGATGCGGCAGATGGGGTTTAAGAGCTTAAACGACAGTGGATTTGGAGGAGCTTCGACACCCATCATGGAATATGGTTGGCTTATTCCAACGAGTCGTTGTATTTTCTGGTCGAAAGGCATCCTATTTCATTCCTCCTAGCCAAGATGCTAGAGGCTAGAGGGAAGTAGTGCGCTTCAGGATGGTGTCCATGGCATGGTGCCATGGAGGACTCGTCGCATCAAGTGGTCACACCCCTGGCGTCGAAGTGTTTGGTCTTGTTCGGGAGCAACTTTGGACCAAATTACGATCTAGTTTCTCTGTTCAGGGTCTTTTGTGTAAGATTCAGGTACTAGTATATATTTTTTAGTTTTCTTTGGGTCCTCATGTAATTTATACTTTCAAGCTTATCTAATGGATGTCTAGGTCCTTCCGGGACCTTCCCCTTGTAAAAAAGCGGTGAAAAGGAAGAACAATAAAGCACATGAGCATAGCAGCGTCAATAGCATGTCAGAATAATGGCATGACTGGTAGGATGCATCCAGCCCGTCCAGTCCCTGGGGATGCATATTTGGCCTATTTGGTTGCCTGGGCTGCATCAGATTCGTGGCCGCATGAACCTCAAAGCACCCTTGGGTTTGGCTGAGTCCGAACGAATGAATCAGACATTGTCCAGAGCCAGGCTAAGGTGACCCACATCACATGTGCCTCTCCCATGCACGTATGGGAAGCATGGGAGACAGATAGGATGTCTCGAATCCGACATAACTACCGCCCTTATCTCCTCTCACCGGCTCAGCGTGCAAACCCCATTCTCAGCTCACTCTCTCATCGCCCCTTTGGTCTCACCGATGGCCGCTCCACCACCATGCCACCCCAATCCTTGCCACACTAGTGGTAGCAACCACAAGCATTGGCTCACCACCGTCACGACTGGATCCTGTGACCCCTCACAGGTACGAAGGATGCTCAACTCCCCTCCCCCATCTACACGAGGCAGCGGTCCGCGGCTAGACCGCTCATAGGCCTTTGTTGTAGCACATGTGGTGGTGGCGATGACGATTGCAGGTGCGGACGCATCGACCGCGACCAGGGCTGAGATTTTTTTACTCCTAGTGAGGGTTTTATTCCCTTGTTTAGGCCCCATCCTATCCACCTCCGTGTTGGGTAACGTAATAATAATTCAAAAAACTTCCTACATGTCACCAAGATCAATCTAGGAGATGCTAGCAACGAGAGAGAGGGAGCGCATCTTCATACCCTTGAAGATCGCTAAGCGGAAGCGTTGCAAGGAACGCGGTTGATGGAGTTGTACTCGCGGCGATTCAAATCGCGGAAGATCCGATCTAGCGCCGAACGGGCGGTGCCTCCGTGTTCAACACACGTATAGCCCGGGGACGTCTCCTCCTTGTTGATCCAGCAAGGGAAGAGGAGAAGCTGAGGGAGAACTCCGGCAGCACGACGGCGTGGTGGTGGAGCTCGTGGTTCTTCGACAGAGCTTCGCCAAGCTCAATGGAGGAGGAGGAGGTGTAGGAGGGGGAAGGACTGCGCTAGGGGATGAGGTGCGGCTACCCTCCCACCCCCTCTACTTATAGGGTGAAGGGGAGAGGGGGCCGGCCCCCTAGATGCATCTAGAGGGGGGGCTGCCAAGGGGGTGCTTGCCCCCCAAGTTGGTGGGGGGGGGGCGCTCCCACCCCTAGGGTTTTAACCCTAGGCGCCTTGGGCCCCTTGGGGGGGCACACCAGCCCACTAGGGGGGCTGGTTCCCACCCATGTTCAGCCCATTTGGTCCCCCATGGCAGGTGGCCCCACCCGGTGGACCCCCGGAACCCTTTCGGTGGTCCCGGTACAATACCGATAACCCTTGAAACCTTTCCGACGACTGAAACTAGACTTCACATATATAAATCTTCACCTCCGACCATTCCGGAACTCCTCGTGACGTCCGGGATCTCATCCGGGACTCCGAACAACTTTCGGTAACCACATACAATTCCCATTACAACTTTAGCGTCACCAAACCTTAAGTGTGTAGACCCTACGGGTTCGGGAACCATGTAGACATGACCGAGACACCTCTCCAACCAATAACCAATAGCGGAATCTGGATACCCATATTGGCTCCCACATGTTCCACGATGATCTCATCGGATGAACCACGATGTCAGGGATTCAATCAATCCTGTATACAATTCCCTTTGTCCATCGATATGTTACTTTCCCGAGATTCGATCGTCGGTATCCCCATACCTTGTTCAATCTCGTTACCGGCAAGTCTCTTTACTCGTTCTGTAACACATGATCACGTGGCTAACTCCTTAGTCACATTGAGCTCATTATGATGATGCATTACTGAGTGGGCCCAGAGATACCTCCCGTCATACGGAGTGAAAAATCCCAGTCTCGATTCGTGCCAATCCAACAGACACTTTTGGAGATACCTATAGTGCACCTTTATGGTCACCCATTTACGTTGTGATGTTTGATACACCCAAAGCATTCCTACGACATCCGGGAGTTTCACAATCTCATGGTCTAAGGAAATGATACTTGACATTAGAAAAGCTCCAGCAAACGAACTACACGATCTTGTGCTATGCTTAGGATTGGGTCTTGTCCATCACATCATTCTCCTAATGATGTGATCCCTTTATCAACGACATCCAATGTCCATGGTCAGGAAAGCACAACCATCTATTGATCAACGAGATAGTTAACTAGAGGCTCACTAGGGACATGTTGTGGTGTATGCATTCACACATGTATTACAGTTTCTGGTTAATACAATTATAGCATGAAAAATAGACAATTATCATGAACAAGGAAATATAATAATAACCATTTTATTCTTGCCTCTAGGGCATATTTCCAACAGTCTCCCACTTGCACTAGAGTCAGTAATCTAGTTACATTGTGATGAATCGAACACCCATAGAGTTCTGGTGTTGATCATGTTTTGCTTGCAGAAGAGGTTTAGTCAATGGATCTGCAACATTCAGATCCGTATGTACTTTACAAATATCTATGTCTCCATCTTAAATATATTCACGAATGGAGTTGAAGCGACGCTTGATGTGCTTGGTCTTCTTGTGAAACCTGGGCTCCTTGGCAATGGCAATAGCTCCAGTGTTGTCACAGAAGAGAGTCATCGGGCCCGACGCATTGGGAATCACTCCTAGGTCGGTGATAAACTCCTTCATCCAGACTCCTTCCTGCGCTGCTTTCGAAGTAGCTATGTACTCCGCTTCACATGTAGATCCCGCCATGATGCTTTGCTTGCAACTGCACCAGCTAACTGCCCCACCACTCAAAATATACACGTATCTGGTGTGTGTGACTTGGAGTCATCTGGATTTGTGTCAAAGCTAGCATCGACGTAACCCTTTACGACGAGCTCTTCAGCACCTCCATAAATGAGAAACATATCCTTACTCCTTCTCAAGTACTTCAGGATATTCTTGACCGCTGTCCAGTGTTCCATTCCAGGATCACTTGGGTAGCTCCCTACCAAACTTATGGCAAGGTTCACATCAGGTTTGGTACACAACATGGCATACATAATAGAGCCTATGGCTGAGGCATAGGGGATGAAACTCATCTTTTCTTTTTCTTCTGCCGAGGTCGGGCATTGAGCTACGCTCAATCTCACACCTTGCAATACTGGAAATAACCCCTTCTTGACTGATCCATATTGAACTTCTTCAATATCTTGTCAAGGTATGTGCTTTGTGAAAGACCAATGAGGCGTCTCGATCTATCTCTATAGATCTTGATGCCTAATATGTAAGTAGCTTCTCCAAGGTCCTTCATTGAAAAACACTTATTCAAGTAGGCCTTTATGCTTTCCAAAAGTTCTATATCATTTTCCATCAACAGTATATCATCCACATATAATATGAGAAATGCTACAGAGCTCCCACTCACTTTCTTGTAAATACAGGCTTCTCCATAAGTCTGTATAAACCCAAACGCTTTGATCATTTCATCAAAGCGAATGTTCCAACTCCGAGATGCTTGCACCATCCAATAGATTGTAACATCCCAAATTTCCTATTTGGAATGTTTTACAATTATAGCTAAGCATCCTATGCATCTTGTTTGAATTTGAATGCCATTTGAAGTTTCAGAGAATTTTGAGTTTTGAATTTGAATTTCAAACTTTGGCATGTGGGAAACATTTCAAAAACTAAGCCTGATAAATACTTGATCAAAAGTATGAGAGGAGCAAACATGACACTCCAAAAATATCAGAGGAAACAATGCCAAAAGATTTGGATTCAAATCTGAATTTTATTTGAATTTGGAAAAATGGATTTTATAAAGTTTGATTTTGCCTTTGGAAAATGTTCAAATGAAAGGAATATTCCCGATCATTTTGGTATATATATACCCTATATTAAATATTTACAGATATTGTTTTATTTCTGTTTTGTTTTAATAAAAAATAAATTTGAAAAAAGGAAAACCCCTCAGCGCCATATTAGGCTAATTCCCACGCCCAGCCAGCGCCGCACCCACCCACTGGCCCACCAGCCGCCCACTGGCGAGCCAGCCGAGCCGAGCCGGCCCACTCACCTCGCCGCTCGCCTGATTCCCTAGGCCTCGGCCACCCGCCGCCTCGCCTCTCCTCTCTCTCTCGACCCATGGGCCCCGCCCATCTTCTTCCCCTCGCCCACGCATGCCGCTCATGGGAGATCGCGGATCCCGGGATCCGGATCCCCGATCGCCCGATCCCCCGAAGCGAGGACGGACCCGGGCTATAAAAGCCGGAGCCCCCGCACCCCATTCCCTCCCGAGACCTCGCCGCACCCCTCTCCCTCCCGTTCGTGCTCATGGAGACCCGAGCTCGACTGCCGCCAAAGTCGCCGCCGTCGGCGCCCTACCCCTCCCGACCACCCCGACCCCACCAACCACTCCCGACCTCGTCGCATCCTCCCGACGACTCCCTCGAGCTCACCGACGCCCGGAAGCCCCGACGCACTCTCGCCGCTGCCGCCGCCGTCGCCGGAGTCCGGTAAGCCACCGGAAAACTTTCCCCCGTCCGATCCCTAACCTACGGCCACGATTAGAACCCCCGAAGGGGTAAGTTTTATTTTAAAAAACCGGCGGTTCAATCGGTTTAGTATTAGTTAGGTTTTTTATTTTTAGGCCGGTTCGTTTAGATTAACCCTAGGGCCCGTTTAGACTATTTAACGCCTAGTGCACACTTTAGGCCCATTAGGCCTTTTTCTTTTTATTTTGATTTTCTGTTTTAGCGAATAGTTTCTGTTTTCAAAATTGATATCTTTTATTCTGTTTATTATTTTAGGTGATTCTTTTTTTGTTGGTTTGCAAATTTTATGTAGTTTCTGTAGAATATATATTTAGCTATGTTAAAATAATTAAAATTGCTTTAAATTAGTTTTAGTCAGAATAGTAAATCTGCTATAACTGGAGTTAAAAAATTATTTTTGCATGATTATTTTGTCACCACTTTATTTTAACATTGCCACACCATAGAAATTAACTTGGGTATTTTAGGATTAATAAATAATTAGTTTTAGACAGAATCCTATTAAACCTAATTAATTAACTAGTTCCTGTTTTTCTAATATTTTAATTAGTAAATAAATTTATTTTTAACATGTGATTAGTTATTCTAGGTTAGTTTCTGTCATTCTAGTAGATGAACTTTTATTTGTAATTAATAAAAGTTTTAATTTATTTTTCTTAATAGAAAATTGGATTAGGCCTAAAATGAGTTTTATAATAGCTTTTAATTAGTTCTTTTTGCTCCTAGTTGCTTAGTGAGTTCTTTTCTGTTAGGTTAACTTAAAACCATGATTAGGTTATATTAAGGAATTTTTGTTATATAAAAACTATTTTAGTTATTGTTTGAGGTAGGGAAAAACTTTGAATTGGTTTTCTTTGAGTTTTCCTTTTTGATTTGGTTTTGGTTGTTTTGTTGTGTTATGTTACTTTTGTTATGTTGTGGGATCCTATTGGCTTTGTGCTTATTGTGTTATTGTTTGTCTCGGTAGAGTTTCCTGAGTCTGAGCTTGCTACTCGACTCTTTAGCTTACGAGGATCATCGGCAAGGCAAGTTTTGATCATGTTATTTCTATACCTATGTTTTTGTGCATTAGTAGTTGTCACCACCCCACCATGCATGCAGTAGTGAATTCTTGAAGTCATTAAACTTGAGTAGTATCATGTGGTAGGATGAACCAATCCCCTTGTTACCATGACCCCGGGACGTAGTAGTTACTTTGCTATGCTCGTAGACGGGTTTTGGGATGAGTGAAATTCATAAGCAAGATGTGAGAGTCAATGATGATGACAACCCCATGGACTTCAATGATCAAGATGGACTTGGAAAATCACTCTGGGTGGAGGATTTGTTGACGGGCACCTGGAGAAACCAATGGTGGCGGGATGCATGGAGAAGCGCCATGACATCTTGCGGAAAGCTTCACCCAGCCACAAAGAGAAGGATGGATGCCCCATGACCGGAAGCTTACTGCAGCCGCAAGCCATTATGGGCTCGGCTGGGTTGACCCTAGTAGTGACGCTGGCTGGACGGTACTACGAGAAGTAGAAGAACGGTAGGATTGGATGGGTACGGCAAAGGCGTAAGAACTCTTTGGAAGACCTGTTTCATTCGTCCGTCTTCAAACACCATGAAGTGCGAAGACTTTAAAGGAGGGAATGATTCTTGCGGGGAAAGTGCGCAATCCTCTGCAGAGTTAAAGATCTAATCGATTAGCCGTGTCCCCGGTTACGGACATTTGAGCCTCTGGAACTTGGAAGTATTCGGATATCTCAACACTTAAACTAATGAATTAATTTGAGGGGTTTTATGACTTAATAATTGGGAACGAGATATTGGTTGGCGGAACCATCTCAATAACTACCAACAATTGTAGTAATTTGCAAGCAAGTCCACTGTAGTAGGATAAAATTTGCTTTTCGCAAAATGATGAAACTTAGAGCTCCACAGCCAAAATGCATATAGTGTTAGCAACTTTATTATTGTTATTCTTCATGACTTGCCGCCTTATTCCAAAAGCTGACCTACATGGCTGCAACGTATTATGTTGCGAGATATATTCCGATCAGAGTGAGGCTACGCTCGCGCTTGGCGATTGCCCTTTGGAGTCGGAGGGACTCGCTTACCTTCGACGCTCCATGACATTAGTAGTTTATTTCTCATGAGTTGGCCTTGAGCGAATTTATTCCCTTGTAATAAAGACTCTATATGAGAATCGTTTAATGATATTCAGGTGTGATTGAACTTTGATTACTTTATCGATGTCTTGTGAGTACCAAAGATGATCTTGGGATGGTATGCATACGTAGATTTGACCGATTTTGGGTCAGGTCGCTCTGAGATGGTATTGGAGCACACGCTGACCGTAGGATCGTAACCCCTAGGATCGGAAAGCCATAGCGAGACCATTTACTTTTACTCCTTTTCATTCCATAATTCTCCCTGTCCAATTCTCGACTCTTCTCCCATTTGCAACATTCTAGATGGCCGCCGAGTTCACCCCGCTTTGCTGCGGAGTTACGCCACCCGATGAGACGATGCCCTTCGAAGAAAGCTGGTCCAGATGGTGAAGCAGCTGAAGATTGCTCTGCCCTCGATCACCGGAAACCAACTAATGCACTTCCGACGGACACCGCTCTGAGTTGAAGTGCATATCCTGAGGAGAACCTTTGGAGGACACATGGAGCCTATCAACTTTGAGTTCACCGAGTTCAACTGGATCATCGGAAGGGGCGTGGCGATCTATCGAGCACTTGGACATCTCCGAGAGGAGTACAGGGCGAGCTCGATCACTCGAGACCTCTCCATGGTTTCTCGCAGGCAAGGAATGGAGATATCATCCGTACCGTGGAGGATGATTCCACTCTCTTACATCCAGACTTGGAGTGTCTTCTCGAGAAGCGGAGATTCGCACTCGCCGCAACTCAAGACACACCGAAGCTTTGTTCCGCGAATCGAATGGAGGAGAAGGCACGCGCAGATTTCCTTGGCTATGAGGAAGAAATCACGGACTTCATGGAGATAGTCGACGACCAAGATGAAGCTTGCGCGATAGAGGAAAAGATGGACTTGGGAGAGGACCTTTACCCGAGTGGAGATGAAGGACCCTCGTGAGCAATGATCAGGATTTTGAAGGAGTACCACCAAGGAAACCCCAAGAGGAGGCGCCACTGATGAAGACTTTTTAGTCGACCGCCATGTTATCTTTTTTTTTTTTCGTCGATCAGTTAGGCCGATGTTTTTCCTTCGATTAGTCATGAGCTTTTGTAATCGAGTTTGAACCATGTTTGAGTGGAATGAATAAATGATTGGTGTGTTATGATTGTGCATTCATATGGGTAGTGTTATTCTCATAGACCATTGTTCTATTCTAAACTTCTCATCCACTCCAAAACACCAGATGCCTCCGAGACGTGACCTTTGGTTTCCGCCGAGCTCACCCAGCCGCTCCAAAGCAGCAGTAATGCACCGATGCAGCTCCTTATTCGAATCGAACAACAACGCCAACAATCCACCGCCACCGCCACCACCCATCGTGGACAACTTGACTCGATTTACGAGGTTGAATCCGCCGTTGTTCTCTAGTAGCACCGAGCCGATTGTGGCTGATGATTGGCTCCGCAAAATCGGAATAGAGCTAGTCACCGTTGGATGCACCGATGAGAAGGTGCGCTTTGCACGCATCAACTGGATGGACCTGCAGCTTCTTGGTGGGAGAATTACACCGCCACTTTTCCCATTGGTGCCATCACTTGGGATCAATTCCAGCAGGCCTTCCGCACCGCCATGTCTCACCGGAGCCATGAGTCTCAAGAAGCGTGAGTTCCGCAACTTGCGCCAGGGGAACCGTCTTCGTGGCACAAGACGGATGAATTCAGCAAGCTCGCTCGCTATGCCCTCGATGATGTGGCCACAGATGCCGCCAAGCGGAGAAGTTCCTTGAGGGGCTCAATGATGAACTGAGCATGCAGCTTATTGTGGCTACTTTCAACAACTACCGGAGCTGGTAGACAAGGCCACCATTCTTGAAGGCAAGCAGCAGCAGATAGAAAGCCGCATAGCGGAAGTACAGCCGGGGAAGCACAACTCAGAGCTCAGCAGAAGCCCGCTATGCACCGTACTCAGGAGGGCACACCCATCATAACCATGGAGGTCATAACCATGGAGGAAATGGGAACAACCGCAGCCAGGACAACAAGTCAAGCCATGGAAATGGCAATGGCAATGGTAATGGCAATCAGCACCGTTCTGCCCCGGCTCCGAAGGATCTGAGCCACATCACCTGCTTCAAGTGTCAGAAGACAGGGCACTACGCCACCGACTGCCCGGAGGCCAAGCAGAGGAATGGAAATGGCAATGGAGGCTCAGTGAAGAAGCCAAATCCGTTCCCTCGTGCTCAGGTGAACCACATCGACGTGGAGGACGTCTATGATCAGCCAGACACTGTGGTTGGTAAGTTTTTATTGAATTCACGTTCAGTTTTGGTTCTCTTTGATTCTGGTGCAACACATTCATTCATATCAAGGGTAGTTGTGGAAAAGTACGGGTTGCGCACTAGAACCCTTAGAAGCCCCTTTGGCGTCGGCCCGCAGAGGAGAAATGATGGCGTGTAGGCTGTCCTGCAACCCTCAACATCGGGAACCACAAATTTCCGTGGACCTCATAGTGTTTGAAACCCAGACCTTGGATGTAATCCTAGGCATGGATTGGTTGTCAAAGTTTGAAGGAACATTGATCGTGCCCAAGAAGTCTATTCTCGCTCACCACCCGGCGAAGAGGATCAAGTATGTAGCCGACACAGCCGGATGAAGAATCAGGTGCATTCCCTCACGGGAGTTGTTCAGGAGGAAGTGCCAGTAGTGCAAGAATTTCCCGATGTGTTCCCGGAGGAATTACCAGGAATGCCACCGGACAGGGACATTGAATTTCTGATTGAGCTATTGCGGCACAGCCCCAATATCCAAGAGACCCTATCGGATGCCACCGAATGAGTTGAAAGAGATCAAGGATCAAATAAATGAGTTATTGGAGAAAGGATATATTCGTCCCAAGCTCATCACCTTGGGGAGCCCAGTTCTTTTGGTAGAGAAGAAGGATGGAAGCTTGAGGATGGTTGTGGATTATCGTGCATTGAACGAAGTAACCATCAAGAACAAGTACCCTCTGCCGATGATCAATGACTCGTTTGATCAGCTTGTTGGAGCCAAGGTATTCTCTAAGATCGATCTTGATCGTGGTATCATCGATTGAAAATTCGTGAAAAGGATATACCCAAAACAGCATTCACTACCAGGTATGGTTTATATGAGTATACCGTCATGTCATTTGGATTGACTAATGCTCCTGCATACTTCATGAATTTGATGAACAAGGTGTTCATGGAATATCTGGACAAATTTGTCGTGGTGTTCATCGATGACATATTGATTTTCTCAAAGAGCGAGGAAGAGCATAAGGAACATTTGCGTCTAGTTCTGGAGAAACTTGAGAACATCGCCAGTATGCCAAGTTCAGCAAATGTGAATTTTGGTTGAAGGAAGTTGGATTCCTCGGACATGTTATTTCAGGGAAGGAATAGCAGTTGATCCCGCCAAGGTTGAATCACCACCGATTGGCGATCACCCACCTCACCAAGGAGATCCGCAGCTTTCTCGGACTCGCAGGATATTATCGGAGGTTCATTGAGAACTTCTCAAGATTGCCAAACCCATGACCGAGCTGTTGAAGAAGGAAGCCAAGTATGTTTGGACCGAGGAATGTGAAGCCAGTTTTCAGGAATTGAAGAAACGGTTGGTCACAGCCCCAGTGTTGATTTTGCCGGACATACACAAGGAATACCAGGTTTATTGTGACGCTTCTCGTCAAGGACTCGGAGGAGTATTGATGCAAGAAGGTAAGGTTGTAGCTTATGCCTCCAGACAGCTACGGCCTCATGAGATGAATTATGCCACGCATGATTTGGAGTTAGCAGCTGTAGTGCATGCACTCAATGTTGGAAATATGCCCTAGAGGCAATAATAAATTAGTTATTATTATATTTCCTTGTTCATGATAATCGTTTATTATTCATGCTATAATTGTATTGACCGGAAACAGCAATACATGTGTGGATACATAGACAACACCATGTCCCTAGTAAGCCTCTAGTTGACTAGCTCGTTGATCAATAGATGGTTACAGTTTCTGACCATGGACATTGGATGTCATTGATAACGGATCACATCATTAGGAGAATGATGTGATGGACAAGACCCAATCCTAAGCCTAGCACAAAGATCGTAGTTCAGATGCTAGAGCTTTTCCAATGTCAAGTATCTCTTCCTTAGACCATGAGATCGTGCAATTCCGGATACCGTAGGAGTGCTTTGGTGTATCAAACGTCACAACGTAACGGGTGACTATAAAGGTGCACTACAGGTATCTCCGAAAGTGACCATTGGGTTGACACGGATCGAGATCGGGATTTGTCACTCCGTAAACGGAGAGGTATCTCTGGGCCCACTCGGTAGGACATCATCATAATGTGCACAATGTGACCAAGGGGTTGATCACGGATGATGTGTTACGGAACGAGTAAAGAGACTTGCCGTAACGAGATTGAACAAGGTATCGGGATACCGACGATCGAATCTCGGGCAAGTACAATACCGTTAGACAAAGGGAATTGAATACGGATTGATTGAGTCCTTGACATCGTGGTTCATCCGATGAGATCATCGTGGAACATGTGGGAGCCAACATGGGTATCCAGATCCGCTGTTGGTTATTGACCGGAGAACGCCTCGGTCATGTCTCGCATGTCTCCGAACCCGTAGGGTCTACACACTTAAGGTTCGATGACGCTAGGGTTATGTAGGAAGCTTGTATGTGGTTACCGAATGTTGTTCGAGTCCGGATGAGATCCCGGACGTCACGAGGAGTTCCGGAATGGTCCGAGGTAAAGATTTATATATGGAAGTCCTGTTTTGGTCACCGAAAAGTTTGAGGCGATATCGGTAATGTCTGGGACCACCGGAGGGTCCCGGGGGTCCACCAAGTGGGGCCACCAACCCCGTAGGCTGCGTGGGCCAAGTGTGGAGGGAACCAGCCCCAAGGGGCTGGTGCGCCCACAAGGGGCCCAAGGCGCATGGGAGAGTGGGAGGGGGCAAACCCTAGGGCGAGATGGGCCCTAAGGCCCATCTAGGGGCGCCTCCTCTCCTCCCCTCTGGCCGCCTTCCCTTCCCATCTAGGGCTGCCGCCCCTAGGGGTGGGAACCCCAGAGGGGCGCACCCTCCTCCCTCCCCTATATAAATAGAGGCCTGGGCTGCCCATAACACATGAGAACTTCTCCTCTCGTTGGTGCAGCCTGCATCTCTTCTTCCTCCTCTCCCTTGGTGCTTGGCGAAGCCTGCTGGGATAGCCACGCCCTCCATCACCACCACGCCGTTGTGCTGCTGCTGGATGGAGTCTTCTCAACCTCTCCTCTCTCCTTGCTGGATCAAGGCATGGGAGACGCCACCGGCTGTACGTGTGTTGAACGCGGAGGTGCCGTCTGCTCGCACTAGGATCTCCGTGATTTGAGTCACGACAAGCACGACTCCTTCAACCCGCTCACATGAACACTTCCGCTTAGCGATCTACAAGGGTATGTAGATGCACTCTCCTTCCCTTCGTTGCTAGTTTCTCCAAAGATAGATCTTGGTGACACGTGGGAAAATTTTGAATTTCTGCTCGCTCCCCAACAAAGGCATCATGAGCTAGGTCTATTGCGTAGATTCTTTGCACGAGTAGAACACAAAGTAGTTGTGGGCGTTGATTTTGTTCAATATGCTTGCCGTTACTAGTCCAATCTTGTTTCGACGGTATTGTGGGATGAAGCGGCCGGACCGACCTTACACGCATTTCACGTGAGACAGGTTCCACCGATCGACATGCACTTGGTGCATAAGGTGGCTAGCGGTGCCGCCTCCCACTTTAGTTGGAACGGATTCGATGAAAAGGGTCCTTATGAAGGGTAAATAGCAATTGGCATATCACGTTGTGGTTTTGCGTGAGGTAAGAAACGTTTTGCTAGAAACCCATAGCAGCCACGTAAAACATGCAAACAACAATTAGAGGACGCCTAACTTGTTTTTGCAGGGTATGCTATGTGATGTGATATGGCCAAGAAGAATGTGATGAATGATATGTGATGTATGAGATTGATCATGTTCTTGTAATAGGATTCACGACTTGCATGTCGATGAGTATGACAACCGGCAGGAGCCATAGGAGTTGTCTTTATTTATTGTATGACCTGCGTGTCATTAAACGACGCCATGTAATTACTTTACTTTATTGCTAACCGTAGCCATAGTAGTAGAAGTAATAGTTGGCGAGACAACTTCATGAAGACACGATGATGGAGATCATGATGATGGAGATCATGGTGTCATGCGGTGACAATGATGATCATGGAGCCCCGAAGATGGAGATCAATGGAGCTATATGATATTGGCCATATCATGTCACTACTATATAATTGCATGTGATGTTTATTATGTTTATGCATCTTGTTTACTTAGAACGACGGTAGTAAATAAGATGATCCTTACAACAATTTCAAGAAGTGTTCTCCCTAATCGTGCACCGTTGCTACAGTTCGTCGCTTCTAAGCACCACGTGTTAATCGGGTGTGATGGATTCTTACGTTCACATACAACGGGTGTAAGCAAGATTTACACACGCAGAAACACTTAGGGTTAACTTGACGAGCCTAGCATGTGAAGACATGGCCTCGGAACACGGAGACCGAAAGGTCGAGCATGAGTCGATAGTAGATACGATCAACATGAAGATGTTCACCGATGATGACTAGTCCGTCTCACGTGTTGATCGGACACGGCCTAGTTGATTCGGATCATGTAATCACTTAGATGACCGGAGGGATGTCTATCTCGAGTGGGAGTTCATAAGATGAACTTAATTATCCTGAACATAGTCAAAAGACCTTTTGCAAATTATGTCGGCTCGCGCTTTAGTTCCATTATTTAGATATGTTCCTAGAGAAAATATAGTTGAAAGTTGAAAGTAGCGATTATGCGGACAAGAGAAAGCTTATGTCCTTAATGCACCGCTCGGTGTGCTGAACCCCAAACGTCGCTTGTGGATGTTGCGAACATCGGACATACACATTTTGATAACTACGTGATAGTTCGGTTAAACGGTTTAGAGTTGAGGCACCAAAGACGTTTTTGAACGTCATGAACATATAAGATGTTTCGAGGGCTGAAATTGGGATTTCAGGCTCGTGCCCACGTCAAGAGGTATGAGACCTCCGACGATTTTCTTAGCCTGCAAACTAAGGGAGAAAAGCTCAATCGTTGCTCAGATTGTCTAAGTGCAACAATCACTTGAATCGAGTGGGAGTTGATCTTCCAGATGAGATAGTGATGTTTCTCCAAAGTCATTGCCACCAAGCTGCTAGAGCTTCGTGATGAACTATAACAAATCAGGGATAGATATGATGATCCTTGAGGTATTCGCGTCGCGAAAGTAGAAATCAAGAAGGAGCATCAATTGTTGATGGTTGGTGAAACCACTAGTTTCAAGAAGGGCAAGGGCAATAAGGGATACTTCACGAAACGGCAAATTAGTTGCTGCTCCAGTGAAGAGACTCAAGGTTGAACCCAAACCCGAGACTAAGTGCTTCTGTAATAAGGGGAACAGCCACTGGAGCAGAATTACCCTAGATACTTGGTAGATAAGAAGGCTGGCAAGGTCGATAGATATATATTGGATATACGTTATGTTAATGTGTACTTTGCTAGTACTCCTAGTAGCACCAGGATATTAAGATACCGGTTCGGTTGCTAAGTGCTAGTAACTCGAAATAAAAGCTACGGAATAAACGGAGACTGGCTAAAGGTAAGCTGACGATATGTGTTGGAAGTTTTTCCAAGGTTGATGTGATCAAGCATCGCACGCTCCCTCTACCATCGAGATTTGGTGTTTGCGTTGAGCATAGACTTGATTGGATCATGTCTATCGCAATACGGTTATTCATTTAAGGAGAATAATGGTTACTCTATTTATTTGAATAATACCTTCGATGGTCTTGCACCTAAAAGAATGGTTTATTGAATCTCGATCGTAGTGATACACATTTTCATGCCAAAAGTATAAGATAGTAATGATAGTACCACTTACTTGTGGCACTGCCATGTAAGTCATATTGGTATAAAATGCATGAAGAAGCTCCATGTTGATGGATCTTTGGACTCACTCGTTTTTGAAAAGTTTGAGACATGCAAACCATGTCTATTGGTGTATACGCATGAAGAAACTCCATGTAGATGGATCGTTTGGACTCACTTGATCTTGAATCACTTGAGGTATGCAAAACATACCACATGGGCAAGATGACTGAAAAACCTCGGTTTCAGTAGGATGGAACAAGATAGCAACTTGTTGGAAGTAACACATTTTGATGTGTGCAGTCCAATGAGTGCTGAGGCATGCAGTGAATATCGTTATGTTCTTACTTCACAGATGATTCGAGTAGATGTTGAGTATATTTACTTGATGAAACACAAGTCTGAATTATTGAATGGTTCAAGTAATTTCAGAGTGAAGTTTAAAGATCTTCGTGACAAGAGGATAGAATGTCTATGATATGATCATAGAGATGAATATCTGAGTTACGAGTTTTGGCACACAATTAAGACATTGTGCAAATTGTTTCACAATTAATACCGCCTGGAACACCATAGTGTGATGGTGTGTCCGAACATCATAGTTGCACCCTATTAGATATGGTGCGTACCATGATGTCTCTTATCGAATTACCACTATCGTTCATGGGTTAGGCATTAGAGACAACCACACTCACTTAAATAGGGCACCACGTAATTCCGTTGAGATGACACCGTTTGGAGAAACCTAAGTTGTCGTTTCTTAAAAGTTTGGGGCTGCGACGCTTATGTGGAAAAGTTTCAGGTTGATAAGCTCGAACCCAAAGCGGACAAAATGCATCTTCATAGGACACCCAAAACAGTTGGGTATACCTCCTAATTCAGATCCGGAAGCAATAGGGATTGTTTCTTGAATCGGGTCCTTTCTCGAGGAAAAGTTCGTCTCGAAAAGTTGAGTGGGAGGATGGTGGAGACTTGATGAGGTTATTGAACCGTCACTTCAACAAGTGTGTAGCAGGGCACAGGAAGTTGTTCCTATGGCACCTACACCAATTGAAGTCGAAGCTTATGATAGTGATCATGAAGTTTCGGATCAAGTCACTGACGTACCTCGTAGGGTGACAAGGATACGTACTACTTCAGAGTGGTACGCAATCCTGTCTTGAAGGTCATGTTGCTAGACAACAATGAACCTACGAGCTATGGAGAAGCGATGGTGGGCCCAAATTCCGACAAATGGTTAGAAACCATGAAATCCGAGATAGGATCCATGTATCAAAACAAAGCATGGACTTGCCCGATGATCGGCAAGCCATTGAGATGAATGGATCTTTAAGAAGAAGACGGACGTGGATGGTAATATCACCGTCTATGAAGCTCGACTTGTGGCGAAGAGTTTTTCACAAGTTCAAGGAGTTGACTACGATGAGATTTTCTCATCCGTAGCGATGCTTAAGTCCGTCGGAATCATGTTAGCACAAGCTGCATTTATGAAATCTGGCAGATGGATGTCAAGACGAGTTTCCTTACCTTTACGTAAGGAAAGGTTGTATGTGATACAATCAGAAAGTTTTGTCGATCCTAAGGATGCTAAAAGGTATGCTAGCTCCAGCGATCCTTCTAAGGACTGGAGTAAGCATCTCGGAGTTGGAATGTGCACTTTGATGAGATGATCAAAGATTTTGGGTTTATACAAAGTTTATGAGAAACTTGTATTTCCAAAGAAGTGAGTGGGAGCACTATAGAATTTCTGATAAGTACATGTTGTTGACATATTGTTGATCAGAAATGATGTAGAATTTTTGGAAAGCATATAGGATTATTTGAAAAGTGTTTTTCAAGTGAAAACCTGGATTAAGCTACTTGAACATTGAGCATCAAGATCTATGAGGATAGATCAAAATGCTTGATAATACTTTCAAGTGAGCACGTACCTTGACATGATCTTGAAGGTGTTCAAGATGGATCAGTCAAAGAAGGGGTTCTTGCCTGAGTAGTAAGGTATGAAGTTAAGACTTAAAGCTCGACCACGGCAGAACAGAGAGAAAGGACGAAGGTCGTCCCTATGCCTTAGACGTAGGCTCTACAAGATGCTATCTTGTGTACCGCTTGGAAGTGTGACTTGCCATGAGTCACTCAAGGGTACAAGAATGATCCAGAATAGATCATTGGACAGCGGTCAAAATTGTCCTTGGAGTAAATAAGGACATGTTTCTCGATTATGGAGGTGATAAAGAGTTCGGCGTAAAGGGTTACGCCGATGCAAGCTTTAACACCTATCCGAGTGACTCTGAGAAGCAAACCGGATACGTATAGTGGAGCAACCATTTGGAATAGCTCCAAGTGGAGCGTGAAAGCAGCATTTACAATATGACATAGAGAATTGCGAAGTACACACGGATCTGAAAGGTTCGCACCGTTGACTAAAACCTCTCTCACAAGCAAAACATGATCAAACCCCGTAACTCATTGAGACTTTATCACATGGTGATGTGAACTAGTTTAAGACACTAGTAAACTCTTTGGATGTTGGTCACATGGCGATGTGACCTATCAGTGTTAATCACATGGCGATGTGAACTAGATTATTGACTCTAGTGCAAGTGGGAGACTGTTGGAAATATGCCCTAGAGGCAATAATAAATTAGTTATTATTATATTTCCTTGTTCATGATAATCGTTTATTATTCATGCTATAATTGTATTGACCGGAAACAGCAATACATGTGTGGATACATAGACAACACCATGTCCCTAGTAAGCCTCTAGTTGACTAGCTCGTTGATCAATAGATGGTTACAGTTTCCTGACCATGGACATTGGATGTCATTGATAACGGGATCACATCATTAGGAGAATGATGTGATGGACAAGACCCAATCCTAAGCCTAGCACAAAGATCGTAGTTCGTATGCTAGAGCTTTTCCAATGTCAAGTATCTCTTCCTTAGACCATGAGATCGTGCAATTCCGGATACCGTAGGAGTGCTTTGGGTGTATCAAACGTCACAACGAATCGGGTGACTATAAAGGTGCACTACAGGTATCTCCGAAAGTGACCATTGGGTTGACACGGATCGAGATCGGATTTGTCACTCCGTAAACGGAGAGGTATCTCTGGGCCCACTCGGTAGGACATCATCATAATGTGCACAATGTGACCAAGGGGTTGATCACGGATGATGTGTTACGGAACGAGTAAAGAGACTTGCCGTAACGAGATTGAACAAGGTATCGGGATACCGACGATCGAATCTCGGGCAAGTACAATACCGTTAGACAAAGGGAATTGAATACGGGATTGATTGAGTCCTTGACATCGTGGTTCATCCGATGAGATCATCGTGGAACATGTGGGAGCCAACATGGGTATCCAGATCCCGCTGTTGGTTATTGACCGGAGAACGCCTCGGTCATGTTCGCATGTCTCCGAACCCGTAGGGTCTACACACTTAAGGTTCGATGACGCTAGGGTTATGTAGGAAGCTTGTATGTGGTTACCGAATGTTGATCGGAGTCCCGGATGAGATCCCTGACGTCACGAGGAGTTCCGAATGGTCCGGAGGTAAAGATTTATATATGGGAAGTCCTGTTTTGGTCACCGGAAAAGTTTGGCGATATCGGTAATGTCTGGGACCACCGGAGGGTCCCGGGGTCCACCAAGTGGGGCCACCAACCCCGAGAGGCTGCGTGGGCCAAGTGTGGGAGGGAACCAGCCCCAGGGGGCTGGTGCGCCCACAAGGGGCCAAAGCGCATGGGAGAGTGGGAGGGCAACCCTAGGCGATGGGCCTAAGGCCCATCTAGGGGGCGCCTCCCTCTCCCTCCCCTCTTGGCCGCCTTCCCCTTCCCATCTAGGGCTGCCGCCCCCCCTAGGGGTGGGAACCCTAGAGGGGGCGCACCCTCCTCCCTCTCCCCTATATAAATAGAGGCCTGGGGCTGCCCATAACACATGAGAACTTCTCCTCTCGTTGGTGCAGCCCTGCATCTCTTCTTCCTCCTCTCCCTTGGTGCTTGGCGAAGCCCTGCGGGATAGCCACGCTCCTCCATCACCACCACGCCGTTGTGCTGCTGCTGGATGGAGTCTTCCTCAACCTCTCCCTCTCTCCTTGCTGGATCAAGGCATGGGAGACGTCACCGGGCTGTACGTGTGTTGAACGCGGAGGTGCCGTCCGTTCGGCACTAGAATCTCCGGTGATTTGAATCACGACGAGTACGACTCCTTCAACCCCGTTCACATGAACACTTCTGCTTAGCGATCTACAAGGGTATGTAGATGCACTCTCCTTCCCTTCGTTGCTAGTTTCTCCAAAGATAGATCTTGGTGACACGTAGGAAAATTTTGAATTTCTGCTACGTTCCCCAACACTCAAGACCTGGAGACATTTCCTCATCGGAAATCGTTGTGATGTCTACACAGATCACAAGAGTTTGAAGTATATCTTCACGCAGAAGGAATTGAACCTCGAGCGAGGAGTTGGCTAGAGTTGATAAAGGACTACGACATGAGATTGCATTACCACCCCGTAAAGCTAATGTTGTAGCAGATGCTTTGAGCCGTAAGAGTTATGTAAATACTCTTACAGCAGGAGGATTACCCCAGGAGTTAGTCGATGACCTCGTAGATCTCCGATCGGAGATAGTTCCAAAGGATTTGTTGCAACTCTGAAATTCAGTCCACCTTGACCGAAAGGATTCGTGAAGCCCGTAAGTCGGACAAGGAAATTGATGAGATTAAGCAAAAGATGGATGAAGGCAAAGCTAAAGGATTCCGCAAGGATGAACATGGAACTATATGGTTTGAGGATCGATTTATGTGCCCAATGATCCCGAGCTCAGAAGCTAATTCTTCAGAGGCTCATGATTCACCGTACTCGATTCACCCGGCAACACCAAGATGTACCGGATTTAAAGCAAAGTTTCGTGGGCGGTATGAAAAGGATATTGCCGAGTACGTAGCGAGATGCGATGTTTGCCAACGTGTAAAGGCAGAACATCGAAGCCAGCAGGTTACTTCAACCTTTGCCGATTCCCGATTGGAAATGGGAGAAACTTGGTATGGATTTCATCACAGATTACCTGAACCCGCTCAGGTTATGATTCCATCCGGGTAGTGGTTGATCGTTTGACCAAGGTAGCTCACTTCATTCCCGTGAAGACTACCTATACCAGTGCTAAGTTGGCCAAGATATACATGACCAGGATCGTATGTCCGCATGGAGTTCCGAGGAAAATCGTGTCGATGAGAGAACACAGTTTACCTCAAAGTTTTGGAAGCGCTTGCATGAAACTTTGGGTACGAGGCTGGAATTCAAGACAGCTTTTCATCCACGCATGCATGATGGACAGGACCGAGAGAGTCAACCAGATTCGGAGGACATGTTGAGAGCTTGTGTGCTAGACTATGGGTCTAGCTGGGATGATAATTTACCATACGCAGAGTTCTCTTACAACAACAGTTATCAATCCAGTCTGAAGATGGCCCCTTCCGAAGCTCTATACGGAAGGAGGTGTAGAACACCATTGCTGTGGGATAATGTTGGAGATCGATCATTTTTCGGTTCCGACCTTATCAAGGATTCCGAAGAGAAAGTCAAGCTGATTCGAGACAGGCTCAAGATAGCACAGTCAAGACAGAAGAGTTATGCCGACAGTAAGCGCAAGGAGGTAACTTACGAAGTCGGAGACCGAGCTTATCTTCGTGTGTCTCCACTTCGTGGAATCAAGAGGTTTGGAGTCAAGGGAAAGTTAGCACCCCGATTCATTGGCCCCTACAAAATCCTCGAACGTCGTGGAGAGGTTGCATACAAGTTGGAATTGCCGAAAGGATTGTCCGGAGTTCATGATGTCTTCCATGTTTCTCAACTGAAGAAGTGTCATGCCGACATGGCCGATGTTCCGTTGAGAGACACAGTGCCCCTAGAGGCCATACAGCTTGACAGTGATCTGACTTACAAGGAGAAACCCGTCCGAATTCTCGAAACTGCAAGCAGAGTCACCCGCAGCAAGGTCATCAAATTTTGCAAGGTGCTGTGGAGTCACCACACCGAGGAAGAAGCCACCTGGGAACGCGAAGAAGATCTTCTTCGAGACCACCCGCACCTATTTGCTAGCCAACCCGAATCTCGAGGGCGAGATTTTTCTTAAGGTGGGTAGGTTTGTAACATCCCAAATTTCCTATTTGGAATGTTTTACAATTATAGCTAAGCATCCTATGCATCTTGTTTGAATTTGAATGCCATTTGAAGTTTCAGAGAATTTTGAGTTTTGAATTTGAATTTCAAACTTTGGCATGTGGGAAACATTTCAAAACTAAGCTGATAAATACTTGATCAAAAGTATGAGAGGAGCAAACATGACACTCCAAAATATCGAGGAAACAATGCCAAAAGATTTGGATTCAAATCTGAATTTTATTTGAATTTGGAAAAAAATGGATTTTTATAAAGTTTGGATTTTGCCTTTGGAAAAATGTTCAAATGAAAGGGAATATTCCCCTGATCATTTTGGTATATATATACCCTATATAAAATATTTACAGATATTGTTTTATTTCTGTTTTTGTTTTAATAAAAAAATAAATTTGAAAAAAAAGGAAAACCCCCTCGGGCGCCAGCTAGGCCACCCCAGGCCCAGCCAGCGCCGCACCCTCCCTTTGGCCCAGCCAACGCCGACCCACTGGCCAGCCAGCCGAGCCGAGCCGCCCAGCTCACCTCGCCCGCTCCGCCCGATTCCCTAGGCCTCGGCCACCCGCCGCGCCTCGCCTCTCCTCTCTCTCTCGACCCGTGGCCCCGCCCCATCTTCTTCCCCTCGCCCACGCATCGCTTTCATGGAGATCGCGGATCCCAAGGATCCGGATCCCGATCGCCTCGATCCCCGAGCGAGGACGGACCCGGGCTATAAAAGCCGGAGCCCCGCACCCCATTCCTCCCCGAGACCTCGCCAGACCCCTCTCCCTCCCTTCGTGCTCGCTGGAGACCCGAGCTCGACTGCCGCCAAAGTCGCCGCCCGACGCCTACCCCTCCCGACCACCCCGACCCCACCGAACCACTCCCGACCTCGTCGCATCCTCCCGACGACTCCCTCGAGCTCACCGACGCCTGAAGCCCCTGACTCTACTTCGCCCGCCATTGCCGTCGAGTCCGTAAGCCACCGAAAACTTTCCCGTCCGATCCCTAACCTACGGCCACGATTAGAACCCCAAAGGGTAAGTTTTATTTAAAAAAACCGCCGTTCAATCGGTTTAGTATTAGTTAGGTTTTTTATTTTAGGCCGGTTCGTTTTAGATTAACCCTAGGGCCCGTTTAGACTATTTAACGCCTAGTGCAGACTTTAGGCCCATTAGGCCTTTTTCTTTTTATTTTGATTTTCTGTTTTAGCCGAATAGTTTCTGTTTTCAAAAATTGATATCTTTTATTCTGTTTATTATTTTTAGGTGATTCTTTTTTTTGTTGGTTTGCAAATTTTATGTAGTTTCTGTAGAATATATATTTAGCTATGTTAAAATAATTAAAATTGCTTTAAATTAGTTTTAGTCAGAATAGTAAATCTGCTATAACTGGAGTTAAAAAATTATTTTGCATGATTCTTTTTGTCACCACTTTATTTTAACATTGCCACACCATAGAAATTAACTTGGGTATTTTAGGATTAATAAATAATTAGTTTTAGACAGAATCCTATTAAACCTAATTAATTAACTAGTTCATGTTTTTCTAATATTTTAATTAGTAAATAAATTTATTTTTAACATGTGATTAGTTATTCTAGGTTAGTTTCTGTCATTCTAGTAGATGAACTTTTATTTATAATTAATAAAAGTTTTAATTTATTTTTCTTAATAGAAAATTGGATTAGGCCTAAAATGAGTTTTATAATAGCTTTTAATTAGTTCTTTTTGCTCCTAGTTGCTTAGTGAGTTCTTTTCTGTTAGGTTAACTTAAAACCATGATTAGGTTATATTAAGGAATTTTTGTTATATAAAACTATTTTAGTTATTGTTTGAGGTAGGGAAAACTTTGAATTGGTTTTCTTTGAGTTTTCCTTTTTGATTTGGTTTTGGTTGTTTTGTTGTGTTATGTTACTTTTGTTATGTTGTGGGATCCTATTGGCTTTGTGCTTATTTGTGTTATTGTTTGTCTCGGTAGAGTTTCCGGAGTGCGAAGCTTGCTACTACGACTCTTTAGCTTACGAGGATCATCAGCAAGGCAAGTTTTGATCATGTTATTTCTATACCTATGTTTTTGTGCATTAGTAGTTGTCACCACCCCACCATGCATGCAGTAGTGAATTCTTGAAGTCATTAAACTTGAGTAGTATCATGTGGTAGGATGAACCAATCCCTTGTTACCATGACCCCGGATTTAGTAGTTACTTTGCTATGCTCAGAGACGGGTTTTGGGATGAGTGAAATTATAAGCAAGATGTGAGAGTCAATGATGATGACAACCCCATGGACTTCAATGATCAAGATGGACTTCGAAAATCACTACTTTGGGTGGAGGATTTGTTGACGGGCACCTGGAGAAACCAGGTGGTGGCGGGATGCATGGAGAAGCGCCATGACATCTTGGAAAGCTTCACCCAGCCACAAAGAGAAGGATGGATGCCCCATGACCGAAGCTTACTGCAGCCGCAAGCCATTATGGGCTCTGGCTGGGTTGACCCTAGTAGTGACGCTGGCTGGACGGTACTACGAGAAGTAGAAGAACGGTAGGATTGGATGGGTACCGGCAATGGCGGAAGAACTCTTTGGAAGACCTGTTTATTCGTCCCGCCTTCAAACACCATGAAGTGCGAAGACTTTAAAGGAGGGAATGATTCTTGCGGGAAAGTCGCAACCCTCTGCAGAGTTAAAGATCTAATCGATTAGCCGTGTCCCGATTACGGACATTTGAGCCTCTGGAACTTGGAAGTATTCGGATATCTCAACACTTAAACTAATGAATTAATTTGAGGGGTTTTATGACTTAATAATTGGGAACGAGATATTGGTTGGCGGAACCATCTCAATAACTACCAACAATTGTAGTAATTTGCAAGCAAGTCCACTGTAGTAGGATAAAATTTGCTTTTCGCAAAATGATGAAACTTAGAGCTCCATAGCCAAAATGCATATAGTGTTAGCAACTTTATTATTGTTATTCTTCATGACTTGCCAGCTTATTCCAAAAGCTGACCTACATGGCTGCAACGTATTATGTTGCAGAGATATATTCCGATCAGGAGTGAGGCTACGCTCCGCGCTTGGCGATTGCCCTTTGGAGTCGGAGGGACTCGCTTACCTTCGACGCTTCCGCAGCATTAGTAGTTTATTTCTCATGAGTTGGCCTTGAGCCGAATTTATTCCCTTGTAATAAAGACTCTATATGAGAATCGTTTAATGATATTCAGGTGTGATTGAACTTTGATTACTTTATCGATGTAATCGTGAGTACCAAAGATGATCTTGGGATGGTATGCATACGTAGATTTGACCGATTTTGGGTCAGGTCGCTACATAGATGGAGCGCTGGAGCTTGCATACCTTGTCAGCATTCTTAGGATCGACAAAACCTTCCGGCTGCATCATATACAATTCTTCCTTAAGAAAACCTTTAAGGAATGCCGTTTTGACGTCCATTTGCCAGATCTCATAATCATAGAATGCGGCAATTGCTAACATGATTCAGACGGACTTCAGCTTCGCTACGGGTGAGAAGGTCTCATCATAGTCAACTCCTTGAACTTGTCGATAACCCTTAGTGACAAGCCGAGCCTTATAGACGGGCACATTACCATCCGCGTCAGTCTTCTTCTTAAAGATCCACTTATTCTCTATGGCTTGCCGATCATCGGGCAAGTCCACCAAAGTCCATACTTTGTTCTCATACATGGATCCTATCTCGGATTTCATGCCTTCAAGCCATTTGTTCGAATCCGGGCCCGCCATCGCTTCTTCATAGTTTGAAGGTTCACCGTTGTCTAACAACACGATTTCCAGGACAGGGTTGCCATACCACTCTGGTGCGGAACGTGTCCTCGTGGACCTACGAAGTCCAGTAGCAACTTGATCCAAAGTTTCATGATCATCATCATTAACTTCCTCTCTAGTCGGTGCAGGCACCACAGAAGCATCTTCCTGAGCTGCGCTACTCTCAGGTTCAAGAGGGGGTACCTCATCAAGTTCTACTTTCCTCCCACTTACTTCTTTTGAGAGAAACTCTTTCTCCAGAAAGGATCTATTCTTGGCAACAAAGATCTTGCCTTCGGATTTGAGGTAGAAGGTATACCCAATAGTTTCCTTAGGGTATCCTATGAAGACGCACTTTTCTGATTTGGGTTCGAGCTTTTCAGGTTGAAGTTTCTTGACATAAGCATCACATCCCCAAACTTTCAGAAACGACAACTTAGGTTTCTTCCCAAACCATAATTCATATGGTGTCGTCTCAACGGATTTAGATGGTGCCCTATTTAAAGTGAATGCGGCAGTCTCTAAAGCATAACCCCAAAATGATAGCGGTAGATCGGTAAGAGACATCATAGATCGCACCATGTCCAATAGAGTGCGATTATGACGTTCGAACACACCATTACGCTGAGGTGTTCCAGGCGGCTTGTGAAAAAATTCCACATTTCCTTAAGTGTGTGCCAAACTCGTGACTCAAATATTCTCCTCCACGATCAGATCGTAAGAACTTTATTTTCCTTTCACGTTGAACTTCCTGAACTTTTCAGAGGTCTTAGACTTGTGTTTCATTAAGTAGACATACCCATATATACTTAAGTCATCAGTGAGGGCGAGAACGTAATGATAGCCACCGCGAGCCTCAACGCTCATTGGTCCGCGTACATCAGTATGTATTATTTCCAACAAGTTGGTTGCTCGCTCCATTATTCCGGAGAATGGAGTCTTGGTCATCTTGCCCAGGAGGCATGGTTCGCACGTGTCAAATGATTCATAATCAAGAGACTCCAAAGGTCCATCTGCATGGAGTTTCTTCATGCGTTTGACACCAATATGACCAAGGCGGCAGTGCCACAAGTATGTGGGACTATCATTATCAACCTTACATCTTTTGGCATTCACACTATGAATATTTGTAACATCACGTTTGAGATTCAATAAAAATAAATCATTGACCAGTGGGGCATGACCATAAAACATATCTCTCATATAAATAGAATAACCATTATTCTCAGATTTAAATGAGTAGCCATTTCACATCAAACGAGATCCAGATACAATGTTCATGCTCAAAGCTGGTACTAAATAACAATTATCGAGGTTTAAAACTAATCCCAAAGATAGATGTAGAGGCAGCGTGCCGACGGCGATCACATCGACCTTGGAACCATTCCCGACGCGCATCGTCACCTCGTCCTTCGCTAGTCTCCACTTATTCCGCAACTCCTGTTTTGAGTTAAAAATGTGAGAAACCGCACCGGTATCAAATACTCAGGAGCTAGTACGAGCGCTGGTAAGGTACACATCAATAACATGTATATCATATATAACTTTGACGTTGCCGGCCTTCTTATCCGCTAAGTACTTGGGGAAGTTCCGCTTCGATGACCATTTCCTTGCAATAAAAGCACTCGGTCTCGTGCTTGGGTCCATTCTTTGGCTTCTTCCCAAAATCGACTTATCGGGCGCGCAACTCCTTGCCGTCCTTCTTGAAGTTCTTCTTACCCCTGCCTTTCTTGAAACTAGTGGTCTTATTCACCATCAACACTTGATGTTCCTTTTTGATCTCCACCTCCGCTGATTTCAGCATCGAATATAACTCAGGAATGGTCTTCCACATCCCTTGCATATTGAAGTTCATCACAAAGCTCTTGTAGCTAGGTGGAAACGACTGGAGGATTCTGTCAATGACTGAGTCATCTGGAAGACTAACTCCCAGCTGATACAAGCGGTTGTGCAACCCAGACATTTTGAGTATATGCTCACTGACAGAACTGTTTTCCTCCATCTTACAACTAAAGAACTTGTCGGAGACTTCATATCTCTCGACCCGGGCATGAGCTTGGAAAACCATTCTCAGCTCTTGGAACATCTCATATGCTACGTGTTGCTCAAAACGCTTTTGGAGCCCCGGTTCTAAGCTGTAAAGTATGCCGCACTGAACTAGGGAGTAATCATCACTACGCGACTGCCAGGCATTCATAACGTCTTGAGTTGCTGGGAAAATGGGTGCGTTACCTAGCGGTGCTTCAAGACATGTGCTTTCTTGGAAACTATGAGTATGATCCTCAAGTTCCTCAAGTTATGAACCCAGTCCGTATAGTTGCTTCCATCGTCTTTCAGCTTGGTTTTCTCTAGGAATGCGTTGAAGTTGAGGGCAACATTAGCATGTGCCATTGGGTCTACAAGATAGATTGTAAATACAATTTTAGACTAAGTTCATGATAATTAAGTTCATATAATCAAATTATTTAATGAACTCCCACTCAGATAGACATCCCTTTGGTCATCTAAGTGATACGTGATCCAAATCGACTAGGCCGTGTCCGATCATCACGTTAGACGGACTAGTCATCAATGGTGAACATCTCCATGTTGATCGCATCTACTATACGACTCATGTTCGACTTTTGATCTCTCGTGTTCCGAGGCCATGTCTTTACATGCTAGGCTCGTCAAGTCTACCTAAGTGTTTCGCATGTGTAAATCTAGCTTACACCCGTTGTATGCGAACATTAGAATCTATCACACCCGATCATCACGTGGTGCTTCGAAACAAAGAACCTTCGCAACGGTGCACACTTAGGGGGAACACATTTCTTGAAATTTTAGTGAGGGGTCATCTTATTTATGCTACCGTCGTTCTAAGCAAATAAGATGTAAACATGATAAATATCACATGCAAATCATAAAGTGACATGATATGGCCAATATCATTTTGCGCCTTTGATCTCCATCTTCGAGGCGCGGCATGATCACCATCGTCACCAGCATGACACCATGATCTCCATCATCATGTCTTCATGAAGTTGTCTCGCCAACTATTACTTCTACTACTATGGCTAACGGTTAGCAATAAAGTAAAGTAATTACAAGGCGTTTATATTGACTCGCAGGTCATACAATAAATTAAGACAACTCCTATGGCTCCTGCCGGTTTTCATACTCATCGACATGCAAGTCGTGATTCCTATTACAAGAACATGATCAATATCATACATCACATATATAATTCATCACATCCTTTTGGCCATATCACATCACATAGCATACCCTGCAAAAACAAGTTAGACGTCCTCTAATTGTTGTTGCATGTTTTACGTGGCTACTATGGGTTTCTAGCAAGAACGTTTCTTACCTACGCAAAAGCCACAACGGTGATATGCCAATTTCTATTTACCCTTCATAAGGACCCTCTTCATCGAATCCGATCCGACTAAAGTGGGAGAGACAGACACCCGCTAGCCACCTTATGCAACAAGTGCACGTCAGGCGGTGGAACCAGTCTCACGTAAGCGTATGTGTAAAGTCGGTCCGGGCCGCTTCATCCCACAATGCCGCCGAATCAAGATAGGACTAGTAACGGCAAGCAAATTGACCAAATCATTGCCCACAACTACTTGTGTTCTACTCGTGCATAGAATCTACGCATAGACCTAGCTCATGATGCCACTGTTGGGTAACGTAGTAATAATTCAAAAAAATTCCTACATGTCACCAAGATAAATCTAGGAGATGCTAGCAACGAGAGAGAGGGAGTGCATCTTCATACCCTTGAAGATCACTAAGCGGAAGCATTGCAAGGAACGCGGTTGATGGAGTCGTACTCACGGAGATTCAAATTGCAGAAGATCCGATCTAGCACCGAACGGACGGCGCCTCCACGTTCAACACATGTACAGACCGGGGACATCTCCTCCTTCTTGATCCAGCAAGGGGAGAGGAGAAGCTGAGGGAGAACTCCGGCAGCACGACGGTGTGGTGGTGGAGCTCGTGGTTCTCCGGCAGAGCTTCGCCAAGCTCAACGGAGGAGGAGGAGGTGTAGGAGGGGGAAGGACTGCGCCACGGGCTGAGGTGTGGCTTCCCTCCCACCCCCTCTATTTATAGGGTGAAGGGGAGAGGGGGCCGGTGATACGTCTCCAACGTATCTACATTTATGAAGTATTCATGCTATTATTTTATCATTCTTGGATGTTTTACAATCATTTTATAGAAACTTTATATCATTTTTTCGGACTAACCTATTGACCCAGTGCCCAGTGCCAGTTGCCGTTTTTTGCTTATTTTTTACATCGTAGGAAATCAATACCAAACGGAGTCCAAATGCAACAAAACTTCACGGAGATTTTTTATGGACCAGAAGACCAACAATGGGCCAAAGAAGCACCTAGGGGGGGTGCCCTGAGGGGCGCACAACCCACCAAGGCGCGCCTGGGGGCCCAGGCGCACCCAGGTGGGTTGTGCTCACCTCAGTGGCCTCCAGCACCCCTTCTTTGCACTATAAATTCCCAAATATTCCGAAACCCTTCGGGGTTAACTTAGATCAGAAGTTTCGCCGCCGCAAGGCTTTGTAGCCACCAGAATCCAATCTAGACCCGTTCCGGCACCCTGCCAGAGGGGGGAATCATCTTCGATGGCCATCTTCATCATCCCGGCGGCCACCACGATGAGGAGGGAGTAGTCCACCCTCGGGGCTGAGGGTTTGTACCAGTAGTTATGTGTTTAATATATCTCTCTCTCTCTTGATCTATATCATGGGCTTTGTTAACATAGATGGATCATATGATGTTTTCCCCCTCTATACTCTTGTTGTGATGAATTGAATCTTTACCCTTTGAAGTTTTGTCTTGTCGGATTGAATATTCAGATATGAGAACACATGATGTATGTCTTGCGGTATGAATACTTGAGGTGACAATGGAGTATCGTATTGATTCATTTGATTTGTGTTTTGGTACTCAACTCGCAGACTCCCGAGGTGACATTGGGGTAATATTTGCATAGGGGTTGATGCACGTTCTTATTATCTTTTCTCCGATAGAAACTTTGGGGTCTCTTTGTAGTTCTTTGTGTGGATTGAGTATTATGAATATGAATTTGCTTTGGTGTTATTTTAGTACGAGCTCTAGGATAGATCGAACGGAAAAAATAGCTTTGTGTTATTTTAGTATGAGCTCTTGAATAGATCAAATGGAAAGAATAGCTTTGAGGTGGTTTCGTACCCTACAAACAATTTATATCTTTTGTTCTCCACTAATAGGAACTCAGGAGTGATTCTTTATTGCACTTTGAGGGATAATCATATGATCCAACTATGTTAGCATTGTTGAGAGGTTGCACTAGTGAAAGTACGGACCCTAGGCCTCATTTTCAAGCATTGCAATACCGATTTTGTGCCCGTTTACTATTTGCTACCTTGCTGTTTTTATTTATTCAGATCATAAAAATATACTTCTACCATCAATATTACACTTTTATCACCATCTCTTCGCCGAACTAGTGCACCTATACAATTTGCCATTGTATTGGGTTTGTTGGGGACACAAGAGATTTCTTGTATTTGGTTGTAGGGTTGTTCGAGAGAGACCGTCTTCATTCTACACCTCCCACGGATTGATAAACCTTAGGTCATCCACTTGAGGGAAAATTGCAACTGTCCTACAAAACTCTGCGCTTGGAGGGCCAACATGAGTCTACAAGAATAAAGTTGGGTAGTAGACATCAAGCTCTTTTCTGGCGCCGTTGCCGGGGAGGTGAGTGCATGAAGGTATATCTTTAGATATTGCAATCGAATCTTTTATTTCTTGTTTATCACCAGTTTGGTCTATAAAAGAAAACTACAAAAACAAAAATGGATTTAGGTTGCATCATATTATTGAACATCTTTATAATATCTTTCTTGATAATGATGGTTCGGAAAATTGTGCTCAATTGTTAGAACAAAAAGTCAATAAAATGCTTGGCACAAAATATTTGAATGATGAGCATGATTGCAATGTTGTTAGTGTGAATTCTTTGAATATCCAAAATGCTAATGATGATTGCACAAGTCATGACAAAAATGTTTCTTATAAGCATGTCACTTTTTGCGGAGTGAATTGGGAGTGCAATTGCACACCAAAAAGGGAAGATAGATTTTGTAAGAAGCATAAATATTTAGAAACAAAAAAGTTGCAAGAGAGGCTAGATGTTTGTGCTGAAAGATTTAAATTTTTTTGCCATCCTTGTGTACTTTGCAATGAACATGGTCATTTAAATCTCCAATGCAAATTTTTTCATGATCAAATCGTGTTCAAAAATTGTGATAACTTGATTACCCTTGAGCATCATAAAGAGCTTAGTCTTATTTTGGGGTATGAAGAAATGGAGCATATAACTAAGGGTATTCCAAAATTTAATCTCGAGAGATTTCTTGATTTTGATCTAGAGGAAATTTATATGTTTTGTGCGGTAAATTGCATTGAGAATCCTTATATTGCCAACTACCTAAAGACAAGAAAACAAATAGAATATGAAGAGAGTACTATTGAAAGGGAAAATATTTCCCAGTACCCTCCTAGTGTTTATTATGATGAATCAGGTAACGAGGAGGAGCTTCCTATCCAACCAATCTCATCAATAAGAAGCTTGAAAATATTAATTAAACCCACACATGATGTGGTGAAGAAGAAGAAAAGAAGAAAGAATAGAGGTAAAAAGGTATCTCTCCCAAATAATGTTGCTCCTATCACCATTGTGCCTCATGAAAGTGAATCAAATATGTTGATGGAGGATGATGATATTGAGTATGACTTTGTGATACCTACTAGTTTTTGTAATGATTATGATTTGGAAGACAACGATATCCCTTATGATCTTGAAAATCTTTTTATCACTTGCTTGGAAGAATATGATAATAATGTTTGCTATACTATTGGTGCCATTCATGCTATTGATAAGAATGATTGTGATGATATGCAAAACCACAAGCTTGGGGATGCTGTGTTTAATGAGTATGATATGTTTGAAGATTTATTTGCTGGAAATAATGCTTGTCCTAAGCTTGGGGATGCTTTGCTTAATGAATATGATCCTTTGATTCCTTCTACTTTCGATAAGAAAATTTATTTCGATGATAGCATGCCTCCTATTTATGATGATTACATTGATAAAAGTGGGTTTGGAAGAGTGTCAACTCTAGGTAGTAGTGATCCCACTATTTTGTAGGGTGTTGAATCTTATTACAATAGTGATGAAAGTGGATTTGGAGAGGTCATGAATTTATTTAGTGATACATCCACTATTTTGGAAGAGGTTTCAATTGATTATGACAATGAAGTTGCTATCTATGATGATTATTATGATGACATGTATGCCATAAAGAGTGATAAATCTTATATGCTTGTGCATCATGAAAAAAGTGTTGTGTGTGATGGTTATATTTTTGAATATATTCATGATGCTACTGAAAATTATTATGAGAGAGGAACTTATGACTCATGATGCTCTCTTTATGTTTCAATTCTTATCTTTTATGTGAGCATCATTGAAATCATCATGCCTAGCTTAAAAGGCATAAAAGAAAAGCGCTTGTTGGGAGACAACCCAACACTTTTACCTACTGTTTTTTATTTGTTAACATGATTAATATAATGTAGTAATCATGTTTTATTGCTTTTGTTTCAATGAAGTGCCAAGTAAAGCCTTTGGGATCATGTTGGGTGATAGTTGATTTGATCTTGCTGAAAAACTTAAACTTTTGCGCTCATGAAAATAAGTCTCATTTTTAACAGAAGAGTGCTTTTGAGTTTATTCTTTTTGAAGAAGTTTAATATACAAATTTCTCATGTGTTCCTAATTTTTTCATAATTTTTGGAGTAGCAGAAGTATGGTAGTTATCCAGATCATTACAGACTGTTCTGCTTTTGACAGATTCTTATTTCAATGCATAGTTTGCTTGCTTTCTAGTTTCTATGGCTTATATTGCTCAAATAAATTGTGGAAATTATATGCTACAGTAGTAATTGTGTGGAAACAATTATGAATCTTGTCTTTGACAGTACCAAAGTGAAATGGTTTGCTCTTTATCATATAACCTATCTCACGAAGTTCCGTTAAGTTTTGTGTGATTGAAGTTTTCAAGTTTTGGGTGAGATGTCGATATGAGGAGAATAAGGAGTGACAAGACCCTAAGCTTGGGGATTACCAAGGCACCCCAAGGTGATATTCAAGGAAGATCCAAGCAACTAATCTTGGGATGCCCCGGAAGGCATCCCCTCTTTCGTCTCCAACATTATCGGTAATCACTTGGAGCCATGTTTTCATTCGTCACATGATATGTGTTTTGCTTGGAGCGTCAATTTATTTTCTTAATATTTGATTTCTGTTATTAAGAATAATGTTTTGCATCTTCTGTTTCAATAAAAGTGGCAAGGATAGCCTTTACTATGCTTATTTTGCTAGCCTACATGTTGCTGTTTGAAAACAGAAAGTTTACCGCTGTTGCAAAAATTCCCCAGAAAAGTCAGAATGGGATAAAATGTTGAAACTTTTTGCAAAATAAGCTCAGATAAATTTTCTACAGTGTGGTAGAATTTTCATAATTTTTGGAGTTAGGGAAATATGATGAATCTTGCATTCTTTACTCTCGGATTTCGGGTTCCGGCAGACCCTCTAGGTTCGAACACTGGGGTGCGCGCGGAGATCTCACCCCCTACCTACCTGCACCTCGCCGCCTTGCTAGGATCTAAACTATGAAAGGAACAACACAAGAGACACAGGGTTTATACTGGTTCGGGCCACCATTGTGGTGTAACACCCTACTCCAGTGTGTGGTGTGGTGGATTGCCTCTTGGGGCGATGATGAACAATACAAGGAAGAACAACCTCGCGAGGGTCTATTCTTGGCCGGTGCGATGAACTGCTAGGGGGAGTTCAGTCGCTCTCTCTCCGCTGATTCAAGATGCCTCTACCCTGTGGGTGGCTAGTCCTATTTATAGGCAAGGTTCCTGGGCCTCTTCCCAAATACTGAGCGGGAAGGGCGCCAACAATTGGCCATTTTGAAGGGGAACATCTAGTACACTTATCCTGACTAAAGTTGGTCCTCGCCTGTCAAAGGCTCTGGCGGTGACGCCGGCTTGGGCTCCACGATGACTTCCTTCCTGCCGTTGCGACGGTCTTGGTCTTGTTGCACCGAAACGGATGCCTTTGCTTGATGCTCTCGCCCGCCCTTGCCCCCTTTGCACCAAAGAGGAAATGAGGACACTTGATGAGGACATGACTACCTTGGATATGAACAAAAATATTGCATACATGTATATTTGTGAGGTGATTTCTAATGCAAACTATGCAATAATTTATTTATGTCATCCAGGACAAAAATACTTCACAAACTTTTATGCCATGTCTAATCGCAGGTGTATGGGACATTTGTACAATCCACATATGATGATAAGGGAGAAATAGGAATTTACTTGCTGTCCAAAAAGTTCTCTCACGTCACTTTTGGCCCAAGAGAAAATAGAGTCCAAGTCTCTCACGTTCTGGATTCAGATTCGGACTGCACAGACATACCTGACTCAAAACGTCAATAACTTTTTCATCCGAACTCCAAATTGGATGATTCTTTTTTTGTTGGAAAATAGATTTCGTGCACTTTCCAACCAAATTGGACTCACCTTCAAATTCATCCGGAGCGTTGAGTTATGGACGAAACAATCTGATGCTGCAGCAGAATCCGAGTCAAACTACAAGTCCAATGGTATTACGTCACCTCAACTTGGGCCCATTGGCCTTGTACGACCTAGGGTTAGTTTTAGGCTGCCTTGGGACGTCCTCCCACCTCCTTGGCCGCCACCCCTTGCTCCTATATAAGTAGATCCATCTAGTAGCTTTTCCATTGGGATTTGTTTAGTGAAAAGTTAGCCACTACAACTTCGTGTACTTCGTTTGTGTCCAACGACCAGACCAAGGCCGCTTACGGATCCCCACCATTATCAATACTTCATATATATTCGCAATATTCAGATTGCTTTATCATATTCTTGCTCGTTCTTCGATTGCGTGTAGGAATAGACCTTCGTGGTCAGGCTGATTGTGCTTCCACATCGTCAGTAACCTCGGGAGATTGGTTTAACGATTGCTAAGGCGCGACGTCCTCGCACATTCGTAGTCGGATCGTCAAAGTCGACTTCATCCTAAACGATAGCCACCATCTCGTCGAAAGACGGGACACCTTTGCCTCTATCAAGTGGTATCAGTTTTCAAGTTGCTCGTGAGAATTTCCAATTATCCCTAGATTAGATTTATTTTCTTACCTATTGTCCAAGAAAAAGCCACAAAAAAAAGTTAGATCTATTCATCCTTTGTTCAAGCCAGTCTGAGCCTTTGCAGTTTTCTTTTCATTGTTTGCATTATTGAATTATCGGTTGCATCGTCGTGTCGAGTTGCTGGTCTTAGTGTCTAGTTCCTTTAGAGTTTCGAGTTCTGTTCACATTAGTCACGCCGCCGCTGCATCATTATCCCTTCCGCTGTCCACCATACCATCCATCAATTTCCACCACGTGCTATGCACTATTCATTGTCATAATCATAGTTGAGGTCATTCACATCTTTGCTTGATCCAATCTGCATCTTATCTAGTTTGTTTTGGAAAAAGAGAGAAAAAAAGACAAAAAAAAGAGAGAAAAAAGTAAAAAAAAAGTCAGAGAAAAAAAAGAGAAAGAAAAAGAAAAAAAGTGTGAGGAAAAAAAGAGGAAAAAAACAAAATTCGGATCTATCTAGACTCAATCTCGTAGCTGAATTCGGATTGAATCATTTTGTGCAATTTATTCAAGAAAAGCAGCATAACTTCCTCATCTGAAGTCCGCTTTGGCTCATGAGTACTCAAATTAAAGCTAGAGACGAGCCGCATATAAATAGTTGCAGAAGATAGTTCAATATTTGGCACCTCAAAATCTTCTTCTAAATAGGTCTTTTTGCCCTCCGAAGTTCGTGAACACAACTTATTCCAGTTTTTCAAACCAGTTTTAGAATTTTTTGACTCCTCATATCAACTCGGAATTGAGTGATTCTTTTTGCTTTGGAAAGCTTGAGTTAGTAGCATTCTTTGAAAAAAGTTATCAGAAAATTGGCTCAAAGTTTTCAAGAGGAAAATTGGAGAGAGAGTTGTTGTATATCCTGCTTGGCAGTTGTTTTTCATCCTTATCTTTACTGCCGTTGTGATCTTCACTTATATCTTGCTGTCCAAAGCTACTTATTATCCTTCATTGATGCTAGTTGTGCTACGCCGTGACCTCATTAGTGTTCTAGGCTCGCGATTCTAGTCCGGTCTAGCCTAGGGCCAGCACAGTACCGTCGTTGAGCGTTTATTCAATATTGCATCTCTGAATTGATTATTGCTAATCTTTTGCTATCATATATAGCCAACCCAGCTTCACATATTTCTACACCGTGCATACGTACGTTCCCCTGGCAATTGCTTTACACAATCTTCGGAGTTATTTGACACCGCTGGTTGCTGTCACCACCTGCCGCATGGTAAGAACTTGTAAGATATTGATATTTGCTTTACTGTGAGCACTTTACAACCACATCCTAGTAGTTCATCGGAACATTATTCTCGAATTTTGTTTCTTGTTTCTACTAATCATGACAGGTTCTGGAGATAGAAGTTCTTGGATGACGGACACATCTCCACCATCACGAGAGTTGGGACAACACACACAAGCACATGGTCAGGTTATCTCTTTACCGTCATTTGAGGGTAGATTTAATCCTACTATTTATCTTCCTTGTGAGCTTGAAGTTGAACAAGTTTTTAGTCACCATGACTTTTCTGAACTTGAGCGAGTACGAGCTGCCACTAGAGCATTTATGGTTTTGCTTCATTTGGTGGAGTGTGCATTGTAAGAAAAACAATGATAACCAACTCACAACTTGGAAAGATTTGAAAGATGTAATGAGACAACAATTTTCCCTCCTTACTATTGTCGTGAATTGCTTCGCAAATTGGAACAATTAAAACAAGGCAAGAACACTGTTCATGCTTACTACCAAGAGTTCAAATCTTATATGCATCATTGTGACATAGAAGAATCTGAGGATGATAAAATGAATAGATTTTTTGGTGGTTTGAACCATGATATCCGTGCAAGATTTCACTATATTCCTAGTTGCATTACTGGGTATGTATGTTTGTGCTTGTACCTTTGAGAGATGATACTGAGGAGGATGCATTGGGTGACTACAACAACTACTATTCCAGTTCATGCTCACCACCGCCGGTTGGTTCCTCCACCGTTGCACCTACTAGAGCAGCCCCACCTCAGATTGTGAGCGCGACATCATCTCAAGTGTATGGTGCATTGTCAACGCCCATACCTACATCAGCTACGTCTTTGCGACAAGGTACAGATAAAGGTATTAATGATATAACTTCACATGAGAATGATGCATCCCTAGTTAACTTGAGTGCATCATGTGTTGAGTTACCTGGTGATTTGAGCACATCACCTATTTTAGAGAATCTTGATACTGTCATGAATGCGTCATGTGATCAAACAACTGAAATACCAACAATTTTGAGTGCACCCATTGAATTAACTGTTGATGCAAAAGAATCAATGTTTAATCATTTTTTGACCTCTAATCTTGGTGATGATTCTGTGTCGAATGAGTTATTGCATGTTTGCTTATTTAAGCATGTTGTAGCATGTAAATTTGATGCAAGTAAGTTTTATTCACCAATGTTGGGATGGTTTAATGATGAACATCGTCAATCTTTTAAAATGAATAAGAGCTTCACTTATATGTGCAATCTGAGTTGCAATATTTTCATGCCTTCTACTTCTTGTGATAATGTTTTGGCTTTAGATTATGCAAGTTACTCCTCTATTCATGTGTCATATGTGCAAAAATCAAGGGAAGTAAAAATGGATGACATATACATATACAACATGTACACCTTGTCTCTTTTGTTAGCCACATTTCGGACTAAGCAACGCCGAGGATGGCTTTGTTTTCAAGAAGTGGAGGATGATGAGGACATGACTACCTTGGATATGAACAAAAATATTGCATACATGTATATTTGTGAGGTGATTTCTAATGCAAACTATGCAATAATTTATTTATGTCATCCAGGACAGAAATACTTCACAAACTTTTATGCCATGTCTAATTGCAGGTGTATGGGACATTTGTACAATCCACATATGAAGATAAGGGAGAAAGAGGAATTTAATTGCTGTTTAAAAAGTTCTCTCACGTCACTTTTGGCCCAAGAGAAGATAGAGTCCAAGTCTCTCACGTTCTGGATTCAGATTCGGACTGCACAGACATACCTGACTCAAAACGTCAATAACTTTTTCATCCGAACTCCAAATTGGATGATTCTTTTTTTGTTGGAAAATAGATTTCGTGCACTTTCCAACCCAATTGGATTCACCTTCAAATTCATCCGGAGTGTTGAGTTATGAACGAAACAATCTGGTGCTGCAGCAGAATCCGAGTCAAACTACAAGTCCAATGGTGTTACGTCACCTCCACTTGGGCCCATTGGCCTTGTACGACCTAGGGTTAGTTTTAGGCTGCCTTGGGACGTCCTCCCACCTCCTTGGCCGCCACCCCTTGCTCCTATATAAGTAGATCCATCTAGTAGCTTTTCCCTTGGGATTTGTTTAGTTAAAGTTAGCCATTACAACTTCGTACTTCGCTTGTGTCCAACGACCAGACCAAGGCCGCCACGGATCCCCACCATTATCAATAATTCATATATATTCGCAATATTCAGATTGCTTTATCATATTCTTGCTCGTTCTTCGATTGCGTGCAGGAATAGACCTTCGTGGTAAGGCTGATTGTGCTTCCAGCATCGTCAGTAACCTCGGGAGATTGGTTTAGCGATTGCTAAGGCACAACGTCGTGCACGTTTTAGTCGGATCGTCAAAGTCGGCTCCACCAAATCGATAGTTATCATATCATCGAAAGATCGGGACACCCTCGCCTCTATCAACACTGCGCGGGCTGGCGCCCGCCTGGCGCCCTTGGTCGTCATGGCTTGCGTCATGGGCACCTCATGAGGTACCCCGCCTTGATCTCTCCGCCTCCTCGCGAGCCAGCCTGACGAGGCCGTGCCTGAGGAAGCTTCCTGTCGTCCGCCCCGCGAGGCTCGGCCCCTCGCGAGGGTCTTGAGCTTGCGCTGATGAAGATGGGTCGTGCTGTGCCACCCCTTGAGCCACGCCGCAGGCCGCACGCAGGCAAGTCTGGGTACCCCCGTTCCCAGAACGCTGACAGTAGCCCCCGGGCCCAAGGCGCGCCTGGACTTGGCTGAGCAGAGAAGCGAAGGGGCAAGTGCGCAGCGCCGCGGGCCCTAACAACCTGCGGCCTTGGGCGCCGCGTGGCGGTTGATTGGACGTGGGCGCTCCTGCTTCCCCACGACGCCTCGGCAACTGCACGAATTGACAAGTCCCTGCATGCAAAGCGGGTCATGATTACCTGCGATCGTGGAGGTCGCCGGTTGGCCTTCCCCGGCTGTAAGTACGGGACGGTGCGTGCCCTTCTAGTCCATCTCCTCTTGCTTCTCCTTCTTCTCCGTCCTTGCTCAATCTTGCCGCAATGGCTCCGATCTGCCGGTTCTCCGCAGAAGAGAAGGGAAAGGCTCCCCGAGAGGGTCCCGACCCGCTCCCGCCGAAGAAACGGCTAGCCCTATGCCGTCGAGATGAGGGTGCCCGGCAGGAGGTGTCGAGGCCTTGGTGCAAGCGGCCGCCACCAGGGTTCCCGCTGCCCTTGTACACCCACCTTGAGGGCCCTGCAGGAGTTGATGCCAAGCGCCATGGACGACGCCGCCGTTGGTGCCGGCGGGTCACGGCGGTGCGCGTTGTCCCTCCTGGAGTTCATGCCGAGGGCTCCTCCCGAGAGTTTGTGCTCCACGCCGCCATGCCTCCTTAGTCTTGGATCCGCCTTCCTCCCTCCTTCGCCTTCGTGATGCCGCAGGGGGGATACTTGGAGCTCTGGTTGCAGACGCGCGGCTGCAACACCTCGCGATCAAGCGGAGGTCGCGGTCGTCGCTCCGGGCAAGGTCTTCATGACTCGAGGCTGGGGCGAGATCGCCCGGGTCTGCAGGACGAGGGGAGCCCTCACGATCCACCTGGAGTATGACGGTGCTTCCATGATGCTCTTCAAGGTCTTCTACACGGACGGACGCCGGCTGGAGTGCTGCCCTGAGAGAGGTGGTCGGGGCCCTGCCGTGGCAAGGACCAGGCTCGCCGATTGCTCCCTCAGTAGCTCCTCCAGCGGCGGAGACGTCAGAGGGTCCAACGACTCCGCCGAGATCTTCGCGACTCCGGAGACGAGCGACGACAGCTACGAGCCCCCGAGCCTGCGCCGCTCTCGGAGCAGGGCGGGCTCGTCAGGCCGCCGCCGCCTCTGATCTGGATGAGGTTGGTGCCGGTGCTTGACGGCCCACTGTTGATGATGGCATCTCTTGCGGAGGCACGTGTAGTTAGCGTTCTTTAGGATCTGTTCCCTCTGTTCCCTGCGAGGAATCGAAAAGCGCGCCCCGTGGCGGCTTGTAAGGTGTCTGTGGTTCTGTTTGTTAATATAATCCTTGCCATGAAGTAGTGCGGGATGCCCATTCCGTCTTAACTTAGTTCTTCCTTTCAAACCTCACAAGGGCTTGATGCTCTGCGCCGACAGGTTCCGGTCCCAAGGCAGGCTTCAGCCGTCGCTGGTATGCCAGGTCGCGATGCCGTGGTCAAGGCCAGGAGGTGAGCGGCCGGTCCATAGAGCCCGAGTCGCGATGCTCGGAGGTCCCCTTTAGCGCTCAAGCAGCCATCGTTCGGTGAGAAAGGAGCGCGACGTTGCTAACATGGGATTGCATTGGGTGCGGGGTCGGTGCTGCGATAGCAAGTGTTTCCGGAGGGTGACTTATCTCGAGAGTCAGGAACTGCTTCCTGGTGCGACGCCAGGTTCACGCATCGGCAGGCGTGGGGTTGCCTGGCGAGGTCCCCGCGTGCCTCTTCCCTCTCGCCTTTGCTCCCCTTTCTGCTCTACGTCCTCGGGTCCCGGCCCTCGAGCGGGTCTCAGCCGTCGCTGGTATGCCAGGTCGCGATGCCGTGGACAAGGCTAGAGGGTGAGGGCTGGAGAGCCAGTAGGAGCCCGTGAGTCGCGATGCTCAGGTACCCCCTTTAACGTGCAAGCGGTTCGCGCAGACGAGAGTGAAGAAGACGCCGTGAGGGCCTCGCCTGGCGCTGCTTCTTGAAGGGATCCTGCAGGCTCACCACAAGAAGAACAAGAGTCCGCTATGACAAGCGATGGTCAGCCGTTGGTTGCTTTGGAGAGGTGACGAGGCACTGAAGGCTTGACGAGGTGGCGCTGTGCGGGGCTGCCGCGGCCAGAGCTCAGCCATTCAGGTTTGTCGGCGTTGCAGGGACGGACCCATGCGCAAGCGTCGTGCCGTTGGGGAGCAGCTCCATCAGTTGGTGTCAGTCAAGCGGGCAACTAGGTCAAGCACGTTAATCACGAAGGAGCAAGTTCATTTAGATAGGTGCAGTGAAGGTAGACATCGCTGGGTCTGGCCCGAGCGACTTGGGGATGATGCAGCCCGAGGGGCGCCCCCAACAAGGTAAGCTAGGAACATGAAGTAAAAGGGATACACACCGTAGGGACGGACCAACGCGGCCTGGGAATGATGCAGCCCTGGGGGGCGCTCCCAGCTGGAAATGAAACTTGAAGGATGTCACCTGATAACGTTGATGATGAAGGGATGTTGAAGTAGCGGACGTCGTGGGCTGCGGAAGCCGATCTTCACGAGCCCCCAGGCCCAGGAGCCTCGGGAGGCTCCGGAGGTGCTGGTGGCTCCTTGCAGACCATCTCCATCTCCGCCAGGACTGTGGAACACCTGGCCTCTTGAGCCTCCAGGATGCTCCCCACGAGGCGCTGGTACGTGGCAGCCGCGTTCGGCACACCGTAGGGCATGCGAACATAGCTGTGGGGTGGACCTTCGCAGCGCCCCAAGCGTGAGGGCCAGAAGCGCTTCCGGGAGGCGGCTCGGCTGAGCCCTGGTATGTCGATGCAGACGCGCAGCCCACCATCCTCGCCTGGATGGGGAGCTACGGCGGGTAGGCGGCGGCTGCCACTCATGACTCTTGACTCCTGCAGCTCCTGAATGATTTGGCTGACGAACTCCTGAGGGTTTGGCCCTCCTTGCCTTGCTCCTTCCTGAGGGAATTGTGCTTTGAAACACGCCTCCAACTGGTGCCCAAGCGCCTCCCTCGTGACCTTAGCAAGGTCGGTGGCCCTCCAGGAGAGAGCCCCCGAGCCTTGCTTGAGGAGGGTGCCGGGCGCGCCTTCCTATGCGACAGAAGGAGGTGCCCCCTGAACAGGTGCGGACCCTGAGGGGCCTGCCTCCTGAGGGGTCGGGCCTGGCGATGTCTTCTTCTTCTTGGGAGCGGTCTCAGGGAGCCTCACGCTCCTGCGATCTGGGTCCTCAAGTGATGCGGCTTGAAAGGCTCGCTCCAGGGAGCACACTGCGTCTCTCTCTTCACAAGGCACCGTGATGACTCCGCCGCTTCTTGGCATCTTGAGGACGTTGTAGCCGTGATGAGTCACGGTCATGAACTTGGCCAGAGCTGGGTACCCGTGGATGGCGTTGTATGGCAGGCGAATGTGGGCGACATCGAAGTCGATGAGCTCGGTGCGGTAGTTGTCGCGCGCCCCGAAGGTGACAGGGAGGCGGACCTGCCCAATTGGAACTGTGGAGCCATCGGTGACTCCGGAGAAAGGCTTGGTTGGCTGAAGCTGATTGTAAGGCACTTGGAGATTGTTGAATGTCTCTATGGACAGGACATTGAGCCCTGCCCCGCCGTCGATGAGGGTCCTGGTGACTTGCACGTTGCTAATGATTGGGGAACAAAGCATCAGGAGGACTCCGGCTGTGGCCACGCACTTGAGCTGATGTGCTGAGCTGAACGTGATGGCGCACGCTGACCACCTGAGAGGGCGTGTGGCTTCGAGCTTGGGGAGGACTGCATTCACTTCGCGGGCGAACTGCTTGAAGATGCGTTGAGAGGCTGGGGCTTGAGCTCCGCCCAGGATGCAAGCGATCGCGCGCGGCTCCTGGAAGCCCCCAGCCCCCTCGTCCTGATGATGGTCCTCATTTCTCCTTGGCTGTGGTGGCAGAGGAGGGAGGCATGCGTTTCCTTGCGGGCGATCCTCGCGAGGCTGATCCCTCCAGTCTCCCTCGCGAGGCTGATCCTGCCAGCGATCCTCGCGAGGTCGGTCGCGCCACCCTTGGCGAGGGCCACGGTCTTCCCAGCGTCCTGCATTCCTTCCTCCTCCTCGGCCATAGCCTCGATCGTTGCGGTCGGGGCGTCGACCGATCCTCTCTTCTCGCACGGCTCGGAGCTCTTGACATTCGTTGGTGTTGTGGGTGTGGAGGTCGTGGTACACACAGTACCGACTGCCCTTGGAAGACTCGGGCTGATCTCTGCCCTGCTTGGTGTCTGGTTCTGCCGCGAGCACGGCAGCCCCCTTGCGCTTCACGTCCTTGGCCTTGGACTTCTTCTCTTCTGGGTTTGTGGCTGGCAGCTCGAGGAGGGAAAGGCATCCTTCCTCATCCCTGGCGCACTTGGTCGCCAAGTTGAACAGCTCCAAGGAAGTGCACAGATCTTCATGCATCGCCAGCTCCTCCTTCATCTTGACGTCACGCACACCGTCGGAGAAGGCTGAGATGATGGCCTCCTCGGTCACCTTGGGAATCTTGAGGCGTGCGTTGTTGAAGCGCTGGATGTACTTCTGCAGGTCTCCCCAGCTGCTGCTTATCGCGGCGCATGTCGCCACGGCAGGAGGCGGTCGCGAGTACCTTGGAAGTTGGTGATGAAGCGGTGCGCATCTCGTCCCCAGGAGGAGATCGTGCGAGAGCCGTGTTCAGAGCCAGTGCGGGCTCCGTCCTTGAGTGCCATGGGAAACCAGTTTGCCATGACCTTCTCGTCCCCGTTGGCGGCTTCGATGCCCAGCTCGTAGAGCTGGAGGAACTCCGCGGGGTCGGCCGTGCCATCGTAGCGAGGAGGCAGGTCTGGCTTGAACTTGCCGGGCCACGCGACGCTGGCAGCTCGGTGGTGAAGGCGCGGCAGCCTGCTGTGGCCACGGGAGGCCTTTGATGACGAAGAGTCTGGTCTTGCGGGTCCCCCTGCGCTGCCGCTGGGAGCAGCGTGGGGTATTGGCGTGCTGGAGCAGGAGCGTGGTCGTGACGAGCCGGTGCAGGGAGCACTCGGGGCAGATTCTTGGGGGCGAGGGACCTCCTGATAGCTCTGCTCTTGCTGTGCTGGCGCCGGACAGAGTGGGTTCCGCCCAGGGGCCACGCGCCTTGGGGCCAGGGCGCCTTCTTGAGGGGGAGGCGGCTGAGGCGCCCCCGGAGCTTCATCGCCCGCGCAGGGCGAGGCGCGGTGCAGCGAGAAGAACGGCGCAGGGGAGCCCCTTGCGGCGCGGACGAGCTCGGCGACGTGGTCGATCCACTCTTCGTAGACGTCGTCAACAGGGCGGTAGCGCAGGAGCTCGTTTGCCGCGATGAGCGCAGCTCGAGCCTCCATGGGCGCGCGGAGCGCGCGAGACGAAGAACCAGCTGGGGCGAGTGAGGGAGTAGCAGTGCGGGCGTCTCGCCTCACGGACGGATGCTGGGACGATGCTTGCTGCTTGTTCTCCGCCAGGCCGATGGCGGCGTTGACGGCAGGCGACGGGGAACGGCGTGGGCAGCCGCCGACGGGGGCCGTCTGGGCGACGCGGGTAGCGAGAGCGGCTCCGGGCGCTGGCCCGACGAGCGTCGACATGGATGCGATGGTCGGCGAAGAACAGGCGGCGGAAGATGAATTCAGCGCACCTACCGGGCGCCAAATGTCAAATTTGGGGTTCCGGCAGACCCTCTAGGTTCAACACCGGGTGGGTGCGAGATCTCACCCCTACCTACCTGCACCTCGCCGCCTCGCTAGGATCTAAACTATGAAAGGAACAACACAGAGACACAGGGTTTATATCGGTTCGGGCCACCATTGTGGTGTAACACCCTACTCCGGTGTGTGGTGTGGTGGATTGCCTCTTGGGCGATGATGAACAATACAAGGAAGAACAGCCTCGAGGGTCTGTTCTTGGCAGTCTGATGAACTGCTAGGGGATTTCAGTCGCTCTCTCTGCTGATTCAAGATGCCTCTACCCTGTGGGTGGCTAGTCCTATTTATAGGCAAGGGCCCTGGGCCTCTTCCCAAATATTGAGCGGGAAGGGCGCCAACAATTGGCCATTTTGAAGGGGAACATCTAGTACACTTATCCTGACTAAAGTTGGTCCTCGCCTGTCAAAGGCTCTAGTGGTGGCGCCGGCTTGGGCTCCACGGTGACTTCCTTCCTGCCGTTGCGACGGTCTTGGTCTTGTTGCACTGAAACGGATGCCTTTGCTTGATGCTCGCTGCGCTTGCCCCTTTGCACCAAAGAGGAAATGAGGACATCAGACGGATCGGCGCCCGCCAGCGCCCTTGGTCGTCATGGCTTGCGTCATGGGCACCTCGTGAGGTACCCCGCCTTGATCTCTCCGCCTCCTCGCAAGCCAGCCTGACGAGGCCGTGCCTGAGGAAGCTTCCTGTCGTCCGCCCGACGAGGCTCGGCCTCGTGAGGGTCTTGAGCTTCTTGTTGATGAAGATGGGCGTCTTTGTGCCACCCCTTGAGCTACGCCAAGAGGCAGCAGTGAGCATGTCTGGGTACCCCGTTCCCGAACGCCGACATTCAGACTGGACTGTTTTGGTAGATTGATGTTATGTTTGCATTGTTTGCATATGTTTGCTTGTTTAATGATCCTATTTAAGGATAGGAGTATTAAATATGCAGAGGAATTTAGTATGCAATGTTGAATAATAATTTTAGTGATTTTCTATAGTAGAGAATGATAAGGTTTTTGCATTGGTTTATACTAACTTATCTCACAAGTTCTTGTTGAGTTTTGTGTGGATGAAGCTTTTGAGATTTAGGAAAACCGTGATATAAAAGGAATTAAGGAGACACAAAAGCTCAAGCTTGGGGATGCCCAAGGCATCCCAAGATAATATTTCAAGAAGTCTCAAGGATCTAAGTTTGGGGATGCCCCGGTAGGCATCCCACCTTTCTTCACCAACAATTATCGGTTAGTATCGGTTGATCTTAAGTTTTTGCTTCTTCACATGATGTGTGCTATTCTTAGAATGTCATTTTATTTTGTTTTGCTTGTTGTTTTAATAAAATACTTAGATCTTAAAGTTTTTAAATAAAATAGAGTCCTCAAATAGTTGCCAAGGAGGCTAAGTAAGTGACATTCACATCCCGTCAACAAGCCCTTTTCTATATCATTTACTCTTGTGCTTCACTTATATCCCATGAGTAAATTGTTGAATAAATTGAATGTCATGAAGCTGAAATCATACCATGCCTAGTGGTAGCTTCACATTGGTTTTAGAAAGTGAAATCTTTTGAGGCTTGACAATCACAATATTGGTCATACAAGCAATTCACGAATAATTGTATAAGGAAGAGAACTTTCACATGCAAATACACTATCCAGGAAATCTTTTGTGATTGTGAGCCCCCATCAAAATATTATATGCCAAAATTGTTGACGTTGGACAAGGAAGACAACGTAATGGTTTATGTTTGTTCATATTCACATAGAAGTCATATTGTCATAGATCCTTCAACATGTGGTGCTTGCCCCCCATCTTTGCTAGCCAAAAATTCCGCACCAAGTAGAGATACTACTCGTGCATCCAAAAACCCTTAAACCCAAATCTTATTTTCAAGAGTCCACCATACCTACCTAAGGATTGAGCAAGATCCTTCAAGTAAGTTGTCATCGGTGCAATAAGGCAATAAAAATTGCTTCTAAAAGTATTAAATCATTTAGTGTAAGAGAAAATTGAGCGTTGTACGAACTTGTGATGGCAAAGCAATAAAAGCGACGGATGTCGGTGTACAAAAGTAGGGGCTCCCCTTTTTACCCCTTTACTTGTGCACGGGCAGTCAGAGTCGCGCCCACGGCCACACTAAGTAGGGCAGAGGAGGGAAGCCGAAGGCAGAATACAACCAGAGCAATGCCAAGACCAGAGACACAAAGAGCAGAAGGGCGAGGTGGGCTCCCCCGGCGATGCTCTTGCCGGGGCAGCCTCCGCAGCCCCGGCAAGAGCCTTGCCGGGGCAGCTTGCCCGATGCCAGCAGAGTCGCCACCCTTGAGCCAAGGGTTCCAATGCCATCAAGCACATTGGGGCCCAGGCTCGGGAGGCACCTCCGTGGTGGCATGCAGATCTTTGTGAAGATCAGAAGCATACAAGAACAGATGAGGACCAGAAGACGACGATCCTCAGCGGGATCCTAGCCGAGGAAATCGACGAGACCCCCGGCAAGATCCTTGTCAGGGACGACCACGATGCCGTGGCAAGACCCTAGCCGGGGCCCCGGCAAGGCCCTTGCCGAAGACACCTACGGGGCCGCAGCCAGGCCCGCGTCCGCCAAGGCTCCACCACCGTTCCCATACAGCTGCCAGCCCAACCAGCTGGGCAGGCACCTGCTTGGCGACGTGCGGCTTCTAGACCAACTTAGCAAGCACCTGCGTGGTGACATGCAGATCTTCGTCAAGATCCTTCCACCACGCCATCTCAGCAGCCTACCAGCCTACATGGCGCTGCATGCATCGTTGGCCTGGACGCGCGTCGGAGCGAGATGGAGCAGTGATGGACGGGACATGCCTCGTTGCCATCTCCAATAAAGCAACGAGACACCTAAGGGAGCGCATTTAATGCGTCTTGTCCCATAATGACAAGCGATAAGCTTGTGTACTGTACACCTTTCCACCTCCTGTGTGCCACTGTGGCAACCCCTTTTGTCTATAAAAGGAGGCCCGAGGCGTCCAGGAGAAGGATTCGGATCTTTTGGGCTGAAGACGCACCGTAGCTAGCTCAAGAACTCAAGAACACTAAAATACATACACCAAAGCAGGACTAGGTTATTACGCATCCTCGCGACCCGAACCTAGGTAAACGATCCTTGTGCTGACCGCCAGACCTGCTCTTTGCACAACCCCGCGCCCGCCAACCGTAGAAGGGATTCCAGTGATCCCATAGGTGTCGTTTCCCCGACATCTTTGGCACGCCAGGTAGGGGGCGCAGTTGTGGAAATCTAGTCTGGTGGGAGAAGCGGCTTCATCGTGGTCGCCACTCCAAGGAAGAAGACGACCAAACGGGTTGTGTCGCGTGCGGATGCGGTTAACGTCCACGCTACGAAAGAAAAGCTAAGTCACGCGAAATCTTGTTTATTTTCACTTATATAAGGCTGTTTTCCCAGAGAGATCTCGTTCTTTGTACGGGAAACCTGCACGTGATGGGACCCTTCCGCTGTTGGCAATGCCTTTGTTTTCGTCTCGAGCCCGCTCGACAGTTCATGCGGCCGCGTTGGCGGTGGCAAGGTGGCCTACTTGTTCCCAGCTGCGCTCTTGTCCTGCCTCGGGTCTGCTCGACAGTTCAAGTGACCGCGCTGGCGGCGGCAAGGTGGCTCGCCCGACAGCAAGTGCCCTTCCGGCAGGGTGCTAAGGATCCGTCCTTAAAGCACCACGACATGGGTTTACGCGCCGGCAGCCTTATCTCAACAAGCATAGGGTACGAACGTACGAAGAAACATCTAACAGGGAGATAGCATGCATGACATTGAAAGTACTGCAGAGTTATATTACATCAGTTGTTGCTGCGGTTCTAACTAAAGATAAAAATTGTCTTGGTCATGAACCTGCAGTGGCGATAAGAAACGGGGCGCCTAATCCCAGTGCTGGCCCTCCGCCCTCTTGATTCCGCTGACGCGGCTGATGATGGGCTTGATACACTCCTCGAGCGTCGCGAGGTCCACACCCTCTGGCAAGCTCTCCAGCGCGGCGTCTGTTGGCATTCTGGGAACGGGGGTCCCCAGACCTGCCTGCCTGTAGCCCATGGTGTGGCTAAGCCAGCAGGCCGTACGACCCATCTTCATCAACAAGGCATCCAAGACCCTCGTGAGGGTCCAAGCCTCGCGAGGCGGACGATGCAAGACCTCCTCAGGAGTGGCCTAGTCAGGCAGGCTCACGAGGAGCAGAGATATCAAGGCAGGGCAAAACCTCATGAGGCTCTCGTGACGTGAGCCATGATGAACGACACCAGGCGGGCGCGAGCGCGCGCAGCGTCCTTGTTTCCTCTTTGGTGCTAAGGAGGCCAGCGCAGGCGAGGAGTACCGAGGCATCAGGCAAAGGTTGCTATATTGGTGCAACAAGACCAAGACCAGGAGGACGGCAAGGCGGAGGTCATCATGGAGCCCAAGACGGCGTCACCACCAGAGCCTTTTGCAGGCGAAGACCACTTTTGTTAGGATGGCTTGCATTAGTTGTCCCCCTTCAAATTTGCCTGCCGTTGTTGGCTCCCTTCCCGCTCAATATTTGGGAAGAGGACCAGGGCCTATATAAGTAGAGCTAGCCACCATAGTAGGGGCATCGAGCAATTCATCCATCTCTCATCCGCTAAGTCACCAAGCACAAGAATACCTCAACCTCAGGAGGCTGTTCTTCCCTCTGTATTGTTCATCATCAGCCCAAGAGGCAATCCACCACCACCACACTGGAGTAGGGTATTACACCACAACGGTGGCCCGAACCAGTATAAATCCCGTGTCTCTTTGTGTTGTGAGTTCGTCGAGTTCGTCCGCGATATCTTAGCGAGCTAGGGCGTAGATCGGTAGGAGGGAAAGACTTCGCGCGCACCCCAGTGTTCGAACCTTAAGGGTTCGCCAGAACCCCACTTCCGACATTTGGCGCGCTAGGTAGGGGTGCGCCGTAGCCTCCCTCTCGTTGATCCGTCGCTCCGTCGTCTCCATGGCGACGCTCGCCGTGCTCGAGCTGAGCGTCGGGCTGCCCTCACCACCCGCGTCGCTTAGACGGCTCCCGTCGGCGGGCCACCTCGTTGTTCTCCATCTCCCGCCGCCAACGTTGCCACCGTCCCGACGGGGAACGAGCAGCAGGCTTCCTCGCTGCACCCTTCGGTGCGGCAGGACAGCCACACCGCCACTCCATCGCTGACCCCGACCGGTTCTTCGTCTCACGCGCGCCGCGCTCCCATGGAGGCGCGGGCCGCGCTCCTCGTGGCGAACGAACTCCTACGCTACCGCCCAGTCGACGACCTCTACGAGGAGTGGCTCGATCGCGTCGCCGAGCTCGTCCACGCCGCTGGGGGCTCCCCGGCGTCGTCCCTCTCTCTGCCTCACCCTCAGCCAGCCATGGGCAACGAGACCCATGGCGCACCTTCACCGCCACTGCCTCAAGACGGTGCCTTGGCACCAAGGCGCGCGGCTCCGCAGCGTGATCCACCACGCCCGGTGCCCGCACGCGAAGAGAGAAGTTGCCAAGAAATCCCGCGGCCGTGAGAAGATGCACCTGCGCTCCCTGCGCCGCCTCGACAAGACCGCGCGCCGCCTGCAGCGGCACCGCGTGGACCTCGCCAAGACCAGGCTCCACCTCCGAAGCGGGCCCCAGCAACCACGGCCGGCTGTCACGCCTTCACCCCCGAGCTGCGTAGCATCGCCTGTCCAAGCAAGTTCAATCCGGACCTACCTCCTCGCTATGATGGCATCGCCGACCCCGTGGAGTTTCTGCAGCTCTATGAGCTAAGCATCGAAGCGGCCAACGGCGATGAGAAGGTCATGGCAAACTGGTTTCTCCCATGGCTCTCAAGGATGGAGCCCGCTCCTGGCTCCTGAACCTACAGCACAGCTCGATCTCCTCCTGGGATGAGATGCGCGACCGCTTCGTCGCCAACTTCCAGGGCACTCACGACCGCCCGCCGGCCGCGGGTGACCTATGCTGCATCAAGCAACAACCAGGAGAGACCCTCCAGAAGTACATCCAGCGCTTCAACAACACCCGCCTCAAGATCCCCAAGGTCACAGATGAGGCCATCATCTCTGCATTCTCCGACGGCGTCCGTGACGTCAAGATGAAGGAAGAGATCGCTATCCACGAGGAGCTCTGCACCTCTCAGGAGCTGTTCAACCTGGCGACCAAGTGCGCAAGAGCCGAGGAGGGGCACCTCTCTCTCCTTGAGCTGCCAGCCGTAGGTGTAGAGGAGAAGAAGGCCAAGGCCAAGGACATGAAGCGCAAGGAGGCAATTGTGCTCGCAGCGGAGCCCGACACCACGCGGGGCAGAGATCATCCCGAGTCTTCCAAGAACAGCCGACCGTTCCGCGCCTTCCACAACCTGAACACCCACAACACCAGCGACTGTCAAGAGCTCAGAGCCATACGAGAAGGACGCTTCGGTCGATGCCACGAGCGCAGCGACCGGGGCTACAACCGCGGAGGAGGACGTGGAGGCGGACGGTGGGACGAGCGTGGCCCGCGCCAGGAATGGCGCGACAGGCCTCGCGAGGACCGCTGGCAGGACCAACCTCGCGAGGGTGCCTGGAGGGACCCGCCTCATGAGGATCGCCCCCAAGGCAACGCCGGCCTTCCCCCGCTGCCGCCATCAAGAAGGAACGACGACCACCACCAGGACGAGATGGCTGGGGGCTTCCAGGAGCCGCGTGCAATCGCCTGCATCTTGGGCGGCGCCCAGGCCCCAGCCTCTCAGCGCATCTTCAAGCAGTTCGCTCGCGAGGTGAACGCGGTGCTCCCCAAGCTCGAGGCCACGCGCCCGCCCAAGTGGTCCCAATGTGCTATCACTTTCAACTCAGCAGATCAGCTCAAGTGCGCGGCCACCGCCGGCGCCCTCCCGATGTTGTGTTCCCCAGTCATCAGCAATGTGCAGGTTACCAAGACCCTCATCGAGGGCGGTGCAGGGCTCAACGTCCTGTCCATCGACACGTTCGACAACCTCCAAGTGCCATATGAGCAGATCTAGCCTACCAAGCCCTTCTCAGGAGTGACCGACGGTTACACCACACCGATAGGGCAGGTCCGCCTGCCTGTCACCTTCGGAGAGCGCAAGAACTACCGCACTGAGCTCATCGACTTTGATGTCGCGCACATCCGCCTGCCGTACAACGCCATCCTCGGGTATCCAGCCCTGGCCAAGTTCATGGCAGTCACCCATCACGGCTACAGCGTCCTCAAGATGCCAGGAAGCGGAGGAATCATCACGGTCCCATGTGAAGAGAGGGATGCGGTGTGCTCCCTCGAGCGCCTTCAAGCTGCAGCAATCGATGACCCCGACAGCAAGTGAGGGCCCTCCGGAGGCCATCCCCAAGAAGAAGCAGCTGCGCGCAGAGACCTCGGGAAGATGGCGTGGGCGGGAGCCTCATCAGGGATCAGCGTCCGTCGGGCGCCTCCTCCATCGCATAGGAAGGCGCGCCCGGCGCCCTCCTCGGACAGGGCTTGGGGGCTCTCTTCTGGAGGGCCTCAGACCTTTCCAACCTCACGAGGGAGGCGTTTGGGCACCACTTGGAGGCGTGCTTCGCGGCACGTGTTCCTTAGGAGAGCACAGGGCAAGGAGTGCCCACCACTCAGGAGTTCATCACCAAGACCACTTAGGAACTGCAAGACGCAAGAGCCATGCGCGACGACAACCGCTCACGAGGTGCCGCTCCCCATCCAGGCGAGGATGCTGGGCTGCGTGTCTGCATCGACGTCCCCGGGCTCAATAGGGCCGCATCTCAGGAGCGCTTCTGGCCATCGCGTGTGGGCCGCTGCAAGGGCCCACCACACAGCTAGGTTCACATGCCCTTCGGCTTGCCGAGTGTGGTGTCAGCCTATCACCGCAACATGCGGCGTGTCCTGGCAGCTCAGGAGGCCAGGTACCACGCCGTCCTGGAGGAGATGGAGACGGTCTTCAGGGAACCTCCCGAGCCCCCAGAGCCTCCCGAGGCTCAGGGCTCTGGTGGCTCATGAGGAGTCATCTCTTCGACGCGCGCCTTTAGCTGCACCAACTCTACTTCGTCTACAGAACCAGGTGACATCTTCCAAGCTCGTTTAGCTGGGAGCGCCCCTCGGGCTGCATCATTCCCAGGCCACATGGGTCCGTCCCTGTGGCATGTATCCCTTTGTTTATGTCTTTAGCTTACCCTGCTGGGAGCGTCCCTCGGGCTGCATCATCCCCAAGCCGCTCGGGCCGGACCCAGTGGCATGTATCTTCCTGCATTTACCCAAGTTGAATTTCTTTCCATAATTAACCTGCTTACGGTTATCGCCTGCTCGATTGCCACCCGCCACAGGTATATTCATCCTATGCAATTCGCTTACGCGTTAAAAGGGGGGCTCCAGAGCATCGCGACTCAGGAGCTCTTACTGGCTCTCCAGCCCTCACCCCCCGGCCTTGACTACGACATCGCGACCTGGCATACTAGTGGCGGTTGAGCTCGCTCGAGGGCCGGGACTTGAGGATGTAGAGTGTTTGCATCTAACCGCCTTGCAGGAACACATAGTCACCAAGACTCAAGACCAGTCGCAACCCGCCTTGAGGTAGGTGTAACAGCCCCAAAATTGGGTTATCAATTTTTGTGCTGTTATTCTCTCCCGGCACTCATTTTCAAAATTTTCTCCTGAGTTTGCTAGATGACTCTGAGAAAATTTTGTCATTTACAACCTTTCAAAACCTTGCTCATGTCTTTTTCAGTGGGCAACACCTCATTTGCATCAGCTCAAAATCCTCTCAAACACTAATTCCAAATTTTTGGAATTTGATTGTGGCCCTTGTGATTACAAAGGAGCCATCATTTTCCCTGATCTGTTGATCCTCCCAATTGTTCCCAGAGATCATACTACCTTTCTGAACCTTGGATATGCAAAAATATTGCTAAGTCCATGCAATATTTTTGAATTATGATTTATTCCTTTTCTTGCCTTTCTGAGAAATAAAATCCAGAGGCATAGCTAGCCATCTCCTAAATTCATGAGAATTGGCGAAGTTGATGCTTATGCCTAATCCAAGCTCTGGCAAGTATATTGGCCATAATTAAATAAGGAAAAATTGCCTTTTCCTATTTAATGCCAATATTGCATTTCTGCCATTTTCCAAAGGAACTACTATTTTTATAGCAGAGAAAATTCCCACATATATTGTGGAGCTTTTCATTGCTATACAATCTCTAGTTCCATCCTCATCTCATGATTCCACAGTTCAAAATTTGGCACATGATCCAATGCAAGTTTCTGCCTTCTCTGAAATTTTGCAAAGGAAGTGCTTTATTCCTAATTCCAATTGAGCTGAAATTTGTCATGGTGTTTAACATTGGTAAATAACCCTTGGATACCAAATATGAGATAAAATTCATTCATCCTAGCTCCCTGTGCAATTTTTCAAAGTTTCTGACTAGAACAAAGTTTTGTGAAGGAAGTACCTTCATAGTGTTTCCAAATAGTATGAAAATTTTACATCATCTCTACTATCTCAAATCATTAGCCTCCACTCAAATTCAGTTCATTTCATTGAACTATGTGAGCACAGGAGCAATTCTTGTTTTCTGTCCAAATTTTCAGTTTGTGAAGCAAGTGTATTTTATCTTGCTCCATTATGGCTGATAATGTTTCCAGGCCTTCTCCTATATATATGATCCATCTCCACAAGATTTGGACTCATTTCATCTGGCCAATTGCCCTGAGGATTTTTCTGAAGTTCTTGGACAGAAATGATAGCTGTGAAGGAAGTGCCATTTTGGTGATTCCATTTGGCATGAACTTTTTACACCATCATAGTATGCCCAAATAATAAGACTTTGCCAAGATTTAGCCTCATCCATCACTCCTAGTGAGTGCTTCATCATGATTCAGTTTCTGGGTCAGTTTTGGTGGTTGTACAGCAACTATGGTAAATAGTTGTCCATTTTACCTCAAAACTCTTAGGACCGTAGTCCTTTCTACCCTAAGCCTCCCGGACATCAAGTTTACCATTTACCATCTCTGGTTTATTCTCTAGGGTGTTGCCACGATTGCAACAGCAAACTTGTGGAGATTGTTTCACTCACCTCACTTTGTCTCTGCCCGATATCTTACCATGGTAACACTCCACGCTGGAAGGACGACGCGGTAGACATGAACTTACCTCAGTAGAAACCCCAGAACACGCCATGGCTGTGGTGACTACGAGGGCAGGCAGCCAAAACGGTGGTCTAGCCACTGTTGTCGTCGGCATCGCTGCCCCGACCGCCTCTGGCCTCGCCATCAATGTCCAATAGTTCCCCCTCGACGTCGTCTTCCCTCTAGACTGCTTACCCCCTTCGTTTTCTTCTCCAGCGAGCCGTGCCAATGACCGGAATAGTGCGCTCCTGTGCATCATCGTCTTCCTCCCCGATGTCTTCTTCCTCCGTTCGTCCGCAAGCCTTGCTTGATTCCGTGACCCTCTGGCGCTCGTCCATTTCCCCCTCGTAGCCTTCCTCGAGCCCACGCGCGAGCACACGCGTCCGCGGCGCCGGCCGCATGTCCACGGCGACGCCAGCTCGGCCATGCCCTTGCCCGGCTATATATAGCCATCCCCTAGCGCCTCCGAGCTCACCACTCGCCTCCCCTCACTCCTCTGGTCCCGCCTAGCTACCTTAAAGCCAAGCTCAAAGAGCTCCTGAGCCCCCCAATGGCCGCCACGGTCGCCGGTGGCCGCCACCTAAATTGGCTCAAAGCCAAGCTCCACTCCACTTCCTCCCTCCACCCGAGCACTTCCCTGACCTCTTATAGCCTCCCCAGAACCCCGCCGCTCCTTCCCAGTGACCGGAGACCCGAGCCCAACTCCGGCCAAAACCCACCTCCACCGGAGCCCAAGCCGTCGTCGCCTCGATCCTCCCCGGCGTGCGCTAAGCTCCTGGGTGGATGCGCCTCTCCACGCAGAGCATTTTGGTGGGTCGGGCGCCGCCTAAGATGGCCGGAGCCGGCCGGATGAGCCCCGCGCAGGCGACCTCCCCCTGCCTCCGTCGGGCGGCGTCGGGAAGATGATGGAGCCGCTGACCCCTGCTTGCCAGCTGGCCGCGGGCCCGTGCGTCAGTGAGCCATGGGCCGGCCCCGCATTGACCCGCCCGATCTAGCTGGATAAGTGATGGGCCCCACAGCCCGTGGGACCTGCCCGTCAGCCGCACAGCGCCGCGGTCCCGCCCTGCTGACTGGATAAGTGGAAACGGACTTCCCATAAGTACGTTTTCATCTTCAGTAAGCGTGTTCCTCTTCTACTTCCGCCGTAAGTGCGCTTTCCCAGTTCTGAAAACGTATATCCTTCTTGTTTCAGCCCAGAATGCGTTTTCTTGATCGGAAACCGTATTTCTAACTTTGCGCTTCTGCCTTATCCACTCAGGGACTTGTTTGTGATGATATTTTTGCAGAAAAGTCCCTGAACTTCAACCCTCCGTAACTTTTTACCCGTAGCTCCGAATCAGGTGATTCCAAAGCCCACGTCTTCGTTTCGTCGAGCCCGTTCCGCTGATGTCATTTTCATAATATTTTCACCCAATGAAAATGACCATTTTGCCCTTGCCGTAAACAGGCCCCTCCGAGAGATAACTATTTCCGGCAAATCTTTCCGCGATCGTTTCGCACTCCTTCCCGGAGTATTTGTCGACCCCCAGGCAAGCCAACCTCTTATCATGAGCCCCAAACTTGCATGTTGACTTTGCTTGCACCTTGTGTGTGTATGTAGTTGCAGTTGTTTCATATCGTTTTCATCGTCAGTTATTTCTTTATGCCTATCTGGCATGCTTGTGTTTTCATGATACCTTTGCCATGTTAATTAGAATGTTATTATTAATAATGCCATGTCACTACTCCACTTTATTTACATGTCATCATTATAAAATGTTATGAGGATTTTAATGCACCATTGATATGCTATTACTTGGTATTGTCATGTTCTTTATGCTATGGTTGTGCACTTGAGGAGTTCGATATTTTGTTCATGTATTTGTATGCTTCATGCTCATTGTTGCATTCATGTTAAATATGCTTATGATGATGGAGAAGGAATTAAAATGACTTAATAATAACAAACCTCCTCCGTCATCGATGGGATCGAGTCATAGTGCCGCCAAATCGAACTTTTTCAGTGCAGCCACATTTGCCTTATGGGGGGCCTTAATACGAGCTATTGTCGTGACCTCCCGCCGGTGCCTCCAACTAGGGAAGGTTATGGGCGTGCTTACCCTGTTCAAGTAAGCAGGCATAACCTTGTGTGCTCGTTTTTGAGATTTTTGGTACCAGTCCCCAAGTGGGAGTTTCCCCGAGTGGGAGTGTCCCCAAGTGGGAGTTGACCACGACGTTGGTCAGGGGTGTCTTTGGTAGACACGGGGCCACCCAGGACCAGCCCGTTGGGGATTGGGTCGGAGTGGCCGGGAGAGCGTCATGGCAGTAGGTCGGTTTCGTCGGAATGCCGTTGGTCCAACCGAATGGGATGACGAGGCCATGGGTTCCGTGGTGTGGGTGCAGTGTGCTACCTCTGCATAGTGTATAAGGCTATCAATAGCAACAGTTCGTAGTAGGTCCCACTATTAGGTCTTGGTCGAAATGGAGGATAAACCTGAATTAATTAAGTTGGTAAATAAATATGTGATAACAAGAATATGGTGACTTGAACTATGAGATAGTCGTGAGGAGTCACGACGATATTTTTATGATGAGATAAGTGGTTGTGATCACCGTAAGGATCACGGGCCAAATATTGGTCGTGGTTGTGATCGCCGTAAGGATCACGGTTGGAGACCAAGTGTTGGTCGTGGTTGTGATCGCCGTAAGGATCACGAGTTGTTTTTGAGAAAGACCACTTTGGTGGTGTGTTTGTGATCCAGAGATGATCACCGTTGATAAGAGAGTCCGAGGGACTCGTTGCACAAGTTTGGTTGCATTGCTGGAATAATACATCATTATTTGCATTTAAAGAACCATGATAGAACAGAAGATGATTGCATAATATGCTATGTCTGCATTGGATATTATTGGTAGTTTATTTCAGCATAGTTTCATTATGCTATGCCATGCTTTGATTGATACATTGAATTATGCCATGATTGAGATGATATGCTATGTTTTACCATTGCCGTGTTAGAAGCATGATCTGATATGCCATGTTATTGCCATGTTAGTAGATGCTATGATATTGTTCATGCTTAGTTGATTTTTATCATGCCATGTTTAGTAATTGATATGAGATAGGTTGTTGCATGCACTCGGTTGTCTTCTGCTTGTTTGGATGCTATGTATTTGGTTGTCTTGCAAGTACATTCAATGTACTGACCTGGCGTGTCATGCCAGTTTTGTAGGTCATACCCATATTGTTCGCTTGATCCGTCGTGCTAGGCCGTAACCTTGCCAGTCGTGTGAGTTGTGGAGCCCAGCCAGAGTTGATAAGCCGCCAAACCAAGACTTCCGCCGCCATTCAATCAGACTTCCGCTGTTGTTTAATAGCCTTAGGGCTATGCCAGATAATTGTATTCATCAATGATGTAATCTCATATACATGTATTTGATGAATATTCTTGTACCTGGAATGTTGTATTATGGACCTATCGTGCGTCAGGTGTTATCCTGGGCTGATGTGCGAAGGCCCCTTGCTCCATGCGGATTGGGGTGCCACAGTAGGGCCTCGTGAGTCCCGCGCTGGCTCACGTGTGCCCAGATACACCTCGCAGTCCTGCCGTGCAAGCCACGTGTCAGGGCGAGGCTGTACACGCCCCGGGGGCTCCTCCCCGAGGGCCCCCCCATCCCACGCACAAGTGGAAGCACCATGCTCCGCGCTGGCCGTCGACACTGCCGAGGAGCGGCTATGCCCATGCACAAACGGAAGCACTATTCTCCGCGCTGGTGATAAACAACTGAGGGCGGCCCCACGATCGTACCAACCTCAGGGAGCCCAGAGCTCATCATCGAGCCTCACCGCAACGCCTCCCCTCGGGAGAGCCACATGATGGGGCTGGGCACGGGGGCTGCACTTGGGTCACGCCCAAGCGCACGCCACCCAACCAGGTCTCCCGGATCTGGGCGTCGCGCGCCCCTCCCGAGGCCTCGGCGAGGGCAGGTATGGAAATTGTTTGCACGTCAAGGGGGACTCCTGAGCATCGCGGCTCAGGAGCCTAACTCATCACGTAGCCCCTCACTCCTTGGTCCTCCTGGTCTCCGGTCGGCCCAATGGCGGTTGAGGTATGCGCGGGGCCGGGCTCTACCGACATAGAACATTAATCTATCCTCGCGAACTCTCCCTATAAGCTAATTGCGCGTCAAGGGGGACTCCTGAGCATCATGACTCAGAAGCCTAACTGGTCACGTAGCCCCTCACTCCTTGGTCCGTCCTAGTCTCCGGTCAGCCCAATGGCGGTTGAGGTATCTGCAGGCAGACTCTGCAAACATTGAGCATAAAACAAATAGGAAGGAAATCGCAAATTTTCGAAGCAAATATTACAAACACATTGTCCTCACGATATCAAATGATAAGTCTAAACGCCTCCACGAGGCCTAATGCATGTTGTAGGAACGAAACGGGAGAACAGCCGCGGGTCACTCCCGGGCACTGCCATCACCCGTGGAAGGTGATACTTCATGAGCAGCGTTGTCTTCACCTTCACCACCAGCTGCAGGATCGGCGACATCGCCGAACAGAGGAGCGGAGACAAAGCCGCGAAACTTCTTCAGCAAGGCCTCCACTTGACCCTGCACGGCTGCGGCGGCGGCCTCACATTGATCTTCAGCTACAGGCTCCAACAGCTCGTCAAGGCAAGCGTTGGGGTCGCGAAGGTGCAAGTGGCTGAAGACGCGGGTCAACGCAACTGAAGACAAGACGTGAGCTTCCGCCTCCGCCATGGGACCAACACCATCAACGACTTCCTCGAGCGCTTTCACAAAGAGGGGAAGCAGCCGGGCGGGGCCGTCCTCATTAGTGGCCAGCGACTTCTCCAGACCGTGCTCGTAGAGCGTCTTCAGCGCCTTGTGAGATCTCTTATCGAGATCGGCGAAGGCCGCGCGGTCTTCGGCCAGGACTCGCGCCTTGGCATCCAGGTCGGCCCCCCTCGCCTCCATCTTCCGCTCCAGCTCCTCCAACCGGTTGCGCTCGGCAGCCTGCGTCTTCCCCAACTCCGCCAGCTGAGCATCATAGTTCTTGACGGCGTCCTCCCGGGCCTTCATCTCCTCCTCCTTCGCTTGGTGGCATCGTGCTTCTTCGGCATGCTTGTCGCACAGGCTCTGCAGCTCGTCCTCCAGCACCCAGCAGCGGTCACGGGCGGCCTTGGCGTCTTTCAGCGCCGCCTCACGATCGGCTGCAGCATTGGCGGCACTCTGCTTCTCCTTCTCAGAAGCCGCAGCGGCCTGGCCCAGCGCCGCGCGAATAGCCAAGTCGGAGTGGAGCCAGCCCGAGGCCAGCTCCAGGCGCCCAGCCACAAGACATGGGTCCGCGCTCAGGAGATCCTCCTGCAGCTGGGTCATCTCCAAAAGAGCGCATTCCAGAACAGCAGCAGGCGAGAAGAACACAGGAGTGGGCGCAGCGATGGGAGGGCGACATCGTTACGGGGGCCTAGGAGATCACGGGTTCCGGGCATTTGGGACCTCATCGGCCCAGCAAGCGCCCGGCACCTCCGGAGCCAGCGGGGCCATGGGGGCTGATTCCACGCGGCGATGTTCCTCTTGGCCCCGCGAAGACGATCGGGCTGGGGACATGCGGGTGATGCTGCCTCCTTTCTCCGTGGAGGGAGGCACGACCGCCGTATCCTCCTTCCTCTTCTTCGCCGAAGACGTCGGCCTGATCAACCAAGGACGAGCATCAGGAAATGGCGAGCACAAACAAGGACAAGGCGAAGCTTAAGGCACTTATTGATCCACATAACATACTTCCGCAGGGAGCTTGAAGCTGACAACATCGGGACACGAGGAGCGGCGTTCGGGCTCCGGTGGCGCCAGGCGGTGCGGGGCGAGCAGAGCCAGCCCGGGAGGTGTCGGGATGGGCGGCATCGCGAACCACCAGCGGCGACCTACCCCTTGCCGGGATGAGGGCTGCCCCTCTCCTCTGGCGGGCGTCGGCCTCGGCATCATCGGGAAGGCGCGGAGGATCTCGGCCTTGCTCGGAGGAAGTCTCCCCACTTCTTGAGGTCTTCTCAGGTCCACCTCCTCTTCCTCCTCCCTTGGGACTCGTCGGAGAAACCTCCACCCGTTTACATGCTTGAGGCTCCGGAAGCACCGGCGGCACCAGCCCACACGCGTCGAAGGTCGGCCTGGAGGCGACGAATTCCTCCCCGTCCCAGCGTCGGAACAGGGGAACGAAGGCGCTTGGCGGGTACTCCTGGTTGTCTCCAACTATGAGGCGCAGAAAAATGGCCAATACATCGTCAGGCAGGGCCCCTGGCCTCAGGCGGCTGTTGTTTTCCTCTTCTTCAAGCTCCCACAGGGGGCGCGCGCGCGCGTGGAGCGGAGCAATTCGCAGCATCAAGAACTCCCTCAGGAGCATGACCCCCTTCACCTTGGCCGTCCTCGCGTTGCCCGGCTTCAAGTCAGTCACCATCTGCCCCAACACTAGCGATGCCCGCTCGTCGGTAAGCTCCACCTTGGGCCACCCCCCGTTAGAAGAGGGCGCCGCCGTTGGCAACACCAGACGCGGATCAGCACGCTTGGCGTCCATCATGACCCATTTGGATCGAATGTTGTCGGCCCTCTTCCCGGTGCTCGAGATCGAGTTGGCCTTGCCGCATGCGATGAAATTAGCGCATCCGGAGATGTGTGTCTCGCTAACACGGAGGAAGAAGAAATGGCGCATGAGCGCCACAGATGGCATCACGCCCAGGTACGCCTCACAGTAATAGGCGAAGATGGACATGAGGAGGACAGAGTTGGGATGGAGATGCAATGCTTGCAACCCGTAGTGGTCGAGGACTTCATGAAAGAAATTAGAGAAGGGAGGAACCAACCCGACGACAACACTGCTCGAGAAGAAGGGGAAGAAGGTGCTTTCCTCGGGCTCCGGCACATCGGAGGCAAGTCGGAGCTCGGTCTCCCTCCACTCATTGCTCTCACCCGCCGTCAGCAGGCGCACGGAGGCGAGGCTCTTCTCCGTGACAGTGGGTGCCTCAAGGGCCGGCTCGTACCAGGCCGGTGTTGAGGAAGTCTTGACCTTGCGTGGCGCCATGGATTGCGGATGCATGATGAGATTGGAGTGGATCTGAAGGTGGCGGCGGCGAGGAGCAAGAAAGGGGATCTGGAGCGAGGTGATGAAGAAGCAATGAAGGCAAGATTCGCCCGCGCTAGCCTTTTGTCAGGTCAAGCAGTTGCCGAGGCAGCGTGGGGAAGCGGAGACGCCCACGTCCAATCAACCGCCAAGCGTCAACCGAAGCCGCAGGCTTTTGAGGCCCGCGGTGCTCTGAACTTGATGTAGCGACCAGACCTCAAACAGTCTGATCTCTGTGCTCAAGTGTCATCCACGGATCGATAATCTTGACACCACACGATACTCGAAGGATTTATAACGAGTAGCAATCACACACTTATTACAATCGAATGTCTCAAGAGAGAACTTAACAAAATAAATATGGCTTAAGGCCATCTAATAACGATAACAGCGGAAGGCTTGGAAGAATAAGCGAGTCCATCAACTCCAACGGCATCACTGAGCATAGAACCACGGCCTAAGCACCTTACTCCTCGTCTGAAAAGTCTGCAACATGAAACGTTGCAGCCAAACAATCAGCACATGGAATATCTTGGCAAAGTAACACATAGAGAATAATGGAAGAATAAGCCTACACTACATGCATATATGGCTGGTGGAAAGCTCTATGGTTACAGTTTTTGCGTAAAGCCAATTTTTCCCTACTGCAAAGGAATAAATTTATTTAACTATCATGGTGGTTGTTGAACATTGAGAATGGCCGACAGCATCCTCAATCCCAATTAAAAGTACTCATTAACAACCCAATAGTATTAATTAAAGTAACATGATGAGATTCACATGATAATCCAAGTACTAGATACTCAAGATGTCCATAACCGGGGACACGGCTAACCATGATTAGTTTATACACTCTGCAGAGGTTTGTGCACTTTTCCCCACAAGACTCGATCTCCTCCGTTTGATTTCTCGCACTACATGGTGTTTGAGAAGCGGATGGCCGAGACATAGTCTTTCGAAGCGCTAGCACCTTACATGTGGGTAGACCGTACCAACCTAGAACCCCTACATCAGCTAGTCTACCCGTAAGAGTTCGCACAACTTAGTCAACTATGCTAGAGCCCATAGTAGCATGTGGCTGCACACGGAAGTTTCTAGCATGAATAATCTCATGATCCCTTTGAGCACAGGTGGCGGTCAGAAGAAATCTGAGCAAATCTGATAGAAACCAGGTGCCTCAATCCACCCAGGATGTGTGTTTAAGTTGCCACCTTAAATAAACCATTAATTTAACAATCTCACATCTGTCATCGACTACACTCACCCAATCCACGTCTACTAGCATAGCATGGCATAATAAGCAAACGTAGAAGTAACTCCCAAAGGTTTGAATATAAATCAAGTAATAGGTACTACCTCATCTACTTCCAATCCCACAATTTAATTAGATCCTAATCATGCAATGTTTGAGGAATAGATCTAATGCATAAAAACTGGGTATGAAAAGTATATGATCAAAGTGTTACTTGCCTTGCTGATGATCCGCGAAACCTAGAGACTCGAAGTAACAGGCTGCGCACTCCGGGTATTCTATCGCAGACAAACAAACAAACATACAATAAGTATTCATCTAATGCACAGGTAAAACTCAAATAGATCTAACCAGATAGTTCAACTTAAGAACTCCGGTTTGCAAAAAGAAACAAATCAAACGAAGCAACAAAAGTCAAACGGCGAAAGAAAACAGCTTCGTTTTACTAATCTGGATCTAAGTCAAATTTCATAGTAGCAAAAACTTGTTTAAGTTGGTTATTCGGAAAGGGTTTGAGGCGAAACTCGGTAGCTTGAATCGCTGATTCCGATAAGCGGCGAAAAGTTATACTAAAACGAAAATCGGATCGGGAATCGCGATCGGAAAAATCACGGATTAAATCCAAGAAAAGAAAAAGCGACGAGCAGGTTAGCGAGCAGGCGTTCGTTAACTAAACTAATCTGACGAACGCGTTGGTAAAAGCGAATGAGCGAATGAGCGTTAAGCTATTTAACCGAACGAAGAAAAAGCGAAACTAAACGAAGAAAAACGCGGTTTTTTTAAAAACCGCGACACGGAATTCAAAGCGGCGAACCTCGGCGGCGGGTCAGCAGTAAATCGTCGTCGGGCGGCGGTCCGTGGCGGATCTGATCTGGCAAGCGGATCTAGGGTTAGGGTTAGGGTTTGGGCGGGGTGGGGCGGCGAGGTCTGAGGTGGGCTCGGTGGCTCGGGTGGGCTGGGGGTGCGGGGCGGCGCTATTTAAAGTGCCCCGAGCGAGTCCCTTCGAGCACGGCCCAAGGTCGGTCTTGTGATTTTTTAATAATTCAGCAGAAGAAAATCAAAAGAAATACTAAACGGACTCCAAAAATCCCGAAATAAATTTTCCCCGGCTTCTAAAATCAAGCCGGACTAGATGGACATTTATTTGGGGCCTAAATGCAATTTTGAAAAATGCGCATTTTTCCTAAATTCAAATAAAAAGGCGAAACCTCCGAAATAAAAATCTTATTTGATTTTATTATTAGATCTTCATTATTTCTTTATTTTGGGAAAGTCATTTTATTCCCTCTCTCATATTTTGATAGTAGAAATAATTGATGATAAAATAATTAAAATCAAATGATCCTATTTTCAAAATTTGAGAAAACTCAGATATGAAAATAATGAAATCCCCAACTCTCTCCGTGGGTCCTTCAGTTGTGTAGAATTTCTAGGATCGAGCCAAAAATGCAACAAAAATATGATATGCAATGATGCTCTATGTATAACATTCCAAATTGAAAATTTGGGATGTTACACTTGACCCTTGGCCTCACCGCGAAGCCAAGCCCGAGCGCACCTTGGGCTCGGGGGCTACTGTCGGCGTTCTGGGAACGGGGGTCCCCAGACCTGCCTACCTGCGGCCCATGGCGTGGCTAAGCCCGGCGAGGCTATCGGCCCATCTTCATCAACAAGGCATCCAAGACCCTCGCGAGGTCCCGGCCTCATGGCCAGACGGACATAAGACCTCCTCGGGAGTGGCCTAGTCGAGCAGCTCTCACAGGAGCGAGAGATATCAAGGCAAAATCTCACGAGGCTCTCATGGCGTGAGCCATGATGAACGACACCGGTGGCGGCGCAACACAAGAAGGCGTCCTTGTTTCCTCTTTGGTGCTAAGGAGGCCAAGACAGCGAGAGTACCAAGGCATCGGGAAAAGGTTCTTTGTATTGGTGCAACAAGACCAAGACCGGGGAGGGCGGCAAGGCGGAGGTCATCGTGGAGCCCAAGGCAGGCGTCACCACGAGCCTTCGCGGCGAAGACCACTTTGTCGGGATAGCTTGTACTAGCTGTCCCCCTTCAAATTGCCCGCCGTTGTTGGCTCCTTCCGCTCAATATTTGGGAAGAGGACCAGGGGCCTATATAAGTAGAGCTAGCCACCACAGTGAGGCGCATCGAGCAATTCATCCGGCTCTCACCCACTAAGTCACCAAGCACAAGAATACCTCAACCTCGGGAGGCTGTTCTTCCCTCTGTATTGTTCATCATCAGCCCAAGAGGCAATCCACCACCACCACTTTGGGTAGGGTATTACACCTAGCAGTGGCCCGAACTAAATATAAATCCGTGTCTCTTTGTGTTGTGAGTTAAATCGAGTTCGTCCGCAAGATCTTAGCGAGCTAGGGCGTAGATCGGTAGGAGGGAAAGACTTCGCACGCACCCCGGTGTTCAAACCTTAAGGTTTTGCCGGAACGCCACATCCGATAGCGTCGAAGTCGAGGTCGGGGTTCCAGTACACCACCTTGGTGAGGAACTTGGTCATGGCGCCCCGGAAAGCTTCCAGGCCTCGTCGGCCAGCGAGGCCACCCTGTTGGAGCGGAACTGCTCCAGGGACCCAAGAACACCCTCAAAGAACAGGGCTAGCTTGGCGTTGGGACTCACGCTCGGCTTCAGGATGTTCCTCATGTTTGGCATCCCCACGGTAGCCAGCTGCGTGGTGATCCTGCCGGCGACCTCGGCGAGGCGGCTGATCCATAGGTTCTCGCCCTTCACGAAATCCTCGTGGTTGGCGGCTTCGTTCTTCCGCAGCTGCCTCTCCTTCTCCAGATTCTTGGTCAGGGTCTCCTCCCGAGCCCTGACCTCTGACAACGTCCCCTTGAGACCCTCCAGCTTCTGCTTCAGGTCTTTGATGGAGTCGTTGGCCTTGGAGAGTTTCTCAGCCTTGCCGAGGACTGCACCCTGCGCCTCCACCATAGCACCGTTGAGCGTGTCCTTCTCCTTGGCTAGCTTCAAGGCCTGATCCTTCAGCCCGTCCCGCTCCACCTCCAGCTCTTTCACCTTGCCGGCGTGAACCAGAGCATGGGCATTGAGAGCCTCCTTGTGCCTCTGCTCCAGCTCCTGGGTCCGCTGCACGATGAGCTTCTCCACCTCCACATCCTTGCCGCGGAGTGTTGCGGCAAGCTTCTCCTCACGCGCGCGGCAAGGTCCTCCTCCTGGGAGTTTAGCGCGGCCTGGTGTTGGTGTTGAGCGGCCTCGTCCTGGGCGGCCTGCTGCTTCGCCGCCTCCTGGGCCTTCTTGATGTCGGCTTGCTTCATGACAAGCTCTAGCTGGCGCTCGGCCAACACATCCTAGGCGGCCTTCAGGTCTTTGTGGGCCTGGAGGAACCAAGCCTGCGCCTCGGCCACGCGCTCCTCGAGGTCCACCTCCGCCTTGTCCACCACCGCCATCCTGGACTTGGCCTTGTCCAGGCGGGCACGGTGAAGCGCATGGAGCTTCTGAAAATTGGCGCTCATCACCTGGAGGAGCCGCTCTTTGATGTCAACTACACAACCTTCTTCTTGTAGACGTTGTTGGGCCTCCAAGTGCAGAGGTTTGTAGGATAGTAGCAAATTTCCCTCAAGTGGATGACCTAAGGTTTATCAATCCGTGGGAGGTGTAGGATGAAGATGGTCTCTCTCAAGCAACCATGCAACCAAATAACAAAGAGTCTCTTGTGTCCCCAACACACCCAATACAATGGTAAATTGTATAGGTGCACTAGTTCGGCGAAGAGATGGTGATACAAGTGCAATATGGATGGTAGATATAGGTTTTTGTAATCTGAAAATTAAAAACAGCAAGGTAGAAAGCGATAAAAGTGAGCGTAAACGGTATTGCAATGATAGGAAACAAGGCCTAGGGTTCATACTTTCACTAGTGCAAGTTCTCTCAACAATAATAACATAATTGGATCATATAACTATCCCTCAACATGCAACAAAGAGTCACTCCAAAGTCACTAATAGCGGAAAACAAGCGAAGAGATTATGGTAGAGATGCGAAACCACCTCAAAGTTATTATTTCCAATCAATCCATTGGGCTATTCCTATAAGTGTCACAAACAGCCCTAGAGTTAGTACTAGAATAACACCTTAAGTTACAAATCAACAAAACCCTAATGTCACCTAGATACTCCAATGTCACCTCAAATATCCGTGGGTATGATTATCGATATGCATCACACAATCTCGATTCATCTATTCAACCAACACATAGAACCTCAAAGAGTGCCCCAAAGTTTCTCTGGGAGAATCACGGCCAAAACGTGTGTCCAACCCCTATGCATAGGTTCATGGCGGAACCATAAGTTGATCACCAAAACATACATCAAGTGAATCACGTGATATCACATTATCACCACAGTGCATACGACAAGACATACATCAAGTGTTCTCAAATCTTTAAAGACTCAATCCGATAAGATTACTTCAAGGGGAAAACTCAATCCACTACAAGAGAGTAGAGGGGGAGAAGAAACATAAGATCCAACTATAATAGCAAAGCTCGCGATACATCGAGATCGTGCCAAATCAAGAACACGAGAGAGAGAGAGAGAGAGATCAAACACATAGCTACTTGTACATACCCTCAGCCCCGAGGGTGAACTACTCCCTCCTCGTCATGGAGAGCGCCGGGATGATGAAGATGGCCACGGTGAGGTTCCCCCCTCCGGCGAGTCTTGGAACAGGTCCCGATTGACTTTTGGTGGCTACAAAGGCTTGCGGCGACGGAACTCCAGATCTATTCTCTTTTATGCAAGTTTTAGGGTACGTAGGTATATATGGGTGAAAGAAGTACGTCGGTGGACCGAAGGGGGGGGGTGTTGGAAATATGCCCTAGAGGCAATAATAAAAGCATTATTATTATATTTCCTTGTTCATGATAATTGTCTTTATGCTATAACTGTATTATCCGGAAATCGTAATACGTGTGAATACATAGACTACAATCGTCCTAGTAAGCCTCTAGTAGACTAGCTCGTTGGTCAACAGATAGTCATGGTTTCTGACTATGGACATCAGATGTCATTGACAAGCGGGATCACGTCATTAGGAGAATGGCGTGATGGACAAGAACCAATCTAAGCATAGCACAAAGATCGTGTAGTTCGTTTTGCTAGAGCTTTTCCATTGTCAAGTATCTCTTCCTTAGACCGTGAGATCGTGTAACTCCGGATACCGTAGGAATGCTTTGGGTGTACCAAGCGTCACAACGTATCGGGTGACTATAAAGGTGCATTACGGTATCTCGAAAAGTGTCATTGGGTTGACCGCGGATCGAGGCGAGGATTTGTCACTCCGTATGGCGGAGAGGTATCACTGGCCCACTTTCGGTAGTGCATCATCATAATGAGCTCAAAGTGACCAAGTGTGCAGTCACGGGATCATGCATTACAGTGCGAGTAAAGTGACTTGCGGTAACGAGATTAAGCGAGTATCGGGATACCGACGATCGAGTCTCGGGCAAGTAACATACCGCTGACAAAGGGAATAGCATGCGGGGTTGCTGAACCCTAGACATCGTGGTTCATCCGATGACATCATCGAGGAGCATGTGGGAGCCAACATGGGTATCCAGATCCGCTATTGGTTATTGACACGAGGCGTCGGTCATGTCGCATGTCTCCCGAACCGTAGGGTCTACACATAAGGTTCGGTGGCGCTAGGGTTAATAGGAAGACTTGTATGTGATTACGAATGTTGTTGAGTCCGGATGAGATCTCGGACGTCACGAGGAGTTCGGAATGGTCGGAGGTAAAGATTTATATATGGGAAGTCATCAAGCGGACACGAGAAAAGTTTGGTCATATCGGTTTTATGGAGGTCCACCGGAAGGGTTCGGAGGACCACGGGAGGGGCCACCTTTTGGGGGCCACTTGGGCTGCGTGGGGCAGCCAGCCCCTCATGGGCTGGGCGCACCCCTCCCCTTGGCCCATGCGCCTAGGGTTGAGAAACCTAAAGGCCCCCTTGCTTGGGGCAAGCCCTCCCTTGGCGCCGCCCCCCCTCTAGATGGATCTAGAGGGGCCGCCCCTCCTCCTTTCCCCTATAAATAGAGGGGTAGAGGGAGGCTGCACACACCATTGAAGGCGCAGCCCTCCTCCCAACACCTCTCCTCCTCCGCATGACACGCTTGGCCTCGCCGAGATCTGATCCCTCCATCTGCATCACGCCGTCGTGCTGCCATTGGAGTGATCTTCCTCAACCTCTCCTTCCTCCTTGCTGGATCAAGGCAGAAGGAGGCGCCAAATCCCGTCGTGTGTTGAGCAGCGGAGGTGCTGTCCGTTCAGCACTTGGTCATCGGTGATCGGAATCACGTTGGGAACGTCTTCATCATCACCACTCCCTCGAACACTTCCGTACTTGATCTACAAGTGGTATGTAGATGCAAACTCTCTCCCCTTGACTCGTTGCTTAGTAGAACTCATAGATGGATCTTGGTGAAACCGTAGGAAAAATTTTAATTTTCTGCAACGTTCCCCAACAGGGGGGCACGAGGCAGGGGGGCGCCCCCACCCTCGTGGGCACCTCCCTTCTCTCCTGATGTGCACTCCAATCTTTGCTGGTAGCTTTCCTTCCAAAAATAACTTCTCCAATTGATTTCGTTCCGTTTCGACTCCGTTTGATATTCCTTTTCTTCGAAACACTGAAATAGGCAAAAAACAGCAAATCTGGGCTGGGCCTCCGGTTAATAGGTTAGTCCAAAAAATAATATAAAAGTGGAAAATAAAGCCCAATATGGTCCAAAACTGTAGATAATATATCATGGAGCAATCAAAAATTATAGATACGTTGGAGACGTATCACTCTTCCTGGGAACCGCCGCCACCGGCGCTTGGCTCGTCGATGACCTCGAGCCTGGCGGCGGCGAGCACCTCGTCGTCAAAACCTCCCCCTCGGTGGGTGCCCCGGTGCTTGCCGTCCCTGGGAGGCGGATGAACAGGTCGTCGCTCACCTTCAGATACCTGCCTGAGCCAGAGGCAGCGGAGGAGGAAGGTTGGTCATCAACCACCCCCTCCTCGGCAGCGGCCTTGCCGGCCTCCCCGGCAGGCCCCTTGCCGACCTCCTCGGCAGCGGCCTTGCCGGAGTCCCCGGTGGACCCCTTGGCGGCATCCTCGGCAGCGCCCTTGGCGGCCTCCTCGGCGGCGATCTTGTCGGCCTCGGCCACGGTGTCCTTAGCGACCTCTTCAATGACGGTGTCTACATCCTACGGGTCCGCCGAGGGAGGATCTGGATACCGAGAAGGGGATAAGGCGAAGCCAAGACCAAGATTCAAAAAGAAGGAAAAGGAGCAGGGATGGGAGGCAGGTGACCTACGCGTGCCAGGCTTGGAAGAAGTAGCCCCTTCCCCGCCAACATCTGGCACCGGGACGGAGCCACCGGCACCCGGGTTCGCCTCCTCCTCCTCCGTGTGCATAGGATCGGTGCTTGGCGCCCTTGCCGAGGACGCCCCTCGGGGCGGCGTGTTGGGGGTGGTCCTCAGTGGCTCCTCCTGCTGCCGTCCTCCTCCTGCAACCACGGCAAGGTGAGCACCAAGTGATCACGCCCCAGCACACGTTGAGGGGGGGGGGGGGGGGGTGGGCGAGTGGTGAACTTACGCTAGGGGTTGTGCTGGGGGCTGCTGTCCGGGCTGCTCACCACCACCAGCGTATACTTGTAGTGCCCGCCGGGGGCTGGCCGCCCGTAGAGGCCCTGGCCCTCTTCACCCTCTGGGCCAGCGTCTCCGCATCCCTGCGAAGATGAAAACAAATCAAGAGAAGCGGCGCAGTTTGAGAGGATGGATATGACAAAGAGGCAGGATACTTACTCATCCTCCACCTCCTCTTCCACTGCCTTCCTATTCCTCCTTGGGCTGAGAGACCCAAAATCGAAGACGACCTCCGTGTCATGGTCTGCGGGAGGAGGAGAAGTAGATGGAGTCGAGGACGCTTGGACGAAAAAGACGCAGTTGCCTTCTTCTTCGCCACCGCAGCCTTCACCACCTTCTTCGCCGCCGCGGCCCTCGTCTGGCGCACAGACACCTCCTGGGTTTGCTGCGGCTGCGCAGCCCTGCCGGGCTGGACCGGCTCGCCAGAGCTGGCCCGCCGCAGGACTCACCCTCTCCCCGTGGCCGGAGGGTCGACAGTCTCGACCTCCTTCTCCGACAACTCGTCGACAACATCTTCAATGAGAGGGGCCCCAGTGCCGGCCCTGCCGGCCTCCCCAGCGGATTCCGCCCACTGGGCGAGCTCCCTCTCCTCCACGGCCGCCGCGGCCTCGTCCTCCACACTGCCAGCGCCGCCGGCCTCCTTGGCGAGCTCCGCCTCCGCCGCCCTGGCGGTGATATAGTCCGGTTCTGCTGAGTGATGTCCTGGACGAGCAGCGGCTCGTCGCGGACGTACCTCTCCCCCAAGGAACCGAAGAACTCCTGCACCTGATCCGCCAGTGACTCGGCCCAATTTGGGACGAGGCCGTGCACGTTGAAGTCTGGAATCATGGCGATGATGTCGCTTTGGCGCGAGTTATTGCTCAGCGGGACCACCCCCGCCGGCAACCCAAACAAGGGCCCCTTGGCGACCTTGCCGGCCTTCGCAGCCTTGCCGGACCTCTCGACCATGCCGTCATGACTCACGTTGAGCTAAAAGAGCCGCTGGCAGAAGTGGGCGTGCCCCATCACCGTGAAGTTGTGGTTCAAACCGGGGCGAAGCCTCATGATGTCAACCGCATTCCTGAAAAGCCAGGCCGGCCTCCCCTTGTTGTGCAGAGGAGAGATTCGGCGGCGGATGAAGTCCGCCCCAATCATCTCCAGGGTGAGCCCAGCAACGGTGAGGCGATGGATCCTGGTGGTGGCAACTGTGAGCTTCCCATCATCAGCATCGACGTTGCTCCAGTCATCTCTGCGGACCGGCGGCGCCTGGCAAACCCGGAAAAATTCCTGCGGATCCTCCTCCTCAATCCAGCACCACCGACCCCGTGACTCCTCCCACCTCTCCTTCTGGGCACCCTCCGGATATGTCCCTTTCCCCTGAGTCCTTGGGATCCAGGCGACACAGCTGGAGATGGCACCTCCCTTTTGGATGCGAGGAAAGAAGTAGTGGCGGAAGAACACCGTGTTGGGCAGCACTCCGGTGAAGCCCTCGCAGAGATGGGCAAAAAGAGCCATGCACGCCACGACATTCAGAGTGAAATCCAGAAGGTGGAAGCCATATGTGTGCATGACGTCATTGAAGAAATCGAAGAAAGGGGGGCAGAGGCCGCAGGAAAAGTAATCGATGAAGAATGGGTACTGATTCGGGCCGGCCTCGGCGAAATCAGCAGTGATGATATGCGTGGTCGGATGCCCCGTCGTCTCCCCCTGTATTGCACCCCCACAGGGGCTTGAAGTAGTCCCGGAGGTGGACCGCGTCGACCTTCGAGGGAAAGTAGGGGAGCTGCATCCGCCGCACCGCCAACCCGCTCTCCAGCGGCTCCTTCCCCCTAGCGTCCTTGGCCACTCCCTTGCCTTTGCTGGTTTTGGGTGCCATGGCGGCTGCGAGAGGTGAGGGATGAAGAACAGCGAAGGCGCGGCGACGGTGAGCGAAAGCGAGAGCTTGAGAAGGAAGGAGGGGACGGCGGTTCTGAGATTGGAGAAGCCGCAGGGGGTAAATGAGCAGCACGCCTGCGGTTATTCCTTTTTATGGGGAAGGCGCGGGCCGCCTCGTTACCATTTACCATGATGTGACGCATGAGGGCAGCGGTCGCCCCACGCATGCCCCCCACGTCATGCACGACCCTCCACGACGCGCATTCAACGCGGGTCGTGGGGAAGCGCAAGCAAGCGAAGAAATTACCGTGGTAAAATCCCGCCCCTCCTGCCCGCGCACCGTTCTGGGCCCGGCCCAACAACACGTTGCGCTTATGTGTGGCCTAGGCCCGGGGGCTTCTGTCGGTGTACAAAAGTAGGGGCTCCCCTTTTTACCCCTTTACTTGTGCACGGGTAGTTAGAGACGCGCCCACGGTCACACTAAGTAGGGTAGAGGAGGGAAGCCGAAGGCACAAGACAACCAGAGCAACGCCAAGACCAGAGACACAAAGAGCAGAAGGGCGAGGTGGGTTCCCCCGGTAGGCCCTTGCCGGGGCAGCCTCCGCAGCCCCGGCAAGAGCCTTGCCGGGGCAGCTTGCCCGATGCCAGCAGAGTGTGCCACCCTTGAGCCAAGGGTTCCAACGCCATCAACCACATTGGGGCCCAGGCTCGGGAGGCACCTCCGTGGTGGCATGCAGATCCTTGTGAAGATCAGAAGCATACAAGAACAGATGAGGACCAGAAGACAACGATCCTCAGTGGGATCCTAGCCGAGGAAATCCACAAGAACCCCGGCAAGATCCTTGCCGGGGATGACCATGATGCCACGGCAAGACCCTTGCCGGGGCACCGGCAAGGCCCTTGCCGAAGACACCTACGGGGCCGCAGCCAGGCCCACGCCCGCCAAGGCTCCACCACCATTTCCCATACAGCTGCCAGCCCAACCAGCTAGGCAGGCACCTGCGTGGCGACGTGCAGCTTCCAGACCAACTTAGAAAGCACCTGCGTGGTGACATGCAGATCTTCATCAAGATCCTTCCACCACGCCATCTCAGTAGCCAACCAGCCTACATGGCGCTGCATGCATCGTTGGCCTGGATGCACGTCGGAGCGAGACAGAGCGGCGACGGACGGGACAGGCCTCGTTGCCATCTCCAATAAAGCAACGGGACACCTAAGGGGGCGCATTTAATGTGTCTTGTCCCGTAATGACAAGTGATAAGCTTGCGTACTGTACACCTTTCCACCTCCTGTGTGCCACTGCGGCAACCCCTTTTGTCTATAAAAGGAAGCCCGAGGCGTCCAGGAGAAGGATTCAGATCTTTTGGGCTGGACACGCACCGTAGCTAGATCTAGAATTCAAGAACACTCAAATACATACACCAAAGCAGGACTAGGGTATTACGCATCCTTGCGGCCCGAACCTGGGTAAACGATCCTTGTGCTGACCGCCAGACCCGCTCTTTGCACAACCCTGCGCCCGCCAACCGTAGAAGGGATTCCAGTGATCCCATAGGTGTCGTTTCCCCGACAACGGACTACATCATAAAGGTTGCTATCATAAGGGAAATATAACGTGACGTTCTTTTGCACTAAGGGATTGAGCATACAAACAAATAAGCGCATGGCAACCTCTACTTCCCTCTGCGAAGGGCCTATCTTTTACTTTTCAGTATTTATTTTTATGCGAAGAGTCAAAGTTATTCTCTCTATTCCTTTTTGTTTTTCTCTTTTGGAAAGCATCATGTGGTGAGGAAAGATCTAGGCACATATGTCTAGTTGAATATGGGTAGCATGAGTTATTATCGTTGACATCACCCTTAAGGTGAATACGTTGGGAGGCAAAACAAGAAGCCCCTATCTTTCTATGTGTCTAGTTGAAACGTTTTGTTCATGTGTATGCGGTGAGTGTTAGCAATCATAGAAGACTATAAGATGGTTGAGTATGTGGAGCTCTTACTTAAGCTCTGTTGAATAAGTTGAATTGCAATTGCTTGGTGACTAAGAACATAGGTTGTTGAGTTTCAAGAGAGTTCATTGTTTGAACCTTAACATGTGAATTGGTTGCCACTATAACATGAGAAGTTTTATAAGAAAGAATTGTTGTTATGATGCTAGGAAAAGTGATTGAAATTATCATTGATCAATCTTATGCACTTTGCTAGCATTCACACTTCATAAATTATTTCCTTTATCATTTACCTAATCGAGGACGAGTAGGAATTAAGCTTGGGGATGTTGATACGTCTCCAACGTATCTATAATATATGAAGTACTCATGCTGTTATTTTATCATTCTTGGATGTTTTACAATCATTTTATAGCAACTTTATATAATTTTTTGGGACTAACCTATTGACCCAATGCCCAGTGCCTATTGCTGTTTTTGCTTACTTTTTACATCGCAGGAAATCAATACCAAACAGAGTCTAAATGCAACGAAACTTCACGGAGATTTTTATGGACCAGAAGACCAACAGTGGGCCAAAGAAGCACTGGGGGTGCTTGAGAACACAACCCACCAGGCGCGCTGGGGCCCAGCGCCCGGGTGGGTTGTGTACATCTCGATGGCCTCCCGCACCCTTCTTTGCACTATAAATTCCCAAATATTCCGAAACCCTTCGGGGTTAACCTAGATCAGAAGTTCTGCCGCCGCAAGGCTCTGTAGCCATCGGAAACCAATCTAGACCCATTCCGGCACCCTGCCGGAGGTTGGAATCATCTCCGGTGGCCATCTTCATCATCCCGACGGCCACCACGATGAGGAGGGAGTAGTCCACCCTCGGGGCTGAGGGTTTGTACCAGTAGCTATGTGTTTAATCTCTCTCTCTCTCTCTCTCTCTCTCTCTCGTGATCTATATCATGGGCTTTGTTAATATAGATGGATCATATGATGTTTCTCCCCTCTATACTCTTGTTGTGATCAATTGAATCTTTACCCTTTGAAGTTTTGTCTTGTCGGATTGAATATTCAGATATGAGAACACATGATGTATGTCTTGCGGTATGAATACTTGAGGTGACAATGGAGTATCGTATTGATTCACTTGATATGTGTTTTGGTACTCAACTCGCGGATTCCTGAGGTGACATTGGGGTAATCTTTGCATAGGGTTTGATGCACGTTCTTATTTACTTTGGTGTTATTTTAGTACGAACTCTAGGATAGATCGAACGGAAAAAATAGCTTTGTGTTATTTTAGTACGAACTCTTGAATAGATCGAACGGAAAGAATATCTTTGAGGTGGTTTCATACCCTACAAACAATTTATATCTTTCGTTCTCCGCTAATAGGAACTTGGGAGTGATTCTTTCTTGCACTTTGAGGGATAATCATATGATCCAGTTATGTTAACATCGTTGAGAGGTTGCACTAGTGAAAGTACGGACCCTAGGCCTCATTTTCAAGCATTGGAATACCGTTTTTGTGCCCGTTTACTATTTGCTACCTTGCTGTTTTTATTTATTCAGATTATAAAAATATATTTCTACCATCAGTATTACACTTTTATCACCATCTCTTCGCCGAACTAGTGCACCTATACAATTTGCCATTGTATTGGGTGTGTTGGGGACACAAGAGATTTCTTGTATTTGGTAGCAGGGTTGTTTGAGAGAGACCATCTTTATCCTACACCTCCCATGGATTGATAAACCTTATGTCATCCACTTGAGGGAAAATTGCTACTGTCCTACAAAACTCTACGCTTGGAGGCCCAACACGAGTCTACAAGAATAAAGTTGCATAGTAGACATCAGCCGGCCCCCTAGATGCATCTAGAGTGTGGGAGGCGGCCAAGGGGGGTGCTTGCCTCCCAAGTTGGTGGGGAGGGGGCGCTCCCACCCCTAGGGTTTTAACTGTTGGGGAACGTAGTAATTTCAAAAAAAAAATCCTATGCACACGCAAGATCATGGTGATGCATAACAACAAGAGGGGAGAGTGTTGTCCACGTACCCTCGTAAACCGAAAGCGAAAGCGTTAGCACAACGCAGTTGATGTAGTCTTACGTCTTCACGATCCGACCGATCAAGTACCGAATGCACAGCACTTCCGAGTTCAGCGCATGTTCCGCCCAATGACAACCCTCGAACTCCGATCCAGCCGAGTGTTGAGGGAGAGTTTCGTCAGCACGACGGCGTGGTGACGATGATGTTGTTCTACCGACGCAGGGCTTCGCCTAAGCACCCGCTTCTGATGTTATCGAGGTGGATTATGGTGGAGGGGGCACCGACACGACTAAAAGATCAAGCGATCAATTGTTATGTCTCTAGGGTGCCTTGCCCGTATATAAAGGAGCAAGGGGAGGTGCGGCCGACCTACTGGGCGCGCCCAGAGGAGTCCTACTCCTACCGGAGTAGGACTCCTCCCTTCCTTGTTGGACTAGGAGTGGAGGGGAAAGAGGAGGAGAGAGGAAGGAAAGGGGGGCGCCACCCTCTCCTTGTCCTATTCGGACTAGGGGGGGGCTGCCCTGCCCTACAACCGCCTCCTCTTCTCCACAAGGCCCACTATGGCTCATTAAGCCCCGGGGTTCCGTAACCTCCGGTACTCCAATAAAATCCGATTTCACCGAACACTTCCGATATCCAAACATAGGCTTCCAATATATCAATCTTCATGTCTCAACCATTTCGAGACTCCTCGTCATGTCCGTGGTCACATCCGGGATTCCAAACAACCTTCGGTACATCAAAACATATAAACTCATAATATAACTGTCATCGAAACGTTAAGCGTGCGGACCCTACGGGTTCGAGAACTATGTAGACATGACCGAGACATGTCTCGGGTCAATAACCAATAGCGGAACCTGGATTCTCATATTGGATCCTACATATTCTACGAAGATCTTTATCGGTCAGACCGCATAACAACATACGTTGTTCCCTTTGTCATCGGTATGTTACTTGCCCGAGATTCGATCGTCGGTATCTCAATACCTAGTTCAATCTCGTTATCGGCAAGTCTCTTTACTCGTTCCGTAATACATCATCCCGCAACTAACTCATTAGTTGCAATGCTTGCAAGGCTTAAGTGATGTGTATTACCGAGAGGGCCCAGAGATACCTCTCCGACAATCGAAGTGACAAATCCTAATCTCGAAATATGCCAACCTAACAAGTACCTTCGGAGACACCTGTAGAGCACATTTATAATCACCCAGTTACGTTGTGACGTTTGGTAGCACATAAAGTGTTCCTTGATGGCACGGAGTTGCATAATCTCATAGTCATAGGAACATGTATAAGTCATGAAGAAAGCAATAGCAACATACTAAACGATCGGGTGCTAAGCTAACGGAATGGGTCAGGTCAATCACATCATTCTCCTAATGATGTGATCCCGTTAATCAAATGACAACCCATGTCAATGGTTAGGAAACTTGACCATCTTTGATCAACGAGCTAGTCAAGTAGAGGCATACTAGTGACACTCTGTTTGTCTATGTATTCGCACATGTATTATGTTTCTGGTTAATACAATTCTAGCATGAATAATAAACATTTATCATGATATAAGGAAATAAATAATAACTTTATTATTGCCTCTAGGGCATATTTCCTTCATTAACCCTAGGCGCCTTGGGCCCCTTGAGGGGCGCACATGCCCACTAGGGTGGCTGGTTCCCACCCATGTTCAGCCCATTTGGTCCCCCGGGGTAGGTGGCCCCAACCGGTGGACCACCAGAACCCTTTCGGTGGTCCCGGTAAAATACCGATAACTCCTGAAACCTGTCCGGCGACTAAAACTGGACTTCCCATATATAAATCTTCACCTCCGGACCATTCCGGAACTCGTCGTGACATCCGGGATCTCATCCGGGACTTTGAACAACTTTTGGTAACCACAAACAATTCCCATTACAACTCTAGTGTCACCAAACCTTAAGTGTGTAGACCCTACGGGTTCGGGAACCATGTAGGCATGACCGAGACACCTCTCCGGCCAATAACCAATAGCGGGATCTGGATACCCATATTGGCTCCCACATGTTCCACGATGACCTCATCGGATGAACCATGATGTCGGGGATTTAGTCAATCCCGTATACAATTCCCTTTGTCCATCGGTATGTTACTTGCCCAAGATTCGATCATCGGTATCCCCATACCTTGCTCAATCTTGTTACCGGAAAGTCTCTTTACTCGTTCCGTAACACATGATCCCGTGGCTAACTCCTTAGTCACATTGAGCTCATTATGATGATTGTAACGCCCCGAGAAACTTGCTACAATAATCTTCCCCTAATGAAGGTCATGTCATCATGATCATCATGCCAAAATGCCACTTGTCCAAAATCTGCTTCAAATTCAAATTTAAATTGCATGTCAAATATTTGCTTCTTCTGTCATGCAAATAAAATAGTTCATCCTATGGTAAATAATCCTGGATAATTGTCATGTTGAAACCAACATTTTGGAACTCCCAAATTGCCCTGAAATTTACTATCTGGTCCATCATTATTTAAGATGTCCTTTTCATTTTCTAAAATGCTTGGACAACTCCCCGATGGCCCCAAACTTTTGTGACAAGGTTGGATAAGGCATTATATCTGTGTGACCAAGTTTCACAATTTACCAAATACATTTGGCAGCTCACTTATCGGCAAAATTCTTACGTAAAACAAAACAGAAAAGAAAAGGAAAAAGACCCTAAACATCTACAGTGGTGCAGGCCGAAGTGCACAGTGCACATCGCCCAGCCCACCACGGCCTTTTCCCTTCCTCTATTCCTCTGTCTGAGAGAGGAGACAGGGGCCATCGCGTGGCATGCATCCACCCCACCATGGCTGTTGCCGTGTCGTGTCGGGCATCCCGCGTCCTCCCGGTGGATAAGAACGTCGTCGGCTCCTGGCGAACCCTAGCGCCCACTTTCCCTCTCCTCGCTCGCTCTCCTCTCACTCGATCTCTTCCTCTGCTCGATGAGGAGCGCTTCCATCACCGCCACCTTGTCGATCCCGCGACCACCGGCCTCCTCGTTGCCGGCTAGCAGGTCCAGAGCCTCTCCGCGGTCGTCTCCTTCAACTACATGCTTGAAGAACCCGAGCTGGGAGGCCCGTCGCTTCGCCATCGCCGTTGTCTTCGCCCACGGCCGCCGCATCTCGTCGTCGAGTTCTTCGTGCCAGCCACCCAGCTCCCCTCGACCACGTCCACAAGCTCCGCGGTGAGCTCCTCTGTCGATTCCCTCCTTTCCCCTTTGATACGTCACCGTAGTCGCCGCCTTATGATCGTCCATGGCCGTGCCCGTCTGTACACGCCGCTGCCGCTTGCGCCCTGCTCACCGCGCCATGACCCACACCCGGCCGCCCGTCGCGCCCGGCCGAGCCCACGCTGCTCGCCGCCCCGACCGCACCCTTGCTCGAGCTCCCATGCCGCAGCTGCTCTGCTGCTTGCAGCCAGACAGCTCGGCTGCTTTGCTCTTGCTCCTCGTCCGCTGCTGCTCGTCTGAGATCTTTGTTGCCCGTGCCTCGCTCTCGCTCCTTGCGTGCCGCTGCGCTGCTCCTTGCTACTGCCTTTGTTGCTACTTAGTTGCCGCCACGCTCTTACTCTGCTGCTGCTCATTGCTTTGCCATGGCCGTGGTGTTGTGCGAGTAGTGTGTGTGTGCGTGAGAGTGTGTTCGTGTGTGCGTGGCGGTGCAAATACTAGTTTAGGGACTAATTTAGTTAGTTAGTCTAATTAGTAGTACTAGTTAATTAGTCCAATAGTAGATGACATGTGGACCCAGGGTTAGCATAAAGAAAAATAAATTTTCAGAAAAGTCTAAGTCAATGACATGTGGCCCCCTACACTATTCATATGTTGACTAGTCAACATTTGACTGGGTCAACCCAACCCCTTTGGTCCCACTGTCATACACTATGGCTAGAATAGAACTAGGTGACAAAAGTATTTTTGCTGTTTTATTTTCAAATTAAAAGAATTCTATGAATATATAAAATCATTTTAAACTTTGTAAAATCATAGTAATTAATCCGTAGCTCGGATGAAAAAGTTTTGTACATGAAAGTTGCTCAGAAAAATCCAACGAATCCGAATATGCGGTCCGTTCATCTGTCACATGCCTCTAGCATGCTGAACATGGAACATTTCCCCCCCGGTCATCTGTCTAACACAGGTCCGGAACCGGGAATATATTCCCGGTTGAATTCCCACTTCACCTATATCATGTAGCCATACGTTAGGTCACACCCGGCACAACATATTGCCACGTTATGCTTTGTGATGTTATGTTTGCTTTATATTTATTGTTTCTTCCCCCTCTTCTCTCCGGTAGGCCCCGAGACCGATGTCGCCCCTGTGATCGACTACGTCGACGACGACCCCTCCTTGCCAGAGCAACCAGGCAAGCTCCACCTTTGATCATCCCGATATCGCCCATTCCATTCTCTCATGCTTGCATTAGATTTTGCTATTGTTATTGATTGCTCCTATTCTGATGCATAGCCTGCTTTTGTAACCTGCTTATTGTTACCTACACCGCTTATCCTAAACTGCTTAGTATAGGTTGGTTAGTGATCCATCGGTGACCCCACCTTGTCCTTATCGCCTCGCTTCATCATTGAAGACCCGATCAACGGGACCAAGACCAGGCCCGCACCGCACATCACTTTCCCTTAGTTGCTCAACACTCTTGGGTTACTATCGAGTACCGAGGGTGAACCTCTTGACGCTTCGATGTTAACCTGTAGTGTAGTCATTCGATCGTGGTCATCGAGGGTGATTTCCTCCTTAACCACTTCCGTCACGACTGTGCAACCCCTCAAGTGTGAACCTCGGGGTGATTCCTCTTACGTTCACCTTGATGATTACATCTAGTGGAATTCATCGGGGTGATTCCTCGTGTTTTCCTTGATGTTTGGACACACGGATACTTGGACTTTACCTGTTACTTGGAAAGGCGGGTCGACCACGAGGGGTACCCGCGAGCTTAATTGCGAGTGATGTGGAGACAGGTTGACACGGAGGGTGCCCGCGAGATAATTACGAGGCGTGGCGGGCATTCCTAGCCCTTGCCGCAAGTCCTCGAGGCGGGCAACGGGTCACATCTTTCGTGAGTCTCTGGTTGTTACCGCGTTCCTAATCCACTACGATTTGGATATTTGATCCGAGGGCCTCTCGCTGATAGCACTAACCATCACGCGGGCATAGTATGGGCGTTCTGCGTCGTATGCATCACCAAGCTTAATAGACATCAGCGGCCGAGCGGCGCTACCGGGTTGGACTGCGTGGCGCTGCCTTGTTGAAGGAGGTAGCTAGGTCTGCTCACCGCCCCCACGCATAGCGTCGTGAGTTCCACAGGAGATGGCCCATGACCCACAGGGGCATAGGTTTAGTCCGCGTGCTGGCCTCTCTATTAAGCCTAGGTCTGGTTGCGGCGTATTGTTTGGCCGAGGCGGGCATGACCAGAAAGTGCGTCCGGCGGAGTTAAGCGGCGTGGTGGGTAAGTTGGTGCACCCTGCAGAAAGAAAACATCTATCGATAGCCTGTCCTCTGATAGCGGACACTTGGAGTTGTATCGATCGATACAACTAGAACTGGATACTTGTGATGAGAATTGGATGATGATGAGAATTGGATTGTTATGACACTTGGATAGTATGGCTCGGGATTGCTTTCTCGCGGGAGTCGAGAAAGGATCTCCGCCGAGGTTGATAACGCTACTACTTTACTTTATGCTACTCTACTCCTCCTGTTGCTGCAAGATGGTGGTTTCGAGAAGATGCTAGTCTTCGATAGGACTAGGTTCTCCCTCTATCCCGGCTTTTCGCAGCCCACCACATATACGCCTTCCTTTGATAAAGTTGCATATGTAGTGTAGATCCTTGCTTGCGAGTACTTTGGATGAGTACTCACGGTTGCTTTGCCCCCTTTTCCCCCTTTCTTCTTCTTTCCGGTTGATGCAACCAGATGTCGGAGCCCAGGAGCCAGATGCCACCGTTGATGCCTACTACTACGTGGAGACCGCCGATGACCAGGAGTAGTTAGGAGGCTCCCAGGCAGGAGGCCTTGCCTTTTCGATCGATGTTGCTTTTGTGCTAGCCTTCTTAAGGCAGACTTGTCTAACTGATGTCTGTACTCAGATATTGTTGCTTTTGCTGACTCTTGTGTTTTCGAGCTTATGTATTTGAGCCCTCGAGGCCCCTGGCTTGTAACATAAAGCTTGTATTATTTTAATTTGTGTCTAGAGTTGTGTTGTGATATCTTCACGTGAGTCCTTGATCTTGATCGTACACATTTGCGTGTATGATTAGTGTATGATTGAATCGAGGGCGTCACAATGATGCATTACTGAGTGGGCCCAGAGATACCTCTCTGTCATACGGAGTGACAAATCCCAGTCTCGATTCGTGCCAACCCAACAGACACTTTTGGAGATACCTGTAGTGCACCTTTATGTTCACCCAGTTACATTGTGACGTTTGATACACCCTAAGTATTCCTACGGCATCCGGTAGTTGCACAATCTCATGGTGTAAGGAAATGATACTTGACATTTGAAAAGCTCCAGCAAACGAACTACGCGATCTTGTGCTATGCTTAGGATTGGGTCTTGTCCATCACATCATTCTCCTAATGATGTGATCCTGTTATCAACAACATCCAATGTCCATGGTAAGGAAAGCACAACCATCTATTGATCAACGAGCTAGTCAACTAGAGGCTCGCTAGGGACATGTTGTGGTCTATGCATTCGCACATGTATTACGTTTTCCGGTTAATACAATTATAGCATGAACAATAGACAATTATCATGAACAAGGAAATATAATAATAACCATTTTATTATTGCCTCTAGGGCATATTTCCAACACTCCGGTCGGTCCCTTGACTGTGATAGCCAAAACATTGACTTCTGTAGCTGAAAGGATCGATATGGTTGACTAGAGGGGCGGGTGGATAAGCAATTACCAAATTGTAGCTCTTTTAATCAAATTACAGTTAGCAACAAAATAGGTTGTCTAGGTATGCAACTAGGTGGACAACCTATATGGAAAGCACAACAACAAGCTCACAAGCAAGCACAAGATATAAACACAATGTAAGCTTGCACAAAGTAAAGGTAAGAAGTAACCACAAGTGGAGTTGATGGAGACAAGGATGTGTTACTGAAGTTCCCTCCCGTTAGGGGGAGGTACGTCTCTGTTGGAGCGGTGTGGAGGCACAATGCTCCCCAAGAAGCCACTAGGGCCACCATATTCTCTTCATGCCCTCGCACAATGCAAGGTGATACGTCTCCAACGTATCTATAATTTTTGATTGTTGCATGCTATTATATTATCCATCTTGAATGTTTTATATGCACTACAGTGCTATTTTATATCATTTTTTGGGACTAACATATTAACCTAGTGCCAAGTTCCACTTGCTATTTTCACCTTGTTTTTGTCTATTACGGAAAGTCAATACCAAACTGATGTGGAGCATCCTATGGACATCACCTTGTCAAGAGTCCATTCGGCGAGTGACACGTGTGACATCTACTTCACATACATAAAGGTGAATCATCTCCTTTACACGTGCTCACTTGACCCTTTCGAGGATGGTATACTACTTGACACCCCTCTCGTGTGCATGCATAGGTATTGTCGGAGCTTCACGGATGACGAGCAGGAGTGCAAGGGCCAAGGAACAACTACACCATCCGCGAGGGAATCCTGGAAGCGATGACGGAAGAAGACGAAGCTACTGAAGCTACAGCAGCCGGACATCGGCGCCTGGGCAGCCGCGCAGGAGCTGCCCCAACAGACATCCAACAGCATCAGTGGTCGGACATCCGGCACCCGTCCCGGAAATCCGGCAGAGGCTATCCAGAGAAGACTGGAATGGCCATGTTCCACGCCGGACATCCGGCCTCCTGTGAACGGCCGGACATCAGGCGCCTGCCTACACGCAAAGTCGGGCCAGAGGCCTATGTATCTCCCTTTCCCACTTACCCCTTCGTGGCTTATACTATAAATAGACCACCCCCTCCTCCTAGCTAGGGTTAGCAAATATGATAGCTCATTTGTATGTGAGCTTTGCTCCTACCTACCTCTATTCTTGAGAGAGAAAGAGAGACTACCACTCCCATGGAGTTCAAGACCTCCATGTGAGAAGATCCTGTGGGATATCATCAAGACCCTCACGGGAAGATCCATCTAGGATATCGTCAAGACCTCCTCATGGAGATGAACTTTACCTTGTATCTTTCCTTTCGTTGTTCATGTACCTTGTGGATCTTTTGTGTGTTTGATTATCTAGTGGATGTGTGATTGGACTTGTTCTTGAGTGTTTCCCCTTGTGATTTATCTCCGTTCTTCCCCGTGTTCATCGTGTTCTTCGAGGGAGTCCACTCCAGTCATGAAAGATCGGCCTACACCGGGTTAGCCCCGTATCATATGGTATCATGAGTCACGTTGATCACGAATTTGGAGCCCCTACCCCCGTTCTCTAGCCTAATTTTGTTGTGTTCTTCCCCAATTTTGAAAATCCCCACCAAAAATAGCCCCAACTTTTTTTGATTTGTTGGTTTGATGATGTTTTGTTGAATTTGATCCATGGATTTGCTTGGTTTCGAGTGGATCTAGCTTTCCCCCATCTTTGTCACCCTTTCCATCCACAAAATCCGTCCAATTTTGCCTTTGGAACCATCAATTTCCGCCCCAAACGAGATCTGGAAACGTCGGGCCGGACATCCGGACCCCTAGCCGGACATCTGGCTCCTGGAGCGCAAAATCACGGCTCTCTGGATAGACAGCCCCCGGACATCCGGCCCCCACCCCCGGATGTCCGACCCCTGGGAATTCAGCCTTCCTCGTTTCACCGTTTTGTCCATAACTTATTCATCCGGAGTCCGATTTTTACGTTCTTTAGTTCATTTTGAAGCTATTGACATCCCCCATCCCACAAAAATACTACCAAAATCATTTGACTCCATCAAAATTTTGTAACTTTGGCATTTTTGCCTAGGGCTTCCACCATATCATCCGCATTACCACCACCAACTTCCGTAACCTAACCCATTTTGTTCCCCTTAGCATTTGAGGTTGTTTGAGTTGTGATTCGAGTCTCCTAAGGTGTTTAGGCTACTTAGGGACGGTTGCTTCTTCATCAACCACCACCATAACTTCTGCATAGGCTTGCCCACCATACACTTCCGCCACCGCAACTTAATCCAATTTTGTTTGTGTTGTGAGTTGTGTCTCCTAAGGTGTTTCGGCTACTTAGGGACGGTGCTTTCAACTCCGACACCGTGTATAGCCCATAATACCCTTCCACCACCATAACCCATTTTTATTGGGTTTCCACCAATACTTTGGCAACCACCACCGCTTTCCCGCTACCACCATTTGACATTTGCCTTTGAGATTTTGAGTTCGCGGTTTTGCCATTTCCTAAGGTGTTTCAGCTAACTAGGAACGGTTTGACATCGACAACACCGCCGCTCAACTTCGCTAAGGACTCCACATCGACCGCCTTCACCATTTTAACACCCTAACCGTAAGCAAGACCGTAACCTCTATATCATCTTGCTATTGTGGTATCCCATCATTGTACATTCTTCTTGCCATTGTATTGATAACCCCTAGCCCATTTTGCATCACTTGCCTATCGAGACTAGCCTTTGAGTATTGCCGGCAACGTTACTTGTGCACAATCGATCTACACCTTCCATTTCATACATACCATATCATATTGGTGTCATCTTGCCATCATATCATCTCTTGTGTCACAAAATTTTTCCCACATATATACACAATTGCTATCTTGGCTTGTGCACTTCGCATAGTGGCCATAAAAAAAGAATAGCTTTTAAGCAAAAGAGAGCAAAGAAGCTTGTAAGCAATAGCCATAGCATCATACCACATTGCACATAAGATTGTCATATCTGATCATCATGGATCATCTTGAGAGGAACACCGAGAACCATACATACATAGCATACTTGGGATAGAAGTTGATACATCTTGCATCTTATAGGTTGTGCACAAGTGTCATATCCGCCTATTGAGCAATCGTGCTAGCGTCTCTCTTGAGTTGTGCAACACGAGCGTTTTCCGTGGATTCCACATTTTGTGCTCACTCCTTGGTTGCACGACCGCATTTATCTATCCATGTGTGTGTTTCCATGTGCCATTCTTTGCTATTGGTCTACTTGTTTCACTTGCGAATTTGTGAATCTCTTTCAAAATTATTGACTCTTGCTAACATTTTGCATCAAATTTTTGTGCCACTATCCTCACCGAGCTACTCCATAAGCTTTACTTTGTAGGTGTGAGTGAGCAAGTCCGGTACCAATTCCACTATTTTTTCATTTCACATTGAGTGAAACAGGATACATCCTCAACTTTCGGAAAAGGTAGCTTGGTATTGTTTATCTCATTTCCTACTCACCTCTACTCGAGTCTTGTGATGGATAGGCAAAGCACACCACCTTCAGTCTACAACAACAACAACGAGTTTGGTGCCATGAAAAACAACTTGGACGCCAAGATGGATGCTCAAATGGAGGAGATCAAAGCCCTCATCAAGTCCTACAAGCTATCTCCCTCATCTTTGAGAAGACGCTCAAGTACACATGCTTCCGAGCTACCATCTCCGGCAAGGTCACATCAGCATCGACACCATCACCAACAAAAACGTGAAGGTCAAGAGCTCAACACCAACTATCGCTCAATGCCTCCACCATCTCCCTTGGCATCTTCGCCAAGTGACTTCAAGGCATCTTCGTGTACGGGCATACAACATCTTTGCCAGCAAGCACCCATAGACTACACTCAAAAGAAGCTCCCCAAGCTCAAGTCTGTGACTTCCACAAGCTACTACGACCTCGACACCGACCACAAGATTCCTTTCTATGGGACTCACGAACCCGAGGAGTATCTCGAGTGGGAGCGCTTAATGGACGAATACCTCAAGCTACATCAAGTTCCTCCCAAAGATTAAGTTACGTGCGCCACAACAAACTTCCACGACTACGCGTCGGCATGGTGGCTTCACACACATTCAGAGAGCTATGACATGAGTTGGCCCAAGATGAAGAGAGCTTTGCGGTGAGAGTTCGTGCCTCCCACCTACACGGAACAACTTCAACGCCAATTGAAGAACACCATCCAAGGATCCAAGTCCCTCGACAAGTACTTCCACGAGATGAAGAAAGCCTTGCGATGAGCCGTCGTGGACAACCCCACTTTGATGAAGTTCCACTTCATGATGGGATTGAACAACGAAATCTACAAGACGATCTTCCTAAAGAACTACAAGTCCCTCGACAACAACTACATTGGTGCTCTCAAGGCGGAAAAAGAACTCATGAAGGCTAAGGCTTCTCCACCCAAGCACACTTCCACTACAAAAAAATACACTTCCGTGATGATACGTGTTTGTCACAGTAGGTCACGTTTTTTGTCATGCATGTACATCCATGACAATTTTATGACAGATTCAAGATAGTCATACTTGTGCTGTAGTAGAAGTGTTCCATGACATTACCAAAATTATCATCACGGAAGTGTCCACTTCCATGACGATAAATCGCGCGTCACAGAAGTGCTTTCGTCAAGGGTGACCGACACGTGGCATCCACCATAACGGAACGCCGTTAAGCTATCGGGTCCGGTTTTGGATCCGATAACCCGTTAATAGCCCGGACCAATGGGGATTTTCCACGTGTAAAATTCTGATTGGTTGACGGAAACACGTGTCAGCTCCGCGTTGGCACAGGTGTCACTCATCCAATGAGCGTGATGCGCCTATGATATGTTGACACGTGGACCGGCCCAAAAGTGGCCCATAAAGTTTAAATGGGCCGGCCCAACTAAAGGCCCGCAAGATTTTGCGGACCATAATGGGCCGGCCCAGCTAAAGGCCCACGAGATTTTGCGGACCATAATGGGTTGGCCCAGCTAAAGGCCCACAAGATTTTGCGGGCCATAATGGGCCGGCCCAGGTAAAGGCCCACAAGATTTTTGCGGGCCATAATGGGCCAGCCCAGGTGAAGGCCCACAAGATTTTTGTGGACCATAATGGGCCGGCCCAGCTAAAGGCCCACGAGATTTTGCTGACATTATTGGGTCGGCCCAGCTGTAGGCCCACAAGATTTTGAGGACCCTAGTAGGCCGGCCCATTAACTGGCTGCCATGTTTTGGGCCAAATGCCGGCCCATATTTGATCTGGTCCATTAATGGCCTGCCACGTTCCGGGCCTAACAATGGACCATATGAGATCCGGTCCGTTAAAAGCCTACCATGTTCTGGGCCAAATTACGGCCCAGGTCAGGTCCGGCCCTTTAAGAGGCTTTGGGCTAAATTATGGCCCATATCAGATTCGACCCGTCAACTGGACGCTATGCTTTTGGGCCCACTTGCTAAAAGCCCATTTAGTAGTTCGGCCTGATATTAGTTTCGGCCTATTAAGGGCACGTTTAGCATTTCGACCCTATATTAATTACGGCCTGTTAAAAGCCCGTCATATAGTTGGGCCTAACTACGGCCGGTTTGCATCTGGCCTGCTCGCAGCCGATAATATGATTGGGCCTAACTACGGCCGGTTTGCATCTGGCCTGCTCGCAGCCGATAATATGATTGGGCCAAACAAGGACCGAGACAATTTTGGCATGTTAAAAGCCCGTGATTTGATTAGCACAATCATGGGCCGGGGTCCAATTCGGGCTTCTGCCAGCCCACGAGCTGTTCGGCACGTTTCAGGCCCAACCTACTTCTTAGCCTCCTAAAAGCCCATTGAGTTTTCTTGCGAAAAGAGGGCCGGCGGTTTACTCGGCCTATTAAAGGCCCGACTCTACTAGTGGGCTAGTTTACATTTAGGCCTTCTAACAGACCAAGATGACGGGGCCATGATGCGGATCATACATCGTGATTGCATGACGGCCCGATTATGTACCGTAATTTTACGGTTTGGTCGGTTTACTGCAAAGATAGGATATATATATAGTAAAATAACTGCAGCATCGTGAATAAGAAAAAACCTAGACTATACAATAAATAAATTACGACATATTACATCCACTGGGCATCGAAGTTCGCCACTATGATAATAAAGCACAAGCAAACAACAAATTACATACACGGGGCATCAAAGATCGCCACCGGTGCAACTAAACACGCCGACAAAATAATATACAAAACCAACAACACTTCAATAGAGTTCAAGAAAGGTTAGCCCTGTTGGGGAGCTGCAGCACAAGCAGCTGAGCAAGCTGATGAGACTGCGCTTGTTTAACACTTATATCCTCCTCACTCTGAAAGATAAACAAGCAGACAGATGACAGGTTTTGCACATAAAAGTATCGATCTTGACAATTCATCACATTTCTTCTTGACGAATAAAGTGACACAGTTTAAAATTGCATTAACACAATATGGTATTGTTCAGGTCAAGACATGGCAGGAAATGACATTGTGAAGGAGTTGGCACCTTCACAACAACACTCGATTACAGATCAATAACTCATAAGTATCAATGGTTAGTGTTGTCACGCCCTATATGCGACCCTATCCAAAAGGAACTCGAAGGTCCCACCAAGGATAGACTCGCATATTGAAACGTTTTTGCAAGGTGGATATCATTACATCAACATTACATAATACATAGGGATACATACATAAGGCACAAATGCCACAAGAATACATCAACATCCGACTACGGATGAAACATAAACAGAAGCTCAAACAATATCCACCCTGCTAGCCCAGGCTGCCGACCTGGAACCTATCCCCGATCGAAGAAGAAGCGGAAGAAGAACTCCAATACAATCAAACATCGCTCTCGCGTCATGATCATCGCAAACCTGTACACTGCAACTGGTGGTGTAGTAATCTGTGAGCCACGAGGACTCAAAGAATCCCATTACCATGGGTATCAAGACTAGCAAAGCTTAAAGGGAAAGGAAGGGGTAAGGTGGTGAGGTTGCAGCAGCGACTAAGCATATATGGTGGCTAACATACGCAAATAAGAGCGAGAAGAGAGCAAGCGGAACGGTCGTCAACTAGTAATGATCAAGAAGTGATCCTGAACTCCTAATTACGTCAAACAGAACCCAGAAACTGTCTTCTCCTCTCGATCAACCCCGAAAAGAGACACTCACGGTTACGCACACGGTTGGTGTATTTTAGAAGAGTTTGCTTCAAGTTTACTACAACCGGATATTAACAAATTCCCATCTGCCACATAACCGCAGGCACGGCTCTCGAAAGTTTATACCTGCAGGGTGTCCCAACTTAGCCCATGATAAGCTCTCGCGATCAACGAAGGATATTCCTTCTCCCGGAAGACCCGATCAGTCTCGGAATCCGGCTACAAGACATTTCGACAGCAATAAAACAAGACCAGCAAGACCTCCCGCGTGCCGACACCCCGATAGTAGCCGCACAGATCTCGTCTCGAGCCACGACCGGATGAGCAGTCCGACAACTAAAACCAGCCCTCAAGTTTCCCGAGGTGGCGCCGCAAAGCACTCTAGTTTGGACCAACACTTAGACAAGCATTGGCCCGGGGCTAAAATAAAGATGACCCTTGGGATGCACAACTCCCAAGGAAAAAGGTAATAGGCCAGGCAAATGGTAAAACCAATGTTGGGCCTTCTTTGAAAAGTCTTATTCAAAGCGAACATCAAGGGGTCCCATAAATCACCCGACCGCGTTAGGGACGCAAAATCCGGGAACATAATACCGATATGACGGAAACTAGGGCGCAAGAGTGGAACAAAACACCAGGCATAAGGCCGAGCCTTCCACCCTTTACCAAGTATATAGATGCATTAATTAAATAAGATATATTATGATATCCCAACAAGTAAACATGTTCCAACAAGGAAGAACATCTCCATGTTCCAACAAGGAACAAACTTCATCTTCACCGCAACTAACAACGCTATAAGAGGGCTGAGCAAAGCGGTAACATAGCCAAACAACGGTTTGCTAGGAAGGGTGCAAAATGTTAGAGGCTGACATGGCAATTTGGGAGGCTTGAGCAGCAAGTGATAGGTAGCGCAGCATAGCGATAGAACGAAACAACTAGCATAGCAATGATAGTAGTGAGATCCAGGGTAGCGGTCATCTTGCCTGAAATCCCGCAAGGAAGAAGAACGAGTCCATGAAGAATACGAACGGATGAAGCCGAACCAAGCGAAGACGAACGAATCCTCACGATCGCAACGAAACGGGAACTAACAAGAAGAAGCACACAACATAGTAAACACACCACACATGAACAAGACATGATGCACAACAAGCATGATGCATGACAAAGCTAAATGAAGCTACTCATGGCAAGAGATGATGCAAACAAGAGCAACACATCAAGGCAAGTTTAAATGAGGCCGGAAACAACATAGAACAACTCCGGTAAGTCCTCATATGCAAATTTCGAAATTGGTCCAGATCTGAATAAACCTTATGTTCAAGTTGTTAAACAGCAAGTTAAGATGCATCAAGATGATCTACACGAAATTCTAGTCAAGATACATATAAAGTTCATTAGATTTGGAGCTACGGGCTAGAAGATATGAGCAAAACAAGATAAGCATGCCATTGATGCAAAATGCATACAAACATCAAGTAAACACCTCAAAACAAGGATGCAACATGATAATATGAAGCTACATGCAAAATCAAGCAAGTTTCATATAGAGCACACTCAAAACGGAGCAACGGTTCAACACATACACTCTATACAAGTCATGACAACAATCTGTCCAAAACACCAACTAGGCATATTGCAAGCACCAAAACAACATGCTACAAAATCTCAACATAATAACAAAAGGCATGGGCATGAAGTACAGGTAAAACATTACAAAACATGAACACTGAGCTATCTCCAGAAATCACTAGAACATGCTCAAACACACATGGCAAGATTGCAAATAATAACAGTTTCAGACTTATCAGGAAATAACATCAGGTTAACATGTTTAGAGCTATGAAACAACATGTTACAGGAACTTATCATGGTAAACAAAGGCATGGCATGAATCTACTAATTGGATAGAACAAAAGTCCCTTACTGACCATGAGCCAAAAAGGATCAGAAAATATGATGGCACCCATGTAAACATGGCAAGTTATATGACAGATTCATACATGGCAGGAACAACAATAAGTAGGCATGTTGGTGAGCTTGAACCACTCACCACAGAGCAATACATGTCATGGCAAGGCAACTCATAGTAAGAAGACATGTCATAGAAGCTACACATGTCAAGAACAACATCATAGCATACACGGATCAACTACAACAACCTTGGCAAAATTGAATAACATGTAAACAACCTGTCAGGAAACATTTTATAGCAAAAGTAGAGCTCGATTGACTCAAGCTATGGCACTCCATAGTTGAAAACAAGGGCATGGATGGATAGAGAATAACCATATGTTCAAAACATCCTTACTGAAGTATCTCAAAATATGCATGGATCTCTCGGTAGCATCAAGTTAACATGGCATAAAAATATCAGCAAAACAGGGGCTGAAATCAGCAACATCATGAAGCCTAGTTTGCATTCTTGTGCTAGTCACCACAGAGATCATAAAAATACATGGCATACACCCCTGGAAAGATGGCATGGCATATTAGAAAACACATGTAGGACTCAAGTTCATAGGGTGCACACATCAATCATGGCAAAAATGACAAAAGTGCATGTTCTGATAAGAATATGAAACTAACATCACATAGCACTCTTCCAACAGCATTTCGGGAATCAAGATGAGCTCAAACGAATATGATGCAATGGAATGAAATGATGTACTCGTCGAGGCGAACAGTTTGATATATTACATGCACGAAACGGAGCAATATGCAGAGAATTATGGCATGATGAAAATGCATGAAAATAACTGCAGGCACGGGGACTTAGCAGAATTCGCACCACCTCGAGGGGAGAAGTCAACGGAGGCGCGTTTCACGAGGATGGCCGGGGAAGGGCCGGGGACAGGCGCGCGCGGCGGATCCGGGCCGGATCTCGCCGGATCCGCCAGGATCCCGACGAGGGGAGGCGACGGGGGCGGCGGGGAGGCGCGGCCGACTCCACCAGAGCGACACGGCGGCGGGCGGGTGGCAACGCCGGCGAGGCGAAGCGGCCACGGGCGAGGCAAAGCGGGCGGCGACGGGTCCGAGAGGCGCGGAAGGCGACGCCGCGCGGCAACGGGCGCGAGGGCGACGCGATCGCCGGCCGGCGCGAGGGCGGCGAGGTCGACCGGGACGGGCGCGCGGTGGGAGCGGGTCCATGGCGGCGGAGAGCCCGAGCGGCGACGGGCGAGCCGGGCCTTGAAGGCGCTGCGCGGGGGCGGCGGGCCTGCCCAAACCCAGCTGGCTGGACGGCGCGCGGCAGGCGGGTGCCACGTGGCGGAGTGGGGTTGGCTGGGCGCGACGGCGGCGGCTGGACGTGTCCGGTCCAGTCCGGACATGTCCGGCGCGGCGCGGAGGGGAAATTAGGGTTTGGGGTAGGATTGGACTGCGATTTTTGGAGGGGGAGGTGTTTATATAGGTAGAGGGAGCTAGGAGAGTCCAAATGAGGTGCGGTTTTCGCCCACACGATCGTGATCGAACGACCGAGAGCATGGAGGGGAGTTTGCTGGGTTTTGGGCCACTTTTAAAGGGGTGTTGGGCTGCAAGGAGAAAGGGGCTTTGCGGTTACCCGGTTAACCGTTGGAGTACCAAACGACCTCCAAATGATCCGAAACTTGACAGGCGGTCTACCGGTGGTATACCAAGGCCGCTTGACAAACCTCGGTCCATTCCGAGACCGTTTAACACCCGCACACGAAAAGAGGTAAAAGGGGGCGCCGGGGAGCATAGGAGTGCCGGATTGGAAAACGGACAACAGGGAAAATGCTCGGATGCATGAGACGAACACGTATGCAAAATGAAATGCACATGATGACATGATATGAAATGCAGATGATGACATGGCAAAGAGAGGCACGCAAGCACATGACATGGAAACAACGACGAATAACTGACTGACACCTGGCGCATCGAATCCGGGGCGTTACAACACTCCTCCACTAACAAGAGATCTCGTCCCGAGATCTTAGGACCGAGATGGAAGGGAAAAAGGGATGAGACGAAACAAGAACTGAAGAGAAGAAGCAAAATATCGAGAGCACTCGAGAAAAAGAGAGGAACGACGAGAATGACGAGAATCAAAAGCTCACGGAATCAGATAGACTATGAAAGCACTCATTCTAACCGGAGTGGTTAGAATGAGAAAAGAAACGAATAAGACTGAAGGATTTAGGCAGCACTCCGGCTGAACAAGGAAAGAATAGAACACGAACTTCACAAGATGGAATGACACTTGACGACATAAGCAACGCAATACCTCCGGAAGAATTGGAAAAAATTGAATGAAAAGAACTTAGAAGGAAGGATTGAACGGAGTTGTTGGAAATTCAACAACAAAAGAAATAGCTTGTTGTGGTCTTATAGGTAACATCTCAAGATCATAAGATGATAACCGGCCACAAACGGAAATGATTGGATAGCTGAGAAGAACGAAGAAATACAAAACTCCACTTCACAAGAAAATGAAGAATTACTTGTGCTTCGAGACGCGGGAAGAAAAGATACTTGAACTCCACCAACAAAATCTTGATAAGCTCTTGAAGAATGAATTAAATAATGAAGAACCGCCATGAAGAACTCCGGTAACAAAAAGATGATGATTTAGAATGAAGGAAGAAAGAATAAGATGAGCCTTGCGATGACTCCGATGGGGGTTCCGACGAGATGGCCAAGGAAACTTTGAACTCCGGGAAAGAAAAGATGAAAGCATCTGGAACTAGAATTTATTCCTCACAAACAAACTCCGAAGGAAGGGATTAATCACTTGGATGAAATAAGAATAAGATTTATTGTATACTTATCCTTCATCAAATTAAATTGATGACAAGAAATGGATTTGGCATAATACTTATTCTCGTTGAAAAAGGATTAAGGGGAAACATAGCACAAAACTTGAGAAAGTCTTCACGAACCACCGGTAGGATTTGAGAGAACGAAAGGATAAAAATGATAATCAAGGAAAAGAATCTTGAACGAACCACCGTAAGAATTCGAAAATGACTGACGAAAGAGAATGAATCACCGGGAAGAATTAGAGAAGCACGGAGATACTTGAGGGAATTTAGAGAAAAGAGATCGAAGAGATCGCGAACTGATTAACGAATGCTTGAACGCAGCACCGGAAGAATATTGAGATGAACGAAGCTGAAAACTTGGAACGAAGAAATATTCCGAAAAGATGACCTCCGGATGATCGAGACGGAAAACAACTCCTGAAATACTCCGGATGGATGAAAAGAATTGCACAACTGGAAACAACTAGATAGGATAACATCGAGCTAGCACCATGAACCTCCGGGAGGACGGACAAGATTTAAGAGAAACTCTACTTCGGTCTTCAAAGGACGATGATGAACACCACCAAAATTGTTGAGATACTCCGGTAGAATGAAAAACGAAAAGGTTGAGCCAACAATGAAAAGAATTTGAAAGAGATCTTGGGAAGGCGTCTGACTGATGAAATTCATTCTTACGTCAAACTTCAAAAAGAACTTGAGAATAACTCCGGAATAATTAGAAGAGTCAGGTAAGATCCTGGGAAAGACCTGTGGGTTAGGGCCCACTAAAAGAAAACACCGTTGGAAAGGATTGTTGAACAGATAGATGATGCACCGGAATAATTGAAATATTTAAATGAGGTGACAACCTCGAATTAATTCAAGCACAGACGAGTCTCCTGAGATGTCTTCATCACTCCGGAAGGATAAACTGGCAAGAGGAGAACGAGCAGGAAAAACACTTTGAGGAAAAGAATATGATCAACCTCAAAACTTGAATTGAGTCCACCGGAGAAGAAAAGAGATGAAGAATGTCGTACAAAATGAGAATTCACCGTTGAAATAATTGAGGAAGATCAAGAGGCTCCACACGAATGGAATTGCTGGTCGGAAGAAACTCGAACTCATGGGAATAATAGGATGGGAGGCGGAAAACAAAGACAACTTGGAAGGGAAACCACGAATATCTTGAAGAGAAAACACCAGTTGAAATCATTGAGGAAAGAAAGCAAAGACTTTGCACGAGTAGGATGGACACACGATTCTGCACTCGGTTCCGAGAAGAAGAAGGGTGGGCGGTGGGAAAGAAAACAACCGAGGATTGAACTCAAAGATGAAGAGGCTCGAGTCAACTTGACGAGAAATGCACCGGATGAAAAGAGCTGAGGAACAACTACCGGAAAACCAACTGCGTGATCCTAAAGAAAATTTGAAGGGGAAGAGAAGTAATTCAAAACACCTACGTCAAGATTCCTTACCAGAGTGACGAAGGGCGAGGAGTAAAAGAATTCCTACTCTCGATATAACTAGACTCGTAAAATAGTTTTCTTCTAGACTCAACAACGGCCAAACTACACGATCAATCAAGGGGCTCCTAAGGTCGGTCGAGGCTCATACCAATTTTTCACGCCCAATATGCGACCCTATCCAAAAGGAACTCAAGATCCCACCAAGGATAGACTCAGATATTGAAACGCTTTTGCAAGGTGGATATCATTCCATCAACATTACATAATACATAGGATACATACATAAGGCACAAATGCCACAAGAATACATCAACATCATATACAAGATCAACATCCGACTACGGATGAAACATAAACAAGCTCAAACAATATCCACCCTGCTAGCCCAGCTGCCGACCGAACCTATCCCCGATCAAGAAGAAGCGTAAGAAGAACTCCAATACAATCAAACATCGCTCTCGCGTCATGATCATCGCAAACCTGTACCGCAATCGGTGGTGTAGTAATCAGTGAGCCACGAGGACTCAAAGAATCCCATTACCATGGGTATCAAGACTAGCAAAGCTTAAAGGGAAAGGAAGGGGTAAGGTGGTGAGGTTGCAGAGCGACTAAGCATATATGGTGGCTAACATACACAAATAAGAGCGAGAAGAGAGCAAGCGAAACGGTCGTCAACTAGTAATGATCAAGAAGTGATCCTGAACTCCTACTTACGTCAAACATAACCCGAAACCGTGTTCTCCTCTCGATCAACCCCAAAAGAGACACTCACGGTTACGCATACGGTTGGTGTATTTTAGAAGAGTTTGCTTCAAGTTTACTACAACCGGATATTAACAAATTCCCATCTGCCACATAACCGCATGGCACGGCTCTCGAAAGTTTATGCCTGCAGGGTGTCCCAACTTAGCCCATGATAAGCTCTCGCGATCAACGAAGGATATTCCTTCTCCCGGAAGACCCGATCAGTCTCGGAATCCGGCTACAAGACATTTCGACAGCAATAAAACAAGACCAGCAAGACCTCCGGCGTGCCGACACCCTCGATAGTAGCCGCACAGATCTCGCCTCGAGCCACGACCGGATGAGCAGTCCGTACAACTAAAACCAGCCCTCAAGTTTCCCGAGGTGGCGCCAAAAGCACTCTAGTTTGGACCAACACTTAGACAAGCATTGGCCCGGGGCTAAAATAAAGATGACCCTTGGGATGCGCAACTCCCAAGGGAAAAAGGTAATAGGTCAGGCAAATGGTAAAACCGATGTTGGGCCTTGCTGGAAAAGTCTTATTCAAAGCGAACTGTCAAGGGGGTCCCATAAATCACCCAACCGCGTTAGGGACGCAAAATCCGGGAACATAATACCGATATGACGGAAACTAGGGCAGCAAGAGTGGAACAAAACACCAGGCATAAGGCCGAGCCTTCCACCCTTTACCAAGTATATAGATGCATTAATTAAATAAGATATATTGTGATATCCCAACAAGTAAACATGTTCCAACAAGGAACAACATCTCCATGTTCCAACAAGGAACAAACTTCATCTTCACCTGCAACTAACAACGCTATAAGAGGGGCTGAGCAAAGCGGTAACATAGCCAAACAACGGTTTGCTAGGAAGGGTGCAAAAGGTTAGAGGCTGACATGGCAATTTGGGAGGCTTGAGCAGCAAGTGATAGGTAGCGCAGCATAGCGATAGAACGAAACAACTAGCATAGCAATGATAGTAGTGAGATCCAGGGTAGCGGTCATCTTGCCTGAAATCCCGCAAGGAAGAAGAACGAGTCCATGAAGAAGACGAACGGATGAAGCTGAACCAAGCGAAGACGAACGAATCCTCACGATCGCAACGAAACGGGAACTAACAAGAAGAAGCACACAACATAGTAAACACACCACACATGAACAAGACATGATGCACAACAAGCATGATGCATGACAAAGCTACATGAAGCTACTCATGGCAAGAGATGATGCAAACAAGAGCAACACATCAAGGCAAGTTTAAATGAGGCCGGAAACAACATAGAACAATTCCGGTAAGTCCTCATATGCAAATTTCGAAATTGGTCCAGATCTGAATAAACCTTATGTTCAAGTTGTTAAACAGCAAGTTAAGATGCATCAAGATGATCTACACAAAATTCTAGTCAAGTTACATAAAAAAGTTCATTAGATTCGGAGTTACGGGCTAGAAGATATGAGCAAAACAAGATAAGCATGGCATTGATGCAAAATGCATACAAACATCAAGCAAACACCTCAAAACAAGGATGCAACATGATAATATGAAGCTACATGCAAAATCAAGCAAGTTTCATATAGAGCACACTCAAAACGGAGCAACGGTTCAACACATACACTCTATACAAGTCATGACAACAATCTGTCCAAAACACCAACTAGGCATATTGCAAGCACCAAAACAACATGCTACAGAATCTCAACATAATAACAAAAGGCATGGGCATGAAGTACAGGTAAAACATTACAAAACATGAACACTGAGCTATCTCCAGAAATCACTAGAACATGCTCAAACACACATGGCAAGATTGCAAATAATAACAGTTTTAGACTTATCAGGAAATAACATCAGGTTAACATGTTTAGAGCTATGAAACAACATGTTACAGGAACTTATCATGGCAAACAAAGGCATGACATGAATCTACTAATTGCATAGAACAAAAGTCCCTTACTGACCATGAGCCAAAAAGGATCAGAAAATATGATGGCACCCATGTAAACATGGCAAGTTATATGATAGATTCATACATGGCAGGAACAACAATAAGTAGGCATGTTGGTGAGCTTGAACCACTCACCACAGATCAATACATGGCATGGCAAGGCAACTCACAGTAAGAAGACATGGCATAGAAGCTATACATGTCAAGAACAACATCATAGCATACACGGATCAACTACAACAACCTTGGCAAAATTGAATAACATGCAAACAACCTGCCAGGAAACATTTTATAGCAAAAGTAGAGCTCGATTGACTCAAGCTATGGCACTCCATAATTGCAAACAAGGGCATGGATGGATAGAGAATAACCATATGTTCAAAACATCCTTACTGAAGTATCTCAAAATATGCATGGATCTCTCGGTAGCATCAAGTTAACATGGCATAAAAATATCAGCAAAACAGGGGCTGAACTCAGCAACATCATGAAGCCTAGTTTGCATGCTTGTGCTAGTCACCACAGAGATCACAAAAGTACATGGCATACACCCCTGGAAAGATGGCATGGCATATTACAAAACACATGTAGGACTCAAGTTCATAGGGTGCACACATCAATCATGGAAAAAAGGACAAAAGTGCATGTTCTGATAAGAATCTGAAACTAACATCACGTAGCACTCTTCCAACAGCATTTTGGGCATCAAGACGAGCTCAAATGAATATGATGCAATAGAATGAAATGATGTACTCGTCGAGGCGAACATTTTGACATATTACACGCACGAAACAGAGCAATATGCAGAGAGTTATGGCATGATGAAAATGCATGAAAATAACTGCAGGCACGGGGACTTAGCAGAATTCTCACCACCTCGAGTGGAGAAGTCAACGGAGGCGCGTTTCACGAGGATGGCCGGGGAAGGGCCGGGGACGGGCGCGCGCGGCGGATCCGGGCCGGATCTCGACGGATCCGCCCGGATCCCGGCGAGGGAGGCGACGGGCGGCGGGAGGCGCGCCGACTCCACCGGAAGCGATGGGCGGCGGCGGCGGCGGGCACGCCGGCGAGGCGAAGCGCCATGGGCGAGGCGGGCGAGGCGGCGACGGGTCCGGCAGCAGCGGGAAGGCGACGCCGGCGCAACGGGCGCGGAGGGCGGCGCGATCGCCGGCCGGGCGAGGGCGGCGCAGGCAGGCGGCCGAGACGGCGCGCCGGTGGCGGGAGCGGGTCCGCGGCGGCGGAGGCCCGAGCGGCGCGCGGGCGAGCCAGAGGCGCGGGCGCCACGACCGGACGGGTTTGCCTGGCCCCGCTGGCTGGACGGCGGCGCGGCCGGCGGGTGCCACGTGGCGGAGTGGGGTTGGTTGGGCGCGGTGGCGGCGGCTGGACGTGTCCGGTCCAGTCCGGACATGTCCGCGCGCAGCGCGGAGGGGAAATTAGGGTTTGGGGTAGGATTGGACTGCGATTTTTGGAGGGGGAGGTGTTTATATAGGTAGAGGGAGCTAGGAGAGTCCAAATGAGGTGCGGTTTTCGCCCACAAGATCGTGATCGAACGACCGAGAGCATGGAGGGGAGTTTGCTGGGTTTTGGGCCACTTTTAAAGGGGTGTTGGGCTGCAAGGAGAAAGGGCTTTGCGGTTACCCGGTTAACCGTTGGAGTACCAAACGACCTCAAATGATCCGAACTTGACAGCGGTTCACGGTGGTATACCAAGGCCGCTTGACAAACCTCGGTCTATTCCGAGACCGTTTAACACCCGCACACGAAAAGAGGTAAAGGGGGCGCCGGGGAGCATAGGAGTGCCGGATTGGAAAACGGACAACGGGGAAAATGCTCGGATGCATGAGACGAACACGTATGCAAAATGAAATGCACATGATGACATGATATGAAATGCAGATGATGACATGGCAAAGAGAGACACGCAAGCACATGACATGGCAACAACGACGAATAACTGACGGACACCTGGCGCATCGAATCCGGGGCGTTACAACACTCCTCCACTAACAAGAGATCTCGTCCCGAGATCTTAGGACCGAGACGGAAGGGAAAAAGGGATGAGATGAAACAAGAACTGAAGAGAAGAAGAAAAGAATCGAGAGCACTCGAGAAAAAGAGAGGAACGACAAGAATGACGAGAATCGAAAGCTCGCGGAATCAGATAGACTATGAAAGCACTCGTTCTAACCGGAGTGGTTAGAATGAGAAAAGAAACGAATAAGACTGAAGGATTTAGGCAGCACTCCGGCTGAACAAGGAAAGAATAGAACACGAACTTCACAAGATGGAATGACACTTGACGACATAAGCAACGCAATACCTCCGGAAGAATTGGAAAAAATTGAATGAAAAGAACTTAGAAGGAAGGATTGAACGGAGTTGTTGGAAATTCAACAACAAAAGAAATAGCTTGTTGTGGTCTTATAGGTAACATCTCAAGATCATAAGATGATAACCGGCCACAAACGGAAATGATTGGATAGCTGAGAAGAACGAAGAAATACAAAACTCCACTTCACAAGAAAATGAAGAATTACTTGCGCTTCGAGACGCGGGAAGAAAAGATACTTGAACTCCACCAACAAAATCTTGATGAGCTCTTGAAGAATGAATTAAATAATGAAGAACCGCCATGAAGAACTCCGGTAACAAAAAGATGATGATTTAGAATGAAGGAAGAAAGAATAAGATGAGCCTTGCGATGACTCCGATGGGGGTTCCGACGAGATGGCCAAGGAAACTTTGAACTCCGGAAAGAAAAGATGAAAGCATCTGGAACTAGAATTTATTCCTCACGAACAAACTCCAAGGAAGGGATTAATCACTTGGATGAAATAAGAATAAGATTTATTGTATACTTATCCTTCATCAAATTAAATTGATGACAAGAAATGGATTTGGCATAATACTTATTCTCGTTGAAAAGGATTAAGGGAAACATAGCACAAAACTTGAGAAAGTCTTCATGAACCACCGTAGGATTTGAGAGAACGAAAGGATAAAATGATAATCAAGGAAAAGAATCTTGAACGAACCACCGTGAGAATTCGAAAATGACCGATTTAAAGAGAATGAATCACCGGAAGAATTAGAGAAGCACGGAGATACTTGAGGGAATTTAGAGAAAGAGATCAAGAGATCGCGAACTGATTAACGAATGCTTGAACGCAGCACCGGAAGAATATTGAGATGAACGAAGCTGAAAACTTGGAACGAAGAAATATTACGAAAAGATGACCTCAGGATGATCGAGACGGAAAACAACTCCTGAAATACTCCGGATGGATGAAAAGAATTGCACAACTGGAAACAACTAGATAGGATAACATCGAGCTAGCACCATGAACCTCCGGGAGGACGGACAAGATTTAAGAGAAATTCTACTTCGGTCTTCAAAGGACGATGATGAACACCACCAAAATTGTTGAGATACTCCGGTAGAATGAAAAACGAAAAGGTTGAGCCAACAATGAAAAGAATTTGAAAGAGATCTTGGGAAGGCGTCTGACTGATGAAATTCATTCTTACGTCAAACTTCAAAAAGAACTTGAGAATAACTCCGGAATAATTAGAAGAGTCAGGTAAGATCCCGGGAAAGACCTGTGGGTTAGGGCCCACTAAAAGAAAACACCGTTGTAAAGGATTGTTGAACAGATAGATGATGCACCGGAATAATTGAAATATTTAAATGAGGTGACAACCTTGAATTAATTCAAACACAGACGAGTCTCCTGAGATGTCTTCATCACTCCTGAAGGATAAACTGGCAAGAGGAGAACGAGCAGGAAAAACACTTTGAGGAAAAGAATATGATCAACCTCAAAACTTGAATTGAGTCCAGCGGAGAAGAAAAGAGATGAAGAATGTCGTACAAAACGAGAATTCACCGGTTGAAATAATTGAGGGAAGACTGAAGAGGCTCCACACGAATGGAATTGCTGGTCGGAAGAAACTCGAACTGCGGGAATAATAGGTGGGAGGGCGGGAAAACAAAGACAACTTGGAAGGGGAAACCGACGAATATGTTGAAGAGAAAACACCAGTTGAAATCATTGAGGAAAGAAAGCAAAGACTTTGCACGAGTAGGATGGATACACGATTACAGACTCCGGTTCCGAGAAGAAGAAGGGTGGGCGGGTGGGAAAGAAAACAACTGAGGATTGAACTCAAAGATGAAGAGGCTCGAGTCAACTTGACGAGAAATGCACCGGATGAAAAGAGCTGAGGAACAACTACCGGAAAACCAACTTCGTGATCCTAAAGAAAATTTGAAGGGGAAGAGAAGTAATTCAAAACACCTACGTCAAGATTCCTTACCAGAGCGACGAAGGGGCAGAGGAGTAAAAAGAATTCCTACTCTCCGATATAACTAGACTCAGAAAATAGTTTTCTTCTAGACTCAACAACGACCAAACTACACGATCAATCAAGGGGGCTCCTAAGGTCGGTCGAGGCTCTGATACCAACTTGTCACGCCCAATATGCGACCCTATCCAAAAGGAACTCGAAGATCCCACCAAGGATAGACTCGCATATTGAAACGTTTTTGCAAGGTGGATATCATTACATCAACATTACATAAAACATAGGGATACGTACATAAGGCACAAATGCCACAAGAATACATCAACATCATATACAAGATCAACATCCGACTACGGATGAAACATAAACAGAAGCTCAAACAATATCCACCCTGCTAGCCCAGGCTGCCGACCGAACCTATCCCCGATCGAAGAAGAAGCAGAAGAAGAACTCCAATACAATCAAACATCGCTCTCGCGTCATGATCATCGCAAACCTGTACCTGCAACTGGTGGTGTAGTAATCTGTGAGCCACGAGGACTCAGCAATCCCATTACCATGGGTATCAAGACTAGCAAAGCTTAAAGGGAAAGGAAGGGGTAAGGTGGTGAGGTTGCAACAGCGACTAAGCATATATGGTGGCTAACATACGCAAATAAGAGCGAGAAGAGAGCAAGCGGAACGGTCGTCAACTAGTAATGATCAAGAAGTGATCCTGAACTCCTACTTACGTCAAACACAACCCAGAAACCGTGTTCTCCTCTCGATCAACCCCGAAAAGAGACCCTCACGGTTACGCACACGGTTAGTGTATTTTAGAAGAGTTTGCTTCAAGTTTACTACAACCGGATATTAACAAATTCCCATCTGCCACATAACCGCGGGCACGGCTCTCGAAAGTTTATGCCCTGCAGGGGTGTCCCAACTTAGCCCATGATAAGCTCTCGCGATCAACGAAGGATATTCCTTCTCCCGGAAGACCCGATCAGTCTCGGAATCCGGCTACAAGACATTTCGACAGCAATAAAACAAGACCAGCAAGACCTCCGGCGTGCCGACACCACGATAGTAGCCACACAGATCTCGTCTCAGGCCACGACCGGATGAGCAGTCCGTACAACTAAAACCAGCCCTCAAGTTTCCCCGAGGTGGCGCTGCAAAGCACTCTAGTTTGGACCAACACTTAGACAAGCATTGGCCCGGGGCTAAAATAAAGATGACCCTTGGGATGCGTGACTCCCAAGGAAAAAAGGTAATAGGTCGTGCAAATGGTAAAACCAATGTTGGGCCTTCTTTGGAAAAGTCTTATTCAAAGCGAACTGTCAAGGGGTCCCATAAATCACCCGACCGCGTTAGGGACGCAAAATCCGGGAACGTAATACCGATATGACGGAAACTAGGCGGCAAGAGGAACAAAACACCAGGCATAAGGCCGAGCCTTCCACCCTTTACCAAGTATATAGATGCATTAATTAAATAAGATATATTGTGATATCCCAACAAGTAAACATGTTCCAACAAGGAACAACATCTCCATGTTCCAACAAGGAACAAACTTCATCTTCACCGCAACTAACAACGCTATAAGAGGGGCTGAGCAAAGCGGTAACATAGCCAAACAACGGTTTGCTAGGAAGGGTGCAAAAGGTTAGAGGCGACATGGCAATTTGGGAGGCTTGAGCAGAAGTGATAGGTAGCGCAGCATAGCGATAGAACGAAACAACTAGCATAGCAATGATAGTAGTGAGATCCAGGGTAGCGGTCATCTTGCCTGAAATCCCGCAAGGAAGAAGAACGAGTCCATGAAGAAGACGAACGGATGAAGCTGAACCAAGCGAAGACGAACGAATCCTCACGATCATAGCAAACGGAACTAACAAGAAGAAGCACACAACATAGTAAACACACCACACATGAACAAGACATGATGCACAACAAGCATGATGCATGACAAAGCTACATGAAGCTACTCATGGCAAGAGATGATGCAAACAAGAGCAACACATCAAGGCAAGTTTAAATGAGGCCGGAAACAACATAGAACAATTCCGGTAAGTCCTCATATGCAAATTTCGAAATTGGTCCAGATCTGAATAAACCTTATGTTCAAGTTGTTAAACAGCAAGTTAAGATGCATCAAGATGATCTACACGAAATTCTAGTCAAGTTACATATAAAGTTCATTAGATTCGGAGTTACGGGCTAGAAGATATGAGCAAAACAAGATAAGCATGGCATTGATGTAAAATGCATACAAACATCAAGCAAACACCTAAAAACAAGGATGCAACATGATAATATGAAGCTACATGCAAAATCAAGCAAGTTCCATATAGAGCACACTCAAAACGGAGCAACGGTTCAACACATACACTCTATACAAGTCATGACAACAATCTGTCCAAAACACCAACTAGGCATATTGCAAGTACCAAAACAACATGCTACAGAATCTCAACATAATAACAAAAGGCATGGGCATGACGTACAGGTAAAACATTACAAAACATGAACACTGAGCTATCTCCAGAAATCACTAGAACATGCTCAAACACACATGGCAAGATTGCAAATAATAACAGTTTCAGACTTATCAGGAAATAACATCAGGTTAACATGTTTAGAGCTATGAAACAACATGTTACAGGAACTTATCATGGCAAACAAAGGCATGGCATGAATCTACTAATTGCATAGAACAAAAGTCCCTTACTGACCATGAGCCAAAAAGGATCAGAAAATATGATGGCACCCATGTAAACATGGCAAGTTATATGACAGATTCATACATGGCAGGAACAACAATAAGTAGGCATGTTGGTGAGCTTGAACCACTCACCACAGAGCAATAAATGGCATGGCAAGGCAACTCACAGTAATAAGACATGGCATAGAAGCTATACATGTCAAGAACAACATCATAGCATACACGGATCAACTACAACAACCTTGGCAAAATTGAATAACATGTAAACAACCTGCCAGGAAACATTTTATAGCAAAAGTAGAGCTCGATTGACTCAAGCTATGGCACTCCATAATTGCAAACAAGGGCATGGATGGATAGAGAATAACCATATGTTAAAAACATCCTTACTGAAGTATCTCAAAATATGCATGGATCTCTCGGTAGCATCAAGTTAACATGGCATAAAAATATCAAGAAAAGCAGGGCTGAAATCAGCAACATCATGAAGCCTAGTTTGCATGCTTGTGCTAGTCACCACATAGATCACAAAAATACATGGCATACACCCCTGTAAAGATGGCATGGCATATTACAAAACACATGTAGGACTCAAGTTCATAGGGTGCACACATCAATCATGGCAAAAATGACAAAAGTGCATGTTCTGATAAGAATCTGAAACTAACATCACGTAGCACTCTTCCAACAGCATTTCGGGCATCAAGACGAGCTCAAATGAATATGATGCAATGGAATGAAATGATGTACTCGTCGAGGCGAACATTTTGACATATTACACGCACGAAACAGAGCAATATGCAGAGAGTTATGGCATGATGAAAATGCATCAAAATAACTGCAGGCACGGGGACTTTAGCAGAATTCTCACCACCTCGAGTGGAGAAGTCAACGGAGGCGCGTTTCACGAGGATGGCCGGGAAGGGCCGGGACGGGCAGCCTGGGCGGATCCGTGCGGATCTCGCCGGATCCGCCGGATCCCGGCGAGGGGAGGCGATAGGGCGCGGCGAGGCGCGGCCGACTCCACCGGAGCGACGGCAGGCGGCGGCGGCGGTGGCAACGCCGGCGAGGCGAAGCGCCACGGGCGAGGCGGGCGAGGCGGCGACCGGGTCCGGAGGCGCGGAAGGCGACGCCGGCGCCACGGGCGCGGAGGGCGGCGCGATCGCCGCCCGACGAGGGCGGCGCAGGCCGGCCGGGACGGGCGCAGCGCCGGTGGCGGGAGCGGGTCCATGGCGGAGGCCCGAGCGGCGGGGCGAGCCGAGGCGCTTGATGCTATGTGTGGGCCGGGCGGGCCTGCCTCTGGCCCCGCTGGCTGGACGGCGCGGCAGCCGCGGTGCCACGGGCGGAGTGGGGTTGGCTGGGCGCGGTGGCGCGGCTGGACGTGTCCGTCCAGTCCGGACATGTCCGGCGCGGCACGGAGGGGAAATTAGGGTTTGGGGTAGGATTGGACTGCGATTTTTGGAGGGGGAGGTGTTTATATAGGTAGAGGGAGCTAGGAGAGTCCAAATGAGGTGCGGTTTTCCCCACGATCGTGATCGAACGACCGAGAGCATGGAGGGAGTTTGCTGGGTTTTGGGCCACTTTTAAAGGGTGTTGGGCTGCAAGGAGAAAGGGCTTTATGGTTACCTTGTTAACTGTTGGAGTACCAAACGACCTCCAAATGATCCGAACTTGACAGCGGTTCACGGTGGTATACCAAGGCCGCTTGACAAACCTCGGTCCATTCCGAGACCGTTTAACACCCGCACACGAAAAGAGGTAAAAGGGGGCGCCGGGGAGCATAGGAGTGCCGGATTGGAAAACGGACAACGGGGAAAATGCTCGGATGCATGAGACGAACACGTATGCAAAATGAAATGCACATGATGACATGATATGAAATGCAGATGATGACATGGCAAAGAGAGACACGCAAGCACATGTCATGGCAACAACGACGAATAACTGACGGACACCTGGCGCATCAAATCCGGGGCGTTACAACACTCCTCCACTAACAAGAGATCTCGTCCCGAGATCTTAGGACCGAGACGGAAGGGAAAAAGGGATGAGACGAAACAAGAACTGAAGAGAAGAAGCAAAGAATCGAGAGCACTCGAGAAAAAGAGAGGAACGACGAGAATGACGAGAATCGAAAGCTCGCGGAATCAGATAGACTATGAAAGCACTCGTTCTAATCGGAGTGGTTAGAATGAGAAAAGAAACGAATAAGACTGAAGGATTTAGGCAGCACTCCGGCTGAACAAGGAAAGAATAGAACACGAACTTCACAAGATGGAATGACACTTGATGACATAAGCAACGCAATACCTCTGGAAGAATTGGAAAAAATTGAATGAAAAGAACTTAGAAGGAAGGATTGAACGGAGTTGTTGGAAATTCAACAACAAAAGAAATAGCTTGTTGTGGTCTTATAGGTAACATCTCAAGATCATAAGATGATAACCGGCCACAAACGGAAATGATTGGATAGCTGAGAAGAACGAAGAAATACAAAACTCCACTTCACAAGAAAATGAAGAATTACTTGCGCTTGAGACGCGGAAGAAAAGATACTTGAACTCCACCAACAAAATCTTGATGAGCTCTTGAAGAATGAATTAAATAATGAAGAACCGCCATGAAGAACTCCGGTAACAAAAAGATGATGATTTAGAATGAAGGAAGAAAGAATAAGATGAGCCTTGCGATGACTCCGATGGGGGTTCCGACGAGATGGCCAAGGAAACTTTGAACTCCGGGAAAGAAAAGATGAAAGCATCTGGAACTAAATTTATTCCTCACGAACAAACTCCGAAGGAAGGGATTAATCACTTGGATGAAATAAGAATAAGATTTATTGTATACTTATCCTTCATCAAATTAAATTGATGACAAGAAATGGATTTGGCATAATACTTATTCTCGTTGAAAAAGGATTAAGGGGAAACATAGCACAAAACTTGAGAAAGTCTTCATGAACCACCGGTAGGATTTGAGAGAACGAAAGGATAAAAATGATAATCAAGGAAAAGAATCTTGAACGAACCACCGTAAGAATTCGAAAATGACTGACGAAAGAGAATGAATCACCGGGAAGAATTAGAGAAGCACGGAGATACTTGAGGGAATTTAGAGAAAAGAGATCAAAGAGATCGCGAACTGATTAACGAATGCTTGAACGCAGCACCGAAGAATATTGAGATGAACGGTTGAAAACTTGGAACGAAGAAATATTCAAAAGATGACCTCGGGATGATCGAGACGGAAAACAACTCCTGAAATACTCCGGATGTATGAAAAGAATTGCACAACTGGAAACAACTAGATAGGATAACATCGAGCTAGCACCATGAACCTCCGGGAGGACGGACAAGATTTAAGAGAAACTCTACTTCGGTCTTCAAAGGACGATGATGAACACCACCAAAATTGTTGAGATACTCCGGTAGAATGAAAAACGAAAAGGTTGAGCCAACAATGAAAAGAATTTGAAAGAGATCTTGGGAAGGCGTCGATCGATGAAATTCATTCTTCGCCAAACTTCAAAAAGAACTTGAGAATAACTCCGGAATAATTAGAAGAGTCAGGTAAGATCCTGGGAAAGACCTGTGGGTTAGGGCCCACTAAAAGAAAACACCGTTGGAAAGGATTGTTGAACAGATAGATGATGCACCGGAATAATTGAAATATTTAAATGAGGTGACAACCTCGAGTTAATTCAAACACAGACGAGTCTCCTGAGATGTCTTCATCACTCCGGAAGGATAAACTGGCAAGAGGAGAACGAGCAGGAAAAACACTTTGAGGAAAAGAATATGATCAACCTCAAAACTTGAATTGAGTCCACCGGAGAAGAAAAGAGATGAAGAATGTCGTACAAAACGAGAATTCACCGGTTGAAATAATTGAGGGAAGACTGAAGAGGCTCCACACGAATGGAATTGCTGGTCGGATATACCAAGGCCGCTTGACAAACCTCGGTCCATTCCGAGACCGTTTAACACCTGCACACGAAAAGAGGTAAAAGGGGGCGCCGGGGAGCATAGGAGTGCCGGATTGGAAATCTGACAACGGGGAAAATGCTCGGATGCATGAGACGAACACGTATGCAAAATGAAATGCACATGATGACATGATATGAAATGCAGATGATGACATGGCAAAGAGAGACACGCAAGCACATGACATGGCAACAACGACGAATAACTGACGGACACCTGGCGCATCGAATCCGGGGCGTTACAAGTGTGCTGTCAATTTATCCCATTTCAGATTGGCAAATAAAGAGAAGGTTTAAATAATAGTAGAATGATATGACATTGTTCATAGTTAAGACATTGCAGAATATGACATTGTGCTGTAGTGGGTAGGTTCACCACACCACTGGATTACGGATCAAAAATAGAAGCATACATGCAGTGCAAAAGAAGATCACTTGCTCTGTATAGTTTAATTTACATGGTATGAAGAAGGAACTTGGTTGTACAACTGAAAACTAAAATTTAGAAGGACAAACTTTTGTTTATGAACTACATAATAAACTTTAAACATGCAATTTAATGCAAACACAAAAAATAAACAGCTGTTGCAGTCAAGCCTAACCAAATATACACAACAAAGTTTGAAGGCTTGAGAAGGACAAACTTACATTATTGGTGAAGGCAGGCTCTATAAAGCCCTTGTCCATGCTGATGGGGGGGGGGGGGGGCAATTCAAGAAGTTTACCATATAATCTTCTTCATAAGCATTGCCTTTATTCTACATTTTGTTAAGAGTAAATATAGATGTGACAATATAAGAAAAAATGGAGAATATTTAAGATAAGATGAAGAGTGATGCTACATAACCAAGTAGCTATAAATGTAAGTACAGCAATACAGGAAAAAGGTACAGCCAAGAGCAATGCAGAGCTAAACTTCTTCAGTACCATCGGTGTTATCCAACCTTATGGTAAGAGTAAATATAGATCTTATGTGTAGAAAATGGAGGGAAAAGGAAAATAAGCTGCAGAGTGATGGTAGATGAATAACTACCTGTCAATATAAGTACACTGATAAAGGACAACAGGTACTTACAAGAACAATGCAGAGCTAAAAAATTTCATTGGCATTGGATATATTCTACACTAATGTAACCATTCATACAGATCAGATAATTTGGAGCGAACAATTGATAAGCAAGCTATCATGCATACTGCTGTCACATAATGAACCAGGTATGTATGCAAGTACAATAATACAGGACAACAGGTACTAACAAGAGCAAAGCAGCGGGTAGCATATTTTTGATATCGTGTCGTTCTTTTCAAACCGGAATTCTTTTTCGAGCAGATTTCCTGCAAAAGAGATCCGTAAGGCACATGCGGAAAAGTAGAAGTTCAAATTGTCATGCGATATCATAGACAATACCTCATCCTCGGAACGATACCAGTGCATATCAAGGTTTTTCCATTCAATGTCTTCTAAATTTAGCACAGGAGACTTCACCAGAAATTCGTTTATAGAGTTGCCATCAAAGTGTGATTTCCTCAGGTAACACCAATACTGCTGCAATGCTTCCTTGAAAAGCGCAAGCAAGCTTTGCTCGTCATTATTATCCAGATTGACCCTCGCCTACTTACAACAATGTAATGTAAATCATTGATGTGTTCAATCAGCAGAAAACAGGAAAATAATCACCATGAATAATAGCACTTACATGTAAGTGGGACAGGAAGATGTAAAAAAGGTGTTTGTCTTCACTATAATCTTCCCATGATGGGAATATATGCATGTAGTCCCTAACAACATTGAAAGCATTGTCCTTTAAACTGAGAATAACTGGAATGGGGTTCCAATCTGCAGGAATTGGCCGTCTCTACAGTTGGGATAGGTCTTCGACCGGTGGACTTGCTGTACTTTTTGCTGGAGTGGGATTTTTCTGTGGTACGGCTAGTGCTATGGCAACTGAAATCGGCATACCTTTTGTTGGAGTGCAGGTCCTGTGTGGTACGACTAGTGGTGTGGCCAGTGAAGTATGGGTACAGTCTGGTGGAGTCGGTCCTACGTTTTGTGTCACTGGTTGTACATCCAATATAAGTGGGGTGATGTCTGATTTCTCCGGCACAACCACGTTTTTCAAGGACTTTGCTGGTGCTCCTTCAGGTTCAGCAATCATCCTCTTCCTTTTTGATGTCTGATGCACAAGAACAACATTTGAGTGGAAAAACATGGTATGATGACAGATGGAATATGTATTGATAATGGATGGGCATGGCATCTCGACATATATGATGAATAAACTAAGCAGATGGCGGTGCAACAAAGTAGAAGAAATGCAAGACAACATATGCAGGATACACGCAATCAATAAAACCTTGCCAAATTAGAACAACCACCTTGATGGGTGAATAGGACAGGCCATCTGCCTTTGACTCCTCGAGGTTAGAATAGTCATTAGGATCATATTCTGAACAAGAATCAACAGGTGGTGAGCGTATGAGTTTCATTGCATCCAGAATGGCACTCAATGCCTTGGTGCCAATTTTGTAAGTCATTGCAGTGTTTAGCTTCAAGAGTGGACTGCTGCTAGTGCGACACAAAGCAGCTACATAGATCATAGTGTAGATATAACGGGAAAACCGTAAGCATCAGAGTAAAATTAGCAAAGTGGAACTTGCTGGAATATATGTGCTAGTATTGCTGGTACAGCTAGAAAGGCTTTGATACCAGCTCTCTTCAACTCAAGGTGCGGTATTTATTAATATCAGTAACTCTCAAAGGCGACACAACTCCCGCATTTCCTTGTTATTCTTATAGGATTCAAGTGGGCAGGCCACTACAAATCCTATTCCAATGTTTACAAAATCCTACTTAATCAAATAGGCCCATGAAGTTCAAAGTGTCCATACCAACCAACCGTATAGACCTCTACACTACAAATGTCCCTGCTCATATTCACTACAAGGAACATATCAGACTATTATCATACTCCCTCCGTTCCAAAATATAAGTCTTGGTAGAGATTTCCACTATGGATCACATACAGATGTATCCAGATACATTTTAGAGTGTAGATTCACTCATTTTGCTCCATATTTAGTCCATGGTGGAATCTATACAAAGACTTGTATTTAGGAACGGAGAGAGTACTTATTAAAGAAGAACGGAAGAGGAACATGCTAAAGAAAAGCAAGCAGATTTTGGATAAGAAAATGTTAGATATGCGCAGGCCCACACATGATGAACCGAGCGCATTAAGAAAGCAACTCCCTGCTGCTCTCTATATGTGGTGCACGTGCTTTTTCGAAAGTAAAGTAGGAACATTAGCTGACCATTTAAATGTTATCTGTTTTAGTAATATCAGCATCATATCAGATTCCTACTTGAGCAACAAGTTTGGAATTATGAGTGGCACGTTGTTTAGCTTGATGGATTCAGGAGCAGTGCTAAGCAGGTACGATGATGGTAATGAATATAAAGGCATGTCTGTTGATACGTCTCCAACGTATCTATAATTTTTGATTGCTCCACGCTATATTATCTACTGTTTTAGACAATATTGGGCTTTATTATCCACTTTTATATTATTTTTGGGACTAACCTATTAACCGGAGGCCCAGCCCAGATTTGCTGTTTTTAGCCTATTTCAGTGGTTCGAAGAAAAGGAATATCAAACAAAGTTGAAACGGAACGAAATCAACTGGAGAAGTTATTTTTGGAAGGAAAGCTACCGGATGGACTTGGACCCCACGTCAGGAGCTAAGGGAGGTGCTCACGAGGGTGGGGGGCGCGCCCCCTAGGGCGTGCCCCCCTACCTCGTGGGGCACCCAAAGCTCCACCGATGTACTTTTTTCACCCATATATACCCACATATCCTAAAACTTCCAGAACAGAGATTAGATCGGGAGTTTCGCCGCCGCAAGCCTCTATAGCCACCAAAAGTCAATCGGGACCCTGTTCCGGCACCCTTCCGGAGGGGGGATCCCTCACCGGTGGCCACCTTCATCATCCCGACGCTCTCCATGACGAGGAGGGAGTAGTTCACCCTCGGGGCTGAGGGTATGTACCAGTAGCTATGTGTTTGATCTCTCTCTCTCTCTCGTGTTCTTGATTTGGCACGATCTTGATGTATCGCGAGCTTTGCTATTATAGTTGGATCTTATGTTTCTTCTCCCCCTCTACTCTCTTGTAATGGATTGAGTTTTCCCTTTGAAGTTATCTTATCGGATTGAGTCTTTAAAGATTTGAGAACACTTGATGTATGTCTTGTCGTGCGTATCTGTGGTGACAATGGGATATCACGTGATTCGCTTGATTTATGTTTTGGTGATCAACTTATGGTTTCGCCCATGAACCTATGCATAGGGGTTGGCACGTTTTCGTCGTGATTCTCCCAGAGAAACTTTGGGGCACTCTTTGAGGTTCTATGTGTTGGTTGAATAGATGAATCTGAGATTGTGTGATGCATATCGTATAATCATACCCACGGATACTTGAGGTGACATTGGAGTATCTAGGTGACATTAGGGTTTTGGTTGATTTGTGTCTTAAGGTGTTATTCTAGTACTAACTCTAGGGCTATTTGTGACACTTATAGGAATAGCCCAACGGATTGATTGGAAAGAATAACTTTGAGGTGGTTTCGCACCTACCATAATCTCTTCGCTTGTTCTCCGCTATTAGTGACTTTGGAGTGACTCTTTGTTGCATGTTGAGGGATAGTTATATGATCCAATTATGTTATTATTGTTGAGAGAACTTGCACTAGCGAAAGTATGAACCCTAGGCCTTGTTTCAACTCATTGCAATACCGTTTACGTTCACTTTTACCACTTGTTACCTTGCTGTTTTTATATTTTCAGTTTACAAAAACCTATATCTACCATCCATATTGCACTTGTATCACCATCTCTTCGCCGAACTAGTGCACCTATACAATTTACCATTGTATTGGGTGTGTTGGGGACACAATAGACACTTTGTTATTTGGTTGCAGGGTTGTTTGAGAGAGACCATCTTCATCCTACGCCTCCCACGGATTGATAAACCTTAGGTCATCCACTTGAGAGAAATTTGCTACTGTCCTACAAACCTCTGCACTTGGAGGCCCAACAATGTCTACAAGAAGAAGGTTGTGTAGTAGACATCAAGCTCTTTTCTGGCGCCGTTGCCGGGGAGGTGAGTGCTTGAAGGTATATCTTTAGATCTTGCAATCGAATCTTTTTGTTTCTTGTTTTAGCACTAGTTTAGTTTATAAAAGAGAACTACCAAAAAAATGGAATTGAGTTTGTCTCATATGCTTCACCTTTTTAATATCTTTCGTGAGTATGATGGAAAGTAAAATTGTGCCAAAGTGTTAGAAGAAGAATGCATTAAAATGTTTGGCACTAAATATTTGAATGATGAGCATGATTGCAATGTTGTTAGTATGAACTCCTTGAATATCCATGGTACTAATGATGATTGCACTAGTTGTGATAAAAATGTCTCCTATAAACATGTCAATTTTTGTGGAGTGCATTGGGTTTGGAAGGACACACCAAATAGGGAAGATAGATATTGCAAGAGGCATAAGTACTTAGAAACTAAATGGTTGCAAGAAAGGCTAGATGCATGTGCTGAAAATTTATTTTTTCTTAGCCATACTTGTGAACTTTGCAATGAACGTGATCATTTTAGTACCCAATGCAAATTGTTTCATGATCGTATCGTGTCCAAAAATTGTGATGACTTGATTTCCTTTGCACATCATAATGAACTTAGTTTGCTCTTGGGTTATGAAGAAATAAAACGGATAACTAAGGTTATTCCAGAATTTTCCCTTGATAGAGTTCTTCATTTTGATCTAGAAGAAATTTATATGTATTGTGCGGTGAATTGCATTGAAAATCCTTATATTGCCAATTACATAAAGAAAAGAAAACAAATACAGGATGAAGAGAATACTAATGAAAGGGAAGAGACTTCCCAATATCCTCCTATTATTTCTTATGATGAATCAGGTAACGAGGAGGAGCCTTCTATTCAACCAATCTCATTAATAAGGAGCTCCACAAAGAGGATTGAACCCACACATGATGTGGTGAAGCAGAAGAAAAGAAAAAGGAAGAGAGGTAAAAAGGTATCTCTCCCAAATAAAGTTGCTACTATTATTGCTGTGCCTCATGAAAATGAAGATGATACACTTGATGATGATCTCGTTATGCCTATTGCTTGTTGTGATGATTATGATTGGGAAGATAATGATACTTCTTATGATCTTGAAAATCTTTTTGGCATTTGCTTGGAAGAATATGATAATAATGTTTGCTATACTATTGGTGCTATCCATACTATTAATGATGAGAGTCATTATGCTTATGATATGAAAAGGCCCAAGCTTGGGGAAGCTATATTTGATGAGGATGACATATTTTAGAATATATTTGCTGCAATTAATGTTTGTCCCAAGTTTGGGGATGCTATGTTTAATAATGATGATATTTTTAGCCTCTCAAGTTTCGATATGCAAAGTTGTTATGATGATAGCATGCCTTATACTTATGATGATTATATTTATGAAAGTGTGTTTGGAAGAGTGTCAACTTTAGGAAGTAGTGATCCCACTATTTTTTAGGATGTTTAATCTTATAATATTTATGAAAGTGGATTTGGAGAGGTCATGACTTTATTTAGTGATGTATCCACTATTTTGGAAGAGGTTTCAATCGATTATGATGAGAACAAAGTTGCTACTTATGATGATTATTGTGATAGAACTTATGCTATCAAAAGTAGTGATGACTATATTTATAAAACTTGTCATGATTATGAGTACCCTTTCTCTGAACATTACTCTTTTAATGTGGAAACAATTTATAGTATTCAAGTCTCTTATGATACTCCCACTAGTCCGAATGAAAAGAATTTTGCTTATGTGGAGAGTAATAAAATTTCTATGCTAGTAGATCATGAAAAGAATGCTTTAGGTGCTGGTTATATTGTTGAATTCATTCATGATGCTACTGAAAACTATTATGAGGGAGGAACAATTGCTTGTAGGAATTGCAATAATATCAAGTTTCCTCTCTATGTGCTTAAATTTTTGAAGTTATGCTTGTTTTACCTTCCTATTCAAGATGATTCTTGTTCCCATAAGTTGTTTGCTCACCAAATCCCTATGAATAGGAAGTGGGTTAGACTTAAATGTGCTAGTCATATTCTTCATGATGCTCTCTTTATGTTTCAATTCTTATCCTTTATGTGAGTATCATTGAAATCATCGTGCCTAGCTAGGGGCATTAAACGATAGCGCTTGTTGGGAGGTAACCCAATTTTATTTTAGTTTCTTGCTTTTTGGTTCTGTTTAGGAATAAATAATACATATACCTTCTGTTTAGATGTGGTTTTATCTTTTAATTAGTGTTTGTGCCAAGTTAAACCTATAGGATCTTCTTGGATGATAGTTATTTGATCTTGGTGTAATTTCCAGAAAACTTTTGCGCTCAGTGCCCGAATTTTTAAAAATCACCAGAACGTGATAAAATACTGATTCCAATTGCTTATGATCAATAAACAAATTGTCCAGGTCTTACTATTTTGGTAGATTTTTTGGAGTTCCAGAAGTTTGCGTTAGTTACAGATTACTACAGATTGTTCTGTTTTGACAGATTCTGTTTTCATTGTGTTGTTTGCTTATTTTGATGACTCTATGGCTAGTAAAATAGTTTATAAACCATAGAGAAGTTGGAATACAGTAGGTTTAACAATAATATAAATAAATAATGAGTTCATTACAGTACCATGAAGTGGTGTTTTGTTTTCTTTCGCTAACGGAGCTTACGAGTTTTCTGTTAAGTTTTGTGTTGTGAAGTTTTCAAGTTTTGGGTAAAGATTCGATGGACTATGGAATAAGGAGTGGAAAGAGCCTAATCTTGGGGATGCCCAAGGCACCCCAAGATAATATTAAAGGATAACCAAGAGCCTAAGCTTGGGGATGCCCCGGAAGGCATCCCCTCTTTCGTCTTTGTTCATCGGTAACTTTACTTGGAGCTATATTTTTATTCACCACATGATATGTGTTTTGCTTGGAGCGTCATTTTCTTTAGTTTTGCTTGATGTTTGAATAAAGTATCAAGATCTGAAATTCTTAAATGGGAGAGTCTTCACATAGTTGCATAATTATTCGGCTACTCATTGATCTTCACTTATATCTTTCGGAGTAGTTTGTCGTTTGCTCTAGTGCTTCACTTATATCTTTTAGAGCACGGTGGTGGATTTGTTTTATAGAAACTTTGGGTATCTCATGCTTAACTTAGACTATTTTGAGAGTCTTAAATAACATGGTAATTTTCTTAAATAATCATAATATGCTAAGCATATAATATTTGTAATAATTCTTATGAGTGTGTTGAATACTAAGAAAAGTTTGATGCTTGATAATTGTTTTGAGATATGAAGATGGTGATATTAGAGTCATGCTAGTTGAGTAGTTGTGAATTTGAGAAATACTTGTGTTAAAGTTTGTGATTCCCGTAGCATGCATGTATGGTGAACCGTTATGTGATGAAGTCGGAGCATGATTTATTTATTGATTGTCTTCCTTATGAGTGGCGGTCGGGGACGAGCGATGGTCTTTTCCTACCAATCTATCCCCCTAGGAGCATGCGCGTAATACTTTGCTTTGATAACTTCTAGATTTTTGCAATAAGTATATCAGTTGTTTATGACTAATTTGAGTCCATGGACTATACGCACTCTTCTTCCTTCCACCATTGCTAGCCTCTCTAATACCGCACACTTTTCGCCGGTATCATACACCCACCATATACCTTCCTCAAAACAGCCACCATACCTACCTATCATGGCATTTCCATAGCCATTCCGAGATATATTGCCATGCAACTTTCCACCGCTCCGCTTATTATGACACGCCCATCATTGTCATATTGCTAGCATGATCATGTAGTTGACATCGTATTTGTGGCAAAGCCACCATTCATAATTCTTTCATACATGTCACTCATGAGTCATTGCACATCCCGCACATCACGGAGGCATTCATATAGAGTCATCTCTTGTTCTAAGTATCGAGTTGTAATTCTTGAGTTGTAAGTAAATAAAAGTGTGATGATCATCATTTTTAGAGCATTGTCCCAGTGAGGAAAGGATGATGGAGACTATGATTCCCCCACAAGTCGGGATGAGACTCCGGACGAAAAATAAAAAAAAAAGAAAAAAAAGAGAAAAAAAAAGAGGCCATAAAAAAGAGGAAAGGCCCAAATAAAAAAATAAAAAAATAAAAAATAAAAAATGAGAGAAAAAGAGAGAAGGGGCAATGCTACTATCCTTTTACCACACTTGTGCTTCAAAGTAGCACCATGATCTTCATGATAGAGAGTCTCCTATGTTGTCACTTTCATATACTAGTGGGAATTTTACATTATAGAACTTGGCTTGTATATTCCAATGATGGGCTTCCTCAAAATGCGCTAGGTCTTCGTGAGCAAGCGAGTTGGATGCACACCCACTTAGTTTCTTTTGTTGAGCTTTCATATACTTATAGCTCTAGTGCATCCGTTGCATGGCAATCCCTACTCACTCACATTGATATCTATTGATGGGCATCTCCATCGCCCGTTGATACGCCTAGTTGATGTGAGACTATCTTCTCCTTTTGTCTTCTCCACAACCACCATTCTATTCCACATATAGTGCCATGTCCAGGGCTCACACTCATGTATTGCGTGAAGATTGAAAAAGTATGAAACAATTGCTTGGCTTGTCATCAGGGTTGTGCATGATTTAAATACTTCGTGTGGTGAAGATAGAGCATAGCCAGACTATATGATTTTGTAGGGATAACTTTCTTTGGCCAAGTTATTTTGAGAAGACATAATTGCTTTGTTAGTATGCTTGAAGTATTATTATTTTTATGTCAATATGAACTTTTGTCTTGAATCTTTCGGATATGAATATTCATGCCACAAGTAAGAAGAATTACAATGAAATTATGCCAACTAGCATTCCACATCAAAAATTATCTTTTTATCATTTACCTACTCGAGGACGAGCAGGAATTAAGCTTGGGGATGCTTGATACGTCTCCAACGTATCTATAATTTTTGATTGCTCCATGCTATATTATCTACTGTTATAGACAATATTGGGCTTTATTATCCACTTTTATATTATTTTTGGGACTAACCTATTAACCGGAGGCCCAGCCCAGATTTGCTGTTTTTTTTACCTATTTCAGTGTTTCGAAGAAAAGGAATATCAAACGAGTCGAAACGGAACGAAATCAACTGGAGAAGTTATTTTTGGAAGGAAAGCTACCAGATGGACTTGGACCCCACGTCAGGAGCTAAGGGAGGTGCTCACGAGGGTGGGGGGAGCGCCCACCCCCCTAGGGCGCGCCCCCTGCCTCGTGGGGCCCCCGAAGCTCCACCGACTTACTTTTTTCACCCATATATACCCACGTATCCTAAAACTTCCAGAACGGAGATTAGATCGGGAGTTCCGCCGCCGCAAGCCTCTGTAGCCACCAAAAGTCAATCGGGACCCTGTTCCGGCACCTTGCCGGAGGGGGATCCTCACCGTGGCCATCTTCATCATCCCGCGCTCTCCATGACGAGGAGGAGTAGTTCTCCTCGGGCTGAGGGTATGTACCAGTAGCTATGTGTTTGATCTCTCTCTCTCTCTCTCGTGTTCTTGATTTTGCACGATCTTGATGTATCGCGAGCTTTGCTATTATAGTTGGACCTTATGTTTCTTCTTCCCTCTACTCTCTTGTAATGGATTGAGTTTTCCTTTGAAGTTATCTTATCGGATTGAGTCTTTAAAGATTTGAGAACACTTGATGTATGTCTTGTCGTGCGTGATCTGTGGTGACAATGGGATATCACGTGATTCACTTGATGTATGTTTTGGTGATCAACTTGCGGTTCCGCCATGAACCTATGCATAGGGGTTGGCACACGTTTTCCGTGATTCTCCGGTAGAAACTTTGGGGCACTCTTTGAGGTTCTATGTGTTGGTTGAATAGATCAATATAAGATTGTGTGATGCATATCGTATAATCATACCCACGGATACTTGAGGTGACATTGGAGTATCTAGGTGACATTAGGGTTTTGGTTGATTTGTGTCTTAAGGTGTTATTCTAGTACGAACTCTAGGGCTGTTTGTGACACTTATAGGAATAGCCCAACAGATTGATTGGAAAGAATAACTTTGAGGTGGTTTCGCACCTACCATAATCTCTTCGCTTGTTCTCCGCTATTAGTGACTTTGGAGTGACTCTTTGTTGCATGTTGAGGGATAGTTATATGATCCAATTATGTTATTATTGTTGAAGAACTTGCACTAGCGAAAGTATGAACCCTGGGCCTTTTTTCAACTCATTGCAATACCGTTTACGCTCACTTTTACCACTTGTTACCTTGCTGTTTTTATATTTTCAGTTTACAAAAACCTATATCTACCATCCATATTGCATTGATCACCATCTCTTCGCCGAACTAGTGCACCTATGCAATTTACCATTGTATTGGGTGTGTTGGGGACACAAGAGACTCTTTGTTATTTGGTTGCAGGGTTGTTTGAGAGAGACCATCTTCACCCTACGCCTCCCACAGATTGATAAACCTTAGGTCGTCCACTTGAGGGAAATTTGCTACTGTCCTACAAACCTCTGCACTTGGAGGCCCAACAACGTCTACAAGAAGAAGGTTGTGTAGTAGACATTATCTGCATGCAAGTCGCGTGACTTTTGTCATTTGGGTCAGTCGACCATTTCAGGCGGTTGGATGAAGATCCTATGTCTCCTAACCTTTCTTCTTCCTCGTCTCTGATTCTTCCCATACAGAACACCGCATGGGCCGCCGGCCGGACTGTCGGTGTCAAAACCGGCGGATCTCGGGTAGGGGGTCCCGATCTGTGCGTCAAGGCTAATAGTAACAGGAAGCAAGGGACACGGATTTTTACCCAGGTTCGGGCCCTCTCGATGGAGGTAAAACCCTACTTCCTGCTTGATTAATATTGATGATATGGGTAGTACAAGAGTAGATCTACCACGAGATCGTAGAGGCTAAACCCTAAGAGCTAGCCTATGATGGTATGATTGTAACTGTGATCGACCTTCTAAGGACCAACCTCTCCGGTTTATATAGACACCGGAGAGGGCTAGGGTTTACATGGAGTCGGTTACAAGGAAGGAAATATAATATCCGGATCGCCAAGCTTGCCTTCCACGCCAAGGAAAGTCCCATCCGGACACGGGTCGAAGTCTTGAGTCTTGTATCTTCATGCTTCAATAGTCCAGACGTTGTACACAGTCCGGCTGTCCGGATACCCCCTAATCCAAGACTCCCTCAGTAGCCCCTGAACCAGGCTTCAATGATGATGAGTCTGGCACGCAGTATTGTCTTCGGCATTGCAAGGCGGGTTCCTTCTTCGAATACTCCAAAGTACCTGTTACGACGAATAGTGTCCGGTCTCCAATCAATGTTGTGCTCCTCGGCTTCGGTGCCTCAGTAATGACCATCTCCACGTGTCGAGCGAATGCGAGGAGTCAAGGCATTTTTGCATTTGCCACCCTCGATCCTTCGGGCTAACCGTCTATTTGAAGGGACGGGGATTCTCAGATCCAAACCTCACTCTCCCTCCCAGAGCTAGCATCCAACATAGCGCTCCGCGAAAAGCCATTCCAACATGGCCGGCCATCGCAGCTCTTCTGCTTGCCCTTCTCATTCCAAGTCGGGGGATTGGGGAGAGTGTTCAGTTCCTCATAGCCGTTTGATAGAGTTACAAACCCAAGGGTTTCTCCCACCGGCGTTCATGGTCCCCGTCCGAGCTGGAATAGCCACTTATGACGGAGGAGAACAAGCTGAGGGATCTCCTAACCCATCTCCGGAGGAGCGTATATGCCTCATCCCACATCTGCCGAGGGGCGTCGGGTTCCCTATCCATCCATTTCTTCGCGGGCTCCTGGAGTTCTACGGCCTCCAGTTGCACAATCTTACCCCTGCCTCTGTTCTGCACATAACGGGGTATGTTGCCCTTTGCGAGCTGTTTTTAGGCTGCAAACCACACTTGGATTATGGAGGAAGTTGTTCGCCTCGCCCCCGCATTACGTGGGGAGTCCCTATGTCAAGTGGGCGGGCCGGTATGGTGCATTGCCGAGACCGGATACCTGTCCGGCACTCCTGAGAAGGCACCAGAAAACTGGCCTTCAGAGTGGTTCTATATAAACGACGTCCCCCTTCCGGATCCAGTCCGGACAGGTCTCCCCAAGTTCAGCAATGCCCTGCCGAGGGCATGCCTAAGCTGGTGCCCCTGGGGCCCTCAAGAAGAGGACACAAGGGAAATATTCCTCCTGATGAACAGGATAAAGTTACTGGCCAAATCCGGACTGACGATAGTTGAGGTTATGGCGATATGCATAAGACGGGGAGTGCAGCCGCTCCAATATTGGGGAAGCCCATGTGACATTTCAACAAGGAAGACGACGCCACCCGCTGCGGCCGTAAGGGTCCGGACTCCGCTGCCGCTTTGGCAAGGATATTGTCCGATTTGTACAAAGGGGAAGAGGAGGAATTCCTTCGCATAAAAACGCGGGACAGATTCTCCATGTACAACCCCCCAGCGTGGGTAAGTTGCCATTCTTTTTCCCTGCTTTACTTACTCTAGCGTTCTTCTGCTAAGATTACTTGCATCAATGCTTCTGAGCAGGAACTAAGGAGGGCCGTAGAAGGAATCTTCAGCCCCTCCCCGCAACCAGAGGACCCTGGAAGGGCCCTAGATCCGGGACTTAAAGTGGATCCGTATATCACTGTGGAGCTTGTCAACGAGGTATTCTATCAAGCGAGCTGGGATGGCGCCCTAGTGGCCATTACGACCGACTACCCTGGACTGCTCCCCGCGTCGCGTGTAAGCCGAACTGAAAAACCCTATCCTTCAAAGAGGACTCCCCCCAGGTATTATAATTTACCCTTGAGGTGTCGTTCTATTTGCAGAAACGACAACCGGAGCGAGGGGCCGAGCCCCTAGGGACTCGTCAACCACGGGCGTCCAGATCGGGCAGGCTCAAGAGGAAGGCGGTGAGGGTTGACACACCGCTACAGAGGTAAAGCAATAACCTGTCCTGTAATTATAGACTTTAAAATATGACAACGCCCTTTTGTCTGGCAGGAAGAGGAATAACCGGACTATATCCGGAGACCCTACCAATCACGCCTCCACTAGCCGGGTTCCAGAACCGGTTTCGGGGGCGGAGGCGGACACAGGGCCAGCACCGCATAGTTCCCCGACAGAGGATGCGGATATGCGTTCGGCCACGAACTCCGAAGTGGAGAGCGCCATGAATCACCGGCGCCGGAGGGCCATGCTCCGGAACAACATCTTTTCCGAAGAGGCTTTTAATGCCTTCAATTCGGCGGACGCATACGTCCAAGCTGCTCGGGGCGGGCTTGCCCAAGCGACAAACCAGTATACCAAAGACATACGGGTAAGAAATTTTGATAAGTATGTATAGAAGTAGCCCCTGAGACTTAAAATAGTTGGGACAACTGTTTGGAGGATCAATATATACCCAGGTCCTTGTGGACAAGAATGAACAATTGGCTCAAGAGCTGGAGGCATGCAAGGCCCAGCTGACTGATGCGGTAGCCAAGTTGGGGGGATCCTAGAAGGCCCCCTCTGGTAATATTTGTCTCCATTATACGCAGATGTACCAGTTAGTAAATGGCTGGTGCGGTTAGTCTAACAGAAAATTCTGCGGACAATCCCGGAGTGAATCCAGAGGGCGCAAGAGAGGAAACATCGCATCTCAAAAGGCGGCTGGAGGCTGGCGAGCGCGTTCTTACGCAAGTTAGGCAGGAGAAGTACAATCTTCAAGATGCCAAAGTCCAGCTGGACATGGAGTTAAAAGATCTCCGCGCTCAGCTGGCGGACTCCGTTAAGGAGAACAAAAGGCTTCGACGCGGCATGTACAGTAAGTGCCTAGACGAACTGTAGTATAGTCCGGCGAGGAAGTATATTGAAAGAATTTTTCTTGCAGGAATGTTAACGGGTCGCCCTGAGAAGGAGATGCCCTCATCTGCAAGTGATTTACTGCAAGACCTTTCGCAACTGCACGAGCGAGCTCAGCAAGTGATGCAGGGTGTTGCTCAAGCTTTGTGGCCATCAAGCTTGCTGCCGAATGGCATGGGGGAGCTTGTGGATATGCTTCAAGGAGCATGGCGGCGCTTCCGACTGTGGAAGGTGTCCGCTTGCGGGCAAGGCGCAAGAGAAGCCTGGGCTATGGTGAAGACGCGCTACACCAAGCTAGACCCAAACCATATGGCCGAAGTAGGACCAGCGGGGCCCGACGGGCAAGAAATTCCCGTGAGTCTGGTATATGACCAGGTAGCGTTAGTCGCTAAGTATTCTCAATAGGATTGTAAGCTAGATAGCCTATTGGACGGTATAGAGGAGGAATATAGTCAGTCCAAGTGACTGTGTAATTTAATGGGCTTAAGTAGCCCCTAGCCGGATTAAAATCATTTGTCATGGCGGACCTTTTCGCTTCAGCCCCCGGATCCTACAATTGGGTGTGTCCAATACCCACTCGTTATACAAAACCGGGTATGCGTGGAAACAAGGCGAGGGGTCATAAGTGCTTGAATGCATAAGTACCCAACTAGTTATGTTATATTACATGGATAGTAAGAAACATCTTCCAGGGAGAATAGTTCCGTTAGGGGTTCCTTTCCCTGGGTACGCATGCGACGATGCACATGTACGAACTGTGAACGATGGCGCGGGATACAAGACTTCTGGGGCTTTATGTTATAATAAACCAATACATCTTTTGTTCACTGACCGAATATTCTCTTAAGGAAGCTAGCTTTCGGCTTCACCCAGTCTGAGGTACACATCCGGCTGAACCGGCAGTAACAATCGCAGAGGTGCTCCCCTTATGCCCTAGCCGGATTAACGGGAACGTAAGGCATAAACACAAGAGCCAGGCAACCCAGCTTGGCAACATCTTAAGTCATATCGATGCATATAATGGTGAAGAAAAGGCACATATGGAAACAGAATGCATATGTGATGAGCAGAAAGCCATGTGAGTATTTATTTTTAGCTTCTGTATAGGAAGCCCCCAGGTATTGCTTACACACCTAGTGCGGCCGGGGTGATCCGGGAATCCGCACTGTATTGAATACTTTGTGTGAAGAGAAAAAAGGTCGAGAAAGGGAAAAGGGATGGAGCATAATTAAAAGGGAGGGGTAAGGAGACGAACACTGAGTTCGGCGTTAGGTGTAGAATCTCCGGAGTCTGGCCACGTTCCATGGGTTCAGCTCGAGTCTGTTATCGGATGCATTACGTAGGCGATACGCTCCTCCAGTGAGAACTTTGTCAATGACGAAGGGACCTTCCCATTTGGGTTTGAGTTTCTCCTTCTTCTTCTCCGGTAGGCGTAGAATGAGCTCGCCAATATTGTAAGTTTTGGCCCGCACTTCTCGCTTTGATATCGCCGAGCCTGCTGCTGATAGAATGCGGAACGGGCTTTTGCGACATCGCACTCCTCCTCCAGGGCATCCAAGTTATCCTGCCGATCTAACTCGGCTTCCTTCTCTTCGTACATGCGTACGCGTGGCGAATCATGTATTATGTCACAGGGTAGTACTGCTTCCGCACCATACACCATAAAAAATGGTGTGTATCCGGTGGTGCGATTGGGTGTGGTCCGCAGCCCCCAGAGTACGGAGTCGAGATCCTCTACCCAGTGCGCATCCGATTCTGTTAGAGATTGCACTAGTCTGGGTTTGATGCCGCTCATGATGAGACCGTTTGCCTGTTCGACCTGGCCGTTTGTTTGGGGGTGGTAGACGGAAGCGTAGTCGAGCTTAATGCCCATTGAGGGAGTCCCGGATTAGGGGGTGTCCGGATAGCCAGACTATCGTCACAGCCGGACTCCAAGACTATGAAGCTACAAGATTGAAGACTTCGTCCCGTGTCCGGATGGGACTTTCCTTGGCGTGGAAGGCAAGCTTGGCGATACGGATATGTAGATCTCCTACCATTGTAACCGACTCTGTGTAACCCTAACCTATCCGGTGTCTATATAAACCGGAGGGTTTTAGTCCGTAGGACGAACAACAATCATACCATAGGATAGCTTCTAGGGTTTAGCCTCCTTGATCTCGTGGTAGATCTACTCTTGTACTACCCATATCATCAATATTAATCAAGCAGGAGTAGGGTATTACCTCCATCGAGAGGGCCCAACCTGGGTAAAAACATCATGTCCCTTGTCTCCGTTACCATCCGCCTAGACGCACAGTTCGGGACCCCCTACCGAGATCCGCCGGTTTTGACACCGACATTGGTGCTTTCATTGAGAGTTCCTCTCGTGCCGCCGCCATCGTAGGATGCCTCATCTCGCCTTTTAAAGACGATACCATCGCCAAAGGAGCCTTGGCCGCCGCCGACTCTTCGCTAGGTGGTTTTCTTATGACCGCCATCCGCCATCACACCGACGATGACCTCTCGAGTCATCGAAACCAATCTCCATGTCAATTCGGAACTTGCCGAACAATTAGATCCGATCGAGCTCTCCTCCGTAAATGAGCTCTTAGATCGAATCGCCGCCCTGGGAGTCGCCACAGACTACGACCGGATCGGGCCTAAAACCGATCTGAGAGAGATCAACTCTCCCCAGGCTACCCATCATGTTGCTGTGATAGAGGAGAAATGCGGCGATTCTTCTTCTATCTTAAGGACTAGCTACGTCCAGATTTTCGATCCCTCCATGCCGGATTCCTGCGGAGGGACGGATGTCGATCAAGCCCTGAACTTAAAGTCAGGCGGCGGGTCGGACTCATCGGATAACACTCAAAAATCCAAACTTCCGAGTTCGGAAACTTCTCGGCCCCTGAGTCCTTGGACGGGGTTCCGGATCTAGTTCCACCCGCCCACCCAAACATTAGCGATCTCTCACGAATTCGGAAAGAGCCCGCTGAAACAATACATCATTACTGGGCCAGATTCCTCCTGGTTATGAACAGGATAAAGGACTGCCGAGAGGAGGACGCAATCCCAATTTTCTGCAATAATTGCACGGACAAGGGAATCCTAAACGCCATAAGTCGTCGCAAAATTACACGCTTTATCGACTTGGTGACCATAGTACAAAAGTATCGTGTGCGATGGAGAGCGCTCGAAAACCGAAAGTAAATTTTGGGATAATCCGGCAACGAATACATCCCTAGTCCGAAACAAAAGGGTGCATCATTATCAAGCGCCGGGTTAAATACCAAAAACAAAACCCCCTAAAGGGTACGGAACCGCATCGAGGGTTGGCTAAACGGACCTCGCAAAATTCATAGCACGTAGGGCGCCACTCCAACTCATAGCCTTCGAGCATGTTGGATACTACGGCAGTGGCCAAAAGTGGCGAGGAGCTTCTAGCTTCGTAATCCCAGCCCAGAACACCAAGACGGTGTTAATAGTCTTTGAGACTTTCGATCAAATAACATGCGAAACGAACACTCCGCAACCTTGCCAAAGTCTACCAAGTAGCAACAATAAATCCATGGAGGACACGGCTATTACTTTTAATGCCGGTGATTTAACCTAAATTCGAACAGCCCGAGCACCACCGCATTGGTCCTCGGCCCGATAGTGGATTTGGCTTTCGCTTTACTAAGGTGCTCATGGATGGCGGCAGCGGACTAAACCTCATCTATGAGGAAACCCTCCAAAAATGGAAATAGATCGAACCGCATTGAGCGAAGCAGACAACCTTTATAGGAATAATCCCTAGCCGAAGCATGCTGCACAGGAAAAATCACATCGATGTAGTATTCGCTCACGGACAATTACAGTCCGAGGAGGTCACATTTCAAGTGGCCCTGCTCAACAGCGGATATCATGCTTTATTAGGACGAGAGGCATTCACAATATTTCAAGCTATACCCCATTATGGGTACATGAAGCTTAAAATGCCGGACCTAACGGAATCATCACTCTCGCTAGTGATCCAACATAGCACTCCGCCCGAAACAAGACAGCCGCACTAGCCCTCGAGGCACTATCCGGCCCTAGCGGCCGAGGAACTCACCGCGATGCGCCCACGGTGAACAGGGACGATGTGATACTTGATAAAAGATCCAAGTCCACCTCTTTTAAACCAGCGGATGAAATAGTCAAATTCCAAGTCCACCCAACGGACCCTCGCAAAGACGGCCTCCATTGGGGCACAATTAAACCCTGATGTAGACGCCAGACCACGAGAATTTCTACAAGAAAATCGACATCTTTGCTCGCACCCTTCGACATGCCAGAATCCCACGCCACCGGCCTAGCACAGCCTAAATATTCTAAAAGGATTCAAGCCACCAAACAGGCTCTTCTGCGCTTTCCGAACCCAAGAGACAGGCCATGGGAGAGGAGCTAGCCAAACTTTTGGAAGCCGGATTCATCGAGATATAAAACATCCGGACTGGCTAGCAAACCTGGTGATGGTACCAAAGAAGGATAAATCCTGCGCCTATGTGTTGATTTCAAGGACCTTAATAAGGCTTGCCCAAAGGATCCCTTCCTCCTCGAATTGATCAAATCATTGACGCTACAGCAGGACACGACTCATTGTGCTTCTCGACGATACCGCTACCACCAAATCAAGATGGCGGAGCTGCACCAAGACGCAACAGCATTCATCACTCCATACGCCCGCTCGCTTCAACACAATGCCCTTTGGGCTCAAAACACCGCGCAACATATCAGCGCATGATCTGTATATGTCCGCAAACCAGATCGGCAAAACAAAGGAAGCATATGTAGATGACGTGGTCGTCAAAACCAAGCACGCCGAAACTCTAGTAGACGACTTGAGGCTCACATTCGACAATCTTCAAAATATGACATCAAGCTCAATACGAAAATGCGTCTTCGCGCTCCAAATTAAAAAGCTCCCGGCTTCATTGTGTCCGTAGAGGAATTGAAGCAAACCCAGCCAAGATCCGAGCTCACACACAATTGGATATTCCAAAAGACCTCAAACAAATACAAAATTGACGGATGCGAGCGGCTCTAAGCCGCTTTATTTCCGATTGGGGAAAAGGTGTTACCCTTTACCGCCTCCTCCGCCGACCAACACTTCGAGTGGACGGATGCCGCCACGCCGACTCAAGAAATAAAGGCCATTTTGGCAACAACCGTCCTGCCACGCATAACGTGGGCGAACCAATGCTATTATATATCGCCGCAACACATCAAGTTGTCAGCACGGTGCTTATTGTCGAACGAGAAACGGACGGACACCGGTTCCCTGTTCAAAAACCGGTTTATTATGTGTCCACTGTCCTAACTCTATGCAAGTCCCGGTACCCACACTATCAAAAGATAGCATATGCGGTGTTCATGGCATCCCGGAAGCTGCGACACTACTTTCAAGAGTGTTCGATAACGGTAGCCTCCGAAGTACCGAAGCCGAACTTCCATTCGATATAACTTATAAGCCACGACGAGCTATTAAGTCGCAGGTTTTGGCCGACTTCGTGGCCGAATGGACCGAAGCCGAACTCCCCTAAAGAGTACGGCGCATACTCCAATTGGATCATGCACTTTGACGGCTCCAAAATGTTGGCCGCACTGGGTCAAGGTCGTCCCGACGTCCCCAACCGGGACACAGTCCAATACATCCTTCAGATAATGTATACGGACTCCAACAACGCAGCCGAATACGAGGCCCTTCGCACGGCCTCCGGATGGCGCCTCCATGGGCATTCAACGCCTAGAGGTGCGCAGGGATTCAACCTCGCAATATCTCAAATAAACGGAGACTTTGATGCCAAAGATCCGAAAATGGCAGCATACCACAATGCGGTCCTAAAATGTCAAGACGGTTCAAGGGCTCAAATTTCATCATATAGCCCGGATAACAACCAGGGCGGATATATTGGCACGCATCGGTGCAAAACGCGATGCCGCCCCACCCAATATCTTTTCGAACGGCTGTTCAAGCCATCCGTATTATGGGAAGGGAGTCCGACAATATCAATCCGGACCCAACCGCACCGCCCGACACCGAACACTCGACATAACCGAGGCTCTGCCCCGAGATAACACCCTCTCGCTCACGAAATAATGGCGGTTATCGCCTGCGGATCGGAACCATTCCTAGCCTACCTAACTAGGCAAGAACTCCCGAAGACCAAAATGAGGCTCGCTGCATTGTACGGGCGCCTAAAGCCTATAAAGTCCATGAGGGAGAGCTTTATAAGAAAAGCACTACCGAGTCCTTCAAAGGTGTATCTCCAAGAGGAAGGGCGAAATCTCCTGGCTGAAATTCATGCCGGACTGGGTGGGCACCACGCCGCAGCCCGGCCCTTGTAGGCAAGGCCTTCCGACAGGATTTTATTGGCCGACAACCCGGCAGATGCGAGGACTTAGTCCAACGATGCGTCGGTTGCCAGCTTTTTGCTAACCAAAGCCACATGCCATCCATCGCCTTAAAACTATACCCATCACCGCCGTCATGTCCGGGGCTTGACATGGTTGGACCCCTCAAGGAGGAACCCACAAGCAAAAATACCTATTGGTCATGGTGGATAAATTCACCAAATGGATAGAGGCCAAGCTCGTTAAAACGGCCAATCCGACCAGTGATAGACTTCATACCAGGGGTAGTGCACCGCTACGGTGTCCCCACAAGATCATTACTAATAATGGCACCAACTTCACGGCCGATGAGGTCAAATTATGGTGCAAAAACATGGGCATCAAGCTTGATTACGCCTCAGTCTATCACCCTCAAATCAACGGCCAAGTCGAAAGGGCAAATGGTCTAATCATGAGCGGCATTAAACCCGCACTAGTGCGGTCCCTCAAGGAATCTAACACGACCGGGTTGAGGAGCTCGACCAGACTGGGGATGCGGACCACGCCGAATCATGCTACCGGATTCACACCATTCTTCATGGTGTACGGCGCAGAGGCGGTCTTGCCCTGTGACATAATACATGACTCACCTCGCGTGCGCATGTATGAAGAAAGAGAAGCCGAGCTTGATCGGCAGGACAGTTTGGACGCATTGGAGGAGGAGCGCGACATGGCAAAAGCTCGTTCTGCATTCTATCAACATCAGGCTCGAAGATATCAAAGCAGGGAAGTACGGGCCAAAGCTTATAACGTTGGCGAACTAGTTCTACGCCTGCCGGGCAAGAAAAAGGACAAACTCAAGCCCAAATGGGAAGGTCCCTTCATCATCGACCAGGTCCTGACCGGCGGAGCATACCGTCTGCGAAATGCATCGGATAACCAACTCGAGCCGAACCCATGGAACGCAGCCCGTCTACGAAGATACTACGCCTAAGTGCCGGATTCCAAGTTCGTCTCCTTCCTCCGTCCACATTTCCTATTTTTGCTGTCTTTTATTTCTCTCCTTCCTCCTTCTTCTTCTTGAAGCCTCTAGAGGCTCGCTTTAGCGCTTTTTTCAACACACTTGACGCGCTGTCCGCTACCATTATACCTGGGGCTTTTTAATCGAAGCTTTTTATACGGGCTTTCATGCCCAACACATGCGTAAACTTCCGCATGTACCTTTTATTCACCATTATATGCATCGATATGACTTAAGTTTTGGCCAAGCTGGGTTGCTCGCCCCTGTGCTTACCCCCACGCTCCCGATTGTTCGGCTAGGTGGTAAAGGAGCACCTCTGCGATTGTTACCGCCGGTCACCGGATGTGTACCTTAGATCGGGTGAAGCCGAAGCTAGCGTTCTTAAGGGAATATTCGGTCGATGAACTGAAAGATGATTTTAACTATTTACCCATCTGCCCCCGATGATTTTCTCGCTTTCATAGCAGCTTTGACATGCACTTTAGGGCATGCACCCCAAAGAAAAGGAACCCTTAACGGAACTATTCTCCCGGACGATGTTTCTTACTACCCATGTAATATAACATAACTAGTTGGGCACTTGTCCGATACAGCAACAATGACCCCTACGCCTTATCTCCATGCATACCACGGTTCTTATATAACCACGAAGGTATTCGACACACTCCGGACTATTGGGTCCGGAGGTCGGGCTTAAAAGGCCCGCTATGACAAACGATCTACAATCCGGCTAGAAGACATTCTTTCATGTCATATTTTTACATAGTCAACTCGAATCATTGTATTCCTGTTGGAAATATGCCCTAGAGGCGATAATAAATTAGTTATTATTATATTTCCTTGTTCATGATAATCGTTTATTATCCATGCTATAATTGTATTGATAGGAAACTCAAATACATGTGTGGATACATAGACAACACCATGTCCCTAGCAAGCCTCTATTGGCTAGCTCGTTGATCAATAGATGGTTACGGTTTCCTAACCATGGACATTGGATGTCATTGATAACGGGATCACATCATTAGTAGAATGATGTGATGGACAAGACCCAATCCTAAGCCTAGCACAAAGATCGTAGTTCAGATGCTAAAGCTTTTCTAATGTCAAGTATCATTTCCTTAGACCATGAGATTGTGCAACTCCGGATACCGTAGGAATGCTTTGGTGTACCAAACGTCACAACGTAATCGGGTGGCTATAAAGGTGCATTACAGGTATCTCCGAAGTGTCTTGGGTTGGCACGAATCAAGATCGGATTTGTCACTCCGTAAACGGAGAGGTATCTCTGGGCCCACTCGGTAGGACATCATCATAATGTGCACAATGTGACCAAGGGGTTGATCACGGATGATGTGTTATGGAACGAGTAAAGAGACTTGCCGAAACGAGATTGAACAAGGTATCGGGATACCGACGATCGAATCTCGGGCAAGTACAATACCGCTAGACAAAGGGAATTGAATACGGATTGATTGAGTCCTTGACATCGTGGTTCATCCGATGAGATCATCGTGGAACATGTGGGAGCCAACATGGGTATCCAGATCCCGCTGTTGGTTATTGACCGAGAACGCCTCGGTCATGTCTACATGTCTCCGAACCCGTAGGGTCTACACACTTAAGGTTCGATGGCGACTAGGGTTATAAAGGAAGTTTGTATGTGGTTACCGAATGTTGTTCGAGTCCCGGATGAGATCTCGGACGTCACGAGGAGTTCCGAATGGTCCGGAGGTAAAGATTTATATATGGAAAGTTGTTGTTCGGGTTCCGAAAAAGTTCGGGTTTTTTCGGTATTGTACCGGGAAGCTTCTAGAAGGTTCCGGAGGATTCCGGAGGGGTCCGGAGGTCCGGAAATTGTTCCACCACGTCCAATACAGTAGCATGGGCTGTAGGGGCGCCCTAGCCTTAATGGGCCAGGGGCACCAGCCCCCCCAAGGCCCATGCGCATGGGAGGGGGAAACCCTAAGGGGGAGGGCCTCCACTTGACTTGGGAGGCACTCCTCCCCCTCTTGGCCGCCCCCAAGTCCCATCTAGGGCTGGCCGCACCCCTTGGGGTCGGAAACCCTAAAGGGGGCGCAGCCCCCTTTCCCTATATATACTTGAGGTTTTGGGCTGCCCAACACACATGAGTTCTCTCCTCTGGTGCAGCCCCGCCTCCTCCTCCTCCTCTCCCTTGGTGCTTGGCGAAGCCTCTGGGATTGCCACACCTCCATCACCACCATGCCGCTGTGTTGCTGCTGGATGGAGTCTTCTCAACCTCTCCTCTCTCCTTGCTGGATCAAGGCGTGGGAGACGCCACCGGCTGTACGTGTGTTGAACGCGGAGGTGCCGTCTGCTCGCACTAGGATCTCCGTGATTTGGATCACGACGAGTACGACTCCTTCAACCCCGTTCTCATGAACGCTTCCGCTTAGCGATCTACAAGGGTATGTAGATGCACTCTCCTTCCCTCGCTGCTAGTTTCTCCATAGATAGATCTTGGTGACACGTGGAAAATTTTGAATTTCTGCTCGCTCCCCAACAAAGGCATCATGAGCTAGGTCTATTATGAGATTCTTTGCACGAGTAGAACACAAAGTAGTTGTGGGCGTTGATGATGTTCAATATGCTTACCGTTACTAGTCCAATCTTGTTTCGACGGTATTGTGGGATGAAGCGGCCGGACCGACCTTACACGCATTTTACGTGAGACAGGTTCCACCGATCGACATGCACTTGGTGCATAAGGTGGCTAGCGGGTGCCGCCTCCCACTTTAGTCGGAACGGATTCGATGAAAAGGGTCCTTATGAAGGGTAAATAGCAATTGGCATATCACGCTGTGGTTTTTATGTAGGTAAGAAACGTTTTGCTAGAAACCCATAGCAGCCATAAAACATGCAAACAACAATTAGAGGACGCCTAACTTGTTTTTGCAGGTATGCTATGTGATGTGATATGGCCAAGAAGAATGTGATGAATGATATGTGATGTATGAGATTGATCATGTTCTTGTAATAGGATTCACGACTTGCATGTCGATGAGTATGACAACCGCAGGAGCCATAGGAGTTGTCTTTATTTATTGTATGACCTGCGTGTCATTGAACAACGCCATGTAATTACTTTACTTTATTGCTAACCGGTAGCCATAGTAGTAGAAGTAATAATTGGCGAGACAACTTCATGAAGACACGATGATGGAGATCATGGTGTCATGCCGGTGATGATGATGATCATGGAGCCCCGAAGATGGAGATCAAAAGGAGCAAAAAAAATGATATTGGCCATATCATGTCACTATATAATTGCATGTGATGTTTATTATGTTTATGCATCTTGTTTACTTAGAACGACGGTAGTAAATAAGATGATCCTTACACAAATTTCAAGAAGTGTTCTCCCCGACTGTGCACCGCTGCTACAGTTCGTCGCTTCTAAGCACCACGTGATGATCGGGTGTGATGGATTCTTACGCTCACATACAACGGTGTAAGACAGATTTACACAGCAAAAACACTTGGGGTTAACTTGACGAGCCTAGCATGTGCAGACATGGCCTCGAACACGGAGACCGAAAGGTCGAGCATGAGTCGATAGTAGATACGATCAACATGAAGATGTTCACCGATGATGACTAGTCCGTCTCACGTGATGATCGGACACGGCCTAGTTGACTCGGATCATGTAATCACTTAGATGACCAGAGGGATGTCTATCTGAGTGGGAGTTCATAAGATGAACTTAATTATCTTGAACATAGTCAAAAGACCTTTTGCAAATTATGTCGAAGCTCGCGCTTTAGTTCCACTGCTTAGATATGTTCCTAGAGAAAATATAGTTGAAAGTTGAAAGTAGCGATTATGCGGATAGTAGAAAACTTATGTCCTTAATGCACCGCTCGGTGTGCTGAACCCCAAACGCCGCTTTGTGGATGTTGCGAACATCGGACATACACGCTTTGATAACTACATGATAGTTCAGTTAAACGGTTTAGAGTTGAGGCACCAAAGACGTTTTTGAAATATCGCGAACATATGAGATGTTTCGAGGGCTGAAATTGGGATTTCAAGCTCGTGCCCACGCCAAGAGGTATAAGACCTCCGACGATTTTCTTAGCCTGCAAACTAAGGGAGAAAAGCTCAATCATTGAGCTTGTGCTCAGATTGTCCGAGTACAACAATCACTTGAATCGAGGGAGTTGATCTTCCGATGAGATAGTGATGTTTCTCCAAAGTCATTGCCACCAAGCTGCTAGAAGCTTCGTGATGAACTATAACATATCAGGGATAGATATGATGATCCTTGAGCCATTCGCAATGTTCGACACCGCGAATGTAGAAATCAAGAAGGAGCATCAATTGTTGATGGTTGGTGAAACCACTAGTTTCAAGAAGGGCAAGGGCAAAAAGGGACACTTCATGAAACGGCAAACCAGTTGCTGCTCCAGTGAAGAAACCCAAGGTTGAACCCAAACCCGAGACTAAGTGCTTCTGTAATAAGGGGAACAGCCACTGGAGCGGAACCACCCTAGATACTTGGTAGATGAGAAGGCTGGCAAGGTCGATAGAAGTATATTTGATATACATTATGTTAATGTGTACTTTACTAGTACTCCTAGTAGCACCAGGGTATTAGATACCGGTTCGGTTGCTAAGTGTTAGTAACTCGAAATAAAAGCTACGGAATAAACGGAGACTAGCTAAAGGTGAGCCGACGATATGTGTTGGAAGTATTTCCAAGGTTGATGTGATCAAGCATCGCACGCCCCCTCTACCATCGAGATTGGAGTTAAACCTAAAATTGTTATTTGGTGTTCGCGTTGAGCATAGACATGATTGGATTATGTCTATCGCAATACGGTTATTCATCTAAGGAGAATAATGGTTACTCTATTTATTTGAATAATACCTTCAATGGTCTTGCACCTAAATAAATGGTTTATTGAATCTCGATCGTAGTAATACACATTTTCATGCCAAAAGTATAAGATAGTAATGATAGTACCACTTACTTGTGGCACTCGCCATATAAGTCATATTGGTGTAAACGCATGAAGAAGCTCCATGTTGATGGATCTTTGGACTCACTCGCTTTGAAAAGTTTGAGACATGCTAACCATGTCTATTGGTGCATACGCATGAAGAAACTCCATGCAGATGGATCGCTTAGACTCACTTGATTTTGAATCACTTGAGATATGCAAATCATACCACATGGACAAGATGACCGAAAAGCCTCGGTTTCAAAGAAGATGGAACAAGATAGCAACTTGTTGGAAGTAACACATTTTGATGTGTGCAGTCCAATAAGTGCCGAGGCATGCAAATGAATATCGTTATGTTCTTACTTCACAAATGATTCGAGTAGATGTTGAGTATATTTACTTGATGAAACACAAGTCTGAATTATTGAATGGTTCAAGTAATTTCAGAGTGAAGTTTAAGATCTTCGTGACAAGAGGATAGAATGTCTATGATATGATCATAGAGATGAATATCTGAGTTACGAGTTTTGGCACACAATTAAGACATTGTGCAAATTGTTTCACAATTAATACCGCTGAACACCATAGTGTGATGGTGTGTCCGAACATCATAGTTGCACCTTATTGGATATGGTGCGTACTATGATGTCTCTTATCGAATTTCCACTATCGCTCATGGGTTAGGCATTAGAGACAACCACATTCACTTTAAGTAGGGCACCACGTAATTCGCTTGAGATGACACCGTATGAACTATGGTATAGAGAAACCTAAGTTGTCATTTCTTAAAAGTTTGGGGCTATGACGCTTATGTGAAAAAGTTTCAGGTTGATAAGCTCGAACCCAAAGCGGATAAAATACATCTTCATAGGACACCCAAAACAGTTGGGTATACCTCCTAATTCAGATCCGAAAGCAATAGGGATTGTTTCTTGAATCGGGTCCTTTCTCGAGGAAATGTTTGTCTCGAAAAGTTGAGTGGGAGGATGGTGGAGACTTGATGAGGTTATTGAACCGTCACTTCAACTAGTGTGTAGCAGGGCACGTGAAGTTGTTCCGTGGCACCTACACCAATTGAAGTAGAAGCTTATGATAGTGATCATGAAGTTTCGGATCAAGTCACTACCGAACCTCGAGGGATGACAAGGACGCGATCGCTTGAGTGGTACGGTAATCCTGTCTTGAAGGTCATGTTGCTAGACAACAATGAACCTACGAGCTATGGAGAAGCGATGGTGGGCCCAAATTCACAAATGGTTAGAAGCCATGAAATCCGAGATAGGATCCATGTATCAGAACAAAGCATGGACTTTGGTGGACTTGCCCGTTGATCTGCAAGCCATTGAGATAAATGGATCTTTAAGAAGAAGACGGACGTGGATGGTAATGTCACCATCTATAAAACTCGACTTGTGGCGAAGAGTTTTTCACAAGTTCAAGGAGTTGACTACGATGACTTTTTCTCATCCGTAGCGATGCTTAAGTCCGTCGGAATCATGTTAGCATAAGCTGCATTTATGAAATCTGGCAGATGGATGTCAAAATGAGTTTCCTTACCAGTTTTCGTAAGGAAAGGTTGTATGTGATACAATCAGAAAGTTTTGTCGATCCTAAGGATGCTAAAAGGTATGCTGGCTCTAGCGATCCTTTCTAAGGACTGGAGTAAGCATCTCGGAGTTTGAATGTGTGCTTTGATGAGATGATCAAAGATTTTGGGTTTATACAAAGTTTATGAGAAACTTGTATTTCCAAAGAAGTGAGTGGGAGCACTATAGAATTTCCGATGAGTATATGTTGTTGACATATTGATGATCAGAAATGATGTAGAATTTCTAGAAAGCATATAGGGTTATTTGAAAGGTGTTTTTCAAATAGAAAACCTGGATTAAGCTACTTGAACATTGAGCATCAAGATCTATGAGGATAGATCAAAAACGCTCAATAGTACTTTCAAATGAGCACATACCTTGACATAATCTTGAAAGTGTTCAAGATGGATCAGTCAAAGAAGGAGTTCTTGCCTGAGATGTAAGGTATGAAGTTAAGACTTAAAGCTCGACCACGGCAGAAAAGAGAGAAAGGACGAAGGTCGCCCCTATGCTTCGACATAGGCTCTATAGTATGCTATGCTGTTTACCGCACCGAAGTGTGCCTTGCCATGAGTCACTAAGGGTACAAGAATGATCCAGAATGGATCATTGGACAGCGGTCAAAATTGTCCTTGGAGTAAATAAGGACATGTTTCTCGATTATGGAGGTGATAAAGAGTTCAACGAAAGGGTTACGCCGATGCAAGCTTTAACACCTATCCGAATGACTCGAGTAGCAAACCGGATACATATAGTGGAGCAACCATTTGGAATAGCTTCAAGTGGAGCGTGGAAGCAGCATTTATAATATGACCTAGAAATTTGCAAAGCACACACGGATCTGAAAGGTTCAGACCCGCTGACTAAAACCCGCTGACTAAAACCTCTCTCACAAGCAAAACATGATCAAACCTCGTAACTCATTGAGTCTAAATCACATGATGATGTGAACTAGTTTACAAACACTAGTAAACTCTTTGGGTGTTGGTCACATGGCGATGTGACCTATCAGTGTTAATCACATGACGATGTGAACTAGATTATTGACTCTAGTGCAAGTGGGAGACTGTTGGAAATATGCCCTAGAGGCAATAATAAATTAGTTATTATTATATTTCCTTGTTCATGATAATCGCTTATTATCCATGCTATAATTGTATTGATAGGAAACTCAAATACATGTGTGGATACATAGACAACACCATGTCCCTAGTAAGCCTCTATTGGCTAGCTCGTTGATCAATAGATGGTTACGGTTTCCTAACCATGGACATTGGATGTCATTGATAACGGATCACATCATTAGTAGAATGATGTGATGGACAAGACCCAATCCTAAGCCTAGCACAAAGATCGTAGTTCGTATGCTAAAGCTTTTCTAATGTCAAGTATCATTTCCTTAGACCATGAGATTGTGCAACTCCCGGATACCGTAGGAATGCTTTGGTGTACCAAACGTCACAACGAATCGGGTGGCTATAAAGGTGCATTACAGGTATCTCCGAAAGTGTCTGCTGGGTTGGCACGAATCAAGATCGATTTGTCACTCCGTAAACGGAGAGGTATCTCTGGCCCACTCGGTAGGACATCATCATAATGTGCACAATGTGACCAAGGGGTTGATCACGGATGATGTGTTATGGAACGAGTAAAGAGACTTGCCGGTAACGAGATTGAACAAGGTATCGGGATACCGACGATCGAATCTCGGAAAGTACAATACCGCTAGACAAAGGGAATTGAATACGGATTGATTGAGTCCTTGACATCGTGGTTCATCCGATGAGATCATCGTGGAACATGTGGAGCCAACATGGGTATCCAGATCCCGCTGTTGGTTATTGACCGGAGAACGCCTCGGTCATGTCTACATGTCTCCCGAACCCGTAGGGTCTACACACTTAAGGTTCGATGGCGACGCTTAGGGTTATAAAGGAAGTTTGTATGTGGTTACCGAATGTTGTTCGAGTCCCGATGAGATCCCGGACGTCACGAGGAGTTCCGGAATGGTCCGGAGGTAAAGATTTATATATGGAAAGTTGTTGTTCGGGTTCCGGAAAAGTTCGGGTTTTTCAGTATTGTACCGGAAGCTTCGAAGGTTCCGGAGGATTCGGAGGGGTCCGGAGGTCCGGAAATTGTTCCACCACGTCCAATACAGTAGCATGGGCTGTAGGGGGCGCCCTAGCCTTAATGGGCCAGGGGCACCAGCCCCCAAGGCCCACGCGCATGGGAGGGGGAAACCCTAAGGGGAGGCCTCCACTTGACTTGGGAGGCACTCCTCCCCTCTGGCCGCCCCAAGTCCCATCTAGGGCTGGCCGCACCCCTTGGGGTGGAACCCTAAAGGGGCGCAGCCCCCTTCCCCTATATATACTTGAGGTTTTGGGCTGCCCAACACACATGAGTTCTCTCCTCTTGGTGCAGCCCCGCCTCCTCCTCCTCCTCTCCCTTGGTGCTTGGCGGCCTCTGGGATTGCCACGCCCTCCATCACCACCATGCCGCTGTGTTGCTGCTGGATGGAGTCTTCTCAACCTCTCCTCTCTCCTTGCTGGATCAAGGCGTGGGAGACGCCACCGGCTGTACGTGTGTTGAACGCGGAGGTGCCGTCTGCTCGCACTAGGATCTCCGTGATTTGGATCACGACGAGTACGACTCCTTCAACCCTGTTCTCATGAACGCTTCCGCTTAGCGATCTACAAGGGTATGTAGATGCACTCTCCTTCCCCTCGTTGCTAGTTTCTCCATAGATAGATCTTGGTGACACATAGGAAAATTTTGAATTTCTGCTACGTTCCCCAACAATTCCTCCTCAATGCCATCTAATAGGCTATCTAATTTACAATCTTGCTAGGAATACTTGGCGGCCAATTCTACTTGGCCAGACACTAAGCTACACAGGATCTCCATCCCATCCGCCCCACAGTGTCCGACCTCGCCATGTGGTTTGGGTCACCCGTGTACCGCTGTCTTTACCATGGCCTGTGCCTCCTCGGCGCCTTTGACGGCAGGCCGATATCTTCCATAGCCGGAAGCGCCGTGCTCCTTGAAGCCGCTTCTGCCAGCTCCCCAATGCCTTCGGCAGGGAGATAGATGGCCACAAGGCCTGGCCGATGCCTTTCATCACCTGCCAGACTTCGTTTGCAGTAGCCGACGCAGTCGGGAAGAAGATCACCAAGAACTGGGCATCTCCTCCTCGTGACGACACTGTGAGCAAACCTACATACATGTTTATGTTAGTCGCCTTCCTCGCCGAACTCTTTCAAAGTTCGCTCAAGCACTTACTTAAAATGCCGCGACGGTCACCGATTCTCCTATACGAAGTCGCATAACCGGGCACGAACATCCTTTAGTTCCTCACCCAGCTTGGTGTTGGCGCCTTGGAGGTTATTTTTCTCCGCCACACCCTCGTAAGCACGCTCTCGCCGCCTTTAGCTGGCGCAAGAGTTGCTGCTTGTCCGGATCTAGTCCGGCGCCATCTGCAATATTTTTGTCAGATTTACAAACCCACTGCACTTCATAAACTACTTTTTAAAGCGTATATTACCAGTGGGGATATCTGCGGCTCCCCCTGTAGCGACTAGTGCGGCCTCAAGTTGGGCCTTGCATTCTTCAAGCTCCTGGGACAGTCGGGTATTCTTTTTCAGAAGATCCTCAGATAACAAATGATCCTTAAATCAGTTATTCTAACTATTTTAAGTCTCCGGCCATCGCATATATAATCGCTGATTTCCTTACCCGTATGTCCTTCACATACTGCCCGCGTGGCTCGCTAGACCATCTTGAGTGGCACGGAGGTGCGATCTCCCGAATCGAGGGCATTCAAGGCCTCCCGGGAGAAACATGCGCCACGAAGAACTGTCCGGCGGCGCTCAGTGATTCAAGGTGCTTCCACCTCGTAGTTGGTGGCGTATAACCTGTCGGCATCCTCTCGTCAAGGAGCATCCGGCACGCCTCGTGCTCGCCTCAGCCTCCGGACCCGGCTTTGAAGCCTGGCCGGTGAAGGTTCGACATAACCTCTCCGACTCAGTCCGCTAACGCTCTTTTCCTTAAAAGAGCACCAGCGTTAGTACGCCTTCCAAGAATCAATCCTAGGAGTATGGTGACACGCCATACCGTTGCGGCGGAGTTTCGATCCGTTGGGGCAGGCTGTGTATCTTCTCCACAGTCCGGCGCAGTTCCTGCACAGAAACCGTGAAATGAGATATTTAACCATGGGAACATGGATCGGACAGGTCACAAAGATGTTTTGCTTACCCCGCTCGAGGATTATTCAAGAAAACTCCTTCATGGATTGACACGGAGAAATCCTCCTCCTCCCTTTATACATGGCGCATAAGATCTTCACCAGTTCGGTGACCGATCCTCGCCCTTTGCGGCCATGGCGGGTGGCATCGCCCTCCCGCTGAAGTCCCACATGGGTGGCCTCAGATTGGAGCGGCTGCACTCCTCATAATGCAGATTGCCATGACTCTGTCATGGTCAATCCGCATGAGCCAAGAATTTTATTTGGCTCATCAAATAAAGGACATCCCGGCCATCTTCTCTCTGGGGCTCCGGGCGCCAGCTTAGGCGCTTCTTCGAGAGGAGCATTGCTGAACTCCGGGAGGCCGATCCAACAGGATCCGCAGCGGACGCCCTCCAAGTAAAACCATTCCGAAGGCCAGTCTTGGACGCTTTCTTTGGGGTTCCGGATAGGTATCCGGTCCCGCGATGCGCCATAGCTCGCTCCGCCCACTTGATATATTGACCCCTCATAAGAACGGGGTACTAGGCAGAATATTCTTCCACAGCCCAAATGAGCCTCGACGCCAAGAACAGTTCGCAAAGGGCCACGAAGCCCGCGATGTGCAAGATGGAGGCAGGAGTAAGATGGTGCAACTCGAGGTCAGAGAACTCCGTGGAGCCCCGGAGAAACGGATGGATTGGAAATCCGAGTCCTCTTACTAGATAAGAGATGAAGCATACCCGCTCTTCTTTAGAGGGATCGGGACGCCTCCGCTTGCTTTCCGCCTTTGTAGGTGGCAAGTCCGCTCGAACCGGGACCATGAAGGCCGGGGGGAGAAATCCCTTGGCTTGGAGTATAACTAGCTAGCTATGCGGGACTGAGCATCTCTCCCAATTTCCTGGCTGGGGGCTGGGAGTGCGAGAGGAGGAGCCACGTCGACTGTCCATGATGGAATGGGCTTTGATCGGAGGCGCTCCGATGAAAGCTCACAAAGGGGGGATGGTGTGGCTCAGATCTAGATCCTTGCCCCTTTTATAGGCGGCTCATTTGCGCGGCTAGGGGGTAATTGTAAAAATACCCTGGCTTTTCGCATTCATTCGAACACGTGGAAGATGGCCTTTATTGGGCGTAGAAGCCAAGGAGCGCAGCATTTATCAGAAGCCGGACACTATTCGACAAGTGTATGGAATTTGGAGAAGAACCCGCCTCGCAATGCCGAAGACAATCAACACGCCGGACTCATCGTCATTGAAGCCTGGTTCAGGGGCTACTGAGGGAGTCCCGGATTAGGGGGTGTCCGGATAGCCGGACTATCGTCACGGCCGGACTCCAAGACTATGAAGCTACAAGATTGAAGACTTCGTCCCGTGTCCGGATGGGACTTTCCTTGCCGTGGAAGGCAAGCTTGGCGATACGGATATGTAGATATCCTACCATTGTAACCGAATCTGTGTAACCCTAACCTATCCGGTTTCTATATAAACCGGAGGGTTTTAGTCCGTAGGACGAACAACAATCATACCATAGGCTAGCTTCTAGGGTTTAGCCTCCTTGATCTCGTGGTAGATCTACTCTTGTACTACCCATATCATCAGTATTAATCAAGCAGGAGTAGGGTATTACCTCCATCGAGAGGGCCCGAACCTGGGTAAAAACATCGTGTCCCTTGTCTCCTGTTACCATGCGCCTAGACGCACAGTTCGGGACCCCCTACCCGAGATCCGCCTGTTTTGACACCGACACCCATTTTGCCGCACCAAGTTTTCACTCTGTCGGCCGTGAAATTTGAGCCATTATCTGTGATGATGCTATGGGGGACACCGTATCGGTGTACGACCCCGGATATGAAGTCTATCACAGGTCCGGATTCGGCCGTTTTGACTGGTTTGGCTTCTATCCATTTGGTGAACTTGTCCACCATGACCAGTAGGTATTTTTTTTCTTATGGCTTCCCTTTAAGGGTCCGACCATATCCAGCCCCTGCACCGCTAAGGGCCAAGTTATGGGGATTGTTTGGAGAGCGGTAGGGGGGCATGTGACTGATTGGCGAAGAGTCGGCAACCGACGCAATGTTGGACAAGGTCCTGTGTGTCTGCTCGGGCCGTTGTCCAATAGAAGCCTGTACGGAAGGCCTTGCTGACTAGCGCTCGAGCCGTGGCGTGATGTCCGCCCAGTCCGGCATGGATTTCAGCCAAGAGTTGCCGCCCTTCCTCTTCGGAGATGCACCTTTGGAGCACTCCGGTCACGCTTTTCTTGTAGAGTTCCCCTTCGTGGACCTTGTAAGCTTTAGAGCGCAGGACTATGTAGCGTGCTTCGTTTTGGTCTTCGGGGAGCTCCTGCCTATTTAGGTAGGCCAAGAAAGGCTCGGTCCACGTGGCAATTACGGCCATGATTTCGGGTCAAGATGTTATTTCGTGGCGAGCCTCCGATTGTGTCTGATGGTTCGAATCTGGGATGTGCTCGGGTCCATGCTGGTATTGCCGGACTCGCTTCCCATACTACGGATGGCTTGAACAGCCTTTCCAGAATATGTTAGGTGGGACAGGTCGCGCTTGGCGCCGATGCGCGGCAAGGACATCCGCCGCTTATTGTTTTCTCGAGCCACATGGTGGAATTCGAGCCTCGAACCGAGCTGATATTTTGAGGACGGCATTACGGTAGGCCGCCATTTTTGGATCCTTGCATCAAGTCTCCGCTTATTTGTGATATTGCGAGGTTCAATCCTCGCAAGACTTCCAGCGTTGGATGCCCATAGAGGCTGCCATCCGAAGACCATGCAACAAAGCCTCAAATTCGCTGCATTGTTGGAGTCTGTAAAGTATTTGAGGACGATCGACCGTGTCTCCGTGGGAGACGCCAGACTACAGCTGCTCCCAAACCGCCAGCATTTTAGAGCCGCTAAAGTGCATGATCCAGTTGAGTATGCGCCTGCATTTTTAGGGAGTTTGGCTTCCGTCCATTCGGCACAAAGCCGCATAAAGATTGAGACTTGATGGCCCGCCGTGGTTTGTACATTATGTCGAATCGGAAGGAGCTCGATGGCCCATTTAGCAATCCGCCTTTAGCGTCGCGGTTGTTTATTATGTCATTGAGTGGTACTTCGAGGCTACCGTGATCGAACACTCTTGAAAGTAGTGTCGCAGCTTCCGGATGCTATGAAGACCGCGATGCTATTTTTTGATAGTGTGGGTATCGGGATTTGCATGGGGTGAGGACTGTGGATACGTAATAAACCGCTTTTGAGCGGAATTTGTATCCGCAACCTCTCGCTCGACGACGCAGTACTGCGCTTACAACTTGGTGTGTTGCCGCTATGTATCATAGCATAGGCTCACCGTGTTCGCCACTGTTAGGACCGGATTATCGCCAAGAAGGTCTTTATTTCATCGAGTCCGCCGCGCTGCATCCGCCCATACAAAGTGTTCGGTGCGCCGCAGAGGCAAAGAAAGAGGCAATGCCTTTTCTCCTAGCCTCGAGATAAAGCGGCTTAAAGCGCCACGCATCCGCTAGCTTCGGATGTGCTTGAGGTCCGCTGGTATAGCCAATCGAGACAGAGCTCGGATTTTGCCGGGTTCGCTTCATTCCTCTATTAGAAACAATGAAGCCCAGCAGCTTCGATGGGACGCCAAGACGATTTTTCAATTCAACTTAATGTCGATGTCCGGAGGTTATCGAATGTGAGCCTCAAGTCATCTATCGTGGTTTCGACGTGTCTAGTTTTTATGACCACGCCGCCCACATATGCTTCCACTGTTTTGTTGATTTGTTTTTCTAGGCATGTTTGAATCATGCGCTGATAGGTTGCGCCGACATTCTTGAGCCCGAAGGGCATAGTGTTGAAGCAAAAGGGCCATATGGCGTTATAAAGCTGTTGCAGCTTGGTCGACTCGCCATCTTTATTTGATGGTATCCAGAGTATGCGCCGAGAAAACACAATGAGTCGTGGTTCAGCTGTGGCATCGATGATTTGATCAATGCGAGGGAGGGAAAGGGATCCTTGGGGCAAGCCTTGTTGAGGTCTTTGAAGTCGACGATAGGCGCCAGTGATTTGTCCTTCTTGGTACCATCACCAAATTTTCCAGCCAATCCGGATGTTTGATATCTCTGATGAATCCGGCCTCGAGTAGCTTGGCTAACTCTTCCCCCATTGCCTGTCGTTTGGGTTCTGAGAATCGCCTTAGGGTCTGCTTGACTGATTTATATCCTTTTAGAATATTGAGGCTGTGTTCGGCCAGTCTGCGTGGGATGCCTGGCATGTCCGATGGGTGCCAGGATAAAATGTCCCAATTCTCGCGTAAGAAATCTCGTAGTCGCGGCCAATCGCGGGCTCACCGTGTCCCAATGGAAGCTGTCTTCATGGGGTCTGCTGGATGGACCTGAATTTGACTATCTCGCTCGCAGTTTAAATGAGGTGGACTTGGGTCGCTTGTCTAGTATCACGTCGTCCCTGTCCACGGTGGCCCGCAGTGTTGTTAACTCTTCGGCTGCTAGGGCTTCAGATAATGCTTCCAAGGCTAGAGCTGCGGTTTTATTTTCGGCACGAAGTGCAACGTCCGGGTCACTGGCTAGAGTGATGATTCCATTGGGTCTGTGCATTTTAAGCTTCATGTACCCGTAATGGGGTACAACTTGAAAGCTTGTAAATGCGTCCCGCCCTAGAAGGGCGTGGTATCCGCTGCTAAAAGGATCCACCTGGAATGTGATTTCCTCGGACCTATAATTCTCCGGGGTGCCGAATACCACATCGAGTGTGATTTTTCCCGCACACCGCGCCTCCCGAGTAGGGATAATTCCCCTGAAGTTCGTGCTGCTTTGTTCAATGTGGCTTTTATCAATCTCCATTTTGCTGAGTGTTTCTTCATAAATCAGATTTAATCCGCTTCCGCCGTCCATGAGTACTTTAGTGAGCCGAAAGCCATCTACGATCGGACTAAGGACCAGAGCGGCTGGTGCCCGGATAGCCCGGAATCGAGGTTCATCACTAGCATTAAAAGTTATAGCAGTGTCGTTCCAAGGGTTTATTTTTGCCACATGGTAAATTTCAGCGAGCTTCGACGAGCTCGCTTATGCCTATTGTTCGAGGCAAAAGTCTCAAGACCGTTAGTACCGTATTGTGTTCGCTGGCAGGATGTTGTTCCGCTTTATGACCCACAAGAAGATCCTCGCCACTTTTTGCCACCTGCCGGAGTATCCAACATGCCTTAAGGCTATGAGTAGGTGTTGTATCCGGAGTACTGTTGAGCTTACATGGCCCGTCGAGCCATTCTTCCAATACGGATCCCCGCCCTGCAGTGGGCTTTGGTTACTTGGGGGTTGGGTCAGACGACTTACGAGAGTTCGTCCGTTTAGTTCGGACAAAGGTTTTGGTGAGAGCAGTACTATCCCAAAACTCTGTTTGGGTCTTCCAAGCGCTTCCATCGCACAAGATTTCCGCATTATGGTTGCCAAGTCCGCTGGTGTACTATGTCGCGGCGGCTTAAAGCATTGAGGAGTCCTTCGTCCGTGCAGTTTTTGCAGAAAAGTGAGACCATATTCTCTTCGCGGCAGTCCCTGAACTTGTTAAGCGCAAGGAGGAATCTGGCCAGTAGCGATGTACGGTTTCCTGGGGCTCTTGCCTGATGCGGGAGAGATAGTTTAGGTCCAGACAGGTGTTGTTAGCAGAATACGGATTTTGATCCGATCTAACGCCCAAGGGCGCGGGCGGTCCCAAGCTCAACAACTCAGAATCCGGAGTGCCCAATTTCTTCGGCCCAATGCCCGATTCTAAGTCCGGGACCTGGGTCAGGTTTTCCTTTGAGCAGGTCTTTGGCTCAAGGAGTTCGGTGATCTGAACATAACTTGTCCTCAAAGTTGAGGGACAATCCACGTGTGGTTCCTCGACTATCGCTATCTCATGGGTGGCCGGCGGGGACCTGATGTCCCTTTGGTCGAGTTTAAGCCCAATCTGGTTGTAGTCTCAGAGTGACTCCTAGATGCGCGCGATCCAAGAGTTCGTTAAGGAGGAGAGCTCCATTGATCCATCTGCTCGCAAGTTCGAATCGACGCAAAGGTTACGATCGATGACTCGAGAGGTCATCGTCGGTGCCATCACTGGCGGGGCGGCCATGATGAAGCCGCCGAGCCGGAGCGCCCGCCTACAGCCGAGCCCCTCCGAGGTAATGTCGCCCTTGACAATGAGACAAGCCATCGAGCCTTGCGGCGACGCCACAGAGGAACTCTCAATGAAAGCACCAATGTCGGTGTCAAACCGTGGATCTCGGTAGGGGTTCCCGATCCGTAAGGCCAAGGCTGATGGTAACAGAATCAAGGGACACGGATGTTTACCCAGGTTCGGGCCCTCTCGATAGAGGTAAAACCCTACTTCCTGCTTGATTAATATTGATGATATGGGTAGTACAAGAGTGGATCTACCACGAGATCATAGAGGCTAAACCCTAAGAGCTAGCCTATGATGGTATGATTGGTTTATATAGACACCGGAGAGGGCTAGGGTTTACATGGAGTCGGTTACAAGGAAGGAAATATAATATCCGGATCGCCAAGCTTGCCTTCCACGCCAAGGAAAGTCCCATCCGGACACGGGTCGAAGTCTTGAGTCTTGTATCTTCACGCTTCAATAGTCCGGACGTTGTACACAGTCCGGTTGTCTGGATACCCCCTAATCTAGGACTCCCTCACGGACCACTGGCCCCCATCGCCTGTGTTCCTCCGCCACCCCCACCCCCACCACCGCCCCCACCCGCGTCGAGTTTTCTTCATTCGGCGGGGCCCCACCCGAGCCCCTTCGTTCACACCGGCGGACTCCGGCGAGCTCTGAAAAATCGACTGACCCAATTTTGAAATTTAGTCTACTGTGATTTAACTAGTGTGGAATAAAAAAGGGGAAAACCATAAGCATTGGAAGTATAGTGTTGAGCGTGCCATGGCGGATCTGAAGGTGCAAACCGGGCAAAGGCAACTTCGCAACCAATGTTTGCTCTCAACTAGCAAGTAAGTGATGGACAAGAAATCAGAGTAAAGAAGTGGCGATCTATTTTCTTGCTGCGATAAATAAGTTGAGCAGATACGAAAGAGTACCGCCTCTGGTGCAACACCGTGTATGCATCTGCTGAGAATTTGATGGTGTTGCGGTAGCGATGGCTGTCGGCAGCGTGGAAGCAGATCGAGGAGGGTAGACGGTGGCGGCGGGGCGTGGTGGACGAGATGGTCATAGGAGCGGCGCCGGCAAGGTGGACGATGGCGGGCATGAAGCAAGAGGACGTGATGCAAGGATCCCGGTCCGAAGCCGTGGATGAGAGAGGTCGATCTCTTGTAATGGACGGCGGCATCGGGGTATCAGCTCCGACATGGTGGAGGAGGACGACAGTGGATGGGGTGGCGGACGGAGGAGGCTGGGGTGGAGAGGGTGTTTTGGCGCCCACGGAGTACAAATGGGGAAATGGAGGTGGAGAGGAAGGGGGGAACCATGTCTTCAGGGCGCGCTTGTCTCAAATGCGAGGAAATTTACAAACTTAGCCCCCGTTTCAAATTTCCTACGTCACAACAATATTAGTTGGTTGGGGATAGGACGGTAATCTCGCATACACTGAATATTTGCCGACGAGAGTTTGTTTTTGGCGCCCACCGTGTATGAATCGGGGAGGGAGTCGATTTCGGCCGAGGACACACTATGTTTTGGCGCCCACCGTGTATGAATCCGGGTGAGAGGCGGTTATGTCACGTTTTAGTGAAATTACAAACCTACCCCCATCAAAACCTATAGAAATCGAGCAGATAGGCTTTGCGTGGCGTGGATAGGTAGTAGTAATTTCCATCTCGCAGATTTTGGTTTCGGTGTTATCGCAACTTTCCCCGCTTCGCTCAAATTTTGCAGAGTGCACGCCATCGTGCCAACTCAATTTGAATCGCATTTGTATTCTATTTTTCAAGGGATCCATTTTCATTGGAATAAAATTTATATACATCATTTTTATATATACTTTCAAAAGCACAACAAAGAATTATGTTCCTTTATATGTATAATATGATTTACAAATACAATGATCTCAAAATCATAAGGTTGAATTCAAAAAATTAAACGAAATTATGTTCTACTAAAATGTATGGATCATTAATATCTACATATTAAATAATATAGATGCGCTTGAATTCATATGAGTACGCATGTTTGATAGATCAATTTTGGTTCGAGTATGGATTACATGTATCATCATCTCGAATTCGAATATTTGAATCCCTTTTATGTTCACTCCTTTCATGCCCATCTCTCTCTCTCTCTCTCGCATGCATGCTCCTTCATGTAGCTATCACTCTCTTTTCTCTAGCTCACCCGCACACTCACTTCATGTTTCTCCTATCCTCTCAAGCATGGTCTCTCGACGTCTCCCTTGAGAAGTGTCACACTCTCCCTATCATTATAAATTACACATTTTTCATTATCTCTCACGTCTCTACCATTCTCTCGTATCACTAGGTACCTAAGCTTTCTTTTTCACCGCTACACACACAGTCTCCACTCGTCTTTCATTTTGTCTTTCTCTCTATGGGATTCTCTCACACACCCTATATGTCTCTAGATATAAATCATACCACTAAAATTACTCTCTCTCTCTCTCTCTCTCCTGTAGACACAACATTTGTTGCGGTCTCCTTTTCGTCTCCATCCCGGACTGGCATTATTCGTTTGTTTACCGATCAGACAAACTCCCCCCCTCTCTCTCACACACACACAACTCCTGCTTCCACTCCCCTTCCCGACTACCATCTCTCTCTCTCTCTCTCTCTCACAAAACTCTCGCTTTCGCACCCCGACTCGTATTTCTCTCACAAACATTTATCGACTAGCCTCTAGATAGGTTTATACACCCGCACACTCGTTCTTCCACTGTCGCATACATGTCTCTCTCCCGCTCCTTGTATCTATGTAGATTTTTCTTCCCTTCTTGAGACACGCACTCTCGATCATGCACACACACACTATTGCCTCATTTTTAGCTGATACCTCTCGCACACACACACTATTTGTGTCTTTGTCACACATGCACTCCGTCCTCCTCCTCTCTCCCTCTCTCTCTCACACAAATGGGCTTTTTGGAACAACTAGCAAGATGCCCATGCGTTGCACGGAACATGAAGATGCATTTGTATGAGTAGTTTATCTTGTGGCAGAAAAGGATGAACAAGGGAAGGCCTTATTTGCAAGTGTGGTGAGGGGTGTGGGTATTTTTTCGCAAAATTGCCATAGTTTCCTTCCTATCCGTCAGATATAGATCGATGGCCTATATTGGATGGCAGTGCACACGATCATCACCGCTATGCTTTTATAAGAGTAGGGTAAAAACGGAGTTGGTGATGATGGTGGGCCTGCCATCCTACAATATAGGCCGTCCGATTTATATCTGATGGATAGGAACAAAACTATGGCAATTTACCCGCACTCCTCTCCACATTTGCGTATAAGGCCTTCCTCGCTCATCCTTTTCTCCCACAAGATCTTGATGTTCCGCAACGCACGGGCATCTTGCTAGTAAGAGTAGAAGTTAGACATATACCACTTCTAATCTTGAAACCAACAACATTCCTCCCTTATCTCATCAAAACCGCCAAAGGAATATATTTTGAGTGAAACATAACATTTTTTAGTGATATATGTATTTAAAAAGTAGATTTTTTTCTATCAAATCGGTGAATATGTATTAATCTACTCTGATCGTGTGGCAACGCATTGGCACATTGCTAGTAGTTATTATAATTTTTTGGACACCAGACAAACGGTGGAGTACATTACTAAGAGAAGAGGCGCACACACGCAGTCGGTCTCACTACAAAAAAATACACTTCCATGATGATACATGTTTGTCACAGTAGGTCGCTTTTTTTGTCATGCATGTACATCCATGACAAATTTATGACAGAATCAAGATAGTCATACCTATGCTGTCGTAGAAGTGTTCCACGACATTACCAAAATTATCATCACGGAAGTGTCCACTTCCATGACGATAAATCGCGCGTCACAGAAGTGCTTTCGTCAAGGGTGACCGACACGTGACATCCACTGTAACGGAACGCCGTTAAGCTATCGGGTCAGGTTTTGATCCGATAACCCGTTATCAGCCCGACCAATGGGGATTTTCCACATGTAAAATCATCATTGGCTAGAGGAAACACGTGTCGGCTCATCGATGGGACACATGTCATCCACTCATTGGACAGAGGCGCCTATGATAGGTCGACATGCGGCACGCCCAACAAAGGCCCATTCCGTGAAAAGGCCCGCCCAAAGAAAATTAGCAGTGTCGCCCATATAAGGCCTACTTGTGTCAGTCCATTTAAGCCCACGCCCATACGAGATGTGCCAATTCGCCCGTTAAAGATTTGACACCATTGCAGCCCATCGCCGCTTCGAGCCCGTTAACAGCCCGCTATATACTTGGGCTCAATATCGCCCGATGAGATTTCGCTCGTTAATGGCCCATTTAATGGATGGGCCAATTTTCAGATGTACATCTTTCGCCTTTTAGCGACCCATTTAAATGTTGGGCTAATTTCCGCCCGGTGTGTCTTTTCACTGTTGACGGCCCATAAATCTGATGGGCCATTTGTAGTCGGACCTGAGTTTCGCCTTTAGCGCCCATTTAAGTGTTGGGCCAATTTCTGCCCGGTGTCACTTTCAGCTGTTGACGGCCCATAAATCAGTTGGGCCAACTGTAGTCGGACCTGAGTTTTGGCCTTTTAGCGACCCATTTAAGTGTTGGGCCAATTCCAGGCCCTGTGTGCCTTTTGGCCTGTTAACGGACCATAAATGAGTTGGGCCATTTGTAGTTGGACCTTAGTTTTGGCCTCTTAACGGCCCATGCCCTTCATGGTCCAATACCAGCCCGGTTTCTCTTTCGGCCTGCTAAAGGCCCACAACATAGTTGGGCCGTTTATAATATGACCTGACTTTCGGCCTCTTAGCGGCCCATGCTCTTCATGGTCCAATACAAGCCCGCCTTCTCTTTCGGCCTGCTAAAGGCCTACAGTATAGTTGGGCCATATGTAGCCCAAACTTAGTAACGGCCTGTTAACGGCCCATGAAATAAATTGGGGCCACCTGTTGTCCGCTTCGATGTCGGCCTGTTAACGACCCGAGAGGTAAGAGGGCCGACCATTAGCTTTCGGCCTAGTAACGGCCCATTAACTCAATGGGCCCACTAAAGTTCGTTCATGTCTTTAGGCCAAATTAGATAATTTGAGACCATTACGACGAGCAAAGGTACGACATACAGGGAATAACGTTGCACATCCAGAATATATTACAGGAAATTACATCCACTGGGCAATCAAAGATTGATGCCAGTGCAAATAAATGAGCAGAACCTAACCATCTACAACGTCACAATCTGCAACCTCAGCACAGATGATGCCCATAAGCATGTGGGCAAGTTCTTGCTGCTTTGCCACACTGTCTCTTAAAACATTGATAAGTTGTTGAGTCGCACGACTCTGCACCTCTGATTCATCCACCATTTCCACCATTGCTTCAGCCATTAATTGGTTCACAAACATACATTTATTCTGTTGCATTCGAGATAGAGGATACTGAACAGATTTAGATGGGATTTTGGCAGGCTTGTATTATTGATAGTGGAGAGTGTCTTGACCACTGCATCATAACATAAATTAGGACGGGAACCAAATAGATTAATCATGAGTTATTGCCATATTACCTGGCCTAGATTTACCGGAAAGAAACAATGGGGTTGCCTTCTGCTTTTCGTAGTTTGTCTTCTTATCTTCAAAGAGCTCGCACAAAATTAACACACTAGCATTGCTATCATTGGCCAAGTCGATAATAGGAAAGCAACATTGACACAACGAACGCTTTGGGCAACTAGCCTACACCAAATTAACACAATATGGCACAGCTATCATCAGCCAGGTAAGGTAATAAGAAAGCAACATTGACACAATGAATGAATGGGCAACCAGAGAAGTACTACAATTCAGTAATGTGCGTGATATGAGATAGCACATTCATGCAGCTCGGTACGCAAAACTACCAGGCAGTTTTCCTTACAAAAATCAACATTGGCGCCTTTAACATTTTGCTACGACTAATTTTAGATCGGATAAAGGTTAGATTCACGCCGATTAACAAAATACATGCTGATGTAAAAATATAGTGATATACAACAAGTACTTACATCAAGATTGAGCACGAGAATTCCGCAAGATATTTTCCTCGAATACGATCCCAATGGAGGAAGTCTTGTATCGCTTAACCTTAATATCTAAAAGAGAGACGGGTAAGAAACATGTAGAAAATATGATCGAATGCTATAAAATTTCATGATTCGAGGATACGCACACGCTTCTTAGAATGGAGTTGACATTCTTTTGCCGGATCGAGCGGACTAGTTCTTTGGCCACCGGAATCTGCTTATTATCGCGGGAGTTGGGTTTCTCTGTCTTTGGAGCAGATCTATGAAAAATGGAGTTGGTTTATTATCTCTGGCGCTTGGATCTTTTGCAAAGACCTGGTTTGTAACCATTCAGATTCTAACATAGCCGTCTTCCCCTGGCATGCCTTATATAGAAGAATGGTGATTCAGTTATAAAACATGCTACAACAAAGATGGAATAGGTACTGAAGAATAGAAAGGCATGACATATTGACATGTATTCACTCCATCCGGAAATAAATGGATGGGTCTAGGCGTATTTCAGTTCTAGATACATCCAGTTTTATCCATTTCATGACATTTAATCCGGACGGAGGAGTATGGTGTAAGAGCTAGGATACAACAGACAACACAAGAAAAAAACACCGAAAACCCACTGCAGAACCAAAGTATTCAAACCCACCGATATGAGATAGTACACTCATGCAGCTCAGATGCAAAACTACCGTAGTTTTCCTTGCAAAAATCAACATTGTGGCCTTTAATCATACATTTTGCTACAACTAAATTTAGATCGATAAAGGTTGGATTCACGCCGATTAACGAAATACATGCTGATACCATTGCGTAAAATCTTCTATCTGTTAAGCTTATTTTCTAAAAGAGAGATGGGTAAGAAACATGTAGAAAATATGATCAGCATGCTATAAAATTTCATGATGCAAGGATACGCACACGCTTCTTAGAATTGAGTTGACATATTTTTGCTGGATCGAGCGGACTAGTTCTTTGGCCACTAGAATATGCTTATTATCGAGACGAGTTGGGTTTCTCTGTCTGGAGCAAGATCTATAAAAACTGGAGTTGGTTTATTATCTCCTGGCGCTTGGATCTTTTGCAAAGGCCTTGTTTGTAACCCTTCGATTCTAACATAGTTGTCTTCCCTTGCATGCCTTGTATAGAAGAATGGTGCTTTAATTATAAAACATGCGCAAGAGAGATGGAGTAGGTATTGAAGAATAGAAAGGCATGACATATTGACATGTATTCCTCCATCCGGAAAAAATGGATGGGTCTAGGCGTATTTCAGTTCTAGATACATCCTTTTAATCCATTTCGCAACATGTAATCCGGACGGAGGGAGTATGGTGTAAGAGCTAGGATACGACAGACAACACAAAGCAAAAAAAACACTAGTTGAATGTAAAACTGTATGCTAGCGGAATACGTGTAAATAACTAAGGTAACATACACGTGTATGATTGGGAAAATAAGATGGCATTGCAACAGAGCACTAGAACAACACTTCAATGTAAAAAACATGGTATGGTAGATGATGAAGTACATACTTGATGAATAACAATGCATCGATATTCGTAAGCATGATGTCCAAATTAAGCAGATGGCATTGCGATAGAGTAGAATGACAAGATTTGAATTTGAAAACATGTTATCATGAATGGAATAGGTACTTGAAAACAGGAAGGCATGACATATTTACATGCATGATTAGCATGCTAAGCACATGGCATTACAATGATTAGATACACTCCAGACATTATATGCATGTTGTACCCATATCACAGGCCAAGTTAGAGCAAGGACCTTGTGGGGTGAAGAGGATTCATCATCTTTCCGCAAGTCTTCAAGAACTGCCTTTACATGTTCCATCATATTGGGTATCATTGACATCAAGTTTATTGGCCTTTACATTGCTCCGTGAGGTTCTTGTGGATATATCGGTGTGTGCAATTATATCTCATATGCATGGAAGACAACTAGTAGTTAGATTTATGTAATGAGTGCCTGAGGAGACTACATAAATAGTAGGATCGGGTTAACTAGCAGCAACATGTCTCATAAACTAAAGGGAGAACATAGATGAAAGCTACGTAATATGTATCGTTTGTACTCGAGATTAACTAGATGGCACACAAAAGTATTAAATAACATCATAGGAAATACTAGAAGTGGTATAATACTATAATCACCAGCCTGTGGGATAGCATTGGCTGATGGATGATAACTATGGAACAATGTTACCTAAAGAACAAGTATCTTAGCTGAACTATGGAACAACGTTAACTCCTGAACAAGACCCGTAAGAGTTCAGCATGAATATACAGGGAAATGTGATGATCTATTTTCCATGCTTAGATGAATAACAAAGCCATAAATGTTGCACACAAGTAAGATGGGGGTACAACCTATCGGGCTGTCATCCATAGGAGTGAGCATCATGTGCTGACTTGTCGATGGCCCTGCAGTTGTTGTGGCTGTGCATGTCGGGCACACGATTCGATGCAGGAACTGTTGAGTGGGGACTATAGCTCCTTCCGTGTATGCTTCCCTTGTTGGAGCAGCTACGGTGAGTCGGAAGACGGTGTGTCCAAGATGCAGATAACGATAATGTTAAGAACGACATATCTCTTTGATCTCAAGAAATACACTAAGAGATCAACAAGAAGGTACGAGAGTGGTCACACGTCTGCTGATCAAGACTAAATTGGGGTCACACGATTTTTTTTTATTTTGGCATCGTCTGATCTACGCCGGATGGCTGGCCGCCTTGTGCCTCCCGGTGACACTGCTCGAATCTTCCCCAAGAGCCAGCCGACCAATGACAGAGCAGCCTGCCTCCGCCGTCTGTGGGTCCCGGCCAAAACCCCGCCTCGCCCCCACCAAGACCGCTGTGGTTGCGCCGCCCGGTCAATCCACAAAGACTTCATCATCCAGATCCGGCGGTGGCAGTACCTTCAACCCACGCAACTCTAAAAGATAGCCATCTGCTGCTGCTCACGGCGAACTTGCGCCCCGCACCCTTACATTAGACACCAGCCAACCGGCAGCCTAGGAGCTCCGCCGCCGAGGGTGCTGCTTCCCATTGCAAATCGATTGGCCCGTAATAAAATTCAGACAACTGACGCCTAAATAAAGTGATTTGAGATGAGGGTGCGACCTATCTGGCGTCATGGTGAAGTAGGCAGGTCCAGCTGCCGAGTCGGTGAGGCCGGCGCGGTTGTGGTGGCGGCAGGGAAAGAGCAATGTTGCGACAGTCGACGGCTACGCCGAAGCAGCGCTAGGACTCTGGACGGATCTGAAGTTGGAGCTGCTCCGGCGCCGTGAACAACGGCGGGGGTGAATCGGCTCGCACGGTTCACGCGGCGCGCCGAGGCAGCACCAAAGAACACGGAGTAAGAGGCACACGCCCAAAGGCACGACGACAAATGGACAACGCCTCCGCATTAGGGAGGAGGGCGGCTGTGAAATTGGTGCGGTGGGGCGCCATGGAGGTGGGGCTGAGGTTTCATGCTCGGGAGAAGGGACCTTCCGGGGAGAAGGTGATTTGATGCCCACGAGGTATGAATGGGGCGGCAGGGGGAATTGGGAGGGAGTGGAACCATGTCTTACGGACGATTTGTCTGAAATGTGAGGGGAGTTACAGCCTACCTTGCCTATAGGCTTCTCGGCTTGGGTCTGTACCGAGGGTCGGGATAATAGAGTAACTTTGCTTCTCCCCAAATAGTGGGCGGGAGCGATTTCAAGCAGGAGGGCGTGTTTTGAACTATAGTGGGCGCAAGCGATTTCGGGCGAGGAGAGCGTGTTTTGAAATAGTGGGCGCGAGCTATTTCGGGCGAGGAGAGCGTGTTTTGCCGACCATGGTTTATAAATTATTCGCACATGTCATTTCAGCCGAGGAGAAGGCGCTTGGATGAAGTTACTTAACCTACCCTCGATGTACAACGGGCCAATTGATGAGTGTCCCACATAGGACGGTAATTTCGCGCCTCCCATTTATTTGCTCTGCTAATTCCACCGAGCAGAGAGGATGTTTAACGGTTTGTTCAAATTTTGGGAGAACGAGCATCCACGTCTACCTTACCAAGTCGATTCGGATCAAATTTTGAAATATTAGCTTGCCACTTCATTTTTAGATGGAGAGATGATGCTCGGGAGTAATGTGTTTTTACACGCTTTTCTAGCGATTTACTATATGACAAATAGTTGACCCACTCAAAACGCGAATCAAACCCAAAATGAAATATCTCGATTCAATGAAATAGCTCGCTCAAGAGGGTCAAAATAGTGAACTAAATCCAAAATTGAACACCTCAATCGAGTAGCATGTTGTACAAGATTATAGTACTCCATGAACATGTTGAAAGTCAAATTAATGAACTTGTTTGATATATGCATATATCCGCTCATGTGTGGATTGCGATAACATGTTTTCCAATTTAAATATTTGAATGCAAGTTTATATCGAAACATGGTTTATATCAGCCTTTGATGCATAAAACGCGACCCCCCTCTCCTCTCCTGTTCTCTCTCTCTCTCTCTCTCTCTCTCTCTCTCTCAATCTTCAATCTCTCGCACGATCCGACACAAAACCTTGTTGGTCCCTCTCCTTTCTCTCCATCTCTCTCTCTCTCTCTCTCTCTCTCTCTCTCTCTCTCTCTCTCTCTCTCTCTTGTGTGTGTGTGGGGGGGTCTTTCTAGTTCGCATGCATATATACACCATCTATAGGTCTCTCTCGCACACTATGTATGATACTCTAGCTAGTCCAAGCTAGATATCTTGGGTGCACTCATCGTACGCACACAGATTCCTTGGCTCTTTGCCTGTAAATCTCCCACGCACCACTATGTCGTCTCGGAGCTCTTCCCCCTCTCTCAAACTCTCCATCCACCTGGGTCACACATACACATGCATATCTCACTCGCACTCGATAGGCCCATATAAAACTCTATCTCTCCCCCTCGTTCTCTCTCCATCTCACACGCGCACACACACAATCTCATGCCCAGCTAGCCAAGTATGATGGTCTCTCACTCAATTGTAGGCACACGCAGTCCCCACTATATGTATATGACTAGCTAATCTTAGTCTCCATCACAAACATGTGCATGGTGTATCTCAATTTCTCTCGGGGCATCTTTCTATCACGCACGCACTCCCTCGATCTCCCACCCATATAGTCCCCTCACAATCTCGACGGGATCTCTCTATCACAAACACACCCTCTCTCCCTCCCCATGCGTCCATGCCATCCATGTGTCCCTCTCGACCTTTGTTCGTTGTTGGCCACACCTCTATTGGACATGTGCTACAAGGGTGTCTCTCTCTGTTGCAAAAACAATCACACACTAGCTATCTTCGTGTATCTCCTCGCCTCGCTTTTCCATCTTGGAGATGCATGCGTGATATGTTCGCATAAGAAACGAAAAAACACACACTCTCTCTAATTTATCGTATGTTGTCACTTTGTCTTTCACACACATACTCTTTTTGCACACTTACTCATTATCCTTCACACGCATTTGATCTGTCTCGACTGAGGCACTCTCCTCGGTCCATAGCATATAGATTTATTGAAAAGTCAAACATCACAAAGTTTGACCATGTACGTGGAGAAAAAGAATTACATCTAGTACGGCAAACATATACCATTAGATACACCATGAGATGTAGTTTTGTATGATGTATCATTGGTATTGTATATATAAATGACATTTGCGTAAACCTGATCAAAGTTTCCAAAGTTTGACTTCTAAAAAATTTACATGCACTACATTATTGAGCAGATGGAATATCTCTTTCCCCCTCTCAGCTATCTGACGCACCACTCAGCCTTATCGAGGCTCCTCAATCTCTCTCAAACTTTATTGGTTAGTTTGGTTCGTGACCTGACCCTCATGCCTTGATGGCCGGTACTGCCTGGTGTGGACGTGAGATGTAAAATATTTCTGCCGCCAGGCTTGTGTGGTGCCTGCCGCTTGGTTCATGCCCGCCAGCAAAGCATCAACGTCCCATCAATAATTCCATGCATCAATTATTTAATGCTAATATCCATCCATGTTGTTGTTAGCCTCGTGGCCACACGACCGAGCACGGCCAGCGCTCGAATCGGTCGCTGGGCCAAAGCTACTTGCGTTGTCCGGAGTTCAGCCAGCCTAATTAATGTGCAAGGGAACCCGTGCCAAAGCGGATTTCTTTTTCACAGGTAGCAACCAAACAAGCGTGCATGAAATCCAGCCACAACCCCAGGCCAGGCAAAAGATGCTCAGGACGCAAGCCAAACTGGCCTTATATCTCCCTGGTTCACACATACATGATACGTCTCCAACGTATCTATAATTTTTGATTGCTCCATGCTATATTATCTACTGTTTTGGGTAATATCGGGCTTTATTTTCCAATTTTATATTATTTTTGGGACTAACCTATTAACCGGAGGCCCAACCCAAAATTGCGATTTTTTGCCTATTTCAGTATTTCGAAGAAAAGGAATATCAAACAAAGTCGAAACGAAATGAAATCAACTGGAGAAGTTATTTTTGGAAGGAAAGCTACCTAAAAGCATGGAGTGCACGTCAGAGAGAAGGAGGTGCCCACGAGGGTGGGGGCGCGCCACCCCCTAGGGCGCGCCTCTGCCTCGTGGGGCCCCAAGCTCCACCGACGCATTTTTTCACCCATATATACCCACGATCCTAAAACTTCCGAACTGAGATTAGATCGGGAGTTCCGCCACCGCAAACCTCTCAGAGCCACCAAAAGTCAATCGACCCTGTTCCAAGACCTGCCGGAGGGGGGGAACCTCACCGGTGGCCATCTTCATCATCCCGCGCTCTCCATGACGAGGAGGGAGTAGTTCACCCTCGGGCTGAGGGTATGTACCAGAGCTATGTGTTTGATCTCTCTCTCTCTCTCTCTCTCTCTCTCTCTGTTTCTTGATTTGGCACGATCTTGATGTATCGCGAGCTTTGCTATTATAGTTGGATCTTATGTTGCTTCTCCCCCTCTACTCTCTTGTAATGGATTGAGTTTCCCCTTTGAAGTTATCTTATCGGATGGAGTCTTTAAAGATTTGAGAACACTTGATGTATGTCTTGCCATGCGTATCTGTGGTGACAATGGGATATCACGTGATTCACTTTGATGTATGTTTTGGTGATAAACTTGCGGGTTCCGCCCATGAACCTATGCATAGGGGTTGGCACACGTTTTCGTCGTGATTCTCTGGTAGAAACTTTGGGGCACTCTTTGAGGTTCTATGTGTTGGTTGAATAGATGAATCTGAGACTGTGTGATGCATATCGTATAATCATTCCCACGGATACTTGAGGTGACATTGGAGCATCTAGGTGACATTAGGGTTTTGGTTGATTTGTGTCTTAAGGTGTTATTCTAGTACGAACTCTAGGGATGTTTGTGACACTTATAGGAATAGCCCAACGGATTGATTGGAAAGAATAACTTCGAGGTGGTTTAGTACCCTACCATAATCTCTTTGTTTGTTCTCCTCTATTAGTGACTTTGGAGTGACTCTTTGTTGCATGTTGAGGGATAGTTATATGATCCAATTATGTTATTATTGTTGAGAGAACTTGCACTAGTGAAAGTATGAACCCTAGGCCTTGTTTCCTATCATTGCAATAACGTTTACGCTCACTTTTATCATTAGTTACCTTGCTGTTTTTATATTTTCAGTTTACAAAAACCTATATCCACCATCCATATTGCACTTGTATCACCATCTCTTTGCCGAACTAGTGCACCTATACAATTTACCATTGTATTGGGTGAGTTGGGGACGCAAGAGACTCTTTGTTATTTGGTTGCAGGGTTGCTTGAGAGAGACCATCTTCATCCTACGCCTCCCATGGATTGATAAACCTTAGGTCATCCACTTGAGGGAAACTTGCTACTGTCCTAGAAACCTCTGCACTTGGAGGCCCAACAACGTCTACAAGAAGAAGGTTGTGTAGTAGACATCAATACACATGTCTCGCTCCCGCTATACATATAGACCCATCCAACACTCTCCGCCCTTGTTCTCTCTCCATGTGACACGCACCCCCCTAAGTACCATAATCCCTCAATCCATCATAGGCACAAGCACTCCCCCCTCCTAAGTATGATTATCTCTTACTAGCCATCAGTAACACACGTATTGTCTCCTTCCATCCATACGCCTATCTCGATATCTCTCGGGGCATCTTCTATCATGCACACACCTTGTCACTCAATCTCCCACCCATGTAGTCCCATCAAGATCTCCAGGGGATCTCTCTATGACAAACATACACTCTCTCCTCCCCATGTCTGCATTTTCTCCGTACGTCTCTCTCGACCTCTCTCCCTTGTTTGTCAAACCCCTCTTGGCCACGTGCTAGGGGTCTTTCTCTCTCGGTTCCAAACAACCACACACTATCTCCTCACCTTGCCTCCGTTGTCAAAGATGCATGTGTGATTTGTTTGCATAAGACACACAGGCTTTTTCTCTACTTTTACCGTGTGTTGTCCATGTCTCTTTCACACACGCACACACACTTTTTTCTCTCTCTCTCTCTCTCTCTCTCTCTTGTTAGGGACTCACACGTCCATAAGCATATGGATGTTTTGAAAAGTCAAACCTCGTAAAAGTTTGACCAGGTATATGTGGAGAAAACATTTACATCTGAACGATCATTAGATTCATCACAACATGTACTTACTTCATACTATCATTTATCTTTGGTATTGTAGATATAAGTAATTTCCTTATAAACTTGGTCAAAGTTTCAAAAGTTTGACTTACAAAATGTTGGAACTACATTATCAAACGGAGGAGTAGCTCTTTCTCTCTCTCGCTATCTCTCACGGGCCTCCCTCTCACTCGAACTCTCTACACCGATGGATTATACGCCACCGTGTCGCAGTATAGTTCAGATATTGTTTAGTTGATCGTCAACCAATCCACATGCTGCCTTGTCACCGTGTTCAGATCTTCGTGTGCTGCCCATGTGGCAAAGGGTGAAAATAAGTAAACTAGAGGCCCATTTGACACGCGGTGAAGTAAACAAAGTTGAAACCACTGGTAGCACCCGCACGCTAGTAAATTGAGGGCGATTGAGGACAAACTTCTTGCTGAAGGACGACTCACAAGACAATTCACCACTCACAAGCGGCATGCATGTATGAAGACGACACAGACACAACACACACCAACACATCGTGTACACGGCGTCGCCACGGTTGAGATGGACGGCGAGGCAGCCAACAAGCGAGGCGGCTCGAGCTAAAACCGTGATCCGCGAGCCTCGACTTCATCAAGAGCCTCCCGACGACACGCTGCTCGCCATCATCGGCCTCCTCCCCACCAAATCTGCCATGCGGACCGCCTCGCTCTCCGGCGGTGGCGCCCCTCTGCGCTGTGTCCCTCAACCTCACCGCCGATAGCTGCCTCTCGCGACGGGATTGCAAACGCATGGCCGCAGCCTCCAAGATCCTTTCATCGCACTCGGGCCAGCCAAACGCCTTGACATCCGCATGTTCAAGTACCAATTGCAAGGTCCAACCCAAGTTCGACGAGTGGTTCTTATCCTCGCCTAGATCAGCTCGAGGAGCTCAGCTTTGAAGCCGGACGATGTCGCTCTCGCCGCCGTCCGTGTTCGCCTCATGCCAACGCTGTGCTGCTAGCTTCAGCTCCTGCTATCTTCCCCAGATTAATGCCGCGCTCGCTTCTTCTTCTCCCTCCACTCAAGCAGCTCGACCTCTTCGACGCTCTCATCTCAAGAAGGCTATGGAGCACTGCCCGCAGCTGTATCATCGCTTCCGAGTACCTTCATCTTGAGCAGATCCACGGGTTCATTAGCCTCCACATCGCCTCGACGAATCTCCGATGCATTTATGTGTCTTGCTGGCCCCGCAACAAGACATCAATTCGGAAGAGATCACTCCAGCTGTTCCACGTTATGGTCATTGATAATGCGCCTTTCCTTGAGAGATTGCTTGTATCGGATCTAGAAGGTCCAACAAAAATCGGGGTCATTGACGCGCCGAAATTGACAGCGTTGGTGTACTCGTCTGCCAAATTCTCTGAACTCTTTATTGGATCCGTAATCGTTCAGGTACAATGTAACATCCCAAATTTTGGAATGTTAATATAATTAATTGAATTGTTTGTTTGTTTGCTTGAGTGAATTAAACTTGAGTGAAACTGAGTGAAATTTGAAACTTTTGAAAATTGTATGAGAGGGAATGAAATGACTTCCCAAAACTTTCCATTTTGCCTTTTGAATCCCAATTGAACTCAAGTCCATTGCAACACCAAAACCTAGAGTGAAGATGACATGACTTCTTCCATGTTGAAATGAAAAGGGTTTTGGAAAAAGATTTGAATTTCATTTGGGGATATTTCAAATTCAAAACTTTATGCAACTCAATGATTTTCATGAGGGAAGATAAAATGACTTCTTCAATTATATGAAATATGAGTTGAAGTTAAAAGGAACCAAATTGAAAGTCATTGGAAGGTATTTTGAAACCCCTTTCAAATTTGGTATTATTTGACTTTATTCAAATTATTTTCCTCCTAAAACAAATAAATGGAAATAGGGGTAAAATGATTCCTTCCATGAAAAATTAGGAGAAAATAAATTTGAAGTCATTTTGGTATTTTTAAAATGATTTTATTGGATTTTATTAGGCGAAACACTCTTTATTTTATTTGAATTTTTGTGTATTTTATTTGAACTTGAAAAATAGTTCATGTTGTAGAAAATCTTTTCTAATCAATTTGGTATATATATGTCCTATATAAAATATTTATATTTTAAAAGATATCTCTGTTTTGTTTTATTCAAAATAAAAATTTAAAAAAAGAAGAAAACCCCTCTGGCGCCACCAGTTCTCTGCCCAGCCAACAAGACCTCCCTCCTCCACTGGCCCGGCCAATGCCCACTGGCCAGCCCAATGAGCCACCAACCGCCCAGCTCCCCTCTCCTCCTCGCCTGAAGCGCTCGCCCCACCCGCCGCCTCGCTCTCTCTCTCTCTCGACCAAGGGCCCGCACCCATCCCTACCTCGCCCACGCCACGCTGCCGCCAAGGATCGCGGATCCCGGGATCCGGATTCCGATCGCCTCGATCGCCTCCCCAAAGCCGCCCGAGGCCCTGGCTATAAAAGCCAAGCCCCTGCACCCCATTCCCCGAGACCTCGCTGACCCTCTCCTCCCGCTGACCACTGGAGACCCGAGCTCCTCCGCCGCCATTGTCGCGCCCGTGGCGCCCAGCCCTCCCGACCTCCCCGACCCCACCAAACTCCTCCCGACCTACCCCGCACCAAGACGCCCACTCCGCCGAGCTCCCGACGCTGGAACCTCGACGACTTCGCCGCCACCGCCGTCACGGGACTCGTAAGTCGCGGAGAAACCCTCCCCCGTCCGATCTCAAACGGACGGCCACGATTAGAACCCCCGAAGGGGTATCTTTTTATAAAAAGACCGGCCCGGTTCGTCCGGTTTATTAGTTAGGGTTTTTTTTTTTTTAGCCCGGTTCGTTTCAGTTTAAACCCTAGGCCCGCTTAGACTATTTGACGCCAGTATACGCTTTAGGCCCATTTGGCCTTTTTCTTTAATTTCATTTTTCTGTTTTAACAGAATAGTTTCTGCTTTTCAAAATTCATATCTTTTATTCTGTTTAATATTTTTGAGTGATTCTTTTTTGTTGGTTTGCAAATTTTATGTAGTTTCTGCAGAATATATATTTAGCTATGTTAAAATTAATTAAAATTGCTTTAATTTAGTTTTAGTCAGAATAGTAAATCTGCTATAACTTGAGTTAGAAAAATTATTTTTGCATGATTCTTTTGTCCCAAATTTATTTTGACATTGCCAAACCATAAAAATTAACTTGGGTATTTTAGGATTAATAAATAAATAGTTTTAGACAGAATCTTATTAATCCTAATTAATTAACTAGCTCCTGTTTTCTAATGTTTTAATTAGTAAATAAATTTATTTTTAACTTGTGATTGATTATTCTAGGATAGTTTCTGTCACTCTAATAGATGAACTTTTATTTATAATTAATAAAAGTTTTAATTTATTTTCTTAATAGAAATTGGATTAGGCCTAATAGGAGTTTTATAATAGCTTTTAAATTAATTCTTTTTGCTCCTAGTTGCTTAGTGAATCCTTTTCTATTAAGTTAACCTAAAACCATGATTAGGTTATATTAAGAAATTTTTATTATATAAAACTATTTCTAGCTATTGTTTGAAGTAGGAAAAACTTTGAATTGGTTTTCTTTGAGTTTTCCCTTTTGGATTTTTCTTTGTTGGTTTTGGTGTGTTACTTTGTTATGTTATGTTATGCTATGTGCTTATTATAGTTATTGTTTGCCTCGGTATAATTTCCGGAGTGCGAAGATTGCTACTACGAAACCCTAGTTTTCGAAGATCGTCAACCATGCAAGTTCACTTTGACCATGCTTTTCTTACCTATGTTTTATTGCATTTAGTGGCACCTTTGCAACCACCCCTCAGTAGTGTTATTGAATCCTTGTAGTTGAGTAGTATGCATGAGGTAGGAACCCATCACCCTGTTACCAAGCCCGGGACGTTATTTCTTTTAATGCTACGCTATAGTAGACGGGTTTGGTATGAGTGCTCGGAGTGGTGTGAGAATGGAGGCTCTACGTCAATGACGACAACTCCATGATGGAAAGCTGCAAGGACTGCATCTTCAAGGCCTCAAGACTTCAAGACTCAAGACAAGAATTCAATACACACCACTGGGTGAAGGATTGTTGACGGGCACCTGGAGAAACCAAGTGGTTGGCGGGATGCATGGAGAAGCGCCATGACATCTTGCGAAAGCTTCACCCAGACTCAAAGAGACGGAAGAATACTTCACGCCCGAAGCTTACCCGTGCAACCGCAAGTCATTATGGGCTCTGGCTTGGTTGACCTTAGTTATGACTCTGGCTGGGACGGTGCTAGCAGATGTAGAACTACGGTAGGATTGAATGAGCACCTAATGCTGGGTCGGGGAACTCTTCGGAAGACCATGTTTCGGTCATCTTGTTCTCAAACACCCTGAAGTGCGAGAACGTAAAGAGAGGGATCGGATCTTGCGGGTAAAGTGTACAAACCTCTGCAGAGGGTTTAAACCTAATCGATTAGCCGTGTCCCCGGTTACGGACAATTTGAGCATCTGGACTTGGATCTATCTCGGAACTCTCAACACCGGATTGATAACGTAATTGTGGGCAACTTATGATGATTTTGGGCTATGAGACATCGGTTGGCGGAACCATGTCATGACAGAAAAAACTCCATAGTACAGGCTTCATTTTATTCCTTTGATGTAGGTAAAATAAAACCAGCTTTTACGCAAACAAAATTCAGATACAGAGCCACAAAACCATATTGCATATAGTATAGTTTTATCATCTGTTTTCTCTTATTGTGATCTTGCCGGTACATTCAATGTACTGACCTACACGGCTGCAACGTATCATGTTGCAGATATTTACTTGACGAGTAAGAGTTACGATACAGGGTTACGGTCTACACTCAACCTGCCGATGGCGTTGATGGGACTCCACACCCGACTATTTGTTTCACTGTGACTTACGAGGTATATATCATTTTACGTTATTTATACATGTGATTGCACTTTGATATGTACATTGATGTACTGTGTGTGCCAAAGATACTTGATCCGTGGATGGCACAAGAATACGTAGGCTTGACTGTCTCGAGGTCGGGTCGCTCTGAGAGATGGTATCGAGCACATGTTGACCGTGAGGACGTGACCCTAGAAATTGGAAAGCCCTAGGACAGAAATCTCTAAAACTTTATTTTCAAAAGGATCCTTTACTTCGCCTTTTCTGATTTTATCAAGTAGTCCCTCTCGACCTCAAATAGTTAGAATATACACCTTTCCTTTTGACCACACGGAAGATCAATCAAATCACTCCAAGAATTAAAGATATCGGACAACCGATGGCCGTTCAAAGTAACAAGGGTTTCACCATGCATTAGAAGAGTTGAAGCTGCAACAATTGAAGACTCAAGACTAGAAGAATTTGAAGAATCAAGAATTATTTGACCTTTAGAAGACCAAACCCTGTTACACACTTACGTTAGATGCGCGATTTGTGAGCTGTCATTTGTTTGATGTTTTCCGACAACCACAAAGTAAAACCCGCTTTCTTCAAAAACTATTGTTTGTATTGTGTGTATCCTCCCCACCTCTCTCATATCTCATCCCAAAACTTTTGGACCCAGAGATAAGTTGGACCGTATTCTCTGATCAAAACCCAGCCGAGGCAGAGCTATGGATTCGAACATGGAGAGTCACTTGGAGCAATTTGGTTTCAAGGAAGAATGAAGTATCGTACACTCTTCAAGATTTTGAAGGAAGTGCTGCAACATGGTGGCGATGCATCAAGCTATACAGGATGGAATGGAGCAAAGACTTGGGAAGAATTCAAGAAGACTCGACAAGATCTCATCTTATCCGGAAGCACCATGATACACCAAGAAATAAACCTTGTGCCTGCAAGATTTGCGGAAATAGGACACACCCAGGAGGAACACAAGGATGGATGCCCTCATTGTGAGGAGAAACACCCAGCTGAGGAATGCCCAACTAGTCAGGTGACTTGCTTCCTGTGTGAAGGAACCACCCACTACCCGGTGCAGTGGTCACATTTACTCCACGGTGCAACAAACTATTCAAGGTGAACATGGAATGAAAGAAGCCCTCAAGGAAGATCTAGAAGAACCAAGAATGAATGAAAGTGTTGAAGACCTGGATGGAGAAGGTCTCAACAGATTTTACTCCAATGCCTGCTATTCATGTGGAGAAGAAGGACATTTTCACAAGATTGCCCCAAGGGAAGAAAAGAGTATCCGGATATTTCCCGACAGCGAAGTGAAGTTTGACCCTCGGGAGATAGAAACTCCGAGCATTACAAAGAAATCCGTGAAGAGAAGACAATCCGAGAACAACGCAACTTTTGCAGAGAAGGACCTAAGTCATATCACTTGTTACAGATGCAAGGATTTAGGTCATTACGCTAGTAAATGTCCGTAAAAGAAGCCAAGAATCCAAGGAGCCAAAGATAATCACAAAGAAGCCCCTAGACATGTCGGAAGTCATTTGTTTTCGCCAAAGGAGGCAGGACATTATGCTATTAAATGTCCCGACAAGATGAAAGCTGGAGTTGAGTAGTTGGAATTTTGATATGGATAATAAGAGTAGTAGAAAGCAATTTCATTTTCATGAGCTCGATGAGTTGAGTTATGTAATAGATTACTCTGAGATTGTAATAGTTCATGACTCAATAAAGTTGTAATGTCACATACTGAAAAGCTTTAAGGAGTTGTCATATTTTGGAAATTTTTATTCTTGATGAACATGGAAGAAGGTGAGTTGCGATGCCTAAACAGGAAATTGGAAATTGAGTTTGAAGTTCTGTTTGGATGATATGATTGTATGCCCCAGGAGATAAGTACCTTAATTCTGAGCATCATTTCTGTTTCACAACTACAGATGACGACCCTTTATGAGTCTTTCCTTAAGGGCCCTGAAACGATCATGACCCTGACAAGTGATCATGATTACCCGAAGATCCTGAAGGACATGATGAAGCATATTCACCTTGAAGGAGATGCAGTCTACAAAGGTTACCCTTTCATGCAAAAGGGAGTGGAACTTTGGTATGTGGAGGTACACCTCCACCGTTTGAAAGGAGTTTGCCCAAAGAGGATGAGGCATTACTTTTTCATCTCACGTGTGCCACAAGCAACTTTCTTCGATGCCGTTCGTGAAGCAGCCATGGAAGCCATACGCCAAATCGGAGAAATACTTGAAGCAAGACTCCGTTATACTCAGGAATACCTAAGCGAAGTGCATGCAGAGATGATGAAGGTGAAGCTCAAGACCACCATGATGAAACAGAAGATTGAAGATTTCAAGGCTCATGTCACACAATTCCAGGGACTGAAGAATCCTCGAGGAGGATAAATAAATAAAGTGGAAGTAATGTCCGACCATACCAAATCATGTGGGTGGCAGCATTTGTAACAAGTACTTTTTGGAATTTGGATTTACGAAAATGGTTAAGGATGTAATGAAAGATTGATATGAGATTAATGAGATTTTATGGATAAACTTGTGCACTTCTTTTGGTCATAGTACTCTATAAAGCCACAGGATCAATGAAGAAAGAAACGTGTTATTCATGACGGCCATAGAAGGAAGCTGGACAAAATAAGTTGGAGTTTTGTTTTGATATGATGGTATGAAGAAACAGAGTACTACTGGATTTAAGGAGGTGTAACAAGAGAGTTACTCCAAGGATGAGTTAAAGCTGCACTAGTGTTGAAGTGGGCCATAACCCACAGGCCCAGGATTTTGATAAGGAACAGATGTAACCTTGATGAAGGAAGAAATTTGGAAGAAATCAGTGATCCACTCAGCATACGTTCCGTAGGAGGTTACGCAAAAACCTAAGAGTGGTGAAGTAACGATAGATGTTTTGTTTGGCTTGCAGAAACCACGGATTTACTCGAAACCAGTTCGAGAACAAGAGAAATTCTACAATGCTTGTGAGTATGCCCAAGTGTTTGAATACGTGATTCAATATTTACGTATGTGGTAATGATTCAAGTACGGGATGGATTGGCCCCCATACCGAAGACTTCTATCATGAACTATCATATGTTGATGGAAAATCAGAGAGACTTGAAAAACTCAGAAGAGTGTCGACGCGATAAGCCATAAAACCATAGAATGGTAGGACGATGGAACCCCTTTACAGGCAACCGTTGCCAATTGTAGGTTACACGGTGAGGTTCAACCCAGACCCGTTTCCTGCAGGAGAAACCATAAATTTTAGACCACCATGAGTATTTCGATAGTTGTTTAGAATGGACACGGACCTATCAGCTAAGAAGATCCAGTCCCGGACAAATTTCAACTTTGACGAACTGACCCAAGATTCTGAGGACAACTCTATGCTTCTGACAGAAGAGCCTTAATGAAGGAGCTATTGTAAGATATGTGAAGGGACTTACATTTTCAGCCCTCCAGAGGAAGTATCTGAGTTTATTGGAACCATGACCTTGTTTTTAAGTGTGGTAGCACCCCTGACCTTTCTGACCAAAACATTTGCTAGAAGACCCCAACCCCTAACCTTTTCTTGTTAGCCTCTTCGAATCTCGAGGACGAGATTCATTTTAAGTGTGGTAGGTTTGTAACATCCCAAATTTTGGAATGTTAATATAATTAATTGAATTGTTTGTTTGTTTGCTTGAGTGAATTAAACTTGAGTGAAACTGAGTGAAATTTGAAACTTTTGAAAATTGTATGAGAGGGAATGAAATGACTTCCCAAAACTTTCCATTTTGCCTTTTGAATCCCAATTGAACTCAAGTCCATTGCAACACCAAAACCTAGAGTGAAGATGACATGACTTCTTCCATGTTGAAATGAAAAGGGTTTTGGAAAAAGATTTGAATTTCATTTGGGGATATTTCAAATTCAAAACTTTATGCAACTCAATGATTTTCATGAGGGAAGATAAAATGACTTCTTCAATTATATGAAATATGAGTTGAAGTTAAAAGGAACCAAATTGAAAGTCATTGGAAGGTATTTTGAAACCCCTTTCAAATTTGGTATTATTTGACTTTATTCAAATTATTTTCCTCCTAAAACAAATAAATGGAAATAGAGGTAAAATGATTCCTTCCATGAAAAATTAGGAGAAAATAAATTTGAAGTCATTTTGGTATTTTTAAAATGATTTTATTGGATTTTATTAGGCGAAACACTCTTTATTTTATTTGAATTTTGTGTATTTTATTTGAACTTGAAAAATAGTTCATGTTGTAGAAAATCTTTTTCGATCAACTTGGTATATATATGTCCTATATAAAATATTTATATTTTAAAAGATATCTCTGTTTTTGTTTTATTCAAAATAAAATTTTAAAAAAGAAGAAAACCCCCTCGCCAGCCAGCCCCCCTGCCCAGCCAGCCAAGACTCCCCCCACACTGCTGGCCTGACCAGTGCCCACCAGTGGCCAGCCAAATGAGCCACCAACCGCCCAGCTCCCCTCTCCTCCCCCGCCTGAAAGCTCTACGCTACGCCACCCGCCGCCTCCTCTCTCTCTCTCTCGACCCAGGGGCCCGCACCCATCCCCTACCTCGCCCACGCCATTGCCGCCGCCATGGATCGCGGATCCCGGCGATCCGGATTCCGATCGCCTCGATCGCCTCCCAAGCCGCCGAGGCCCCGCTATAAAAGCCAGCCCCTGCACCCCATCCCCCGAGACCTCGCGGACCCCTCTCCCTCCCGCTGACCTCACCGGAGACCCGAGCTCCCTCCGCCGCCATTGTCGCCGCCGTCGCCCCCAGCCCTCCCGACCTCCCCGACCCCACCAAACTCCTCCCGACCTACCCCAAGACCAAGACGGCCACTCGTCCCGAGCTCCCGACGCCTCGAACCTCGACGACTCTCACCGCCCGCCCGCCGTCGCGGACTCGGTAAGTCACGGAGAAACCTCCCCGTCCGATCTCAAACGGACGGCCACGATTAGAACCCCCGAAGGGGTATCTTTTTATAAAAAGACCGGCCCGGTTCGTCCGGTTTATTAGTTAGGGTTTTTTTTATTTTTAGCCCGGTTCGTTTTAGTTTAAACCCTAGGCCCGTTTAGACTATTTGACGCTCAAGGCACAGTTTAGGCCCATTTGGCCTTTTTCTTTTAATTTCATTTTTCTGTTTTAACAGAATAGTTTCTGTTTTCAAAAATTCATATCTTTTATTCTGTTTAATATTTTTGAGTGATTCTTTTTTTGTTGGTTTGCAAATTTTATGTAGTTTCTGTAGAATATATATTTAGCTATGTTAAAATTAATTAAAATTGCTTTAATTTAGTTTTAGTCAGAATAGTAAATCTGCTATAACTTGAGTTAGAAAATTATTTTTGCATGATTCTTTTGTCCCAACTTTATTTTGACATTGCCAAACCATAAAAATTAACTTGGGTATTTTAGGATTAATAAATAAATAGTTTTAGACAGAATCTTATTAATCCTAATTAATTAACTAGCTCCTGTTTTTCTAATGTTTTAATTAGTAAATAAATTTATTTTTAACTTGTGATTGATTATTCTAGGATAGTTTCTGTCACTCTAATAGATGAACTTTTATTTATAATTAATAAAAGTTTTAATTTATTTTTCTTAATAGAAATTGGATTAGGCCTAATAGGAGTTTTATAATAGCTTTTAAATTAATTCTTTTTGCTCCTAGTTGCTTAGTGAATCCTTTTCTGTTAAGTTAACCTAAAACCATGATTAGGTTATATTAAGAAATTTTATTATATAAAACTATTTCTAGCTATTGTTTGAAGTAGGAAAAACTTTGAATTGGTTTTCTTTGAGTTTTCCCTTTTGGATTTTTCTTTGTTGGTTTTGGTGTGTTACTTTGTTATGTTATGTTATGCTATGTGCTTATTATAGTTATTGTTTGCCTCGGTAGAATTTCCGGAGTGCGAAGATTGCTACTACGAAACCCTAGTTTTCGAAGATCGCCAACCGTGCAAGTTCACTTTGACCATGCTTTTCTTACCTATGTTTTATTGCATTTAGTGGCACCTTTGCAACCACCCTCAAGAGTGTTATTGAATCCTTGTAGTTGAGTAGTATGCATGAGGTAGGAACCCATCACCCTGTTACCAAGCCCGGACGTTATTTCTTTTAATGCTACGCTATAGTAGACGGGTTTGGTATGAGTGCTCGGGAGTGGTGTGAGAATGGAGGCTCTACGTCAATGACGATAACTCCATGATGGAAAGCTGCAAGGACTGCATCTTCAAGGCCTCAAGACTTCAAGACTCAAGACAAGAATTCAATACACACTCATCGGGTGAAGGATTTGTTGACGGCACCTGAGAAACCAGGGTTGGCGGGATGCATGGAGAAGCGCCATGACATCTTGCGGAAAGCTTCACCCAGACTCAAAGAGACGGAAGAATACTTCACGCCGAAGCTTACCCGTGCAACCGCAAGTCATTATGGGCTCGCTTGGTTGACCTTAGTTGTGACTCTGGCTGGGGCGGTGCTAGCAGATGTAGAACTACGGTAGGATTGAATGAGCACCTGACAAGGGTCGGGGAACTCTTCTAAGACCATGTTTGGTCATCTTGTTCTCAAACACCACAAGTGCGAGAACGTAAAGAGAGGGATCGAATCTTGCGGGTAAAGTGTACAAACCTCTGCAGAGGGTTTAAACCTAATCGATTAGCCGTGTCCCTTCTACGGACAATTTGAGCATCCGGACTTGGATCTATCTCTAACTCTCAACACCGGATTGATAACGTAATTGTGGGCAACTTATGATGATTTTGGGCTATGAGACATCGGTTGGCGGAACCATGTCATGACAGAAAAAACTCCATAGTACAGGCTTCATTTTATTCCTTTGATGTAGGTAAAATAAAACCAGCTTTTACGCAAACAAAATTCAGATACAGAGCCACAAAGCCATATTGCATATAGTATAGTTTTATCATCTGTTTTCTCTTATTGTGATCTTGCCGGTACATTCAATGTACTGACCTACACAGCTGCAACGTATCATGTTGCAGATATTTACTCGACGAGTAAGAGTTATGATACAGGGTTACGGTCTACACTCAACCTGCCGATGGCGTTGATGGGACTCCACACCCGACTATTTGTTTCCGCTGTGACTTACGAGGTATATATCATTTTACGTTATTTATACATGTGATTGCACTTTGATATGTACATTGATGTACTGTGTGTGCCAGCATACTGATCCAGGGATGGCACAGTAACACAGAGGCTTGACCGTCTGAGGTCGGGTCGCTACATACAACACTCATCTTCTTCTCCATCTTCTTGAAATTCACATTTTTAAATTTCTTCTTGATGTATTTACGACCATCTTCCAGAAAATGATTCCCACAAGCTTGACCCAGTCCATGCAAGACAAAGGAAGATCTTAGCACTAAAATCTATCGGCCCCAATTTGGATCAAGTTGTTGGATTCCTTACATGCTTTCCGTGTACGGAGAAGCTACTCATCGAGGTGAAACTTCTTTCCTATAAGTAAACGGTAATCACAACGTAGCTCAATTTTTTCGTAATTTTCCCAAATCACGATGACAAGTGTAGTGTTCAAAATTGCATCTACGCACTGCACCGAAAGAAATGTTTTTTGTATTTTTTCTCACGTGATCACCGTGCATCGATTTTATGTCAGACTACTATAGTAGCCTAGGCTAGTCATAGTGGAAAGTAACTTAGACTACTCCAAAAACTCTATGGTTACCCTAAGAGCAAGTACTACCTCCGTCCCTGGTTTACTCTTCCAATTTTGTAGTATCAAAATTTGACCATAGATTTAACTGACAAAATGTTAATGCATGTCACTAAGAACTATATCGTTGGATTCTTATTTGAACATAATTTCAAATGGTGTAATTTTTAGTGACATGCATTGGCATTTTCTTAGGTAAATCTATGGTCAAAATTTTATACTAAATACGAGGTAGTATTACAAAAGTGGGCTATGTAGGCCAAAACATGTGCCAAATTCACTTGTGATGCATTTGGCATCGATGCCCCTCCATTGCTCACCTGGTGTCCCAATCTGGATCACCTACTTTGCTCCGGTGCCAAATTAACTCACTCAATGAAAAAACACTGCGTGGGAGAGAGAGAGAGGACTGAGGCAATAAAAAAACACTTGTTTGGGAGAGTGAGAGGCTGGTGTAGTTGGTTTGATTGATTTTTTTATACATGTGGGTCTGTGTGCACAGTGGTGCCAACTCTCTCACATCACGAGAGTGGTGCCAAAATCTTTTTGATTTGACATCGATGCGTGTTATGTGGCATACTTTTGCGAAATATGGCATCGGCCACATAGTGGAAGGCAACAAATGCCCAATCTCTTCACGTGCTCCTAGTTAAATGAGAGGAAACCGAAAGAGGGAGGGAGGGAGAGAGAGAGAGAGAGAGAGAGAGAGAGAGAGTGAGTGAGTGAAAATATATCACTAGCCAGCCAACCCTATCATATGAGCGAATGATATTGGTACCTCTTGATGACACGACAATCTTATGCAGCCAGCTGCTCTAATATGTTCTCTTCTTTGCGTATAAAAAGACCCAAAAGTGAAAAATGTGCTGCACTATAACACTCATCGAATGCCTTGATCTCCATCTTACGAAAATTGATTTGATCGACTATCGAGGCAGCACATCTGAGATTAAATTTGCTGTGTTCTTTGTTCGGAGGCAAGTGTGCTCAAGGTAATGAGGTTTGGCGTTCTCTGGCGCAACAATGAATGGCGTGCTGATCACCGCAAGCGTCTAAGCCTAAATGACAAAGTCTCCGCAGAAGCTGAATTTGTTTTTGAAACATCAAGTGGCCAGAGACTCGAAAACTTATTTGTCCATTAGTGACTTGTCAGGGCGGTGGATTTTAGTTTGTACGATAATGTTGCATCCACCTAAAGTAATGAAAGTTCTTACGTAAACTTCCTAGTAATTTCCTCTTCGTAGGTGCAGCATTACTCCTAACATTTGTAATATCAGTTTGAAACTTGTAATATTGCCGTGTCATATTCCCGCGTTTTCAAAATCCTGCGAATCAAACAGGTCCTGAGTTGGTGATGATGTTGTGCCTCCCATCTTTCACCAATAGCCGTCGGATCTAGATCTGACGCATACAAACCAAGCTTCTCCATTTTTGCAAAAAGATGCCCGCACTTGTTCCCTATTTACAAACAACTCCTTGTCTCTCACAATCAGCCTCATCTCCTCCCCACCACATCTAGGAGTAGAAGGCCGTGGAAAAATCTGGCGCGATGGCCGCTGCCGGAGCCGTCCACCCCCAATCTTGGTGTTCCGTGCAATGCACGGGCATCTACGCACGGGAAATTATGTCGAGCAGGGCTAGTTGTAAGCAGGCTAGCTCTACAGCCATGATGATAGTGACTGCAGATGGTGAGGCTGACTATGGTATGCCGAACATGGCGCCTATACTCAGGTGTCATCTCCCACAGCAGGTCTTGTCACTTCACCGTGAGGAGCAGCACATAATAATTTGACTAACTAGTAGTACAAAGGCTAGTACTCATACTACTACATTGGTAGTACTACTACTAGCACTAGTAGCACCACCGTCTGGATTTAGGAGTACTACCACGTCCATCTGGATTTTAGTATTTGACTAGCAATATCTAGTAATGCATGTCACCAAAAATGTAATACTCCCTCTGCAAATAAATACATGGTGTTTTATTCCTATCGGCGAGAGAACTTAATGTTTTTTTGCTAACTAGAGTACTAATAGGATTACATGCAATTAAATAAACACTGCATGTCATGTTTGGTAGTCTCAAGTCATTGAAAGCATGCACGGCCCACATCTCTCATTGGTTGATATGTCACGAAATAAGAAACAAGGAGGGAGTTAATGCACCGTGCCTAAGTATTTTGGGATTATTTGGTTTTAAGGGTGACTTACACAACATTTTTGTTTACATGCATTAACATTTTATTAGTTAAATCAAAGGTCAAAACTCAAGCAAAATGCAAAGGGTACCAATAAACCAAGAAACATCAAACTTCTCTCGCTTGGCCCCAACTAGAGGTCCGTGAGATGACTATACTGCACCGGCACGGAGGGGGACGCAGCTTCAATGACTTACGGCAACTGCCTTTGGGTGAATGACACGTGGCCCCAGGGGGTGGCTGGCCCACCTATCATATAGCCAAAGGCGGGTGCAGTAGAGGGACGAGGAGTAGTATGAAATCCTACGCACCTACGCACGCTAACCAAGGGCTGAGTGATCACTCGAATCGCAAGATCAGTTGACTAGAAGCTACGCTAGACCCAGTGAGGCAATGAGGGTGAGCATCAGCCGGCTATGCCAGATGGTCCACGATGTCGGCCTGCGGCCCGGCAGGTAGTATTGCTTGAGGAGCGCAGGGCAACCTTGGACGGCACTGTTCAGAAGCACGTTGAGCTCGCCGCCAATGCCGCTACTCCTCACGCGTCGGTTGGTGACCCGGCGCACTAGGGCGCGAGGATGTCGTTGAACGTTGATGGATCCGTATGTATTTTTATCTTTCCGTCAAATCCATGTAGTAGTATATGATACTACAGTAATTATCTTACCTTCGCATCAACTTCATAATTTTCAGACGTATCTATGCATGAACGGCGCGAACCAAACTTCTCATTACTCTAGGCAAAATCATTATTTTCTATCTATCGGTCGCGCCATGGAGCAGAACCAAATTTTACAAGTTACGAGTTCAAAAGGAAAAGCCTGCCGTGTTCGCGTCGCACCCCCACACGGTTGGTCCGGCACGCCGCTCAAGCGGGAATGCGTATGTGTTGCATTTTCACTTACAAGTGGGACCGCAGCTTGAAAAAACCGACTATCGGCAAACCCCCACCCGCCCACCGCGATGGCTGAGAAAACAAGAGGGAGAAGAGATGGCTGTAGCACGGACTCCAAGAAAATTGGTGTCGGATGGGACTCGTGTGGGTGGCGTGTGCCGTACTGCTAGACGTGAATGCTAGTTATGGCTGAGGGACTCCTGGATTAGGGGGTATCCGGACAGCCGGACTATGTACAACGTCCGGACTATTGGAGCGTGAAGATACAAGACTCAAGACTTCGGCCCGTGTCCGGATGGGACTTTCCTTGGCGTGGAAGGCAAGCTTGGCGATCCGGATATTATATTTCCTTCCTTGTAACCGACTCCATGTAAACCCTAGCCCTCTCCGGTGCCTATATAAACCGGAGAGGTTGGTCCTTAGAAGGCCGATCACAATTACATTCATACCATCATAGGCTAGCTCCTAGGGTTTAGCCTCTATGATCTCGTGGTAGATCTAGTCTTGTACTACCCATATCATCAATATTAATCAAGCAAGAAGTAGGGTTTTACCTCCATCGAGAGGGCCCGAACCTGGGTAAACATCTGTGTCCCTTGCTTCCTGTTACCATCAGCCTTGACGCACAGATCGGGACCCCCTACCCGAGATCCGCCGGTTTTGACACCAACATTGGTGCTTTCATTGAGAGTTCCTCTGTGTCGTCACCGTCAGGTTCGATGGCTCCTTCAATCATCATCAACGATGCTGTCCAGGGCGAGACTTTCCTCCCCAGACACATCTTCGTGTTCGGCGGCTTTGCACTGCGGGCCAACTCGCTTGGCCATCTGGAGCAGATCGACAGCTATGCCCCTGGCCACCAGGTCAGGTTCGGAAACCTAAACTACACGGTGGATATCCGCGGAGACTTGATCTTTGATGGATTTGGGCCTATGCCAGGAGCATCGGACAGTCTCGATGAGCACGGCTTAGACCTGCCATCGGATGAAACTCGGGGTATCGCCCCCGTAGTATCTCCGGACCTAGATCCGGAGCAGGCTGCGCAGCCTAAGGACGGAGGGATGGACCCCGCCCCCCAGGTCGCGCCCTCATCGGTGGTGGAGCCAACACGGTCTTACCTCTGCGGTGGCTCGCGACTTGAACCCCCGGATTCGTGTCCGGCGTTGGTTCCATCCGACACTTCCGAGCCCGTCGGGCCAGGATGGGCTCGTAATGGAGTTCACCAAAGGTCGGATATCTTCCAAAGACTCGCTCTTTGGGGACATGCTGGACTCATTAAAGTCTCTCTTTTGTCGAGGCTCTTCACGAACTATGTCCGACTCGAGTGGGAGGCGATGACGGCGAATTCGTTGCCCACCCACCACCCACTTCATTGCCACGGTCGATGACTTAACCGAGGTACTGAACTTTGACTCCAACGACATCGACGGTATGGACGACGATGCAGGAGAAGAACATGAACCACCGCACACTAGGCGGTGGACAACCACCTCTTCTTATGATATATATATGGTGGACATTCCAAAGGAAACAAATGGCGATGAGGCAACGGAGGATAAAACCTCGGGGAAAAAAGCAAAGAATGGGCGCCATCGGCGCCACTCCAAGCCCCGCCACACCAATACCGGCCCAGGAGACGAAAACGATCCGAATGGTGCCAAAGAAGAATACAACCCTGATCAGCCCGCCTTCAAGCAGGCTGAACAGGAGGATGAGCAGGTCACCCGTAAGAACAAAGCGACGGACGAATCACCCAAGGAGGACAGCTACATGCCCTCCTCAAGACGAGATTAGCCTCGACGGCGACGAAGTTCGGCGTGCTCGAGGATCCCGTAGAGCAGAGCGCTTCAGCGTCGGCTCATAGCCACTGCAAGGAGCCTGAAAAAGAAACAGCAGCAACTCCAAGCTGATCAAGATCTGCTCACAGATAGATGGACGGAAGTCCTGGCAGCCGAGGAATACGGACTCGAGCGCCATATGGCTGACCGACCACCTCGTGGCCGGGATAAAACGGCATACCAGTCAGCATACCAGCCAACACCCCCACGCCAACATACTACGGCCCGGGGCAACAAAACTGGATAACCAAGATCGATCTACGGATCGCGGGGGCGCGCCTCGGTACGCGATGAGGACCGTCATGCCGGACACACCTTCAACAAGTCCGGCCGGGCCGAATATAGCCATCCAGAGCAATTCGACCTGCGTAGCCACATAGCCCGGCACAGAGGCACCGCGCACCCCCTCTGCTTCACTGATGAAGTAATGGATCATGAATTCCCAGAAGGGTTTAAACCCGTAAACATCGAATCATACGATGGCACAACAGACCCCGCAGTATGGATCAAAGATTTCCTTCTCCACATTCACATGGCCCGCGGAGACGATCTACACGCCATCAAGTATCTTCCACTTAAGCTCAAAGGACCATCCCGGCACTGGCTAAACAGCCTGCCAAAGAAATTCCATTGGCGTTGGGAAAACCTCGATGACGCATTCCTCGACAACTTCCACGGCACATATGTGCGACCACCTGACGCCGATGACTTGAGCCACATCACTCAACAGCCCCCAGAGTCAGCCAGGAAATTCTGGACTCGATTCCTAACCAAAAAGAACCAAATAGTTGACTGTCCGGACGCCGAAGCCCTAGCGGCTTTCAAGCTTAATATCATGACAAGTGGCTCGCTCAAAACCTCGTCCAGGAAAAACCCAAGTCCATGGCAGCTCTCACAACATTAATGACCCGCTTTTGCGCGGGCGATGACAGTTGGTTGGCTCGTAGCAGCACTACGCCACACCGCAATTCGGATGGCCACGATAATAACGGCAAGCCACGGCGTAATGTACATATAGCGATTTAAACAACGACGACAACATCAAGACACGACAACCAACGCCGGATTCAAAGTGGGTCCAAGCCCGGCCATGGAAGAAGCCGCTCAAAAGAAATAATCAGGACCGCCCACCGACCACATATCGAGCGCTGTGCCAAATTCATGGCACCCCGGACAAGCCAGCCAACCTCACCAATAGAGATTGCTGGGTATTCAAACAGGCCGGCAAGATAAACACCGAAGACAAGGACAAGGGGCTGCACAACGACGATGATGAGGAGCCCCGACGTCCGAACACGGGGGGTCAAGAAATTTCCCCGTGTGAAAACGGTCAACATGATCTACGCCACGCACATCCCCAAGCGGGAAAGAAAGCGGGCACTAAGGGACGTCTATGCGATGGAGCCAGTCGCCCCCAAATTCAACCCATGGTCAGCTTGTCCGATCACTTTCGATCGTAGGGATCACCCTACTAGCAACCGTCACGGTGGCTCAGCCGCATTGGTCCTAGACCCAATCATTGACGGATTCCACCTCACGAAGGCCCTTATGGACGGCGGCAAGAGCTCGAACTCGCTTTACCAGACACAAGGTCATAAAATGGGCATTGACCTTCAAGGATCAAGCCCACTAAAACCACCTTTAAAGGTGTAATTCCTGAGTAGAGGCCCGCTGACGGGCTCTATAACATTGAAGTGGTCTTCGGATCTCCGATAACTTCCGGCGAGGAGTTAATCTTCGATATCGCCCCTTCCGCAGTGGTTACCATGCATCGCCGGACGAACCGCATTCGCCAGATTCAATGCGTACCACACTACGATATTTCAAGCTCAAGATGCCAGACCGCGGGGTCATAACGGTGAATGGAAATATGGACCGCTCCCTCACGAATGTAAGAACATACTACAGCCCTTGCGGCGGAAGTACAATGCGCCTTCTCCAACAAACCAATCCGTGACAACAACTTCGAGCACAACAAGCGAGTCCGAGCACCCCACAACAGATCATCAGCACGCCAAGTGCGCGACTAGCAGTCCGCCTCCGCTTAAGCCCCATCAGCAGCATTCGTACACGTGCACACAATTATGCAATTAAAATACCATGGGCATAGGCGGAGGCGCATCAACGACTCGATCAATAGTGCGGGTAACCGCCAAATACTTTCATACTCTTTCCTTCTTACCTTTCAGACACCGCTTGGCGCAAAGATCCTCAAAAGAGCCGAATTGCCGGACTTATAGGGAAGAGACATCCAAGGAGGCAATAGACGCAGTGCCGTATGAAATACCTGTGGAATCTATTTACGATCATTATACCTGCTTTATCTACCCGAACACAAGCTGCCCCCGGATAGGACATGTCAAATAGTCCTATTTTATCTTCGCTTAATGCACCCATTGTAAATGTACGCTTAAACGTATTTTTCACAATGGGAGATTATATATAGCGCCAGCTTATTTTTCTTATTTAAGCATTTTTATTTTGCATCCGACACCTTGGTGCGGCGGTTTGCTGTGGGCTTTTATGGCGCTCGCTATATGGCAACTAAAGTCCAACACTTTCAACAAGGGTGCACCCGAACTTATAGCACTATATGCATCAGCTCCAATCATGTCTTGGGTCTATAGTTGGGATAGCCCGGCCCCTTTGGTGCCTTACGCTCCGCTATATCGCTAAGATAACGCAGGAGAACTATCGCATTGTGTCCCGTTCTTCCGGACGAGCACCTCAAGAGAGAAAGCCAAACCGACCGACATGATGTGGCGAGAGCTGGTCGCTATTCGAGAGGTTTTAAAATCCTTAAAGATTTTCCGCTTTAGGCGATAAATCGGCTTTGTCCGATCTAGGCGTAGAGAAGCGCCTCAATCCGCCTCCGGATTCTAGGGGCTTCACCAAATTTAAAATTGTAGACTTCTATGGCTAAGGAAAGTTATAAAGCCGCATAGTCTGATTGCCTTGTTCGCCATGCCGACACCTCCTTAAGGGACCAAAATTTGGGTAAAGAGTGTCCAGGTTTTCCACTTAACACCCCAATGCTAGTCACGTAAAGGTAAGCCGACGATCGCCTACTTTCAGGATTTTATAAACAGCCGCACGGAAGGTAATATTTTAAATAACAAAAGCGCTACATAGCGCAAGTAACTTCGTCTTTAATTACAAACATGACAGAAGTGAATTCATTCAAATATGGCGTCTTTGGTACACTCATTAGCAACGAGACGAGCACCCTTCATCACGCCATCGTAGTACATTTAGGAATGGTGATGCGTTTTACCCTCCGGCGGCCCGTCCTTGACCAGCTTCTCCGCATCCAGCTTGCCCCAATGCACCTTGACGCGGGCAAGAGCCCGCCGGGCACCTTCAATGCAAACAAATCGCTTGATCACTTCAAGCCGCAGCAGCATCCACCATCCGCTTGATCGTGCCAAAGTAGCTATCAAGGCAGAGCTCACCAGCCACATCCGGACTATGAAGTCCTTCATAGCCAGTTCGCCGCCTGCGGAGTTCGATCAACTACTTCAGCTTGGTCGCCAGAGGCATCGGATGATCGGCCCCATCATACTGGGACCAGAACAGCTTCTCCGCTGATCTCCCCTCCTGGGCACGGTAGAACTCCGCAGCGTCTGAGACGCTGCGTGGCAGATCTGCAAATGCCCCTGGAGAGCTTCGTATTCGAGTAAGTAAAAGAAACGCCTCCTCCACATGTTTGCTTTGCATGATGAATTTCTTACCGCTGCTATCTTTTGGCCTCCTGGATCTCCCCGCTGTGCTTTCTGGCTTCGCCCTGGCATCTTTCAAATTCACAAGGGCCTTTGAAGCTCGGCCTCCTTCGCTTTCAGCCCATGCTCCACGGACTCGCACTTCTTGCCGAGGTCCCGAGCTCCTGCTGTACTCGCCCACTCTAGCACTTTGCTTTTCAAGGCCTCCTTACACCCGAGGCCGCTTTGTTTTCAGCCTCGGACAACGCCTTCTTCAGGGACGCCAATTCGGCGGTGGCCCCTGTTACACGGTCACGACACTTAAGTGTTAGACTCATCAATTCTGCCTATCCTTAAACGCATAAGAGCGGGAATTACTTACCCTTGTTCTCTTCGAGCTGCCTTTTCGTGAGGACGAGCTCTCCCTGCGCCTGCTCCAGGTGCCGTTTCAGTTCGGCAACCTCGGCAGTACGGGCAGCAGCAGCAAGCAGCACAACCTGCTTATTCACAACAATACTAATTATTAGACTCCTGCGGATTATAATCGACCCTCCATTTGGCATTTCTCTCCGAACACCAAACAGAGTATCAGGGGCTACTACCTATCGGGTGGTAATTTTATACATTTTTATTATTTACCTCAAAGCCTGCCAGAGGCTTGTGCAGCTTTGTTAGTCCGCTTACGGCGGACGACCTTTGAATCACCGCACTCATAAGAGTACGGTGCTCCTCTTCCATGGAAGCGCCTCGCGCTTCCACTGCACTATCCGCGCCATTGATGCGACGAAGTCCTTGGCACGGGCGGCTCGCCTCCCTAACGAGAGGCTGCTCGCCCAAGTCCGGAACCGTTGGAGGTTCCGGGCAGTGTTCGCTCGAGTCCGCCTTTGTTGCGGCTCTCGCCGACGCGATCCGCGGGATCTTGAACCCGCATGCCCGACATCCGAATGCCGCTGGGTGTCTCCGAGTCACCTCCCCGCTCGAGAGCCTTCGGACAACACCTCTGTGTCATCCGCGGTGGAGGGTAGTGGCCGCCGGAGCGAATTTATTGCCGAATCGCCAGGACCCGAGGAGGATTCTCAAGGTGAGCCTGGCCGACTGCATATATGTTCGCACTATAAGTACAAAAACTATGAAGTAAAACCACGATAGGATGTGGGTACTTACGATCGCGCCAGGGGCTTCCCCTGGGCAGCCACCCTTCATCGATGTAGGCGGCCGTGGTGGAGTAGTCCGGAAGGGATGTTTTCCCCTTCTTGGACGCCCCAGCCTCCCCCTCCGGGCGGCTTTTTCTTCTTCTCCCCTAGTGCGGGAGGCGAATTTCTTCTGATTCCCCGCCTTCTGGAGGAATGTGTCTCGTCGCCATCGGACGACAGAGGAATAACAGCCTTGCACCGAGGGCCTTTTCGGCCCCGCCCGCTTCGGGGCCCCTCATCCTTCCCGGATGGGGCGCCTTCTTCTTCTTCCTCCTCCCTTCAGGAGGAGTCCGCCTCCGCCTTCGGACGAGGATTCGACGCAACCTTATGCCGAGACCCTTCCGGTCCCCGAGCCTTCTTTTCGGTTTTCTTCTCCCAAGCACCTTGTACGGTGCCGAGACTAGCATCTCCGCCAGAGAGCATCGTCTGATCTTCCCGCAACGGAGCCGACAATCAATCTGCTCACTGTCTTCACATAATCTGGCATATATATATATATATATATATATATATATATATATATATATATATATATATATATATATATATATATATATATATATATATATATATATATATATATATACTACAAAACTACCCCATGAATGTATTGGGAAAAACTAAACCCGTGGTGGTCCCAAAACTCACCGGATTTGGGGGTCACTGCATGAAGTCCGCGGTCCTCGGATGTGGGAGGAGGTACTTGAGGCCTTGAACAACACTTTCCATGCGCCTTTATGCGCCATGCCGTGAGAGCTTCGAACGTCTGTGTTCGCTGAACGAACTCCCATAGATTTACCGCCCGCCTTTGGCGTGGCAGGATTCAAATAACGAGCATGACTCGGATCACATTGACAAGCTTGATGTTCTTGTCCTTCATGCTTTTGATGCATGTTTTGAGTCCGGCCAGCTCCGTGGAATCGCCCAAGGACAGGCCCTTCTTTTCCCAGGAGGTGAGCCGCATAGGGATGCCGGATCGGAACTCGGGGCCGCCACCCGCTTGGCGCCAGCTCGGTGATGATGTAGAACCACCCGATTGCCATCCTTTTACGGTCTCCGCAAAGGAGCCGCCCAGCCAGTGACGTTAGGCATCTTGACCACCATGGACCCTCCAGACTCCACTTGTTGGTCACAGACAATCTTCGCTTCACAGAAGATTTGCAGCCACAGTCAAGTGAGGCCGGATGCGGAGGAAAGCCTCGCAAACGACGATGAACGCCGAGATGTTGAGGACGAAATTCGGGGCTAGATCATGGAAATCTAGCCCATAGTAGAACATGAGCCCGCAGACGGAGGGATGGAGTGGAAATCCCAGTCCGCGGACGAAGTGGGTGATGAACACGACCCTCTCGTGGGGTCCCGGGGTCGGAATGACCTGCCCAGCGTCCGTGCTGTGAGCGCTATGTCTCATGCCAAGCATCCGCCGCTCAAGATCTGTGATGTGCTTCTCCTCGACGGTGGAAGCCACCCACTTGCCTCCTGCTCTGGACATGTCTAGCTGTGCGGAGGAGACTTGGGCTTGGGCGCTGGAGCTCGAGGAGGCAAGAGTGGACAGAGAACGAAGGAGGTGTGGGTAAAAATGAGGAAATCTTATCCCTTTATAGAGGCGACGAAAGCAGTGCGCCTCCCCACTTGCCCGTTGGGAATCGTTTGCTTCCCAAGCTCCACGATTAATGATGTGGTGGGATTACCCGTACCCGTATTGATGAGAATCCCGTAATGAGGGGCACGATCTTTGCTTTGACAAGACGTGTCAAGGAAACCGCCTCGCAATATGCGCTATGGCTGGTTGTGGAAAGACGGTTCGAATAATGACCTGACCGTAGTGACACGTCGCGTTGCCTAAAAAGTTGTCAGCAGATTGCATTTGTGAAACATAATTCTCTCTACGGTGGCATACGAAGATCATCTTGTGGATCCGGACACGGTTTGAGTGTTCAATAATTACCTTGGAGTATTTGGAGAAGGAACCCGCCCTGCAATGCCGAAGACAATACTATGCGCCGGACTCATCGTCATTGAAGCCTGGTTCAAGGGCTACTGAGGGAGTCCTGGATTAGGGGTTATCCGGACAGCCGGACTGTGTACAACGTCCGGACTATTAAAGCGTGAAGATACAAGACTCAAGACTTCGGCCCGTGTCCGGATGGGACTTTCCTTGGCGTGGAAGGCAAGCTTGGCGATCCGGATATTATATTTCCTTCCTTGTAACCGACTCCATGTAAACCCTAGCCCTCTCCGGTGCCTATATAAACCGGAGAGGTTGGTCCTTAGAAGGCCGATCACAATTACATTCATACCATCATAGGCTAGCTCCTAGGGTTTAGCCTCTATGATCTCGTGGTAGATCTACTCTTGTACTACCCATATCATCAATATTAATCAAGCAAGAAGTAGGGTTTTACCTCCATCGAGAGGGCCCGAACCTGGGTAAACATCTGTGTCCCTTGCTTCCTGTTGCCATCAGCCTTGACGCATAGATCGGGACCCCCTACCCGAGATCCTCCGGTTTTGACACCGACAATGGCCCATGCCGCCCCACTATATCGAGCCTATATCGAGGTACGTAGAACAAATTTCCTGTAGTCCGTGCTCAGCCCTCCTCTATCTCTCTTCTCAGCCAGCCAGCGGACGCGCGGAGCCCATCGTCTGTTTGCTCACATGCGGCCCCACATGTTAGTGAAAATGCAAGAGGACCCACTGAACCTGCACATCTTTCACCTCGACGTCTTTGGTGATGAAAAACAAATCCAATAAAGATCTTCGTGGCCGCTTTTGGAGTTACTCAAGAGTAGTAAGATTCTATTTACGCTTAACCTAAGATGCACATCTCGTGGCTTCAACTACCACTCTATTTTCTTTCATGACACGACCTGGATGCTGGATGTCCCACGTGTCGGCAAAAGGAGGAAGAACCCGACCAAATCTTTGGCTCTGCTCTCGGATTAGACTAGTTGTGCTAACTTAAAAAATTTATTGTGTACTCCCTCCGTTCCAAAATACTTGACTTCCATTTGTCCAAAAATGGATGTACCTATATACTAAGACATGTCTAGATATGCATATATTTTGACAAATAGAAGGCATGTATTGTGCAACGGAGGGAGTAGAATGGATGCAAGTTTTTGTATTGGGAAGAAGAGTACATCCATATATTGATAGAGCGCAATTTAGTAGATGTTCTGTCACTTTTAGCTAGTATAGAATAGAGGCTAGACATGAGACTAGATGCGAGGAAGCAACGTCTACTTCTTTACACTCGAAGAAGAAAGAAGCACGCAAGATCGAGCCTCCGCAGATCAACAATGGATGCATCGAGAAGGCACTAATCCAACTTACAGGAGTAGTAAAATGTATTCTTGTGGTTCTTGTTTTCTTTGGTCTTGCTTTTCTAGTCAAAATTATCGTTGGAGTTCATGCAAAATGGAGGTGCGTTTGGGGTCGTGCGTTGGAGTTGGCCTTACAAGTGGGACCGCGGTTAAGGAAACCGACTATCGGCAAACCCCCACCTCGCTCGCCGCGCGATGGCTGATGTTAGAGAAATGACGAGGTTGAAGAGATTGGTCTAGCACGGACTCCAAGAAATAATATGGTGTCAGATGGATGTCGTGGTGGTGGCGTGTGCCGTACTCCTGGAGGTGAATGCTTGTTCTGGCCCATGCCACCCTACTACTCCTACTACTTACTCCTACTATATAGTAGTACTAGTATCGAGGATTCGAGGTGCTGGTTACGCATAAATAACACATTAACATATGGCTACAGTAAAAAACACCCGCCGACGCCAAGAAAGCATGTGAAGCTAGTACTCCGTCTAGGTGAATAAGTCGTATTAGAAGGTGCATCACGACCTAGGTGCAAGAAGATTGGTGGAAAAGAAGAATATTTCTCTCTTCTAAACACAACATTTAATCACAGCAGTGAAGAGGATGCCTTATTAGCTACCCATGCAGGCCATCGTAATTCATATCATGCAAAGCGCTTTTATTTCTTGCCTAATAACCGCATGGACGTGCTGCATGCATTGGTCCTTGACCGAGCAAAAAAAAGGGAGGAAAGGGGTTTCCATGGGAGACAACGAGGCAGAGGTGGAAGCGCCACGCTAACAAGGCAGTATGGCATCGAGATGGAAAGTTAATGAACGACGCCTAAACATTTTGGGAAAATCTAATTTTCGTAAGGTGACTTACAAATAGTGTACTACTATTGTTGATTGGCCTCATCTGATAACCTGTTGAAATGCACGTACAATTATGTATTCGGAAAATATTTTTTTTGCCTCGTCACACCACTCACTCAGAGAAGCGACTCGAAAGCCATTCATAAATTTAGTAAGTTTATCACAGGCATATCATTTCATTACATAGAACAGGTCATCAACCCACATCGACAACGAGGATACATTATAAATACTAAAGTTTTCACCACACAACAAATAACAAGCAATGAAATGAACTTCAACTCAACCATTCCTCGATGTTGGAAACGCTTGCTTTGAACCACAAGTGATTCTCTGGGACGGGCCATGCATTGTCGATCTGGAGACCAACGCATGACTGATCATCCAGGCTGAAGCGGCCTACTATATCAGTACTAGGGTAGGGAACCACCCAAATGTCCGAGGTATAGACACAATTGCTTCTCATAAATGTGTCAACAGCGGTTGGATCGCCTTTCATCATCATCGGATAGTTTCGTCCAAGGAAGAGCGAGTTTTCTCCAAGACTATCAATTCTGTGCCAGGGAGAAGGAGTTGGCGCTAGCACACTAGTATCCATCCTGAATACCATGCAACGGGTGTTGGAATAGGTCCGGAGAGTGCGACCATGGGAGACTACACCTGCTTCCTTAGCAGTAACATCATCAGTGGGTTGTATACACACAAGAAGAGGTGATCCATCGGAATTAGTTGCCAGGCTCCACAGAGTATATGGGCGCTGCTTGTCCTCATGCTCGTGATCATCACCATCGTCATCTCCCCCTTGGTTATAAAAATCTTCAAGTAGAGGTGGTGGGATGTTCACAGGACCTTGGAAACACAAGAAGAAGGTTAACTAGTAAAGGGAAACTTGCTAACCCGCATGCATGTGGATGAAACAATTATAATTATGGTGGAAGACAAACGTACCGAAAAAACAAGGATCCCATGCAAAAACAGTGCCACGAGAGGTGGCAGCAAACACAAGATCCTCGTATTCAATTGCATCATAGTACACATCCGTGTATAGAAACTGATTTTTGAGTAATATCCATCCAGTCGAACCACGAAGGACGGCAACTAGCTTGTCGAAGATAGCAACAACTTGATAGTTTTTGTAATTCCAAGAGCGGTTGGGAACTCGACAAATTGCTATCTTCAAGATACCGACAGTCACCATGATCGTATTTGAACGTCGTAGATCATCTGTGTGCTCAACCTCGTGGCACTCGGAGATTTTTGAAGTGGAATCCGTTGACGAGTGTACACATTGACAAGTTCCCACTGCAATTGTACCCAATATAAACAACCCAATCTCCATTTGCGCCAGCCCAGACTTACCCTTAGCGATGGCATCTTGACATCACACATATCATTATGAAGCGGCATCAACTTGCACAAGGCGAGGTCTCCGTCGTCCGCCGCCAAATGAAAGCAGGGTCATGGCGAAGAAGATAGGGGAGATCAAACCGCTCCTGGACCCTTGGGTTCCTTGCAATGATGTTATTAGTTGAGTCGAGAATGGGCTTGAACGAACCTGCCATGCTAGCCGAGGTGATGACGTCGCACCGATCAATGAGTTCCTCCACCACGTCATCTTTTAGATCGGGGCAAGAATAACATGATCGTTTCCGGCCTGTTCCCTCCATGGAGAAGACGATCGAACAATGGCAGAAGAAAGGGTGAAGGGCTGAAGGAAAATGGAGGAGGGAGAGGAAGAGCGTGCGACAGCAGTTCCAAAGGGGAAAGGCGAAGAGTCGGTGGACGGTTGCAAGTTTGCCACGGTTCACTAAGAGGCGTCCCGGCCTACACGTCCGTTCGGAAATACTCCTACTACTCGCCGTCGTCTCACTGATATGTTGGAACGGGACCACATGTCAACGAAACATGGTGTGTAATTTCTCGTGCAAAATGCAATCTGGCCGCGTTGGCCCGAGGTGCCGCATTAGTTATCGACCTTTATTTTTTTAATGGCGTGCCGAACAGTTTTGAAGCACGACTAACTGGTACTGTGCGCAGAGAAAATATAAACTACTCTACCACTACCCCACCTCCAGTACTAGTAGTATAAAAAAGATATATAGGCTGGAGCTTCAGCGCTTTCTTGCTAAGGGCTGCCCACTTGCTTCTCACACTACCACCCTCTCTCCAGATCTAAAAAAGACGGCCCCTCTCTCCCTCATCACCGGTGGTCACAGATCCGCCGGGAAGAAAAGGACGGCAGCGTTGACGACTTTTCGTCATCGGCGAAGCGAGGTCACGATCGACGACAAGGCCGTCCTCTTCGGACCTAAGCGCCAGCTGGGTGGCCTTCGTTGACAAGCTCGCTGCCGTAGTGTGTGCGGAGGACGACAACCATGAGCGAAGCCACTTCCCGCCGACCCTCAGGTATGTGATACGTCCATTTTGCATCATGCTTTTATATCGATATTTATCGCATTATGGGCTGTTATTTTACGTTATGTCACAATACTTATGGCTATTCTCTCTTATTTTACAAGGTTTACCATGAAGAGGGGGAATGCCGGCAGCTGGAATTCTGGCTGGAAAAGGAGCAAATATTGGAGACCTATTCTGTGCAACTCCAAAAGTCCTGAAACTCCACGGAATATCTTAAAATAAATAAAGAAAAATCGTTGCCAAAGATGAAGGCCAGGGGGCCCACACCCGGCTCACGAGGGTGGGGGGCGCGCCCTCCCCCTGGGCGCACCCCCTACCTCATGGGCCCCCTGGTGGCTCTCCGACGCCCATCTTCTCCCATATGAAGTCTTTCGATGAGAAAAAAATCATAAGCAACCTTTGAGGACGAGACTCCGCCGCCACGAGGCGGAACCAATCTAGGGCTCCGACAGAGCTGTTCTGCCGGGGACACTTCCCTCCGGGAGGGGGAAATCATCGCCATCATCATCACCAGTGCCCCTCTCATCTGGAGAGGGCACTCTCCATCAACATCTTCACCAGCACCATCTCATCTCCAAAGCCTAGTTCATCTCTTGTATCCAATTCTTGTCTCCAAGTCCGGGATTGGTGCTAGTAGGTTGCTAGTAGTGTTGATTACTCCTTGTAGTTGATGCTAGTTTGTTTACTTGGTGGAAGATCATATGTTCAGATCCTTTATGCATATTATTACCCCTCTGATTATGAACATGAATATGCTTTGTGAGTAGTTACGTTTGTTCCTGAGGACACGGGATAAGTCTTGCTATTAGTAGTCATGTGAATTTGGTATTCGTTCGATATTTTGATGAGATGTATGTTGTCTAACCTCTAGTGGTGTTATGTGAACGTCTACTACATAACACTTCACCATTATTTGGGCCTAGAGGAAGGCATTGGGAAGCAATAAGTAGATGATGGGTTGCTAGAGTGACAGAAGCTTAAACCCTAGTTTATGCGTTGCTTCGAAAGGGGCTCATTTGGATCCATATGTTTCATGCTATGGTTAGGTTTACCTTAATACTTTTGTTATAGTTGCGGATGCTTGCAATAGAGGTTAATCATAAGTGGGATGCTTGTTCAAGTAAGAACGACACCTAAGCACTGGTCCACCCACATATCAAATTATCAAAGTACCGAACGCGAATCATATGAACGTGATGAAAACTAGCTCGACGATATTCCCATGTGTCCCCGGGAGCACTTTTCCTATCATAAGAGTTTGTCCAGGATTGTCCTTTGCTACAAAAAGGATTGGGCCACCTAGCTGCACTTTATTTACTCTTGTTACTTGTTGCTCGTTACAATTTATCTTATCACGAAACTATCTGTTACCACTTATTTCAGTACTTGCAGAGAATACCTTGCTGAAAACCGCTTATCATTTCCTTCTGCTCCTCATTGGGTTCGACACTCTTACTTATCGAAAGGACTACGATAGATCCCCTATACTTGTGGGTCATCAAGACTCTTTTCTGGCGCCGTTGTCGGGGAGTGTAGCGCCTTTGGTAAGTGGAATTTGGTAAGGAAAAATTTATATAGTGTGCTGAAATTTTCTGTCACTTGTTACTATGGAAAGTAATTCTCTGAGGGGCTTGTTCGGGGTATCTTCACCCGTCCAAAGAGAGCAAAGAGTTGCTCCTCAACCTAGTGAACCTATTGAAAATTAAACTCCTTTTGAATTTCCTTCGGTATGATGGAAAACTGCTAGCTAATCCTTTTACAGAGATGGAACAAAGCATCCCGATTTAACATCTACGCTATGTGGATGATATTTGTGGACTATTGAAGTTTGCAGGTATACCTGATGATGTTGTTAATAAGAAGGCTTTCCCTTTATCTTTGGAGGGAGACGCATTGACATGGTATAGGCTATGTGATGATATGAGATCATGGAACTATAAAAGATTGAAATTGGAATTTCATCAAAAGTATTACCCTATGCATCTTGTTCATCGTGATCGCAATCATATATATAATTTTTGGCCTCGCGAAGGATAAAGCATCGCTCAAGCTTGGGGGGAGGCTTAAATAAATGTTATATTCATGCCCCAACCATGAGCTCGCAAAAGAAGTGATTATGCAAAGTTTTTATGCTCGGCTTTCTGATAACAATCGCACCATGCTCGATACTCCTTGTGTTGGCTCTTTTATGATGAAGCCTATTGAATTTAGATGGAATTTATTGATAGAATTAAACGCAACTCAAGATTGGGACCTCAATAAGGTAAGGAGTCAGGTATGACACCTAAGTTTAATTGTGTTAAATCTTTTATGGATACCGATATTTTCCGTAAGTTTAGCACTAAATATGGACTTGACTCTGAGATAGTAGCTTCTTTCTGTGAATCTTTTGCTACTTATGTTGATCTCCCTAAGGAGAAGTGCTTTAAATATCATCCTCCATAGAAGTAAAAGTAGCTGCACCTATTAAAGTTGAAGAAAAGACTATCACTTATAATGATCCTATTGTTCCCACCTCTTATGTTGAGAAACCACCTTTCCCTGTTAGAGTAAAGGATCATGCTAAAGCTTCAATTGTTGTTCGTAAAAGCAATACTAGAACTTATACACCTCCTGAGCAAGTCAAAGTAGAACCTAATATTGCTATTGTTAAAGATCTCTTGTCTGATAATATTGATGGGTATGTCATTCAATTCTCTGGTGAAACTGCTAGAATTGCTAAACCCTGTGATAGAGATAAACATAGACCTGTGGTAGGCGTGCCTGTTATTTCTGTTAAAATAGGAGATCATTGTTATCATGGCTTATGTGATATGGGTGCTAGTGCTAGTGCTAGTTTTGTAAAGAAATTATGCATGATATCGCACCTGCTGAGTTAGAAGATATTGATGTTACAATTAAACTTGCCAATAGAGATACTATATCTGCAATGGGAATTGTTAGAGATGTTGAAGTCTTGTGTGGAAAAACCAAATATCCCGCTGATTTCCTTGTTCTTGGTTCTCCACAAGATAGCTTTTGTCCCGTTATTTTTGGTAGACCCTTCTTGAATACTGTTAATGCTACGATAGACTGCAAAAAGAATGTTGTTACTGTTGGCTTGGATGATATGGTTCACGAGTTTAATTTCTCTAAATTTAGTAAACAACATCGTGAGGAGTTCCTAGTAAGGATGAAATTATTGGTCTTGCTTCTATTGCCGTACCTCCTAGTGATCCTTTGGAACACTATTTGCTAGACCATGAAAATGAGATGTTCATGAATGAAAGAAGGGAAATATATGAAGTATTCTTTAAACAGGAACCTATTCTGCAACACAATTTGCCTGTTGAAATCCTAGGGGATCCTCCTCCACCCAAGGGTGATCCTGTCTTTGAGCTTAAACCGTTGCCTGATAATCTTAAATATGCTTATCTTGATGAAAAGAAAATATATCCTGTTATTATTAGTGCTAACCTTTCAGAGCATGAGGAAGAAAGATTATTGAAAACTCTGAAAAAAGCACCGTGCCGCTATTGGATATACTCTGGATGATCTTAAGGGCATTAGTCCCACTCTATGTCAGCATAAAATGAATTTGGAAGCGGACGCCAAACCAGTCCGTGATCCTCAACGACGTTTGAATCCTAAAATGAAAGAAGTGGTAAGAAAAGAAATACTCAAGCTTCTGGAGGCAGGTATAATTTATCCCGTTGCTGATAGTCAGTGGGTAAGTCCTGTCCATTGTGTCCCTAAGAAGGGAGGTATTACTGTTGCCCTAATGATAAAGATGAATTGATTCCGCAAATAATTATTACAGGTTATAGGATGGTAATTGATTTCCGCAAATTAAATAAAGCTACTAAGAAAGATCATTACCCCTTACCTTTTATTGATCAAATTCTAGAAAGATTATGCAAACATACACATTATTGCTTTCTAGATGGTTATTCTGGTTTCTCTCAAATACCTGTGTCGGCTAAAGATCAATCATAGACTACTTTTACATGCCCTTTTGGTACTTTTGCTTATAGACGTATGCCTTTTGGTTTATGTAATGCACATGCTACCTTTCAAAGATGCATGATGGCTATATTCTCTGATTTTTGTGAAAAGATTTGTGAGGTTTTCATGGACGACTTTTCCGTTTATGGATCCTCTTTTGACGATCGCTTGAGCAATCTTGATCGAGTTTTGCAGAGATGTGAAGAAACTAATCTTGTCTTAAATAGGGAAAAGTGCCACTTTATGGTTAATGAAGGTATTGTCTTGGGGCACAAAGTTTCTGAAAGAGGAATTGAAGTTGGTAAAGCCAAGGTTGATGCTATTGAAAAGATGCCATGTCCCAAGGACATCAAAGGTATAAGAAGTTTCCTTGGTCACGCCGGATTTTATAGGAGGTTCATTAAGGACTTCTCAAAATTTCTCGTCTCTCGACTAATTTATTACAAAAGATGTACCATTTTTCTTTGATGATGATTGTGTAGAAGCATTTGAAATACTTAAGAAAGCATTAGTCTCTTTTTGTTGTTCAGCCACCGATTGAATTTACCTTTGAAATTATGTGTGATGCTAGTGATTATGTTGTAGGTGATGTTCTAGGGCAAAGAGTTGATAAGAAATTAAATGTTATCCATTATGCTAGTAAGACTCTAGACAATGCTCAAAGAAATTATGCTACTACCAAAAGGAACTTTTAGCTGTTGTATTTGCTTGTGATAAATTCAGACCCTATATTGTTGATTCTAAAGTAACTATTCACACCGATCATGCTGCTATTAAATATCTTATGGAAAAGAAAGATTCTAAACCTAGACTTATTAGATGGGTTCTCTTGCTGCAAGAATTTGATTTGCATATTGTTGATAGAAAAGGAGCTGAGAACCCCGTTGCAGACAACTTATCTAGGTTAGAGAATGTTCTTAATGACCCACTACATATTGATGATAGCTTTCCTGATGAACAATTAAATGTCATGAGCACTTCTCGTAGCACTCCATGGTATGCTGATTATGCTAATTATATTGTTGCTAAATTTATACCACCTAGCTTCACATACCAACAAAAGAAAAAGTTCTTTTATGATTTGCGACATTACTTTTGGGATGACCCACATCTTTATAAAGAAGGAGTAGATGGTGTTATTAGACGTTGTGTACCGAGCATGAACAGGAATAGATCCTACATAAGTGTCACTCCGAAGCTTATGGAGGACACCACTGGAGATAGAACTGCACATAAGGTATTGCAATCTGGTTTTACTGGCCTACTCTCTTCAAGGATGCCCGTAAGTTTGTTTTGTCTTGTGATGAATGTCAAAGAATTGGTAATATTAGTAGACGTCAAGAAATGCCTATGAATTATTCACTTGTTATTGAACCATTTGATGTTTGGGGCTTTGATTATATGGGACCTTTTCCTACCTCTAATGGATATACACATATTTTAGTTGCTGTTGATTACGTTACTAAGTGGGTAGAAGCTATTCCAACTAGTAGTGCTGATCATAACACTTCTATTAAAATGCTTAAGGAAGTTATTTTTCCGAGGTTTGGAGTCCCTAGATATTTAATGACTGATGGTGGTTCACACTTTATTCATGGTGCTTTCCGTAAAATGCTGGCTAAATATGATGTTAATCATAGAATTGCATCTCCTTATCACCCGCAGTCTAGTGGTCAAGTAGAATTGAGTAATAGAGAGCTCAAATTAATTTTGCAAAAGACTGTTAATAGGTCTAGAAAGAATTGGTCCAAGAAACTTGATGATGCGTTATGGGCCTATAGAACTGCATATAAGAATCCTATGGGTATGTCTCCGTATAAAATGATTTATGGAAAAGCTTGTCACTTACCTCTCGAACTAGAACATAAGGCATATTGGGCTATTAAAGATCTCAACTATGATTTCAAACTGCCGGTGAGAAGAGGTTATTCGATATTAGCTCACTTGATGAATGGAGAACCCAAGCTTATGAAAATGCCAAGTTGTTTAAAGAAAAAGTTAAAAGATGGCATGACAAAAGGATACAAAAGCGTGAGTTCAATGTAGGTGATTATGTATTGCTATACAACTCTCGTTTAAGATTTTTTGCAGGAAAACTTCTCTCTAAATGGGAAGGTCCGTACGTTATTGAGGAGGTCTATCGTTCCGGTGCCATAAAAATCAACAACTTCGAAGGTAAAAATCCGAAGGTGGTAAACGGTCAAAGAATCAAACATCATATCTCAGGTAATCCCATAAATGTTGAAACTAATATTATTGAAACCATAACCCCGGAGGAATACATAAAGGACACTTTCCAGAACGTTCCAGACTCCGAAAAGGAATAGGTATGTGGTACGGTAAGTAAACCGACTCCAAAACAATTTTTAAGGCAATATTTCTCCGTTTTGGAACATTTAGAAAAATAAGTAGCAGTCCGGGGAGGACACAAGGCCTCCACGAGGGTGGAGGGTGCGCCCTACCCCCTGGGCGCGCCTCCCTACCTCGTGAGCACCTCGTGTGCCCTCCGGACTCCGTTTTCTTGCACGATACATATTTTGGTCGGTAAAAATTCATTATATATTCTCCCGAAGGTTTTGACTCTCGTATCACGCAATTATCCTCTGTCGAGCTGTTTTCTGTCAGGGTTGTCAAGGCCATGCATCATGTCGTCCCCCTCCTCCGACAATGGTGACAAAGATGTCTGGCTAATGAAGATAGAGCTGAAGAGGGAAGAACCCATGGAGATCAACAAGGATTAAAGGATCAAGGAGGCCACGGAGGACCTCTTACGCTCGATGTGCGACTATCCAACACCTCCACCATCACAAACAAAAAAGGAGACATAATCACATGGGTATGGGCACTCCCCTTGGCAACTGCCAAGCTTGGGGGAGGTGCCCCGGTATCGTATCTCCATCACAACTCCTATCTTTACCGTTTTTTTTCTTAGTTCGATCCTATTAGTAGTATCTTGATTTAGTAGAATAAAGTCATGGCATGATCTAGTTTTGAGTTTTGCTTTATGATCCCTCTATGTAATTGAGTCAGTGAGCTATATATATAATAAAGATTAGTGTTCAGTCAAGGGCTTGATTACTTTGCCATGATCTTGGGTGAATAAAAGAAAAGGAATAAAAAGAAACAAAGAGTTCATATTGATCTTATTGAAAGTAATGACTTCACATAGAAATAGTATGATGATTAAAAGTTGTTGGGAGTTGGCAAATATGGCTTTGGTCATCGTTGCAATTAATAGGAAGTAATAAGGAGAGAGAGGTTTCACATATAGATATATTATCATTGACATCTTTTATGATTGGGAACACTCATTAAAATATGACATGCTAAAGAGTTGATGTTGGACAAGGAAGACAACGTAATGAGTTATGTTTTCTTATATCTGAGATAAAGTATATTGTCATGGATCTCCTAACATGTTGAGCTTGCCTTTCCTCCTCATGCTAGCCAAATTCTAAGCACCAAGTAGAGATACTACTTGTGCTTCCAAATACCCTTAAACCAGTTTAGCCATGAGAGTCCACCATATCTACCTATGGATTGAGTAAGATCCTTCAAGTAAGTTGTCATCGGTGCAAGCAATAAAAATTGCTCTCTAAATATGCATGACTTATTAGTGCAGAGAAATAAGCTTTGTACGAACTTGTTGTGGAAGTAATAAAAGCGACGGACTGCATAATATAGTTCCACATACAAGGGCAATATAAAGTGACGTTCTTTTGCATTAAGATTTTGTGCATCCAACCATAAAAGCGCATGGCAACCTCTGCTTCCCTCTGCGAAGGGCCTATCTTTTATTATTATCCTCTACCTTATGCAAGAGTCACGGTGATCTTCACCTTTCCTTTTCATTTTATCCTTTGGCAAGCCCAAAGATGTTGGAAAGAACATGATATATATATATATATATATATATATATATATATATATATATATATATATATATATATATATCTAATTGGATGTAGGGGAGCATGAATTGTTATTGTTGACATTACCCTTGAGGTAAAAGTGTAACATCCCAAAATTTCAATTTGGAATGTTATACATTAAGTCATCATGCATTACATATTTTCTTGCATTTTGCCGATCCTAGAAATTTCACACAACTCAAGGACCCTCGGAGAGTTGGAGATTTCGTTATTTTCATATTTGAGTTTTCTCAAATTTTGAAAATAGGATCATTTGATATTTATTTATTTTATCTTCAATTATTTCTACTATCAAAATATGAGAGAGGGAATAAAATGACTTTCCCAAAATAAAGAAATAATGAAGATTCAATAAAAAAATCAAATAAGATTTTTATTTTTTATTCGCCTTAGGGAAAAATGCGTGTTTTCAAAAATTGCATTTTAGGCCCCGTGTAAAAGTTCATTTTGTTCGACTCATTTTTAGGAGTCGGGAAACATTTACTTTGTAAATTTTGGAGTTCGTTTAGATTTTATTTTATTCGTTTTTCCATGCGTGATTTTATAAAAAAATATATAGCGCCGCCGCCTGGGCCAAGGCCCACTGCCCACCAAGACCTCCTCACACCCACACACAAGATCAGCCACCGCCACCGCCCGGCCGAGTCCGAGGAGGACCTCCTCCTCCCCTTTGCTTGCCCCTCCCCAAGCTACTCCCCCTTTAAATACCCCTCACCCCCTCTCCTCCCCAACCCAGCGCCGCTGCCCCAACCCTTGATCGCCGCCGCCGCCACTTGTGCCGCCGCCGCCGCCGCCACTTCCGCCGCCGCCACCGCCACTTCCGCCGCCGCCGCCGCCCTTGCGCCGCCGCCCGCCGCCTAGCCGCCGCCCGCGAGCCCCACTCGTCGAGGTAGCAGCGCCGCGCCACCCCCTCGGTTCGTTTTTTATAAAACCGTTCCGTTTTTTTTCCGTTGTTCGTTTTTTTAGAACCCTAGATCGGTTTTATTCTTCCGGTTTTGTTGTTTAGCGAAGTTCACGGACTGTTCGCCTTAACGAACGTGATCACCGGTTATTCTCGGTTAACGAACGTCCGCTCATTTGACCGTTCAATCGCTTTTTTAACAGATTTATTCCGCTATTTTCCGATCGCGATTTCAGTCCGATCTTCGTTCTAGTTTATCTTGTCGCCGCTTATCGGAATCAGGTGATTCAAGCGCTGGAGTTTCGTTTCGAAACCACCGTTCCGACTAATCAACTTAAACAAAGTTTTGCTACTGTAAAATTTGACCTAGTTTCAACTTTCTAGAACCAAGCTGTTTTCTTCCGCCGGATGTTTTCCGTTGTTTTGTTTGATTCGTTTTCTTTTGCAACCAGGGTTCTTAAGTTGAAATTTCTGGTCGATCTTTTATTCGAGATTTACCGTGCATTAGATGAGTACTTATTGTATGCTTGTTGTTTGTCTGCGATAGATCACCCGGAGTGCGCCGCTTGTTACTTCAATCTCTAGGTTTCATGGATCATCGACAAGGCAAGTAACACTTTGATCATACTTTCTCATACCCAGTTTTTATGCATTAGATCAATCCTCGAACACTTGCATGATTAGGATCTAATTAAATTGTGGGATGGGAAGTAGTTGAGGTAGTACCTATTACCTGCTTTACTTATGAAACCATGGGAGTTACTTCTATGTTTGCTTATTTATGCCATGCTATGCTCAGAGACGTGGTTTGGGTTTGAGTGTATCCATGATGATGTGAGATTGTTAAATTAATGGTTTATTTAAGGTGGCAACTTAAACACACATCCGGGTGGATTGAGGCACTGGTTTCTATCAGACTTGCCTGTTTTTCCTCGGACCGCCACCTGTGCTCAAAGGGATCATAAGATCATTCATGCTAGTAACTTCCGTAATGCGCCACAAGCCATTATGGGCTCTGGCATAGTTGATTGTTGTGCGAACTCTTACGGGTAGACTAGCAGATGTAGGGGTTGTAGGTTGGTACGGTCTACCCACAAGTAAGGTGCGGCGCTTCGAAGACTATGTCTCGGTCATCCGCCTCTCAAACACCATGTAGTGCGAGAAACCAAACGGAGGCGATCGAGTCTTGTGGGGAAAAGTGCAAAACCTCTGCAGAGTGTATAAACTAATCATGATTAGCCGTGTCCCCGTTATGGACATCTTGAGTATCTAGTACTTGAATATCATGTGAATCTCAACATGTTACTCTAATTAATATTGTTGGGTTTTTAATGAGTACCTTTAATTGGGATTGAGGATGCTGTCAATCATTCTCAATGTTTAACACCATCATGATAGTTAAACGAATTTATTCCTTTGCAAGAGGGAAAAAGCGGCTTTATGCAAAACTCAGAATCAGAGAGCTTTTCCACCAGCCACATATGCATGTAGTACAGGCTTATCATTCATTATTCTCTATGTGTTACATTGCCAGCATATTCCATGTCTTGACCGTTTTCGCTGCAACTTTCATGTTGCGCGACTTTTCGAATTTACAGTAAGGTGCTTTAGGTCGTGGTTCTATACTCAAGATGATACCGGAGTTGATGGACTCACCTATCTTCCAAGTCTTCCGCTGTTATCGTTATTAGATGGCCTTAAGCCATATTTATTGTAATAAGTCCTCTTTTGGGCAACGATGTAATAAGTGTGTGATTGCTACTCTGTTATAAATCCTTCGAAGTACTGTGTGGTGTCAGCATTACTGATCCAGGGATGACACCTGAGCACAGAGACTTGATCTGTAACATCCCAAATTTTCAATTTGGAATGTTATACATTAGGTCATCATGCATATCATATTTTTCTCACATTTTTCCGATCCTAGAAATTTCACGCAACTCAAGGACCCTCGGAGAGAGTTGGAAGTTTCATTATTTTCATATTTGGGATTTCTCAAATTTTGAAAATAGGATCAATTGGATTTATTTAAATTATCTTCATAAAGTTTTCCTATAAAAATATTTGGAGAGGGAATAATATGACTTTCCCAACAATTAGGAAAAATGAAGATATTATAAATAAACCAAATTTGGTTTTGGAAGATTTGTTTTGCTTAGGCCAAAATGAGCATTTTAAAAATTTATGCATGTTTGCTGCTTTTAAAGTTCATTTTGTTCGACTCATTTTAGGAGTCGGGAAAATTTGTTTTATTTAATTTGGAGTTCATTTGGTATTTTTTTATTTCATTTGGTTTAAATTTTATTTAAAAAACGCTTCCCCACTGGCCGAGGCCCACCCCCCCAACCAGCCTCGCCCACCTCCTCCTCTCCTCACACCTCGCTCGAAGGGAGCTCTCCCGCCGCCGACGCCACCCCCCGCCACGAGTCCGCCTCCCCTCGCCCCTTGCCCCCCCCAAGCCGACTCACCCCCTCTTAAATAGCGCCGCCCCCCCTCTCTCTCTCACCCCCGCCCTCGCCTCCCGACCAGCGCCCGAACTCCGCCACTTGCCCGGAACGCCGCCGCCGTCCCTCCCTCACCGCCGGAGCCTCGCCGCCCTCGCCGCCCCTCCCGACCCCACGACCCCGCCGGACCACCTCGCCGCCGAGCCCACGGACCTCGCCGGCGAAGAGCCACCGGAGGTAGCCGCCGCCCCGCGCCCCGATCCGGTTTTCCCCTAATAAACCGATCCGGTTTTATTTAAAAAAAATGTTCGGTTTTTTAAAAAACCTAGATGGTTTTATTTTTTTCGGTTTTCTTATTTAACGAACGTTCACCGAACCGTTCGTTTTAATGAACGCGTTCGTTGGATTCGTTCTGTTAACGAACGTCCGTTATTTAAACCGTTCGTCGTTTTCTTTTAATCGGATTTAATCCGTTATTTTTCTGATTCGATTTCAGATCCGATTTTCAAATCTGTTTTATTTCTCGCTCGTTTATCGGAATCGGTGATTCAAGCGCTGGAGTTTCAGAATATGAACCGCCGTTCCGACTACCCTACTTTCACAGAGTTTTGCTACGGTGAAATTTTGACCTAATTTCAGATTGCTAAACCGAGTCGTTCTCTCTCGAGTTTCGACTTTCGAGTTTTTTTATTCGATTCTTTTGCAACCAGGGTTCTTAAGTTGAACTTTCTGGTTAGATCTTTTATTCGAGATTTCCCGTGCATTAGATGAGTACTTATTGTATGCTTGTTGTTTGTCTGCGTTAGATCACCCGGTCGCCGCTTGTTACTTGAATCTCTAGGTCTCATGGATCATCGACAAGGCAAGTAACACTTTGATCATATCTTTTCTACTACCCAGTTTTATGCATTAGATCTATTCCTCAAACACTTGCATGATTAGGATCTAATTAAATTGTGGGATGGGAAGTAGATTGAGGTAGTACCTATTACTGTTTTACTTATGAAACCTTGGGAGTTACTTCTCGTTTGCTTGTTCATGCCATGCTATGCTAGTAGGCGTGGATTGGGTGAGTGAATATCCATGACAGATGTGAGATTGTTAATTAATGGTTTATCTAAGGTGGCAACCTAAACACACATCTGGGTGGATTGAGGCACTGGTTTCCATCAGACTTGCTGTATTTCTTGGACCGCCACCTGTGCTCTAAGGGATCATAAGATTATTCAAACTGAAACTTCCGTGTGCAGCCACAAGCCAATTATGGGCTCTGGCGTAGTTGACTAAGTCGTCACGAACTCTTACGGGTAGGCTAGCTGATGTAGGGGATGTAGGTTGGTACGGTCTACCCACATGTAAGGTGCTAGCGCTTCGAAAGACTATGTCTCGGTCATCCGTTTCTCAAACACCATGTAGTCACGAGAACCAAGCGGAGGCGATCGAGTCTTGTGGGGAAAAGTCAAAACCTCTGCAGAGTGTATAAACTAATCATGATTAGCCGTGTCCCGGTTATGGACAATTTGAGTATCCTGTAATTGAATATCATGTGAATCTCAACATGTTACTTCTAAATAAAAGTTATTGGGTTTTGATGAGTACTTTTAATTGGGATTGAGGATCTTGTCAACCATTCTCAATGTTTAACAACCACCATGATAGTTAAAAAATTATTCCTTTGATGTAGGGAAAAATCAGCTTTATGCAAATGTAACAGTAGAGCCTTACCACCAGCCATATATGCATGTAGTATAGGCTTATTCTTTCATTGCTCTTATGTGTTACATTGCCAAGATATTCCATGTGTTGACCCGTTTTGGCTGCAACTTTTCATGTTGCGAGACTTTTCGAACGACAGTAAGGTGTTAGGTCGTGGTTCTATACTCGATGATGCCGTTGGAGTTGATGGACTCGCTTATCTTCCAAGCCTTCCGCTGTTATTATTAGATGGCCTTAAGCCATATTATTGTAATAAGTTCCTTGTGGACAACGATGTAATAAGTGTGTGATTGCTACTCTGCTATAAATCCTTGAAGCTTGTGTGGTGTCGGATTCTCGATCCAGGATGACATCGAGCACGAGACTTGATCCATTCGGTCTGGTCGCTCTGAGAGAATGGTATCGAGCACACGCGATCGTAGGACACGACCACTAAGTTAAAGCCATAGATCACTACTCTCTTCCCATTTTCTAACTCCTCATCTTTTCTACTCTCTTTAGGATGATTTGACGCGAAGATCAAGTACACCCAACCGATGAAGGCACACCTTTTGGATTTCACTTGAAGGAAGTTACCAAGTACCGAACATTGGATTACCAAGCTTCACCGGGACTTTCAACGCCACTCTGCTCAAGAGGAGCGCCGAAGATTCATGCTCACGTTCGGAAGGACATTCGCCCCAATCACCAAGCCTATAGATAGTGTTTTCATTGCACCAACTTGAGTCCGGAAAGAGCATGGCAGCTCACATCACCATGGGACGCATTGGAGAAGTTTATCAAGAAGACCTCAAGGACACCATCTACCAGATTTGCGGACGCCGAGATGACAACTGGGGCGTCGTCAACACCAAGAAGGATAGATCCATTGCAGCTTTCATCCAGAGTTAAATCAGCACATTCGACGCCAGAGAACCAAATGTGCAATGACATGTTGGAGTTGCGTAAGACAAAGGAAGGATCATCGAATCGAAGAAGAACTAAAGACTACACGCAAGGACTACATGGACGAGATCGTAGCTCGGCAAGACACAATAACGATCTTAAGTATGAGATCAAGAACTCAAGAAGAAGTTGGCGCCAGAATGAAGACCAGATGTCGAATACCCAAGCGACTACATTAACATCGACGACACCGATTCGGATCCAAGTGAACCCGACTTTGAAGACGGTGGAGCGGACATCATGGAGTCTTCCACCGTTCAAATTAGTAGAAGTCCCCACATATTAGTAGTATTCCTCCATGTAAACATTATAGTACACGCACTTTTGCGATAGTTAGATCGTTGTAAGCCCTTGTTTGATTGAATGGAGTGATTTTGTGTGTTTTGCTCATGTGCATTTGGGTAGTGATTCCTTAGACCTCATTCTATTCTACATTTCTCTCCTTTTCTAAACCCATCGATGCCTCCGAGACGCGACCCGGATTCGTTTTCCGCCAGAGATCACCCAATTGATCCAGCAGCGAATACCCCGATTCAAACATTGGTGCGAACAACAACAACAACAACAACAACCCACCGCCACCACCACCACTGCGGATCATCGACTCGTTTCCTTAGATGAATCCGCGGTGTATTCCAAAGAGCACCGAGCCGATTGTAGCAGATGACCTGCTCCGCAAGATAGGAAGGAGCTGACCACTGCAGGATGCATGATGGTGAAAGAGTGAAGTTTGCAGCACATCAGCTTGAAGGACCCGCAGCAAGATGGTGGGAGAATTTCACAGCCACTTACCCGTGAACACCGCCACATGGGACCAGCCAAGAAGCTTTTCAGACCGCCCATGTTTCAGCAGGAGCCATGGCCATGAAGAAGCGTGAGTTTCGCAACTTACGCCAAGGAGGAAGGACTGTTGGCGAGACGGATGACTTTAGCAAATTAGCACGTTATGCCCCGGATGACGTTACTACGGATGCAGCTAAACAGAGAAGTTTCTAGAAGGACTGAATGATGAGTTCAAGATGCCGTTGATGGTAGCAAGTTTCAACAACTACCAGGAGTTAGTAGACCGAGCTCTCATGATTGAAGGAAGCAGCAGAAAATTGAGAACTGCATAGCGGAAGTATGGACAAGGGAAGTATAACTATGGATCCCAGCGAAGCCTCGTTATACCCTAAATCAGGAATTCAGTTTCACATACCCATGGAGGAGGTAATTCAGATAACCATAATGGCACCAAGAATGGGAACGGAATGGAGGAAGCAATGGACAGAATCGCACCAACCCGCTCTACACCATCCAAGGTAGACTTGAGTCACATTACTTGCTTTAAGTGCCGCAAGACTGGGCACTATGCAAATGACTATCCGAAGGCGAATGGAAATGGCAATGGAAGCTCGGAAAGAAGCCCAACCCTTTCAACAGGGGACAGGTGAACCACATTGATGTGGAGGAGGTTGAAGATCAGCCCGATGCAAGAATCGGTAAGTTTTGGTTAAGTCATTTATGCAGTTGTTCTTTTCGATCTTGGTGCATCGCATTCATACATATCAAGGGATTTGTGGATAAGTACAAGTTACCAACCCAAGCCCTTAGGTCACCCATGCTAGTAACCTCACCCGAGCAGAGTACATGGCTAGTAAATGGTGTGATCGACGCCACTAAGGATTGGACACTATGTTTTCCCCTCGCACCTAATAGTTCGGAATCCCAAGGATTGGATGTGATATTAGGTATGGATTGGTTATCAAAGTATGGAGGAAACATAGATTGTACCACAAGGTCAATTTTGCTCACCACACCGTAAGGAAGAAGGATTAAGTATGTATCACGGCACGAGCCGAGGAGAGCACAAGTTAATTGCTTATCGAGGTGTGTACAGAAGAAGTACCAGTGGTGAAGGATTATCTGATGTATTTCCTAAGAGTTGCTGTGAATGCCGCGGATAGAGACATTGAGTTTTGATCGAGCTGTTGCGTGAACAGGCCCGATATCGAAGCGACCAGTATAGGATGCCCGCAAAGGATTTGGCGGAAATCAAGAAGCGATTAAGGAACTATTGGATAAAGGTTTTATTCGCCAAGTTCTTCACCTTGGGGATCACCCGCTTTGTTAGTAGAGAAGAAGGATGGATCGTTGAGAATGGTTGTTGATTACCGTGGATTGAATGAAGTAACAATCAAGAACAAGTACCCACTACCTATGATAAATGATCTGTTTGATCGCTTGCAAGGAGCCAAAGTGTTTTCTAAGATCGACTTGCGATCGGGTACCATCGATTGAAGATTCGGGAGCAAGATATACCCAAGACAGCGTTTACCACGAGATATGGATCTGTATGAGTATACCGTTATGTCATTGGACTGACTAACGCACCAGCCTATTTCATGAACCTGATGAACAAAGTGTTTATGGAGTTTTGGATAAATTAAATCGTGGTGTTCATTGATGATATTTTGATTTTCTCGAAGGATGAAGAGGAACATAAGGAACATTTGAGATTGGTTTTGGAGAAACCGAGGAACACCAGTTGTATGCCAAGTTCAGCAAATGTGAGTTTTGGCTAAAGGAAGTTGGATTTCTCGACATGTTATATCCGGAGAAGGAATAGCAGTTGACCCCACAAAAGTTGAGACCGTAACCAAATGGGAAGCACCAACGACAGTTGGAGAGATTCGAGTTTCCTTGGACTCGCAGGATACTACCAAGATTCATTGAGAATTTCTCAAGGATTGCAAAGCCTATGACTGAATTGTTGAAGAAGGAAAACAAATTCATATGGACCGAGGACTGTGAGGCAAGTTTTCGAGTTGAAGAAAAGATTGGTTACCTCACCAGTTTTGATATTGCGGATCAAACTAAGGATTATGAGGTGTATTGCGGCGCTTCACGCCGAGGACTTGGAGCCGTGCTTATGCAGGAAGGAAGAGTTGTTTCAGTATGCTTCACGACAACTTAAGCCCCATGAGTTGAATTATGCCACTCATGATTTGGAGTTAGCAGCCGTTGTGCATGCCTTGAAGACGTGGAGACATTTTCTCATTGGAAATCATTGTGAAGTATATACGGATCACAAGAGTTTGAAGTACATCTTCACCGTAAGAATTGAATCTCGATGCGAGGAGATGGTTAGAGCTAATCAAGGATTATGATATGAGATTGCATTATCACCCGGAAAGGCTAATGTCGTAGCGACGCATTGAGCCGTAAGAGCCACGTCAATACCCTAATGATGGGAGGAATACCCAATGAGTTAGCCGAGGACCTTCGAACTATGGTTGGAAATAGTTCGAGAGGCTATGTAGCAGCATTGGAGATTCAATCGACAGCGATGGACAAAATCGAGAGAAGCCCAAAAGGCGATAAGGAAGTTGCCTCTATAAAGGAGAAAATGAGCAAAGGAAAAGCTAAAGGATTTCGTGAGGATGAGCACGATACCCTATGGTTTGAAGACCGTGTTTATGTGCCCAATGACCCGTAGATCGGAAGTTGATTTTACAATAAGCCCATGATTCACCCTATTCGATTCACCCAGAAATACCAAGATGTATTTGGATTTGAAGAATATTTTCCGTGGACCGGAATGAAGAAGGATATTGCGGAATATGTAGCAATTTGCGATGTATGTCGAAAGTAAAGGCAGAGCATCGAAGCCAGAGGATTGTTACAACCGTTGCCGATACCGAATGGAAGTGGGATAAACTAGGCATGGATTTCATCACAGGTTTGCCAAAGACCCGCTCAGATATGACTCGATTTGGGTCATAGTCGACCGTTTGACCAAGGTAGCTCATTTCATTCCAAATAAGACTACCTATAGCAGTGCTAAGTTGGCAAAGATATACATGACCAGAATTGTGTGCTTACACGGAGTTCCGAGGAGCATCGATCGGATAGAGGAACCCAGTTTACTTGAAATTTTGGAACCAGTTACACGAAACATTGGGAACCCGATTGGAATTCAATATAGCTTTCCACCCACGCACCGATGGATGACCGAGAGAGTCAATCAGATTTTGGAGGACATGTTTGAGAGCTTGTGCACTAGATTATGGATCTAGTTGGGATGATAATTTGCCGTATGCAGAATTTTCCTACAACAACAGCTACCAAACCAGCTTAAAGATGGCACCTTCGAGGCTCAGATGGAAGAAGGTGCAGGACACCGTTGTCATGGGACTAAACCGAGATCGCCGGTTGTTTGGACCAGATTTGATTAAGGAGTCCAACAGAAAGTTAAGTTGATTCGAGACAGGCTCAAGGTAGCCCAGTCCTGCATGTAAGAGCTATGCCGATTCAAAGCGCAGCGATTGAGTATGAAGTTGGAGACAGTATATCTCGAGTATCCCCGCTTGAGGAGTTAAGCGTTTTGGAGTGAAAGGAAAGTTAGCACCCGCTTCGTTGGACCATATAAGATTTTGCAACGCATGGGAGAAGTTATATAAGTTGGAATTGCGGAAGGACTGTCAGAGTTCATGATGTATTCCATGTTTCTCGATTGAAGAATGTCACCCGAGATAGCAGAGGTACCGTTAAGAGACACAAGTGCCACCGAAGCAATTCATTGAAGGATGACTTGACATATGAGGAAAAACCGGTTAAGATTCTCGATTATGCCAGCAGAGTTACCCGCAGCAAGGTTATCAAGTTTTGCAAAGTTCAATTGGAGCCACCACACCGAGGATGAAGCCACACGGGAAAGAGAGGAAGTTTTGCTTAGGACCACCCACACCTATTTTCTAGTTAACCCGAATCTCGAGGGCTAGATTCATCTTAAGGGTAGGTTTGTAACATCCCAAATTTTCAATTTGGAATGTTATACATTAGGTCATCATGCATATCATATTTTCTCGCATTTTTCCGATCCTAGAAATTTCACGCAACTCAAGGACCCTCGGAGAGATTTGGAAGTTTCATTATTTTCATATTTGGGATTTCTCAAATTTTGAAAATAGGATCAATTGGATTTATTTAAATTATCTTCATAAAGTTTTCCTATAAAAATATTTGGAGAGGGAATAATATGACTTTCCCAACAATTAGGAAAAATGAAGATATTATAAATAAACCAAATTTGGTTTTGGAAGATTTATTTTGCTTAGGCAAAATGAGCATTTTAAAAATTTTATGCATGTTTGCTGTTTTTAAAGTTCATTTTGTTCGACTCATTTTAGGAGTCGGGAAAATTTGTTTTATTTAATTTGGAGTTCATTTGGTATATTTTTATTTCATTTGGTTTAAATTTTATTTAAAAAACGCCCTGGGCCGAGGCCCAGCCGCCCAACCAGCGCCCTGCCCACCTCCTCCTCTCCTCACATACCACTGAAAGGAGCTCTCCCCACAAGACGCCACCCCGCCACGAGTCCGCCTCCCCTCGCCCCTTGCCCCCCCCCCGACTCACCCCCCCTCTTAAATAGCGCCCCCCCCCTCTCTCTCTCCCTGCCCTCGCCTCCCGACAGCGCCCGAACTCCGCCCGCCGTCCCGTCGCTGCCGCTGGGCTCTCGCCGCCCTCGCCGCCCTCACGACCCCCTTGACCCCGGGACCACCCCGCCCGGTGCGCCGGGACCTCGCGGCCGAAGAGCCACCAGAGGTAGCCGCCGCCCCGTGCCCCGATCCGGTTTTCCCCTAATAAACCGATCTTGTTTTATTTAAAAAAAATGTTCGGTTTTTTTTAAAAAAAAACCTAGATGGTTTTATTTTTTTTCGGTTTTCTTATTTAACGAACGTTCACCGAACCGTTCGTTTTAATGAACGCGTTCGTTGGATTCGTTCTGTTAACGAACGTCCGTTATTTAAACCGTTCGTCGTTTTCTTTTAATCGGATTTAATCCGATATTTTTCGATTCGATTTCGATCCGATTTTCAAATCTGTTTTATTTCTCGCTCGTTTATCGAATCAGTGATTCAAGCGCTGGAGTTTCAGAATGAAACCGCCGTTCCGACTACCCTACTTTCACAGAGTTTTGCTACGTGAAATTTTGACCTAATTTCAGATTGCTAAACCGAGTCGTTCTCTCTCGAGTTTCGACTTTCGAGTTTTTTTTGATTCGATTCTTTTGCAACCAGGGTTCTTAAGTTGAACTTTCTGGTTAGATCTTTTATTCAAGATTTCCCGTGCATTAGATGAGTACTTATTGTATGCTTGTTGTTTGTCTGCGTTAGATCACCGGTCTGCGCCGCTTGTTACTTGAATCTCTAGGTCTCATGGATCATCGCAAGGCAAGTAACACTTTGATCATATCTTTTCTACTACCCAGTTTTATGCATTAGATCTATTCCTCAAACACTTGCATGATTAGGATCTAATTAAATTGTGGGATGGGAAGTAGATTGAGGTAGTACCTATTACTGTTTTACTTATGAAACCTTGGGAGTTACTTCTCGTTTGCTTGTTCATGCCATGCTATGCTAGTAGACGTGGATTGGGTGAGTGAATATCCATGACAGATGTGAGATTGTTAATTAATGGTTTATCTAAGGTGGCAACCTAAACACACATCTGGGTGGATTGAGGCACTGGTTTCCATCGAGACTTGCTGTATTTCTTGGACCGCCACCTGTGCTCTAAGGGATCATAAGATTATTCAAACTGAAACTTCCGTGTGCAGCCACAAGCCAATTATGGGCTCTGGCGTAGTTGACTAAGTCGTCTGCGAACTCTTACGGGTAGGCTAGCTGATGTAGGGGATGTAGGTTGGTACGGTCTACCCACATGTAAGGTGCTAGCGCTTCGAAAGACTATGTCTCGGTCATCCGTTTCTCAAACACCATGTAGTCACGAGAACCAAGCGGAGGCGATCGAGTCTTGTGGGGAAAAGTCATAAACCTCTGCAGAGTGTATAAACTAATCATGATTAGCCGTGTCCCCGTTATGGACAATTTGAGTATCCTGTAATTGAATATCATGTGAATCTCAACATGTTACTTCTAAATAAAAGTTATTGGGTTTTGATGAGTACTTTTTAATTGGGATTGAGGATGTTGTCAACCATTCTCAATGTTTAACAACCACCATGATAGTTAAAAAAATTATTCCTTTGATGTAGGAAAAATCAGCTTTATGCAAATGTAACAGTAGAGCCTTACCACCAGCCATATATGCATGTAGTATAGGCTTATTCTTTCATTGCTCTTATGTGTTACATTGCCATATTCCATGTGTCAACCCGTTTTGGCTGCAACTTTTCACGTTGCACTTTTCTGAACGACAGTAAGGTGTTAGGTCGTGGTTCTATACTCGGTGATGCCGTTGGAGTTGATGGACTCGCTTATCTTCCAAGCCTTCCGCTGTTATTATTAGATGGCCTTAAGCCATATTATTGTAATAAGTTCCCTTGTGGACAACGATGTAATAAGTGTGTGATTGCTACTCTGCTATAAATCCTTCGAAGTACTGTGTGGTGTCAGCATTACTGATCCAGGGATGACACTGAGCACAGAGACTTGATCCATTCAGGTCTGGTCGCTACATGATCCATTCGGGTCAGGTTGCTACAGAGATGGTATCAGAGCACACGCTGACTGTAGGACACGACCACTAAGTTAAAGCCATAGATCACTACTCTCTTCCCATTTTCTAACTCCCCATCTTTTCTACTCTTTTAGGATGAAGGACGCGAAGATCAAGTACGCCCTACCAGATGAAGGCACACCTTTTGGATTTCACTTGAAGGAAGTCACCAAGTACTGAACATTGGACTACCAAGTTTCACCGGACTTTCAACGCCACTCTGCTCAAGAAGAGCGCTTGGAAGATTCAAGCTCACGTTCGGGAAGGACATTCGCCCAATCACCAAGCCTATAGATAGTGTTTTCATTGCACCAACTCGAGTGCAGGAAAGAGCATGGCAGCTCATATCACCATGGGACACATTGGAGAAGTTTACCAAGAAGACCTCAAGGACACCATCTATCGATTTGCGACGCCGAGATGAACAATGGGAGATAGTCAGCACCAAGAAGGATAGATCCATTGCAGCTTTCATCCAGAGTTAAACCAGCACATTCGGCGCCAGAGAACCAGATGTGCAATGATATGATCAAATTGAAGGATACGAAGGAAGGATCATCGAACTTGAAGAAGAACTAAAGTCTACGTACGGACTACATGGGCGAGATCGTAGCTGTAGCAAGACACAATAACGATCTTAAGTATGAGATTGAAGAACTCAAGAAGAAATTGGCGCCAAGAATGAAGACAAGTACATCGGCTGTCCGATCAACTACATCATCATCGACGACACCGATTCGGATCCAAGTGAACCCGACTTTGAAGAAGAAGTCGGAGCGGACATCATGGAGTCTTCCACGGTTCAAATTAGTAGATGACCCCACATATTAGTAGTATTACCTCCATGTAACATCATAGTACACGACTTTGCGATAGTTAGATCGTTGTAAGCCCTTTGTTTGATTTGAATGAAGTGATTTTGTGTGCATTTGCTCATATACATTTGGGTAGTGTTTCTCCTTAGACCTCACTCTATTCTTAATTTCTCATCTTTTCTAAACCCATCGATGCCTCCGAGACGCGACCCGGGTTTGTTTTTCCGCCAGAGATCACCCAGTTGATTCAAAGCAATGAACACTTTGATCCAAACATTGGTACAGAACCAAGGCAACAACAACAACCCACCGCCACCACCACCGTAGATCACTTGACACGTTTCTTAAGGCTGAACCGCGGTGTTTTCCAAAGAGCACCGAGCCGATAGTAGCGAGATGATTGGCTCCGTAAGGTAGGGAGGAGTTGACCACTGCAGGATGTACAGATGGAGAGAAGGTGAAGTTTGCTGCACACTAGCTTGAAGGACCCTTGCAAGCATGGTGGGAGAATTTTACAGCCACTTACCCTCAGAGACACCGCCACATGGGATCGATTTGACAAGCTTTCCGCCTTGCCCATGTCTCAGCAGGAGCTATGGCCATGAAGAAGCATGAGTTTCGCAACTTCGCCAAGGAGGAAGGACTGTTGGCGGTATGTGGATGATTTTATTAAGTTAGCACGTTATGCCCCGGATAGCGTTACTACGAGATGCAGACTAAGCGGGAGAAGTTTCGGAAGGACTGAATGATGAGTTAAGCATGCAGTTGATGGTAGCAAGTTTCAATAACTACCAGGAGTTGGTAGACCGTGCCCTCATGATTGAAGGAAAACAGCAACAAATTGAGAACCGCAAGAGGAAGTATGGGCGGGGAAGTATAACTCGAGCCCAATGAAGCCCGTTATACCCCTAAACAGGGAGTTCGGTTTCAGCATACCCATGGAGGAGGTAGTTCGCACAACCATAATGGCACCAAGAATGGGAACGGGAATGGAGGAAGCAATGGACAGAACCGCACCAACCCGTCGACACCATCCAAGGTAGACCTGAGCCACATCACTTGCTTTAAGTGCCGCAAGACTGGGCATTATGCAAACGAATGTCCAGAAGGCCAGAATGGAAATGGCAATGGAAGCTCGGGAAAGAATCTGAACCCTTTCAATAAAGGACAAGTGAACCATGTTATCGTGGAGGAGGTTGAAGCTCAGCCAGATGCAGTAATAGGTAAGTTTCTGGTTAAGTCATTTACTGCAGTTGTTCTTTTCGATATTGGTGCATCGCATTCATACATATCAAGGAGATTTGTGGATAAGTACAAATTACCAACCCAAGCCCTTAGGTCACCCATGCTAGTAACCTCACCCAGAGCAGAATACATGGCTAGTATATGGTGTGATCGACTGCCATTAAGGATTGGACACTATGTTTTTCCCTCGGACCTAATAGTTCTGGAATCCCAAGGATTGGATGTGATATTAGGCATGGATTGGTTATCAAGTATGGAGGAACATAGATTGCGCCACTAAGTAAATTTTGCTTACCACCCGTAAGGAGGAGAATCAAGTATGTATCACGGCATGAGCCGAGGAGAGCACAAGTAAATTCCTTATCGGGTTGTGCGGAAGAAGTACCAATGGTAAGGGATTTCCCTGATGTATTTCCGGAAGAGTTGCGAGGAATGCCACCGGATAGAGACATTGAGTTTTTGATTGAGCTTTTGCCAAGTACAAGCCCAATATCGAAGCGACCATACAGGATGCCCGCACGAGATTTGGCGGAAATCAAGAAGCGATTAAGGAGCTATTGGATAAAGGTTATATCGCCCAAGTTCTTCGCCTTGGGGATCACCCGTACTTTTAGTAGAGAAGAAGGACGGATCATTAAGGATGGTTGTAGACTATCGTGGTTTAAATGAAGTAACGATCAAGAACAAGTACCCACTACCTATGATAAATGATCTGTTTGATCGTTTGCAAGGAGCTAAAGTGTTTTCCAAAGATCGATTTGCGATCGAGGTACCATCGATTGAAGATTCGGGAGCAGGGACATACCTAAGACAGCATTTACCACGAGATATGGACTGTATGAATATACCGTTATGTCATTTGGATTGACTAACGCTACCAGCCTATTTCATGAACCCGATGAACAAAATGTTTATGGAGTTTTGGATAAGTTAAATCGTGGTGTTCATAGATGATATTTTGGTTTTCTCGAAGAATGAAGAAGAACATAAGGAACATTTGCGATTGGTTTTGGAGAAACTGAGGGAACATCAGTTATATGCCAAGTTCAACAAATGTGAGTTTTGGCTAAAGGAAGTTGGATTTCTTGGACATGTTATATTCGGAGAAGGGATAGCAGTTGACCCCACAAAGGTTGAGACCGTAACCAAATGGGAAGCACCAACGACAGTTGGAGAGATCCGGAGTTTCCTTGGACTCGCAGGATACTACCGAAGATTCATTGAGAATTTCTCAAGGATTGCAAAATCTATGACGGAATTGCTGAAAAAGGATACCAAGTTCATATGGACTGAGGATTGTGAGGCAAGTTTTCAGGGGTTGAAGAAAAGATTGGTTACCTCACCAGTGTTAATTTTGCCTGATCAGACCAAGGATTATGAGGTGTATTGCGACGCTTCACGTCGAGGACTTGGAGCAGTGCTTATGCAAGAAGGAAGAGTTGTTTCGTATGCTTCATGACAGCTTAAGCCTCATAAGTTGAATTATGCCACACATGATTTGGAGTTAGCAGCTGTTGTGCATGCATTGAAGACATGGAGACATTTTCTCATTGGAAATCATTGTGAGGTGTACACGGATCACAAGAGTTTGAAGTGCATCTCCACGCAGAAGGAATTAAATCTCAGACAGAGGAGATGGTTGGAGCTTATTAAGGATTATGATATGAGATTGCATTATCACCCCGGGAAGGCTAACGTTGTAGCAGACGCATTGAGCCGTAAGAGCCACGTCAATACACTAATGGTGGGAGGAATACCCAAGGAGTTAGCCGAAGACCTTCGAGAGCTATGTTCGGAAATAGTTCCGAGAGGCTATGTAGCAGCATTGGAGATTCAGTCTCGTTGATGGACAAAATCGAGAGAAGCTCAAAAGGCGGATAAGGAAGTTGCCTCTATAAAGGAGAAAATGAGCGAAGGAAAAGCTAAGGGATTTCGTGAGGATGAGCACGATACCCTATGATTTGAGGACCGTGTTTATGTGCCAAATGACCCGGAGATCGGAAGTTGATTTTGCAAGAAGCACATGATTCACCCTACTCGATTCACCGAAATACCAAGATGTATTTAGATTTGAAGGAAATGTTCGGTGGACGGAATGAAGAAGGATATTGCGAGTATGTAGCAGTTTGTGATGTATGTCAAAGGGTGAAGGCGAACATCGAAGCCAGCAGGATTATTGCAATCATTGCCGATACCGAATGGAAGTGGGATAAACTAGGCACGGATTTCATCACAGGTTTGCCAAAGACTCGTTCAGAGCTATGACTCGATTTGGGTTATAGTCGACCGCTTGACTTGAGGTAGCTCATTTCATTCCATCAAGACTACCTATAGCAGTGCTAAGTTGGCAAAGATATACATGACCAGAATTGTGTGCTTACACGGAGTTCCGAGGAGTATCGTATCAGATAGAGGAACCCAATTTACCTCAAAGTTTTGGAATCAGTTGCACGAAACATTGGGAACCAGGCTGGAATTGATACAGCTTTCCACCCACGAACCGATGGACAGACCGAGAGAGTCAATCAGATTTTGGAGGATATGCTGAGAGCTTGTGCACTAGATTATGGATCTAGTTGGGATGATAACTTTCCGTATGCAGAGTTTTCTTATAACAACAGTTACCAAACCAGCTTGAAGATGGCACCTTCGAGGCTTTATGCGGAAGGAGGTGCAGGACACCGTTATCATGGGACGAAGCTGGAGACCGTCGATTGTTTGGACTAGATTTGATCAAGGAGTGCGAATGAAGGTTAAGTTGATTCGCGATAGGCTCAAAGTAGCCCAGTCCGCACGTAAAAGCTATGCGGATTCAAAAGCATAGGCGATGGAATATGAAGTTGGAGCAGAGTTTATCTTAGAGTATCCCCACCTCGAGGAGTTAAGCGTTTTGGAGTTAAAGGAAAATTAGCACCACGTTTAGTTGGACCGTATAGGATCTTGCAATGCATGGGAGAAGTTGCTTATAAGCTGGAATTGCGGAGGGACTGTCGGAGTTCATGATGTATTCCATGTTTCTCACTGAAGAAATGTCACTCCGAGATAGCGAGAGATACCGTTAAGAATCTGATACCACTTGAAGCAATTCAGTTGAAGGATGATTTGACATATGAGGAGAAACCAGTCAAGATTCTCGATTAGCAGCGTTACTCGCAGCAAGGTTATCAAGTTTTGCAAGGTTCAGTGGAGCCACCACACTGAGGATGAAGCCACCTGGGAAAGAGAAGAAGATTTGCTCAAGGACCACCCTCACCTATTTTCTAGCCAACCCGAATCTCGAGGGCGAGATTCATCTTAAGGGGGGTAGGTTTGTAACATCCCAAATTTTCAATTTGGAATGTTATACATTAAGTCATCATGCATTACATATTTTCTTGCATTTTGCCGATCCTAGAAATTTCACACAACTCAAGGACCCTCGGAGAAGTTGGAGATTTCGTTATTTTCATATTTGAGTTTTCTCAAATTTTGAAAATAGGATCATTTGATTTTATTTATTTTATCTTCAATTATTTCTACAATCAAAATATGAGAGAGGGAATAAAATGACTTTCCCAAAATAAAGAAATAATGAAGATTCAATAAAAAACCAAATAAGATTTTTATTTTAAGTTTTTCACTTTTTATTTGCCTTAGGGAAAATCGTGTTTTCAAAAATTGCATTATAGGCCCGTGTAAAGTTCATTTTGTTCGACTCATTTTTAGAGTCGGGAAAAATTACTTTGTAAATTTTGGAGTTTGTTTAGATTTTATTTTATTCGTTTTTCAGCGTGATTTTATAAAAAAAAATATCAAGCGGCGCCCTTTGGGCCAAGGGCCCACCCCTCCCCTCACAAGGCGCCTTGCATGACCTTGCCCGCCGCCGCCCGGCGAGTCCGAGGAGGACTCCTCCTCCTCCCTTTGCTTGCCACCTCCCCAAGCTACTCCCCCTTTAAATACCCCTCACCCCCTCTCCTCCCCAACCCAAGCCCCCCGTCCCAACCCAGCCCGCCCCGCCGCCGCCGCCACTTCGCCGCCGCCGCCGCCCGCCCGCCGCTTTGCCGCCTAACCGCCGCCCGCCGAGCCCCACCTCGTCGAGGTAGCAGCGCCCACCCTCCCCTCGGTTCGGTTTTTTTATAAAACCGTTCCGGTTCTTTTTCGTTGTTCGGTTTTTTTTGAAACCCTAGATCGGTTTTATTCTTCCGGTTTTGTTGTTTAGCGAGCGTTCGCCGGACCTTTCGTCTTAATGAACGTGATCACCGGTTATTCCCGGTTAACGAACGTCCGTACGTTTGACCGTTCGTCATTTTCTTTAAAGGATTTATTCCGCTATTTTCCGATCGTGATTTCAAATCCGATCTTCGTTCTAGTTTATCTTCTCGCTCGTTTATCGGAATCAGGTGATTCAAGCGCCTGGAGTTTCGTTTCGAAACCACCGTTCCGACTAATCAACTTAAACAAAGTTTTGCTACTGTAAAATTTGACCTAGTTTCAACTTGCTAGAACCGAGCTGTTTTCTTCCGCCGGATGTTTTCCATTGTTTTGTTTGATTCGTTTTCTTTTGCAACCAGGGTTCTTAAGTTGAAATTTCTGGTCAGATATTTTATTCGAGATTTACCCGTGCATTAGATGAGTACTTATTGTATGCCTGTTGTTTGTCTGCGATAGATCACCCGGAGTCGCCGCTTGTTACTTGAATCTCTAGGTTTCATGGATCATCGCTAAGGCAAGTAACACTTTGATCATACTTTCTCATACCCAGTTTTTATGCATTAGATCAATCCTCAAACACTTGCATGATTAGGATCTAATTAAATTGTGGGATGGGAAGTAGTTGAGGTAGTACCTATTACCTGTTTTACTTATGAAACCTTGGGAGTTACTTCTACGTTTGCTTATTTATGCCATGCTATGCTCGTAGACGTGGTTTGGGTTTGAGTGTATCCATGACAGATGTGAGATTGTTAAATTAATGGTTTATTTAAGGTGGCAACTTAAACACACATCTGGGTGGATTGAGGCACCTGGTTTCTATCAGGACTTGCCTGTTTTTCCTCGGACCGCCACCCAGGCTCAAAGGGATCATAAGATCATTCATGCTAGTAACTTCCGTGTGCAGCCACAAGCCATTATGGGCTCTGGCATAGTTGATTAAGTTGTGCGAACTCTTACGGGTAGACTAGCAGATGTAGGGGTGTAGGTTGGTACGGCCTACCCACAAGTAAGGTGCTAGCGCTTCGAAGACTATGTCTCGGTCATCCGCTCTCAAACACCATGTAGTCGCGAGAAACCAAACGGAGGCGATCGAGTCTTGTGGGGAAAAGTGCAAAACCTCTGCAGAGTGTATAAACTAATCATGATTAGCCGTGTCCCCGTTATGGACATCTTGAGTATCTAGTACTTGAATATCATGTGAATCTCAACATGTTACTCTAATTAATATTGTTGGGTTTTTAATGAGTACCTTTAATTGGGATTGAGGATGTCATCAATCATTCTCAATGTTTAACAACCACCATGATAGTTAAACAAATTTATTCCTTTGCAGAGGGAAAACTGGCTTTATGCAAAATCAGTATCAGAGAGCTTTTCCACCAGCCACATATGCATGTAGTACATGCTTATCATTCATTATTCTCTATGTGTTACATTGCCAAGATATTCCATGTGCTGACCCGTTTTTGGCTGCAACTTTCATGTTGCGACTTTTCGATTTACGACAGTAAGGTGCTTTAGGTCGTGGTTCTAGACTCAAGTGATGCGGCTGGAGTTGATGGAACTCACTTATCTTCCAAGTCTTCCGCTGTTATCGTTATTAGATGGCCTTAAGCCATATTTATTGTAATAAGTCCTCTTTTGGGCAACGATGTAATAAGTGTGTGATTGCTACTTTGTTATAAATCCTTCGAAGTACTGTGTGGTGTCAGCATTACTGATCCAGGGATGACACCTGAGCACAGATACTTGATCCATTCGGGTCGGGTCGCTACAAAAAGGTTGTGGGGCAAAACTATAAGCCCCTATCTTTCTCTGTGTCCGATTAAAGCTCCGTAACCACAAGTATTGTGTGAGTGTTAGCAATTATGAAGGACTAGGTGATAGTTGAGTATGTGGACTTGCTATTAAGCTCTGACATAGACTCTTTCCGATGTTATGATAAATTGCAATTGCTTCAACGACTGAGGTTATAATTTGTTGGTGCCCGATAAGGTTTATGATTCATACTTTTGCATTGTGAAAAGATCATCACTTGAACATATGTAATCATATGACAAATCTATATATGTTGCTATTATGAGAATAATCATGATGCCTTCATGTCCGTATTTTATTTTTATCGACGCCTCTACCTCTAAACATGAGGACATATTTATTGTTATCGGCTTTTCGCTTGAGGACAAGCGAGGTCTAAGCTTGGGGGAGTTGATACGTCCATTTTGCATCATGCTTTTATATCGATATTTATCGCATTATGGGCTGTTATTTTACGTTATGTCACAATACTTATGGCTATTCTCTCTTATTTTACAAGGTTTACCATGAAGAGGGGAATGCCGCAATGGAATTCTGGTGGAAAAGGAGCAAATATTGAGACCTATTCTGCAACTCCAAAAGTCTTGAAACTCCATGAATATCTTAAAATAAATAAAGAAAAATCGTCACCAAAGATGAAGGCCAGGGGGCCCACACCCTGCTCACGAGGGTGGGGGCGCGCCCTCCCCCCTGGGCGCGCCCCCAACCTCGTGGGCCCCCTGGTGGCTCTCCGACGCCCATCTTCTCCCATATGAAGTCTTTCGATGAGAAAAAATCATAAGAAACCTTTCGACGAGACTCCGCCACGAGGCGGAACCTTGTGGAACCAATCTAGGGCTCCGGCGAGCTGTTCTGCCGGGACACTTCCTTCCGGAGGGGAAATCATCGCCATCATCATCACCAGCGCTCCTCTCATCCGAGAGGGCAATCTCCATCAACATCTTCACCAGCACCATATCATCTCCAAACCCTAGTTCATCTCTTGTATCCAATTCTTGTCTCCAAGTCCGGATTGGTGCTAGTAGGTTGCTAGTAGTGTTGATTACTCCTTGTAGTTGATGCTAGTTGGTTTACTTGGTGGAAGATCATATGTTCAGATCCTTTATGCATATTATTACCCTCTGATTATGAACATGAATATGCTTTGTGAGTAGTTACGTTTGTTCCTAAGGACACGGGAGAAGTCTTGCTATTAGTAGTCATGTGAATTTGGTATTCGTTCGATATTTTTGATGAGATGTATGTTGTCGAACCTCTAGTGGTGTTATGTGAACGTCGACTACATAACACTTCACCATTATTTGGGCCTAGAGGAAGGCATTGGGAAGTAATAAGTAGATGATGGGTTGCTAGAGTGATGTAAGCTTAAACCCTAGTTTATCGTTGTTTCGTAAGGGCTGATTTGGATCCATATGTTTCATGCTATGGTTAGGTTTACCTTAATACTTTTTTTGTAGTTGCGGATGCTTGCAATAGAGGTTAATCATAAGTGGGATGCTTGTTAAAGTAAGAACGGCACCCAAGCACCGGTCCACCCACATATCAAATTATCAAAGTACCGAACGCGAATCATATGAACGTGATGAAAACTAGCTCGATGATATTCCCATGTGTCCTCGGGAGCGCTTTTCCTATCATAAGAGTTTGTCCAGGCTTGTCCTTTGCTACAAAAAGGATTGGGCCACCTTGCTGCACTTTATTTATTCTTGTTACTTGTTGCTCGTTACAATTTATCTTATCATGAAACTATCTGTTACCACTTATTTCAGTACTTGCAGAGAATACCTTGCTGAAAACCGCTTATCATTTCCTTCTGCTCCTCGTTGGGTTCTACACTCTTACTTATCGAAAGGACTACGATAGATCCCCTATACTTGTGGTTCATCAGTATGCTACCTCTTTTCGAGCCATAACCTTGTTCTATTGCCCCATCTGCTACGTCGTTGCATGTGGATCTTTTTCCACTCCACCATCTTCCCAATTTGCTATCCTCTACTCAGCTGGCCACGCAGATGAAAACCATAATTTGCACTATTAAAGGAAACCCTACTTCATGCAGACTAATCCATGTCTGGGTTGAATAAGGAAAGGAAGGGAGACTGTACTGTCCAAGAGAGTAGGCATCGAACCCGCATCTAGGTTGAAAAGGGGAAAATCAGTAGGTAAGGAACGAGTCTCGTGTCTCTTTGTTGAAGAAGGGTAGAAAGGCATGACAACACAATAGAGAATGACCAGGTTGATTGGTTTGTTGTCCTCGTATAGGAAAAAGGTGGCTAAAGAGAACAAAAATGGGATGTAATCCACATATGCTGCCTGGATATTTGTTGCTCTGGGCAACCATACCTCCCTCACCACTCTGCGTCCGTGGAGGTACATCGTACTAGTGTGCCCACTGTCTGAATGGGCCTCCCATGCTCTTATTGCCACTTTTTTGCTGTTAGTATAACGCCAGCAGTCAAGTCAAGCAATGCTACTGCTAAAGTGATGCCACATTTAACTAATGCCGCTCTCAGTCTAATGCCACCCATAAATTTAAGCAATGCCATTTAATGTCATTGGATTATTTCAGGGTTAGCTGTTGATTGTGGATGTATTAAAAAATTTTCAGCTAAGGCATTCTAATGCTGTTGCACAGCCAGTATACCAACGATGAAACTTGTTACTACCTTCAGATTTTTGCAATCGTTAATGCTTATAGATTACATACCTCACTTTCATGAGATAAGTTAATTTTTTTGTACAGTGTCACCAAAATGCCAAGGCGCTGATGTCATTTTATTTTGGTTGAACTGCATGACAATTATGAAGACAAGAGGAAAGGTCAAGAGGGGCACCTCCTCCTCCTTTGTTCTCTTGAGGAGGTCTCAGATGTTTGTCTCTAATGCCCGTCGACTACATACCTGACATCATGATGTAATGTTAAGTCATTTCCTTTTGTACAGTGTCAGTGAATTGTCAAGGCGGTGATGGCATTTTATTTTAGTAGAACTGCACAAAATTTGCTTAAAATAAGAGGAAAGGTCATGAATGGCTCACTTTTCCAGAAAAAACTATGTATGCCTTCCTCACATCAGCCGCTGTTGCTTTATTTATTCCTTCAAACAGGTGGTTAGAAACAGTCTTGCTACCTTTTCCCATTAAGAAATTGGAATGCTTATATTTGTGAGTCTATGCTTCAACTAGTGCCACTTTTAGAGTAATCACACTTTCAATATCTATGCAAACAGGGATGCTCGATTTTAGTGGAACTGCACAAAAAGTCCAACTGGTTCAACATTAGGAGCATGGTTTTTTCCAAACCTTTATATCCAATTGGTGGCACTATGAGCTGTTCATTACGAAGGTACATGGTTTGCTACTATCTTGATACGCTTTTTGTACTGTCATTAGATAGTAATACTAGTGGTTTTCATGTGAATTTATTAGCAGGGTGGACCTACATTGGAGGTGCAGGACATGATTCAATGATTGGATTCTCAATTTCGGTTGTATCGATTTCACCTCTTCCATCACTGCGAACATGGATATCCTTGGTCTGATGAAGAATAAACGCTATATTTCTGCTCAACCAGCAAATCAATTCAGATGAAATTGTCAAGGGCAAAACATAAGCAGATCAGATTGTCCAAAGGCGTAACATGACAGATGCTAAGCCGAAGAGACATGTTTAAACCAAAAATACAAGGTGTGGTATATGTTTACTAGCTGCTTGATATTTGTGCAGACAGAGATGTCTGCCCGTTGCTATTTGGCAAACAAACGAAGTGCCCGCAATTTTGGTTGAGCTGCACAAGAGAATAGTATAGTCACTGCATGCAGTGCCATTTGAAAATAGACACAAAAAGATTGGATAGTCACTTCATGGACTGCAGAAAAGTAGTACTATACTATTTATTGGCCAACACTAGGTGCTTCATTGCTTTGGTCTGATTATACAATGGGCATCATTTTTCCTAAGGCTAGTCATAGTGGGAGTAACTTAGCAAGTAACATAGCGCACTCCGAGAAATTTTTGCTTATGTGGCATGTAGTTAATGAAAAGTGGTAACATAATATGTTACTGTAACATAGCGCTTTCCAAGACAAGATGAGTCTACAAGCTAATTAATGAAGTCCTCTATGATACTACTACTATGTTACTTTGCACTATAAAGGTAGTAACTTAGACTAGTGTCATATGCATGACACTAGTATAAGTTACTCCCCACTATGACCAACCTAAGTTAAAGTTTGTATTCCGAAAATAGTCTCGCCGTGTGATCGAGGGAAGACCAAATCATATTGCAAAGGATGTTCCTCCATCATGTGTGTTCATTCTCATGGTTCCAAATGTTGGTGAAACCACTTACGCTTGCAAGAGGAACTATAGACTTCACAAACAAATTTGTCTTTCATGCATCTTGAATGTTGGCCAAGAGAAGCATCCATGTTAGTAGGAAGAATGATGTTTTTCTAGATCTTTGCTTTTGGAGCTACATATTTGTATATGATCCGTGAGTCATTGAGATGCATTAACATGTTGATCTTATGTATGGGAATCGTATTAGTTAGTTTTAGTTATGCACGCAAGATCCGGCGGCTGATCTTTGCTTTTGGAGCTACATATTTGTATATGATCTGCGAATCATTGAGATGCATTAACAGCTACTTATTTCTGTTCGCTCAGTGTTTACAAGTTACTGGTCGATCACTAGCTAGCCTACAAATGCACTCCTGGCAGTTTTATTTGCGAGCAAGATGCGAAGTGGCAGTTTTTTGAATAAAAATGCCTACCTCTGAAGAAACTGACGAGCTACACTATCGATCCTACACGGATAAAAATGCCTACCTCTGAAGAAACTGACAAGCTACACTATCGATCACGGATAAATAGCAGATCACGCACGTACTACCTCCTTTCCGGTTTGTAGGGCTCAATTCAAGAAACGACCTACTCGATCCTACACAAATAAATAGCGGATCACGCACGTACTAGTACCTCCTTTCTGGTTTGCAGGGCTTAATTCAAACCTCTCACCAACCAAGGTACTCCCTCCATCCGGGTTTATTAGTCCCGTGAGCAAAGCAGCAAGACCAAGGCATGTCAATAATTAACGGCATGCAGAAGTTTAAGCCTAATATATTCTAGAGATTTAAGTGGCTTCATGCGTGCCCTCGGCTGCGACTCGTTGCATGTTTGCCAGCGTCTTGCTGCGAAAGCGATTCTGAGTGCCTGCATCCAGCCGGCCGTAATTAAGGCAGCTAACTGATGCGAAAAAAGATACGCTTTAAATCCATGGAATCATTATTGACAAGGAGGGAGATGATTCGAGTGCACTCGTTTGACAGCCATGCCGGTGTGCGACCCAGACGGGACGGGATGGCACAGTTATAATTTCAGTTTCTCTAGTTTTCCACGGCAAGCTGGCGCGCTAAGCCATTATGCATTGAATTCCAATGACCGTCGCGCTACCTTCCGCCTATAAGTACTGTTTCCCGGCCTTCTCAGGTGCCACCGTGACCTAACTCGCCATATCCTCATAAGCCCCCACCGGCCCGACGTCGCCCGCCACGTCCGCCATGCCCCCGCCCGTCCGCGGTAGGCGACGCCGGAGGCGGTCACCGCCGGAACTAGTGTTCGGGTTTTCACCGGAAGGCAGACGGAGGGAGGAGGCATTCTATCTGTTTTTAGGTGGCAATGCGGAGATCGAGGAGTTGCTGGAGCGCGACCGCATGGCGGAGGAGCAGGAGTTGTTGGAGCACGACCGCCTGGCGGAGGAGCAGCGTATCACCGATTTGCGCTGCTAGCGGGACATGGAGCAGCAGCGCACCGACGCTCTGAGTCGCGAGCAGAGCGCCCGTAACTGGGCCAACTACGTGGAGGCCGGCGCCCGGCAAATAGCCCTGGAGGCTGTCGGGCACGCACGCGTTCGCGATGCCGATTTTTACTACCAGCTCGTCAAGTGGGTTTCCCGCTTGGAAGCCGAAGCTTCGGTGGACCACGCCGGCATGGAAAGGGCCAACGCGCGCGAGCAACGCGCCCTATCGCACCTCTGGCAAGTCCGAGGCGAGGCGGAGGACGCCGGTGCCGGCGTTTAGCATGGACAGCAGATGGCGGTCGGCATCGTCTAGTTAGCTAAGAGTAAGTTAGTACTTGTACGCTACTAGAGTGTTAGTGGGAGTAGAGAGTTAACTTGGCTATGATGGTTGTCAACGTGGAAGTTCATTACTCTATATGTGGATCGGACCTGTTACTTTGCTCTGAATGTTGAACTTTCCGTTTGAACGTATGGAATGGGCTGTTATTTTTTTAAATGGGTTGTATTTGTCCTCCATGATTTAGAGGCTGACTTGTGGGCCTAGCAAGTTGACGCGTACACAATCAAGAGATGATTGTACGTGGAGAGGATGACAGCCGGGACCCGCCAAGGTCATGGCAGTATGCAAGCAAGTGCCTCCTTATTTCAAGCCATTGTCAACGTAGTCAATAAACGAGAGAATTGCACAACGAGCAGCTGACACCAAGGACCCAGCAGCTCGCCCAGTTAGTTTTGTTTTGGGTTAATTTGATAAATACCACTCCAAATATGGTGTATCCGAGAAATGCCACTTCAATTTCCAAACTTTGAAAAATGCCATTTCATGCCATTTCTAGTGGCATTTTTCGAAGTCTGGAGTGGAGTTTTTCAAAGTTTGCAAACTGCAGTGGCGTTTTTCAAAGTTTGCAAAAATTGCGTGGCATTTTTCAAAGTTTGGAAATTGCAAGGGCATTTTATGAATCACCATAATTGGAGTGAAATTTATCTAATTTGTTTTTGAGACGGAAGCAGGGGTGTCAACTGGGCTGTGCGGGACACTCTGGCCTGTCTAGACAGCCTTTTCTTTTATGTTTACCACACACCAGCCCAGTAGTTTTTTTTCTTTCTGAAAATGGCTAGCCCGGTTTTTTTGTGATTTGTCAAGTAAGTCGCTTTATCAGGCCTGTTGGGCTGCAAATCTTTCAAGACGAGGATAGCTTCATTTGGCTGGCCGAGAAAATGGCCTATCAGTAATGAGAAATGGGCTGTACATTTTTAAAACACATCAAACCGACAATTATTTTCAAATATCTTTTTTTCATTTTGAGATTTTAAATTGCATTGATTTTTATGCGTGGACAATTTATTGGATTTTATATTGATATACATTTATTTTTAAAATCATTCTGAATGTCACTCGAAATTCCGGGATTAAAAACAGTTCATACCGCACCGACATATGCAAAATTTCATATAATTTTTTAACCGTGGCCACAATATGGGCTGTAATGCTAACATAAATAATATGGGCTCCATAAAAACCCGTAAGAATTAGCAAATGGGCTGTAAATTATTTGAAATAATGGCAGATGGGTTGTATGCTGTTTGCCACAGATTTGAGGCTTTCCACAGATGGCACAGTATCTTTGTTGGATGTCCATCCAACGGTAGTCGTCTTCTTCAATCTCTGCTCTTCCTGCTCGGCCCGCTCAAACAAGCGCCGGTGGACTGCTGTTCCCTCCTCCTGCGGCGGCTGTCTTTGCCAAGCAGCCTCACCGCCCCACCGTATTCCCATCATCGGCCTAGCCATCCCTCTACTCACCCACACCTGCTGTTATTCTCCGGCGACGGCAGACGAACCAGTAAACCCTCGTACAATCGTACTCCCCTCCGCGTGGGAAACAAAAACAACGGCCGAGTCTTCCCTTCCTCCATGTCGTTCCCCTCCTATGCCTCGCCGTCTTCCACCACCCTGGTGCTCTCGGCGTGGCGTGGTTAGCATGGTCAACGACCGACATGCATCTGAAGTGGATTGTACGTGGAGAGGCTGACAGTTGGGTCCACGGCCGCACGCTAGGAAATGCCTCCTTATTACGAGCAAAATAATGATTTCCTCCACCTGAAATCTGGGACCCACCGAAACGGCCTCTATATTTCGCAAAAAAAACGTTACCGCCGCTGATAGCTCGGACCCACCAGCTATATCTTCGCACGCAAGGAAGTGCCTCCTTATTATGCACAAAAAAATGAATAGTCCCCCTGCTAGCTGGGACCCAGTATAGTGGGCCTACTAAGTTGACGGGGACGAAGGGCTTTGTCAACTTAGTCAATATGCACGATTATAGCTTGACTGACCGTATGATGTCCATCCAACGGCCGTAGTGCTTCTTCAACCTCTGGTCTTCTTGCTTCAGCCGCCCAAACCAGTGCCGGTCGTGCCGCCTGCTCCTGCCTCCCGTGGCCGGCTGTGCTGCCGTGGAGGCCTCACCGCCCCCATACTACTCCCACCGCTGGCCAGGCCATCCCTCCACTCCACTCATCCACACCCCCTGTTATTCTGCGGCGACGGCAGCGCAGCCGAACCAGTGAACCCTCGTACTCCTCTCCGCGTGGGCATCCACTGCCGCGTCTTCCCCGGCTCCGTGTCGTCCCCTTCCTAGGCCTCGCCGTCCACCACCGTGGTGCTGTCAGCGCACCGTGGTCAATGTGGTCAACGACCGAATTCCATCGGAAGAATACTGTACGTGGAGAGGCTGACAGTTGGCTCCATGACAGCCGCAAGGAAGTGCCTACTTATTACGCGGAAAATAATTATTCCTCCACCTGACAGCAGGGACCCACCGGACGCCCACCAGTATATCGCGAAAAAAACGTTTGCCCCTGACTGCTGGGACCCACCCGACGGGCCACCGTATTTTGCAAAAAAAAAACGTTCCCCCAGCTGTCAGCTCAGACCCACCGGAAGTGCCTCCTTATTATCCACAAAAAAATGAATACCCCCTGCTAGTTGGGACCCACCTTGGTGAGAGGCTGACTTGTGGGCCTACTAAGTTGACGGGGACGGAGGGCTTTGTCAACTTAGTCAATATGCACGATTCTAGCTCCAGTGACCGTACGATGTCCATCCAACGGCAGTAGTGCTTCTTCAACCTCTGGTCTTCTTGCTCCAAATTACCCAAACCAGCGCCGGTCGTGCCTCGTGCTCCTGCCTCCCGTGGCCGGCTGCGGTGCGGTGGAGGCCTCACCGCCCCCTACTACTCCCACCGCTGGCCAGGCCATCCCTCTACTCACCCACACCCCCTGTTATCCTGCGGCGACGACAGCCTCACACCGCAGCGAACCAGTGAACCCTCGTACTCCTCTACGCGTGGGCATCCACTGCCGCGTCTTCCCCGGCTCCGCGTCGTCCCCTTCCTAGGCCTCGCCGTCGTCCACCGCCCTGGTGCGCTCGGTGCGGCGTGGTCAACGTGGTCAAGGAACGGCTTCCGTCGGACGTGGACTGTACGTTGAGAGGCTGACACCTGGGTCCACGGCCGCAACAAGGAAGTGCCTCCTTATTACGTGCAAAATAATTATTCCTCCACCTGACAGCGGGGACCCACCGGACGGGCCACCGTGTTACTACCCCGGCTGCCGGGACCCACCAGCTACATCTTCGCAGCAAGGAAGTGCTCGGTCCGATCCACCGGTCGAAGCGTCACGAGCGTTGTCATTCTGGTCGCGAACGTGTACATACATATATACTGGTGGATGTAGAGGCGCGCACGTGTCGTAGTAGAGGCGGCCAGGGTGCAAGAAAGAAAATACGGCCACGTATGTGTACATACGGGCGAGGTCTCGAACGCCTACTCACGCATACGTACGGCCATGGCTCGTGTACATGGCTGGGTCGGAACGGAGAAACAGCGTCGTCGTCATGTTCATGGGGAGGCAACGGAATGCATCATGTTCATGGGGAGGCAACGGAATGCGTCGTGTTCATGGGGAGGCAACGGAATGCATCGTGTTCATCGAGAGGGCTTGGACGGAACAGGCGATGGAAACGAGGCCTGGCGTACCGCAGAACGGAGGAAACGACCTTGTGTTCGACCGGTCATGTTCGAAACAGGATCCTGTTCATCGGGAGGGGTCTGGCGTACCGCAAAACGGAGGAAACGGACCTCCTACGGTCGAAACGGGGGTCCTGTTGATCAGGAGGGGTGTGGCCTACTGCAAAACGGAGGAAACGGACCTCCTACGGTCGAAACGGGGGTCCTGTTGATCGGGAGGGGTGTGGCGTACCGCAAAACGGAGGAAACGGACTTGTTTTGGAGCGCTACGGTCGAAACGGGGGTCCTGTTCGTCCGGAGGGGTGTGGCGTAGCGCAAAACGGGACTCCACGGGATACTGTTCATCTCCACTGTCGTCCTCCTCCAGCCTCCACGGGCTCCTGTTCATCCAGCCTCCACGGGCTCCTGTTCATCCAGCCTCCACGGGCTCCTGTTCATCCAGCCTCCACCACGCGCTACTCCACCGGCTACTGTTCAACTACCCCTCCACCATCTACTGTTCATCCAGCCCTCCACACCACGTGGTCCTGTTCAACCACCCCTCCACGGGCACCCCTCCACCGCTCTGCTCATCCAGCCTCCACACCACGGGTCCTGTTCATCCACCCTCCACGGGCACCCCTCCATCGCCTATTGTTCATCCAGCCCTCCACCACACCACGGGTCCTGTTCATCCAGAGGCAACGCCACCGCCACCTGCTCATCCAAACCCCCGCAACGCCACTGCTCATCCCATTGATCGGCTTCATTAGCAGCGATGGCGAAGAATCGCCGATCAGGTTCGATTAACGACCATCGATCGATCGCTTCGGTTCAATAACGCGTAGCTCGCAGCAGCAATCGCTTGGGTTCGATTAGAGCCCAACGCCTCGCTTCGAGTTCGCTTAGATCCAACGCCGCACACACGCCACAGACGTGTACAAGAGAACGCGCATCGCCGCCCCGACCTCCCACCGTGAATCGAACTCCCGAAATTTTCCTCCCCTCGCTTCTACCACGGTTTTTTCCGTCATGGATGGCCCAAAGAATGTCATGCAGCTGCGCTCCGCCCGCCGTGACGAAAAGCCCATTTTCTGTCATGATTTTTGTCATAGAAGTAGGAGCCACACATCTATGATGATACCGGTTTTGTCACAATTATCATCATAGAAGTGTCATATGTATGACAGAAAAAAAATTCGTTCGGCCCAAAATGTCACGGATGTGTCTTTTTTTTTGTAGTGTCTCTCGCTGTCTCGCACACATGAGTGTTACGTAAAGGCAACGTTAACAAATAAACCCTAAAACCCTAGGTGCACGATTGCTGCATTCGCGGGTACCGGGTACGTGGTGGAGCACACCTTTGTAGGAATAGTCAGCTCGCGTGATAGTTTGATCCGTAGGAGTTGATGGTCAGGACCACAGGTGAACGACTTGGAGGCGGTGGCTCGCCAGTTGCCATAGATCGAGTAGACACGTTTAAAATATCATTTTTTAGCGGGGTTAAGAGTTCCGATTTTCAATGGCGCGTTATAAGTACTAAGTAGTTTTTAGAACGATTGGTATGGAACGAAAATGGAATTCATAGTACTACGTACCTCCTTGGCGTATGGCTGTATGGGTTTATGTTGCGAGATGTTGAACCTGGTAGTTCTAGGGCAAATATTATGTTTAGATTTAGATGTTGGTTTTCAGTAATGAAAATCGGAAGGGGGAAACCCTTCTTTGATTAAAAAAAACTACTACCTCCGTTCTGGTTTACTAGTCCCCATCGTTTTTTGGGTCAAAGTTTGTGCACGGATTTTACTTGTAAAATGTGAATGGAAAACGAGATTTTGTTATACGCAAACAAAAAAGGACTGGAGGGAGTGATTGCTCTGACACGGACGCGACCTCTCATAGCGCAGGCATTGAACCGGCGCGCCGGCCAAGAGGGTCCCACTCGCTGCAGGCCCGGCTGAACACGCCTCCTCGCCGCATGCAACTGGCTGCATACTGCCTCGCCTGCCTTCATTGAATCCGCGCGTGTGCCGGCAACACGTCCTTCCGCGAGCCGGTCGGCATTTTAGAACACAAAAAGTGACCAAAATATAATTAATTGCGCATGGTCTTGACTTGTTGTGCTCGCACTGGTAGCAGGAACTAGAGGTTTTTCTTTATTCATAACTCTCCTCAATTTTTTTGGCTTTGAAGTGAATCATGGTTGTGGACATTATGTATGAATGTGGAGATATCTGTGAACATGAGTTCGATGTGGAAGTTGAACTTGGAATGTCAGGCTTGCGCGTGAACTATACCATGTCCAATGCTTCGTCTGTTATTGTTTGGAAAGTAATTGCTGTTATTACATGACCCAAAAAAAATATTTTGTGCCACATCAGTAGATGCACGGACATCACAACATGCATGCTACTATGAAGGAAATTTTGTATTGACAACAGTTTTAGATAGCAGGAGACGCCTAGCCTGCTCTGCCTCTGCTAGCTTATTTCTGGCTTCTTCCATCTCTTCTTTGGCATGGGTGAAGAGAGCATCTGATTGCTCTTTTCGCTTCTTCAGGAACTCAGCTACATTCTCAAGGGCTGCTGCACACTTTCTTTCAGCCTTTACTAGAGCCACGAGGACACGAACAGTGATTTACTCCACCGGCTTGTGTGTAATCCAGCATCATATGGGAATTTGCACCTTGTGTCTAATCCAGCATCATTAGGGAACTCGCACCTTGTGTCTAATCCAGCCTCATTCTGGAAACATGATCTCGAGGTTGACCATACTTCCCTCCTTGCAGGAACTGCATCCTGACATGAAGTTACTTCTTCTTTAGATAATTACTCAGAGCAACCAAGATCCATTTAGTAGCAGTCAGATAAACAGAACTGGGAGAAGTGAATTCAAAAGGAAAAAATATAAAAACATACTACAAGGTGAGAACACCCACTTCCTACATCAAGCTAAAAACGAAAGCATTAGGACGATTAAGACTCTTCTTATGACACATCGGAGAACACGAGGCTTAAGAGAAACAGAAACTACAACATGTAAACATCAAAGAACACGAGCCTAAACGAAAGTAATTGAAAGGGTGTTACTTACCAAAGCTCGTTTTACAGGTTTGGCGCAGCTCCTCTTTAACTTGCAACGCTCCTTGAAGATGTCCCCAATATCCCGTGTTTGTTCTTGATTGCTCCTCTGCATGTTCGCACTTGTGGTTTTAAAATCTCAACATGGCAAGAAAAATATACTACTAGTAATACTCGCGCATCTTGTGGGCAACATTAAAGCACTCGTCTGCCATGTTAGAGCATCTCCAACAGAATCTCAACGGCCGCGCTTTAAAAAAGCGTTTACAGTGCTGAGATCGAGAAGTAGAGATAGATAGTAGAGGATAGTTCTCAACATAGATAGATAAAAAAAATAGATTATTCAACTACTCCTCATCGTCCGACTCCTCCTCGGTGATGTCCTCCTCCGACGTCTGACTGTAGGCATGAAGATACCGATCGTCGTCGGATTCCCAGGGTGACGCTGCTCCTGGCCTCATGTTGAATTGAGCGTCCGCTTTTCGCCTATGCTTGTCCTCGCCATAGGCGCCTCGCTCCGCCCTCCTCTTATCCCTCTCCGCCCTCCTTTGCTCGTAGAACTCGCGCTCGTTGATGATGTCCTGCGGGAAGCGTTGGCGCCACAGTGCCATGGCTTCCTCGTCCATCTCGGCGATGCTGAGACGGTGCTCCCGCCTCGGGTTGTCATGACGGTCCTCATCGGTGATAAGCCGCGGCAAAGGAACGAGCTCCTTTGCCCGCTCCCGCGTCGGCACATTGGGGAAGTTCAATGTTCTATGAGGCCACCGGAGGTGCCACGCCGCCGCGTCGTACGCGTGGGCGGCCTAGTTGGTGGTGTCGAAATTGCCGAGGCCGAGGCGCATCCCACGGAACCGGATCTCGGCGGAGAAGCCGCCGGAGGGGCGCGCACGGACGCCGCGGTATCCCCAAGTTTCCCTGAGACGCGGTGGCATGGTGGCGCGGCAGCGGCGAGGCGAGAAAGAGCAGGGAGAGAGCGGTGGCGAGGCACAGAGCGGGGAGAGAGCAGTGGCAAGGCACAGAGCGGTGGGAGGGCGTTGGATTTTATAAAGCGCGCCGGACGCCGCGCACCAAAACTAGCGCATGCCCCGCCGCTTTTTCCCGCGTGCGCGCAATCCTTTCCCGACGTCTCTGCTATCTCTACTCTCTTCTCTACTGTTATATTTATTTTATATTTAATATTTATCTCTACTTCTCTACTCTCTATATTTTTCTCTACTTTTTCCCTACTCTTATAAAAAAATAGAGTTGGTGATGATGGTGTTCCTGCCATCCTGCAATATAGGCCATCCGATTTATATCCTACGGATAGGAAGGAAACTGTGGCAATTTTGCAAAAAGATACCCACACCCCTCTCCGCATTTGCAAATAAGGCATTCCCTCGTTCATCCTTTTCTCCCACAAGATAAACTACTCATACAAATACATCTTGATGCGTGCAACGCGTGGGCATCTTGCTAGTTCTAAAAAACTATCCATCATTTGCCACACTACTGGTTGCAGATGAAATACCTACCCAAGCACAACGCGATACAAGAGCGACGCACAATTACAAGCTGATATTCTGTTGGACAATGGAGGCTATAACCAATTACTTTTATGGGAACAATAGCACCCAGAAAATTTGAAGTGTAGGTATGAACAAAATTGGAACTGCACATGTACTGCTAAGTGATTCAATACGCACATTACCAATCGAGGAGGAGAATGATGGTCGCAGCGGCCTCTGTGAGTCATGGTCGGCAACAGAGTCGCCTCATTGTCCACGACGGTGGTGCTTCGCGCTGGCGCCGGCTTCCGAAGCAGATCCGAGACCGTGGAAGAGGCTCCGTACGGCGACGACGGTGGACCGCTCCAGCAGTAGCGTCGAGGTCGCCGATGAGGCGATGCACTGCGGTGGACGAATGCGCCGATGTAGAAGGGAGGAGCACGAAGGCTGCAAAGGCTGCGGAGAAGTCTATTTTACGGTGGGGATAGAAAATGGGGAGTATTCAGGTGTACTACTCTGGGTGCTGGGGTGGGGTTGGCTGGGTAGGGTGAACCTGAAGTTACGAAAACAGCCCCCTACCAACCGTCATCCGTAGGCCTGTTCCGAAGGCTATGATGGTAACTTCCCACTGCTCGAATCAGGGTCGCGGGAGATTTTCCCGCCGACCTCAAAATTTTGTGACACTGAACTCCCCGTGTGGCATGTTGGGTGATTCGACTAAGCAACTAGCGAGTAGTAGTAGTAAACTCTACATATTAGGTTTGACCGAAGTCAAACTTCCTAAAGTTTGACCAAGTTTATAGAAAAATATAAACATTTACCATAACAGATATGTATGATATGAAAGTACATTCAATAATGAATCTAATGGTATTTATTTGTTATTGTATATGTTAATATTTTTGTTATAAACTTTCTGAGAGTTTACAAAACTTGACTTTGACCAATGCTAATACGCAAACTTAAATAAAAATGGAGGGTGTACACATTTGTTTTCTTAGTATGTAGTGAATTAATCATTTGTTGAAATTGTGAAATAAATATATTAGGCTACTGACTTCGAATGTAATGGTCTATACAATTCAATTGTTATAATCATTGTCGAATTCCAAGATGTATATGAGGTCTATATTACTTCACAGCATGCTCAAACTCGCATAATCCGAGTCAAATGACAATCAAAATGCATTTCGTAGTTATTACTTTGTAGGATGCAACAAAACCAACAATAACTCTACATCAACCATTATAAAAGCAACATTTTAAACATATCCCAATGTGTGAATGAAACGTGCAGAGAGAGCTTGCGAAGATGTAGCAGATAGGGCGGGAAAGATTGTATGTATGTGGACGAGAGAGTAGGAGACAAACCTAACGAAACAGAGGGAGGGAGATAGAGAGAGAAAGAGAGAGGAAGAAAATAGGTCTGTGAGAAAGATGGAGACATGTAATATACGTGAGATGCGTGTGCATCCGCATTCTGTACACGTGGAAGGAGAAAAGACAACATGTTTGATGAGAGAGCTGGAAAAACATGGACGAGAGGGGAAGGATCTCGTGGGTTGAGGGATTGATAAATTTGTGCGGGGGAGAGAGGGATTGGTAATTTTGTGCAAGAGAGAGAGGGTGGGGGGAGGAGTCAGTCAGCCGTCATCACATCATCTAGCTTCCAAATGGCCCCGCATTCCCTAGCGTAGTGTGGTCGCCGTCTTCGATCCCCTCGATGCCCTCTTTGAAGATTGAGGTGTTGTGCATGCTGGGGTGCAGAGAAGCACAAGCGAGAGTGGTCGCCATATAACCTTGGATGGGGATGAATTGTGTGCTCGAGGGAGGGTGTGTGTGTGTGCTTTGTGTGTGTGTGTGTGTGTGTGTGTGTGTGTGTGTGTGTGATATTGAGAGAAAACAAACCTAAGGATAGAAATATGTGTGTATGTGATGGAAAGCTACTTGCTAAACAGGGTATTCACGAAGAGATTGTGCGTGTGAGATAGAGAGCGATGTGCGGGCCTTGAGGTGGGCAGGGGCCGGCTGAGGGTGTCAAAATGTGCGCGTTGATGCATGTGTTACATGCGATCGTGCGAGGGACAAACGAATCGAGAGAGATGGTTGTTGTGTTACGGATGCTTCTCTCTCTCTCTCTCTCTCTCACACACACACACACACACAAGTAAAATAGAAGACCGTTCTCTCATGTATACACAACGTATCGGCATCTGTCTATGTCTCACTCATGCATGATCATTTGCACATTCACACCTCTCTATGTCTCTATCACACGCACACCGTCTCCACATTGCCCTTCCGCCACAACACACATATGGACACATACACACGTTCTCTCTCAACACACACACTTTGACGCCAAACTTTGGCAAAAGTTGGCAAAAATTGTCTCAGATGACAAGTGGGCCATAGGGGCAATAAAGTGTGGCAAGCCAAAGTGTGGCAAAACCAAACACATGCCAACTAAACTATGGCTGCCAAATTTTGGCTTGGCAAACGGTGGTGGGAACCAAACAGCCCCAAAATCAGTATTAAAAAACTAGGGCGCACCTAAAACGCCCAAATCCAAATAAACACGAATCGGAGCTAAATTCAAATATATGGAAATATTAGAAGGCCAAGAACTTTTCCCGAAAAAAGTTGAGTAATATTCGGGATTGTTTTCACACACACAAAAGGTTCGTGGATGTCCTTGAGCGCGACACGGTGACGCACTGCTCGATCGATCGACCGCGTCATGTTCGTGCACTTGCACGGGATTCTGTATCGTGGCTGTGGTAACTAATAAAAGCGCTGCCCAAGTCTAATGTTTATGTGTACTAGTACGGTTTCTTTTAAGTTTTACCAACCCTATATAAAACTAAACTAAGCTCCCATACGTGCACTCATCAATATGCCGCCGCCGCCGTTGCGCATGCCGGCGCCCGCCTTCTCCGGCCAACAATTTCTCGCCCATCACCACCGTGTCGCTGCCAAGCCGAAGGCTTGCCCGCTCACGTCGTCTGAAGTCCCTCCTCGTGATGCCGCCATGCTATCAAGCACGCGAGCAGCTGGTGGAGCCGCATCTATGCACGCAACGTACGAAGAGGAGGACGAGCGCGTGCTCTAGCATGCCGGCGAGGAGGAACTAGCGTGCCATTGTCGTCTTCGCCCGCGCGGAGGAGGCGCGCATGGTGGCTATCACGGCGGAAGCCGGTCGCGCGCGTCGGGCCCGCAAACTGGATGCGGACGCGGAATCTACCTTCGAGACCTTGAATGCCACGTGGACCTTGCAATCTGAAGGAGCAATTTGGGTCAGTCGACTCTTCTGAGCCGTTTGATGCAACATGGATGGCTAGAAGGGCTTATTCAACCTTCGAAATAGATGCCTGGTTCATCTTCTCAGCCCGCCACACGCCTAACTGCCTGCCGCCGCCGCCGCGCCCTCCCCTGAACCACCTGCCACCGCCATGCTCCCCCCACCCCCGACATCCGTTTAACCCCGGGCACGATCCATTTTTTTCGGCGAACTGCATTCCACACCCAACACTCATAAGATAGATCATGGGCACCCTGCCGTCTTCTTCCTTCACCTCCGTCGAACTTGTTTCACAAATCGACTGACCCAAATTATACTACTAGTACGAATGTATTAACTACAGTAGGAACACAAAGATACGAGCAGTAGTACCAACTGCAACAAGAACAGTAGTAAGACAGTACTAGTACTATTGTACGTACTAAAGAGTTCAAATAACGAGAAAGACAGAAACATAGTTCTGCTGGGGCCTCAGCACAACACACCCCTGAAAATAAACTAAGCAACTAGTCCGCTTGACACTGCAATAGAACCAGCATGAGCGACCACACCGCCACCTACTCAGAGTCTGAGTCCACGTCCTCGACTTCGTCCTTGTTCCTCTTCCTCTTACTCTTCGCCGACGCTTCTTTGCTTGAACCGAACACCGGGCTCTGCTTCTTCATCCAACCCTTGTAGATATTTAAACAAAGGTAGGCATCCATTGCTGCATACAGGATGTGATCTTCATCTAATGTCTTTGACTCCCATGCATGATGAAACTCATGGTGAGGTTTCTTCAGTTTAGCATACGAACGATCAATCATGGCTGCTGCTAGTGTCAGCATTGAAGGCTGAGAGGAGTACACCAGGCTTGCCTTCTGGAGATCGAAGGGCTGGCCTACAACGAGTCCTATCCGACCCAGGATTTCCTTGTCGTTTCTAAGTCTACAGTAACGAATTTGACTCGGCCTCCCTTGAGGAACTTCTTAAATTCCTCGCACTCAACATCGGCATGGCATATGTGGTAGACCAAGCATAAGTCATGCACGCAAACCTGGATCACGGCGGGCTTCTTCTTCTCTGCCTCCTTTAGTTTCTTCTCGCTTCCCAGACTGTGGTATACTCAAAGATTCAGCCCAAACCCACTCATCATTTGAGTTTTCGATTATGCGTTTGAAGCGAGCAAGGAATTCTTTCACCGTTGCGGAAGAACGGGTGTAGATGACGTAGAACTCATCACCGGTGATGGTTCTAACGTTGTACTCACCGCCGATCATGGAGATTTGGCACGCCATGGATTTGGGAGGAGGGTTAGGATTAGCGGAACTGTCGTAATGTGAAAGGATGGGACGACTGGGAGCAAACTGTTGTAAGGTACTGTACTAGTAGAAGACGGGGACGAGTAGGGCGTGCGAACGGCGTGGGGTTGCTGGCTTGCCCGGTGGATAAACGGCTGCAAGCCCCCAAAGAGTTCTCGAGAAGTATGCGGGACCCACTAGATGTCATGTCTACTAGACCCATATCGTAGGCCTGACGGTATAGCTAATGCCTGCTCGCACGCCATGCCGGCCCGTGGGTAACTTCACTTAATTTCACAACTGCTGCGCCCCACGACCTTTTGCCTCCTCATGGCGTCGCGCGCTTCTTTGAGACTTCAACCGGCTATAAATGAGCAATTTTTTTTGCCTACTCTGCATGCATGATACTCCCTCTGGTCCTTTTTACTTCCGTCAACAGTTTGCAAAGTGTTTGACCAAATTTATACTAAAAATATCGATATCTACAATACTGATTATAATGAGTATAAGAACTACTATTAGATGAGTTAGATGAGTTAAAGATTATAATCCTGAACTAACCTTGAAGTAACTCTAGCGAAAGAGGTGTTTGGACAACAGGGTTAGATGGAGCGCGGATACGGCGAGGTGCCTTCATGGGCGGTGCGAGAGGGAGGGAGGGAGGGAGAGGACGAGAAGCTTCGAGGAAGTGGGGAGGGATCTGCTACGGGGAGAGCGAGAGAAAAATGTGTTTTTAGTGTCCCGAGAAGAACTACTCCCTCCGTCTAGGTGTGTAAGTCACCTTACAAAAACCAAATAATCTCAAAACGCTTAGGCGCCGTACATTAACTCCGTCCTCATTTCTTGTTTTGTGACATATCAACCAATAAGAGAGGTGGGTCATGCATGATTTCAATGACTTGAGACTGCCAAACATGACATGCAGTGGTTAGTTCATTGCATGCAATGCTATTAATTAGCAAAAAGACATTAAGTTTTCTCGTTTTCCTCTCCGCCTTGGTCGCGGTGCACAACGTAAGATGACTTACACACCTAGACGGAGGGACTAACCCAAATAAGCACCTCTTGGGTGGGTTAGATTTTTTTTGGGTTAGTTGAGTTCAAACTAACCCAAACTAACTCTAACACATGGATCCAAACAGGGCCAAGGTTAGCTATTAGAGTACTACTACCTCCCTTCTAGTTTAAAGGGCTCGATTCAAAATTTTCACCTACTCTTAGCAAGATAGAGGCGGTGGAATAGTTTTCGTAGTTCTTCACAAAAAATGTGTTTACAAATGCATGCATGAACACTAGTTACTCTAACCCCCTCTCTTCTTTAATTCTTTGCCACATCATCATGTTTGCTATTCCCGTGTGCATGATACCAGCTAAGATACCACCATTATGGGCACCTTAATCATCGCATGCAATAATTTAGTGAACCTTGAAATATGAACATGTGTGGGGCGTGTATGTTTTAATGACTTGAGACTATACCTAGCCCGGCATGCAAGATGAGACTTATTATGCACCATTCCATACCTGCAGGAAGCCCATTCGTCTCCAAATCATTTCCTCTCCATGTGTGGAAACAATATGCCTGCCAGACTCCCCTTCTCCCTCCGGCGGTCCCACCACTCCACCCCGTGTGGAAAAAATCTGCATGCATGACTCTCCTCCCCCCTCGTCCAAACCGTTGTGACCGCAATATTTCCACCCCTTCCTCCCCGTAATTTACTCCAACAAATATGCCCACGTAGCTGTTACTTAACCTGTGTGCATTGGGGCACCGACATATGGGCCCAACAGGGTCCGCCCACATGTCGCTGGTGCAACTAGACCTGCAGCTAAGTCAGTGCAACTCAGTCCATATCTTACGTAGGTGTGCCATTGCTCGCTATAAATATCGCGCCCCACTACATCGCTATCTCCTCCCCTCACGCTCATCGCTATCTCCTTCCTCACGCTCATCGCTATCTCCTCCTCCTCTCACGCCACCACCATGGCATCGCCTCCCAAGACCTAGGCGCTCGCTGCACCGCTGGATCGTTATGCGTCATTGCTCCATTCTCACCGCCACTAGTTGAGGAGGACGCGTCGGCGTTCCACTCGCCGCGACGTGACGCTGCCTCCTTCCGCTCTCGCCATCACTAGTCGAGGAGAACGCGCCGGCGTTGCCTCGCCGCGACGCTGCCGGTGTTCCCAATTCGCCAAGACGCTGCCGGAGGACGCGTCAGCTCCCGCCACGAGGAGAACGCCCGCCGCCGCCGAGCCCCCCAGCCTTAAGGAGCTTTGAAAGAAATGGATGTCGCGTTGGGGAGGCTTTGCCTCCAGCAGAGCGCACCAAAATAGAGGCAGAGAAGAAGGCCGAGGAAGAGAAGTGCACCACGGAACAAGCTGCTGGCAGGCCTATGTCGCGTCCCGAGAGAGTCGTGCAATTGGCTCTTTGGCGTATATTCGCTCGTCGAGGGCCATGAGGGTGGCGGAGGACGCCTGCGTCAAGCTCGAAAAGTGCGCCGGGCCCAAGTGGTTCATCTACGCTTGGCGATACGTGGACAGTGCACGCTCAAATGAGGAGGAGTACTGCTACGCCGGATCACCACACCGGTGAGATCGCTGCCGCTCACCGGGCAAGTCGCCAATTAGCACCTCGCGAGTTGCGAGGCTGAGGAAGAGGCGTTGTGTCGGCGCGCTGGGAAACGGCCGCGCACCAGGGCACTCGTGGCACGCTGCAAGCACTCCTGCGAGCGTCGTGGCTTTTAGTAGGAGTATAATTTTTGTTTCGTAAGGCGATCCCATTAGTTTTGGGACGCAAATGATAAATCCTGAACGTTCAGGAATTATTAGCGTCCTTAATTAAGTATGTAAAAGGGAAAGTTTGGAAACCTTGTGTATGCGTACGCATTTTGCAAGTACGTGCATATAGCACAAACTTTACTATATACTCCCTCCGTTTCTTTTTAGTCTGCTTATAAGATTTAGTCAAGGTCAAAATTTGTTAACTTTGACTAAGTTTATAGAAAAAATATTAAGAGTCACAATATGAAATCAACATTGTTAGATGCATTATGAAGTTAATTTTCATACCATATTGTGTTAGTATTGTAGATGTTGATTTTTTTTTCTACAAAGTTGGTCAAACTTTACAAAGTTTGACTTTACCAAATCTTATATGCAGACTAAAAAGAAACGGAGGGAGTACTATCGCACTACACGTCTCTCTCTATATATGATTGCAGACTGTGCTACTCCCTCCGTCCAGGTCAATAAGTCATCTTTGGTTGTGCACCATGACCAAGAAGGAGGGAAGACTTATACACCTAGACGGAGGGAGTACTACTATTAATTATGTACGTGCAAATGCACGTTTTAACATTACGATGCTGTTTTTGTAAAAGTAGAAAAACAACACTAGTCAAGCTTGTGAAACGATTCAATGCAAAACAAATGCAAAATGCTCGCTTGATTGTTTACTTTAGCTTCCTTCTCGTGGTTATTTCTCTGTCAGCATTTTGTACGGAGTATCTCACCGTTGGAAAGGCATGCAAATTCCCAAACCGCTTCCTACACCCTGTATCGAATTTTTTGCCTAACAAGTTGTGCCGCAATTGAATTCCAACTTGAGTACTACTACTAGTAGGAGTACCAGGGTCAGTTCTTTTAGGCTTCTAGATTAGTAATCCCATAACTACTACCTCGTCCCTGGTTTGTTGGTCCCCATTGTAATCTGTGTCAGATTTTGACCATAAATTTAACTAATGAAATGTTAGTGCATGTCACATGCACTAACATTTTATCAGTTAAATCTTTGGTCAAAATTTAGCACAAATTGCAATGGTGAGGACTAAACCAGGACGGAGGTACTACTAGTAGTAGTTTAGAAGCCCAAATAAATGAGTGAGGCGCCTTAATGTTACTCTCCACTGTGACTAGTCTTATGGGAAAAGCTGGGGAAGCCGCCAAAAGAACCGGCCCTAGGAGTAGTAGCTAGGGATACTAGGAGTAGTAGCTAGGATCGAAAAGTAGATGAACCGGATAAAGTAAATGCAGAGAGATGAAATGCAAAAAAGATGGAGGGATGTGATGGTTGCTTGTCCGTTTATTTTATTGGGAGTGATTGGGTTTTGTGATATGACGGCTTACTGCCGCGCCACGAGCGGGGTGAGACTCTCGTGTAGTGCCACCCTCTACAATAGTACTAGTGCCATTGAATTTGACTGAAGATTTAACTGACAAAATGTTAGTGCATGTCAACAAAAACAATATCGTTGGATTCGTATTTGAACATAGTTTTCAATGATATAATTTTAGGTGACATGCATCATCATTTATCATACTATATATAAAGTTAGTTCAATTTTTTGTCGTACTAATCTATAGTAAGGTGCCATGCGTTGCCTGGAAGAGTGAAATGCATTGATCGGGGAGTTGTTTATTTTGACGAAGGATGTGGGGGTCATCTCATGTGTAACGGGTATCGATAGGTTTGTTCGGACATTATTTCATCTCTAGAGCTCACAAACATCCGGGTGAAATAGATAAAAAAAGTACATTTTGCAAACAAAAGCGTTCAACTGTTCAATCTGCATCCAAAACTTGTGAAGAAATAACTCTTATTGTGCTTTGCAGGAATTGATCTTCAAGAATTAGTTTTTGAGTATCCATTGTTATACATGTTGGCTACAGATGACATGGCACTTTCTTATAGTCAAAAGTTGGCTATACTATTTAAGTATTAACCATGACCTTATACACCTAGACGGAGGGATTAAATCAGGATGACTTGGAAGGGGGCAGAGGATATGTAAGAAATGGTTCATCATAAGTCTTTCACTAGTACTGTAGTAAAAATTCATACATGGAAGATTCTAGACTAAACCATAAATGGATACACTTTTATTCATGCATGATACTCCAATAGAGCAAGATCATGCATGGAAGTCTCCACATGCTTAGACAGCGGATTACATTGAGCGAAGACTAATGATCAGCATTTAACTTAGTAATGCAGATGTCCAGGTGAACCTCCTTAGAGTCCCGATGCACATTGTTGGGGGTCAAATATTACCATGCGTCTTCCATGTCCACATCGGAGGGAAGGTCCCAGCTCGGCAGAGTCCAAGTCAGCTTGACGTAGCCAGTGTCTCCGCCCACGTACCTCCGAGGGGTAGTAATAGTGATCACGCACCCGTACATCAACCTCGTGTCAGTGTCAGCGTCAGCGGTGTCTCCCCTGAAGCACACTACAGAGGAGGCGGCCTGCGCGGGCCTCGCCGGTGCCCACGATCAAGAGGAAGACGTTGTCGTCCTCCTCCGAGACTAGCAGGCGGCACTGATCCTCCAGCGACTCCGGCATGGTGAACGGGTAGCACGTCTTGTACTTGATGTTCTTCGCCAAGGGCCATTAGTGATCGCCGCACGCCCGCGTCAGGTGATGCACGATGTCCGCCAGCGAGCCCCAAAACGGCACCGGGCACTCATAGTTGTAGATGAAGGGCTCCTTGGAGGCATCGACCAGGCCGTCCATGAAACGGGAGTGGCTGTAGGGGACGTTCTGCCAGTTGAATATATGAGCAAGTTACTACGAGATTTACTACAAAATAAATCATGACGGCTATAACAGAGATTAAACTAATCATGCGGACTAGCATAGTAGATGAACAGATCGAATCTAGGACATAGACTAGAAACATGAATTCTACCACGATTTCAAACAGGAAGGACAGAAACACATACGGTGCAATGGGAGCAGCACCATTGGCATTGAGGTTGTCACCCATGTCATTGAGGAAGAGGTTGCCGAGGTCGGGGAAGAAGTCGTCGTCGGTGAAGTCGTAGCTGCTAGCATTCGCGAGAGTGCACTCCCCAAATTTCAACAAATACGCCGAATGGAGCGCATGAGGGAGTGACTGTAGGGGACGTTGCAGCCGCCGAATGGAGCATAGGAGTAGCTCATGAAGCAGTAGATGGTGCTCCTCTCTAATCTCTATTCTTAACTCTGTCTCTACTACTATTTTTTATAATATACTAGTTGTAGTTGTCAAATCAAATAGCACTGCGCCGTCCACTGCACGCCGGCTGAACACGCCTCCTCGCCTCCATCAAACCCCTCCATTAGACCCGCATACAAATCGAGAAACCTACTCCGGCCCGCGGGAGAAAATTTGCCGGTTTCCGTTGGAGAATAATAGAGTCACGTCCAATCCATTTGAGTTAATTGCATGTATGATTCTCCCTCTATAAAAAGTTAATTGCATCCTTAATCTTGTATTCTAAGTACTCAGGGGTTCCAATGTCAAGACAAAGGTACATGACTTGCGTGCTGGCTACAGATTCGCATAAAAGTTAAAAAGAAACAAATCCATGACTTGCAGGATTGGAGTTAGCACCGATGGCGGTTCGTAGTCGTTCCATGCTCGGGCATTGAAGTTTGTCACTATTTTAGATTAGAACATACTACTCCTCCGGTGCTAGTAGTAGAGCAGAGTCTTACTCCACTACTACTCTACTCAAGAAAGTTAGGGAATAGTAGCAGGTACTGTAGGGAGTACCAGTACTGTGATCACTCAAGCAAGTTGTCTGACTTTGTTATGACACTATGCTGCCGGTATGTGTCTCGTAAGTCAAGCAGCGTGCTGTAGTCATCATCACCTGTCCACTTCCCGCAGCACATATTTGCTTGTCCATCTTTGTCTGCTCTTCCATCCCCGCTAAGGCGCCTCCCCCCTCATCCAATCTTCCATCCCCGCTAAGGCGCCTCTCCCTCGTCCGAAACCCAAGCACTAACAGTGGCAGAACCGAGCAGCGTCCGCTGAAAGAGTGGCTGGAATTCGCTCCCCACAGAGGTAATCAAGCTCATAGTTTCACGTGTGGACAATCTCAGTACCATGCCGCTCACCGCGTGCTCGTCGGGGCTGTACCGATTACTCAAAGCCCTCAGGCCGGAGCTTTTTAAGCCAGCTCCTTGCTTGCTGATGCCGCCTGATCTTCAGAAACAACATGTCACGCAGCATAATGAATGTAGGGTGGCGAGCATCAACCCCCTTGACTGTGATCCGATCCCCATAACCCTCAACTACATTAACGGTATGTACTAGGTCGACATGAACACGTCTTGGATGGTGCTCGTCGACGGTCTCGGTAGCTGGATGCTCGTGGAGGTCTACACCCGGCGATTGATCCCCTTCCTTCGATTAACACCGCACCGCTTTGGCACCACGCCCGAATACCGGAATCTTACAAGAGCCAACATGATACCAAGTTTGATTTGCTCAAGGTTGTAATCGCCAAGTGCCCACAAGATCCGTGAATTATAAAGACTCGAGTGCTAATTGCGTTCTTCAACAATGGTCTCGCCTATCTCGATGTGTCATCTGCGGTAAGTGGATAAATCTGCATGTCCATCGAGGATCATACATCCTCCATGGTTCTCTGATGCCATTGAACACAAGGGCTTCATTTACGCTGTCGACTCCTTCTACGGCTGGACGTATTGTTGGCCTACTCTAGTCATCGCTACAAACGGCTGTTACAGCAGTATGTTACTTTCCTATGATATCATGATGGCTTGCTTATATTACTGTCAACATTTACTGAAAAAATATTCATGCTCATAACATGTTGTTCTTAAGATTGACTACATCAAGAGCCCTTTTTTATTTGACTCCAACTTTTTTTGAGGATTATTTGACTCCAACTTGATATGATGTGGTAGGCCGCCTGGTGTCCCTACCCTTCCTAATCCTAGAACCTTTCAAAGAAAAGCGGCATGGCAGTTGCAGGTGGTTCCTGGCTCGATCAGACGACGGCGAACGATTGATGATCGTTCGCACGTATCAGACGTGTTGTTTCGCGGAATACAATCACAATCACTACAAGGTCTTTGAGCAGGATCCCAGCTTCTCTGGGCCTTCAGGAATTTTTGACTGGAGGTTGGTAAGTAGCCTTGGTACACGCTCTCTGTTTGTCGGACTGAATAATCTGATTAACCAGGAGATAACCGACATCAAGGATCATGATGGCAGCGCGGTTTCGTTCATCACGCAAAACTATGTGTACACAGCGTACCATGCGTCTCTGCATGCACCATACCCTGATATGTGCCGCCACGCTCTGCAGCCCAAAGTAGGAGAGAGGGTCACAAGTATCATACTTCACCTGCTGGCGGAGTTTCCCCCAGCACCCATCCGGTTCAAGCCGCCGACCAATCTCCACACTTAATAAATAGTAACGCCTAACCGAGCCAGTTAGTTAGATGCGCATACACTTGGTGTAGTAGGATCTTTATTTTGTTTGATGCATACACTTGTTCTTTTTGGTAGCCCTTTGTAATGATGGCTGATGTTTGGTTTGGAAGAGAGAGCTGCGTCTTCACTCTTCCGCCTCGCTTATCGCTTCATTGCACCCCAACCCTGGTTGTTGCTGCTGCTGTTTTCAATGTACAACAAGAGTATATTTCGTCTGTTGGTTGAATAAATGTGTTGTTAGAACGACAAACACAATGTTTTGGAAGTCGTTGCACGGTTCGATCCTTTAGCGCCTGCACTGCACGTAGCACATACTATTTTTCATACGGAACACATTTTCCACTTATTGATAACATGCAGCCCACTGATGAAGGCCCAATAGAGAAGCCCATAATTAACTGGAAGGGAGGCTCTCACCTGAATCCGGCCCAGGTACATGGTCATGGTCCCCTAAACATAAATAAGTAAATAAATAAATAAAGCTAAATGCTCATGCACCAGTTCTTTAAATTCATGATTTAACAGGAGGATATTATTTCCTATGATAGTGTCGTTACATTCAGTCGATATTATTCTTCGGCAAAGATAGCGACTGGTCTTCTTTCTGCTAGCATTTTCTTCCTGCAACCAGCGGACCCATGCAAATTGTAGTCAACGTCGTAAATAGATCCGGTCCATTTTTATTTTTCAATAAGAATGTCCAACCCAGCCCAGCACATTGGCGACAACACTTTATCATTCGCCTTGTGCGCTTCGCCACAAGGCCCGCTGCTCGCCCTCAGAACATAGTTTTTTCAAAACGGTCCTCACAACATAGTGAATCGAGAGGACTGTAGTTGTGAGTATGACAAGACGGACCCACAGTGTCCACTCCCAACACAAGAAAGCACATCTTTACTACTCGATGAACCCCTCGCTTTTTTACTCTAATCCACCCCGCCGATATTTGGGACCCACATCATTTTCAACGATAGTCAATTAACGACAGAATTGCACAACTTTTTTTAGTAGTAATTCGGAGGAGCAGGCTATAAACTGGGTTGTGCGGTCTCTGTGGCCCGTCTAACAACTTGACCAGCCCAATAGTTTTTCTTTTGGGAAAATAGGTAGCCCAGTATTTCTTTTTGAAGAATACCCAAGCTAGGCTTATTTGTCTTGTCCGACTTACTTGGCTGCAAATCTTTCAAGACGAGGACGGATGCATTCCGGCCTGGCCAAAGAGTATGGTCAGTGTCTGTTAAAAGTAATATCAAAAGGGGTTGAAAATTCCAAAAAAATTATAGCAAATGGGATATTAGTTTCTTTTTTTGTTTTTTGTTCTTCACTGATATCTTATACGTATTTCATTGGTTTAACATGACATAGTACTAATTTATTTTTAAATTTGTTTTAGTATGGCTACTAATTTTTGGATTAATAATATTTTGTTCCCTAGCAAAAAATTGCGAATTTTCAAAATTTCCCACATATTTAGTTAATTTTTTTAACCCTGGTACTCACCAGAAAATGGGCAGCAATTCTAAAAATAGAAAACAGGCTGCAATAAATTCCATATGAATTAGAAAATGAGTAAAATTTATAAAAATAATAGCAAATGGGCTGTACACGTCACAGATTTTGAGGCTGGCTTGTTTACGAAAGGCTTTGTCACCAACACACGATTCTAGCAGCAAAGGATCGTTGGATGTCCATCCAACGGCCGACGTGCTTCTTCAACCTCGATCTTCCTGCTCCAGCCGCCTAAACTAGCGCCATGGACTGCTCGCTCCCTCCTCTTGTGGCCCATCGTGATGCCGCTGAGCTTCCTCGCCCACCCTACTCCTTCTGCTGGCCTGGCCGCACACAATCAACTGCCTCCTTATTACGCTGAAAAATGATTCCTCCCATCGACATCTAGGGCGATCGGTTGGGAGGCTGACTCAGGCCTACTAAGTTGACGCATACGCAGGGCTTGTCAACTTAGTCAACAAACGATTCTAGCAGCAACAACCATTGGATTTGAATCGAACGGCCCTGCTGCTTCTTCAATCACTGCTCTTCTTGCACTAGCTGCCCAAACCAGCGCCGGAGAGACCGCCTGCTCCTACCTCCTTGGTCGGCTGTGCTGCCGTTGAGGCCTTATCGCCCCCTACTACTCCCACCGCTAGCCAGGCCCTGAGGCGACGACAGCCTCACACCGTAGCCGAACCAGTTAACCCTCGTACTCCTCTCCGCGTGGGCATCCACTGCCGGGTCTTCCCCGGCTCGGTGTCGTCCCCTTCCTAGGCCTTGCCGTCGTCCACCGCCTTGGTGCTCTCAGTGCGGCGTGGTCAATGTGGTCAACGACCGACTTCCATCGGAAGAGTACTGTACGTGAGAGGCTGGCAACTGGGTCCACGGCCACATCCCAGTTTTTTTGAGATTTGCCAAGTAAGTCGCTTTGTCAGGCCTGTTGGGCTGCAAATCTTTCAAGACGAGGAGAGCTTTCATTCGGCTGGCTAAGAAAATGGCCTATCAGTTATGAGAAATGGGTTGTACATTTTTAAAACACATCAATCCGGCAATTAGTTTCAAATTTCTTTTTTTCATTTCGAGATTTTAAATTGCATTGATTTTTATGCGTGGACAATTTGTTGGATTTTTTATTGATATATATATTTATTTTTTAAATCAGTTTGAACGTGACTCGAAATTTCGGGATTAAAAACTGTTCGGACCGCACCGAAATATGCAAAATTTCGTATAATTTTTTAACCGTGGCCACAATATGGGCTATAATGCTTACAAAAAGAATATGGGCCCCAAAAAAAACCTTAAGAATTAGCAAATGGGCTGTAAATTATTAGAAATAATGGCAGATGGGCTGTATGATGTTTTCCACAGATTTGAGGCTTTCCTAAAAGAAAAGGTTGACGCACAAGCAGTGATTGTTGGATGTCCATCCAACGGCCGCCGTCTTCTTCAATCTCTGCTCTTCTGCTCGGCCGCCAAACAAGCGCCGCGGGACTGCCTACTCTCTCCTCCCCGCTGGCGGGCTGTTCTGCCACAGCCTCACCGCCCACCAGATTCTCCGTCGCTGGCCTAGCCATCCCTCTACTCACCCACACTCGCCGTTATTCTCCGCGACGGCACACGAACCAAGAAACCTCATACAGTCATACTCCCCTCCGCGTGGGTAACAACCGCCGAGTCTTCCCGGATCCGCTGCTCCTTCCTAGGCCTCGCCGTCGCCCACCGCTTCGGTGCTCTCGACGGCCTGGTCAACGTGGTCAACGATCGACATGCATCTGAACTGGATCAGACGTGGAGAGGGTGACAGCTGGGTCCACGGCCGCACGCAAGGAAATGCCTCCTTATTACGCTGCAAAATAATGATTCCTCCACCGACATCCGGGACCCATCAAACGGCCTCAGATTTCGTGAAAAACGTTATCGCCACCGACAGCTCGGACCCACCAGCTATATCTTCGCACGCAAGGAAGTGCCTCCTTATTACGCTGCAGAATGAATACTCCCCGCTAGCTGGGACCCAATCTGATGGGAGGCTGACTTAGGGCCTACTAAGTTGACGGGACGGAGGGCTTTGTCAACTTAGTCAATATGCACGATTATAGCTCCAGTGACCGTATGATGTCCATGCAATGGCCGTAGTGCTTCTTCAACCTCTGGTCTTCTTGCTCCAGCCACCCAAACTAGCACTGGCCGTGCCTCATGCTCCTGTCTCCCGTGGCCGTCTGCGATGCCGTGGAGGCCTCACCGCCTCTACTACTCCCACCGCTGGCGGACCATCCTCTACTCACCCACACCCTCGTTATTCGCGGCGACTCATGCCTCACACCGCAATCAACCAGTGAACCTCGTACTCCTCTCCGCATGGGCATCCACCGCCGCATCTTCCCCGCTCGCGTCGTCCCTTCCTAGGCCTCGCCGTCGCCCACCGCTTTGGTGCTCTCGGCGCGGCGTAGTCAATGTGGTCAACGACCGACTTCCATCGGAAGAATATCAGACGTGGAGAGGTCGATAACGGGTCCATGGCCGCAGCAAGGAAGTGCCTCCTTATTACGCATAAAATAATTATTCCTCCACTGACAATGGGACCCACCAGACGGGCCACCCTATTTCGTGAAAAAATGTTTCCCGATTGCTGGGACCCACTGCTACATCTTCGCACGCAAGGAAGTGCGTCCCGCAAAAACGATTCGCCCCACATCGCCGGGACCCACCATCTACATCTTCGCAGTAAGGAATTGCGTGATACCGGGACCCACCTGGTCGGCGTCGTAGCATTGTCATTCTGGTCGCGAACGGTACGCACATACTGGTCGATGTAGAGGCGCGCACGTGTCGTAGTAGAGGCGTGCACGTAGCATGTACACATACATACAGCGGCCAGTGTGCAAGAAAGAAAATACGTCCACGTACATACATACGGGCAGGGTCTCGAACGCCTACTCGCGTTTACGTACGGACAGTGCCCGTGTACATGGCTGGGTCGGAACGGAGAAACAACGTCGTTATCGTGTTCATGGGGAGCCAACCGGCTGGGTCGGAACGGAATGCGTCGTCATGTTCGTCAGGAGGGCTTGGACGGAACAGCCGACGGAAACGAGGCCTGGAGTACGGCATAACGGAGGAAACGGCCTTGTGTTCGACCTGCCACGTTCGAAACGGGATCTTGTTCATCAGGAGGAGTCTGGCGTACCGCAAAACGGAGGAAACGGACCTCCTATGGTCGAAACGGGGTCCTGTTGATCGGGAGGGGTGTGGCGTACCGCAAAACGGAGGAAACGGACTTGTGTTGGAGCAGTACGGTCGAAACGGGGGTCCTGTTGATCGGGAGGGGTGTGGCGTGCGCAACACGGACTCCACGGATACTATTCATCTCCACCGCTGACCCCTCCAGCCTCCACGGCCATGCTCATCCACCATCGACCTCCTCCAGCCTCCACCGCGATCGCTCATCCACGGGCTCCTGCTCATCCAGCCTCCACCGTGCGCTTCTCCACCGCCATCGCTCAACCAGCCCTCTCCACGGGCTCCAGCTCAACCACCCTCCACGGGCTCTCGCTCATCCAGCCCTCCACCGTCTCATGCTCATCCCGCCTCCACGGGTGGTCCTATTCATCCCGCCTCCACGGGTCCTGTTCATCCAGCCCCAACCGGCTCGATCGATTGGGGTCCTGTTCATCCAGAGGCAACACCACGGGTCCTGTTCATCCACCCCACCGGAATTGTTCATCCAACCCCCACCCCCAAAGAACACTCACTCGCTCATCCAGAGGCAACACCACGGGCCATGTTCATCCACCCCCACCGAGAACTGTTCATCCAACCACGCCCCAGAACGCCATCGCTCATCCAGAGGCAGCATCAATCGACTTCGCTTAGCGGCGAGCGGCGAATCGCTGATCGGGTTCGCTTAACACCATCGATCGATCGCTCGGGTTCGAGAACGTGTAGCTGCGGTGCAATCGCCGGGTTCGCCATTAGCCCAACGCCGCCGATTTCAATTAGAGCCCAACGCCTCGCACCCACGCGTGCGTGTACGAGAGAAACGCGCATCACTCGGCCCCGACCACCCACCGTAACCGGGAACACCCCGATATTTTCCTCGCCCTTGCTTCTACCACAGTTTTTTCCATCATGGGCGGCCCAAAGAATGTCATGTAGCTGCGTCTCCGGCCCGCCCAGGATGAAAAGCCCATTTTCTGTTATGATTTTTTGTCATAGAAGTAGGACCCCACCACATCTATGATGATGACGGGTTTTGTCACAATTATCGTCATAGAAGTGTCATAAGTATGACAGAAAAAAATTTCGTTCGGCACAAAATGTCACGGATGTGTCTTTTTTTTGTAGTGTTCGCGACGACCAAGCTCCACGACAATGAGCATGAGCATAGTACGACCAAGATGTCCAAGCCCGATGAGCTCCAAGACGACGCTCCCAAGTTTGACTCCACCGCCATTCCTCTTTGTGGCAGTGATGATGTCGAGTCTACTCTGACTCCTTTTCAAGATGGTGCGACGACGACTATGACTACGGAGCCATTCGATGACCAAGCTTTGGAGGCTAATGACACGGTGACGAGAAAGGATGATGCTTCCATCTTAGGGGGCGAGAGTGATGATGTGCCATCTTCGGCCTTCATCCATGGCGACAGCGACGAGATGGTTGAGCATGGGGTTTTCCCTTCGACCACGGCGATGTATGGTGACTTGAGTGACTTGTGCCACCATATTGAGAGTGAGAGTGACTTCACCACTAGCCCATATATGATGTGTTGCCCAAATTCCCATGTGAGGAGCACAACCCCTACCACCTGAGTGAGATGAGTGACTCCACCATATGTGACTTTGAGTGCACCTATTTTGAGGGAGTGATTGAGCCACCACATAGAGAGAGTGCGATAGTTGATAGGGCATGTGAGGCCGCTATGATTTTTAATGACTTAACCTCTACCTATATTGTGTCTTCTCATTTGGTGCTAGGTCCCATATATGATGACGCGCTGATACACAACGACTTCGTCCTACCTTTGGACAAGACGATGGCCATGGTGGAATATGATGCACCCCCACATGGTTCCATCAAGATGATGATATTGACCACCATTTGGTCTTTCCCACCTGACCTACACCACTTGAGTGGAATGAAAAAGGTAACATAGGTGATGGTGATGCTCTTGTCCCACTAGTGGACTATCTTGAGATTGATTGCTTGCATGATGTTGATCCACCTATTACCATGCTTCATGCTAGTATGATTTCCCCATGCGATGATTTACCCATTTATGACGAGTTTGATGATTGCCATGTGGAGACTATTAGTTGTGATGCCATGTTACATAGGATTTCCTATGACAATTCTTTAGGTCACATCATATTTGACAATCCGCTTGACTTGTCATATGCTATGCATCAGATCAACAATATTTCATATTTGCAATCTCTTCGTAGTAACTATGCATATGCCATCAAAATAAACCCAATTTGCACATATGGCATTGATGACAAGCCCATGGTTATTGGCATTTGTTTTTCTTGTGATGATATTGATATGCTCCCTTTGCATCATTTATCTCATATGCCATGCCATGACCACCTAGCTTCGGATATGCATTGTTTTGGATGTCGTCAATATTCTCCATATGATGTTTCTGATATTGCTCATGAGGAGACCCCATAGTTTCCTTATACATTTTAGGAGATTTTGGTCAGTCCCATCCTTTGCATGATCCCAATACTTGTGTGCACAATATGCTCCCAATGAATAACAATGATATTGTTGTGCCATATACTCGTATGCTCAATTTGTGTCCCCATTGTGTCATACATAACAAATATTCATTCATGATGGATGACATGTTCTTATACCATGCCAAATTTCTTTGAGCATTTCCTATCTTGTGCTAACTCACACGTGCACATGCACATCATGATGGATGATGTGTACATTTACCACACACACAATTTCTTCCGTTTGTGTATTTGTTGTGTAGGTACCCATGAATACTTGTCAACCTCACAATCCCATGAGTTGACAAAAAGATCTCTAGAGAGCAACGATGACTTGGGATCCCGTGGATTGTATTTCCCACTGCTCTCTTCGCGCAAAGACTTCGCACATTTCTTCTACATTGTGACGCCCTCGATTCAATCGTACACTAATCATGCACGCAAATGTGTACGATCAAGATCAAGGACTCACGGGAAGATATCACAACACAACTCTAAAACATAAAATAAGTCATACAAGCATCATAATACAAGCCAGGGGCCTCGAGGGCTCGAATACAAGTGCTCGATCATAGACGAGTCAGCGGAAGAAACAATATCTGAGTACAGACATAAGTTAATCAAGTTGCCATAAGATGGCTAGCACAAACCGATACAGATCGAAGAGGAGCAGGCCTCCTGCCTCGGATCCTCCTAAGCTACTCCCGTCGTCGCCGGTGGGCTGCACGTAGTAGTAGGCACCTCCGCAGTAGTAGTCGCCATCGAGGGTGGCGTCCTGCCCTGGGCTCCATCGTTTGGTTGCAGCAATCGAGTATAGATAGGGAAAAGGGGAACAAGGCAACCGTGAGTACTCATCCAAAGTACTGCAAGCAAGGAGCTACACTACATATGCATGGATATATGTGTAAAGGGCCATATCGGTGGACTGAATCGCAGAAGCCGAATAAGAGGGGATAGCTAGTCTTAACGAAGACTACGCTTCGGTCACTGTCTTACAACAGGTAGAGGAGGGCAATCAAGTCCTCCAAGTAACATCACATAGCAATAATCCTACCCGCGATCCCTCCTCATATCCACGAGAGAGCGACCACCGGTTGTATCCGCACTTGAAAGGGTGTGTTTTAACAAGTATCCGGTTCTAGTTATCATAAGCTCAAGGTACAACTCCAAGTCGTCCCTGCTATCAAGATCACGGCTATTCAATAGATTAACTTCCTGCAGGGTGCACCATCTTACCCAAAGACGCTTGATCCCATTTGGCCGGACACACTTTCTGGGTCATGCCCGCCGCTGAAGATCAACACGCCGCAGCCCCACCTAGGCACAACAGAGAGCCAACACGCCGTCTAAACCTAAGCGCCAGGGTGCAGGCCCATCGCCTCGAAAGCACACTGCGCACGCTATGTCTGCGACCGGAAGCAGACCTAGCCTAGCAGCGTTCCAGTCAATCCGCGCCCGCTCCGTCGCCGACGTCTGAAGTGCTTGGTGATACCACGACGCCGGATACCCATAACTACTCCCGCGTAGATGGTTAGTGCGTATAAGCTCAGAGCCAACTCAGATCAAATACCAAGACCTCGTTAAGCGTGTTAAGTAACCGCGAACGCAGAACAGGGCCAGGCCCACCTCTCTCCTAGGCGGTCTCAACCTGCCTGCCGCTCCGCCACAAAGATCCATCCAGAGGGCCGTCGGGACAAAGTTCCTTTCAGCCCCCAATCCGTGAATCACTCGTGGGTGCTCCACAAGCCGACCCGACTTTAGTCTCCACATGTATCATGTATAAGGTATATAGTATATACCCGTGATCACCTCCCGAGTGATCACGGCCCGATAGTATAGCACGGCAGACGGACAAGAATGTAGGGCCACAGATGGAATACTAGCATCCTATACTAAGCATATAGGATTGCAGGTAAAGGTAACAACAGTAGTAGCAAGGACAGGCCATGCAAAGCGGATAGGATTAATCGAAAGCGGAATATGCTACACTACTCTAATGCAAGCAGATAGAGAAGAGTAGGCGATATCCGGTGATCAAAGGGGGCTTGCTGGTTGCTCGGCAAGAGAGAGGGTCGTCGACATCGTAGTCGATCACAGGGGGTACCGCAGCGCCTCGGGTCTACCGGAAAAAAATGGAGGGGAACATAATAAATAACAGAGCAATCAAAGCATAACATGATAAATGCGGTGCTAGAGGTGATCTAACGCAGGATAGGTGATACCGGGTGAAGGGGAAAACATCCGGAAAATATCCCGATGTTTCGCGTTTTCAGCGGAGAGGGGCGGGGGAAAGTTGCGAGTTCGATAGGTTAGGGGGTGTGGCGGACGAACGGATCTGCGTATCCGGATTCGCCTCGTCGCTCGAGTAACTTTCATGTAGAAAGTATTTTCATCCGAAGTTACGGATTATTTTATATTAATTTTAAAGCTTTAAATCATTTTCTAATTTATTAATTATTAATTAAGTCACCATTATCCAGAATAGTCTTGCCGACGTCAAGATGACGCCGCCAGATCAACGCTGATCGCTGACCTGGTCAACTGACGTGGGTCCCATTTGTCATTGTCTCGAGTTTAACTAAACAAAGTTAATTAGCTTAATTACTTGATTAGGTTAACTAATTCTAGTTAATTTAGTTAAACCAAATTAATTAACTTAATTAATTCACTAATTATTTATTTATTTATTTTACTAATTTCATTTTCATTTTTATTTTCCTTTTCATTTTCATTTTAACAGGGCATGGGGCCCCGTGTCATAGACTCTATTGGCCTAGCGGGCGGCAGTGCAAAAGCGCGTGCAGGCAAACGGCGTCTTGCGCCGGGCGCCCGGCCGAAAGGGACTGGCGAGGGGCGCGGCGGACGAAGGCCGTCATGGCCTTGGGCGAGGCTGCGGCCATGCTGGCTCGCCCGGCAAGATCGGGGAACCGAGCGGGTTCGGCGCAGGGGGTGCGGGCGTGTCTAGGCGCCCACCACGCGAGGGGAGGCGAGGCCGGCCAGTGCTGTGCCCGCGGCGGCGAGGCCACGACAGCCAGCCAAGGGCCGAGGCCGAGGCGGCCAGGGTCGCAGCTGAACGGGGGAGAGGGTAGCGGGATGGGGTCCTCAACTCCGCTGTAGGGGAGTTCATGGGAGGCGCGATGGCGCCGGGCGGGAGGAGGTCGGTGAAGGCGGCGACGCGTGGTCCGCGACGGTGAGGCTCGGGAAGAGGCGCCAGAGGTAGCGAAGGTGGGGCGGCGGTGGCCTCCGGGTCGGGAGGTGACGAGGCGGGAGGAGGTCGGGCGGATGCGGCGGGCGCAGATCGTCGAGGCGGGTCAGTCAAAGCGACGGCGACGCTGATCGTCGAGGCAAGCACCCCGATCTGAATCGGGGTGGGAGGGGGCGAGAGGAACGAGTGTGTGTGTGTGGGGGGGGTTCGTCCCGATCCAATCTGGATCGGGAGGGGGGCGGACGACGTGGGGAGTGGGGATTAGGGTTTCCCTGGTGGGGATAAGGAGGAGGGGGGGGGTGCGGTGGGCGGCTTTGCGGCTGATGGCTCGCTGGGCCGTGGCCCAATGGGGGGGGTCTCTCTTTTTCTTCTTCTTGTTTTCCTTTTTGTTTTATTTATTTCATGTTTTCTTTTAACTCTCAATTTACTTTAGTTTCAATAAATACCTAAGTGGCACCTAAATTGTTCTTACAAATTATGCCACAACCACAAGATGTTTCATCCCTAAATAATATAATTTAATATTCTACAAAATACTAAAAGGCATTTAAATAATGGTTTTAGCTACTGTTTTGATTGGTTTATTTCATTTAAACATTTTATAAAGGCTTGGCTTCTTCACCAATATTACATATGATTTATTTGTCACCTTTAGAACATTTTAGTTTTGACATTTGAAAACTTTTATTGTTTGACTTTATTTTGAATTTGAATTTTGAATCGGATTTTGAACTAACCCGAGATTAACTACAGTAATGGAGGTGACGTGGCATCATTAGCAGAGGTTTTACTTTAGCTTAAGTACCCGGGCGTCACAATTCTCCTCCACTACAAGAAATCTCGTCCCGAGATTTAAGAGGGGAGTAAGGAAGGAGGGATTGGGTTACGGAAAATCTAACGGATCTTCTCGGTCTTGGTTGCTCTTCTCGAAGAGGTCGATCCATTACATTGATGTCTTCAGTTCTCGGCTTCGGGTCATCATGATGAAGTTGTCGTCCTTACATTGGGGATATTCATCGTACTCACGGAAAGGATAAGGGGTAGCTTCAAAAGGACAGACCTCTTCAAGGTTGACTATCTGGTCGATAACATCGAGGAAGGTGGCGGAAGTTTCTCTCGGATTGAATCTTAAGAAAATATCGAGAGCAAAGTAAAGAGGTACCATGAGAATTTTCAAACGGATAGGCAAGCATTCGATGCCTAATTAGAAGGTGAAAGGGGTTCAGCGCAACGAGAATAAGTATTGCGTCTGATACAAAAATAGACCACTTGGGACGGTGGTCCGTGAATTACATACGAGTCCACGCGCGAGGAATAACTTTGGGAACAGGGAGTGTACAGGAGATTCAGGTTTCGATCCTGTGGAACTGTGGGTTATGGGCCCACCATGTGGTTAAAAGTAGGAAGGTCGGTGACATCTTGCACGACCATGTAAGCAAGGCATGTCAGAGGAGAGTCTGAGGGTCATGTCGGCAACCACATAGGTACCAAGGGCGAGGGACGAAGAGAACCATTTCCTGCTCGTTGAACGAGGCGGACCAATAGGCAAAGTTCTCGTCCATCGATGGCTACCGGAATGTCACCAACAATAGTAACAGGGTTACACCAGACAAGATGGTACACCGAGATGTTTACATAAGCAGGAGAATATTACTGCTTAGATCATACAGATCACAAGAAGGGTTAAACAAAACAATGGAAAGGAAAATGTGATCATCAGATTAAACAGAACAATGGAAAGGAAAATGTGTTTAAACACATATTCCAGGGGTATATCCTTCCCAAGGACAAGCAGAGCAAGATATCCACGACAGGAGATAATGTAGAAAACCCTTTAGGTAAGGGGAGAGAAATTTCATGACATTACCCATGCAACGGTGTTTGGATAATTGAGCAAGAAACATTTAGCATTGGGCTTCAATGTTCTTGTTGAAAATCGAGTATCACGAGACATGCTTCGAGATAGCATTGACATGGTCTTGGTGAAGATCGACTTTGGAATCACGAAGGATCCATCAGAATAACTTGTAGAACAAGATTACATTTCCCCATGGATGAATGGATAACCTGCTGAAAAGGAATCTATAATGATAGGTCCTCCACCGGAAGTGCTAGGCATGACATCGAGTTACCGGGTCACCAAAGGATCAACATCATAACTCTCGGAAAGTTGTCCCAACCATCATATCGGACCGAGATCCATATCCAATTGGTGTCATGATACCTCGGGCTCGGGGGTCCGTGAGGAAAAGGTGCAACACAAATCGATTTAAATGACATTTCAAGATTCTCAGGAAATGAACTACGGGAGCGGGTTCTTGAAGCAACAGTTCATCCTTAAACCAAGGAGGGGATGAGAAGGTGGCTGATGGGCTCAGCGACAATTCATCGAGAATTCCAAACGGATGTATTTCCATGATAATGTGAACAAGAAGATGACATTTGTCAGTTCAAATGGTATAAGGAAGTATGCTCGAGGAAAACATACACAAGTAAACATTGGTTGAAAGGTGCGCCCGATGGGTTGGGTTGCACGACCAATGTCAGAATGGTGATTCAATAATCGATAGACTAAGAATGAACCATCGACCATTAACTTCAAAAAAATAGGGTTGCTTGAAGGAAAGAATCCAAACAACACCGCCCACTTGTTGGAATTAACACGGGACCAAGAAAGAATGGTGATGGTGAGAGTATTTCTATGTCAAGAATCCTCAAGAGGTGGAACAAATCTCGAACATTCTTGACATAAAGGATGGTAATACTCCAAGGTAAAGAAGAACAATTGCTGGGTAGCAAGGAACTCAAGGTATAACACCAAACATGAACAAGCTTGTGTTGGTGGGAAGGCAATAAAGTGGTCGATGATAATACAATTCATCGAGGGAAAGGATGGTATTTCTCATCATAAATTCAATTGATATCCTGGATGAGCTCAGAATGTTGATGATCACGACACCTTTGTCGCGAGAGTTCATGAAGATGAAAGCGATCGGCGACGACATCAAGTCAAAGTAATGATGAAGTGAAAGGTTATTGGAACCAAGGGTATGACACAAACTCGAAACCAAGCTTGTTGTTTAAGGCGAAATGATATGACGATGAGGATCGACGTAAGGTTAGTTCATCGTCGAAAATTGTGCTCCGAGAAGAAGGACCGGGTAGCACAGTTAAAATCATCACGACAATGATATAGCCAAACAGGCTAGGAATGGCGTGGTCGGGTACAAACTCGTACTTATAGAAGTTTTCTGAAGAGTTGTTGAACCGTAGTGCGGACTCGGTTCAGTTATCGGTGTCTTTGAGTGTATAATAACTCAGAGCCCGTGAAAAATTGGAATCAGTGGGAAGGTAGTACTTGATGAAGAACTCATAAGAAGTTTTGCAGTTCCATGATAACCTCGAGATACCAGGGGGGTAATACTCGATGACAGATCAAAGTAGAAGTTGGACTGGGGTATTGCTCTATAGAAGACAAGTGCTAAAACTTGCACGAGAAATGGTATTTAAAAGAGGACATGGTCGGAACCACGATTGCAAAAGACCAGATCCCTGATATAAGATGAACTTATACCAAAGGAATAATTAATTTAAGAGAAGCTTTAATGATAAGATCTACGTCATGTCCATGGGCATGAACACAAGTTAAAGGTCGACTCCCACTTCTCCAATGCATAACCTTTCATTCACTTCTCACGTTCGATGAAGTTGCTGTGTTGAAAATTTTACCTGGCAAAGCACCAGAAGAGTATGATTCGTGAAAACTTTCGGGTTCATACGGTTTGGTGAAAGCATATGTTCAACCCATAGGGGCTTCTTGGAATCATATACCAGAATCTTTAGAAATAATTAACTCAAGCTCAAGGCGAGCATGGTTGAGAAAGCAGGGGATACAATTTACCAAAGGCATTATGTATCAGAGGAAAGGCTCACAAGGTTATTGAATATGAAGGGCGTTGTCAGATAAAATCCAACAAAGGATCTGGTGGTCCACAAGGGATCTGACGTGAGCATCAGTACTCAACTAGAGATAGAAGAATGCAAGGAGATCAAATTATAGAAACAACTGACTAACTCAATTGTCAAATGCAAAGGAATTATGATCCCCAATTCAAGGGATCAGAAGCAATGCTCTGATTAGGGATGGATAAGTTGAATAGCCTTAGGGTACAATCAACGGCATTTGGATTGGTCGAGAACCAATTCCAGTTTAAAGAATGGCAGCTCAGCCAGAAAGGTAATTTATAAGGATCAATGATGATTGCGGGTATTCGCAAACATATTGAGTCAACAGAATCAAAATGATAATGACAGGGAATGTCAATAAGACGACGAGACTTATGGGATTAACCATAATGCAAGCAAGCAAGAATTTCAAGAGTCAAAAGCTCCAGAGGATTTTCGGAAGATCGAATAGTATTTTGAAGACTTCTGGGAAACACATGAACAACTGGGGTTGAGCGGATACTCGACAAGTGCGAGGATTTAATTGAAGGGGTATTCGTGTGGCAAAGAACTGCTAGGCAGTAGGCACAAAGTATTCTCGGAACAATAGAGAAAACTTTGGGGTATCTTGTAATAACAAGATCAATGGGGGATGATCGTATGAATGGCAAGTGTAAGTAGTTATCCATACGGATTTATCGGTGGTCAGGAATAGCAAAAGTGATGGGCACAAAGTCTCGAGAGAACATTAGAGAGTATCTTCGGAATCTTCTAATTAGCAGACGATCATCTGAAGTGAGGGTCTCTCCGGGAGAAAGTACTTGCGAGAACCTAAAGTTAGTTTTGTTTTTAGCAAATTCATTTAACCCGAATAGAAGAGAGTTCAGAGTCCCAGAGTAAAGGTCGAGGAGTAAAAGATCCTAGTACCACCCGATGGCGACGTGGGCCCGTAAGGCACACAGCCAAGTTAGTAAAAGTTTTTGCAATGTCTAGACTCGACTTCGGCCAAGGAGTGTGGAAGGGGGATTCCTACAGGCACTCGGCTCTGATACCAACTTGTGACGCCCTCGATTCAATCGTACACTAATCATGCACGCAAATGTGTACGATCAAGATCAAGGACTCACGGGAAGATATCACAACACAACTCTAAAACATAAAATAAGTCATACAAGCATCATAATACAAGCCAGGGGCCTCGAGGGCTCGAATACAAGTGCTCGATCATAGACGAGTCAGCGGAAGAAACAATATCTGAGTACGTAGACATAAGTTAATCAAGTTGCCATAAGATGGCTAGCACAAACCGGGATACAGATCGAAGAGGAGCAGGCCTCCCGCAGGGATCCTCCTAAGCTACTCCCGGTCGCCGGTGGGCTGCACGTAGTAGTAGGCACCTCCAGTAGTAGTCGCCATCGAGGGTGGCGTCCTGCTCCGGCTCCATCGTCTGTTGCAGCAATCGAGTATAGATAGGGGAAAAGGGGAACAAGGCAACCGTGAGTACTCATCCAAAGTACTCGCAAGCAAGGAGCTACACTACATATGCATGGATATATGTGTAAAGGGCCATATCGGTGGACTGAATCGCAGAAAGCCGAATAAGAGGGGATAGCTAGTCTTAACGAAGACTACGCTTCGGTCACCAGATTACAACAGTAGAGGAGGGCAATCAAGTCCTCCAAGTAACATCACATAGCAATAATCCTACCCGCGATCCCTCCTCATATCCCCGAGAGAGCGACCACCGTTGTATCCGCACTTGAAAGGGTGTGTTTTAACAAGTATCCGCTTCTAGTTGTCATAAGCTCAAGGTACAACTCCAAGTCGTCCTGCTTCAAGATCACGGCTATTCAATAGATTAACTTCCTGCAGGGTGCACCATCTTACCCAAAGACGCTTGATCCCATTTGGCCGGACACACTTTCTGGGTCATGCCCGCCGCGAAGATCAACACGCCGCAGCCCCACCTAGGCACAACAGAGAGGCCAACACGCCGGTCTAAACCTAAGCGCCAGGGTCAGGCCCATCGCCTCGAAAGCACACCTGCACGTTGCGTCTGTGCGCCGAAGCAGACCTAGCCTAGCAGGCGTTCCAGTCCAATCCGGTGCGCGCCGCTCCGTCGCTGACGTCTGAAGTGCTTCGGCTGATACCACGACACCGGGATACCCATAACTACTCCTGCGTAGATGGTTAGTGCGTATAAGCTCGTAGCCAACTCAGATCAAATACCAAGACCTCGTTAAGCGTGTTAAGTAACCGCGAACGCCGAACAGGGCCAGGCCCACCTCTCTTAGGCGGTCTCAACCTGCCTGTCGCTCCGCCACAAAGATCCATCCAGAGGGCCGTCGGGACAAAGGTCCTTTCAGCCCCAATCCGTGAATCACTGTGGGTGCTCCACAAGCCGACCCGACTTTAGTCTCCACATGTATCATGTATAAGGTATATAGTATATACCCGTGATCACCTCCCGAGTGATCACAGCCCGATAGTATAGCACGCGCAGACGGACAAGAATGTAGGGCCACAGATGGAATACTAGCATCCTATACTAAGCATATAGGATTGCGTAAAGGTAACAACAATGAGTAGCAAGGACAGGCCATGCAGCGGTATAGGATTAATCGAAAGCAGAACATGCTACACTACTCTAATGCAAGCAGATAGAGAAGAGTAGGCGATATCCGTGATCAAAGGGGGCTTGCCTGGTTGCTCGGCAAGAGAGAGGGGTCGTCGACACCGTAGTCGATCACGGGGGGTACCGCAGCGCCCTCGGGTCTACCAAAAAGTAACGGAGGGGGAACATAATAAATAACAGAGCAATCAAAGCATAACATGACAAATGCGGTGCTAGAGGTGATCTAACGCAGGATAGGTGATACCGGTGAAGGGGAAAACATCCGGAAAATATCCCGGTGTTTAGCGTTTTCAGGCGAGGGGCCGAGGGGAAAGTTGCGAATTTGATAGGTTAGGGGGTGTGGCGGACGAACAGATCACGTATCCGGATTCGCCTCGTCGCTCGAGTAACTTTCATGTAGAAAGTATTTTCATCCGAAGTTCTGATTATTTTATATTAATTTTAAATTTTAAATCATTTTCTAATTTATTAATTATTAATTAAGTCAACATTATCCAGAATAGTGTTCACGACGTCAAGATGACGTCAAGCGATCAACGCTGACTGCTGACCGGTCAACTGACAGTGGGTCCCATTTGTCATTGTGCGAGTTTAACTAAACAGGTTAATTAGCTTAATTACTTGATTAGGTTAACTAATTCTAGTTAATTTAGTTAAACCAAATTAATTAACTTAATTAGTTCACTAATTAATTAATTAATTATTTATTTATTTTACTAATTTCATTTTCATTTTCATTTTCCTTTTCATTTTCATTTTAACAGGGGCATGGGGCCCCGGTGTCATAGACTCTATTGGCCTAGCGGGCGACGGGTGCGGGCGTAACGGGCAAAACGGCGTGCGCCGGGCGCCCGGCCGAACGGGACCGGCGAGGGGGCGCGGCGGACGACGGCGGCGCCATGGCGCGGGCGAGGTCCGCCATGGCGCTGGCTCGCCGGGCAGCATCATCGGGGAACCGAGCGGGTTGGCGCAGAGGGGTGCGGGGCGTGTCAGGCGCCCACCACGCAGGGGAGGCGAGGCCGGCCAGGGCTGTGCCCGGCGGCGGCAAGGCCACGACGCCACCATGGGCGCTGGCCGAGAGGCGCTGTGGGTCGCAGCGAGGGGGAGAGGGTAGCAGGGGATGGGGTCCTCAACTCCGTTGTAGGGGAGTTCGTGAGGCGCGATGGCGCCGGGGAGGAGGTCGGGAAGGCGGCGACGCGGTGGTCCGCGACGGTGAGGCTCTGGGGAAGAGGCGCCGCGAGGTAGCGAAGGTGGGGCGGCGAATGGTGGCCTCGGGTCGGGAGGTGACGAGGCGGGAGGAGGTCGGGCGGATGCGGCGGGCGCAGCTGCCGGGCGGCGGGTCAGCGTGGGTGACGTGACGCGGTCGAGGGTAAGCACCCCGATCCGAATCGGGGTGGGGGGGGCGAGAGGAACGAGGGGTGTGGGGTGGGGGTTCATCCCGATCCAATCTGGATCGGGAGGGGTGGATGACGTGGGGGAGTGGGGATTAGGGTTTCCCTGGTGGGGATAAGGAGGAGGGGGTGGTGCGGTGGGCGGCTGGCGGCGGCCGATGGCTCTTGGGCCGTGGCCCAATGAGGGGTCTCTCTTTTTCTTCTTCTTGTTTTCCTTTTCTTTTATTTATTTCCTGTTTTCTTTTAACTCTTAATTTACTTTAGTTTCAATAAATACCTAAGTGGCACATAAATTGTTCTTACAAATTATGCCACAACCACAAGATGTTTCATCCCTAAATAATATAATTTAATATTCTACAAAATACGAAAGGCATTTAAATAATGGTTTTAGCTACTGTTTTGATTGGTTTATTTCATTTAAACATTTTATAAAGGCTTGGCTTCTTCACCAATATTACATATGATTTATTTGTCACCTTTAGAACATTTTAGTTTTGACATTTGAAAACTTTTATTGTTTGACTTTATTTTGAATTTGAATTTTGAATCGGATTTTGAACTAACCCGAGATTAACTACAGTAATGGAGGTGACGTGGCATCATTAGCAGAGGTTTTACTGTAGCTTAAATACCCGGGCGTCACATACATAGCCCTCACATGGTTATGGGTTATTTTCCGTTATATATCCTTTGCCCATATTGCCATGTTCACTTTGCATGATATGCTCATTACTATTCCTTTGCCATGCATTTGTGACCCATGCTTTGCATTTCACATGATCCATGATTCTAGTACTTGTATGTGTATTTACAAGCTTGGTGGAGATACCCCTTGTTATTTCTCTGTTTTCTTTGTGACCCATACCTATGATGATACTTTGACTATGATCTTGCTTTGTGTTCGTGCTTGTAATATGTCATGTGGATTGACTATATCTACTATTTTCTCACATGACATGATTGCCATAATTTCCTCTAGTGTGTTGCATCTTCGCTCCACTAGTTTGCAAGACATGATTGATATTCTTGCTTATGTTGCATGACCAATGATTCATAATTGCTCATTTCATGCGGTTGATGACAACCATCTACATGCTTTGCAAATGATTGTTATTGCTTCTTGTCATATATCTCCACGTGTTGCCTCTATCATGATAGATGATTTACCATGTATTGAATGCAACAATGACTTAACTCTTGCTAATGAGATTGCCCCCATAGCATTCTCGCATATATTTGGAGATTTTGACATATTTCTTGTGAAGCATGCTTATCTTACCTCTTTGCACCATATACCTAGTGCCATGAATATAGCCACTATTGCATCATATTATTCATGCACTTGTGCTTCTAATGGTTATGTGCAAGAGAAGAGAACCATCATGATGGATGATGTGTTTATCTACCACGCGCATACGTTCTTTGTTTTGTTGTGTGCATGTCTAGGATACTTGGACTTTGTGTCGACTTCCACTTCACATGAGTTGACCATTCGAGCTCTTGAGAGCGAGCCTCATACATTCTACCACAACTTCCTTCTACACCGCATTTGCTTCCACTTCGGTATTGTGAAGAACATACAAGGACATGCTTTCAAGGTGATATCTTTCTCTTTTGATAATCCCCAAACCATGAGCATCAATATTGTGGATCATACTTCATATGTTGCTTGCACCATTTGCATGCACGTTCGAGATATTGCTTTCACTCATGATTGCCACATTGCCATGCCTCATTACATATATACCTTGTGTGTTGCATTCAATTCTTGGATCACTTTTTCCTATTATATGGTTGGTTGTACCAATGTCATTTCTTCACATATGCCATGTCCCATTGCTTGTCACATGATTGACTTGATTGCCTCACACACGATGAACAATTGCTCTTTCTATTGTGTTGAGTGCCACACTATATTCACTACACCCCATGCACGTTATGTTTGGATTGTCTTGTACTTGTCCCATGTGTTTAGACACTTCATTTTACTTTGTGTTGTGAATGATTCTTATGCCTACCGTCGACCATTTGTCTAGCGCTTTATGCATGATTGCTATGACAATGAGGTAGATTCTTATTCTCTTGACACACATATTTGCATCACCACCTCACATTTGCATTCTTGTCCCATGACATCTTTGCTTGTGCTCGCTTGATTTGCTTACATGCCATGTCACAATCCTTTGTCACACCTTATGCTATGCATGATGACAACACTTGTGTGGTGAATCACCTCTTGAATGCTTGTTTTTGCACTAACGCTAACCACATTTGTTTTTCCAAGTGTTTGTTATCTTTACTCCTTTTGAAGGAATCACTAGATGGTGCGACAATGGAGAGTGCCCATTGCGAGCTTGAAGATGATGAGTACTTGGTGAACGTCCACTTCTACACGGCAAAGCCATCTCTTTCCTATGGTGATTTGGTTTTTGATCTGAGGTCGGATCTTTCCCAAGGGGGGGGGGGGAGAGATGATGCGGAGCATCCTATGGACATCACCATGTCAAGAGTCCGTTCGGTGAGTGACACGTGCGACATCTACTTCACATACATAAAGGTGAATCATCTCCTTTACACGTGCTCACCTGACCCTTTCGAGGATGGTATACTACTTGACACCCCTCTCGTGTGCATGCATAGGTATTGTTGGAGCTTCACGGATGACGAGGAGGAGTGCAAGCGCCAAGGAACAACTACACCATCCGCAGGGAAGCCTGGAAGAGACAACGGAAGAAGACGGAGCTGTTGAAGCTACAGCAGCCGGACATCCGGGCCGGAGGCAGGACATCTGGCGCCTGGGAAGCCGCGCAGGATCTGCCCCAACAGACGGCCAACAGCATCAGTGGCCGGACATCCAGCGCCTCAGCAACGCCCGGACATCCAGCACCCATCCCAGAAATTTGGCAGAGGCGTATCCAGATAATACTGGAATGGCCATGTTCCAGGCCGGACATCTGGCCCGGGCCCCGGACATCCGGTGCCTGCCTGCGCGTAGAGTCAGGACAGAGGCCCATGTATCTCCCTTTCCTACTTACCCCTTTGTGGCTTAGACTATAAATAGACCACCCCTTCCTCCTAGCTACGGTTAGCAAATATGATAGCTCATTTGTATGTGAGCTTTGCTCCTACCTACCTCTACTCTTGAGAGAGAGAGAGAGAGACTACCACTCCCATGGAGTTCAAGACCTCCATGTGAGAAGATCCTGCGGGATATCATCAAGACCCTTCACGGGAAGATCCATCTTGAAGGAAATATGCCCTAGAGGCAATAATAAAGTTGTTATTTATATTTCCTTATATCATGATAAATGTTTATTATTCATGCTAGAATTGTATTAACCGAAAACTTGCTAGATGTGTGATACATAGACAAAACAAAGTGTCCCTAGTATGCCTCTACTTGACTAGCTCGTTAATCAAAGATGGTTAAGTTCCCTGACCATAGACATGTGTTGTCATTTGATGAGCGGGATCACATCATTAGAGAATGATGTGATGGACAAGACCCATCCGTTAGCTTAGCATAATGATCGCTAAGTTTTATTGCTATTGCTTTCTTCATGACTTATACATATTTCTTTGACTATGAGATTATGCAACTCTCGAATACTGGAGGAACACCTTGTGTGTTATCAAATGTCACAATGTAACTGGGTGATTATAAAGATGCTCTATAGGTGTCTCCGAAGGTGTTTGTTGGGTTGGTATAGATCGAGATTAGGATTGTCACTCCGGGTATCAGAGAGGTATCTCTGGGCCCTCTCGGTAATGCACACCACTATAAGCCTTGCAAGCAATGTGACTAATGAGTTAGTTGCGGGATGATGCATTACGGAATGAGTAAAGAGACTTGCCGGTAACGAGATTGAACTAGGTATGAGGATACCGACGATCGAATCTCGAGCAAGTAACATACCGATGACAAAGGGAATGACGTATGTTGTCATTGCGGTTTGACCGATAAAGATCTTCGTAGAATATGTAGGAACCAATATGAGCATCCAGGTTCTGCTGTTGGTTATTGATCGGAGATGTGTCTCGGTCATGTCTAGATAGTTCTCGAACCTGTAGGGTCCGCGCGCTTAACGTTAGATGACGATTTGTATTATGAGTTATGTCTTTTGGTGACCGAAGATTGTTTGGAGTCCCGGATGAGATCACGGACATGACGAGGAGTCTCAAAGTGGTCGAAAGGCAAAGATTGATATATTGGATGATAGTATTCGGACAACGGAATGGTTTCGGAGTAATTCAGATATTTATTGGAGTACCGAGGGGTTACTGGAACCCCCGGGGAAAGTAATGGGCCACTATGGGCCATAGGGGAGAGAGAGGGCAGCCCACAAGGGGTGGTGCGCGCCCCCCATTGGCAGTCTGAATTGAGCAAGGGGAGGGGGCGCGGCCCCCCCTTTCCTTCCCCCTCTCCTTCTCCTTCCCCCTTTCCCCCTCCGTAAGAAGGAAGGGTGGGGGGGGGGCAACTAGGACTAGGAGTCCAAGTCGGTCCCCCCCCTTGGGGCGCCCCTTGGCTGCCTCTCCTCCCCTCCAACCTATATATATGAAGGGGGCACCGCTAGAACACACATCAATTGTTCTCTTAGCCGTGTGCAGTGCCCCCCTCCACAGTTTACTCCTCTGGTCATATTGTCGTAGTGCTTAGGCGAAGCCCTGCGTGGATCACATCACCATCACCGTCACCACGCCGTCGTGCTGACGAAACTCTCCCTCGACACTTTGCTGGATCAAGAGTTCGAGGGACGCCATCGAGCTGAATTATTGCTGAACTCGGAGGTGCTATACGTTCGGCACTTGATCAGTTGGATCGCGAAGACGTTCGAATACATCAACCACGTTAAACTAACGCTTCCGCTTTCGGTCTATGAGGGTACATGGACACACTCGCCTCCTATCGTTGTCGCTTTATTGTATGAAATGCAATCGCCATGTAATTGCTTTACTTTATCACTAAGCGGCAGCGATAGTCGTAGAAGCAATAGTTGGCGAGACGACAACGATGCTACGATGGAGATCAAGGTGTCAAGTCGGTGAAGATGGAGATCATGACGGTGCTTTGGAGATGGAGATCAAAGGCACAAGATAATGATGGCCATATCATGTCACATATTTTGATTGCATGTGATGTTTATCTTTTATGCATCTTATTTTGCCTAGTACGGCGGTAGCATTATAAGATGATCCCTCACTAAAATTACAAGGTATAAGTATTCTCCCTGAGTATGCACCGCTACGATTAAATCGTCTTTGAGACACCACGTGATGATCGGGTGTGATAAGCTCTACGTTCACATACAACGGGTGCAAGAAAGTTTTGCACGTGCAGAATACTCGGGTTAAACATGGCGAGGACATGGCCTCGGAACACTGAGACCGAAAGGTCGAACATGAATCATATAGTAGATATGATCAACATAGAGATGTTCACCATTGAAAACTACTCCATCTCATGTGATGATCGGACATGGTTTTGTTGATATGGATCACGTGCTCATTTAGATGACTAGGGGGATGTCTATCTAAGTGGGAGTTCTTAAGTAATATGATTGATTTAACTTAAATTTATCATGAACTTAGTCTTGATAGTTTTTTGCATATCTATGTTGTAGATCAATGGCCCGTGCTACCGTTCCCTTGAATTTTAATGCGTTCCTAGAGAAAGCTAAGTTGAAAGATGATGGTAGAAACTACACAGACTGGGTCCGTAACTTGAGGATTATCCTCATTGCTGCAAAAAAGAATTACGTCCTTGATGCACCGCTAGGTGCAAGGCCTGCTGCAGGAGCAACTCCAGATGTTATGAACGTCTGGCAAGCTAAATCTTATGACTACTCGATAGTTCAGTGTGCCATGCTTTTCGACTTAGAATTGGGACTTCAAAGACGTTTTGAACGTCATGGAACATATGAGATGTTCCAGGAGTTGAAGTTAATATTTCAAGCAAATGCCTAAATTGAGAGATATGAAGTCTCCAACAAGTTCTATAGCTCCAAGATGGAGGAGAATAGTTCTATCAGTGAACACATACTCAGAATGTCTAGGTACCATAACCGCTTGACTCAGCCGGGAGTTAATCTTCCGGATGATAGTGTCATTGACAGAGTTCTTCAATCACTGCCACAAAGCTATAAAGGCTTCGTGATGAACTATAATATGCAAGGGATGAACAAGACGATTCCCGAGCTTTGCCCAATGCTCAAGGCTGCAGAGGTAGAAATCAAGAAGGGGCATCAAGTGTTGATGGTTAACAAGACCACTAGTTTCAAGAAAAAGGGCAAAGGAAAGAAGGGGAACTTCAAGAAGAATAGCAAGCAAGTTGCTGCTCCCGGGAAGAAGCCCAAGTCTGGACCTAAGCCTAAAACTGAGTGCTTCTATTGCAAAGGGGCTGGTCACTAGAAGCGGAACTGCCCCAAGTATTTGGCGGATAAGAAGGATGGCAAAGTGAAAGGTATATTTGATATACATGTTATTGATATGTACCTTACTAATGCTCGTAGTAGCGCCTGGGTATTTGATACTGGTCCTGTTGCTCATATTTGCAACTCAAAACAGGGGCTACGGTTAAACGAAGATTGGCTATGGACGAGGTGACGATGCGCATCGGAAATGGTTCCAAGGTCGGTGTGATCGCCGTCGGCACGCTACCTCTACATCTACCTTCAGGATTAATTTTAGAACTGAATAATTGTTATTTGGTGCCAGCGTTGAGCATGAACATTATATCTAGATCTTGTTTGATGCGAGACAGTTATTCATTTAAATCAGAGAATAATGGTTGCTCTATTTATATGAGTAATATCTTTTATGGTCATGCACCCTTGATGAGTGGTCTATTTTTGTTGAATCTCGATCGTGGTGATACACATATTCATAATATTGATGCCAAAAGATGCAAAGTTAATAATTCTACTGCAACTTATTTGTGGCACTTTCGTTTAGGTCATACTGGCGTAAAGCACATGAAGAAACTACATGCATATGGGCTTTTGGAATCACCTGATTATGAATCACTTGATGCTTGCGAACCATGCCTCATGGGAAAGATGACTAAGACTCCGTTCTCCGGAACAATGGAGCGAGCCACTGACTTATTGGAAATAATACATATTGATGTATGTGGCCCGGTGAGTGTTGAGGCTCGCGGCGAGTATCGTTATTTTCTAACCTTCACAGTTGATTTGAGCAGATATGGGTATATCTACTTAGTGAAACATAAGTCTGAAACATTTGAAAAGTTCAAAGAATTTCAGAGTGAAGTTGAAAATCATCGTAATAAGAAAATAAAGTTTCTACGATATGATCGCGAAGGCGAATTTTTGAGTTACGATTTTGGTCTTCATTTAAAACAATGTGGAATAGTTTCACAACTCACGCCACCTGGAACACCACAGTGAGATGGTGTGTCCGAACATCATAATCGTACTTTATTAGATATGGTGCGATCTATGATGTCTCTTACCGATTTACTACTATCATTTTGGGGTTATGCATTAGAGACAACTACATTCGCGTTAAATAGGGCACCCTCTAAATCCATTGAGACGACACCATATGAACTGTGGTTTGGCAAGAAACCTAAGCTGTCGTTTCTTAAAGTTTGGGGTTGCGATGCTTATGTAAAAAAAGCTTCCGCCTGATAAGCTCGAACCCAAATCGGAGATGTGCGTCTTCATAGGATACCCAAAAGAAACTGTTGGGTACACCTTCAATCACAGATCCGAAGGAATAATAGTTTTTGCTAAGAATGGATCCTTTCTAGAGAAGGAGTTTCTCTCGAAAGAAGTGAGTGGGAGGAAAGTAGAACTTGATGAGGTAATTTTACCTTCTCTCGAGTTGGAAAGTAGTTCATCACAGAAATCAGTTCTAGTGATGCCTACACCAATTAGTGAGGAAGTTAATGATGATGATCATGAAACTTCAGATCAAGTTACTACCGAACCTCGTAGGTCAACCAGAGTACGTTCCGCACCAGAGTGGTATGGGAATCATGTTCTGGAAGTCATGTTACTAGACCATGACGAACCTACATACTATGAGGAAGTGATGATGAGCCTAGATTCTGCGAAATGGCTTGAGGCCACGAAATCTGAGATGGGATCCATGTATGAGAACAAAGTACGGACTTTGGTTGACTTGCCCGATGATTGGCAAGCCATAGAAAATAAATGGATCTTCAAGAAGAAGGCTGACGCTGATGGTAATGGATCTTCGACAAGTTCAAGGAGTTGACTACGATGAGACCTTCTCACCCGTAGCGATGCTTAAGTTTGTCCGAATCATGTTAGCAATTGCCACATTTTATGATTATGAAATTTGGCAAATGGATGTCAAAAGTGCATTCCTTAATGGATTTCTTAAAGAAGAGTTGCATATGATGCAACCGGAAGGTTTTGTCGATCCTAAAGGTGTTAACAAAGTGTGCAAGCTCCAGCGATCCATTTATGGCTTGGTGCAAGCCTCTCAGAGTTGGAATATATGCTTTGGTAGTGTGATCAAAGCATATGCTTTTATACAGACTTTTGGAGAAGCCTGTATTTAGAAGAAAGTGAGTGGGAGCTCTGTAGCATTTCTAATATTATATGTGGATGACATATTGTTGATTGGAAATGATATATAATTTTTGGATAACATAAAAGGATACTTGAATAAGAATTTTTCAATGAAAGACCTCGGTGAAGCTGCTTATATATTGGGCATTAAGATCTATAGAGATAGATCAAGACGCTTAATTGGACTTTCACAAAGCACATACCTTGATAAAGTTTTGAAGAAGTTCAAAATGGATTAGTCAAAGAAAGGGTTCTTGCCTGTATTACAAGGTGTGAAGTTGAGTCAGACTCAATGCCCGACCACTGCAGAAAATAGAGAGAAAATGAAAGTCATTCCCTATGCCTCAGCCATAGGTTCTATCATGTATGCAATGTTGTGTACCAGACCTGATGTGTGCCTTGCTATAAGTTTAGCAGGGAGGCACCAAACTAATCCAGGGGTGGATCACTATACAGCGGTTAAGAACATCCTGAAATACCTGAAAAGACTAAGGATATGTTTCTCGTTTATGGAGGTGACAAAGAGCTCATCGTAAATCGTTACGTTGATGCTAGCTTTGACACTGATCCGGATGACTCTAAGTCGCAAACCGGATACATAGTTATATTGAATGGTCGAACTGTCAGTTGATGCAGTTGCAAACAAAGCGTCGTGGCGAGATCTACGTGTGAAGCGGAGTACATAGCTGCTTCGGAAGCAACTAATGAAGGAGTCTGGATGAAGGAGTTCATATCCGATCTAGGTGTAATACCTAGTGCATCGGGTCCACACTACAAAAAACCTGTTAATCCATGACGGATTTCTCGTGACGTTCCCAGAATCCGTCACAGAAACTGTCATGGATCAGCGACATAAGAATGGCCCTCAAATCATTAACCTCATTATGTTGTACAAATAGGGACTGTAACAAAAGCCATAAAGGATCCACCAGTTGGGCCTAGCCTTTCTTTTCTTATACACAATTCAGACCAGTACAAATGGATGGTGCTGATGTGTCATGCGTGCTCCTTGTTTGGGCCACATTTCAGTCAGACACTAGTTATTATTGTACATATAGAAACCTAAAAAAATAAGGCACGAGACTCAAACCTGGAACCTCGTCATATGGTACAAAATTTGTTTATAAGAAAAAAAATAGCACACGGGTGGTCGGACCAAGATAAATTACACGGTCCTACCTCGGACCAGCTACATCCCGTAGCCAGGCCAAGTCCCATGTCAGCGTACAGTACAAGTGTGGGCCCGTCATGGCAGGGTATGAGAGAGAAATAAGGTGAAAAATTGGGCAGATAGGCAGCGAACCTGAAACCTGAGAGGTACCTCACTGTGAAGCTGGCCACCAAACCAAAGTGCGCTCTTTTTTTTGCGGGAAAAAACCAAAGTGCCCTCTGTGTTGACAAGATTTTTTTCTGATACAAGTGTGGACAAGATATCTAAAACTATATGTTTTTGGGGTATCTAAAATAATAATCCCTCCATCCGAAATTACTTGTCGATGAAATAAATGTATCTGGACATATTTTATTTCTAAATACATCCATTTTTATTCATTTTTGTGACAAGTATTTTCAGACGGAGGGAGTATGTAGTAGTTTGCTTTCTGTATTGCTCGCCTTCAGTAGCACCTGGGCCGGCCCAGTGGTATAGCATACCATTTTCTTATCTTCAAGTGATTTTCCTATTGCGTATTCTATTGGTTTTCTTTTTATTTTATTTTACCAACTTGTTGTTTATTTGTAAGTTTGGTTACTTCCATGCTGAACATTTATTGCGTATTTTATTTTATTTTTTCATTATTTTGTACCTTGAAGTAAGCATGAACTTTTTCCAAACTTTGTATGGATTTTGAAAAACTTATGAAACTTTTATGTATCTTTATTCATCCAAAAACACAAGCACACACAACAAGTTTTATTAAGTCCATGCATTTTTCCTTTTTAGCTTTTACCATTAAAACATAACTATATTTTTTACAATGTTTACTAATACATAGTTTTTTTATTCAAAATCTTCATTACATTTTCATTATCGATTAATCAAGAGGTAACTTTTGAATTTAAAACAGAATTACATTGGTTTAACTTAAAAACTTGTATTTTCATTCATGACCACAAGAACACACAATTACTATGTATATGCATTGTATGTTTTGAAAGACACAACTATTAAAAATAGGTAATGTGTATAAAAATATTATCTATTATTAATTATAATTTCTTGAAATGTATTAGAAAATATCTCAACTTGTATTCAAAAACAACGTATTTATTGAAATACAAGAATGATTTACACAATAATTTTTAATATATGTTGGATAGTATCTAAAGACACGTTGAACATTTTTTTCTAAATACTCGTTGTCAAATTTTGAATGCATGACATTTTTCAAAGTTATGTTGACCATTTTAAAATAAATGTGATACATGTTCCATAAAGATTCCGAACATCTTTTCAAATGCACAAACACTTTCTTTACGTTTCAGGATAAATTTATTTTTTCTTACATTTATTTTTCATTTTGGAAATGCAAACAAAGTGTGCAAAATATGAAACCTAGTATGGTGCCATTATATGATACCTAGAGATTATGTTAACAATTTGAAAAGGTTTCACAAAAGTTGTGAGGTACACTACATGGAAACAAAACATCTGTGATAAAAAATCATGGTTTTGAGAGAGAACGGGTCGGGTTTGAAGGTAAACTGTCGGTTGATTCACTATTTGACCTTGAATTTTTTTCGGGTCCATTTGCTATATTGAAGTCATTGGGTGCCTTTCTAGGCAGTTAACGGATATAGTGGAAATTGGAACCACATGTACGTGGAATAATCACTAGAAATATGTTGAATTTGTTTTTATTTGTGGTCTTTAGTCTTTGTTTAGGACATATGCAAGGAAATAGAAGTAGTTCCACACAACATGGGGCCAAGACTTGAGCACCAAAGTGGAGCTTAGTGCTTATTTAATTCTTACATTTTAACCGAAACCAAGAAACCCAAAACTTGGCATGGTGTGGTGATATGGACCCAAGAGGTTGTAGTAAAAAAATGATAATGTTTTATAGAAGTTTTCATGCTGATCCTTTACAAAATTGAATTATCTCTTAGAAAATTTAGGTTTCGAGAAAGAATGGATGAGGTTTAGAGGCGAAGCGACACTGCTTCATTTTCCTAGCGTTAAACCTTTTTCTGCTCTCAGTATACGACATTAGATGTAACATGTAAGATTTTTACATTTTACTAGGCCCATTTACTATATTTAAGACATTAAATTAGTTCCAAACACCATGGTGCCAAGACTCGAGGAAGCGTATACTAGGTCCATTTACTATATTTTGCCAAGTTTGTTTTTACATAGAAATGGTCCGGAAGGACCCAGAGTATCCATATATCTTATTTTAGATTCATTTAGTTAAAGTCGAATTTGCTTTCAGTTTAAGCACGCACAATTCATCTACACTATAGAAAATATTTAATCATTTCAAAATTATTGAAACTTCTAAAAAACAAATGTATTCAGCATATTAGATGTAAAAGGCATTATTGGGTTTATATGATAAACAATTTGCCAATTACTTCAGTAGTGTGCTTTACTTACTCTTTTGCAAAATAGAAAAAAAGATGGTTCAAAATCGTTGCTGCCTTCGTCGATGCGAGGCTAATGTCAACAAAAGCCCATTAGGTTCCCACCTGCGAAGATGCATGTATCCGACGTGAGGAAAACCGTGGCCTCTGATTGGTTCACTCAACCTTCACGCGGATCGCAAGTCACAGCCATCGAATCCTTTCAAATCGAGCGGCGGTTGACTCGTTCTTATCCCCACGTTTTCTTCCCTATCCCCTTCCTCCTCCCAATGCCTTTCCCATGGCCGACCCCCCTAATCCCCTTCCTCCTCCATCTTTCGTCTCCCAGCACCTCCCTTCCTCCATCCACTGACCGAAGGTAAGCATAGCCCCCACTATGCGGTGGCAGCGTCATCATCATCCCGGGAGCTGTGCCATGGCGGACGCTGCCACCGTCGGCTCCTCTTCCTTCCCAAATCTCAACTTCCACGATTTCCTTCTTCCCTCTTCCCCCGATTAATCTGCAGGTCTGTCCTTCGGAAGCTGCATCGGGCCAAGGAACGCCATTGCAACCTCCAGGTGGCGCCCACACGTCCGAAGCTGCCACTCTGTCCTGCCATGGGTGTGAATCTACCACCATGTAGTGGCGCCATGGTGGAAGCTGTCGCCGTACTCCATGCGGGGGCCTCCTTTTCCTTACTGATGGCGGCGGCGCCTGCGTCCTTTTCCCGAGCGGCGACGGCGGCATGTCTTCTGAGAAGCAGCGGCAATCTCCATTTCTGGAGCAAAGGCCGCGGCGGCGTCGTGTTCCCAGAGGCGGCCTGCTTTTCATTAACGTTGGCGTAGTTCTTACCTGACCCGTGGCGGCCTCGTCTTCACGAATGATAGCAACTGGATCATTGTGGTGCCGGCGGCTGGCCGTAGAGCCGTAGTCCATTTTGTTGTAACTTTTTAATTTGTTTTTGTAATTAGTTTTTATTAGATGAGCGCATATTCTAGAAAAATGTATTGGTTTAAAACGTTGAAAGTAATAGGCTAGCCTTTGACTAAAATTACTTTTATAAGGGTTGGAATCACTTTTTTAGCAACACTAAATTACTGTGTTAAGTCTATAAAAAATTTACCGTGTTAGGAATCGGACTTAAGCTAGTGGGCCAAAACAATGTTGGGCTTGTAAGCACATGTGTTGTATCCAAAATTACTGGGCCAAAACACAAATTGGGAAAACTGTAATAATTGGGCCAAAATGTTGAATGTGCTGATTTTCACATGGGCTGCCACATCAGATTCATGTTATCTACCACTTCTACCACTTCATATCAGGATGTGGCAGGAACGTTAACGCCGTTACTAGTAAGAAATTGTGACGGTCAAAATCCGTCATGGAATGCATGGAGATCAAATTATGACGCGATATACATGACAAATTGCAAATCCGTCATCGACGGTCTTCCATGATGGTTTTGCACTCATCCGTGACGGTCTGTTACTGTCATGGATTAACATATTTCTTGCAGTGCAATGAAAATCTTTTGTGACAATACTGGAGCAATTTCCTTAGCGAAGGAATCCAGATTTCACAAGAAAACCAAACACATCAAGAGACACTTCAACTCCATCCGCGATCAAGTCAAGGAGGGACACATAGGGATTTGTAAAATACATACGGATCTGAATGTTGCAGATCCGTTGACTAAGCCTCTTCCACGAGCAAAACATGATCAACACCAAGACTCCATGGGTGTTTGAATCATTACAATGTAATCTAGATTATTGACTCTAGTGCAAGTGGGAGACTGAAGGAAATATGCCCTAGAGGCAATAATAAAGTTGTTATTTATATTTCCTTATATCATGATAAATGTTTATTATTCATGCTAGAATTGCATTAACCGGAAACATGATACATGTGTGAATGCATAGACAAAACAAGGTGTCCCTAGTATGCCTCTACTTGACTAGCTCATTAATCAAAGATGGCTAAGTTTCCTGACCATAGACATGTGTTGTCATTTGATGAACGGGATCACATCATTAGAGAATTATTTGATGGACAAGACCCATCCGTTAGCTTAGCATAATGATTGTTATTGCTCTTGCTTTCTTCATGACTTATACATATTCCTTTGACTATGAGATTATGCAACTCCCGAATACCGGAGGAACACCTTGTGTGCTATCAAACGTCACAACGTAACTGGATGATTATAAAGATGCTCTACAGGTGTATTCGAAGGTATTTGTTGGGTTGTCATAGATCGAGATTAGGATTTGTCACTCCGAGTATCGCAGAGGTATCTCTGGGCCCTCTCGGTAATGCACATCACTATAAGCCTTGCAAGCAATGTGACTAATGAGTTAGTTGCGGGATGATGCATTACAGAACGAGTATAGAGACTTGCCGGTAACGAGATTGAACTAGGTATGAGGATACAGACGATCGAATCTCGGGCAGGTAACATACCGTTGACAAAGGGAATGACGTATGTCGTCATTGCGGTTTGACCGATAAAGATCTTCGTAGAATATGTAGGAACGAATATGAGCATCCATGTTCAGTTGTTGGTTATTGATCGGAGATGTGTCTCGGTCATGTCTACATAGTTCTCGAACTCGTAGGGTCCGCACGCTTAACGTTCAATGATGATTTCTATTATAAGTTATGTGTTTTGGTGACCAAAGATTGTTCGGAGCCCCAGATGAGATTACGGACATGACGAGGAGTCTCGAAATGGTCGAGAGGTAAATATTCATATATTGGATGATAGTATTCGGATACCGGAATGGTTTCAGAGTAATTCGGATATTTATCAGAGTACCGAGGGGTTACCCGAACCCCCCGGGGAAAGTAATGGGCTACTATGGGCCATAGGGGAGAGAAAGGGCAGCCCACAAGGGGTGGCCCCCCCATGGGCAGTCCGAATTGGACAAGGGAAGGGGGCGCGGCCCCCCTTTCCCCCTCCGTAAGAAGGAAGGGGGGGCCGACTAGGACTAGGAGTCCAAGTCGTTTTCCCCCCCTTGGGGCGCCCCCTTGGCTGCCTCTCCTCCCCTCCAACCTATATATATGAAGGGGGCACCGCTAGAACACACATCAATTGTTCTCTTAGCCATGTGCGGTGCCCCCCTCCACAGTTTACTCCTTCGGTCATATTTTCATAGTGCTCAGGCCAAGCCCTGCGCGGATCACATCACCATCACCGTCACCACGCCGTCGTGCTGACAAAACACTCCCTCGACACTTTGTTGGATCAAGAGTTCGAGGGACGTCATCGAGCTGAACGTGTGCTGAACTTGTAGGTGTCGTACGTTCGGTACTTGATCAGTTGGATTGCAAAGATGTTCGACTACATCAACCGTGTTAAACTAATGCTTCCGATTTCGGTCTACGAGGGTACATGGACACACTCTCCCCCTCTCCTTGCTATGCATCTCCTAGATAGATCTTGCGTGATCGTAGGATTTTTTTTGAAATTGCATGCTACGTTCCCCAACACATCTAGGATATCTTCAAGACCTCCTCATGGAGATGAACTTTACCTTGTATCTTTCCTTTTGTTGTTCATGTACCTTGTGGATCTTGTGTGTGTTTAATTGTCAAGTGGATGTGTGATTGGACTTGTTCTTGAGTGTTTCCCCTTGTGATTTCTCTCCGTTCTTTCCCGTGTTCATCGTGTTATTCGAGGGAATCCACTCCAATCGTGAAAGTTCGGCCTACACCGGGTTAGCCCCGTATCACAAACGGAGTCCAAACTAAACAATTTTTTTAGGTTTTTTCTTGGACCAGAAGACACCTAGGAAGCTTCGGGAGGTGGCCAAAATAGCCACGAGAGGGCCACAAACCCTGGAGGCGCACCCTAGGGGGGGTGCCCCCCCAGGCTTGTGGGCCCCTCTAACCCTAATCTCAGCTCCATAAATACCCAAATATTCCCCGTATACCAGAGGACACACCAAAAACACTTTTCCGCCGCCACAAGCTTCTGTTCTCGTGAGATCCCATCTTGGGGCCTTTTCTAGCACTCCGCTGGAGGAGGATTCGATCACGAAGTGGTTCTTCATCAACCTTGCTGCCCATCCGATCATGTGTGAGTACTTTACCATAGACCTACTGGTCCATAGCTAGTAGCTAGATGTCTTCTTCTCTCTCTTTGATCTTCAATACAATGTTCTCCTCGATGTTCTTGGAGATCTATTCGATGTAATCTTCTTTTGCGGTGTGTTTGTTGAGATCCGATGAATTATGGGTTTATGATCAGATTATCCATGAATATTATTTGAGTCTTCTCTGAACTCTTTTATGCATGATGTAGATAGCTTTGTATTTCTCTCCGATCTATTGATTTAGTTTGGCCACCTAGATTGATTTTTCTTGCAATGGGAGAGGTGTTTTGTAGTGGGTTTAATCTAGTGGTGTCCTCATCCAGTGATAGAAGGGGTAGCGAGGCACGTATTTGTATTGTTGCCACTAAGGATAAAAAGCCGGTTTTTTTACCATATTGATTGGATCTATCCCTCTACATCATGTCATATTGCTTAAGGCGTTACTCCTTTCTTATTAACTTCTTGAGCTTACATTGATTTTTCCCTTGAAGAGTAAAGGGTGATGCAGCACAGTAGAGATAAGTATTTCCCTCAATTAAGAACCAAGGTATCAATCCAGTAGGAGAAGAACGGGCAATTCACGAATACCTGCACAAACAATCAAACACTTGCACCCAACACGATAAAGGAGTTGTCAATCCCTTCACGGTCACTTGCAAAGGTGAGATCTGATAGAGATAGATAAATAAAACTAAACAAAAATTAAAATATTTTTGGATTTTTGGGTTTTTAGATCTGAAAGTAAAAGATTGCAAAATAGTAGATCGTAAACTAATATGATGGAAAATAGACCCGGGGGCCATAGGTTTCACTAGAGGCTTCTCTCTTGAAGGCAAATAATATGGTGGGTGAACAAATTACTGTCGATCAACTGATAGAAAAACGCAAAGTCATGACGATATCCACAACAATGATTATGAAATATAGGCATCAATTCTGTGTCAAGTAGACCGACTCCTGCCTGCATCTACTACTATTACTCCACACATCGATCACTATCCAGCATGCATCTAGAGTATTAAGTTCATAAAGAACAGAGTAACGCCTTAAGTAAGATGACATGATGTAGAGGAATAAACTCATGCAATATGATTTAAACCCCATATTTTTATCCTCGATGGCAACTATTCAATACGTGTCTCGCTACGCCTACTTTGTCACTCGGTGAAATCACACAAGATTGAACCCAAAGCTAAGCGCCTCTCCCATTGCAAGAAAAACCAATCTAGTTGTCCAAAACAAACCGATAATTCAAAGAGAAATACAAAGATATCAAATCATGCATATAAGTATTTAGAGAAGATTCAAATAATATTCATAGATAAGCTGATCATAAATCCACGATTCATCAGATCTCGACAAACACACCGCAAAAGAAGATTACATCAGATAGATCTCCAAGAACATTGAGGAGAACATGGTATTGAGAATCAAAGAGACAGAAGAAGCCATCTAGCTACTAGCTATGGACCCGTAGGTCTGAGGTAAACTACTCACGCTTCATCGGAAGGGCAATAGGGTTGATGTAGATGCCCTCCGTGATCGAATCCCCCTCCGGGAGGATGCCGAAAAAGGCCCCAAGATGGGATCTCATAGGAACAGAAGGTTGCGGAGGTGGAAAAGTGTTTTCTTGGATGCTTCTGGTGGTTTGGGAATATATGTGAATATATAGGAGGAAGAACTAGGTCAGGGGGTCACTGAGGGGCCCACAAGGTAGGGGGCCGCGCCCTACCCCCCTAGGCGCGCCCTCCACCATTGCCGCTGCCTCGTGGCTCTTCTGACTTGAACTCCAAGTCTCCCGGGTGTCTTCTGGTCCAAGAAAAATCATAATGAAGTTTTATTCCGTTTGGACCCCGTTTGGTATTCCTTTTCTGCGAAGCTCAAAAACAAGGAAAAACAAAACTGGCACTGGGCTCTAGGTTAATAGGTTAGTCCCAAAAGTAATATAAAATAGCATATTAATGCATATAAAACATCCAAAATATATAATATAATAGCATGGAACAATAAAAAAATATTGATACGTTGGAGACGTATCAGCTCTCTCCACGAATTAATTAGAGGCTCCCAGCACCACCACGAAGCTTCACCATAATGGATTGTGGCTCTGAGGTGGCTTCTTCCGTCTAGGGTGCCCAAACACCCAAGAGTAACAAGAACCGCTGGGGATTAGTGGGGGACAATCAATTATCTATTGGTGGAAATGTAGGTCGAGGCCTTCTCCTCCAAACCCTAGAGCAACAACAAGTTTTGTTAGCTAGGGAGAGAGATCGGGCATAAATGGAGCTTAGGGCAACAATGGAGCTCGGCGTTGGGACATATGTCAACCGTCCAATGGACATGAGTCACCAATGTAACCTCGACATGTGGAACGACCTAGCAGTGGCCCATTTAGGGTAAAAGGGCCAGCCCAACCAAACACCATCAAGATTTTTTCAGACACTCGTGGGCCGGCCCGTTAACTGTCTGCCATGTTTTGGGTCAAATTATGGCCCATATCATATCTAACCCGTTAACAGCCTGTCGTGTTTTGGGTCAAATTTCGACCCATATCAGATTTGACCCGTTAATAGCTTGTCGTGTTTTGGTCCAAATAACGGCCCATATCAGATCCGGTCCGTTAACAGGCCACTGTGCTTTTGGGCCCATTGTAAGCCTGATTTGTATTCCGGTCTGTTAAAGACTCGTTTAATAGTTCGGCCTGATATTCGTTTTGGCATGTTAGCGGCCCTTGGTGCATCTGGGCTGTTGTCGGCCCGGTTCCACTTTCAGCCATTTAACGGCCTATGCTGCATCTAGGCTATTTCTTGTCCGAAGTGACTTTTGGCCTATTAACGACCCATAGTCTTCGTCGATAATTTTTGTTGGGGAACGTTGTATGGAAAACAAAAAATTTCTATGCACACGCAAGATCTATCCATGGAGATGCATAGCTACGAGAGGTGGAGAGCATCTACATACCCCTATAGATCGCTAAGCGGAAGCGTTTATCAACACAGTTCATGTGGTCGTACACCTTCATGATCTGTCCCGATCAAGTACCGAACGTACCGCACCTCCACGTTCAGCACACGTTCAGCCTCATGACGTCCTCGCATTCTTGATCCAGCAAGAGGGGCAAAGTAGTATATGAGTTTCGGCAGCACGACGGTGGTGGTGAAGAACAATCTCTGCAGGGCTTTGTCGAGCACAACAGAAACTATGACGGAGGGTAAACTCGAGGGGGCGGGGTTGCCGACACACATCTTGGTGAATCTTGATGTTCTCGGACTCCAGGACCAGACACCAGGGTCCTCGGTGTCTGGCCCAGACGCCAGGATCCCTGGCATCTGGTCCCTGGCTTTCGCAAATATTCCTTTTGCACCTTCCTAAAGCCCTATGGGCTTTAGCCCTTGGCCCAAATAAAGTGTTCTCGCACCAGAACATTTTGGGAAACATCTGAAATCCTTTCAGGTGAATTCTGCAACCCTTTCGGAGACCAAACACTATTATCCCATATATCAATCTTTACCTCCGGACTATTCCAGAGCTCCTCATTATGTCTGTGATCTCATCCGGGACTCCGAACAACATTTAGTCACCAACATACATAGCTCATATAATACTATATCATCAACGAGCATTAAGCGTGCGGACCCTACGGGTTCGAGAATGTAGACATGACCGAGACGCTTCTCCGGTCAATAACCAATAGCGGGACCTGGATGCCCATATTGGTTCCTACATATTCCACGAAGATCTTTATTGGTCGGACCTTTATGACAACATACGTAGTTATCTTTGTCCGTTGGTATGTTACTTGCCAGAGATTCGATCATCGGTATCTCCATACCTAATTCAATATCGTTACCAGCAAGTCTCTTTACTCGTTCCATAATACATCATCTTGTAACTAACTCCTTAGTCACTTTGCTTGCAAGCTTCTTTTGATGTTGTATTACCTTGAGGGCCCACAGATACCTCTCTGTCACACGAAGTGACAAATCACAATCTCGATCGATGCCAACTCAACAGACACCTTCGGAGATACCTGTAGAGCATCTTTATGATCACCCAGTTATGTTGTGGCGTTTGATAGCACACACGGTATTCCTCTGGTATACGGGAGTTGCCTGATCTCATGGTCGAAGGAATATGTATTTGACATTAAGAAAGAAGTAGCAATAAACTGAACGATCATATGCTAAGCTAACCGACGGGTCTTGTCCATCACATCATTCTCCTAATGATGTGATCCCATCATCAAATGACAACTCATGTCTATGGTTAGGAAACCTTAACCATCTTTGATCAATGAGCTAGTCTAGTAGAGGCTCACTTGGGACACGGTATTTGTTTATGTATCCACACATGTATTTGAGTTTCTGGTCAATACAATTCTAGCATGAATAATAAACCATTATCATGATTAATGAATATAATAATAACCATTTTATTATTGCTTCTAGGGCATATTTCCATCAATTTTCAGCCTAACCCGACTGTCAACCTGTTAAAGGCCTGTGACATAGTTGGGCCTAATTACGACCCGCGTTACACCCGGCCTGCAACCCATAATTTTATTAGGCCAACCATGGTCCGAGATAAATTTTTGGCCTGTTAACGACTCGTATGTAATCGGGCCAATCATGGGCCACGTATGTTTCGGCCTTCTGTTGGCCCGTGAATTGTTCGACTCAATTCTGGAACCAACTTTTCAGCCTGTTAAATGGCCATGGTATTTTCTGGCTCAGCTGAGGCCCGAGTTTTACTCGACGTGTTACAGGCGCAAACTACTTTACTGTGACGCATCCGATTCAATCATGCACTAATCATACATGCAAATGCACATGATCAAGATCAGAGACTCATGGGAAGATATCACAACACAACTCTAGACACAAGTTAAAATAATACAAGCTTTATATACAACCCAGGGGCCTCAAGGGCTCGAATACATAAGCTCAAATACAAGAGTCAATGGAAGCAACAATATCTGAGTACATACATAAGTAAACAAGTTTGCCTTAAGAAGGCTAGCAAAATAAAGACAACACGGATCGAAAAGGCGCAGGCCTCCTGCATGGGAGCCTCCTAACTACTCCTGGTCATTGATGGTCTCTACGTAGTAGCAGGCTCCATCGGTGTAGTACTAATCGTCAGCAGGATTAGTTGGCTACTGGGCTCCGTCATCTGATTGCAGCAAACGGGTATAGGGAGAAAGAGGTAGCAAAGCAACCGTGAGTACTCTCCAAATTACTTGCAAGACTTACATCGGATCTATACTAAGTATGCATCGGTATCAAAGGAATTAATTGGGCTATATCTTTGGACTAAACTGCAGAAATGTCAGAATAGAAGGGAATGCCTAGCCTATTCAAGACTAGCATCTTGCAGCATTAGAAGAGTGCAGATTAGCATATTATAAAGTAACAAGTTTGTTTAGTAACGCCGATAGATCCTTCCTCGACTCCCTCCGAGAAAGCAATCTCGGAGCCACATATCCTTTTACTATAGATCGGGATACAACTCTGAGCGTCTGTTACCTTGGAAATGGCTATTCAAATAGATATACTTCCTTGCAGGGGTGCACAAACCTACCCAACACACTCAATTAACTCCAGTCGGGCACACCATCATATCATACCCCGCCTCGGCTGATCGACACGACGTAGTCCTACCTAGGATCAACAGAGAGTCCAGCATGTCGGTCTACATCCTAAGTGCGTAGGGGTCTTGGGCCCATCGCCCTTTGCACTCCTGCATGTTGCATGGGCGGACCAAAGCAGACCCACCCCCTAATACAAGCGCATGTGGTTCCCTTCCAACCGGGCGCGTGCCGCTCAATAGCTGACATCCGAAGAGGTTTCGGAGAATTGTACAACTTAGAGTGCCCATACTTATTCCCACGTCGTGTTTAGTGCAAAAAGGCCAGAGGCCTACTCAGATCACATATCCAAACCGTTAGTGTCTTGGGAGCACGCAGAGAGAATCAATGATCCACGATCTTTGGTCCCGTCACCACGTCTCACGAACTTACGACAAGGGCTAAGAATGCCCGGCCGTGCCGCATAGTTATCTTGTGGGTACCCTCCAGGCTAAACCGACTTCACATCACTCACGTGTACCCTCATGTTCAACCCGACTCACAAGAGACTATCGGGAACACAGGTCCACCTCTACCGGGGTGGTACTGCCTGTCCCACCAGTCCCACAGAAACGGTAACTCTCGCGGGTACCCCTCGGGGCCGACCCATCTTTAACATGGTTTTGGGGGTAAAGTCAAGGTAACCGTGTGTCCATAACATCAAGGGGGGAACTCAAGGAATCACCCTCGATGGATTCCTACTCGATATAACCGTCAAGATGAACTTGGCGGAATCACCCTTGAGGGGCTTACACTTGAGGTGTTGCATGACAGAGTCTTTATCGAGAGTGGTGAAGGAGGAATCATCCTCCAGAATCCATGACCGATTAGCTGCACTACAAAGATATCATCAGGAGTGTGTTACGAGGTATCACCCTCGACACTCGATAGTACCTCTGCAAAGACATACAACTAAGGGGGTGTGCCATGATGTGTCGGTCTCTGCACATCGATCACGTTGATCGAGTCATCGGTGATGAAGCGAGGGCAACTGGGACAAGGTGAGGGGTCATGATGGATCACTAACCAACCTATACTAAGCATATAGGATAAGCAAGTAGGTAACAATAGCAGGTTACAAAATCAGGCTATGCATCAGAATAGGTACAAATGAACAACAGTAGCAAAATAAAATGCAAGCATGAGAGAGAAGGAAATGAGAAATATAGGAATGATCAAGGGGGTTTTGCTTGCCTGGAAGCTCTGCAGACACACTCGGACCCTTGGTGGTGAAGTAGTCCATCACCAGATCAACAATGGTCTCAGGTACTACCAAAGAAGAAGGGGGAAGAAACAATAAACAACATGCATACAAATGCAAAAGAAAGCATGCCATGATAGTAGGCTATGCTAGGGATGACCTAACGCAATGCTGAGTGTTATAGGTGGAGCGGGAAAATATCCAGAAATATTTTCCCGGCTCCAAGCATTTGTCGGTCAGACGATCCGGAGGGGAAGCTTCCATGTTTGCTGTGTTGGGGGCATGTGGCAGGTATGTGGATGGCGTATTTGGGTTCTTCATATTTTTCTGATCATTTTTCATATATAAATTATTTTCATTTGACTTATAGATTAATTTATATGATTTTTCAAAGTTTCATTAATATTTTGTAATTTCAGGAATAATACTAATTCGAAAAAAATAACAGAAGGACTGGGTGCACCCGGTGCAGTGCATCCAGAAGTGCATAGAGGCTGACCAGTGGGCCCTGTTGACTGCCCAGTTAGCAGTCAACGTTGACCCGTTGACTGGTCAACTGGGCCAGTGGGGCCTAGCTGCGAGTGAGTGTTGGTTTAAAACAATTTAATTATTTAGTTAAATAACGGGGGGCCACATGTCATACACCACAATTATACTAATTTAGTAAGTTCGTTTAATTACTCGGGTGGGTTAGTGCCTAATCACGCACCACGTCAGCGGCACACCGACGCGCTAACGACGGCAAGGCAGGGCGCGCCGGCAATGACCGCTAGGTCACCTCTGGCCTCGGTTGGGCGCGCGGTTGGGTGCATTAGAAAGCTGACGAGGTGGCATGTCTGACGGTGCTCGCTGCTACCTCTTGAGCTTGCGTTGTTTTTTTCGTCGAAGAGGAAAGGGTGATGCAACAAAGTAGAGATAAATATTTTCCTCGGTTGACATGATAAAGGGGTTGTCAATCCCTTCTCGGTTACTTGCAAGGATGAGATCTGATAGTGATAGATCTAAAAGATAAGTAAATGTGCTAAATAAAATAAAAGTAAATAAATAGCAGCAAGGTATTTTTGTGTTTTTGGTTTTATAGATCTGTAAATAATATGATAAAAGATAGACCCGCGGCCATAGTTTTCACTAGAGGCTTCTCTCTTGAAAGAAAGCATACGGTGGGTAAACAAATTATTGTTGAGCAATTGATATAAAAGCGCATAGTTAATACGATATCCAAGGCAGGCATCACATCCGTGACAAGTAGACCAACTCTTTCCTGCATCTACTACTATTACTCCGCACATCGACCGCTATCCAGCATGCATCTAGTTATTAAGTTAACAAGAACAGAGTAACGCCTTAAGCAAGATGACATGATGTAGAGGTATAGTTCCAATCAATATGAACAAATCCCATCGTTTTATCCTTAGTGGCAACAATATAAATATGTGTCATGTCCCTTTCTGTCACTGCGAATAAGCACTGCAATATTGAACCCGCTACAAAGCACCTCTCCCGTTGCAAGAAAATTCAATCTAGTTGGCCAAACCAAATCAATAGATCTGAGAGAAATACAAAGCTATCTTAATCATGCATAAAAGAGTTTACATAAGAATTAAATAATATTCATAGATAATCTGATCATAAATGCACAATTCATCGGAACTCAACAAACACACTGCAAAACAAGATTATATTGAATAGATCTCCAAGAACATCGATGAAAACATTGTATTGAAGATCAAAGAGAGAGAGAAAAGCCATCTAGCTACTAGCTATGGACCCGTAGGTCTATGGTAAACTACTCACACAGCATCGGAACGGCTGCAAGGTTGATGTAGAAGCCCTCTGTGATCAAATACCCCTCCGACGGAGTACCAGAAAAGGCCCCAAGATGAGATCTCACGAGGACAAAAACTTGCGGCGGCGGAAAAGTATTTTTGGTGCGCCCACAGGTTTATGGGGAATATTTGAGTATTTATAGAAGAAGAATTAGGGCTTGAGGAGCAACAGGGGGCCACAAGCCTGAGGGGTGCCCCCTAGGGCCTGCCCTCCGAGCTTGTCATCTCCTCGTGGCTTTTCTGCCTCCTCTAGAAGCTTCCAACACTACAAAAAAAGGACACATCCGTGACATTTTGGGCCGAACGGAAAAAATTTCTGTCATACTTATGACACTTCTATGACGATAATTGTGACAAAACCTGATATCATCATAGATGTGGTGGGGTCCTACTTCTATAACAAAAAATCATGAAAGAAAATGGGCTTTTCGTCCGGGGCGGGCCAGAGACGCAGCTGCATGACATTCTTTGGGTCGTCCATGACGGAAAAAACCGTGGTAGAAGTGAGGGCGAGGAAAATATCGGGGTGTTCCCGGTTACGGTGGGTGGTCGGGGCCGAGCGATGCGCGTTTCTCTCGTGACACGCACGCGTGGAGTGCGGGCGTTGGGCTCTAATCAACCCGAAGCGAGGCGTTGGGCTCTAATCAACCCGAAGCGATTGCCTTCAGTAGGCTACGCCTTCAACCCGAGTGATTGATCGATGGTTGTTTCATCAATCCCTGCGCAGTTACGACATCGAACCCGGCGATTGATCGATGGCTGTTAATCAACCTGGTCGAGCGATTCTTCGCTCTCGCCGCTAATCGAAGCCGATCGATGCCGCCTCTGGATGAATAGTGAGCATTGCTTTGGGGGGGGTTTGGTGAACAGCTTCGGTGGGGTGGATGAACAGGACCCGTGGTGTTGCCTCGGATGAACAGGACCCCGATTGATCGAGCCGGTTGGGGCTGGATGAACAGGATCCCGTGGAGGGCAGATTTAACAGGACCACCCGTGGAGGGCTGGATGAACAGAGACGGTGGAGGGCTGGATGAACAGAGCCCGTGGAGGGTGGTTGAACAGAGCCCATGGAGAGGGCTAGTTGAGCGATGAGCCGGTGGAGTAAGCGCACGGTGGAGGCTGGATGAACAAGAGCCCGTGGATGAACAGTCCCAGGTGGAGGCTGGAGGAGATCGACGTTGGATGAACAGTAGCCCGTGGAGGCTGGAGGGGGTCGACGTTGGAGATGAACAGTATCCTGTGGAGTCCCGTTTTGCGGTACGCCACAACCCTCCTGATGAATAGGACCACTGTTTCGACCGTAGCGCTCCAACACATGTCCGTTTCCTCCGTTTTGCGGTACGACACACCCCTCCCGATCAACATGACACCCGTTTCGATCGTAGGAGGTCCGTTTCCTCCGTTTTGTGGTACGCCAAACCCCTCCGATGAACAGGATCCCGTTTTGAACGTGGCCGGTCGAACACAAGGCTGTTTCCTCTGTTCCATGGTATGTCAGGCCTCGTTTCCATCGGCTGTTCCGTCCAAGCCCTTCCGATGAACACGACGACGCATTCCGTTCCGACCCAGCCGGTTAGCTCCCCATGAACACGACGATGACGTTGTTTCTCCGTTCCGACCCAGCCATGTACACGAGCCCTGGCCGTACGTATGCACGAGTAGGCGTTCGAGACCCTGCCCGTATGTATGTATGTGGCCGTATTTTCTTTCTTGCACACTGGCCGATGTACGTACGTGTACATGCTATGTGCGCACCTCTACTACGACACGTGCACACCTCTACATCGACCAGTATGTGTGTACACGTTCGCGACCAGAATGACAATGCTACGTACGCTTCGACCAGGTGGGTCCCGACTGTCAGGCACTTCCTTGCCTCCGAAGAACTAGCTGGTGGGTCCCAGCAGTCAGGGGGGCGAATCGTTTTTTTTGCCAGGATGCACTTCCTTGCGTGGGAAGATGTAGCTGGTGGATCCCAGCAGTCATGGGGAATCATTTTTTCGTGAAATACGGTGGCCCGTCCGGTGGGTCCCCGCTGTCAGGTGGAGGAATAATTATTTTGTGCGTAATAAGGAGGCACTTCCTTGCTGCGGCCGTGGATCCAGCTGTCAGCCTCTCCACGTACAGTATTCTTCTAATGGAAGTCGGTCGTTGACCACATTGACCACGCCGCGCCGAGAGCACCAAGGTGGTGGACGACGGTGAGGCCTAGGAAGGGACGACGGAGCCGGGGAAGACGCGGCGGATGCCCACGGAGAGGAGTACGAGGGTTCACCGGTTGGCTGCGGTGTGAGGCTGCCGTCGCCGCAGAATAACAGGGGGTGTGGGTGAGTAGAGGGATGGCCTGGCCAGCGGTGGGAGTAGTAGGGGGCGGTGAGGCCTCCGCGGCATCGCAGCAGGCCACGGGAGGCAGGAGCACGAGGCACGACCGACGCTAGTTTGGGCGGCTGGAGCAAGAAGACCAAAGGTTGAAGAAGCACTACGTCGGTTGGATGGACATTGTATGGTCACTGGAGCTATAATCGTGCATATTGACTAAGTTGACAATGCCCTCTATCCCCGTCAACTTAGTAGGCCCACAAGTCAGCCTCCCACTATACTGGGTCCCAACTAGCAGGGGGAGTATTCATTCCGTGCGAAGATATAGCTGGTGGGACCGAGCTGTCAGCGGCGGTAACATTTTTTTCGCGAAATACAGAGGCCCTTTCGGTGGGTCCCAGATGTCAGGTGGAGGAATCATTATTTTGCGTGTAATAAGGAGGCATTTCCTTGCGTGCGGCCGTGGACCCAGCTGTTAGCCTCTCCACGTACAGTCCACTTCATATGCATGCCGTTCGTTGACCATGTTGACCAGGCCGCGCCGAGAGCACCAGGGCAGTGGACGACGGCGAGGCCTAGGAAGGAACGACCTGAGCTGTGGAAGACTCGTAGTTGTTTCCCACGCGGAGGGGATACGACCGTATGAGGGTTTATTAAATGCCCGTTGCCAAAGAATAACAGCAGGTGTGGGTGAGTAGAGGGATGGCTAGGCCAGCGATGGGAGTACGGTGGGGAGGTGAGGCCTGCGCGGCAGCAGAGCCGGCCGCGGGGAGGAGAGAGCAGGCAGTCCTGCTGGCGCTTGTTTGAGCGGCTGGAGCAGGAAGAGCAGAGATTGAAGAAGCCCGACGGCCGTTGGATGGACATCCAAAAGTCACTGCTTGTGCGTCAACCTTTTTTTAGGAAAGCCTCAAATCTGTGGAAAACATCATACAACCCATCTGCCATTATTTCTAATAATTTACATCCCATTTGCTAATTCTTAAGGTTTTTTTGGAGCCCATATTCTTTTTGTTAGCATTACAGCCCATATTGTGGCCACGGTTAAAAAATTATACGAAATTTTGCATATTTCGGTGCGGTCCGAACTGTTTTTAATCCCGAAATTGCGAGTCACGTTCAAACTGATTTGAAAAATAAATATATATGAATATAAAATCCAAAAAATTGTCCATGCATAAAAATCAATGCAAAAATGAAAAAAAGAAATTTGAAACTAATTGCCGGTTTGATGTGTTTTAAAAATGTACAACCCATTTCTCATTACTGATAGGCCATTTTCTCGGCCAACCGAATGAAAGCTCTCCTCGTCTTGAAAGATTTGCAGCCCAACAGGCCTGACAGAGGGACTTACTTGGCAAATCACAAAAAAACTAGGTTGTGGCCGTGGACTCAGCTGTCAGCCTCTCCATGTACAGTACTCTTCCGATGGAAGTCAGTCGTTGACCACATTGACCACGCCGCGCCGAGAGCACCAAGGCGGTGGACGATGGCGAGGCCTAGGAAGGGGACGATGCGGAGCCAGTGAAGACGCGGCAGTGGATGCCCACACGGAGAGGAGTACGAGGGTTCACTGGTTCGGCTGTGGTGTGAGGCTGCCGTTGCCGCAGGGCCTGGCTAGCGGTGGGAGTAGTAGGGGGCGATGAGGCCTGAACGGCAGCACAGCCGGCCACTGGAGGCAGGAGCAGGCGGTCTCGCTGGCGCTGGTTTGGGCGGCTGGTGCAAGAAGAGCAGTGATTGAAGAAGCAGCAAGACCGTTTGATTCAAATTCAAGAGTGCTAGAATCGTTTGTTGACTAAGTTGACAAGCCCTGCATACGCGTCAACTTAGTAGGCCCACAGGTCAGCCTCCCAACCAGTGCGCCCCAGATGTCAGTGGGAGGAATCATTTTTTTTCGCGTAATAAGGAGGCAGTTGACCGTGTGCGACCAGGCCAGCAGAGGGAGTAGGGTGGGCCGGGGAAGCCTGCAAGGCATCATAGCGGGCCACAAGAGGAGGGAGCAGGCAGTCCTGCCGACGCTAGTTTAGGCAGCTGGAGCAGGAAGATCAGAGATTGAAGAAGCACGCCGGCCGTTGGATGGACATCCAACAGTCACTGCTGCTAGAATCGTGTGTTGACTGACAAAGCCTTGCGTAAACAAGTCAGCCTCGAAATCTGTGGTGTGCAGAGCCCATTTGCTATTATTTTTATAATTTTTACTCATTTTCTAATTCATATGCAATTTATTGCAGCCCGCTTTCCATTTTTTGAATTGCTGCCCATTTTCTAGTCAGTACCAGGGTTAAAAAATTAACTAAATATGTGGGAAATTTTGAAAATTCCCAAATTTTTGCTGGGGAACAAAATATTCTTAATCCAAAAATTAGTAGCCATACTAAAACAAATTTAAAAATAAATTAGTACTATGTCATGTTAAATCCAATGAAATACATATAAGATATCCATGAAGAACAAAAACAAAAAAAGAAACTAATATCCCATTTGCTATATTTTTTTTTGGAATTTTCAACCCCTTTAGGTATTAATTTTAACAGACACTGACCATACTCTTTGGCCAGACCGGAATGCATCCCTCCTCATCTTGAAAGATTTGCAGCCTAGTAAGTCGGACAAAACAAATAGGCCTAGCTTGGGTATTCTTCAAAAAGAAATACTGGGCTACCTATTTTCCCGAAGAAAAAACTCCTGGGCTGGTGATGTTGTTAGACGGGCCATAGAGACCGCACAACCCAGTTTATAGCCTGCTCCTCCAAATTACTACTAAAAAAGTTGTGCAATTCTGTCGTTAATTGACTATACGTTGAAAATGATGTGGGTCCCAGATATCAGCAGGGTGGATTAGAGTAAAAAACGAGGGGTTCATCTGAGTAGTAAAAGAGGCGCTTGCTTGCGTTCAAGAGTGGACCTGGTGGGTCCGTACTGTCATACTCACAACTGCAGGCCTCTCCCGATTCACTATGTTGACAGGGACCGTCTAAAAAAACTATGTTGACAGGGCCGGACGGTGGCGCCGCGGCGAGCGTACCAAGGCGGAGGATAAAGTGTTGTCGCCAATGTGCTGGGCTGGGTTGGACATTCTTATTGAAAAATAAAAATGGACCGGATCTATTTACGACGTTGACTACGATTTGCATGGGTCCGCTGGATGCAGAAAGAAAATGCTGGGAGAAAGAAGACAGGTCGCTATCCTTGCCGAAGAATAATATCGACTGAATGTAACGACACTATCATAGGAAATAATATCCTCCTGTTAAATTGTGAATTTAAAGAACTGGTGCATGAGCATTTAGCTTTATTTATTTATTTACTTATTTATGTTTAGGGGACAATGAGCATGTACCTGGGCCAGATTCATGTGAGAGCCTCCCTTCCAGTTAATTATGGGCTTCACTATTGTGCCTTCATCAGTGGGCTGCATGTTATCAACAAGTGGAAAATGTGTTCCGTATGAAAAATAGTATGCGCTACGTACGGTATGCGGCACTAAAGGATCGAACTGTGCAACGACTTCCAAAACATTGTGTTTGTCGTTCTAACAACACATTTATTCAACCAACAGACAAAATATACTAATGATTGTACATTGAAAACAGCAGGAATAGCAACCAGGGCTGGGGGTGCAACAGAAGCAGTAAGCAGGCCAGAAGAGTGAAGACGCAGCACTCTCTTCCAAACCAACCATCAGCTATCATTACAAAATGGCTACCAATAAAGAACAAGTGTATGCATCAAACTAAATAAAGATCCTATTACACCAAGTGTACGCATCTAACTAACTGGCTCAGTTAGACGTTACTATTTATTAAGCTGTGGAGATTGGCTGACGGCTTCAACATGATGGGTGCCTGACGGGGGAAACTCCAGCCAGCAGGTCGAAGTCTGATACTTGCGACCCTCTCTCCTACTTTGGGCTACAGAGCTTGGCAGCACATATCAAGGTATGGTGCATGCAGAGACGCATGGTACGCTGTGTACACACAGTTTTGCCTGATGAATGAAACCGCACTGCCATCATGATCCTTGCCGTCAGTTATCTCCTTGTTAATCAGATAATTCAGTCTGACAAACAGAGAGCATGTACCAAGGCTACTTACCAACCTCCAAATAAAAATTCAAGGCCCAGAAGATGGGATCCTGCTCAAAGACCTTGCGGATGGTGTGATTGCATTCCGTGAAACAACACGTGCACGCGTGCAAGCGATCATCAATCGTTCATTGTCGTCTCGATCGAGCCAGAACCACCTGCAACTGCCATGCCGCTTTTGTTTGAAAGGTTCGGGATTAGGAAGGGTAGGGACACCAGGCGGCCTACAACATCATATCAAGTTGGAGTCAAATAACCCTAAAAAAATTTGGAGTCAAATAAAAAAGGGCTCTTGATGTAGTCGATCTTAAGAACAACATGTTATGAGCATGAATATTTTTTCAGTAAATGTTGACAGTAATATAAGCAAGCCATCATGATATCATAGGAAAGTAACATACTGCTGTAACAACCATTTGTAGCGATGGCTGGAGTAGGCCAGCAATACGTCCAGCCATAGAAGGAGTCGACAGCGTAAATGAAGCCCTTGTGTTCAGTGGCATCAGAGAACCATGGAGGATGTATGATACTGCGATGGACGTGCAGATTTATCCACTTACCGCAGTGACCTGTCAGATAAGCGGGACCGCAGTTTGAGGAACGCAATTAGCCTGAAGTCTTTATAATTCGCAGATCTTGTGGGCACTTGGCAGATTACAACCTTGAGCAAATCAAACTTGGTATCATGTTGGCTACTGTAAGATTCCGAGTATTCTGGGCCGCGGTGCCAAAACAGTGCAGTGTTAATTGAAGGAAGGCGGATCAATCGCCGGGTGTAGACCTCCACGAGCATCCAGCTGCCGCGACCGTCGACGAGCACCATCCAAGACGTGTTCATGCCGACCCAGTACATACCGCTAATGTAGTTGAGGGTGACGGGGATTGGATCACATTCAAGGGGGTTGATGCTCGCCACCCTACGATCGTTATGCTGCGTGACACGCCGTTTCTGAAGATCAGGCGGCATCAGCAAGCAAGGAGCTGGCTTAAAAAGCTCCGGCCTGAGGGCTTTGAGTAAACGATACAGCCCCGACGAGCACACGGCGAGCGGCATGGTACTGAGATTGTCCACACGCGACACAATGAGCTTTATTACCTCTGTGGGGAGCGAATTCCAGCCACTCTTTCGGCGGACGCTGCTCGGTTCTGCCATTGTTAGTGCTTGGGTTTCATATGAGGGGGGGGGGAGGCGCCTTAGCGGGGATGGAAGAGCGGACAAAGATGGAGAAGCGAATATGTGCTGCGGGAAGTGGATAGGTGATGTTGACTACAGCATGCCGCTTGACTTACGAGACACATACCAGCAGCGTAGGGTCATATCAAAGTCAGACAACTTGCTTGAGTGATCACAGTACTGGTACTCCCTATAGTACCTGCTACTATGCCCTAACTTGCTTGAGTAGAGTAGTAGTGGAGTAGGACTCTGCTCTACTACTAGCACCGGAGGAGTAGTATGTTCTAATCTAAAATAGTTACAAACTTCAATGCCCGAGTGTGGAACGACTACGAACCGCCATCGGTGCTAACTCCAATCCTGCAAGTCATGAATTTGTTTGTTTTTAACATTCTGTACGAATCTATAGCCAGCCTGCAAGTCATGTACACTGTACTGACAGTGGAACCCACAGAGTACTTAGAATACAAGATTAAGGATGCAATTAACTTTTTATAGAGGGAGAATCATACATGCAATTAACTCAAATGGATTGGACGTGACTCTATTATTCTCCAACGGCAACCGGCAAATTTCCTCCAGCGGGCCGGAGTAGGTTTCTCGGTTTGCATACGGGTTTAATGGAGGGGTTTGATGGAGGCGAGGAGGCGTGTTCAGCCAGGCGTGAAGTGGACGGCGCAGTACTATTCGATTTGACAACTACAACTAGTATATTATAAAAAAAACAAAGAAGAGTAGTAGAGATAGAGATAAGAATAGAGACTAGGGAGGAGCACCATCTACTGATTCGTGGGCTACTCATGTGCTCCATTTGGTGGCCGCAACGTCCCGATACAGCCACTCCCTCCTGCGCTCCATTCGGCGGGCGCTGTTGAAATTTGGGGAGTGCACTCTCGCGACTGCTAGCAGCGATGACTTCACCGACGACGACTTCTTCCCCGACATCGGCAACCTCTTCCTCAACGACATGGGCGACAACCTCAACGCCAATGGTGCTGCTCCCGTTGCACCATATGTGTTTCTGTCCTTCCTGTTCGAAATCGGGGTAGAATTCATGTTTCTAGTCTGTGTCCTAGATTCGATCTGTTCATCTACTATGCTAGTCCGTATGATTAGTTTAATCTCTGTTATAGCCGTCATGATTTATTTTGTGCTTATTCGGACTAAATCTCGTAGTAACTTGCTCATATATTCAACTAGCGGAACGTCCCCTACAACCACTCCCGTTTCATGGACGGCCTGGTCGATGCCTCCAAGGAGCCCTTTGTCTCATCGCTATGAGTGCCCGTGCCGTTTGGGGCTCGCCATGCGGACATCGTGCATCACCGACGCAGCGCGGCGGCGATCACTACTAGCCCTTGGTGAAGAACATCAAGTACGAGACGTGCTACCCGTTCACCGTGCTGGAGTCGCTGGAGGATCAGCGCCGCCTGCTAGTCTCGGAGGAGGACGACAGCGTCTTCCTCTTGATAGTGGGCACCGGCGAAGCCCGCGCAGGCCGCCGCCACATCTCTGTAGTGTGCGTCAGGGGCGACACTGTTGACGCTGACACTGACACGAGGCCGATGTACGGGTGCGTGCTCACTATTACTACCCCTCGGAGGTATGTGGGCGGCGACACTGGCTACGTCAGGCTGACTTGGACTCTGCCGAGCTGGGACCTTCCCGCCGATGTGGACATGGAAGACGCATGATATTATTTGACCCCCAAACAATGTGCACGGGGACTCCAAGGAGGTTCACCTGGACATCTGCATTATCAAGTTAAATGTTGATCATTAGTCTTCGCTCAATGTAATCCGCTGTCTAAGCATGTGGAGACTTCCATGCATGATCTTGCTCTATTGGAGTATCACGCATGAATAAAAGTGTATCCATTTATGGTTTAGTCTAGAATCTTCCATGTATGAATTTTTACTACAGTACTGGTGAAAGACTTATGATGAACCATTCTTACATATCCTCTGCCCCCTTCCAAGTCATCCTGATTTAATCCCCCATCTAGGTGTATAAGGGCATGGTTAATACTTAAACAGTATAGCCAACTGTTGACTATAATAAAGTGCCATGTCATCTATAGCCAACATGTATAAAAATGGATACTCAAAAACTAATTCTTGAAGATCATTTCCTGCAAAGCACAATAAGAGTTATTTCTTCACAAGTTTTGGATGCAGGTTGAACAGTTGAACGCTTTTGTTCAAAAAGATACTTTTTATCTATTCCACCCGGATGTTTGTGAGCTCTAGAGATGAAATAATATCCGAACAAACCTATCGATACCCGTTACACATGAGATGACCCCCACATCCTTTGTCAAAATAAACAACTCCCCGATCAATGCATTTCAGTCTTCCATGCATCGCACGGGCACCTTACCATAGATTAGTACGACCAAAAATTGAACTAACATTATATATAGTACGATAAAATATGATGCATGTCACCTAAAATTATATCATTGAAAACTATGTTCAAATACGAATCCAACGATAATGTTTTTGTTGACATGCACTAACATTTTGTCAGTTAAATCTTCAGTCAAATTCAATGGGGGATAAACCACGACCGATGTAGTAGTACTAGTGTAGAGGGCGGCGCTGCACGGGAGTCTCACCCCGCTCGTGGCGTGGTAGTAAAGCCATCATATCACAAAACCCAACCACTCCCAGTAATAAGTTGTAACATCCCAAATTTTCAATTTGGAATGTTATACATTAGGTCATCATGCATATCATATTTTCTCGCATTTTTCCGATCCTAGAAATTTCACGCAACTCAAGGACCCTCGGAGAGAGTTGGAAGTTTCATAATTTTCATATTTGGGATCTCTCAAATTTTTGAAAATAGGATCATTGGATTATTTAAATTATCTTCATAAAGTTTTTCCTATAAAAATATCTTGAGAGGGAATAATATGACTTTCCCAAACAATTAGGAAAAATGAAGATATTATAAATAAACCAACATTGGTTTTGGAGATTTATTTTGCTTAGGCAAAATGAGCATTTTAAAATATTTTTCATGTATTTTATTTTTAAAAGTTCATTTTGTTCGATTCAATTTTATGAGTCGGAGAAAATTTGTTTTAATTAATTTGGAGTTCATTTGATATTTATTTTATTTGTTTTGTTTTAAAGTTTATTTAAAAAAAAAAACTTCTGGACCGAGGCCCACCCCCCAGCCAGCCAGCCTCCGGCCCACCCCCGCCCGCCCACCTCCCTCGCCTCCTCCTCGCCTGAGAGTCCGGCTCGAGCACGAAGGCCGCGAGTCCCGCCCGCCTCCCTCCTTGACCCCTCCCAAGCAACCCCGCCGCCCCTCGCTTTATATACCCCGCCCCCTCTCTCTCACCCCATCGCCCGCCGCCCGCCTCTCCCGAGCCGAGCCGCCGCGCCTCAAGCCATTGCCGCCCATCCCCTCGTCGCCAGACGACGCCGCCCGAAACCCGCCGCCCCTCGCCTTGACCCGCCGTCACCACCCGCCGCCCGGAGAGCCGCCGCGATCGCGGAGGTAGCCACCCGCCCGCCGCCCGATTCGGTCTATTCCCGTGAACCGTCCGTTTTTTTAAAAAAAATATATATTTGTTCGTTTTTTTAAAACCTAGATCGGTTTTGTTTTTTCTCGGTTTTCTTATTTAACGGACGCCATCGAACCGTTCGTTTCAGTGAACGCGTTCGTTAGATTCGCTTACATTAACTAACGCTTGCTTTTTAACTCGCTCGTCGTTTTTCTTTTTAATCGGAATTAATCTGTTATTTTCGATTTGATTTGAGATCTGATTTTCAAAACTGTTTTATTTCTCGCTCGTTTATCGGAATCGGTGATTCAAGCGCTGAGTTTCAGAACGAAACCGCCGTTCGACTACTCTACTTTCACAGAGTTTTGCCACTGTGAAATTTTGACCTAATTCGGATCGCTAACCGAGAGGTTTCTCTCTCGAGTTTCGACTTTCGGAGTTTGTTTTGATTCGATTCTTTTGCAACCAGGGTTCTTAAGTTGAACTTTCTGGTTAGATCTTTTATTCGAGATTTCCTGTGCATTAGATGAGTACTTATTGTATGCTTGTTGTTTGTCTGCGTTAGATCACCGGTCGCCGCTTGTTACTTGAATCTCTAGGACTCATGGATCATCGCAAGGCAAGTAACACTTTGATCATACCCTTCTACTACCCAGTTTTATGCATTAGATCTATTCCTCAAACACTTGCATGATTAGGATCTAATTAAATTGTGGGATGGGAAGTAGATTGAGGTAGTACCTATCACTGTTTTACTTATGAAACCTTGGGAGTTACTTCTCGTTTGCTTGTTCATGCTATGCTATGCTAGTAGACGTGGATTGGGTGAGTGAATATCCATGACAGATGTGAGATTGTTAATTAATGGTTTATCTAAGGTGGCAACCTAACACACATCTGGGTGGATTGAGGCACTGGTTTCTATCAGACTTGCTCAGATTTCTTGGACCGCCACCCGTGCTCTAAGGGATCATAAGATTATTCAAACTGAAACTTCCGTGTGCAGCCACAAGCCAATTATGGGCTCTGGCGTAGTTGACTAAGTTGTGCGAACTCTTACGGGTAGGCTAGCTGATGTAGGGGATGTAGGTTGGTACGGTCTACCCACATGTAAGGTGCTAGCGCTTCGAAAGACTATGTCTCGGTCATCCGTTTCTCAAACACCATGTAGTCACGAGAACCAAGCGGAGGCGATCGAGTCTTGTGGGGAAAAGTCGCAAACCTCTGCAGTGTAATAAACTAATCATGATTAGCCGTGTCCCGGTTATGGACAATTTGAGTATCCGGTATTTGATTATCATGTGAATCTCAACATGTTACTTCTAAATAAAAGCTATTGGGTTTTGATGAGTACTTTTAAATTGGGATTGAGGATCTCACAACCATCTTCAATGTTTAACAACCACCATGATAGTTAAATAAAATTATTCCTTTGATGTAGGGAAAAATCAGCTTTATGCAAATGTAACCAGAGAGCCTTACCACCAGCCAAATATGCATGTAGTATAGGCTTATTCATTCATTGCTCTTTATGTGTTACATTGCCAAAGATATTCCATGTGTTGACCCGTTTTGGGCTGCAACTTTTACGTTGCGCACTTTTCGAACGACAGTAAGGTGTTAGGTCGTGGTTCTATTCTCGATGATGCCGTTGGAGTTGATGGACTCGCTTATCTTCCAAGCCTTCCGCTGTTATTATTAGATGGCCTTAAGCCATATTTTTATTCAGTTCCTTGTGGACATCGATGTAATAAGTGTGTGATTGCTACTCGCTATAAATCCTTCGATGTCTTGTGTGGTGTCAAGACATTCGATCCAGGATGACACGAGCACGAGCGCTAGATCCATTCGGTCTGGTCGCTCTGAGAGAATGGTATCGAGCACACGCCGACCGTGAGGACACGACCACTAAGTTAAAGCCATAGATCACTCTCTCTTCTCATTTTTCTAACTCCTCATCTTTTCTACTCTCTTTAGGATGACGGACGCGAAGATCAAGTACACCCAACCGGATGAAGGCACACCTTTTGGATTTCACTTGAAGGAAGTTACTAAGTACCTGAACATTGGATTACCAAGCTTCACCGAACTTTCAACGCCACTCTGCTCAAGAGGAGCGCCGAAGATTCATGCTCACGTTCCAGGAAGGACATTCGCCCCAATCACCAAGCCAATAGATAGTGTTTTCAGTGCACCAACTTGGAGTCTGGGAAGGAGCATGGCAGCTCACATCACCATGGGACGCATTGGAGAAGTCTATCAAGAAGATCTCAAGGACACCATCTACCAAATTTGCGGACGCCGAGATGACAACTGGGACGTCGTCAACACCAAGAAGGATAGGTCCATTGCCGCATTCATCCAGGAGTTAAATCAACACATTCGACGCCAAGAGAATCAAATGTGCAATGACATGTTGGAGTTGCAGAAGACAAAGGAAAGGATCATCGAAGTGGAAGAAGAACTAAAGACTACACGCAAGGACTACATGGACGAGATCGTAGCTCTGGCAAGACACAACAACGATCTTAAGTACGAGATCAAGAACTCAAGAAGAAGTTGGCACTCGTGAATGAAGACCAGATGTCGAGCATCAAATCGACTACATCAACATTGACGACTCAGATTCGGATCCAAGTGAACCCGACTTTGAAGACGAAGCTGGAGCAGACATCATGGAGTCTTCCACCGGTTCAAATTAGTAGAAGTCCCCCACATATTAGTAGTATTCCCTCCATGTAACATTATAGTACACGCACTTTTGCGATAGTTAGATCGTTGTAAGCCCTTGTTTGATTGAATGAAGTGATTTTGTGTGCATTTGCTCATGTGCATTTGGGTAGTGATTCCCCTTAGACCTCATTCTATTCTACATTCCTCTTCTTTTCTAAACCCATCAGATGCCTCCGAGACGCGACCCCGGATTCGTTTTTCCGCCAGAGATCACCCAATTGATCCAGCAGCGAATACCCGATTCAAACATTGGTGCGAACAACAACAACAACAACAACAACAACAACAACCCACCGCCACCACCACCACCTGCGGATCATCTGACTCGTTTCCTTAGACTGAACCCGCCGGTGTATTCCAGTAGCACCGAGCCAATTGTAGCAGATGACCGGCTCCGCAAGATAGGAAGGGAGCTGACCACTGCAGGATGCACAGATGGTGAAAGAGTGAAGTTTGCAGCACATCAACTTGAAGGACCCGCAGAAGATGGTGGGAGAATTTCACAGCCACTTATCCGTGACACTTTGCCACATGGGATCGGTTTGACAAGCTTTCGCACAGCCCATGTTTCAGCAGGAGCCATGGCCATGAAGAAGCGTGAGTTTCGCAACTTACGCCAAGGAGGAAGGACTGTTGGCGGATGTGGATGACTTTAGCAAATTAGCACGTTATGCCCCGGATGACGTTACTACGGATGCAGCTAAGCAGAGAAGTTTCTAGAAGGACTAAATGATGAGTTCAAGATGCCGTTGATGGTAGCAAGTTTCAATAACTACCAGGAGTTAGTAGACCGAGCTCTCATGATTGAAGGAAAGCAGCAGAAGAGATTGAGAACTGCAAGCGAAGTATGGACAAGGAAAGTATAACTCGAGCCCAGCAGAAGCCCGTTATACCCTAAATCAGGAATTCAGTTTCAGCATACCCATGGAGGAGGTAATTCGATAACCATAATGGCACCAAGAATGGGAACGGGAATGGAGGAAGCAACGGACGTAACCGCACCAACCCGTCTACACCATCCAAGGTAGACTGAGTCACATTACTTGCTTTAAGTGCCGCAAGATCGGGCATTATGCAAATGACTGTCCGAAGGCCGAATGGAAATGGCAATGGAAGCTCGAAAGAAGCCCAACCCTTTCAACAGGGGACAAGTGAACCACATTGATGTGGAGGAGGTTGAAGATCAGCCCGATGCAAGAATCGGTAAGTTTTGGTTAAGTCTTTTCTGCAGTTGTTCTTTTTGATACCGGTGCATCGCATTCATACATATCAAGGGATTTGTGGATAAGTACCGTTACCAACCCAAGCCCTTAGGTCACCCATGCTAGTAACCTCACCCGAGCAGAGTACATGGCTAGTAAATGGTGTGATCGATTGCCACTACGGATTGGACACTATGTTTTCCCCTCGCACCTAATTGTTCGGAATCCCAAGGATTGGATGTGATATTAGGAATGGATTGGTTATCAAAGTATGGAGGAAACATAGATTGTACCACAAGGTCAATTTTGCTCACCACACCAAGGAAGAAGGATTAAGTATGTATCACGGCACGAGCCGAGGAGGCACAAGTTAATTGCTTAACAGAGTGGTACAGAAGAAGTACCAGTGGTGAAGGATTATCCCGATGTATTTCGGAAGAGTTGCGTGAATGCCGCGGATAGAGACATTGAGTTTTTAATCGAGCTGTTGCGGTGAACAAGCCCGATATCGAAGCGACCGTCATGTGATGCCCGCAAAGGATTTGGCAGAAATTAAGAAGCAGATTAAGGAACTATTGGATAAAGGTTTTATTCGCCCAAGTTCTTCACCTTGGGGATCACCCGCTTTGTTGGTAGAGAAGAAGGATGGATCTTTGAGAATGGTTGTTGATTATCGTGGATTGAATGAAGTAACAATCAAGAACAAGTACCCACTACCTATGATAAATGATCTGTTTGATCGCTTGCAAGGAGCCAAAGTGTTTTCTAAGATCGACTTGCGATCGTGGTACCATCATTGAAGATTCGGAGCAAGACATACCCAAGACAGCGTTTACCACGAGATATGGATCTGTATGAGTATACCGTTATGTCATTTGATGACTAACGCACCAGCCTATTTCATGAACCTGATGAACAAAGTGTTTATGGAGTTTTTGGACAAGTTAAATCGTGGTGTTCATTGATGACATCTTGATTTTCTCAAGAATGAAGAGGAACACAAGGAACATTTGAGATTGGTTTTGGAGAAACTAAGAGAACACCAGTTGTATGCCAAGTTCAGCAAATGTGAGTTTTGGCTAAAGGAAGTTGGATTTCTGGACATGTTATATCCGGAGAAGGAATAGCAGTTGACCCCACAAAGGTTGAGACCGTAACCAAATGGGAAGCACCAACGACAGTTGGAGAGATTCGAGTTTCCTTGGACTCGCAGGATACTACCAAGATTCATTGAGAATTTCTCAAGGATTGCAAAGCCTATGACAGAATTGTTGAAGAAGGAAAACAAATTCATATGGACCGAGGACTGTGAGGCAAGTTTTCAGGAGTTGAAGAAAAGATTGGTTACCTCACCAGTTTGATATTGCGAGATCAAACTAAGGATTATGAGGTGTTTTATGGCGCTCACGCCGAGGACTTGGAGCAGTGCTTATGCAGGAAGGAAGAGTTGTTTCAGTATGCTTCACGACAACTTAAGCCCCATGAGTTGAATTATGCCACTCATGATTTGGAGTTAGCAGCCGTTGTGCATGCCTTGAAGACGTGGAGACATTTTCTCATTGGAAATCATTGTGAAGTATATACGGATCACAAGAGTTTGAAGTACATCTTCACCGTATGAATTGAATCTCGAGACAAAGGAGATGGTTAGAGCTAATCAAGGATTATGATATGAGATTGCATTATCACCCGAAAGGCTAATGTCGAGCGAGCGCATTGAGCCGTAAGAGCCACGTCAATACCCTAATGATGGGAGAAATACCCAATGAGTTAGCCGAGGACCTTCGAGAGCTATGTTTGGAAATAGTTCCAGAGGCTATGTAGCAGCATTGGAGATTCAATGACAATCGATGGACAAAATCGAGAAGCCCAAAAGGCGATAAGGAAGTTGCCTCTATAAAGGAGAAAATGAGCAAAGGAAAAGCTAAAGGATTTCGTGAGGACGAGCACGATACCCTATGGTTTGAAGACCGTGTTTATGTGCCCAATGACCCGTAGATCGGGAAGTTGATTTTACAAGAAGCCCATGATTCACCCTATTCGATTCACCCAGAAATACCAAGATGTATTTGGATTTGAAGAATATTTTCCGGTGGACCGAATGAAGAAGGATATTGCGGAGTATGTAGCAGTTTGCGGCGTATGTCGAAAGTAAAGGCGGAACATCGAAGCCATCAGATTGTTACAACCATTGCCGATACCGAATGGAAGTGGGATAAACTAGGCATGGATTTCATCACAGGTTTGCCAAAGACCCGCTCAGATATGACTCGATTTGGGTCATAGTCGACCGTTTGACCAAGGTAGCCCATTTCATTCCAAATAAGACTACCTATAGCAGTGCTAAGTTGGCAAAGATATACATGACCAGAATTGTGTGTTTACACGAATTCCAAGGAGCATTGTATCGCATGAGGAACCCAATTTACTTGAAATTTTGGAACCAGTTGCACGAAACATTGGGAACCCGATTGAGTTCAAAGACAGCTTTCCACCCACGACCGATGGACAGACCGAGAGAGTCAATCAGATTTTGGAGGACATGCCGAGAGCTTGTGCACTAGATTATGGATCTAGTTGGGATGACAATTTGCCGTATGCAGAATTTTCCTACAATAACAGCTACCAAACCAGTTTAAAGATGGCACCTTCGAGGCCTTGTATGGAAGAAGGTGCAGGACACCGTTGTCATGGGACTAAACCGAGATCGCCGCTTGTTTGGACCAGATTTGATTAAGGAGTCCGAACAGAAAGTTAATTGATTCGAGACAGGCTCAAGGTAGCCCAGTCCGCATGTAAGAGCTATGCCGATTCAAAGCGCCAGCGATTGAGTACGGTTGGAGACAGAGTATATCTCGAGTATCCCCGCTTGAGGAGTTAAGCGTTTGGAGTTAAAGGAAAATTAGCACCCGCTTTGTTGGACCATATAAGATTTTGCAACGCATGGGAGAAGTTATGTATAAGTTGGAATTGCGGAAGGACTGTCGGGAGTTCATGATGTATTCCATGTTTCTCGCTTGAAGAAATGTCACCCGAGATAGCAGAGGTACCGTTAAGAGACACAGTGCCACTTTGGAGGCAATTCAGTTGAAGGATGACTTGACATATGAGGAAAAGCCGCTTAAGATTCTCGATTATGCCAAAGAGAGTTACCCAGCAAAGGTTATCAAGTTTTGCAAAGTTCAAGGAGCCACCACACCGAGGATGAAGCCACCGGGAAAGAGAGGAAGTTTTGCTTAAGGACCACCTCACCTATTTTCTAGCCAACCCGAATCTCGAGGGCTAGATTCATCTTAAGGGTAGGTTTGTAACATCCCAAATTTTCAATTTGGAATGTTATACATTAGGTCATCATGCATATCATATTTTCTCGCATTTTTCCGATCCTAGAAATTTCACGCAACTCAAGGACCCTCGGAGAGAGTTGGAAGTTTCATAATTTTCATATTTGGGATCTCTCAAATTTTGAAAATAGGATCATTGGATTATTTAAATTATCTTCATAAAGTTTTTCCTATAAAAATATCTTGAGAGGGAATAATATGACTTTCCCAAACAATTAGGAAAATGAAGATATTATAAATAAACCAAATTGGTTTTGGAGATTTATTTTGCTTAGGCAAAATGAGCATTTTAAAATATTTTTCATGTATTTTATTTTTAAAGTTCATTTTGTTCGATTCAATTTTATGAGTCGGAGAAAATTTGTTTTAATTAATTTGGAGTTCATTTGATATTTATTTTATTTGTTTTGTTTTAAAGTTTATTTTAAAAAAAACGCTACTGGACCGAGGCCCAGCCCAGCCCAGCCAGCCAGCCTCCGCCCACCTGCGCCCGCCCACCTCCTCGCCTCCTCCTCGCTCCTGAGTCCGGCTCGAGCACGAGCGCCGCCCGCCGAGTCCCGCCCGCCCGCCTCCTTGACCCCCCCCAAGCAACCCCGCCCCCTCGCCTTTATACCCCCCGCCCCTCTCTCTCTCACCCCATCGCCCGCCGCCCGCCTCTCCCCGACCGAGCCGCCTGACGCCTCAAGCCATGCTGTCGCCCTCGTCACCGACGACGCCGCCGCCGGGAACCCGCCGCCCCTCGACGCCTCGACCCGCCGTCACCACCCGCCGCCGAGAGCCGCCGGCGATCGCGGAGGTAGCCACCCGCCCCGCCGCCCGATTCGGTCTATTCCCCGTGAACCGTCCGGTTTTTTAAAAAAAAATATATTTGTTCGGTTTTTTTTAAAACCTAGATCGGTTTTGTTTTTTCTCGGTTTTCTTATTTAACGGACGCTCACGAACCGTTCGTTTCAGTGAACGCGTTCGTTAGATTCGCTTCTGTTAATCTAACGCTTGCTTTTAACTCGTTCGCCGTTTTTCTTTTTAATCGGAATTAATCTGTTATTTTCGATTTGATTTCAGATCTGATTTTCAAAACTGTTTTATTTCTCGCCGCTTATCGGAATCAGTGATTCAAGCGCTGAGTTTCAGAACGAAACCGCCGTTCGACTACTCTACTTTCACAGAGTTTTGCCACTGTGAAATTTTGACCTAATTTCGATCGCTAACCGAGAGGTTTCTCTCTCGAGTTTCGACTTTCGGAGTTTGTTTTGATTCGATTCTTTTGCAACCAGGGTTCTTAAGTTGAACTTTCTGGTTAGATCTTTTATTCGAGATTTCCCTGTGCATTAGATGAGTACTTATTGTATGCTTGTTGTTTGTCTGCGTTAGATCACCCGGAGTGCGCCGCTTGTTACTTGAATCTCTAGGACTCATGGATCATCGGCAAGGCAAGTAACACTTTGATCATACCCTTCTACTACCCAGTTTTATGCATTAGATCTATTCCTCAAACACTTGCATGATTAGGATCTAATTAAATTGTGGGATGGGAAGTAGATTGAGGTAGTACCTATCACTGTTTTACTTATGAAACCTTGGGAGTTACTTCTCGCTTGCTTGTTCATGCTATGCTATGCTAGTAGACGTGGATTGGGTGAGTGAATATCCATGACAGATGTGAGATTGTTAATTAATGGTTTATCTAAGGTGGCAACCTAACACACATCTGGGTGGATTGAGGCACCTGGTTTCTATCGAGACTTGCTCAGATTTCTTCTTGGACCGCCACCCAGTGCTCTAAGGGATCATAAGATTATTCAAACTGAAACTTCCGTGTGCAGCCACAAGCCAATTATGGGCTCTGGCGTAGTTGACTAAGTTGTGCGAACTCTTACGGGTAGGCTAGCTGATGTAGGGGATGTAGGTTGGTACGGTCTACCCACATGTAAGGTGCTAGCGCTTCGAAAGACTATGTCTCGGTCATCCGCTTCTCAAACACCATGTAGTCACGAGAACCAAGCGGAGGCGATCGAGTCTTGTGGGGAAAAGTGCAAACCTCTGCAGAGTGTAATAAACTAATCATGATTAGCCGTGTCCCGGTTATGGACAATTTGAGTATCCGTATTTGATTATCATGTGAATCTCAACATGTTACTTCTAAATAAAAGCTATTGGGTTTTGATGAGTACTTTTAAATTGGGATTGAGGATGTCACAACCATCTTCAATGTTTAACAACCACCATGATAGTTAAATAAAATTATTCCTTTGATGTAGGGAAAATCAGCTTTATGCAAATGTAACAGAGAGCCTTACCACCAGCCAAATATGCATGTAGTATAGGCTTATTCATTCATTGCTCTTTATGTGTTACATTGCCAAGATATTCCATGTCTTGACCCGTTGGCTGCAACTTTTACGTTGCAGACTTTTCGCACGACAGTAAGGTGTTAGGTCGTGGTTCTATTCTCGGTGATGCCGTTGGAGTTGATGGACTCGCTTATCTTCCAAGCCTTCCATGTTATTATTAGATGGCCTTAAGCCATATTTTTATTCAGTTCCTTGTGGACATCGATGTAATAAGTGTGTGATTGCTACTCGCTATAAATCCTTGATGTCTTGTGTGGTGTCAAGACATTCGATCCAGGATGACATCGAGCACGAGCGCTAGATCCATTCGGGTCTGGTCGCTACATAAGTGGCCTGGTAAAATAAACGGACAAGAAACCATCACATCCCTCCGTCTTTTTTGCATTTCATCTCTCTGCATTTACTTTCTCCGGTTCATCTCGCACAATCGATCCCTAGCTACTACTCCTAGTATCCCTAGCTACTACTCTTAGGGCTAGTTCTTTTGGCGGCTTCCCCAGCTTTTCCCATAAGACTAGTCAAAGTGGAGAGTAACATTAAGGCACCTCACTCATTTATTTGGGCTTCTAAACTACTACTAGTAGTACCTTCGTCCTGTTTTATTCCTCACCATTGTAATTTGTGCTAAATTTTGACCAAAGATTTAACTGATAAAATGTTAGTGCATGTGACATGCACTAACATTTCATTAGTTAAATTTATGATCAAAATTTGACACAGATTACAATGGGGACCAATAAACCAGGACGGAGGTAGTAGTTATGGCCCCTGGTACTCCTACTAGTAGTAGTAGTTATGGCCTCTGGTACTCCTACTAGTAGTAGTTTGACACAAATTACTAATCTAGAAGCCTAAAAGAACTAGCCCCTGGTACTCCTACTAGTAGTAGTACTCAAGTTGGAATTCCAATTGCATGGCACAACTTGTTAGGCAAAAAATTCGATACAGGGTGTAGGAAGCGGTTTGGGAATTTGCATGCCTTTCCGACCAGTGAGATACTCCGTACAAAGTACGACAGAGAAATAACCACACAGAAGTAAGCTAAAAGTAAACAATCAAACAAGCATTTTTGCATTTGTTTTCCATTGAATCGTTTCACAAGCTTGACTAGTGCTGTTTTTCTACTTTTACAAAAGCCGCATCGTAGTGTTAAAACGTGCATTTGCACGTACATAAGTAATAGTAGTACTCCCTCCGTCTAGGTGTATAAGTATTCCCTCTTTCTTGGTCATGGTGCACAACCAAAGATGACTTATTGACCTGGACGGAGGGAGTAGCACAGTCTGCAAGCATATATAGAGAGAGACGTGTAGTGCGATAGTATATAGTAAAGTTTGTGCTATATGCACGTACTTACAAAATGCGTACGAGTACACAAGGCTTCCAAACTTTCCCTTTTACATACTTCATTAAGGACGCTAATAATTCCTGAATGTTCGGGATTTATAATTTGCATCCCAAAACTAATGAGATTGCCTTAAGATACAAAAATTATACTCCTACTAAAAGCCACGACGCTCGCAGGAGTGCTTGCGGTGCACCACGAGTGCCCTGGTGCGCGGCCGTTTCCCAGCGCGCCGACACAACGTCTCTTCCACAGCCTCGCAACTCGCAAGGTGCTGATTGGCGGCGTGCCGGCGGGCGAGCGCGATCTCACAGGTGTGGTGATCCGGCGCCAATAGGTACTCCTCCTTGCTGGAAGCGTGCACCCGGTCCACGTACCTAGAAGCGTAGATGAGGCGCTTGGGCCCGACTACACTCAGGGCTTTCGCACGGGCGTCCTCCGCCACCCTCACGGCCCTCGCACGAGCCTTCTGCCAAAGAGCCAATTGCCCAACTCTCTCGGACGCGACATAGGCCTGCCAGGCAGCTTGTCCCGCGGTGCGCTTCTCTTCCTCGGCCTTCTTCTCCGCCTCTATTTTGGCGCGCTCTGCTGGAGGCAAAGCCTCCCACAAGCCGATATCCATTTCTTTCCAAAGCTCCTCAAGGCTGGGGGGGCTCGGCTAGCGGCGCGGCGTTCTCCTCGTAGCGGGGAGCCGACACGTCCTCCGACGCACGTGCTGGCGAGATTTGGAACACCGACGCGTCCACCTCGACGCGTCGCGGCGAGGAGCGGAATGCCGACGCGTCCTCCTCGACTATTGGCGGCGAGGAGCGGAACATTGACGCGTCCACCTCGACGCGTCGCAGTGAGGAGCGGAACGCCGATGCGTCCTCCTTGACTAGTGGCGGTGAGGAACAGAACGGCGACGCGTGACCATCCACGCGGTGCAGCAAGGGGCGCCTAGGGCTTGGGAGGGGCGATGCCATGGTGGTCGACATGAGAGGGAGGGGAAGGAGATAGCGATGAATGTGAGCGTTCTTCTGAATGTCATGGGAGGCGCAATATTTATAGCGAGCAATGGCACACCTACGTAAGATATGGACTGAGCTGCACTGACTTAATCGCAGGTTCAGCTATGTCAGCGCATGTGGGCGGACTCTGTTGGGCCCATATGTCAGTGACCCAATGCACGTGAAGTTAAGTAACTAAAGCAGCGTCCCGGAAGATATGTTGCGTGATTAACTTAGTACTCCCTCCTTTCCGGCTTATAGGGCTCAATTAAAAAATCTCACCAACCAATGTAGATGGTGAGTGGTGGAATACTTTTTGTAGTTTGCAAAAGTACCCAATTAATGCTCTTGTTTTCCTCAAAAAAATATGTTTATGAATGCATTAATTGCAATGCATGCATTGGTAAATTTTCTCTTAATACTTACATGCAAAGGTTAAATGCACCTTGGAATCTGAACATGTGATGGGGAACAACCAAATTGAGCCTTATAAAATAGAAAAACTAAAATTTTGAGATAAGCCCCATAAACCGGAAAGGAGGGAGTAATAGCTACGTGGGCATATTTGTTGGAGTAAATTACGGGGGAGGGAAGGGTGGAAATATTGCTGGTCACAACGGATTGGACGAGCGCGGGGGGAGGAGAGTCATGCATGCAGATTTTTTCCACACGGGGTGGAGTGGTGGGACCGCCGGAGGGAGAAGGAGAGTTTGGCAGGCATATTATTTCCACACATGGAGTGGAAAAGATTTGGAGACGAACTGGCTTCCTGCAGGTATGGGGAACGGTGCATAAAGTCTCATCTTGCATGTCGGGCTAGGTATAGTATCAAGTCATTAAAAACATACACGCCCCACACATGTTCATATTTCAAGGAGCACTAAATTATTGCCTGTGATGGTTAAGGCTGGCCATAATGGTGGTATCTTAGCTGGTATCATGCACACGGGAATAGCAAACAAGCCGGCATGGCGTGCAAACAGGCCGAAGGTCGTGGGAGGCACGATGGTTGACAGAATTAATTTAAGTTACACACAAGCCGGCGTGGCGTGCGAACAGGCAGAAGCTATACCGTCAGGCCTACGATATGGGTCTAGTAGACATGACATCTAGTGGGTCCCGCATAGTTCTCAAGAACTCTTTGGGGTCTTGCAGCCGTTTATCCACTGGGTAAGCCAGCAACCCCACGGCGTTCGCACGCCCTACTCGTCCCCGTCTTCTACTAGTACAGTACCTTACAACAGTTCACTCCTAGTCATCCCGTCCTTTCACATTACGACAGTTCCACTAATCCTAACCCTCCTCCCAAATCCATGGCGTCCCAAATCTCCACGATCGGCGGTGAGTACAAGGTTAGAACCAGCACCAGCGATGAGTTCGACGTCATCTACACCCGTTCTTCCGCAACGGTGAAAGAATGCCTTGCTCGCTTCAAACACATGTTCGAAAACTCAAATGATGAGTGGGTCGCTGGGCTAGATGTTGAGCACACCACAGTCATGGGAAGCGAGAAGAAACTAAAGGAGGCAGAGAAGAAGAAGCCCGCCGTGATCCAGGTTTGCGTGCATGACTTATGCTTGGTCTACCACATATTCCATGCCGACGTTGAGTGCGAGGAATTTAAGAAGTTCCTCAAGGGCCACCGAGTCAAATTCGTTATTGTAGACTTTAGGAACGACAAGGAAATCCTGGGTCGGATAGGCCTCGTTGTAGGCCAGCCCATCGACCTCCAGAAGGCAAGCCTGGTGTCCTCCTCTCAGCCTTCAATGCTAACCCTGGCAGCGGCCATGATTGATTGTTCGTATGCTAAACTGAAGAAACCTCACCATGAGTTTCATCATGCATGGGAGTCGAAGACATTAGATGAAGATCACATCCTGTACGCAGCAATGGATGCCTACCTTTGTTTAAATATCTACAAGGGTTGGATGAAGAAGTAGAGCACAGTGTCCGGTTCAAGCAAAGAAGCATCGGCGAAGAGGAAGAGGAAGAGGGACGAGGACGAAGTCGAGGACGTGGACTCAGACTCCGAGTAGGTGGCAGTGCCATCGCTCATGCTGGTTCTGCTGCAGTGTCAAGCGGACTAGTTGCTTAGTTTATTTTCAAGGGTGTGTTGTGCTGAGGCCCCAACAGAACTATGTTTATGTTCTTTCTCGTTGTTTGAACTCTTTAGTACGTACAGTAGTACTAGTACTATGTCTTACTACTGTTCTTCTTGCAGTTGGTACTACTGCTCATATCTTCGTGTTCCTACTGTAGTTAATACGTTTGTACTAGTAGTATAATTTGGGTCAGTCAATTTGTGAAAGAAGTTCGACGGAGTGAAGGAAGAAGACGGCAGGGTGCCCACGATCTATCTTATGAGTGTTGGGTGTGGAATGCAGTTTGCCAGAAAAAAAATGGATCGTGGCCGGGGTTAAATGGATGGCGGGGGTGGGGGGAGCATGGCGGTGGCAGGCGGTTCATGTGAGGGCGCGGCGGCAGCGGCATGCGGTTAGGCGTACGGCGGGCTGAGAAGATGAACCGTGCATCTATTTCGGAGGTTGAAGAAGCCCTTCTAGCCATCCATGTTGCATCAAACGGCTCACAAGAGTCGACTGACCCAAATTGCTCCTTCAGATTGCAGGATCCACGTGGCATTCAAGGTCTCGAAGGTAGATTCCGCGTCCGCACCCGGTTTGCGGGCTCGACGCGCGCGCGACCGGCTTCCGCCGCAATAGCCACCATGCGTGCCTCCTCCGCGCGGGCGGAGACAACAATGGCACGCTAGTTCCTCCTCGCCGGCGTGCTGGAGCACGCGCTCATCCTCCTCTTCGTACGTTGCGTGCATAGATGCGGCTCCACCAGCTGCTCGGGTGCTTGGTAGCGTGGCAGCATCACGAGGAGGGACTGCAGACGACATGAGCGGGCGAGACTTCGGCTTGGCGGCGACACGGCGGTGATGGGCGAGAAATTGTTGGCCGGAGCAGGCGGGCGCCGGCATGCGCAACGGCGGCGGCGGCATATTGATGAGTGCATGTATGGGAGCTTAGTTTAGTTTTATATAGGGTTGGTCAAACATAAAAGAAAACCGTACTAGTACACGTAAACATTAGACTTAGGCAGCGCTTTTATTAGTTACCACAGCCACGATACAGAATCCTGTGCAAGCGCGTGAACCGCGAACGCGCGATCGCTCGAACGGTGCGTCACCGTGTCGCGCTCGGTGGACATCCACCGAACATTTTTATGTGTGTGAAAATAATCCCCAAATATTACTCAACTTTTTTTTTCCGGGAAAAGTTCTTGACGCTACAATATTTCCATATATTTGAATTTAGCTCTAGTTCACGTTTATTTGGATTTGGACGTTTCAGGTGCGCCCTAGTTTTTTTAATACTGATTTTGTGTGTGTGACTGAGAGAGAATGTGTGTATGTGTCCATTTGTCTACTGTGGCGGAAGGGCAATGTGGAGACAGTGTGCGTGTGATAGAGACATAGAGAGGTGTGAATGTGCAAATGATCATGAATGAGTGAGACATAGACAGATGCCGATACGTTGTGTATACATGAGAGAACGGTCTTCCATTTTACTTGTGTGTGTGTGTGTGTGTGTGAGAGAGAGAGAGAGGAGCATCCGTAACACAACAACCATCTCTCTCGATTCGTCCGTCCCTCGCACGATCGCATGTAACACATGCATCAACGCGCACATTTTGACACCCTCACCTGGCCCCTGCCCACCTCAAGGCCCGCACATCGCTCTCTATCTCGCACACACAATCTCTTCGTCAATACCCTGTTTAGCAAGTAGCTTTCCATCACATACACACACATTACTCTCCTTAGGTTTGTTTTCTCTCAATATCTGACACACACACACACACACACACACACACACACACAATACACAGCACACACACACCCCCTCCCCCGAGCACACAATTCATCCCCATCCAAGGTTATATCGCGACCACTCTCGCTTGTGCTTCTCTGCACCCCAGCATGCACAACACCTCAATCTTCAAAGAGGGCATCGAGGAGATCGAAGACGGTGACCACACTGCACTAGAGAATGCGGGGCCATTTGGAAGCAGGATGATGTGACAACGGCTGACTGACTCCTCCCCCCACCCTCTCTCTCTCTCGCACAAAATTACCCATCCCTCTCTCCCCCGGACAAATTTATCAATCCCTCAACCCACGAGATCCTTCCCCTCTCATCCATGTTTTTCCAGCTCTCTCATCAAACCTGTTGTCTCTTCTCCTTCCACGTGTACAGAATCCGGATGCACATGCATCTCACGTATATTACATGTCTCCATCTTTCTCATAGACCTAACTTCTTCCTCTCTCTCTTTCTCTCCTATCTCCCTCTCTCTGTTTCATTAGGTTTGTCTCCTACTCTCTCGTCCACATACATACAATCTTTCCCGCCCTATCTGCTCCATCTTCACAAGCTCTCTCTGCACGTTTCATTCACACATTGGGATATGTTCAAAATGTTGCTTTTATAATGGCCGATGTAGAGTTATTGTTGGTTTTGTTGCATCCTACAAAGTAATAACTATGAAATGCATCTTGATTGTCATTTGACTGGGATTATGCGAGTTTGAGCATGTTGTGAAGTACTATAGACCTCGTATACATCTTGGAATTCAACAATGATTGTAACTATTGAATTGTATAGACCATTACATTCGAAGTCAGTAGCCTAATATATTTATTTCATAATTTCAACAAATGATTATTTCACTACATACTAAGAAAGCAAATGTGTACACCCTCCGTTTTTATTTAAGTCTGCGTATTAGCATTGGTCAAAGTCAAGTTTTGTAAACTCTCAGAAAGTTTATAACAAAAAATATTAACATATACAATAACAAATAAATACCATTAGACTCATTATTGAATGTACTTTCACATCATACATATCTCTTATGGTAAATGTTTATATTTTTCTATAAACTTGGTCAAACTTTAGGAAGTTTGACTTCGGTCAAACATAATATGCAGAGTTTACTAGTACTACTCGCTAGTTGCTTAGCCGAATCAACCAACATGCCACACGGGGAGTTCAGTGTCACAAAATTTTGAGGTCGGCGGGAAAATCTCCCGCGACCCTGATTCGAGCAGTGGGAAGTTACCATCATAGCCTTCGGAACAGGTCTACAGATGACGGTTGGTAGTGGGCTGTTTTTGTAACTTCAGGTTCACCCTACCCAGCCAACCCCACCCCGGCACCCAGAGTAGTACACTTGAATACTCCCCATTTTCTATTCACTCCCTCCAGTCCTTTTTTGTTTGCGTATAACAAAATCTCGTTTTCCATTCACATTTTACAAGTAAAATTCGTGGACAAACTTTGACCCAAAATACGATGGGGACTAGTCAAGCAGAACGGAGGTAGTAGTTTTTTTAATCAAAGAAGGGTTTCCCCCTTCCGATTTTCATTACTGAAAACCAACATCTAAATCTAAACATAGTATTTTCCCTAGAACTACCAGGTTCAACATCTCGCAACAAATACAACCATATGCCAAGGAGGTACATAGTACTATCAATTCCATTTTCGCTCCATACCAATCGTTCTAAAAACTACTTAGTACTTATAACGCGCCATTGAAAATCGGAACTCTTAACCCCGCTAAAAAATGATATTTTAAACGTGGCTACTCGATCTGTGGCAATCTGGCGAGCCACCGCCTCCAAGTCGTTCACCTGTGGTCCCGACCATCAACTCCTACGGATCAAATTATCACGCGAGCTGACTATTCCTACAAAGGTGCGCTCCACCACGTACCCTATACCCGCGAATGCAGCAATCGTGCACCTAGGGTTTTAGGGTTTATTTGTTAATATTGCCTTTACGTAACACTCGTGTGTGCGAGACTGCGAGAGACCGACTGCGTGCGTGCACCTCTTCTCTTTGTATATGTACTCCACCATTTGTCTGATGTCCAAAAAATTATAATAACTACTAGCAATGTGCCAATGCGTTGCCACACGATCTGAGTAGATTAATACATATTCACCAATTTGATAGAAAAAAAGTCTAGTTTTGAAATACGTATATCTCTAAGAAATTGTTATGTTTCACTCAAAATATATTCCTTTGGCGGTTTTGATGAGATAAGGGAGGAATGTTGGTTTCAAGATTCGAGAAGTGGTATATGTCTAATTTCTACTCTTACTAGCAAGATGCCCGTGTGTTGCACGGAACATCAAGATCTTGTGGGAGAAAAGGATGAACGAGGGAAGGCCTTATCTGCAAATGTGGAGAGGAGTGCGGGTAAATTGCCATAGTTTCGTTCCTATCCGTCAGATATAAATTGCACGGCCTATATTGCAGGATGGCAAGCCCACCATCTTCACCAACTCTGTTTTTTATCCCTACTCTTATAGAAAGCATAGTCAGTGATGATCGTGTGCCTGCCATCCTGCAATATAGGCCGTTCGATCTATATCTGACGGATAAGAATGAAACTATGGCAATTTTGCAAAAAGATACCCAGACCCCTCTCCACACTTGCAAATAAGGCCTTCCCTTGTTCATCCTTTTCTCCCACAAGATAAACTACTCATACAAATGCATCTTGATGTTCCATGCAACGCATGGGCATCTTGCTAGTTGTTGCAAAAAGCCCATGTGTGAGAGAGAGAGGGAGAGAGGAGGAGGACGAAGTGCATGTGTGACAAAGACACAAAGAGTGTGTGTGCGAGAGGTATCAGCTTAAAATGAGGCGATAGTGTGTGTGTGCATGATCGAGAGGGCGTGTCTCAAGAAGGGAAGAAAAATCTACATAGATACAAGGAGCGGGAGAGAGACATGTGTGCGATAGTGGAAGCACGAGTGTGCGGGTGTATAAACCTATCTAGAGGCTAGTCGATAAATGTTTGTGAGAGAAATACGAGTCGAGGGTGCGAAAGCGAGAGTTTTGTGTGTGTGAGAGAGAGACGGTAGTCGGGAAGGGGAGTGGAAGCAGGAGTTGTGTGTGTGTGCGAGAGAGGGGGGGGGAGTTTGTCTGATTGGTAAACAAATGAATAATGTCGATGGGATGGAGATTTAAAAGGAGACCGCAACAAATGTTGTGTCTAAGGTGAGAGAGAGAGAGAGTAATTTTAGTGGTATGATTCATATCTAGAGACATATAGGGTGTGTGAGAGAATCCCATAGAGAGAAAGACAAAGTGAAAGATGAGTGGAGACTGTGTGTGTGGGTGAAAAGAAAGCTTAGGTACCTAGTGATACGAGAGAACGGTAGAGACGTGAGAGATAATGAAAACCGTGTAATGTATAATGATAGGGAGAGTGTGACACTTCAAGGGAGACGCCGAGAGACCATGTTTGCGAGGATAGGAGAAACATGAAGTGAGCATGCGGTGAGCTGGAGAAAAGAGAGTGATAACTACATGAAGGAGCATGCATGCGAGAGAGATGGGCATGAAAGGAGGAACATAAAAGGATTCAAATATTTGAATTGAGATGATGATACATGTAATCCATACTCGAACCAAAATTGATCTATCAAACATGCATACTCATATGAATTCACGCGCATCTATGTTATTTAATATGTAGATATTACTGATCCATACATTTTAGTAGAACATAATTTCATTTAATTTTTTAATTCAACCTTATGATTTTGAGATCATTGTATTTGTAAATCATATTATACATATATGGGAGCAGAATTCTTTGTTGTGCTTTTGAAAGTATATATAAAAATTTATGTATATAGAATTTTATTCCATTCGAAAATGGATCCCGCCCGAAAAAAATAGAATACAAACGGGATTCGAATTGAGTTGGCACGGTAAACGTGCACTCTGCAAAATTTGAACGAAGCGGGGAAAGTCGCAGTAACCGCCCGAAACCAAAATCTGCAAGATGGAAATTACTACTGCCTATTCCTTCCACGCAAAGCCTATCTGCTCGATTTCTATAGGTTTCGATAGGGGTAGGTTTGAAATTTCACTCAAACGTGACATAACCGCCTCTCACCCGGATTCATACACGGTGGGCGCCAAAACACAGTGTGTCCTCGGACGAAATCTACTCCCTCCCTGATTCATACATGGTGGGCGCCAAAAACAAACTCTCATCGGCAAATATTCGGTGTATGCGAGATTACCGTCCTATCCCCAACCGACTAATATTGCTGTGATGTAGGAAATTTGAAACGGGGGCTAAGTTTTTAAATTTCCTCACATTTGAGACAAGCGCTACCAAGACATGGTTCCCCTTCCTCTCCACCTCCATTTCCCCATTCAGTATTCTATGGGCGCCAAACACCCTCTCCACCCCAGCCTCCTCCGTCGCCACCCCATCCACCGCCGTCCTCCTCCACCATGCCGGAGCTGATACCCCGACGCCGCCGTCCATTACAAGAGATCGATCTCTCTCATCCACAGCTTCGGACCGGGATCCTTGCATCCCGTCCTCTCGCTTCATCCCCGCCGCTGTCCACCTTGTCGGCGCCGCTCCTGCGACCGTCTCGTCCACCGCGCCCTGCCGCCACCATCTACCCTCCTAGATCTGCCTCCACGCCGCTGACAGCCATCGCTATCGCAGCACCGTCAAATTCTCAGCAGATGCATACATGGTGCCGCACCAGAGGCGGTACTCTTTCGTATCTGCTCAACTTATTTATTGCAGCAAGAAAATAGATTGCCACTGCTTTACTCTGATTTCTTGTCCATCACTTACTTGCTAGTTGAAATCAAACATTGGTTGTGAAGTTGCCTTTGTCCGATTTGCACCTCCAGATCCGCCATGGCACGCTCAACACTATACTCCAAATGCTTATGGTTTTCGCCTTTTATATTCCACACTAGTTAAATCACAGTAGACTAAATTTCAAAATTGGGTCAGTCGATTTTTCAGAGTTCGCCGGTGCGAACGAAGGGGCTCGGGTGGGGACTTTGGTTGTGGTGGTGGTGGGGGGGGGGTGGTAGGGCCTTGCCGAACGAAGAAAACTCGATGCGGGTGGGGGCAGGGTGGGGGTGGTGGAGGAACACATGCGGTGGGGGCCGATGGTCCGGCCGGCGGCCCGTGCGGCGTTCTGTATGGGAAGAATCAGAGACGAGGAAGAAGAATGGTTAGGAGACGTAGGATCTTCATCCAACCGCTGAAATGGTCGACTGACCCGAATGACAAAAGTCATGCGACTTGCATGCAGACATGCCTTTATATTTAGTACCATCATCGTACCTGCTTAGCACTGCTCCTGAATCCATCAAGCTAAACAACATGCCACTCATAATTCCAAACTTGTTGCTCAAGTACTAATCTGATATGATGCTGATATTACTAAAACAGATAACATTTAATTGGTGAGCTAATGTTCCTACTTTACTTTCGAAAAAGCACGTGCACCAAATATAGAGAGACAGTAGGGAGTTGCTTTCTTAATGCGCTCTGGTTCATCATGTGTAGGCACTACGCAACGAACATTTTATTATCCAAAATCTGCTTGCTCTTCTTTAGCATGTTCCTCTTCTGTTCTTCTTTAATAAGTACTCTCTCCATTCCTAAATACAAGTCTTTGTATAGATTCCACCATGGACTACATATGGAGAAAAATGAGTGAATCTACACTCTAAAATGTATCTGGATACATCTGTATGTGATCAATAGTGGAAATCTCTACGAAGACTTATATTTTGGAACGGAGGGAGTATGATAGTAGTACAGTATGTTCCTTGTAGTGAAGATGAGCAGGGACATTTATAGTGTAGAGGTCTATACGTTCGGTTGGTATGGACACTTTGAACTCATCAGGCCTCTTTGATTCGTAGGATTTTGTATACATGGGAATAGGATTTGTAGTGGCCTGCCCACTTGAATCCTATAAGAATAGCAAGGAAATGCGGGGAGCTGTGTCACCTTTGAGAGTTACACTGATATTAACAGTACCGCACCTTCAGTTGAAGAGAGCTGGTATCCGAAGCCTTTCTAGCCGTACCGGCAATACTAGCACATATATTCCAGCAAGTTCCACTTTCCTGATTTTACTCTGATGCTTACGGTTTTCCTATTATATCTACACTATGATCTGTGTAGCTGCTTTGTATTGCACTAGCAGCAGTCCACTCTTGAAGCTAAACACCGCAATGACTTACAAAATTGACACCAAGGCATTGAGTGCCATTCTGGATGCAATGAAACTCATACGTTCCCCACCTGTTGATTCTTGTTCAGAATATGATCCTAATGACTATTCTATCCTCGAGGAGTCAAAGGCAGATGGCCTGTCCTGTTCACCCATCAAGGTGCCTGTTCTAATTTGGCAACGTTTTATTGATTGCGCGTATCTTGCATATGTTGTCTTTCATTTCTTCTGCTTTGTTGCACTGCCATCTGCTTAGTTTACTCATCATATATGTCAAGATGCCATGCCCATCCATTATCAATACATATTCCATCTGTCATCATACCATGTTTTTCCACTCAAATGTTGTTCTTGTGCATCAGACATCAAAAAGGAAGAGGGTGATTGCCGAACCTAAAGGAGCACCCGTAAAGTCCTTGAAAAACGTGGTTGTGCTAGAGAAATCAGACAACACCCCACTTATATTGGCTGTACAACCAGTGACACAAAATGTAGGACCGACTCTAGCAGACTGTACCCATACTTCATTGGCCACACCACTAGCCGCACCACACAGACCTGCACTCCAAAGAAAAGGTATGCCGATTTCAGTTGCCATAGCACCAGCCGCACCACGAAAAATCCCACTCCAAAGAAAAAGTACAGCAAGTCCACCGTCGAAGACCTATCCCAACTGCAGAGGCGGTTCCTCGCAGATTGGAACCCCATTCCAGTTATTCCCAGTTTAAAAGACAATGCTTTCAGTGTTGTTACGGACTACATGCATATATTCCCATCATGGGAAGATTATAGTGAAGACAAACACCATTTTCACATCTTCATGTCCCACTTACGTGTAAGCGCTATTATTCATGGTGATTATTTTCCTGTTTTCTGCTGATTGAACACATCAATGATTTACATTACATTGTTGTAAGTAGGCGAGGGTCAATCTGGATAGTCATGACGAGCAAAGCTTGCTTGCGCTTTTCAAGGAAGCATTACAGCAGTATTGGTGTTACCTGAGGAAATCACACTTTGATGGCAAGTCTCTAAACGAATTTCTGGTGAAGTCTCCTGTGCTAAATTTAGAATAAATTGAATGGAAAAACCTTATTATGCATTGGTCTCGTTCCGAGGATGAGGTACTGTCTATGATATCGCATGAAAATTTGAACTTCTACTTTTCTGCATTGTCGGGGAAGCTGATCGTGTCCCACGAACACCTATGGGACCTAGTCCCTTGTGGTTCGGAGGGGGGCGGAGAATGCACAAAGAGCGGATCGAGGCAATGCACACGAGCAGATTTACCCAGCTTCGGAGCTCTCCGGAGAGATAACACTCCTACTGCTGCTTGGTTGATTCTATTGTGTTCTTACTAGGGAGCAATGAGAGCTACAAAACCTAGCCTGAGTGTGTGTGGCCTCGTAAGAGTCGAATGAACCGAACGAGCCGAACCCTTTCTACCTTGCTCATGGGCCTCCTTTTATAATCTCAAGGGGTCACCACAGGTGGCAACGCAGATGAGGGCAAAAATGGGAAAACAGTAGTTGGTACACCAACTTGTACAGTGCACAGTGCTTTATACCTAACTCTGACGGCAAGGGACAAGAGTAATAAATGCACGTCCCTATCGCCTAAACAGTGCAACAGGGACCGTCAAGTGCGCCTCCGTTTGCCACAATGGTAGCTTGTCAGCGCCGCTTATCGCTGCTCCCCGCTGGCTGCACAGCCCTTCGACACGCATGCCTGGAATAGCCCCATGGCGACACGTTGGCGGATGAGCTGGAGCGGAGATGAAGAGAGGTCGCCTGCCCGCGGCAAGCACCTTGCCGCGGCTGAATCCTTGTCGCGCTCGGGAGCTTGTCGATCACCAAGCCTTCCCGGCAAGCTCCTCTTGCCGGGGTCTTGTTTCCTTCGTGCCTTGAGTGGCCTTCCCGGCAAGCTCCTCTTGTCGGGGCCTTGATTACTCTGTTCTTGAATGGCTCCAAAGGAGCCGCGGAGGACCTTGGCGGTCACTAGGCCAGCCCTGCCGCTGGTGTCTGCATCGCCCAGGCACGAAGTTCGGGATACTAGGGTACCCCTACTCTAGTACACCGACATGCATGTGCCTTACGAATCTTTTTTGCTGGAAATCTACTCGAAAAAGAATTTCGGTTTGAAAAAAACGACATGATATCACAAATATGCTGCCCGCTGCTTTGCTCTTGTTAGTACATGTTGTCCTATATGTGACAGCAGTATTCATGATAGCTTGCTTAGCAATTGTTCGCTCCAAATTATCTGATCTGTATGAATGGTTACATTTGTGTAGAATATATCCAATGCCAATGAAATTTTTTAGCTCTGCATTGTTCTTGTAAGTACCTGTTGTCCTTTATCAGTGTACTTATATTGATAGGTAGTTTTTCATCTACCATCACTCTGCAGCTTATTTTCCATTGTCCTCCATTGTCTACACATAAGATCTATATTTAGTCTTACCATAAGGTTGGATAACACCGATGGTACTGAAGTTTAGCTCTGCATTGCTCTTGGTTGTACCTTTTGCCTGTATCGTTGTACTTACATTTATAGCTACTTGGTTATGTAGCATCACTCTTCATCTTATCCTAAATATTCTCCATTTTTCTTATATTGCCACATCTATATTTACTCTTAACAAAATGTAGAATAAAGGCAATGCTTATGAAGAAGATTCTGTGGTAAACTTCTTGAATTGCGCCCCCCCCCCCCATCAGCATGGACAAGGGCTTTATAGAGCCTGCCTTCACCAATAATGTAAGTTTGTCCTTCTCAAACCTTCAAACTTTGTTGTGTATATTTGGTTAGGCATGACTGCAACAGCTGTTTATTTTTGGTGTTTGCATTAAATTGCATGTTTAAAGTTTATTATGTAGTTCATAAACAAAGTTTGTCCTTCTCAATTTAAGTTTTCAGTTGTACAACCAAGTTCCTTCTTCATACCATGTAAATTAAACTACACAGAGCAAGTGATCTTCTTTTGCACTGCATGTATGCTTCTGTTCTTGATCCGTAATCCAGTGGTGTGGTGAACCTACCCACTACAACACAATGTCATATTCTGCAATGTCTTAACTATGAACAATGTCATATCATTCTACTATTATTTAAACCGTCTCTTTATTTGCCAATCTGAAATGGGATAAATTGACAGCACGCTAACCATTGATACTTATGAGTTCTTGATATGTAATCGAGTGGTGTCGTGAAGCTGCCAACTCCTTCACAATGTCATTTCCTACCATGTCTTGACCTGAACAATACCATATTGTGTTAATGCAATTTTAAACTGTGTCACTTTATTCGTCAGTAAGAAATGTGATGAATTGTCAGCACTGATACTTTTATGTGCAAAACCTATCATTTGTCTGCTTGTTTATCTTTCAAAATGAGGAGGATATAAGTGTTAAACAAGCTTAGTCTCATCACCGCTTTCGGTTGCTTGCTTGCAGCTCCTCAATGAGGCTAACCTTTCTTGAACTCTATTGAAGTCTTTGTCGGTTTTGTATATTATTTTGTCTGCGTGTTTAGTTGCACCGGTGGCGGTCTTTGATGCCCCGTGTATGTAATCTACTGCCAGCTTGTGCTTTATTATCATAGTGGCAAACTTTGATGCCCATTGGATGTAATATGCCATAATTTCTTTATTGTATAGTCTAGGTTTTTTCTTATTCACAATGCTGTAGTTATTTTACTATATATATATATATATATATATATATATATATATATATATATATATATATATATCATGTCTTCGTAGTAAACCGCCAAACCGTAAAATTATGATACATAATCGGGACGCTCATGCAATCACGATGTATGATCCGCATCATGGGCCCCGTCATCTTGGTCTGTTAGAAGGCCTAAATGTAAACTGGCCCACTAGTAGAGTCGGGCCTTTAATAGGCTGAGTAAACCGCCGGCCCTCTTTTCGCAGGAAAACTCCAGGGGCTTTTAGGAGGCTGAGAAGTAGGTTGGGCCTGAAACGTGCCGAACAGCTCACGGGCCGGCAGAAGCCCGAAATGGACCCCGGCCCATGATTGTGCCAATCAAATCACAGGCTTTTAACAGGCCAAAATTGTCTCGGTCCTTGTTTGGCCCAATGAGATTATCGACTGCGAGCAGGCCGGATGCAAACCGGGCCGTAGTTAGGCCCAACTATATGACGAGCTTTTAACATGCCGAAATTAATATAGGGCCGAAATGTTAAACGGGCCCTTAACAGGCCGAAACTAATATCAGGCCGAATTACTAAATGGGCCTTTAGCAAGTGGGCCCAAAAGCATAGCGTCCAGTTGACGGGCCGAATCTGATATGGGCCATAATTTAGCCCAAAGCCTCTTAAAGGGCTGGACCTGATCTAGGCCGTAATTTGGCCCAGAACGTGGTAGGCTTTTAACGGGCCGGATCTCATATCGGCCATTGTTAGGCCCGGAACATGGCAGGCCATTAATGGACCAGATCAAATATGGGCCGGCATTTGGCCCAAAACATGGCAGCCAGTTAATGGGCCGGCCTACTAGGGTCTTCAAAATCTTGTGGGCCTACAGCTAGGCCGGCCCATTAATGTAGGCGAAATCTCGTGGGCCTTTAGCTGGGCCGGCACATTATGGTCCACAAAAATCTTGTGGGCCTTCACCTGGGCCGGCCCATTATGGCCCGCAAAAATCTTGTGGGCCTTTACCTGGGCCAGCCCATTATGGCCCGCAAAATCTTGTGGGCCTTTAGCTGGGCTAGCCCATTACGGTCCGCAAAATCTCATGGGCCTTTAGCTGGGCCGGCCCATTATGGTCCGCAAAATCTTGCGGGCCTTTAGTTGGGCCGGTCCATTTAAACTTTATGGGCCACTTTTGGGCCGGTCCACGTGTCAACATATCATAGGCGCATCTCGCCCATTGTATGAGTGACACCTGTGCCAAAGCGGAGCTGACACGTGTTTCTGTCAGCCAATCAGAATTTTACACGTGGAAAATCACCATTGGTCCGGGCTGTTAACGGGTTATCGGATCCAAAACCGGACCCGATAGCTTAACGGCGTTCCGTTACGGTGGATGCCACGTGTCGGTCACCCTTGACGAAAGCACTTCTGTGACGCGCGATTTATCGTCATGGAAGTGGACACTTCCGTGATGATAATTTTGGTAATGTCATGGAACACTTCTACGACAGCAGAGGTATGACTATCTTTATTCTGTCATAAAATTGTCATGGATGCACATGCTTGACAGAAAACGCGACCTACTGTGAAAAACACGAATCATCACGGAAGTGTATTTTTTTTGTAGTGCAGGGTGTCTTGTGGTCTAAGAAAAATCATCAAAAATTTCGTTCCGTTTGGTATTGATTTTCTGTAAAGACAAAAACAAGGAAAAAACAGCAACTGGCACTAGGCAGTAGGTTAATAGGTTATTCCCAAAAAATGATACTCCCTCAATTCCTAAATATTTGTCTTTTTAGAGATTTTAAATGGACTACCACATGCAGATGTATATAGACGTATTTTAGAGTGTATATTCACTCATTTTGCTTCGTATGTAGTCAGTTGTTGAAATCTCTAGAAAGACAAATATTTACGAACGGAGGGAGTATAAAATAGCATAATGATGCATATAAAACATCTAAGATTGATAATATAATAGCATGGAACAATCAAAAATTATGGATACGTTTGAGACGTATCAAGCATCCCCAAGCTTAATTTCTGCTCGTCCTCGAGTAGGTAAATGATACAAGCAGAATTTTTGATGTGGAATGCTTCCTAACATGTTTATCATGTAATGTTTCTTAATGTGGCATGAAATAATTTTCAAAACAAAAGTTGAATATTAACACAAAAACAATAATACTTCAAGCATAGTAAAAAGTAATCATGTCTTCTCAACATATCATGGCTAAAGAAAGTTATCCCCACAAAATCATATAATCTTGTCATGCTCTATCTTCTTAACACAAAGTATTTATGACGCACAACCCCGACGACAAGCCAAGCAATTAGTTCATACTTTTTAATGCGCTTCAGCTTTTTCAACTCTCACGCAATACATGAGCATGAGCCATGGATATAGCACTATGGTTGGAATAGAATATGATGTTGGAGGTTGTGTGGAGAAGACAAAAAAGGAGAAAGTCTCACATCGACGAGGCTAATCAACAAGCTATGGAGATGCCCATCAATTGATGTCAATGCAAGGAGTAGGGATTGCCATGCAACGGATGCACTAGAGCTATAAGTGTATGAAAGCTCAAAATAAAACTAAGTGGGTGTGCATCCAACTTGCTTGCTCATCAAGACCTAGGGCCATTGAGGAAGCCCATCATTGGAATATGCAAGCCAAGTTCTATAATGAAAAATTCCCACTAGTAATATATGAAAGTGAAAAAATAGGAGACTCTATCATGAAGAACATGGTGCTACTTTTAAGCACAAGTGTGGAAAAAGGATAGTAACATTGTCCCTTCTCTCTTTTTCTCTCATTTTTTCTTTCCTCTCTCTCTTTTTATATTTTTATATTTTCGTCTGGAGTCTCATCCCCGACTTGTGGGGGATCCATAGCCTCCATCATCCTTTCCTCACATGGGACAATCTTATATTTACTAATCGGAAACACCAAGAAAGCCTTCACGTTAATCCTCATAATTAAACATATTGTCCATCTGATCTTGGTATTGATTAACTTTAACCGTCCAATGAGATATATTAGGAGTCCTAGCCCAGTGTCCCAGGTGATGATGAAAAGATCTCCATGTAAAAAAAATAACACCCCTCAAGTACTTCTTCCTCCCTCGATCTTACCCCACGAGGCACGCACACATAATCCACAAATCCCTAGTGGTACTCTTCGATAGCAGGTCCTCCTCCTCCTCCTCCTCATGTTCGCGTGATCCAATATAAGGCCCAACCGACGAATCTCTGCCAGCGCCAATGCTATTGAAGGTCATGTATTGCCATGAGGTGAGCGCCCCAATCCCTCTCATTCGTGTTGTAAGGCTTGACCATGGCCACGACTTGATCGAGGTAGTGCTATCAGCTAGATTGGATGTCATGCCTTACTTTGTGATTTAGTACTTCAGTGGAGTTCTCAAAGATATTGGTTTTTAGATCAGTGGAGTTCCTAAAGATATTTGTTTTAGATCGCTAAGTTGATTTGTGTACGCGTGCGTTGCTGTACAAAGCTAGCCTAATAAGCAGCTTGATCGATTCATTCAGGAGCATAGCACACACGCATCTTGCTATGGAATTAGGTACGTGAAGAAGATGTGTCTTGTTGTCTGGCGAGAACTTCACAGGTACATTTATTCGATTATCTGGCGAGAACTTCACATGAACCTGCTGATAGAAATTAGTTCGAGGTTTGAGGATACGTACAATTCATAGGTTCATGTACGGGAGTGCTCGGCAAGACACACGCATGAAGGAATATATTATGGCTAGCTTTGTACGTATGTTTGCTGCTAGCCCAAAGGATCGATGATAGAAAATTTGCTTATTACACCATTGAGCTTTGGATTGAGTTGTGCGGCCCTAAGCCTCCGGAAAAATATTACACATGTAGATTGACTCTGCTCCCTACAGGAAATTTCAATCGAACATGTACAGTTAGGCTCATGTATTGTTACATCAGTGCATAGGAATCCATTAATCCGTGATAGCAAATAGGAGATATTTTAATCATGATTCAATGATTGCTGGGGATGAAGTTGTTTGCAGTCACTTTCTCAAACGTTTGATTTATTTTTATCTTGCTATGAAGAGGTATATGTTTGACCTGTCAGAGAAAAGAAAATTTATTCATCAAATTAGTTCGCAAGATAATGAGCAGTGCCAAAAGATGTCAGAAGGTATGTTAAATTGTGAATCGCTAGCAACGATCTAATATTCCTGAATGTTGTCAACCATGGGACTACAATTTAGCTCTTGCAACACACATGTTTCTGTCGGTGCATTTAATGACAGCAGAGTGGTTATGTTAATATAATTTCTTTGTTATTCCAGATTTTGATAAGAAATAATCAGCTGGGCAGAATTTATACTTTAGTTTATTACATTTCAAATTTTACGCCATATTTTCCATAAGGCTTCTTTAAAGTGATCATGTTTCTTTTGCATTCCTATATAATTTGAACTTCATAGCCTCATTTACACATTAAGAATCCATTTTATGGTTCGTGGATACTGCGATAAAAGTTGATGGTTTAAGTGTTGCAACTTAAATGGTGGCATATTTGGTGGTTATTGCGTGGTGTCTCTACACACACTGTTTCTTTCTCAGCATAATATTTTAAAGCATATATATAGAGAGTTTTCTTTAGCCTATACTGCAAGTTGCTGTCATAAGTTGTCCATGTTATGTCCATAATCGGTAAAGTGATATTATTTGTTTTGCACAAGTGCTAAAACTCATTTCTGGACCATACGTACATATAATATTGGCTCTTAGTTTACCTCATCTAGATAATATATGACACTGTAAGGAGCTCCATTGACGCTAGAGTGTGGGAAATAGCATTATATTGCTTGCGTTAACCATATTATGAATTTCATGATGTTAATGGAATGGTCATGCCTTAGTCTTCTTAAGAAAGATGCTTGACCTGCATGAATTTTTAAAGGCAAGCAAATTCACTTGATTAACAATATCTGATTTAGAGTCACTCTGTTGTATACCATCTCAGGCAGTTATCTTCAACAAAAAATGCAATTTGTAGGAACCCCTTGATCTGTTACACTAGAGTACGTAATACAACATTACCACTTTTGTTATCAGAATTATTTTTATAATGTTCTGATATACTACTCGATTCCTTATCATTAACTGAAGTACAAGTCATCCCTTATGATTAATCCACATTATCACTACACAATAAAATATATTTTTCATCAATTATACTATTTTTTGTTCATAAAGACACATCTTGTAGCGACCCGACCTCAGACGGTCAAGCCTCTGTGTATCTGTGCCATCCCTGGATCAGTATGCTGGCACACACAGTACATCAATGGGTGTGGAGTCTCATCAACGCCATCGGCAGTTTGAGTGTAGACCGTAACCCTGTACCGTAACTCTTACTCGTCGAGGAAATATCTGCAACATGATACGTTGCAGCCGTGTAGGTCAGTACATTGAATGTACCGGCAAGATCACAATATGAGAAAACAGATGATAAACTATACTATATGCAGTATGGCTTTGTGGCTTTGTGTCTGAGTTTTGTTTGCGTAAAAGCTGATTTGTTTTCCCTACATCAAAGGAATAAATGAAGTCTGTACTATGGAGTTTTCTATCATGACATGGTTCCGCCAACCGATGTCTCATAGCCCAAAATCATCATATGTTGTCCACAATTAAATTATCAATCCGGTGTTGAGAGTTCCGAGATAGATCCAAGTCCAGAGGCTCAAATTGTCCGTAACCGGGGACACGGCTAATCGATTAGGTTTAAACCCTCTGCAGAGGTTTGTACACTTTTCCCGCAAGATTCGATCCCTCTCTTTACGTTCTCGCACTTCAGAGTGTTTGAGAACAAGATGACCGAAACATGGTCTTCCAAAGAGTTCCTCTGACCACTGTCCGGTACTCAAACCATCCTACCGTAGTTCTACATCTGCTAGTACCGTCCCAGCCAGAGTCACAACTAAGGTCAACCAAGCCAGAGCCCATAATTACTTGCGGTTGCACGTAAGCTTCCGGCATGAAGTATTCTTCCGTCTCTTTGAGTCTGGGTGAAGCTTTCCGCAAGATGTCATGGCGCTTCTCCATGCATCCCGCCAACCACTGGTTTCTCCAGGTGCCCGTCAACCGTCCTTCACCCAGTAGTGTGTATTGAATTCTTGTCTTGAGTCTTGAAGTCTTGAGGCCTTGAATATGCAGTCCTTGCAGATGCCATCATGGAGTTGTCGTCATTGACGTAGAGTCCTCCATCTTCACACCACTCTCGAGCACTCATACCAAGCCCCGTCTACTATAGCGTAGCATTAAAATAAATAACGTCCCGGGCTTGGTAACGGGGTGATGGGTTCCTACCTCATGCATACTACTCAACTACAAGGATTCAATAACACTACTGAGGGGTGGTTGCAAAGGTGCCACTAAATGCAAATAAAACATAGGTATGAAAGCATGGTCAAAGTGAACTTGCCTTGTTGACGATCTTCGAAAACTAGGGATTCGTAGTAGCAAGCTTCGCACTCCGGAAAATTCTACCGAGACAAACAATTAATCACAATAAGCACATAGCATAGGATCACATAATACAATAGCATAACAATAGCAACATAACACATCAAAACAACCAAATCAAATTCCAAAGGGAAAACCCAAAGAAAACCAACTCAAATCTTTCCTACTTCAAACAACAACTAAAAAATAGTTTTATATAATAAAAAATTTCTTAACATAACCTAAGCATGAGTTTTGTTAACTTAACATAAAAGAATGCATTAAGTAACTAGGAGCAAAAAGAATCAATTTAAAATCTATTATGAAACTCCTATTAGGCCTAATTCAATTTCTATTAGGAAAATAAAATAAAACTTTTATTTATTATAAATAAAAGTTCATCCTTATAAAGTGACAGAAACTATCCTAGAATAATCAATCCCATGTTAAAAATAAATTTATTTACTATTTAAAATAATAGGAAAACAGAGCTAGTTAATTAATTTGGATTTACAAGATTCTGCTTAAAACTATTTTTTATTAATCCTAAAATACCCAAATTAATTTTTATGGTTTGGCAATGCCAAAATAAAGTTGGGACAAAAAGAATCATCCAAAAATAATTTTTCTAACTCAAGTTATAGCAGATTTACTATTCTGAATAAAACTAAAATAAAGCAATTTTAATTAATTTTAACATAGCTAAATACATATTATAAAATATTGAGTAGAATAAAAGATATGAATTTTTCAAATCTGAAATTATTCTGTTAAAACAGAAAAACGAAAATAAAGACAAAACGACTAAATGGGCCTAACCTGCGCACTGAGCGTAATATAACTAAACGGGCCCTAGGGTTAAACTGAATCGGGCCGATCTAATAAAACCCTAACTAAACTAAACCGTAACGAACCGGAAATAAAACCGGGTTTTATTTAAAAGCGTGTACCCCTTCGGGGGTTCTAATCCTAGCCGCAGGGTCGGGATCGGACGGCGAGGGAGAGCTCCGGCGACTCACCGGCGTTCGACGGCGGCGGAGGCTTGGGCGGCGAGTGCGTTGACGGCTCCGGTCGTCGGGGAGGGCGGCGGAGTAGTCCGGCGGGTGCGGGGGAGCTCGGGGAGGCTTCTGGTGGAGTCGGGGGAGCTCCCAGGCGCACCCAGGTGGGTTTTCCCCACCTGGTGGCTCCGCAGACCCTGAAACCGACGCTATAAAAATCCTATTTTCCAGAAAAAAATCAGGGAGAAAGAATTATCGCGATCCACGAGATAGAGCCGCTGTCACCTCTTGTTCTTCATCAGGAGGCCAGATCTGGAGTCTGTTTGGGGCTCCAGAGAGGGGTTCTTCGTTCTTCGTCATCACCAACCCTTCTCCATCGCCAATTCCATGATGCTCCCCACCGGGAGTGAGTAATTCCTTCGTAGGCTCGCTGGTCGGTGAGGAGCTGGATGAGATTCATCATGTAATCGAGTTAGTTTTGTTAGGAATTGATCCCTAGTATCCACTATGTTCTGAGATTGATGTTTCTATGACTTTGCCATGCTTAATGCTTTTCACTTTGGGCCTGGGTGCCATGATTTCAGATCTGAACCGTTTATGTTATCACCATTATATCCATGTTCTAGATCCGATCTTGCAACTTATAGTCACCTACTACGTGTTATGATCCGGCAACCCTGGAGTGACAATAGTCGGGACCACTCCCGGTGATGACCGTAGTTTGAGGAGTTCGTGTATTCACCGTGTGTTAACGCTTTGTTCCAGTTCTCTATTAAAAGGAGGCCTTAATATCCCTTAGTTTCCAATATGTACCCCGCTGCCACGGGATGGTAGGACAAAAGATGTCATGCAAGTTCATTCCATAAGCACGTATGACTATTTACGGAATACATGCCTACATTATATTTGTGAACTGGAACTAGTGCCGTATCGCCCTAGGTTATGGCTGTCACATGATGAATATCATCCAACAAATTACCGATCCAATGCCTACGAATTTATCCTATATTGTTTCTGCTAAGTTACTATTGCTATTCTTACTGCTGCACTTGCTACAAAACTATTGCTATCACTGTCACTGTTACTATTGTTGCTGTCACTATTATCAAAACTATCATACTACTTTGCTACTGACCACTTTGCTGTAGATAATTAATCTTCAAGTGTGGTTGCATTGACAACTCAGCTGCTAATACTAACAAATATTCTTTGGCTCCCCTTGTGTCGAATCTATAAATTTGGGTTGAATACTCTACCCTCGCAAACTATTGCGATCCCCTATACTTGTGGGTTATCAGATATGTGTCATAATAAAATGGAACGGTGGAAGTTGCATGGCAATATATCTCAGAATGGCTATGGAAATGCCAAAATAGGTAGGTATGGTGGCTATTTTGAGGAAGATATAAGGAGGCTTATGTGTGAAAGAGCGTCTCATATCACGGGGTTTGGACGCACCGGCGAAGTATGCACCACAACTCAAGGTGAGTAAGGGAAATGCACAGTACCGAAGAGGCTAGCAAAATGCGAAAAGGTGAGAGTGCATATAATCCATGGACTCAACATTAGTCATAAAGAACTCACATACTTATTGCAAAAGTTTATTAGCCCTCGAAGCAAAGTACTCTCCTAGGGGGATAGATTGGTAGGAAAATACCATCACTCGTCCCCGACCGCCACTCATAAGGAAGACAATCACTAATTAATGATGCTCCAATTTCATAGCATAACGAGAGACCATACGTGCATGCTTCGGGAATCACAAACCTGAACACAAATATTCTTAATAAACCACAATTACTCACTAGCATGACTCTAATATCACCATATTTATATCTCAAAACAAATGCAAAGAATCAAACTTCTCATATATTCAATGATCTTCATGAAAGTTTTTATTATATCCATCTTGAATACCCATCATATTAGGACCAAATTCATAACCTAAGAAAATTGCCATACTATTTATAAGACTCTGAAAATAATATAAGTGAAGCATGAGAGTTCATCAATTTCTTCAAAATATAACCACCGCCGTGCTCTAAAATATATAACTGAAAGAACTAGAGCAACTACCTAGCTCAAAAGATATAAGTGAAGCACATAGAGTGTTCTAATAAATTCTCGATTAATGTGTCTCCCTCTCGAAATGTGTGTACAACAAGGATAATTGTGGCAAACTAAAAATAAAATAAAGCAAAGACTCATATAATACAACACTCCAAACAAAACACATATCATGTGGTGAATACAAATATAGCCTCAAGTAATTTACTGATGGATTGTAGACAAAAGAGGGGATGCCATCTAGGGCATCCCAAGCTTAGATGCTTGGTTGTCCCTGAATATTACCTTGGGGTGCCATGGGCATCCCCAAGCTTAGGCTCTTGCCACTCCTTATTCCTTAGCCCATCAAAACTTCACCCAAAACTTCAGAACACAAAATTCAAGAGAAAACTCATGAGATCCGTAAGTATAATAAAGTAAATCACCACCTTTAGGAACTGTTGTAAACTCATTCCAATTTTATATTTGCATTATGTGTATTGTATTGTAACTTCATCATGGTACATACCCCCCGATACTACCCATAGATTCATCAAAAAAGCGAACAACACAATGAAAACATAATCTGTCAAAAATAGAATAGTCTGTAGTAATTTGGACTTTAGCCAAACTTCTGTAACTCCAAAAGTTCTGAAAAATTAGGACAACGTAGGAAGTTTGTATATAAATCTTGTGTAAATAATTCAGATCAAAAGCACGTTTCTGTGAATTTACAAAATTCCAGAACTGAGCACACAAGTTTCTATTTTTCAGCAGAATCGGATCAACTATCACCCAACATCATCCCAAAGGTCTTACTTGGCACAAACACTAATTAAAAGTTTAAAACACTAAAACACAATCATAACCGAAGTATAATTGCATATTTATTGAAAAACAGAAGAAAAAGCAAAAACATAAAATAATATTGGGTTGCCTTCCAACAAGCGCTATTGTTGTATGCCCCTAGCTAGGCATATTGCATAGATCTAGGTATTGCCATCTTTCTCTTTTCCCCTAGACGTATTTTCATCCGGAGGTTTTTCAAACATAACATAAAACACATCATCCATAGAAATTTTAGCATTAGCAAGTTACTCGTCTACATACCCTTTTTGATTTCCGGCTACAATCCAACAATATTGTTGGTTAACATCATTGAAAATTTGTTGAATCATACTTAAAGGAGGAACTTCGTTTTTAAGATTTTCATCAAAGATGCGATCATTGCGAATCAAATGCCTTAACATGTCATCACTACTATAAAGGATCTCATCTATTATTGGTTTTTCACGGTTCATGCCATAAAAATCAAAGATCTCTCTAGCTTCCCGCACTGTGTGACCAAATTCATTCATGAGAACAAGGGTGGCTATCTTTTTTAGCCCTAGGATTTTTTATAACTGGCAACTCATAAAATAATCTTTGTAAAGTAAGATGAGTGCGGATAAATTTTCTCTCAAGTTTAAGAACAAGTGTCGAAATAGCATCGACATAAGTCTTGGTTCTTGTAAGTATATAGGTATCATCACAAGCTAAAGTCCCAATGTAATTAAAGAATTCTTGGATGACACCTTTCCTTATAGCATTTCCTTGTACCAACACAAAACTTTTAGCATCAAGATTAGCAGAACTTCCAATTTTAGGAGTCCTTCCATCATTTGTTTCTGCCATACCAAAATCACTCATGATGAAAGGCTCAAGATGAGCAAAGTAAAGATCAATCAAAAAAGGCAAACAGAAAGAAGGCAAATAAAAAGGCAAATATTTTTGTATTTTTCTGAAAACATTTTAGAAGTGGGGGAGAGGCAAATGAGAGGCAAATGGTGTATAATGTAAATGCAAGAGATGAGTGTTTATGATGGGTACTTAGTAGGCTCGATGTAGATCCTCCCCAGCAACGGCGCCAGAAATTCTTCCTGCTACTTCTTTAGCTTGCGTTGGTTCTACCCATAAAGAGCAAAGAAAGAGTGATGCAGCAAAGTTAAGATAAGTATTTCCCTCAGTTGAGAACCAAGGTATCAATCCAGTAGGAGGAACACACAAGTCACCAATTATTGCACTGTAGCGACCCGACCTCAGACGGTCAAGTCACTGTGCTTAAGTGTCATCCCTGGATCGGTATGCTGACACACACAGTACTCGAGGATTTATAATAGAGGTAAATCAGATGTATAAAGTAACGTAAATACTATTACCTCAATCCAAATAGCGGAAGTAACAAGGTTGTGGATTCCCATCAACACCAACGGCAAAGTTGAGTGTAGAAATCGTAACCCTAACGTATCACTTACTCATCGTAAGATAATCGCAGCCACAAGGTTCAGTACATTGAATGTACTGGCAAATTCACACTGTAGAGCAATGCTGAAATATGGCTATCACTACATGCATATATGGATGGTGGAAAAGCTCTATGGTTATAAGGGTTTTGCGAAAAGCCAATTTTTCCCTACTGCAAAGGAATAAATTTTATTTAACTATCATGGTGGTTGTTAAACATTGAGAATGGTTTACAGCATTCTCAATCCCAATTAATCATCATCATTAAAACCCAACAATATTATTTTAAGGTAACATGATGAGATTCACACGAAAATCAAAGTACTAGATACTCAAGATGTCCATAGCCGGGGACACGGCTAATCATGATTAGTTTATACACTCTGCAGAGGTTTGTGCACTTTTCCCCACAAGACTCGATCTCCTCCGTTAAGATTCTCGCACTACATGGTGTTTGAGAAATGGATGACCGAGACATAGTCTTTCAGAAGCGCTAGCACATTAAGAATGGGTAGACCATACCAACCTACATCCCCTACATCTGCTAGTCTACCACTGTAAGAGTTCGCATGACTTAGTCAACTATGCTAGAGCCCATAGTAGCTTGTGGCTGCACACGGAAGTTTCTAGCATGAATAATCTCATGATCCCTTTGAGCCTGGGTGGCGGTCCAAAAAGAAACAGGCAATCCTGGAATACCCAGGTACCTCAATCCACCCAGATGTGTGTTTAAGTTGCCACCTTAGATAAACCATTAATTAACAATCTCACAACTGTCATGGATACACTCACCCAATCCACGTCTACTAGCATAGCATGGCATAATAAGCAAACGTAGGAGTAACTCCCAAGGATTTGATAATGAAACAGGTAATAGGTACTACCTCATCTACTTCCCAAAACCCACAATTTAATTAGATCCTAATCATGCAATATTTGAGGGTTGATCTAATGCATAAAAACTGGATATGAAAAGGGATATGATCAAAGTGTGAACTTGCCTGTACTGTTGATGAAGATGATTCGCACTCAAAACTCTTGATAGGTCTACTCGTCACACTCCGGTCAATCTGTCGTAAGCAATCAATAGTAACCACGCATAAGCAATCACTCAAAAGATCGGAGAGAACGAAGAAAACAATTCGAAAAACATCAAAACCAAATCAAATAACTCTTGCAGCATAAATTTTTTTATAACAGTACCAAAACTATGTGAATTTGTCCTTATCAGAAAGTTTAGGTCAAGAGCTTCGATTTGCAAAAAGAATAAACAAAATCGGAGTTACAAAACTCAAGTTATGATCAAATGAAGTTCAAATTCAAATCTGATCTAATTCAAATTTTAAACTTTCAAAACATGTTTGAGTTGGATTACTGGATAGAGGGGATCATAACGAAGAAGTGAGCATTGGTTTCGTCGGATTTGGACTAACGAGTAAAAAGTAGTGGTCATTTGAAAAACAGGGACTAATGTGTAAAAGAAATTCTACTAATAGGTCCCTGGACAGAAAATAACAGAAAAAGAAAAAAACTAAAAAGTGAACGTTCCTTATGAAAACCTAACGAACAAAAACGTTCGCTGAAATAACTTAAACAGAAAACATTCGCTATAAAAACGAAAATGCTTTATTTAAAAAAACCGATCTGGATCGAACCGGTCGGAGGCGGTTTTTTTGTTAAAAACCGGTGGTGGATCGGGTTAGGGTTTACGACGGCGGCGGCAGTTCTCCGACGACTCGGGGCGGCGGCTCCGGCGGTCATCGAGGCCGGTGAAGAGGTCGGGGAGGGGCGGCGCTGGGCTGCGGGTGCGGTGGTGGCGTCGCGGCGGTCGGCGGCGACGAGGGCGGCTGGAGTTTGTCGTCGGCGGCGGCGGCTAGCGACACGGCGGTGGTGGCAACCAACGGCGGCGGCAGCAGATCTGGCGAGGGGCGGCGGCAAGAAGAGAGAGGGGGTCCGGGGCGCGGTACTTAAGGAGGAAGGGAGCCGCGGTGGTGTGGAGGAGGGGCAAGGGGAGACCGGAGGCGGCACGGCGCGGTGGCGGCGCTCGGGAGGCGTGGCAGGCGGGCGAACTCCTCCCGAGTCGGAGGCGGCAAGTCTGGCGCGTGGGCAGCTGGGCCGTGGCTGGCCGGGCTGGCTGGGTCGGCCCGGTCGGCTAAGAGATGTTTTTGAAACAATCTCTCTCTCTCTTTTTAATACAGACAAAAAAAAGTAAAAACAAACTAAATAGAAATATTATATATGCATATTATATATCAAAATCTTCAGAAAAAGATTTTCTACGACTTGAACATTTTTCTAGCATCAAATAAAATCCACACAATTTTAAATAAAGCAAAGAGTGCTACTGCTCTAATAAAATCCAATAAAAATCATTTTAAAATACCAAAATGCTTTCAAATTTATTTCTCTCTATTTTTCCACTGTAGGGAATCATGTTACCCTATTTTCCATATATTTTATTTTGGAGAAAAATAATTTGAATAAAACTCAAATAACTCCGAATTGAAAATAAATTCAAAAGAACTTTGAATTTAATTCTTTGAAACTCCCAACTCATATTTCATATGTTTTGAAGAAGTCATTTTATCTTCGCTTGTGAAAATCATTGAGTTGCATAAAGTTCCTGGGTTGGAAATATTTTCCAAATGAAATTCAAATATTTTCAACACCCCTTGTCATTCAAATAAATGGAAGAAGTCATGTCATCTTCTCTCCAGGGTTTTTTGGTGAAAAGAATTTGAATTCAGGAGATCATGAATGCAAAATGAAAGTTTGGGAAAGTCCTTTTATTCCCTCTGATCTAAGTTTCAAAAAAATTCGAATTTCACTCAATCAATCACACAACAATCAAGCGACAATCAAATCTATCTATTTATTATAACATTCCAAAATTTAGAATTTTGGGATGTTACAAACCTACCACCCTTAAAATGAATCTCGTCCTCGAGATTCAGAGAGACTAGCAAGAAATAGGTTAGGTTTGGGGTCTTCTCAAAAATCCATCGACCGTCTCCGGGGTCTCGGGTGCTACCACCCTTAGAAGCATTGTTACGGTTCCATCAAAACTCATATACTCCATCCTTATTGTTGGCAGTGTCGATCTTCTCAGATCCTCTGATAATTACTTCTCTGGGCTTTTTTTGTTGGTGGCATAACTTTTACCGCAATTCTTCTGTCCTTTCATCTTGTTACGGTTATTCCGAGATTGGGTCTTCTTAGCTGATGGGTCTGGCGCCAATACTAAACAACTATCGATATCTCATGGGGTCAACAATTTATGGTTTCTCCTGCAGAAAACGGGTCTGGGTTGAACCTCACCGTATATCCTATGATTGGCAACAGCTGCCGTGTACAAGGGAAAAAATACCTATACCATTCTAAGGTTTAAACAAGGTTTTGATCGTCGTCTCTCTACTATAGGGAAGTCACTCAGATTTACCATCCCATATAGCAAGGCGAATAATAAGAGTAAGTCGGTATGGTGATCAATCCATCCCGCACCTAAATCATTACCTTGTACATGGTTTAGCGAATCTCGCATTCTAACACTCGGTCATCCTCACAAGCATTGCAGAATTTCTCTTGTCGACGAACCAAGTTCGGATAAATCCATTGATTCTGCAAGCCAAACAAACATCTATCGTTCCTTAACAACTCTCAGGTTTTGCGTAAACTCCTATAGAATCGTCTGTTGATAAAATCGTAACCTTCTTCCAGGGTTTTTCCTTCAGCAAGAATGTGCTTGCTTCTTGGCAGGTCCTGGGGCCTGTGGGTTATGGCCCATCTCATCACTTGTAGTCCTTGAATTTTTCCTCGGGCTTCTGATCATTATTCCAACTTCCAACTTCCTAGTATTCTTAAATCCATCCAATTGTACTGTCTTCCTTCCTTCTATTGGCACCAAACTAGGACATGATTACTCAGACTCATCATGGAATTTCCATTGATCCATATTTCCAACATCATACCTCCTTTATATCCAATAGTAATTCATCTCTTCATCCTCGTGGGATGTCCCACATACCAAGATAAAAACTTATACTTATGAAGCCCATACTCCACTTCGTGGAACATCATTATCCTTTCCAGGGTCAAGCGTCCTTACAGGGGAATATTGGCCATCTCTGCATGGCACTTCTTCAACTGGGAAACATGAAACACATCATGAACTCTAACAGTCCTTCGGGTGACTCCAATTTGTTGGCCACTTCTCCCATACGCTCCAAAACTCGGTATGGTCCTACAAATCTCGGGGCTAACTTTCCCTTAACTCCAAATAGTTTAACTCCTCGCAGAGGGGACACACGAAGACATGCTCTGTCTCCAATTTCATAGACTACCTCCTTGCGTTTTTGAGTCTGCAATACTCTTCTGCCTGGACTGAGCTACCTTCAGTCTATCTCGAACCCACTTAACATTCTCTTCTGACTCCTTGATCACATTTGGTCCAAACAACTGACGGTCTCCAACTTCTTCCCACATCAACGGTGTCTGGCTCCTTTTCCCATACAAAGATTCAAAAGGGGCCATCTTCAAAGTGGCTTGGTAACTGTTGTTGTATGAGAACTCCGCGTAAGGTAGATTATCATCGCTACTAGATCCATAATCTAACGCACACGCTCTCAACATGTCCTCCAGAATCTGATTGACTCTCTCGATTTATCCATCTGTCTGCGGATGAAAGGCCGTACTGAACTCTAGCCTAGTACCCAAAGTCTGGTGCAGCTGATTCCAAAACTTTGAGGTAAACTGTGTTCCTCTATCTAATACAATGGTCCTCGGAACTCCATGCAGACATACGATCCTTGTCAAATATATCTTGGCTAACTTCTCACTTGTATAGGTGGTTTTCACTGGGATAAAGCGAGGCACTTTGATCAGGCGAATCAACTACTACCCAGATAGAATCATATCCCGATCGGGTTCTGGGAAATCCGGTAATGAAATCCATGCCAAGCTTATCCTACTTCCATTCGGTTATCAGCATAGGTTGTAGTAATCCTGCTGGCTTCTGATGCTCTGCTCTTACTCTCTATGGCATACATCACCTACGACTACATACTCCGCAATATCCTTCTTCATACCATTCCGCCAGAAACGCTCCTTCAAATCTAAATACATCTCGGTGTTTCCAGGGCGAATCGAGTATGGTGAGTCATGAGCCTCCTGAAGTATTAACTTCCTGATCTTTGCATTATTAGGCACATATACACGATCCTCGAACCATAAGGTGTCGTGCTCATCCTTACGAAAACCTTCGGCCTTTCCTTTGCTCATCCTCTCCTTTACCTCAGCAACCTCTTTGTCATCCTTCTGAGCTTCACGGATCTTTCCCAACAATGTAGAATGAACTTCCATTGCTACAACAAAACCTTTGGGAACAATCTCCAACCGAAGTTCCCTGAGATCCTCGGCTAACTCCTTTGGTAATCCTCTGCTTATGAGGGTATTCGTCCTTATTTTCTTTATGGTTGTGTCCTATTTCTCCACAAAGCTTGTATGCACAGGGTTTCTTCATATCCTTTCCATAAGGCCTCAATATCTGGGACACAAGCCAAGACTTTAACAAAGTCCACTTAAATTCCTTCCAAGTGGTTACTCCTTGCCATCCATTGATGGTTTGGTACATCTTCTACCAGGTAGTGGCACCTTTTACAAAGCACTGTAGAGCATGCTGGGCCATATATCCTTTCCGGCTATAGGGTTATTCTTCATATGATCTTCCATGTTTTGAATCCATCATACTGTCTCCAATTGACTCATCGGTCTAGGAAACATGAGTTCGTCTCCATACATCCCCTACTGGGTCCATGGGTTTGGGGTGGGGTAGGAGAGATAGAGAGGGATACACACAATACAAACAATAGTTTTGAAAAGACAGGTTTTATTGTGGCTGTCGGAAAAACATCAAACAAATGACAGCTCACAATCGTCGCATCTAACGCAAGTATATAATAGGGGTTTGGGCTTCTAATGGTCAATAAATCTTCAAGGTCATCAAACTCTTCGATTCTTGTTCATGTCTCCGATGGCTTCTTCTGATCATGCTTGTCCTACTCAAGTTCTTTTGCCAGATCATCTATGTTGTCGCAAAGTCTCTTGTGGCATCCTTCAATATTTCTGGAGTTACGTTCCAACTTCTGGATTTCATCAACCTCGACATGAACCATGATCCTACTGTCCTTCAGTTCCTGACGAATCTTTGATGTATCAAGGTTTGGCTCTTCTATCTTGGCTACTTTCAGCTTCTGGGTCCTGAGTTCTTCGGGAAACGCTTCCTTATCAAATACTGCTTCTTGTAGGTCCATCTTAACTTCTTGATGTAACACTCCAGATCCTGGTGATACACCGACTAAGGTTAAAACTTCATCTTGCTGATAGGTGCTTCATCAGCCTTCTACCATCCAATCCTTCCATGCATGTGCATGCTTAACTCAGCACGGTGGCAATAGCATAAACGGGCGATAAAATCATGGATAGCCGTGTTTCTGCTCTTGTCATTTCCATGAGCTATCTCTCCATAGTTGATATCTCCTGCATTGGGTTCCTTGACTAAACTTTGAGTTCTGATGCTCCATGTTTCGGTCTTTCTCCGATACACCTTGATCTCGGGTATTGACAACTTCCATAGTCTGCCAAGTTCCATAAGGGTAGCCTTCCTAGGTCATAAAAAATCTGGGAATTCTTCAGAGCCTTCAAATTCTCCTATTCTTCAGAGTCTTCACCGTTGTAGTTTCCGTCATTGTAATGCACGGTAAAAATCCTCTTTATTCCAAAGTAGTTTTAGTTGTTCGATATCTTGTACTTCTTGGAGTGGTCTCATCAGCCGAATCTTCATGTGGTCAAAAGGGGAAAGGGTATAGTCTAACTAGAAAGGAATATTTGAATAAGCTCAGAAGAGAAGAGAGGTAAGAGATCTTTTGAAAAGAAAGTTGTAGAGGAAATCTTTCCTATGGGCTTGCCAGTTTCTAGGGTCAAGTCCTATAGTCAACATGTGCTCTGATACCATCTTGTAGCGACCCGACCTCAGACGATCAAGTCTCTGTGCTTAAGTGTCATCCCTGGATCGGTATGCTGACACACACAGTACTCGAGGATTTACAACAGAGGTAAATCACATGTATAAAGTAACGTAAGTACTATTACCTCAATCCAAATAGCGGAAGTAACAAGGTTGTGGATTCCCATCAACACCAACGGCAAAGTTGAGTGTAGAAATCGTAACCCTAACGTATCACTTACTCGTCGTAAGATAATCCTGCAACATGAGACGTTGCAGCCACAAGGGTCAGTACATTGAATGTACTGGCAAATTCACACTATAGAGCAATGCTGAAATATGGCTATCACTACATGCATATATGGCTGGTGGAAAGGTTCTATGGTTATAAGGGTTTTGCGAAAAGCCAATTTTTCCCTACTGCAAAGGAATAAATTTTATTTAACTATCATGGTGGTTGTTAAACATTGAGAATGGTTGACAGCATTCTCAATCCCAATTAATCATCATCATTAAAACCCAACAATATTAATTTAAAGTAACATGATGAGATTCACACGAAAATCCAAGTACTAGATACTCAAGATGTCCATAACCGGGGACACGGCTAATCATGATTAGTTTATACACTCTGCAGAGGTTTGTGCACTTTTCCCCACAAGACTCGATCTCCTCCGTTAAGATTCTCGCACTACATGGTGTTTGAGAAACAGATGACCGAGACATAGTCTTTCAGAAGCGCTAGCACCTTACGAATGGGTAGACCGTACCAACCTACATCCCCTACATCTGCTAGTCTACCACTGTAAGAGTTCGCACGACTTAGTCAACTATGCTAGAGCCCATAGTAGCTTGTGGCTGCACACGGAAGTTTCTAGCATCAATAATCTCATGATCCCTTTGAGCCCGGGTGGCGGTCCAAAAAGAAACAGGCAATCCTGGAATACCCAGGTACCTCAATCCACCCAGATGTGTGTTTAAGTTGCCACCTTAGATAAACCATTAATTAACAATCTCACAACTGTCATGGATACACTCATCCAATCCACGTCTATTAGCATAGCATGGCATAATAAGCAAACGTAGGAGTAACTCCCAAGGGTTTGATAATGAAGCAGGTAATAGGTACTACCTCATCTACTTCCCAAAACCCACAATTTAATTAGATCCTAATCATGCAATGTTTGAGGATTGATCTAATGCATAAAAACTGGGTATGAAAAGGGATATGATCAAAGTGTGAACTTGCCTGTACTGTTGATGAAGATGATTCGCACTCAAAACTCTTGATAGGTCTACTCGTCACACTCCGGTCAATCTATCGTAAGCAATCAATAGTAACCACACATAAGCAATCACTCAAAAAATCGGAGAGAACGAAGAAAACAATTCGAAAAACATCAAAACCAAATCAAATAACTCTTGCATCATAAAACAATTTATAACAGTACCAAAACCATGTGAATTTGGCCTTATCAGAAAGTTTAGGTCAAGAGCTTCGATTTGCAAAAAGAATCAACAAAATCGGAGTTACGAAACTCAAGTTATGATCAAACGAAGTTCAAATTCAAATCTGATCTAATTCAAATTTTAAACTTTCAAAAACATGTTTGAGTTGGATTACTGGATAGAGGGGATCATAACGAAGAAGTGAGCGTTGGTTTCGTCGGATTTGGACTAACGAGTAAAAAGTAATGGTCGTTTGAAAAACAGGGACTAATCTGTAAAAGAAATTCTACTAATAGGTCCCTGGACAGAAAATAACAGAAAAAGAAAAAAACTAAAAAGTGAATGTTCCTTATGAAAACCTAACGAACGAAAACGTTCGCTGAAATAACCTAAACAGAAAACGTTCGCTAAAAAAACGAAAACGCTTTATTAAAAAAAAACCCGATCTGGATCGAACCGGTCGGAGGCGGTTTTTTTGTTAAAAACCGGCGGTGGATCGGGTTAGGGTTTACCACGGCGGCAGCAGTTCTCTGGCGACTCGGGGCGGCGGCTCCGGCGGTCGTCGAGGCCGGTGAAGAGGTCGGGGAGGGGCGGCGCTGGGCTGCGGGTGCGGTGGTGGCTTCGGCGGCGGTCGACGGCGATTTAGGCGGCTCATGGAGTTCGTCGGCGGCGGTGGCTAGCGATGCGACGATGGTGGCAACCAACGACAGCGGCAGCAGATATGGCGAGGGCCAGCGGCGAGAAGAGAGAGGGGGTCCAGGGCGCGGTACTTAAGGAGGAGGGGAGCCGCGGTGGCATGGAGGAGGGGCAAGGGGAGACCGGAGGCGGCACGGTGTGGTGGCGGCGCTCGGGAGGCGTGCGGGCGGCGAACTCCTCCCGGAGTCGGAGGCGGCAGTGCGGCGCGTGGGCCGGCTGGGCCGTGGCCTGGCTGGCTGGCTGGGCCGGCCCGGTCGGCTAAGAGATTTTTTAAAACAATCTCTCTCTTTTTTTAATACAGACAAACAAAAGTAAAAACAAACAAAATAGACATATTATATAGGCATATTATATATCAAAATCTTCAGAAAAAGATTTTCTACGACTTGAACATTTTTCTAGCATCAAATAAAATCCACAGAATTTTAACTAAAGCAAAGAGTGCTACTGCTCTAATAAAATCCAATAAAAATCATTTTAAAAATACCAAAATGCTTTCAAATTTATTTCTCTCCATTTTCGACTGTAGGGAAACATGTTACCCTATTTTCCATATATTTTATTTTTGGAGAAAAATAAGTTGAATAAAACTCAAATAACTCCGAATTGAAAATAAATTCAAAAGAACTTTGAATTTAATTCTTTGAAACTCCCAACTCATATTTCATATGTTTTGAAGAAGTCATTTTATCTTCGCTCGTGAAAATCATTGAGTTGCATAAAGTTCCTGGCTTGGAAATATTTTCCAAATGAAATTCAAATATTTTCAACACCCCTTGTCATTTAAATAAATGGAAGAAGTCATGTCATCTTCTCTCCAGGGTTTTGTGGTGAAAAGAATTTGAATTCAGGAGATCACGAATGCAAAATGAAAGTTTGGGAAAGTCCTTTTATTCCCTCTCATTTAACTTTCAAAAAGTTTCGAATTTCACTCAATCAATCACACAACAATCAAGCGACAATCAAATCTATCTATTTATTATAACATTCCAAAATTTAGAATTTTGGGATGTTACATTGCACCTACACAAACAAACAAATACTTGCACGCAACGCGATAAAGGGGTTGTCAATCCCTTCATGGTTACTCGCAAGCATGAGAACTAATAGTGGTAGACATAAAAGATAAGTAAAAGTGCTAAATAAAATAATAGTAAATAAATTGCAACAATGTATTTCTGTGTTTTTGGTTTTATCGATCTTAAAATAATATGACAAAAGATAGACCCAGGGGCCATAGTTTTCTCTAGAGGCTTCTCTCTTGAAAGAAAGCATATGGTGGGTAAACAAATTACCATTGAGCAATTGATAGAAAAGCGCATAGTTATGATGATATCCAAGGCAATGATCATGTATATAGGCATCACGTTCGTGACAAGTAGACTGACTCCTGCCTGCATCTACTATTGTTACTCCGCACATCGACCGCTATCCAGCATTGGCATCTAGTGAATTAAGTTAACAAGAACGGAGTAACACCTTAAGCAAGATGGCATGATGTAGAGGGATAGATCCAATCAATATGAACAAGCCCCATATTTTTATCCTTAGTGGCAACAATGCAAATACGTGTCATGTCCCTTTCTATCACTTGGAATAAGCACCACAAGATTGAACCCACTACAAAGCACCTCTCCCATTGCAAGAAAAATCAATCTAGTTGGCCAAACCAAATCAATAGATTGGAGAGAAATACAAAGCTATCATAATCATGCATAAAAGAGTTTAGATACGAATTAAATAATATTCATAGATAATCTGATCATAAACGCACAATTCATCAGATCTCAACAAACACACCGCAAAACAAGATTATATCGAATAGATCTACAAGAACATCAAGGAAAACATTGTATTGAGGATCAAAAAAGAGAGAAGAATCCATCTAGCTACTAGCTATGGACCGGTAGGACTGTGATAAACTACTCACGCATCATCAGAAGGGTAGCAAGGTTGATGTAGAAGCCCTCTGTGATCGAATCCCCCTCCGCGGAGTACCAGAAAAGTCCCCAAGATGGGATCTCATGAGGACAGAAACTTGCAGCGGTGGAGAAGTATTTTTGGTGTGCCCTCTGGTCTATAGGGCTATTTGAGTATTTATAGAATAAGAATTAGGGATGGAGGAGCAACGGGGCCCCACAAGCCTGGGGGCGCGCCCTCCAAGCTTTTCGTCTCCTCATGGCTCTTCTGGCCTCCTCCCGAAGCTTCCAGGGTGTCTTGTGGTCCAAGAAAAATCATCAAAAAGTTTTGTTCCGTTTGGTATTGATTTTCTGTCAACAAAAACAAGGGAAAATCAGCAACTAGCACGGGGCACTAGGTTAATAGGTTAGTCCAAAAAATGGTATAAAATAGCATAATAATGCATATAAAATATCCTAGATTGGTAATATAATAGCATGGAACAATAAAAAATTATATATACGTTGGAGACATATCACTCGCTGGGATGCCAAAAGTGGCGTGTAGCGGCACGGAGGCGAGGCTATTATGCTCGGGAAGGCGAGCCAGAGGCTATGCTGGCTAAGGCAGGCAGGCGTGCATCTGAGCGCACAGAGTAGCAACAGTCGTGGGCGTCGGCAGGCAGCGGGGGGAACGGAGCCGGCGAGTGAGCGCATGCGCGTGCGGGCAAGGTGACTAGGGGTGCGCACGAGGTGGCTAGGCGGGGCGGTGACGCGGCCAGGGCAAACATGGGCGGCGGCCATGGCCGGAGCTCAAGAAAATCGAGGCTATGGGACACGAGGAGGAGCACGAGGAGGTTGAGGAGGGATGTGAGCTCACTGAGAGGTCAGAGGGGAGCTCAGGGGAGCCGAGGCGGTCGGGGTCGAGGCAAACGAGCGGCAACAGTGGTGGCAACCGGCAAAGGGGATTGGCACGAGCGACGTCGCTAGGGGCCCTCGGCGTTAACCTAGAGCGATAGATGACGAAGAGGATGTTGGAAATATGCCCTAGAGGAAATAATAAAATGGTTATCATTATATTTCCTTGTTCATGATAATTGTCTATTGTTCATGCTATAATTGTATTAACCGAAAACCGTAATACATGTGTGAATACATAGACCACAACATGTCCCTAGTGAGCCTCTAGTTGACAAGCTCATTGATCAATAGATGGTTGTGGTTTCCTGACCATGGACATTGGATGTCGTTGATAACGGGATCACATCATTAGGAGAATGATGTGATGGACAAGACCCAATCCTAAGCATAGCACAAGATCACGTAGTTCGTTTGCTAGAGCTTTTCTAATGTCAAGTATCATTTCCTTAGACCATGACATTGTGCAACTCCCAGATACCGTAGGAATGCTTTGGGTGTATCAAAGGTCACAACGTAACTGGGTGGTTATAAAGGTGCACTACAGGTATCTCCGAAAGTGTCTGTTGGGTTGGCACGAATCAAGACTGGGATTTGTCACTCCCTATGACGGAGAGGTATCTCTAGGCCCACTCGATAATGCATCATCATAATGATCTTGATGTGACTAAGGAGTTAGCCACGAGATCATGCGGTACGGAACGAGTAAAGAGACTTGCCGGTAACGAGATTGAACAAGGTATAGGGATACCGACGAAAGAATCTCGGGCAAGTAACATAACGACATCGTGGTTCATCCGATGAGATCAACGTGGAACATGTGGGAGCCAATATGGGTATCCAGATCCCGCTATTCGTTATTGGCCGGAGAGGCATCTCGGTCATGTCTGCATGGTTCCCGAACCCATAGGGTCTACACAGTAAAGGTTCGGTGACGCTAGAGTTGTAATGGGAATTGTATGTGGTTACCGAAAGTTGTTCGGAGTCTCGGATGAGATCCCAGACATCACGAGTAGTTCCGGTATGGTCCGGAGGTAAAGAATTATATATGGAAGTCCTATTTTGGCCACCGGAAAATGTTTGGGACTTTTTAGTATTATACTGGTAAGGTTCTAGAAGGTTCCTGAGTGGGGCCCACCTGCATGGGGGGACCCACATGAACGTGGGTAGTGGGGGAAAGGACCACACCCCTAGTCAAGGTGCACCAAGGTCCCCTCTTAGAAGGAATAAGATCATATCCCGAAGGGATAAGATGAAGATCCCTAAAAAGGGGGATAACAATCGGTGGGGAAGGGAACAGATGGGATTTCTTTCCTCCCACCTTTGCCAATGCCCCAATGGAACTGGATGGAAAGAAACCAGCCCCCTCCACTCCTATATATAGTGGGGAGGTGCATGGGAGCTGCACCCCTTGCCTCTGACGCAGCCCCCCCCCCCCCCAACTCCCCTCCTCCTCCGTTGAGCGTAGCGAAGCTCTGCGGGAGAACCACGAGCTCCACCACCACGCCATCGTGTTGCCGGAGTTCTCCCTCAAATTCTCCTCTCCCCTTGTTGGATGAAGAAGGAGGAGACGTCCCTAGGTTGTATGTGTGTTGAACGAGGAGGTGCCATCCGTTCGGCGCTTGGATCGAATCTTCCGCGATTTGAATCGCCACGACTACGACTCCGTCAACCACGTTCCTGTAATGCTTTCGCTTAGCGACCTTCAAGGGTATGAAGATGCACTCACTCTCTCTCATTGCTAGCTTCTTGTAGATTAATCTTGGTGACATGTAGGAAAAATTTTGAATTATTACTACGTTCCCCAATAGTGGCATCATGAGCTAGGTCTATGTGTAGATTTTATGCACGAGTAGAACACAAGTAGTTGTGGGCGATGATTTGTTCAATTTCCTTACCGTTACTAGTCCTATCTTGATTCGGTGACATTGTGGGATGAAGCGGCCCGGAACGACCTTACACGTACGCTTACGTGAGACAGGTTCCACCGACTGACATGCACTTGTTGCATAAGGTGGCTAGCGGGTGTCTGTCTCTCCCTCTTTAGTCGGATCATATTTGATGAAGAGGGTCCTTATGAAGGGTAAATACCAATTGGCATATCACCATTGTGGCTTTTGCGTAGGTAAGAAACGTTCTTGCTAGAAACCCATAGCAGCTACGTAAAACATGCAACAACAATTAGAGGATGTCTAACTTGTTTTTGCAGGGTATGCTATGTGATGTGATATGGCCAAAAGGATGTGATGAATTATATATGTGATGTATGAGATTGATCATGTTCTTGTAATAGGAACAACAACTTGCATGTCGATGAGTATGACAACCAGCAGAAGCCATAGGAGTTGTCTTAATTTATTGTAGGACCTGCGTGTCGATAAAAACGCCATGTAATTACTTTACTTTATTGCTAACTGTTAGCCATAGTAGTAAAAGTAATAGTTGGTGAGACAACTTCATGAAGACACGATGATGGAGATCATGGTGTCATGCCGGTGACGATGGTGATCATGCCACGCCTCGAAGATAGACATCAAAAGCGCAAGATGATATTGGCCATATCATGTCACTTTATGATTTGCATGTGATGTTTATCATGTTTACATCTTATTTTCTTAGAATGATGATAACATAAATAAGATGATCCCTCACTAAAAAATTTCAAGAAATGTGTTCCCCTTAAGTGTGCACCGTTGCGAAGGTTCGTTGTTTCGAAGCACCATGTGACGATCGGGGGTGATAGATTCTAACGTTCCCATACAACAGGTGTAAGCCAAATTTACACATGTGAAACACTTAGGTTGACTTGACGAGCCTAGCATGTACAGACATGGCCTCGGAACACGAGAGACCGAAAGGTCGAACATGAGTCGTATAGTAGATGCGGTCAACATGGAGATGTTCACCGTTGATGACTAGTCCGTCTCTCGTGATGATCGGACATGGGCTATTCGATTTGGATCATGTATCACTTAGATGACTAAAGGAATGTCTATCTGTGTGGGAGTTCATTAAATAATTTGGTTAGATGAACTTAATTATCATGAACTTAGTCTAAAATTGTCTTTACAATCTATCCTATAGATCAAATGGCCCACGCTAATGTTGCCCTCAACTTCAACGCGTTCCTAGAGAAAACCAAGCTGAAAGACGATGGTAGTAACTATACGGACTGGGTCCGTAACTTGAGGATCATCCTCATAGCTGCCAAGAAAGCATATGTCCTTGAAGCACCGCTAGGTGATGCACCTATTTTCCCATCAACTCAAGACGTTATGAATGCCTAGCAGTCGCGTAATGATGATTACTCCCTGGTTCAGTGCGGCATGCTTTACAGCTTAGAATCGGGGCTCCAAAAGCATTTTGAGCAACATGGAGCATATGAGATGTTCCAAGAGCTGAAAATGGTTTTCCAAGCTCATGCCCGGGTCGAGAGATATGAAGTCTCCGGCAAGTTCTATAGTTGTAAGATGGAGGAAAATAGTTATGTCAGCGAGCATATACTCAAAATGTCTGGGTTGCACAACCGCTTGTCTCAGCTGGGAGTTAATCTTCCAGATGACTCGTTCATTGACAGGATCCTCCAGTTGCTTCCACCTAGCTACAAGAGCTTTGTGATGAACTACAATATGCAAGGGATGGAGAAGTCCATTCCTGAGTTATATTCAAGGGATAATTAGATTTATGCCCCTAGTTGTGTCCCACTCGTCTGTTTTACCCCTAATTCCTAAAAGTCACCGGTTCTGTCCAAGTTACTTTGCTCCTCTTATGCTTTTGCCCTTTGACCGTTTGACCGTCAGTTCAAAAACTTCATAACTAATTCATACTAAATCATAAAAATGCAAATAAGATACCAAAATGTTCAGAAAAACATCACCTATATGTCAGTGTCATTTGCATTCATGAAAAAAGTGTTGGAAAGTTCCCATCCGAGATTTAGCTCTTATGCTACCACCATGAATAGTAAAATCTAAAAAAGTTCAAAAAAATTAAAAAAATTGGTGGCAAAGAATGACAAATGTTTTAAGTGCCTGCCAAGTTTCATCAGGGAATAACATTTGTGGGTGCCGCGACAAAAAAAAAACAATCAGCACTCCAAAATAGATTATTTTTTGCCACGACTTCCACGAATGTAGTTCCTAATGAAACAGCAAGCACTAGAACATTGTCATTCTTTGCCATTTTTTTGATTTTTTGAACTTTTAGAGTTTACTATTCATGAATATATAAACAAACGATAATTTCAAGCATCAAGATATGAAAAATCTTATGACATGCAGTGAAAGCGAAAGAAACGAAAATAAATGTTGGGAATTAGGAGAGTAAAACTTTGAAATTAGGGGTAAAACAACACAACTAGGGGCATAAATATAATTATCCCTATATTCAATGCTGAAATCAGCGGAGGTGGAGATCAAAAAGGAACATCAAGTGTTGATGGTGAATAAGACCACTAGTTTCAAGAAAGGCAAGGGTAAGAAGAACTTCAAGAAGGACGGCAAGGGAGTTGCCGCGCCCGGTAAGTCATTTGTCGGGAAGAAAGAACCCAAAGAATGGACCCAATCCTGAGACTGAGTGCTTTTATTGCAAGGGAAATGGTCACTGGAAGCGGAACTGCCCCAAGTACTTAGCGGATAAGAAGGCCGGCAACACCAAAGGTCTATATGATATACATGTTATTGATGTGTACCTTACCAGCACTCATAGTAGCTCCTGGGTATTTGATACCGGTGCAGTTGCTCACATTTGTAACTCAAAACAGGAGTTGTGGAATAAGCGGAGACTGGCGAAGGACGAGGTGACGATGCGTGCCGGTAATGGTTCTAAGGTCGATGTGATCGCCGTCAGCATGCTACCTCTACATTTACCTTCGAGATTAGTTTTAAACTTCAATATTATTATTTAGTACCAGCTTTGAGCATGAACATTGTATCTGGATCTCGTTTGATGCGAGATGGCTACTCAATTAAATCCGACAATAATGGTTGTTCTATTTATATGAAATATATGTTTTATGGTCATGCCCCGCTGGTCAATGGTTTATTTTTATTGAACCTGGGACGTGATGTTACACATATTCATAGTGTGAATGCCAGAAGATGTAAGGTTGATAATGATAGTCCCACATACTTGTGGCACTGCCGCCTTGGTCGCATTGGTGTCAAATGCATGAAGAAACTCTATGCAGATGGACTTTTGGAGTCTCTTGATTATGAATCATTTGACGCGTGCGAACCATGCCTCATGGGAAAATGGACCAAGACTCCGTTCGCCAGAACAATGGAGCGAGCAACCAACTTGTTGGAAACAATACATACTGATGTATGCGGTCCAATGAGCGTTGAGGCTCGCGGTGGCTATCATTATGTTCTCACCCTCATTGATGGCTTAAGTTGATATAGGTATGTCTACTTAATGAAACACAAGTCTGAGACCTTTGAGAAGTTTAAGGAATTTCAGAGCGAGGTAGAGAATCAAAGTGATAGGAAAATAAAGTTCTTACGATCAGATCGTGGAGGAGAATAATTGAGTCATGAGTTTGGCACGCACTTAAGGAAATGTGGAATTGTTTCACAACTCACGCCGCCTAGAACAACTCAGCGTAATGGCGTGTCCGAACATCGTAATCGCACTCTATTGGATATGGTGCGATCTATGATGTCTCTTACCGATCTACCGCTATCATTTTGGGGTTATGCTTTAGAGACAACCACATTCACTCTAAATAGGGCATTGTCTATATCCATTGAGATGACATTGTATGAATTATGGTTTGGGGAGAAACCTAAACTGTCATTTCTGAAAGTTTGGAGATGCGAAGCTTATGTCAATAAACTCCAACCTGAAAAGCTTGAACCCAAATCGGAAAAATGCATCTTCATAGGATACCCTAAGGAAACTATTGGGTATACCTTCTACCTCAGATCCGAAGGCAAGATCTTTGTTGCCAAGAATGGATCATTTCTGGAGAAAGAGTTTCTCTCGAAAGAAGTAAGTGGGAGGAAATTATAACTTGATGAGGTGCCCCCTCTTGAACAGGAAAGTAGCGCAGCTCAGGAAGATGTTTCTGTGGTGCCTGCACCGACTAGATAGGAAGTTAATGATGATGATCATGAAACTACGGATCAAGTTGCTACTGAACTTCGTAGGTCCACGAGGACACGTTCCGCACGAGTGAATGCGACAACCCTGTCACGGAAATCATGTTGTTAGACAAGCTGTGAACCTTTGAACTATGAAGAAGCGATGGCGGGCCCGGATTCCAACAAATGGCTTGAAGCCATGAAATCCGAGATAGGATCCATGTATGAAAACAAAGTATGGACTTTGACGGACTTGCCCGATGATCGGCAAGCCATAGAGAATAAGTGGATGTTTAAGAAGAAGACTGACGCGGATGGTAATGTGACCGTCTATAAGGCTCGGCTTGTTGCTAAGGGTTATCGACAAGTTCAAGGAGTTGACTATGATGAGACCTTCTCACCCGTAGCGAAGCTGAAGTCCGTCCAAATCATGTTAGCAGTTGCCGCATTCTATAATTATGAGATATGGCAAATGGACGTCAAAACCGCATTCCTTAACGCCTTAAGGAAGAATTGTATGTGATGCAACCGGAAGGTTTTGTCGATCCTAAGAATGCTAACAATGTATGGAAGCTCCAGCGCTCCATCTATGGGTTGGTGCAAGCATATCGGAGTTGGAACATTCGCTTTGATGAAATGATCAAAGCGTTTGGGTTTATACATATTTATGGAGAAGCCTGTATTTACAAGAAAGTGAGTGGGAGCTCTGTAGCATTTCTCATATTATATGTGGATGACATACTATTGATGGGAAATGATATAGAACTTTTGGAAAGCATAAAGGCCTACTTGAATAAGTGTTTTTCAATGAAGAACCTTGGAGAAGCTGCTTACATATTAGGCATCAAGATCTACAGAGATAGATCGAGACGCCTCATTGGTCTTTCACAAAGCACATACCTTGACAAGATATTGAAGAAGTTCAATATGGATGAGTCCAAGAAGGGGTTCTTTCCTGTATTGCAAGGTGTGAGATTGAGCGCAGCTCAACGCCCGACCTCGACAGAAGAAAGAGAAAAGATGAGTGTCATCCCCTATGCCTCGGCCATAGGCTCTATTATGTATGCCATGTTGTGTACCAGACCTGATGTGAACCTTACCATAAGTTTGGTAGGGACGTACCAAAGTGATCCCAGAATGAAACACTAGAGAACAGTCAAGAATATCCTGAAGTGCCTGAAAAGGACTAAGGATATGTTTCTCATTTATGGAGGTGACGAAGAGCTCGTCGTAAAGGGTTACGTTGACGCTAGCTTCGACACAGATCCGGATGACTCCAAGTCACAAACCGGATACGTGTATATATTTGAATGGTGGGGCAGTCAGCTAGTGCAGTTGCAAGCAAAGTATCGTGGCGGCATCAACATGTGTTTGTAAAGTACATACAGATCTGAATGTCGTAGATCCATTGACTAAACCTCTTCCACGAGCAAAACATGATGAGCACCAAAACTCTATGGGTGTTCGATTCATCACACTTAAACTAGATTATTGACTCTAGTGCAAGTGGGAGACTGTTGGAAATATGCCCTAGAGTCAATAATAAAATGGTTATTAATATATTTCCTTGTTCATGATAATTGTCTATTGTTCATGATATAATTGTATTAACTGGGAACCGTAATACATGTGTGAATACATAGACCACAACATGTCCCTAGTGAGCCTCTAGTTGACTAGCTCGTTGATCAATAGATGGTTGTGGTTTCCTGACCATGGACATTGGATGTCGTTGATAACGGGATCACATCATTAGGAGAATGATGTGATGGACAAGACCCAATCCTAAGCATAGCACAAGATCGTGTAGTTCGTTTGCTAGAGCTTTTCTAATGTCAAGTATCATTTCCTTAGACCATGAGATTGTGCAACTCCTGGATACCGTAGGAATACTTTGGGTGCATCAAATGTCACAACCTAACTGGGTGGCTATAAAGGTGCACTACATGTATCTCCAATAGTGTATGTTGGGTTGCCACGAATCGAGACTGGGATTTGTCACTCCGTATGACAGAGAGGTATCTCTGGGCCCACTCGATAATGCATCATCATAATGAGCTCAATGTGACTAAGGATTTATCCACGAGATAATGCGTCACTGAACGAGTAAAGAGACTTGCCGGTAACGAGATTGAACAAGGTATAGGGATACCAACGATCGAATCTCGGGCAAGTAACATACCGATGGACAAAGGGAATTGTATACGGGATTGATTGAATCCCCGACATCGTGGTTCATCTGATGAGATCATCGTGGAACATGTGGGAGCCAATGTGGGAGCCAATATGTCTGCAAGGTTCCCGAACCCGTAGGGTCTACACACTTAAGGTTCGGTGACGCTAGAGTTGTAATGAGAATTGTATGTGGTTACCGAAAGTTGTTCGGAGTCTCGGATGAGACCCCGGACATCACGAGGAGTTCCTGAATGGTTCGGAGCTAAAGATTTATATATGGGAAGTCCTATTTTGGCCACCGAAAAATGTTAGGGATTTTTGGTATTGTCTGGGAAGGTTCTAGAAGGTTCTAGAGTGGGGCCCACCTGCATGGGGGACCCACATGAGCGTGGTAGTGGGGAAGGCCCCACACCCCAGGTCAAGTGCACCAAGATCCCCCTTAGAAGGAATAAGAACATATCCCAAAGGGATAAGATCAAGATCCCTAAAAAGGGGGATAACAATCGGTGGGGAAGGGAAATGATGGGATTTCTTTCCTCCCACCTTTGCCAATGCCCCAATGGACTTGGAGGTCAATAAACCAACCCCCTCCACCCTATATATAGTGGGGAGGTGCATGGGAGCTGCACCCCTTGCCCCTAGCGTAGCCCTTCCCCTCCAACTCCCCTCCTCCTCCGTTGAGCGTAGCGACGCTCTGCTGGAGAACCACCAGCTCCACCACCACGCCATTGTGTTGCCGGAGTTCTCCCTCAACTTCTCCTCTCCCCTTACTGGATCAAGAAGGAGGAGACGTCCTTGGGCTGTACGTGTGTTGAACGCGGACGTGTCGTCCGTTCGGCGCTTGGATCGGATCTTCCGTGATTTGAATCACCGTGAGTATGACTCCATCAACCGCGTTCTTGTAACGCTTCCGCTTAGTGATCTTCAAGGGTATGAAGATGCACTCCCTCTCTCTCGTTGCTATACACTCCTATATTGATCTTGGTGACACGTAGGAAAAAAAAATTGAATTATTACTACGTTCCCCAGTTGAGGAGCCCGGTGGTCCTCCTGGACTTGAGGGGGCATCGAGGGGAGGCCAGTGGCCATGGGTTTCATGGAGGCGCGACGTCAGCAGAGGCCGGACGGTTGCGAGGAAAGAGAGAGAGAGAGAGCGGCACGAGGTTGGAGAGAAAGAGGAGGCTAGGTGAGGGAGTCCTGGACTAGGGGGTGTCCGGATAGCCGAACTATCATCACGGCCGGACTCCAAGACTATGAAGATACAAGATTGAAGACTTCGTCCCGTGTCCTGATGGGACTTTCCTTGGCGTGGATGGCAAGCTTGGCGATACGGATATGTAGATCTCCTACCATTGTAACCGACTCTGTGTAACCCTAACCTATCCGATGTCTATATAAACCGGAGGGTTTTAGTCCGTAGGACGAACATCAATCATACCATAGGCTAGCTTCTAGGGTTTAGCCTCCTTGATCTCGTGGTAGATCTACTCTTGTACTACCCATATCATCAATATTAATCAAGCATGAGTAGGGTATTACCTCCATCGAGAGGGCCCAAACCTGGGTAAAAACCTCGTGTCCCTTGTCTCCTGTTACCATCCGCCTAGGCGCACGATTAGGGACCCCCTACCGAGATCTGCGGTTTGACACCGACATTGGTGCTTTCATTGAGAGTTCCTCGTATGCGTCACCGATAGGCCCGATGGCTCCTTCGATCATCAACAACGGCGCGGTCGGTGAGACTTTTCTCCCGGACAGATCTTCGTATTCAGCGGCTTTGCCTTTGTGGGCCAATTAAGCTTGCCGTCGGAGCAGATCAAAAGCTATGCCCTTGGCCATCTGGTCAGATTTGGAAGTTTGAACTATCGGCCGATATCGCGGAGACTTGATCTTGACGGATTCGATCCGCAACCAAGCGTGCCGCCTTGTCTCGATGGCCATGATCTAGCTCTGCGGCGAGCGATGCCACAGGCCGCACCGGCATCCGCTCCGACCCTTAATCCGGGCGGATTCCCCGATCGAGGGCGAGTGGTTGGACACGCCTCGGGGCTACAATCTCTGGCGATTGAGCGAACTCCATCCTGTCGCTGCGAAGACCTCGACTCGGTGCGGACTCCTCTCCGGACTCCAACCCTCCAGCGCCCACCAATCGAATCCGATTGGGCGCGGTCATGGAGTTCACTGCCGCGGACATCTTTCGGCTTTTCGCCCTTTGGCGACATCCTGAATTCACTAAAGTCTCTCTCTTTATCCGGAGAGCCTGGCGGACTACGGACAGGAAGGTTGGGATCTGAGACGACGAAGAAATTCAACGCCCACCCACCACCCACTTTGTTGCCACTTGCCGAAGATTTAACCGACATGCTCGACTTCGACTCCGAAGGCATCGGCGGCATGGGCGGCGGCGCGGGCGACAAGACCAGCGCCTCTGAGGGCACTTGAAGGCCACCTCGTCATCGACATATACATGGTGGACATCCCAAAAGATGGGAGCAGCGATGGAACAACGGAGGATGACCCTCCAGAAGCAGCGAAGCGCCCGGCGTCGGTGGCGCCGCTCTAAATCCGCCACAGCAAAAGCGGTGATTCGGCACGGGAGATAATAACACCAGACGGTGCCAAAGACAACCCCTCCAAAGGGGACTTAGCGCAGGAGGAGGGAGAAGCAAGTCCGCACGATAGTGCGGCAGAAAGAGAGGTCGAGGACGACAATTTGTCATGCCTGAGGATCCCGTCGAACAAGAGCGTTTCAAACACAGGCTTATAGCCACGGCAAGCAGCTTCAAGAAAAATCAGCAATAGCTTAGAGCTGACCAAGACCCGCTAGCTGACAGATGGACTGAAGTCCTTGCAGCCGAAGAGTATGAACTCGAATGCCCCTCCAAAAGCTACCCCAAACGCAGGCTGTTGCCTCGATCAGAGGAGGAAGCACCCAAGTCACCAGCGCACAACATGGCAGACCGGCCACCCGTGGCGCGACGAGAAAGCCTCTCGGCCCTCCGCTCAAGCCACACCCAGCGCCGCTCAAAAAGTACCAAGGCACGGAAAACGCGCGGACTTGCGAGATATATTGGAGGATAAGGCAAAACATACAAGATCGATCTATGGATCGCGTGGGCGTAACGACGGGATGATTACCGTCGCGCGGATACAACAAACCGGTCGGGCGAACACGATGAACAAAGCTCATATGAGCTACGTCGTGATATAGCCCATCTGAGGCGCCAAGACACCCACTATGCTTCACGATGAAGTAATGGATCATCAAATCCACGAGGGTTTCAAACCCGTAAACATCGAATCATACGATGGTACCACAGATCCTGCGATGCGGATCGAGGACTATCTCCTCCATATCCACATGGCCCGCGGTGATGATCTACATGCCATCAAATACCTCCCACTCAAGCTTAAAGGACCAGCTCGGCATTGGCTCAACAGCTTGCCGGCCAGAATCAATTGGTTGTTGGGAGGACACGGAAGCCGCATTCCTTGATAACTTCCGGGCACATATGTGCGACCACAAGGCGCCGATGACCTTAGCCACATAATTCAGCAGCCGAGAAGAATCGGCCGAGCAATTCGGACACGGTTCCTAACAAAGAAAAACCAAATTGCTTGTTGTCCGGATCGAGAGGCCCTTGCAGCCTTCAAACACAACATCATGACGAGTGGCTTGCCCGGCACCTAGGACAGGAAAAGCGAAATCCATGGCAGCCCTCACAACACTCATGACCCGCTTTTGTGCGGGAGAGGACAACTAGCTAGCTCGAAGCAACAACTTGGCCAAACACCACGATAGTTGAATACCAAGGACAGCAATGGCAGGTTGCGTCGCAACAAGAACAAAGCGCCGCGTGCGGCGATAATGCTGAAGACACGGCCGTCAATGCGGATTCGAGGCTCTAAACCGGTCGTGGAAGAAGCCATTCAAAATAAATACCGGGCCGTCCAACTTGGACCGAATACTCGATCGCTTGCGGATACATGGCACCCGGAAAACCAGCCAATCACACCAACAGGGATTGTTGGGTGTTCAAACAAGCGAGCAAGTTAAGTGCGAACTCAATGACAAGGGGCTGCATAGCGATGACGAGGAAGAGCCCGACCGCCGAACAATAGAGGCGAAGGGTTTTCCTACACAAGTGCGGGCGGTGAACATGATATCATAACCCATATACCCAAAAGGGGCGGAGCGTGCACTAAAGGGATGTATATGCGATGGAGCGATCGCCCAGTTCAACCCATGGTCTCCCTGCCCGATCACCTTTGATCGAAGGACCACCCACTAGCATCCGTCACGGCGGTTTCGCGCATTGGTTCTTGACCCAATTATTGTGGATTTCACCTCACCGAGTCTGATGGGCGGCGGTAGCAACTGAACCTGCTTTATTAGGATACAGTGTGCAAAATGGGCATAGACCCTCAAGGATTAAACCTACAAAGGCGACCTTTAAAGGCGTCATACCGGTGTAGAGGCCAGTTATGCAGGCTCGATTACACTCGAAGTGGTCTTGGATCCCGGATAACTTCGAGCGAAGAGTTACTCTTGACATCGTCCCATTCATGGCGGCTATCATGCACTACTCGGACGAACCGCATTTGCAAAGTTCAATGCGGTGCCGCACTACGCATACCTCAAGCTCAAGATGTCAGGCCCTCGAGGAGTAATCACGGTCAATGGAAACACCGAACGCTCTCTCCGAACGGAGGAGCACACGGCGGCCCTTGCGGCGGAGGTACAAAGCAGCCTCTCACAGCAATTCTCGAGTCCGGCCACTAAGCGTCCGGACACTGTCAAGCGCGCCCGGAATAACCTACAACAAGACCGCCTGGCACGATTCAAGCACGCGTATCAATCCGTCCCCAACCCCAGCCCTCGCAAAATTGCGAAGCTAGTATTACGCGTACATAATTACGCTCGGGAGATACCATGGGCATATGGGGAGGGGCAAGACCACGGCACGCCCGGAATACGGCTCAACCGCACCAGGGGCTCCCGATTGTGTCATTTTTTTCTTTTTCCTTTTTTTTCCTTTTTCTTACTTTCAGGACTCCGTCTTTCAGAAGTCCTGTCCGGCACTAGAATCGCCAAACTCACGATGCAACAGCCAGGGAAGTAGAACGCTACGTCAAATGTTCAGGTGGTCTTTATTACGAGCATTATACCTGTTTTACATACCATCCCGCAGCTTACCACTGGAGGGGGGCATGTTAGATAGTCCCATCCCTTGCTTATCGCACTATTTGTATCGTTCTGCTTTCATTGCAGTACATTTTTGAATAAACAATACATAGCCTTCGCCTACTATTGCACTCTTTTCTTTATCTATATATATGTTCATTTCATGACATGTGGCACCCGTACACTTTGGTACGGCCAATACACCAGGGGCTTAAGTATCCCAAAATTATGGTGTGATAAGTCCGAACACTTTCACAAGTGCGGCACCCCGAACTTATAGCATTATATGAATCGGCTCCGAATCATGTCTTGGGTCAATAGTTGGGTTTGCCCGGCTCCCGTCTTTTCGTACCTTACGTTCCGTTATATCGGCTAAGGTAGCACCGGGAGAACCACTGCGATTGTGCCCAGCTTGAGCTGGGTCGAGCACCTCAGTGGAGAAAGCTAAAACTGACCGTCATGATAGGGCGAGAGTCGGTCGCTATTGGAGAGGTTTTTTCAGGTCCCTAAAGACTTATGCCGCTTAGAGCGAGGAACCGGAGTTGTCCGTCCAAGGCGTGGATAGCGCCCCGAACTCGGTCTTCCGAATACTAGGGGCTTCGCCGAAATTTAAAATTATAGAATTCTATGGCTAAGTGAGAGTGTTCAAGCATTATAAGTCCGGTTGCCTTGTTCGTTGTGTTGGCGCCTCCTAGATGGACCCAAGAATGGGAAAAAGAGTGCTCAAGTTTATCCCGAACACCCCAGCACTCGTGGCATGGGGGCTGAAGCCAACGACTTTCCATCTCTCAAATTTGATAAACGGCCGCACATAAGGTAATATTTTAAATTAACAAGAGTTGCTTAGCGCATATGAACAAGTTTTGAGCGTACAGGATAACAAATGCGAGCCTATTCAAAAATTACATATTTGGAGCACTCATCCGCTATTCGCGGGCACCCTTGAGAGGCCCTCATAGTACATTTGGGCGTGCGATGCTCCTTGCCCTTCGGTGGCCGTCCGTCACAAGCTTCTCCGCATCCAGCTTGCCCCAATGCACTTTAGCACGGGCAAGGGCCCGACGGACACCTTCAATGCAGACGGAGCGCTTGATGACTTCAATCCGTGGACAAAGGTCCACCACCGCTACACTAAGCTGAAGTAGCTCCTGGCATGGCTTCCAATAGCCACAGCCGCTATAAGGCCCTTCATGGCCTGTTCGGTGACCTTGTGGAGCTCGACCAGCTGCTTCAGCTGGTCGCTCGAGGGCACCGGATGTCCGCCTCGACATCTTGAGACCGAACACCTTTTCCGTCGAGCTCCCTCCTTGGCGCGGTAGAATGCGGCAGCATCGGACACACTCTGGGTAAATCTGCGAATGCTCTGGAGAGCTTGAATCCGGGTAAGTAATAGGTAATTCACTTTCACATGCTTGCTTTGCATAAAGAATGCCTTACCGCGCTATCTTCTTTAATGACTCAATTTCTTGGAGGGCTTTTTGGGCCTCGGCCTTAGCAACTTTGGCACTCTCAAGAGCAGGCGAGCTCGAACTCTCGAGTCTTGAGTCACGCTCAAACTCTCGTGTTTTCCAGAGCTTGGAGCTCTTGCCGCTGCTTGCCAGCTCGCCTCCCCTTCTCTCGCTCGGTGCGTTCATAGCAGCCGCTTTGTTTTCGGCCATGGATACCGCTTCCTTGAGTCGCCACCTCGTTCGTGGCCCTGCAGATGCCGATGTTATTCCTGTTATTTTTGCAACCAAACCTTTCTATAAGGTATTTCTTTAATAAGGTACTACTTACCTTCCTTGTCCTCGAGCTGCTTCTTGGCTTGGCGAGCTCGTTCTCGGACCGCTCGAGGCTCGCTTCAATGCATTGACCTCCATGATCGGTCTGACGAATCTGCAGCGTAGCTGCATTCCCATATTGACATACTTATGTTAGACTCCTGCGTATATCTTCTTAGATCCTTAGTCCGGCTTTTCTTTGAACACGAACTAAGCATCGAGAACTCTGTCTATGCGGTAATATTTTACATATTCTAAACTTACCTCAAAGCTGTTAGAAGGCTGGTACAGGCTTCAGTCGGCCCGCTCTTGGCGGACTGAACTGTCCGGATCACCGCACTCATAATAGTGCGGTGCTCCTCCTCGATGGAGGAGCTGTTAGCGCCTCCGAGAAGCTATCCGGTGCCTCGGTTGGGCCGGATGACACGGCGTTTTACCCTTCTTCGAAGGACCGCTTGCGGACTCGGAACGGCTGAAGGTTCGGCATGGAGTCCGGACAAGGGTCGGGCTTAGAGCCCCTGGGGGTCTTTCCCCCCACGCGCCTGGAGTCCGGGAGGTTGCCTTGTGGCGCCTCCTGCGCCACTTCCTCTTGACCAAGCCCCTCTTGGGACCCCACCGCGGCATCGTCCGCGGCGTGAGGTGAGGAGGCGGTCGGAAGTGAAGTACTCTCCATTTCCGACGAACTCAGGGACCCGCTTGTCGAAGCGGCGAACTCGCCCTTAGGCGGGCTGCATGATGGTTGGTATTAGAGAACACTATGCAATGATAAAAAGCCATGGGTATCCGGACACTTACGATCTCGCCAGGGCTTGGACCTTGTTGGCCAATCCTCCTCGTCGTTGTCGGCGTTGGTGGAGAAGTCCGGAGGAAGGGTTCTTCCTTCTTGGACCCTCCGGCCTCCCGGTTAGGCGGCCTTCCTTTCCTCTCCTCCCCGGCTGGGGAGAAGCTTCTCCTTCCTCCTCCTCGTCCTCGGGAGAAGATTCTGCTTTAGAATCGACAGCACTGCATCGGGAGCTCCTTGAGTTCCGTGGCCTCCTTCTTGGCCTTCTTCTCCGGAACCACATGGGGTACGGGCCAGCAGCCCCGTCAGCGGGCGTCCACTGGGTCTTCGGCAAAGGCCGGACAGTTAATCTGTCGGGACGTCTTCAACCAGTCTGTCAAAGATTAGGGAGTTTTAGATCCCACATAGAGTCAATCTATGAAAAAGAGTCCCATAAAGGGTAAAATAACACCTCACCGGCTTGGCGCGTGAGCTGTATCCGCGATCTTTGTTAGTGGATGCGGGGCTTGGCGCCCTTTAACAGCACCTTCGGGCATCTTAAACGTAGTGTCGAAGAGCCGGCTCAGAATTCGGTCTTTGTCTGGATCGAGCTCCCACAAATTGAAGGCCCGTTGTTGGCATGGGAGAATCCGGCGGATGAGCATCACAGGATTCGTCGGCGAGCTGAGATTCTTGTCCACCAGGTTTGGACGCATGTTTGGAGTCGGATAGCTCGTCCAAATCCCCCCACGTTAGGCCCGTCTCTTTCCATGGTGAGAGCCGTGTGGGGAAGCCAGATCTGAATTCGGGGCCGCCACCCATTCAGGGTCGCGTGGCTCGGTGATGTAGAACCACCCCGATTGCCACCCCTTTATTGTCTCCACAAAGGATCCCTCAAGCCATAGGACTTTGGCCATCTTGCCGACCATGGCGCCTCAAGACTCCGGCAGCGGCCGCCCACAACCTTGACTGACATTAAAGGTCTTCAACCATAGGCGAAGTGGGGCTGGATGCGAAGGAAGGCCTCGCACACGACGATAAGCGTCGAGATGTTGAGGACGAAATTGGGCCAGGTCGTGGAAGTCCAGGCCGTAGTAGAACATGAGCCCTCGGACAAATGGGTGAAGTGGAAAACCTAGTCCGCGGAGGAAGTGGGGGAGAAACACCACCCTCTCATGGGGCACAGGGGTTGGAATGAGCTGCCCAGCGTCCAGGCAGCTTTGTCTGTGATATCGCTGGACAAGTATCCGGCCTCCCGCAGTCTTGTGATGTGCCCCTCCGTGACGGAGGAGGCCATCCATCTGCCTCCCGCTCCTGACATGGTTGGAGAAGGTTGAGGAGGAATGTGCGGATTTGGGCACTAGAGCTCGAGTTGCGCGGAAATGGAGGAGCAAAGGAGGAAGAAGGCGTAGGTGAAAAGGTGGATCCTTATCCCCTTATATGGACGGACGAAGCTATGCGTCCCCCACCAGCCTGGTAAAACTCGCTTATCTCCCAAGCCGTAATCAATGGCGCGGATGGGTTACCCACGTCCGTATTGATGAGAATCCCGGAATAAGGGGGCACGATCTATGCTTTGATAAGACGTGCCAAGGAAACCGCCTCGCTAAACGTGCTAAGGTGGAACGGTACAAAATGATTCATATAAAGGCCTGGCCGTGGTGTGATGTCACGCCACGGAATACGTCAGCAGATCTATGCAAAAGTTATTCTCTCTACGGTGGTATGTGGAACTTGTTTTGTAGAGCCGAACACTATCCTGGTGTTCAAAATCTTCTATGAAGTATTCGGAGAAGGAACCCTCCTTGCAATGCCGAAGACAATATCGCGTCGGACTAAATCGTCATTGAAGCCTGGTTCAGGGCTCTTGAGGAGTCTGGACTAGGGGTGTCCGGATAGCGAACTATCATCACAGCCGGACTCCAAGACTATGAAGATACAAGATTGAAGACTTCGTCCCGTGTCCGGATGGGACTTTCCTTGGCATGGAAGGCAAGCTTGGCGATCTGGATATGTAGATCTCCTACCATTGTAACCGACTACTGTGTAACCCTAACCTATCCGGTGTCTATATAAACCGGAGTGTTTTAGTCCGTGGGGCGAACAACAATCATACCATAGGCTAGCTTCTAGGGTTTAGCCTCCTTGATCTCGTGGTAGATCTACTCTTGTACTACCCATATCATCAATATTAATCAAGCAGGAGTAGGGTATTACCTCCATCAAGAGGGCCCGAACCTGGGTAAAAACATCGTGTCCCTTGTCTCCTGTTACCATCCGCCTAGACGCACGTTCGGGACCCCCTACCCGAGATCCGCCGGTTTTGACACCGACACCAGGGTTCCAAGGCGTTCAAGGGGGGCCTTATCTACGTTGGAGGGGGCTTGGATGTGCGCCGCGTGGCCATTCATGGCCACGGGCGTCGAAAGAGAGCCACCCAGCCACCAGTGAACAGAAGGAGGAAGAAAAGGGGGTAGGTGGGCTGGATGGGCCAGCCTGGCACTGTTGCCGCAGCTGGGCCGTGGTACATTCCCAGTTTGTTTTTCTTTTATTTTTTGTATTTCTTTCCTGTTTACTTTTTTGTTTTTTGTTTCTATTTATTTTTAAAACAATTTAGATTTATAAAATATAAAACTTGCACCTAAATTAGTACTTTAAATTTGGCTACTGCCACAAAAAGTTTGGCACCAAATTAAAATAGTTTAGAACTTTTATAATTTTAAGAATAATAAAATTATTGTTTTGCCCTCTGTTTTAATTGTTTTAGGGCATTTAAGAAATTTATAAAATGTTGGTTTCTCCACCAGATTTAACTATGGGTTATTTGACATCAAATGAACTTTTTAGTTTACTGTTTGAAGAAATAATTTATTTTACTTTATTTTAAGTTTGAAAATGGCTTTGATTCTTATCAAGTGGCAATTTGGCTTAGTTAAGCATGATGACATGGCACCATTAGTGTGAGGTCACTGTAGCATGATATTGGGGGTGTTACATTTACATTTAGGCCCGCTAATGACCCGAGATGGTTATAGGCCCACGTTTCGTCCCATATATAGTGAGTTACGGACCGCCCCATTTGCTAGCGTAATTTGTTTTTATATACCGCTGACGGACCGATAATGTATTGGGCAGTTGAGCTACGTTGAAGCTTTCGGACGAAATTACGACATACCAACTAAGAATAAACCTAGACTACACAATAAACAAATTACGACATATTACATCCACTAGGCATCAAAGTTCGCCACCAGTGATAATAAAGCGCAACCAGACCACGGATTACATACACCGGGCATCAAAGGTTGCCGCCAGTGCATATAAACGTGTCGACAAAGGAATATACAAACCCGATAACACTTCAACACATTTCAAGAAACGTTAGCCCTGCCCTGGAGGTGCATCGCAAGCGGCAGAACAAGTTGATGAGACCTTAGTTATCTAAACCATATATCATCCAGCTCTAGCCGCGTAGCAATAAAGCAAAGACAACTGTCCTCTGTGAACATCTTTAGAGAATGTACTTTAAGTCAGACCTGACTGAACCGAGTCTTTCTGCTTTAAGTTGAGACTGAAGAAGTCGAACTGATTTAGGCAGCAACCTCACCGAGGTTGTGTCACAACTGTTGGTGAGTAGCTTGAACTCATTGTCTTCATTGACATGACCTTGGGGTCATCTCTCTCGCTCTTCAAGATGGTTTGGCTCACTATCTTCCCTAAAGTTCCGCCTAGCATTAGAGATATGACTCTGAAAGAGAAACAAGGAGACAGAGAATAGTTTCACAAATATATAAGTAACGATGGTCGGTATGCTAACAATTCCATCCCATTTTATATTGGCAAATTCAGAGATATAATTTATAATAGCATCAATATAATATGCCATTGTCCGTATCATCGGCAAAATCAGTTAAGACAAAGTAAGAAATGAGATGACGCAGGCATGGGCAGCATCACCACACTACCGGATTAGAGATCTAGAACATAGGCATACATGCAGGGCTAAAGAAAATCAATGGATCTGTGATGTCTGCTAGAACTACATCAGTATTTCCCCAAAGAGGAAGGGATGATGCAGCACAACAACGGTAGGTATTTCCCTCAATGATGAGACCAAGGTTATTTAACTAGTAGGAGAACCATGCAACACTACATAAATAGCACCTGCACACAAATAATAAATACTCGCAACCCGATGTGTTAAAGGGGTTGTCAATCCCTTTCGGGCAACGGCGCCAGAAATTGGCAAGTGGACGTGAGAAAGTTGTAACAGATTGAATAAATAGATCACAAATAAGATATAGTGCAGCAAGGTATTTTTATATTTTTGGTTTAATAGATCTGAAAATAAAAGCAAATAAAAATAGATCGCAGAGGCAAATATAATAAAGAAGAGACCCGGGGGCCGTAGATTTCACTAGTGGCTTATCTCGAGAAAAATAGAAAACTGTGGGTAAACGAATTACTGTTGGGAAATTGATAGAAATTCAAATAATAATGACGATATCCAGGCAATCATCATTATATAGGCATCATGTCCAAGGTTAGTAGACCGCCGCCTGCCTACATCTACTACTATTACTCCACACATCGACCACTATCCAGCATGCATCTAGTGTATTAAGTTCATGGAGAAACAGAGTAATGCAATAAGAACGATGACATGATGTAGACAAGATCTATTTATGTCGAAATAGATGAGGGAGTCCTGGACTAAGGAGTCCTCGGGCGTCCGGCCTGTTAGCCATGGGCTGGACTGATGGGCTATGAAGATACGAAGACCGAAGACCTCACCCGTGTCCGGATAGGACTCTCCTTGGCGTAGAAGGCAAGCTTGGCAACCAAATATGAAGATTTCCTTTCTCTGCAACCGACCTTATGTAATCATAGATCCCTCCGGTGTCTATATAAACCGGAGGGCTTAGTCCGGATCAGGACATTCATTACCATAGTCATACAAGCTAGACTTGTAGGGTTTAGCCATTACGATCTCGTGGTAGATCAATTCTTGTAAGACTCATATTCATCCAGATCAATCAAGCAGGAAGTAGGGTATTACCTCCATTGAGAGGGCCCGAACCTGGGTAAACATTGTGTCCCCCGTCTCCTGTTACCATCGATCCTAGACGCACAGTTCAAGACCCCCTACCCGAGCCGCCGGTTTTGACACTGACATTGATGGTTTCATTGAGAGTTCCACTGTGCCGTCATCAAGAGGTTTGATGGCCCCTTCAATCATCTACAACGATGCCGTCCAGGGGAAAGTATTTCTCCCCGGGAAGATCTTCGTATTCGGCGGCTTCGCACTGCGGGCCAACTCGCTTGGCCGTCTGGAGCAGATCAAAAGCTACGCCCCTGGCCATCAGGTCAGATTTGGGAGCTTGAACTACGTCGCGGACATCCGCGAAGACTTGATCTTTGACGGATTCGAGACCACGGCAGCCGCTCCCTGCCACCTAGATGAACACGACTTAAATCTGTCATCAGACCACACCCAGGAGATAGCTCCTGCAACCACTCTGGCCTTAGATCCGGAGCAAATCATGCCATCCGAGGACGGGAAAGTCAACCCTGCCACGGAGGCCGCAGATGCCGCAGCGTCGGAGCCGCACACAGACTTAGCCTCATGTGATGTCTGTGTCACCGGAACTCCGGACTCGTTTCCGGCTATAGGTTCCAAACCATGTGCGTCCGCGAACGCCAAGCTTGATCGGTTATCGAGCTTCGAATTCAGCGCCGTAGACATCTTCCAACACTCGCCTTTCAGCGATGTTCTAGACTCATTAAAGAACCTGTCCTTGGTGGGAGACGCACAGCCGAATTGTGTCCGGTTCGAACTGGAGGCTGATGATGGAGAATTTCGCTTCCCACCCACCACCCACTTCATAGCCACTTTCGATGACTTAACCGACGCGCTCTACTATGACCCCGAAGACATCGACGGTATGGACGACGATGCTGGAGAGGAGGAGGCCCAAAACCCGCCGTTCACCGGACGATGGACGGCCACTTCCTCATATGACGTATACATGGTGGATACACTGAAAGATAATAGCGGTGACGACAAGAAAAACCCAGTGGAGGATAGCCCCTCTAAGACACAACCAAATCACCGGCGTCAGAGGCGCCGCTCCAAACCACATTGCAGCAAGGACAACAACACCAACACAGGAGACGACAACACTCCGGATGGTGCCGAAGATGTAGAAGACCATGATGATCAAACTGCCGAACAGGACAATCAGGAGGATGGTCAAGTCAGCCCTGACAAACAGGCCATAAATGAAGACTTGGAGGATGATAGTTATCATCCGCTCTCCGAGGAGGAGGTGAGCCTTAGCAAAGAGGACTTTATTGTGCCTGACGAGCCCCTCGACCGGGAGCGCTTTAAGCTTCAGCTAATAGCCACTTCAAGGAGCCTAAAAAAGAAACAGCAGCAGCTTCAGTTTATGGCCGAAGAATAGTTATCAAGATCTGCTCAACGATAAATGGAATGATGTCCTGGCAGCCGAAGAATATGGCCTTAAGCACCCAGCAGAAAGCTACCCACAGCGTAAATTGCTAGCTCAGTTTGATGATGAGGCGTTGAAGCCCATACCATCATTGTGCAATGCGGCTGACCGACCACCACGGGGTCGGGACAAGGCGGTAACTCAAGCCGAACACCAGCCCGCTCAACCACACCGTAATGGTAGAGATCAAATAGCTCAGGGACATGCCTATGACCTGGATCGCGAGGGCGTGCCCCGACGCATGAAGACGGCCATCTCTTTGGACGTAACAAGCCCAGCCACCCCCGGGCCAAACTCCGCAGACGGACTCCATCGGAGCTACGTCGCGATGTGGCCCGATATAGAGGCGCCGCACACCCTCTTTGCTTCACTGACGAAGTAATGGATCATGAATTCCTGGAAGGGTTTAAACCCGTAAATATCGAATCATACAATTGAACAACTGATCCCGCTGTATGGATTGAAGATTTTATTCTCCACATCCATATGGCCTGCAGAGACGACCTCCACGCCATCAAATACCTCCCACTGAAACTCAAAGGGCCAGCTCGGCACTAGTTAAACAGTCTGCCTGAAAATTCCATTGGCAGTTGGGAGGACTTGGAAGAACCCTTCCTCGACAACTTCCAAGGCACATATGTCCGGCCACCAGATGCCGACGACTTAAGTTACATAGTTCAACAGCCTGGGGAGTCCGCCAGGAAATTCTGGACTAGGTTCCTAACTAAAAAGAACCAGATAGTCGACTGTCCGGACGCCGAAGCCCTAGCGGCCTTTAAACATAGCATCCATGACGAATGGCTCGCTCGCCACCTCGGCCAGGAAAAGCCGAAATCTATGGCAGCTCTCACGGCACTCATGACCCGCTTTTGTGCGGGTGAGGATAGCTGGCTGGCCCATAGTAAAAATACGGCTAGCGATGCAAGCCCCTCCAAAGCCAAAAACAGCAACGACAAGCTCCAACGTAGTAGACACAAATGCCGAAGCAATGGCGACAATACCGATGACACTGCTGTCAACACCGGATTCAGCGGCTCCAAGTCCGGTCAGCGAAAGAAGTCGTATAAAAGAAACAACCAGTGACCATCCAGCTTGGACCGCATACTCGACTGTCCGTGCAAATCCATGGCACCCCAGACAAACCAGCCAACCACACCAACAGAGATTATTGGGTTTTTAAACAAGCCGAAAATTCAAATGTCGAGAACAAGGAAAAGGGATCGTAGGGCGAGGACAATGACGAGGAGCCCCTGCAGCCAAACACAGGGGGACAGAAGAAATTCCCTCCCCAAGTTAAAACGGTGAACATGATATACGCCACCCATATCCCCAAGAAGGAGCGCAAGCGTGCACTCAGGGACGTCTACGAGATGGAGCCAGTCAGCCCAAAGTTCAACCCATGGTCTTCCTGTCCGATCACCTTCGATCGCAGGGATCACCCGACTAGTATCCGTCACGGCGGTTCAGCCGCACTGGTCCTCGACCCAATTATTGATGGATTCCATCTCACACGAGTCCTCATGGATGGTGGTAGCAGTCTGAACCTGCTCTATCAGGATACCGTGCGCAAAATGGGTTTCAATCCCTCAAGGATCAAGCCCACAAAAACCACCTTTAAAGGTGTCATAGCAGGTGTAGAGGCCTGTTGCATGGGCTCAATCACACTGGAAGTGGTCTTCGGATCACCGGATAATTTCCAAAGCAAAGAGTTAATCTTCGATATTGTCCCGTTCCGCAGTGGTTATCATGCACTGCTTGGACGAACCGCATTTGCTAAACTCAACGCGGTGCTGCACTATGCCTACCTCAAGCTCAAGATGCCCGGACCACGCGGTGTAATAACGGTCAACAGAAATACAGAGCACTCCCTCCGTACCGAGGAACACACCGCGGCCCTCGCAACAGAAATACAAAGTAGCCTTTTTAGGAAGAGCCTCAATTCGACAGTAAAGCCCCCGGACACCGTCAAGCGAGTCTGAACTACTCTATGGCAGGACGGCCTAGCTCGTCCAGAGCTTGACTAGCAATCCGGCCTCCGTCCCTGTCCCGATCAAACGGCAACATTGGTACCCGGCGTACATAACTACGCACTCAAAATACCATGGGCACGGACGGAGGCAAAGCTAGATCACGATCCATAATGCGGCTCAACCGCCCCCGGGTCCGCACACCATTACTTTTTCTTTTTCATTTCAGGTTTTTCTCTTCTCGAGGCTTTTTGTGGTAACCTGATCATCGGACCGATCACGGGGCGGATACACCAAGGAGGCAAGGAGCTTTGACGTATAAGGGAATCCCCAGGTGGTCTCTACTAACGATCGTTATACCTGTTTTACATACCCGCACGCAGCTCCCCCTTGGTCACGACATGTTAAATAGCATGTTGCTTATCGCACTATTTTAGTACGCGTGGACATATTCATCAAATTATAATGAAAACAGTTTGCGGCCCAACATTTCAAGGCCACGGCTTATTACCTTTGCCCTCTTCCTGTTTTCCTTCATTTTCTATTGGTAATCTTATCACATAGCACCCATACACTTTGGTACGTTTCATATTTGCCAGGGGCTTCATAGCGCCCTGCACTACGACAACAAAGTCCGAACACTTTTATAGTATAGTTCGGCACCCCGAGTTTAGCATTATATGCATTGGCTCTGAATCATGTCTTTGGTCAATAGTTGGGTTGCCCGGCTCCTGTGCTTACTACCTTACGTTCCGCTATATCGGCTAGGGTAGTAAAGGGAGAACTACTACGATTGTGTCCCGGTTCACCCAGATGAGCACCTCAGTAGAGAAAGTCGAAAACTGACTGTCATGATGCGGCGAAAGTCGGTCAGCTATTCGAAGGTTTCAAATCGATAGAGGTTTTTTCTGCATTACGCGAAGGGTCGGTACTTAACCGATCAGGTGTTTACAACACCCCTAGTTCGTAAGCTAGGGGCTGCGCCTACATTTTCATTGTCAAACTCCTATGGCTAAGTGAGGGAGATATTGCATTATAGTCTGATTGCCTTGTTCGTTGCGCTAAACACCTCCTTCAAGGACCAAATAATTGGATCAAGAGTGTTTAGATTCCATCCCGAACCCCCCCCCGGTACTACCTATGTGGGGGCTGAAGCCGACGACTGGCCAACCCTCAGATTTAATAAAAACGGCCTCACAGGAGGTAAAAATTTAATACAAAGCATTATATTATACAAATTGTGTTTGTTCCATAATACAGGGCGAGACGAATACGAATGTGTTCATTCAAAGATCACATCCTTCGCACATTGCTCCGCCACAAGGCGGGATCCCTCCAGGACACCATCAAAATATAGCTCGGGTCGGCGGTGCTCCTTGCCCTCAGGCGGCCCCTCGGTCATCAGCTTCTTGGCATCCATCTTCGCCTAGTGCATCTTGGCGCAGGCAAATGCCATCCGCGCACCTTCAATGTAGACCAACTGCTTTATGGCTTCAAGCCAGGGGCAGGCATTCACAAGCCGCTTCACGAGTCCGAAGTAGCTGCCGGGCATGGGCTCGGCAGGCCATAGCCGGACTATTAGGTCCTTCATGGCTAGTTCGGCCGCCTTGTGCAGCTCGACCAGCTATTTCAGCTGGTCGCTAAAGGGCACCAGATGATCTGGTCCAACGTATTGAGACCAGAATAGCTTCTCCGTAGAGCTCCCCTCTTTGGCTCGATAGAACTCCGCTGCATCTGATATGTTGCGTGGAAGATCCGTAAAGGCCCCTGGAAAGCTCCAAATTCGGGTAAGTAAATGGAATGTTTCCTTCGCAAAATTGCTTTGCATAATGAAAGCCTTACCCACTGTGATTTTCTTGGCCGCCTGGATTTCCTGGAGGGCGCTCTCGGCTTCGGCTCGGGCATCTTGTGCGCTCTGGCGGGCCTTGGCAAGTTCAGACTCTTGGGTCTTAGAATCACGCTCCAAGGACTCGTACCTCTTGACGTTGGAGATCTTGCTGGACCTCGCTGACAAAGGCCTCATGCTTCTTGCACGCGGCATGTTCCTTGGCCGCTTTGTCCTCGGCCTCGGCTAACGACTTCTTGAGGGCCGCCACCTCGGTGTGGCCCCTAATACTGTTCATGACAATTTGGTCAGCACGAACCATTTATCCGTCCTAAATATACACATAGGTTACTGCATACCTTGGCTATCCTCCAGCTGCTTCTTCACGAGGACGAGTTCTTCCTCGGCATGCTCCAGGTCTTGCTTCTGTCCGGAGACCTCCGCAATATGAGCGGCGGTAGTTAGCAGCGACGTCTGTGTATTCACATAGACATCTTATGTTAGACTCCTGCGAAAATTATTTTTGATCCTCTGTTCGGCTTCTTCTTTCCAAACACCGAACAGAGTATCAGGGGCTACTGTCTACACTGTGATATTCTTTTTACAATTACACTACTTACCTCAAAGCCTGTTAGAAGGCTAGGGGCAGGCTTCGGTCAGTCCGCTCTTGACGGACTGAACCTTCTCAATCACCGTACCCATAAGGACACGATGCTCATTGATACATCTCCGTCGTATCTACTTTTTCAAACACTTTTGCCCTTGTTTTGGACTCTAACTTGCATGATTTCAATGGAACTAACCCGGACTAACGCTGTTTTCACCAGAATTGCCATGGCATTATTTATGTGCAGAAACAAAAGTTATCGGAATGACCTGAAACTCCACGGAGATTATTTTTGGAAATAATAAAAAATATCGGCGAAAGAATCAAGGCCAGGGGGCCCACACCCTTGCCACGAGGGTGGGGGTCGCGCCTGCCCCCCTTGGGCGCGCCCCCTGCCTCATGGGCCCCCTGGAGCTCCACCGACCTCAACTCTGATACGTATCCAACGTATCTATAATTTTTGATTGCTCCATGCTATATTATCTACTGTTTTGGGCAATATTGGGCTTTATTATCCACTTCCATATTATTTTTGGGACTAACCTATTAACCGGAGGCCCAGCCCAGATTTGCTATTTTTTGCCTATTTCAGTGCTTCGAAGAAAAGGAATATCAAACGGAGGCGAAACGGAATGAAATCAACTGGAGAAGTTATTTTTGGAAGGAAAGCTACCGGATGGACTTGGACCCCACGTCAGGAGCAAAGGGTGGTGCTCACGAGGGTGGGGGGCGCCCCCACCCCCCTAGGGCACGCCCCCCTGCCTCGTGGGGCCCCCGAAGCTCCACCGACGTACTTTTTCACCCATATGTACCCACGTATCCTAAAACATCCAGAACAGAGATTAGATCGGGAGTTCCGCCGCCGCAAGCCTCTGTAGCCACCAAAAGTCAATCGGGACCCTGTTCCGGCACCCTGTCGGAGGGGGGGGGGGAACCCTCATCGGTGGCCATATTCATCATCCCGGCGCTCTCCATGACGAGGAGGGAGTAGTTCACCCTCGGGGCTGAGGGTATGTACCAGTAGCTATGTGTTTGATCTCTCTCTCTCTCTCGTGTTCTTGATTTGGCACGATGTTGATGTATCGCGAGCTTTGTTATTATAGTTGGATCTTATGTTTCTTCTCCCCCTCTACTCTCTTGTAATGGATTGAGTTTTCCCTTTGAAGTTATGTTATCGGATTGAGTCTTTAAAGATTTGAGAACACTTGATGTATTTCTTGCCGTGCGTATCTGTGGTGACAATGGGATATCACGTGATTCACTTGATGTATGTTTTGGTGATCAACTTGCGGGTTCCACCCATGAACCTATGCATAGGGGTTGGCACACGTTTTCGTTGTGATTCTCCGGTAGAAACTTTGGGGCACTCTTTGAGGTTCTATGTGTTGGTTGAATAGATGAATTTCAGATTGTGTGATGCATATCGTATAATCATACCCACAGATACTTGAGGTGACAATGGAGTATCTAGGTGACATTAGGGTTTTAGTTGAATTGTGTCTTAAGGTGTTATTCTAGTACGAACTCTAGGGCTGTTTGTGACACTTATAGGAATAGCCCAACGGATTGATTGGAAAGAATAACTTTGAGGTGGTTTTGTACCCTACCATAATCTCTTCATTTTTTCTCCGCTATTAGTGACTTTGGAGTGACTCTTTGTTGCATGTTGAGGGATAGTTATATGATCCAATTATGTTATTATTGTTGAGAGAACTTGAACTAGTGAAAGTATGAACCCTAGGCCTTGTTTCCTATCATTGCATACCGTTTACGCTCACTTTTACCACTTGCTACCATGTTGTTATTATATTTTCAGTTTACAAAAACCTATATCTACCATCCATATTGCACTTGTATCACTATCTCTTCGCCGAACTAGTGCACCTATACAATTTACCATTGTATTGGGTGTGTTGGGGACACAACAGACTCTTTGTTATTTGGTTGCAAGGATTGCTTGAGAGAGACCATCTTCATCTTACGCCTCCCACGGATTGATAAACCTTAGGTCATCCACTTGAGAGAAATTTGCTACTGTCCTACAAACCTCTGCACTTGGAGGCCCAACAACGTCTACAAGAAGAAGGTTGTGTAGTAGACATCAAGCTCTTTTCTGGCGCCGTTGCCGGGGAGGCTAGGTAAGCGGCACCCACACCCAGTCAACTAAGCTTTTTTCTGGCACCGTTGCCGGGGAGGTGAGTGCTTGAAGGTATATCTTTAGATCTTGCAATTGAATATTTTTGTTTATTGTTTTAGCACTAGTTTATCTTATAAAAGACAACTACAAAAAAAACAATGGAATTGAGTCTACCTCATATGCTTCATCTTTTTAATATCTTTCATGAGTATGATGGAAAAGAAAATTGTGCCAAAGTGTTAGAAGAAGAATGCATTAAAATGTTTGGCACTAAATCTTTGAATGCTGAGCTTGATTGCAATGTTGTTAGTATGAACTCCTTGAATATCCATAGTACTAATGATAATTGCACTAGTTATGATGAAAATGTCTCCTATAAACATGTCGATTTTTGTGGAGTATATTGGGTTTTCAAGTACACACCAAATAGGGAAGATAGATATTGCAAGAGGCATAAGTACTTGGAAACTAAATGGTTGCAAGAAAGGCTAGATGCTTGTGCTGAAAATTTAAATTTTCTTAGCCGTACTTGTGAACTTTGCAATGAACGTGATCATTTCAGTACCCAATGCCAATTGTTTCATGATCGTATCGTGTCCAAAAATTGTGATGACTTGATTTCCCTTGCACATCATAATGAACTTAGTTTGCTCTTGGGTTATGAAGAACTGAAAAGTATAACTAAGGTTATTCCAGAATTTGCCCTTGATAGAGTTCTTCATTTTGATCTAGAAGAAAATTATATGTATTGTGCGGTGAATTGCATTGAAAATCCTTATATTGCCAATTACATAAATAAAAGTAAACAAATAGAAGATGAAGAGAATGCTAACGAAAGGGAAGAGACTTCCCAATATCCTCCTATTATTTCTTATAATGAATCAGGTAACGAGGTGGAGCTTTCTATTCAACCAATCTCATTAATAAGGAGCTCCAAAAAGAGGATTGAACCCACACATGAGGTGAAGAAGAAGAAAAGAAAAAGGAAGAGAGGTAAAAAGATGTCTCTCCCAAATAAGGTTGCTCCTATTAATGTTGTGCCTCATGAAAATGAAGATGATACAGTTGATGATGATCTCGTTATGCCTATTGCTTGTTGTGATGATTATGATTGGGAAGATAATGATACTTCTTATGATCTTGAAAATCTTTTTGGCACTTTCTTGGAAGAATATAATAATTGCTATACTATTGGTGCCATCCATGCTATTAATGATGAGAGTGATCATGCTTATGATATGAAAAGGCCCAAGCTTGGGGAAGCTATGTTTGATGAGGATGACATATTTGAGAATATATTTGCTGCAATTAATATTTGTCCCAAGCTTGGGGATGCTATGTTTAATAATGAAGATATTTTTAGCCTCCCAAGTTTTTATATACAAAGTAGTTATGATGATAGCATGCCTTCTACTTATGATGATTATATTTATGAAAGTGGGTTTGGAAGAGTGTCAACTTTAGGAAGTAATGATCCCACTATTTTGTAGGATGTTGAATCTTATAATATTTATGAAAGTAGATTTGGAGAGGTCATGACTTTATTTAGTGATGTATCCACTATTTTGGAAGAGGTTTCAATCGATTATGATGACAACAAAGTTGCTACTTATGATGATTATTGTGATAAAACTTATGCTATAAAAATTAGTGATGATTATATTTATAAAACTTGTCGTGATTATGATTAATCTTTTTATGAACATTACTCTTTTAATGTTGAAACAATTTATGGTATTCAAGTCTCTTATGATACTCCCACTATTCCGAATGAGAAGAAATTTGCTTATGTGGAGAGTAATAAAATTTCTATGCTAGTAGATCATGAAAAGAATGATTTAGGTGCTGGTTATATTGCTGAATTCATTCATGCTGCTACAGAAAATTATTATGAGGGAGGAATATATGCTTGTAGGAATTGCAATAATATCAAGTTTCCTCTCTATGTCCTTAAAATCTTGAAGTTATGCTTGTTTTACCTTCATATGCTAGTTGATTATTGTTCCCATAATTTGTTTGCTCACAAAATCCGTATGCATAGGAAGTGGGTTAGACTTAAATGTGCTAGTCATATTATTATTGATGCTCTCTTTATGCTTCAATTCTTATCTTTTATGTGAGCATCATTGAAATCATCATGCCTAGCTAGGGGCGTTAAACGTTAGCGCTTGTTGGGAGGCAACCCAATTTTATTTTTGTTTCTTACTTTTTGGTTCTGTTTAGAAATAAATAATAAATCTAGCTTCTGTTTAGATGTGGTTTTATGTTTTAATTATTTTTTTGTGCCAAGTAGAACCTTTGGGAACTCTTAGGTGAAGTCTTTATGATCATGCTGTAAAAAACAGAAACTTTAGCGCTCACGAGATTAGCTAGAACTTTTTACTGGAGAGTGCTATTTAGTTGATTCTTTTTGAAGATGGTTACTAGACAAATTCCTCAGGTACACCAATTTATTTTAGAATTTTTTCCGTTCCATAAGTATACGTTCGATACAGATTACTACAGATTGTTTTTGACAGATTTTGTTTTCATTGTGTTGCTTGCTTATTTTTATGAACCTATGGCTAGTAAAATAGTTTATAAACCATATAGAAGTTGGAATACAGTAGGTTTAACACCAATATAAATAATGAATGAGTTCATTACAGTACCTTGAAGTGGTGTTTTGTTTTCTTTCGCTAACGGAGCTCACGAGTTTTCTGTTAAGTTTTGTGTTGTGAAGTTTTCAAGTTTTGGGTAAAGATTCGATGGACTATGGAATAAGGAGTGGCAAGAGCCTTAGCTTGGGGATGCCCAAGTCACCCCAAGGTAATATTCAAGGATGACCAAGAGCCTAAGCTTGGGGATGCCCCGGATGGCATCCCCTCTTTAGTCTTCGTTCATCGGTAACTTTACTTGGAGCTATATTTTTATTCACCACATGATATATGTTTTGCTTGGAGCGTCATTTTATTTTCTTTAGCTTTGCTTGATGTTTGAATAAAGTATCAAGATCTGAAATTCTTAATGTTAGAGAGTCTTCACATAGTTGCATAATTATTTGACTACTCATTGATCATCACTTATATCTTTCAGAGTAGTTTGTCGTTTGCTCTAGTGCTTCACTTATATCTTTTAGAGCACGGTGGTGGATTTGTTTTATAGAAACTATTGATCTCTCATGCTAGATTATTTTGAGTGTCTTAAATAGCATGGTAATTTGCTTAAATAATCCTAATATGCTAAGCATATAGGATTTGTAAGAATTCTTATGAGTGTGTTGAATACTAAGAAAAGTTTGATGCTTGATAATTGTTTTGAGATATGAAGAAGGTGATATTAGAGTCATGCTAGTTGAGTAGTTGTGAATTTGAGAAATACTTGTGCTAAAGTTTGTGATTCCCGTAGCATGCACGTATGGTGAACCGTTATGTGATGAAGTCGGAGCATGATTTATTTATTGATTGTCTTTCTTATGAGTGGCGGTCGGGGACGAGCGATGGTCTTTTCCTACCAATCTATCCCCCTAGGAGCATGCGCGTAATACTTTGCTTTGATAACTTCTAGATTTTTGCAATTAGTATATGAGTTCTTTATGACTAATGATGAATCCATGGATTATACGCACTTTCTTCTTTGCACCATTTCTAGCCTCTCTAATACCGCGCTCTTTTTGCTGGTATCATACACCCACCATATACCTTCCTCAAAACAGCCACCATACCTACCTATTATGGCATTTCCATAGCCATTCCGAGATATATTGCCATGCAACTCACCATCGTTCGTTTATCATGACACGCTCCATCATTGTCATATTGCTTTGCATGATCATGTAGTTGACATTGTATTTGTGGCAAAGCCACCATTCATAATTCTTTCATACATATCACTCATGAGTCATTGCACATCCCGGTACACCGCCGGAGGCATTTAAATGAGTCATATTTTGTTCTAAGTATCAAGTTGTAATTGTTGAGTTGTAAGAAAATAGAAGTGTGATGATCATCATTATTAGAGCATTGTCCCAGTGAGGAAAGGATGATGGAGCCTATGATTCCCCCACAAGTCGGGAAGAGACTCCGGACGAAAAATTTAAAAAAAAGAAAAAAAGAGGCCATAAAAAAGAGAAAAGGCCCAAATAAAAAAAATAAAAAAATGAGAGAAAAAGAGAGAAGGGGCAATGTTACTATCCTTTGACCACACTTGTGCTTCAAAGTAGCACCATGATCTTCATGATAGAGAGTCTCTCATTTTGTCACTTTCATATACTAGTGGGAATTTTTCATTATAGAACTTGGCTTGTATATTCCAATGATGGGCTTCCTCAAAATGCCCTAGGTCTTCGTGAGCAAGCGAGTTGGATGCACACCCACTTAGTTCCTTTTGTTGAGCTTTCATATACTTATAGCTCTAGTGCATCAGTTGCATGGCAATCACTACTCACTCACATTGATATCTATTGATGGGCATCTCCATAGCCCGTTGATACGCCTAGTTGATGTGAGACTATCTTCTCCCTTTTTGTCTTCTCCAGAACCACCATTCTATTCCACATATAATGTTATATCCATGGCTCACGCTCATGTATTGCGTGAGGATTGAAAATGTTTTGAAAATGTTAAAGTATGAAACAATTGCTTGGCTTGTCATCGGGGTTGTGCATGATTTAAATACTTTGTGTGGTGAAGATAGAGCATAGCCAGACTATATGATTTTGTAGGGATAACTTTCTTTGGTCATGTTATTTCGAGAAGACATAATTGCTTTGTTAGTATGCTTGAAGTATTATTGTTTTTATGTCAATATGAACTTTTGTCTTGAATCTTTCGGATCTGAATATTCATACCTGAAAGTGCAACTATCCCTAGGTGGTTTTGGTAATTCATAACAACATATAGCTCATTGAGCTAATGCTATTCCAAGACAAATATTTCAGGAAAGCTCAATGAATGGCATGGCATGGATGATGAAAGTGGATCCCTCAAAATATCAAGGACAAAGGATTGGCTCAAGCTCAAAAGCTCAAGACTCTACATTTTACATTTTAGTGATCCAAGATCACATTGAGTCTATAGGAAAAGCCAATACTATCAAGGAGGGATGAGGTGTTGCTTAATGAGCCTCTTGCTTCATGTGCTTAGTGATATGCTCCAAAACCCTCCACTACTTTCTCACATCCACATATGACCTAAACCTAAAGTAAAACTCGGCCCTACCGATTCTTTCTATCCGGCGCCACCGAGTTCAAATGTCATAGCCACTGCCACAAACCCTAGGCAATTCGGTCTCACTGATAGGGATCTCGGTCTCACTGAGATGGGATTGTAATCTCTCTGTTTCCCTTCGTAACGTTTCGGTCTAACCGAAGTGAGCGATCGGTCCCACCGAGATTGCAATGTAAACTCTCTGTTTCCCTTTCGTAACTTTTTGGTCTTACCGAAAGAGAGAATCGGTCCCACCGAGTTTACCTGACCAACTCTCTGGTTAGCTAATTACCAAAATCGGTCTCACCGAGTTTGTGTAACCGGTCTCACCGAGATTACGTTATGCCCTAACCCTAACCATATCGGTCCTACCGAGTTGCATGTTAGTCCCACCAAAAACCCTAAAGGTCACTTGGTTTACTAAATCGGTCCTACCGAGTTTGTTGATTTGGTCCCACCAAGTTTGGTAAATTATGTGTAACGGTTAGATTTTGTGTGGAGGCTGTATATACCCCTCCACCTCCTCTTCATTCGTGGAGAGAGCCATCAGAACAAACCTACACTTCCAACTTACCAGTTCTGAGAGAGAACCACCTACTCATGTGTCGAGATCAAGATATTCCATTCCAACCATATGAATCTTGATCTCTAGCCTTCCCCAAGTTGCTTTCCACTCAAATCTTCTTTCCACCAAATCCAAATCCTTTGAGAGAGAGTTGAGTGTTGGGGAGACTATCATTTGAAGCACAAGAGCAAGGAGTTCATCATCAATACACCATTTGTTACTTCTTGGAGAGTGGTGTCTCCTAGATTGGCTAGGTGTCACTTGGGAGCCTCCGACAAGATTGTGGAGTTGAACCAAGGAGTTTGTAAGGGCAAGGAGATCGCCTACTTCGTGAAGATCTACCGCTAGTGAGGCAAGTCCTTCGTGGGCGACGGCCATGGTGGGATAGACAAGGTTGCTTCTTCGTGGACTCTTCGTGGGTGGAGCCCTCCGTGGACTCGCGCAACCGTTACCCTACGTGGGTTGAAGTCTCCATCAACGTGGATGTACGATAGCACCACCTATCGGAACCACGACAAAAACATCCTGTCTCCAATTGCGTTTGAATCCTCCAAACCCTTCCCTTTACATTCTTGCAAGTTGCATGATTTATTTTCCGCTGCCTATATACTCTTTGCATGCTTTCTTGAATTGCGTGAAGATTGCTTGACTTGCTTAAAGATAGCTAAAGTCTGCCAAAGTCTAAAATTAGGAAAAGGTTAAGTTTTTAATTGGTCAAGTAGTCTAATCACCCCCCTCTAGACATACTTCAAGGTCCTACAAGTGGTATCAGAGCTTTGGTCTCCATTTGCTTTGATTTCCATAGCTTTTGGTGGTCATAGCCTTGGTTTCACAACCTAGGAGAGTATGGCGTCTAGCGAGGGAAATTATCACCGTAGAGGTCCTTACTTTGATGGCACTAATTTTGCTAGTTGGAAGCATAAGATGAAAATGCATATTCTCGGATATAACCCCGCCGTTTGGGCTATTGTGTGTATTGGCTTGCAAGGTGAATTCTTTGATGGGAGAGAACCGAACCGTGAAGCTAGTGCGAAAGAGTTGAATATGTTGCAATACAACGCTCAAGATTGTGATATCCTCTTTAATGGATTGTGCCCCGAAGAATTCAACAAAATCAGCCGTCTTGAGAATGCAAAGGAAATTTGGGATACTTTGATTTATATGCATGAAGGTACCGACTCGGTCAAGGAATCCAAGTTGGATGTGCTCCAAAGTCAGCTTGACAAGTTCAAAATGAAGGATGGTGAAGGTGTCGCTAAAATGTACTCTAGGCTTGCTCTTATCACAAATGAGATTGCGGCTTAGGAAGTTAAGAGATGACCGACAGATTCATCATCAAGAAGATCCTAAGAGCATTGGATGGAAAATATGATACCGTGTGCACATTGATCCAAATGATGCCAAATTACAAAGATCTCAAGCCAACGGAAGTCATTGAAAGAATTGTTGCTCATGAGATGTCACTCAAGGATAAGGAAGAACTTCACAACAAGTCAAGTGGTGCTTACAAAGCCTCATGTGAAGCCCCCACATCATCAAGTGAGAAACAAACCTTCAATGAAGAATTGAGCTTAATGGTGAAGAACTTCAACAAATTCTACAAGAGTAGAAGCAAAGAAAGAAGCTCCAAGTCAAGGTCCTACAATGACAAAAGATGTTCAAGTCGAGAGCGCGATTGCTAAAATTGTGGGAGACCCGGATACTATTCCAATGAGTGTACGACACCCTACAAAAGAAGAGAAGATTCTCCCAAGAGAAGAAGTAGAAGAGAAGAATCACCACCAAGAGAGAGAAGGAGTAGAGATGATCGTTATGAACGAAGACCCTCACGGAGAAGCAAGGATTCGGAAAGGAAGGACAAGTCATCAAAGAGCTAAACAAAGTGAAGACATCAAGCTCATGTTGGTGAATGGGTATCCGGCTCCGACCCGACAATCACTCCGAGAGAAGCTATCACTCCGACTCCGAATACACTCAAGATGAAGGTGTTGCCGGTTTAGCACTTGTGTCAACCAACTCCTATGACATATTTGAATCACCAAATGAAGGAATTGGAAGATGCTTCATGGCCAAAGGTCCTAAGGTAACACACCCCGAGTATGTTGATTTTAATAGTGATGAAGATGACTTGCTAGGTGATGATGATTTACTTATTGACAACTCTAGTGATGAATACTATGATGAAACATCAATTAATCATGCTAATCAAGATGAAACGAATGACAATGATAAGGAGAAGATTGAGCGTCTAACTAAAGAACTAAACACTCTTAAGTTAGCTCATGAAACTATCTTCGAAGATCATCGAGAACTTTTAAGGGCTCATGAGAAGTTACACTTTGAAAAGCTCAATCTTGAGCAAGAGCATGAGTTCTTAAAGGCAATCAATGATGATCTTCGTAAGAAAAGTTCTTCTTATATTGCCAAGCGTTTACTCTTATCTACTTACATGCCTCAAGTCAAGTCAAGTAACAAGAACAAGAAAGATTCTTCTTCTAGTAGTAACAATAATAATGCTAAACCCAATATTGTTGCTTCTAGTAGTTCTCTTGATTCCACTAATGATTCTCTTAGCCAAGTTACACTTGAGCAAGAAAACAGCTTATTGAAGGGAATTATAGAGAAACGTGTATACAAGAGTGTCGGGGAAGCTGGTCGTGTCCCGCGAACACCTATGGGACCTGGTCCCTTGTGGTTCGGACGGGGAGCGGAGGATGCACAAAGAGCGGATCGAAGCGATGCACACGAGCAGATTTACCCAGCTTCGGAGCTCTCCGGAGAGATAATACTCCTACTGCTGCTTTGTGGATTATATTGTGTTCTTGCTAGGGAGCAATGGGAGCTACTAAACCTAGCGTGGTCTCGTATGAGTCGAATGAACTAAGCATGGAGCCGAACCGAACCCTTTCTACGTTGCACTTGGGCCTCCTTTTATAGGCACGAGGGGTCACCACAGGTGGAAACGTGTATGAGGGTACAAATGTAAAAACAGTGGTTGGTATACCAACATGCGGTGTCTGATGATCTATACCTAACTCTGACGGCAAGGGACAAGAGTCATTAATGCCCGTCTCAGTCGCCTGAATAGTGTAACAGGGACCGTCAAGCGCGCCTCCGTTTGCCATGATGGTAGCTCGTCAGTGCCGCTTATCGCTGCTCCCCGCTGGCTGCACAGCCCATCGACACGCGTTCCTGGGAAAGCCCCGCGGCGACACGTTGGCGGATGAGCTGGAGCGGAGATGAAGAGAGGTTGCCTATCCTGGCAAGCACCTTGCCGCGGCAGAACCCTTGTCGCGCTTGGGAGCTCGGCGCTCACCAAGCCTTCCCGGCAAGCTCCTCTTGCCGGGGCCTTGTTTCCTTCGTGCCTTGAGTGGTCTTCCCGGCAAGCTCCTCTTGTCGGGGCCTTGATTATTTCGTTCTTGAATGGCTCCAAAGGAGCCTCGGAAAATCTTGATGGTCACCAGGCCAGCCCTGCCGCGGGGTGCTGCAACTGCCCGTGCACGAGTTCAGGATACTAGGGTACCCCTACTCTAGTACACCGGCAGAGCCCCGGCTGGGCCACACACGCGCCAAGCTCTGTTGGGCGGGCCCAAAAGCGGTACGCAGCACGCTTGTGATGCAGATTACGCCATTACTCGCCTGGACCCACCGCCTCCCACGAGCGTCACGCACGGGACGTGGCGTGGTGGGGAGATCGTGGGCTTTCTTTAATGGAAAAATCGGGACGCCCGCCCCCTCTCCCTCTTTATAAGCAGGGGGTACAGGGGCAGAGCGCCCACTTGCCATTGCTGTCACATCATAAACCACCGCTGCTTCCCCCTTTCTTCTCGAGCCCAAAGAGAGCGACGCTCCGCCCCCTCCATTGCCACAGGTGCCACCAACGCCGTCGACTTCCTCCACCACCTCTCCCCATGGCTCCGAAGGCCGACAAGGAAAAGGCGTGAAATCGGCCGAGGCGCAGCGGCTCATGGCGCTTGGAAGGAGCGGCCCTCTTGATCCCAGCAGCGGGAAGGAATGCGGGAGCTGTACTATCTTTTAAAGTCGACGGCGACGCTGCGCACCAGCAAGCGAGGTGATCTCCGCCGCCACGTCCGATAAGGTTTCCATCGGGTACCCCTTTTTCGCGCTTTTCTTCCACTGCGGGCTCTGCCCGCCCTTTTCTGAATTCTTCTGTGATGTCATGAACACATATGGCCTCCGCCTCCTTGACTTCACCCCCAACGCCGTCCTCACCATGGCCGTTTTCGCACACCTCTGCGAGAACTTTGTCGGGTTCACCCAAATGTCGCACTCTTCCGCCATTACTTCACACCCCGCGTAGAGAGAGGAGAGCCGCTTGCCGGAGGAATTGCATGGACCTCTAGGATCGGCAAGAAGGAAGCGTATCTTGACGGAGAGTTGCGCAGCAAGTGGGAGGAGTGGAGAGCTGACTGGTGTTGGATCTTAGAGGAGGAGTCACAGCCTTTTACTACCCTACGCAAAACCCCCATAGTGCGCGGCAATGATTGGAGCAACTTGGCGCCGGAGGACGCCAAGTTGAAGATTGCCGTGACTAGGATCTTGCGTCTCAGACATGCCGGGCTGACCGTAGGAGCAGTTGGCGCGGACTTCCTCGCGCCGCATTGCGCCCTTGCGGAGAGGGGAGGCCTGCTTGGGAGTTCGAGCGGCGGACATCATGAGGCTGCGTCCGGGGCTGGTGGAACTTTACCGTCTTGGAGCTGGATGGCATGCTGCGGGAGTTGTTCAAGCGATGCAGATCACCCCGAGTGGTTCATGTTGCCGAGGGAGTCGTGCCTTGTGCAACAACTCGTCGCTTGACCGCATCCAGCGATGATGCCGTTGTGCGATTCCCATGGAATCGTTCCAACTTGGCAGGAGCCCGCCGACGAGGTCGTGCAGCAGTTCTTCGACGACTTAGAAGAAGTGCCGATCCGTGCCGACGAGCAGAAACGGCTCACCCGCGACACCACCGAGCAGGAGATGGCGCGTATCGCCACAAGGTTGGAGGAGGCGGCAGAGGCTGCTGCCGCCGTCGTGTTTGGGTTCACTGTCGAGGAGGCAGAGACAGCTGAGGCGGCAAGCCTTGCCGACCGAGAAGAGTTTGCTGATGAGGAGGAGCAGGCCGAGCCCGACAATGAGCCTAGCGAGCCTGCCGGGGGCGCCTCCCCTCCGCCGTCAAGCAGCTTGCCGCAGGAGGAGCCCGCGGCCCCGCCAAGGAGACGCCTCCGCAAAACCGGAGAGATGGCGGGGCGGCACGCAGGCCAACAGCCGTCTCGCCGCCCGACGCGCTCCACCGCGGCAAGCACTGTTGCCGCGGGAGCGCCTCATGCCGCCATGGCGACGGGAGCGGGGTCTTCTGGAGTCGCGGCCCCCGCACCCGCCAAGCGTCCGAGGGAATATTCTCCTCCAATTCGTTGCGCCGGAGCGGAATTTGATCTCTCCGCCCTCAGCTCCGAGGAAGAATAGGAGGAGTAAGATCTTGTCGCTGCTACTTGTAATCCTCCAATTTATTGCTTTATTTTATATCTGACTGGCTTCACTCTGAACCTTCTCCTTCTTGGGGCCGCTAGCTCGGAGGCGTCGAAGAGGCCAAGACCCGTGGTTGTCGTCTCGGATGACTCCCCAATGGCGGCAGGGGCACGTCTGGGACTCCCTTGCCGGATCCGGCAAGCCTTCAACAGAGCAGCCCCAGCACAGCCCCCAGCGTAAGTGTTTGGTTTATTTCTCATGGTTAGGTGTGCTCGGGTGCTCCTCCGTCACTGATATCTGGTTTGTTGACTTATGTAGGAGCAGAGCAGCCTCATCAGGAGGTCCCGGAGGCCGGTCCCGAGGTTCAGCCTCATCAGGAGGCCTCGGAGGTCACCCCCGAAATTCCGCTTGCTTCAACTACGCCACCAAGGGAGAAATCTCCGCCAAGGGAGCGCTCTCCGGCAATGGAGGTCTCTCCGACAAGGGGATCTTCTCCGGCAAGGGCAGCGCCGACAACCCTCCGTGGTGGAGACCGCGACAGCAGACCCTCTGCGGTAATCTTCTTATTTGAGAATTTCCCTTGGGTTCTTTTCTTCTGTTCTTCTTTTTCGAATATTTGCTTGACTTGTTCTTTCTTTTTCTGACCATCAGATCCATCCGTCGGAGATCCGATGGAGACTGAGGCTGCCGGCGAGGAGGACGCTCGCGGCGACAATGCCGATGCCGCCAACATGGAGGAGGAGGCCGCGCCGATGGGTCCGCCCGGCGAGGAGGCCGCCAAGGCTCTTGGCGCAGAGGCTGGGAGGATCCGGCGATCGCCCGACGACCACGAGGCGCAGGAGGCGCCAGCGCTGCACCGACCGCCGATCCTCCGCCACCGATGCCGCACGGACTCAAGAGCCCCAGCCCGGCGCCTATCTCAAGGCGGCGAGGGTGTCTTTATCAAGCTCCATGGGCATCAAGCTCCAGGCACCGGCGAAGGGGAGACCTTGACGCTGAACTGCTTGCCTCCGCCGGGTCGCGCGCTGGTCGATGCTCCGAGCAGCGGCAAGGCGAGCCCGAGGAGGAGCAGCTGCTAAGGAGGTTGTTGTCGCTCTACAAGCCGACAAGCCAAGCTGGAGTCGAGGCGCTTATCGCAAGGGCGGAGCTGACTTGGAGAAAGCGGAAGAGCTCCGCGCCAACAAAAACTCTCGGGATATAGCGGTAGCGGGAGCAGCTTCTTTGAGGCGCCGGCCTTCATCTTGGAAAGGCCGAGGTCGAGGAGCAGCGAGGCTTGCCGCAGAAGCTCTCCGCGTAAGAAGGTGGCTGGCGCGCGAAGATCAACCTCGACAGCTATGAGGAAGATCTCGCCGTCTTGTGAGCAATCGATTTTTCGGCCCCTTCAGGAGGCAAAGGATGCTGCTGCGGCTGCCGAGGCCGCCAAGAAGGAATTGGAGGCGAGGTGGCTCAGCTGGAGTCCACCCTCCGAAGAGCGCCGAGGAGGTCGCCGGGTTGAGGCGCGAAGCCTTGAGAAGGACGCCACACCTCGGCGAGTTGCAAGGTCGTTTCGCTAAAAAGATCAAAGAGCTCGATGCCGCCAAGGATGCCAAGGCGGATCTGGAGCTAAAACTGACCACCCTGACAGAGACGCTGAACGGCGCCAAGGAGCGGGAAATGGGCCTGTTGGAGAAGATTAAAGCCAATGAGGAGCTGTTGGCGAATGGCGCGACTGCCTAGAATGATCTCGGAGATAGCATAATGCACTGGACAGAAGGTCTTGTGGACACTTGCCGCCGGCATCCATAATGGTGATGGAGCTGGGGATGGTGGATCTTGGGTACTCCACCGACGAGAACCTCCAACCCAGCGTCAAGCTCAGCTTATTCTTCAAGGCGTCTTGTGGGTCTCCAGCTGACTCGGGAGGAGATCCCAAAGCAATCTGGCGAGAGTCGCGCCAAGTTTGCACCGGGGCTCTCCAGAAGGTGCTGATGAAAGTGGCCTTCCGCAACCCAGGCGTCGACTTCACCAAATTTCTCAAGTCCCTGCCTCCATCTGCTGACGTTGAAGCGCTCAAGGCCATTATCGCACCCATTGTGGACAGGGTGAGCGGAGTCAAGAGGCTCGATGGCGACCGTGTGGACTAGGCCGCCAAGCTTGTCTTTCTCTTGTCGCTGTAGATCATGTTTAGGCGAAAAATTTATTAGATCTGCGACAAGTTATTTCTGTATTATACTCTATCTTAGGCGATCGAATGCAAAGTTATTTCCTTTACTTGACTCCTTCCCTTGTATGTTTGTGCCCTACGCTTTTAGGGGAACTTGTCGGTGCGAACACCTTTGCCTGGCGCTGAGTGCGGAACTTCAGCAGCCTCTTTGGCGATGCCGCCTCCGACAAGCAACCTTGTCGCAACTAGTTGCAGCACACTTAAGTTGTTGAGCGGACTCGAAACAAAGTAAAGGCGCAAGCTAGTCGCGAATCGGTTCCTCCGCGCACAGGTTTTCCATACAAAGTACTATCGTTCGAGGAAGATAACTTAAAAATTTAAAAACTGGTTACTTAAACTTAGCAACTTAGCTTCTCTGTTGTTCACTTCCCGGCAAGGCGGCAGTTCCTCGAGCGACGCTTGGTGGCCCACACCGTTATCTTCTCCTCCCCGGTTAACTTGTGGGTGGATGAACCTTCCTCTTGCTTGAGAAGAAAGAAAAGAAAATAAAGTTATGGAGCCTAGTGGCTCGTTATCACTTACCGGGTGTGGATGCTGCACAAAATGTTAGATAACACATGCATATAAGATTATGATAGCATGTATTGACAAGTTGTGCGCAACACATTGGCTTTACTGATGCACGGGGTCTGCGCCCGGCTTTGTACAAAGGATTACATGCAACAGCGGCAAGACTTGTACAAAAGGGTGGTTGCGGAAAGGGTCGACAACGCGCCCTATGGGTAAAACTTACGAAGATGCTCTATATTCCAGAGTTGCTCACGGAAGGCCATCTTCGGTCTCAAAGCGGACAGCGCGGGCCTAGTGACTTCGTTTTACCCGATAAGGGCCTTCCCACTTTGGCATCAACTTGTTGGAGTTCTTGGCGGATTGAGCAGCGAAGAACAAGGTCGCCTTCCTCGAAGCTTCGGCATTAACTGCGGCTATGGTAGCGGCGCAAAGCTTGCTGGTAGTGAGCAGCTCGTCTGACAGCCTGAAGGCGATCTTCCTCGAGGAGCGACGCGTCATCTTGTCGCAGCTGCTCTTGCTCAAGCTCATCATAGCGAGTACTCGAGGTGACCCGTATCTGAGTTCGTGGGGAGAACTGCTTCGCTCCATAGACCAGAGCAAAAGTTATGCGGCGGTGGCTCGATTTGGTGTCGTCTGATCGACCAAAGAACCACCGACAGCTCCTCAATCCAGTTTTTTCCACACTTGTGTAGCCTGTCAAAAGTTCTAGTCTTGAGTCCTCGCAACACTTCAGCATTTGCCCTTTCTGCTTGACCGTTGCTTCTCGGGTGAGCAACAGATGCAAAGCAGACTTTGGCGCCAAGATCTTGGACGTATTGCATGAAGGTGCGAATCGTGAATTGTGTACCATTGTCGGTGATGATCCGATTAGGTATCCCAAAGCGGCAAACAATTGATCTGAAGAACTTGATCTTGATTGTCTTTGTCACCTTCCTCATCGCTTCCACTTCCGGCCACTTTGTGAACTTGTCGATTCGACGCACAAGTACTCAAAGCCCCGACAGCTTCGGGGAAGGGGCCGAGATGTCGAGCCCCTGACGAAAAGGGCCAGGATAAAGGGATCGTCTGGAGAGCTTGAGCTGGCTGGTGTATCTGTTTTGAATGGGCCTGCACGCTTCACACTTGGTTACTTGTGCGATTGCATCTGGAGGGCTTCGGCGGAAGAAACCTTGCCGAAAGCTTTGCGGCAAGTGCTCTTGCGCCAATGTGGTGACCACATATGCCTCCATGTATCTCTGCCAACAGCTTCATCCATCTTCCCGCAAATACACTTCAATTTCACTCCGTTGAGTCTTCTTACAGATAGGACGTTGTCAACAAACTGATACATACTTGACCGCCGGGCTACTCTTTCCGCTTCTTCTTGTTCTTGGGAAGTTCTCTGTCTGAAGGAAATGGGCGATTTGTTGCGCCCATGTTGGAGCTTATGGCTCGACAACAAGGACTAAAGGCATATCTACCATCGAGGAACATTAGCTTCCACGGCAAGAACACGTGGTTTCGCGAGTTGATGATCCCGGCAAGCTTGTCGAGCAAAGCTTGTCGGGGCGTCTGCTTCAACGAAGCAAACCACGGGTTTGTCGGAGCGGACTGTTCCTCGATGATATTTGCATTGATTTTAGGGACCTTCTTGGCAGCGGCCCCAGGGAGCTCTGCCGGAAAGTAGTCGCCGGAAACCAATTTTCTCTTCTTACTCTGTCCTGTTGATGGTGTTACGGTTGGCTGGGTCAGCTTTAGCACAAAAATTCCTGGTTCCACAGGTAACTTAAGTGCGGCACATTTTGAGAGGCCATCAGCTATATCATTCCGAGCTCTTGGAACGTGTTCCATTTGCAGGCCTTCAAAGTGCTCTTCTAGCTTTCTCACTTCATCAACGTATGCTTCCATCAACGGACTCTGGTAATCTTTGTTCACTTGGCGGACGACAAGCTGCGAGTCACCTCTGACGATAAGCTTCTTGATCCCAAGGTCCACTACAATTCTAAGACCGGCAAGCAAACCTTCATACTCTGTGGTATTGTTTGTCGCTTGCTCCTTGGGAAAATGCATTTGGACTATGTACTTGAGGTGCTCTCCGGTGGGTGCGATAAGCAGCACGCCGGCACCGGCGCCTTGCAGCGAGAAGGCACCATCAAAGTACATTAGCCACTCTTTATTTTCCTCTTTGGCAGGGATGCTTGTCTCTGGTATTTCTTCATCTTGCGTTGGCGTCCACTCTGCTATGAATTCTGCCAATGCTCTGCTTTGGATAGTTGAAGTGCTTTCAAACTTGAGACCAAAGCTCGACAGTTCCAGTGCCCACTCGACAATTCTGCTCTTTGTTTCGGATTTTGCAAAATCCTCTTCATGAAAGCGAGTGACAACTGTTATCTCATGTGCTTGGAAGTAATGGCGCAGCTTTCTCGAGGCCATGAGGAGGCCGAAAGCAACTTCGCACACCGGAATACCTTGACCTAGCCCCTGTAAAGGGAACAAAAGTAGACTAGGCGTTGCACCATCCTTTTTGTATCTTGTCGCAACCCTCGCTGATCTGTCCTTGTCGGGACCAGAGCTTGACGGCGAAGCCCCTTGCTTGTCCTTTGGATCGCCTGCCTCGGTTCTTGGCTCATCATCGCCTCCCTCTCCGCTACTAACGCAGCACTAACCACTTGATTGGTTGCTGCTATGTACAGCAACAACTTCTCTTGTGGCTTAGGTGCGACAAGTATTGGAGCGGAGGACAGATACCTCTTCAAGTCTTGCAGCGCAGCCTCCGCCTCGAGTCCATTTCATTGGACCTGCCTTTTTCAAAATTTTGAAAAATGGCGGGCGCGCTCAGTGACTTAGAGATAAACCTGCTAAGAGCAGCCACGCAACCGCAAGCCTTCGACATCCTTGACGCGCTTTGGTGCTTCAATCTTCTCAATGGCCTTGATCTTGTCGGGATTGGCTTGATTCCCTTGAGACACAAAGAACCGAGAAGCTTGCGGAAGGGACTCCAAACACGCACTTCTCGGGGTTGAGCTTGAGGTTGATTTTGCGCAGATTTGCAAATGTCTCATCAAATCCTGAGCCAGAGTTGCTTTGTCCTTGCTCTTGACCACTATGTCATCCATGTAGGCTTCTACATTTACGTGTATTTGTGGCTCAAAAGCATCATGGACTACTCTTGCAAAGGTTGAACCAGCATTCTTCAAACCGAAAGGCATCCGTATGAAACGATATGTGCCACATGGTGTAATGAATGCGGTTTTCTCTTCATCTTCTGTGCCATGAAAATTTGATGATACCCTGAATATGCATCAAGAAATGAAAGCAAATCACATCCAGCCGTGGAGTCAACAATCTGGTCAATCTGAGGCAAGGGAAATGGGTCTTTGGGACAAGCTTTATTAACATCTGTGAAGTCAATACAAAGTCTCCATTTCCCATTGGCCTTGCGTACAACCACCGGATTGGCCAACCACGTGGGATGGAGCACTCCTCTGACAAGGCCTGCTGCTTCCAACTTCTTGATTTCTTACGCTATGAATTCTTGGCGCTCCACCGCTGTTTCCTAACTTTTTGCTTGACGGGCGGCGGCGAGGACAGACAGCTAGGTGGTGCTCAATTACTTTCACAGGAACACGGGGATGTCGGATGGTTGCCATGCAAACACATCGACATTCGCCCGCAGGAAAGCAACGAGCTCGCCTTCCTATTTAGTGTCAAGCGTGGCACTGATGGTGAAGGTACCACCAGTGCCGTCCTCCTTGGCGGGCACCTTCTTGGTCTTCGGCGGAGCTGCCATCATCTTTTTGCACTTGCCGGTGGAGCTCGATGTTGCGTCCTCGATGGTAGCGCAGCACTCCGAGGAGGTGCGCTTGCCGGAGTGGGCATCAGAACTCTTGCCGGACTTTGTGATCTTCTTCTTCCCCCCGGGAGCTTCAGCGGCAAGTGGTTTGCTATCTGTCGTGGCTGCTGCATCCCGGTAAATTTTGTCGGCGTAGATAAGCGCATCCTTCTTGTCGCCATGGACATAAATGACGCTTATCGGGCCGGGCATCTTGAGTAAATTGTAGGCATAATGAGAGGCCGCCATGAACTTGGCAAGTGTTGGACGACCAAGTATGCCATTGTAGGGCAATGGGAAATCGGCAACGTCGAATGTGACCTTCTCAGTTCTGAAGTTTAGCTCACTGCCAAATGTTGCCGGCAATGTGATCGTTCCTTTTGGCTTGCTCCTTCCTGGGTTGATTCCTTGGAATGTGCCGCCTCTTGAGCTCATTGTCGAGGATTTGAAGTTTAAGCAATCTGCGAGAGGAGATCAGGTTCAGCCGGCCCGCCATCAACCAACATCTTTGTGACCTTGAGGTTGCGGATAGTTGGTGATACCAACATCGGCAAGCACCGGACCGCGATGATGCAATCGGTGATCCTCAATGTCAAAGATGATGGGCGTGCTGGACCACTTCAGAGGTTTGCGCGACTCTATGGATGGTTCTGCTGCATTAACCTCACGCATCCATTGCTTGAGTTGGCGGTGCGAGGTATGCAGAGAAGCACCACCGTCGACGCAAAGGACCTCCGTTGCCTTCTGAAACTCTTGCTCGTCAGCTTCATCGTCTTCCATGTCTTCGTCATCTTCATCTTCGTCTTCTTCCTTGTCGCGGCGCGGGAGTCTGTCTCCTTGCCGCTGCTTGGCCTTGCCACAAGCGTCCTCCCGACGGGTCTCTTCTTGCTCGCCGCACCAGCACCTTCCTGGGCCTTCTCCTTGTCTCGCCGCTCGTATTCAGCCCTCTGTAGCTCAACAAGCTGCTCGACTTTCTTGCAGCTTTGGAGATCGTGGCCCTTGGTGCGGTGGATCTTCTGATATTGCTTGTTGGAGCTGTCGGGCTTATCGGCGACCGCCACAGCTTGGCGGTCATTGTCGTGACAACCTCCTTGCGGAGCCACCTGCCTTGGCTTTGTTGGCGGCACCATCCTTGCCGGACTGCTCGACAACCAGTACTTCTTGGTTTTCTTCTTTACATTGTTCCGCGTCGGCTCTTCCTTGCAGGCGGTCCCTCACTTGTCGACTCTGCTCCCACATTCTCTCTGGGAGTCTTCTTCCTTCTTCGTAGCGTGCACACTTGTCGGCCAGGCGTGAGCTCACGACGTCTTTCACTTTGCACATCGCCATCTCCTCCCTCATCCTGCGGTTTCGCACATTCGATGAAATGCACCGATCACCGCGGCGGGGTGGACATCAGGATGTTATAATGTACACGGCTGAATCTCTCGGATGAACTTGCGAGGACTCTCCCTCCTTTTGGGCAAGCGGTGAAGGTCACTCTCCAGCCATGAGGCTTGTGGCCGCTGTGAAGGCGCCGAAAAACTGATGGCATAGATCTGCCCAAGAGGATATGGAATGTCTGGCAAGTGCATGAGCCAAGATCGGCGTTTGGCTTGAGCACCGAGGGAAGTAGTTGGCAAGAATCTTGTCGTCTCGTCCCCGCAGCCTGCACCGCGATGGTGTAGATCTTGAGAACTCCTATGGGTGTGTCCTGCCATCATACTTCTCCGCACATCGGCTTGAAGTTTTTCTTGTCAGACCATTTGGACTTGCCGCAGCTTCGAGGAGTGAGCAGGGCAACCTACACGTCTGACAAGTCGCTGGTTCCCCGGGCGCATGCATATCGACAGATGGGCCCGCGCGCTGGTCGATTGACGCCGCTTCTCTTGGCGCTTCGACGCGGGTTCGGCGTCTTCTTCTTGCCGTTCTCGAAGAACTTGGCGCTGGTCGCGACGAGCTCGCGGATCCAACGGCGCTGTGGAGTCCTTGTCGAGGTGGATCCGCGAGTCGGCGATCTTAACCTTCGGGAAGGGAGTGGGCGGTGCTGCAACCCGTAAGTCTACGTCGCCATCGGCTCGTGCCTTGTCGCCTTAAGCGGCGGCTGAGGCGGTTGGTTGTCAGGACATCGCCGTTAGCAAAGCCGATGAGGCTCGGATGGTGGCCCTCCATTACGTCAACCTTAGTCGGCCATTGGGGGTAGTCTAAAGTAGCTGAGCTCTTGCCAAGGCTTCGCTGGTGTGGTGGGTGGCAATGGCGTGCGGAGCGAAGAACGAGACATGCTCGGACTCCTAACCAAGTTAGGAGGAGCAGCGTCCCCCCCGCCGTACTCAGCTGGTACCGGTATGCTGGCGTGCATGCGGGTCTCGAGGGCCCCCGGATCCTCTAGCAGCCTTGATCTATCGGACGTATGGTGCTGCGAGCACCATGGCGCTGTCTTTCCGTGCCTCTTGAGAAGGGCGCGGTGCGGACTTCGGACGCCAAGCTTGCGCCGCCTTGTCTTTGGACCTGGCAGCGCCGTGGGCTCTTTCGACGACGCCCGTTCCTCCGCCAGCGTCTTCCCCACCACTCGTCAGCTCTGGTGGTGGTGGGTTTGACGCGGACGGCTCTGCTGCCGCCGAAGCCTTCTTCTTCGGTGGCATGTTGACGAAGGTGTTGATGAAGAAACTGCTCGTGTGAATGCCGGATCGGGTTCACACAACCTCGACGCCCCCTACGGCGCGCCAAAGATGTCGGGAAGCTGGTCGTGTCCCATGAACACCTATGGGACCTGGTCCCTTGTGGTTCGGAGGGGAGCGGAGGATGCACAAAGAGCGGATCGAGCGATGCACACGAGCAGATTTACCCAGCTTCGAGCTCTCCGAGAGATAATACTCCTACTGCTGCTTTGTGGATTATATTGTGTTCTTGCTAGGGAAGCAATGGGAGCTACTAAACCTAGTGTGGTCTCGTATGAGTCGAATGAACTAAGCATGGAGCCGAACCGAACCCTTTCTACGTTGCACTTGGGCCTCCTTTTATAGGCACAAGGGGCACCACAGTGGCAGCGTGTATGAGGGTACAAATGTAAAAACAGTGGTTGGTATACCAACATGCGGTGTCTGATGATCTATACCTAACTCGACGGCAAGGGACAAGAGTCATTAATGCTGTCTCGGTCGTCGAACGATTAAACGAGGACCGTCAAAGCGCCCTCCGTTTGCCACGATGGTAGCTCGTCGGTGCCGCTTATCGCTGCTCCCCGCTGGCTGCACAGCCCATCGACACGCGTTCCTGGGAAAGCCCCGCGGCGACACGTTGGCGGATGAGCTGGAGCGGAGATGAAGAGAGGTTGCCTGTCCCGGCAAGCACCTTGCCGCGGCAGAACCCTTGTCGCGCTTGGGAGCTCGGCGCTCACCAAGCCTTCCCGGCAAGCTCCTCTTGCCGGGGCCTTGTTTCCTTCGTGCCTTGAGTGGTCTTCCCGGCAAGCTCCTCTTGCCGGGGCCTTGATTATTTCGTTCTTGAATGGCTCCAAAGGAGCCTCGGAAAATCTTGATGGTCACCAGGCCAGCCCTGCCGCGGGGTGTCTTTGCAATCGCCTGCGCGAGTTGGGATACTAGGGTACCCCTACTCTAGTACACCGACAAAGAGCCTTGCCGGGAGTAAGAAATTTGAGGAAATTGTACGCAAGCAATGAAGGCACCGTAAGAATCAAGGTGTTGGTTTTGAACGAAAGTTCAATGCCAATGGAGTTGAGTGGGAATAAGATCAATACCCCAAGACAAAGTTTGTTCCTCAACAAGAGAAGTATGATCCTACTTCCTTCAAGGGAACATAAGCACAAGATGATCTTCCACCACAAGACCACAAGAACAAAGGCAAGGACAAGCTTCAAGAGGAGATTGATGCATTGGAAAAAGCATCTAAGGCCTTGGTCAAGTGGGTTCCCAAGACTACGTCAAGTTCTACTTCATCAAGCACAACTACTACACCAAGGATTCCCATCAGGATGGTGTGGATCCCGAAGAAAAAGAACTAGAGAGTTCTTGAGGGTGACTCCGCCAACATTTTTCACTCATATCATTATGGCAAGGACAAGTGCAATCATCTTCCATATCTTGCACTAGTTCAAGGAGTCACGAACCCTCATGTTGGTAAGGCAAGGGACAAGGTAACCTAATGTTTTCATGGACATCATTTTGTGTGTGCATCACTTTATGTCTATGGATATTCTTGTTTGTTCCTTGTAGGACTAACCCGTGTAGGTATTGAAAGTGCAACTCACTCCAAAGGATTGCTCCAAAAGATCTACATCAACTTTGAGCATCCACATCTTCAACACCTACATGAATTCATCATCGACAAAACCCAAGGTTAGCTTATCCCTCTAAGGGGGGATCTCACATCTAGGGGGAGCTTTACTCTAAGAATTGAGTCAAAGCAACTCTAATGATGTGAACACATAAATGCTTTATGTAAAAGTGGTAACCCCACTTGAGCTTAAACGATGAGTATGACCTATGATCAAATGTTCTCATTTGACTCCTAAGTCAATATACTCATATATAGATGACCTAGTCATCGCCAATTGTTTGATAGATGCTAGAATTGGTTGTGCATGCTTTGTCACATATTTCATTTGTCTTTTTATTGTGTGAGCATGTTGGTTGCATACTTTACTCATTTGAGGACATCCACTTGTTGTTTTGATTGATTGGCTTCTTTTTCTTTGGCCAAGTGGATGGACAAGAATGCCTAAGAACCTTCTCTGGCTATCTATGCTTTTCTCGTCTCAAACTCTATTCATGCTACATCACAAAATTTGATCAAGTCAGGTTCGAACCACTCTGCGTGAGGAGCACTCGGAGTCCCCGATTCGTCATAGACTTAAACTTCCAAAACTTCTTTGTGATTTTCGGTCTGACCGATTCCTCCATTTCGGTCATACCGAGATCACTAAGTCGATCTAGGTTTTCAATCTCGGTGCAACCGATTTGAACTTTTCGGTCACATCGAGTTGCTGTAACTGTTAACGATTATGCATCTCGGTGCCACCGAGTTGTTCCACTTTCGGTCACACCGGCGATGTCGGGCTATATATTCACACATGCAAATTTTGGAAAACTTTCTCCAAACTCCTCGCCCACGCATAGCTCGCTCGCCTACTAGGTCTCGGATCATCGACTTCGTCACCAGCCGCCTCACATCGCTGGTCTCCGCCGCCGTCAGCGAATTCTACTCCGCCGTTGTCGCCAGAGCGAGTTCACCGCCGAACTAGGGTATGAACTCGATCACTTTGTGCTATCCTCGTCGATTCTCAAAGACATTGTGTTCGTAATGCATCTTGCCACAATTGAAACACTTCTATCCAGTCAAAACAATCCTTAGAATAGTTGTGATTCGAAAATTTAGGGTTAGGTTTCATGAAACCATCTCGGACCCACCGAGTTGAAAAACTTCGGTCCCACCGATTTGGCTAACGCCATTGCACTAGTAAGTCTCGGTCGACCGAGAATTACAAATTAGTGTGACCGATTTTAGAACTTTAGAAACCCTAGCAGTCTTGGTGCCACCAACTGTGACTCGGTCGACCGAGTTCACTAGTTTAGGTTCCAAACTGCTTCGGTATCACCGAGTTTAAAATCGGTAGATCCGAAATGCTTTCCGTGGAAAACTAAAACTAAGTTTTTGAATCATTCTTTACAAAATCTCTGCATTTTGTGATGCTCATCCACTCTACCTCATATATAACTATTCACAGGGGTCAGCGATCGATTAGTGTGCAGCATGCCGGACTAAAGTGGCAAAGTGAACAGGTCAAAAGAGCAGATTCACATGAGTGAGGGCACTAGTCCCTCTAGCAGCTCGAGATGAGGGGAGCGAAGCACTCCCAAAGAATTTGCCCAAGGCTGCCACAAGGACAAGGAAGAAGAAGACCTCAGAGTCCGAGGATGAGGATTATGTGGCGCTTGAGGATGAGGCCAGTTCAAAGAAGAAAGTGCTCAAGAAGGAGTACAACTCAACAGCAGTTAAGCCTGGAATGAAGATTAAAAGGCCAGCAGGTAGACAACCAATGTCCAAAGCCAGAGTCTCCACTCAAGCTTCTTTGGAATCCCAACCCAAAGAACCTGCTGCTTCTTTGAAGGAAAGAAAAGGAAGGAAAGGGTCAAGAAGACCATGGCGGAGTGATTGGGAAGCCTTCTATGATGGAGGAAGAGGAAGAAGAAGAGGTTGCTGAGCCAGCACCCAAGGCACAAAAGCTGATGGGTGATGCCATAAAATCAGGGGCTGCAACTTCAAAGCCCAAAGCTGCCCCCAAGCCCAAGAGTGCACCAAAGAGGAATACTAGGAGTATACCACCAACTGAGAAGAACAAGGCCCCAATGCCTGAGGTTGATGCTGAGGAAGATGAAGAAGGACAGGTCCTAAGGAAGCTCAAGCCCAAGATTCCAGACCACAATGATGCTCATCCTGTGGCTGAGAATATGAAGATCAGGAGAGATCATGGGTTGAGGCTATGGAGAGAGTCAGATCCATATACCACCAGGAGAAGGACTGCTGTAGATTACAGGTTCCAAACCAAGGAGCAGCAGGACTTCTATGAGACCGTCTTATTGGATAAGAAACCCATAGTTTGTGATATGAGGTGGGTCGACTGGACCTACATTCAGGAGAATGCAGAACACTATCCTGGAGTATATGACAGCTTCAGTGCGTGTGGAGTTGTAGATTTTGTTGGGCAGAATCTCACAAACTGGCATGACGAGCTCATTATGCAATTCTACTCCACAACACATTTCTATCCAGATGGCAGGATAGTTTGGATGTCAGAAGGAACGAGATACCAGTCAACCATAGAGGAATGGGCAAGTCTGATCAATGCCCCAAAGGAAAATGAAGATGACTTGGAAATTTATGCCAAGAAGAAGATGGGTCACAACTCAATGTCACAGATGTACAAGGAGATCACAGATGATGCACTTGAGTCTTTCAAGTTTGGATCAGTTCAGTTTCTTCTGTCAGGGCTGCCTATGATCAACTGGATCCTAAGGCACACTCTGTTGCCCAAATCAGGTGACCACAACATGATCAGAGGGCATGCAATAAATTTGCTTCACATTTTTTATGTGCCCCAGAAATTCAAGGTCATGAGCCTCATAGTTGAAACTATCAAGAGGACTGCAGCAGACCAGAAGAGGAGCTGTGGATATGCCCCACAAATTCAGGAGTTGATTAACTCAAAGATGGGCACAGGAAAGTATCTGTTGATAAGGAACACATGGTTCTCTATCCTGACTTTGAGGACAATCAAGTTGTCATGACTGAGAATGAACCATCATCGAGACAAGCGCAAGAGAAGAAGGAGAAAGCAAGGAAAGAGAGGCTGCCAAGATGCCAACTCAAGCGAGAGGCATCTGAGTACTTTCGAAGAACAAGCGAGGAGCAGCTTGGTTACTTGATAGCATCAACTCTGGATTGAGAAGGGGTTGGCCACCCTAACTCAAAACCAGGAGAGCCTCGGAAAGAATCATGGAACAAAATTCTATGATCTTGATGTCAAAATGGCGAGATTCACTCAGGTGTGGAGCAGCTACAGGATGACATGCAGGAGAGGAAGGGCAGGACAACGACTGATGCATTTGCCAGAGTGCCACGAGCTCAGAGATCAGCTGCAGAGCCAGTACAAGACACCAGAGTCACTTCATCAGCTCCAGCACAACCAGCTCCAGCACCAACTCCTTCAGCTCCTTCCACATCTACTAAAGCCTTCGTTCTTGGAGTTCTCCGGACACCACCGCCAGAAGACCAAGCCTGAGAGACGATATAGCCCTATGCATTTTCTAGGAACTTTTTGGTAACTTGTTGCCAAAGGGGGAGAAAAATGTATAGATCATAGGCTTCGAGAGAGAGAGAGATTTGCTGCTTTTGTTCTCTCTTGTCTTCTTGGTTGAACTTCGTCTGTTTTCGATTGCTTGAGATACTATGCAATTACCTGTAAGACATTGATGATCATGTGTTTGAACATAAGCTACACTTATGCTTGTTTTGATATTATCTTACTTATCCTTATATGATCATTCACTTTGCTTGGTGATGAGTGCATGTATTCAATCTTTATTATTTTGAGCGCTCCACCAAGATGTATGTGACATGGAAGACTAACCCATGAGCCTAATTCCTTGTGCATTTGCAGTCCAAAGCAAATCTTAATATATGCACAAATTTAGGGGGAGCTCTTGCTTATCACATACTTCTCAAAGCGATTTATGTTTTCAAAGTTTATTATCATTTGTCGAAGTTTGATCTATATGTTGTCATCAATTACCAAAAGGGGAGATTGAAAGTGCAACTATCCTAGGTGGTTTTGGTAATTCATAACAACATATAGCTCATTGAGCTATTGCTATTCCAAGACAAATATTTCAGGAAAGCTCAATGAATGGCATGGCATGGATGATGAAAGTGGATCCCTCAAAATATCAAGGACAAAGGGTTGGCTCAAGCTCAAAAGCTCAAGACTCTACATTTTACATTTTAGTGATCCAAGATCACATTGAGTCTATAGGAAAAGTCAATACTATCAAAGAGGGATGAGGTGTTGCTTAATGAGCCTCTTGCTTCATGTGCTTAGTGATATGCTCGAAAACCCTCCACTACTTTCTCACATCCACATATGACCTAAACCTAAAGTCAAACTCGCCCTCTGATTCTTTCTATCCGCGCCACCGAGTTCAAATGTCATAGCCACTGCCACAAACCCGAACAAATCGGTCTCACCTATAGGGATCTCGGTCTCACCGAGATGGGATTATAATCTCTCTGTTTCCCTTTGTAACGTTTGGTCTAACCAAGTGAGCGATCGGTCCCACCGAGATTGCAATGTAAACTCTCTGCTTCCTTTCAGAACTTTTGGGTCTCACCGAAGAGGGAATCGGTCCCACCGAGTTTACTCGACCAACTCTCTGTTAGCTAATTACCAAAATATGTCTCACCGAGTTTGTGTAATCGGTCTCACCGAGATTACATTATGCCCTAACCCTAACCATATCGGTCCTACCGAGTTGCATGTCAGTCCCACCGAAAACCCTAACGGTCACTTGGTTTACTAAATCAGTCCGACCGAGTTTGTTGATTCGGTCCCATGGAGTTTGGTAAATTATGTGTAACGGTTAGATTTTGTGTGGAGGCTATATATACTCCTCCACCTCCTCTTCATTCGTGGAGAGAGCCATCAGAACAAACCTACACTTCCAACTTACCAGTTCTGAGAGAGAACCACCTACTCATGTGTTGAGATCAAGATATTACATTCCAACCATATGAATCTTGATCTCTAGCCTTCCCCAAGTTGCTTTCCACTCAAATCTTCTTTCCACCAAATCCAAATCCTGTAAGAGAGAGTTGAGTGTTGGGGAGACTATCATTTGAAGCACAAGAGCAAGGAGTTCATCATCAATACACCATTTGTTACTTCTTGGAGAGTGGTGTCTCCTAGATTGGCTAGGTGTCACTTGGGAGCCTCCGACAAGATTGTGGAGTTGAACCAAGGAGTTTGTAAGGGCAAGGAGATCGCCTACTTCGTGAAGATCTACCGCTAGTGAGGCAAGTCCTTCGTGGGCGACGACCATGGTGGGATAGACAAGGTTGCTTCTTCGTGGACTCTTCATGGGTGGAGCCCTCCGTGGACTCACAAGAACCGTTACCCTCGTGGGTTGAAGTCTCCATCAACGTGGATGTACGATAGCACCACCTATCGGAACCACGACAAAAACATCCGTGTCTCCAATTGCGTTTGAATCCTCCAAACCCTTCCCTTTACATTGTTGCAAGTTGCATGTTTTATTTTCCGCTGCCTATATACTCTTTGCATGCTTGCTTGAATTGCGTGAAGATTGCTTGACTTGCTTAAAGATAGCTAAAATCTGCCGAAGTCTAAAATTGGGAAAAGGTTAAGTTTTAAATTGGTCAAGTAGTCTAATCACCCCCCCCCCCTCTAGACATATTTCAAGGTCCTACAATACCACAATTAAGAAGAATTACATTGAAATTATGCCAACTAGCATTCCACATCAAAAATTATCTTTTTTATCATTTACCTACTCGAGGACGAGCAGGAATTAAGATTGGGGATGCTTGATACGTCTCCAACGTATTTATAATTTTTATTGCTCCATGCTATATTATCTACTGTTTTGGGCAATATTGGGCTTTATTATCCACTTTCATACTATTTTTGGGACTAACCTATTAACGAGAGGCCCAGCCAGATTTTTGTTTTTGCCTATTTCAAAGTTTGAAGAAAAGGAATATCAAGCGAATTCAAACAGAGCGAAATCAAGCTGGAGAAGTTATTTTTGGAAGGAAAGCTACCGGATGGACTTGGACCCCACGTCGGGAGCAAAGGGAGGTGCTCACGAGGGTGGGGGCGCGCCCCTGCCTCGTGGGGCCCCCGAAGCTCCACCGACGTACTTTTTCACCCATATATACCCACGTATCCTAAAACTTCAGAACAAAGATTAGATCGGGAGTTCTGCCGCCGCAATCCTCTGTAGCCACAAAAATTCAATCGGGACCCTGTTCCGGCACCCTGCCGGAGGGGGGGGGAACCCTCACCGGTGGCCATCTTCATCATCTCAGCGCTCTCCATGATGAGGAGGGAGTAGCTCACCCTCGGGGCTGAGGGTATGTACGAGTAGCTATGTGTTTGATCTCTCTCTCTCGTGTTCTTGATTTGGCACGATCTTGATGTATCGCGAGCTTTGCTATTATAGTTGGATCTTATGTTTCTTCTCCCCCTCTAGTCTCTTGTAATGGATTGAGTTTTCCCTTTGAAGTTATGTTATCGGATTGAGTCTTTAAAGATTTGAGAACACTTGATGTATGTCTTGTCGTGCGTATCTGTGGTGACAATGGGATATCACATGATTCACTTGATGTATGTTTTGGTGATCAACTTGCGGTTTTCGCCCATGAACCTATGCATAAGGGTTGGCACACGCTAAATCGTGATTCTCCGTAGAGAAACTTTGGGGCACTCTTTGAGGTTCTATGTGTTGGTTGAATAGATGAATTTGACATTGTGTGGTGCATATCGTCTAATCATACCCACGGATACTTGAGGTGACAATGGAGTATCTAGGTGACATTAGTGTTTTGGTTGAATTGTGTCTTAAGGTGTTATTCCAGTACGAACTCTAGGGCTGTTTGTGACACTGATAGGAATAGCCCAACGCATTGATTGGAAAGAATAACTTTGAGGTGGTTTCATACCATACCATAATCTCTTTGTTTGTTCTCCGCTATTAGTGACTTTGTAGTGACTCTTTGTTGCATGTTGAGGGATAGTTATATGATCCAATTATGTTATTATTGTAGAGAGAACTTGCACTAGTGAAAGTATGAACCCTAGGCCTTGTTTCCTATCATTGCAATACCGTTTACGCAAACTTTTACCACTTGCTACCATGTTGTTTTTATATTTTCAGTTTACAAAAACCTATATCTACCATCCATATTGCACTTGTATCACTATCTCTTCGCCGAACTAGTGCACCTATACAATTTACCATTGTATTGGGTGTGTTGGGGACACAAGAGACTCTTTGTTATTTGGTTGCAGGGTTGCTTGAGAGAGACCATCTTCATCCTACGCCTCCCATGGATTGATAAACCTTAGGTCATCTAATTGAGGGAAATTTGCTACTGTCCTACAAACCTCTGCACTTGGAGGCCCAACAACGTCTATAATAAGAAGGTTGTGTAGTAGACATCAAACTCCAACTCCATATATTTGTGTTCGGGGAGAAAAAAATCAGAGAGAAAGATTCATTGCGTTTTACGATACGGAGCCGCCGCCAAGCCCTAAAATCTCTCAGGAGGGCTGATCTGGAGTCCGTTCGGGGCTCCAGAGAGGGGAATCCGTCGCCGTCGTCATCATCAACCATCCTCCATCACCAATTTCATGATGCTCACCACCGTGCGTGTCATGGTTTTGTCACGGCAGATGTCCTCATGACAGGACTTAGTCGTGGAGCCATCGCTATGGGTTAGCTTGAAGGGGTTAAAGCAGACAAGGGACGCAAGAGAGTTTATACTAGTTCGGCCCCTTCGATGAAGGTAAAATCCTACGTCTAGTTGTGATGGAATTGATGGGGCTTCGATGACCAGGGAGCGAATATGCTTCGCCTAGTCCTCGAGTTGTTGTCTGTTGTCCTGAACCGCCGCCGGATCGTCCCCTTATATACATGGGTGACGCCCGTCGGTTACAGAGTCCCGAGACCGGCTCATAAACGTGTCCGGTTCGGTCTCCACTATTTCTAACTTACAATTCAAGTTACATACGAATGCCGGTTCACGGCTACAGGCCTTAAACTGGTTCTGGGCCTTGGGACCCTATTTAACATTCCTATTTGCCTTCATGGGCTTCAAGCATACTCAACTACTGATGAAGTTAACCCGGCATGTCCTGGCCGGTTTACGCCCAGTAGCAATATCCCCAACATTAGGCCCCAAATTGATTTGAACAGGTTCATGTCAATCCTTAGTAAAAAACTTCATCTTCAACATCTTCTTGTAATTTGGTAAACCGCCGTGACGTCATCTTCTCAGATCGTGGTGAACTGGCGTGACGTCATTTGTTATAAAGAAACTGTGTATGACACCTCTTCATTAATGGGTTTGCAACAATCGAGGCGACAGTCCGCTTCCAAACTTGCGGCCCCTTGATTTTCGCGCCTGACACATATCCCCTGCCTTTTTAAATAGGACCGAGGGGTCATTTTCTTTTCCCCTTCGTGCCCTTCCGCGTCGTCTTCCTTGCGCCGCTCAGCCTCTGGAGCTCCGTCGCCACCGTCGGCCGTCGTTTCCGCTCCGACCTTGGCCGCTGCATCACCCTGAACGCAGCAGAACACTGCGGCGTACTTCCGCTTCTTCCTCAGCTCCGGTAAGTTCTCTTTCCTTTTCCGCCATAGATCTGTTCTAGGGTTCCCAGGTTCTTCGGTGTTCATCCTTCATTTCTTGTTCATATGATGATTCTGATAAACTCCTGAATATATTCTCTGTGTAGTGGTAGCCTTTAGCCTCCGTTTGTACTTACGCGTCTCAAAGCAGTAGATCTTATCCGAACCTTCGCTCATTGGTCTGGTACTGCTTCTTAAGTTTTGAATATATTTCCCTATTCTGACATGTCTCAGATCCAAAACCACAACATAATCTTGTGAAACCTGTTTCCATTCACTTACTCATATGCAGTCTTGACTCTTCAATGCTTGGACCAGGCAGTTTAACTTTGTAGAAAAAAAATGACAATCCGGTATATACCATTAGTCCCCTTGTTGAACCGCCAACCCTTTACTAGGGCGTTACTGCATTGTTGAACTCCGGTTTATCAATAGCTGACCCCGGTTTAGCAAATATGCACCATTATAGATATGTCCAACGTATTCTTGAACCGACAAATATTGTATTGTAGATCCTGCCATGGCCAAACAACCGTATGAGTGCAACTGGGTCCCTTCTCGAGTGACTGAGGATCAGTTGAACAATTTGGTCAAAACGGGCGCTTTAAGCGAGAAAAACGTCATTCACTGGAGGGTCCTAGGCATGGAATGTCCGCCTATTCCCTAAGAAGGAGAAGTCATTGTTTTTCCTGATCATTTAATCCGGGGCTTCAACCCTCCCGGTTCAAAGTTTTTCCGGGATGTCTTAGCCAATTTTCAACTGCGCCCACAAGATATCGGTCCTAACTCTGTAACCAATATCTGCCACTTCCAAGTCTTCAGTGAGGCTTACCTGCAGGAGGAACCTTCAGTAGAGCTATTCAGAGACTGCTTTCACCTGAACCGTCGCACAGAGTTCAAAGACGGACCGAACACAGAACTGGGCGGTATGGCGATTCAACAGAGGAAAGAAGTAACCTTCCCTCATGCCAATCTTCACAGCCACCCGAAAGAATGGAACCAGACATGGTTTTATTGCAAGGACACCTCTCCTTCTGAAGAAAATTCCCTGCCGGGTTACCGTCCGGAACGTTTGATAAATACACACCCTTTTCCTCAGAGGGTGACTGCCAAGGAGAGACTCAAATATGCTCCTCAACTATCCAAACTTAGGGCCTTCATGGCAAATGGGTTGACAGGGGTCAATTTTGCTCGCTGCTAGATCTCTTGGAGCATACTGCCCTTAAGCCAGCGCCCGGTTTGATGTGCGAGTATACAGGAGATGTAAAAGATGCTCTGCGGCACATTGATATCCAGCTTACAGAAGAAAAAGTCACCGAAGCTATCAAAAAGATGTTGAATGAACCGGAAGAGACCTGTGCTCAAACCGGCCTACTTCCCTTTTGCGCCATCAACAAACCACCAGCGGTAAAAATCATACCCTCCGTATATCTGAAATTGCTTCTGTCCAAATAATATCTGAAAGTGTTATTTTTTTTGACAGGGCGATGATCCGTTCTGGAACAAGAAACCTCCACAAGATAAACCGGTGAAGCCAACCCGGCAAAAGACCAGAGTTGTGAAGAAACCTGCAAACAGGAAGAGAACCACTGCATCCTCTGATCCACCGGCTGACGATGATGTGGGTAACCCGGATCTTGAGGTAGAACTTGACTCACTTGGTTCATTTTTCATACGCCTTATTGATGATGATTATTGCCAGGACGACGCTGAAGTCAGTCACGCCGATGCTGTAGAGGTAATTGTTCTTTCCTCAGATTCAAACCCTTTGCCTTCACTAAAAATCCGTCGGGCAAACCGGAAAGTTAAATTTTCTCATCCTCTCGCTTACTTGAACCCAAACTTTCTTGTGAAGATACAACAGCACGAGGCTCGCCGCACAACCCATCACAGCAGCCAGGTAGTTACCTTCGCAGGTTTACCGAACAGTCCGGTTCAGAAACGCCATTCAGAGGTCTCTAACTCTCTTGTCACTGCATGCCCTAAAGCGGGTTGTTTTCGTCAACCTCTTAAACCGTCTGATTCCAATTATCAGGGCACTTCTCATTCATCCTCTGGCGAGTCATCAGCCACCAAGCTTCCACCTCTCAAAACAGTGTTGGGTAAGTCATATTCCGTCTTATATCTTTGATACATTACTTTAACATATGATGTACTGATCCTTCTTAATTTTTCTCAGGGCCAGGACCAGACCAAGTAAGAAAGCTCGCCTAAACAAAACGGCAGAGGAAAATACCGCTGCTGAACCAGACAAAATACCAGATCCTGAAGAAGCCAACCTTGATGATGTGCTGAATGACTCGCCACCGCAAGACCATGACTTTGTCGCTGAATAGGCAGATGTTGATACCACAGGCCTTGTTGACCAGCCGACAAGCCCTATCCGGACTGATAAACCGGCTAGTCTAGCAAAGAATACTAACAAACCGGCGACCCCAGGACAAACCGATGAAGAAAAAGATGATGATGTCCTTATTACTGGCGTTGGCCGTACTGAGCCAAGTAATCCTTTTGCTTTGTCAAGACATACTACCAAAGAGGAATTTTCTGCGGTTGGCAAAGGAAAATGGAATGCTGATTTGTCAACATATGCCACTCTGAACGCTCAAGATCTCCATTCTGGCTATCTGAACCGGCTGTACACCAGCCGCGATTATGAAGCCGGTCTGGTCAACATGATGAAGGAAAAATACGAGGTAACTTCCTATATGCTTCTCTGCTTACATTTTTTCATAACTTATCAACTCCAATAGCCCCCAAGTGACGGTTTAAGATATCAACTTAAACCGGGACTTGTAGTCAGTATTCCATGTGAACCTCCATTGCATCTTTAGCCTTGCGGACGTAGCCCCCAAGGGCCGGTTTAACTTTGTAAAGATAACCCGGCACTTTATAAAAGAAAATTGTTGTATCAGTAGACTTTGAATAAATAGCCATTAGCCCCCAAGTGTCAATTTGAATACTTGTATTGAGCTTGAGACTTTGTAGAAACTGTACGAGGAAGAGCAAATATGCATTAGCCCCCAAGTACCAAGGGCATAACTTGTTATGTGGTTGGTACTTCAAATCTGTACTGTCATTTTATCGTGTAACTATCTGTATGCAGGCTGAGCTGAGCAAGAGAGAAAGTCAAACCGCCGACCTGCAGGAGAACCTTAAGTCGCAACAGGCAGAAACCTCCAAGGCAAAAGAAGAATTGACCCGCGCTTTAAGCGTGATGGAGAAACTTAAAGAGGGATTCAACAAAGAGCGGGCGGATTGGGCGACTGAGAAAGCCGCTTTAACGCAAAGGGCTGAAAAAGTAGAAGCCGCTCTTAAACCGGTGGTTGATGAATTGACCAGCGTGAAGCGACAAGTTCATGCCATGACCGCCGCTTTATTTGGTAAGCATCCTTGTTTTCCGAATTAAACAGGCCTTTTCATGTAGCTGCCAGTTTACTAACCCTTGCAATGATACATGAACTCGCATTGGCCACTTGGGATCGGATGTGCGGAAGAAGTTGAAAGCTGCCTACACTGATCCAAGATACTATTAAAAGGTTGTCTATGCTCCCTGCCCGGGTTGAAGAGCTGAAGAAATCTACTGCTAGAACGGGTGCTTTGAACGCCCTAACCCGGGCCAAAACGTGGGTGCCTGACTTTAATCCTGTTAAAGCGGCCCAAGGCTATCCCAGCTTGAAGGAAGATGGGACAGAATTTGATGAAGAGGACCTCCGAACCATAAATCGGGAAGTGCGCCCTCTGGCTTGTCAACTGGTAGAAGAGGCAGATCTGTCCCACTATCAAGCCCAATATGATGATCAAAACAAGCGGGTTGCTGCACCAATTCCTGAAGCAGAGAACCTTATACCCCCAATTCGTAAGCATACTTACGCTCCTGACATTGAACGTCGTTGCTGATCAGTGATGAAGTTGTGCTTCAAGTGTTAACTGGAATCGACTGTGCAACTGTTGATTTCCAGCCATTGGGTAGGGAGGAAGAAGCTGAACCGGCGCGAGATGATTCGCAACCGTCAGGTCAAGCCAGTGACCAAGTGTGAACTGGAAGCCGGTTTAAACCACTACATGCTGTGACATGTAAAAAACAATGATCTTGTTTGGGCACTGGAACGCCTTGTAATAGGCTAGTTGATATACTTGGTCTTGGTATGCCTTCGTGCATATTTATCTTCAACTGATGCTTGTTTGAATCATATATTTCCAAACTGTTTTCTGCAGTTAAGAAGCTTAAAACGGCCTTGCGGTTTACCGCCAGGCGGGTCATGATATCCATGTATGTGAAACCAAAGATGATAACTTCGGTTAAAACATATAACCAAATATGGAAATACATAATACCTGCAACCGTTAGGCATGATGTTGCCTGGCCAACCTTGAAGCGGGGTTGATAACCCAAACTTTGGAGGAGAAAAATAGCTCCTGTTAATATAAGGCCAGTTTACAATGTAAACCGTTCCGGGTTATGATAAACACCGGCTTGCTCCATAGTAGGATGGTAACAGAAAATCAGACCGGGCAGATAGTCTCTGGATTAAGATTTGACCGTGTTCCGTCAATTTTGTAATTGACAGTCGAACCGGATTAACAATGTCGGTTTGAAAAAGCAACAAAAAATGTTCATCAAGAAAGAGAACAGAATTCAATCAAAAAAAGAAATAAAATATTGCAAATGAGGCTTTTGGGCCGATCAAGAGGTATTACCATGGCCGGACAAGACCATGCCCCCAAATGGCGTAGCTATGGTTCAAGTCAGTTAAGTCCCCAAATGATGCTTTGGCATTACGCCGATCAAGAGGTGTAGCTATGGTTCGGGTTCGACCAAGCCCCCAAGTGATGCTATGGCATGAGGCCGATCAAGAGGCGTGACTATGGTTCAGATGTGACCAAGTCCCCAAGTGATGTTGTGGCTTTGCGCCTATCAAAAGGTGTTGCTATGGTTCGGACACGACCAAGCCCCCGAGTGATATAATATAAAGCTTTTGAGAAGCTAACTCAAGGGGTAAACCAGACGCCGCTTTAAGGACAGAAGCTCCGTGTAACCACACATGATGTAAAAATAACAGAGACCCCACTTTAGCTGAGATTCCGGTTTATTGCATTGATCATAATATATACATTGTCATAATATGTACATAAGCAGAGCCTATGGCTCAAGTATAGTAAGGCCGAAGATGAGCTATGTTCCACGGCCGGTTGGTCTCCTCCTCCGATGTACGTGAGTTTTTGCGCTCTCGAATATCGATTAGGTAGTATGACCCGTTGTGCAGATTCTTGCTGACCACAAAAGGTCCTTCCCAAGGTGGGGATAACTTGTGCATATCCATCTGATCTTGGATGATCCGAAGCACCAAATCTCCTTCTCGAAAGGTTCTGGTTCTAACTCGGCGACTGTGATAGCGACATAGATCTTGCTGATAAATCGCTGAATGGGCAGCCGCTATGTCACGCTCCTCATCCAACAGGTCAAGAGCGTCTTGTCGTGCTTTCTCATTGTCTGCTTCAACATATGCCGCTACACGAGGTGAGTCATGACGGATGTCGCTGGGGAGAACCGCCTCCGCTCCATAAACCATGAAGAACGGGGTGTATCCTGTCGATCTGTTGGGTGTGGTGTTGATGCTCCATAACACAGAAGGTAGATCCTCAACCCAACAACCCGGCGTCCGCTGCAAAGGAACCATAAGCTGGGGTTTGATACCTGCAAGATCTCTTGATTGGCCCTCTCCGCTTGACCATTGGACTGTGGGTGAGCCACCGATGATACGTCAAGCCGGATGTACTCACGTTGACAGAACTCGTTCATGGCACCCTTGGACAGATTGGTAACATTGTCAGTGATAATGCTATGTGGAAAGCCAAACCGGAAAATCACCTTTTTGATGAATTGAACCGCCGTGGCTACGTCACACTTTCTAACGGGCTCTGCCTCTACCCACTTTGTAAACTTGTCAACCGCCACCAAGAGGTGGGTCTTCTTGTCTTTGGACCTCTTGAAAGGCCCAACCATATCCAACCCCCAAGTCGCAAACGGCCAAGTAATTGGAATCATCCTCAATTCTTGAGCCGGTACATGAGCATGTCTTGAGAACTTCTGACAGCCATCACAACGTCTGACCAAGTCCTCAGCATCAGCATGAGTTGTTAACCAATCAATCCCGTGACGAAACGCTTTGGCCACCAAAGATTTTGAACCGGCGTGGTGACCACAATCTCCTTTGTGGATCTCACGCAAAATTTCACATCCTTCCTCAGGAGATACACAGCGTTGAAATGCCCCTGACACACTGCAATGATGCAACTCTCCATTGATAATAGTCATGGACTTGGACCGCCGGATTATCTGCCTGGCTAGAGTCTCATCCTCTGGTAACTCGCCTTGGTTCATGTACGCGAGATAAGGAACCGTCCAATCCGGGATGACATGAAGAGCCGCCACCAATTGAGCTTCGGGATCAGGAATAGCCAGATCCTCTTCACTAGGGAGCTTGACGGATGGATTATGCAGAACATCCAAGAAGACATTAGGCGGGACCAGTTTATGTTGAGAACCCAATCGGCTCAAAGCGTCCACCGCTTCGTTCTTCCGTCGGTCCACGTGATCCACCTGATAACCTTTGAAGTGACTTGCAATAATATCCACCTCACGATGATATGCTGCCATGAGCGGATCCTTGGAATCCCAAGTGCCAGACACTTGTTGAGCCACCAGGTCCGAGTCACCGAAGCACTTAACTCGGCTTAGATTTATTTCCTTAGCCATCCGAAGACCATGGAGTAAAGCTTCATACTCAGCTGCATTGTTAGTACAAGGGAACATTAAGCGGAGAACATAACAGAACTTATCACCTCGTGGGGAAGTTAATATGACTCCAGCCCCCGAGCCCTCCAATTGCCTGGACCCATCAAAATGAATAGTCCAGTAGGTGTGATCCGGCTTCTCTTCAGGTGCTTATAGTTCCGTCCAAGCATTGATGAAATCCACAAGTGCTTGAGATTTGACCGCCGTCCGAGGTATGTATTTCAACCCATGAGGCCCAAGCTCTATAGCCCACTTGGCAATTCGGCCAGTTGCCTCCCTGTTCTGGATTATATCTCCCAAAGGAGCAGAGCTGACCACTGTGATGGGATGACCTTGGAAGTACTATTTAAGCTTCTGGCTTGCCATGAAAACTCCATACACCAACTTCTGCCAATGCGGGTACCTTTGCTTGGATTCAATAAGTACCTCACTGATATAGTAAACCGGACGTTGAACCGGATATTCCTTGCCTGCCTCCTTGCGCTCCACCACAATAGCCACGCTGATCGCCGAGGCTATTGCCACATATAACACCAATGGTTCTTTGTCAATCGGAGCAGCAAGAACCGGTGGATTAGCCAGCTGCCACTTTAAATCCTCAAACGCCTCATCTGCAGCCGAACTCCAGACGAAGTTGTCGGTTTTCTTCAGCATCTGATACAAAGGAATCGCCTTCTCACCAAGGCGGCCGATAAACCGGCTCAACGCGGCAATCTGGCCAGCCAAGCGTTGAACGTCATTGATACACTTCGGTTTAGCTAAGGAGGTGATGATTGTGATCTTTTCCGGATTAGCCTCAATGCCCCTGTTAGATACCAGAAAGGCCAACAGCTTGCCTGCCGGTACACCAAAAACACACATGGCCGGATTGAGCATCATCTTGTAAGTCCGCAGGTTATCAAAGGTTTCCTTCAAATCATCAACCAGAGTCTCCTTCTTCCTTGACTTGACCATAATATCATCCACATGGGCATGAACATTACGGCTAATTTGCTTATGAAGACAATTCTGCAAACACCGTTGATAAGTCGCCTGGGCACTCTTGAGCCCAAAGGGCATAGACACATAGCAGAAGGCTCCAAAGGGAGTTATGAAGGCCGTCTTCTCCTGGTCCTTAACTGCCATCTTGATCTGATGATAACCATAATATGCATCCAGAAAGCTCAAACGCTCACAACCCACCGTAGCATCAATAATTTGATCAATACGGGGAAGAGCAAAAGGATCTGCTGGACAAGCTTTGTTAAGATTTGTGTAATCCACACACATACGCCAGGTGCCGTTCTTCTTAAGGACCAGCACCGGATTAGCTAACCATCCAGGATGGAAAACTTCAACGATAAATCCAGCCGCTAACAGCCTGGCCACTTCCTCTCCAATAGCTTTGCGTCGTTCTTCATTGAACCGGCGGAGAAACTGCTTCACCAGTTTATACTTAGGATCAACATTAAGAGTGTGCTCAACGAGTTCCCCCGGTTCACCTGGCATGTCAGAAGGCTTCCACGCAAAGATGTCCCGATTCTCACGGATGAACTCGATGAGCGTGCTTTCCTATTTCAGATCCAAGTTTGCACTGATGCTGAACTGCTTGGACGAATCGCCAGGGACGAAGTCAACAAGCTTAGTCTCAGCAGCCGATTTAAACTTCAGGGCCGGATCATGCTCCATACTTGGCTTTTTCAACGGAGTCATGTCTGCCGGATCAACATTATCCTTGTAAAATTTTAACTCCTCTGTGGCACAAACCGACTCAGCATAGGCCGCATCACCTTCTTCACACTCCAAAGCGATCTTGCGGCTTCCATGGACATTTATTTTTCCCTTGTGACCCGGCATCTTGAGCTGCAAATAGACATAGCAGGGTCATGCCATAAATTTGGCATAAGCCGGCCGTCCAAACAGGGCGTGATATGGAATCTGGATTTTCACCACCTCAAAGGTCAATATTTCTGATCTGGAGTCATGATAATCTCCAAAAGCCACCGCAGAGCTATCTTGCCAACATGATATGCTGACTTACCAGGTACCACGCCGTGGAACACCGTATTGGACGGTTTAAGATTTTTATCTGTTAACCCCATACGACGGAAGGTTTCATAATAGAGGATGTTAATACTGCTTCCTCCATCCATGAGTACCTTGGTGAATTTATAACCTCCCACCTGAGGCGCCACCACCAATGCCAGTTGACCCGGATTGTCAACCTGGGGAGGATGATCCTCTCTCCTCCACACGATTGGCTGCTCGGACCAACGTAAGTAACGGGGCACTGCCGGTTCAACAGAGTTTACTGCCCGCTTATGAACCTTTCGGTCACGCTTGTCCAAACTAGTGGTGAAGACATGATATTTCCCACTATTTAAATGCTTCAGGTTGATCTGATAACCCGATTGCTGTTGTTGCTGCTGATTGTAGCCACCCTGGCTGCTCTGGTTACCTTGATTGTTATTTCCGCCCTGATTGCCATTGAAGCCTGAACCGGAATTTCCTCCACCATAACCTGGCCCATAAGATCCGTATCCTGAACCGCCACTTGATCCATGATCATACTGGAAAGCATTAGAATTTTTGAACTCTTGCATGATGTATCAGTCCTTCCAAAGGTGGTTGGCCGACATCTCCTTCGTCCCATGTTTTGGGCAGGGCTGGTTCAACAGGTAAGACAGGCGGTCCGGGTTAGGATTAGGTGCTCCGTTGCACTAGGACGATTTACCCCTATGCCGCTGGCCCTTATCTTGCGCGTTGGCATTGGCCACAAAGTCCAAGCTGTGATCCGCTTTACGTTTGCCGCCGTTCCCATGACCCGCCGGGTTGTGGTGCTGCCCCTTGGTGTTGCTGCTCTTCTTTCCCTTCCCTGTCTTTTCATCGTCAGACTCGGGATCCTTGGTACTATCAGAGTCAGCATACTTCACTAAAGCGGCCATGAGGGTCCCCATGTCATTGCAATGGCGTTTCAGCCGTCCCAACTTCAGCTCCAGCGGCTCAAACCGACAATTGCCCTCCAAGGTCAGAACTGCGGTAGCTGCATTGATGCGGTCTGATGAATGCAAAAATTTTGAGACCCGGCGCACCCAATGGGTTGTCGACTCTCCTTCCTCCTGGACACAGGCCGCTAAGTCTACTATTGACATAGGCTGCTTGCATGTATCCTTAAAATTTTGGATAAACCGGGCTCTCAACTCGGCCCATGAACTGATGGAGTTAGCCGGTAGACTCTTTAACCAAGTACGGGCTGTTCCTTCTAGCATCATGGTGAAGTACTTGGCACAGGCTGCATCATCCACATCTAGCATCTCCATGGCCATCTCGTAGCTTTCAACCCATATCTCTTGAGACAAATCGGCAGTGTAGTTTGGCACCTTGCGCGGGCCCTTGAAATCCTTGGGCAGGCGCACGTTGCGCAATGCTGGAATGAGACACGGCACCCCCAAAGAACTACAGGTAACTCCTGGCTCAACTGATGTGGTCAGACGAACCGGAGTAAGCTGACGAGCTTCATACTACGACTTCATACTACGTTGCTAACTCGACCTCCCTGCGCGCTCGGGCCCGGTCTACCACTTCCTGAGCATCGCCAACGCCACCTGCCGGGTTGTTGCCACGGGGCGCTTCACGGTTCCGTGCGTTGCTTGACACGGCCGGTTCATCCATACGCCTGCTGTAGCCCCGGCTTGGACGAGGGGTGGAATGAATTCGATCGCGGCTGTATGAATATGCCTCCTGTTGAACCAAAGCTGTTCGAAGAAGCTCCTTAACTCGGCGCGTTTCCACCGCTGCCGGAGAATCACCTTCAATTGGGATGGCCTCCAATTGTGAAGCGGCAGCAACAAGATTGTCCATCGGATTAGAATAATAACCCGGAGGCGTTGGGACAGGCTGAGGCACAATATTGTTCTGACGAGGCGGATCCATCAAACGTGGCTGAACCGGCGCGCCCGCTCCAGGTGCTTCCGCCCGGTTTATTGTCGGCGGGTTACTGGTCCCTGCTCCTAGGGTGTTAAAGAGGTTCCTAGCCTCATAAACCAGAGGTAGGCGAGACCGGTGCTTTCTCTTCAGGACTTCATGCGATGCGTTCTGATCCAGCATAAGCCGATAAGCCTGTGCGTCCAAAGCGGCCCGTTATGCGGTCATCCTGGCATTCTCAGCTGCTAAATCGGCCTTGGCCTGAGTAATCTGATCCTTCAGTTTTTCGATTTCCGCATTGTGGGCATCCTGATCCGCTGGGTTAGCCTCTGCCATGAGCGTAGCCAACGCATCAAATAGATCAGATAAAACTTGAGCCGGCGGGCGACAGGCCTCCTCGCCCCGTATCGTCGCCGCCGCATCGATCCGGAGATCATTGCTCTGCGGTCGAGGAGTGGATCGCCGCTTGCGTACCGGCCATGAATATTCCAACCCGGTTCGGCAGATCACGGGGGTCCGGAATACTGTCGCCATCGGAACAACCCCCAATCCGGCCATCTTGTAATTGATATAACGACTCGGTCTCTCCGGTTGATGACTCGTCGCCGGAATAAACGACGGTCTCACCAACAGATTCCGATCTATCCTCGTATTCCCCTCCATGGATGACTCCCACGAAGGCACGCTTCACAGCCGGTTTGAATCAGGCAGACCGTGCATGCTGAGCCGTTTCGAGGAGGTCGGTGCAGATGTCCGACTCAGGGCCCGGTTCACCGATCTTGCCGATGAAGACGTGTATGCCACCAAAGGGGACCCGGTACCCATACTCAATTGACCCGGCCTCGGGGCCCCATCCTGCATCGTCGATGTAGAGCTTGCTGCGGCGACTCTTGGTCATCCGGCCCATGGCGTAACCCTTGAGTCCTTCGAAGTTGCCCTCCAAGAACTTGAAACCATCGTGCGATAGCTCCACGGTGGGCGCCAACTGTCGTGGTTTTGTCACGGCAAATGTCCTCATGATAGGACTTAGTCGTGGAGCCATCGCTACGGGTTAGCTTGAAGGGGTTAAAGTGGACAAGGGACGCAAGAGAGTTTATACTAGTTCGGCCCCTTCGATGAAGGTAAAAGCCTACGTCTAGTTGTGATGGAATTGATGGGGTTTCGATGAACAAGGAGCGAATATGCTTCGCCTAGTCCTTGAGTTGTTGTCTGTTGTCCTGAACCGCTGCCGGGTCGTCCCCTTATATACATGGGTGACACCCGTCGGTTTACAGAGTCCCGAGACCGGCTCATAAACGTGTCTGGTTCGGTCTCCACTATTTCTAACTTACAATTCAAGTTACATACCAATGCCGGTTCACAGCTACAGGCCTTAAACCGGTTCTGGGCCTTGGGCCCCTATTTACATTCCTATCTGCCTTCATGGGCTTCAAGCATACTCAACTACTGATGAAGTTAACTTGGTCTGTCCTGGCCGGTTTACGCCCAGTAGTAATATCCCCAACAGTGCGTGAGTAATTCCATCATAGGCTTGCTGGACGGTGATGGGTTGGATGAGATTTATCATGTAATCGAGTTAGATTTGTTAGGGTTTGATCCCTAGTATCCACTATGTTCTGAGATTGATGTTGCTATGACTTTGCTATGCTTAATGCTTGTCACTAGGGCCCGAGTGCCATGATTTCAGATCTGAACCTATTATGTTTTCATGAATATGTGTGAGTTCTTGATCCTATCTTGCAAGTCTATAGTCACCTACTATGTGTTATGATCCGGCAACCCCGAAGTGACAATAATCAGGACCACTCCCGGTGATGACCGTAGTTTGAGGAGTTCATGTATTCACTATGTGTTAATGCTTTGGTCCGGTACTCTATTAAAAGGAGGCCTTAATATCCCTTAGTTTCATTAGGACCCGCTGCCACGGGAGGTAGGACAAAAGATGTCATGCAGGTTCTTTTCCATAAGCATGTATGACTATATTCGGAATACATGCCTACATTACATTGATGAATTGGAGCTAGTTCTGTGTCACCCTATGTTATAACGGTTGCATGAATAATCGCATCCGGCATAATTCTCCATCACCGATCCAATGCCTACGAGCTTTTCACATATTGTTCTTCGCTTATTTACTTTTCCATTGCTACTATTACAATCACTACAAAACCCAAAGATATTAATTTTGCTACCATTACCGTTACTTCCATACTAAATACTTTGCTGCAGATACTAAGTTATCCAGGTGTTGTTGAATTGACAACTCAACTGCTAATACTTGAGAATATTCGTTGGCTCCCCTTGTGTCGAATCAATAAATTTGGGTTGTATACTCTATCCTCGAAAACTGTTGCGATCCCCTATACTTGTGGGTTATCAAGACTATTTTTCTGGCCCCGTTGCCGGGGAGCATAGATCTATACTTTGAGTCACTTGGGATTTATATATGCTGGTCACTATGAAGAACTTGAAAGATGCAAAAACAAAAATTTATCCCTCAACTACGAGGGGATGTAAGGAACTGCCATTTAGCTCTGCACTTGATTCACCTTCTGTTTTGAGTAAGCTTGCGACACCTAAACCTGCTTCTGCTATTAATTCTGATATGTCGCATGTTATTGATGATGCCACTTGCTATGCATGATACTTATGATGAAACTACTTCTCGCTTGATACTACTATGCCACTTGGTGAATTTCTTGATGAACAACTTGCTAGGGCTACGAGAATGAAATTATTGAAACCGATAATATTGATGAAAGTGATGATGAAGACTCTCCCCTAAATATGAATTGCCTCACAGCTCGAGGGCTATGTTATGGATGTAGAAACTGCTAGAGACTTTCTTGCTTGCAATGATAGAAGTGATCTTAAGAAATTATTAGCTAAGCTGAAACAAAAAACTTTGAATGCTAGAATGAAATATGATCCTTCTTATGCTACTTCACCTGTATTTGTTACTGATAAGGATTATGAATTCTCTATTGATCCATATATAATTACTTTGGTTGAATCTGATCCTTTTATGGCTATGAATCAAACTGTTGTGGCACATCTTACTAAATTAAATGATATAGCCAATTCACATTCACTAAGGATGATAAAACTCGCTACTATTATATCCTTAAGATATTTCCGCTCTCATTAAAGGATGATGCTAAGATATGGTTTAATTCTCTTGATCCTGGTTGTGTGCGTAGTCCCCGTGATATGATTTATTACTTTCCGCTAAATATTTCCCTACTCATAAGAAACAAGCTGCTTTAAGGGAAATATATAATTTTGTGCAAATTGAAGAAGAGAGTCTCCCACAAGCTTGGGGGAGGCTTCTCCAATTACTTAATGCTTTGCCTGATCATCCTCTCAAGAAAAATGAAATACTTGATCTTGGGGATATTACTGCTGGGCATAATCCGCCTAGGAGAGGCTGGGTTAGCCCCATAATGAGTTATCATATTTGAAGCCCATGAAGACAAAGACGGTGGCGCTTTATGAAGGCCGAGGGCCCAAAGGCGGATTAAGGCCTGTAGATATAAACCGACATCGTTATGTAACTTGTGTTGTAAGGTAGGAAGAGTAGAGACTGGGCCGGACATGATTATGAGCCGGCCTCGGGATTCTGTAAACCGACGGGCGTCAACCCATGTATATAAGGGGACGACCCGACGGCGGTTTAGGGAACAAACAACAACTCGAGAGCCAGGCATAGCGGATTCGCTCCCTGGTCATCAAAACCCTAGCAATTCCACAACAACTGTACTAGGCCTTTACCTTCCACTACAAAAAAAATACACTTCCGTGATGATACGTGTTTGTCACAGTAGGTCGCGTTTTTTGTCATGCATGTACATCCATGAAAAATTTTATGACAGAATCAAGATAGTCATACCTGTGCTGTCGTAGAAGTGTTCCATGACATTACCAAAATTATCATCACGAAAGTGTCCACTTCCATGACGATAAATCGCGCGGCCATGTAAGTGCTTTCGCCAAGGGTGACCGACATGTGGCATCCACCTTAATGGAACACCGTTAAGCTATCGGGTCGGGTTTTGGATCCGATAACCCGTTAACAGCCCCGACCAATGGGAAATTTTCACGTAAAATTCTTATTGGCCGACAAAACACGGTCACCGCAAGGTCGATAGGCGCCTATGATATGTCGACACGTGGCACGCCCAACAAAGGCCCATTTAGCTTACAAAGCCGCCCGCTTGACTTGGTCAAAAGTTAACGGCTGGCCCATGAAAAGCCTATTAACGGTCTCTTCAAGAATAGCCCATTTTACGCCCGTTAACTCACGCACCGTTAGGCCCTAAAGGAAATCGCCCAACAACGCCATGTGGGCCGTCGAATAAAATACCAGCCCATTTCACTTTTGGCCCATGTATGGCCCACGACGCCTTTTCGCCCATATGAGGCCTTCAGATCTTCGACCCTTTACGTGCCCATGGTGACTCTAGCCCATAATGAACAGTAATTTTCTTTATACGCTGCTAACGCTCGTGGATTTACATGGGCCATTTCCACCCATGTTAGCTTTCGCCTATTGACGCCCATACGCTCTGGGCCCTTTTCGCCCTCGACACTTTCGCCCATTATCGGCATGTTCCCCACGGGCCAAATTCAGCCCATGGCAAGAGTCGGCCCGCATCGGCTCGTTTCTAATGGGCCAAACCGCCCATGGAAAGAGTCGGCCCATCGCTCTGTTACCCTAATGGGCCAAATTCGCCCATGGCAAGAGTCGGCCCATTTCGCCTCGTTAACCTGCTATACCATTGAGGAGTCCCAGATTAGGGGTGTCCTGATAGCCGGACTATGACCTTTGGCCGACTCGGACTATGAAGATACAAGATTGAAGACTTCGTCCCTTGTTTGATGGGACTTTCCTTGGCGTGGAAGGCAAGCTTGGCGATACGGATATGTAGATCTCCTACCATTGTAACCGACTCTGTAACCCTAACCCTATTCGGTGCCTATATAAACCGGAGGGTTTTAGTCCGAGGATCTAACAACAATCATACCATAGGCTAGCTTCTAGGGTTTAGCCTCTCGATCTCGTGGTAGATCTACTCTTGTACTACCCATATCATCAATATTAATCAAGCAGGAGTAGGGTTTTACCTCCATCGAGAGGGCCCAACCTGGGTAAAAACATCGTCCCTTGTCTCCCGTTACCATCCGCCTAGACGCACGCTCGTGACCCCTACCCGAGATCCGCGGTTTTGACACCGACATTGGTGCTTTCATTGAGAGTTCCTCATGTCGCCGCCGCCAGAAGGATGCCTCATCCCGCCTTTAAAGACGGCACTGCTGTTAAAGAAGCTTTGGATGTCGGCCAAACTCTCCGCTAGGCGGTTTTCTTATGACCGCATGTTCGTCAGCCGCTACCGACGATGACTTCTCGGTCATCGAAGCAATTCCACGTTAACTCGAGCTCGCCGAGCGCTTAGATCCAATGGAGCTCTTCCTTAAACGAGCTCTTGGATCGCATCGCCGCCGGGAGTCGCTATGCACTATGATCGATTAGGCCTAAACCCGATCCGAGAGAGATTAACTCTCCCGTGTTACCCACCATGTTGTGTGGTAGAGGAACAATATGGCGACCCTTCTTCTATCTTAAGGACTAGATATGTCTCGATTCCCGATCCTCCATGCCGGATTCCCGCGGAGGAGAGGACGCCACGCAAGCCCCGAACCTAAAGTCAGCAATGGCTAGATTCATTGGACAACATCCAAGAATCCAAGCTTCCAAATTCGAAGCTCCTTGGCCCTTAATCTCGATTGGGCGCGGTTCAGATTTAATTAAACCCGCCACCCAAACATAAGCGACCTATTCTAATTCGCAAGAGCCCGCAGAAAAAAGACACCATTATCGGGCCAGATTCTCCCGTTATGGATGTGATAAAGGACTGCCACAAGGAGGACGCAGTCTCATTCTTCTACAATAATTGCACGGACAACGGGATCCTTAACGCTATAAGTCGCCGTGACATCACACGCTTTGCCGACTTGGCATCCATAGTATGAAAGTACTGTGCGATGGAAAGCGCCGGGAAAACTGAAGCAAGATTTTGGGACAATCCGCCTTGAATACAACCCCACCTGAAATAAAAGGGTGCACCATCGCCAGCACCGGTTAAACACCAAAAAGCAAAACCTCTATAGGGCATGGAACCGCATCGAGGGATGGCTCAATGGACCTCAGAAATTCATAGTACAGAGGGCGCCACTCCAACTCATAGCCTTAGAGCATGTTGATACTACGGCAGTGGCCAAAGTGGTGAAGAGCTTCTAGCTCTAGAGCACCAAATTGTGGATACCAAGACGGTATTAATAGCCTTCGAGACTTTCGATCAAATAATATGGAAACGAACACTCAGTAGCCTTGCCAAGTCTACCAAGTAGCAACAATAAATCCATGGAGTGACACGGCTATTACCTTTAATGCCGTGGATTTAACCTAAATTCTTAACAGCCCGAGCACCACCACATTGGTCCTTATTCGATAGTGGATTCGCCGCCTTTGCCAAGGTACTCATGGACGGCGGTAGCGGATTGAACCTCATTTACGAGGAAACCCTCCAAAAATGGAAATAGACTCGAGCCGCATTGAGCGAACAAGCACAACCTTTAGAGGAATAATCCTACCGGGAAGCACGCTGTACAGTGAAAAATCACATCGATGTGGTGTTCGCACGCCGGATAATTACAGGTCCAAGGAAGTCACGCCCAAGTGGCCCTGCTCAGCAACGGATACCACGCCTATTAGGGCGAGAGGCATTCACAATTTTTCGCTATACCCCATTATGGGTACATGAAGCTCAAAATGCCCGGCCCAACGGAATCATCACTCTTGCTAGTGATCCGGACATAGCACTCGGCGCTGAATATAAGACAGCCGACCGCCCTTGAGGCACTATCCGAAGCCCTAGCGCCGAGGAACTCACCGCGCAAGCGCCCACGGTGAATAGGGATGATGTGATACTCGATAAGAGGTCCAAGTCCACTTCCTTCAAACCAGCGGACGAAATAGTCAAATTCCAAGTCCATCAAACGGACCCTACAAAAACGGCCTCCATCGGGGCACAATTAAATCCTGATGTAGACGCCAGACTAAGATAATTCCTACGCTAAAATTGGGACATTTTGCCCGGTACCCTTCGACATGCCAGAATCCCACGCCGGCCGGCAAGAGCGTAGCCTAAACATCCTAAAAGGGTTCAAACCACCAAACAGCTCTTCGGCGCTTGTCCCAACCCAAGAGACAAGCCATGGGAGAGGAGTTAGCTAAACTATTGGAGGCCGGATTCATCAGAGATATAAAACATCCGGACTGGCTAGCAAACCTGGTGATGGTACCAAAGAGGACAAATCTCGCGCCTATGCGCCGATTTCAAGGACCTCAACAAGGCTTGCCCAAAGGATCCTTCCTCCCCCGCATCGATCAAATCATCGACGCTACCGCAGGACACGATTCATTGTGTTTCTCGACGATACTCGCTACCACCAAATTAAGATGGCAGGGCCTGACCAAGCCAGCAACGGCATTCATCACTCCATACGCCCATTCTCGCTTAACACAATGCCCTTCGGCTCAAAAACGCCGCGCAACATATCAGCGCATGATTCGTACATGTCCGCAAACCCGATCGGCAAAACAGTGGAGGCATAATGAGACGATGTGGTCGCCAAAAGCAAGCATGTCGAAACTCTAGTAGACGATTTGAGGCTCACAATCGATAATCTCCAACATATGACATCAAGCTCAACCCGAAAATGCGCTTGCGCATCAGCCGAAAGCTCTTGGGCTTCATCAGATCCGTAGAGGAATTGAAGCAAACCCAGCCAAGATCCGAGCTCACAATTGATATCCCAAAAGACCTCAAACAAATACAAAATTGATCGAAGCGTGGCGGTCTAAGCCGCTTATCTCCTTTTTGGAAGAAAAGGCATTACCCCTTTATCGCCTCCTCCGACGCACCGAACACTTCGAGTGGACGGATGCCGCCATGGCCGGACTCGAAGAAATAAAAGCCATATTGGCAACAAACCTGGTCCTGGCCACGCCCAACATGGGCGAAGCAATGCTATTATACATCGCGGCAACTCATCAAGTTGTAAGTGCGATGCTCATTTGTAACACCCCGGATGTAACTTTCCATATTTGTAAGTCCAACTCTTGCCATTTTCGGCATTGTGATATGATATTCCCTCCGTGGTTGGGTTTTTCTTCATTTTTGCATTTTGTCCATGTCATGCATCTCATATCATGTCATCATGTGCATCGATTCGTGATACGTGTTCGCCCTCATGATTCCGAGCATTTTCCCGCTGTCCGCTTTTGCAATCCGCACTCCTATGTCCCCGGCGCCCCTTTTACATTTTTCCGTGAGCGGTACTAAACTTTCTCGAATGGACAGAGGTTTGTCAAGTGGCCTTGGTACACCACCGTAGACCACCCGTCAAGTTTCGGGTCATTTGAGCTCGCTTGGTACTCCAACGGTTAACCGTGACTTCGCAAAGGCCTCTTTAAGTTGCAGCCCAACACCCTCCAAACAGCCCAATAACCCATCTAAGTCACTTCCATGCTCTCCGCTGCCGGATCACGATCGTGGGCGAAAACAAGACCTCATTTGGAGCTTCCTAGCTCCTTCTACCTATAAATATAGCCTCCTCCAATTTTCGGATCCCAAACACTAGCCCTGCTTCCTCCACAGCCGGGTCACGTCCGGTCCGCGCCGGACGAAACCCGCCACCGCCTTCGACCAACCATGCCCGCCACGTGGCGCCTGCCACCAAGGCCATCGCTGCCCTCATGGGCCCAGCCGCCGCCGCCTGCCCACACTGCCCTCGCCTGCCGCCGCCGCCGCCGCCTCGCCATCGCCGCCGATCGCCTCCCCCGCTGCCTCGCCTGCCGGCCCGCGCGGCCAAGGCCGACGCCGCCGCGCAAGGCCTGCCGCCTGCCACCGGTCACGCCCGCGCCGCCTGCCTCTCCTTCCTCCTCCCTTGTCGTGGAATTGTCACAGCAGATGTCCTCATGAAAGGACTTAGTCATGGGCCATCGTGACGGGTTAACTTAGAGGGGTTAAAGCGGACGCAAAGACACGAGAGTTTATACTTAGTTCGCCCCTTCGATGAAGGTAAAAGCTCACGCCTAGTTTGTGATGGGATTGATATGATTTCGCGACTAGGGAGCAATAGCTTCGCCTAAGCCTCGAATTGTGGTTGTCTGTCCTAATCCGCCGCCGGTCGTCCCCTTATATACACGGGCTGACGTCCGCCGGTTCATAGAGTCCCGAGCCGCTCATACAAGTGTCCGCCCGGTCTCTCCTTTCTTATCTTACAACACAAGTTACATGGTTAAGGCGGTTTTACCATTATGGGCCCTAATTCGCCTCTGGCCCGGGCCTCTAGTCTCTACAAATCATCGACACCCTTGAGCCTTCGTGGCCCTAATCATGGTTTAGGGTAAACCGCCCCTTCAGTATGCGGTTTATATTCAGAGTTACATCCCCAACATTAGGCCCCAGTGATTTATTTGAACCTCGTTCATGTTAATATTCAACATCTTAGAAACTCAATATCTTCCTTCATATTTCGTGAACCGCCATCTCGCTTGAACCGCCGTGACGCCATCCTCCCACCACAACAATAGAGCATCTTGACGCCATCTTTATTAAGGAAGCCCAAACAAGAAGATTCCTTCATTTAATACTATCCCGAAATCGAGGCGACCGCCACGCCGTCCCGCCGCTTTCAACTCCTCGATTCTCGCTACCGTTAATTACTTCCGCTTCTTATAAATAGACCGAAGGCCCTTTCTGTTCTTCCTCCTTCCGCTTTCTTCTTCCTCGCGACGCCCAGCTCAAGCTCCGCCTCCTCCCGACCTCCGAACGCCGCTGCTGCAGGTAAGGTCATTGCATCAACCTGGTTGTACCAGAGTCTCTCGGCGCCCTTCGCTGTTTTGTGCATCGGGTAAGGCTCCTCCTCATGCCCTAGATCTGCATCTTGAGGCTCCTGCTCATCTCGGCTATTCATAGGTGTTCAACCCTAGTTTCTTCATACCTGCTCGCCATGGCTTTTTAGTCTAACCGTGGCATATATCCTGTAGTAACCGCCCGCCGCCGCTTTAGTACTTTGCACATCTTTTTGTTTTTGTTCGCACTCTCTTGTTAGAACGCATCTAACTTTCCTCGCCCTTTATAAGACTTGCATGGGTCGCAGAAATTTTTCTCATCAATCTTCGTAGATCCAAATTAACTCCGCTCATATGTGAAACCTGTTTCGGTCCATACTTAGCAGATTTTCCATTTCGCCTCTTCGGCGTTTAACTTTTGATAGCTAATCCGCCATACTCCATTAGTCCTCGCTAAACCGGATTTTGAACTCGACGCCAAATTACCGTTTAACATTGTATAATGTGTTCAACTGCTAACGGTGAACCGCTTTTTACTTTCCTTTCACGCTTTTCTCTCCGAATGGCCAAACAATTTCATCTTGCAATTGGGTCCGTCCAAGATCACCGAGACGCAACTCAACGGATACGCCACCACGGGCGCTTTAGCCTCCAAAACGCCCTCCATTGGCGGTTCCGGATGCCGAATGCCCTCCCGAACCTCAAGAAGGAGAAGTAATTGTATTTATGCAGCACTTAGACCGATTCAGCCCGCCGGATCAAAATTCTTCCGGATGTCCTTGCAAGTTTTCAACTCCATCCACAAGATATCGGTCCCAACTCTATGTCCAATATATGCAATTTCCAAGTTTTCGTGAAGTCTATCTTCAAGAAGAACCATCTGTGGAGCTGTTCGGGATTTCTTTCATTTGAACCGCCAGACGGAGTTTTCGGATGGTCCCAACACGGAACGGGTGGCGCTTCAATCCGTAAAAGGAAGGAAGTAGACTTTCCTCACGCAAAACACCATAGCTATCCGAAGATTGGAACCAAACCTGGTTCTATTGCCGAATACCGCTTCCTAACAGCGAGAACCCCTTGCCGGGCTACCGCCCTCACCGCTCAAAGAACCATCACCCATTGCTCAGTACATTCGACCGCCCGCAGAACGGAAGAGTTTTGCACCTCAAATTGTCAAACTCCGGGCTCTAATGGCCAATGGCTTAACCGTATCGACCTTGTTCGATGTTGGTTTTCTTAGGGCATCTTGCCATTAAGCCGCCCCCGGATTGATGCACGAGTACACCGGTAGCGCCCAAGACCCTCAAAGACGCCGAGCTACCAATAATCGAGCTGAAGTCACCGAGGCAAGAAGAAGATGCTTGATGAGCCGATCTCCGTCTCGCAGCTAAACCGGGTTGGCCCCATTCTGTGTTGCCAACAAACCGCTCATGTAAGGCTCCGCCACCGCTTCTTCTCCGATATTAATGCCTTATTGATATATATTAATCCTTGTTACTTCAAAGCAACAGCTCCTTCTCGAAACAAACCAAACCGCCCGGGTTCCTCATGTAAAGTCTAAGACCACCAAGAAAGCTGGTAAGAGGAAACCGCCGAGTCTTCGTCCACGGAAGACGAAGATTCGTGGCCGAGGTAAAGCTTGATTTATCTTGTCCTTTTATCCTTCATCTTATTGACAATTTTGATTCCTGTGATGATGTCAAGCCACCATGCCGATCCCGTTGAGGTAATCCTTCTTTCTTCCGAATCCGATCTTGTGCCGTTAAAGAATTTGCCGCACAATCCGAAAGTGAAAAATCTCACCCTGTGCTCATTTGAATCCAAATCTTTCTTTGAAGACACAAGAGGCTGAAGAGCACCGATGACCCGCATGATGGTCAACAAATTACATCGTCCGTTTACTCGATACACCAACCCGAAGCGCCGCCCGAGGTGATTTGTTCTCCCGAAAAGCGCTATCCTTTGAAAGGTTACTTCCGATGTCCTCTCAATCCGTCGACCAATTATCGTGCCTCTTCCAACTCATCCGGGCGGTTCGTCAACCACTCAACCGCCTCCTCTTAAAGTTGCTGCGGGTGAGCATAATACATCTTTCGGTCGATCCGTTTATCTTCGCATTGGTCGGTTTATCTTACTCTAATTCTGAACATTGCAGCACAAGGCTCGCTTGAGTAAGAAGCGAAAACCCTTGACCCCATCAGGACGTTAATCCGCAGAAGACTCCAGAGCAGCATGGCGAAAATCCCGGTTGCTAAAAACAGCTCGCGGGTTGAACCAAGACGACAATGCCGATCCGCTAGAATTTGAACCGATGCCCAAGTGGAAACCTCACATCCTGCTCCACCGAAGTCCTGCAACGGAGCGGTCAGAATTGTTGAACCGCCGAGCCCGAGTATGAAAACACCAAGCCCAAAGAAAATGCCAATCCGCCAGCCCGCCAAAATGATGATGTCGAGTGACGGGCACCGCTTACACCGCCTGGCCATCCGGTTGCTTTAGCAAAACACAGCGCCAAGGAAGAGTCCACTACCATGAGTAAAGAGAAGGGAAAAACTGATCTGTCGACTTATGACAACTTCTCTACCCAAGAACTTCACTCCGGCTTCTGAACCGACTCTACACCACCGTGACTTCGCCGGTCCGTGAATCGATGAAGGAACGCTATGAGGTAAGGAGTTATGCCTCTTGTACCTTTGTTGTGTAGTAGCCCAAGGGCCGGTTCAACTTAGCATAGGGAAACCGACTTAATATAAAACTCACACGCCTTAAACTTCAGTGATGTAGCCCTCAAGGGCCGGTTCAACTTAGCATAGTTAAACCGGGACTTCACTTTGTATCCTCATAGCAAGCTGAGATCAACTAGCCATTAGCCCCCAAGTGCCAAGTTGAATACCTGTATTGAGCTTGGGACTTCATAATGAAACAACTAACGTGATCCATTTCTTATCAGAGTGAGATATACCAGCAAACCGTACAACTCAAGGACCTTCGTGCTAACTGGAGACGCAACAAGCGTAAACCACCAAGGCCAAGGATGAATTGAAACCGCCTTTGACCACTATGGAACAGCTCAAGGAGTGGTATAAATCCGAGCAGGCCAACCGGGACACCGAGAAGGCTGGTTTGATAAAACAGCGGAAGATGTCAAGCGTTCTTAAACCGTGATGTAAGAGCTCACCGACTAAAGCGCCAAATTAATGCCATGACCTCCGCAATCTTTGGTAAGAAATTTTCACCGATTATTATTCCGCTTTGATATTTCCGCCAATTTAACCTGAGCTGTCTTAAACCGTATAGGGAAACGATTGCTCATCTCCGGCTCGATATGCGAAGAAGCTCAAGGTCCGCATACACGCTGATTGAGCAGCCAGTATACCGCACCAATGAGTCATATGTGCTACGTCATATGATAACACAGCTCCGCCCTTGATCAAAGACACGCTGGACCGCTATCCATGATTCCAAAGACAACTTGAAGAGTTGAAACGATCCGCGCCCGGCCGGCACTTTATTGGTTTCTAACTCGCGCCAAGGCGTGGATAGCGGACCTTGATCCGCCGACATAGCCAAGGGCTTCCCGGGCCAAGAAAACGGCGGTTTTGATAATGACGCCTCAAACGAATAACCAAGGAGATGCGCCCTTCCGCGAAGTCAACTGGCAGCAAGCCAACCCGGCGGTTCACCGCTTTTCTATGATGCAAACAATAGGCGGGTGGAATTTGTCATTCCGTAGTGCGTAACCTTGTTCCTCCAATCCTAAGCACACTTATGCCCCTGACGTTGATCCAGTTGAGCTTATAAGTGAAGAGGCTGTCTTTCAGGCTTTAAACCGGATTGACTGGTCTACCAATGACTTCCGACCCTTGAGTGATGAAGAGGAAGAAGCTGAACCGACGCCAGACGACCCATCTTCCTCACGTCAACCCGGCGAGGAAGCTTAATCCGTCAAGCCGGTTGATGCATCAGAAGCTGCTAGTCATAACGCCATGCGAAATATCGGGCCTTGGAAGGCCTTGTAATAGAATAGCCAGCACTTATGCCTTTATGCCTTTATGCCTTCAGTCTGCAACCTTCGCGCAGAGGCGCTGATGCTTTTGATTGAATAATTGAAACCTTCAATTTATTTTGCCTGCAATCACAAATTCTTAAACTGCCACGGCGGCTTGTGTCACCAGCCGGCATGTGACGCTTATCTGCATATGTAAAGAAATATTGAGGTATATGATCAAAATTTTGTGATGCAAAAAATACCTGCCAGCTTCGGGCACGCAGTAGGTTTGTATAAACCATTACTATCAAAGGAGAAAATAGCTCCTGTCTTTAGAATGCCGGTTTACCAAGTAAACCGTGCCGGGTCACGTTAAGCCCCCTGTTACTCCATAATGGGATGTTTAACAGGAAAAAATCAAACCGGAAAAGTTATCTCCGGATTTAAAAATAAACCAAATTCCATCGATATACCGGTTGAACCGATTTGAATAACAGTTATGAAAAAAATATGGAAGCAAAGGCAATGATAAAACCGTTTGCACCAAGAGACTTTACTAAACCGATCAGATGGCGTTACCATGGTCGGACACGACCAAGCTCCCAATAAGGTGTAGCTATGGTTCAAGTCAGCCAGGTCCCCAACTGAAACCGTGGCATTATGCCGATCACGTGGCGTGGCAATGGTTCGGGTTCGACCAAGCCCCCAAGTGACTCTGTGACCTTAGGCCGACCAAGAGGCGTGGATCGGTTCGAGACATGACCATGTCCCTAAGTGATCCGGTGGCTTTCGCCTATCAAAAGGTGTTGCATTGGTTCGACACCACCAAGCCCCTAGATGACATCTAAAAGTTTCGAAAAGCAAGTTCGAGGATAAACCGGAGGCCGCTTTAAGACAACAACCCATGTACCCAATCCGATTTTTACAGTAACGGATACCCCGCTTTAGCCGAGGCTCCGGTTTATTGCTTTTATTCATAATATATACATTGTCATAATATGTACATAAGGAGAGCCGATGGCTCAGGTATAATAAGGCCGAAGATGAGCTATGTTCCACGGCCTGTTGGTCTCCTCTTCTGACGTGCGTGAGTCTTTATGCTCTCGAACATCAATCAGATAGTATGACCCGTTGTGCAGATTCTTGCTGACCACAAAAGGCCCTTCCCAAGGTGGGGATAGCTTGTGCATATTCGTCTGGTCTTGAATGAGCCGAAGTACCAAGTCTCCTTCTTGAAAGGTTCTAGTTCTGACCCGCCGACTGTGATACCGACGGAGATCCTGTTGGTAAATCGCCGAACGAGCAGCCGCCATATCCCGTTCTTCATCCAAGAGATCCAAAGCGCCTGCCGTCTTTGCCGCTATCCGCCTCAACATAGGCCGCCACACGAGGCGAGTCATGACGGATATCGCTGGGAGGACCGCTCCGCCCATAGACCAGAAAGAACGGTGTATATCCAAAGGATCTGTTAGGGTAGTATTTATACTCCATAACACGATGGCAACTCTTCAACCCAACAGCCCGGCGCCCTCTCGTAAGGGACCATAAGCCGGGCTTGATACCTCGCAGGATCTCCCGATTAGCTCGCTCGCTTGACCATTAGACGGGGGTGAGCTATCGAGGAAACGCTGCCGGATGTGCTCACGCTCACAAAACTCCTTCATGGCACCTTTAGACAAATTAGTACCATTATCTGTAATGATACTGTGTGGAAACCCAAACCGGAAGATCACCCTTTTGATGAACTGAACCGCCGTGGCCGCATCACACTTGCTAACAGGCTCTGCCTCGACCCACTTTGTAAATTTGTCGACCGCTACCAGCAAGTGCGTCTTCTTATCCTTGGATCTCTTAAAAGGTCCCACCATATCTAGCCACCAAGTCGCAAACGGCCAAGTAATTGGAATCATCCTCAATTCTTGTGCCGGTATATGAGCACGTCTAGAAAACTTCTGGCAACCATCACAGCGCCTGACCAGGTCTTCCGCATCAGCATGGGCAGTCAACCAATAAAAACCATGGCGGAACGCCTTAGCCACCAAGGATTTTGAACCGGCGTGGTGACCACAATCCCCTTCGTGGATCTCACGCAATATTTCACAGCCTTCCTCAGGGGACACACAAGCATCGAACGCCTCGACACCTCGCAATGATGCAGCTCGCCATTAACAATGGTCATAGACTTAGACCGCCGAACTATCTGCCGGGCCAATGTCTCATCTTCTGGTAACTCGCCCCGGCTCATGTACGCCAAATAAGGGATCGTCCAATCCGGAATGACATGCAAGGCTGCCACCAACTGAGCCTCCGGATCAGGAATAGCCAAATCGACTTCATCAGGAAGCTTGACTGATGGATTGTGCAATACATCAAGGAAGACATTGGGCGGGACCGGTTTGCGTTGAGAGCCCAGCCGGCTTAAAGCATCCGCCGCTTCGTTCTTCCGACGATCCACATGGTCCACCTGATAGCCTTTAAAGTGACCTGCAACAACATCCACCTCCCGACGATATGCAGCCATGAGCGGGTCTTTGAAATCCCAAGTACCTGACACTTGTTGGGCCACCAAGTCCGAGTCATCGAAGCACTTAACCCAGCTTAGATTCATCTCCTTAGCCATCCGAAGACCATGGAGCAAGGCTTCATACTCAGCTGCATTGTTAGTACACGGGAACATTAAGCGGAGGACGTAACAAAACTTTTCACCTCGTGGAGAAGTTAACACAACTCCAGCCCCCGAGCCCTCCAACTGCCTGGACCCGTCAAAGTGGATGGTCCAATAGGTATGATTCGGCTTTTCTTCTGGCGCTTGTAACTCCGTCCAATCATTAATGAAATCCACAAGTGCCTAGGATTTTACTGCCGTCCGAGGCACATACTTTAAACCGTGCGGCCCAAGCTCTATGGCCCACTTAGCAATCCGGCCAGTTGCTTCCCGGCTCTGTATGATATCGCCCAAGGGAGCTGAACTGACCACCGTGATGGGATGCCCTTGAAAATATTGCTTCAGCTTCCGGCTTGCCATAAAAACTCCATACACCAGTTTCTGCCAATGCGGATATCTCTGCTTGGACTCAATGAGCACCTCGCTGATGTAATAAACCGGACGTTGAACCGGATACTCCTTCCCTGCCTCCTTCCGCTCTACCACAATGGCTACGCTTAACTGCCCGCATTAGCAACAACATATAGCGTATGCTCCTTGTCAATGGGAGCGGCGAAAAAAGCGGGTTGGCCAATTGCCGCTTTAAATGCTCCAATGCTTCATCTGGTGAACTCTGCATAAACCGATCCGTCTTCTTCAGCATCTGGTACAAAGGAATGGCCTTTTCTCCGAGGCGGCTGATAAACCGGCTTAGCGCAGCAATCCGACCCGCCAAACGCTGGACATCATTAATGCACTTTGGCTTAGCCAAGGAGGTGATAGCCGTAATCTTCTCCGGATTAGCTTCAATCCCCCTGTTGGACACAAGAAAACCCAATAACTTGCCTGCCGGAACACCGAAAACACATTTGGCCGGGTTAAGCATCATCTTGTACACCCGCAAGTTGTCAAAGGTTTCTTTCAGATCCTCAATCAATGTCTCCTTCTTCCTTGATTTAACCACAATATCATCCACATAAGCATGCATGTTACGGCCGATCTGTTCGTGCAAGCAGTTCTTTACGCAACGCTGATAAGTTGCTTGGGCGCTCTTGAGCCCAAAAGGCATAGACACATAGCAGAAAGCTCCAAAGGGAGTGATAAACGTTGTCTTCTCCTGGTCCTTAACCTCCATCTTGATCTGATGATATCCAGAATACGCATCCAAAAAGCTCAGACGCTCACATCCCGCCGTAGCATCAATAATCTGGTCAATGCGGGGGAGGGCGAAGGATCCGGACAAGCCTTGTTAAGATCTGTAATCCACACATGCGCCAAGTGCCGCTTTTCTTAAGGACCAACACCGGATTAGCAAGCCACTCTGGATGGAAAACTTCAACGATAAAACCTGCTGCTAAGAGCCTGGCAACCTCTTCTCCAATGGCCTTGGCCTTTCCTCGTTAAACCGGCGAAGAAACTGCTTTACAGGTTTGTACTTGGGATCAACATTAAGAGTGTGCTCAGTGAGTTCCCTCGGTACACCTGGCATGTCAGAAGGTTTCCATGCAAAATGTCCCGATTCTCACGGATGAACTCGATGAGCGCTTTCCTATTTAGGATCCAAGTTAGCATCGATGATGAACTGCTTGGACGAATCACCGGGCACAAAGTCAACAAGTTTAGTCTCAGCCGCCGATTTAAACTTCAAACCGGATCGTGCTCTTGTAGTTGGCTTCTTCAACGGGTCATATCCGCCGGATCAACATTGTCTTTATAGTACTTTAGCTCTTGATGGCACAAACCGACTCTGCGTAAGCCGCATCACCTTCCTCACACTCCAAAGCGATCCTGCGGCTCCCATGAACCGTTATTGTCCCTTTGTGACCCGGCATTTTTAGCTGCAAATAGACATAACAAGGCCGTGCCATAAACTTAGCATAACCCGGCCGCCCAAATAGGGCGTGGTAAGGGCTTTGAATTTTCACCACCTCAAACGTCAATGTTTCCGATCTGGAGTCATGTTCATCCCCAAAGGCCACCTCCAGAGCTATTTTACCGACCGGATATGCTGACTTGCCAGGCACCACACCATGAAACACTATACTGGACGGCCTGAGATGCTTATCCGTTAACCCCATACGACAGAAGGTCTCATAATACAAGATGTTGATGCTGCTCCCTCCGTCCATAAGCACCTTGGTGAACTTGTATCCTCCCACCTGAGGCGCCACCACTAGGGCTAGCTGACCCGGATTGTAAACCCGGGGAGGATGATCCTCTCTGCTCCACACAATAGGCTGCTCGACCAGCGAGGGTAATGCTGCGCGGCGGTTCAACAACATTGACCGCCCGCTTGAAGTTTCGGTCGCTTGTCCAAGCTGGTGGTAAAGACATGATATCATCCACCATTCAACCGCTTCGATTGCTTTGATAACCCGATCGCCGCTGCTGCTGATTGTAACCACCTTGGTTCTGATTGTTCTGACTGTTCTGATTGTTCTGATTGTTCAGCCCGCCCGGATTACCACTAAACCCTTGGCCGGAATTTCCTCCACCGTAACCCGGGGCGGACCCTGAACCGCCGCCGGGCCCTTGATCATACCGGAAAGCATTAGAACTTTTGAGCTCCTCATAATGTAACAATCCTTCCAGAGGTGGTTTGTCGGCACCTCCTTCGTCCCCATGCTTGGCAGGGTTGATTCAACAGATAATTCAAACGGTCCGGATTGTGATTAGGCGCACCACCCGGTTTGGTTGTTTACCCTTGCGCCGTTGACCCTTGTCCTGTAGCGTTGGTGTTGGCTATAAAGCCCATGTTACCGCTTGCCTTCGCTTGTTTCCTCCATTGCTCGCCGATCGATGTCGCTGGCCTCTCGAGTCGCTGTTCTGCTTTTCCCTTCCCTATTTCATCATCCTCCTCGGACTCGGGATGCATGGTACTATCGTAATCAGCATACTTCACTAAAACGCCCATGAGAGTGCCCATGTCATTGCAAAATGCTTCATGCGACCAGCTTCAATTTTAAAGGCTTGAACCGGCAGCTGCCTTCTAGGGTTAAGATCGCGAATCGTGGTTGATCCGTCCAAGAATGTAAAACTTCCAAACGCGCGCGTACCCAATGGGTTGTGGATTCTCCCTCTGCCTGGACACAAGCCGCCAAGTCCACCACAGACATGGGCTGCTTACAGGTGTCTTTGAAATTTTGAATGAACCGGGTCCGCAACTGGGTCCATGAACTGATGGAGTTGGGCGGCAAGTTCTTCAACCAAGTACGGGCCGTGCCTTCTAGCATCATGGTGAAATACTTCGCACACGCAGCTTCATCCACATCCAGCATTTCCATGGCCATCTCATAGCTTTCGATCCACGCTTCTGGAGCCAAATCGGCGGTATGATTGGGCACCTTGCGTGGCCCCTTGAAGTCTTTGGGCAAACGTACATTGCGTAAAGCGGGGACGAGGCAAGGCACCCCCAAAGAGCCAGATATGACCCCGGGCTCGAAGATGGTCGGTCGAACCGGCGCGAGCTGATGATCCTCATGTTGTGCTGCTAACTCGGCCTCCCTACGTGCCCTGGCCCGGTCCACCACCACTTGAGCGTTTTCAAAGCCACCCGCCGGGTTGTTGCCGCGAGGCGGACCGCCCTGCGCATTACTTGACACGGCCGGTTCATCTGCGTGCCGGTTATAACTCCGGCTTGGGCGGGGGGTGGAGTGGATCCGATCACGGCTGTATGAATACGCTTCCTGTTGAGCCAGGGCCGTCCTGAGGAGCTCTTTTACCCGGCGTGTTTCTACCGCCTGTGGTGAATCGCCGATTGAATCGCCCAACCGTGCCGCAGCCGCAACAAGGTTATCCATCGGGTTGGAGTAGTGACCTGAGGTGTTTGTACAGCCCGGGCGCGCGCCGCATGATGGCGAGGCAGATCTATCACACGGGCTGAATCGCACGCCTGTCCCTGTACTTCCGGTCGGTTCACCACCGCGGCGTCTGGTCCCTCGCTCTGGGGTGTTGAAGAGGTCTCTTCCTCGAAACCGAAGGCAAACGGGATTTGTACTTTCTCTTCATGACTTCATGTGGCGCTCGATCCAAAGATGAGCCTATAAGCTGCGATCCAAAGCGGCCCGTTCCACCGCAATCCTCACGTCCGCGGCCGCCAGATCCGCTTTAGCCTGAGTGATTTGTTCCTTCACCTTTGCAATCTCCGCATTATGCAGGTCTTGATCTGCCGGATTAGCCTCTGCCATGAGCACAGCCAATGCGTCAAATAGTTCTGATAAAACTTGAGCCGGCGGGCGCACAGGGCCCCCTGCCCCGGCTGCCATCACCGCTGTTGAACCGACGACCGTGGGCGCTGCGGTCGAAGAGTGAAGCGTCGCTTGTGTACCGGCCATGAATATTCCAACCCGGTTGGGCAGATCAAAGGGGTCCGGAATACTCTCACCGTCGGAACAGCCCCGATCCGCCATCTTGCGGCTGGTACAGAGACTGGTTTCTCCGGCCGACGACTTCGTCATCGAGTAGACAACGGTTTCGCCACGGATGCTGATCCGCCCTCACGGTCTCCTCCATGGATGAATCCACAAGCACGCTTGACGGCCGGTTTAGCCAACAGAGATTCTTCTTCGCCCGTGAGCCATCTCGACGAGGTCGGTGCAGATGTCCGACCCAGCCCTGGCTCACCGATCTTGCCGATGAACATGTGTATGCCACCAAAGGGGACCCGTACCAGTACTCAATCGAGCCGGCCTCGGGGCCCAAACCTGCATCGTCGATGTAGAGCTTGCGCGACGACTCTTGGTCATCCGGCCTACAAAGATAGCCTTCTGAGTCCTTCGAACTTGCCCTCTAAGATCATCAAACCATCATGCGATAGCCCCACGGTGGGCGCCAACTGTCGTGGAATTGTCACGGCAGATGTCCTCATGAAAGGACTTAGTCGCGGGGCCATCGTACGGGTTAACTTAGAGGGGTTAAAGCGGACGCAAAGACACGAGATTTTATACTAGTTCGGCCCCTTCGATGAAAGTAAAAGCCTACGTCTAGTTTGTGATGGGATTGATATGATTTCGGTGACTAGGGAGCAATAGCTTCGCCTAAGCCTCGAATTGTGGTTGCCTGTCCTTAAACCGCCACCGGGTCGTCCCCTTATATACACGGGCTGACATCCAGCCGGTCTACAGAGTCCCGAGCCGGCTCATACAAGTGTCCGGCTCGGTCTCTCCTTTCTCTTATCTTACAACACAAGTTACATGGTTAAGGTGGTTTTACCATTATGGGCCCTAATTCGCCCCTGGGCTCCGGGCCTCTAGTATCTACAGTCATCGCCACCCTTGGAGCCTTCGTGGGCCCTAATCATGGCCGAGGGTAAACCGGCCCCTTCAGGGCGGTTTATATTCAGTAGTTACATCCCCAACATCCCTCCTCCGGCGAGGTTCCGCCGTCCTCGATCCGCGCGCCCGCCGGATCTCAGATCTACGGGAGGTTGACTTTCCCCGAGCCCAGATTTCCTCTAAGTCATATTTCTGCAGTTACTTTGTTTCATTTTCATCATGCCATAACTTTGCACCCGTGGCTCCGTTTGGGACATATGGCATACCGAATTGTTCGCCTCGAAGAGTACATCATTTCATTCCATTGCATCATTTGCATTTGAGGTCATCTTGATGCCCGAAATGCTATTGGAAGAGGGATATGTGATGTTAGTTTCAGATTCTTATCAGAACATGCACTTTTGTCATTTTTTCCATGATTGATGTGTGCACCCTATGATCTTGAGTCCTACATGTGTTTTGTAATATGCCATGCCATCTTTACAGGGGTGTATGCCATGTATTTTTGTGATCTCTGTGGTGACTAGCACAAGCATGCAAACTAGGCTTCATGATGTTGCTGATTTCAGCCCCTGTTTTGCTGATATTTTTATGCCATGTTCACTTGATGCTACCGGGAGATCCATGCATATTTTGAGATACTTCAGTAAGGATGTTTTGAACATATGGTTATGCTCTATCCATCCATGCCCTTGTTTGGAATTATGGAGTGCCATAGCTTGAGTCAATCGAGCTCTGCTTTTGCTATAAAATGTTTCCTGGCAGATTGTTTACATGTTATTCAATTTTGCCAAGGTTGTTGTAGTTGATCCGTGTATGCTATGATGTTGTTCTTGCCATGTATACCTTCTATGCCATGTCTTCTTGATGGATGTATGCTTATTTTATCATGTAATGCTCTGTAGTGAGTGCATAGAGCTCTTAAACATGCCTACTTGTTATCTGTTTTGTCATGCCCTCATTGTTGAATCATGTGAAACTTGCTATATTGACATGGGTGTTATCATATCTTCGATCCTTTTTGCTCATGGTCAGTAGTTTACTTTTGTTCTATGCTTTGAGTAGATTCATGCCATGCCTTGTTTTGCTATTATAAGTTCCTGTAGCATGTTGTTTGCTTGCTCTGAACATTGCTTCCTGATGCTGATTCTGCCATGTTCAGTATTTTCACTAAGTCTGTGCAGCTGATATATTGTGCACTTTTACCATGCCTGTTTGGACCTGTTATGGTGTGAATTAGCCGTAGCTCAGTGTACATCTTTTGTCAAGCATCTTGAGTAGATCACTGCCATATGAGTTTTTGGTACGTTTGGATGCAGTAGCTTAATTTCTTGTTGCTTGCTATGTGGCATCATGCTGTTAATGGCAGATTTGTGCCATTATTGTTTTGCTTGTCATTTGCAAACCGTGCATCCGATTCCGGTGATCTTTATATCGATTTCAACCGAAATCATCTCACCTTTCCGGCGGCATACTTGGTTTGCCAAGTTGATGCCTGGTTCATCATTTTCCTTCCGGAGCACGCATACGCATTGCATATCACATCTCGCATATCATGCCATGTTTTGCATCATGTTGCTTGTGCATTGCACCGTGATTTATTGTGGTTCCTTTGCTTGTGTTCTTGCTTTGGGTAGAGCCGGGAGACGAGTACGTGAACGAGGAACCTGTTGAGAATGCTTACGAGGATCAAGCTTTCGACAACTCTGAGAACTTTGCAGGTAAGATGACCATACCCTCGAAATCACTTCTATCTTTGCTTGCTAGATGTTCGCTCTTTTGCTATGCCTATGCTACGATGCCTATCACTTGCTATATCATGCCACCCATATTGCCATGTCAAGCCCCTAACCATCCTTTCCTAGCAAACCGTTGATTGGCTATGTTACCGCTTTGCTCAGCCCTCTTATAGCGCTTGCTAGTTGCGGTGAAGATGAAGTTTGTTCCTTGTTGAACATGGAGATGTTGTTCCTTGTTGGAACATGTTTACTTGTTGGGATAGCACAATATCTATTGTTTAATTAATGCATCTATATACTTGGTAAAGGGTGGAAGACTCGGCCTTATGCCCGGTGTTTTGTTCCACTCTTGCCGCCTTAGTTTCCGCCATACCGGTGTTATGTTCCTTGATTTCGCGTTCCTTACGGTTGGGTGATTTATGGGACCCCTTGACAGTTCGCTTTGAATAAGACTCCTCCAAAGAAGGCCCAACATTGGTTTTACCATTTGCCACCTAAGCCTTTTTTCCCCCGGGTTTTCGCGAGCCCGAGGGTCATCTTTATTTTAACCCCCCCGGACCAGTGCTCCTTCGAGTGTTGGCCCGAACTAGAGCCCTGTGCAGCGCCCCCTCAAGGAAACTTGAGGTCTGGTTTTAGTTGTACGGACTGCTCATCCGGATGTGCCCTGAGAACGAGATATGTGCAACTCCTATCGGGATTTGTCGGCACAATCGGGCGGCTTTGCTGGTCTTGTTTTATTGCTTGTCGAAATGTCTTGTAGTCCGGGATTCGAGATCGATCGGTCTTCCCGGTAGAAGGAATATCCTTCGCTGACCGTGAGAGCTTATAATGGGCTAAGTTGGGACACCCTGCAGGTATTATCTTTCAAAGCTGTGCCCGCGTTATGAGGCAGATGGGAATTTGTTAATGTCCGGTTGTAGAAAACCCGGTTGACCTTATTTAAAATACACATCAACAAGCGTGCGTAATCGTGATGGTCTCTTCTCGGCGGAGTCCGGGAAGTGAACACGGTGTTGGAGTTATGTTTGACGTTAGTAGTTTCAGGATCACTTCTTGATCGCTACTAGCTTCACGACCGTGCCTTGCTTCTCTTCTCGCTCTCTTTTGCGAATGTAGCCACCATATATGCTAGTCGCTTGATGCAGCTCCACCTCACAACTCTGTCCTTCCTGTAAGCTTAAATAGTCTTGATCTCGCTGGCGTGAGATTGCTGAGTCCCGTGACTCACAGATTCTACCAAAACAGTTGCAGGTGCCGATGATGCGGTCAGATGACGCAACCGAGCTCAAGTGGGAGTTCGACGAGGAACGTGGTCGTTACTATGTGTCTTTTCCGATGATCGATAGTGGAGCCAGCTTGGGACGATCGGGGATCTGTGTAGCATTTGGGGTAGTCTTCTTTTATTTTGGTTCCGTAGTCGGACCTTGAGTGTAATCTGGATGATGGATGTTTATTTATGTATTGTGTGAAGTGGCGATCGTAAGCCAACTATGTATCTCTTTCCTTATGTATTACATGGGTTGTGTGAAGATTACCTCACTTGCGATATTGCTTTCAATGCGGTTATGCCTCTAAGTCGTGCTTCGACACGTGGGAGATATAGCCGCATCGAGGGCGTTACATCGTTGTCAAACGAGAAACGGACGGACACAAGTTCCCCCTTCAAAAACCAATTTACTACGTGTCCACTATCCTAACTCCATGCAAGTCACGGTACCCGCATTATCAAAAGATAGCGTACGCGGTGTTTATGGCATCCCGGAAGCTGCGACACTACTTTCAAGAGTGTTCAATAACAGTAGCCTCCAAAGTACCCCTTAATGACATTATAAACAACCGCGACGCGACGGGCCGGAATGCCAAATGGGCCATTGAGCTCCTCCCGTTCGACATAACCTATAAGCCACGGAGAGCTATTAAGTCGCAAGTTTTGTTCGACTTCGTCGCCGAATGGACCGAAGCCGAACTCCCTAAAGAGTACGGCACATATTCCAACTGGATAATGCACTTCGACGGCTCCAAAATGTTGGCGGCACGAGGGTGGCGTCGCTACGACGTCCCCAACCGGAGATACAGTTCAATACGTACTCCAGATAATGTATACGGACTCCAACAACGCAGCCGAATACGAGGCCCTTCTACATGGTCTCCGAATGGCATTCTCCATGGGCATTCAACGCCTAGAGGTGCACGGGGATTCTAACCTTGCGATATCCCAAATAAATGGAGACTTTGATGCCAAGGATTCGAAAATGGCAGCCTATCGCAATGCCGTACTAAAAATGTCAGCTCAGTTTGAGGGGCTCGAATTTCACCATATAGCCCGGGATAACAACCAGGCAGCAGACGTGTTGGCACGCATCGGCGCAAAGAGCAATGCTGTTCCCCCCAACATCTTCCTAGAGAGGTTGTTCAAGCCATCCGTATTATGGGAGGGAGAGTCCGGAAATAACAACCCGGACCCAACCGCACTGCCCCACACCAAACATTCTGACACAGTTGGTGGTTCCGCCAACGAAATAACACCTCAAATTTCACGTAATAATGGCAGTCATTGCCCCGTGGACCGAACCATTCCTAGCCTACCTAACCAGGCAGGAACTTCCCGAGGACCAAAACGAGGCCCGCTGCATAGTGCGGCGATCTAAGGCCTATAAAGTCCATGATGGAGAGCTTTATAAGAAAAGCACAACCGGAGTCCTTCAAAGATGTATCTCCGAAGAGGAAGGGCGGAATCTTCTGGATGAAATTCATGACGGACTCGGCGGGCACCACGCCGCAGCCCGGGCCCTTGTAGGCAAGGCCTCCCATACAGGATTTTATTGGCCGACGGCCCGGGCAGATGCTCAGGACTTAGTCCAACGATGCGTCGGATGCCAGCTCTTTGCCAACCAAAGCCACATGCCACCCACCGCCCTCAAAACTATACCCATCACCTGGCCCTTCGCGGTCTGGGGGCTTCACATGGTCGAACCCCTTAAAGGGGGAACCCACAAGCAAAAATACCTACTGGTCATGGTGGATAAATTCACCAAATGGATAGAGGCCAAGCCTGTCAAGACAGCCGAATCCGGACCGGTGATAGACTTCATATCAGGGGTCGTACACCATTACGGTGTCCCCCACAGCATCATCACTGATAATGGCACGAACTTTACGGCCGACGAGGTAAAACTCTGGTGCAAAAATATGGGCATTAAGCTCGACTACGCTTCAGTCTATCACCCTCAAACTAACGGTCAAGTTGAGCGAGCAAATGGTCTAATTATGAGCGGCATCAAACCCGGATTAGTGCGGTCCCTCAAGGAATCTAACACGCACTGGGTAGAGGAGCTCGACTCCGTACTCTTGGGGCTGCGGACCACTCCGAATCGCACGACCGGATTCACACCATTCTTTATGGTATACGGCGCAGAGGCAGTTCTGCCCTATGACATAATTCATGACTCACCTCGCGTGCGCATGTACAAAGAAAGAGAAGCCGAGCTCGATCGGCAGGACAGTTTGGACGCCTTGGAGGAGGAGCGTGACGTAGCAAAAGCCCGTTCCGCATTCTATCAACAGCAGGCTCGAAGATATCAAAGCAGAGAAGTACGGGCCAAAACATACAATGTTGGCGAGCTAGTTCTTCACCTGCTGGACAAGAAAAAGGACAAACTAAAGCCCAAATGGGAAGGTCCATTTATCATCGACCAAGTCCTGACCGGTGGAGCGTACCGTCTGTGAGATGCATCGGATAACCGACTCGAGCCGAACCCATGGAACGCAGCCCGTCTCCGAAGATTCTACGCCTAGCGCCGGATTCTGAGTTCGTCTCCTTCCTGTGTCCATATTTTACATTTTAGCTGTCTTCTATTTTTCTCCTTCTCCCTCCTTTTTCTTTCCAGCCTTTGAAGGCTCGTTAGCGCATTATTCGCACACACTTGACGCGCTATCCGTGCTCATTGTACCTGGGGGCTTCTTTCACAGAAGCTTAATTATAAGGGCTTCATGCCCAATACATGTGTCACACTTCCGCATGTACCTTTTATTCACCATTATATGCATCGATATGACTTAAGTTCTGGCCAAGCTGGGTTGCCTGGCTCTTGTGCTTACCCCTACGTTCCCGATTGTTTGGCTAGGTGGTAAAGGGAGCACCTCTGCGATTGTTACTGCCGGGTCAGCCGGATGTGTACCTCAGACTGGGTGAAGCCGAAAGCTAGCATTCTTAAGAGAATATTCGGTCGGTGAACTAAAATAAGATTTCTTACCTATTTATTTATCTGCCCCCAGATGTTTTTCTGCTTATTTCGCAGTCCGGACATGCACTTTAGGGCATGCCTCCCAGGGAAAGGAACCCCTAACGGAACTATTCTCCCTGGAAGATGTTTCTTACTAACCATGTAATATAACATAACTAGTTGGGCACTTGTCTGATAAAGCACTAATGACCCCTACGCCTGGTCTCCACTCATGCCCTGGTTTTTATATAACCGCGAGGGTATTTGACACACTCCGGACTATTGGGTCCAGAGGTTGAAGCGAAAGGGTCCGCTATGACAAACGACCTACAATCCGGCTAGAAGGCATTTTACATGTCACCTTAAATTGCATAGTCAATTTGACTGATTGTATTCCTCTTCAATGCCATTTAACAGGCTGTCTAGTTTATAGTCCTGCTGGGAATACTTTGCGGCCAATTCTACCTGGCCGTACACTAAGCTCACAGGGATCTCCTTCCCATCGGCCCCACAGGTCCGACCTCGCCATGTGGTTTGGGTCAACCTTGTGTACCGCGCCTTCACCATGGCCCAGACTCCTCGGCGCCTTGACGGCAGCCGATATCTTCCATAATCGAAGCACCTCCGCGCTCCTGGAGCCTCTCGCAAGCTCCCAAGGCCTTCGGGCAGGGAGACAGATGGCCACAAGGCACGGGCGACACCTTTCATCACCTGCCAACTTCGTTAAATGCAGTTGTAAGAGCTCGAAGAAGGTCACCCGTAGAACCGGGCATTTCCTCTGCAGGGCGGCCTGTGAGCATACCTCTGAGACATAACTCGTTAGTCGACTTCCTTGCCGAACTCATTTTTCAAAGTTCGTTTAAGCACTTACTAAAATGCAGCGTTGAAGCCGCCGATTCTCCTTAACGGAGTCGGCTGAGGCACGAACATCTTTTAGTTCCTCACCCAGCTGGGTGTTGGCATCTTGGAGATTATTTTTCTCCTGCCTCACCCTCGTAAGCACGTTCTCGCCGGCCTTTAACCGGTGCAAGAGCTGTTGCTTGTCCGGATCTACCCCGGCGCCATCTGCAATGTTATTATCATATCTATATACATGCCGCACTTCACAACATACTTATCTTCTAAAAGCATATGTTACCAGAGGGGGTCTCTTTGGCTTCCCGCTGCGTCTTGTGCGGCCTCAAGTTGGGCTTTGCACTCTTCAAGCTCACAGGACAGTTCGGTATTCTTTTACAGAAGATCCTGCACAATAAATGATCCTTAAATCAGTTATTCTAACTATTTCAAGTCTCGGGGCTCTTGGCATATATAATCTGTTAAATTTCCTCACTCAGTATGTCTTTTACATACTGCTCCGTGGCTCGCTAGACCATCTTGAGCGGCACGGAGGTGCGATCTCCTGAATTGAAGGCGTTCAACGCCTCTTGGGAGAAACATGTGTCACGAAGAATTGTCCGGCGGCGCCTGTGATTCATGGCAATCTCCACCTCGGAGTTGGTGGCGGACAATCTTTCGGCATCCTCTGTCGGAGGAGCATCCGACGCATGCCTCGTGTTCGCCTCCACTTCTGGGCCTGGCTTTGAAGCCTGGCTGGCGGAGGCTCGATGGGCAGCTTCTCCGGATATAGTCCGGCGAGCGCTCTTTTTCCTGAAGAGAGCACGAGCGTTAGTATGCCTTCCGGAATAAAACCTGGGAATAAGGTGACACGCCATACCGTTGCACCGGCGTTTCGATCCGGACCGCACTTCTTTTTAGCCTGCTGGGCCCGCTGCCCCTCGTTGGCTAGCCGCCGCAGGCTCGGCCTTCCGCCTCAAGGGCTCCCCCTGCAAAACACCGTTGGTATACGATGATCAAACATAAGCACGGATGAATCATTCTCAAAGTATTGGGGCTTCGTCTCGCCACTGCGAGGCTGGAAGTATTCAGGGTAATCGGCCGTAATGGCAACTAGGGCATTATCAATGCTCGCCAGTGAAATACCCCATCAATCAGCTCCACCGATATGTCCGGATCCTCTTGGGAGGCCGGATCGAGGAACCGCTCGGATCTTCGGGTTGTGGAGGCAGGTTGTTTATATCCTTTACTGACTGGCGCGGTTCTCGTCGAAATCACAAAATGACATACTTGACTATGGGAATATGGATCGGATGGGCAAAAATGTCCGCTTACCCAGCTTGGAGGATTGTTCATAGAAAATCCGTCTTGAGGGTTGACGCGAAGAAATTCCTCCTCTTCTCGCTTGTACAATGCGGACAAGATCTTCATCAGATCGGCAACCGATCCCAGCCCCTTACGGCCATGATGGGTGGCATCATCCTCCCCATTGAAATCCCACATGGGGTGGCCTCTATACTGGAGCGGCTGCACCCCCCGCATAATGCATGTGGCCATGACCCCGATCATGGTCAGTCCAAATGAGCCAACAACCTTATTCGCTCATCGTAAAGGACGCCTCGTCATTTTCCCTTTGGGGCTCCGTGGACGCCACTTAGGCGTTTCTTCAAAGGAGCATTATTGAACTCCGGAGGCCAATCCAACAGGTCCAAGATGGGGACATCTTCTATATAAAACCATTCAAGGCCAGTCTTGGGACGCTTTCTTCGGGTTCCGGATAGATATCCGTCCCGCGATGCACCATAGTTCGCTCCGCCCACTTGATATATCGACCCCTCCCAGGAACGGGTACGAGGCGTAACAACCTCTTCCACAGCCTTGAAATGAGCCTCGATGCCCAAAAACAGCTCAAAAGGGCCACGAAGCCCGCAATATGCGTAATGGAGGCAGCGTAAGGTTGTGCAACCGAGGCCATAGAACTCCGTGAGCCCCGGAGAAACGAATGAATTGGAAATCCGAGCCTCTTATCAAATAAGGGACAAGGCATACCCGCTCTCCTTGGGAGGGATGGGACGCTCTCCGCTTGTTTTCCGCCTTTATAGGTGGCGAGTCCGCTCGAACCGAACCATGAAGGCCGGGGGAAGAAATCCCTTGGTTTGGAGCGTCACTAGCTCGCTGTGCGGGACGGAGCATCTCTCCCAATCTCCAGGCTGAGGACTGGGAGGGCGAGAGGAGGAGCCGCGTCGACTGTCCATGATGGAATGGATTTCTGTCAGATGCACTCCGATGAAAGCTTGCGAAGGGAAGATGGTGTGATTCGGATCTAGATCCTCGTCTCATATATAGACAGCTGATTTGCGTAGCTAGGGGGGTAAATGTAAAAATACCCTGGCTTTTCGCATTCGCTCAACACGTGGAAGATGGCCATTATTGGGCGTGGAAGCAAAGGAGTGCGATATTCATGAGAAGCCGGACACTATTCAAACAGGTACACAGGATTTGGAGAAGAACCCGCCTTGCAATGCCGAAGACAATCTACGCACCGGACCCGTTTCCATTGAAGCCTGGTTCGGGGGCTACTGAGGGAGTCCCGGATTAGGGGTGTCTGGATAGCCGGACTATGACCTTTGGCCGGACTCCTGGACTATGAAGATACAAGATTGAAGACTTCGTCCCGTGTCCGGATGGGACTTTCCTTGGCGTGGAAGGCAAGCTTGGCGATACGAATATGTAGATCTCCTACCATTGTAATCGACTCGGTAACCCTAACCCTATTCAAGGCCTATATAAACCGGAGGGTTTTAGTCCGTGGGGACGAACAACAATCATACCATAGGCTAGCTTCTAGGTTTAGCCTCTCTCGATCTCCCCGGTAGATCTACTCTTGTACTACCCATATCATCAATATTAATCAAGCAGGAGTAGGGTTTTACCTCCATCGAGAAGGCCCGAACCTGGGTAAAAACATCGTGTCCCTTGTCTCCTGTTACCATCCGCCTAGACGCACAGTTTAGGACCCCCTACCCGAGATCCGCCGGTTTTGACACCGACATCCGTTTCCATCCCGTCCTATATTCTGGCCCATTAACGACCCGTTATGCCTGTGACAGAATTAATCCTTTGCCGTCCTACGGCCTGTTACCGTGCTGGGCCGATACCAATTACGCCCGATTACGGCCCATGTAGACCCATTTATCCGACGGCCTGAGGCCCACCAATTAAAAGGCCCATTTATCGATGGCCCGTAGGAGACCCATGGATCCTACGGCCCGTATATGGCCCATGGTAGTTGCAGCCACTAGCAAACCAGGGAAAAAGAAGACTAGGAAATAAATAAGGCCAAAACTAACGCTAGGCTATTAAGGCGATTGCACAGATTACATCCACTCGGCATCAAAGATCGCCACAAGTGCAAATATAGGGAGCACCCTACACTATACAAAAATGGCTTGCTGTTTTCTTTAGCCGGTGGCTGCACGTTAAGAATAAATTTTGTATCGCACCAAAACAAATTACAACTATATAACAAAAGGAAGGTTGGCATAAAACTTAACAGTCTAGCAGATAAATGCACCACCAGAAGTTCAAGCTCGACCATTTGACCCGATCACACGCTTTTCATGTTGTATTGTCCGATGGAGCACCATAACCCTCGCCTTCATTTCCCCTAGCCTCCTGAACAATATAGCAAATGTCTGATAGTCTGTTTTCAAAACCATGCATATCTTGACGACATTGAGAAATGTTTCTCCTTGTTTCACAAAGGGTCTCTGTTAGGGAATGGACTTGTGTCTGGAGCGCAGATACAACATTGCTTTGAGCTTGCATATCTTGATCATGAGGCAGTTTGGACGATATTGCCTTAACAACTAACCCAAGATACGCAGAATGTGCTTTTGGCAATCGTTAGTGGACAGTATCGACCCACTTGCGCAAGAGCCGACATTGCGGTTATAGTTGCCTCGCCACCTTCGTAAGGTGGCGGTTCCACCATTTTTTCCATAGCTCGCTGAAAAGTTGAGGTTTTACATTAGTAGTACCGTAACGTAAGATATTAAGGAGGCAGCAAAACCAAACAAAATGGCTTTGGTCTATATACAGAACTTATTCTGGTGAACCCATGTAAAATATTTGTTGTATTTTATTGCAAAGTACATAATAAAACCAGGTTCCAAACATATGACCATGTACCATCGCTAATGTATTGTCTATTTCTTCACATTGTATTGAGGGCTAAGGATAAAGAGACGAAGTTTATAATACGGTAAGCATAGTATGACATCATTCATATCACAAAACAACTGAGAACAGACAAACATGCAATTGTAACATTGTGTGGGCAAGTCCAGCACGGAACTAGATTACGGGTCAAGATCAAAGGAACATCACTCCTCTCTTCTAAACCTTGTAAGGTGCAATGATACGCTAAGACAATTGTGTATAAAATTGAAAAGAGTAATAGAAATTGGCTGCAAACCATGCAGTTCAAGGCACAAGTCAGAGTAAGTAGTAGTTAAAAGGCATGAGGATTAAGGACTTACAATAGCGGCTTTGACTGGTGTGGTCATGCCCTTCTTCTTGCTGGTGTGATAGTCCTTGAAGATTTCCACAGCAATTGGTTCAGGTACTTTTTGGTCCTTGCGGGCTTTCCTCTGCATTTGGAACAAGTGAATATAGATCTGATAATATGGTACAGCGGAAAGAGTGAAACAGCAGCTAATTATAAGAGCCTCGCAGTGTGCAATATAGCTACGAGATCCTGTCGTCTGTTGGAATTTCACTTTCGTATGGTTGGCCTTGATCTTTGAACAGTTCACCTACAAGAAGATAGATTTGTGTGGCACATGTGTAAATAGGACTTCAACATGTGATCTGATGACATATATATAATGTACCTGATACTTCGGATCGGACCAGTGTTTAACGAGGCCTCTCCAGTCTTCATCAGATATATTTTCCACTGGAGATGTTTGGGCAAGTTCACTGTTAGCCTTGCCTTCAAAGTGAGTTTTCCTCAAGTTATACCGATACTGTCGCAGACCAGACTTGAAAACATGGGTGCAAGCTTGTCTGGATGCATCATCTTGGCTATCCAACTTGAACCTCATATGTTGAAAATTATGGGAGTCTCATTATCAGCAACCTAGAAAGTATTGGACAAAGAAAGACGATATTACTAGTTTCCATACATAACCATACTTACGTATAAATGGTCGAGGAAGGTGTTGAACTGGTTTCGTCTTTTCATTCCTGTCTCAATCCATGTTGGGAGGATACATACATGACACCTAACAAAGAACCGCTGCCTCGATACTAACTTGGCTGACTCAGAGCATCACGTGGCCTTTTAAACCTGCCTCAAAACGGATCTCCATTCTTCCTCCTCTAGATTTAGTTAACCTATCGAGCATTATCCCTGATGTTTGTTTCCTCTTGAGCCTAGGTGCTAGTCCAACAACAAACATAGGAAGTGTTAGTGTACATCAAACTGTGAGACTACATATAAAGAAGCATGCAATCAGAATTTGACTCCAAAGACTACCTTCTTGTTGTTGAAGCTCACAAGGTTCATCGATATTGCCAACTCGCCTTGCGTCAAGAGTGCTTGGGAAGTAGTGTCAGGTGGCAAGGGAGCTTGGGAACGTGCTGCTAGCTCAGTTGACACACGAGTACGTCGTGCAGCTGGTAGTACCGTGGTAGGTGTTGCAAGAACTAGGGTTGTCTCTGCTTGTTTGGTGGCTGTTTCTATTTGTATTTTTTTGCAACTCGTGTAGCATGGGATGCCATGTTTGTAGAATTTTCCGCTGGACTTTGACCTTCTATTGCACCATCGCATTACAGAGAATCTGCAGGATTCATCCGCTTCTCATTCCCTGCCATTCGTGTTTCTTCCTCTTTCTCTCGCCATGTTAAGTCAAGCCGACAAGAAAATGAATAACAATTTAGTTCTTCGTAACAAATTGATGTGTGATGCGATTTAACTGAACTTTGATGTTAGACAACCACATGATAGGAAGATGTAATATGTATGAAAAACAGGACGGAAGAGATAACCGAACTATGATGTGTAAACTAAGAAGAAGACATTTCACCAAATTATAAGCAATGCAATGGAAGGTAGACACCATATGAAAGATGCTACAAATATCGCTCCGCCAAGTTAATAAAGTTGTCTCATCATAAATGGCGTATAAACAAATGTGAAGCAAGACAAGAAATAAATCATATGAAAGATGCAAACAACATCACACTACCATGTTAGAGGTCTCTCGTCATTAGTGCCATTGCATATTCACAGCATTGCATATTCACAGCTTATGATGTGTAAACTAAGGAGAAGGCATTTCAACAAATTACAAGCAATGAAAGCTAGACACCATATGAAAGATGCAACGAATATCACTCTACCAAGTTAAAACTGTCTTGTCATAAGTGCCATTTCAACAAATTAGTAGTACAAGCTAGAAAAGAATGTGAGATGTAACCTATATCACACTCAAGTCAAACGTGTCTTATGATAAGTGATTGTTGCAGGTTACACAACAGTAGTAATTTGATGTAAGAACATGGTGTGATAGATGATATTGTATGTTCTAGAAACAGAACACGTGTCTTATTCAAGTATAATGTGTAAAGTAAGAAGATGGAATTCAACAAAATTAGAAGCAATACAAGCTAGACATCACACATAACATGCAACCACATATAACAAGGCCAAGTTAGAGGGAGCACCGTGATGCTGCACTAGGGGAGACGTGCTCATCATAAACACAGCTTTGTTGAGTGTCTATGCATGTGTTGTCTTGGAAATCATCTTGGGGGTGTGGAGGAGTAAAATCAGAGAGGCCCTCCGCTCGAAGGAGCACCTTTATCCGCTGCCTTGCTAACTTCCTTCCGCTTTATTGATTTTGAATTGTCAAGTAAAACCGACAAGAAAAAGCAATAAAATTCTCTCTTCGTAACTCATTCATGCATGATAATGACAATCACTACTTTGATGTAAGGCAAACACATGATACTAGGATGGAATATGTACGAAAAACAGACGGCATGGCATGTTCACAACTGTTTGTGTAAACTAAGCGTAAACCATTCCAGCAAATAAGAAGCAATGCAAGCTAGACACCACATGAAAGATGCAACCAATATGACTCGCCAAGTTAAAAGCGTCCCATCATAAATGGAATTTCAACAAATTAGAAGTAGCGCATGCTATAAATCATATGAAAGATGCAACTAATATCGCACCGCATATACTAAAGGTGTCTCGTCATGTTGATTGATGCGGATACAAAAAACAATAGTTTTATGTAAGGACATGCTTAATAGACAGATGTACTATGTACTAAATACAGAAGGCATGTCACATTAACAGTATAATGTATAAGCTAAGCGAGACTAGCACATGCAGTTTAACCAGATTGGAAGAATTACAATCTAGACACCATATGCAACATGCAACCACATATCACGCTGCCAAGTTAGAGCAAGCACCTGCGATGCTAGTGTAGGGGAAATGTTGTAATCAACTACGAGCTACGCTCACTATCTTCATCTAGCATTTTGTTTATTGAGAATCATGTCGGAGGCCGACGCTGCATTCTTTAAATGAGGAGTAGTCCCTTGCCTGCCTGCCTCGTCATAAGTGATTGATGAGGGATACACAAGAACATTAGTTTGATGTAAGAACATGGTTAATACACAGATGTACTAGTATGTACCAAAAATAGAAAGGCATGTCATATTCAAAGGTATAATGTGTAAGCTAAGCAAATGCAATTTAACCAAATTGGAAGCAATACAAGCTAGACATCCGGTGGAGTGGTGAGCATGATCATCTAGGACCCGAGAGTCCGGTGGAGGCGGGCTGCTTCGCCACCATCGCAGCTTTTTAGTTGGCTTCGGTGATGCCTATCTTTGTTTGGGCTTGTCACTGGCTCGCCAAGGCCTCGACTAGCTATTTGTCTTCCGGTGCTCACGGATGGTGGTTCATGTAAAAAATATCTTTCCTTATCTTACCGACTTTGGCCTTTCAATACAAGCTAGACACCATATGGAACATGCAACCACATATGACACCGCTGGTTAAAGCAAGCACACAGGATGGTGGTTCATTGCGGCGAGGTCATCAAATCTAGAGCTACGCTCCCTGCCTCCATCTGCCGACACTTTGCACTTTAAAGCCTTGAACGTGTCTTGCCTAGCCGCACACCAAGCTGGAGCGACTTCTCTCTTTCCTTTTTGGCTTCTCTCATGGCAGCAGAGTCTGAAATACCCTTGCATAAAAACACAATAGTGAGAGTAAGGGTGAAGTGTGTGCAGAACTAGTGCACTGTAAAAGTAGCAGATAGCAGGTGGCTGAAAAATAAATGGCAGGAGACATATGATAGCTCTACAACATTGCATGGCAAACAAAATTAGATTCTACTCCGTATGATTTTGTAATATATGAGCAAAGGAAATGCAGTACTCCTCCAAAGACACCACCACATGTGGTCATATCTAAGATAACAATGATTGAAAATAAATAGGTCGATCGATTTTTTAATGAACCGTCCGATCTATAAGGAACGGCAGATGGCCTTCGCTCTACCTCCCGCCACCACTGTTGACGATCTTTCTCGAACCGCCAACGACCACCGCCTGCACTCCATGCCTCCGCCACCCCACCTCCCATAGACCTCACACCACCGCCGTGCTTGGCAGCGCCCAGTGCCATCCCTTTAATCCCGGCCGACCTCCAGATCGGGCGCCAGAGCTCTAGGCTGCACACGCCCTAAGATAAACACTAAGCATTGATTCCCGGCGTAATAGGCGACTAGCGCTGTTACGCCGGGGAATGCTTCCGTTAATTGGGAATCAACTGGCCAAAAATTAAAATTCAGGGGGGCGACGGACCTCTAGCTAAGATAAAATAGTATATGAGGAGAAACCTTGTGCATCACGAGTTACTAGGAACATCTAGTATCAAGAATAAGCGGTCAACTAGTGTCTTCTGTGGGATGAATACCGTGCAAGCAGAGACGTAAGTTTGCACGAATAAGGGAAGAGGAGTACCTTTTTCGGTTGCGGTGTGGTCACCTCCACATGTCGCGCCGATTTTCTTCTTTTTACCGGGGAAACCGATGTTCTCTCCACATGTCGCGCCGATTTTCTTCTTTTTACCGGGGAAACCGATGTTCTGGAGGGTGCAGGCTTGGACGAACCCATCGCCAAATTGTTGACAGTGTTGCCGCGGCCGTATGTCGGCGGAGGGGAAGCAGATCCGAGGCGATGAAGGACGGCGTAGCAGGAACAACTCCCGTGCGGTGGAGGGTTGTGAAGTTGGAGCGGCAGCGGTGAGGCACAGGACGGCGTGGTTGAACTGGCTCGGGTACGGACGGCTCGGCCTCGGCTTCAACTACTAGCCGTGGAGGGCGTTGCGGTTGAGGTTGCGGTGGACGACGACGTCGGGGTATCGGCTCCGGCGTGATGGAGGAGGGCGGCGGTTGATGGGTGGGATGGGTGGCGGATGGAGGACGCCGGGGTTTCGCGGCTGGTGGAGAGGTAGTTTTGGCGCCCACAATTTACGAATGGGGAATCAGACGGGTGGGGGGAACCATGTTTCGCTCTGGGACGCGCTTGTTTTTGGCTTTTTTGAATAGAAGATGGGACGCGCTTGTTTGAAATTTGGGGAAAGTACAAACTTTGTCCCCCTCTTAAATTCGGACCCATCTGCGGGTCGGGGTAGGATGGTAATCCTGTGTCCCAAATAGTGGGCGGAGCGATTTCGCCACAGCATGTGTGCTTAGGCGGCCATTGTGTATGAATGTTTTTCGGATGCGGTTGCGTGGCGTCTAGATGAAGCTACAAACCTACCCCGGTTTAGACCTTTGGACGCCGGGCGGTAGATTTCAGGGTCGGAGTTATTAGAAAAGTAATTTCCTTGTACTACCAAACATTGGTCTCACACGGTTTCAAGTAGTAGAGGCTCTTTTGGCGCTTCGCTCAAATTTTGAAACACAAGCATTCACGCTTAGAGTACTCTTGAACTATGAGGATTGACCTAAATATACAACGTTATATTTGACCTTGTATGTTTGAAAACCTCATTAAATTATCCGCTTCTTTTTGAAATTTTGACAATTGAAAATCCTATAAGTACGATTATTTTGGAATGGAGGAGCTAAATTTGAATCTATTTTGTACACGACTACATATGCTATTATGTACAAAATTAGAGCAAAGATTGGTGCCCCCATAATTTAGGTATGGTTTACAAATGCCATGATATCAAATTCAAATAATTGAATGGACTTCATGTTGAATTGGATTTTTTTAAACCACCTTAAGTTGAATTCAAATATATGCTAGTTCATAGGTAGTAGCTATTTATAATGTACATTGTGTAACTTTCGTATGTATAATGTGCTTTACACACACAACATGAACTATACTCACGTTTATATTCGATTGCTAAAGCGATGCATTGTCTGGAGTTCAAAATACTAACTATGTGGATCAATTGTGTCGAATAATAACATAGACACGTTCAAATTCGATAGAATCTAGATGTCTGATGGATCAATGACCGCTTCTTATGCGAATTGCAAATATCATGATCCCATCCTAATATTTGGATACAATTTATATCTTTAATCAATGTGTAGAGCCGTCTTTTACGTGTAGTTTCACTCTCCATCGGTGGTCTCTCACACATGCTCACACACTCTCTCCCGAGGTGTCTTTCTCGCACACATGCTCTAGATATAACCCTCCCTCCCTCTCGTAACCATTTGCAACTGTTTTCACTAACCTTTATCACAAGCACTCTTCCTCTCGCAAACATACACACGCACAATCCTCATCGACCCTTTCTATATACATGGACCTGCCTACGTGTCTCATGTACGCACATTATCTTTACGCCTGTCTCTCATGCATTGTCTCACACCTCTCTTCCTAATCGATTTAGTATGATTCTAGCAGAGCATTCTGTAGGATGCCCCTTAAAGTTAGGTTGGATGAATAGTAATATCAGAGATAAAGGGGTTACCTTAGTCAGAGAACCTAGGGTTACAAATCCTATCCGGCTTTGTCAATGGACACAGAGTCCTTCACAATTCTGCTATCTTTGTCTTGTTCGACTAGTCATCCATGGATCTTCCTAAATGCGTCACGGGCCGACCAATGTGGCGCAGGACGGAACCGAACGAAGGGACTCACCTCGACCCACCGGACCTCACGCGGTGACACACGCTCTGCCCCCACGTCTCATTATCTTCTCACACCCACACATACCAACACAAACACCACACACAGAGAAAATTTCTCCTGGTGCCTCTATTCCCTCCCCCCTTGCATATACACACTCAAGGGAATGGAATCTCTTGTCGTGACGTCATATTCGTCTCTCTCTCTCTAGACCACTCTCATTTCTCGTGCTATCTCTCCCACGCCCCCCCCCCCCCGTCGGCCCCTCTATCCATGCCTCTCTCGAATACGTAATACACACACATACCTCTCTAGGCCCCGCCAAATGCATCAACTACACATTCACACATGTTACATCACGCACCCCATTGATCTAAAAAGCCCTCTCTTCACGCTTATTTCGCATACAACATTCCTTCTGAATAAAGTGTGGCCAAAAATTATTTTAGAGTTTCTACATATATACAACATTACAAAGTTATATGGAGGAGTACTTAACGCTAATTTGCATTGCATGGTGCCCACAATGATATTTATTTCAAGACTGTGAATTTGTATATTTTTATACTATATACAAAGTTAGTCATAATAAAGAGAAATGAAGAGCATCTCTCTCCATCGCATACCCCCTCATGCGCCCTTTCACGTATGCACACAAAACTATCTCCGTGTCCTCTAAAAGTAAGCCCCGTAAAATTCACGATGTTTCATCTTTCTCTCGCGATATATGCAATGACGATCATTGTATTTTAAGCGAAAGCACGATACGTACATTGGACTTCAGAATCCACTCATTACGGTCACCATTTACGTTTAGTGGTTATTATACAGTCACGGGCTCACCGTACAACTCTTTATTTGCTAATGACATGACTAGTTGACCAGTTAAATGCTCCACATGGCACCTCTAGCGTTGCATCACATTATCTCACTACCGTCGTGCCCACCTATCGACTTGTATCTACTCTACATCTACACTCTTATAAAATACATAAAATACACTCTTATAAAAAAACAGAGTTGGTGATGATGGTGTGCCTGCCATCCTGCAATATAGGCCGTCCGATTTATATCTGACGGATAGGAAAGAAACTATGGCAATTTTGCAAAAAGGTACCCACACACCTCTCCACATTTGCAAATAAGGCCTTCCCTAGTTCATCCTTTTCTCTCACAAGATAAACAAGTCATTCAAATGCATCTTGATGTTACGTTCAACGCACGGGCATCTTGCTAGTAAGAATGAAAACAAACGACAAAAAAATATTTGGACGGTGGTTCGAAGTCATGACCACGGGCACAGCGGACAAGGTGGCCTTGTATTGGTATGCTGAGCCATCTGTTTTAACACACATGAGCTGGTGTGGTGATTATACACACACGCACGCATGCACACGAACTGCATCCACGCAATACTCACACAAACACATGCACCCACGCACACACGCAACACTCACACGTACACACGCAACCACGCACGCAACACTCACACGCACACATGCACGCATGCATGCACACACTAGTACACCACACGACCAACACACACTCTCACGCTCAAGTGCTCAACCTACACGTGCATGCGCACACATCAGCCCCGATGCATACATACACAACCAGGTGATTCCAGCGCGCGGTTGGAGCCTTGTCGCGCTGCAGAATTTGTGTTTATCGACCTTTTGCCTATGCAAACCGACAGTGGGACCCACAAGGAACGTGGTCAATTTAACTAGTCAACATGGCGCCATGCGCACTATTTGGCCGGTCAACGAGTGCAATCCGATGCTGAACTGTGAGCAAGTGATCAGATAATCACCGCAAAACGATATAGTGACCGTAATCAGCTTATTCGAAGTTCGTGACCGTATACGCTTTTCTCTCGGTAGGCCCTCCAAAATTACATCTCTACACGCTCGCATGTTACATCTAACAACTATGCAATACATCACTACTACTACACTCTAACACAATAAATCATATGTGTTTTTAGTTTTACTAGATATCATATTGTTACTTATAATTATTCAGTTTGCATACATTAAAATTGCCTTTGAAATGTATGTCCAGTATCATCTACCACGCGGGAAAAATCCAGCCCTTTCCAGTTTAATAGGGTTTGTACCGATGGATCGTGCGAAACAGCAAAACTATAGTACTAAACAGTACAAGTGACAGTTCACTGGGCCGTCGTGTCGCCTACTCCTCCGTCGTAAGAGTGGAGCGCTCGCTTTCATAAATCTTCTAATCCCTTTCACCGACATGTGGGACATCAAGCTACCGGGTCCATGTGCCATACCGGAATACAGTGCAGAGCAGCCGGGGTGAAGCACCCCAATCATGGAGCAGGCGTAGTAATGAGCAATGAGGCGTCAAATCACAAAGTTGCACCTTTCCCGTAGTTTAGTTGGAGGGACGAAGCAACCATCATTTCACTCGTTGTTGAATCCTCTTCTCCCTCATCTTCTTCAACTTAACCACGTGTTGCTTCTGCCGTTGTTCTGCCTCATGTGGGATGCGGATCGGCTTGGTAAAGCACTGACACGTGGGACCGCATGTTAGCAAACCGCCAGGACAACGTCCTCTGAAAATAAGAAGCCTAATCCTAGACATACATAGGGCTACGTAGCTGCTACGTATACTTTCCATCTAATCTATATATGCCCCCCTGATTTTCAGGTGGGGTGGGCCTAATCCTCTCCTTTAATCCAATCAAATAGTCCCACATCACATCAGTTCGTAACTTTACGTAAACCATTATGTGGATGTAGCATTGCTCAAATAAGAAACCTCCCCCGCCATCCGCGCGGTAAAATCACCTCCTTTTTACTAATCTCGATTCTATAATTTTTTAGATCAATATAATTGAGATTTGTATAGATAGCACACAGGAGCAAAACCAAGTCGTATGGTTAAGGGCATCCACAATGTGTAGCCAAATGTGAAAATAGCTTTTGGCATCGTGGGAACCATTGTGGACGGTGTTGCCAAAGCCAAAAAGATGGAACAAAAGCTCCCATATTGATTGAAGGAATAGAAAAATGCAACGTCTCTCCTCTTTCTCCCATGCTTGGACGCATGTAGTACAGTATAGAGCACGGAGTCTACTCCCCTGTCCCTTCTATCACAAATCACAAAGCAGTGAGGCATCAAATCACAAAAGCACGAACGAAGCAACCATCATTTCACTCTTCGCTGACTCCGCTTCTCCATCGTCTTCTTCGAGAAGCCATCTCACCGCATTACTACTCCTAGTAGTACTAGTAAAGGACTTCCTGGATGCAAATAAGGCGGTTGTCTCGGCTTGCAGGCGGCACTTGCAAACAACTTACCGTGGTCTCCCTCAATGGTGTCCTCCGTCGAACGCACTTCGCCAAACCACCCAAAAAAATGATATCGTCGACATCACCGCAATGGGGAAGGAAGTCAAATATAGTTACTACCTCCATTTTTTTGTACACAAGGCCAGTATATCAAAATTATAATTTGCAAAGGGCCACTAACACTAATCGAGGCAAAATTGATGGGGTTAGCAACCAAGGACATTAATATCCCCTGCATGCATGCGGAAGTGAGAAGGTTGGTTTGCATGGTGCTGCATTAATCAAGCGATGAGGAGTGAGATGGTTAGCTCTTTGGTCTTTGGAGAAAAAAATACGCATTAATTGACACGTGAAACGAGGATTTGTATCGATTAAATCCCGCGAAGGAAAACCCTGCCTTTCTTTTTTAACACTTGTACTCCTAGTACGTACGTACTTATCCTGTTTGGGTCTAGGCCTTGCATTGCCAAACTTCGCCACACATTTTTGCCAAGCTTGCCTAAAGTTTTCAAAATGAGAAGGAGGTACACTTGCACACGGCTGTCGCGGTCGCACCGCACCCTCACACGGTCGCTCCTGCACGCCGCGGTCGCACCGCACCCTCACACAGTCGCTCCTGCACGCCGCAAACCCAACCAAGGGAACGCACCCTCACTGACACGTGTTGTTGCATGTGAACAAACCAAACCCAGCCATCCTATCGCTGACACATAATTTTCGTTCATAGAGTATGTTTATCCAACCGCATGTTGGGGAGTATCCGTACGGCCCGTGCGGTGGTCTGTTGGGGAAGAAGAAGAGGTGAGGAAGGAGAGAATGGTTAGGAGACATAGGATATTCATCCAACCGCCTGAAATTGTAGACTGACCCAAGTCAGGCGACTTGCATAACAAATATATGTTTTTACACAGCAAAAGATCCATGAAAACAACAACATAAAGAAAAACTATCACTGCTCGCGGAAAGAGACGGCCTCGTCGTCTTTGGCTGCCGGCGCGAACCAGCCGTCGCTGACGACGTGTGTCTCAGCACCGTTGTTGTCCTCGGCCTCCAGCTACTCGTTCAAGCGGAGCGTGCGGGCGCTCTGCACGGACGAGAGCACAGCCCGGTTCAAGTCGAGGACGTCCGGTTCCTCCTGCAGGAGGGCCTCGATGGCAGCGGCATCCGCACGCTCCACGTCGAGTCGAGCCTCCGTCGCCCGGTTCAAGTCTAGGACGTCCGGTTCCGCCTGCAGGAGGGCGTCGATGAGAGCGGCATTCGCGCGCTCTGCGTCGAGTCGAGCCTCTGCCGCCCGATTCAAGTCCAGGACGTCCGGTTCCGCCTGCAGGAGGGCCTCGATGGCAGCAGCATCCGCGCGCTCCGCCTCAAGTTGAGCCTCCGCCGCCCGGTTCATATCCACGACATCCGGTTCCACCTGCAGGAGAGCCTCGATGGTAGCAGCATGCACGCGCTCCGCGTCGAGTTGAGCCTCTGCCTCCCGGTCCTCCTTTAGTATCGTCATGTTGAACCGCTGGTCCGCCTGCACCATGGGGGACTCAGACGCCGGCACAAAGTCCATGTCCATCGTCTCATACCCATCGGGGGCCTTCTGCGCCGCGACCTCCGCCATAAACATTGGATCGGCTTCCTCCTCCTCGTAGCTTGGCTCCAGAGAACTCGGGGATTGGCCCGCCGCAAAGCGAGCTTGGGAACGGAGGTCTGTGGCGCCGACCGCCGCCGCGATTTCTGCGCGGCGCTCCGGCGCAGCATCTTGTAGTAAGTGATCTTGCGGCGCACCATGGCTTTCCGGCGAACTAGGGGACGCTGGATGCGGGCTAGGGGATCGAAAGATGGGGGAGTGGGCTGGAGATTTGGTGTGGTTTTAGGACAGTGGCTGGCATAGGCCGAGCAACGAAGGTTCTGGTGTGAATAGTGGTTCCGGTGACGACCGGTCAATCGGTTTTGACTGTACATCGCTCTTGTCGCGTTCGCGTTGCAGCCCGGCATGCTGGACCCTCCACGTCGCTCACCGAATGGAACACTTCGTCTTGCGTTTTCGCTCGCTTGTGGGACCGCAGTTGAGGGCAAATCGACGGCCCTCCCCCTCCCCCGCCCGCTTCATTTATTATACCACCACTCCCTCTGTTTTATGCGGAGTAAATAAAAACAGAGGGAGTATACTACAGATGAGGATCCCCTGACGTGGCCGAACCCATTGAGTAACTAACATGCGGGGCCTAGCAAGCATGGGGTCCGCCAGTAAGTGACCGAAAGGGAGGGTAAGGCAGGGATACCTACGTCAGAGGATCCACTTCCACTATACTACATTGACCAAATGTTAGTGTAATAATATATGACATGCAACTTACACAAATGTTAGAGTAATAATATATGACATGCAACTTACACAAAGCATACAGGGTCTAATGCATTTTTCAAGGCTAACTTTGATAAAATGTTAGAATAATAATATATGACATGCAACTTACACAAAGCATACGGTCAAATTCGTATGTGAAAGGAGTTTCCAATGATATGATTTTCACATTATACATACATGTACTATTAATCTTGTCAATAGTCAAATTGGAAACCATCTCGAGTACAAATCTAGGAGTACGTACGAATCTAACAATATTGATTGGCCGTTGTTAAATGTTGATACCTTTTTGATCAAAGTAGATATACTTTGACTACACATAAAACTTATATGTAAACTAGAAAGGATAGTAGGGAGTATATTGTACGTTCAAAAACGAAACGAACATTGAATACCCTTTATATATGATTTGCGGATGCTATGATCACCGGTTCAAAATTTTGAATCCGCCTTAGGTATCACGTGCCCCACTCGCTCCTCTCGATTTCATCCGGGGTCCGGAGATCTATTGAAAGAGGACTAGGGTGGGTACATGCAAATGATACTCATGGAATGTTCAAATGAGGCATGCGCGAGGATGGACTCGATCGAGGGCGACATGATCGATGGAGAAGAGGGTTGGAGAGGAATGAGAAATAAGCAAACGCCACATGATTATACTTGAACGGCTCAAATAAACAATAAGTTGTCTCGCTTGGCCTACATAGTGAAAGGCCTAATGCGCAACGCGGAGCACTGACACTCGAATATGGCCGGGAAAACAGGGAAACCGACATGTGGGGCACACCCGTCGGGACGACGTAGTGCAGACTAGTCCAATGGAGGATCTGGCCCACGGCCTCCTCGCCACCGACAACCGTTCACGTGGGTCGTTCGGGCCAACAACGGGGCGCAGCTCCAGCACCGCCTCTGGACACGGCGACCGGGTGAGCGACACGCTCATATCGTCGCTAGACACGGTCGGTTTCAGTTTGCCGAGGGTGGCGTTAGTGCTGTGGCACGACCAACGGTATGTTTGGTTTGTGCCCAAGGTTGCCCCATCAAAGCATTGGGTAGCCAAAATTTTGGTTGAGGTATTGGTTGCCCATGATTTGGCCAACATTGGCAAGAAAAATGAACTTGAGTTGGCTAGAGTTCATTGGCATGCCAAAGAAATGGCAACCATACAAACAAAGACCAATCTTTGGGTCATGACCAAAATTTTGGTTGAGGTATTGGTTGCCCATGATTTGGCCGACATTGGCAAGAAAAATGAACCGGAGTTGGCTAGAGTTCATTGGCATGCCAAAAAAATGGCAACCATCCAAACAAAGACCAATCTTTGGGTCATGACCAAAATTTTGGTAAGGTGCACTTTGGCCACAATCCAAACACACCCCAACACCCGGCTCGTCGAGGATGCACGGGGCGCCGCGATGCTTCCGCGGAGTGGTGTAGCGCGGCCAACTGCATCCTCTGGACCTGACACCATGCCGGGTCGTCTTGCTTTTTCAATGACATGCGGGGATCGCACGTGAGCAAAGGGCATCTCCAACATTGCCACGACCACAGCTGACTACCCTGGCACACCAAAACCCTCGTCCCTCGCGCCATCGTGCGGTGCATTCCCAACCGGCGCCAGCTGCCCGCATTCATGCCGTTCGTTTGTATGTCGTCGTTAAGAGGTTCGGTGCCCGAGGAACCAACTCCGGCGACTTAATGACGCACCCGGACGCTTGGCCTCACCGGAATGCGCTACTTAAAGCGGCAACGCCCAGCTAACCTCCACACCATAGTGCATCGTCCTCCTACCTGGAACCACATCCGCCATGACCGCAAGCGCGAAAGCTCTGCGGGAGAGCTTGTCTTCGGGGATGGAGCTCGAGGTCGCCGCCCTCGCTCAAGTCGCCGCACAAGCGGTGGCCACGCTGGCGGCCGACGACGGGAGCACCGTCAGCCATGCGTCCTACTTGCCGCCGTCCAACGTCCGGCACCGCCGAGGTCGGGGACTCCTCCGAGGATGAGTAGGGCATGGGAAGCGGCAGGGCATGGTGTGCCAACTGGCCGGTCCATCTCCCGTGTTCTACTTCTCCTCGCTGGAGACCGCACCTTCACTTCACGGGTCTTGAACCCCGCCCCCGTACATGGAGATCACAGATGGAGGACGTCGGTCGCCGCCGTAGAATAGGTTTAGGGTCGGGTTTCTTTTATTTTTTTTGTCCTATAAAAGTTTGAAATGTAATGAAAATCTGCCGTGTTTGCATTAATCTCGGCCGGTGTATATGAACTTTCACAATAATATACATATTGTAGGAGTACTAGCAAGATGCCCGTGTGTTGCACGGAAGATCAAGATCTTGTGGGAGAAAAGGATGAACGAGGAAAGCCTTATCTACAAATGTGGAGAGGAGTGTGGGTAAATTGTCATAGTTTCCTTCCTATCCGTTAGATATTGATCGGACGGCCTATATTGCAGGATGCCAGGCACACCATCATCACCAACTCTGCTTTATATTGAACCGAGACAAATCAAACATGCAAAGTAAAATAAACACATAGGGTCTATAACTACACAAATTATCTTAGGCACTCCAATAGTACGTCCACTACACATTCACGCATTTCACATCTTTCTACATCTACGGGAACCTACGAAAGGGTTAACGTAAATTGCCTCTCTCTCTCCTCCCTGATTTTCATGGTGGTGGGCCCTCCTCCCCAATCTACAATCAACAGCTCACACGTTTCACATTACGTTAATCACGTAACTGGGATTACGTAGGTGTAGCATTACTCGTCCTAAAAAACCCAACTAAGCCAACCTCCCAGCATATCGCACGGGAAAAGACCCGGCCGCGCCGTTTTAGTCCGGATTACCGGATTACTAGTAGTAGTATCGATGGATCACGCGAAGCAACAAATTTTTTTTTAGGGGGCGAAGCACCTAGTTTAAAAGGAAAAAAGGCGGTACACTCACAGCACTCCTGTCACGGTCGCATTGCACCCCACACACGTTCGGTCTTGCACACGGCTCACGCAAACGGAACGCGCTTCATCTTGCCTCTTCACTGACACGTGGGACTGCACTTGGAGAAACCGACCATGCGCCAAACTCCCCCGCCCACCGCGAAAATCCTCCCCCACACCCAAAAATTCCCCCCAAATCCGATTCAACCGCCCTTGACCAACTAGCCAATAATATTCCCCAAACCCCTCCCCTGTCCCCTCCACTCCATTCGCTCCGCCAAAGCCGCCCTCCCGCCACGCCGATAAGTCGGCGCCATGGTTCCGCGATCCTCTCGCTCCCACAGTACGCTCTCGTAGACTGCCGTCCTCTAGCCGCGCCGCTACCTCTGGCTACGTTCTTGTGGAGGCGCACGGCGGTCAGCGCCGCCACCGCCGGCGACGTTAGGTGGAGACACACGGCGGTTAGCTTCTCCCACGATGCGCGCATTCTAGATCGAGGCCCGTTCATGTCGGTGTAGCGCTGAATGTTAGCCGATAGACGCTGTTAATCTCACTGCTTGTCAAGTAGTTTATCGTCAATATGCTCGCTTAAGAAGCTTCCTTGCCCTGTTCTGCACTCAATCTGCTTAGCTGAGATGGCATGCCAAGGCCGATTAGTTGCTAAAATATCTTGCCATATATTTATTGTGACGTAGATTGCCATGGTCTAGTAGCCAATCTGTTAGCTGAAATAGCTCTACACCGTTTTATACTCGATCTATGTTGCTGCGATGGCCTTCGATAGTTAGATGGCTATGTGCTCGGTCTCATTGACTGCTGAAACAGCCTACCATAATTTGGCACTCAAATATGTTTGCTGAATTAGCTTTACATTTATTTCGTTACTTAGATCTGCTCGTCTAAATATCTTGTCATAGCTTTAGACATCGACCTAGATATTTTTTCTGGACTTCATAAAAAAGCATATATGTTTTTCCTGTAATATCTAGTAGAAGAACTAATTTGTATGTCTAACAGATGGACAGGACTTGGATAACTTCTGCTCGAAGATTCTCCGCTGCATATCTCGAGGGGGTTGAAAACTTCATGAACTTTATCAGAGCTGAGTAAGGTGGTCCAAATCAGATGTGCTCTGCCTGTAGCAGTTGTATGAATTCAGTTACAAGACCCCACTCAATTGTGCAAAATCATCTACACTTGTATGGGATGTCGGTCACATATACTAGGTGGGTTCATCATGGTGAAGCTGTGAACGTCAATGTTAGTGACTACGTGGAAGCAACAGATCACCATCTTGATCTGCCTGATGCTCAGGTGGAAGAGGAGGAGGAGGTGGTGGTGGCGGAGCCAGTGAGTTTGACCAACATTGAAACAATGCTACGGAATGCTCGTGCATTCCGTGAACTTTCACCTGCAGAAGAAAAACGGTGGGCCCGCATGTTGGAACAATGCAATGTTGCTGTCACCCCAGGAAATAAGCTGTCAGTATTCTCAGCTATGGTCACCTTTCTTCAGGTGAAGTCATCTGAGCGGATGACCAACAAATCATTTGATGCGATGTTGGCTGCTTTCCGCAAATCTTTTCCCAGATGCGTCTGAGCTGCCACACACCTACAGTAAAATGAAGAATTTCTTTCGTGCAGTTGGAATTGGATATGATATGATCCATGTTTGTAAGAATAATTGTGTTCTATTCCGGAAGGATTATGCCAACTTAAGTGAATGCCCGAAATGCAAATCATCAAGATGGAAAGATGGCGATCTTGTGAAGAGGATTCCTCATAATGTTACGAGACATTTTCCAATTACACCAAGATTGCAGAGGTTGTTTCATGATCTTTGAAACAAGAGAGGATGTACTGTGGCATTCTAGGAACCAGAGTACAGAGATCGAATGTAATGAGCCATCCATCTCATGGTAGTGAGTGGAAAAGCTTCAATGATAAACACAAAGAGTTTGTCACTGACCGAGAAACATTAGACTTGGCTTAGCTTCGATGGATTTAACCCATTTGGCCACCAGAGCACCACATATAGCATGTGGCCAGTGCTTGTTATCCCTTACAACATGCCTCCAAATGTCTGCACCAAAGAATCAAACTACATGATGGCCTTGCTCATCCCAGGTCCAAAAAGTCCTGCAAAGGATTTTGATTTGTTCATGGAGCCTCTTGTGGAGGAACTTCAATAGCTATGGAAGGGTGTTCTCACTCGAGACCTATATAGCAGCCCACCAGCTGATTTCTTTCTGCGTGCTGTTATAATTTGGTGCATCCATGATTATCCGGCTTTGGGCACTATGTCAGGGCGAATGACACATGGTTACAATGCATGTGTTCGCAGTGACAGGAATCCGCTGTCATACGCAATACTTAGCAAGATCTGTTACATTGGACACTGTGGTTTCCTTGCCAAGGACAAGCCGCATCCTAGAAAATACTGAAGACATGTGTTCAATGCAAAGCATGAAAACCGTGATGCGCCAAAGAGGCTCACCGCCGATGAGTTGCAAGTGGAATTAGAGAAGGTCAGGCATATTACACCAGGAAACCATCCTGGTAATGGTAGCAGGAAAAGGAAGCGTGGCAGGGTAGAAGAGAGATTATTGTTTACCCGCAGGTCCACTTTGTGGGACTTGGAGTATTGGAAAGAATTGGATCTACGGCATAACCTTGATGTGATGCACATCGAGAAAAATATATGTGACAACATTATCGGCACACTTCTTAATATTGAAGGCAAGATGAAAGATACCTTAAAATCTAGGATTGATTTGACACACCTGGTATCAGAAAGGATTTTCAGGTGCAAGATGAAGATAAACCACGGGATATGGCACCAGCTGTGTACGTCTTGGACAAGGTAAAAAGAAAAGAATTATGCGAGGTCCTGTCACGTGTGAGATTCCCACATGGATTTGCTTCCAACCCTGAAAGGAGAGTCGGTGCAGATGGAAACAAGGTACAAGGGTTGAAAACTCATGACTGCCACGTCCTACTTCAAAGGGTTTTACCTGTTATCCTTAGAGGATTGGGCATACGACTTATACTGAGCGATTTGCAGAGTTGGGATAATTCTTCGAGGAACTCTGCAGAGGGAATGTCGGGATAGATGCTTTGGGCGTCTTAGAGACAAGATACCAACTATCCTATGCGACCTTGAGAAGATATATCCTCCACCTTCTTTGATGTGATGGTGCATTTGGCTGTTCATCTACCGATGAGGCACTACTTAGAGGTCCAGTACAGTATGGCTGGATGTACCCTATTGAAAGTCGGCTAGGCACTTTCAAGGGCTATGTTAGGAACAGAGCTAGACCCGAGGGTTCCATTGTAGAGGCCTACATTGCTACAGAAGCGTTGACATTCTGCTCAAAATACATTGAAACAGTTGATCAGCTTAGCAAAGAGGTGGGTGAAGACAATCCTGGGCTCAATGTTTTCGATTATTCTGTTCGAGTTACAGGGAAGAGTCGACAAGAGGACAAACCTAAAGATTTCAACAAAATGGTTTGGTATGTGTTGAATAACTGTCCTGAGATACTACCTTATATCAAGTAAGTGCAGTACTGCAGCTTATACATCATAATCTACTAAACTTGCAGCACATTCTTATATATTTAGATGTTTGACGCGATCACTAGGTTGTGTAGCATCTACAAAGAGGAGTTACTGACGCAAAATCCAAGAAACATTGACAAAATGGTTATTGATGTCTACTACGCAACCTTCTTCTTGTAGACGTTGTTGGGCCTCCAAGTGCAGAGGTTTGTAGGACAGTAGCAAATTTCCCTCAAGTAGATGACCTAAGGTTTATCAACCCGTGGGAGGCGTAGGATGAAGATGGTCTCTCTCAAACAACCCTGCAACCAAATAACAAAGAGTCTCTTGTGTCCCAAACACACCCAATACAATGGTAAATTGTATAGGTGCACTAGTTCGGCGAAGAGATGGTGATACAAGTGCAATATGGATGATAGATATAGGTTTTTGTAAACTGAAAATATAAAAACAGCAAGGTAGCAAGCGGTAAAAGTGAGCGTAAACGGTATTGCAATGCTAGGAAACAAGGCCTAAGGTTCATACTTTCACTAGTGCAAGTTCTCTCAACAATAATAACATAGTTGGATCATATAAATATCCCTCAACATGCAACAAAGAGTCACTCCAAAGTTACTAATAGCGGAGAACGAACGAAGAGATTATGATAGGGTACGAAACCACCTCAAAGTTATTCTTTCCAATCAATCCATTGGGCTATTCCTATAAGTGTCACAAACAGCCCTAGAGTTCATACTAGAATAACAACTTAAGATACAAATCAACCAAAACCCTAATGTCACCTAGATACTCCATTGTCACCTCAAGTATCCATGGGTATGATTATACGATATGCATCACACAATCTCAATTCATCTATTCAAACCAACACATAGAACCTCAAAGAGTGCCCAAAGTTTCTACCGGAGAATCACGATGAAAACGTGTGCCAACCCCTATGCATAGGTTCATGGGCGGAACTCGCAAGTTGATCACCAAAACATACATCAAGTGAATCAATAGAATAACCCATTGTCACCACGGTTATCCCACGCAAGACATACATCAAGTGTTCTCAAATCTTTAAAGACTCAATCCGATAATATAACTTCAAAGGGGAAACTCAATCCATTACAAGAGAGAAGAGGGGGAGAAGAGACATAAGATCCAACTATAATAGCAAAGCTCGCGATACATCAAGATCGTGCCAAATCAAGAACACGAGAGAGAGAGAGAGAGAGAGAGATCAAACACCTAGCTACTGGTACATACCCTCAGCCCCGAGGGTGAACTACTCCCTCCTCGTCATGGAGAGCGCCGGGATGATGAAGATGGCCACCGGTGAGGGTTCCCCCCTCCGGCAGGGTGCCGAAACAGGGTCCCGATTGACTTTTGGTGGCTACAGAGGCTTGAGGCGGCGGAACTCCCAATCTAATCTCTGTTTTGGAAGTTTTAGGGTACATAGGTATATATGGGTGAAAGGAGTACGTCGGTGGAGCTTCGGGGCCCCCATGAGGCAGGGGGGCGCGCCCTAGGGGGTGGGCACGCCCCCCACCCTCGTGAGCACCTCCCTTGGCTCCTGACGTGGGGTCCAAGCTTTTTCGGTAGCTTTCCTTCTAAAAATAACTTCTCTAGTTGATTTCATTCCGTTTCGACTCCGTTTGATATTCCTTTTCTTCGAAACACTGAAATAGGCATACAACAACAAATCTGGGTTGGGCCTCCGGTTAATAGGTTAGTCCCAAAAATAATATAAAAGTGGAAAATAAAGGTCGATATTGCCAAAAACAGTAGATAATATATCAACAATAAAAAATTATAGATACTTGGAGACGTATCAAGCATCCCCAAGCTTAATTCCTGCTCGTCCTCGAGTAGGTAAATGATAAAAAAAGATAATTTTGATGTGGAATGCTAGATGGCATAATTTCATTGTAATTCTTCTTAATTGTGGTATGAATATTCAGATCCGAAAGATTCACAACAAAAGTTCATATTGACATAAAAATAATAATACTTCAAGCATACTAACAAAGCAATCATGTCTTCTCAAAATAACATGGCCAAAGAAAGTTATCCCTACAAAATCATATAGTCTGGCTATGCTCTATCTTCACCACACAAAGTATTTAAATCATGCACAACCCCGATGACAAGCCAAGCAATTGTTTCATACTTTTTACATTTTCAAACTTTCTCAATCCTCACGCAATACATGAGCGTGAGCCATGGATCTACGGGCTATGGAGATGCCCATCAATAGATATCAATGTGAGTGAGTAGGGATTTCCATGCAACGGATGCACTAGAGCTATAAGTGTATGAAAGCTCAACAAAAGAAACTAAGTGGGTGTGCATCCAACTCGCTTGCTCATGAAGACCTAGGGCATTTTGAGGAAGCCCATCATTGGAATATACAAGCCAAGTTCTATAATGAAAGATTCCCACTAGTATATGTAAGTGACAACATAGGAGACTCTCTATCATGAAGATTATGGTGCTACTTTGAAGCACAAGTGTGGTAAAAGGATAGTAGCATTGTCCCTTCTCTCTTTTTCTCTCATTTTTTTATTTTTTTTTATTTGGGACTTTTCTCTTTTTTTTATGGCGTCTTTTTTCTCATTTTTTTATTTGGGCTTCTTTGGCCTATTTTATTTATTTATTTCGTCCGGGGTCTCATCCCGACTTGTGGGGGAATCGTAGTCTCCATCATCCTTTCCTCACTGGGACAATGCTCTAATAATGATGATCATCACACTTTTATTTACTTACAACTCAAGAATTACAACTCAATACTTAAAAAAAAATATGACTCTATGTGAATGCCTCCGGCGGTGTAGCGGGATGTGCAATGACCCATGAGTGACATGTATGAAAGAATTATGAACGGTGGCTTTGCCACAAATACTATGTCAACTGCATGATCATGCAAAGCAATATGACAATGATGGAAAGTGTCATAATAAACGGAACGGTGGAAAGTTGCATGGCAATATATCTCGGAATGGCTATGGAAATGCCATGATAGGTAGGTATGGTGGCTGTTTTGAGGAAGGTATATGGTGGGTGTATGATACGGGCGAAAGGTGCGTGGTATTAGAGAGGCTATCAATGGTGGAAGGATGGAGAAAGTGCGTATAATCCATGGACTCAACAGTAGTCATAAAGAACTCATATACTTATTGCAAAAATCTACAAGTTATCAAAGCAAAGTATTACTCGCATGCTCCTAGGGGGATATATTGGTAGGAAAAGACCATCGCTCGTCCCCGACCGCCACTCATAAGGAAGACAATCAATAAATAAATCATGCTCCGACTTCATCACATAAAGGTTCACCATACGTGCATGCTACGGGAATCACAAACTATAACACAAGTATTTCTCAATTTCACAACTACTCAACTAGCATGACTCTAATATTACTACCTCCATATCTCAAAACAATTATCAAGCATCAAACTTCTCTTACTATTCAACACACTCATAAGAAAGTTTTTACTATTCTTGAATACCTAGCATATTAGAATTAAGCACATTACCATGCTATTTAAGACTCTCAAAATAATATAAGTGAAGCATGAGAGTTCCTCTATTTCTTCAAAATAAAACCACCATTGTGCTCTAAAAGATATAAGTGAAGCACTAGAGCAAACGACAAACTACTCCAAAAGATATAAGTGAAGAACAATGAGTAGTCGGATAACTATGCAAATATGTGAAGAATCTCTCTCATTTAAGAATTTCAGATCTTGGTATTTTATTCAAACAGCAAGCAAAGCTAAAGAAAATAAAATTACACTCCAAGCAAAACATATATCATGTGGTGAATAAAAATATAGCTCCAAGTAAAGTTACCGATGAACGAAGACGAAAGAGGGGATGCCTTCCGGGGCATCCCCAAGCTTAGACGCTTGGTTAACCTTGAATATTACCTTGGGGTGCCTTGGGCATCCCCAAGCTTAGGCTCTTGCCACTCCTTATTCCATAGTCCATCGAATCTTTACCCAAAACTTGAAAACTTCACAACACAAAACTTAACAGAAAACTCGTGAGCTCCATTAGCGAAAGAAACAAAACACCACTTCAAGTTACTGTAATGAACTCATTATCTATTTATATTGGTGTTAAACCTACTGTATTCCAACTTATCTATGGTTTATAAACTATTTTACTAGCCATAGATTCATCAAAATAAGCAAACAACACAATGAAAACAGAATAGTCTGTAGTAATCTATAACTAACGCAAACTTCTGGAACTCCAAAAATTCTAAAATAAATTGATGGACCTTAGTAATTTGTCTAGTAATCATCTGAAAAAATAATAAACTAAATAGCACTCTCCAGTAAAAAGTTCTAGCTAATCTCGTGAGCGCTAAAGTTTCTGTTTTTTACAGCATGATCATAAAGACTTCACCCAAGTCTTCCCAAAGGTTCTACCTGGCACAAACACTAATTAAAACATAAAACCACATATTAACAAAAGCTAGATGGATTATTTATTCCTAAACAGAACCAAAAATCAATAAACTAAAATAAAGTTGGGTTGCCTCCCAACAAGCGCTATCGTTTAACGCCCCTAGCTAGGCATGATGATATCAATGATGCTCGCATAAAAGATAGGAACTGAAACATAAAGAGAGCAATCATGAAGAATATGACTAGCACATTTAAGTCTAACCCACTTCCTATGCATAGGGATTTTGTGAGCAAACAATTTATGGGAACAATAATCAACTAGCATATAAAGGCAAAACGAGCATAACTTCAAGATTTTAAGCACATAGAGAGGAAACTTGATATTATTGCAATTCGTACAAGCATATATTCCTCCCTCATAATAATTTTCAGTAGCATCATGAATGAATTCAACAATATAACCAGCACCTAAAGCATTATTTTCATGATCTACAAGCATAGAAATTTTACTACTCTCCACATAAGCAAATTTCTTCTCAACAATAGTAGTGGGAGCAAAGTCAACAAAATAACTATCATGTGATTGAAAATTAAGATCAAGATGACAAGTTTCATGGTTATAATTGTTCTTTAAAGCATACGTGTCATCACAATAGTCATCATAGATAGGAGGCATGCTTTCATCATAGTAAATTTGCTAATCAAAGCTTGGGGGACAAAAAATATCATCTTCATCGAACATAGCTTCCCCAAGCTTGTGGCTTTGCATATCATTAGCATCATGGATATTCAGGGAATTCATACTAAAAACATTGCAATCATGATCATCATTCAAAGATTTAGTGCCAAACATTTTAATGCATTATTCTTCTAACACTTTGGCACAATTTTCCTTTCCGTCATACTCACGAAAGATAATTAAAAGATGAAGCTTATGTGGCAGACTTAATTCCATTTTTTGTAGTTTTATTTTATAAACTAAACTAGTGCTAAAACAAGAAACAAAAAGATTCGATTGCAAGATCTAAATATATACCTTCAAGCACTCACCTCCCCGGCAACGGCGCCAGAAAAGAGCTTGATGTCTACTACGCAACCTTCTTCTTGTAGACGTTGTTGGGCCTCCAAGTGCACAGGTTTGTAGGACAGTAGCAAATTTCCCTCAAGTGGATGACCTAAGGTTTATCAATCCGTAGGAGGCGTAGGATGAAGATGGTCTCTCTCAAGCAACCCTGCAACCAAATAACAAAGAGTCTCTTGTGTCCCCAACACACCCAATACAATGGTAAATTGTATAGGTGCACTAGTTCGGCGAAGAGATGGTGATACAAGTGCAATATGGATGATAGATATAGGTTTTTGTAAACTGAAAATATAAAAACAGCAAGGTAGCAAGTGGTAAAAGTGAGCGTAAACGATATTGCAATGCTAGGAAACAAGGCCTAGGGTTCATACTTTCACTAGTGCAAGTTCTCTCAACAATAATAACATAGTTGGATCATATAACTATCCCTCAACATGCAACAAAGAGTCACTCCAAAGTCACTAATAGCGGAGAACGAACGAAGAGAATATGGTAGGGTATGAAACCACCTCAAAGTTATTCTTTCCAATCAATCCGTTGGGCTATTCCTATAAGTGTCACAAACAGCCCTAGAGTTCGTACTAGAATAACACCTTAAGATACAAATCAACCAAAACCCTAATGTCACCTAGATACTCCATTGTCACCTCAAGTATCCATGGGTATGATTATACGATATGCATCACACAATCTCAATTCATCTATTCAAACCAACACATAGAACCTCAAAGAGTGCCCAAAGTTTCTACCGGAAAATCATGACGAAAACGTGTGCCAACCCCTATGCATAGGTTCATGGGCGGAACCCGCAAGTTGATCACCAAAACATACATCAAGTGAATCAATAGAATAACCCATTGTCACCACGGTTATCCCACGTAAGACATACATCAAGTGTTCTCAAATCTTTAAAGACTCAATCCGATAAGATAACTTCAAAGGGGAAACTCAATCCATTATAAGAGAGAAGAGGGGAGAAGAAACATAAGATCCAACTATAATAGCAAAGCTTGCGATACATCAAGATCGTGCCAAACCAAGAACACAAGAGAGAGAGAGAGAGATCAAACACATAGCTACTGGTACATACCCTCAGCCCCGAGGGTGAACTACTCCCTCCTCATCATGGAGAGCGCCGGGATGATGAAGATGGCCACCGGTGAGGGTTCCCCCCTCCGGCAGGGTGCCGGAACAGGGTCCCAATTGACTTTTGGTGGCTACAGAGGCTTGCGGTGGCGGAACTCCCGGTCTAATCTCTGTTCTGGAAGTTTTAGGGTACGTAGGTATATATGGGTGAAAGGAGTACGTCGGTGGAGCTTCGGGGGCCCCACGAGGCAGGGGGCGCGCCCCCACCCTCGTGAGCACCTCCCTTGGCTCCTGATGTGGGATCCAAGATTTTCTGGTAGCTTTCCTTCTAAAAATAACTTCTCGAGTTGATTTCATTCCGTTTCGACTACGTTTGAAATTCCTTTTCTTCGAAACCCTGAAATAGGCATAAAACAGCAAATCTGGGCTGGGCCTCCGGTTAATAGATTATTCCCAAAAATAATATAAAAGTGGAAAATAAATCCTGATATTGCCCAAAATAGTAGATAATATATCATGGAGCAATAAAAAATTATAGATACGTTGGAGACGTATCAGTTATGGCAGGATTTGCGAAATGGTTCAAGAACCATGTAAGCTTTTGAAGTGCATTGTCAGTTTTTTTAATATATTGAGTACATAAGATGATCAGCTTGTCTATTTTCCAACCATAGGTTAAGAATATGTGGGAGGATGGGCAGGCAGTTGATGATGCCCTTTACTCACTAGCAATGGGTCCTGATACTCGGATAAGACATTATGAATCTTGTGTTGTTGGAGATGTGCGCTACAACACCCTTGCACGAGACCAAGTCAGGAAGACACAAAACAGTGCCATCATGAGCATGGATACGTATGACAAAGAGACAACTGAAATGTATGCTAACATAACAGACATTGTTCAGATTGCAGATATCTCCGATTTCGAGGATCATCGGTGTGTGGTTACTGTTGTCTTTGTCGTTGGTATAACCTGTTTTCCAGGATCGCAAAACCCAGAGCTGATGATTATTTCAAATCCATCAATGTCAAGGCGGCGTACCAGGCCAACGAGCCTTTTATTTTGGCAAATCAAGCAACACAAATATTTTTCTTGGAAGACACATTTGCACGTAGCGATGACTGGAGAGTATTGCAAAGGTTTGAGCAGAGGAATTCGTTTAATGAAGTTGCACAACAAGATGATGCTTACATTGCTCCTGATGTACAAGATAACACAGATGTTCCTAATATCTTTGATAACCATCATGTCAATGATGCCGGCGAAAAGATTGCCTTTCGTGCTGTGGACATACAAGAGTTGATCAAGAAGAAGCCAACGTTCGAGGACGTTGAGGACGAAGAAGAAGATGACACCATGGGGAATTACGATTGATGATACACATGGCGAAGATGTTGGCGCCATCGCTGCGGATGATGATTACATTGCTTTTGTCGTATTTGCCTGTCAGAAGTGTTTTTTTATCTACTATGTGAAATTGTGTTTGCTATGACAACTGAAACCTGATGAACATGTTGTTTAGTATTTTTCTGTGAGAACATCACTTGTTATGTATGCTGATTTGTGTTTGGTGATTGTATGACAACTAAAACATGATGACATTGTTGTTTAGTTGTACTCATATTTGGCTGTGAAACTTGAATTTGATGACATAGTTTGCTGTTGGACTGCAATTTGCTCGGCGTCTTGAATGAGAACAAAGCTGACCCGACAGGGCTCTGCTATTTATTTATTTATATGAGCAAAGGGATACCCCTGATTTCCGCTAATAGAAATCATTAGATGTTCACAACACTACGCCCAGCCTGCTACAGGTTTTCATTCATTACTAGTTTCAAGAAAGTGCTCATGTCGTAGCTCTTGAATACATCACGAGTGCTACATACACTGCAAATAAAGAGACAATCATCCTCTGAGCACATCGATTTTTCCCATTATCTTCACAAGCTCTTTCATCTCCTCATTGTTGTCAAGGCCGTTCAGCAGCTATTGCTTGGCCATGATCAGAGGAACTGCATCTTTAACCTTCTGCTCTGCATCTTCCTCTTCTGCCGTTACTTCAGTTACTTGTCCAACACCCCAACCTGCTGGTATTGGGATTCCTCGGCTAACCAAATAATCAGCGTAGTTGCATTCCCCCACATTAGCAACTTCCTAGAAATACAAATCACACGAATCTTCCCTTTTCTGCACGAATCAATTTGGTAGATCATCAACCAAACTATTAAAAAAATCAGCAACTGAAAGCAGCAGAACAACACTTCAACATATTATTACCCCATGATTCGGGCATTTGTAGAAGACTCCGCCAGGGTTGCGGATTGTGGTTGAGACGCGACGGATGACTCTGCGTGATTTGCAGCAGTGGCACCACACCAACAGCAGCGGGTTGTGATGAGCAATCGGTTGCGGTGCGCGTGCCGGCGAGGGTGTGATGAGACCCACAGGCGATGGTACAGGTGGCGACTTGGCGCATATCTGGTTGTTGCCTGCTGAAAAGCAGGTGGACGAGTAGCCAGCGGACATGGTTGCTGCGGCCAGAGCTTCTGATGCTAGGCAGAGTAAGTAGAGAAGAGGAGAAGCGAACGTTGGATATGTCGGTTTCATTACTTGCGAGTAGCATAGCACCATATATAGTCATAGTCTAGGTTTGGATTGAACCAGCTACGAGGATCACGTCTTTCTTTTTCTAAAACTCGCAACGTCTCTTTCTTTGGTACACTAGCTTGTTCATCGCCTTCCCAAGTCTTTGATTTTCTTTCCCTTTTTTTTGCGAGGAAGGAAGGAGGACAAAATTGAGAGTTCCTGGGACTCGAACCCAAGACCTCTTGGTTGAAAACCAAGGGTGCTAGTCACTTATGTGGCGAACGTTCCCTGTGAGGAGGACGTCAGACGAATGCATTTTCCTTGCAGTTTTCTTCCTATATATAAAAAAGTATGCTACTTGGTGTCCACTTAGTCAACAAACGATTGTGCCAACCTTGACCGTTGGATTGACATTCAACGTCTGTCGCGTTTCTTCAGTCTCTTCTTCCTTGAGCCGCCAAAGCCAAACCAGCGCCGCGGACCGCTTCTCCCCGCCTCCCACGGCTGGCTGTGATCTTCCCCGGCTCCTGTTCGTTCCCATCCGAGGCCTCACCATCGTCCTCCGTCTTGGTTCGCTCGCCGCGGCGCCGCCCTTCGGTGTTGTCAACATGGTCAACAACCAAGAGGAATAAGGAGATGATTGTACATGGTGAGGATGACGGTAGGGACCAATGCGCCCATGATAATTTTGTTTTTTCGGGATGGAGAAGGGTATCAACTGGGTTGTGCGGGACCCGTGGCCCGTCTAGCCCAGGCATTTATTTCATATGTTTAGCACATGACCAGCCCAGTTTGTTTTTTTCCTTTCTGAAAATGGCTAGCCAGCTATTTTGTTTCTTTGCAGAATAACCAACGTAGGCCTACTTCCTTTTCTATGCCCTGCTGGGCCAGAAATCTTTCAAGACGAGGAGAGATGCATTTTGCCCAGAAAATGGGCTATAAGTAATAAGAAATGGGCTATAAGTAATAAGAAATGGGTTGTAAGATGAAAAAATACAGCAAACAGGCAATTAGTTCCAAAATATTGTTTTCTTTCGAATTTTGATATTTTAAATTTCATTGTTTTTGTGCGGGTAAAATTTCATTGAATTTAAATTAAGGTATATTTAGATTTAAAATTAATTTGAATCTGGCTAGAAATTTCGGGTTGTATGTTGTTTGGGACAGATTTGGAGGCTGACTTGTGGATCTACTAGGTTGACGTGTACTTTGGCTTTGTCAACTTAGTCCACAAACGATTGTAGCAGCAGTGACCGTTGGACGTTAATCGAACGGCCGTGCTGCTTCTTCAATATCTGATCTTCTTGCTCCAAATTACCAAACCAGCTCGGTGGGACTACCTACTCCGCCTCCGTGGCCTTTGTCTTTGCCGCCTGAGCCGCACCGCCCCACCCTACTTCATTGCTGGCTAGGCCATTCCTCTACTCACCCACACCTCCTGTTATTTTCCGGCGACAAAGAAATGGACCAAGAAACCTCGTACTCCCCACCGCGTGGGCAACCATTGCCGAGTCTTCCCCGGCTTGTGTCGTTCCCTTCCTAGGCCTCGCCGTCGTCCACCGCCATGGTGCTCTCGGCGTGGCCTGGTAAACTTGGTCAACGAACGACATCCATCGGTCGTGGACTGTACGCGCAAAATAATGATTCCTCCACCTGACAGTTGGGACCCACCGGAAGGGCCTCTGTATTTCGTGAAAAAAACGTTCCCCCGCTGACATGTCGGACCCACCAGCTATATCTTTGCACGCAAGGAAGTGCCTCCTTATTACGCACAAAAAAATGAATAGCCCCCCTGCTAGCTGGGTCCCACCATAGTGGGAGGATGAATTGTGGGCCAACTAAGTTGACGGGGACGGAGGGCTTTGTCAACTTAGTCAATATGAACGATTCTAGCTCCAGTGACCGTACGATGTCCATCCAACGGCCGTAGTGCTTCTTCAACCTCTGGTCTTCTTGCTCCAGCCGCCCAAAGCAGCGCCGGTCATGCCGCATGCTCCTGCGTCCCGTCGTCGCCTGTGCTGCCGCGGAGGCCTCACCGCCCCCTACTATTCCCACCGCTGGCCAGGCCCTGCAGCGAGGGCAGCCTCACACCGCAGCCGAACCAGTGAACCCTCGTACTCCTCTCCGCGCGGGCTTCCACTGCCGCGTCTTCCCCGGCTCCGCGACGTCCCCTTCCTAGGCCTCACCGTCGTCCACCACTGTGGTGCTCTCTGCGCGGCGTGGTCAACGTGGTCAAGGAACGACTTCCATCGGAAGAGTACTGTACATGGAGAGGCCGACACCGGGTCCACGCCACAGCCAGTTTTTTGTGATTTGCCAAGTAAGTCGCTTTGTCGGGCTGTTGGGCTGCAAATCTTTCAAGACGAGGAGAGCTTTCATTCGGCTGCCGAGAAAATGGCCCATCAATAATGAGAAATGGGTTGTACATTTTAAAACACATCAAACCGCAATTAGTTTCAAATATCTTTTTTCATTTCAAGATTTTAAATTACATTAATTTTTATGCGTGGAGAATTTGTTGGATTTTATATTGATATACATTTATTTTTTAAATCAGTTTGAATGTGAGTCGAAATTCTGGGATTAAAAACTGTTCGGACCGCACCGAAATATGCAAAATTTCGTATAATTTTTTAATCGTGGCCACAATATGGGTTGTAATGCTAACAAAAAGAATATGGGCTCCAAAAAAACCTTAAGAATTAGCAAATGGGCTGAAAATTATTAGAAATAATGGCAAATGGGTTGTATGTTGTTTTCCATAGATTTGAGGCTTTCCCAAAAAAAGGTTGACGCACAAGCAATGACTGTTGGATGTCCATCCAACGGCCGTCGTGCTTCTTCAATCTCTGCTCTTCCTGCTCCACCGCTCAAACAAGCGGCGGCGGACTGCTGCTCCCTCCTCCCATGGCCGGCTGTGCTTGCCAGCAGCCTCACCGCCCCATCGTACTCCCATCCACAGCATAGCCATCCTCTATACAGCCACACTGCTGTTATTCTCCGGCGACGGCAGATTTAACCAAGAAACCCTCGTGCAACAGTACTCCCCTCCGCGTGGGAAACAACTGCGATTCTTCCCTGCCTCCGTGTCGTTTCCTTCCTAGGCCTCGCCGTCGTCCACCGCTCTGGTGCTCTCGGCGCGCCTGGTCAACATGGTCAACGATCGACATGCATCTGAAGTGGATCAGACGTGGAGAGGCCGATACTGGGTCCACAACCGCACGCAAGGAAATGCCTCCTTATTACGCGCAAAATAATGATTCCTCCACCTGACATCAGGGACCCATCGAAAGGGCCTATGTATTTCAGGAAAAAACGTTACCGCCGCTGACAGCTCGGACCCACCAGCTATATCTTCGCACGCAAGGAAGTGCCTCCTTATTACGCACAAAAAAATTAATACTCCCTCTATTAGCTGGGACCCAGTATAGTGGCAGGCTGACTTGTGGGCCTACTAAGTTGACGGGGACGGAGGGCTTTGTCAACTTAGTCAATATGCATGATTCTAGCTCCAGTGATCGTACGATGTCCATCCAACGGCCGTAGTGCTTCTTCAACCTCTGGTCTTCTTGCTCCAGCCGCCCAAACCAGCGCCGGTCGTGCCTCGTGCTCCTGCCTCCCGTGGCCAGCTGCGATGCGGCGGAGGCCTCACCGCCCCCTACTACTCCCACGCTGGCCAGGCCATCCCTCTACTCACCCACACCTCCTATTATTCTACGGCGACGGCAGCCTCACACCGCAGCGAACCAGTGAACCCTCATACTCCTCTACGCGTGGGCATCCACTGCCGCGTCTTCCCCGGCTCCGTGTTGTCCCCTTCCTAGGATTCGCCGTCGTCCACCGCCCTGGTGCTCTCGGCGCGGCGTGGTCAATGTGGTCAAGGAACGGCTTCCATTGGACGTGGACTGTACGTGGAGAGGCTGACAGCTGGGTCCACGGCCGCAGCAAGGAAGTGCCTCCTTATTACGTGCAAAATAATTATTCCTCCACCTGACAGCGGGGACCCACCGGACGGGCCATCGTATTTCGTGAAAAAAAACATTTGCCCCTAACTGTTGGGACCCACCAGCTACATCTTCGCACGCAAGGAAGTGACTGACAGTCGGGACCCACCTGGTCGAAGCGTACGTAGCGTTGTCATTCTGGTCGCGATTGAAAGTGCAACTATCCCTAGGTGGTTTTGGTAATTCATAACAACATATAGCTCATTGAGCTAATGCTATTCCAAGATGAACATTTCAGGAAAGCTCAATGAATGGCATGGCATGGATGATGAAAGTGGATCCCTCAAAATGCTAATGACAAAGGATTGGCTCAAGCTCAAAGCTCAAGACTCTTCATTTTATATTTTAGTGATTCGTGATCACATTGAGTCTATAGGAAAAGCCAATACTATCAAGGAGGGATGAAGTGTTGCTTAATGAGCCTCTTGCTTCATGTGCTTAGTGATATGCTCCAAAACCCTCAGCTACTTTCTCACATCCACATATGACCTAAACCTAAAGCCAAAATCGGTCTCACCGATTCTTCCTATCCGCGCCACCGATTCCATATGTCATAGCCACGCCACAAACCTAGGCAAATCGGTTCTACCGATAGGGATCTCGGTCTCACCGAGATGGGATTATAATCTCTCTGTTTCCTTTTCGTAACTTTTCGGTCTCACCGAAAGGCGGATCGGCCCCACCGAGATTGCAATGTAAACTCTCTGTTTCCCTTTTGTAACATTTCGGTCTCACCGAAAGAGCAAATCGGTCCCACCGAGTTTACGACCAACTCTCTCGGTTAGCTAATTACCAAAATCGGTCTCACCGAAGTTTGTGTGTCGGTCTCACCGAGATTAGGTTATGCCCTAACCCTAACCATATCGGTCCTACCAAGATGCATGTCAGTCCCACCGAAAACCCTAACGGTCACTAGGTTTACTAAAATCGGTCTGATCGAGTTTGTTGATTCGGTCCCACCGAGATTGGTAAATTGTGTGTAACGGTTAGATTTTGTGTGGAGGCTATATATACACCTCCACCTCCTCTTCATTCGTGGAGAGAGCCATCAGAACAAACCTACACTTCCAACTTACCATTTCTGAGAGAGAACCACCTACTCACGTGTTGAGGCCAAGATATTCCATTCCTACCATATGAATCTTGATCTCTAGCCTTCCCCAAGTTGCTTTCCACTCAAATCTTCTTTCCACCAGATTCAAATCCTATGAGAGAGAGAGTTGAGTGTTGGGGAGACTATCATTTGAAGCACAAGAGCAAGGAGTTCATCATCAACACACCATTTGTTACTTCTTGGAGAGTGGTGTCTCCTAGATTGGCTAGGTGTCACTTGGGAGCCTCCGACAAGATTGTGGAGTTGAACCAAGGAGGTTGTAAGGGCAAGGAGATCGCCTACTTCGTGAAGATCTACCGCTAGTGAGGCAAGTCCTTCGTGGGCGACGGCCATGGTGGGATAGACAAGGTTGCTACTTCGTGGACCCTTCGTGGGTGGAGCCCTCCGTCGACTCAGCATAACCGTTACCCTTCGTGGGTTGAAGTCTCCATCAACGTGGAGGTGCGATAGCACCACCTATCGGAACCACGCCAAAAACATCCGTGTCTCCAATTGCGTTTGAATCCTCCAAACCCTTCCCTTACTTTCTTGCAAGTTGCATGCTTTAATTTCCGCTGCTCATATACTCTTTGCATGCTTGCTTGAATTGTGTGATGTTTGCTTGACTTGTCCTAAGATAGCTAAAATCTGCCAAACTCTAAAACTGGGAAAAGGCTAAGTTTTAATTGGTCAAGTAGTCTAATCACCCCCCTCTAGACATACTTCAAGGTCCTCAGATTGTCATTCTGTCGCGAACGTAATGCATATATATATCTTTGCTCGATGTAGAGGTGCACACGTTTACGTAGTAGAGGTGCGCACGTAGCATGTACACATACGCACAGCGCCGGGTGAAAGAAATAAAATCTGACACGTATGTGAACATCTGGTGGGTCTCGAACGCCTACTCGCGCATACGTACGGCGAGGGCTCGTGTACATGGCTAGGTCAGAACGGAGAAACAGCGTCGTCGTCGGGTTCATGGGGAGGCAACGGAATGCGTCGTGTTCATGGGGAGGCAATGGAATGCGTCGTGTTCATGGGGAGGCAACGGAATGCGTCGTGTTCATCGGGAGGCAACGGAATGCGTGGGAGCCAACCGGCTAGGTCGGAAAGGAATGCGTGCTCGTGTTCATCGGGAGGGCTTGGACGGAACAGGCGATGGAAACGAGGCTTGGCGTAGCGCAGAACGGAGGAAAAGGCCTTGTGTTCGACCGACCACGTTCGAAACGGGATCCTGTTCATCGAGAGGGGTCTGGTGTACCGCAAAATGGAGGAAACGGACCTCCTACGGTCGAAACGGGGGTCCTGTTGATCGGGAGGGGTGTGGCGTACCGCAAAATGCATTTAAACGGACTTGTGTTGGGCGCTACGGTCAAACGGGGTCCTGTTCATCGGGAGGGTGTGGCGTCATAAAGCGGACTCTCGGATCTTGTTCATCTCCACCGTCGACCTCCTCCAGCCTCCATGGGCTCCTGTTCATCCAGCCTCCACGGGCTCCTGTTCATCCAGCCTCCACCGCGCGCTACTCCACCGGCTACTGTTCAACCACCCCTCCACCATCTACTATTCATCCAGCCCTCCACACCACGGGGTGCTGTTCAACTACCCTCCACGGGCACCCCTCCACCGTCTCTTGTTCATCCAGCCCTCCACACCACGGGTCTGTTCAACCACCCTCCACAGGCACCCTCCACCGTCTCTTGCTCATCCAGCCCTCCACCCCACGGGTCCTGTTCATCCACCCTCCACGGGCACCCGTCCACCGCTCACTGCTCATCCAGCCCTCCACCACACCATGGGGTCCTGTTCATCCGAGGCAACGCCACCGCCACTGCTCATCCAACCCCCCAGCCCTCAACGCCATCGTTCATCCCAGAGGCCGCACGATCGGCTTCAGATTAGCAGCAATCAATCGCTTCGGGTTCGATAACGCGTAGAGTTCGCAAAGGTCAATCGCCGGGTTCGATTAGAGCCCAACGCCTCGCTTCGGGTTCGATTAGAGCCAACGCCTACGCACACACGCTGTTAGATATCTGAGAAAGCGTGCATCGCTTCGGCCCGACCTCCCACCGTAACCGAGAACTCCCGAAATTTTCCTCGCCTCGCTTCTACCACGGTTTTTCCGTCATGGGCGGCCCAAAGAATGTCATGCAGCTGCGTCTCCGGCCCGCCCAGACGAAAAGCCCATTTTCTGTCATGATTTTTTGTCATAGAAGTAGGAGCCCACCACATCTATGATGATACCGGGTTTTGTCACAATTATCGTCATAGGAGTGTCATATGTATCACAGAAAAAAAATCGTTCGGCCCAAAATGTCACGGATGTGTCTTTTTTGTAGTGTTCACCGCAAGGGGCCGAACCAGTATAAACTCTGTGCGTCCTTTGTCCGCTTTAACCCCTTTAAGTTAACCCGTCGCGATGGCTCCATGACTAAGTCCTTTCACTTGGACATCTTCCATGACAAAACCATGACACTTGATATCTTTTATAATGGACTAATCGATGCTTCTAGAGACCACCTGGATAGTTGTGCTGGTTTTGTTTTCAGGGAAAGAACACCAGATGAAACTGAAATTATATTAAAGAATATGTTGACCAATGAAAATAATTAGACACTTCCTGAACCAACTCCTAAGCCAACACCGAAGAAAACGGGTGTTCTATTTCTCAGTCCCGAAGATATGCAAGAGGCAAAGAAATCTATGAAAGAAAAGGGTATTAAAGCTGAAGATGTTAAGAATTTACCTCCTATTGAAGAAATACATGGTCTTAGTTTACCACCTATTGAAGAAATACATGGTTTTAACCCATCACCTATTGAAGAAACACATGGTCTTGATAACCCGACACAGGTAGTAAAGGTAAATTCTCTCTATAGATAGGATAAAGCTGAAATCCCTCCTACCATGTTTGCTAGCCAATGCTTAGATGAGTTTGATAATTTTATGGCTAAGCAAGAAGACTTCAATGCTTATTTTGGTAGACAATTAAAACATAATGCTTATATGATTGAACACTTGAGTGATTATATGTCTAGAGTTAAAGGTGAACTTAAACTCATTAGTAAACATGCCTCTGTGGTTACCACTCAAGTAGAACAAGTACTTAAAGCTCAGAATGATTTGCTCAATGAATTAAATAGTAAGAATAGTGATTTTGCTGTTAGAGTGGCTACAAGAACTGGTAAAATGACTCAGGAGCCTTTGTATCCTGAAGGCCAACCTAAGAGAATTGAGCAGGATTCTCAGAGAAATAATGTAGATGCACCTAGTCCCTCTAAAAAGAAGAAAAAGAAAAATGATAGGACTTTGCATGCTCCTAGTGAACCTGTTGCTGACACACCTGAGAATCCCAATGATATTTCTATCTCTGATGCTGAAACACAATCTGGTAATGAACATGAACCTAGTGACATTGTTAATGATGATGTTCATGTTGATGCTCAACCTAGTAATGATAATGATGTTGAAATTGAACCTGCTCTTGATCTTGATAACCCACAATCAAAGAATCAACGTTATGATAAGAGAGACTTTGTTGAAAGGAAACACGGTAAGGATAGAGAGCCATGGGTTCAGAAACCCATACCTTTTCCTCCCAAACCATCCAAGAAAAAGGATGATGAGGATTTTGAGCGCTTTGCTGAAATGATTAGACCTATCTTTTTACGTATGCGTTTGACTGATATGCTCAAAATGAATCCTTATGCTAAGTACATGAAAGAAATTGTTACAAATAAAAGAAAGATACCTAAGAAACTAGGAGATCCAGGAGTACCAACTATACCATGCTCCATTAAAAGAAACTATGTTAAAACTGCTTTATGTGATGTTGCAGCCGGTGTTAGTGTTATGCCTCCCTCTTTATATCGTAGACTTGATTTGAATAAGTTGACACCTACTGAAATATCCTTGCAAATGGTTGATAAATCAACTGCTATACCTGTCGGTATTTGTGAGGATGTGCCTGTTGTGGTTGGAAATGTTACTATTATAACGGACTTTGTTATTCTTGATATTCCCGAGGACGATAGTATGTCTATTATTCTTGGAAGACCCTTTTTGAATACTGCAGGGGCTGTTATTGATTGCAACAAAGGCCATGTCACTTTTAATGTTAATGGTAATGAGCATACGGTGCACTTTCCGAGGAAACAACCTCAAGTCCATAGTATCAATTCTATTGGAAAAATCCCATCGATTATTATTGGAGGTTTTGAATTTCCTCTTCCTACTGTCAAAAAGAAATATGATATTCTTATTATTGGGGATGTGCCCGTTGAGGTAACATAGTGTCATTCGAAATTTCTCCGGTTCCATGTTAGTCGGAATGAGTTTGTTAACAAGACTTGATCAACCTTGTTAGTGGATTCCTTTCGATGAGCATAAGATGGATGAAGTTAGAAAGCACAAACTTCTGTACCCTCCTTTTACTTTTTGTTATTTAGTTGAAATAAAGTAAAAATATTATTTTTCTGTCTGTTTTCTGAATTATCCGTGCAATACAAAAATATACCGAAAATAAAAGTTCTCCAAATGCCATGCCAATTTAATATGATTTTTTCTGGAATATTTGAGAACATTTGGCACTGAGAACACATCAGGGGGAGCTGGCACCTGGCCACGAGAGTCCAGGGCGCGCCCCCTGCCTCGTGGGCCCATGGTGAATCCCCTCCACTTATTCCTGCACCCACACACTACTTCTTCCTCCAAAAAAAATCATCAACCAGCTCAAGCACGAGTTCTAGCTCATTTTGCTGCGATTTTCGATCTCCTTGCTCAAAGCACCTCTCACAAAACTGCTTTGGGGGATTGTTCCTTGGTATGTGACTCCTCCATTGGTCCAATTAGTTTTTGTTCTAGTGCTTTACTCATTGCAAATTTGTGCTGCCTAGGTGACCATGTTCTCGAGCTTGCATGTCAAATTTATATGGTTCCAAGTAGTTCTAATGCATGATATAGTCTCTAGGCACTTGTGGGAGTAGTTGCTATCAATTTCGTTGAGCTTGGTTCACTTTTATTTGAAGTTACTAAAAATTTCAGAAATTTTTCAAAGGAAGAAATATGTTTAGGAAAATGTACCAAGGTGGTCTTTCAAGGAAGCAAGGACCCAGGCTTGCAATGCGCGATGCTGATGATGAACCACCAAGGGATGCTCCAGAGCGGGCTTGTGAATGGCCTTCAGAGGACTTCATGGATCAAGCAGGAATCAAGGAAGAATTTAACACATATTTGCGTAACGCTGATCTTGTGAGCTTCGAGGCAGATAAGTGCCGTCAGTACCACTATCTCACTAGTTACTTTGTGAGGAGGTTTGAATTTTCATCTTCACGCAATTCTCAAACTGTCCAGTTTGATCTTTATGAAAATTCTTACACTATGGACTTAGAGGATTTTACCACTGCTTGTAAACTTCCACAATGGGGTAGTACTAGTGAGCCTCGCAAATATGAGTTTAGATATTTTCTTGCTAGTATAACTGTGGGTGAATCTAGAGACATAGCACAAGCTACCATAGGGAGCATTCATTTTCCTGCTATACATTATTTTACTCTCTTCATAGATAGGTGCATAAATTGTAAGGATGAAGCATGTCACATGTGTGTCCCCGACCTCAGTGTTCTTAGGAGTGCTGTGTTAGGAGATAAACATTATAATTTGGGAGCCATTGTTGCACGTAGGTTGCATAATAATAGATTTAATGGAGATTTCATTGGTGGAATTTATGCAACCCGTTTAGCTAATTTTCTTAGTGTGACCATACGTGAGGATGATATTGAGTTGCCTCCTAGTGAACCTGTTGCTGACACACCTGAGAATCCCAATGATATTTCTATCTCTGATGCTGAAACACAATCTGGTAATGAACATGAACCTAGTGACATTGTTAATGATGATGTTCATGTTGATGCTCAACCTAGTAATGATAATGATGTAGAAATTGAACCTGCTGTTGATCTTGATAACCCACAATCAAAGAATCAATGTTATGATAAGAGAGACTTTGTTGAAAGGAAACACGGTAAGGATAGAGAGCCATGGGTTCAGAAACCCATGCCTTTTCCTCCCAAACCATCCAAGAAAAAGGATGATGAGGATTTTGAGCGCTTTGCTGAAATGATTAGACCTATCATTTTACGTATGCGTTTGACTGATATGCTCAAAATGAATCCTTATGCTAAGTACATGAAAGAAATTGTTGCAAATAAAAGAAAGATACCGGAAGCTGAAATTTCTACCATGCTTGCTAATTACACTTTCAATGGTGGAATACCTAAGAAACTAGGAGATCTAGGACTACCAACTATACCATGCTCCATTAAAAGAAACTATGTTAAAACTCCTTTATGTGATGTTGCAGCCGGTGTTAGTGTTATGCCTCTCTCTTTATATCGTAGACTTGATTTGAATAAGTTGACACCTACTGAAATATCCTTGCAAATGGTTGATAAATCAACTGCTATACCTGTCGGTATTTGTGAGGATGTTCCTGTTGTGGTTGGAAATGTTACTATTATAACGGACTTTGTTATTCTTGATATTCCCGAGGACGATAGTATGTCTATTATTCTTGGAAGACCCTTTTTGAATACTGCAGGGGCTGTTATTGATTGCAACAAAGGCCATGTCACTTTTTATGTTAATGGTAATGAGCATACGGTGCACTTTCCGAGGAAACAACCTCAAGTCCATAGTATCAATTCTATTGGAAAAATCCCATCGATTATTATTGGAGGTTTTGAATTTCCTCTTCCTACTGTCAAAAAGAAATATGATATTCTTATTATTGGGGATGTGCCCGTTGAGGTAACATAGTGTCATTCGAAATTTCTCCGGTTCCATGTTAGTCGGAATGAGTTTGTTAACAAGACTTGATCAACCTTGTTAGTGGATTCCTTTCGATGAGCATAAGATGGATGAAGTTAGAAAGCACAACCTTCTGTACCCTCCTTTTACTTTCTGTTATTTAGTTGAAATAAAGTAAAAATATTATTTTTCTGTCTGTTTTCTGAATTATCCGTGCAATACAAAAATATCCCGAAAATAAAAGTCCTCCAAATGCCATGCCAATTTAATATGATTTTTTCTGGAATATTTGAGAACATTTGGCACTGAGAACACATCAGGGGGAGCTGGCACCTGGCCACGAGAGTCCAGGGCGCGCCCCCTGCCTCGTGGGCCCATGGTGAATCCCCTCCACTTATTCCTGCACCCACACACTACTTCTTCCTCCAAAAAAATCATCAACCAGCTCAAGCACGAGTTCTAGCTCATTTTGCTGCGATTTTCGATCTCCTTGCTCAAAGCACCTCTCACAAAACTGCTTTGGAGGATTGTTCCTTGGTACGTGACTCCTCCATTGGTCCAATTAGTTTTTGTTCTAGTCCTTTACTCATTGCAAATTTGTGCTGCCTAGGTGACCATGTTCTCGAGCTTGCATGTCAAATTTATATGGTTCCAAGTAGTTCTAATGCATGATATAGTCTCTAGGCACTTGTGGGAGTAGTTGCTATCAATTTTGTTGAGCTTGGTTCACTTTTATTTGAAGTTACTAAAAATTTCAGAAATTTTTCAAAGGAAGAAATATGTTTAGGAAAATGTACCAAGGTGGTCTTTCAAGGAAGCAAGGACCCAGGCTTGCAATGCGCGATGCTGACGATGAACCACCAAGGGACGCTCCAGAGCGGGCTTGTGAATGGCCTTCAGAGGACTTCATGGATCAAGCAGGAATCAAGGAAGAATTTAACACATATTTGCGTAACGCTGATCTTGTGAGCTTCGAGGCAGATAAGTGCCGCCAGTACCACTATCTCACTAGTTACTTTGTGAGGAGGTTTGAATTTTCATCTTCACGCAATTCTCAAACTGTCCAGTTTGATCTTTATGAAAATTCTTACACTATGGGCTTAGAGGATTTTACCACTGCTTGTAAACTTCCACAATGGGGTAGTACTAGTGAGCCTCGCAAATATGAGTTTAGAGATTTTCTTGCTAGTATAACTGTGGGTGAATCTAGAGACATAGCACAAGCTACCATAGGGAGCATTCATTTTCCTGCTATACATTATTTTGCTCTCTTCATAGATAGGTGCATAAATGGTAAGGATGAAGCATGTCACATGTGTGTCCCTGACCTCAGTGTTCTCAGGAGTGCTGTGTTAGGAGGTAAACATTATAATTTGGGAGCCATTGTTGCACGTAGGTTGCATAATAATAGATTTAATGGAGATTTCTTTGGTGGAATTTATGCAACCCGTTTAGCTAATTTTCTTGGTGTGACCATACGTGAGGATGATATTGAGTTGCCTCCTGCTTACTTAGATTATGAGGCTATGGTTCGTCATCGTTTTGTTGAGAGGAACGATCAGTTCCTCAAGTACCGACTAATCTTTGACAGATGACGCACCTATCACGCCTCTCTCCCTGTTTCTACTTTCTTTGACTTTCAGGCAAAGGGGAGATATTTCATAACCAGAGAGGAGGCGGGCGAGTACGAGAGGAGGGCTGAGATAGCTCGCCTCCAAGCTGCAGCCCACAGTGCAATGACTGATGCATCTCAGTACGACCCCAACTACAACTTTGGATATCCGCCAGGCCAGCCGTGGCAATAGACCAACTTAGGCCAAAAGCCTAAGCTTGGGGGAGTACGTATTTCTCACCGACATTACATTCATGTTCACACACTCATTGCTAGATGTCGGTGCTCATACTCTTTCACTGTAATATCCATGCTAGTTTATTTTATTTTTCTTGCTTTCTTCTTTTGTGTTTGAAAAACTTTAAGAAAAACCAAAAAAAAATTAGTAGTAGCTTTTACCTTGTTTACTTTTCTTGCTGTAGTAGTAATAATTAAAAAGAAAACCCAAAAATATTTCCTGTTCTTCTTTTGCTTGTTGGGAGCTTTCCCGTGTAAATAGTTTTATTTCTTTTCTTTTCTTTGGGGGTCGATAGGAGAAGACCGTGATTAAATTGTTGAAGTGGCTCTTATATGCATGATTGTTGATTTAACCAAGAGCCCATATTACCTTGTCTTCTCCTTTGAATTGAATGCCTGCAGATTCTAGCTTAGTCCAATGCACGTGCACTAATATTATTATTCACATCGTTCGGTCGTGCAAGTGAAAGGCAATAATGACGATATATGATGAATTGATTGAGATAAGAGAAGCTGGTATGAACTCCAACTCTCTTGTTTTTGTAAATATGGTTAGTTCATCGTTCCTGATTCAGCCTATTATGAATAAACATGTTTGCAATGACAATTAGAGATTATAGTTACTTATTCCATGCTTAATTAGCTAGGTTTTTATAATGGTTTACCTTGTGTGCCAACATGCTATTAAAATGGTTGTGATGTGGTATGATAGGGTGGTATCCTCCTTTGAATGATTCGAGTGACTTGACTTGGCACATGTTCACGCATGTAGTTGAAACAAAATCAACATAGCCTTCATGATATTTATGTTCATGGTGGATTATATCCTACTCATGCTTGCACTAAATGTTTATTAATTTTAATGCGTGTTCATGACTGTTGTCGCTCTCTAGTTGGTCGATTCCCAGTCTTTTGATAGCCTTCACTTGTACTAAGCGGGAATACTGCTTGTGCATGCAATTCCTTAAACCCCAAAGTTATGCCATATGAGTCCACTATACCTTCCTATATGCGGTATCTACCTGTGGTTCCAAGTAAATTTGTATGTGCCAAACTCTAAACCTTCAAATGAAATTCTGTTTTGTATGCTCGAATAGCTCATGCATCAACCAGGGCTGTCCGTATCTTCCATGTTAGGCGGGTTATTCTCAAGAAGAGTGGACTCCACTCCTCACTCATGAGAAAATTGCTGGTCACCGGGATGCCCAGTCCCATGCTTTATGCAAATCAAATCAAAATAATTGCAAACATAACTCCCAATGGACTGTTGTTAGTTGGAGGCACTCGTTGTTTCGAGCAAGCCATGTATTGATGCTTGTTGGTGGATGGGGAGTATAAACTTTACCTTTCTGTTTGAGAACCGCCTATAATGTGTGTAGCATGGAAGATATCGCCATCTCTCGGTTGTTATGTTGACAATAAAAGTATGCCGCTCAAAATATTATTTATCTCCGCTTTAAAATCGAGCTCGGCACCTCTACAAATCCTCGCCCTCTGCGAAGGGCCTATCTTTTACTTTTATGTTGAGTCATCACCCTCTTATTAAAAGTACCAGCTGGAGAGCACCGCTGTCATTTGCATCCATTACTATTAATTTATATTGAGTATGACTATGACTGGATCTCTTTTAGCATGAATTACAATGTTTAGTGAGTCCTTGATCTTTAAAGGTGCTCTGCATTTATGTTTTGTGGTCTCATAAAGGGCTAGTGAGATACCATCTTGTTATATCATATTATGATTGTTTTGAGAAAGTGTTATCATCCGAGATTTATTATTATTGCTCGCTAGTTGATTATGCCATTGATATGAGTAAACATGAGACCTAAGAGTTATTGTGAATATGGTTAGTTCATAATCTTTGCTGAAAACTTGAATGCTGGCTTTACATATTTACAACAACAAGAGCAAACAGAGTTTGTAAAAGTTTTTCTTTATCACTTTCTGTTTATCAACTGAATTTCTTGAGGACAAGCAAAGGTTTAAGCTTGGGGGAGTTGATACGTGTCCATCGTATCTACTTTTCCAAACACTTTTGCCCTTGTTTTGGACTCTAACTTGCATGATTTGAATGGAATTAACCCGGACTGACGCTGTTTTCAGCACAATTGCCATGGTGTTATTTATGTGCAGAAACAAAAGTTCTTGGAATGACCTGAAACTTCATGGAGATTATTTTTGGAAATAATAAAAAATACTGGCGAAAGAATCAAGGACAGGGGGCCCACACCCTTGCCACGAGGGTGGGGGCGCGCCTGCCCCCCTGGGCGCGCCCCCTGCCTCGTGGGCCCCCTGGAGCTCCACCGACCTCAACTCCAACTCCATATATTCGTGTTCGGGGAGAAAAAATCAGAGAGAAAGTGTAACATCCCAAATTTTCAATTTGGAATGTTATACTAATAGATCATCATTGCATATCATATTTAATGCATTTTGCTTCGGTCCTAGAAATTCTACGCAACTCAAGGACCCACGGAGAGAGTTGGGGATTTCGATATTTTCATATTTGAGTTTTCTCAAATTTTGGAAGTAGGATCATTTGATTTTATTTATTTTATTTATTTTATCTTCAATTATTTCAATTATATAAATATGAGAGAGGGAATAAAATGACTTTCCCAAAATAAAGTAATATTAAGGATTTAATAAAAAAATCAAATAAGATTTTATTTTGGATTTTTTGGCTATTTTATTTGAATTTAGGAAAAATGCGTGTTTTCCAAAAATTGCATTTAGGCCCAAATAAATGTTCATCTAAACCGGCTTGATTTTAGAAGCCGGGGAAAATTTATTTCGGGATCTTTGGAGTCCGTTTAGTATTTCTTTCGTTTGTTTTTCTGCGTGATATTTATTCAAAAAAAAACTAGAACCGACTACGGGCCGTAACCGGCCAGGACTCCGCCTAGCCGGGTCTTTATATGGCGCGCTCCGGGCCCCGCCCCAGCCCAAAGCGCCGCCGCCAGCCCAACCCGCTGCCGCCGCCCAAACCCTAACCTAAGCGCCGCCCGCCGCCCGCCGTCGCCGCCGACCACCGCGGACCCGCCGCCGTCGCCGCCGACCACCGCCGCGCCCGCGGAGCCGCCGCCACCGCCGACCCGCACCCCGAGGTTGACCTCGCCGCCGCCTTTTTTTTTGAAAAACCGTTCCGTTTTTCCGTCGGTTTTTCATCGGTTTTTTTTAGATTCCGCTTTTTTGTTAGATCGGTTTTCTTCCGGTTTGGATTAATTAGCGAGCGTTCACTCGTTCGTTTGTTTTTAACGACGCGTTCATCGTTTAGATCTAGATAACGAACGTTCGTTCGTTAACCTGTTTGTCATTTTTCTTTTTCTCGGATTTATTCTGTGATTTTTCTGATCGCGATTTCTTATCCGATTTTTGTTTTAGTATAACTTTTCGCTCGTTTATCAGAATCAGGCGATTCAAGCGCCTAGAGTTTCGTCTCGAAACCCTCTTTCCTAATACTCTACTCAAACCAGTTTTGCTTTTGTAAAATTTGACTTAGGTCCAGATTAGTAAACGAAGCTTGTTTCTTTCGCCGTTTGAGTTTTGTTTCTTCGTTCGGTTTGATTCTTTTTGCAAACCGGAGTTCTTAAGTTGAAATTTCTGGTTATACCTCTTATTTGAGTTTTACCCATGCATTAGATGAGTACTTATTGTATGCTTGTTTGTTTTATTGCTTGCGATAGAGTACCCGGACTGCGCCGCTTGCTACTTCGAATCCCTTGGTTACGCGGATCATCAGCAAGGCAAGTAACACTTTGATCATACCTCTTTACTACCCAACTTTTATGCATTAGATCAATCCTCAAACATTGCATGATTAGGATCTAATTAAATTGTGGGTTTTGGGAAGTAGATTGAGGTAGTACCTATTACCTGTTTTATTATCAAGCCCTTGGGAGTTACTTCTACGTTTGCTTATTTTGCCATGCTATGCAAGTAGACGTGGATTGGGTGAGTGATTTTCCATGACAGATGTGAGATTGTTAATTAATGGTTTATTTAAGGTGGCAACATTAATACACATCTGGTGGATTGAGGTACTGGTTATTCGAGATTGCTGTTTTTTTATGGACCGCCACCCGTGCTCAAAGGGATCATAAGATTATTCATGCTAGAAACTTCCGTGTGCAGCCACATGCTATTATGGGCTCTAGCATAGCTGATTAAGTCGTCATGAACTATTACAAGGGTAGACTAGCGATGTAGGGAAAATAGGTGTACCGGTCTACCCATCGTAAGGTGCTAAGCGCTTCGAAAGACTATGTCTCGGTCATTCGTTTCTCAAACACCATGTAGTGCGAGAAAACCAACAGAGGAGATCGAGTCATGTGGGGAAAAGTGTGCAACCTCTGCAGAGTGTATAAACTAATCATGATTAGCTGTGTCCCCGGTTATGGACATCTTGAGTATCTAGTACTTGGATTTTCGTGTGAATCTCATCATGTTATTTTAATTAATACTGTTGGGTTTGTTTAATGATGATGCTTAATTGGGATTGAGGATCTGTCACCATTCTCAATGTTTAACAACCACCATGATAGTTAAATAATTTATTCCTTTGTAGTAGGGAAAAATTGGCTTTACGCAAAAATCAGTAACCATAGAGCTATCCACCAAGCCATATATGCATGTAGTATAGCTTTACTCTTTCATTTTTCTCTATGTGTTACTTTGCCAAGATATTCCATGTGCTTGACCCGTTTCGGGCTGCAACGTTCATGTTGCGAGACTTTTCAGATAACGAGTAAGATGCTTTAGGATCGTGGTTCTATACTCGATGATGCCGTTGGAGTTGATGGACTCACTTATCTTCCAAGCCTTCATTTGTTATCGTTATTAGATGGCCTTAAGCCATATCCATTGTAATAAGTTTCTCTTTGGAGACATTCTATGTAATAAGTGTGTGATTGCTAATCTGTTATAAATCCTTCAAGTCTCGTATGTGTCAAGATTCTTGATCCAGGATGACACCGATGCACGAGATCGGATTGTTTGAGGTCCGGTCGCTACAAGATGGTATCGAGCACACGCCGACCGTGAGGACACGACCACTAAGCAAAGACCATAGATCACTACTCTCTTCTCATTCTAACTCCTCATCTCTTCTATTCTTCTAGGATGGAGGATGCAAGGAACAAGTTCATGCAACCAGATGAAGATACACCCTTTGGACGACACCTGAAGGAAGTAACCAAGTACTTGAAGATCGGAGTACCAAGCTTCACCGGAACCTACAACGCCACCTTACCTGAAGAGGACCGCTGGATGATTCAAGTTCAAGTTCCAGGAAGGACGTTCATGCCAGTCACTGAGCCTATAGAGCTTTCCTTTGAGGCACCAACCTGGAGTTTACGGAAGAGCATGGCAGCTCACATCACCATGGGACGCATTGGAGAAGTTTATCACCAGGAGCTTAAGGATACTACCTACCAGATTTGTGGGCGCCGAGATGAGAAATGGGAGATGGTCAACACCAGAAAAGACAGATCAGTTGCAGCTTTCATCCAGGAGCTAAACCAGCACATTCGATGCTAGGAGAACCAGATGAGTGCAGGCATGATGGATCTGAAGAAAGCCATGACCAAGATCATGGAACTGGAGGAAGAACTCAAGTCTACACGCGATGTATATGAGGAGGAAATATCAACTCTAGTCGATAAGAATGATGATCTGAAGAAGAAGCTAAGAGTGTTCATGGGATTTCCAGTAATTGGAGAAGACGAAGATCACACTTGTCCCGAGAATTACATCATCATCGACGATACCGACTCGGACCCGGATGATAGTGATGATGACTACGTTGATGAAGCTGGAGCAGATATCATGGAGTCTTCATCGGAGCAGTTTTTCTAGTAGACCACCATAAAGTAGTAGAATTTCCCTCCATGTATCTATTATAGTCTGAGCACTTTGTAATGATAGATAGACCGTTGTATGCCCTTGCTTGTTTGAATGAAGTGTTTTGATTGCAATTTGCCTCATGTTCATATGGGTAGTGTTTTCCCTCTAGACCTCATTCTATTCTGTATACTCGTCTTTTCTAAAACCTCAGATGCCTCCGAGACGTGACAACGGATTCGCTTTCCCACCGGAGCTCACCCAGTTGATCCAGCAGCAGAATGCATTGATGCAGATACTAGTCCAGAATCAGAATCAGGAGAACAACAACAACAACAATCCACCACCACCACCACCTGTTGATCACTTAACCCATTTTCTTAGATTGAATCCGCCGGTGTTCTCCAGTAGCACCGAGCCGATTGTTGCAGATGATTGGCTTTGCAAGACAGCCAGGGAGTTGATCACTGCAGTATGCACAGATGCGGAGAAGGTGCGATTTGCCGCACATCAGCTTGAGGGACCCGCAGCATCATGGTGGGAGAATTTCACAGCCACTTATCCAGCAGACACTGTCACATGGGATCAGTTTCAGCAGGCTTTTCGTACTTCCCATGTTTCAGCAGGAGCTATGGCCATGAAGAAGCGTGAGTTTCACAACTTGTGCCAGGGAGGAAGATCAGTTGGCCAGTATGTGGATGATTTCAGTAAGCTAGCACGTTATGCCCCAGATGACGTCGCTACGGATGCAGCTAAGCAAGAGAAGTTTCTGGAAGGGCTGAGTGATGAGCTGAGCATGCAGTTGATGGTAGCAAGTTTCAACAACTACCAGGAGTTGGTAGATCGTGCTCTCATGATTGAAGGGAAGTAGCAGCAGATTGAAAACCGCAAGAGGAAGTATGGACAAGGGAAGTACAATTCTGGAGCTCAGCAGAAGCCTCGTTTTACTGCGAAGTCAGGAGGACAGTTTCAGCATACCATGGAGGAGGTAGCTCGCACAATCACAATGGTCCCAAGAATGGTACCGGGAATGGAGGAAGTAGTTGCCAGAATCGTACCAACCCCTCAACACCAGCCAAGAAAGATCTGAGTCAAGTCACTTGTTTAAAGTGCTAGAAGACCGGACATTATGCCAATGAATGTCCTGAAGGCCAGACTGGAAATGGCAATGGAAACTCCGGGAAGAAGCCGAACCCTTTCAACAGAGGACAAGTGAACCACGTTAGCGTGGAGGAGGTTGAAGCTCATCCAGATGCAGTAATAGGTAAGTTTTTGGTTAAGTCATTTACTGCACTCGTTCTTTTTGATACTGGTGCATCGCATTCATTCATATCAAGGGGATTTGTGGATAAGTATAGACTGCCCACTAGGGTTCTAAAAACACCCATGCTAGTAACCTCACCAGAGCGAGTATATGGCGATCGAGGATGTTTTCAAGTTCCGTTGGGTATAGGCAAGCATGTTTTTCCCTTGGATTTAATCATTTTGGAATCCCAAGGTTTGGATGTGATTCTGGGTATGGATTGGCTATCAATGTATGGAGGAAACATTGATTGCACCAGTAAGTCAATTCTGCTTACTACCCCAGAAGGGAAAAGGATAAGGTATGTATCAAGGCATGAGCCGAGGAGGATGCACGTAAATTCCTTATCAGGAGTTGTTCAGGAGGAAGTACTAGTAGTGAAGGATTTTCCGGATGTATTTCCAGAGGAGTTGCCAGGCATGCCACCAGACAGAGACATTGAGTTTTTGATCGAGCTTTTGCCAGGCACAGGGCCAATATCCAAGAGACCATACAGGATGCCCGCAAAATATTTGGAGGAGATTAAAAGTCAGATTAAGGAGTTACTGGATAAAGGATACATTCGCCCAAGTTCTTCACCTTGGGGATCACCAGTACTTCTAGTGGAGGAGAAGGACGGATCGTTAAGGATGGTTGTTGATTATCGAGGATTAAATGCGGTAACCATCAAGAATAAGTACCCACTGCTAATGATCAATGATCTTTTGACCGACTACAAGGAGCAAAGGTGTTTTCAAGATCGATTCTGATCGGGATACCATCGATTGAAGATTCGAGAAGGATATACCCAAGACAGCTTTTACCACTAGGTATGGGCTGTATGAGTATACCGTTATGTTATTCGATCCGACTAACGACCTGCATATTTCATGAACATGATGAACAAAGTATTTATGGAGTTTCGGATAAGTTCGTCGTGGTGTTCATTGATGACATCTTGGTCTACTCAAGAACGAAGAGGAGCATAAGGAGCACTTGCATTTGGTATTGGAGAAGCTCGAGAACACCGGTTATATTCCAAGTTTAGCAAATGTGAGTTCGGTTGAAGGAAGTTGGATTCCTCGGACATGTTATATCCGGAGAGGGTATAGCAGTAGACCCCACCAAGGTTGTCACCGTGACTAATTGGGAAGCACCAACGACAGTTGGGGAGATCAAGTTTTCTTGGTGGCGGCAGGATACTACCGGAGATTCATTGAGAATTTTTCAAGGATTGCAAAGCCCATGACGGAGTTGTTGAAGAAGGATACCAAGTTCAATTGGACTGAGGAATGTGAGGTTAGTTTCCAGGAACTGAAGAAACGTCTAGTTACCTCACCAGTGTTGATTCTGCTAGATCAGACTAAGGATTATGAGGTGTATTACGATGCTTCATGTCGAGGACTTGGAGCAGTACTTATGCAGGAAGGAAGAGTTGTTTCGTATGCGTCACGACAGCTTAAACCTCATGAGTTGAAGTATGCCACACATGATTTGGAGTTTGCAGCCGTAGTGCATGCATTGAAGACATGGAGACATTTTCTTATCGGAAATCATTGTGAGGTGTACACGGATCACAAGAGTTTGAAGTACATATTCACGCAAAAAGAGTTAAACCTCAGGCAAAGGAGATGGTTGGAACTCATCAAGGATTATGATATGAGATTGCAGTATCACCCCGGAAAGGCTAACGTAGTAGCCGACGCGTTGAGCCATAAGAGCCATGTTAATACACTCATGACCGCAGGACTGCCAAAGGAGTTAGCCGAGGACTTTTGCGAGCTATGTTTGGAGATAGTTCCGAGAGGCTATGTAGCAACATTGGAATTCAGTCGACTTTGATGGATAAGATCGAGAAGCTCAAAAGACCGATAAGGAGATTGCGAGAGATAAAGGAGAGGTTGAACAAGGGAAAAGCCAAGGATTTCGTGAGGATGAGCACGATACCCTCGGTTTGAGGACCGCGTTTATGTACCCAATGACCACGAGATCGGAAGTTGATTTTGCAAGAGGCCCATGACTCGCCAGTATTCAATTCACCCAGGGAATACCAAGATGTACTTGGATTTGAAAGAGATTTTCTGGTGGACCGGAATGAAGAAGGACATTGCCGAGTATGTAGCAGTTTGTGATGTATGTCAGAGGGTAAAGGCAGAGCATCAGAAGCCAGCAGGATTGTTGCAACCATTGCCGATACCCGAATGGAAGTGGGATAAGGTAGGCATGGATTTTATTACGGGATTGCCCAAGACTCGTTCAGGCTATGACTCGATTTGTGTGGTAGTCGATCCTTTGATGAAGGTAGCTCATTTCATCCCAGTGAAGACTACTTACACCAGTGCCAAATTGGCCAAGATTTACATGACCAGGATCGTATGTCTGCATGGAGTTCCAAGGAGAATTGTATCAGATAGAGGAACCCAATTCACCTCAAAGTTCCGGAATCAGTTGCACGAAACCTTGGGTACCAGGCTAGAGTTCAGTATCGCTTTTCATCCGCAGCATGATGGATGCACCGAAAGAGTCAATCAGATTTCGAAGACATCTTTGAGAGCTTGTGCGCTAGATTATGGATCTAGTTGGGATGAAAATTTGCCGTATGCAGAGTTCTCTTACAACAACGATTATCAATCCAGTTTGAAGATGGCCCCGTCAAGCCTTATACGGAAGGAGGTGCAGAACCCGTTGTCTTGGGACGAAGTTGGAGACCGTCGATTGTTTGGACCAGATTTGATTAAGGAGTCGAATGGAAAGTGAAGTTGATTCGCGACAGCTCAAGGTAGCCCGATCCAGCAGAAAATCTATCTTGATGCAAAACGCAAGGAGACAGTTTACGAAGTTGGGGATAGAGTTTACCTTTGGGTATCTCCACTTCGAGGAGTTAAGCATTTTGGTGTTAAAGGAAAGTTAGCGCCGCGTTTTGTGGGACCATACAAAGTTTTGGAACGTATGGGAGAGGTTGCCTACAAGTTGGAATTACGAGGATTGTCGAGTTCACGACGTGTTCCACGTCTCCCGCTTGAAGAGGTGCCACACGAGATGGCTGATATACCGCTAAGAGATACCGTGTGCGCTAGAGGCGATTCAGTTGGACGTTGATTTGACCTATGAGGAGAAACCACCAAGATTCTTGAGTATGCCACCGAGTCACCCGCACAAAGTTATCAAGTTTTGCAAAGTTCGTGGAGCCACCACACCGAGGATGAAGCCACCTGGGAGTGAGAGGAAGATTTGCTGAAAGACCACCCTCACCTATTCTCTAGCCAACCCGAATCTCGAGGGCGAGATTCATCTTAAGGGGGGTAGGTTTGTAACATCCCAAATTTTCAATTTGGAATGTTATACTAATAGATCATCATTGCATATCATATTTAATGCATTTTGCTTCGGTCCTAGAAATTCTATGCAACTCAAGGACCCACGGAGAGAGTTGGGGATTTCGATATTTTCATATTTGAGTTTTCTCAAATCTTGGAAGTAGGATCATTTGATTTTATTTATTTTATCTTCAATTATTTCAATTATATAAATATGAGAGAGGGAATAAAATGACTTTCCCAAAATAAAGAAATATTGAGGATTTAATAAAAAATAAAATAAGATTTTATTTTGGATTTTCTGGCTATTTTATTTGAATTTAGGAAAAATGCGTGTTTTCCAAAATTTCATTTAGGTCCAAATAAATGTTCATCTAAACCGGCTTGATTTTAGAAGCCGGGGAAAATTTATTTCGGGATTTTTGGAGTCCGTTTAGTATTTCTTTCATTTGTTTTTCTGCGCGATATTTATTTAAGAAAAACTAGAACCGACTACGGTCAGAATCGCCAGACTCCGCTTGGCCGGGTCTTTATATAGCGCCCCCCCCCCTTGATTAAAACTGCCGCCGCCATGACCCAACCCACCGCCGCCGCCTAAACCCTAACCCTAGCGCCGCGCCGCCGCCGCCCACCACCGCCGCCCCGGAGCCGCCGCCACATCGCCGACCCGCACCCCGAGGTTGACCTCGCCGCCGCCGTTTTTTTTAGAAAAACCGTTCGGTTTTTCCGTCGTTTTTTTAGATTCCGTTTTTTTCGTTAGATCGGTTTTCTTCCGGTTTGGATTAATTAACGAGCGTTCACTCATTCGTTCGTTTTTAATGAACGCGTTCATCGTTTAGATACAGATAACGAACGTTCGTTCGTTAACCTATTCGTCGTTTTTCTTTTTCTCGGATTTATTCCTCGATTTTTCTGATCGCGGTTTTTCTGATAACGAACTTTTCGCTCGTTTATCGGAATCAGGCGATTCAAGCGCCTAGAGTTTCGCCTCGAAACCCTCGATCTGAATAATCTAATCAAACCAGTTTTTGCTTCTGTAAAGTTTGACTTAGGTCCAGATTAGTAAACGAAGCTTGTTTCTTTCGCCGTTTGAGTTTTGTTTCTTCGTTCGATTTGATTCTTTTTGCAAACTAGAGTTCTTAAGTTGAACTTTCTGGTTAGACCTCTTATTTGAGTTTTACCCGTGCATTAGATGAGTACTTATTGTATGCTTGTTTGTTTGATTGCTTGCGATAGAGTACCCGGACTGCGCCGCTTGCTACTTCGAATCCCTAGGTTACGCGGATCATCAGCAAGGCAAGTAACACTTTGATCATACCTCTTTACTACCCAACTTTTATGCATTAGATCAATCCTCAAACATTGCATGATTAGGATCTAATTAAATTGTGGGTTTTGGGAAGTAGATTGAGGTAGTACCTATTACCTGTTTTATTATCAAACCCTTGGGAGTTACTTCTACGTTTGCTTATTTTGCCATGCTATGCAAGTAGACGTGGATTGGGTGAGTGCTTTTCCATGACAGATGTGAGATTGTTAATAAATGGTTTATTTAAGGTGGGAACATTAATACACATCTGGGTGGATTGAGGTACCTGGTTATTCCAGGATTGCCTGTTTTTTTATGGACCGCCACCCAGGCTCAAAGGGATCATAAGATTATTCATGCTAGAAACTTACATGTGCAGCCACATGCTATTATGGGCTCTAGCATAGCTGATTAAGTCGTGTGAACTCTTACAGTGGTAGACTAGCAGATGTAGGGGAAAATAGGTGTACCGGTCTACCCATCGTAAGGTGCTAGCGCTTCTGAAAGACTATGTCTCGGTCATTCGTTTCTCAAACACCATGTAGTGCGAGAAAACCAACGGAGGAGATCGAGTCATGTTGGGAAAATTGCGCAACCTCTGCAGAGTGTATAAACTAATCATGATTAGCCGTGTCCCCATTTATGGACATCTTGAGTATCTAGTACTTGGATTTTCGTGTGAATCTCATCATGTTATTTTAATTAATACTGTTGGGTTTGTTTAATGATGATGCTTAATTGGGATTGAGGATGTTGTCAACCATTCTCAATGTTTAACAACCACCATGATAGTTAAATAATTTATTCCTTTGTACTAGGGAAAAATTGGCTTTACGCAAAAACTGTAACCATAGAGCTATCCACCAAGCCATATATGCATGTAGTATAGCTTTACTCTTTCATTTTTCTCTATATGTTACTTTGCCAGCATATTCCATGTGCTAACCCGTTTTCGGGCTGCAACGTTCATGTTGCAGACTTTTCAGACGACGAGTAAGATGCTTTAGGATCGTGGTTCTATACTCAGTGATGCCGATGGAGTTGATGGACTCACTTATCTTCCAAGCCTTCCGCTGTTATCGTTATTAGATGGCCTTAAACCATATCCATTGTAATAAGTTTCTCTTTGGAGACATTCGATGTAATAAGTGTGTGATTGCTACTCTGTTATAAATCCTTCAAGCACTGTGCGTGTCAGCATTACTGATCCAGGGATAACACTGATGCACAGAGATCGGACTGTTTGAGGTCTGGTCGCTAGAGAAAGATTCATCGCGTTTTATGATACGGAGCCGCCGCCAAGCCCTAAACTCCCTCGGGAGGGCTGATCTGGAGTCCGTTCGGGGCTCCGGAGAGGGGAATCCGTCGCCGTCGTCATCATCAACCATCCTCCATCACCAATTTCATGATGCTCACCGCCGTGCGTGAGTAATTCCATCGTAGGCTTGCTGGACGGTGATGGGTTGGATGAGATTTCATGTAATCGAGTTAGATTTGTTAGGGTTTGATCCCTAGTATCCACTATGTTCTGAGATTGATGTTGCTATGGCTTCGCTATGCTTAATGCTTGTTACTAGGGCCCAAGTGCCATGATTTCATATCTGAACCTATTATGTTTTCGTGAATATATGTGAGTTCTTGATCCTATCTTGCAAGTCTATAGTCACCTACTATGTGTTATGATCCGGCAACCCCGAAGTGACAATAATCGGGACCACTCCCGGTGATGACCGTAGTTTGAGGAGTTCATGTATTCACTATGTGTTAATGCTTTGGTCCGGTACTCTATTAAAAGGAGGCCTTAATATCCATTAGTTTCGAATAGCACCCCGCTGCCACGGGAGGGTAGGACAAAATATGGCATGCAAGTTCTTTTCCATAAGCATGTATGACTATATTCAGAATACATGCCTACATTACATTGATGAATTGGAGCTAGTTCTGTGTCACCCTACGTTACAACGGTTGCGTGAATAATCGCATCCGGCATAATTCTCCATCACCGATCCAATGCCTACGAGCTTTTCACATATTGTTCTTCATTTATTTACTTTTCCGTTGCTACTGTTACAATCACTACAAAACCCAAAAATGTTACTTTTGCTACCGTAACCGTTACTTCCATACTACTTTGCTACTAAATACTTTGCTGCAGATACTAAGTTATCCATGTGTGGCTGAATTGACAACTCAGTTGCCAATACTTGAGAATATTCTTTGGCTCCCCTTGTGTCGAATCAATAAATTTGGGTTGAAAACTCCACCCTCGAAAACTGTTGAGATCCCCTATACTTGTGGGTTATGAAGACTATTTTCTGGCGCCGTTGCCGGGGTGCATAGCTCTATTCTTTGAGTCACTTGGGATTTATATCTGCTGGTCACTATGAAGAATTTCAAAGACGCGAAAACAAAAATTTATCCCTCAACTACAAGGGGAGGTAAGGAACTGCCATCTAGCTCTGCACTTGATTCACCTTCTATTTTGAGTAAGCTTGCGACACCCAAACCTGCTTCTGCTATTAATTCTGATATGTCGCATGTTATTGATGATGACACTTCTGCTATGCATGATACTTATGAAGAAACTACTTCTATGCTTGATACTACTGTGCCACTTGGTGAATTTCTTGATGAACAACTTGCTAGGGCTAGAGAGAATGAAATTATTGAAACTGATAATATTGATGAAAGTGATGATGAAGATTCTCCCCTTAAATATGAATTGCCTGTTGTGCCTGAGGGCTATGTTATGGATGAAGAAACAGCTAGAGACTTTCTTGCTTGCAATGATAGAAGTGATCTTAAGAAATTATTAGCTAAGCTGAAACAAAAAACTCTGAATGCTAGAATGAAATATGATCCTGCTTATGTTACTTCACCTATCTTTGTTACCGATAAGGATTATGAAATCTCTATCGACCCTGATATAATTACTTTGGTTGAATTTGATCCTTTTTATGGCTATGAATCTGAAACTATTGTGGCACATCTTACTAAATTAAATGATATAGCCACCCTGTTCACTAATGATGAGATAACTCTCTACTATTATATCCTTAAAATATTTCCATTCTCATTAAAGGGTGATGCTAAGATATGGTTTAATTCTCTTGATCCTGGTTGTGTGCGTAGTCCCCAGGATATGATTTATTACTTCTCTGCTAAATATTTCCCTGCTCATATGAAACAAGCTGCTTTAAGGGAAATATATAATTTTGTGCAAATTGAAGAAGAGAGTCTCCCACAAGCTTGAGGGAGGCTTCTCCAATTACTTAATGCTTTGCCTGATCATCCTCTTAAGAAAAATGAAATACTTGATATCTTTTATAATGGACTAACCGATGCTTCCAGAGACCACCTGGATAGTTGTGTTGGTTGTCTTTTTAGGGAAAGAACACCAGATGAAGCTGAAATTCTATTGAATAATATGTTGACCAATGAAAATAATTGGACACTGTAACATCCCAATTTTTATTAAATTTGGATGTTAATAGAATCATTCAATGCATATCATATTTCTTTGCATTTTGGAGTTTTTAAAAAATATTCAAATAATATTTTTCCACTCGAGAAAAACAAATGAGAGGGGATAAGATGACTTCCTCAAAATATAAAAGAGATGGAAATTTCATTTGAATATTAGTTGGAGTTTTTAGAACTTATTTGGTATTTATTTGATTTGCAAAAAGTGCATTAAACGCATTAGGAAAATATTTTCAAATTCTTCTATGGTTGAATAAATGTTCATTGTGCTCTAGATATTCCAAGGTAATTTTAGAAAATTATCGTGGTATTTTTAGGATTTTGTTTGTTTCGCTTTGGCCTTGGAAAGTTTTTTTGTAAAAAAAAAAACACACGCACGCGGGCGCGAGCCCACCGGCCCAGCAACAGGCCAGCGAGGCCAAGGCCCAGCCACAGCGCTAGGGCAGCCAGCGGCAAGCGCCAGGAGGCCAGCGCCGCACGCACGAGCAGCCCGCTCCTCCCTTCGCTCGCTACCTGCTGCCACTGACGTATGGGGCCCGCCCATCGTCCCTAACCTCCCGCTCCTCCCGCTGGATGAGCACGCACACGCGCACTCCCGAACCCGCCGGCCGAAGCTCTCGGGATAGAGCTTATCCCACTGCTCCCCGACACCCTAGCCTCGCCTATAAAAGCCCTGCACTCCTCTCTCCATTCGCAACTTCGCATCATCCCTCGCTCCTCACAGCCGCCACACTGTCGCGTTGGATCTCGCCAGAGCCTGAGTATCTCGCCGGAGTTTCCCACCGCCGTAGACTCCTCTACCTTCATTTTTGTTTCTGTCAATCTTCGTTACTCGCCGAGGCGCATCTTGTTGACATGTTTTTGCCGCCTAGGTCTCGCCGAACCGCCGCCCGATGACTGCGTCCTCGCTGGAGCCCCGAGCCGCCGCCCTCTACCTCGCTGTCCCGGCGCCCGACCACCACCGACCCCACCACCGACCGCCCCGCCGCGCCCGTCCTCCCGACACCTCCGCTGCCGCCAGACCGCCGCCCGTCACCGCCCGACTCGGCGCCATTGCTGTCGTCGTCGTCGAGGTGAGCGAACCGCTTCCGCTGTTCATTTAGTTTTTATTTTTATTTTTTCTCTAGATCGGTTTAGTTTAGTGTTTTTTATCGGTTCATCCGGTTTAGATTAAACCGATTAGTTTAGATAAACTGATCTTGGTTTTAGTTTTTTTTTCTAGCCGCGGTAGCCGTTTTACTTAAGTAGCGGTCGTCATTGCAGCACGCCTTCGCATGAACGCTGCCACCACCCGCAGCCCGCCACGTGGCCAGGGGCCTGCATGTAGTAAATTTAATTTTCTGTTTCACTGCTTAGTCCCTAGAAATCACAGGTTAGTCCCTGAGCTTAGATTAGCCATAACTTTTTAACCGTAGATCCAAACTCGATGAAACCAGCGGCAAATTCTTCGTATTGTTTAGATCTATCCAGTGGTATCCTTTTTGCAAACTTTTGTCAGATTCAAATTTGAATTTATTCAGATTTGAATTCAAACTTCAAATGGCCATATCTCTCAAACCGTAGCTCCGATTAAGTTGATTCTTTTTGCACTTTGTCACAGTAGACAAACCCTATCACCGGGAACTTTGTCACAATATTTTTCACTAGAATCTGCCTATTAATATTTTACTGGTATGCATAGTATGCACTATAGTTCACATCACTTCTTGAACCATGTGCCTATGTTGTTTTGCACCTAGAAAATTTTCATGCTAGTTAAGTGTGATGTTTGTTCATTTGGTTTTTTCCGAGACTTCTGCTTTGCATGTTCTTTTCCGGTTCTCTAGAATGTTTGCTTATGTTTGTTTATCTTCTTTGCGGTAGATTGCCCGAGTCGAAGCGAATATTATCGAGTCTTTAGAATTCAACCAGCAGTACCAAGGCAAGTTGCATCTTGATCATATTTCATTACCGTGTTTTTATTATGCACGTAGTTCTTTGCGATGGGACTGCATGATAGAAATTGAGGCCGCATGACTATGCTTTTCACCCAGTAGTTCATTGAGGTAGGTCTGAACCTTATAACATTGTCGCCATCGTTTTACATTATGTTGCTTCGCTAAGTAGACGTGGATTGGGGAGTGATCATTGTAAAGTATGAGTGACAATGTAGTAAATAGGACCTAAGATAATTAATGAACTACCCGGGCGAAACTTGTTGGAATGGTGGCGAAATGCGATTAGAACGCATGGGAAATCCATGGTGGTGCACCACTAGTGGACCGTCCGCCAGCTTAAAGAGATCAATCGTATTCTCATGTCTAGAAGCTTACGTGTGCAGCCACAAGCCAATATGGGCTCGCTTAGTTGAGTAGTTAGTGTGACCCCTTCCGGATGGGCTAGCAAATGTAGAATGATGTAGGTGTACCGCCTATCCGTGGGTTAAGGGGAACATTTTCAAAGACTATGTCTCGATCTTCCGATCATGGAGGTGGTCGAGTCTTGTGGGGAAAAGTGCGCAACCTCTGCAGAGTGTTAAAACCTAATCGATTAGCCGTGTCCCGATTACGGACAAGTTGAGCATCTAGTAGTGGAAATGCCGGAGATCTCCCACCTTTAATTAAACAATGGGATTTAAATGGAACTTGAAACGGATGGAGTTGGGTTTGCCAACTCATCCTATGCAAATGTGTAGTAGCGAATAACATCTTTCTAATAGGGAAAAACTAGCTTTATGCAAAAAACTAAACTTAGAGCTTCCCACCAGCCAAATTGCATGTACAAATAGGTTCTTTACACTTATGATGTGACTTGCCAGTACATTCAATGTACTGACCAATATGGCTGCAACTTATCACGCTGCGTATATATCCGACGAGGATTAAGGTGCGATAGGTCGATGTTCTACACTCAACCTTGCTCGTGGAGTTGGACTCATTTACTACTTTGCTTCCGCAGATTTGTTTATTGGCTCTATGCCCTATTTTGTAATAAATGTATTGCTCTGGATTATCGATGTAATAAAGAGATGTGTGTTATTTCATTATTTCATCGAGTACTCGTGTGTGCTAGCAAGTCGATCCAGGGACTAGCACGGTAAGCACAGAGACTTCGACTCTTACCGAGTCGGGTCGCTACAGACACTTCCTGAGCCTATTCCTAAGCCAACTCCGAAGGAAAGGGGTATTCTATTTCTCAGTCCTGAAGATATGCAAGAGGCAAAGAAATCTACGAAAGAAAAAGGGTATTAAAGCTGAAGATGTTAAGAATTTACCGCCTATTGAAGAAATACATGGTCTTAATTTACCGTGTGTTGAAGAAATACATGGTTTTAATCCATCACTGATACGTCTCCAACGTATCTATAATTTTTGATTGCTCCATGCTATATTATCTACTGTTTTGGACTATATTGGGCTTTATTTTCCACTTTTATATTATTTTTGGGACTAACCTATTAACCGGAGGCCCAGCCCAGAATTGTTGTTTTTTGCCTATTTCAGTGTTTCGAAGAAACGAAATATCAAATGGAGTCCAAACGGAATGAAACCTTCGAACGTGATTTTCTCACGAACGTGATCCGAGACTTGGACCCTACTCCAAGGAACAAAGAGGCGGTCACGAGGGTGGGGCGCGCCCCTAGGGCGTGCCCCCTCGTGGGCCCCTGTTGCTTCACCGACGTACTCCTTCCTCCTATATATACCTCGCACTTCCAGACGATCGACATCGGAGCCAAAACCTAATTCCACCGCCGCAACTTTCTGTATCCACGAGATCCCATCTTGGGGCCAGCTTCGAAGCTCCGCCGGGGAGGGCCGTCATCACGAAGGGCTTCTACATCATCATAGCCTCTCTGATGAAGTGTGAGTAGTTTACCTCAGACCTTCGGGTCCATAGTTATTAGTTAGATGGCTTCTTTTATCTTTTTAGATCTCAATACAATGTTCTCCCCCTCTCTTGTGGAGATCTATTCGATGTAATCTTCTTTTTGCGGTGTGTTTGTTGAGATCGATGAATTGTGGGTTTATGATCAAGTCTATCTATGAATAATATTTGAATCTTGTCTGAATTCTTTTATGTATGATTGGTTATCTTTGCAAGTCTCTTCGAATTATCAGTTTGGTTTGGCCTACTAGATTGGTTTTTCTTGCCATGGGAGAAGTGCTTAGCTTTGGGTTCAATCTTGCGGTGTCCTTTCCCAGTGACAGAAGGGGCAGCAAGGCACGTATTGTATTGTTGCCATCATGGATAACAAGATGGTTTTTTTATCATATTGCATGAATTTATCCCTCTACATCATGTCATCTTGCTTAAGGCGTTACTCTATTTTTTACTTAATACTCTAGATGCATGCTGGATAGCGGTCGATGAGTGGAGTAATAGTAGTAGATGCAGGCAGGAGTCGGTCTACTTGTCTCGGACGTGATGCCTATATACATGATCATACCTAGATATTCTCATAACTATGCTCAATTCATCAATTGCTCAACAGAATTTGTTCACCCACCGTAGAATACTTATGCTCTTGAGAGAAGCCACTAGTGAAACCTATGGCCCCCGGGTCTATTCTCATCATATCAATCTCCATCACTTTATTATTGTTTTGCTTTTTTACTTTGCCTTTTACTTTTTACTTTGCATCTTTATACCAAAAATACCAAAAAACATTATCTATCATCTCTATAAGATCTCACTCTCGTAAGTGACCGTGAAGGGATTGACAACCCCTAATCGTGTTGGTTGCGAGGAGCTATTGTATTTGTGTAGGTACGAGGGACTTGCGTGTAGCCTCCTACTGGATTGCTACCTTGGTTCTCAAAAACTGAGGGAAATACTTACGCTACTTTGCTGCATCATCCTCTCCTCTTCGGGGAAATCCAACGCAGTGCTCAAGAGGTAGCAAGAAGAATTTCTGGCGCCGTTGTCGGGGAGTCTGTACAAAAGTCAACATACCAAGTACCCATCACAATCCCTATCTCCCGCATTACATTAGTTTCCATTTGCCTCTCGTTTTCCTCTCCCCCACTTCACCCTTGCCGTTTTATTTGCCCTCTCTTTTCCAATCTCCTTCTCTTTTTCCGTTTGCCTTTTTCTTGCTCACCTTTTGTTTGCTCGTGTGTTGGATTGCTTGTTTGTCGTGATGGCTCGAGATACTACCAAATTGTGTGACTTCACCAATACCAATAATAATGATTTCCTTAGCACTCCGATTGCTCCTCTTGCCAATACTGAATCTTGTGAAATCAATACTGCTTTGTTGAATCTTGTTATGAAAGATCAATTCGCCGGCCTTCCCAGTGAAGATGCCGCTACTCATCTTAATAGCTTCGTTGATTTATGTGATATGCAAAAGAAGAAAGATGTCGGTAATGATGTTGTTAAATTGAAGCTATTTCCTTTTTCGCTTAGAGATCGTGCTAAAGCTTGGTTTTCGTCTTTGCCTAAAAATAGTATTGATTCTTGGAACAAGTGCAAAGATGCTTTTATCTCTAAGTATTTTCCTCCCGATAAGATCATCTCTCTTAGAAACGATATTATGAATTTTAAGCAACTTGATCATGAACATGTTGCACAAGCTTGGGAGAGAATGAAATTAATGGTATGTAATTGCCCTACTCATGGTTTGAATTTGTGGATGATTATACAAAAAATTTATGCCGGATTGAATTTTGCTACTAAACTCCTAGATAATATTATGGTTAATTATTCTCAATGGCATACCGAAGGATCTACTAATAAAAAAGTGCATGCGATAGAAGAAATCAATGTTTTGAGTGGAAAGATGGATGAACTTATGAAATTATTTGCTACTAAGAGTGGTACTTCCGATCCTAATGATATGACTTTGTCTACTTTGATTGAGAATAATAATGAATCTATGGATGTGAATTTTGTTGGTAGGAATAATTTTGGTAACAACGCATATAGAGGGACTTTTAATTCTAGGCCTTATCCTAGTAATCCTTCTAATAATTATGGAAATTCCTACAACAACTCTTATGGAAATTTTAATAAGATGCCCTCTGAATTTGAGAATAGTGTTAAAGAGTTTATGAATTCACAAAAGAATTTTAATGCTTTGCTTGAAGCGAAATTGCTTAAAGTTGATGATTTGGCTAGGAACATTGATAGAATTTCTCTTGAGGTTGATTCTTTAAAGAATAGATCTATTCCTCCTAAGCATGATATCAATGAGTCTCTCGAAGCCATGAGAATTTCCATTGATGAGTGCAAGGAAAGAACCGCTAGGATGCGTGCTACGAAAGATGCCTTTATTAAAGCGTGTTCTTCCAATTCCTATGAAAATCAAGATGAAGATCTAAAAGTTATTGATGTGTCACCTATTAAATCTTTGTTTTGCAATATGAATCTTGATGAAACTGAATATGATCTTCCTTTACCTAGAAGGAAAAAATTCGGAGTATTTAGATCTTGATGATGAAATTGGTAAAAGTGGGATTGAAAGAAATAAAATTCTAGATGTTGCTAAACCCACTATATTGGATTTCAAGGAATTTAATTATGAAAGTTTCTCTTTAATTGATTGTATTTCCTTGTTGCAATTCGTGCTAAATTCTCCTCATGCTTATAGTCAAAATAAAGCCTTTACCGAACATATTGTTGATGCCTTGATGCAATCTTATGAAGAAAAACTTGAGTTGAAAGTTTCTATCCCTAGAAAACTCTATGATGAGTGGGAACCAACTATTAAAATTAAAATTAAAGATCATGAGTTTTATTCTTTGTGTGATTTGGGTGCTAGTGTCTCCACTATTCCCAAAACTTTGTGTGATTTGCTAGATTTCCGTGATTTTGATGATTGCTCTCTAAACTTGCATCTTGCGGATTCCACTATTAAGAAACCTATGGGAAGAATTAATGATGTTCTTATTGTTGCAAATAGGAATTATGTGCCCGTAGATTTTATCGTTCTTGATATAGATTGCAATCCTTCTTGCCCTATTATTCTCGGTAGACCTTTCCTTAGAACGGTTGGTGCAATTATTGATATGAAGGAAGGGAATATTAGATTTCAATTTCCATTAAAAAAGGGCATGGAACAATTTCCTAGAAATACAATAAAATTTCCATATGAAACTATTATGATAGCCACTTATGGATTGCCTACCAAAGATGGCAATACCTAGATCTATCCTCGCTTTTATGCCTAGCTAGGGGCGTTAAACGATAGCGCTTGTTGGGAGGCAACCCAATTTTATTTTTAGTTTTTTGTTTTTTTCTTCTGTTTAGGAATAAATAATCCATCTACCTTATGTTTGGATCTGGTTTTGTGTTTTAATTAGTGTTTGTGCCAAGTTAGACCTATAGGATCTTCTTGGATGATAGTTATTTGATCTTGCTGTAATTTCCAGAAACTTTGTGCTCAGTGCCAGAATTGTTAAAAATCACCAGAACGTGATAAAATACTGATTCCAATTGATACTGATCAATAAATAAATTTTCTAGGTCGTCCTATTTTGGTAGATATTTTTGAGTTCCAGAAGTTTGTGTTAGTTACAGATTACTACAGACTGTTCTGTTTTTTGACAGATTCTGTTTTTCATGTGTTGTTTGCTTATTTTGATGAATCTATGGCTAGAAAAATAGTTTATAATCCATAGAGAAGTTGGAATACATTAGGTTTAACACCAATATAAATAAAGAATGAGTTCATTACAGTACCTTGAAGTGGTCTTTTGTTTTCTTTCTCTAACGGAGCTCACGAGATTTCTATTGAGTTTTGTGTTGTGAAGTTTTCAAGTTTTGGGTGAAATCTTTTGATGGATTATGGAACAAGGAGTGGCAAGAGCCTAAGCTTGGGTATGCCCATGGCACCCCCAAGATAATCCAAGGACACCAAAAAGTCAAAGCTTGGGGATTCCCCGGAAGGCATCCCCTCTTTCGTCTACTTCCATCGGTAATTTTACTTGGAGCTATATTTTTATTCACCACATGATATGTGTTTTGCTTGGTGCGTCTTTTATTATTTGTGTCTTTGTTTGTTAGTGTGCCACAATCATCCTTGCTGTACACACCTTTTGAGAGAGCCATACATGAATTGGAATTTGATAATTTTGCTCTATGTGCTTCACTTATATCTTTTGAGCTTGATAATTTTGCTCTATGTGCTTCACTTAGATCTTTTAGAGCACGGTGGTGGATTTGTTTTATAGAAACTATTGATCTCTCATGCTTCACTTAAATTATTTTTAGAGTCTTAATAGCATGGTAATTTTCTTAATAATAATAATATGCTTGGTGTTCAAGATTTGTAAAACTTTCTTTTGAGTGCGTTGAATACTAAGAAAAGATTGATGCTTGATAATTGTTTTGAGATATGAAGATGGTGATATTAGAGTCATGCTAGTTGAGTAGTTGTGAATTTTAGTAATACTTGTGTTAAAGTTTGTGATTCCCGTAGCATGCACGTATGGTGAACCGTTATGTTATGAAGTCGGAGCATGGTTTATTTATTGATTGTCTTCCTTATGAGTGGTGGTCGGGGACGAGCGATGGTCTTTTCCTACCAATCTATCCCCCTAGGAGCATGCACGTAATACTTTGCTTTGATAACTTCTAGATTTTTGCAATATGTATATGAGTTCTTTATGACTAATATTGAGTCCATGGATTATACGCACTTTCCCATCCTTCCACCATTGCTAGCCTCTTTAATACCGCACACTTTTCGCCGGTATCATACACCCACCATATATCTTCCTCAAAACGGCCACCATACCTAACTATCATGGCATTTCCATAGCCATTCCGAGATATGTTGCCATGAAACTTTCCACCGTTCCGTTTATTATGACACGCTCAATCATTGTCATATTGCTAGCATGATCATGTTGTTGACATCATATTTGTGGCAAATCCACCGTTCATAATTCTTTCATACATGTCACTCTTGATTCATTGCATATCCCGGTACACCGCTGGAGGCACTCATATAGAGTCATATCTTGTTCTAAGTATTGAGTTGTAATTGTTGAGTTGTAAGAAAAATAAAAAGTGTGATGATCATCATTTTTAGAGCATTGTCCCAAGTGAGGAAAGGATGATGGAGACTATGATTCCCCCACAAGTCGGGATGAGACTCCGGACAAAAAAAAGAGGCCATAAAAAAAGAGAAAAGGCCCAAATAAAAAATGAGAGAAAAAGAGAGAAGGGACAATGTTACTATCCTTTTACCACACTTGTGCTTCAAAGTAGCACCATGATCTTCATGATAGAGAGTCTCTCATTTTGTCACTTTCATATACTAGTGGGAATTTTTCATTGTAGAACTTGGCTTGTATATTCCAATGATGGGCTTCCTCAAAATGCCCTAGGTCTTCGTGAGCAAGCAAGTTGGATGCACACCCACTTAGTTTATTTTGTTGAGCTTTCATATACTTATAGCTCTAGTGCATCCGTTGCATGGCAATCCCTACTAACTCACATTGATATCTATTGATGGGCATCTCCATAGCCCGTTGATACGCCTAGTTGATGTGAGACTATCTTCCCCTCTTTTTGTCTTCTCCACAACCAACATTCTATTTCACATATAGTGCTATATCCATGGCTCACGCTCATGTATTGCGTGAAGATCAAAAAAGTTTTGAAAATGTTAAAGTATGAAACAATTGCTTGGCTTGTCATCGGGGTTGTGCATAATTTAAATACTTTGTGTGGTGAAGATAGAGCATAACTAGACTATACGATTTTGTAGGGATAACTTTCTTTGGCCATGTTATTTTGAGAAGACATAATTGCTTTGTTAGTATGCTTGAAGTATTATTATTTTTATGTCAACATGAACCTTTGTCTTGAATCTTTTGAATCTGAATATTCATACCAAATTTAAGAAGATTTGCATTGAAATTATGCCAAGTAGCACTCTGCATCAAAAATTCTATTTTTATCATTTACCTACTCGAGGACGAGCAGGAATTAAGCTTGGGGATGCCTGATACGTCTCCAACGTATCTATAATTTTTGATTGCTCCATGCTATATTATCTACTGTTTTGGACTATATTGGGCTTTATTTTCCACTTTTATATTATTTTTGGGACTAACCTATTAACTGGAGGCCCGGCCCAGAATTGTTGTTTTTTTCCTATTTCAGTTTTTCGAGGAAACGGAATATCAAACGGAGAGGGCCGTCATCACGGAGGGCTTCTACATCATCATAGCCTCTCCGATGAAGTGTGAGTAGTTTACCTCAGACCTTCGGGTCCATAGTTATTAGCTAGATGATTTCTTTTCTCTTTTTGGATCTCAATACAATGTTCTCCCCCTCTCTTGTGGAGATCTATTCGATGTAATCTTCTTTTTGCGGTGTGTTTGTTGAGACCGATGAATTGTGGGTTTATGATCAAGTCTATCTACGAATAATAGTTGAATCTTCTCTGAATTATTTTATGTATGATTGGTTATCTTTGCAAGTCTCTTCGAATTATTAGTTTGGTTTGGCCAACTAGATTGGTTTTTCTTGCCATGGGAGAAGTGCTTAGCTTTGGGTTCAATCTTGCGGTGTCCTTTCCTATTAACAGAAGGGGCAGCAAGGCACGTATTGTATTGTTGCCATCAAGGACAACAAGATGGGTTTTTATCATATTGCATGAATTTATCCCTCTACATCATGTCATCTTGCTTAAGGCGTTACTCTGTTTTTAACTTAATACTCTAGATGCATGTTGGATAGCGGTCGATGAGTGGAGTAATAGTAGTAGATGTAGGCAGGAGTCGGTCTACTTGTCTCGGACGTGATGCCTATATACATGATCATACCTAGATATTCTCATAACTATGCTCAATTCTATCAATTGCTCAACAGTAATTTGTTCACCCACCGTAGAATACTAATGCTCTTGAGAGAAACCACTAGTGAAACCTATGGCCCCTGGGTCTATTCTCATCACATCAATCTCCATCACTTTATTATTGCTTTGTTTTTTATTTGCCTTTTACTTTTTACTTTGCATCTGTATACCAAAAATACCAAAAAATATTATCTATCATCTCTATCAGATCTCACTCTCGTAAGTGACCGTGAAGGGATTGACAACCTCTAATCGCGTTGGTTGTGAGGAGCTATTGTATTTGTATAGGTACGAGGGACTTGCGTGTAGCCTCCTACTGGATTGATACCTTGGTTCTAAAAAACTGAGGGAAATACTTACGCTACTTTGCTGCATCATCCTCTCCTCTTCGGGGAAATCCAACGCAGTGCTCAAGAGGTAGCAATCACCTATTGAAGAAACATATGGTCTTGATAACCCGACACAAGTAGTAAAGGTAAATTCTCTCTATAGATTTGATGAAGGTGTTATTCCTCACTATAAGTCTGCTAGACAATGCTTAGATGAGTTTGATAATTTTATGGCTAAGCAAGAAGACTTCAATGCTTATTTTGGTAGACAATTAAACCATAATGCTTGTATGATTGAACACTTGAGTAATTATATGTCTAGATTTAAAGGTGAACTTTAACTCATTAGTAAACATGCCTCTATGGTTACCACTCAAGTAGAACAAGTACTTAAAGCTCAGAATGATTTGCTCAATGAATTAAATAGTAAGAATAATGATTTTGCTGTTAGAGTGGCTACTAGAACTGGTAAAATGACTAAGGAACCTCAGTATCCTGAAGGCCATCCTAAGAGAATTGAGCAAGATTCTCAGAGAAATAATCTTGATGCACCTAGTCCTTCTAAAAAGAAGAAAAATAAAAATGATAGGACTTTGCATGCTTCTAGTGAACCTGTTGTAGACACACCTGAGAATCCCAATGATATTTCTATCTCTGATGCTGAAACACAATCTGGTAATGAACATGAACCTAGTGACAATGTTAATGATGACGTTCATGTTGATGCTCAACCTAGTAATGATAATGATGTAGAAATTGAACCTGTTTTTGATCTTGATAACCCACAATCAAAGAATCAATGTTATGATAAGAGAGACTTTGTTGAAAGGAAACACGGTAAGTAAAGAGAGCCACGGGTTCAGAAACCCATGCCTTTTCCTCCCAAACCATCCAAGAAAAAGGATGATGAGGATTTTGAGCGCTTTGCTGAAATGATTAGACCTATCTTTTTATGTATGCGTTTGACTGATATGCTCAAAATGAATCCTTATGCTAAGTACATGAAAGAAATTTTTACAAATAAAAGAAAGATACCGGAAGCTGAAATTTCCACCATGCTTGCTAATTACACTTTAAAGGGTGGAATACCTAAGAAACTAGGAGATCCAGGAGTACCAACTATACCATGCTCCATTAAAATAAACTATGTTAAAACTGCTTTATGTGATCTTGGAGCCGGTGTTAGTGTTATGCCTCTCTCTTTATATCGTAGACTTGATTTGAATAAGTTGACACCTAATGAAATATCCTTGCAAATGGCTGATAAATCAATTGCTATACCTGTCTGTATTTGTGAGGATGTGCCTATTGTGGTTGAAAATGTTACTATTTTAACGGACTTTATTATTCTTGATATTCCCGAGGACGATAGTATGTCTATTATTCTTGGAAGACCCTTTTTGAATACTCCAGGGGCTGTTATTGATTGCAACAAAGGCAATGTCACTTCTCATGTTAATGGTAATGAGCATACGGTACACTTTCCGAGGAAACAACCTCAAGTTCATAGTATCAACTCTATAGGAAAATTTACATCGATTATTTTTGGAGGTTTTGAATTTCCTCTACCTACTGTCAAGAAGAAATATGATATTCTTATTATTGGGGATGTGCATATCCCCGTTGAGGTAACATAGTGTTATTCAAAATTTCTCCGGTTCCATGTTAGTCGGAATGAGTTTGTTAACAAGAATTGATAACCCTTGTTAGTGGATTCCTTTCGATGAGCATGCGATGGATGAAGTTAGAAAGCACAAACTTCTATACCATCCTTTTACTTTCTGTTATTTAGTTGAAATAAAGTAAAAATAGTATTTTCTGTCTATTTTCTGAATTATCCATGCAATATAAAATACCCCAAAAATAAAAGTTCTCCAAATGCCCTGCCAATTTAATATGATTTTTTCTGGAGTATTTGAGAACATTTGGCACTGAGAACACATCAGGGGGAGCTAGCACCTGGCCACGAGGGTCCAGGGCGCGCCCACCCCCCTGGGCATGCCCCCCTGCCTCGTGGGCCCATGGTGGCTCCCCTCCACTTATTCCTCCACCCACACACTTCTTCTTCCTCCCAAAAAATCATCAACCAGCTCAAGCACGAGTTCTAGCTCATTTTGCTGCGATTTTCGATCTCCTTGCTCAAAGCACCTCTCACAAAACTGCTTTGGGGGATTGATCCTTGGTATGTGACTCCTCCATTGGTCCAATTAGTTTTTGTTCTAGTGCTTTATTCATTACAAATTTGTGCTGCCTAGGTGACCATGTTCTTGAGTTTGCATGTCAAAATTATATGGTTCCAAGTAGTTCTAATGCATGATATAGTCTCTAGGCACTTGTGGGAGTAGTTGCTATCAATTTTGTTGAGCTTGGTTCACTTTTATTTGAAGTTACTAAAAATTTCAGAAATTTTTCAGAGGAAGAAATATGTTTAGGAAAATGTACCAAGGTGGTTCTTCAAGGAAGCAAGGACCTAGGCTTGCAATGCGCGATGTTGACGATGAACCACCAAGGGACGCTCCAGAGCGGGCTTGTGAATGGCCTTCAGAGGACTTCATGGATCAAGCGGGAATCAAGGAAGAATTTAACGCATATGTGCGTAATGCTGATCTTGTGAGCTTCGAGGCAGATAAGTGCCGCCAGTACCACTATCTCACTAGTTCCTTTGTAAGGAGGTTTGAATTTTCATCTTCACGCAATTCTCAAACTGTCCAGTTTGATCTTTATGAAAATTCTTACACTATGGACTTAGAGGATTTTACCACTGCTTGTAAACTTCCACAATGGGGTAGTACTAGTGAGCCTCGCAAATATGAGTTTAGAGATTTTCTTGCTAGTATAACTGTGGGTGAATCTAGAGACATAGCACAAGCTACCATAGGGAGCATTCATTTTCCTGCTATACATTATTTTGCTCTCTTCATAGGTAGGTGCATAAATGGTAAGGATGAAGCATGTCACATGTGTGTCCCTGACCTCAGTGTGCTCACGAGTGCTGTGTTAGGAGATAAACATTATAATTTGGGAGCCATTGTTGCATGTAGGTTGCATAATAATAGATTTAATGGAGATTTCTTTGGTGGAATTTATGCAACCCGTTTAGCTAATTTTCTTGGTGTGACCATATGTGAGGATGATATTGTGTTGCCTCCTGCTTACTTAGATTATGAGGCTATGGTTCATCATCGTTTTGTTGAGAGGAACGATCAGTTCCTCCAGTACCGACTAATCTTTGACAGATGACGTACCTATCACGTCTCTCTCCCTGTTTCTACTTTCTTTGACTTTCAGGCAAAGGGGAGATATTTCATAACCAGAGAGGAGGCGGACGAGTACGAGAGGAGGGCTGAGATAGCTCGCCTCCAAGTTGCAGCCCACAGTGCAATGACTGTTGCATCTCAGTACGACCCCAACTACAACTTTGGATATCCGCCAGGCCAGCCGTGGCAATAGACCAACTTAGGCCAAAAGCCTAAGCTTGGGGGAGTACGTATTTCTCACCGACATTACATTCATGTTCACACACTCATTGCTAGATGTCGGTGCTCATACTCTTTCACTGTAATATCCATGCTAGTTTATTTTCTTTTTCTTGCTTTTTTCTTGTGTGTTTGAAAAACTTTAAGAAAAACCCAAAAAAATTAGTAGTAGCTTTTAGCTAGTTTACTTTTCTTGTTGTAGTAGTAATAATTAAAAATAAAACCCAAAAATATTTCATGTTCTTATTTTGCTTGTTGGGAGCTTTCCCGTGCAAATAGTTTTATTTCTTTTCTTTTCTTTGGGGGTCGATAGGAGAAGACCATGATTAAATTGTTGAAGTGGCTCATATATGCATGATTGTTGATTTAACCAAGAGCCCATATTACCTTGTCTTCTCCTTTGAATTGAATGCCTGCAAATTCCAGCTTAGTCCAATGCACGTGCACTACTATTATTATTCACATCGTTCGGTCGTACAAGTGAAAGGCAATAATGACGGTATATGATGAATTGATTGAGATGAGAGAAGCTGGTATGAACTCGACCTCTCTTGTTTTTGTAAATATGATTAGTTCATCGTTCCTGATTTAGCCTATTATGAATAAACATGTTTGCAATGATAATTAAATATTATAGTTACTTATGCCATGCTTAATTAGCTAGGAGTTTATAATGGTTTACCTTGCGAGTCAACATGCTATTAAAATGGTTGTGATGTGGTATGATAGGGTGGTATCCTCCTTTGAATGGTTCAAGTGACTTGACTTGGCACATGTTCACACATGTACCTGAAACAAATCAACATAGCCTTCATGATATTTATGTTCATGGTGGATTATATCCTACTCATGCTTGCACTCAATGTTCATTAATTTTAATGCATGTTCATGACTATTGTCGCTTTCTAGTTGGTCGCTTCCCAGTCTTTTGCTAGCCTTCACTTATACCAAGCGGGAATACTGGTTGTGCATCCAATTCCTTAAACCCCAAATTTATGCCATATGAGCCCACTATACCTTCCTATATGCGGTATCTACCTGCTGTTCCAAGTAAATTTGTATCTGCCAAACTCTAAACCTTCAAATGAAATTATGTTTTGTATGCTCGAATAGCTCATGTATCAACTAGGGCTATCTGTATCTTCCATGCTAGGCGTGTTATTCTCAAGAGGAGTGGACTCCGCTCCTCACTCACGAGAAAATGGCTAGTCACCGGGATGCCCAGTCCCATGCTTTATGCAAACCAAATCAAAATAATTGCAAACAAAACTCTCCCGAGACTGTTGTTAGTTGGAGGCACTCGTTGTTTCGAGCAAGCCATGGATTAATTCTTGTTGGTGGAGGGGGAGTATAAACTTTACCATTCTGTTGGGGAACCGCCTATAACGTGTGTAGCATGGAAGATATTGCCATCTCTCGGTTGTTATGTTGACAATGAAAGTATGCCGCTCAAAATATTATTTATCTCTATTTCAAAATCGAGCTCTGGCACATCTACAAATCCCTGCTTCCCTCTGCGAAGGGCCTATCTATTTACTTTTATGTTGAGTCATCAAAGTAACAGCTGGAGAGCACCGCTGTCATTTGCATTCATTACTATTAATTTATATTGGGTATGACTATGACTGGATCTCTTTTACCATGAATTACAATGTTTAGTCAGTCCTTGATCTTTAAAGGTGCTCTACATTTATGTTTTGCGGTCTCAGAAAGGGCTAATGAGATACCATCTTATTATATCATATCATGATTGTTTTGAGAAAGTGTTGTCATCCGAGATTTATTATTATTGCTCGCTAGTTGATTATTCCATTGAGATGAGTAAATATGAGACCTAAGAGTTATTGTGAATATGGTTAGTTCATAATCTTTGCTAAAAACTTAAATGCTGGCTTTACATATTTACAACAACAAGAGCAAACAGAGTTTGTAATTTTTTTTCTTTATCACTTTCAGTTTATCAAAAGAATTGCTTGAGGACAAGACAAGGTTTAAGCTTGGGGGAGTTGTTACGTCTCTGTCGTATCTACTTTTCCAAACACTTTTGCCCTTGTTTTGGACTCTAACTTGCATGATTTGAATGGAACTAACCCTGACTGATGCCGTTTTCAGCAGAATTGCCATGGTGTTATTTATGTGCAGAAACAAAAGTTCTCGGAATGACTTGAAACTCCATGGAGATTATTTTTGGAAATAATAAAAAATAATGGCGAAAGAATCAAGGCCAGGGGCCCACACCCTTGCCACGAGGGTGGGGGACGCGCCTGCCCCCCCTGGGCGTGCCCCCCTGCCTCGTGGGCCCCCTGGAGCTCCACCGACCTCAACTCCAACTCCATATATTCGTGTTCACGTTTTACGATATGGAGCCGCCGCCAAGCCCTAAACTCTCTCGGGATGGATGATCCGGAGTTTGTTCGGGGCTCCGAAGAGGGGAATCCATCACCGTCGTCATCATCAACCATCCTCCATCACCAATTTCATGATGCTCACCGCCATGCGTGAGTAATTCCATCGTAGGCTTGCTGGACGGTGATGGGTTGGATGAGATTTATCATGTAATCGAGTTAGATTTGTTAGGGTTTGATCCCTAGTATCCACTATGTTCTGAGATTGATGTTGCTATGACTTTGCTATGCTTAATGCTTGGCACTAGGGCCCGAGTGCCATGATTTCAGATCTGAACCTATTATGTTTTCATGAATATATGTGAGTTCTTGATCCTATCTTGCAAGTCTATAGTCACCTACTATGTGTTATGATCCGGCAACCCCGAAGTGACAATAATCGGGACCACTCCCGATGATGACCATAGTTTGAGGAGTTCATGTATTCACTATGTGCTAATGCTTAAGACACAAATCAACCAAAACCCTAATGTCACCTAGATACTCCAATGTCACCTCAAGTATCCATGGGTATGATTATACGATATGCATCACACAATATCAGATTCATCTATTCAACCAACACAGAGTACTTCAAAGAGTGCCCCAAAGTTTCTACCGGAGAGTCAAGACGAAAACGTGTGCCAAACCCTATGCATAGGTTCATGGCGGAACCATAAGTTGATCACCAAAACATACATCAAGTGGATCAATAGAATACCCCATTGTCACCACGGGTATCCCACGCAAGACATACATCAAGTGTTCTCAAATCATTAAAAGACTCAATCCGATAAGATAACTTCAAAGGGAAAACTCAATCCATTACAAGAGAGTAGAGGGGGAGAAACATCATAAGATCCAACTATAGTAGCAAAGCTCGCGATACATCAAGATCGTACCACCTCAAGAACATGAGAGAGAGAGAGAGATCAAACACATAGCTACTGGTACATACCCTCAGCCCCAAGGGTGAACTACTCCCTCCTCGCCATGGAGAGCGCCGGGATGATGAAGATGGGCACCGGTGAGGGATCTCCCCTCCGGCAGGGTGCCGGAACAGGGTCCCGATTGGCTTATGGTGGCTACATAGGCTTGCGGCGGCGAAACTTCCGATCTATTATGCTCCCCGATGTTTTTACGGTATATGGACATATATAGGTGAAAGAAGTCGGTCAGGGGAGCCACGAGGGGCCCACGAGGGTGGAGGGCACGCCCAGGGGGGTGGGCGCGCCCCCTGCCTCGTGCCTTCCTTGTTGCTTCCCTTACGTACACTCCAAGTCTTCTGGATTGCTTCCGTTCCAAAAATAACTCTCCCGAAGATTTCATTCCGTTTGGACTCCGTTTGATATTCCTTTTCTGGGAAACACTGAAACAAGGGAAAAACAGAAACTGGCACTGGGCTTGGGTTAATAGGTTAGTCCCAAAAATAATATAAAAGTGTAAAATACAGCCCATAAACATCCAAAACAGATAATATAATAGCATGTAAAAATAAAAAATTATAGATACGTTGGAGACGTATCAGCATCCCCAAGCTTAATTCCTGCTCGTCCTCGAGTAGGTAAATGATAAAAACAGAATTTTTGATGTGGAATGCTACCTAACATATTTATCCATGTAATTCTCTTTATTGTGGCAAGAATATTCAGATCCATAAGATTCAAGATAAAAGTTTAATATTGACATGTGAACAATAATACTTCAAGCATACTAACAAAGCAATCATGTCTTCTCAAAATAACATGGCCAAAGCAAGCTATCCATACAAAACCATATAGTCTTGCTATGCTCTATCTTCAATCTTCATCACACAAAATATTTAAATCATGCACAACCCCGATGACAAGCCAAGCAATTGTTTCATACTTTTGATGTTCTCAAACTTTTTCAATCTTCACGCAATATATGAGCGTGAGCCATGGATATAGCACTATAGGTGGAACAGAATGGTGGTTGTGAAGAAGACAAAAAAAAGGAGAAGATAGTCTCACATCAACTAGGCGTATCAACGGGCTATGGAGATGCCCATCAATAGATATCAATGTGAGTGAGTAGGGATTTCCATGCAACGGATGCACTAGAGCTATAAGTGTATGAAAGCTCAACAAAAGAAACTAAGTGGGTGTGCATCCAACTCGCTTGCTCACGAAGACCTAGGGAAATTTGAGGAAGCCCGTCATTGGAATATACAAGCCAAGCTCTATAATGAAAAATTCCCACTAGTATATGGAAGTGTTATCATAGGAGACTCTCTATCATGAAGATCATGGTGCTACTTTGAAGCACAAGTGTGGTAAAAGGATAGTAACATTGTCCCTTCTCTCTTTTTCTCTCTTTTTTTAATTGGGCCTTTTCTCTCTTTTTTATGGCCTCTTTTTTGCTTTTTTATTTTTCATCTAGAGTCTCATCCCGACTTGTGGGGGAATCATAGTCTCCATCATCCTTTCCTCACTTGGGACAATGCTCTAATAATGATGATCATCACACTTTTGTTTACTTACAACTCAATACTTAGAACAAGATATGACTCTATATGAATGCCTCCAGCGGTGTACCGGGATGTGCAATGACTCATGAGTGACATGTATGAAATAATTATGAATGGTGGCTTTGCCACAAATACGATGTCAACTACATGATCATGCAAAACAATATGACAATGATGGAGCGTGTCATAATAAACGGAACGGTGGTAAGTTGCATGGCAATATATCTCGAAATGGCTATGGAAATGTCATGATAGGTAGGTATGGTGGCTGTTTTGAGGAAGGTATATGGTGGGTGTATGATACCGGCGAAAGGTGCGTGGTATTAGAGAGGCTAGCAATGGTGGAAGGGTGAAAGTGCGTATAATCCATGGACTCAACATTAGTCATAAAGAACTCACATACTTATTGCAAAAATCTATTAGTTATCGAAACGAAGTACTACCCGCATGCTCCTAGGGGGATAGATTGGTAGGAAAAGACCATCGCTTGTCCCCGACCGCCACTCATAAGGAAGACAATCAATAAATAAATCATGCTCCGACTTCATCACATAACGGTTCACCATACATGCATGCTACGGGAATCACAAACTTTAGAACAGGTATTTATCAAATTCACAACTACTCAATTAGCATGACTCTAATATCGCCATCCTCATATCTCAAAACAATTATAAGGAATCAAACTTCTCATAGTATTCAATGCACTTTATATGAAAGTTTTTATTATATCCCTCTTGGATGCCCATCATATTAGGACTAATTTCATAACCAAAGCAAATTTCCATGTTGTTTAGGACTCTCAAAATAATATAAGTGAAGCATGAGAGTTCATTTGTTTCTTCAAAATAAATCCACCGCCGTGCTCTAAAAGATATAAGTGAAGCACTAGAGCAAACAACAAACTACTCCGAAAGATATAAGTGAAGATCAATGAGTAGTCGAATAATTATGTAACTATGTGAAGACTCTCTCACATTTAAGAATTTAAGATCTTGGTATTTTATTCAAACATCAAGCAAGGCTAAAAATAAAATGACGCTCCAAGCAAAACACATATCATGTGGTGAATAAAAATATAGCTCCAAGTAAAGTTACCAATGAATGAAGACGAAAGAGGGGATGCCATCCGGGGCATCCCCAAGCTTAGGTGCTTGGTTATCCTTGAATACTACCTTGGGGTGCCTTGGGCATCCCCAATCTTAGGCTTGCCACTCCTTATTCCATAGTCCATCGAATCTTTACCCAAAACTTGAAAACTTCACAACACAAAACTTAACAGAAAATCTCGTGAGCTCCGTTAGTATAAGAAAATAAATCACCACTTAGGTACTGTTGTGGCCTCATTCTAAATTCATATTGGTGTAATATCTACTGTATTCCAACTTATCTATGGTTTATAAACTATTTTACTAGCCATAGATTCATCAAAATAAGCAAACAACACACGAAAAACAGAATCTGTCAAAAACAGAACAGTCTGTAGTAATCTGTAACTAACGCAAACTTCTGGAACTCCAAAAATTCTACCAAAATATGAAGACCTAAATAATTTGTTTATTTATATGCTTCAATTGTAATCAGTATTTTCTCACGTTCTGGTGATTTTTAACAATTGTTTTCGTGAACAGGAAGTTTCTGGAATTTTAAGCAAGATCAAATAACTATCATCCAAGAAGATCCTATAGGTTTTACTTGGCACTTTATTGAAACAAAAGCTGTAAAACATGATTACTACAGTAGCTTAATCATGTGAACACACAAAAACAGTAGGGGTAAATATTGGGTTGTCTCCCAACAAGCGCTTTTCTTTAATGCCTTTTAGATAGGCATGATGATTTCAATGATGCTCGCATAAAAGATAAGAGCTGAAACATAAAGAGAGAATCATGAAGAATATGACTAGCACATTTAAGTCTAACCCACTTCCTATGCATAGGGATTTTGTGAGCAAGCGACTTATGGGAACAAGAATCAATTTGCATAGGAAGGTAAAACAAGCATAACTTCAAGATTTTAAGCACATAGAGAGGAAACTTGATATTATTGCAATTCCTACAAGCATATATTCCTCCCTCATAATAATTTTCAGTAGCATCATGAATGAATTCAACAATATAACCAGCACCTAAAGCATTCTTTTCATGATCTACTTGCATAGAAATTTTACAACTCTCCACATAAGCAAAATTCTTCTCATTCGGAATAGTGGGAGTATCATAAGAGACTTGAATACTATAAATTGTTTCCACAATAAAAGACTAACGTTCAGAAAAAGGGTAATCATAATCATGACAAGTTTTATAAATATAATCATCACTACTTTTTATAGCATAAGTTTCATCACAATAATCATCATAAGTAGCAACTTTGTTCTCATCATAATCGATTGAAACCTCTTCCAAGATAGTGGACTCATCACTAAATAAAGTCATGACCTCTCCAAATCCACTTTCATAAATATTATAAGATTCAACATCCTCCAAAATAGTGGGATCATTACTTCCTAAAGTTGACACTCTTCCAAACCCACTTTCATCAATATAATCATCATAGGTAGAAGGCATGCTATCATCATAACAACTTTGCATATCAAAAATTGGGAGGCTAAATATCATCTTTATTAAACGTAGCATCCCCAAGCTTGGGACAAACATTAATCTCAGCAAATATATTCTCAAATATGTCATCCTCATCAAACATAGCATCCCCAAGCTTGGGCCTTTTCATATCATAAGCATAATCACTCTCATTATTAATAGTACGGGTAGCACCAATAGTATAGCAATTATAATCATCACAATGAGTAGTAGGAGCAACATCATTTGGGAGGGATACCTTTTTACCTTTGCTTCTCCGTTTTTCTTTTCTTCTTCTTCATGAAGACCCGACCTCGGTGGTCAAGTCTCGTGCTTCCGTGTCATCCTGGATCGGTAATCTTGACACACACAGATCTCGAAGGATTTATAACAGAGTAGCAATCACACACTTATTACATCGAATGTCTCGAAGAGAACTTATTACAATAATATGGCTTAAGGCCATCTAATACGATAACAACGGAAGGCTTGGAAGATAAAGTGAGTCCATCAACTCCAACGGCATAGCTGAGCTGCACGCAGCGACCTATCGAACCTTACTCCTCGTTCGAAAAGTCTGCAACATAATACGTTGCAGCCCGAGAACGGGTCAGCACATGGAATATGCTGGCAATGTAACACAATAGAGCAATAACAGAATAATGCTACCACTACATGCATATTTGGCTGGTGGAAAGCTCTCACGGTCTGATTTTTGCGAAGCCAATTTTTCCCTACAACAAAGGAATAAATTTTAATTTAACTATCATGGTGGTTGAAACATCATTGAGAAGGTATAACCCCAACTCAATCCCAATTAAGGTAATTAACATCCCAACAATATTAGTTTAAGAGTGATGAGATACATGTGAATACTCAGGTACTAGATACTCAGAATTGTCCATAACCGGGGACACGGCTAATCATGATTAGATTGTACACTCTGTAGAGGTTTGCGCTCTTTTCCCCACAAGACTCGATCGCCTCCGTTGATTTCTCGCACTACATGGTGTTTGAGAAACGGATGACCGAGACACAGTCTTTCAGAAACATTAACTCTCTACTCCGGGTAGATCATACCAAACCTACAAAACCCACTACCTGCTGATCTACCTCTTCAAGAGCTTCACGTAACTTACTCAACTATGCTAGAGCCCATAATAGCTTGTGGCTGCACACGGAAGTTTCTAGCATGAATAATCTCAGTTCCCTTTGAGCCTGAGTGGCGGTCCATAGGAAGATCACACGGGTTCCTCGGGATTTCCAAAATAAAACAGACAACACTGGGTTCCCCAGGTGCCTCAATCCACCCAGATGTGTATTAGAGTTGCCACCTTAAGTTAAACCTTTAATTAACAATCTCACATTTGTCATGGAAAACACTCAAACCCAATCCACGTCTACGAGCATAGCATAACAATATAGGCAATACGTAGAAGTAACTCCCAAGGGTTTGACAGTAACAGGGCAATAGGTTCCTACCTCATCATCTACTTCCCAACCCACAAATTAATGACATCCTAACCATGCAATGTTTGAGGGTTGAAACTAATGCGTAAAAACTGGGTATGAAAAGAGTATGATCAAAGTGTTACTTGCCTTGCTGACGATCCGTGAATCCTAGAGACTCGTAGTAACACGCTTCGCACTCCGGGAATTCTATCGCAAGCAAACAATACATACATAAGCAACAAGCAAAAATGCACAAACAAAACTTCAACTGAAAGAGGCCGACCAGAAAGTTCAAATTAAGAACTCCGGTTCGCAAAAAGAATCAAACCAAACGGAGCAATGAAACTCAAACGGCGAAAGAAAAAAAATCCGTTTACTAATCTGAACTAGGGTCAAATTTTACAGAGACAAAAACTTGTTTGAGTTGATTATTCGGAAAGAGGGTTTCGAGATGAAACACCAGGCGCTTGAATCGCCTGATTCCGATAAACGAGCGAAAAGTTATACTAGTACGAACATCGGATCAGAAATCGCGATCAGGAAAATCGCGGAATAAATCCGATAAATAGAAAAACGATGAACGGCTTAACAAACGAACGTTCATTAGCAGAAACTAAACGACGAACACGTTCGTTAAGCGAACGAACGGGCGAACGCTCGCTAAGTAAATAAACCGGAGAATAAAACCGATCTATATAAAAAATGAACTAGGGTTTTTCTAAAAAAACGAAGGGGTTTTTCTTTAAAAAACCGGGCGGATACCTCCGGCGAGGTCGTCCGGCGAGGCGGGCGACTCGCCGGGCGGTGAGGGGCGGCGGGTGGCGGCGGATGCCTTGGCGGCGACTAGAGGCGGCGGCGACTAGAGGCGGCGGCGGCGCTAGGCGGCGGCGGCGACTCATGGCTCGAGCTCTCGGCTCCGGACTCGGGAGGCGGCGGTGGTGGTGGTGGCTAGAGGGGGGGGCGGCGTATATAAAGGGGCGGGCGGCGACTTGGAGGAGGGGGCACAGGCGGCGGAGTCCGCTCGGACTCTGAGTCCGGGTCAGCGGCGGCGGGGCGCGCGCGCAGGAGGCGGCAGCGGCGGGCGGCTGGGCCCAAGGCCTAGTCGGGCACGGGTCTCTTTTTTTCAAAACGTTCCGCCGGAACCTAGAAAAATCCTAGAAAAATAAATAAAAATCTAAAAATAACAAAACAAGTTTTCTCCGTCTAAATGAAATATTTAGAACAAGATGAACTTTTCTTGGCCCCTAAAATGCAATTTTTGAAACATGCAAATTTTTCTAGGGCAAATAAAATCAAATAAAAACCAAATAATTATTTTAACATTTTTCCTCCGATATTTCAATTATTTTGGAGAAGTCATATTATCTCCCCTCATTTATTATTTTAAAATGAAATATTTTCCGGAGAGAAAATAATTAAAATCAAAATCCTCGTCTTCATTATTTGATAAAATTCAAATATGAAAATTGGAAAAATCCTCAACTCTCTCCGAGGGTCCTTGAGCTGCTTAGGGTTTCGAGGATTGCAAACGAAAATGCAATAAAATATGATATGCATGGATGACCTATGTATAACATGCCAAATTGAACATTTGGGATGTTACAAACCTACCCCCCCTTAAGATGAATCTCGCCCTCGAGATTCGGGTTGGCTAGAAAATAGGTGCGGATGGTCCTTGTGAATATCCTCTTCTCGCTCCCAGGTGGCTTCTTCCTCGGTATGGTGGCTCCACTGAACTTTGCAAAACTTGATAACCTTGCTGCAAGTGACTGGGCTGTCAAAATCAAGAATCTTTATTGGCTTTTCCTCATAGGTCAGATTACTATCCAAATTGAATCGCCTCCAAGGGCATCAGATCATTTAACGGTATATCGGCCATCTCAAAGATGGCACTTCTTCACCGTGATATGTGAAACACATCGTGAACTCCCGACAATCCTTCGTAACTCCAGCTTGTAGGCAACTTCTCCCATCCGTTCCAAAACACGATACGGTCCTACAAATCTTGGGGCTAACTTTCCTTAACTCCAAAACGTTTCACTCCCTCAAGGGTGATACTCGCAGATAGGCTCGCTCCAATTTCATAGGTTACTTCCTTGCGTTTTGAATCTGCATAACTCTTCATGCTGGGTGAGCAATCTTTAGTCATCTCTCATCAGTTTAACCTTCTCCTCGATTCCTTGATCAAATCTAGTCCAAACAATGACGGTCTCCTACCTCATCCCACATCAATGGTGTTCTACATCTGCGTCCATACTGGGCTTGAGCAGTGCCATCTTCAAACCGGCTCGGTCATTTGTTGTTATATGAGAACTCTGCGTCACGGCAAATTGTCATCCCAACTAGATCCATAATCTAGCGCACAGGCTCTCAACATGTCTTCCAGAATCTGATTGACTCTCTCGATCTGTCCATCCGTCTGTGGGTGGAAAGCCGTACTGAACTCCAATCTGGTACCCAAGGTCTGGTGTACTTGATGCCAAAACTTTGAAGTAAACTGCGTTCCTCTATCTGATACGATGCTCCTCGGAACTCCATGCAAACATAGGATCCTGGACATATATATCTTGGCCAACTTGGCACTTGTATAAGTTGTTTTCACTGGGATGAAGTGAGCTACTTTGGTCAAACGATCCACAACTACCCATATTGAATCATATCCTGCCTTGGTTCTGGGTAATCCGGTAATAAAGTCCATGCCAAGTTTGTCCCACTTCCATTCGGGTATTGGCATAGGCTGTAACAGTCCTGCTGGCTTCTGATGCTCTGCCTTCACTCTTTGACATACATCACATACGGCTACATACTCGGCAATATCCTTCTTCATACCAGCCCACCAGAAACGTTCCTTCAAGTCCAAATACATCTTGGTGTTTCCGGGGTGAATCGAGTATGGTGAGTCATGGGCCTCCTGAAGTATTAACTTCCTGATCTCCGAATTGTTGGGCACGTAAATTCGGTCCTCAAACCACAAGGTATCGTGCTCATCCTCGCGAAAACCTTTGGCTTTACCTTCACCCATCTTCTCTCTTATCTCAGCAATCTCTTTGTCCTCCTTCTGAGCTTCTCGAATCTTGTCCAACAATGTCAACTGAACCTCCAGGGTTGCAATGAAACCTCTTGGAACAATTTCCAACCGAAGTTCCATGATCTCCTCAGCTAACTCCTTTGGCAATCCTTTACTTTCAAGGATATTAGCATAAATCTTCCGGCTCAAAGCGTCTGCTACAACATTGGCCTTTCCTGGATGATAGTCTAGCTTCATATCGTAATCCTTTATAAGTTCCAGCCATATCCTCTATCTGAGGTTCAACTCCCTCTGTGTGAAAATGTACTTCAAACTCTTATGATCCGTGTACACATCACAACGGTTTCCAATGAGATAATGTCTCCAGGTCTTTAATGCATGCACTATGGCTGCTAACTCCAAATCATGCGTGGCATAGTTCAACTCATGAGGCTTCAGGTTGTCGTGAGGCATACTGAAACAACTTTTCTGTCTGCATAAGCACACATCCAAGTCCCAAGCGTGAGGCGTCACAATACACTTGAAACTCCTTATGTATATCCGCAATGTCAAGACTTTGGGCTGTAGTCAACCGCTTCTTCAACTCCCAAAGCTTGTCTCGCAACCCTCTGTCCATTTGAACTTAGTATCCTTCTTTAGCAATTCAGTCATTGGCTTAGCAATCTTGGAAAAATTCTCAATGAATCTCGATAATATCCTGCCACCCAAGGAAATGCAGATCTCGCCAACTCAAGTGGGTGCCAACCATTCGATGGATCGATCGAACCTTCTTCGGATCTACTGCTATACCCTCTCCTGATATAGCATGCCCAAGAAATCCAACTTCCTTCAACCAAAACTCGCACTTGCTGAATTTGGCGATAACGGTGTTCCTCGAGTTTCTCGAGAACCAAACGCAAGTGTTCCGCGTGCTCCTCTTCGTTCTTGAGTATACCATAATATCATCAATAAACACCACAACAAACTTGTCCAAATACTCCATGAACACCTTGTTCATCATACTCATGAAATAGGCAGGGGCGTTAGTCAGTCCAAATGACATGACCGTATACTCATATAATCCATACCGTGTGGTAAACACTGTCTTTGGTATATCCTTCTCTCGGATTTTCAACTGATGGTATCCTGATCGTAGATCAATCTTCGAAAACACCTTAGCTCCTTGCAACTGATCAAACAGATCATTAATCATCGGTAAGGGATACTTGTTCTTTATTGTTACTTCATTTAGAGCTCGGTAATCAACAACCATCCTCTGGGATTTATCCTTCTTCTCCATCAAAAGTACTGGGCCCTCGATTCAATCGTACACTAATCATGCACGCAAATGTGTACGATCAAGATCAAGGACTCACGGGAAGATATCACAACACAACTCTAGACACAAATTAAAATAATACAAGCTTTATATTACAAGCCAGTGGCCTCGAGGGCTCGGATACATAAGCTCGATTACACAAGAGTCAGCGGAAGCATCAATATCTGAGTACATGCATAAGTTAGACAAGTTTGCCTTAAGAAGACTAGCACAAAAGCAACATCGATCGAAAAGGCAAGGCCTCCTGCCTGGGAGCCTCCTAACTACTCCCGGTCATCGGCGGCCTCCACGTAGTAGTAAGCATCGGCGGTAGCATCCGCTCTGGGCTCGCCATCTGGTTGCATCAACCGGAAAGAAGAAGAAAAGGGGAAAAGGGGGAGCAAAGCAACCGTGAGTACTCATCCAAAGTACTCGCAAGCTAGGATCTACACTACATATGCAACATTATCAAAGGAAGGCTATATATGTGGATTGGGCTGCAGAAATGCCAGAATAGAGAGAAGGCCTAGTCCTATCGAAGACTAGCATCTTCTGGAAACCACCATCTTGCAGCAACAGGGGGAGTAGAGTAGCATAAAGTAAAGTAGTAGTAGTGTTATCAACCTTGGCCGGAGATCCTTTCTCGACTCCCTGTGAGAAAGAAATCCCAGAGCCATACTATCAAGTTATCATCACAATCCATTACTCATCACCATCCAGTCTCATCACAAGTATCCAGTTCTAGTTGTATCGATCGGGATACAACTCCAAGTGTTCGTTACCGTAGGACAGGCTATCGATAGATGTTTTCTTCCCTGCAGGGGTGCACCAACTTACCCACCACGCTCGATTAACTCTGGCCGGACACACTTTCCTGGGTCATGCCCGACCTCGGCCAAACAATACGTCGCAACCCGACCTAGGCTTAATAGAGAGGTCAGCACGCCGGACTAAACCTATGCCCCCAGGGGTCATGCGCCATCTCCCCGGGAACTCCTGCACGTTGCGAACGCGGCCGGTGAGCAGACCTAGCTACCTCCCTAAAAAGGCAGGAGCTTACCAGTCCAACCCGGCGCGCGCCGCTCAGTCGCTGACGTCTATTAAGCTTCGGCTGATGCATACGACGCAGAACGCCCATACTATGCCCACGTGATGGTTAGTGCTATCAGGCCAGAGGCCCCTCGGATCAAATATCCAAATCGTAGTGGATTAGGAACGCGCGGTAACAAGCAGAGATTCATGAAAGATGTGACCCTGTTGCCCCGTCTCGAGGACTTGTGGCAAGGGCTGGGAATGCCCGACCACGCCCCATATTTATCTCGCGGGCACCCTCCAGGTCAACCCGTCTCCACATCACTCGCAATTAAGCTCGCGCGAGTACCCCTCAGGGTCGACCCGTCTTTAGTAACATGGCTCAGTGTAAAGTCATAGTAATCATAGTAACTGTGTGTCTAAACATCAAGGGGAAAGCCCGAGGAATCACCCCCGGTGAATTCCACTCGATGTAATCATCAAGGTGAACGTAAGAGGATTCACCCTCGAGGTCCACACTTGAGGGGTTGCAAGATAGAGTCGTATCAGAAGTGGTTAAAGAGGAAATCACCCTCGATGACCACGACCGAGTAGCTACACTACAGGGTTAACATCATAAGTACTGATGAGGACTCACCCACGATACTCGATAGTAACCCAGTATTGTCGAGCAACTAAGGGGAAAGTGATGTGCGGTGCCGGGGCCTGGTCTTCGATCCCGTTGATCGGGTCTTCTGATAATCCAGCAAGCGGTCGGGACAAAGTGGGGTCAGCGATGGATCACTAACCAACCTATACTAAGCAGTTTAGGATAAGCAGGTAAGGTACAACAACAGGTTACAAAAGCAGGCTATGCATCAGAATAGGATCAACCAATAACAGTAGCAAAAACTAATGCAAGCATGAGAGAATGGAATGGGCGATATCAGGATGATCAAAGGAGGGGCTTGCCTGGTTGCTGTGGCAAGGAGGAGGAGGATTCGACGTAGTCGATCACAGGGGCACCAGCATCGGTCTCGGGGTCTACCGGAGAGAAGAGAGGGAAGAAACAGTAAATACACACAAACATAAGCATAACAAGACAATAAGCGGGGCAGAGGTGATCTAACGTAGTGTTAGGCGATACTAGCGAAGGGGGAAGTCAACCGGGAATGTTTTCCCGGTTCCGGACCTGTGTCAGATAGATGACCAGAGGGGGAAAGTTCCATGTTCAGATAGTTAGAGGCATCTGACAGGTAAACGGACCACGTGTTCGGATTCGCCTCGTCGTTCTGAGCAACTTTCATGTACAACACTTTTTCATCCGAGTTACGCTTTATTTTCTATGAATTTTCAAAGATTAAACCGTTTTCTGGAATTATTACTAATTCGAAATTAAGCAGGAAAATTGCTAGGTGTACCCTCTGTGTACACAGCCAGAGAGGCTGGCATGTGGGGCCAGGGGACTGGGTTGACCTAGTCATAGGTTGACCAGTCAACAGGGGCATGGGGGTCCACACGTCATAGTCATACTTTGCATTAGAGCTAAATTAAATAGTTAAAAAAAGCAGAGGGGCCCCCCATATAAGTGTCACATCTGCTGATAAAGGTAGCTAAACTAAATTAAACTACATGAGGCCACATGTCATAGAGTATTTGCTGGGGTGTTACCACTAACACTAATTAGCTAGGCCTAATAATTAACAAGAGGGAGGCCTGTGTGGTAGTGGCATAGGCCACGGATGGGCAGCCATGCACGCACGGGCACCAGCAGAGGTGCGGCCGTGGGCACAGCCAGCCAGTGGGCAGGCTGGCCAGCGCCAGCCAGGGCGCGGGCGGCCGCACCTACGCCAAGTCGGGGCACGCGCGGCCGTGGGATAGGGCGCAACCAGGCGGTCAGCAGCAGCAGCAGTCAGCATAGCAGAGAGCAGCAACAAGTGACGGTAGGAACAAGCGGCAGCAGCGACAAGAGGAGCAGCAGTGTGACTACTGCAGCAGCTAGCAGAGACAGAGGGCAACGGCACACACATACACGTACGCGTACGCCGGAGCTTGGGCAAGCTCGGGGACGGCGACTACAACAATGACTCGAGGGGGCAGGTTACGGAGGCGGAACGGAGCGGGGATGAGGGGGAATCGAAGGCACAGCTCACAGCGAAGCTCGTGGAGGGCTTGATGAAGCCGGAGGGGTCGAGGAGAGCGGATCGACGTCGAGGTCGTGGTGGCTGTGCGTGGGGTGGATCCCGATGGCGAGCGCTGGCGGCGGCCTGGAGACGAGCCAAGGGGTGTAGAGGAAGGGGATGACGACGGTGGACCGCCTGGACGCCGTGGCGTTGCTCGGGTTGGCCGGTGGCCGCGGGATCGATGCGGGCACGACGACGACCGCCGGGATTCGCGTTGGGGAGAAGACAGTGGCGCGAGGGAGAGAAGGGGAATTGAGCTAGGGTTCAGGAGGAGGGAGAGAGCGATCTTGTAGGGCGCCAGGTGGCGTGGATGGCCGCCCCGTGGCCATCGGCGCCATGTACGGTCGCCCTGCGTCCACAAGCGCCCGATGAACAGAGGAAGGGGACAACCTAGCGGTGGGCTCGGCTTCAGTGTGTGGTGTTGGGCCAAAGTGCACCTTGAATTTAGTTTTTTTAACTCTTTGCTATTTTGTATTTTCTGCTACTGTTTTGCATCAAGCTGGGGCACCAAATGATTTTTTGCTTTGAACGGAACTTTGCACATAAATCTAACACAAAAGCTAAGAGTGGCACAAAAAGTTTGGGTCAATTGGAAACTCATAAGTATTTGTTTATTATGAAAAGGCCAATTTAAATGAGTTTGGACCACTTATTAATATCCTAGGAATTTATTTTTGAGCCAAACCAAGTTGTTTTCAACATGACATTGATCAGGGAAATTTGTATAGAACTATTCGAGCATTTTAGTTTTATAGCTTGAGGAGAAATAATTTTGACTTGTCTTTTGAATTTGAATTTGAGGTCGGTTTGGGATAAGGTGATGATTAGCAAAATTTAATAATGATGATGTGGCACCATTAATAGAGTTTACTGTAGCATGACACTGGGGGTGTTACAAATCTCCTCCACTACAAGAAATCTCGTCCCGAGATTTAAGGGGTGGAGTTAGGGGGAAAGACTCGGGAAGGACGGAGCTCAACACAAGATAGTTACCTGGGGACTATCTCAGTGAACGTTGCAAAGAGGCATCTCTCGAGTTGAAAGTCAAGGAAGTCATCGAGAGCAAGGTAAGAAGGTGCAATAAGAAGCTTCAAACGGGTAGGCAATCGTTCGTTGCCTGAAACAGAGTGTGAAATGGTTTCAGAGCAATGGGAATATGTATTTTGTCTAATACCAGAATTGGTGATCTCACGGAAGGTGGCTTGTGAATTACATACGAAACCAAGCATGAGGAATTTTTTTGAAACAGGGGTATACATGTGAGTCAGGTTTTGATCCTGTGGAACTGTGGTTTATGGACCCACCATGTGGGTTAAAAGCAGGAAGGAGCTAACATTTTGCACGGTTATGATAGCAAGGCAGGTCAGAGGATAACCTGTCAGTTATGTTGATAACAACGTTGGTACCAAGGGCGAGGGACGAAGAGAACTATTTTCCTGCTCGTTGTACGAGGCAGACCAATAGGCAAAGTTCTCGTCCATCGGTGGCTACCAAAATGTCATCAACTATAGTAACAAGGTCTTACTGACAAGGTTGTACATCGGGGCGTTTTATAAGCAGGGAATTATTTCTGCTTATATCATATTGATCACAAGAAGGTTAAACAAACCAATGGAAAGGAAAATGAAATTATCGGATTAATCAGACCAAATGGAAAGGAAAATGTGTTTACACACCAGAAATTGGAGTATATCCTCCCCAAGGGGAAGCGGAGCAAGATATACATGATATGACAGCAAGTTCAAAAGCATTTAGATAAAGGGAGTGAGGGAAGAATCATGATATTACCCATACCATGGTGTTTGGATAATATATCAAGAAACATTCGACAATGTGCTTCCAATGTTCCTGTTGATATTCGGAATACCTCAGTCATGCTTCGAGGTAGCATTAACAGGGTGCTCCAAGTAGGGCTGGAGTTGAAGATCACAAGAAATACTCAAAGAACAATTGCAGGAATAGCAAGGAGTCCAAGGTATAACCAAGACATGATCAACCATGTGTTGGAAAGAAGACAAGGGGGTAGTCGATGATAACTCAAACCATCGAAGGTCACAGATGGTATTTCTCACCATGAATTCAATTAATATCCTGGAAGAGCTCAGAATGTTGATGATGATCAAGACATATTTGTCGAGAGGTTTCATGAAGATGTAATCGATCGGCGATGACATCAATTCAAAGGAATGATGAGCGAAAGGTTATGGGAACCACGAGTATGACACGAACTCGAAAATAAGCTTGCTATTCAAGACAAAATGATATGACGAGGAAAATCGATGTAGGCTTAGCTCATCGTCAAAATTGTGCTCCGGAAGAAGGATCGGTAGCACGCTTAAAATTTATCACGATAATGATATAGCCGATCAGGCTAGGAATGACTTGAAGGATTAATAAACTCATAAGCAAACGAAGATTATTTAGAGTTACTGAATCGGAGTGCGGAAGTGATTCAATTATCAGTGTTCTCGGTTGACGACAACCCAGATCCCATGAAGTGACAAAGACAGGGTAAGGTAGTACTTCATCAAAAATTCATAAGATGTAGAGTGATTGCATGATATCCTCGAGATACCATGGGTAATACTCGAAGGTAGATCATAACAGAGGTCGGGCAGATGCATTGATCTGTAGAAGTCAGATGTTTTAACTTGTGCGAGAAATGGGATCAAAGAAGAACAATCATGGTCGGATCCACGGTTGTAAAGGATCAATTTACATATACCAGATGATAGTTATCAAGGAAATAGTTATTGTTACAAGAAGCTTCCATGATAGGATCTACATCGTGTCCATGGGCATGAACACAAGGTTCAACGTCGACTCCCACTTCTTCAATGCATAACCTTCCATTCACTTCTTGTTTTCGATGAAGTCATAGTGTTGAAATTATATCTGGCAAAACACCAGAAGAGTAAGACTCGTTAAAACTCTCGGGTTCAAACGGATTATGGGAGGCATAGGTTCAACCCATCGGGGCATTTTTACGAATCTATACAACCATCAACCAAGCAAAAGATATGAGTTCGAAAGCAGAGTATCGAAGCCAAAGCAGATGATACAATATACCGAAGGTATTATGTATCAGGGAAAAACTGATAAGATTTTGGATGTGAAGGGCACTGTCGGATAACAACCCAACAATGGGTCTGGCGATTCACGACAGAGTAGATGTGAGTATCGGTAATCAATCAGACGAAGAAGGGGATGCAAAGGCATCGGCTTATAGAAACGTCTTAATGATTTGATGCTTGGGTACAGAGGAATTATGATTTCAAGACGAAGGATCAGAAGCAGAGGCTCTGATCAAAATATGAGTAAATTGAATAGAATTAGAGGTGCACCCGATCAAATCTGGATTGGGCAAGAACCACCTCCTATCTGGAACGATGTATGAGACGAAAAGAAATTTTCCATGGATTAATTGATGATTGCGAGTATTCGCACACATGCTGAATCCATAGGAACAGAATGACAATCACAAAGAATTTTAAAGAATATTAGTAGACATATGGAATTAATCCTAATGCAAGAAGGCAAGGAGAATCAAGAGCAATAGGCTGCAGAGGATTTAGAAAGATCAGATAGCATTTTCAGGTATTTTGGAAAGCATATGAACAACTGGGGACGAACGAACCCCGGTTAAGTGAATTATCCGCAGTGCGAAAAGAAGCTGCAAAGCAGAAGGCACAAAGGATTCTCGGAACAACGGAGAGTACTAGGGGTAACTTCTAACAACAAGAGAAACTGGGGATGAAGGTAAAAACAGCAACGATGTTATCCATGGGGACTTATCGGTGGTCAGGAACTGCAAAGCAGTGGGCACTAGGTCTCAGGAAACATCGAGGAGTATCCGCTGAATCTTCTGGCGAAGCAAGCGATCATCGGTAATGTTGGGGCTCTCTGGGAGGAAGTGGGTACGTGAACCTAATGTCAGAGTTAGTAAAATGTTTAACTCGAATAGACGAGAGATCATAGTCCCAGAGTATAGACGAGGAATAAAAGATCCTAATACCACCCAATGACGACGTGGGCCCGTAAGCCACACAGCCAAATTAGTAAAATAGTTTTGCACGACTAGACTCAACTTCGGCCAAGGAGTTGGAAAGGGGGCTACCTACAGCAATGGCTCGATACTAACTTCAGACACCCTCGATTCAATCGTACACTAATCATGCACGCAAATGTGTACGATCAAGATCAAGGACTCACGGAAGATATCACAACACAACTCTAGACACAAATTAAAATAATACAAGCTTTATATTACAAGCCAGTGGCCTCGAGGGCTCGAATACATAAGCTCGATTACACAAGAGTCAGCGGAAGCATCAATATCTGAGTACAGGCATAAGTTAGACAAGTTTGCCTTAAGAAGACTAGCACAAAAGCAACATCGATCGAAAAGGCAAGGCCTCCTGCCTGGGAGCCTCCTAACTACTCCTGGTCATCGGTGGCCTCCACGTAGTAGTAAGCATCGGCGTGGCATCCGCCCTGGGCCCGCCATCCGTTGCATCAACCGGAAAGAAGAAGAAAAGGGAAAAGGGGAGCAAAGCAACCGTGAGTACTCATCCAAAGTACTGCAAGCAAGGATCTACACTACATATGCAACATTATCAAAGGAAGGCTATATATGTGGATGGGCTGCAGAAATGCCGAATAGAGAGAAGGCCTAGTCCTATCAAAGACTAGCATCTTCTCGAAACCACCATCTTGCAAAGAACAGGGGAGTAGAGTAGCATAAAGTAAAGTAGTAGTAGTGTTATCAACCTCGCCGGAGATCCTTTCTCGACTCCTGTGAGAAAGAAATCCCGAGCCATACTATCCAGCTTATCATCACAATCCATTACTCATCACCATCCGCCTCATCACAAGTATCCAGTTCTAGTTGTATCGATCGATACAACTCCAAGTGTCCGCTATCAGAGGACAGGCTATCGATAGATGTTTTCTTCCCTGCAGGGTGCACCAACTTACCCACCACGCCGATTAACTCTGGCCGACACACTTTCTGGGTCATGCCCGCCTCGCCAAACAATACGCCGCAACCCGACCTAGGCTTAATAGAGAGGTCAAGACGCCGGACTAAACCTATGCCCCCAGGGGTCATGGGCCATCTCCCCGGGAACTCCTGCACGTTGCGAACGCGGCCGGTGAGCAGACCTAGCTACCTCCCTAAAAAGGCAGGAGCTTACCAGTCCAACCCGGCGCGCGCCGCTCAGTCGTTGACGTCTATTAAGCTTTGGCTGATGCATACGACGCAGAACGCCCATACTATGCCCACGTGATGGTTAGTGCTATCAGGCCAGAGGCTCGTCGGATCAAATATCCAAATCGTAGTGGATTAGGAACGCGCGGTAACAAGCAGAGATTCACGAAAGATGTGACCCCGTTGCCCCATCTCGAGGACTTGTGGCAAGGGCTGGGAATGCCCGGCCACGCCTCGTATTTATCTCGCAGGCACCCTCCAGGTCAACCCGTCTCCACATCACTCGCAATTAAGCTCGCTGGTACCCTCGTGGTCGACCGCCTTTAGTAACATGGCTCAAAGGTAAAGTCATAGTAATCATAGTAATTGTGTGTCTAAACATCAAGGGGAAAGCCTGAGGAATCACCCCCGGTGAATTCCACTCGATGTAATCATCAAGGTGAACGTAAGAGGATTCACCCTCGAGGTCCACACTTGAGGGGTTGCACGATAGAGTCGTATCAGAAGTGGTTAAAGAGGAAATCACCCTCGATGACCACGACCGAATAACTACACTACAGGGTTAACATCGGCATCGATGAGGACTCACCCTCGTGTCGATAGTAACCCAAAGATTGTCGAGCAACTAAGGGAAAGTGATGTGCGGTGCGGGGCCTGGTCTTCGATCCCGCTGATCGGTCTTCGATAATCCAACAAGCGATCGGGACAAAGTGGGGTCACTAATGGATCACTAACCAACCTATACTAAGCAGTTTAGGATAAGCAGGTAAGGTACAACAGCAGGTTACAAAAGCAGGCTATGCATCAGAATAGGATCAATCAATAACAGTAGCAAAAACTAATGCAAGCATGAGAGAATGGAATGGGCGATATCGGGATGATCAAAGGAGGGGCTTGCCTGGTTGCTGTGGCAAGGAGGAGTCGTCGTCGACGTAGTCGATCACAGGGGCATCAGCATCGGTCTCAGGGTCTACCGGAGAGAAGAGAGGGAAGAAACAGTAAATACACACAAACATAAGCATAACAAGACAATAAGCGGGGCAGAGGTGATCTAACGTAGCGTTAGGCGATACTGGCGAAGGGGGAAGTCAACCGGGAATCTTTTCCCGGTTCTGGACCTGTGTTAGACAGATGACCAGAGGGGGAAAGTTCCATGTTCAGATAGTTAGAGGCATCTGACAGGTAAACGGACCACGTGTTCGGATTCGCCTCGTCGTTCTGAGCAACTTTCATGTACAACACTTTTTCATCCGAGTTACGCTTTATTTTCTATGAATTTTCAAAGATTAAACTGCTTTGGAATTATTACTAATTCAAATTAAGCAGAAAATTGCTAGGTGTACCCTCTGTACATAGCCGTGTGGCTGGCATGTGGGGCCAGGGACTGGGTTGACTTAGTCATAGGTTGACCAGTCAACAGGGGCATGGGGGTCCACACGTCATAGTCATACTTTGCATTCGAGCTAAATTAAATAGTTAAAAAAAGCAGAGGGGCCCCCATGTAAGTGTCACATCTGCTGATAAAGGTAGCTAAACTAAATTAAACTACATGAGGCCACATTTCATAGAGTATTTTCCGGGGTGTTACCACTAACACTAATCAGCTAGGCCTAATAATTAACAAGAGGGAGGCTTGTGTGGTAGTGGCATAGGCCACGGATGGGCAGCCATGCACGCACGGGCACCAGCAGAGGTGCGGCCGTGGGCACAGCCAGCTTCAGCGGGCAGGCCTGGCGCGTGGTCAGCAGCGGCAGGGGCGCGGGCGGCCGCACCTCACGCCTAAGTCGGGCACGCGCCGTCAGGATAGGGCGCAGCCAGGCGGTCAGCAGCAGCAGCAGTCAGCATAGCAGAGAGCAGCAACAAGTGACGGTAGGAACAAGCGGCAGCAGCGACAAGAGGAGCAGCAGTGTGACTACTGCAGCAGCTAGCAGAGACAGCGGGCAACGACACACACATACACGTACGCGTACGCCGGAGCTCGGGCAAGCTCGGGGCAGGCGACTACAACAATGACTCGAGGGGGCGGTTTACGGAGGCGGAACGGAGCGGGGATGAGGGGGAATCGAAGGCGCAGCCCACAGCGAAGCTCGTGGAGGGCTTGATGAAGCTGGAGGGGTCGAGGAGAGCGGATCGACGTCCAGGTCGTGGTGGCTGTGCGTGGGGTGGATCCCGATGGAGAGCGCTGGCGGCGGCCTGGAGACGAGCCGAGGGGCGTAGAGGAAGGGGATGACGACGGCGGACCGCCTGGACGCCGTGGCGTAGCTCGGGGTGGCCGGTGGCCGCGGGATCGATGCGGGCACGCGACGACCGCCGGGATTCGCGTTGGGGAGAAGACAGTGGCGCGAGGGAGAGAAGGGGAATTGAGCTAGGGTTCGGGAGGAGGGAGAGAGCGATCTTGTAGGGCGCCAGGTGGCGTGGATGGTCGCCCGTGGCCATCGGCGCTGTGGTACATCGCCTGCGGCCCACAAGCTTCGATGAACAGAGGAAGGGACAACCTAGCGGTGGGCTCGACTTCAGTGTGGGGTGTTGGGCCAAAGTGCACCTTGACTTCAGTTTTTTAACTCTTTGCTATTTTGTATTTTCTGCTCTTGTTTTGCATCAAGTCAGGGGCACCAAATGATTTTTGCTTTGAACGAACTTTGCACATAAATCTAACACAAAAGCTAAGAGTGGCACAAAAGTTTGGGTCAATTGAAACTCATAAATATTTGTTTATTATGAAAAGGCCAATTTAAATGAGTTTGGACCACTTATTAATTTCCTAGGAATTTATTTTTGAGCCAAACCAAGTTGTTTTCAACATGACATTGATCAGGGAAATTTGTATAGAACTATTCGAGCATTTTAGTTTTATAGCTTGAGGAGAAATAATTTTGACTTGTCTTTTGATTTTGAATTTGAGGTCGGTTTGGGATAAGGTGATGATTAGAAAAATTTAATAATGATGATGTGGCACCATTAATAGAGTTTACTGTAGCCTGACACTGGGGGTGTTAAAGTAGCACAGTCAATACTTCCTCCATACTTCGACATCCAGTCCATACCTAATATCACATCCAATCCTTGTGACTCTAAGATGATTAGGTCAGACGGAAAAACATGCGTGCCAATGATTAGGGGTATCTGGGTGCACCATCTGCTAGCCATGTACTCTGCTCCAGGCGAGCTCACTAAAAGAGGGGTCCTAAGGGTTTGGGTTGGTAACTTAAACTTTTCCACAAATCCCCTTGATATGTATGAATGCGATGCACCAGTATCGAAAAGAACAAGAGCGTAAATGACTGAACCAAAAACTTACCTATTACCGCGTCCGGCTGCTCTTCGACTTCCTCCACGTTAACGTGGTTCACTTGTCCTTTGTTGAATGGATTGAGCTTCTTCCCAGCGCCCCATTTCCGCTTCCATTCCTTCCTTCAGGCAGTCATTGGCATAGTGCCCGGTCTTCCCGCACTTAAAGCAAATAACTTGGCTTAAGTCCCTCTTGGCGGGTGTAGATGGGTTAGAGCGATTCTGATTATTGTTGGCTCCATTCCCATTCCCGTTCTTCGCACCATTTTGATTATGCGATCCTCCTCCAGTATGGTTATGACCTCCATGGTTATGAACAAGTCCTCCCGAGTTCGGGGTTAAGCGAGGCTTCTGGTGAGCTCCTGAGTTGTACTTCCCTTGTCCATACTTCCTCTTACGGCTCTCAATTTGCTGCTGCTTTCCTTCAATCATTAGGGCCTTATCTACCAACTCCTGGTAGTTGTTGAAAGTTGCCACCATCAACTGCATACTCATCTCATCATTCAGCCCTTCCATAAACTTCTCCTGCTTCGCGGCATCTGTGGCCACATCATCAGGGGCATAGCGTGATAACTTGCTAAACTCATCCACGTACTGGGCCACAATACGGTTCCCCTGGCGTAAGTTGCGAAACTCACGCTTCTTCATCTGCATGGCTCCAGTTGAGACATGGGCCATGCGAAAAGCTTGTTGAAACTGGTCCCAAGTGACATTGGCTATAGGAAAAGTAGTCGTGTAATTCTCCCACCATGCGGCTGCTGGTCCATCCAATTGATGTGCGGCAAAGCGCACCCTCTCGGCATCCGTGCATCCTGCGGTGGTTAACTCCCTTCCAATACAGCGTAGCCAATCATCAGCAACTATTGGCTCGGTGCTACTGGAAAACACCGGCGGTTGTAGCCTCAGGAAACCCTGTTAAATTGTCCATTGGCGGCGGGTTGTTGTTGGCATTGTTGTTGTTGGCATTTCCCTGGTTCTGAACTAGCAATTGCGGGCATTCTGCTGCTGGATCAACTGGGTGAGCTCCGGTGGGAAAACAAAACTGGGGTCACGTCTCGGAGGCATCTGAGGGTTTTTAGATGGAAGAGATTAGAATAGAAAAAGATCTAGGGGAAGAACACTACCCATATGCATATGAGGCAAACACAAACATTCATTCAAACAATCAAGAAAGGGCATACAGACGGTCTAGGACTATCGCAAAAGTGCTCAACTACTACTAGTTACATGGGGGAATACTACTATTATATGGTGGTCATCTAGAAATTTTGATCGGTGGAAGACTCCATGATGTCTGCTCCAGCTTCGTCTTCATAGTCATCATCACTTGGATCGGAATCGGTGTCGTCGATGATGATGTAGTTGTCCGGACAAGTGGGATCTTCTTCCTCTTCTTCCGGTGATGATCCTCCCATGAAGACTCCGATCTTCTTGACTAGGTCGTCATTCTTCTCCAGTAGTGTCCTGATTTCCTCCTCATATCCATTGCATGTAAACTTGAGTTCTTCCTCCAGCTCGATGATCCTAGTTTTCGCCTTCTTCATCTCCATCATGTCTGCGCACATCTGGTTTTCCTGACGTCGAATGTGCTGGTTTAGCTCTTGGATGTAAGCTGCAATGGATCTATCCTTCTTGGTGCTGATTACTTCCCATTGCTCGTCTCGGCGCCCACATATTTGATATATGGTGTCTTTAAGCTCCCTGTTGTAGACTTCTCCAATGCGTCCCATGGTAATGTGAGCTGCCATACTCTTGCCAAGGCTCCAGGTGGGTGCTTCGAAAGAAAACTCCATGGGCTTGGAAGTTGGCGAGAATGTCCTTCCTGGAACTTGTACTTGAATCATCCTGCGCTCTTCTTATGGTAAAGTGGCATTGTACGTCCCGGTGAAGCCTGGTATTCCAATATTCAGGTACCTAGTGACTTCCTTCAAGTGGCGTCCAAAAGGTGTGTCTTCATCTGGTTGTGCAAACTTGTTCTTCATCTCCGTCATCCTAAAGAGTGGAAAATGGAGAGGAGTCAGAAATGAGTAGAGAAGAGTGACCTATGGTTTATCTTAGTGGTCGTGTCCTACACTCAATGCGAGCTCTGATACCATCTTTAGCGACCCGACCTCAGGTGGTCAAGTCTCTGTGCTTCCGTGTCATCCCGGGATCGGTAATGCTGACACACACAGTACTCGAAGGATTTATAACAGAGTAGCAATCACACACTTATTACATCGAATGTCTCAAAAGAGAACTTATTACAATAATATGGCTTAAGGCCATCTAATACGATAACAGCGGAAGGCTTGGAAGATAAAGTGAGTCCATCAACTCCAACGGCATAGCTGAGGTGCACGACAACGACCTATCGAACCTTACTCCTCGTCTGGAAAGTCTGCAACATAATACGTTGCAGCCCGAGAACGGGTCAGACATGGAATATGCCGGCAATGTAACACAATAGAGCAATAACGAATAATGCTACCACTACATGCATATTTGGCTGGTGGAAAGCTCTCTGGTTACGCTTTTATGTAGAAGCCAATTTTTCCCTACAACAAAGGAATAAATTTTAATTTAACTATCATGGTGGTTGAAACATCATTGAGAAGGTATAACCCCAACTCAATCCCAATTAAGGTAATTAACATCCCAGCAATATTAGTTTAAGAGTGATGAGATACATGTGAATACTCGGTACTAGATACTCGAATTGTCCATAACCGGGACACGGCTAACCATGATTAGATTGTACACTCTATAGAGGTTTATGACTTTTCCCCACAAGACTCGATCGCCTCCGTTGATTTCTCGCACTACATGGTGTTTGAGAAACGGATGACCGAGACACAGTCTTTCGGAAACATTAACTCTCTACTCCGGGTAGATCATACCAAACCTACAAAACCCACTACCTGCTGATCTACCTCTTCAAGAGCTTCACGTAACTTACTCAACTATGCTAGAGCCCATAATAGCTTGTGGCTGCACACGGAAGTTTCTAGCATGAATAATCTCAGTTCCTTTGAGCCTGGTGGCGGTCCATAGGAAGATCACACGGATTCCCCGGGATTTCCAAAATAAAACAGACAACACTGGGTTCCCCAGGTGCCTCAATCCACCCAGATGTGTATTAGAGTTGCCACCTTAAGTTAAACCTTTAATTAACAATCTCACATCTGTCATGGAAAACACTCAAACCCAATCCACGTCTACGAGCATAGCATAGCAATATAGGCAATACGTAGAAGTAACTCCCAAGGGTTTGACAGTAACAGGGCAATAGGTTCCTACCTCATCATCTACTTCCCAACCTACAAATTAATGACATCCTAACCATGCAATGTTTGAGGGTTGAAACTAATGCATAAAAACTGGGTATGAAAAGAGTATGAGCAAAGTGTTACTTGCCTTGCTGACGATCCGTGAATCCTAGAGACTCGTAGTAACACGCTTCGCACTCCGGGAATTCTATCGCAAGCAAACAATACATACATAAGCAACAAGCAAACATGCACAAACGAAACTTCAACTGAAAGAGGCCGACCAGAAAGTTCAAATTAAGAACTCCGGTCCGCAAAAAGAATCAAACCAAACGGAGCAATGAAACTCAAACGGCGAAAGAAAAAAAATCTGTTTACTAATCTGAATTAGGGTCAAATTTTACAGAGACAAAAACTTGTTTGAGTTGATTATATGAAACTCCAGGCGCTTGAATCGCCTGATTCCGATAAACGAGCGAAAAGTTATACTAGTACGAACATCGGATCAGAAATCGCGATCAGGAAAATCACGGAATAAATCCGATAAAAAGAAAAACGACGAACGGCTTAATGAACGAACGTTCGTTAGCAGAAACTAAACGACGAACACGTTCGTTAAAACGAACGAACGAGCAAACGCTCACTAAGTAAATAAACCGGAGAATAAAACCGATCTATATAAGAAAATGAACTAGGGTTTTTCTAAAAAAACCGAAGGGGTTTTTCTTAAAAAAAAGCAGGCGGGCGGCTACCTCCGCGAGGTCGTCCCGGCGAGGCGGGCGACTCCGCGGGCGGTGAGGGGCGGCGGGTGGCGGCTGCAGGGCGGCGGCGCTAGGCGGCGGCGGCGACTCGGGCTCGGGGCTCGGCTCCGGCCCGGGAGGCGGCCGTGGTGGTGGCGGCTAGAGGGGGTGGCGGCGATATAAAGGGGGCGGGCGACTTGGAGGAGGGGGCAAGCAAGCGCGGCGGTCCGGGTCGGCGGCGGCGGCGGCAGGCAGGAGGCGACGGCGACGGGCGGTTGGGCGGGCCTGCTCGGCCGGGCCCTAGGCCCACCAAAGCGCTGGTCTTTTTAAAACGTTCACGCCGGAACCTAGAAAAATCCTAGAAAAATAAATAAAATCTAAAATACCAAAACAAGTTTTCTCCGTCTAAATGAAATATTTAGAACAAGATGAACTTTTCTTGGCCCCTAAAGTGCAATTTTTAAAACATGCAAATTTTTCTAGGGCAAATAAAATCAAATAAAAACCAAATAATGATTTTAACATTTTTCCTCCGATATTTCAATTATTTTGGAGAAGTCATATTTTCTCCCCTCATTTATTATTTTAAAATGAAATATTTTCCAGAGAGAAAATAATTAAAATCAAAATCCTCGTCTTCATTATTTGATAAAATTCAAATATGAAAATTGGAAAAATCCTCAACTCTCTCCGTGGGTTCTTGAGCTGCTTAGGGTTTCGAGGATTGCAAACGAAAATGCAATAAAATATGATATGCATGGATGACCTATGTATAACATGCCAAATTGAAAATTTGGGATGTTACATCTTCACATCATGTGCGGGTTTATCCCTCTTTTTTGAGCTCCTTATTGATGAGATTGGTTGAATAGAAAGCTCCTCCTCGTTACTTGATTCATCATAAGAAATAATAGGAGGATATTGGGAAGTCTCTTCCCTTTCATTATTATTCTCTTCATCTTCTATTTGTTTTGTTTTCTTTATGTAATTGGCAATATAAGGATTTTCGATGCAATTCACCGCATAATACAAATAAATTTCTTCTAGATCAAAATCAAGAAGTTTATCACGGGCAAATACTGGAAGATAGTTAGTTATACGTTTCATTTCTTCATACCCCATAAGCAAACTAAGTTCATTATGATGTGCAAGGGAAATCAAGTCATCATAATTTTTGGAAACAATTAGATCATGAAACAATTTGCATCGGATAGTTAAATGACCATGTTCATTGCAAAGTTCACAAGTACGGCTAAGAAAATTTAAATTTTCAGCACAAACATCTAGCCTTTCTTGCAACCATTTAGTTTCTAAGTACTCACGCCTCTTGCAAAATCTATCTTCCCTAATTGGTGTGTACTTGCAAACTCTATGTATTCCACAAAAGTTGACATGCTTATAAGAGATATTTTCATCATGACTAGTGCAATCATCATTAGTACTATGGATATTCAAAGAGTTCATACCAACAACATTACAATCATGCTGATCATTCAAAGATTTAGTGCCAAACATTTTATAGACTTCTTATTCTAGCACTTGAGCACAATTTTCCTTTCCATCATTTTCACGGAAGATATTAAAAAGGTGAAGCGTATGTGGCAAACTTAATTCCATTTTTTGTGGTTTTATTTTATAAACTAAACTAGTTATAAAACAAGAAACAAAAAGATTTGATTGCAAGATCTAAAGATATACCTTCAAGCACTCACCTCCCCGGCAATGGTGCCAGAAAAGAGCTTGATGTCTACTACACAACCTTCTTCTTGTAGACGTTGTTGGGCCTCCAAGAGCAGAGGTTTGTAGGACAGTTGCAAATTTCCCTCAAGTGGATGACCTAAGGTTTATCAGTACGTGGGAGGCGTAGGATGAAGATGGTCTCTCTCAAGCAACCCTGCAACCAAATAACAAAGAGTCTCTTGTTTCCCCAACACACCCACTACAATGGTAAATTGTATAGGTGCACTAGTTCGGCGAAGAGATGGTGATACAAGTGCAATATGGATAGTAGATATAGGTTTTTGTAATCTGAAATTATAAAAACAGCAAGGTAACAAGTAATAAAAGTGAGCGTAAAAGGTATTGCAATGCTAGGAAACAAGGCCTAGGGTTCATACTTTCACTAGTGCAAGTTCTATCAACAATAATAACATAATTGGATCATATAACTATCCCTCACCATGCAACAAAGAGTCACTCCAAAGTCACCAATAGCGGAGAACAAACGAAGAGATTATTGTAGGGTACGAAACCACCTCAAAGTTCGGATCGATCTATTCAAGAGTTCGTACTAGAATAACACATTAAGACACAAATCAACCAAAACCCTAATGTGACTTAGATACTCCAATGTCACCTCAAGTATCCATGGGTATGATTATACGATATGCATCACACAATCTCAGATTCATCTATTCAACCAACACAAAAGTACTTCAAAGAGTTCTCCAAAGTTACTACCGGAGAGTCAATACGAAAACGTGTGCCAACCCCTATGCATAGGTTCATGGGCGGAACCCGCAAGTTGATCACCAAAACATACATCAAGTGAATCACGTGAATATCCCATTGTCACCATAGATAAGCACGGCAAGACATACATCAAGTGTTCTCAAATCCTTAAAGACTCAATCCGATAAGATAACTTCAAAGGGAAAACTCAATCCATTACAAGATAGTAGAGGGGGAGAAACATCATAAGATCCAACTATAGTAGCAAAGCTCGCGATACATCAAGATCGTACCACCTTAAGAACACAAGAGAGAGAGAGAGAGAGATCAAACACATAGCTCTTGGTACATACCCTCAGCCTCGAGGTGAACTACTCCTCCTCATCGTGGAGCGCGGGATGATGAAGATGGCCACGGTGAGGATCCCCCTCTGGCGGGTGTCGAAGCAGGGCCCGATTGGTTTTGGGTGGCTCTGAGGCTTGCGGGCGGAACTCCCGATCTATTCTGCTCCCAAGTTTTAGGGTATATGGATATATATAAGCGAAAGAAGTCGGTCGGGGCCCACGAGGGCCCACGAGGGTGGAGGGTGCGCCGGGGTGTGGGCGCACCCCTGCCTCGTGCCTTCCTCGTTGCTTCCCTTACGTACACTCAAGTCTTCGGATTGCTTCGTTCCAAAATAAATCTCCCGAAGGTTTCATTCCGTTTGGACTCCGTTTGATATTCCTTTTCTGCAAACATCAAACAAGGAGAAAACAAAAACTGGCACTGGGCTCTGGGTTAATGATACGTCTCCAACGTATCTATAATTTATGAAGTATTCTTGCTATTATATTATCCATCTTGGATGTTTAATGGGCTTTACTATGCACTTTTATATTATTTTGGGACTAACTTATTAACCCTGAGCCCAAAGCGGTTTACTTTTTCTCCTTGTTTCAAAGGTGTCGCAGAAAAGGAATATCAAACGGAGTCCAAACAGAATGAAACCTTCAGGAGAGTTATTTTTGTAATGGAAGCAATCCAGAAGACTAGGAGTGTACGTAAGGGAAGAAACAAGGAAGGCACGAGGCAGGGGGCGCCACTCCCTTGGGCGCCCTCCACCCTCGTGGCCCCTCAGGCCCCTTGTGGCTCCCTCACCGACTTCTTTCACCTATATATATCCATATACCCTAAAAACTTCGAGGAGCAGAATAGATCGGGAGTTCCGCCGCCGCAAGCCTCAGAGCCACCCAAAACCAATCGGACCCTGCTCCGCCCCCCGCCAAGGGGGTATCCTCACCGTGGCCATCTTCATCATCCCGGCGCTCCATGACGAGGAGGGAGTAGTTCACCCTGGCTGAGGGTATGTACCAAGAGCTATGTGTTTGATCTCTCTCTCTCTCTCTCTCTCTCGTGTTCTTGAGGTGGTACGATCTTGATGTATCGCGAGCGATGTTTCTCCCCCTCTACTCTTTGTAATGGATTGAGTTTTCCCTTTGAAGTTATCTTATCGGATTGAGTCTTTACGGATCTGAGAACACTTGATGTATGTCTTGCCGTGCTTATGCGTGGTGACAATGGGATATTCACGTGATTCACTTGATGTATGTTTTGGTGATCAACTTATGGTTCCGCCCATGAACCCACGATAGGGTTTGCACACGCTTTCGCTTTGACTCTCTCGTAGAAACTTTGGGGCACTCTTTGAAGTACTTTTGTGTTGGTTGAATAGATGAATCTGAGATTGTGTGATGCATATCGATAATCATACCCATGGATACTTGAGGTGACATTGAGTATCTAGGTGACATTAGGTTTTGGTTGATTTGTGTCTTAAGGTGTTATTCTAGTATGAACTCTTGAATAGATCGATCCGAAAGAATAACTTTGAGGTGGTTTCAGATTCTACAATAATATCTTCGCTTGTTCTCCGCTATTAGTGACTTTGGAGTGACTCTTTGTTGCATGTTGAGGGATAGTTATATGATCCAATTATGTTATTATTGTTGAGAGAACTTGCACTAGTGAAAGTATGAACCCTAGGCCTTGTTTCCTAGCATTGCAATACCGTTTACGCTCACTTTTATTACTTGTTACCTTGCTGTTTTTATAATTTCAGATTACAAAAACCTATATCTACTATCCATATTGCACTTGTATCACCATCTCTTCGCCGAACTAGTGCACATATACAATTTACCATTGTATTGGGTGTGTTGGGGACACAAGAGACTCTTTGTTATTTGGTTGCAGGGTTGCTTGAGAGAGACCATATTCCTCCTACGCCTCCAACGGATTCATAAACCTTAGGTCATCCTCTTGAGGGAAATTTGCTATCGTCCTACAAACCTCTGCACTTGGAGGCCCAACAACGTCTACAAGAAGAAGGTTGTGTAGTAGACATCAAGTTTTTTTCTGCGCTGCTGGCGGGAGGTGAGTGCTTGAAGGTATATCTTTAGATATTGCAATCAAATCTTTTAGTTTCTTGTTTTATCACTAGTTTAGTCTATAAAAGAAAACTACAAAAAAATGTAATTAAGGGTGCCTCATATGCTTCTTCTTTTTAATGTCTTTCATGAAAATGATGGGAAGGAAAATTGTGCTCATGTACTAGAAGAAGAATTACAAAGAATGCTTGGCATAAAATATGTGAATTATGAGCATGATTGCAATGTTGTTAGTATGAATTCTTTGAATACCCATGATGCTAATGATATGCAAAGCCACAAGCTTGGGGATGCTATGTTTGATGAAGATGATATGTTTAGTCCCCCAAGTTTTGATGAGCAAATTTATTATGATGAAGGCATGCCTCCTATTTATGATGACTATTGTGATGACACTTATGCTCTAAAGAATAAAGATATACATGAAACTTGTCATCATGATTTTAATTTTCAATTGGATTATGCTTCACATGATAGTTATTTTGTTGAGTTTGCTCCCACTACTAATTATGAGAATAAATTTGCTTATGTGGAGAGTAGTAAAATTTCTATGCAAGTAGATCATGAAAAGAATGCTTTATGTGCTGGTTATATGGTTGAATTCATTCATGATGCTACTGAAAATCATTATGAGGGAGGAATATATGCTTGTAGGAATTGCAATAATATCAAGTTTCCTCTCTATGTGTTAAATGTTTTGAAGTTATGCTTGTTTTGCCTTCCTATGCTAGTTGATTATTGTTCCCATAAGTTGTTTGCTCACAAAATCCCTATGCATAGGAAGTGGGTTAGACTTAAATGTGCTTGCCACATGTTTCATGATGCTCTCTTTATGTTTCAATTCTTATCTTTTATACGAGCATCATTGAAATCATCATGCCTAGCTAGAAAGGCATTAAAGAAAAGCGCTTGTTGGGAGACAACCGAATATTTACCCCTACTGTTTTTTGAGTGTTCATATGATTAAGCTACTATATTAATCATGTTTTATATCTTTTGTTTCAATAAAGTGCCAAGTAGAACCTTTGGGAAGACTTGGGTGGAAGTTAATGTGATCTTGCTGTAAAAAACAGAAACTTTGCACTCACGAGTTTAGCTGTCCTTTTTTACGGAAGAGTGATTTTAAGTTTATTCTTTTTGAAGAAGATTAATAGACAAATTACTCAGGTCCACCATTTATGTCAGAATTTTTGGAGTTCCAGAAGTATACGTTTGATACAGATTACTACAGACTGTTCTGTTTTTGACAGATTCTGTTTTCTATGTGTTGTTTGCTTATTTTGATGAATCTATGAGTAATATCGAAGGGTATGAACCATAGAGAAGTTGGAATGCAGTAGATATTACACCAACATGAATAAAGAATGAGTTCATTATAGTACCTTGAAGTGGTGTTTTGTTTTCTTTCGCTAACGGAGCTCACAAGATCTTCTGTTAAGTTTTGTGTTGTGAAGTTTTCAAGTTTTGGGTAAGACTCGATGGACTATGGAATAAGGAGTGGCAAGAGCCTAAGATTGGGGATGCCCAAGGCACCCCAAGGTAATATTCAAGGACAACCAAGAGCCTAAGCTTGGGGATGCCCCGGATGGTATCCCCTCTTTCATCTTCGTTCATCGGTAACTTTACTTGGAGCTATATTTTTATTCACCAAATGATATGTGTTTTTCTTGGAGCGTCATGTCATTTTATTTTGCCTTGCTTGCTGTTTGAATAAAATACCAAGATCTGAAATTCTTAAATGAGATAGAGTCTTCACATAGCTACATAATTATTTAACTACTCATTGATCTTCACTTATATCTTTTTGGAGTAGTTTGTCATTTACTCGTGTGCTTCACTTATATCCTATGTGTAAATAGTTGAATGATTTGAATGTTATAAATCTGAAATTATATATGTTTCATATGCCTTTCCCATGGGTAGTAATGACTTCACATATAGAAGTAGAGGTGGTAAATTTATTGAAGGTTAGAAAACATTGTATTGGTCACTTGAACAATTCATGAAAGAATATTGAAGGAAGAAAAATTTCACATATAAATATACTATCTTGGACATCTTCTGTGATTGTGAGCCCCATTAATTATTTTCAAACCTGAGCAAATTATTTGAAGTTGGACAAGGAAGACAACATAATGAGTTATGCTTGGGTATATTTGTATAGAAGTTATATTGTTATGGATCCTCTAACATGTGGTGTTTGCTATTTAGAATCCTTTGCTAGCCAAAATATCTGTACTAAGCGGGAATACTACTTGTGCATCCAAATTCCTTGAACCAAGTTTATTCCATGAGTTTCCACCATATCTACATATATGCGGTATTTACCTGCCGTTCCATGTAAATTTGCATGTGTGATGTCTACTACACAACCTTCTTCTTGTAGAAGTTGTTGGGCCTCCAAGTGCAGAGGTTCGTAGGACAGTAGAAAATTTCCCTCAAGTGGATGACCTAAGGTTTATCAATCCGTAGGAGGCGTAGGATGAAGATGGTCTCTCTCAAGCAACCCTACAACCAAATAACAAAGATTCTCTTGTGTCCCCAACACAACCAATACAATGGTAAATTGTATAGGTGCACTAGTTCGGCGAAGAGATGGTGATACAAGTGCAATATGGATGGTAGATATAGGTATTTGTAAACTGAAAATTAAAAACAGCAAGGTAACAAGCGGTAAAAGTGAGCGTAAACGGTATTGCAATGCTAGGAAACAAGGCCTAGGGTTCATACTTTCACTAGTGCAAGTTCTCTCAACAATAATAACATAATTGGATCATGTAACTATCCCTCAACATGCAACAAAGAGTCACTCCAAAGTCACTAATAGCGGAGAACAAACAAAGAGATTATGGTAGGGTACGAAACCACCTCAAAGTTATTCTTTCCAATCAATCCGTTGGGCTATTCCTATAAGTGTCACAAACAACCCTAGAGTTCGTAATAGAATAACACCTTAAGACACAAATCAACCAAAACCCTAATGCCACCTAGATACTCCAATGTCACCTCAAGTATCCGTGGGTATGATTATACGATATGCATCACACAATCTCAATTCATCTATTCAACCAACACATAGGACCTCAAAGAGTGCCCAAAGTTTCTACCGCAGAATCACGACGAAAACGTGTGCCAACCCCTATGCATAGGTTCATGGGCGAAACCCGCAAGTTGATCACCAAAACATACATCAAGTGGCACGTGATATCCCATTGTCACCACAGATAAACACGGCAAGACATACATCAAGTGTTCTCAAATCTTTAAAGACTCAATCCGATAAGATTACTTCAAGGGGAAAACTCAATTCATTACAAGAGAGTAGAGGGGGAGAAGAAACATAAGATCCAACTATAATAGCAAAGCTCCCGATACATCAAGATCGTGCCAAATCAAGAACACGAGAGAAAGAGATCAAACACATAGCTACTGGTACATACCCTCAGCCCCGAGGGTGAACTACTCCCTCCTCGTCATGGAGAGCGCCGGGATGATGAAGATGGCCACATGTGAGGGTTCCCCCCTCCGGCAGGGTGCCGGAACGGGCTCCCGAGAGGTTTTTGGTGGCTACAGAGGCTTGCGGCGGCGGAACTCCCGATCTATCTTCTGTTCTGGAAGTTTTACGATACGTAGGTATATATGGGTGCAGGGTGCGTCGGTGGACCTCACGGGGCCCCATGAGGCAGGGCGCGCCTAGGGGTGGGCGCCCCACCCTCGTGAGCACCTCCTTCTTTCCCGACGTGCACTCCAAGTCCATCGGGTGGCTTTCCTTCCAAAAATAACTTCTCCAAAGGATTTCGCCTGCTTTGACTTCGCTTTGATATTCCTTTTCTTCGGCATCAAATAGGCAAAAAAAACAAATCTGGGCTGGGCCTCCGGTTAATAGGTTAGTCCCAAAAGTAATATAAAAGTGGATAATAAAGCCCAATATTGCCCAAAACAGTAGATAATATAGCATGGAGCAATAAAAAATTATAGATACGTTGGAGACGTATCAATGTGCCAAACTATAAACCTTGAAATAATAATCTGTTTTGTATGCCTGAATCGCTCATGTAGCGACTAGGGGCTGTCAGTATCTTCCATGCTAGGTGGGTTATTCTCACGATGAGTGGACTCCGCTCATCATTCACGAGAAAATGGCTGGTAACTGGGATGCCCAGTCCTATGATCAAAAGATAAAAAACAAAATCACAAATAATTTAAACAAAAATCCCCCAGGAATGTTGATAGTTGGACGACACCCGTTGTTTCGGACAAGCCGTGGAGTGTGAATGTTGGTGGAGGGGGAGTAAAAAATTTACCTTTCTGCGTGGGAACCGCCTATGATGTATTTAGTATGGAAGATATTGGGAACTCTTGGTCGTCATGTTGACAATGAAAGCATACCTCTCAAAATTATTTTCATCTCTGTTTTTTGCTTCGAGCTCTGGCACCTCTGCAAATCCCTGCTTCCCTCTGCGAAGGGCCTATCTTTTACTTTTATGCAAGAGTCAATAGTGTTCCTTCTCATTCCAACCTACTCTTTAATTGGCAAGCATCATGTGATGGAAAGATCTAAGCATATATGGCCATTCAAATATATTTGAGCATGAATTATTATTGTTGACATTACCCTTGAGGTAAAAGGTTGGGAGGCGAAACATTAAGCCCCTATCTTTCTCTGTGTTCGATGAATACTATTTGTTCTAAAAATATGCTTTGAGTGGTAACAATCATGGAAGACTAAATGATAGTTGAGTATGTGAAGTTTGCGGAATCAAAGCTCTGACATAGACTCTTCCTGAAAATAAGATGAATTGTAATTGTTTGATGACTAATAACACGGTTTGTTAGTTTTCAAGAAAGTTTATGATCTATACTTTAACATGTGAATAGTTTGTTACTTGATCATGCAAAGTTTTATGATATGAGCTACTGTTATGACATATAATTATGCTAGAAAAGGTGATTGAAATTATCATTGATCAAACTTGTGCACCTGCTAGCATTCACACTTCATAAATTCTTTCTTTTATCATTTACCTACTCGAGGACGAGCAGGAATTAAGCTTTGAGGATGCTGATACGTCTCCAACGTATCTATAATTTATGAAGTATTCATGCTATTATATTATCCATCTTGGATGTTTAATGGGCTTTACTATGCACTTTTATATTATTTTGGGACTAACTTATTAACCCGAGCCCAGTGCGATTTCATTTTTCTCCTTGTTTCAGTGTTTCACAGAAAAGGAATATCAAATGGAGTCCAAACGGAATGAAACCTTCGGGAGAGTTATTTTTGGTACGGAAGCAATCCAGAAGACTTGGAGTGTACGTAAGGGAAGCAACGAGGAAGGCAAGAGGCAGGGGGCGCGCCCACCCCCTAGGCGCGCCCTCCACCCTCGTGGTCCCCTCGTGGCTCCCCTTACCGACTTCTTTTGCCTATATATATCCATATACCCTAAAAACTTCGGGGAGCAGAATAGATCGGGAGTTCTGCTGCCGCAAGCCTCTGTAGCCACCCAAAACCAATCGGGACCCTGTTCCGGCACCCTGCCGGAGGGTGGGATCCCTCACCGGTGGCCATCTTCATCATCCCGGCTCTCTCCATGACGAGGAGGGAGTAGTTCACCCTCGGGGCTGAGGGTATATACCAGTAGCTATGTGTTTGATCTCTCTCTCTCTCTCTCTCTCTCTCTCTCTCTCTCTCTCTCTGTCTCTCTCGTGTTCTTGAGGTGGTATGATCTTGATGTATCGTGAGCTTTGCTATTATAGTTGGATCTTATGATGTTTCTCCCCCTCTACTCTCTAGTAATGGATTGAGCTTTCCCTTTGAAGTTATCTTATCGGATTGAGTCTTTAAGGATTTGAGAACACTTGATGTATGTCTTACCGTGCATATCTGTGGTTACAATGGGATATTCACGTGATTCACTTGATGTATGTTTTGGTGATCAACTTGCGGGTTCCGCCCATGAACCTATGCATAAGAGTTGGCACACGTTTTCGTCTTGACTGTCCGGTAGAAACTTTGGGGCACTCTTTGAAGTACTTTTGTGTTGGTTGAATAGATGAATCTGAGATTGTGTGATGCATATCGTATAATCATACCCACGCATACTTGAGGTGACATAGGAGTATCTAGGTGACATTAGGGTATTGGTTGATTTGTGTCTTAAGGTGTTATTCGAGTACGAACTCTTGAATAGATCGATCCGAACTTTGAGGTGGTTTCGTACCCTACAATAATCTCTTCGTTTGTTCTCCGCTATTGGTGACTTTGGAGTGACTCTTTGTTGCATGTTGAGGGATAGTTATACGATCCAATTATGTTATTATTGTTGAGAGAACATGCACTAGTGAAAGTATGAACCCTAGGCCTTGTTTCCTAGCATTGCAATACCGTTTGTGCTCACTTTTATCATTAGTTACCTTGCTGTTTTTATATTTTCACATTACAAAAAACCACATCTACCATCCATATTGCACTTGTATCACCGTCTGATCGCTGAACTAGTGCACCTATACAATTTACCATTGTATTGGGTGTGTTGGGGACACAAGAGACTCTTTGTTATTTGGTTGCAGGGTTGTTTGAGAGAGACCATCTTCATCCTACGCCTCCCACAGATTGATAAACCTTAGGTCATCCACATGAGGGAAATTTGCTACTGTCCTACAAACCTCTGCACTTGGAGGCCCAACAACGTCTACAAGAAGAAGGTTGTGTAGTAGATATCAAGCTCTTTTCTAATTTTCCAAACACTTTTGCCCTTGTTTTGGACTCTAAATTGCATGATTTGAATGGAACTAACCCTGACTGACGCTGTTTTCAGCAGAATTGCCATGGTGTTATTTATGTGCAGAAACAAAAGTTCTTAGAATGACCTGAAACTCCATGAGATTATTTTTGGAAATAATAAAAAATACTGGCAAAAGAATCAAGGCCAGGGGGCCCACACCCTTGCCACGAGGGTGGGGGGCGCGCATGCCCCCCTGGGCGTGCCCCCTCCCTCGTGGGCCCCTGGAGCTCCACCGACCTCAACTCCAACTCCATATATTCGTGTTCGGGGAGAAAAAATTAGAGAGAAATATTCATCACGTTTTACGATATGGAGCCGCTGCCAAGCCCTAAACTCTCTCGGGAGGGCTGATCTGGAGTATGTTCGGGGCTCCGGAGAGGGGAATTCGTCGCCATCGTCATCATCAACCATCCTCCATCACCAATTTCATGATGCTCATCACCATGCGCGAGTAATTCCATCGTAGGCTTGCTGGACGGTGATGGGTTGGATGAGATTTATCATGTAATCGAGTTAGATTTGTTAGGGTTTGATCCCTAGTATCCACTATGTTCTGAGATTGATGTTGCTATGACTTTGCTATGCTTAATGCTTGTCAGTAGGGCCCGAGTGCCATGATTTCAGATCTGAACCTATTATGTTTTCATGAATATATGTGAGTTCTTTATCCTATCTTGCAAGTTTATAGACTCCTACTATGTGTTATGATCCGGCAACCCCGAAGTGACAATAATTGGGACCACTCCCGGTGATGACCATAGTTTGAGGAGTTCATGTATTCACTATGTGTTAATGCTTTGGTCCGGTACTCTATTAAAAGGAGGCCTTAATATCCCTTAGTTTCCAATAGGACCCCGCTGCCACGGGAGGATAAGAAAAAAGATGTCATGCAAGTTCTTTTCCATAAGCACGTATGACTATATTCGAAATACATGCCTACATTACATTGATGAATTGGAGCTAGTTCTGTGTCACCCTATGTTATAACTGTTGCATGAATAATCGCATCCGACATAATTCTCCATCACCGATCCAATGCCTATGATCTATTCACATATTGCTCTTCGCTTATTTACTTTTCCGTTGCTACTGTTACAATCACTACAAAACCCAAAAATATTACTTTTGCTACTGTTACCGTTACTTCCATACTACTTTGCTACTAAATACTTTGCTGCAGATACTAGGTTATCCAGGTGTGGTAGAATTGACAACTCAAATGCTAGTACTTGAGAATATTCCTTGGCTCCCCTTGTGTCAAATCAATAAATTTGGGTTGAATAATCTACCCTCAAAAACTGTTGCGATCCCCTATACTTGTGGGTTATCAAGACTATTTTCTGGCGCCATTGTCGGGGAGCATAGCTCTATTCTTTGAGTCACTTGGGATTTATATCTGCTGCTCAATATGAAGAACTTGAAAGACACGAAAACAAAAAATTATCCCTCAACTACGAGGGGAGGTAAGGAACTGTCATCTAGCTCTACACTTGATTCACCTTCTGTTTTGAGTAAGCTTGCGACACCCAAACCTGCTTCTGCTATTAATTCTGATATGTCGCATGTTATTGATGATGCCACTTCTGCTATGCATGATACTTATGATGAAACTACTTCTATGCTTGATACTACTATGCCACTTGGTGAATTTCTGGATGAACAACTTGCTAGGGCTAGAGAGAATGAAATTATTGAAACTGATAATATTGATGAAAGTGATGATGAAGATTCTCCCCCTAAATATGAATTGCCTATTGTGCATGAGGGCTATGTTATGGATGAAGAAACTGCTAGAGACTTTCTTGCTTGCAATGATAGAAGTGATCTTAAGAAATTATTAGCTAAGCTGAAACAAAAAACTCTGAATGCTAGAATGAAATATGATCCTGCTTATGCTACTTCACCTATCTTTGTTACCGATAAGCATTATGAATTCTCTATTGATCCTGATATAATTACTTTGGTTGAATCAGATCCTTTTTATGGCTATGAATCTGAAACTGTTGTGGCACATCTTACTAAATTAAATGATATAGCCACCCTATTCACTAATGATGAGAAAACTCGCTACTATTATATCCTTAAGATATTTCCGTTCTCATTAAAGGGTGATGCTAAGATATGGATTAATTATCTTGATCCTAGTTGTGTGCGTAGTCCGCAGGATATGATTTATTATTTCTCTGCTAAATATTTCCCTGCTCATAAGAAACAAGCTGCTTTAAGGGAAATATATAATTTTGTGCAAATTGAAGAAGAGAGTCTCCCACAAGCTCGGGGGAGGCTTCTCCAATTACTTAATGCTTTGCCTGATCATCCTCTCAAGAAAAATGAAATACTTGATATCTTTTATAATGGACTAACCAATGCTTCCAAAGACCAAATGGATAGTTGTGCTGGTTCTGTTTTTAGGGAAAGAACACCAGATGAAGCTGAAATTCTATTAAATAATATGTTGACCAATGAAAATAATTGGACACTTCCTGAACCAACTCCTAAGCCAACTCCGAAGAAAAGGGGTGTTCTATTTCTCTGTCCTGAAGATATGCAAGAGGCAAAGAAATCTATGAAAGAAAAAAGGTATAAAAGCTGAAGATGTTAAGAATTTACCTCCTGTTGAAGAAATACATGGTCTTAATTTACCGCTTGTTGAAGAAATACATTGTCCTGATAACCTGACACAGGTAGTAAAGGCAAATTCTCTCTATAGATATGATAAAGTTGAAATCCCTCCTACCAAATTTGCTAGCAATGCTTAGATGAGTTTGATAATTTTATGGCTAAGCAAGAAGACTTCAATGCTTATTTTGGTAGACAATTAAAACATAATGCTTATATGATTGAACACTTGAGTGATTATATGTCTAGAGGTAAAGGTGAACTTAAACTCATTAGTAAACATGCCTCTATGGTTACCACTCAAGTAGAACAAGTACTTAAAGCTCAGAATGATTTTCTCAATGAATTAAATAGTAAGAATAGTGATTTTGTTGTTAGAGTGGCTACTAGAACTAGTAAAATGACTCAGGAGCCTTTGTATCCTGAAGGCCACCGTAAGAGAATTGAGCAGGATTCTCAGAGAAATAATATAGATGCACCTAGTCCCTCTAAAAAGAAGAAAAAGAAAAATGATAGGACTTTGCATGCTCCTAGTGAACCTGTTGCTGACACACCTGAGAATCCCAATGATATTTCTATCTCTGATGCTAAAACACAATCTGGTAATGAAAATGAACCTAGTGATAATGTTAATGATGATGTTCATGTTGATGCTCAACCTAGTAATGATAATGATGTAGAAATTGAACCTGCTGTTGATCTTGATAACCCACAATAAAAGAATCAACATTATGATAAGAGAGACTTTGTTGCAAGGAAACACGGTAAAGAAAGAGAGCCATGGATTCAGAAACCCATGCCTTTTCCTCCCAAACCATCCAAGAAAAAGGATGATGAGGATTTTGAGCGCTTTGCTGAAATGATTAGACCTATATTTTTGCGTATGCGTTTGACTGATATGCTCAAAATGAATCCTTATGCTAAGTACATGAAAGAAATTGTTACTAATAAAAGAAAGACACCGGAAGCTGAAATTTCCACCATGCTTCCAAATTATACTTTTAAGGGTGGAATACCAAAGAAACTTGGAGATCCAGGAGTGCCTACTATACCACGCTCCATTAAAAGAAATTATGTTACAACTGCTTTATGTGATCTTGGAGACGGTGTTAGTGTTATGTCTCTCTGTTTATATCATAGACTTGAATTGAATAAGTTGACACCTACTGAAATATCCTTGCAAATGGCTGATAAATCAACTGCTATACCTGTCGGTATTTGTGAGGATGTGCCTGTTGTGGTTGCAAATGTTACTATTTTAACGAACTTTGTTATTCTTGATATTCCCAAGGACGATAGTATGTCTATTATTCTTGGAAGACCCTTTTTGAATACTGCAGGGGCTGTTATTGATTGCAACAAAGGCAATGTCACTTTTCATGTCAATGGTAACGAGCATACGGTACACTTTCCGAGGAAACAACCTCAAGTTCATAGTATAAACTCTATTGGAAAAATTCCATCGACTATTTTTGGAGGTTTTGAATTTCCTCTTCCTACTGCCAAGAAGAAATATGATATTCTTATTATTGGGGACGTGCATATCCCCGTTGAGGTAACATAGTGTTATTCAAAATTTGTCCGGTTCCATGTTATTCGGAATGAGTTTGTTAACAAGACTTGATCAACCTTGTTAGTGGATTCCTTTTGATGAGCATGAGATGGATGAAGTTAGAAGGCACAACCTTCTATACCCTCCTTTTACTTTCTGTTATTTAGTTGAAATATAGTAAAAATAGTATTTTCTGTCAGTTTTCTGAATTATCTATGCAATAAAAAATACCCCGAAAATAAAAGTTCTCCAAATGCCCTGCCAATTTAATATGACTTTTTCTGGAATATTTGAGAACATTTGGCACTGAGAACACATCAGGGGGAGCTGGCACCTGGCCACGAGGGTCCAAGGCACGCCCACCCCCCTGGGCGCGCCCCCTGCCTCATGGGCCCATGGTGGCTCCCCTCCACTTATTCCTGCACCCACACACTTCTTCTTCCTCCCAAAAAAATCATCAACAAGCTAAAGCACGAGTTCTAGCTCATTTTGCGGCAATTTTCGATCTCCTTGCTCAAAGCACCTCTCACAAAACTGCTTTGGGGGATTGATCCTTGGTATGTGACTCCTCCATTGGTCCAATTAGTTTTTGTTCTAGTGCTTTATTCATTGCAAATTTGTGCTGCCTAGGTGACCATGTTCTTGAGCTTGCATGTCAAATTTATATGGTTCCAAGTAGTTCTAATGCATGATATAGTCTCTAAGCACTTGTGGGAGTAGTTGCTATCAATTTTGTTGAGCTTGGTTCACTTTTATTTGAAGTTACTAAAAATTTCAGAAATTTTTCAGAGGAAGAAATATGTTTAGGAAAATGTACCAAGGTGGTTCTTCAAGGAAGCAAGGAGCCATGCTTGCAATGCGCGATGCTGACGATGAACCAACAAGGGACGCTCCAGTGCGGGCTTGTGAATGGCCTTCAGAGGACTTCATGGATCAAGCGGGAATCAAGGAAGAATTTAACGCATATGTGCGTAATGCTGATCTTGTGAGCTTCGAGGCAGATAAGTGCCGCCAGTACCACTATCCCACTAGTTCCTTTGTAAGGAGGTTTGAATTTTCATCTTCACGCAATTCTCAAACTGTCCTATTTGATCTTTATGAAAATTCTTATACTATGGACTTAGAGGATTTTACCACTGCTTGTAAACTTCCACAATGGGGTAGTACTAGTGAGCCTCGCAAATCTGAGTTTTGAGATTTTCTTGCTAGTATAACTGTGGGTGAATCTAGAGACATAGCACAAGCTACCATATGGAGGACTCATTTTCCTGCTATACATTATTTTGCTCTCTTCATAGGTAGGTGCATAAATGGTAAGGATGAAGCATGTCACATGTGTGTCCCTGACCTCAGTGTTCTCAGGAGTGCTGTGTTAGGAGATAAACATTATAATTCGGGAGCCATTGTTGCACGTAGGTTGCATAATAATAGATTTAATGGAGATTTCTTTGCTGGAATTTATGCAACCCGTTTAGCTAATTTTCTTGGTGTGACCATACGTGAGGATGATATTGAGTTGCCTCCTGCTTACTTATATTATGAGGCTATGGTTCGTCATCGTTTTGTTGAGAGGAACGATCAGTTCCTCCAGTACCGACTAATCTTTGAAAGATGCCGCACCTATCACGTCGCTCTCCCTGCTTCTACTTTCTTTGACTTTCAGGCAAAGGGGAGATATTTCATAACCAGAGAGGAGGCGGACGAGTACAAGAGGAGGGCTGAGATAGCTCGCCTCCAAGCTGCAGCCCACAGTGCAATGACTGCTACATCTCAGTACGACCCCAACTACAACTTTGGATATCTGCCAGGCCAGCCGTGGCAATAGACCAACTTAGGCCAAAAGCCTAAGCTTGGGGGAGTACGTATTTCTCACCGACATTACATTCATGTTCACACACTCATTGCTAGATGTCGGTGCTCATACTCTTTCACTGTAATATCCATGCTAGTTTATTTTCGTTTTCTTGCTTTCTTCTTGTGTGTTTGAAAAACTTTAAGAAAAACCAAAAAAATTAGTAGTAGCTTTTAGCTAGTTTACCTTTCTTTCTGTAGTAGTAATAATTAAAAAGAAAACCCAAAAATATTTCATGTTCTTCTTTTGCTTGTTTGGAGCTTTCCCATGTAAATAGTTTTATTTCTTTTCTTTTCTTTGGGGGTCGATAGGAGAAGACCATGATTAAATTGTTGAAGTGGCTCTTATATGCATGATTGTTGATTTAACCAAGATCCCATATTACCTTGTCTTCTCCATTGAATTGAATGCCTGCAGATTCCAGCTTAGTCCAATGCACGTGCACTACTATTATTATTCACATCATTCGGTCATGCAAGTGAAAGGCAATAATTACGGTATATGATGAATTGATTGAGATGTCGGTGTACAAAAGAGGGGGCGCACCTTTGTACCCCTTTACCTGTGCACGGACAGTTGTAGCCGCGCCCGCGGCCACACCAAGCAGAACAAGGGAGGTGAACCAAGGTAAAACCGAAGCCCAAGACAGCCAAGGCAACACCAAGGCCAAGAACACAAAGAAGCAGAGAGGCGAAGCAGGTTCCCCCACCAAGATCCTTGCTGGGCGCAGCCTCAGCGGCCCCGGCAAGACCCGTGCCGGGGCGGCTTGCCCACACCAGCGGAGTGAGCCACCCTCGAGCCCACGGGTTCCAACTCAACCAACCACGTTGGAACTAGGGCTCGGGAGGCACCTCCATGGTGGCATGCAGATCTTTGTCAAGACCAAGGAATATTCAAAATCAGATGAGGATTAAAAGACAAGGTCCTTAGCAAGATCCTTGCCGAGGAGGGCCACAAGACCCCCGGCAAGATCCTTGCCGGGGACGACAGTGCGCCACGGCAAGACCCTTGCCGGGCCACTCGGCAAGGCTCTCACCAAGGACGCCAGCAGGGCCACTGCCAGGCCCGCACCAGCCAAGTCTCCACTGCCATTCGCATGCAGCTGCCAGCCCAACCAGCTGGGTAGGAACCTGCGTGGCAACATGCAGCTCCCAGGCCAACTCATCAAGTGCCTGCGTGGCGGCATGCAGATCTTCGTGAAGACCCTACCACCGCGCCTCCTCAGCTGCCTGCCTGCCTACATGGCGCCGCACGCATTGCTAGCTAGGGCGCGTGTCGAAGCGAGGAGGAGCGGCGACGGACGGGACGGGCCTCGCTCCCATCCCCGATAAAGCTAGGGGACACCTCAGCGGCGCATTAAATGCGTCTTGTCCTGTAATACGAGCGATAAGCTCGTAGCACTGTATGCCTTTCCACCTCCTGTGTGCCATTGTGGCAGGCCGTTTCGACTATAAAAGGAGGCCCATGGTGTACTGAAGGAGGATTCGGCTCTTTGGAACCGCACATCCACCGTAGCTAGTTCGAGAGCTCAAGAACTCTCTAAAATACAGCCACCAACGCAGGACTAGGGTTTGATGCATCCTCGCGGCCCGAACTTGGGTAAACGATCCTTGTGCTGATTACTAATCCTGCTCTTCTCGCAACCCTGCGCCCCGGCAACCGTAGTAGGGATTCTTGTGATCCCATAGGTGTCGTTCCACACCGACATCTTTGGCGCGCCAGGTAGGGGGCGCAATTGTGAGAATCTGGTCTAGTAGTTAGCCTAGCGTTCTTCATCGCCATGGCTCCCAAGAAGAAGACGGCCACAACGATCGGCTTGTCGAGGGCCGAACGGCCCGTGCCAGGGCGGGCGAGCAGCGGCCTGGTCGCGGACAGAACCCGAGCCGCGTTCCACGAGCACCAGCATCGCCCTGGCAGTCAGAGCCTGGCGAGCGGCGCCTTTCTTGCGCCAGGTGATGGGCCGCATGCCACCAAATCCAAAGACGGGGATGGGCCCCCCGCAGGCGGCGCGGGGCCCTCCAGGAGTGTCGTTGTGCCACCCACGGGCGGCGCAGCAACCTCCAAGACGCCCACGCCGGCGATCACTACGCGCTCTTCCCATGGTGTGCGCGACGAGCAGCATCACCACACCGGTGACCCTGGACACCGCCGTGGAAGAGCCACTGCATCGCCCGCGGGGCGGCGAGTTCAACATGCCCGCCGGCGTCGGCAAAATGGCGCGCAGCCGCTTGGTCGTGATAGAGCTCCTTCTAACATGGTTAGAAGTCAAAGCACGCCACGGTCAACGCAGCAGTCGCCGCCACCCACGCCAGCAGAAGCTTTGGCGTGCGCGTAGGTGCTCCTCGACTTCCCTCCTGCTGTGGAGAAGCTCGACGAGTGGAGGACCACCATCCGGAGCCTCGCCGCCGTCGCTAGCAAAGAGATCCGCGACCGGCGGGACCCTTGGGCCGGCGCTCCACCGAGCCACCACATACCAGCGCTGGGAGGACCGGGGGTGTTGCGGTCACGGTGCACTCTCCTCCTCCTCGCCAACCGCCGCGAGCGCCAGCCCGTCGTGACGACGCTTGTGATAACATCTCTATAACGTCGTCTGACCCGCGGACCCACCGCGGCCAGGGCCAAGTTCTTCGAGAACGAGCTCATGAAGATGCTTGAACCACTATCGAGCATCGGCATGATACATGCCACCAGTCAGACAAGCAGGCGGGACCTGCTATGGACCACCCGGCGCCGGGGGGGCTCGGGCGGCCTACCTTACGAGGTGGGCTGCCCAGCCTTTACCCGTGAGCTGCGGCAGTTCCAGTGGCCGTCCCACCGCACGTTCAAGCCCGACGTCGGCGAGAAGTACACTGGCAAGACCCATCCATCCGAGTTCCTCAGCATCTACACCATCGCAATGCAGGCTGCCGGAGCTCGCGACGACAAGGTGCTTGCCAATTACTTCCCGTTGGCTCTGAAGCCCAATGTTATGTCTTGGTTGATGCACTTGCCGGCGGATTCCATTTCTTCTTGGTCGGATCTGTGCCATGAGTTCGTTGGCACCTTCACTGGAGGCCACCCAGCTCATGGCCAGGCCAGTGATCTGCATATCATTCCCTAGAAGGAAGGGGAAACCCTGCGCAAGTACATCCAGAGATTCAGCCGGGTGCAGTACAACATCCCCGACGTTCATCCTGCTGCTGTGATCAGCGTGTTCCATCAAAACGTGTGCAACCGCAAGATGCGCGAAGAGCTGGCGATGACCAAGGTTAAGGATGTGCTGAACTCTATGTTCTGGCCGATAGGTGCGCCCGGGCTAAAGAGGGAAGGAAGTACCCCGGCGAGGACGGCGTCGCGGAAACCGACTCTACTCATGAAGACACCACCGCCCCAACGAAGAAGGGCCGGCGTCGCAACAGGAAACGCAAGGGCAAGGCCGTGCTTGCCTTGAAGGATCTGACGACACCGGCGCTGCCAAGAAGGTCAAGGCAGACGACCCCGACAAGGAGATTTCCTGGTGCGTCGCCTGGCGGGCCTTAGCAGCTACCGATAAGCCAGGGGGCTCCGGCAAGCAGTACTGCAAGATCCACCGCACTAAGGGCCTGACCTCCAGAACTGCCGGCAAGTCGAGCTGCTTGCTGAAAAGCAAAAGGCCGAGTATGAGAGGCGGGACAAGGATAAGGGCCAGGACGGTGCCGAGGGATCCGGCAAGAAGCGTGGCGGCAAAGGCGGCCGCCACGACAAGGACAGCCAGCAAGAGAGGCCCGCCCGGGGCCGTGACAAGAAGCAAGAAGATGATGATCATGACGAGGACGACGAGTCCGGCGAGCAAGAGTTCCAGAAGGCTACAGAGGCCATGTGCGTCGACGGTGGTGCCTCGTTGCATACTTCTCACCGCGAGCTCAAGCAGTGGGCCCGTGAGATTACAAAGAAGCGAGCCGCTGCTCGACGCCGAAGCCGCTGAAGTGGTCCAGCACGCCCCTCATCTTTGACGCCGAGGACCACCCTGACCGCACAACCGCGGTCGGGTGTTTGCCGTTGTTGGTCTCGCCAACGGTACGCAACCTCAAGGTGAACAAGATGTTGGTCGACGGCGGGGCTGACCTGAACTTGATCTCGCCCGTCATGATCAAAAGGCTGCAAATCCCTGATGGAGACCTCGAGGAAATGAGCACGTTTCAAGGGGTCAATCCGGGGAGGAGCCAGCCGAAGGGTAATGTCATGCTGCCCGTGATGTTTGGAGGGGAGTTGAACCACATGACAGAGAGGATCGTCTTCGACGTGGCCGAGATCCCCTTGCCCTACAACGGGATCCTCGGCCGCCCGGCACTAGCCAAGTTCATGGCGACGTCACACTAATCCTACAACATGCTAAAGATGCCCGGGTCATTTGCGCCGACCAACTCTACCGAGAAGCAGTTGTAGCAGCTACCGCCAAGGCACTTGCTGCCACTAAAGCCCCGGGGAAGCAGAAGAAGCCCGGCAAGACCTCTTGTACCTACTCCAGCAAGTGCACCTCCTCGGAGTGTTGTGCTACCGTCGAGGATGTGCCAAAGAACTCTACCGGCAAGAGCAAGAAATCCATATCTGAGCCACCGCAGACCAAGAAGGTGTCCATCAGGGAGGATGGCACGGGAGGGGCTTTCACCATAGACTCCACCCTCGACAGCAAATAGGAAGGCGCGCTCGTCACCTTCCTGCGGGCGAATGTCGACGTGTTTGCGTGGCAAGCATCCGACATCCCCAGTGTTCCCAGGGAGGTGATTGAGCCACCTAGATGTCTATCCTCATGCGCGGCCCGTCAAGCAGATGGTCAGAAAGCAGGCTCTGGAGAGGCAGGAGTTCATCACAGAGGAGAGCAGGAAGTTGGAAGTGGCGGGTTTGGTGAGAGCAGTGCTCCATCCAACGTGGTTGGCCAATCCGGTAGTGGTGCGCAAGGCAAATGGGAAGTGGAGGTTGTGTATTGACTACAGATATATCAATAAGGCTTGTCCTTAGTACCCCTTCCCGTTGTCGCGCATCGACCAGATTGTCGACTCCACGGCCGGGTGTGATCTGCTGTCATTCCTCGATGCCTACTCCGGCTACCACCAAATCTTCATAACAAGAGAAGATGAAGAGAAGACAACATTCATCACCCCATGTGGTACGTATTGCTTTTTACGGATGCCTTTCGGGTTGAAGAGTGCTGGCTCGATGTTTGCAAGAGCAGTCCAAATTGGTTTTGAACCCTAGCTCCATAGAAATATGGAGGCATACATGGATGACATAGTGGTCAAAACCAAGGACGGGGCAACTCTTGTGCAAGATCTGGAAGAGACATTTGCCAACCTGCACAAGATCAACCTTAAGCTGAACCCTGAGAAGTGTTTCTTCGGCGTTCCGTCCGGCAAGCTTCTCAGATTCTTTGTGTCGCAGCGTGGGATCGAGGCAAACCCAGACAAAATCAAGGCTATTGAACAGATCGAGGCGCCCAAGCGGATCAAGGATGTGCGTTGGCTCACCGGCTGCGTCACCGCCATGAGCCGGTTCATCTCCAAGTCCGCCGAGCGCGCCCTTCCCTTCTTCAAGATCTTGAAGAAGGCAGGCCCGATGGACTGGACCCCAGAAGCCAAGGCGGCGTTGCAGGATCTGAAGAAATACCTTTCCTCCACGCCAATACTGGTTGCGCCTAAACCACAAGAACCGTTGCTGCTATATCTAGCGGCAACGAATCAAGTGGTCAGCGCCGCACTGGTGGCACAGAGGGAGGTCGACGAGGAGGTAGTGGCAATGGCAGAACCAGCGGACGGCGAGCCAAAGATTCCCCCGGCAGGACCTGGTGCCGGCAAGGCAAGGCCCACGACGGAGTCCGACGCCATCAGGGCAACGCCCGCGCAGTCAAGCGAAGTGGTGCAGAAGAAGAAGATGATGCAGGACCCGGTTTACTTTGTCAGCTCCCTCTTGCAGGGGGCTAGGTCGAGGTACTCCGGTGTGCAGAAATTGCTCTTCGGCCTCCTTATGGCCTCGAGGAAGCTGCGTCATTATTTCCAAGTCCACGAGATCACCGTCGTCACCCGCCTCCCGTTACAACGGATACTGCACAACCCAGATGCAACCGGAAGGATTGTGGAATGGGCCTTGGAGTTGTCGAGCTTTGGGTTGAAGTTTGAAAGTACCTCAACAATCCCGAGAAGAATCTTGGCAGAGTTCATTGCGGAATGGACCTCAACACCTGACGAAGAAATCCAAGAGATCGCTCTCCCCGGCAAGGAAGTGGACCGCAACTGGATCATGTACTTTGACGGGGCTTTCTTGCTGCAAGGCGCCGGTGACGGTGTGCTGCTTGTCGCACCCACCGGAGAGCACATCAAGTACGTGATCCAGATGCACTTTCCCAGGGAGATGTCCACAAACAACACAACTGAGTACGAGGGGCTGCTTGCCGGTCTCAGGATCGCAGTAGACCTCGGGGTGAAGAAGCTCATCGTCAGGGGTGACTTGCAGCTTGTCGTAAGACAAGTCAACAAGGATTACCAGAGCCCATTGATGGAGGCCTCCGTAGATGAAGTGAGGAAGCTGGAGGAGCGCTTTGACGGTATCCAAGCAGAACACGTTCCCCGAGCGAAGAACGACATTGCCGATTACCTGTCGAAGCATGCTGCATTCAAGCTACCTATGGAACCAGGTACCTTTTTGCTCTAGTTAACTCAGCCATCCGTCGAATCATCAACGGGGCAGAACAAGCGGAGGAAATCAGGTCCCGGCAAGTACTTTCCCGCCGAGCCCCCTGGGGCTGCCGGCAAGGATGCTGCCGTGGACGCTGAGCCTACCAAAGAGCAACTGGCTCCGGCGGGGCATCAAGCCCTGGCCGTGGAGACAGCCGCTCCCATGGCGGAGGAAATGCCTTTGGTCCTTGCCGTCGAGCCCCAGGCTCCGGCGTGGGCACAGCATACCATCCGATTCCTCCAAACAGGGAAACTTCCTGAGGAGCAGGAAGAAGCGGAAAAAGTAGCCCGTCGGTCTGCCCTGTACCAGTTCGTCGGTGACGTCCTGTACAGGAGAAGGCCGAACGGTGTGAAGTTGAAGTGCATCTCCCGGGAGGAATGACTGGAGGTGTTGGCAGTGATACATGGAGGCATATGTGGCTCCCACATAGGGTCGACGGCCCTTGCCGGCAAGGCGTTCCGGCAAGGTTTCTTCTGGCCCACCGCCCTCCAGGATGCGACGACACTAGTAACCAAGTGTGAAGTGTGTCAGTTCCATTCAAAGAAGCTTCATCAACCAGCTCAAGCCCTTCAAACGATCCCTCTCTCCTGGCCCTTCTCGGTCTGGGGGCTCGACATACTAGGCCTTTTCCCCCGTGCTGTCGAGGGCTTTGAGTACTTGTATGTTGCAATCGACAAGTTCACAAAGTGGCCAGAGGTGGAACCAGTGAGGCAGGTGACAGCCCAGTCAGCCGTCAAGTTCTTCAAAGGACTAGTCTGCCGTTTTGGTGTGCCAAGCAGACTCATCACCGACAAAGGCACGCAGTTCACAAGCCACACCTTCATGCAGTACATTCAAGACCTCGGCAGCAAGGTCTTTTTTGCTTCCGTGCACACCCCGAACAACGGCCAATCGAGAGGGCGAATGCTGAAGTGTTGCGAGGCACGAGAATGAAGACCTTTGACAGGCTGCACAAGAGCGGAAGGCTGGATTAATGAGTTGCGGCGATTCTTTGGTCGATCAGGGACGCCGTCGAGCCACCGGTCGACACCCTTTGCCCTAGTATATAGGGCGGAGGCAGTTCTCCCCACGGAACTCATCTACGGGTCACCTCGAGTGCTCGCTTATGATGAGCTTGAGCAAGAGCAGTTGCGGCAAGATGACGCGACGCTCCTTGAGGAAGATCGTCTTTGGGCGACTGTGAGAGCAGCATGCTACCAGCAAGCCTTGCACCACTACCATAGCCGCAAGGTTCATGCCCGAAGCCTTGAGGAAGGCGACCTTTTTCTTTGGTGTTCAGTCGGCAAAGAATTCCAACAAGTTGATGCCGAAGTGGGAAGGCCCTTATCGGGTAATACGAGTCACCAGGCCTGGCGCAGTCCACCTAGAGACCGACGATGCTGTCCTAGTGAGCAACTCCTGGAACATCGAGCATCTTCGCAAGTTTTACCCATAAGGCGCGTCTTGTCTGGTCTCCCGGCAAGCCACCTTTTGTACAAGCTTTGGCGGCAAGGCATGTAACCCTTTGTACAAAGTCGAGTCTCTTCCTTGGTTAGGGTTGATAGTGCTTAGCTGCGACTAACCCCTAGCCTAGAGGTCGAGTGCGCGTCTCTCTGTTCTTTTCTGTCCTCTTTTGGTTCGCAGGGCCCGTGAGCAGTTCTGCTGAGCTACTTGGAAGAAAAGGAACGGACCGGCGTCCCAACCCCGGCAAACCAGAGTTGCCGGGGGCTGCAGATCCAGATAAGTATTTATCCTCTGTCATGCATTTCGATATGGAACTGGGATATGTGAAACCTCATTTTATTTCTAGGCCACCGTGCTCCCCTTTTCTATACCCAAGGATTATCTCCTGGGCCCGGACTTGGTCGTAATCGTGGCAGCAAGGAAATAGAACGAGGAGCCTAAGCCCACTTCATCCCTGCCTCCACCAAGGGCGCGAGAATGGTCGAGCGAAGTGGGGGGACGGCAAGGCCTGTTGCCGGTCAAAAACCGTTTATCTTAAATAATAACAAGGATTCGCTCCTTGTCGCGGGTTCCACCCATGAACGAAAACCCCGGCAAACACCCCTTTTTCATTAAAATATCCCATACAGGTACAGTTCATTCAAAATGGAAAACATGAGCATGGGGATTACAAGTTCTAAATTTAATGAAGGCCCGAAGGCTTACAAGCTAAAAAGAGATGAGATGCCCGTAATCTCTTTCTTGTCCCTCTCCTCAGGAGGCAGGTCAAGAAGGCTAAAGGGAAAAAGGGGCACCTAGGCGAGCTACGAGCAGCAGAAAGCACCAAGAGAACACCACGGTGGCTACCCAAGGGTGGGCCGGTGATGTCGGTGCCGGGAAAGGAGCTGGAAGACGCAGGCGGTAGGGTGGCACTGTGATGAAGGCGTTGGTGCCCGCGTACTCGAGTTGGCGGCCTGCCGCCCGCCCTCTTCCTCTTCGTAGCCTCCCGCGCTTGACTGCCCAAGGAGGCGGCCCCAAGAAGTTCAAGGCTGGCCCCACACCGTGAAACCCAGCCGGAGGAGCGCCAGTGCAGATCTTTATTCTTGCCGCACCCACTCAGTAGCAGGCGTCGGCGCCCTAGTCGGACTCATCCCCGTCATCTGCCCCGCTGTCCTCCTCGTCACTTTTGCTCGGGGAAGAGCTTCCATCGTCGGAGTTGAGGGAGTCCTGGATTAGGGGGTCCTCAGACAGCCGGACTATATACTTTAGTCGGACTGTTGGACTATGAAGACACAAGATTGAAGACTTCGTCCCATGTCCGGATGGGACTCTCCTTGGCGTGGAAGGCAAGCTTGGCAATACGGATATGTAGATCTCCTCCCTTGTAACCGACTCTGTGTAACCCTAGCCCCCTCCGGTGTCTATATAAACCGGAGGGTTTAGTCCGTGGGACAACAACAATCATACCATAGGCTAGCTTCTAGGGTTTAGCCTCTACGATCTCGTGGTAGATCAACTCTTGTAATACTCATATCATCAAGATCAATCAAGCAGGAAGTAGGGTATTACCTCCATCGAGAGGGCCCGAACACAGGTAAACATCGTATCCCCGCCTCCTGTTACCATCCACCTTAGGCGCACAGTTCGGGACCCCTACCCGAGATCCGCGGTTTTGACAATCGACATTGGTGCTTTCATTGAGAGTTCCTTTGTCATCACACCGCAAGGCTTGATGGCTCCTTCGATCGCCGGCAGCGATGCGATCGGTGAGGTTTTCCTCCCGGACAGATCTTCGTGTTCGGCGGCGTCTGCAGGGCCAACTCGCTCGGCCATCTGAGCGAGATCGAGAGCTACCCCAGCCATCGGTCAGGTTTGGAAACTTGAACTATCTGCCGACATCCGCGGAGACTTGATCCTCGACGGATTCGAGCCCATGTCAGGTGCGCCGCATAGTCACGACGGGCATGACTTAGCCCTGCCGTCGAACAGTGTTTGGGAGATCACACCTGCAGCTACTCCGGCCCTCAATCCGGAACAAATTGCGCCGTCTAAGGATGGGTAGATGGACCCCGCCATGAAGGCCGCGCACTCAGCGGCGATAGAGCCTAATGCTGACTTCACTTCCTATGAGACCCGTGTGGCCGAACACTTGGATTCGTCCCCGGCCACGGGCTCCGAGCCGCCTGCGTCCGTGCCTATCGAATCCGATTGGGCACCGATCATGGAGTTTACCTCGGATATCTTTCACTTTTCGCCCTTTGGCGGCGTGTTAAACTTCGTTGAGGTCTCTCTCCTTGTCAGGAGACCCTTGACCGAACTATGTCTGGCTAGAATGGGATGCGGACGACGAAGAAATTCGCTCCCCACCCACCACCCACTTAGTAGCCACTATTGACGATTTAACCGACATGCTCGATTTCGGCTCCGAAGACATCGACGGTATGGACGACGATGCAGAGGCGAGCAGAACCATCACCATACGTGTATTGGACAGCCACTTCATCACATGATATATACATGGTGGATGCACCCGAAGAAGACAATGATGAGGATCGGGAGGATGCAGCGAAGGATAACCCCCTTGAGAAGCAACCGAAGGGATAACGCAGACGCCGCTCCAAATCCCGCCTCGGCAAAAACAACGATAACAGTGCAAGAAAGAATGGGACCCCGGCCAACTCCAAAGCCACAGAGCAGGACGAGCCAGCGGACGGCGAACATAATCTGAACCCTTTGTCCGATCCGCGGCGACACCGAGGGTAGAAATCATCAACCCGTCTCCGGAGAGGAGAATAGTCCGGATGACGATGCACACATCATCCCGGAAAGGAACTTGGAACAAGAGAACCTCCATAGAAGGCTTATTGCCACCGCGAGGAGTCTTAAGAGGCAGAAACAAAGGCTTAAGGCCGCGCAAAATACACTTATCGGTAGATGGAACAAAGTGCTGGACATCTTTGAAAAGTGCGGTGGCGTCGCCACACAAGAAGTTACCCAAAGCGCAAATTCTTTTTGAATTCGATGGCGAGGCCTTAGAGCCTCGCGGCGAAGAACAAAAGCGGCGATTGGTGGGATCGACCACCTGCGTGGCGTGATAGAGCTGACTAACGACGCCACACATAAGTCAGCACAAGATTCACGTGAGGACTTGCATCAAAAAGCCGGCATGACCAGATCCATCTATGGATCTAGGAAGCGCACTCCAGCGTAGAATCAAAACCGAACATTACAACCGTTAGAACGCCACGATACATCCAAATACAAGGGTGCCGCACACCCCCTATGCTTCACCGATGAGGTAATGGATCATGAATTCCCAGGGGTTCAAACCCATGAACATAGAGGCGTCTGACGGAACAATGCACCACAGGGTGCGGATTGAGACTTTATCCTTCACATCCATATGGCTCATGGAGGCGACCTCCACGCCATCAAATATTTGCCCTGAAGTTGAAAGGACCAGCTCGGCCTTGGCTGAAGAGCCTCCTGAAAATTCAATTGGAAGTTGGGAGGAGCTTGAGGATGCTTTTAGGGCTAACTTTCAAGGGACCTCGTCAGAGCCTCCGGACGAGCGATTTAAGTCATATAATTCAACAGCCCGTGAGAGTCAGCCAAAAGCTTTGGAACAGATTTCTTACTAAGAAGAATCAAATCGTCGAACGCCCGGACGCGAAGCTTTAGCAGCTTTCAAACACAGCGTCAAGAGGCTTAATGGCTCGCCGGACACCTCGCCAAGAAAACCGACAACAATGGCGTCCCTAACAAGCCTCATGACCCGCTTTTGTGCGGCGAATATAGTTAGCTGGCCGTAGTAGCACCAGCGCACCGAGGCTGCACAAGCCGGGGTGGGATGGCAATGGAAAACCACGACGCAGATAAAAGCAAGCGTCGAAATAACGAAGATAGCCGAGAAAACACGGCGGTAAATGCGGTTAGGGGCTCTCGACCGATCGTGGAAAAAAGCCTTTCAAAGGCAACAGAGATGGACCATCCAGCCTAAACAAGATTCTAGACAAATTATGTCAGATTCATGGCACCTCCGATAAACCTGCAAATCACACCCACAGAGAATGTTGGGTCTTCAAGCAGGTCGGCAAGCTAAACGCCAAACACAAGGGGAGGGAGACACCAAGTGAAGACGAGGATGAGACTCTCGCCAAAGAAACACCGGGGATGTAAAAATTCCACCAGAGGTCAAACCAGTGAACATGATTCCCGTAACAAAAAGAAGGAGCAAACATGCACTCCGAGACATATGTGCGATAGAGCCCGTCACCCCTAAGTTCAACCCTTGGTCGGCCTGCCCGATCACTTTTGATCGCAGGGATCACCTGACAAGTATTCGGCACGGAGGATTGGCTGCCTTGGTGCTAGACCCAATTATCGACGGATACCACCTCACCCAAGTCCTCATGGACGACGGCAGTAGTCTTAATCTGATATATGAGGACACAGTCCGCAAAATGGGGATAGACCCGACAAGAATCAGCCAAAGTAATACTACCTTTAAAGGGGTAATACCAGGCCCAGAGGCCCGCTGTACGGGCTCTCTAGTACTAGAGGTTGTATTCGGTTCTCCCGACAACTTCCAACGCGAAGTGTTAACCTTCGACATCGCTCCATTCCGAAGCGGCTATCAAGGACTACTCGGAAGAACAGCCTTCACTCGTTTTAACGCAGTACCGCATTATGCTTCTCTTAAGCTTAAGATGCCCGGTCCACGTGGCATCATCACAGTTAGCGGAAATATTGAGTGTTCCTTACACGCGGAAGAGCGTGTGGCGGCTTTAGCAGCCGAACACTAAACGGCCTCTCCAACCAGAATAAATGATCGGTCGTCAAGACCACGGACACGGCTAGACAAGTCCGGCGCACCACTAGCTATAACAGCTTAGATAAACCTGAGATTGGTATGATGGATATACCCCCATAGGCGGTACCAGGGGCTTCCCGCATGTAAAAAGGACTACAGTTCGGCTCGACCTTACTTATCTTGAATTTTAATGGTTTGTTGAGAATAACCAATTTTTCGCACGACAACTTTCACCTAAGTTCTTCACTTTTACAGATGATAATCATGCTACACCCTTCCAGGATACGGCACAACGGAGACACAGGCGCAGACGTGTAGCAGGGCCCCGCTCAAAGGTTTCTTTTTAGATTAAGAGCCAATGTAAACCCTTTTTACTGTCTCTTGTTGCTTCACATCCTCCGGATACTCAGCATAACCGAGAGGGATGTTGACGTTATTGGCATTTCGCCACGTCAGAATGATGCACGTACCTGGACACTCAGGGTTCATTATCAAGGGCGTTACTCAGCCCGATCTTTGTTGTAAAGACCGAATACCTTAGGGAGTGTTCGCCGTCGCAAGTTTGGCCTTATATGCATCAGCTCCGAATCATGTCTTTGGTCAAATGTTGGGTTTGCCCGGCTCCTGCGTTTTGCTACCTTACGTTCCGCTCTATCGGCTAAGGTGGCACTGGGAGAACTACTGCTATTGTGCCCTGGTTCATCCGGATGAGCACCTCAGTAGATAAAGCCGAAAACTGACTGTCATGATAAAGCGCAAGACTGGTCAACCACTCGATGACTTAGCGGAATCTTCGGGATTCCTCCACATTAACGAAGGGCCGGTTTTCCCGGTCATGTACGTATGCGCCCCGTACTCGGATGAGCGCGGAAGTACCAGGGGCTATATAGTAGCCCCACTGTCAAACTCCTATGGTTAAGTGAAAGTGTTCAAGCAATATAGTTCGATTGCCTCGTTCGCCGTGCTACCACCTCCTTAATGGACCTAGACATTTGACCAAGTGTGAGCACGCACTTTTGCAAACACCCCCGCATTATATGCATGGGGGCTGAAGCCTACGACTGCAAACTTTGAGGTTATATACATATATACATAAACGGCAGCAAAGGAGGCATCATAACACTTTCAGGCAAAAGTATAAACACAGCCTTTATAATTTAAATAGCATTGTTTTTACAATCGGGATACATGTCACTCGAACATGACACACTTCGAGCACTGAGCCTCTATTAAACGAGCACCTTCTAGGACTTCTTCAAAATAGTGCTCGGACGAAACCTGGCCTACGGCCGGATTTTGGGTTGCAATAGCAGTGGCCTCCATCTCTGCCCAGCATGTCTTGACACGGGAAAGAGCCATCCGCGCACCTCCTATGCATGCTGACCTCTTTACAGCGTCGATATGCGGCACAACACCAAGGAATCGTTGCACAAGACCAAAATAACTGTTCGGCCTTGGTCCTTCCGGCCAGAGATGATCCACGACAGACCTCATGGCAAGTCCAGACAACCTATGGAGCTCGACTCACTCGGCCATTTGCTCATTTAACAGCAGCGGACGCGCTGGAGCATTGAACTGCGACCAGAACAACTTTTCCACTTTGTGATCTTTTTGAATTTCGAAAAACTTGGTAACCTTGGCCTTTTCGCGCCGCCAAATTCGAATGCTGGCGTCCGCAGAACTCCATAATTGATCCAGAAGGGCATACTTAGGATCTCCGAACTTAGTCCGCAACAAAAAGGGCTTCCTAGCCGTGATATTTCCGGCTTGACGTAGCTCCTCCTTCGCTGCTCTGATTTTAGAGCGGGTTTCCTTAGCTGCTACCATGGCTTTCTCCAGGTCCGCCGTCTTCGTTTGATTTTCCCTTTCGAGAAGCTCATAACGGTCGGCGGCATCTTTCAACTCAACAGCCATTTTGGCTATTTTCTCTTTGCTCTCGCAATGCGCAGCCTGTTCGGCTCTTAACTCTTTGACCGGCTTTAGGGCGGCCGCATCACTCCTCCTGGCTTGTTCCTTGGCTCGGGCAAATTCCGCCCGAAGGGTCTCCACAGCGGTAGCTATCTGCAGTTACAACATATTGTAGATACTAGCATTATGCTCCTCTTAATATATGTTGACCACCGGAGAATACATACCCTGTGCCTCGTCAAGCCGCCTGTTTACAAGCACGATGTCGGCATCTGCCGCACCAAGTTTCGCTTGATTCGGCAAACTCACGGTCCGGCTATACCGGACCCTCGACCACTGCACATGAAGGTGGCATGATTATACACAGGACTATGATCCTCTATTTGCCGCCTTTTTCGGCACAACGAGTCTCGGGGCTACTATACGCATAGGGCACACTGGCGTGTCGGTCTGCCGTAAAAAATATACATATTACTTTGTGTACCTCAAAGCCTCTCAGCAGGCTCATAAAATCTTCATGCAACCCGCTTTCGGCGGATGAAATCCTTTCAACCACCATACCCATTAACGTACGATGCGCCTCTAAGATAGCCGCCTGCTCCAGAAGACTCATCAATGCATCCGGTCGCGCAACGGACAGCCCCAGACTCTTTCTGTTTCTCCCATTTGGAGCCGAATACTCCGGACTTCGGGAGGCCGAAGGATTAACCTCTGGCCTTGGTGGGTCAGGAGAAATCCTTTGTGATGACACCTCTGGGTCGCCCACCTCATGAGGCGGGGAGGCATGGGGAGGTGTTTCGCTCTCCATCATCTCCGGAAGAAGATTCCCCGAAGACGAACTCTGTTGAGAAGGGCTACGATCCGAACTACAAGACATACGCCTCGGTTATTGTCCTCGGAAATAGAGCAGGATATATTTACTATAGAGTACTTTTGTTTACTTACAACTCGGTGGAGGGCTGATCCCCTTGCAGGCACTATGCGGTTAGGATATGCTCCGGGGTAGGGCCCCCTGACAAAGATTTCTTCCCTTGTTTGGAAACCATTGTTTCCAAGTCTTTAGAGGCGGTCCTCTTCCTTCCTTGGGGAGAGGGGATTTTAGATCCTTCTCCCCGGTTATCCTCCTTCACGGAGGCACTAATTCCCCCAGTTTGGATGAATAATGAGTGAGGCCCGCTTTCGGCTTCTTTATTCCTCCCTTTATCTTCCCCTGATGGCACTTGATAAGGCGCGAGCTCAAGCATTTTGGCCAGTACTGGATCCGTTGAGCCTTCGGGAAGGGGGGCCGAACACCTGATCATCTTTGCCTTTTTTACCCAGTCCTGATCAAAGAGCGACTTTTCAGAATGATGTTGTGATAAATAAAGAGAAAACATGTTCGGCCGAAGAATTACTTACTTGGGTATCTGGACGATTGCAGCTCAGACCCGCATCCTCGATGGTGTCCGGACACTTTAATTGTGATCCGAAGAACAATCCATACATCTCTTCGTGTGTCATCCTGAAGAATTGCTGAATAGTTCACGGTCCTTCCGGGTTGAACTCCCACATACAGAGAGGTCGACGTTTGCAAGGCAAGACTCGACGAACTAGCATGACTTGCATTACCTTGACAAGGCTGACATCTCTCTTGAGGAGATCTCGGATGCGACTCTGCAATGTCGGCACATCATTTATTGGGCCCCAGTCCAGCCCCTTGTTGAACCATGGCGCCCGATTGAGGCGGGGGCAAGCGGAGGCGGCTACCCACTTAGTACCTCGGGGCTGTGATGTAAAACCCTCCCGTTGCCATAAGCTTTGGACACCTCACAGGAAGGAACCCTTAGGCCATGGAGCATGGCGCCTTTTCTTATTATGGCACCTCCGCTTTCTGCGTGTCACCCATTAATCATCTTGACTTCACATTACAGGTCTTGAGCCATAAGCGAAGTGTGGGGTGGCGTGGAGAAAGGCCTCACACACAGACGATGAGCAGCGAGATGTGAAGGATGGAATCCGGGGCCAGATCATGGAAATCGAGCCGTAATAGAACATGAGCCCTCTAACAAAGGGATCTAGACTAAAGCCTAGCCCTCGGAGGAAGTGGGAGAAGAATCTGACACTCTCGCTGGGTTCGGGAGTGGGAGCGACCTTCCCTCGGCGAGGCAGCCTGCGAGATTTGTGATCGAGATACAGGCTTCTCTTAGCTTCTTGATGTCCTCCTCATGGCGGAGGAGGCATCCACCGACTACTGAAGGTTGGATCCGGACATGATTGAAGGTCCGAAGCGCCTAGCCTGAGCCTTGGGTGTTGGAACTCAAGGTGGGGGAAGGATTCGATTGAGTGCGAGAAGAAGAGGACAGGCCCTGGCCCCTTTATAAAGAGGGTGAATATCAAGCGTTCTCGGCGTGGCCTTTGGAACTTGCCTAAAATCAAGGAGTCATACCAACAGGCATGATTGCATTACCCATACCCGTATTGATGAGAATCCCGTGATAAGGGGAACACAATCTCTGCTTCGACAAGACGTGCCAATAAAACCACCTCGTGAAACATGCAGTGGTAGGCTGGGAGAAACGGTTCGAATAATGACCAGGCCGTGGTATGACGTCACGTTATAAAAAAGTTGTCGGCAGATTAGATTTGTGGAGATATTATTCTCTCTACAGTGGTATGTGGAATTTGTTTTGCAGAGCCGGACACTATCCTTGTGTACAAAATCTTCTATGGAGTGTTCGGAGGAGGAACCCGCCTTGCAATGCCGAAGACAATCTGCGGCGCGGACTCATCGTCATTGAAGCCTGGTTCGGGGCTCTTGAGGAGCCACGGATTAGGGGTCCTCGGACAGCGGACTATATACTTTAGCGGACTTGTTGGACTATGAAGATACAAGATTGAAGACTTAGTCCGTGTCCGGATGGGACTCTCCTTGGCGTGGAAGGCAAGCTTGCAATCTGAGATATGTAGATCTCCTCCTTGTAACCGACTCTATGTAACCCTAGCCCCCTCGGTGTCTATATAAACCGGAGGGTTTAGTCAATGGGACAACAACAATCATACCACAGGCTAGCTTCTAGGGTTTAGCCTCTACGATCTCGTGGTAGATCAACTCTTGTAATACTCATATCATCAAGATCAATCAAGCGAGGAAGTAGGGTATTACCTCCATAGAGAGGGCCTGAACCTGGGTAAACATCATGTCCCCCACCTCCTGTTACCATCCGCCTTAGACGCACAGTTCGGGACCCCCTACCCGAGATCCGTCGGTTTTGACACCAACAGGAGACTCCGCCGGAGGAGCTCTCCAAGCAGCACTTCAGGCAAGTTCCAAACTCTCCGAAGACCTTGAAGGAGAGCAGGCCGTCCTCCATTAATTTGAAGTAGAGGACGAGCCCCGCCGTCAGGCTGTGGATGCGAGCGAACGTCTTCCATCCACGACGGAGGTGCATGACACGAGGAGTCGGGAAGTCGACGTCAACCCACGTGCCCCCATTCCCGCATCCCCTCATGTGCAACCTGAGGGTCTAGGGCGGGTCACGCTCCATCTCCCGAGAAAACGGGGCAGGAAGGCGAAGACGGCGACGCGGAGGCCCACGCAGCCTGATGAAGAACTCGTGGGGCTGGTCTCCAACATGGTACTCCGTCGGGAAAGGCATCATTGGCGGGGGCGAGGCCGGCGCGCCGCCCCGTCCTCCTCTTCATCGAGCAGCACGACCTCTGCCACGGCCTCGCCCATGGCCTCGACCCCTCCCCCTTCCCCTCGCGGCCGGCTCCACCACCGCGGGCTCAGGAGGAGGAGGGACGCGCTGTCGAGCGGCGACCCTCGCCGCCACCGTCGAGGCACCGGGATTCCCCTTCTCCATGGCGGGTGAAAGGAAGAAGCAGAAGCAGGAGGAAATAGATGACAGAAGAGTACGGGATGCCATCCCCCCTTCCCTCTCCTCATAAAGGGACGGGACCGGGGCTCGGCCACCCCGCTTGGCCAATCCAGCCACCGGAGGCGCAGGGAATCGAGACTGACCCGCTGCCCCAACCAGCGATGGCCCGGTTTCCCGCCTCCACCGCTTGCCAACCCAAGTGCATGGAGGACGCGTGGAGAACGTGTAGAACCGAGAGGATGGGTGAAGCGACCTCTCCCCACCCCATGATCATGGGGTGTGGACGCCATGAAGACCGCAACCCGGCCCCGCGCAGTAAATGAGTCGCGCCTCCACGCCTCCCTCTTTTTATGGGGAAGGCGCGAGCCGCCTCTTTACCACAATATGGCGCACGCATGCGGAAACTACCCCATGCATGCCGCCCACGTCACGCGCGCCCCTCCATGTCGCGCATTCAACGCGGGTCGAGGGAAGCGCAGCGCGTGAATAGTTTTACCGCAGTAAAAACCGCCCGGCCTGCCCGCGCACTGTTTTGGGCATGGCCCAACAATGTGTCGCGCTTATGTGTGGCCCAAGCCCGGGGGCTCCTGACGGTGTACAAAGAGGCGCACATTCGTGCCTTTACGTGCTGCAGACGGTCAGACGCGCCAGCTTGTACACACCAAGAGAATAGGGAGGTGAACAAGGTAAAACCGAAGCCCAAGACAGCCAAAACAGCCAAGGCCAAGAACACAAAGAAGCAGAGAAGCGAAGCAGGTTCCCCCGGCAATATTCTTGCCGGGGGCAGCCTCGGTGGCCCCGGCAAGACCCTTGCCGGGGCGGCTCACCCACACCAGCGGAATGAGCCACCCTCGAGCCCACGGGTTCCAACTCAACCAACCACGTTGGAAGTAGGGCTCGGCAGGCACCTCCATGGTGGCATGCAGATCTTTGTCAAGACCAAGGAATATTCAAGATCAGATGAGGATTAAAACACAACGGTCCTTAGCAAGATCCTTGCAGAGGAGGGCCACAAGACCCCCGGCAAGATCCTTGCCGGGGACGACAGCGCGCCACGGCAAGACCCTTGCCGGGCCACCTGGCAAGGCTCTCACCAAGGACGCCAGCAGGGCACCTGCCAGGCCCACACCAGCCAAGTCTCCATCGCTGTTCGCATGCAGCTGCCAGCCCAACCAGCTGGGTAGGCACCTGCGTGGCAACATGCAGCTCCCAGGCCAACTCATCAAGTGCCTGCGTGGCGGCATGCAGATCTTCGTGAAGACCCTACCACTGTGCCACCTCAGCTGCCTACCTGCCTACATGGCGCCGCACGCATCGCTGGCCAGGGCGCGTGTCAAAGCAAGGAGGAGCGGCGACGGATGGGATGGGCCTCGCTCCCGTCCCCGATAAAGCTAGGGGACACCTCGGTAGCGCATTAAATCGTCTTGTCACATGTCTGACGATAAGCTCATAGCACTGTATGCCTTTCCACCTCCTGTGTGCCACTGTGGCAGCCCCTTTCGACTACAAAAGGAGGCCCATGGCATACTGAAGGAGGATTCGGCTCTTTGGAACTGCACAGCCACTGTAGCTAGTTCGAGAGCTCAAGAACTCTCTGAAATACATCCACCAAAGCAGGACTAGGGTTTTACGCATCCTCGCGGCCCGAACCTGGGTAAACGATCCTTGTGCTGATTACTAATCCTGCTCTTCTCGCAACCCTGCGCCCCGGCAACCGTAGTAGGGATTCTTGTGATCCCATAGGTGTCGTTCCACACCGACATGAGATGAGAGAAGCTGGTACGAACTCAACCTCTCTTGTTTTTGTAAATATGATTTGTTCATCGTTCCTGATTCAGTCTATTATGAATAAACATGTTTGCAATGACAATTAGAGATTATAGTTACTTATGCCATGCTTAATTAGCTAGGAGTTTATAATGGTTTACCTTGCGTGTCAACATGCTATTAAAATGGTTGTGCTGTGGTATGATAGGGTGGTATCCTCCTTTGAATGATTCAAGTGACTTGACTTGGCACATGTTCACACATGTAGTTGAAACAAATCAACATAGCCTTCATGATATTTATGTTCATGGTGGATTACATCCTACTCATGTTTGCACTCAATGTTCATTAATTTTAATGCATGTTCATGACTGTTGTCGCTCTCTAGTTGGTTGGGTCCCAGTCTTTTGCTAGCCTTCACTTGTACTAAGCGGGAATACTGCTTGTGCATCCAATTCCTTAAACCCCAAAGTTATGCCATATGAGTCCATTATACCTTCCTATATGCGGTATCTACCTGCCGTTCCAAGTAAATTTGTATGTGCCAAACTCTAAACCTTCAAATGAAATTCTGTTTTGTATGCTCGAATAGCTCATGTATCAACTAGGGTTGTTTGTATCTTCCATGCTAGGCGGGTTATTCTCAAGAGGAGTGGACTCCTCTCCTCACTCACGAGAAAATGGCTGGTCACCGGGATGCCCAGTCCCATGCTTTATGCAAACCAAATCAAAATAATTGCAAACAAAACTCCCCCGGGACTATTGTTAGTTGGAGGCACTCGTTGTTTCGAGCAAGCCATGGATTGATGCTTGTTGGTGGAGGGGGAGTATAAACTTTACCATTCTGTTTGGGAACCGCATATAATGTGTGTAGCATGGAAGATATCTCCATCTCTCGGTTGTTATGTTGATAATGAAAGTATGCCGCTCAAAATATTATTTATCTCTATTTCAAAATCGAGCTCTGGCACCTCTACAAATCCCTGCTTCCCTCTGCGAAGGGCCTATCTATTTACGTATATGTTGAGTCATCACCCTCTTATTAAAAGTACCAGCTGGAGAGCACCGTTGTCATTTGCATCCATTAGTATTAATTTATATTGGGTATGACTATGACTAGATCTCTTTTACCATGAATTACAATGTTTACTCAGTCCTTGATCTTTAAAGGTGCTCTGCATTTATGTTTTGCGGTCTCAGAAAGGGCTAGCGAGATACCATCTTGTTATATCATATCATGATTATTTTGAGAAAGTGTTGTCATCCAAGATTTATTATTATTGCTCACTAGTTGATTATGCCATTGATATCAGTAAACATGAGACCTAAGAGTTATTGTGAATATGGTTAGTTCATAATCTTTGCTGAAAACTTGAATGCTGGCTTTACATATTTACAACAACAAGAGCAAACAGAGTTTGTAAAAGTTTTTCTTTATCACTTTCAGTTTATCAACTGAATTGCTTGAGGACAAGCAAAGGTGAGAACAAACGAAGAGATTATGGTAGGGGACGAAACCACCTCAAAGTTATTCTTTCTAATCAATCTATTCAAGAGTCCGTAGTAAAATAACACGTAGTTATTCTTTCCGTTCGATCTATCATAGAGTTCATACTAGAGTAACACCTTAAGACACAAATCAACCAAAACCCTAATGTCACCAAGATACTCCAATGTCACCTCAGGTATCCGTGGGTATGATTATACGATATGCATCAAACAATCTCAGATTCATCTATTCAACCAACACAAAGTACTTCAAAGAGTGCCCCAAAGTTTCTACCAGAGAGTCAAGATGAAAACGTGCGCCAACCCCTATGCATAGGTTCATGGGCGAAACCCGCAAGTTGATCACCAAAACATACATCAAGTGGATCACACGATATCCCATTGTCACCACAGATAAGCACGGCAAGACATACATCAAGTGTTCTCAAATACTTAAAGACTCAATCCGATAAGATAACTTCAAAGAGAAAAATCAATCCATTACAAGAGTGTAGAGGGGGAGAAACATCATAAGATCCAACTATAATAGAAAAGCTCGCGATACATCAAGATCGTATCACCTCAAGAACACGAGAGAGAGAGAGAAATAACACATAGCTACTGGTACATACCCTCAGCCCCGAGGGTGAACTACTCCCTCCTCGTCATGGAGAGCGCCGGGATGATGAAGATGGCCACCGGTGAGGGATCCCCCCTCAGGCAGGGTGCCGGAATGGGGTCCCGATTGGTTTTTGGTGGCTACATAGGCTTGCAGCGGCAGAACTCCCGATCTATTTTGTTCTCCGATGTTTTTAGGGTATATGGAGATATATAGGCGAAAGAAGTCGGTCAGGGGAGCCACGAGGGGCCCACGAGAGTGGAGGGCGCGCCCAGGGGGTGGGCACCCCCCTGCCTCGTGCCTTCCTTGTTGCTTCCCTTACGTGCACTCCAAGTATCAGCATCCCCAAGCTTAATTCCTACTCGTCCTCGAGTAGGTAAATGATAAAAACAGAATATTTGATGTGGAATGCTACCTAACATAATTCTCAATGTAATTTACTTTATGGTGTTAAGAATATTCAGATCCATAAGATTCAAGATAAAAGTTTAATATTGACATGAAAACAATAATACTTCAAGCATACTAACAAAGTAATCATGTCTTCTCAAAATAACATGGCCAAAGAAAGTTATCCCTACAAAATCATATAGTCTGGCTATGCTCCATCTTCATCACACAAAGTATTTAAATCATGCACAACCCCCGATGACAAGCCAAGCAATTGTTTCATACTTTTGATGTTCTCAAACTTTTTCAATCTTCACGCAATACATGAGCGCGAGCCATGGACATAGCACTATAGGTGGAATAGAATGGTGGTTGTGGAGAAGACAAAAAGGAGAAGATAGTCTCACATCAACTAGGCGTATCAACGGGCTATGGAGATGCCCATCAATAGATATCAATGTGAGTGAGTAGGGATTGCCATGCACCGGATGCACTAGAGCTATAAGTATATGAAAGCTCAACAAAAGAAACTAAGTGGGTGTGCATCCAACTCGCTTGCTCACGAAGATATAGGGCATTTTGAGGAAGCCCATCATTGGAATATACAAGCCAAGTTCTATAATGAAAAATTCCCACTAGTATATGAAAGTGACAACATAGGAGACTCTCTATCATGAAGATCGTGGTGCTACTTTGAAGCACAAGTGTGCTAAAAGGATAGTAACATTGTCCCTTCTCTCTTTTTCTCTCATTTTTTTATTTGGGCGCTTTCTCTTTTTTTTATGGCCTCTTTTTTTTGTCTGGAGTCTCATCCCGACTTGTGGGGGAATCATAGTCTCCATCATCCTTTCCTCACTTGGAACAATGCTCTAAAAATGATGATCATCACACTTTTATTTACTTACAACTCAACAATTACAACTCAATACTTAGAACAAAATATGACTCTCTGTGAATGCCTCCGGCAGTGTACCGGGATATGCAATGAATCAATAGTGACATGTATGAAAGAATTATGAACGGTGGCTTTGCCACAAATACGATGTCAACTATATGATCATGCAAAGCAATATGACAATGATGGAGCATGTCATAGTAAACGGAACAGTGGTAAGTTGCATGGCAATATATCTCGGAATGGCTATGGAAATGCCATGATAGGTAGGTATGGTGGCTGTTTGAGGAAGGTATATGGTGGGTGTATGATACCGGCGAAAAGTGTGTGGTATTAGAGAGGCTAGCAATGGTGGAATGAAGAGAGTGCGTATAATTCATGGACTCAACATTAGTCATAAAGAACTCATATATTTATTGCAAAAATCTACAATCAAAGCAAAGTATTACACGCATGCTCCTAGGGGGATAGATTGGTGGAAAATACCATCACTCGTCCCCGACCGCCACTCATAAGGAATACAATCAATAAATAAATCATGCTCCGACTTCATCACATAACGGTTCACCATACGTGCATGCTACGGGAATCACAAACTTTAACACAAGTATTCCTCAAATCCACAACTATGCTACTAGCATGACTCTAATATCATCAACTTCATATCTCAAAACAATTATCAAGCATCAAACTTCTCATAGTATTCAACACACTCATAAGATAATTTTTACTAATCTTGGATGCCTATTACTTTAGGACTAATTTCTCAATTTAAGCAAATTACCATGCTGTTTTGTAGGACTCTCAAAATAATATAAGTGAAGCATGAGAGAACAATAGTTTCTATAAAACAAATCCACCACCGTTCTCTAAAAGATATAAGTGAAGCACTAGAGCAAAAACTATATAGCTCAAAAGATATAAGTGAAGCACATATAGTATTCTAATAAATTCCGAATCATGTGTGTCTCTCTCAAAAGGTGTGTACAGCAAGGATGATTGTGGCAAACTAACAAATAAGGACTCAAATAATACAAGACGCTCCAAGAAAAACACATATCATGTGGTGAATAAAAATATAGCTCCAAGTAAAGTTATCGATGGAAGTAGATGAAAGAGGGGATGCCTTCCGGGGCATCCCCAAGCATTGGCTTTTTGGTGTCCTTAGATTATATTGGGGTGCCATGGGCATCCCCAAGCTTAGGCTCTTGCCACTCCTTGTTCCATAATCCATCAATTCTTTAACCCAAAACTTGAAAACTTCACAACACAAAACTTAGCAGAAAATCTCGTGAGCTCCGTTAGCGAAAGAAAACAAAACACCACTTCAAGGTATTGTAATGAACTCATTCTTCATTTATATTGGTGTTAAACCTACCTTATTCCAACTTCTCTACTGTTTATAAACTATTTTATTAGCCATAGATTCATCAAAATAAGCAAACAACACACGAAGAACAGAATCTGTCAAAAACAGAACAGCCTGTAGTAATCTGTAACTAACGCAAACTTCTGGAACTCAAAACAATCTACCAAAATAGGACGACCTAGTGTCCGGGAAACAACACCTATGGGATCACAAGAATCCCTACTACGGTTACTGGGGCGCGGGGTTGCGAGAAGAGCAGGATTAGTAACCAGCACAAGGATCGTTTACCCGTTAAGACGCAGGATCGTAAAACCCTAGTCCTGCTTTGGTGGGTGTATTTCAGAGAGTTCTTGAGCTCTCAAACTAGATGTGGTGAGTGCGTGGTTCGAAAGAGCCGAATCCTTCTCCAGTATGCCATGGGCCTCCTTTTATAGTCGAAAGGTGTTGCCACAGTGGCACACAGGAGGTGGAAAGGCGCATAGTGCTATGATCTTATCGCTCGTATTACATGACAAGACGCATTTAATGCATAGCTGAGGTGTCCCCTAGCTTTATCGGGGACGAGGGCGAGGCCCATCCTGTCCGTCGCCGCTCCTCCTTGCTTCGACCGCAGCCCGGCGAGCAGCATGCGGCGCCACGTGGCGAGCGAGGCAGCTGAGGTGGCGCGGTGGTGGAGCCTCCACGAAGATCTGCATGCCGCCATGCAGGCACTTGATGAGTTGTCCTGGGGGCTGCATGTTGCCACACAGGTGCCCGCCCAGCTGGTTGGGCTGGCAGCTGCATGTGAACAGCGGAGACTTGGTTGGCGCGGGCCTGGCGGTGGCCCCGCTGGCGTCCTTGGTGAGGGCCTTGCCGGGTGGCTCGGCAAGGTCTTGCTGCCGTCGTCGTTGTCGTCCCGGCAAGGACCTTGCAGCGAGTGCAGTGGCCTTCCTCGGCAAGGATCTTGCGAGGATCGTCATATTCTAATCCTCATCGATCTTGAGTGTTCCTTGTCTTCACAAAGATCGCATGCCACCATGGAGGTGCCTCCAGAGCCCAGCCCAGCGTGATGTTGGAGACCGTGGGCTCAATGGTGCTTCGCTTCTGTTGGTGTGGGGGCGAGCTGCCCGGCAAGGAGTCTTACTGGGGATCCTGCTTCGTCCCTCTGCTCTTTGTGGTCTTGGCCTTGGCGTTGCTCTGATTATCTTGGCTTTGGTCTTACCTTAGCTCACCTCCCCTATTCTGCTTGGTAGACTGTGGGCGCGGCTCCGACTGCCCATGCACAGGTAAAGGGGTACAAAAGTGTGCCCTCCTTTTGTACACCGACAGGAGCCCCCGGGCCTGGGCCACACATAAGCGCGACACGTTGTTGGGCCAGGCCCAAAATGGTCTTGTGAGGCAGTGGCCTTGATTTTACATGATAAAACTTTTCCTGTATGCGCTTCCCACCACCCGTCTTGGCCTTGTGGCGTGGCGTGGAGGGTGTGCGTGGCGTGGGCGGCATCGTGGGGCGATTTCACACACATCGTCACATCGCGATAAAGAGGCTCGCGCCTTCCTCGTAAAGGAGGGCGTGGAGGCGGCTCATTTCTTGAGTGGGCGGTCGCGGTCTTCAAGGCGTCCACCCCCACGATCACGGGTGGGCAGAGGTTGCTTCACTGTCCCTCGGTTACTGCGTCGCCATCGTCCTTCATGCTTTGGGGTGGCAAGCGGTGGGCGGGAAGCCGGGCCGTTGCTGGTTGGGGCGATGGGTGGTCCCGATTCCCTGCGCCTCTGGTGGCTGGATTGGCGGCGGGCGGCGAGCCCGACCCGCCCCTTTATAAAGAGGGGAGGGATGGCATCCGCACTCTTCTGTCATCTATCTCCTCTAACCGCTTCCTCCTTTCACTCGCCATGGAGAAGGGAATCTTGGTCCCTCGGCGGTGGCGGCGAGGTTGCTGCTTTCGGCAGCTGCGTCCGTCCTCCTCCCGAGCCCAGCGGTGGTGGAACCGCCGCGAGGAAGGGGAGAAGGCGAAGCGAGAGGTCGTATTGCTCGGGAAGAGGAGGGGCCAGGCGGCGCGCTTTGCCCCGCCAATGATGCCTTTTCCGATGGAATGCCATGTTGGAGACCAACCCCGCGAGTCAATGATGCCTTCATCAGGCTGCGCCGGCCTCCGCATCGCCATCTTCGTCTTCCGGCCCCGTTTGCTCGGGAGATGGGCGTGACCTGCCCCAATCCTCAGATTGCACATGAGGGTTGTGGGAATGAGAACACGCAGGTCAGCGTCGACTTCCGGCTCCGGGGTCATGTACCTCCGTCGTGGATGGAAGGCGTTCGCTCGCATCCACAACGCGCGGCGGGGCTCGTCCTCTACTTCAAATTAATGGAGGGCGGCCTGCTCTTCGTCAAGGTCTTGGAGACTTGGGACTACTTTGAAGTGCTGCGTGGAGAGCTCCTCCGACGGAGATTCCGACGATGGAAGCTCTTCCTCGAGCGAAAGTGATGAGGGGGACAACGGGGCAGATGACGGGGATGAGTCCGACTAGGCGTCGGACGCCCCGCGCATGGGTGGGTGCAGCAGCAGCAGCATCTGCACCTGGCCGCTCCTCCGGTAGAGTATTGCCGGGGGTGGGGCCAGCTCCTTGAACTTCTCGGGGCCGTCTCCTTGGGCGGCTGGCATTGGGAGGTTGCGGAAGAGGAATAGTGCATGCGGCAAGGCCGTCAACTCAGAGTACGCGGGCACCGATGCCTTCGTCGCGTACTGCCGGTCCTGCCGCCTCGTCTTCAAGCTCCTTTCCCGGCACCGTCATCACCGGCCCACCCGTGAGTCGCCACCGAGGTGTCCTCTTGGTGCTTTCTGCTACTCATAGCTCGCCTAGGCACCCCTTTTTCCCTCTTGCCTCCTTGACCTGCCTCCTGAGGAGAGGGACAAGAAAGGGATCACGGGCATCTTATCTCTTTTTTAATCTGTAAACCTTCAGGCCTTGTTTAAATTTAAAGCTTGTAATCCCCCTTGTTCATGTTTTTCATTTCGTACGGACTGTACTAGTGTGGGATGCTTTAATGAAAAAGGGATGTTTGTCGGGTTTTTCGTTCGTGGGCAGACCCCGCGACAAGGAGTGAATCCTTGTTATAATTTAAGAATAAATGTTTTCACCCGGCAAACAGGCCTTGCCGTCCCCCTACTTTGCTCGACCATTCTCGCGCCCTTGGCGGAGGCAGGGATGAAGCATGCTTAGGCTCCTCCTTCTACTTCCTTGCCACCGCGACTACAACCAAATCTGTGCCCAGGAGATAATCCTTGGGTATAGAAAGGGGAGAACGGTGGCCTAGAAATAAAACGAGGTTTCACATATCCCAGTTTCATTCCGAAATGCATGATAGAGGATGAAATACTTATCTGGATCTGCAGCCCCCGGCAACCTTGTATTGCCGCGGTTGGATCCTTGTGCTTGCAGCGCCCGGCAACTCTGGTTTGCGGGTCGGGATCTTGATCCGTTTCCTTTCTTCCAAGTAGCTCGGTAGAAGTGCTCATGTGCCTGCGAACCAAAGGAGGACGAGAAAAAGCAGATGAACACGCCTTTTCGACCTCTAGGCTAGGGTTAGTCGCGCTAAGCACTATCAACCCTAACCAAGGAAGCGACTCGACCTAGCACGCATGCTATAACTTAGGGCGCCAGCGCTTCATTTATTTATGCTCAGGGTCTGCGCCTGGCTTTGTACAAAGGGTTACATGCCTTGCCGACAAAGCTCATACAAAAGGTGGCTTGCCGGGAGGCCCGACAAGCTGCGCCTTACGGGTAAAACTTGCGAAGATGCTCGATGTTCCAGGAGTTGCTCACTGGGACAGCATCTTCGGTCTCTAGGCGGACTACGCCGGGCCTAGTGACTCGCATTACCCGATAAGGTCCTTCCCACTTTGGCGTCAACTTGTTGGAATTCTTGGCCGACTGAACGCGCCGAAGAACAAGGTCGCCTTCCTCAAAGCTTCGGGCATGAACCTTGCGACTATGGTAGCGGTGCAAGGCTTGCTGGTAGCATGCTGCTCTCACAGCCGCCCGAAGACGATCTTCCTCAAGGAGTGTCGCGTCATCTTGGCGCAACTGCTCTTGCTAAAGCTCATCATAAGCGAGCACTCGAGGTGACCCGTATATGAGTTCCGTGGGGAGAACTGCTTCTGCCCCGTATACCAGGGCAAAAGGTGTCTAGCTAGTGGCTCGATTTGGCGTCGTCCTGATTGACCAAAGAACCGCCGGCAATTCATCAATCCAGTGCCTTCCACTCTTGTGCAGCTTGTCAAAAGTCTTTGTTCTTAGGCCTTGCAACACTTCAGTATTCGCCCTCTCTGCTTGGCCGTTGCTCCGTGGGTGTGCCACGGAAGCAAAACAGACCTTGCTGCCGAGGTCTTGAATGTATTGCATGAAGGTGTGGCTTGTGAACTGCATGCCGTTGTCGGTGATGAATCTGTTTGGCACACCAAAATGGCAGACCAGTCCTTTGAAAAACTTGACAGCTGACTGAGCAGTCACCTTTCTCACTACTTCCACCTCCGGCCACTTTGTGAACTTGTCGATTGCAACGTACAAGTACTCAAAGCCCCCGACAGCGCGGGGGAAAGGGCCCAGTATATCGAGCCCCTAGACCGAGAATGGCCAGGAGAAAGGGATTGTTTGAAGGGCTTGAGCTGGTTGATGAAGCTTCTTTCAATGGAACTGACACGCTTCACACTTGGTTACTAGTACCGTCGCATCCTGGAGGGTGGTGGGCCAAAAGAAACCTTGCCGGAACGCCTTTCCGGCAAGGGCCCTCGACCCTATGTGGGAGCCACATATGCCTCCATGTATCTTCGCCAACAGCTCCAGTCCTTCCTCCCGGGGGATGCACTTCAATTTCACGCCATTCGGCCTTCTCCTGTACAGGACGTCATCGACGAACTAGTACAGGGCGGACCGGCGGGCTACTTTCTCCGCTTCTTCCTGCTCCTCAGGAAGCTCCCTGTTTGGAGGGATTGGACGGTATGATGTGCCCATGCCGGAGCCTGGGGCTCGACCGCAAGGACCAAAGGCATCTCTTCCGCCATGGGAGCGGCTGTCTCTATGGCCAGGGCTTGACGCCCTGCCAGAGCCAGTTGCTCTTGGGCAGGCTCAGCGTCCGTGGCAGCACCCTTGATAGCAGCCCCAGGGGGCTCGGTAGGAAAGTACTTGCCGGGACATGACTTCCTCCGCTTGTTCTGCCCCGTTGATGGTTCGACGGATGGTTGAGTTAACCGGAGCAAAAAGGTACCTGGTTCCACAGGTAGCTTGAATCGCGCAGCTTTGATGTGTCGGCGATGTTGTTCTCCATTCGGGGGCGTGCTCGCTTGGATACCGTCAGCGTTCCTCAACTTCCTCGCCTCATCTCGTAAGCCTCCATCAATGGGCTCGATAATCCTTGTTGACCTGTCGACAGCGAGCTGCGAGTCACCCACGACGATGAGCTTCTTAACCCAGTCTGCGCGATCACGAGACCAGCGAGCAATCCCTCGTACTCAGCAGTGTTGTTGGTGGACATCTCCCTGGGGAAGTACATCTGAATCACGTACTTGAGGTGCTCTCTGGTGGGTGCAACGAGCAGCACACCGGCACCGGCGCCTTGCAGCGAGAAAGCCCCATCAAAGTACATGACCCAGTCGTGGTCTGCTTCCTTGCCGGGGAGAGTGGTCTCCTGGATTTCTTCGTCAGGCGTCGAGGTCCATTCTGCAATGAACTCCGCCAAGACTCTACTCTGGATTGTTGAGGTACTCTCAAACTTTAAACCAAAGCTTGACAATTCCAAGGCCCATTCCACAATCCTTCCGATTGCATCTGGGTTATGCAGTATCCGTTGCAATGGGAGGCGGGTGACGACAGTGATCTCGTGGGCTTGTAAGTAATGACGCAGCTTCCTCGAGGCCATAAGGAGGCGAAGAGCAATTTTACACACGGACTACCTCGACCTAGCCCCACAAGAGGGTGACAAAGTAAACCGGGTGCTGCATCATCTTCTTCTTACGCACCACCTCACTTGGTGTGCGGGCCTTTGCCTTGGTGGCATCGAGACTACTGTCGGGGCGCGCCTTGCCGCACCGAGCCCTGCAAAGGGCAATCTTTGGCTTGCCATCCGCTGGATTCTGCCGCGTCACTTGCCTCCTCGTCGACCTCCCTCTGTGCCACCGGTCAGGGGCTGACCACTTGATTAAATCGCGCCGGATATAGCGACAACGGCTCTTGTGGTTTAGGCGCAACCAGTATCGGCATGGAGGAAAGGTATTTCTTCAGATCCTGTAGTGCTGCCTCGGCTTCTGGGGTCCACTTCATTGGGCCCACCTTCTTCAAGATTTTGAAGAAAGGAAGGGCGCGCTCGGCGGACTTGGAGAAGAATCGGCTCATGGCGGCGATGCAGCCCATGAGCCGACGCACATCCTTGATCCGCTTAGGCGCCTCAAGCTGCTCAATAGCCTTGATTTTGTCTGGGTTTGCCTCGATCCCGCGCTGCGACAAAAAGAACCCGAGAAGCTTGCCGGACGGAACGCCGAAAACACACTTCTCAGGGTTCAGCTTGAGGTTGATCTTGCGCAGGTTGGCAAATGTCTCTTCCAGATCTTGCACAAGAGTTGGCCTGTACTTGGTTTTGACCACTATGTCATCCATGTATCCCTCCATATTTCTATGGAGCTGAGGTTCAAAGCCAATTTGGACTGCTCTTGCAAACGTCGAGCCAGCACTGTTCAACCCAAAAGGCATCCGTAAAAAGCAATACGTACCACATGGGGTGATGAATGCTGTCTTTTCTTCATCCTCTCTTGTCATGAAGATTTGGTGGTAGCCCGAGTAGGCGTCGAGGAATGATAATAGATCACACCGGTGTGGAGTCAACAATCTGGTCGATCTTGGCAAGCAGGAAGGGGTCCTTAGGACAAGCCTTATTGATATCGTGTAATCAATACACAGCCTCCACTTCCCATTCGCCTCTGCACCACTACCGGATTGGCCAACCACGTCGGGTGGAGCACTCCTCTCACCAAACCTGCGCTTCCAACTTCGATCTCCTCTGTGATGAACTCCTGCCTCTCAGGCCTGCTTTACGACCTTCTTCTTGTGGGCGCGCATGAGGCGGACAGCTAGGTGGTGCTCAATCACCTCCTTGGGAACACGGGGATGTCGGATGCTTGCCATGCAAACCGTCGACATTCGCCCGCAGGATGGTGACGGCGCGCCTTCCTATTTGCTGTCGAGGTGGAGCCTATGGTCAAGGACCCTCCCGTGCCATCCTCCCTGACGGGCACCTTCTTGGTCTGCGGCGGCTCAGCTCTGGATTTCTTGCTGTTGTCGGTGAGAGCTCTCAGCACGTCCTCGGCGATAGCACAACACTCAGGAGGCGCGCTTGCGGAGTGGGTGCGAGAGGTCTTGCTGGGCTTCTTCTTCCCTCCCAGGCCTTCAACGGCAGGAGCAGGCGCCTTGACGGCAGCTGCTGCAACTGCTTCCTGATAGAGTTGGTCGGCGCAGATCATCGCGTCCTTCTTGTCAGAGGGGACAGAGATGATGGTCAACGGCCCGGACATCTTTAGCATGTTGTAGGCGTAGTGTGATGCTGCCATGAACCTGGCTAGTGCCGGGCGGCCGAGGATCCCATTGTAGGGCAAGGGGATCTCGGCCATGTCGAAGATGATCCTCTCCGTTCTGTAGTTCAACTCCCCTCCAAACGTCACGGGCAGTGTGACCTTCCCCTTCGGCTGGCTCCTCCCCGGATTGACCCCTTGAAACATACTTGTTTCCTCGAGGTCTCCATCAAGAGTTTGCAGTCTTTTGATCACGACAGGCAAGATCAAGTTCAGGCCGGCCCCGCCGTCAACCAGCATCTTGTTCACCTTGAGGTTGTGTATCATTGGTGAGACCAACAATGGCAAACACCCGACCGCGGTTGTGCGGTCTGGGTGGTCCTCGGCGTCAAAGATGAGGGGTGTGCTGGACCACTTCAGCGGCTTCCGAGCATCGAACGACGGTTCCGCTGCTGTAATCTCACGCTCCCACTGCTTGAGCTGGCGGTGAGAAGTATGCAGCGAGGCACCACCATCGGCCTTTATGGCCTCCGTGTATACGGAACTCTTGCTCCTTTGGACTCGTCGTCCTCGTCGTGATCATCGTCATCTTGTTTCTTGTCACGGCCCCGGGCGGGCCTCTCTTGCTGGTTGTCCTTCCCGCGGCGGCTGTCGGATTTCGGGTTCCGGCAGACCCTTGAGGTTTGAACTTTGTGGTGCGTGCAGAGATCTTTCCCCTACCAGCTCATGCGTTAATGGTTTGCGAGGGATCTAGACTAGGAACGATGAACATCACAAGAGACGTGAGGTTTATACTGGTTCGGGCCACCGTTGTGGTGTAATACCCTACTCCAGTGTGTGGTGTGGTGTATTGCCTCTGGGGCTGATGAAGAACAATACAAAGGAAGAACAGCCTCGCGAGGGGCTGTTCTTGAGCTGGTGTGATGGACTGCTTGGGTGAGTCCAGTCACTTCTCTCTCTCTCTCTCTCTGGTAGGTTCGACCTGTGTCTCGTCGATCGATCGATCCCCCTTTTCCGTTCTCGTTCTCCTCCCTTCTCTTTGTGGTGGCTAGTCCTATTTATAGAGGGAGGCCCTGGACCTCTTCCCAAATAATGAGCGGGGAAGGGCGCCAACAATTGGTCATTTTGAAGGGAAACATCTAGTACACTTATCTGACTAAAGTTGGTCTTGGCTGCCATAGGCTCTGAAGGTGGCCCGTCTGGGCTCCACGATGACCTCCTTTGGAGTGCAGCCCGAGCAACAGGGATAATGCAACCCGAGGCGCCCGAACAAGGTAAGTAAGGACATAAGCAAAGCGGATACATGCATGAGGGCGGACCCACGGCACAGGAATGATGCAGCCAGGCGCTCCCGGCTAAAGCGGAACTTGGAAGGTGTCACGATATGGTCGGAGATGGCGGGATGTTGAGGTGGCGGACGACACGTGATGAGGAGCCAGCCCTCACGAGCCCTCTGGACTGGAGCCTCGGGAGGCTCAGGGGCCTGAGGGTTCCTCGAGAGCCATCTCCATCTCTGCCGAGATTTGCGGCTGCTTGACCTCCTGAGCCTCAGGCGCACCTCGGCCAGCCCGATGGGCCTGACCCGCGTTCGGCGGGCGAAGGCATCTGAGCGTGGCTGTGGTGGACCTCATAGCCCGCAGCGTGAGGGCAGGCGCTCCTAAGGCGTGGCCGGTTGAGCCTTAGTATGTCGATGCAGACTGCAGCCCACCATCCTCGCTTTGGATGTGGGGCCACGGCCAGGCGGCGGTGACAGCCGCGCATGACTCTTGACTCCTGTAGCTCCTGGGTGTTCCTCGTGATGAACTCCTGAGGGTTTGGCCTTCCTTGCCTCATACCTTCCTAAGGGAAACGTTCCTTGAAGCACGCCTCCAAATGGTGCCCGAGCGCCTCCCTCATGACCCTGGCTAGGTTGGTGCCTCGCCATGAAAGAGCTCCCGAGCCCCGCCTGAGGACGGCGCCAGGCGCGCCTTCCTATGCGATAGAGGGTGGCGCCCCTTGGACGGGCGCGAGTCTTGTTGCTATGCCTCCGGAGGTGCCTACCCCACGAGGGCTTGGACCAGGCGAAGCCTTCTTCCTCTTAGGGACCGCCTCAGGAAGTCTCCCGCTCCTATGATCTGGGCCTTCGATTGCTGCGGCTTGGAAGGCACGGTCAAGAGAGCACACTTCATCCCTTTCCTCACAAGGCACTGTGATGACTCCTCCGCTTCCTGGCATCTTGAGGACATTGTAGCCATGGTGAGTCACTGCCATGAACTTGGCCAAAGCTGGGTACCCGAGGATGGCATTGTATGGCGGCGAATGTGGGCGACGTCGAAGTCGATGAGCATGGTGCGGTGGTTCTCTGCGCTGTCAAAGGTGTGGAAGGAGGCGAACTTGCCCTATCGGGCGGTGGAACCTTGGTGACTCTGAGAAAGGCTTGGTCGGCGGAAGCTGATCGTATGGCACTTGGAGATCGTTGAATGTCTCGAAAAATAGGACGTTGAGTCCTGCTCCACCATCGATGAGGGTCCTGGTGACTTGCACGTTGCTGATGACTGGTGAGCAAAGCATGGGGAGGACTCCGGCCGTTGCCGCGCACTTGAGCTGATCCGCTGAGCTGAGCGTGATAGCGCCACGACGACCACTGAGAGGGTGTGTGGCCTCGAGCTTGGGAGGACTGCATTCACCTCACGAGCAAACTACTTGAAGATCTTGTTGAGAGGTGGGGCTGGCGCCACCAGGATGCATGCGTTCGCGCGTGGCTCTTGGAAGCCCCTAGCCACCTCGTCCTGATGATGGTCTTCGTACCTCCTTGGTGGCTGCGGCAGAGGTGGGAGCCCTGCGTTGCCTTGAGGCGGTCCTCACGGCTGGTCCTCCAACCTCCCTCATGAGGCTGGTCCTGCCAGCGGTCCTCGCGAGGTCTGTCACGCCATCCTTGGCGAGGCCACGGTCTTCCCAGCGTCCTGCGCCTCTTCCTCCTCCTCAACCGTAGCCCCGATCATTGCGCTCGGGGTGTTGGCCGATACGCCCTTCCCGCACGGCCCTGAGCTCTTGGCATTCGTTGGTGTTGTGAGTGTGGAGGTCGTGGTATACGCAGTACCGGGTGCCTTTGGATGACTCGAGCTGATCCCTGCCTTGCTTGTTGTCTGGTTCTGCCGTGAGCACGGCAGCCCCCTTGCGCTTCGCGTCCTTGACCTTGGGCTTCTTCTCTTTTGGATCGGCAGCCGGAAGCTCGAGGAGGGAGAGGCGCCCTTCCTCAGCCCTGGCGCATTTGGTCGCCAAGTTGAACAGCTCCAGGGATGTGCACAGGTCTTCATGCATTGCTAGCTCCTCCTTCATCTTGACGTCACGCACGCCATCGGAGAAGGCTGAGATGATGGCTTCTCGATCCCTTAGGAATCTTGAGGCGGGCGTTGTTGAAGTCTTGGGTGTACTTCTGCGGGTCTCTCTGGCTGCTGCTTGATCGGCGGATGTCGCTCCGGCGGAGGCCGATCGCGAATGCCTTGGAAGTTGGCGATGAAGCGGGTGCGCATTCGTCCCAGGAGGAGATTGTGCGGGAGCGAGTTGAGAGCCAGTTGGGCTCCGTCCTTGGCGCCATGGGGAACCAATTCGCCATGACCTTTTCGTCCCGTTGGCGGCTTGATGCCCAGCTCGTAGAGTGAAGGAACTCTTGAGGTCGGTAGTGCCGTCATAGCGAGGAGGCAGGTGCGGCTTGAACTTGCGGGCCATGCGACCCTCGTGGCTTCGGCGGTGAAAGCGCGGCAGCCTGCGGGCCACCGGGCTCTCTCGATGCACGAGCTTGCTCTTGTGGATTCCAGCACACCGCTGCCTAGAAACAGCGAGGTCTTGACGTGGTGGCGCTGGAGCCTTGATCGGCGCGCTCGGTCTTGGGAGCATCTGAGCACCTTCTTGAGACGAGGATCTCTGGCAGCTCCTTTCTTGTTGCTTGCGGGTGCGGGACGCGGAGGTCTCGGCCGAGGCCACGCGCTTGGAGCAGGCGCCTTCTTGGGAAGGAGGTGGCGGGGGCACCTCCGGCTCCCTGCCTCTGCGTGGGGTGGCGAGGCAGAGAGGGGCGGCGCAGAGAGCCCGGCGGCCTGAGCAGGCTCGGTGGCGGTCGAGCCACTCCTCGTGAACTTCATCGACAGGCGGTGGCGCAGGAGCTCATTCGCCCGCGATGGCGGCGGCTCGAGCCTCCATGGGAGTCACGGTGCAGCGGACGAAAAAGAACCCGCGAGGCGGCGAAGGAGTAGCGGTGCGGCCTTCTCGCCTCACCGATGGATCACGAGGCGAGGCTTGCGCTCGTTCCCCGCCGGGCGATGGCAGCGTTAGCAGCGGCGGCGAGGAGCAGCGAAGTGTCGCCAGCAGGAACCGTCTGGGCGACTCAGCGGCGCGAGCAACCGGCGCTTCAGCGCGGGCTCGGCGGCGTCGACCATGGACCGCACGGAAAGATCGAGCGCGACCGGTGGAAGAAAGACTCCGGCGCACCCCTACCGTGCGCCAAATGTCGGTTCGGGTTCGGCAGACCCTTGAGGTTAGAACTACAGGGGTGCGCGCGAGATCTTTCCCCTACCAGCTCACATGTTAATGGTTTGCGAGGGATCTAGACTAGGAACGATGAACAGCACAAGAGACACGAGGTTTATACTGGTTCGGGCCACCGTTGTGGTGTAATACCCTACTCCAGTGTGTGGTGTGGTGGATTGCCTCTGGGGCTGATGAAGAACAATACAAAAGAAGAACAGCCTCGCGAGGGGCTGTTCTTGAGCTAGTGCGATGGACTACTTGGGTGAGTCCAGTCGCTTCTCTCTCTCTCTCTCTCTCTCTCTCTCTCTCTCTCTCTCTGGTAGGTTTGACCTGTGTCTCGTCGATCGATCGATCCCCCTTTTTCCATTCTCGTTGTCCTCCGTTCTCTTTGTGGTGGCTAGTCCTATTTATAGAGGGAGGCCCTGGACCTCTTCCCAAATAATGAGCGGGGAAGGGCGCCAACAATTGGCCATTTGAAGGGAACATCTAGTACACTTATCGACTAAAGTTGGTCTTGGCTGCCAAAGGCTCGCGGTGGCGCTGTCTGGGCTCCACGATGACCTCCGTCCTGCCGCTTCTGCTGGTCTTGGTCTTGTTGCACCAAAGCGGTAACCTTTGCTGATGCCTTGGCACATGCTTGCCTCCTTTGCACCAAAGGGAAATGAGGACATTCACTTGTGGTGGCGCCCGCCTGGTCTTGTTCGTCATGGCTTGCATCACGGGGCACCCTCGTGAGGTGCCCTGCCTTGATCTCTCCGCCTCCTCGTGAGCCTTCCTAACGAGGCTGCCCCTGAGGAAGGTTCCTGCCGTCCGCCCCGTGAGGCTTGGCCCCTCGCAAGGGTCTTGAGCTTGAGCTGATGAAGCCGCACCGCGCTGGGCCCCCACTTGAGCCACGCCGCAGGCCACATGCAGGCAAGTCTGGGGACCCCCGTTCCCAGAACGCCGATAGCGGCCTCCTTGGCCGCCATGCTTCTTGCCGGATCCCTCGGCACCATCATGGTCCTTCTCCTTGTCCCGCCTCTCGTACTCAGCTTTTTGCTTCTCGGCAAGCAACTCGACTTGTCGGCAGTTATGGAGGTCGTGGCCCTTGGTGCGGTGGATCTTGCAGTATTGCTTGCCGGAGCTTCCTGGCTTGTCAGTAGCCGCCAAGGCCTGGCAAGTGGCACACCCGGCAATCTCCTTGCCGGGGCGTCTGCCTTGACCTTCTTGGCAGCGCCGGTGTCGTCAGATCCTTCAACGGCAAGCACGGCCTTTCCTTTGCGTTTTCTGTTGCGATGCCGGCTCTTCTTCGTCGGGTGGCGGCGTCTTCGTCGGTAAGTCGGTTTCCTTGGCGTCTTTCTTTGGGTACTTCCTTCCCTCTTGGCCGGGTGCACCTATCGGCGAGCGTGAAGCTCGGCCACATCCTTAACCTTGGTCGCCGCCAGACTCTTGGCGCATCTTGCGGTTGCGCGTATTACGATGGAATCGCGGCGATCACATCGGCGGGATGAGCGTCGGGGATGTTGTCTTGCACCGAGCTGATCGGCTGAATCTCGGATGTACTTGCGCGGGTTTCCCCTTCCTACGGGGAATGATATGCAGATCACGGCCTGGCCATGAGCTTGGTGGCCTCCTGTGAAGGCGCCAACGAACTCATGGCACAGATCCGACCAAGAAGAAATGGAATCCGCCGGCAAGTGCATCAACCAAGACATAACATTGGGCTTTAGTGACAGCGGGAAATAGTTGGCAAGCACCTTGTTGTCGTGAGCTCCTACAGCCTGCATCCCGATGGTGTAGATGCTGAGGAACTCGGACGGATGGGTCTTGCCAGTGTACTTCTCGCCAACATCGGGCTTGAACATGCGGTGGGACGGCCACTGGAACTGCGGCAGCTCACGGGTGAAGGCCGGGCAGCCCACCTCGTAAGGTACGCCGCCGGAGCCCCTCGGTGCTGGGTGGTCCATAGCGGGTCCCGCCCGCTTGTCCAACTGGTGGTGTGTATCGCGCCGGCGTGCGATGGTGGTCCGAGCATCTTCGTGAGCTCATTCTCGAAGAACTTGGCGCTGGTCGTGGTGGGTCCGCGGGTCGGGCGACGCTATAGAGATGTTATCACAAGCGTCGTCACGACGGGCAGATGCCCATGGCGGCTGGCGAGGAGGAGGAGAGTGCACTATGGTGTCTCGGTGGAGCGCCGAACCGAGGGCCCCGCCGGTCGTGGACCGTCTTTGTTGGCGACGGCGACGAGGCTCCGGATGGTGGCCCTCCACTCATTAAGCTTCTCCGCAGCAGGAGGGAAGTCGAGGAGCAGCTGCGCGCGCCAAAGCTTCTGCTAGCGTGGGTGGCGGCGACAGCTGCGTGGATCGCGGCGCGCGTTGACTTCTAACTACGTTAGAAGGAGCTCCGTTACGACCCAGCGGCTGCGTGCCATTTTCGCCGGCACTTCGGCGGGCATGCTGAACCCCTTCATCTTGCGGATGACGCATAGGGCTCTTCCCATGGCGGTGCCCAGGGTCACCAGCGTGGTGACGCTGCTCGGCGTGCACACCATGGGAAGAGCGCGCAGTGGTCGCCGGTGTGGGCGTCTTGGAGGTCGCTGCGCCGCACGAAGGTAACTGCGACACCTGGAGGCCCAGCGCCGCTGCGGGGGCCCAGCTCCGTCTTTGAATCTGCCGACGTGCGGCCGGTCGTCTGGCGCGCGGACGACACCGCTCGCCAGGCTCCGACTGCCAGGGCGATGCTAGTGCTCGCGGACCGCGGCCCGGGTCCTGTCCGCGACTGGTCCATTGCTCATCCGCACCGGCACGGGCCGTTCGGCTCCCATCGAGCTGATCGCCGTGGCTGTCTTCTCCTTAGGAGCCATGGCGATGAATAACTGCTAGGCTAACTACTAGACCAGATTCTCACAATTGCGCCCCCTACCTGGCGCACCAAAGATGTCGGGGAAACGACACCTATGGGATCACAAGAATCCCTAATACGGTTGCCGGTAGCGGGTTGCGAAGAGCAGGATTAGTAACCAGCACAAGGATCGTTTACCCAGGTTCGGGCCGCGAGGATGCGTAAAACCCTAGTCCTGCTTTGGTGGGTGTATTTCAAAGAGTTCTTGAGCTCTCAAACTAGCTGTGGTGAGTGCGTGGTTCGAAAGAGCCGAATACTTCTCCAGTATGCCATGGGCCTCCTTTTATAGTCGAAAGGGGTTGCCACAGTGGCACACAGGAGGTGGAAAGGCGCACAGTGCTATGAGCTTATCGCTCATATTACATGACAAGACACATTTAATGCGTAGCGGAGGTGTCCCCTAGCTTTATCGGGGACGGGGGTGAGGCCCGTCCGGTCCGTCGCCGCTCCTCCTTGCTTCGACACGCGCCCTAGCCAGCAACGCATGCGGCGCCACGTAGGCAGGCAGGCAGCTGAGGTGGCGTGGTGGTGGAGCCTCCACGAAGATCTTCATGCCGCCACACAGGCGCTTGATGAGTTGGCCTGGGGGCTGCATGTTGCCACGCAGGTGCCCGCCCAGCTGGTTGGGCTGGCAGCTGCATGTGAACGGTGGTGACTTGGTTGGCGCGGGCCTGGCGGTGGCCCCGCTGGCGTCCTTGGTGAGGGTCTTGCCGGGTGGCCCGGCAAGGGTCTTGCTGTGGCGCGCCGTCGTCCCCGGCAAGGACCTTGCCGGGGGTCTGGTGGCCTTCCTCGGCAAGGATCTTGCCGAGGATCGTCGTCTTCTAATCCTCATCTGATCTTGAGTGTTCCTTGTCTTCACAAAGATCTGCATGCCACCATGGAGGTGCCTCCCGAGCCCTGGCCCAACGTGATGTTGGAGACCGTGGGCTTAAGGGTGGCTTCGCTTCTGATGGTGTGGGGAAGGCTTCCGACAAGGGTCTTGCCGGGGAACCTGCCGTCCCTCTGCTCTTTAATGGTCTTGGCCTTGGCGTTGCTCACGATTATCTTGGGCTTCGGTCTTACCTTAGCTCACCTCCCCTGTTCTGCTTGGTGTGATCGTGGGCGCGGCTCCGACTGCCCGTGCACAGGTAAAGGGGTACAAAAGTGCGCCCCTCCTTTTGTACACCGACACCTAGACAATTTGTTTATTGATCAACAACAATTGGAATCAGTATTTTATCATCTTCTGGTGATTTTTAACAATTGTTTTCGTGAACAGGAAGTTTCTGGAATTTTCATCAAGATCAAATAACTATCATCCAAGAAGACCCTATGGGTTTAACTTGGCACCAACACTAATTAAAACATAAAAACAAATCTAACCAGAGGCTAGATCAAATATTTATTCCTAAACAGAAGCAAAAAGCTAAAAGCTAAAAATAAAATTGGGTTGCCTCCCAATCAAGCGCTATCGTTTAACGCCCCTAGCTAGGTATAAAAGCAAGGATGGATCTAGGTATTGCCATCTTTGGAAGGCAATCCATAAGTGACTCCCATAATAGATTCATAAGGTAATTTAATCTTCTTTCTAGGGAAGTGTTCCATGCCTTTCTTTAACGGAAATTGGAATCTAATATTCCCTTCCTTCATATCAACGATTGCACCAATTGTTCTAAGGAAAGGTCTACCAAGAATAATAGGACATGAAGGATTGCAATCTATGTCAAGAACGATAAAATCTACGGGCACATAATTCCTATTTGCAACAATAAGAACATCATTAATACTTCCCATAGGTTTCTTGATAGTGGAATCCGCAAGGTGTAAGTTTAAAGAGCAATCATCAAATTCACGGAAACCTAACAAATCGCACAAAGTTTTTCGAATCATGGAAACACTAGCACCCAAATCAGACAAAGCATAGCATTCATGATCTTTAATTTTAATTTTAATAGTAGGTTCCCACTCATCATAAAGTTTTCTAGGGATAGAAACTTCCAACTCAAGTTTTTCTTCATAAGATTGCATCAAAGCATCAACGATATGTTTGGTAAAAGCTTTATGTTGACTATAAGCATGTGGAGAATTTAGCACGGATTGCAACAAGGAAATACAATCTATCAAAGAGCAATTATCATAATTAAATTCCATGAAATCCAAAATAGTGGGTTCATTACTATCTAAAGTTTTGATCTCTTCAATCCCACTTTTACCAATTTTTGCATCAAGATCTAAAAATTCTGAATTTTTGGAATGCCTTCTAGGTAAAGGTGGCTCATAATCAATCCCATCATTATCAAGATTCATATTGCAAAACAAAGATTTAATAGGAGACACATCAATAACTTTTAGATCTTCATCTTTATTCTCATAAAAACTAGAAGAACACGCTTTCACAAACCAATCTTTCTTAGCACGCATCCTAGTGGTTCTTTCTTTGCACTCATCAATGGAAATTTATCATGGCTTTGAGAGACTCATTGATATCATGCTTAGGTGGAATAGATCTCAGTTTCAAAGAATCAACATCAAGAGAAATTCTATCAATGTTCCTAGCCAATTCATCAACCTTAAGCAATTTTTCTTCAAGCAAAGCATTGAAATTCTTTTGCGAATTCATAAACTCCTTAACACAAGTATCAAATTCAGAGGGCGTCTTATTAAAATTTCCATAAGAGTTGTTGTTGGAATTACAATAATTATTAGAGGAATTACTAGGATACGGCCTAGGATTAAAGTTTCCTCTATACGCGTTGTTACCAAAATTATTCCTACCAACAAAATTCACATCCATAGATTCATTATTATTCTCAATCAAAGTAGACAAAGCATACCATTAGGATCAGAAGAAACACTCTTAGTAGCAAATAATTTCATAAGTTCATCCATCTTTCCACTCAAAACATTAATTTCTTCTATCGCATGCACTTTTTTATTAGTAGATCTTTCGGTGTGCCATTGAGAATAATTAACCATAATGTTATCTAGGAGTTTAGTAGCTTCTCCTAAAGTGATTTCCATAAAAGTGCCTCCCGCGGCCGAGTCTAAAAGATTTCTAGAAGCAAAATTCAATCCGGCATAGAAATTTTGTATAATCATCCAAAGATTCAAACCATGTGTAGGGCAATTACGTATCATTAATTTCATCCTCTCCCAAGCTTGTGCAACATGTTCATGATCAAGTTGCTTAAAATTCATGATATCGTTTCTAAGAGAGATGATTTTAGCGGGAGGAAAATACTTAGAGATAAAAGCATCTTTGCACTTATTCCATGAATCAATACTATTTTTAGGCAAATATGAAAACCAAACTTTAGCACGATCTCTAAGCGAAAAAGGAAATAGCTTCAATTTAACAATATCATTGTCCACATATTTCTTCTTTTGCATATCACACTAATCAACGAAGCTACTTAGATGGGTAGCGGCATCTTCATTAGGAAGGCCGACATCAACAAAGAAGCATTAATTTCACAAGATTCAGTATCGGTAAGAGGAGCAATCGGAGTGCTAAGAAAATCAGTGTTGTTGGCATTGGTGAATTCACACAATTTAGTATTATCTTGAGCCATCGTGACAAACAAGCAATCCAACACACGAGCAAACAAGAAGCAAGGGAAAAAAAGGCGAACGGAAAAGAGAGGGCGAATAAAACGGCAAGGGTGAAGTGGGGGAGAGGAAAACGAGAGGCAAATGGCAAATAATGTAATGCGAGGGAGATGAGTTTGTGATGGGTACTTGGTATGTCTTGACTTGACTTGGCGCGAATCTCCCCGGCAACGGCGCCAGAAATCCTTCTTGCTACCTCTTGAGCATTGTGTTGGTTTTCCCTTGAAGAGGAAAGGGTGATGCAGTAAAGTAGCGTAAGTATTTCCCTCAGTTTTTGAGAACCAAGATATCAATCCAGTAGGAGATCACGCACGAGTCCCTCACACCTACACAAACAAATAAGAACCTCGCAACCAACGCGATAAAGGGGTTGTCAATCCCTCAACGGTCACTTACGAGAGTGAGATCTCATAGATATGATAAGATAATATTTTTGGTATTTTTATGATAAAGAGAAATAAAGATGCAAAGTAAAATAAAAGGCAAAATAAATAACTAAGTGTTGGAAGATTAATATGATGGAAAATAGACCCGAGGGCCATAGGTTTTAAGTAGTGGCTTCTCTCAAGAGCATAAGTATTACGGTGGGCGAACAAATTACTGTTGAGCAATTGATAAAATTGAGCATAGTTATGAGAACATCTAGGTATGATCATGTATATAGGCATCACGTCCGTGAAAAGTAGACCGACTCCTGCCTGCATCTACTACTATTACTCCACACATCGACCGCTATCCAGCATGCATCTAGAGTATTAAGTTCATAAGAACAGAGTATCACTTTAAGCAAGATGACATGATGTAGAGGGATAAACTCATGAAATATGATGTAAACCCCATCTTGTTATCCTTGATGGCAACAATACAATACGTGCCTTGCTGCCCCTATTGTCACTGGGAAAGGACACCGCAAGATTGAACCCAAAGCTAAGCACTTCTCCCATTGCAAGAAAGATCAATCTAGCAGGCCAAACCAAACTGATAATTCGAAGAGACTTGCAAAGATAACCAATCATACATAAAAGAATTCAGAGGAGATTCAAATATTGTTCATAGATAAACTTGATCATAAACCTACAATTCATTGATCTCAACAAACACACCGCAAAAGAAGATTACATCGAATAGATCTCCACGAGAATCGTGGAGAACTTTGTATTGAGATCCAAAGAGAGAGAAGAAGCCATCTAGCTAATAACTATGGACCCGAAGGTCTGAGGTAAACTACTCACACATCATCGGAGAGGCTATGATGTTGATGTAGAAGCCCTTCGTGATCAATGCCCCCTCCGGCGGAGCGCCGAAAAAGGCCCCAAGATGGGATCTCACGGGTATAGAAGGTTGCGGCGGTGGAATTAGGCTTTTGGCTCCATCTCTGATAGTTTGGGGGTACGTAGGTATATATAGGAGGAAGAAGTACATCGGTGGAGCAACATGGGCCCCACGAGGGTGGAGGATGCCCCCAGGGGGTAGGCGCGCCCCCTGCCTCATGCTCTCCTGGTTGATTTCTTGACGTAGACTCCAAGTCCTCTGGATCACGTTTGTTCTGAGAATCACGTTCCCGAAGGTTTCATTCCGTTTGGACTCCGTTTGATATTCATTTTCTGCGAAACACTGAAATAGGCAAAAAAATAGCAATTTGGGCTGGGCCTCCGATTAATAGGTTAGTCCCAAAAATAATATAAAAGTGTATAATAAAGCCCATTAACATCCAAAACAGAATATAATATGTCATGGAACAAAAAAAAATTATAGATACGTTGGAGACGTATCACTCATCTACAATGGAAGCGCCTCGTAGCGCTTCCAGCAGATTATCCGGTGCCTCAGGTTGGACAGAGGTAATCAGCAGAACAGGCACACCTCCTCCTTTCGAAAAAGGCTGCTCGCTTGACTCCGGAGCCGTATAGGTCTCCGGAATGGTTTTCGGCTAGGGGCCGAATTGGACATGGCCCCCGCTGCCAGCCTCCATGGGGGTTTTCTCTCCCATGTGTCCGGCGGCCGAGGAGTCATCTCCTGGCGCCGCCCTGACGACCTCCTGAACCTCTCCCTGGCCGGGGAAGGTCATTTGGGACATCACCTCGTTGTCGCCCTTGGCCTTGGGAGAGTGAGCGGTCGGTGGTGACTCACTGGACATCGCCTTTGAATCTAACGAACCCCCCGATGAGGATCGCTGGAAGCCGTCATGGACCAGACTGTAATAGAACAATTTAATATATTAATGCCATGAGGCTGGACACATGGACATGCACGAGTTTATAGTACTTACGATGCGGCCAGGGGCTTGGTCTTGCGCGGCCGCTCCGGACTGCTGTCGACATCCCACGGGGAGTTATCCGCGAGGGTGCCCTTCCCTCGCTTGGGCACCGCCGCCTCCAGATTCGCGGAGGCCGCCCTCTTTTTTCTCCCCTCATCAGGGGGAGATTTGTTCTCCTCCTCCTCTTCGTCGTCTTCGGCGGCGGAGGAGTGAGACTCGTCGTCTTCGGATGTCATGTCCGAAGCACCTTTCCGGCGAGGGCCACTCTTGGTCCCCTTGGCCTTCTTCTTGGCCTTCTTCTCCGGCACCTCATAAGGCGTTGGAAACAACATCTTCATCAGAAGCGGGTCTTCTTGGTCCTCGGGCAGCGGAGCCGGACAGTTAATTTGCCCCGCTATCTTGATCCAGGCCTGAAAAAATCGATAGAGAGGCTTAGACTCCCTCAAAATATGCCAGTAAAGGGTATGCCTTAAAAACATGAAAGGGCTTACCGGATTAGCCTGGCGTTTTAAGCTGAGCCCGCGATCCTCGGTCGTGGGCGGTGGTGTCTCGCCGGCCTTAAATAGCACTTTCCAGATGTCTTCGTGCGTCGTGCCGAAGAGCTCTAGTACCGTCTGGTGCTTGGCCGGATCGAACTCCCACAAATAGCAAATCCAGCGTTGGCACGGAAGGATCCGGCAAATGAGCATAACCTGAATCACGTTGACGAGCTTGATTTTCTTGGTTATCATGCTCTGGACGCACGTCTGGAGCCCAGTCAGCTTGTCTGAAGAACCCCAGGTCAGGCCCTTCTCTTGCCAGGAGGTGAGCCGCATCGAAGCTCTGGATCGAAATTCGGGGGCGCCGCCCAGTTGGTGTCGCGCGGCTCGGTGATGTAAAACCACCCCGACTGTCACCCCTTCACCGTCTCCACAAAGGAGCCTTCGGGCCAGGTGACATTGGGCATCTTGCCCATCATGGCGCCTCTGCACTCTGCTTGTTGACCGCTCACCACCTTCGGCTTCACATTGAAGGTCTTCAGCCATAGGCCGAAGTGATGTGGGATGAGGAGGAAGGCCTCGCACACGACAATAAATGCCGAGATGTTGAGGATAGAGTTAGGGGCTAGATCGTGGAAGTACAGCCCGTAGTAAAACATCAGTCCGCAGACAAATGGGTGGAGAGGGAATCCCAGCCCGCGGATGAAATGTGTCAGAAACAAAACCCTCTCATGGGGTTTTGGGGTAGGGACGATCTGTCCCGCGGCCTGGAGTCGGTGAACGATCTCCTTGGCCAGATACTCGGCCTCCGGGAGCTCCTTGATGTCCTTCTTCTTGACGGAGGAGGCCATCCACTTGCCTCTAGCTCCGGATCCGGACATGGTTGAATGCTTGCTTGAGGCGGAAAAGTTGAGAGCTTGGGCACTGGAGCTCAAAGATGGAAGGGCAGAAAGAGAGAAGGCGTGGGTGAAGAAAGGGAGCCCTTATCTCCTTATAAAGGCAGTGAACGCCTCCCCACTCGCCCTAAAAAATTTGCCTATTCCCAAGGACTGTGCAAACGGCACAGTTGGGTTACCCATGCCCGTATTAATGAGAAACCCGCAATAATGGGACATGATCTCTGCTTTGACAAGACGTGCCAATTGAAACCGCATCTCGAAACGCGGAACGGCAGACGAAAACGGTTTGAAATAATGACCGGGTGGACGTGATATCACATTACGAATAAGTTGTCAGCGGATTAGACTCGTGGAATATTATACTCTTTGTGGTCGTGTGTGGTGTTTGTGTTACAGGTCCGGATACATTCTTCGCGTCCGAAGACTATCTTGGAGTATTCGGGAAGGGAACCCGCCTTGCAATGTCGAAGACAATCTGCGCGTCGGACACCTCGTCATTGAAGCCTGGTTCATGGGCTACTGAGGGAGTCCTGGACTAAGGGGTCCTCGGGCGTCTGGCCTGTTAGCGATGGGCCTGACTGATGCGCTGTGAAGATACGAAGACCGAAGACCTCACCCGTGTCCGGATAGGACTCTCCTTGGCGTAGAGGGCAAGCTTGGCAACCAAATATGAAGATTTCCTTTCTCTGTAACCGACCTTATGTAACCCTAGATCCCTCCGGTGTCTATATAAACCGGAGGGCTTAGTCCGGATCAGGACATTCATTACCATAGTCATACAAGCTAGACTTCTAGGGTTTAGCCATTACGATCTCGTGGTAGATCAACTCTTGTAATACTCATATTCATCAAGATCAATCAAGCAGGAAGTAGGGTATTACCTCCATAGAGAGGGCCTGAACTTGTGTAAACATTGTGTCCCCCGTCTCCTGTTACCATCGATCCTGGACACACAGTTCGGGACCCCCTACCCGAGATCCGCCGGTTTTGACACCGACAATAGAACCCATCTTTTTATCCTTGATAGCAATGATACATACGTGTCGGTTCCCCTTCTGTCACTGGGATCAAGCACCATAAGATCGAACCCATTACAAATCACCTCTTCCCATTGCAAGATAAATAGATCAAGCTGGCCAAACAAAACCCAAATATCAGAGAAGAAATATGAGGCTATAAGAAATCATGTATATAAGAGATCAAAGAAGACTCAAATAACTTTCATGGATAAAAAGATAGATCTGATCATAAACTCAAAGTTCATCGGATCCCAACAAACACACCGCAGAAAGAGTTACATCATATGAATCTCCAAGAGACCGTTGTATTGAGAATCAAAAGAGAGAGAGAGAGAGGAAGCCATCTAGCTTCTAACTACGGACCCGTAGGTCTACAAAGAACTACTCACGCATCATCGGAGAGGCACCAGTGGACATGATGAACCCCTCCGTGATGGTGTCTAGATTGGATCTGGTGGTCCCGGAACTTGCGGCGGCTGGAATTGATTTTCGTCAACTCCCCTAGGGTTTCTGGAATATTGGGGTATTTATAGAGCAAAGAGGCGTGCGGGAGGCCAACGGCACAACCCACCAGGGCGCGCCTGGGCCTCTAGGCGCGCCCCGGTGTCTTGTGCTCACCTCGGGCTCCCTCTTCGGTACTTCTTTGGCCCACCGGATGTCTTCTGGTCCAAAAAAATCCACAAAGAGTTTCACTACATTTGGACACCGTTTGGTATTGATTTCCTACAATGTAAAAAACATGCAAAAAACAGCAACTGGCACTCGGCACTATGTCAATAGGTTAGTACCAAAAAATGATATAAAACGACTATAAAATGATTGTAAAACATCCAAGAATGACAATATAACAACATGGAACAATAAAAAATTATAGATACGTTGGAGACGTGTCAGCATCCCAAAGCTTAATTCCTGCTCATCCTCAAGTAGGTAAATGATAAAAATAGAACTTTTGATGTGGAATGCTGCCTAACATATTCATCACATATTGTTTTCTTTGTAGCATGGACATTTGGACTTTTATATGGTTCAAAGCAATAGTCTAGTTTTGAGATGAGGACTTTAATACTCAAGCATATCAACAAGCAACCATGTCTTTCAAAATATCAATGCTAAAATGAGTTATCCCTAACCCATTATGCTGAATCATTCATCCATTCATGAAACACACTCGCATATTAGCTACACCCAATGCTCAAGTACGATCATAGTGCCCCTTAGTTGGTGCTTTATAAGAGAAGATGGAGACTCAAATAAAAATAAAAATTGCATAAAGTAAAAGAAAGGCCCTTCACGGTGGGAGGTAGGGATTTGTAGAGGTGCCAGAGCTCAAAGCGAAAAAGTTAGAGATAAAACATTTTGGGAGGCATGCTTTTCCTGTCAACGAGAACGATCGAGTAGTTCCCAATACTTTCCATGCTAGATATATCATAGGCGGTTCCCAAACAGAAATTAAAGTTTATTCCTTTTTCAACCATACTTTCACTTTCCATGGCTAGCCGTATCCACGGGTGCCTTCCAGACCAACACTTTCCATGGAATTTTTTATTTGATAACATAAAGTAAATTCATTTTTCATTTTGGGACTGGGCATACCTAATACCTTTGCCTTACTCTCGTGCAATGACAAGTGAGTAAACACTCATCGTGAGAATAACATATCTAGCATGGAAATATATTAGCCACCCCCTACCGTTTCATGAGCGGTACGAGCACACAAAAGAGAAATTTATTTTGAAAATTAGAGATGGCACATACAAATTTCCTTAGAATGGCAAAAGAATACTGCATATAGGTAGGTATGGTGGATTCATGTGGAAAAACTAGTTTAAATGATTTTGGATGCACAAGTAGAGATCATACTTAGTGCAAAATGAAGGCTAGCAAAAGATTGAGAAGCGACCAACCAAGAAACAAAAAATCTCATAAGCGAGCATTAAGCATAATTAACACCAAAAAATGCACTTCATGAAAGTTTTTATTATGTCCTTCTTGGATATCTATCACTTTGGCACTGATTTTCATGTGTTGCTTTTGATAAGCTCAAACAAATATAAGTGAAGATCATGAGAATAATATTTCAATCTCTCAAAATAATTTTAGTGAAGCAAGAGAGAATTTCTTAAAAAAATTACTAACTCTCAAATAAATCTAAGTGAAGTAAGAGAGAATTTGTTGATAACCCGTCCTGGCTTTGGACGTTAAGTCGCCAGTGTGCCTTGATTACATGTTTGGAGTTCTGCACTCAAGTTTTTGGGATGTTACCCCTTGCTGCATAGGGTGTTGTAAGCCGACGGTATGAACCGATTTCACTGGCCATATAGCCTTGATTATATGACTCATCATTGAGCATCTTTGGGTTTGATAACCCGCCCTGATAGCAGACTTTAAGTCGCCAGGATATTTTGCTTTGAGCAATAAAAATGATGATATTTCATCACTCTGCTCCGGTTTATAATTATCAAGGCATCACCATGGTATTAATCTACAGGTATGTCTTTCAATAATGGTATGAATATTTTGTGTTTGATAAACCGCCCGGGCTTTGGACGTTAAGTCGCCAGTATATTTTGGATTGCGCCATTGGAATCATGCGCTTATAAATCTTCGGGTTGTCACCCTCACTGGATATGTGGATGTAAGCCAGCAGTACAAGTTAAATCTACAGGTATGTTTTCCTGGTTATATGAATATGCGAGGTTTGATAACCCACCTTGGTTCTGGACTTTAAGTCGCCAGTATATTTTGGCTTGAATGGCCCTAATTCTAGTCTTTTCTATAATTGCATAAGACAATATTATGTTTCGGTTGTTACCCGCCCTGGCTGTTGACGTTAAGTCGCCAGGGCATATGTTGTTGAAACATTGTGCAGGACATGTAGAGATATGGCTTACATAAATGATTAAGTTCAAGCCCATCATAAAAAAAATTAAAGTTGGTGTTTCAAAAGGGTTATTCATTCTTGATTTTTTACAAAGGCTATAAGGCACCGGGTTGCAAATGTCCTGGATTACAATGAATGCGCATTAAGTCACCATCGACCAAGAGACACTGAGTATTTAACTATGGATTTACTTGTCAATAGACAAGATCTTGTGATTGTTTTCACGCCAGGTTATATTCTTCCAATCTTTAATATGGCTGGATTTTTCATTATGGTTGTTATAACCAGTATGGAATGATTGAGATTTTCATACTGGATTATATTATTCCAATCTGAAATAGCCAATATGGCTGGATTTTTTATGGTTATCAATAACCAGTATTACGATTGAGGTTTTCAAAGCTGCTTCAGAGCAATGGCTATTATTTCTTTATCCAAGAATACCGGCTCAAAGTAGAGAGCATGGTTCAATGTTGAATATGCAAAGCTTTCAATAACATCATCCGGACAATGGATATGATTTTATTTTACAATGGAAGGAATAGTCCCGAGTCGCTGCAGGCACACGACCCGACACTTGGGGGCTACATTATTCAAATCATGATTATATCAAATATGGAAGTCCCATGTCGCTGCAAGCATGCACCACGACACTTGGGGGCTAATGCAAGGTTGTTTTTTTAACTCACCTTATTGAAGACTCGACTCATCACATCGTAATGAGCCGGTCCTTGGTGGCTACTAATTGCTCTTGTCAAAGGTAACTCAAAACTTGGGAGATACATCATATGGTGTTATTTTTTGAAGTACATGTAAAGTCCCAACTCAGTATTATCTTACTGAGCCGGCCCTTGGGGGATACATATTGCTTCTCAAAGTCCATATAGTCTGATCTACAAAGTCCCTGCTCATTATTGCATAATGACCCGGCACTTGGGGGATACACATGGGAATTTTATGATTGGCGGCTTACATGAACAACTCGGATTTCCCCAAAGTTGTATTACTTATATTAAAGCAAGTCTTAAGATGTTACTACGCTCTCTTCTTAAGATTTGGGGGCTACAGGTGATATGCATATAAGGGAGGTACACTTTCAAGCTTGGTGTTAGCAATAATTATGACCCGATGCCATTAATATACAAACGGCAATTTTGGCAATCATAACTCAACAAGTTTTACATCAATAAGCCGTCTCAAAATCAGATGAGTATTTCAAGACCGATATTTTCTGTCAAGCTAAAGCATTGGAAGCTGAGTCAAATGGATTATTCTTTACAATATTTTTATGCAAGAAGCCAATGTCAGCAAATTGACTATGAAGCTGGTCTATTGACCCGGACTTTTCAGAAGAAGTGCCCGGATTTTTTACATTGGCAAAGTTTTAATATATTTGCTAAAGGAGATTCGTTATGAGATCATGGACACTTATCAAGGAGGAAATGACAAGGACTTAAGGATGATCAGGATCAGTTTAACATGGATAAATCCAAATTAAACTGGGGGCTAATGTCGGGGATATACCCCGCGGTATGACCCGGCCGGACTTGGCGACTCACTGGTGACCTGCCCTGACTAGGCGACTCACTAAGTGACCCACCCTGATCTCTCCATTCACTGATGACCTGGCCAAGCCTGGTGACTCATCAGTGACCCGACAAGTGTTTCAGATGGATGACAAGGCCCAAGGCCCAGAAGGCCGGCTCATGTTATGGTGTGCCAGCTTAAGAGGAAAGGCGTGAGGGATATTTCCCTTACAAGGAATCAAGACCCGGACTTGTATCCAACTTCTATTAGAAGATAGACTGGTCCTAATCCTATTGGGACTCCACATGTAACCCACCCTCCAACTTATATAAAGAGGGGCAGGGCACCCGAAGAAGGGGCAAGAAATAATCTAGAGGGCTAGATACAACTAGAGGGGAGCCGGCTTATACAGCAACTCCCTCATGAGCATATTGAGTAAGACCTAGCCACAAACAGCATGTAGGGTTATTACCGGATGATGTTTCCCGAGGCCCGAAGCTGTCTAAATCTTGTCTCGTGTGCTAATCCACTTCGACGATCTACACACAGCTCTCGTCCCGATCAACCCCTCTCAAGCTACTACTTAGTTGCGTTGGCCTCACGACAAGTCCTCACATTAGGACATATGCCGTGACAAATCCACGACAAGATCCGTTAGTATAAGAAAACAAATCACTACTAGAAGTACTGTAGCAAACCCATTCATATTTTATTTTTGCATTATATCTACTGTATTACAACTTTTCTATGGCAAAAACTCTTCAAAGAAAACCACATAATCATCAAAACAAGCACACAATGCAAAGAAAACAGAATCTGTCAAAACAGAACAGTCTGTAGAAATCTGGATATTTTGAATACTTCTGTAACTTCAAAAATTCTGAAAAATTAGGACCACGTGAGAAATTTGTATATTAATCTTCTGCAAAAAGAGTTGGTATTTTATCACGCTTCTGTGATTTTTAATAATTCTGTGACTGGCGTGCAAAGTTTCTGTTTTTTAGCAAGATCAAATCAACTATCACCCAACATAATCCTAAAGGCTTTGCTTGGCACAAACACTACTTAAACCACACAAAAAAACACAATCATAACAATAGAATAATTGTGCAAATACTCAAGAACAAAAAGAAAAATACAAAAATAAATTTTATTGATTGGGTTGCCTGCCAACAAGCGTTATAGTTTTACGCCCCTAGCTAGGCATAAAGCAAGGATCTAAGTATTTTCATCTTTGTTTCTAGATCCATAAAATGCCCTCATTATTGATTCATATGGTGGCCTAAATATTGTTCTAGGGAAGTGTTCCATACCCTTCCTTAGTGGAAATTGGAATCTAATATTGCCTTCTTTCATATCAATCACGGCACTAATAGTACGTAAAAACGGCCTACCAAGAATAATTGGACAAGGCGGATTGCAATCAATATCAAGAACAATAAAATCTATGGGCACATAATTCCTATTTGCAAGAATAAGAACATCATTATTTTTTCCCATAGGCTTTTTAATAGTAGAATCCACCAAATGCAAATTTAAAGAACATTCCTCGATATCAGTAAAACTAAGCACACCACAAAGAGATTTCAGAATTGGAGAAACACTAGCACCCAAGTCACATAAAGCAAAACACTCATATTTTTTAATCTTGACTTTGATGGTAGGTTCCCATTCATCATGTAATTTTCTAGGAACTGAAACTTCTAATTCCAATTTTTCTTTCAAAGCTTTCATCAAGGCATCAACAATATGTTTAGTAAAAGCTTTATTTTGTTCATAAGCATGGGGTGACTTTATCATGGATTGCAACAAAGAAATACAATCAATCAAAGAGCAAATATCATAATTAAAGTCTTTGTAATCCAAAAGACTGGGCACATCACTAGTTAAAGTTTTAACCTCTTCAAACCCACTTTTATCAATTTTCTCATCAAGATTTTCACCCTCCGAATTATCGGGACGCCTTCTAGATAAAGTTGACTCTTCTTCAGTACATTTATTATCAATCTTAATTTTACTAAACAAAGAATCAACAGAGGAAACACCAATCATTTTAAGATCTTCATCATTTTTATGAAACCAATCACTAGAAAACGCTTTTTCTAAAAATTCTCTTCTAACTCTAAGCATAACGGTTCTTTTCTTACTTTCATCCATAGAAACATAAAGAGCTTTAATTGATTCTTCTACCTTAGGCACAAAAATTTTCATCTTGAGATTTTCTACATCATGAGAAATTCTATCAACACTTCTAATCATCAATCTTATTCAACTTTTCTTCCATTGTAGCATTGAAAACCTTTTCAGTGTTGATGAATTCTTTAATATTATTCCCAAGATCAGAGGTGTTACTATTATTATTGTAAGAGGTATTACCATAGGAATTACCATAATTATTAGAGGAATTAATAGGAAAAGGCCTTGGATTAAAATTACCTCTACAAGCATTGTTATTGAAATTGTTTCGCGTGACAAAATTCACATCTATGGCATCACTATTTTGCTCAATCAAAGTAGACAAAGGCACATTATTAAAATCAATAGGAGCACTTTTATTAACAACCAATTTCATAAGAGAATCAACTTTTTCACTCAAAGAAGAAATTTCTTCAACCGAATTAACTTTTTTACTAGTAGGAGCTCTTTCGGTATGCCATTGTGAATAATTTGCCATGATATTATCAAGCAATTTGGTGGCTTCACTCAAGTAATTTCCATGTAAGTACCACCCGCGGCGGAATCTAAAATATTACGAGAAACAAAATTCAACCGAGCATAAATTTTTTGTATGATCATCCAAAGATTTAACCCATGAGCTGGGAAATTCCTTAGCATCAATTTCATCCTTTCCCAATATTGTGAAACATGCTCATGTTCAAGTTTCTTGAAATTCATGATCTAGGTTCTAAGGGAAATAATTTCTGCGGGCGGAAAATACTTAGTAATAAAAGCGTCCTTGCACTTATCCCAAGGATCAATACTATTGCGAGGCAAAGAAGAAAACCAAATTTTTGCATGATCTCGAAAAGAAAACGGGAATAATTTCAACTTCACAACATCATTGTCCACAAATTGTTTCGTTTGCATATCGCATAATTCCACGAATATGTTAAGATGGGAGCGGCATCCTCATTAGGAGTACCGGAAAATTGATCTTTCATAACAAGATTCAGCAAAGCGGTATTAATATCACAAGACTCCGCACTAGTGGCAGGAGGAGCAATCGGAGTGCTAATAAAATCATTGTTGTATGTATTGGAGAAATCACACAACTTGGTGTTCTCTTGAGTCATTGTGACTACACAACAAGATTGCACTCAATAAACAGATCTGACGAGAAAACGAGGACGAAAAAGAGGGCGAATAAAACGGCAATTTTTTGTGAAGTGGGGGAGAGGAAAACAAGAGGCAATTGGAAAATAATGTAAATTGCAAGGAGATGAGATTTGTGATTAGGAACCTGGTAGATGTCAATGATGTCTCCCCGGCAACGACACCAGAAATTCATTTTTATGTCTGCTAGAACTACGTCGGTATTTCCCCAACGAGGAAGGGATGATGCAACACAGCAACGCTAGGTAATTCCCTAAGTGATGAGACCAAGGTTATCGAACCAGTAGGAGAACCACGCAACACTACATAAACAATACCTGCACACGAATAACAAATACTCGCAACCCGACGTGTTAAAGGGGTTGTCAATCCCTTTCGGGCAACGACGCCAGAAATTGGCAAGTGGACGTGAGAAAGTTGTAATAGATTGAATAGATAGATCGCAAATAAGATAAAGTGCAGCAAGGTATTTTTGTATTTTTGGTTTAATAGATCTGAAAATAAAAGCAAATAAGAATAGATCGCAGAGGCAAATATAATAAAGAAGAGACCCGGGGGCCGTAGATTTCACTAGTGGCTTCTCTCGAGAAAAATAGCAAACTGTGGGTAAATGAATTACTGTTGGGAAATTGATAGAACTTCAAATAATCACGACGATATCCAGGAAATGATCATTATATAGGCATCACGTCCAAGATTAGTAGACCGACTCCTGTCTGCATCTAATACTATTACTCTACACATCAATCGCTATCCAGCATGCATCTAGTGTATTAAGTTCATGGAAAAATGGAGTAATGCAATAAGAACGATGACATGATGTATACAAGATCTATTTATGTAGAAATAGACCCCATCCTGTTATCCTTAATAGCAACAATACATACGTGTCGGTTCCCCTTCTATCACTGGGATCAAGCACCGTAAGATCAAACCCATTACAAAGCACCTCTTCCCATTGCAAGATAAATAGATCAAGTTGGCCAAAAAAAACCCAAATATCACAGAAGAAATACGAGGCTATAAGCAATCATGCATATAAGAGATCAAAGAAGACTCAAATAACTTTCGTGGATAAAAGATAGATCTAATCATAAACTCAAAGTTCATCGGATCCTAACAAACACACCGCAAAAAGAGTTACATCATATGGATCTCCAATAGACCATTGTATTGAGAATCAAAAGAGAGAGAGGAAGCCATCTAGCTACTAACTACGGACCCGTAGGTCTACAAAGAACTACTCACGCATCATCGGAGAGGTACCAATGGACATGATGAACCCCTCCGTGATGATGTCTAGATTGGATCTGGTGGTTCTGGAACTTGTGGCGGCTGGAATTGATTTTCATCAACTCCCCTAGGGTTTCCGGAATATTGGGGTATTTATAGAGCAAAGAGGCGGTGTGGGAAGCCACCGAGGTGGGCACAACCCACCAGGGCGCGCCTGGGCCTCCAGGCGCGCCCTGGTGTCTTGTGCTAACCTCGGGCTCCCTCTTCAGTACTTCTTTGGCCCACTGGATGTCTTCTGGTCCAAAAAATATCCACAAAAAGTTTCGCTGCATTTGGACTCCGTTTGGTATTGATTTCCTTCGATATAAAAAACATGCAAAAAAACAACAACTGGCACTGGGCACTATGTCAATAGGTTAGTACCAAAAAATGATATAAAATGACTATAGAATGATTGTAGAACATCTAATGATGATAACATAACAACATGGAACAATAAAAAATTATAGATATGTTGGAAATGTATCAATCTGTTTTGATTAATTTGGATCATATGAATAAGGAACATGTTTTTACAACTACAATTTGAAACTGGTAGTTTTGCAAACACCAAAGTAAACAACAGTGGAGGAAATTATACCTATCCAAATCTATACTAGAACAAAGTTAGAAGGCTTCAGAAGGATGGACTTACATTACATGTTAACACGGGCTTGACAAAGCTCTCTCTATGTCGATGGAAGGATAATTCAAGAAATTCCCCAAAGAAACTTGTTCATAAGAGTTGCTTTTATTCTACATTTTGTAAATAGTAAATATAGATCTAATAATATTGGAAGAAATAGAGGATAATGAAGCTCAATTGTAGAGTGATGATACATAATCAAATATGTATCAATTAAGTTCAACGTTACAAGGAAAAAGGTACTCACAAGAGGAACGCAGACTTCAACTTGTGCGGTGGAATTGGCTTTATTCAACATTTTGGTAAGAGTAAATGTAGATCTGATAATTTGGAGAAAATGAAGGGCAGGTCAGATAAGATGCAGAGTAATGCTAGACAATCAACTATCTCTCAATGTAAGTACAGTAATACTACCTCCGTCTGGAATTACTTGTCGCTCAAATGGATGTATCTAATGTTATTTTAGTTCTAAATACATCCAGTTGAGCAACAATTAATTCGATATGGAGGGAGTACATGACAATAGGTGCTTACAAGAGCAATCCAGAACTTCATAACCATTGGGTTTATTCTACATTTATGTAAGAGTAAAAATAAATCTTATAATTTCGAGCAAACAGTGGATAAGCAAGCGAACATTTACAGTGATGCTACATAATCAAACGGCAATGAGTGTAAGTATGGTGATAAAGGGCAAGAGGTACTGACTAGAATAGTTGGTCGACTGCTAGGATTTCCTAAATTGTGCACTGATCTGTAGACTGCTTACTGTGATTTCTATGTGTGCATGCCTAGAATGTGCATGATACGTTCACCGATTAAGGAGTGCATTGATAACCTATGACCAGTGCATTGATCAAAGCAATGCTCATTGCTATGATCAGTTCATAGGTGTGCGTTGTAATTGTATGGTGGCTCCATTTTTCATGTGCTATCATACTCACACATGTCTTCTTAACTGACTAAGTGATGAAGACCGAGTGAGATGTCGCCGGTGGTGGCGGCCCTACACCGGAAGGTGCGAAGGACTTGATTGCCCAAAACCAGTGAGCACATAAGATCAGAGTGATGGGGAGGAGGGAGGCAACCATAATGCCTCTGCAAACGCTTGGCCACATGCCGAGGATTAGGCACCAGCCAGTAGAACCGATGCACATCGATTCTACGTGCATGTAACACCCCGGGTGACATGCTATAGTAAACTCATGTTAATGGTGCCACATCATCATAATTAATTTTTGCTAATCATCACTTTGTTCCAAACTGACCTCAAATTCATATTTAAAAGACAAGTCAAATTACTCCTCATACTATAAAACTAAAATGTACGGATTTTAGTATAAATTCCCCTGATCGATTTTCATGTTGGAACCATCATCTTTTGAAACTCTGATACATCTCCAACGTATCTATAATTATTGATGTATTCATGCCATCTTTATAATATTTATACATGATTTTGGTATGATTTTGTTAGAACTAACCCGGACTGACGCTGTTTTCAGCAGAACTACCGTGGTGTTGTTTTTGTGCAGAAATAAAAGTTCTCGGAATGCGCTGAAAATCAGCGAAGATTTTTCTCGTAATTATAAAAAATACTGGAATGAAGATTTACCGGAGGGGAGCCCCGTGGGCCCCATGAGGGCGGAGGGTGCGCCCCCTGCCTCGTGGACTCCCTGTGGGCCCCCCTGACTTGTTGTCGACGTCAACCTCTCCTATAAATCCCCAAACTTCCAGAACTTAACCTAGATCGGTAGTTCTGCCGCTGCAAGCCTCTGTAGCCACCAAAAACCAATCGGGACCCTGTTCCGGCACCCTGCCGGAGGGAGGATCCATCACCGGTGGCCATCTCCATCATCCCGGCGCTCTCCATGACAAGGAGGGAGTAGTTTACCCTCAGGGCTAAGGGTATGTACCAGTAGCTATGTGTTTGATCTCTCTCTCTCTCTCTCTCTCTTGTGTTCTTGATATGGCACGATCTTGATGTATTGCGAGCTTTGCTATTATAGTTGGATCATATGATGTTTCTCCCCCTCTACTCTCTTGTAATGGATTGAGTTTTCCCTTTGAAGTTATCTTATCGGATTGAGTCTTTAAGGATTTGAGAACACTTGATGTATGTCTTGCATGTGCTTATCTGTGGTGACAATGGGATATTCACGTGATCTACTTGATGTATGTTTTGGTGATCAACTTGCGGGTTCAGTGACCTTGTGAACTTATGCATAGGGGTTGGCACACGTTTTCGTCTTGACTCTCCGGTAGAAACTTTGGGGCACTCTTTGAAGTATTTTGTGTTGGTTTGAACAGATGAACCTGATATTGTGTGATGCATATCGTATAATCATACCAACAGATACTTGAGGTGACACTGGAGTATCTAGGTGACATTAGGGTTTTGGTTGATTTGTGTCTTAAGGTGTTATTCTAGTACGAACTCTAGGATAGATCAAACGGAAAGAATAGCTTCGTGTTATTTTACTACGGACTCTTGAATAGATCGATCAGAAAGGATAACTTTGAGGTGGTTTCGTACCCTACAATAATCTCTTCGTTTGTTCTCCGCTATTAGTGACTTTGGAGTGACTATTTGTTTCATGTTGAGGGATTATTATATCATCTAATTATGTTATCATTGTTGAGAGAACTTTCACTAGTGAAAGTATGAACCCTAGGCCTTGTTTCGAAGCATAGCAATACCGTTTACACTCACTTTTACCACTTGCTACCTTGCTGTTTTATATTTTCAGATTACAAAAACATATATCTACCATCCATATTGCACTTGTATCACCATCTCTTCGCCGAACTAGTGCGCCTATACAATTTACCATTGTATTGGGTGTGTTGGGGACACAAAAGACTCTTTGTTAATTGGTTGCAGGGTTGTTTGAGAGAGACCATCTTCATCCTATGCCTCCCACGGATTGATAAACCTTAGGTCATCCACTTGAGGGAAATTTGCTACTGTCCTACAAACCTCAGCACTTGGAGGCCCAACAATGTCTACAAGAAAAAGGTTGCGTAGTAGACATTAAGCAATTTCTAGCGCCGTTGCCGGGGAGGTTAGTGCTTGAAGGTGTATCTTTAGATCTTGCAATCGAATCTTTTTGTTTCTTGTTTTGTCACTAGTTTAGTCTATAAAAGAAAACTACAAAAAAATGGAACTAAGGTTTCCTCATATGCTTCATCTTTTTAATGTCTTTCATGAAAATGATGGGAAGGAAAATTGTGCTCAAGTACTAGAAGAAGTTACATAGAATGCTTGGCATAAAATATGTGAAAGATGAGCATGATTGCAATGTTGTTAGTATGAATTCTTTGAATAACCATGATGCTAATGATATGCAAAGCCACAAGCTTGGGGATGCTATGTTGGATGAAGATGATATGCTTAGTCCCCCAAGTTTTGATGAGCAAATTTATTATGATGAAAGCATGCCTCCTATTTATGATGATTATTGTGATGACACGTATGTTATAAAGAATAAATATAACCATGAAACTTGTCATCATGATTTTAATTTTCAATTGGATTATGCTTCACATGATAGTTACTTTGTTGAGTTTGCTCCCACTACTATTGATGAGAATAAATTTGCTTATGTGGAGAGTAATAAAATTTCTATGCTTGTAGATCATGAAAGGAATGCTTTATGTGATGGTTATATTGTTGAATTCATTCATTATGATACTGAAAATTATTATGGGGGAGGAATATATGCTAGTAGGAATTGCAATAATATCAAGTTTCATCTCTATGTGCTTAAAATCTTGAAGCTATGCTTGTTTTGCTTTCCTATGCTAGTTGATTCTTGTTCCCATAAATTGTTTGCTCACAAAATCCCTATGCATAGGAAGTGGCTTAGACTTAAATGTGCTAGTCATATTCTTCATGATGCTCTCTTTATGTTTCAATTCTTATATTTTATGTGAGCATCATTGAAATCATCATGCCTAGCTAGGGGCGTTAAACGTTAGCGCTTGTTGGGAGGCAACCCAATTTTATTTTTGTTCTTTGCTTTTTGATCCTGTTTAGTAATAAACAATTCATCTAGCCTCTGGTTAGATGTGGTTTTATGTTTTAATTAGTGTTTGTGCCAAGTAGAACCTTTGGGAAGACTTGGGTGAAGTCTTTGCGATCTTGCTGTAAAAAACAGAAACTTTTGCGCTCATGAGATTAGCTGCCATTTTTTACTAGAGAGTGCTTTTAGGTTGATTCTTTTGGAAGAAGATTAATAGACAAATTCCTCACGTCCACCAATTTATTTCAGAACTTTTGGAGGTACATAAGTATTCGAATGATACAGATTGCTATAGATTGTTCTGTTTTTGATAGATTCTGTTTTTCTATGTGTTGTTTGCTTATTTTGATGAATCTATGAGTAGTATCGGAGGGTATGAACAATACAGAAGTTGGAATACATTAGATATTACACCAATATGAATTTGTAATGAGTTCACAAAGTACCTAAGTGGTTATTTATTTTCTTATACTAACGGAGCTTACGAGTTTTCTGTTAAGTTTTGTGTTGTGAAGTTTTCAAGTTTTGGGTCAAGATTTGATGGACTATGGAATAAGGAGTGGCAAGGGCCTAAGCTTGGGGATTCCCAAGCCACCCCAAGGTAATATTAAAGGACAACCAAGTGCCTAAGCTTGGGGATGCCCCAGATGGCATCCCCTCTTTCGTCTTCGTTCATCGGTAACTTTACCTGGAGCTATTTTTTATTCACCACATGATATGTATTTTGCTTGGAGCGTCATTTTATCTTATTTTGTTTTTCTTTCTGTTTTAATAAAATCCCAAGATCTGAAATTCTTAAATGTTAAATATTCTTCACATAGTTGCACAATTATTCGACTACTCATTGATCTTCACTTATATCTTTTGGAGTAGTTTGTCATTTGCTCTAGTGCTTCACGTATACCCTTTTTAGAGCACAGCGGTGGTTTTATTTTGAAGAAATAGATGAACTCTCATGCTTCACTTATATTATTTTGAGAGTCATAAACAACATGGTAATTTGCTTTGGTTATGAATTTAGTCCTAATATGATGGGCATCCAAGAGGGATATAATAAAAACTTTCATATAAAGTTCATTGAATACTGTGAGATGTTTGATTCTTTATGATTGTTTTGAGATATTAAGATGGTGATATCAGAGTCATGCTAGTTGAGTAATTGTGAATTTGATAGATACTTGTGTTAAAGTTTGTGATTCCCGTAGCATGCACGTATGGTGAACCGTTGTGTGACAAAGTCGGAGCATGATTTATTTATTGATTGTCTTCCTTATGAGTGGCGGTCGGGGACGAACGATGGTCTTTTCCTACCAATCTATCCCCCTAGGAGCTTGTGCGTAGTACTTCGTTTCGATTACTAATAGATTTTTGCAATAAGTATGTGAGTTCTTTATGACTAATGTTGAGTCCATGGATTATACGCACTCTCACCCTTTCACCGTTGCTAGCCTCTCTAGTACCGCGCAACTTTCGCCGGTAGCATAAAACCCACGATTACCTTCCTCAAAACAGCCACCATACCTACCTATTATGGCATTTCCATAGCCATTCCAAGATATATTGCGATGCAACTTTCCACCATTCCATTTATTATGACACGCTCCATCATTGTCATATTGCTTTGCATGATCATGTAGTTGACGTCATATTTGTGGCAAAGCCACCGTTCATAATTCTTTCATACATGTCACTCTTGATTCATTGCACATCCCGGTGCACCACCGGAGGCATTCATATAGAGTCATATTTTGTTCTAAGTATCGAGTTGTAATTCTTGAGTTGTAAGTAAATAAAAGTGTGATGATCATCATTATTAGAGCATTGTCCTAGTGAGGAAAGGATGATGGAGACTATGATTCCCACACAAGTCGGGATGAGACTCTGGACGAAAAAAAGAGGCCAAAAAAAGGAAGAGAAGGCCCAAAAAAACAAAAAAAAATTATAAAATGAGAGAAAAAGAGAGAAGGGGCAATGCTACTATCCTTTTACCACACTTGTGCTTCAAAGTAGCACCATGATCTTCATGATAGAGAGTCTCCTATGTTGTCACTTTCATATACTAGTGGGAATCTTCATTATAGAACTTGGCTTGTATATTCCAATGATGGGCTTCCTCAAAATTCTTCCTAAATATACTATCTTGGATATCTTCTATGATTGTGAGCACTCATTAAAATATGACATGCTAAAGAGTTGATGTTGGACAAGGAAGACAACATAATGGGTTATGTTTTCTTATATCCGAAATAAAGTTTATTGTCATGTATCATCCAACATGTTGAGCTTGCCTTTCTCCCTCATGCTAGCCAATTCTTTGCACCAAGTAGAGATATTACTTGTGCTTCCAAATACCCTTAAAACCAGTCTTGCCATGAGAGTCCACCATACCTACCTATGGATTGAGTAAGATCCTTCAAGTAAGTTGTCATCATGCAATAAAAAATTGCTCTCTAAATATGTATGATTTATTAGTGTGGAGAAAATAAGCTTTATACGATCTTGTGATGCGGAAGAAATAAAAGCGACGGACTGCATAATAAAGGTCCATATCACAAGTGGTAATATAAAGTGACATTCTTTCGCATTAAGATTTTGTACATCCAACCATAAAAGCACATGACAACCTCTGCTTCCCTCTCCAAAGGGCCTATCTTTTACTTTTATCTCTTACCTTATAAAAGAGTCATGGTGATCTTCACCTTTCCTTTTTATATTTTATCCTTTGGCAAGCACCTTGTGTTGGAAAGATCCTGATATATATATCCAATTGGATGTAGGTAAGCACGAATTATTATTGTTGACATTACCCTTGAGGTAAAAGGTTGGGAGGCAACACTACAAGCCCCTATCTTTATCTGTGTCTGATTAAAACTCCATACCCATAAGTATTGCGTGAGTGTTAGCAATTGTGAAAGACTAAATGATAGTTGAGTATGTGGACTTGCTGAAAAGCTCTTATATTGACTCTTTACGATGTTATGATAAATTGCAATTACTTCAGTGACTGAGATTATAGTTTGTTACTTCTCAATGAACTTTTTGATTCATAGTTTACATTGTGAATAGATTATTACTTGAGCATAAGAAATCATATGACAATATCTATATATGTAACTATTATAAGAATGATCATGATGCCCTCATGTCCGTATTTTATTTTATCGACACCACTATCTCTAAACATGTGGACATATTTATCGTTATCGGCTTCTGCTTGAGGACAAGCGAGGTCTAAGCTTGGGGGAGTTGATACGTCCATTTTGCATCATGCTTTTATATCAATGTTTATTGCATTATGGGCTGTTATTACACATTGTGTCACAATACTTATGCCTATTCTCTCTTATTTTACAAGGTTTACATGAAGAGGGAGAATGCCGGCAGCTGGAATTCTGGGCTGGAAAAGGAGCAAATATTAGAGACCTATTCTGCACAACTCCAAAAGTCCTGAAACTCCACGGAAGTTATTTTTGGAATTAATAAAAAATACTGAGCGAAGAAAGTACCAGAGGGGGCCAACCACAGTCCACGAGGGTGGGGGGCGCGCCCCCTGCCTCGTGGGCCCCCTAGCAGGCCTCCGATGACCATCTTTTTCTATATGAAGTCTTTTACCCTGGAAAAAATCATAAGAAACCTTGCGGGACGAAACACTGCCGCCACGAGGTGGAACCTTGGTGAAACCAATCTAGGGCTCCGACAGAGCTATTCTTCCGGGGAAACTTCCCACCGGGAGGGGGAAATCATCACCATCGTCATCACCAACGACCCTCTCATCGGGAGGGGGTCAATCTCCATAAACATCTTCACCAGCACCATCTCCTCTAAAACCCTAGTTCATCTCTTGTATCCAATCTTTGTATCCAAACCTCAGACTGGTACCTATGGGTTACTAGTAGTGTTGATTACTCCTTGTAGTTGATGCTAGTTGGTTTATTTGGTGGAAGATCATATGTTCAGATCCATTATGCATATTGATACCCCTCTGATTATGAACATGAATATGCTTTGTGAGTAGTTACGTTTGTTCCTGAGGACATGGGAGAAGTCTTGCTATAAGTAGTCATGTGAATTTGGTATTCGTTCGATATTTTGATGAGATGTATTATGTCTTTCCTCTAGTGGTGTTATGTGAACATCGACTACATGAAAATTCACCATTGTTTGGGCCTAGTGGAAGTCATTGGGAAGTAATAAGTAGATAATGGGTTGCTAGAGTGACAGAAGCTTGAACCCTGGTTTATGCGTTGCTTCGTAAGGGGCTGATTTGGATCCATATGTTTCATGCTATGGTTAGGTTTACCTTAATACTTCATTTGTAGTTGCGGATGCTTGCAATAGGGGTTAATCATAAGTGGGATGCTTTTCCAAGAAAGGGCAGCACCGAAGCACCGGTCCACCCACATACCAACTTATCAAAGTAACGAACGTGAATCATATGAGCGTGATGAAAACTAGCTTGACGATAATTCCCATGTGTCCTCGGGAGCGCTTTCCTTCATATAAGAGTTTGTACAGGCTTGTCCTTTGCTATAAAAAGGATTGGGCCATCTTGCTGCACCTTATTTACTTTCATTACTTGTTACCCGTTACAAATTACCTTATCACAAAACTATCTGTTACCGATAATTTTAGAGCTTGCAGAGAATACCTTACTGAAAACCGCTTGTCATTTCCTTCTGCTCCTCGTTGTGTTCGACACTCTTACTTATCGAAAGGACTATGATAGATCCCCTATACTTGTGGGTCATCAAGACTCTTTTCTGGCGCCGTTGCCGAGGAGTGAAGCGCCTTTGGTAAGGAAAAATTTATATAGTGTGCTGAAATTTACTGTCACTTGTTACTATGGAACATAATCCTTTGAGGGGCTTGTTCGGGGTATCTTCACCCCGACCAGTAGAGCCAAGAGTTTCTCCTCAACCTGCTGAACCTACTGAAAATGTTTACTTTTAAATTCCTTCGGGTATGGTAGAGAAACTGCTAGCAAATCCTTTTACAGGAGATGGAACATTGCATCCCGATTTACACCTAATCTATGTGGATGAAGTCTGTGGACTATTTAAGCTTGCAGGTATGCCCGAGGATGTTATCAATAAGAAGGTCTTCCCTTTATCTTTGAAGTGAGAGGCATTGACATGGTATAGGCTATATGATGACATGGGATCATGGAACTACAACCGATTGAAATTGGAATTTCAACATAAGTTTTATCCTATGCATCTTGTTCATCGTGATCGTAATTTTATATATAATTTTTGGCCTGGCGAAGGGGAAATCATCGCTCAAGATTGGGGGAGGCTTAAGTCAATGTTATATTCATGCCCCAATCATGAGCTCTCAAGATAAATGATTATTAAAAAAATTTATGCTCGACTTTCTCTCAATAATCGCTCCATGCTCGATACTTCTTGTACTGGCTCTTTTATGATGAAGACTATTGAATTAAAATGGGACCTATTGGAAAGAATTAAACGCAACTCTGAAGATTGGGATCTCGACGAAGGTAAGGAGTCAAGTATAACACCTAAGTTTGATTGTGTTAAATCTTTTATGGATACCGATGCTTTCCGTGAATTTAGCACTAAATATGGACTTGACTCTGAGGTAGTAGCTTCTTTCCGTGAATCATTTGCTACTCATGTTGATCTCCCTAAGGAGAAGTGGTTAAATATAATCCTCCCATTGAAGTAAAAGTAGTTGCACCTATTAAAGTTGAAGAAAAAACTATCACTTATAATGATCCTATTGTTCCTACTACTTACGTTGAGAAACCACCTTTCCCTGTTAGAATAAAGGATCAAGCTGAAGCTTCAACTGTAGTCAACAGAAGTAATATTAGGACAACCAAACCCCCTAAACAAATTAAAGTTGAACCTAATATTGCTCTGGTTAAAGATCTCTTGGCTGATAATATTGATGGGCATCTTATTTATTTCTGTGAGGAAACTGCTAGAATTGCTAAACCTGATGCTAAAGATAAACATAGACCTGTTGTAGGCATGCCTGTTATTTCTGTTAAAATAGGAGATCATTGTTATCATGGCTTATGTGATATGGGTGCTAGTGCTAGTGCAATACCTCATTCTTTATACGAAGAAATTATGCATGATATTGCGCCTGCTGAGTTAGAAGGTATTGATGTTACAATTAAGCTTGCCAATAGAGATACTATATCACCGATTGGGATTGTTAGAGATGTTGAAGTCTTGTGTGGGAAGGTTAAATATCCTGCTGATTTTCTTGTTCTTAGTTCCCCACAAGATAGCTTTTGTCCCATTATATTTGGTAGAACCTTCTTGAACACTTTTAGTGCTAGGATAGTGTCGGTGTACCAAAATAGGGGTGCGTTTTTGTACCCCTATACCTGTGCACGGGCAGTCGGAGCCGCGCCTATGGTCACGCCAAGCAGAACAGGGGAGGTGAGCCAAGGTAAGACCAAAGCCCAAGATAATAAGAGCAACGCCAAGGCCAAGACCACAAAGAGCAGTGGGACGAAGCAGGTTCCCCCGGCAAGACCCTTGCCGGGGCAGCCTCAGCAGCCCCAGCAAGACCCTTGCCGGGGCAGCTCGCCCCACACCAACAGAGCGAGCCACCCTTGAGCCCACGGTCCCCGATGCCATCATCCATGTTGGGCCAGGGCTCGGGAGGCCCCTCCGTGGTGGCATGCAGATCTTTGTGAAGACATATTCAAGATCAAATGAGGATTAGAAGATGACGATCCTTGGCAAGATCCTTGCCGAGGAAGACCACCAGACCCCCGGCAAGGCCCTTGCCAGGGACGACAGCGCGCCACGGCAAGACCCTTGCCGGGGCACTCGGCAAGGCCCTCACCAAGGACGCCAGCAGGGCCACCGCCAGGCCCATGCCAACCAAGCTTCCACCGCCGTTCACATGCAGCTGCCAGCCCAACCAGCTGGGCGGGCACCTGCGTGGCAACATGCAGCTCCCAGGCCAACTCATCGAGCACCAGCGTGGCGGCATGCAGATCTTCGTGAAGGCTCCGCCACTGCGCCACCTCAGCTGCCTGCCTGCCTACATGGTACCGCACGCCTCACTGGCCAGGGCGCGTGTCGAAGCGAGGAGGAGCGGCGACGGACGGGACGGGCCTCGCCCCCGTCCCCAATAAAGCAAGGGGACACCTAAGCTACGCATTAAATGTGTCTTGTCCTGTTATACGAGCGATAAGCTCAGGGCACTGTACGCCTTTCCACCTCCTGTGTGCCACTGTGGCAGCCCCTTTCGACTATAAAAGGAGGCCCATGGCATACTAGAGAAGGATTCGGCTCTTTCGAACCACGCACTGACCACAGCTAGTTTGAGAGCTCAAGAACTCTCTGAAATACACCCACCAAAGCAGGACTAGGGTTTACGCATCCTCGCGGCCCGAACCTGGGTAAACGATCCTTGTGCTAGCTACTAACCCCGCTCTTCTCGCAACCCCGCGCCCAGACAACCGTAGTAGGGATTCTTGTGATCCCATAGGTGTCGTTCCACACCGACATCTTTGGCGCGCCAGGTAGGGGCGTGCGTAGTTGTGAGAATCTGGTCTAGTAATCAGCCTAGCAGTTCTTCGTCGCCATGGCTCCTTAGAAGAAGACGGCCACGGCGGTCAGCTCGTTGGGAGCCGAACGGCCCGTGCCGGTGCGGGCGAGCAGTGGACCTATCGCAGACAGGACCCGGGCCGCGGTCCGCGAGCACCAGCATCGCCCTGGTAGTCAGAGCCTAGTGAGCAGCATCGTTCGCGCACCAGACGACCAGCCACACGTCGCCGGATGCAAAGACGGAGCTGGGCCCCCCCGCAGGCGGCGCGGGGTCCTCCAGGGGTGTCATTGTGCCACCTCCAGGAGGTGCAGCGACCTCCAGGATGCCCACACTGACGACCACTGCGCGCTCTTCCCATAGTGTGCGCGCCGAGCAGCGTCACCACGTTGGTGACCCTAAGCACCGCCGTGGGAAGAGCCCCGTGCGTCACCCGCAGGATGAAGGGGTTCAGCGGGCCCGCCAAAGCGCTGGCGAAAATGGCACGCAGCCGTTGGGTCGTAACAGAGCTCCTTCTAACGTAGTTAGAAGTCGAAGCGCGCCGCGATCCACGCAGCTGTCGCCGCCACCCACTCCAGCAGAAGCTTTGGCACGCGCGCAGCTGCTCCTCGACTTCACTCCTGCTCCGGAGAAGCTTGACGAGTGGAGGGCCACATTCCGGAGCCTCGTCGCCGTTGCCACCAAAGACAATCCACGACCGGCGGGATCCTCGGGTCGGCGCTCCACCGAGCCACCGCATGCTGTCGCTGGGAGGACCGGGGGAGTTGCGGCCACGGTGCACTCTCCTCCTCCTCGCCAGCCGCTGCGGGCGTTGGCCCGTCGTGACGACGCTTGTGATAACATCTCCATAGCATCGTCCGACCCATGGACCCTCCGCGACCAGCGCCAGGTCCTTCAAGAACGAGCTCATGAAGACGCTCGAACCACCGTCGAGCTCCGGCGCGAAACGCGCCGCCAGTCGGACAAGCGGGCAGGACCCGCTATGGACCACCCGGCACCGGGGGCTCCGGCGGCCTACCTTACAAGGTGGGCTGCCCGGCCTTTACCCGTGAGCTGCGGCAGTTCCAGTTGCCGTCCCACCGCACGTTCAAGCCCGACGTCGGTGAGAAGTACAGTGGCAAGACCCATCTGTCTGAGTTCCTCAACATCTACACCATCGCGATGCAGGCTGCTGGGGCTCGTGATGACAAGGTGCTTGCCAACTATTTCACGCTGGCGCTCAAGCCCAATGTGATGTCTTGTTGATGCACTTGCCGGTGGATTCCATTTCTTCTTGGTCGGATCTGTGCCATGAGTTCGTTGGCGCCTTCACAGGAGGCCACCAAGCTCATGGACAGGCCAGTGATCTACACATCATTCCCCAGAAAGAAGGGGAAACCTTGCGCAAGTATATCTAGAGGTTCAGCCGGGTGCAGTACAACATCCCCGATGTTCATCCCGCTGCTGTGATTAGCGAGTTCCACCAGAACGTGTGCAATCGCAAGATGCGCGAGGAGCTGGCGATGACCAAGGTTAAGGATGTGGCCGAGCTCTACGTTCTGGCCGATAGGTGCGCCTGGGCTGAAGAGGGAAGGAAGTACCCCGGTGAAGATGCCGGCGCGGAAACTGACTCTACCGATGAAGACGCCGCTACCCCGACGAAGAAGGGCCGGCGTCGCAACAGGAAACGCAAAGGCAAGGCCATGCTTGCCGTTCAGGGATCTGACGACACCGATGCCGGCAAGAAGGTCAAGGCAGGCGCCCCAAACAAGGAGATAATCGGGTGCACCGCCTGCCGGGCCTTGGCGGCTACCGACAAGCCAGGAAGCTCTGGCAAGAAATACCGCAAGATCCACCACACCAAGGGCCACGACCTCCAGAACTGCCGACAAGTTGAGCTGCTTGCTGAGAAGCAAAAGGCCGAGTAAGAGAGGCGGGACAAGGAGAAGGACCAAGACGGTGCTGAGGGATCCGGCAAGAAGCGTGGCGGCCAAGGAAGCCGCCCCGGCAAGGACAACCAGCAAGAGAGGCCCGCCCGGGGCTGCGACAAGAAACAAGAAGATGATGATCATGACAAGGACGATGAGTCTGGTGAGCAAGGGATCCGTAGGCTACGAGAGGCCATGTAAGGCGATGGTGACGCCACAGCATACCTCTCACCGCCAGCTCAAGCAAAGGCGTGTGAGATTACAACAACAGAGCCGCTGCTCGACGCCGAAGCCATTGAAGTGGTCCAAAGACGCCTCATCTTTGACGCCGAGGATCACCCTGACCGCACTACCGCGGTCGGGTGTTTTCCATTGTTGGTCTCACCAATGATATGCAACCTCAGGGCAAACAAGATGTTGGTTGACGGCGGGGCCGACCTGAACCTGATCTCGCCTATCGTGATCAAATGGTTGCAAATCCCTGATGGAGACCTCGAGGAAACATGCATGTTTCAAGGGGTCAATCCAGGGAGGAGCCAGCCGAAGGGAAAGGTCACACTGCCCGTGACATTTGGAGGAGAGTTGAACTATAGGACGGAGAGGATCGTCTTCGACGTGGCCGAGATCCCCTTGCCCTACAACGGGATCCTCGGCCGCCCGGTGCTAGCCAAGTTCATGGCGGCGTCACACTACGCCTACAACATGCTAAAGATGCCCGGTCCGTTGACCATCATCTCCGTCCCCTCCGACAAGAAGGACGCGTTGATTTGCGCCGACCAACTCTACCGGGAAGCAGTTGCAGTAGATGCCACCAAGGCGCCTGCTCCTGCCGCTGAAGCCCCGGGAGGGAAGAAGAAGCCCGGGAAGACCTCTCGTACCCACTCCAGCAAGCGCACCTCTTCAGAGTGTTGTGCTGCCGTCGAGGACGTGCCATAGAGCTCTACCGGCAAGAGCAAGAGATCCAGAGCCGAGCCACCGCAGACCAAGAAGGTGTCCACCAGGGAGGATGGCACGGGAGGGGCCTTCACCATAGGCTCCACCCTCGGCAGCAAATAGGAAGGCGCGCTCGTCACCTTCCTGCGGGTGAATGTCGACGTGTTTGCATGGCAAGCATCTGACATCCCCGGTGTTCCCAGGGAGGTGATTGAGCACCACCTAGCTGTCTACCCACATGCGCGGCCCGTCAAGCAAAAGGTCAGAAAGCAGGCTCTGGAGAGGCATGAGTTCATCACAGAGGAGATCAGGAAGCTGGAAGCGGCAGGGTTGGTGAGAGGAGTGCTCCACCCGACGTGGTTGGCCAATCCGGTAGTGGTGCGCAAGGCGAATGGGAAGTGGAGGCTGTGTATTGATTACACAGATATCAATAAGGCTTGTCCTAAGGACCCCTTCCCATTGCCGCGCATCGACCAGATTGTTGACTCCACGGCCGGGTGTGATCTGTTATCATTCCTCGACGCCTACTCGGGGTACCACCAGATCTTCATGACAAGAGAGATGAAGAAAATATAGCATTCATCACCCCATGTGGTACGTATTGCTTTTTACGGATGCCTTTCGGGTTGAAGAGCGCTGGCTCAACATTTGCAAGAGCAGTCCAAATTGGTTTTGAACCTCAGCTCCATAGAAATATGGAGGCCTACATGGATGACATAGTGGTCAAAATCAAAGACGGGCCAACTCTCGTGCAAGATCTAGAAGAGACATTTGCCAACCTGCGCAAGATCAACCTCAAGCTGAACCCTGAGAAGTGTGTCTTCGGTGTTCCATCCATCAAGCTCCTCAGATTCATTGTGTCGCAGCGCGGGATCGAGGCAAACCCAGAAAAAATCAAGGCTATTGAGCAGATTGAGGCACCCAAGGGGATCAAAGATGTGCGTCGGCTCACCGGCTGCGTTGCCGCCATGAGCCGATTCATCTCCAAGTCCGCCGAGTGCGCCCTTCCTTTCTTCAAAATCTTGAAGAAGGCAGGCCCAATGGAATGGACCCGAGAAGCCGAGGCAGCATTGCCGGATTTGAAGAGATACCTTTCCTCCACACCAATACTGGTTGCGCCTAAACCACAAGAGCCATTGCCGCTATATCTGGCGGCGACGGATCAAGTGGTCAGCGCCGCGCTAGTGGCGCAGAGGGAGGTTAACGAGGAGGTAGTGACGGAGGCAGAACCAGCGGATGGCAAGCCCAAGATTCCCCCGGCAGGGCCTGTTGTCGGCAAAGCGAGGCCCCCGGCAGAGTCCGGTGCCACCGAGGCAGTGCCCGCGCAGTCAAGAGAGGTGGTGCAGAATAAGAAAATGATGCAGCACCTGGTTTACTTTGTCAGCTCCCTCTTGCAGGGAGCTAGATCGAGGTACTCCGGTGTGCAGAAATTGCTCTTCAGCCTTCTTATGGCCTCGAGGAAGCTGCGTCATTACTTCCAAGCCCACGAGATCACTGTCGTCACCCGCCTCCCGTTGCAACGGATACTGCATAACCCAGATGCAACCGGGAGGATTGTGGAGTGGGCCTTGGAGTTATCAAGTTTCCGTTTGAAGTTCGAAAGTACCTTGACAATTCAGAGCAGAGTCTTGGCGGAGTTCATTGCAGAATGGACTTCAACGCCTAACGAAGAAATCCAGGAGACCAGTCTCCTCGGCAAGGAGGAAGGTCGCAACTGGGTCATGTACTTTGACGGGGCTTTCTCGCTGCAAGGCGCCGGTGCCGGTGTGCTGCTCGTCGCACCTACCGGGGAGCACCTCAAGTACGTGATCCAGATGCACTTTCCCCGAGAGATGTCCACCAACAACACTACTGAGTACAAGGGATTGCTTGCTGGTCTCAGGATCGCGGCAGACCTCGGGGTTAAGAAGCTCATCGCCAGGGGTGACTCGTAGCTTGTTGTCAGGCAGGTCAACAAGGATTACCAGAGCCCATTGATGGAAGCTTACGTAGATGAAGTGAGGAAGTGGAGGAGCACTTTGACGGTATCCAGCGGAGCACGCCCCGAATGGAGAACGACACCGCCGACACTGTCAAAGCGTCTGCATTCAAGCTACCGTGGAACCGGTACCTTTTGCTCCGCTAACTCAACCATCCGTCAAACCATCAATGGGGCAGAACAAGCGAAGGAAGTCGGGTCCCGGCAAGTACTTTCCTACCGAGCCCTCTGGGGCTGCCGGCAAGGGTGCTGCCGCGGACGCTGAGCGTGCCCAAGAGTGGCTGCCTCCGGCAGGGCGTCAAGCCCTAGCCGTAGAGACAGTCGCTCCCATGGTGGAAGAAATGCATTTGGTCCTTGCCGTCAATCCCCAGGCTCCGGCATGGGTGCAGCATACCGTCCGATTCCGCCAAACAGGGGAGCTTCCTGTGGAGCAGGAAGAAGCGGAGAAAGTAGCCCGTCGGTCCGCCCTGTACCAGTTCGTCGATGACGTCCTGTACAGGAGAAGGCCGAACGGTGTGAAATTGAAGTGCATTCCCCGGGAGGAACGACTGGAGCTGTTGGCGGAGATACATGGAGGAATATGTGGCTCCCACATAGGGTTGAGGGCCCTTGCCGGAAAGGCGTTCCGGCAAGGTTTCTTCTGGCCCACCACCCTCCAGGATGCGACGACACTAGTAACCAAGTGTGAAGCGTGTCAGTTCCATTCAAAGAAGCTTCATCAACCAGCCCAATCCCTTCAAACAATCCCTCTCTCCTGGCCATTCTCGATTTGGAGGCTCAACATACTGGCCCTTTCCCGCGCTGTCGGGGGCTTTGAGTACTTGTACGTTGCAATGAACAAGTTCACGAAGTGGCCGGAGGTGGAAGCAGTGAGAAAGGTGACTGCTCAGTCAACTGTCAAGTTTTTCAAAGGACTGGTCTGCTGTTTTGGTGTGCCAAATAGAGTCATCACCGACAACGGCACGCAGTTCACGAGCCACACCTTCATGCAGTACATTCAAGACCTCGGCAGCAAGGTCTGTTTTGCTTCCGTGGCACACCCACAGAGCAACGGCCAAGCGGAGAGAGCGAATGATGAAATATTGCGAGGCCTAAGGACAAAGACTTTTGACAAGCTGCGCAAGAGCGGAAGGCACTGGATTGATGAATTGCCGGCGGTTCTTTGGTCGATCAGGACAACGCCAAATCGAGCCACCAGCCAGACACCTTTTGCCCTAGTCTACGGGGCAGAAGCAGTTCTCCCCACGGAACTCATATACGGGTCACCTCGAGTGCTCGCTTATGATGAGCTTGAGCAAGAGAAGTTGCGCCAAGATGACGTGACGCTCCTTGAGGAAGATCGTCTTCGAGCGGCTGTGAGAGCAGCGTGCTACCAGCAAGCCTTGCGCTGCTAACATAGCCGCAAGGTTCATGCCCGAAGCTTTGAGGAAGGCGACCTTGTTCTTCGGCGTGTTCAGTCGGCCAAGAATGCCAACAAGTTGACACCAAAGTGGGAAGGCGACCTTGTTCTTCGGCGTGTTCAGTCCGCCTGGAGACTGAAGATGCCGTCCCAGTGAGCAACTCCTGGAACATCGAGCATCTTCGCAAGTTTTACCCATAAGGCGTGGCTTGCCGGGCGTCCCGGCAAGCCACCTTTCGTACAAGCTTTGCCGGCAAGGCATGTAACCCTTCGTACAAAGCCAGGTGCAGACCCTGAGCATAAATAAATGAAGCGCTGGAGCCCTAAGTCATAGCATGCATCCTAGGTCGAGTCTCTTCCTTGGTTAGGGTTGATAGTGCTCAACAGCGACTAACCCCTAGCTTAGAGGTCGAGTGCGCATCTATCTGTTTCTCTTCTGTCCTCCTTTTGTTGGTAGGGCAGATGAGCACTTCTGCCAAACTACTTGGAAGAAAGGAAACGGACTGGCGTCCTGACCCCGGCAAACCAGAGTTGCCGGGGGCTGCAAGCACAAGGGTCCAATCGCGGAAAGATGAGATTGCCAGGGGCTGCAGATCCAGATAAGTCTTTCATCCTCTATCATGCATTTCGGAACGGAACAAGGGCATGTGAAACCTCGTTTTTATCTCTAGGCTGCCGTGCTACCCTTTTTCCTATACCTAAGGATTATTTCCTGGGTCCAGATTTGGTTGTAGCCGCGGAGGCAAGGAGGTAGAACGAGGAGCCTAAAGCCCACTTCATCCCTGCCTCCGCCAAGAGCGCGAGAATGGTCGAGTGGAGTGGGGGGACGGCAAGGCCTGTTGCCGGGCGAAAAACATTTATCTTAAATAATAACAAGGATTCGCTCCTTGTCGCATGGTCTACCCACGAACGAAAAACCCGGCAAGCATCCCTTTTTCATTAAAAACATCCCATACAGGTACAGTTCATACGGAATGAAAAACATGAGCAAGGGGATTACGAGTTCTGAATTTAACAAAGGCCCGCAGGCTTACAAACTAAAGAAGAGAGATAAGATGCCCGTGATCCCTTTCTTGTCCCTCTCCTCAGGAGGCAGGTCAAGGAGGTGAGAGGGCAAAAGGGGCGCATAGGCGAGCTACGAGCAGCGTAGCACCAAGAGAACACTCGGTGACCGCCCGAGGTGGGCCGGTGATGACAGTGCCGGGAAAGGAGCTGGAAGACGAGGCGGCAGGACCGGCAATACGCGACGAAGGTGTCAGTGCCCGCGTACTCCCAGTTAACGGCCTTGCCGCCCGCCCTCTTCCTCTTCCGCAGCCTCTCGACGCCAGCCGCCCAAGGAGACGGCCCCAAGAAGTTCAAGGAGCTGGCTCCTTCCCGCAAACTCACCGGAGGAGCGCCAGTGCGGATGTTGCTGCTGCCACACCCGCCAGTGCACGGGCGTCCGACGCCTAGTCGGACTCGTCCCTGCCATCTGCCCCGCTGTCCTCCTCATCACTTTCGCTCGAGGAAGAGCTTCCATCGTCGGAATCTCCGTCGAAGGAGCTCTCCACGCAGCACTTCAGGCGAGTCCCGAAGTCGCCGAAGACCTTGACGGAGAGCAGGCCATCCTCCATTAATTTGAAGTAGAGGACGAGCCCCACCATCAGGCTGTGGATACGAGCAAATGTCTTCCATCCACGACGGAGGTACATGACCCGAGGAGCCGGGAAGTCAACCTCGACCCGTGTGCCCCCATTCCCACAACCCCTCATGCGCAATCTGAGGGATTGGGCGGGTCACGCTCCATCTCCCGAGCGCACGGGGCGGGAAGACGAAGACGGCGACACGGAGGCCGATGCAGCCTAATGAAGAACTCACGGGGCTGGTCTCCAACATGGCCTGCCATTGGAAAAGGCATCATTGGCGGGGGCGAAGCCGGCGCGCCGCCCCGTCCTCCTCTTCCCCGAGCACTACGACCTCTGCCCCGGCCTCGCCCATGGCCTCGCCCCCTCCCCCTTCCCCTCGCGGCCGGCTCCACCACCGTGGGCTCAGGAGGAGGAGGGACGCGTTGTCGAGCGGCGACCCTCGCCGCCACCGTCGAGGGACCATGATTCCCCATCTCCATTGCGAGTGAAAGGAAGAAGCAGAAGCGGGAGGAGATAGATGATGGAAGAGTGCGGGACGCCATCCCCCCTTCCCCCTCTTTATAAGGAGGAGGGGACAGGGCTCGGCCGCACCGCTCGGCTAATCCAGCCACCAGGGGCCAGGGAATCAGGACCGACCCGCTGCCCCAACCAGCGACGGCCCGGTTTCCCGCCTCCACCGCTTGCAACCCCAGGTGCATGGAGGACGCGTGGCGGACGCGCAGAACCGAGGGGACAGACGAAGCGATCTCTCCCCACCCCGTGATCATGGGGAGTGGAAGCCTTGAAGACCGCGCACCGGCCCCGTTCAGTAAATGAGTCGCGCCTCCACGCCTCCCTCTTTTTACGGGGAAGGCACAAGCCGCCTCTTTACTGCGATGTGACGCATATGTGTGGAAACCGCCCCACGCATGCCGCCCACGTCATGCACACCCCTCCACGCCTGGCCGCGCGCGCGGGTCGTGGGAAGCGCCGCGCGCGAAAAGTTTTACCACGGTAAAACCGCCTGCCCGCGCAAGACCATTTTTGGGCCTGGCCCAACAACGTGTCGCGCTTATGTGTGGCCCAGGCCCGAGGGCTCCTGTCGGTGTACAAAAAGAGGGGTGCGTTTTTGTACCCCTATACCTATGCACGGGCAGTCGGAGCCGCGCCTACGGTCAAGCCAAGCAGAACAGGGGAGGTGAGCCAAGGTAAGACCAAAGCCCAAGATAATAAGAGCAACGCCAAGGCCAAGATCACAAAGAGCAGAGGGACGAAGCAGGTTCCCCCGGCAAGACCCTTGCCGGGGCAGCCTCAGCAGCCCCGGCAAGACCCTTGCCGGGGCAGCTCGCCCCACACCAACAGAGCGAGCCACCCTTGAGCCCACAGTCCCCGACGCCATCATCCACGTTGGGCCAGGGCTCGGGAGGCACCTCTGTGGTGGCATGCAGATCTTTGTGAAGACATATTCAAGATCAGATGAGGATTAGAAGACGATTTATCCTCGGCAAGATCCTTGCCGAGAAGACCACTGCACCCGGCACGGCCCTTGCCGGGGACGACAACACATTTGGAAGACCCTTGCCGGGCCACCCGCAAGGCCCTCACCAAGGACGCCAGCAGGCCACCGCCAGCCCACGCTAATCAAGCTTGCACCGCCATTCACATGCAGCTGCCAGCCCGACCAGCTGGGCGGGCACTGCGTGGCAACATGTAGCTCCTGTGCCAACTCATCGAGCACCAGCGGGCGGCATGCAGATCTTCGTGAAGGCTCCGCCATCGCGCCACCTCACCTGCCTGCTCACGACATGGCACCGCACGCCTCATCGCCGTATGCCGTGTCGAAGCAAGAAGGAGCGGCGACGGACGGGACGGGCTTGCCCCCGTCCCCAATAAAGCAAGGGGACACCTAAGCTACACATTAAATGTGTCTTGTCCTGTAATACGAGCGATAAGTTCAGGGCACTGTATGCCTTTCCACCTCATGTGTGCCACTGTGGCAGCCCCTTTCGACTATAAAAGGAGGCCCATGGCATACTGGAGAAGGATCAGGCTCTTTCGAACCACGCACTGACCACAGCTAGTTCGAGAGCTCAAGAACTCTCTGAAATACACCCACCAAAGCAGGACTAGGTTTTACACATCCTCGCGGCCCGAACCTGGGTAAACGATCCTTGTGCTGGCTACTAACCCCACTCTTCTCGCAACCCGCGCCCCGGCAACCGTAGTAGGGATTCTTGTGATCCCATAGGTGTCGTTCCACACCGACAGATAGACTGCGAAAAGGATGTTACTATTGGTTTGGGTGATATGACTCATGAGTTTAATTTTACTAAATTTCGTAGAAAACCCTGTGATGAGGAATTTCCAAGTACGGATGAAATTATTGGTCTTGCTTCTATTGTTGTGCCTCCTAATGATTCGTTAGAACAGTATTTGCTCGACCATGAAAATGATATGTAATGAAAGAAGGGAAATAGATGAAGTATTCTTTAAACAGGGACCTATTTTGAAACACAACTTGCCTATTGAAATCCTAGGCACTAAAAAAAGACACATCTGTGACATTTTGGGCAGAACGAAAATCTTTTTTGTCATACTTATGACACTTCTATGATAATAATTGTGACAAAACCCGGTGTCATCATAGATGTGGTGGGGTCCTACTTCTATGACAAAAAATCTTGACAGAAAATGGGCTTTTCGTCCTGGGCGGGCCGGAGACGCAGCTGCATGACATTCTTTGGGCCGTCCATGATGGAAAAAATCGTGGTAGAAGCGAGGGCGCGGAAAATATCAGGGAGTCCCCGGTTACGATGGGTGGTCGGGGGCCGAGCGATGCGCGTTTCTCTCGTACGTATGCGCGTGTGTGCGAGGCGTTGGGCTCTAACTGAACCCGAGCGAGGCGTTGGGCTCTAACTGAACTCGAGCGATTGCAATCGCAGCTACGCTTTCGAACTGAGCGATCGATCGATGGCTGTTAACTGAACCCGATCGAGCGATTCCTTCGCTACTGCTACTAGCTGAAGCCGATCGATGCTGCCTCTGGATGAACAGTGACCGTTGCCGGGGGGGTGGATGAGCAGTTCCCGGTGGGGGTGGATGAACAGGACCCCGTGGCGTTGCCTCTGGATGAACAGTGAGCGTTGCTGGGGCCTTTGGATGAACAGTTCCCGGTGGGGGTGGATGAATAGGACCTCGATAATTTGAGCCGGTTGGGGCTGGATGAACAGGACCCCGTGGAGGGCAGGATGAACAGGACCACCCCGTGGAGGGCAGGATGAACAGTAGACGGTTGAGGGCTGGATGTACAGTAGCCCGTGGAGGGGTGGTTGAACAGGAGCCCGTGGAGAGGGTTGGTTGAACAGTAGTCGGTGGAGTAGCGCGCGGTGGAGGCTGGATGAATAGGAGCCCGTGGATGAACAATGCAGTGGAGGCTAGAGGAGGTCGACGGTGGATGAACAAGAGTCTGTGGAGGCCGGAGGGGTCGACGGTGGAGATGAACAAGATCTCGTGGAGTCCCGCTTGTGGTACGCCGCACCCTCCCGATGAACAGACCCGCGCTCGATCGTGGCGCCCAACACAAGTTTGTTTCTCCGCTTTTGCGACGCCACACCCTCCCGATCAACAGACCCCTGCTTCGACCGTAGGAGGTCCGCTTCTCCATTTTGCAAGACGCTGCACTTCTCCGGATGAACAGATCCCGCTTTGAACGTGGCGGTCGAACACAAGGCCGCTTCTCCGCTCTGCGATACGCCAGCCTCGCTTCCATCGGTTGTTCCATCCAAGCCGGTTGGCTCCGCTTCTCCCGGCGAACACGACGCATTCCGCTGCCTCCCATGAACACGATGACGACGTTTCTCCGCTCCGACGCAGCCATGTACACGAGCCCTGGTCGACGCGTGCCGCAGAGTAGGCATTCAAGACCCGCCCGATGTACGTGCGCGGGTCAGATTTACTTTCTTGCACCGCCGCTGTAATGCGTGCAGTACATGCTACGCGCGCGCTTACTACTACGACACGCGCGCGCTCTACATCGACCAAGATGTACGCATACATTCACGCACTGAATGACAATGCTGCGACGCTTCACCAGGTGGGTCCCGACCGCCGCATTTCCTTGCTTGCGAAGATGTAGCTGGTGGGTCCCAGCAGTCAGGGGGGTGAATCGTTTTTTTGTTTTTTGCCCGGACGCACTTCCTTGTGTGCGAAGATGTAGTTGGTGGGTCCCAGCAGTCAGGGGGAAACGTTTTTTCGCGAATACGGTGGCCTGTCCGTGGGTCCCATCACTGCCGTGGAGGAATAATTATTTTGCGCATAATAAGGAGGCACTTCCTTGCTGCGGTTGTGGACCCAGCTGCCAGCCTCTCCATGACAGTACTCTTCCGATGGAAGTCATTCCTTGACCATGTTGACCATGTCGCGCCGAGAGCACAGGGCGGTGGACGAAGGCGAGGCCTAGGAAGGGGACGACGCGGAGTTGGTGAAGACGCGGCAGTGGAAGCCCGCGCGGAGAGGAGTACGAGGGTTCACTGGTTCGGCTGCGGTGTGAGGCTGCCGTCACCACAGGGCCTGGCCAGCAGTGGGAATAGTAGGGGGCGGTGAGGCCTCCGCGGCAGCACAGCCGACCATGGGAGGCAGGAGCATGAGGCACGACCGGCGCTGCTTTGGGCGGCTGGAGCAACAAGACCAGAGGTTGAAGAAGCACTACAGTCGTTCGATGGACATCGTACGGTCACTGGAGCTAGAATCGTTCATATTAACTAATTTGACAAAGCACTCCGTCCCCTTCAACTTAGTAGGCCCACAAGTCAGCCTCCCACCAAGGTGGGTCCCAACCAGCAGGGGGAGTATTCATTTTTTTGTGCATAATAAGGAGGCAATTCCGGTGGGTCCGAGTTGACAGCGGGGGGAACGTTTTTTTCGCGCAATACAGTGGCCCGTCCAGTGGGTCCCAACAGTTAGTGGGCAAACGTTTTTTCGTGAAATACGATGGCCCGTCCGGTGGGTCCCTGCTGTTAGGTGGAGGAATCATTATTTTCCGCGCAATAAGGAGGCACTTCCTTGCTGCCGTCATGGACCCAGCTGTCAGCTTCTCCATGTACAGTCCACATCCGATGGAAGCCATTCCTTGACCACATTGACCACGCCGCGCCGAGAGCACCAGGGCGGTGGACGACGGCGAGGCCTAGGAAGGGGACGACACAGAGCCGGGGAAGACGCGGCAGTGGAAGCCCGCATGGAGAGGAGTACGAGGGTTCACTGGTTCGGCTGCGGTGTGAGGCTGCCGTCGCCGCGGAATAACAGGGTGTGTGGGTGAGTAGAGGGATGGCCTGGCCAGCAGTGGGAGTAGTAGGGGGCGTGAGGCCTCCGCGGCATCACGTACGGCCACGGGAGGCAGGAGCACGTGGCACGACCGGCGCTCCTCTGGGCGGCTGGAGCAAGAAGACCAGAGGTTGAAGAAGCACTACGGTCGTTGGATGGACATTGTACGGTCACTGCAGCTAGAATCGTTCATATTGACTAAGTTGACAAAGCCCTTATTACGCGTCAACTTAGTAGGCCCACAGGTCAGCTTCTGAAATGGTGCGCCCCAGATGTCAGGGGTGGAATCATTTTTTGGGCGGGTGAAGCTAGAATATCCGATATTGAAGAAGAAGCACGGCATCCGTTGGATGGACATCCAACGGCCACTGCTACTAGAACCGTGTGTTGACTATAATAAGTTGACAAAGCCTTGCATACGCGCCAACTTCTTTTTTTTAGGGACGCACACTTAGTAGGCCCACAAGTGTGTGGGAGAGAACTTATAGCCCATTTGCGATTTGTAAGAATGTACATCCCATTTTTGAATTCTAATGGAATTTACTACAGCCCATTTACAGTTTGTTAAAAGTACAGCCCATTTCAACCAACTGTTCAAAACAGAATTCAATAAAATTTCCCACATTTTGACGGGATCCGAAATATTTTTATCCCTAAATTTCTAGTCAGATTAAATACAATTTCAATATAAATTTATATTACGTAAAAATCCAACGAAACATTGCGCACGCAACAATTAATGAAACTAAAATTTTCAATATCCAAAAATAATATTTTATAAAGTAATTACGTGTTTGGTGCATTTTTTATAGTTACTGCCCAGTTTTTATAATTACATCTCATTTATTATTTCTTAAAGCCCATTTTCTTGTTAAGCCTAATGCATCCCTCCTAGGAAAGATTTGCAGCCAGTGAGCGGAGAATAACAACTTGACCTTGCATGGGTATTCCTAAAGAAGTATAGCTGGCTAGCCATTTTCAGCTTGAAAAAATTAATATCCGGCTGGATATCTAGTTCGGGCTAGACGGGCCACAGCCCGCCTAGTTAATAGCTGCAGCGATGTTTTCGTTGTTGTTCAGAGGAGAAAAATTAATATCTGGGCTAAACATCGCTCAAGAAAAACTCTGCAGTGCTAACACCTCAAAAACACAAATACTACTCGAGTTGCTTGGTCCCAGCTGTCGGCTGATTCTTGTGCAATTCTCTCGTTTATTGACTACATAGGTTCACAATGGTGTGGGACCATGATGTCAGGATACCAGGAGGAAGCAAAAAAAATTATAGTTTTATATACTAATAAGGAGGCACTTGATGTCATCCTCTCCAAGTAAAGTCATCTCCTCATCCTCATGTCCATTGACCATGTTGACAACGCGAGACGGCGGCGCCACGGCGAGCGCAACAACTCGAAGGACGACGGAGAGGGCCTTGCGGGCCCTACGGATGGTCTGATACAGCGCCCGCTGCTCATTCGGGAAGGCAGGATCATAGGGCCACATGTCTGCGACGACATTGCCATTCGCTTGTTCACCGGTGCTCGTTGAGGAGACGGAGGTTGCAACACAGGTCCTCCTGCGCTGGTAGCTCTTTCGCCATTATGGCGTCGAAGTGTGGCCGCACCTGCTCTATGGTGAACACAGCATGAACCGGCTTGGACAGTGGCGCCGGCTCCTGGCAGGAAGCTACGTCCAACGTCTAATTGTCGTCGATCAGCTCGGTGAGGTAGCTGGTGAGCCAGCATGTCCGGCTGCTGGACCGACCCGCTGCCAAGCACGAGTCTAACTGCCCTGGCCCACCCAGACCGCCTCCCTCTCCTGCGCGCGCTCCGAAAGGGTCGGCGCCGCCCGCCCCGCTTCCTGGTGCATGCGATTGCTCCGCCTTGAAACAACACAAGTGTCATTCGTCCGTCCTTCTGCCGCCCACATTAATGATACGCGGTTGCCGAGGCAGCTACTCCGGTGCCACACGTCCTTCCCTCCGCCGCCCACCATTGCTATATAAACTGCTGCACTGGCCATAGCCGCAGTCATCCGCATCCGTTCCTATTCTCCTGTCCACACCACTACTGCCCACCATGGCTTCCTCACGCTCCAGCGCTCTTCAGGACGGGCAGACGACGGACCACAAGGAGATGGCAGCCATTGCTGCCGACTGGCTGGCCAGCAGGTAGCCGGAGGACGACGACGTTCCAATGGAGAACATGATAGTCGACGATCCAGCGCCAATCCCCTCCTCCGTGCCATCCTCGCCGGTGCATTCCACCATGACCATCGGCGAGGCCCGTGCCCAATATATGGACACGGTGAGGCAGAAGCGTGAGGAGCAGTTCCGGGAGGCGCAGGCCGACGCCACCTACAACCACAATCTCCTCCATGGAGCACCTGTAGGCGGAGGAGCAGATCACCGCGGAGCGGGCGGAGCAGGAGGCGCTGCTCGACTCATACAGCTCCGCCTGCGAGGGCCGCCTCGAGCGCTGGTGATACCGCATGCGGGTGGCGGAGGCTGCGGCCGCCTACAAAGAGGGCGATGAAGCGGCCGAGGCGCTGTTTGGCGAGACCGAGGACGAGGCAGAGGACAATGTCGGCTCCGACGAGGCCCTGCTCCGCCGAGGCCCCGTGGCGCCAACAACGAGGCAGAGGACACCTCCGGCTCCGTCGAGGCCCCACCCTGCCGGCAATGAGGGGGAGGATTTTCCCCTGCTCTGCCAAGGCGCCGCCCGCCGGCAACGAGACAGAGGACTTCGCCGGCTCCGCCAAGGCCCCGCCCTGCTGCCAACGAGGCTGCGCCACACAGAAAACGAGGAAAAGTAGAACACGGTAGGTCGCGCCGCTTGGGTCCAAGTAAGGCCACCGCTACTACCCTCCGGTTGCTGGCACTGAGCTGTACATCATGGAGCAATTCTATGATTACAGGCTGATTGAAGAGTGCTTCGTGGTTGAGCAAGCTCATGAGATAGTCATTTGCTAGAGAACTTGAGCACTTCAGTTGTATGCTACCGGACAATGTGCGAAGTAAAAAGGAACAGAAGGAGTACAAAGAGTTTGAGCAGCTTTTTACCGTTCCTGTACATTGCAATCACAACGATTCGCATGTCATAGAGAACATTCAAAACAATCGATTATTATGCATCTCAGTGATTCACATGTCAGAGCCAATATTTACTTCACAACTAAAGGATAAAGAAAAATGGATCCACGCCGACAACAGAAAGGGCGCCCCATTTGAAAATATCAAGCATGTCTTCTTGCTAAAATCAATGAGCAAAATTTGACAAGGTTTTCCCATTCCAAAATATCATATGCCTACGATTGTGGAATGGGCAGGGTTTGCCATCGTTCGACATTGACATGGCACCTCGTGCTAAATAAACCAGCTGTTCTTTTGTGCGCTTCCACCAAAATCAACCAAATTCGCAAGTAGCTTGTATGATTTCGCCTTTATATGTTGCAACGCCTTGAACTTATCGGCACCTCCTTTCCTGTGGTGGAAATGAATGATTCGATGTATTCATGAACATTTTTGCAGTTCCCATTGAAATCAAGTTGAGCACCCTGTTTGCACAAATACAAAAAGTGATTAGTATAAAGCAAACCGTAATATGAATTGACAGCTTAAGGTGCACCTACATGGTCCATGTAGAGCACACTTTTACAAAAATGGAACTCACCAAAAGAGTCCTAGAACAACATTGTACTCACAAGATCACAGCAAGAAAATGGAGATTTGTCACCCTTCCGAGCTGAAGTTAGTTTGGTCTTGTGGGGGTAATGTAACCATCCTTCATCTGCTCCTTCCGATGAGAAGATAGACATGGCTTCTTCATCCTGGCATAATCGGAACTAGTCACTTCACGTACTCCATATTCTTCTTTAAAGGAGGATGATCCTGTTGTGCAAAGACAAGAGGATAACTAAATGCTAGCATCCCTATTTGCTCGAAAAAAGGAAAGGAAATATTTAAAACAACACAGATGAAGCACTTCTCAAGGACAATACCACTTTTTGATGATAACATCTAAACAGTAGCACAACACCAATAGAGGTGACAAAGCTCAATCATATGGATGAAATCAGTGGGCGAGTACCAACCTTTCTCAAGAGGCTTATTATGTAGAGCATACAGATGAAGCACTTCTCCGGAACCATCTGTTGCTATCTACTATGGTGTCCATGCTTACTATATACTCCTCGATTAGATTAATGTTTCCAACATCTTCTTGTGCAGTTCCACTAAAATATATGGTATCTTCAAAGAAGATCCCTGTTTGCACAAGTAGAGATAATTAGGTATTACATTAAGAGTGGCATCAAATCAGTGGCAAAACAATTGCTCATTCCAGCCATAGCAATAAATTAAGATGCAAAACTATATCATTACTTGTGTCATCATAGTTCCAGTGCTTCATTACAGCACCAGGAGTTGATTTTTGTTTTTCTTCCGCTTATTATTCCCCTTCATCACTTGGTTCAATAACAGACAAGCTTGGCCTTCAATGTAAGATTTGGCATGTCAATTAGGTCGCACAAGTATAGCACTAAACAATGACATTAATTTTCTGATGAAAGTGGCAAAATACAGGCCAACAGTTGTGAAATACCCTTATCTTACCTCAATGGGATATTACGGTGCACATACAGATTGGAAGTCTTGTCTCCATTTGTGCAGTTCACTAAAATCAAGCAACATTACCGTACAAGTAGCACAACATATGAAAGCACACTGCAGAATCATGTGAAAGAAGGCTAGTACTGACCTCTCATGATGCGGAATTCAAACAACTCACAAGAAGAAGTTTTGTACCAAATTTGCCAACACGGATAGGAAGTAAGATATCCTCTAGTGCAGTTCCACTAAGATCAAGCAATCAAGCAACATTGTCGGTGTGACATTTTGGTTGAACTGCACAGAACACTCTTAAAACAAAAGTGTTTTGTGCAGTGCAACAAAAGGTCACAATGGCAACAAGGTGAAGTAGATAACCCTGTTTACACGGAGGTGCAAAGGAAACAACTAGTGGTCAATAACGGTGGATGACACAGAATCCAACAAAAAGAAGCATCTACCTTATCTAAATGGGAAAGAAAGCAAGACAGTAGCATTTCCCAAACGGTGGCATTGATTAATATTAACAGAGATATTATATTAACAATAAAATTCGTTAAACATGTAATTTTCTTTTAACTATGGCATTGCATCAATTTTCCAGCGGCATTATTAGAGGGTGTTTGTTTATAGGGAAATTTTGGTGGAGGGACTAAAAAAACTCCATGTCAGTCCCATCTAAACCATACAGGAGGGACTTTTAGGGACTAAAAGTGGGCATTTGGGACTAAATAAAGAAGATCCCGAGGGAGTATTTTTGGGACTTTTTCCAACAGTTGCCCCTGCCACGCATCGCACCATGTCTCTATTAGTTCACTACTAGGGGTAACATGGTCTTTTAGCATGTCATTTAATAACCTCTAGTCCATGTTTAGTCCCTGGAACCAAGCAGGTAGGGACTAGGAGTTTTTAACCAAACAGGGCCTTAGATTAACAACAACTAAAGAGTTGCATCGGGACGATGTGGACGACTTTCAGCACCATGTGCATCTACCGATGTACTGGGGTGATGCACAGTCTGTTGCAACAAAGAACAAACAACCAAGGAGCTGTAACATCCCAAATTTTGGAATGTTAATATAATTAATTGAATTGTTTGTTTGTTTGCTTGAGTGAATTAAACTTGAGTGAAATTTGAACCTTTTCAAAAACTTTTGAATGAGAGGGAATAAAATGACTTTCCCCTTCTCCGATAAATTCAAATTCATCCTATTAAAATCAATGAGAGAAGATGACATGACTTCTTCAACTATAAAGAATTTGAACGGAGTTTTGCAATTTAATTCTTTCAAATATTTGCACTTGCTTCTCTATTTTTCTTCCCCGAGAAATACCTCGAAAATAAATTCTTGCAAGCAAGAAAGAGCGGAGGAAAATGACCCTCCAAAATCAGGGGCATTTTGAAAAATATTTGAGCCAAGAAAACCAAAGTTTTTAAAAATTATTTGCAAAAAGAAATAAAGCCTTTAGGGATTTTCTGAAAACATTTTTTAAGTTTTATTTTGGCCATGGAATAATGCTCATTATCTACATTTTATTTTTCTGATAATTTTAGTATATAAAAACTCTTGATTCGAATTGATTTGATTTCCTTTTTATTGTTTTAGTTTCCTAATTTTAAAATAGGAATGGAATCGTTTTATTAGGAAAACCTGCTGGCCCATTAAGCACTTTCCTATTCTAGCCCAACAAGAGATCATCTCCTTCCTCTGCTTCCTCTCACGTTACAGAAGCTTTCCATATCCATGGAGACAGAAACTCCACCTTCCCGATCTCCCTCGTCTTTCCATCCCAGCGCCTCCCGAGACCGCCTATAAAACCCCTCCTCTCCTCGTTTCATTTTTCCCATCACCACGCCTCTCCCTGCCCGTAGCCTCCTCGCCACCGTCCTCCTTTTCCTGCCTAGAACGCCACCAGAGCTCTCCTGAACCTCCCATCGCCCAGCGCCACCTCCCAAGCGCCGACCCTCCTCCGCCACCCCCACCTCGCCGGCGACCTCGCCTCGCCGCCGAGCAGCCTCCACATCGCCATCTCCTTCCTGCCATCTCTACCTCACGACAGGTAACTCCGCTGTTTTCAGATTTATTTCCGTAACAGATTTAGTTCCGTTCTTGTTTAGCTTATAACTTTTGATCTATAAGTCCAATGATGCTGATTCTTTTGCTTAGATCAAAATTTTCTTGTAGTTTCCAAAATATATAATTTGTCTATGTTTGGATTTATAAAATTGAGTTAGATCAGATTTGAATTAAAGCTTGTTTTGCTTATTCCGGGAGTTTAAAATAGATTTTTATTTGATTCTTTTTCTACTGATCACTAGTGATCCTATTTACCAGTGGTAAAATGTCAATTTTTTTGTATTTTAGCTTATTATTTCATGTAAAACAAATTCTGTTTTAGTTCTATTCAATTATAGCTACTTTTTTTCTATAGTTGTTTTTAAATTATTTTTATTTCAGAAAGTTTATGTTTGGTTTCTATTAGTTAAACAGTAGGTGTTCAACAAGTTTTTATATTTATTTTATTTTGTTATCATGAAATCAATTCAAGTTCGCTAATAACTTGCAATGGATTTCTCTACTGTTTTAACTCCCAATTGAAAATACTTTCAAAATAGCTTTATGAAAAAAATACTTTATTTTTTTTTGTCTTAACTAAATTTATATTTTATTCTCTGTTATTTTAGTGTTTTATTTTCCGTTAGACAAAACTATTTCTGTGAATGTTGTAGAAGAAGACTCCCTAGTTTTATTTGAAGTTCCTTCGGATTCTTATTCGCTCTCTCTTTTGTTTTGATTGTTAGTGTGAGTGCTTATGTGAATGATATGTTTGTTATATTGATTTCATCGAGAGTGACGAGTAGTCTATCAAGTTATTTCTTGAGAACGATAATTCTTCTTCGTCAACATCACCGTGCAAGTTCACTTTGACCATTGCTTTCATACCTATGTTTATTGCATTTAGTGGCACCTTCAAAACCACCCCTCAAGAGTGTTATTGAATCCTTGTAGTTGAGTAGTATGCATGAGGTAGGAACCCATCACCCTGTTACCAAGCCCGGACGTTATTTATTTTAATGCTACGCTATAGTAGACGGGGTTGGTATGAGTGCTCGGGAGTGGTGTGAGAATGGAGGTTCTACGTCAATGACAACAACTCCATGATGGAATCTGCAAGGACTGCATCTTCAAGGCCTCAAAACTTCAAGACTCGAGACAGGAATTCAATATACACTACTGGGTGAAGGACGGTTGACGGCACCCCGAGAAACCAAAGGTTGGCCGGATGCATGGAGAAGCGCCATGACATCTTGCGGAAAGCTTCACCTGCACTCAAAGAGACGGAAGAATACTTCACGCCCGAAGCTTACCTGCAACCGCAAGTCATTATGGGCTCGCTTGGTTGACCTTAGTTGTGACTCTGGCTGGGACGGTACTAGCGTATGTAGAACTACGGTAGGATGGGTTGGGTACCGGACAAGGGTCGAGGAACTCTTTGGAAGACCATGTTTCGGTCATCTTGTTCTCAAACACCTCAAGTGCGAGAACGTAAAGAGAGGGATCGAATCTTGCGGGTAAAGTGTACAAACCTCTGCAGAGGGTTATAACCTAATCGATTAGCCGTGTCCCTTGCTACGGACAATTTGAGCATCCGGACTTGGATCTATCTCTAACTCTCAACACCGGATTGATAACTTAATTGTGGGCAACTTATGATGATTTTGGGCTATGAGACATCGGTTGGCGGAACCATGTCATGATAGAGAACTCTATAGTGCAGACTTCATTTATTCCTTGATGTAGGGAAAATAAAACCAGCTTTTACGCAAATAAAACTCAGATACAGAGCCACAAAGCCCTACCGCATATAGTATAGTTTTATCATCTGTTCTTTTATTGTGATCTTGCCGTACATTCAATGTAATCGACCTACACGGCTGCAACGTATCATGTTGCGTATATTTCTCGATGAGTAAGAGTTACGATACAGGGTTACGGTCTACACTCAACCTGCCGATGGCGCTGATGGGACTCCACACCCGCTTGATTGTTTCCGCTGAGTATTATGAGGTATATATCATTTTACGTTATTTATACATGTGATTGCACTTTGATATATACATTGATGTACTGTGTGTGCCAGCATACTGATCCAGGGATGGCATAGATACACAGAGGCTTGACCGTCTGAGGTCGGGTCGAGGCGATGGGGTCGGGACGCCGTTTTCCCGATCTAGATCGGGGGCAGGGGAGGTCGTGGGGGGGAGGAGTGGACCGAGAGGGGAAAGTGGGGAAGGAATCGGGCTAGGGTTTCGGGTGTGTGGGGGGTTATTTAGCCGGGATGGGCCGATTGGGCCGCGTGGGTGGCCAGCTGGGCCTGTTGGCCCAGTTGGCCAGGGGGCTCCTCTTCTTTTTATTTGTTTTGTTTTATTTCCACTTTTCTTTTCTGTTTTATTTTAGTTACACTTTATTTTCAGTTTAGTAAAATATGACAATAGCTCCAAAAATAGTGTTTCAAAATAACCCACTAACCTACCGTTTTAATCATTTTAGAGTATTAAAACGTTTGATAAAAGTGGGGTTTCTTCACCACAATTAACTTTGCATTACTTGGCACAACACGAACATTTTAGTTTTAAGTTTGAAAACTTTTGTTGTTTGCCTTTAATTCAATTTTGAATTTGAATCGGTTTTTTGAACTAACCGAGATTAACTACAGTGACGGAGGTGATATGGCATCATTAGCAGGGAATTACTGTAGTCTAATTATCCGGGCATCACATTACATGGCCCACCTCACACTATCACCATATTTTCTGGACACCGTGCGACACCTAACTCTTTACATAGTACTACTTGTATAGTACGTCTCAGAATTTATCGTAGATAGTATAATGCTATGAAGCTTCCAGCTTCATTACATGTATCTTATGCCCAAGGTTGCCCGCTGCAACATTTCATCAAATACAAAGGAGACTAACATGCATGCTATTGCATCTCAATGATTGATGATCATAGCAAATATGTACTCCTCCGCTCCAAAATAAGTGTCTCAACTTTATGCTACATACGGAGCAAAATGAGTGAATCTGCACTCTAAAATACGTCTATATATATCAGTGTTTGGAGTATGTACTAGTAGTTCATATTGAAATCTACTAAAGGACATATATATTCCAAACAATATGATAATCTCTCTAACCAAGGTAGTAGGGATGAGGAGTAAACGGAGGGGGTACTAGTAAAATTTTCTCCTCGTCCTGCGAGGGAGCGGGTGTAAGGCGTATAGTACTACTACTACTCATGCAATCCCTAGCCATTGAAGCAGAGATAGCTAAAGAAAAAAACAATCCATGCAGTCCCTAGCCCTTGAACCGTAAACCCTAACCAGACTTTAATTTGCTGGCAACGTTGGCGCTTCCTAAGAAATGAAGTTTGCAACCCTTTGACCATCGGATCATTTTGTGCAGTTTCACCAAAATCGAGATGAGCATCCCTGTGGCAAAGAAATTGAAGAAGCGTGATTAGAATAAGATTACTGGGACTAGTTGATGAGACATAAACTCATCATAAATACAGTACGCAGAAGCCAGTAGAGGTCTCTGCGGGGCAAACAAGTAGAGAAATATCCACATGGAGTGATGTGGGCAGCTGGAGCAGTGGTGCAAGCCGGCTGTAAAGGGAGTGGTACCTGAGGGATGTCGGGACGTAGCTCAACCTAGAGGAGGGCGGCGGGAGGAGGCCACTACCCACGTCGTCACAGTGAGCAATGGACGAAGGCAACCTCACTGGCTTTGTGAGAGAGAATGGCGGGGGGCCCTGATCGGGACGTGCCGACAGTGGGTTTTCGCCGTCGGCGACGGCGACCGCGTCTACACTAAGCACGTCCACCAGGATGTTAGAGATGTGGCCACAGTGATTTTGTGCGAGAGAGTGTGAAAACTGAAGAGAGCAACCCGAGCAAGCAACCATGTAGGCTCGTCCTGCCTATCTATATAGTGGAGCGGTTTCCTTTTCTCTCCATATGAACCTATTTATATTGCGTCGTACATCAAGAAAAAAACTTTATTTATAAATGAAGCGGCACGTACTACTCGTTCTCCTATAAACCTTGCGCTTGGCATCTCCAAACTATTAACCTTGCGATTGGCTCTTCGCTTCTTCGGGAAGTCGAGCAATAATTGTACTGCAGTATATATCGTTCTGGCTATATGAGACCGAATGAATTGATGCACGTCCACCACGTGGCGAGGGTCGAGGGGCGATGGAGAGTGCATACTATTACATCCATTTCAATATGGACTACATACGGAACAAAATGAGTGAATCTACTCTCTAAAATACGTCTATATACATCAGTGTTTGGAGTATGTACTAGTAGTTCACATTGAAATCTACTAAAGGACATATATTCCAAACAATATGATAATCTCTCTAACCAAGGTAGTAGGGACGAGGAGTAAACGGAGGGAGTACTAGTAAAATTTTCTCCTCGTCATGCGAGCCACCGCGCGCGTGGGCAAGGGAGCGGGCGTAAGGCGTAGTAAGCGAGCTTCACCTCATCCTGTGAGCCACCGCGCCCGTGGGCGGGGGAGACGGCGTACTAAGCAAGCTTCTCCTCGTTCTGCGAGTTGACGTGACACATCAAAAGTACTCCAGTGTATAGAGCCTTGCCTCTAAGGTAGGCCCCACATGGTTTGCCTCTTTTTTAACATAACGCGTCAAGTCGCAATTTGTTTGTTCACCCGTGGTAGATGATCATCCCTCCATCTAGTGGACAACCAGTACACTTGTCAAGTTACCACGTGGGCTGCCTTTTCGTACAGAAATGAGCTTCACCATGTACCCGCGCGGGTGTGGTTGGGAAAGAGACGGGAGTACGTGCGCCGTGCGTGCACCTCTTCTCTTCGTGCACGTCCCCCACCTACGTGGGTGTGTGTGAGAGATACAAACCTAGAAAATGGCTTGTGCGTTCGTGAGTGTTTTTGTTTTTTTGGGGGGGTTGATTTCGTGAATGTATTTGTTGGAATATGTGTCGATGACATCTCAAACAAAATTTTGCATGCAATGTGTGTGAAATGGAGGCCTATCCATATCATATATAGAGGTTCGGGCAATCCACGAGAAGAGAGGAGGGGTCATAGATATCGATAGAGTCAAGAGAGGATCAAGTGGTGGGTGCGAGATCGATGAAGAGAGCCATCGAAATTGTGTGTGTGTGCAAGTCAAAGATATAGGGCGACCGGCCTAGCTACCGAACGCCGAGAGGCACAGTCAAGTTTGTGTGTGGCGGGAGACATGACTAGAGCGCTCGATGTATCGGTGTGTGTGTGTGTGTGTGTACGTGGGGGGTGGGGAGGGGTAGGCAGAGGCCTAACTATAGAGGTAGAACAACTCGTATATGTGTTGAGAAGGAGAGACCCATCTATGTCTTGAGGGAGATCGGTCGATATCCATACCTAACTGAAGGATGGGAAATAGGATGGGACAGAGAGAGAGAGGAGAGAGAGAGGGAGGGAGAGGGGTAGAGTGTTGGATGGGTGATGGAGTTGCTTCTCCAAGATGGTGGGAGAGGCCTACTAGACAAACTGAGTGTGGAACTGCAATATTATCAATAAGAGCGGGGATGTGATTCTGTGTGTGCCTGTGCGTGATAGATCTGTCGGGACACATCCATGGATGATGAAGGGAACCATGTGTTTGGTAAGCAAACCTAACTAGATCGGTAGATCAATTGTTGCTTGTCGGAGGAAGGGAGAGACATAACTAATGAGGTAGATCGATCGACGCGTGGGGAAAAACGAGTTATAATGACCTAGCTAGCTATATGTATTGCGGGAGATCGGTCGGTGCACGTCCAATTGTTAGAGGCAAATAAGGCACGACGAGACGGATAGACAGAGAGAATGGAGCTTGGAGGTGGTGCGAGAGGCCCAGCTACTAGCTAGATAGGGGGAGGAGTGTGCGGTTGTGAGATCGATGAAAATAGGGGCGAGAGTTTACACATGAGTGGGACCGTATGAGAGACACGAGGCAAGGACACATAAAGGAGGAGTTGAAGGTGCGTGTGTATGTTGTAGGCAGACATCGCTGGAGAGGTTTATCGATCGGTGTGTGTCGGAAAGGAGTTGTGGAGACTGTGGGAGAACGACCTAAAGAAAAATAAAATGAATGTTCGCGATGGATAGAATGCTGAGGGAGGGGGAGGGCGAGGAGGGCGTGTGCATGCACGAGAGAAAGTTAGTGGTAGCTACAAAGGTTAGAGGATTGTGTGGGTGTAAGAGACTAAAAAAGACCATAATTTGATATGAAAGGGGATTCATATATTTGAATAGGAGATCATAGTGTTTTAAACATATGCATGCATGAATATAGCGGTGATACGCGTGTTGTGGTTTTGCACATGTTATACCATAGTGTGATAATGCATGGCGTTTGCAACTCACAGCTAAATGTCGAACAATCTAAACCATACTATACATCAAACAATCTCACATTTTTTGAATTTGTGATAATGTGTGGCGTTTGCATCTTACAACTAAATATCAAACAATCTAAACAGTACTATATAACGAACATTCTCACATTTTATTTGAATTTGTGGTAATGTGTGGTGTTTGCAACTCACATCTAAATACTTGTAGGCGTAGGGGGCGGGGCATCATACATAATGTGTTTAACACATTATACATATGAGACATGGTTTAGTTTGTGAAGATCTAGCTAGAGCTTGAAATGTACTATGATTTGAAATCAACATAAAGTGGATTCAAAAAATCGAGTTCAAGTTCATATAGTACACATAGTTCATATGTAACTCGAGACTAATCATGTGGTGTGATGTGAAGATAATACACAAACGATGGTTTAACTTGACAATAATGACGATTGTGGATCTTATTAAAACAGAGAAACGAATTCAAACGCTTTGACTTCACAACAATCATTATCGTAGATCTTATTCAAATAGAAAAACGAATTCAAATTTAGTTCATATTGACGCGGTAGTATATACGTTTGGAATGCACTAAAACGTTCATTTGAGTACTAGGTTGCATGCATTATACACGTAGCGAAATATTTTAATTGAACATAACATGAATTCAAAGTTTTGGATGACATTTGTAGTCGAATTGATTTGGTACAAGACACGTTAGGCTTGTCCGAAATTCCAACCCGCGCCTTTGTTAGCCCGAAATATTTAAGATATATCTTTGTCTCGTTGTGCTCGCACAACTCCTCCATCTCAACCTGCGCTTTGCTATTCCAAAATTACAACGCGAAAACTCCCACCTCCTGTGAAATCCCGACACGCGAAATGCCCGTGATACCCCTGAACCGAAAGAACCGCCTCAAATCAGTGGGTACTTTCATAACTTACCCCACATTTCGGACAAGCGCGTCCCTAAGCCATGGTTCCCCACTCCCATCCCATCCGCCCACCCATTCAGACACCGAGGCCGGAAAACCGCAAGCCCCACACCTCCTCCGTCCGCCACCCAGCCGGAGCCTCTTCCCCGATGATGTCGTCCATAGCAACACCTCGACGTCCCTCATCCACCGTACCGGATGAGGATCCGTCGTTGATCTGGTCGTCCCGCCGGTTCACCACCCCGTCCTCCACCTCCAAGGAGCTGCCCCGACGTTCCCCTCGTCTTTCGCGCCACCTCCATTCCCACACCACCGTAAGAGCATCAGCATCACCGTTTCCTCGGATGAAGTTGTGGCCTAATCGGTGCCACCAAAGAGGTTGTACACTAATCACTGCATTTTCTTCTTGATTCAATCTCACGGTGCTGCCGGCGCTCGGTCCCGAGCCGACACGGCGCGGCGACGTCCACATCAGTAGGAGCTGCTACTACTTTAGCTCTCGCTCACGCTGCTGCTCTGCTCTTGCTCTCGGTCCCCTGCCTGGTCTGCTCTTGCTCTTGCTCTTGCTCTTGCTCGCGCTGCTGCACTCGCTCTTGCTCTTGCTTGTCATGTTGTTCGATTGCTTCACACTTCATCGATGAATCGACTTTTGTGTCACCAATTTTCACGGGTGGGGGGCTTGCTGGAGTTAAGGAAGAACCAGCCGCAGCGGGGAGGGGGGCTCATTGGAGAAGTACCCCACTATCTATCTTAGGGTTCGGGTGGGGCGGTGGTCGCCGGCGGTGGTGGGGCGGTGGCGTGGGATCACGGAGAAAAGCTTGGCACAGGGGGGGGCTAGAGGGATGGCCGGGGCGGCGGCGGACCGGTGGTGGGGAGTGTTTTCGGGGCGGGCGGGCGGCTGTTTGGCCGGTGGTGGCTGGCGGCTCAGGAGGGTGGAGGTTGAAGATGAACTGCAGGCCCTTGATTTCGTATCAAACGGCTGCAAAATCGACTGACCAGAGATGAAAAAGTCAGTTGACTGACGTGTAGCCTCACCTCTAGTGCATTCAGTTTCGACAGTAAAATTCAGTTTCGACAGCAAAATTTAGTTTCGACAGTTAAGTTCAGTTTCGACAGTTAAATTCAGTTTTGACGGTTAAGTTCAGATATGAGCGGCTGATGTATACATCTAGCACTTTGTGGTTATGTATTTTACATCATCTATTGGATATGCTATTAGAATTCCACTCGGGATAACATTGTCTCTCTTGTCCTGCTTCAGCCTCGGTGTCGTACAACTCACCGGAGCTGCTCCAACAACGAAACCCTCCATCACAGCGGAGCAGTACCTCGGGCTCCATCTCCAGTCGCCTAAGATCTTCTTCCCCTCCTCCGGCAGCCAAGTCAGCTAGAGCATCCTCACCGGCCAACCCAATCACGCTGAGATCGACATGGCTTCGCCAAAGAGGTTGTACAATTCCTGTGGTTTGACTTAATCTCTCCATAATTCTTTGCATCATGTGATCTTCCAATTCTTGTGAACCAAACACCCAGATTGGCAGAAATCCTGTGTTTTTAAATTCTCTGTTTTGCACGTGCATTCCTATCCTATTCCTGTCTATTTCCTATCCCTGCATTGTTAGAATCCTCAAATTCAAACAAGCCCTTACACAATTACTTCTGTTACAGATATGTGTCAAAGAAAACCTTGTGTGGTTTGTCCTACTCCTGCGATGTTGTGTTCCACCCCAGCTCAGCTGCTCCAACGACGGAAGGGTTCACCACAGCAGGGATCCGCTCTCCAGACTGTCTTTCGCCGCCTCAGATCTTCTTCCCTGCCGCCGGCAGCCACGACAACTGCATTACCATCATCAACTGAGCAGATGACCTTGAGACTACACGGGTCCGCAAGAGAGGTCACACTCTTCCGTGTCTGCTTACGTTATGCAACGCTTAATATGATGACATGCTACTTTATCGTCGTGTTCACCTATTAGACTCCGACTCAGGTCCGAACTTATGCTGAAACTTGAGTTTTTAAATGGTTGTGGGGTACATATTGGGGCAGCAATCAGTACTATCTGTCTACTATCTGCTTAATCTCGGGTGTCTACTATGAGTTTCATGTTGGGTGCAAACAAACATTAAAGGAGCCATTATCTGTATTTTTTAATTAAAGTTATTATCTGCTTGCTATCATTGGTTTTGGGTCTATCCACAGTTTGCTACCATCACTCTGGATTTGTGCATGCACTCCTTACATAATCTCACTATGTTTTATTCCTATGCATGTCAGTTATTGTACACAATGGAACTGAACATGTAGAGAAAAAGAGACGAGCCTTGCGTGGCAATAAAATTGCATGCAGACGTCGCTCCATGGTGGGTGCAAAGGCAGCCACCCTCCACCCATTTCGGATCGTAATCAAGAGGAAGATAATTGTTCTGAGGGGGATTCAAAAGCAGAAGACCACTCCTATTTACCCCATGAGGTCTTCGCTCTAACTTGGCATGCTGATGTTGGTTATATCATGCATATGGTGCCTTGCATTGCTTACTTTATACATCAAATATGTCAACTTCTTAGTTTAGACATGTGTGAATGCCATCTGTTTAGTTTATTCATCGTTTATGTGAATTATGCAATGCCATCTTGTTTATCCAGGCATCATATATGTGAATTTTGCAATGCCATCCTGCTTAGCCAGTCATCTTATATGTGAATTATATCAGGCCATCCTTTTTTTCGTTATGTATTACATTTGTCAACAATGTTAGTACATTCAACTACTCTTCGTGTGCATCAGCCATTTGACACGGTGATGGAAAATTCTGGAGTGAAAACAAGGTCTTCAGAGCAGACTATGCTATCGGACGAAGCGCATATCTCGCTGGTTACGGATAGCTCCTTAGAGGAGGATTCAGAGACAGATGACCAGTCCTACCCCCCGAGGTGCATGCTCTAACTTGGCAGGGTTATGTTGCTCATATCATGCGTATGGTATCTTGCATTGTTAGGTTATTTGCTTAGTTTAGACATGATTTGTGTGAATGCCACCTGTTTAGTGTCTAATTACCATATATGTGAATTATGCAATGTCATCTTTTTGCAAGACATTATATATGTGAATTATGCAATGCTATCTTGTTGCAAGGCATTATATATGTGAATTATGCAATGCCATGCTATTTAGCCAAGCGTCATATATACGAATTATATCATGCTGTCCTTTTTTTGTATTTCTCATTGCTTTTGTCGACAATGTTTCTATATTCAACTGCTCTTCCTGTGCATCAGCCATTTGAATTGGTGATGGAGAAATCTGGAGTGAAAACAAGGTCTTCAGAGTAGACAATGCTACCTGGTGAAGCAGATATATTGATGCTTACAGATAGCTCTTTAGAGGAGGATTCAGAGGCAGATGACCAGTCCTATTATCCCCTGAGGTGTATGCTCAAACTTGGCAGGGTTATGTTACTCACATCATGCATATGTTGTATTGCAATGCTTAGTTTTTACATCATATACACGATGTTGAATGCCATCTCCTTAGTTGACACATCATATATGTGATTGCCCTCTGCTCACTTCCTTAGTATATAAATCATATATTTGAATTATATCATGCCATGATGTTTACATAGACAACATGTATCTGAATTATGGCATGCCAACCCAATTTCTAAAGACATAATATAGTTATATCATCTCATCATGTTCACATAGTCATCATATTTTGAATTATGTCATTCTATTCGTGAATTATATCATGCCATCATGTTTCCATCGACGGCATGTTTGTGATTTATGGCATGCCAACCACTTTAATAGACACATCGTATAGTTATATCATGTCATCCTGTTTACATAGTCATCATATTTTGAATATGTCATTCTATCCTATTTAGTCATCATATTTTGAAGTATGCCATCATACATGTGAAATTGTGTCATGCTATCCTGCTTAGTTAGCCATCATATATTTGAAATTATGTCCTGCTATTCTGTTTGGTTAGACAACATAAATGTGAATTATTTCATGCCCTGTTTTCTTCCCTACTATCCATTGCACCTGTCTATCTTACAATGTCTGTACATTCAATTAGTTTTCTTGTTTATCAACCATTTCAATTGGAGGGGGTGATGGCAGTATCTGTGGGAGTAAAAACACGGTCTTTAGAAAAGATCGTGCTACATGTCGATGTTGATAGAACCACGGTTGTACTTGCTCAAGAACCAGCCCCACCACACATAACCCAGACTCACGCAGATTGTACCCCTACCCAGTTGGACAGAGAACCAGCTACGCCCCTTCTAACTCCAACCCCAGCAGATAGTAACCCAGTTCCAGTTGACACAGCACCGTCTCCACCACAGAGCACCCAAACACGAGCAGTTAGTAAGGCGATGATTTTACACGTGGAAAATCCCCATTGGTCGGGGCTATTAACGGGTTATCGGATCCAAAACCGGACCCGATAGCTTAACGGCATTCCGTTACGGTGGATGCCACGTGTCGGTCACCCTTGACGAAAGCACTTCTGTGACGCGCGATTTATCGTCATGGAAGTGGACACTTCCGTGATGATAATTTTGGTAATGTCATGGAACACTTCTACGACAAAGACATGTATGACTATCTTGATTACATCATAAATTTGTCATGGATGTACATGCATGATGTAAAACGTGACCTCTTCGTGACAAACACGTATCATCACGAAAGTGTATTTTTTTGTAGTGAGGGGATCCTCCTCCACCCAAGGGTGATCCCGTGTTTGAGCTTAAACCATTACCTGATACTCTTAACTATGCTTATCTTGATGAAAAGAAGATATATCCTGTAATTATTAGTGCTAACCTTTCAGAGCATGAAGAAAAGAAATTATTGAAAACTCTGAAGAAGCATTGTGCTGCTATTGGATATACTCTTGATGATCTTAAGGGCATTAGTCCCACTCTATGCCAGCACAAAATAAAATTGGAGAAAGACGCTAAACCGGTTGTTGATCATCAACGACGGTTAATTCGTAAGATGAAAGAAGTGGTAAGAAAAGAAATACTAAAGCTTCTGGAGGCAGGTATAATTTATCCCGTTGCTGATAGTCAGTGGGTAACTCCTGTCCATTGTGTCCCTAAGAAGGGAGGTATTACTGTTATTCCTAATGATAAAGATGAATTGATCCCACAAAGAATTGTTACAGGTTATAGAATGGCAATTGATTTCTGCAAATTAAATAAAGCTACTAAAAAGGATCATTACCCTTTACCCTTTATTGATCAAATGCTAGAAAGACTATCCAAACATACACATTTTTTCTTTCTAGATGGTTATTCTGGTTTCTCTCAAATACCGGTGTCAAAAGAGGACCAAGAAAAGACCACTTTTACTTGCCCTTTCGATACCTTTGCTTATAGACGTATGCCTTTTGGTTTATGCAATGCACCTGCTACCTTTCAAAGATGCATGATGGCTATATTCTCTGATTTTTGTGAAAAGATTGTTGAGGTTTTCATGGTTGATTTCTCCGTTTATGGAACTTATTTTGATGATTGCTTGAGCAACCTTGATCGAGTTTTGCAGAGATGTGAAGAAACTAATCTTGTCTTAAATTGGGAGAAATGCCACTTTATGGTTAATGAAGGCATTGTCTTGGGGCATAAAATTTCTGAAAGAGGTATTGAAGTTGATAAAGCTAAAGTTGATGCTATTGAAAAGATGCCATGTCCCAAGGACGTTAAAGGTATAAGAAGTTTCCTTGGTCATGCCGGTTTTTATAGGAGGTTCATTAAGAACTTCTCAAAAATCTCCAGGCCTCTCACTAATCTCTTACAAAAAGATATTCCTTTTGTCTTTGATGATGATTGTGTAGAAGCATTTGAAATACTTAAGAAAGCTTTGATTTCTACACCTATCGTTCAGCCACCTGATTGGAATTTACCCTTCGAAATTATGTGTGATGCTAGCGATTATGCTGTAGGTGCTGTTCTAGGGCAAAGAGTTGATAAGAAATTAAATGTTATCCAATATGCTAGTAAAACTCTAGACAATGCCCAAAGAAATTATGGTACTACTGAAAAGGAATTTTTAGCAGTCGTATTTGCTTGTGATAAGTTCAGGCCTTATATTGTTGATTCTAAAGTAACTGTTCACACTGATCATGCTGCTATTAAATACCTTATGGAAAAGAAAGATGCTAAACCTAGACTAATTAGATGGGTTCTCCTACTACAAGAATTTGATTTGCATATTATTGATAGAAAGGGAGCTGAGAACCCCGTTGCAGACAACTTGTCTAGGATAGAGAATGTTCTTGATGACCCACTACCTATTGATGATAGCTTTCCTGATGAACAATTAGCTTCCATAAATGCTTCTCGTACTGCTCCATGGTATGCTGATTATGCTAATTACATTGTTGCAAAATTTATACCACCTAGTTTCACATACCAGCAAAAGAAAAGGTTTTTCTATGATTTAAGACATTACTTCTGGGATGACCCACACCTTTACAAAGGAGTAGGTGGGGTTATTAGACGTTGTATACCTGAGCATGAACAGGAACAGATTCTACGCAAGTGTCACTTCGAATCTTATGGAGGACACCACGCTGGAGATAGAACTGCACATAAGGTATTGCAATCCGGTTTTTATTGGCCTACTCTCTTCAAATATGCCCGTAAGTTTGTCTTATCTTGTGATGAATGTCAAAGAATTGGTAATATTAGTAGATGTCAAGAAATGCCTATGAATTATTCACTTGTTATTGAACCATTTGATGTTTGGGGCTTTGATTACATGGGACCGTTTCCTTCCTCTAATGGCTATACACATATTTTAGTTGCTGTTGATTACATTACTAAGTGGGTAGAAGCTATTCCAACTAGTAGTGTTGATCATAACACCTCTATTAAGATGCTTAAAGAAGTTATTTTTCCGAGCTTTGGAGTCCCTAGATATTTAATGACTGATGATGGTTCACATTTTATTCATGGTGCCTTCCGTAAAATGCTTGCTAAATATGATGTTAATCATAGAATTGCATCTCCTTATCACCCACAATCTAGTGCTCAAGTAGAATTGAGTAATAGAGAGCTCAGATTAATTTTGCAAAAGACTGTTAATAGATCTAGAAAGAGTTGGTCCAAGAAACTTCATGATGCATTATGGGCCTATAGAACTGCATATAAAAATCCTATGGGCATGTTGATGGGGAACGTAGTAATTTCAAAAAAAAATCCTACGCACAAGCAAGATCATGGTGATGCATAGCAACGAGAGGGGAGAGTGTTGTCCACGTACCCTCGTAGATCCAAAACGGAAGCGTTAGCATAACGCGGTTGAAGTAGTCGTACGTCTTCACGATCTGACCGATCAAGTACCGAACTTACGGCACCTCCGAGTTCAGCACACTTTCAGCCCGATGACGTCCCTCGAACTCCGATCCAGCCGAGCGTCGAGGGAGAGTTTCGTCAGCACGACGGCGTGGTGACGATGTTGATGTTCTAACGACGCAGGGCTTCGCCTAAGCATCGCTACAGTATTATCGAGGTGGAATATGGTGGATGGAGGCACCGCACACGGCTAAGAGATCAATGATCAATTGTTGTGTCTATGGGGTACCCCCTGCCCTCGTATATAAAGGAGCAAGGGGGAGGAGGTGCGGCCAGGCTTGGGGCGCGCCAGGAGGAGTCCTACTCCTACCGGGAGTAGGACTCCCCCCCTTTTCCATGTTGGACTAGTACTTTGGGGGAAAGAGGAGAGAGAGGGGAAAGGAAAGGGGGGGGCCGCCCCCCTCCTTGTCCAATTCGGACTTGGGGGGGAGGGGCGCGCGGCTGCCCCTTGGCCTCCTCTCCTCTTCCTCCACTTGGCCCATTAAGGCCCATTAAGTTACCGGGGGGTTCCGGTAACCTCCAGGTACTCCGGTAAAATGCCGATTTCACCCGGAACACTACCGATGTCCAAACATAGGCTTCCAATATATCGATCTTCATGTCTCGACCATTTTTAGACTCCTCGTCATGTCCGTGATCACATCCGGGACTCCGAACAACCTTCGGTACATCAAAACATATAAACTCATAATGAAACTGTCATCGTAACGTTAAGCGTGCGAACCCTACGGGTTCGAGAACTATGTAGACATGACCGAGACACGTCTCCGGTCAATAACCAATAGCGGAACCTGGATGCTCATATTGGCTCCTACATATTCTACCAAGATCTTTATCGGTTAGACCGCACAACAACATACGTTGTTCCCTTTGTCATCGGTATGTTACTTGCCCGAGATTCGATCGTCGGTATCTCAATACCTAGTTCAATATCGTTACCGGCAAGTCTCTTTACTCGTTCTGTAATACATCATCCCGCAACTAACTCATTGGTTGCAATGCTTGCAAGGCTTAAGTGATGTGTATTACCGAGAGGGCCCAGAGATACCTCTCCGACAATCGGAGTGACAAATCCTAATCTCAAAATGCGCCAACACAACATGTACCTTCGGAGACACCTGTAGAGCACCTTTATAGTCACCCAGTTACGTGGTGACGTTTGGTAGCACACAAAGTGTTCCTCCGGTAAACGGGAGTTGCATAATGTCATAGTCATAGGAACACGTATAAGTCATGAAGAAAGCAATAGCAACATACTAAACGATCGTGTGCTAAGCTAACGGAATGGGTCAAGTCAATCACATCATTCTCCTAATGATGTGATCCCGTTAATCAAATGAAAACTCATGTCTATGGTTAGGAAAAATAACCATCTTCGATTAGCGAGCTAGTCAAGTAGAGGCATACTAGTGACACTCTTGTTTGTCTATGTATTCATACATGTATTATGTTTTCGATTAATACAATTCTAGCATGAATAATAAACATTTATCATGATATAAGGAAATAAATAATAACTTTATTATTGCCTCTAGGGCATATTTCCTTCAGTCTCCCACTTGCACTAGAGTCAATAATCTAGATTACACAGTAATGATTCTAACACCCATGGAGCCTTGGTGCTGATCATGTTTTGCTCGTGGAAGAGGCTTAGTCAGCGGGTCTGCAAAATTCAGATCCGTATGTATCTTGCAACTTTCTATATCTCCCACTTGGACTAAATCCCGAATGGAATTGAAGCGTCTCTTGATGTGCTTGGTTCTCTTGTGAAATCTGGAATCCTTCGCCAAGGCAATTGCACCAGTATTGTCACAAAAGATTTTCATTGGACCCGATGCACCAGGTATGGCACCTAGATCGGATATGAACTCCTTCATCCAGACTCCTTCATTTGCTGCTTCCGAAGCAGCTATGTACTCCGCTTCACATGTAGATCCCGCCACGATGCTTTGTTTAGAACTGCACCAACTGACAGCTCCAACATTCAATGTAAACACGTATCCGGTTTGCGATTTAGAATCGTCCGGATCAGTGTCAAAGCTTGCATCAACGTAACCATTTACGATGAGCTCTTTGTCACCTCCATATAGGAGAAACATAACCTTAGTCCTTTTCAGGTACTTCAGGATGTTCTTGACCATTGTCCAGTGATCCACTCCCGGATTACTTTGGTACCTCCCTGCTAGACTTATAGCAAGGCACACATCAGGTCTGGTACACAACATTGCACACATGATATAGCCTATGGCTGGAGCATAGGGAACATATTTCATTTTCTCTCTATCTTCTGCAGTGGTAGGGCATTGAGTCTTACTCAACTTCACACCTTGTAACATAGGCAAGAACCCTTTCTTTGCTTGATCCATTTTGAACTTCTTCAAAACTTTGTCAAGGTATGTGCTTTGTGAAAGTCCAATTAAGCGTCTTGATCTATCTCTATAGATCTTAATGCCCAATATGTAAGCAGCTTCACCGAGGTCTTTCATTGAAAAACTCTTATTCAAGTATCCCTTTATGCTATCCAGAAATTCTATATCATTTCCAATCAGTAATATGTCATCTACATATAATATCAGAAATGCTACAAAGCTCCCACTCACTTTCTTGTAAATACAGGATTCTCCAAAAGTCTGTACAAAACCAAATGCTTTGATCACACTATCAAAGCGTTTATTCCAACTCCGAGAGGCTTGCACCAGTCCATAAATGGATCGATGGAGCTTGCACACTTTGTTAGCTCCTTTGGATCGACAAAACCTTCGGTTCCATCATATACAACTCTTCTTCCGTAAATCCATTCAGAATGCACTTTTGACATCCATCGCCAAATTTCATAATCATAAAATGCGGCAATTGCTAACATGATTCGGACAGACTTAAGCATCGCTACGGTGAGAAGGTCTCATCGTAGTCAATCCCTTGAACTTGTCGAAAACCTTTTGCAACAAGTCGAGCTTTGTAGATAACATTACCGCTCGTCGGTCTTCTTCTTGAAGATCCATTTATTCTCAATTGCTTGCCGATCATCGGGCAAGTCAACCAAAGTCCACACTTTGTTCTCATACATGGATCCCATCTCAGATTTCATGGCTTCAAGCCATTTTGCGGAATCTGGGCTCACCATCGCTTCTTCATAGTTCGTAGGTTCATCATGATCTAGTAGCATGACTTCCAGAATAGGATTACCATACCACTCTGGTGCGGATCTTACTCTGGTTGATCTACGAGGTTCAATAGTAACTTGATCTGAAGTTTCATGATCATCATCATTAGCTTCCTCACTAATTGGTGTAGGTGTCACAGAAACCGGTTTCTGTGATGTACTACTTTCCAATAAGGGAGCAGGTACAGTTACCTCATCAAGTTCTACTTTCCTCCCACTCACTTCTTTCGAGAGAAACTCCTTCTCTAGAAAGGATCCATTTTTAGCAACAAATGTTTTGCCTTTGGATCTGTGATAGAAGGTGTACCCAACAGTCTCCTTTGGGTATCCTATGAAGACACATTTCTCCAATTTGGGTTCGAGCTTATCAGGTTGAAGCTTTTTCACATAAGCATCGCAACCCCAAACTTTCAGAAACGACAACTTTGGTTTCTTGCCAAACCATAGTTCATAAGGCGTCATCTCAACGGATTTCGATGGTGCCCTATTTAACGTGAATGTGGCCGTCTCTAAAGCATAACCCCAAAACAATAGTGGTAAATTTGTAAGAGACATCATAGATCGCACCATATCAAGTAAAGTACGATAACGACGTTCGAACACACCATTACGCTGTGGTGTTCCGGGTGGCGTGAGTTGCGAAATTATTCCGCATTGTTTCAAATGTAGACCAAACTCGTAACTCAAATATTCTCCTCCACGATCAGATCGTAGAAACTTTATTTTCTTGTTACGATGATTTTCAAATTCACTCTGAAGTTCTGTGAACTTTTCAAATGTTTCAGACTTATGCTTCATTAAGTAGATATACCCATATCTGCTTAAATCATCTGTGAAGGTGAGAAAATAACGATATCCGCCACGAGCCTCAACATTCATTGGTCCACATACATCTGTATGTATGATTTCTAATAAATCTGTTGCTCTCTCCATAGTACCGGAGAACGGTGTTTTGGCCATCTTGCCCATGAGGCACGGTTCGCAAGTACCAAGCGATTCATAATCAAGTGGTTCCAAAAGTCCATCAGTATGGAGTTTCTTCATGCGCTTTACACCGATATGACCTAAACAGCAGTGCCACAAATAAGTTGCACTATCATTACCAACTCTGCATCTTTTGGCTTCTACATTATGAATATGTGTACCACTAATATCGAGATTCATCAAAAATAGACCACTCTTCAAGGGTGCATGACCATAAAAGATATTACTCATATAAATAGAACAACCATTATTCTCTGATTTAAATGAATAACCATCTTGCATCAAACAAGATCCAGATATAATGTTCATGCTCAACGCTGGCACCAAATAACAATTATTTAGGTCTAATATTAACCCCGAAGGTAGATGTAGAGGTAGCGTGCCGACCGCGGTCACATCGACTTTGGAACCATTTCCCACGCGCATCGTCACCTCGTCCTTTGCCAGTGTTCGCTTAATCCGTAGTCCCTGTTTCGAGTTGCAAATATTAGCAATGTAACCAGATCAAATACCCAAAAGCTCTTGGGAGCTCTAGTAAGGTACACATCAATAACATGTATATCACATATAACTTTGTTCACCTTGCCATCCTTCTTATCCGCCAAATACTTGGGGCAGTTCCGCTTCAAAGGACCAGTCGCTTGCAAGAGAAGCACTCAGCCAGGCTTAGGTCCAGACTTGGGCTTCTTCTCTTGAGCAGCAACTTGCTTGCTGTTCTTCTTGAAGTTCCTTCTTCTTCCCTTTGCCCTTTTTCTTGAAACTAGTGGTCTTGTTGACCATCAACACTTGATGCTCCTTCTTGATTTCTACCTCCGTAGCCTTGAGCATTGCGAAGAGCTCGGGATTCGTCTTATCCATCCCTTGCATATTATAGTTCATCACGAAGCTCTTGTAGCTTGGTGGCAGCGATTGGATAATTCTGTCAATGATGCTATCATCCGGAAGATTAACTCCCAGTTGAATCAAGTGATTATTATATCCAGACATCTTGAGTATATGCTCACTGACAGAATTGTTCTCCTCCATCTTGCAGCTATAGAACTTATTGGAGACTTCATATCTCTCAATCCGGGCATTTGCTTGAAATATTAACTTCAACTCCTGGAACATCTCATATGCTCCATGACGTTCAAAACATCGTTGAAGACCCGGTTCTAAGCCGTAAAGCATGGCACACTGAACTATCGAGTAGTCATCAGATTTGCTCTGCCAGATGTTCATAACATCTGGTGTTGCTCTAGCAGCAGCCTGGCACCCAGCGGTGCTTCCAGGACGTAATTCTTCTGTGCAACGATGAGGATAATCCTCAAGTTACGGACCCAGTCCGTGTAATTGCTACCATCATCTTTCAACTTTGCTTTCTCAAGGAATGCATTAAAATTCAACGGAACAACAGCACGGGCCATTTATCTATGATCAAACATAAACAAGCAAGATACTATCAGGTACTAAGTTCATGATAAATTTAAGTTCAATTAATCATATTACTTAAGAACTCCCACTTAGAAAGACATCCCTCTAATCCTCTAAGTGATCACATGATCCAAATCAACTAAACCATAACCGATCATCACGTGAAATGGAGTAGTTTTCAATGGTGAACATCACTATGTTGATCCTATCTACTATATGATTCACGCTCGACCTTTCGGTCTCAGTGTTCCGAGGCCATATCTGCATATGCTAGGCTCGTCAAGTTTAACCTCGAGTATTCTGCGTGTGCAAAACTGGCTTGCACCAGTTGTAGATGGACGTAGAGCTTATCACACCCGATCATCACGTGGTGTCTGGGCACAACGAACTTTGGCAACGGTGCATACTCAGGGAGAACACTTTTATCTTGAAATTTAGTGAGAGATCATCTTATAATGCTACCGTCAGTCAAAGCAAGATAAGATGCATAAAAGATAAACATCACATTCAATCAATATAAGTGATATGATATGGCCATCATCATCTTGTGCTTGTGATCTCCATCTCTGAAGCACCTTCATGATCACCATCGTCTCCGGCGCGACACCTTGATCTCCATCGTAGCATCGTTGTCGTCTCGCCAATCTTATGCTTCTACGACTATCGCTACCGCTTAGTGATAAAGTAAAGCATTACAGGGTGATTGCATTGCATACAATAAAGCGACAACCATATGGCTCCTGCTAGTTGCCGATAACTCAGTTACAAAACATGATCATCTCATACAATAAAATTTAGCATCATAACTTGACCATATCACATCACAACATGCCCTGCAAAAACAAGTTAGACGTCCTCTACTTTGTTGTTGCAAGTTTTACGTGGCTGCTACGGGCTTTAGCAAGAACCGTTCTTACCTACGCATCAAAACCACAACGATAGTTTGTCAAGTTGATGTTATTTTAACCTTCGCAAGGACCGGGCATAGCCACACTCGGTTCAACTAAAGTTGGAGAAACTGACACCCGCCAGCCACCTGTGTGCAAAGCACGTCGGTAGAACCAGTCTCGCGTAAGCGTACGCGTAATGTCGGTCCGGGCCGCTTCATCCAACAATACCGCCGAACCAAAGTATGACATGCTGGTAAGCAGTATGACTTATATCGCCCACAACTCACTTGTGTTCTACTCGTGCATATAACATCAACGCATAAAACCTGGCTCGGATGCCACTGATAGGGAACGTAGTAATTTCAAAAAAATTCCTACGCACACGCAAGATCATGGTGATGCATAGCAACGAGAGGGGAGAGTGTTGTCCATGTACCCTCGTAGACCGAAAGCGGAAGCGTTAGCACAACGCGGTTGATGTAGTCGTACGTCTTAACGATCCGACCGATCAAGTACCGAACTCACGGCACCTCCGAGTTCAGCACACGCTCAGCCCGATGACGTCCCTCGAACTCCGATCCAGCCGAGCATCGAGGGAGAGTTTCGTTAGCACGACGGCGTGGTGACGATGTTGATGTTCTACCGACGCAGGGCTTCGCCTAAGCACCGCTACAGTATTATCGAGGTGGAATATGGTGGAGGGCGGCACCGCACACAGCTAAGAGATCAATGATCAATTGTTGTGTCTATGGGGTGCCCCCTGCCCCCATATATAAAGGAGCAAGGGGGAGGAGGTGCGGCCAGGCTTGGGGCGCGCCAGGATGAGTCCTACTCCTACCGGGAGTAGGACTCCCCCCTTTTCCATGTTGGACTAGGACTTGGGGGGAAAGAGGAGAGAGAGGGGAATGGAAAGGGGGGACGCCGCCCCCCTCCTTGTCCAATTCGGACTTGGGGGCGAGGGGCGCGCGGCTGCCCCTTGGCCTCCTCTCCTCTTCCTCCACTAGGCCCATTAAGTTACCGGGGGGTTCCGGTAACCTCCCGGTACTCCGGTAAAATGCCGATTTCACCCGGAACAATTCCGATGTACAAACATAGGCTTCCAATATATCAATCTTCATGTCTCGACCATTTCGAGACTCCTCGTCATGTCCGTGATCACATCCAGGACTCCGAACAACCTTTGATACATCAAAACATATAAACTCATAATGAAACTGTCATCGTAACGTTAAGCGTGCGGACCCTACGGGTTCGAGAACTATGTGGACATGACCGAGACACGTCTCCGGTCGATAACCAATAGCGGAACCTGGATGCTCATATTGGCTCCTACATATTCTACGAAGATCTTTATTGGTCAGACCGCATAACAACATACGTTGTTCCCTTTGTCAACGGTATGTTACTTGCCCGAGATTCGATCGTCGGTATCTCAATACCTAGTTCAATCTCGTTACCGGCAAGTCTCTTTACTCGTTCTGTAATACATCATTTCGCAACTAACTCATTGGTTGCAAGGCTTAAGTGATGTGTATAACCGAGAGGGCCCAGAGATACCTCTTCGAAAATCGGAATGAAAAATCCTAATCTCGAAATACGCCAACCCAACATGTACCTTCGGAGACACCTGTAGAGCACCTTTATAATCACCCAGTTACGTTGTGACGTTTGGTAGCACACAAAGTGTTCCTCTGGTAAACGGGAGTTGCATAATCTCATAGTCATAGGAACATGTATAAGTCATGAAGAAAGCAATAGCAACATACTAAACGATCATGTGCTAAGCTAACGAAATGGGTCAAGTCAATCACATCATTCTCATAATGATGTGATCCCGTTAATCAAATTACAACTCATGTCTATGGTTAGGAAACATAACCATCTTCGATTAACGAGCTAGTCAAGTAGAGGCATACTAGTGACACTCTTGTTTGTCTATGTATTCACACATGTATTATGTTTCCGGTTAATACAATTCTAGCATGAATAATAAACATTTATCATGATATAAGGAAATAAATAATAACTTTATTATTGCCTCTAGGGCATATTTCCTTCACATGTCTCAGTATAAAATGGTTTTTGGAAAAGCATGTCACTTACCTCTCGAACTAGAACATAAGGCATATTGGGCCATTAAAGAGATCAATTATGATTTCAAACTTGCCAGTGAGAAGAGGCTTTTTGACATTAGCTCACTTGATGAATGGAGAACCCAGGCCTATGAGAATGCCAAACTGTTTAAAGAAAAGGTTAAAAGATGGTATGACAAAAGGATACAAAAGCGTGAGTTTAATGTAGGTGATTATGTATTGTTATACAACTCTCGCTTAAGATTTTTGGCAGGAAAACTTCTCTCTAAATGGGAGGGTCCTTACGTTATCGAGGAGGTCTATCGTTTCGGCGCCATAAAGATCAACAACTCCGAAGGCACAAATCCGAAGGTGGTGAACGGTCAAAGAATCAAACATTATATCTCAGGTAATCCTATAAATGTTGAAACTAATGTTATTGAAATCGTAACCCCGAAGGAATACATAAGGGAAACTTTCCAGAACATTTCAGACTCCGAAAAGGAATAGGTACATGGTACGGTAAGTAAACCGACTCCAAAAAAATTCTAATGGCAATTTTTCTCCGTTTTGGAATATTTAAGAAAATAGGAAAATAAGAAGTAATCCGGGAAGGACACGAGGCTTCCACAAGGGTGGGAGGCGTGCCCTACCCCCCTGGGCGCGCCCCTGCCTCATGGTCACCTCGTGCGTTCTCCGGACTCCATTTTCTTACATGATACTTCTTCTGGTCGGTAAAAATTCATTATATAATCTCCCGAAGGTTTTGACTCCCGTATCACACAAATATCCTCTATTTCGTTTAGAGCTGTTTTCTACCAGAGTTGTCAAGGCCAGGCATCATGTCGTTTCCCCCTGCCTCCAACAATGAGGGCAACGATGCTTGGCTAATGAAGATGGAGCTGAAGAGAGAAGAACCCGGGGAGATCAACAAGGATGAAGGAATCAAGAAAGTCAAGGAGGATCAAGCTCCGGCAGCAGAAGAAGAAGAAGACATCCTTCCACCTCTCTTTACCCCCACTGAGATTGAAGCCTTCAAGATGATTGAGTTAGCTCGTATACAAAACAAGTATCTCACATGTGAAAATATTTTGTTGAAGGATCATATCATCGCACTCAAAGGCATTATCCGCAAATTGGAGGATCTCCTATGCTCGATGTGCGACTACCCATCATCACCACCACCCTCCTCATCAGCAAAAGAGATATAATCACATGGGTATGGGCACTCCCCTTGGCAACTGCCAAGCTTGGGGGAGTTGCCGTGGTATAGTATCACCATCACACTCCTATCTTTACCATTTTTCTTAGTTCGATCCTTTTGGTAATATCTTGATCTAGTAGAATAAAGTTCTAGTATGATCTAGTTTTAAGTTTTGCTTTATGATCCTTCTATGTAATCGAGTCCATGAGCTATATATATAATAAAGATTAGTGTTGAGTCAAGGGCTTGATTATCTTACTATGATCATGAGGGAATAAAAGAAGAAAAAGAAAGAATAAAAAGAAATAAAGAGATCATGTTGATCTTATGAAGAGTAATGACTTCACATATAAAGAGTATGATGCATTAAAGTTGTTGAAAGTTGACAAACATAGCTTTGGTCATCATTGCAATTAATAGGAAGTAATAAAGAAAGATAGGTTCCGCATATAAATATACTATCTTGGATATCTTTTATAATTGTGAGCACTCAATAAAATATGACATGCTAAAGAGTTGATGTTGGACAAGGAAGACAACGTAATGGGTTATGTTTTCTTATATCCGTAATAAAGTATATTGTCATGCATCATCCAACATGTTGAGCTTGCCTTTCTCCCTCGTGCTAGCCAATTATTTGCACCAAGTAGAGATATTACTTGTGCTTCCAAATACCCTTAAAACTAGTTTTGCCATGAGAGTCCACCATACCTACCTATGGATTGAGTAAGATCCTTCAAGTAAGTTGTCATCGTTGCATGCAATAAAAAATTTCTCTCTAAATATGTATGATTTATTAGTGTGGAGAAAATAAGCTTTATACGATCTTGTGATGCGGAAGAAATAAAAGCGACGGACTGCATAATAAAGGTCCATATCACAAGTGGTAATATAAAGTGACGTTCTTTCGCATTAAGATTTTGTACATCCAACCATAAAAGCACATGACAACCTCTGCTTCCCTCTCCGAAGGGCCTATATTTTAATTTTATCTCTTACCTTATACAAGAGTCATGGTGATCTTCACCTTTCCTTTTTATATTTTATCCTTTGGCAAGCACCTTGTGTTGGAAAGATCCTATATATATATATATATATATATATATATATATATATATATATATATATATATATATATATATATATATATATATCCAATTGGATGTAGGTTAGCATGAATTATTATTGTTGACATTACCCTTGAGGTAAAAGGTTGGGAGGCAACACTATAAGCCCCTATCTTTCTCTGTGTCCGATTAAAACTCCGTACCCATAAGTATTGCGTGAGTGTTAGCAATTGTGAAAGACTAAATGATAGTTGAGTATGTGGACTTGCTGAAAAGCTCTTATATTGACTCTTTACGATGTTATGATAAATTGCAATTACTTCAATGACTGAGATTATAGTTTGTTAGTTCTCAATGAAGTTTCTAATTCATAGTTTACATTTTGAATAGATTATTACTTGAGCATAAGAAATCATATGACAATATCTATATATGTAACTTTTGTAAGAATGATCATGATGCCCTCATGTCCGTATTTTATTTTATCGACACCTCTATCTCTAAACATGTGGACATATTTATCGTTATCGGCTTTCGCTTGAGGACAAGCGAGGTCTAAGATTGGGGGAGTTGATACGTCCAGTTTGCATCATGCTTTTATATCAATGTTTATTGCATTATGGGCTGTTATTACACATTGTATCACAATACTTATGCCTATTCTCTTTTATTTTACAAGGTTTACATGAAGAGGGAGAATGCCGGCAGCTGGAATTCTGGGTTGGAAAAGGAGCAAATATTAGAGACCTATTCTGCACAACTCCAAAAGTCTTGAAACTCCACGGAAGTTATTTTTGGAATTAATAAAAAATACTGAGCGAAGAAAGTACCAGAGGGGGGCCACCCACCATCCACGAGGGTGGGGGCGCGCCCTACCCCACTAGGCGCGCCCCCTGCCTTGTGGTCCCCCTGGCAGGCCTCCGGTGACCATCTTATGCTATATGAAGTCTTTTACCCTGGAAAAAAATCATAAGCAACCTTGCGGGACGAAACACCGCCGCCACGAGGCGGAACCTTGGCGAAACCAATCTAGGGCTCCGGCAGAGCTGTTCTGCCGGGGAAACTTCCCTCCGGGTGGGGGAAATCATCACCGTCGTCATCACCAACGACCCTCTCATCGGGAGGGGGTCAATCTCCATCAACATCTTCACCAGCACCATCTCCTCTAAAACCCTATTTCATATCTTGTATCCAATCTTTGTATCCAAACCTCAGATTGGTACCTGTGGGTTACTAGTAGTGTTGATTACTCCTTGTAGTTGATGCTAGTTGGTTTATTTGGTGGAAGATCATATGTTCAGATCCATTATGCATATTAATACCCCTCTGATTATGAACATGAATGCTTTGTGAGTAGTTACGTTTGTTCCTGAGGACATGGGAGAAGTCTTGCTATAAGTAGTCATGTGAATTTGGTATTCATTCGATATTTTGATGAGATGTATGTTGTCTTTCCTCTAGTGGTGTTATGTGAACGTCGACTACATGACACTTCAGCATTGTTTGGGCCTAGAGGAAGGCATTGGGAAGTAATAAGTAGATGATGTGTTGCTAGAGTGACAGAAGCTTAAACCCTAGTTTATGCGTTGCTTCGTAAGGGGCTGATTTGGATCCATATGTTTCATGCTATGGTTAGGTTTACCTTAATACTTCATTTGTAGCTGCGGATGCTTGCAATAGGGGTTAATCATAAGTGGGATGCTTGTCCAAGAAAGGGTAGCACCCAAGCACCGGTCCACCCACATACCAAATTATCAAAGTAACGAACGCGGATCATATGAGCGTGATTGTGACGTCCCCGATTCAATCGTACACTAATCATGCATGCAAATGTGTACGATCAAGATCAGGGACTCACGGGAAGAAATCACAACACAACTCTAAAAACATAAATAAGTCATACAAGCATCATAATACAAGCCAGGGGCCTCGAGGGCTAGAATACAAGTGCTCAATCATAGACGAGTCAGCGGAAGCAACAATATCTGAGTACAGACATAAGTTAAACAAGTTTCCATAAGATGGCTAGCACAAACTGGGATACAGATCGAAAGAGGCGCAGGCCTCCTGTCTGGGATCCTCCTAAACTACTCCTGGTCGTTGTCAGCGGCCTGCACATAGTAGTAGGCACCTCCGGTGTAGTAGGAGTCGTCATCGAGGGTGTCGTCTGGCTCCTGGGCTCCAACATCTGGTTGCGACAACCAGGAAGAAATGGAAAGAGGGGAAAGAGGGAGAAAAGCAACCGTGAGTACTCATCCAAAGTACTCACAAGCAAGGATCTACACTACATATGCAAGGGTATATGTGTAAAGAGGCAATATCAGTGGACTGAACTGCAGAATGCCAGAATAAGAGGGGGACAGTTAGTCCTATCGAAGACTACGCTTCTGGCAGCCTCCATCTTGCAGCATGTAGAAGAGAGTAGATTGAAGTCCTCCGAGTAGCATTGCATAGCATAATCCTATCCAGCGATCCTCCCCTCGTCGCACTGTGTGAGAGCGATCACCAGGTTATATTTGGCACTTGGAAGGGTGTGTTTTATTAAGTATACGGTTCTAGTTGTCATAAGGTCAAGGTACAACTTCGGGTCGTCCGGTTACCGAGGATCATGGCTATTCGAATAGATAAACTTCCCTGGAGGGGTGCACCACATTACCCAACACGCTTGATCCCATTTGGTTGGACACACTTTCCTGGGTCATGCCCGGCCTCAGAAGATCAACACGTTGCAGCCCCACCTAGGCACAACAGTGAGGTCAACACGCCGGTCTAAATCCTATGCGCGCAGGGGTCTGGGCCCATCGCCCATTGCACACCTGCATGTTGCGTGGGCGGCCGGAGAGCAGACCTAGCAACCTCCATTAATAAGGAAGTTACGTTACGCGGTCCAACCCTGCGCGCACCGCTCAGTCGCTCACGTCAAGAAGGCTTCGGCTGATACCACGATGTCGAGTGCCCATAACTGTTCGCGCGTAGTTGGTTAGTGCGTATAAGCCAGTGGCCAGACTCAGATCAAATACCAAGACCTCGTTAAACGTATTATTTTGAAGCAACCATGGACGTCGACCAGGGCCAGGCCCACCTCTCTCCTAGGTGGTCTCAACCTGCCCTATCGCTCCACCACAAAGTAACAGTCGTGTGCCGTCGGGAACCCAGGCCCACCTCTACCGGGATGGAGCCACCTGCCCCTTCAGCCCCCATCTCCGAACAGTATCATAAGTAATGTAACAGTATAAAGTATATAGCATATGCCCGTGATCACCTCCCGAAGTGATCACGGCCCAGTAGTATAGCATGGCAGACGGACAAGAGTGTAGGGCCACTGATGGAACACTAGCATCCTATACTAAGCATTAGGATAGCAGGTAAAGGTATCAACAATTGTAGCAACAATGACAGGCTATGCAGCAGAATAGGATTAACCGAAAGCTTTAACATGCTACACTACTCTAATGCAAGCAGTAGAGAGAAGTAATAGGCGATACCTGGTTGCTCTGGCAAGGAGGGATCGTCGTCGACGTAGTCGTACTCAGGGGCATCAGTGTCGGTCTCAGGGTCTACCGGAGAAGAAGAGGGGGAAGAATCAGTAAATACATGCAAACAGATGCATGCCGATGCATGACAAAGCAAACATCGGTGCTAGGTGTGCCCTAACGCGGTAGGAGGTGATACAGGCGAAGGGGGAAAACAACCGGGAAAGTATTCCCGGTGTTTCGCGTTTTCGGATAGATGAACCGAAGGGGGAAAGTTGCGAGTTTGCTATGCTAGGGATGTGTGGCGGATGAACCGGCTGCGTATCCGGATTCGTCTCGTCGATCTGAGCAACTTTCATGTAGAAAACATTTTCATCTGAGCTATAGTTTATTTTCTATGTGTTTCTAAAGTTTTAATCATTTACTGAATTTATTTATCTATGTAATTCTAACATTATCCAAAACAGTGTGGGATGACGTCAGCATGACATATGTATTCAGCAGTCAACCATACAGTTGACTTGGTCAACCTGACAGGTGGGACCCACATGTCATACTCTGTTTAGGTTAATTAGGATTTAGCTAATCTAATTACTATTTAATTAAACTAACTAGCTAATTGGATTAATTAAACATGATTAATTAATTAATTAATTAATTCACAAATTAATTAATTCATTAATAATTTTATTAATTCATTTTATTTTTTATTTTTTTATAAAAACGTTTTGAGGGCGACCCCACATGTCAAAGGCCTAGATGGGCCTATCGGGTTCGGGCGCTCGGGTGCGGACGAGCGGGCGACAGGTACGGGCGCGGCCCGATAGGGCGCACGCCCAGGGGCGCCACGGAGAACGAGGCCGGGCGATCGCCGGAGGGGGACGCTGTCGGTGTCAAAACTGGCGGATCTCGGGTAGGGGGTCCCGAACTGTGCGTCTAGGCGGATGGTAACAGGAGACAAGGGACATGATGTTTTTACCCAGGTTCGGCCCTCTCGATGGGGTAATACCCTACCCCGCTTGATTAATATTGATGATATGGGTAGTACAAGAGTAGATCTACCACGAGATCAAGGAGGCTAAACCCTAGAAGCTAGCCTATGGTATGATTGTTGTTCGTCCTATGGACTAAAACCCTCGGTTTATATAGACACCGGATAGGTTAGGGTTACACAGAGTTGGTTACAATGGTAGGAGATCTACATATCCGTATCGCCAACCTTGCCTTCCACGCCAAGGAAAGTCCCTTCCGACACGGACGAAGTCTTCAATCTTGTATCTTCATAGTCTTGGAGTCCGCCGTGATGATAGTCCGCTATCCGGACACCCCTAGTCCGGGACTCCTCGGAGCCCCTAAACCAGGCTTCAATGACGACGAGTCCGCGCGCATATTGTCTTCGACATTGCAAGGCGGGTTCCTCCTCCGAATACTTCATAGAAGGTTTTGAACACCGTGATAGTGTCCGCTCGCAAAACAAGTTCCACATACCACCGTAGAGAGGATAGTTTTGCACAGATCTGCTGACGCACTCCAGCGTGACATCACACCACGGCCAGGCCTTTATATGAATCGTTTTTACTGTTCCACCTCGGCGCGTAGCGAGGCGGTTTCCTTGGAACGCCTTATCAAAGCATAGATCGTGCCCCCTTATTCCGGGATTCTCATCAATACGGACGTGGGTAACCCGTCCGCGCCATTGATTACGGCGCTTGGGAAATAAGCGAGTTTTACCAGGCTGGTGGGGGACGCATAGCTTCGTCCATCCATATAAGGGGATAAGGATCCACCTTTTCACCTACGCCTTCTTCCTCCTTTGCTTATCCATTTCCGCGCACTCGAGCTCCAGCGCCCAAGTCCGCACATCCCTCCTCAACCTTCTCCAACCATGTCAGGAGCGGGAGACAGGTGGATGGCCTCCTCCGTCACGGAGGGGCACATCACAAGACTGCGGGAGGCCGGATACTTGTCCAGCGACATCGCGCACATGCTGCCTGATGCGGGGCAGCTTATTCCAACCCACGGGCCCCATGAGAGGGTAGTGTCCGGGGGCTAGGTTTTCCACTTCACCCATTTGTCCGGGGGCTCATGTTCTACTACGGCCTGGACTTCCATGACCTGGCCCCGAATTTCATCCTCAACATCTCGGTGTTTATCATCGTAGGTGAGGCTTTCCTCAAGATTCAGCCCCACTTCGCTTATGGTGAAGATCTTCAACGTCCCGCGAAGGTAGTGGGCGGCTGTCAAGCGGAGTCGGAGGCGCCATGGTTGGCAAGATGGCCAAGGTCCTATGGCTCGAGGGCCTTTGTGGAGACAATAAAGGTGGCAATCGGGTGGTTCTACATCACCGAGCCACGTGACCCCGAATGGGTGGCGGCCCTCGATTCAGATCTGGCTTCCCACACGGCTCTCGCCATGGAAGGAGACGGGCCTGACGGGGGAATTCGGAAGAGCTATCCGGACTCCAAACATGCGTCCAAAACCTGGTGGACAAGAATCTCGGGCTTGTCGACGTAATCCGTGTGATGCTCATCCGCGGATTCTCCCATGCCAACAACGGGCCTTTAACTTGTGGGAGTTCGATCCGCACAAGACCGAACCTTGAGCCGCTCTTCGACACTACGCATTTAAGATGCCCGGAAGGTGCTGTTCAAGGGCGCCGAGGCCCCAACATCCGCTAACAAGGATCACGGATACAGCTCGCGCGTCCAGCCGGGCGAGGTAAGTTATTTTACCTTTACGGGACTCTTTTTCATAGATTGACTCTATGTGGGATCTAAAACTCCCTAATCTTTGACAGACTGGTGAAGACGTCCGGACAGAGTAACTGTCTGCTCCTTTGCCGAAGACCCGAGGACGCCTGATTGATGGTTGCTGGCCCGGCGCCCCATGTGGTGCCGGAGAAGAAGGCCAAGAAGGAGGCCACGGAACTCAAGGAGCTCCCGACGCCAGTGCCGTCGATTCGATGCAGAATCTTCTCCGAGGACGAGGAGGAAGAAGAAGAAGCTCCTCCCCGCCGGGGAGGAGAAGAAAGGAAGGCCGCCCCAACCGGGAGGCCGGACGGTCCAAGAAGGAAGAACCTTCCTCCGGACTTCTCCACCAACGCCGACGACGACGAGGAGGATTGGCCTACAAGGGCCAAGCCTGGCGAGATCGTAAGTGTCCGGATACCCATGGCTTTTTATTATTGCAGAGTGTTCTCTAATGTCGAACTACCGTGCAGCCCGCCAAAGGGCGAAGTTTGCCGATTCATCGAGGGTCCACTCGCTCGTCGGAAATGGAGAGTACTTGCCCCGACCGCCTCCTCGCCTCACACTATGGACGACGCCATGGTGGGGCCCCAAGGGGGCTTGGTCAAGAGGAGGTAGCGCAGGAGGTGCCACAAGGCAACCTCCCGGACTCAGCGCTGGGGCAAGAACCCCAGGGGCTCTAAGCCCGACCCTCGCTCGACTCCATGCCGGAACCATCACGTTCGAAGTCCGCCAGCGGATCCTTAGCAAGAAGGGTAAGACGCCGTGTCCTCCGTCCAACCAGAGGCACCGGATAGCATCGAGGCGCTAATGGCGCTTCCATCAGGAGGAGCACCGCCTTTGTTATGAGTGCGGTGATCCGGACAGTTCGATCCGCCAAGAGCGGGCTGACCAAGCCTGCACCAGCCTCCTAACAGCTTTGAGGTAAGTTTAGAATATGTAAAAATATTACCGCATAGACAGTAGCCCTCGATGCTTAGTTCGGCGTTCGGAAAGAAAAGCCGGATGAAGGATCTAAAAGATATACGCAGGAGTCTAACATAAGTATGTCAATATGGGAATGCAGGCTGCGCTGCCGACCTCCAAGACCGATCATGGAGGTCAATGCATTGAAGCAGAACCTCGAGCGGTCCGAGAACGAGCTCTGACAAGCCAAGAAGCAGCTCGAGGACAAGGAAGGTAAGTAATACCTTATTAAAGAAATACCTTATAGAAAAGGTTTTGGTTGCAAAAAAGAACAGGAATAACTTGGTTACTACAGGGGCCACGAATGAGGTGGCGACTCAAGGAAGCGGTGTCCGTGGGTCAAAACAAAGCGGCAAGGAACGACCGAGAGAGAGAAGGGGAGGCGCAGCTGGCCAAGGTACGGCAAGAGTTCCAAGCTCTCGTGGAAAAACACGAGGGTTTGGAGCATGACTCGAAGACTCGAGAGTCCGAGCTCGCCTTGGCTCTTGAGAGTGCCAAAGCTGCTAAGGCCGAGGCCCAAAAAGCCCTCCAAGAAATTGAGTCGTTGAAGAAGATAGCGGCGGGTAAGGCATTCTTTATGCAAAGCAAGCATGTGAAAGTGAATTACCTATTACTTACCTGGATTCGGAGCTCTCTAGGAGCATTCGCAGATTTGCCCGTGAGTGTCCGATGCTGCCGCATTCTACCGCGCCAAGGAGGGAGCTCGACGGAAAGGTGTTCGGTCTCAGATATCGAGGCCGACAGCCGTGCCCCCGAGCGACCAGTGAAGTAGCTGGTCGAGCTCCACAAGGTCGCCGAACAGGCCATGAAGGGCCTCATAGCGCGGCTGTGGCCATTGGAGGCCATGCCCGGAGCTACTTCGCTTGGTGCAGCGGCTGGTGGATGCCTGTCCACGGATTGAAGTCATCAAGCGCCCGCTTGCATTGAAGGTGTCCGTCGGGCCCTTGCCCGTGCTAAAGTGCACTTTGGGGCAAGCTGGATGCGGAGAAGCTTGTGACGGACGGGCCACCAAGGGCCATGAGCATCGCACGCCCGAAATGTACTATGAGGGCCTCTCAAGGTGCCCGCCGAATAGCGGATGAGTGCTCCAAAGATGTAATTTTGAATAGGCTCGCATTTGTTATCCTGTCGCTGAAAACTTGTTCATATGCGCTAAGCAACGCTTGTTAATTTAAAATATTACCTTCAATGCGGCCGCTTATCAAATTTGAGAGATGGCAAGTCGTTGGCTTCAGCCCCATGCCACAGTCTGGGGTGTTTAGGATAAACTTGAGCACTCTTGTTCCCATTGTTGGGTCCATCTAGGAGGCGCCAACACAACGAACAAGGCAACCGGACTTATAATGCTTGAACACTCTCACTTAGCCATAGAATTCTATAATTTTAAATTTTGGCAAAGCCCTAGTATTCGGAAGACCGAGTTCGGGCGCTATCCACGCCTTTGGCGGACAATTCGGTTCCTCACTCTAAGCGGCATAAGTCTTTAGGGACCCAAAAACCTCTCGAACAGCGATCGCTCTCGCCCTATCATGACAGTCAGTTTTAGCTTTCCATCGAGGTGCTCAACCCAGCTCAACTGGGCACAATCACGTGGTTCTCCGATGCTACCTTAGCCGATATAACGGAATGTAAGGTACCAAAACACGGAGCCGGCAAACCCAACTATTGACCCAAGACATGATTCGGAGCCGATTCATATAATGCTATAAGTTCGGGGTGTCGCACTTGTGAAAGTGTTCGGACTTATCACACCATAATTTTGGGATACTTAAGCCCCTTGTGTATTGGCCATACCAAAGTGTACGGTTGCAACGTGTCATGAGATGAACATATGTATAGATAAAGCAAGTAGTGCAATAATAAGCAAAAGCTATGTATTGTTTATTCATAAAAGGTACTGCAATGAAAGCAGAATGATACAAATAGTGCTATAAGCAAGGGATGTGACTATCTAACATGTCCCCCTCCAGGGGTAAGCTGCGGGATGGTATGTAAAACAGGTATAATGCTCGTAATAGAGACCACCTGAACATTCGACGTGGCTTTCCGCTTCCCTGGCTGTTGCATCGTGAGTTCGGCGATTCAAGTGCCGGACAGGACTTCTCAAAGACGGAGTCCTGAAAGTAAGAAAAAGGAAAAAGAAAAGAATGACACAATCAGAGCCCACAGTGCGGTCGAGCCGCATTCTTGGCGTGCCGTGGTCTTGCCCCTCCCCATATGCCCATGGTATCTCCAGAGCGTAATTATGTACGCGTAATACTAGCTTCGCGATTTCGCGAGGGCGGGGGTTGGGGCCGGATTGCTTTGCGTGCTTGAATCGTGCCAGGCGGTCTTGTTGTAGGTTACTCCGGCGCTTTTGATAAAGTCCGGATGCTTAGTGGCGGACTCGAGAATTGCTGTGAGAGGCTGCTTTGTACCTCCGCCGAGGGTCGCTGTGTGCTCCTCCGCTCGGAGAGAGCGCTCGGTGTTTCCATTGACCGTGATTACTCCTTGAGGTCCCGCATCTTGAGCTTGAGGTATGCGTAGTGCGGCACCGCATTGAACTTTGCAAATGCGGTTCGTCCGAGCAGTGCATGATAGCCGCTGCGGAATGGGACGATGTCAAAGATTAACTCTTCGCTTCGGAAGTTATCCGGGGATCCGAAGACCACTTCGAGTGTAACTGAGCCCGTACAACTGGCCTCTACACCCGGTATGACGCCTTTAAAGGTCGTCTTTGTAGGTTTAATCCTTGAGGGTCTATGCCCATTTTGCGCCTTTGTATCCTGATAAGGCAGGTTCAGCTGCTACCGCCCCATCGTGACTCGGTGAGGTGAAATCCGTCGATAATTGGGTCAAGAACCAATGTGGCGAAACCGCCGTGACGGATGCTAGTGGGTGGTCCTTCGATCGAAGGTGATCGGGCAGGAAGACCATGGGTTGAACTGTGGCGGTGGCTCCATCACATATCGTCCCTTAGTGCACGCTTCCGCTCCCTTTTGGGTATGTGGGTTGCGTATATCATGTTCACCGTCCGCACTTGTGTAGGAAAACCCTTCATCCTCTATTGTTCGGGCGGCGGGGCTCTTCCTCGTCATCGCTATGCAGCCCTTGTCATTGGGTTCGCACTTAACTTGCATGCTTGCTTGAACACCCAACAATCCCTGTTGGTGTGATTGGCTGGTTTTTCGGGGGTGCCATGTATCTGGCACAAGCGATCAAGGTCCAAGTTGGACGGGCCCTGGGTATTTCTTTTGAATGGCTTCTTCCGCTGACCGGTTTAGAGCCTCGAATCCGCATTGATGGTCGTATCTTGATATTATCGCCGTTAATGCGGCGCTTGTTCTTGTTGCGACAAGACCTGCCATTGCTGTCCTTGGTATCCGAACTATCAGGATGTTTGGCCAAGTTGTTGCTGCGAGCTAGCCAGCTGTCCTCTCCCGCACAAAAGCGGGTCATGAGTGTTGTGAGGGCTGCCATGGATTTTGGCTTTTCCTGTCCTAGGTGCCGGGCAAGCCACTCGTCGCAGATGTTATGTTTGAAGGCTGCAAGGGCCTCTGCATCCGGACAGTCAATGATTTGATTTTTCTTTGTTAGGAACCGTGTCCACAATTGTCTGTCTGATTCTTCTGGCTGCTGAATTATGTGGCTAAGGTCATTTGCGTCTGGTGGTCGCACATATGTGCCCTGGAAGTTATCAAGGAATGCGGCTTCCAGGTCCTCCCAACAACCAATTGATTCTGCTGGCAAGCTGTTGAGCCAATGTCGAGCTGCTCCTTTAAGCTTGAGTGGGAGGTATTTGATGGCATGTAGATCATCACCGCGGGCCATGTGGATATGGAGGAGATAGTCCTCGATCCAGACCACAGGATCTGTAGTACCATCGTATGATTCGATGTTTACGGGTTTGAAGCCCTCGGGGATTTGATGATCCATTACTTCATCTGTGAAGCATAGTGGGTGTGCGGCGCCTCCGTATTGGGCTATATCGCGACGTAGCTCATATGAGCTTTGTCTACTGTGTTCGGCCCGGCCGCGTTTGCTGTATCCGGCGCGACGGTAATCATCCCGCGTCGTTGGGTGCCCACGCGATCCGTAGATCGATCTTGTATGTTTTGCCTTATCCTCCAATATATCTCGCAAGTCCGGCGCATTTTCCCGTGCCTTGGTACTTTTTGAGCGGCGTCGGGGTGTGGCTTGAGTGTAGGGCGAGAGGCTTCTCTCGTCATGCCACGGGTGGCCGGTCTGCCATGTCGTGCGCTGGTGACTTGGGTGCTTCCTCCTCTGATCGAGGCAACGGCCTGCGTTTGGGGTAGCTTTTGGAGGGGCGTTCGAGTTCATACTCTTCGGCTGCAAGGACTTCAGTCCATCTGTCAGCTAGCAGGTCTTGATCAGCTCTAAGCTATTGCTGCTTTTTCTTGAGGCTGCTTGCCGTGGCTATAAGCCTGCGTTTGAAACGCTCCTGTTCGGCGGGATCCTCGGGCACGACAAATTCGTCGTCGTCGAGGCTTGTCTCATCTTCGGAGGGAGGCGCTTAATTATCGTCCTCGGCCTCTCTTTTTGTCGCACTGTCGTGCGGACTTGCTTCTCCCTCCTCCTGCGCTGAGTCCTGCTGGAGGGGGTTCTCTTCGGCACTGTCCGGGGTGTTATTATCTCCCGTGCCGGAATCACCGTTTTTATTGTTGCGGGATTTAGAGCGGCGTCGCTGACGTCGGCGCTTCGGCTGTTTCTTGGAGGGGTCATCCTCCGTTGTTCCATTGTCGTTCCCATCTTTTGGGATGTCCACCATGTATATGTCATATGACGAAGTGGCCTTCCAGTGCCCTGTAGGCGCTGGGTCTTGGCCGTCTCCGGCGTCGTTGTCCATACCGTCGACGTCTTCGGAGTCGAAGTCGAGCATGTTGGTTAAATCATCGACAGTGTCTACAAAGTGGGTGGTGGGTGGGCGTTGAATTTCGCCGTCAGATCCCAACCTTCCTGTCCGCAGATCCGCCAGGGCTCTCCGGATAAAGAGAGAGACTTTAGCGCATTCAGAATGCCGCCAAAGGGCGAGTGCTGAAAGATGTCTGCGGCAATGAACTCCATAACGGGCGCCCAATCGGACTCGATTGGTAGGGGCGCGGAGGGTCTGGAGTCCGAAGAGGAGTCCGCACCGAGTCAAGGTCTTCGCAGCGACAGGGATAGAGTTCGCCCAATCGCCAGAGAGATTGTAGCCCCGAGGCGGTGTTCAACCACTCGCCCTCGATCGGGGAATCCGCCCGGATTAAGGGTCGGAGCGGATCTTTGGTGCGGCCTCGTGGCACCGTTCGCTGCAGAGCTAGATCATGCCCATCGAGACAAAGGCGCACGCTTGGCATGGCTCGAATCCGTCGAAGATCAAGTCTCCGCGGATATCGGTCGTATAGTTCAAACTTCCAAATCTGACCTGATGGCTAGGGGCGTAGCTTTCGATCTGCTCCAGATGGCCAAGCGAATTGGCCCGCAGTGCAAAGCCACCAAACATGAAGATCTGTCCGGGGAGAAAAGTCTCACCCTGGACCGCGTCGTTGTTGATGATCGAAGGAGCCATCGGGCCTATCGGTGACAACACAGAGGAACTCTCAATGAAAGCACCAATGTCGGTGTCAAAACCGGCGGATCTCGGGTAGGGGGTCCCGAACTGTGCGTCTAGGCGGATGGTAACAGGAGACAAGGGACACGATGTTTTTACCCAGGTTCGGCCCTCTCGATGGGGTAATACCCTACCCCGCTTGATTAATATTGATGATATGGGTAGTACAAGAGTAGATCTACCATGAGATCAAGGAGGCTAAACCCTAGAAGCTAGCCTATGGTATGATTGTTGTTCGCCCCACGGACTAAAACCCTCCGGTTTATATAGACACCGGATAGGTTAGGGTTACACAGTCGGTTACAATGGTAGGAGATCTACATATCCAGACGCCAACCTTGCCTTCCACGCCAAGGAAAGTCCCTTCCGGACACGGATGAAGTCTTCAATCTTGTATCTTCATAGTCTTGGAGTCCGGCCGTGATGATAGTCCGGCTATCCGGACACCCCCTAGTCCGGGACTCCCTCAGACGCCGACGAGAGGGCAGCAGGGCACCACCAGCGGCGCGCTGGCCAGCAGAAGCTGCCCCAGCAGCGGCGAGAAGAGGGGGCGGCGCGGCAGCGCAGGTGCAGCCGCAGGCAGCAGAAGGGGGCGCGGGCAGTTAGCGGCGCGTGGGCAGGTGCGATGGAGCAGCGCTGCTGGGAGGCAACAGACGCGGCGGGACGACAGCGGAGCAAAAGCAACAGCAGCACGGGGTGGACGCGGTCAGGGGCGGCGGTGCGCGCCGCGGGCGTGCGTGGAGGTTAGGGAGCGCCGAAGCGGGGCGCCGTGGGAATACGCCGTCGGGAAGCGAGGCGGCGGGCCACGCGTGGAACCACGGCAACGCGGGCGGGCGGTGGGCGGCGTAGGCGGGTCCGGACGAGGCGGCGAAGCGCCCTAGGCAGCAGATCGCGGCTGCAACAAAGCCAGGCGAGGCGCTAGGCGAGGCCGCACGGGGGCGGCGGGGAGCGCGGCGCGTGGTCGCGGTCCACGAGGCGGAGCGGTGAGTGGGGGAGACCAGGGCGCGCATGACTCGGAGCGAGCGGGCACGGAGCGGGCGTGTGCGCACGCTTGCAGGGAAGCAGCAGCCGCCGCAGGACGACGGGGCGGAGTGCAGTGGTCGCGCGCCGGTGCAGGACGGCGTGCGAGCGAGGGGAAGGGAGGTCGGGGCATCACCGTGGTTGTAGGGTTCGAGGCAGTGGGGCGCGGGGAGGAGGTCGGGGACGACGGGGACGGAGAGGAGGTAGGCCGGCGAGGTTGCTTCGGCGACGTCGTCGTGCGGCGAGGGCGAGGCGGCATCGGGCGGCAACGGTGTTCGGGCGGCGAGCAACGGCCTCCTCCTCTCGGTCCCGATCCAATCGGGGGAGAGGGGGGAGATATTTTTCAAGGGTGAGTAGGGTGTCGGTGCTAGGTGTCGGTGTCAAAACCGGCGGATCTCGGGTAGGGGGTCCGAACAGTGCGTCTAAGGCAGATGGTAACATGAGGCGGGGAACGCGATGTTTCCCCAGGTTCGGGCCCTCTCGATGGAGATAATACCCTACTTCCTGCTTGATTGATCTTGATTATATGAGTATTACAAGAGTTGATCTACCACGAGATCGTAGAGGCTAAACCCTAGAAGCTAGCCTATGGTATGATTGTTGTTGTCCTACAGACTAAACCCTCCAGTTTATATAGATGCCGGAGGAGGCTAGGGTTACACAGAGTCGGTTACAAGGGAGGAGATCTACATATCCGAATTGCCAAGCTTGCCTTGCACGCCAAGGAGAGTCCCACCCGGACACGGGACGAAGTCTTCAATCTTGTATCTTCATAGTCCAACAGTCCGGCTAAAGGATATAGTCTGGCTGTCCGAGGACCCCCTAATCCAGGACTCCCTCAGTAGCCCCTGAACCAGGCTTCAATGACGATGAGTCCTGTGCGCAGATTGTCTTCGACATTGCAAGGCGGGTTCCTCCTCCGAATACTCCATAGAAGATTTTGAACACAAGGATAGTGTCCGGCTCTGCAAAACAAATTCCACATACCACCGTAGAGAGAATAATATTCGACAAATCTAATCTGCTGACACATTCGGCAGCATGACATCATACCATGGCTGGTCATTATTCGAACCGTTTTTCTCAACCAGCTACTGCACACATTGCGAGGCGGTTTCCTTGGCACGTCTTGTCGAAGCAGAGATTGTGACCCCTTATCACGGGATTCTCGTCAATACGGGTGTGGGTAACCCAACCGCGCCATCAATTACGGCGCTTGGGAATAAGCGAGTTTTACCAGGCAGGTGGGGAGGTGCATAGCTTCTTCCGCACCTATAAAAGGACGAGGATTCCTCTTTTTCACCCACGCCCTCTTCCTCCTTGCTCATCCATTCTTGAGCACTCGAGCTCCAGCACCCAAGTTCGCATTTTCTCCTCAAACCACTCCAAGCATGTCCGGAGCGGGAGGCAAGTGGATGGTCTCCTCTGTTACGGAGGAGGACATCACAAAGCTACGGAAAGCCGGATATCTGGCCGCGGATATCGCACACCGGCTGCCAGATGCGGGGCAGATCGTCCCTACTCCAGAACCCCATGAAAGGGTGGTTTTTCTTACCCACTTCATCCGCGGATTGGGATTTCCTCTCCACCCGTTTGTCCGCGGGCTCATGTTCTACTACGGGCTGGACTTTCATGTTATGGCCCCCAATTTCATCCTCAATATCTCGGCGTTCATCATCGTGTGCGAGGTCTTCCTCCGCATCAAGCCCCACTTCGGCATGTGGCTGAAGACCTTCAATGTTAAGCCGAAGGTGGTGGTCGGCCAGCAAGCAGAGTGCGGAGGCGCCATGGTGGGCAAAATGCCCAATGTCACCAGGCTCAAAGGCTCCTATGTGGAGACCATAAACGGGTGGCAATCGGGGTGGTTCTACATCACCAAGCCGCGCGACACCAACTGGGTGGCGGCCCCCGAATTTCGATCCGGAATCCCCATGCAGCTCACCTCCTGGAAAGAGAAGGGCCTATCCTGGGGTTCCTCGGTAGAGCTGACCGGACTCCAAACCTGTGTCAAAAACATGATGAGCAAGAAAATTAAGCTCGTCAACATGGTCCAAGTCATGCTCTTCCGCCGGATCCTCCCGTGTCAAAGACGGCATTCAATTTGTGGGAGTTCGACCCAGCCGAGCACCAGACGCTGCGAGAGCTCTTCGACACGACGCACAAGGATGTCTGGAAGGTGTTGTTCAAGGGTGCCGAGGTACCTCCTCCCCTTACCGAGGACCATGGACTCAGCGCAAAGCGCCCTGCCAATCCGGTAAGTCTTTTATATCTCATAAGATGTTCATTTTCCCCAGTTTAACCATGCGCGGGTGAGGGAGTCCTGGATTAGGGGGTCTCCGGACAGCCGGACTGTTGGACTATGAAGATACAAGATTGAAGACTTCGTCCCGTGTCCGGATGGGACTCTCCTTGGCGTGGAAGGCAAGCTTGGCAATACGGATATGTAGATCTCCTCCCTTGTAACCGACTCTGTGTAACCCTAGCCCCCTCCGTGTCTATATAAACTGGAGGGTTTAGTCCGTAGGACAACAACAATCATACCATGGGCTAGCTTCTAGGGTGTAGCCTCTACGATCTCGTGGTAGATCAACTCTTGTAATACTCATATCATCAAGATCAATCAAGCAGGAAGTAGGGTATTACCTCCATCAAGAGGGCCCGAACCTGGGTAAACATTGTGTCCCCCGCCTCCTGTTACCATCCGCCTTAGACGCACAGTTCGGGACCCCCTACCCGAGATCCGCCGGTTTTGACACCGACATTGGTGCTTTCATTGAGAGTTCCATTGTGTCGTCACCGTAAGGTTTGATGGCTCCTTCGATCATCGGTAATGATGCGGTCCAGGGTGAGGTTTTCCTCCCCGGACAGATCTTCGTATTTGGCGGCTTCGCACTGCGGGCCAACTCGCTTGGCCATCTGGAGCAGATCGAGAGCTACACCCCTGGCCACCTGGTCAGGTTCGGAAACTTGAACTACACTGCCGACATCCGCGGAGACTTGATCTTTCGACGGATTCGAGCCCATGCCAGGTGTGCCGCACGATCACGACGAGCATGATTTAGCTCTACCGTCGGACAGTGTTCGGGAGATCACACCTGCAGCTACTCCGGCCCTTGATCCGGAGCAAATTGCGCCATCCGAGGACGGGTGGATAGACCCCGCCACGGAGGCCGCACTCTCAGCGGTGATGGAGCCGGATACTGACTTGACCCCTCATGAGAGCCGTGTTGCCGAACCACTAGATTCATCTCCGGCCACGGACTCCGAGTCGCCTACGTCCGTGCCTATCGAATCCGATTGGGCGCCGATCATGGATTTTACCTCCGCGGATATCTTTCAGCACTCGCCTTTCGGCGATGTGCTAAATTCATTAAGGTCTCTCTTCTTGTCAGAAGAACCTTGGCCGAACTATGTCCGGCTAGAATGGGATGCGGACGACGAAGAAATTCACTCCCCACCCACCACCCACTTAGTAGCCATTGTCGACGATTTAACCGACATGCTCGACTTTGACTCCGAAGACATCGTCGGTATGGACGGTGATGCAGGAGACGAACAGGAACCACCGCCCACAGGGCGCTGGACCACCACCTCATCATATGATATATATATGGTGGATACCCCCAAAGAAGGCAATGGCGATAAGATAGCGGAGGATAACCCGTCCAAGAAGCAACCGAAGCACCGACGTCAGCGGCGCCGCTCTAAGTCCCGCCATAGAAAAAGCAGTGATACCGGCACAAGAGAAAATAACACTCCGGATAGTGCCGAAGACGACAACAATCCCCTCCAGCACGACTTAGAGTGGGAGGGTGAACAAGCTAGCCCTCCAGAACGGGCAGCAGATGGAGAAACGGAGGATGACAATTACATGCCTCTCTCCGAAGACGAGGTGAGCCTCGGTGACGAAGAATTTATCGTGCCTGAGGATCCCATCGAGCAGGAGCGCTTTAAGCACCGGCTTGTAGCCACAGCAAATACCCTGAGGAAAAAGCAACAATAGCTTAGAGCTGATCAAGATTTGCTAGCAGATAGATGGACCGAAGTCCTTGTGGCCGAGGAATACGAACTCAAACGCCCCTCCAAGAGTTACCCAAAGCGCAGGTCGCTACCCCAACTCGAGGAGGAACCATTGAAACCTACATCACCAGCGTACGATGCGGCTGACCGGCCACCTCGTGGCCGAGAAAGAGAGGCGTTTCAGCTTGAAGATCAGCCTGCACCCCGCCGCCACTCAAACAAAAATACCAAGGCCCGGGGAAACATACGGGACCTGCGAGACGTATTGGAAAGTAGGGCAAAACATGCAAGATTGATATACGGGTCACGGGGGCGCGCACCAACGCGAGACGATGACCGTCACGCTGGATACACAAAAAGTAAATCCGGACGGGCCGAGTATAGCAGACAAGACTCATATGAACTGTGTCGCGATATAGCCCGGCACAGAGGCACCGCACACCCCCTATGCTTCACTGATGAAGTTATGAATCACGAATTCCCGAAGGGTTTTAAACCCATAAATATCGAATCGTATGATGGTACAACAGATCCCATGGTATGGATTGAGGATTTCCTCCTCCACATCCACATGGCTCGCGATGATGATCTACATGCCATCAAGTACCTCCTATTAAAACTCAAAGGACCAGCTCGACATTGGCTGAATAGCTTGCCAGCAGACTCCGTAGGCAGTTGGGAGGATTTGGAAGATGCATTCCTTGAAAACTTCCAGGGCACTTATGTGCAACCACCGGATGCTGATGGCTTGAGCCATATAACTCAACAGCCAGGGGAATCGGCCAGGCAATTCTGGACATGGTTCCTGACTAAGAAAAACCAAATTGTCGACTGTCTGGATGCAAAGGCCTTAGCGGCATTCAAGCATAACATCCGTGACGAGTGGCTTGCCCGGCACCTCGGCCAGGAGAAGCCGAAGTCTATGGCAGCCCTCACGACACTCATGACCCGCTTTTATGTGGGCGAGGATAGCTGGCTGGCTCGCAGCAACAATACATCACGGAATTCGAGCACTTCAAATGCTAAAGATGCTAACGGCAGACCACGTCGTAACAGACACAAGCGCCGCAACAACGGCGATAACGCCGAAGACACGGCAGTCAATGCCGGATTCAGAGGCTCTAGATCCGGTCAGCGGAAAAAGGCATTCAAAAGAAGTACTCCGGGCCCGTCCAGTTTGGATCAAATACTGAATCGCTCGTGTCAAATCCACAGCACCCCCGATAAGCCAGCCAATCACACCAATAGAGAGTGCTGGGTGTTCAAGCAGGCCGGCAAGTTGAATGCCGAAAACAAGGACAAGGGGCTGCATAGTGATGACGAGGAGGAGCCTCGGCTGCCGAACACGGGAGGACAGAAGAGGTTCCCCCCACAAGTGAAGACGGTGAACATAATATACGCAACCCACATTCCCAAGAAGGAACGGAAGCGTGCACTAAGGGACGTCTATGCGATGGAGCCTGTTGCCCCAAAGTTCAACCCATGGTCCTCTTGTCCGTTCACCTTCGATCGCAGGGACCACCCCACTAGTATCCGTCATGGCGGATCCGCCGCATTGGTCCTAGACCCCATCATTGACGGGTTTCACCTCACTCGAGTCCTCATGGACGGCTGCAGCAGCCTGAACCTGCTCTATCACGATACAGTGCGCGAAATGGGTATAGATTCCTTGAGGATCAAACCCACCAAAACCACCTTTAAGGGTTTCATCCCAGGTGTAGAGGCCAATTGCACGGGCTCAATCACACTGGAAGTGGTCTTCGGATCTCCGGACAACTTCCGAAGCGAGGAGTTAATCTTTGATATCGTCCCGTTCCGTAGTGGCTATCACTCACTGCTCGGGCGAACCGCATTTACAAAATTCAATGCGGTACCGCATTATGCATACCTCAATCTCAAGATGCCAGGACCTAGGGGGGTCATAACAGTCAATGAAAACACAGAGCGCTCGCTCCGCACGGAGGAGCACACTGCGGCCCTCGCAGTAGAAGCACAAAGCAGCCTTTTAAGGCAAACCGCCAATTCGGCGATACAGCCCCCGGACGCCGTCAAGCGAGTCCGGAGTAACCTGCAGCAGGATTACCTGGCATGTTCAGAGCGAGCCTAGCAATTCGCCCCGTCCCTAGTCGATCAAGCGATTTAAACCCATCCTGCTGCATATAATTACGCACTGAAAATACCATGGGCATAGGCGGGGGCACAATCAGGGCACGTCCCGCAATGCGGCTCAACCGCCCTAAGGACTGCATACCTTTATCATTTTTTTTCCTTTCAGGACCTTACTCTCTGGAAGCTCTTTCCGGCAATATGATTGCCGGACACATTACGGGAAGGAACAACCAAGGAGGCAAGAAGCTAAAGTCGTACAAGGGAACCCATGGGTGGTCTCTAATAATAATCAACATACCCGTTTTTTAATACCCATACGCAGCCTGCCCTTGGATAGGACATGTCAAATAGTCCTATTTTTTGCTTATTGCACTACTTGTATCAGTACGCTTCGACGTATTATCTAAATAACAATGCATATCATTAGTCTATTATTGCATTATCCATCCTTTTTCTTATATGTTTATTTATTTACAATTTACACCCGCACATCCTGGTAATGCGGCAAGACGCCGAGGGCTTTCAGATACCCCATAATCGGGCGTGAGAAGTCCTAACACTTTCGACAAGGCGGCACCCCTCAACTTATAGCATTATATGCATCAACTCTGAATCATGTCTTGGGTCAATAGTTGGGTTTGCCTGCCCTATGTTTTGGTACCTTATGTTCCGCTATATCGGCTAAGGTAGTGCTAGGAGAACTACTCACGATTGTGTCCTCGTTCTTCCTGGACGAGCACCTTAGTAGAGAAAGCCAAAAACCCATCTGTCATGATAAGGCGAGAGCTGGTCGCTGTTCGAGAGGTCTCAAGTCCTTAAAGACTTCTTCTGCTTCAGGCGAGGAGTTGGCCTTGCCCGACTTAGGCGTATATAGCGCCCCAAATTCGGCCTTCCGAATACTAGGGGCTTCGCCAAAATTTAAAATTGTAGACTTCTATGGATAAGTGAGAGTGATAAAGCCTCATAGTCCGATTGCCTGGTTCGTTGTGCTGAACACCTCCCTTGAAGGACCCAAAATTGGGAAAAAGAGTGCTCAGGTTTATCCCGAACACCCCAGTACTAGTTACACGGGGGCAGAAGCCGACAACTGGCCAACTCTCAGATTTTATAAACGGTCGCACAGAAGGTAATATTTTAAATTCAAAAAGTGTTGCATAGCGCAAATGAACTAGTTTCACATTACAGGATCACATGAGCACATTCATTCAAAAGTTACATCTTTAGAACATTCCTCCGCCACAAGGCGGGAACCCTTCAGGACACTGTCATAATACATTTCGGGGCGGCGATGTTTGCTTCTCCGCGGCCCTTCCTTCACCAGCTTCACGGCCCAACTTCGCCACCCACCTTCGCCGGCAAAAGCTCAAGCGCACCTCGATCGCAGACGGACCGCTTGATGACTTCAAGCCGTGGGCAGGTATCCACAAGCCGCCTCACCAGACCGAAGTAGCTATTAGGTAGGAGATCGCCAGGCCACATCCGGACTATAAGACCCTTCATGGCCTATTCGGACGCCTTGTGAAGCTCGACCAGTTGCTTCAGCTGATCGCTCAAGGGCATTGGGTGTTCGGTCCCAGTATTCTGAGACCAGAACAACTTTTCCGTCGAACTCCCCTCCTCAGCTCGGTAAAACTCCGCGGCATCTAGCACACTGCGGGGAAGATATGCGAACGCTCCTTTAGAGCTCCGAACTCGGGTAAGTAAAAGGAAAGTTTCCTTCACATGCTTGCTTTGCATAATGAATGCCTTACCCGCTGCTATCTTCTTCACCGCATCAATCTCCTGGAGGGCCTTGTGGGCTTCAGCCTTGGTGTTTTGTGCGCTTTTGAGCGCCTTCGCAAGCTCGGACTCTCGCGTCTTAGAGTCAAGCTCCAAGGGTTTTTTGGCGAGAGCCTTGAGCTCTTGCTGCACTTCGCCTACCCGGACTTCATGCTTTTCTCGCTCAGGGCGCTCCTTGGCCGCTTTGTCTTCGGCCTCGGACAGCGCCTTCTTCAGGGTCGCCACTTCGGTCGTGGGACCCCGCAAATTCATGATGATCCTATTATTTTACAACCAAATCTCTTTTTAATATATAGACAAGGTATTGCTTACCTTGCTCTCCTCGAGCTGCCTCTTGGTCAGCCGACCTCTTCCTCGTATCGGCCAAGGTCCTGCTTCAAAGGCAGCGACCGCAGAAGACGGCGGCAGCGCGCCAGTTGAAGCCTCATATATGCACATAGACATATTCTGATTAGACTCCTGAGTCATTATTTGATCCTCTATTCGCCTTTCTTTCATGAACGCCAAATGAGCATCAGGGCTACCGTCTGCAGGCGTAATATTTTCCTATATTTTGATTACTTACATGAAAGCTCATTAGGAGGTCGCACAAGCTTCAGCTTAGTCTGCTTTTGGCGGATCGAACCTTCTCGATCACAGCACTCATGATAGTGCGGTGTTGAGCTCGTCGATGGAAGCGCCAAGCGCTTCCAGTGAAGTTGTCCGTGCCTCGATGGACAGAGGCCATCGGCACGGGCGGCTTACCCTCTTAACCGGGTCGCTCACGGAGTCCCCGAACCACCGGAGGTTCCGCGAGTGTTCGGGTCAGGGGTCAACTTGGAGCCCATGGGAGTCTTGCCCTGTGGTCCGAAGGTCGCCGAGGCGCTTTCTAGGACTACCTCCTCGCTCGGTGCCTTTTGAGACAACACATCGACGTTGTCCGTAGGGCAAGGGGTGGAGGCGGTCGGAAGTGAATCGCTATTCATATCCGACGAGTCCAAAGAACCGTCCGACGAAGATACGTCGATACGGGCTCGGGACGGGCTACATAATCACATTCGGTGTAAGGAGAAGCAGTGCAATAAAACATACCATGAATTACTATGGTATCCGGATACATACGACTTCGCCAGGGGCTTGTCCCTGGGTAACCACTCATCGTCACTGTAGGCGGCCGTCGTGGATCAGTCCGAAAGGAGGGTCCTTCCCTTCTTGGACCCTTCGACCTCCCCAGTTGGGACGGTCTTCCTTTTCTTGTCTCCCCCGGCTGGGGGAGAACTTTCCTCTTCCTCCTCCTCGTTTTCGTGGGAGGAGTGCGCTTGGATTTATCAGACGATGAGTCCGATATAGCACTCGCCACGGAGACCCTCGGTCCCCGTGGCCTTCTTCTTGGTTTTTCACCGCACCTCGAAGGTGCCGGAACCAGCATCTCCGTTAGGAGAGCGTCTGCGGGATCTTCAGGCAGGGGGGCTGGCAATCGATTTGCTCCGCTGTCTCTACCCAGTCCTGTTAATGGCATGGAAGCTTAGACCCCGCACGTGATTAAACTAGGGCAAATAAATATCCTTTGAGATGTAAACACTTACCGGATTGGCATGGCGCTTTGCGCTGAGTCCGCGGTCCTTGGTAAGGGAAGGAGGTACCTCGGCGCCCTTGAACAGCACCTTCCAGACGTCCGGTGTTTGGCCGGGTCGAACTCCCACAAATTGAATGCCCGTTGTTGACACGGGAGGATCCGGCGGAAGAGCATGACCTGGACCACGTTGACAAGCTTGATTTTCTTGCTCATCATGTTCTTGATACAGGTCTGGAGTCCGTTCAGCTCTACCGGGGATCCCCAGGACAGGCCCTTCTCTTTCTAGGAGGTGAGCCGTGTGGGGATTCCGGATCGAAATTCGGGGGCCACCACCCAGTAGGTGTCACGCGGCTCGGTGATATAGAACCACCCCGATTGCCACCCCTTTATGGTATCCACATAGGACCCTTTGAGCCAGGTGACGTTAAGCATTTTGCCCACCATGGTGCCTCCGCACTCCGCTTGCTGGCCGACCACCACCTTCGGTTTAACATTGAAGGTCTTCAGCCACAGGCCGAAGTGGCGCCTGATGCGGGGGAAGGCCTCGCACACGACGATAAACGCCGAGATGTTGAGGATGAAATTAGGGGCCAGATCATGAAAATCCAACCCGTAGTAGAACATGAGCCCGCGGACAAACAGGTGGAGGGGAAATCCCAGTCCGTGGACAAAGTGGGTGAGGAAAACCACGCTCTCATAGGGTTCGGGCGTAGGGATGATCTGGCAGCCGGTGTGCGATGTCCGCGGCCAGATATCCGGCCTCCCATAGCTTTGTGATGTGCTCCTCCGTGACGGAGGAGACCATCCACTTGCCTCCCGCTCCGGGCATGCTTGGAGTGGTTTGAGGAGAAAGACGTGAACTTGGGCGTGGAAGAAGGCGTGGGTAAAAAGGGGTGGATCCTTGTCCCTATATAAGGGCGGAGGAGGCGATGCGCCTCCCCGCTTGCCTGGTAAAATCACTTATTCCCCAAACGCCGTAATTGATGGCGCGGTTGGGTTACCCACACCCGTATTGATGAGAATCCCGTGATAAGGGGACATGATCTCTGCTTCGACAAAACATGCTAAGGAAACCGCCTCGCGATATGTGCAGTGGTGGTTGAGAAAAACGGTTCGAATAATGACCGGACCGTGGTATGATGTCATGTTGTCAAGTGTGTCAGCGGATTAGATGTGTGGAAATATTATTCTCTCTACAGTGGTATGTGGAACTTGTTTTGCAGAGTTGGACACTATCCTTGTGTTCAAATATTCTATGAAGTATTCGGAGGAGGAACCCGCCTTGCAATGCCGAAGACAAATCTGCGCGCCGGGCTCATCGTTATTAAAGCCTGGTTCAGGGGCTACTGAGGGAGTCCTGGATTAGGGGGCCTCCGGACAGCCGGACTATATCCTTTGGCCGGACTGTTGGACTATGAAGATACAAGATTGAAGACTTCGTCCCATGTCCGGATGGGACTCTCCTTGGCGTGGAAGGCAAGCTTGGCAATACGGATATGTAGATCTCCTCCCTTGTAACCGACTCTGTGTAACCCTAGCCCCCTCTGGTGTCTATGTAAACCGGAGGGTTTAGTCCGTAGGACAACAACAATCATACCATAGGCTAGCTTCTAGGGTGTAGCCTCTACGATCTCGTGGTACATCAACTCTTGTAATACTCATATCATCAAGATCAACCAAGCAGGGAGCAGGGTATTACCTCCATCGAGAGGGCCCGAACCTGGGTAAACATTGTGTCCCCGCCTCCTGTTACCATCCGCCTTGGACACACAGTTCGTGACCCCATACCCGAGATCCGCCGGTTTTGACACCGACAGCGGGATCTAAGCCTCCACGCCATTTAACAGGACTGGGTGGAGACAGCGGAGAAGATCGATTGTCCAGCCCCCCTGCCCGAAGATCCAACAGACGCCCTCCAAACGGAGATGCTGGTTCCGGTGCCTTACGAGGTGCCGGTGAAGAAGGCTACAGTACCCTAAGGGTCTGCAGGTTATATCGACTCATCGTCCAAAAAACCGAGGCGACTCTCCCACAAAAACGAGGAGGAAGAAGAGGAAAGTTCCCCCAGCCGGGGGACAAGAAAAGGAAGGCCGCCATCCGGGAGGCCAAGGGTCCAAGAAGGGAAGGACCCTCCTCCCGGACTGCTCCACGAAGGCCGCCTATAGTGACGACGAGTGGTTGCCCAGGGACAAGCCCCTGGCGAAGTCGTAAGTATCCGGATACCATAATAATCCTTGATACATTTTATTGCACTGCTTCTCATCACGCCGAACATGATTATGCATTCCGTCCCGAGCCCATATTGATGTATCTTCGTCGGATGGTTCTTTGGACCCGTCAGATTTGTACAGCGATTCACTTCCGACCGCCTCCTCCCCTCGCCCTACGGACAACATCGAGGTGTTGTATCAAAGGGCACCGAGCCGAGGGGACGTAGTCCTGGAGGCGCCTCAAGGCGACATTCCGGACACTGGGCGCAAGGGGAGCAAGACTCATGGGCTCCAATGGCGGGGCAGCAATTCGCCCCCAACCAACATCGCACGATTGCAAAGCACTCGCTAAGAGGGGCAAGCCGCCTATGCCGACGGCCTCTGTCCATCTAGAGGTGCCGGACAACTTGCTGGAAGCATTTCGCGTCGCTTCCATCGACGAAGAGCACCGCACTATCATGAGTGCGGTGGTCCAGAAGGTTCAGTCCGCCAAAAGTGGACTGACTGAAGCCTGTGCCAGCCTCCTAACAGGCTTTGAGGTAAGTAATCAAATTATAAGAAAATGTTATAGCATAGACAGTAGCCCCTGATGCTCTGTTTGGCGTTCGTGAAGAAAGGCCGAATATAGGATCTAATAATAACCGCAGGAGTCTAATCAGAGTATGTCTATATGCATATGCAGGCTCACTGCTAGCCGCTGCCGCACGTACTGTGGAGGTTGCTGCGTTGAAGCAGGACCTTGAGCGGTCCAAGGAAGAGCTCGGCCTTACCAAGAGGTAGCTCTAAGATAACAAAGGTAAGTCATACCCCGTCGTGTACATTATAAAGATTTGGTTTTAGAATAATAGGATCGTCATGAATTTTTCTAGGGGCCACGACCGAAGTGGCGACCCTGCAGAAGGCGCTATCCGAGGCCGAAGACAAAGCGTCCAAGGAGCGCATCGAGCGAGAAAAGCAAGAAGGCCGAGTAGGTGAGGTACAGCAAGAGCTCCAGGCTCTCGCCAAAAAACACGAGGCCTTGGAGCTTGACTCTAAGACGAGGCCTTGCGAAGGCCCTCGAAAGCGCACAACATGCCAAGGCCGAAGCCCAAAAGGCCCTCCGGGAAATTGAGGCGGTTAAGAAGATAGCGGTGGGTAAGGCATTCATTATGCAAAGCAAGCATGTGAAGGAAACTTTCTTACTTACCCGAGTTCGGAGCTCTCCAGAGCTGCTCACAGACCTGCCCAGAAGCAGGTCTGATGTCATGGAGTTCTACCGGGCTGAGGAGGGGAGCTCAACGGAGAAGTTGTTCTGGTCTCAGTACACTGGGACCGAACACCCAATGCCCTTGAGCGACCAGCTGAAGCAACTAGTCGAGCTCCACAAGGCGGCCGACAGGCCATGAAGGGTCTTATAGTCTGGATGTGGCCTGGCGAGCCCCTGCCTGATAGCTACTTTGGCCTGGTGAGGCGGCTTGTGAATGCCTACCCACGGCTTGAAGTCATAAAGCGGTCCGTCTGCATTGAGGGTGCGCGCAGGGCTTTTGCCCGGGAAAAGGTGCATTGGGCGGTCGGACGCCTGAGAAGTTGGTGAAGGAGGGGCCGAAGGCAAGGCGATCGCCACCCCGAAATGTATTATGACAAAGGTTCCGAGGGTGTCAGCTTTGCGCGGAGGAGTGTTCTAAGGATGTAATATTCGAATGAATGTACTATGTGATCCTGAAATATGAACGAGTTCATTTATGCGTATGAAACGCTTTGTTAATTTAAAATATTACCTTCAGGCGGCCGCTTATAAAATCTGAGAGTTGGCCGGCCGTCGGCTTCGCCCCCATGTAACTAGTATCGGGTGTTCGGATAAACCTCAGAGACTTTATCCCAATTTTGGGTCCTTCAAGGAGGTGTTCAGCAGAGCTAACCAGTAATCGGACTATAAAACTTTATGACTCTCACTTAGCCATAGAAGTCTACAATTTAAAATTTTACGAAGCCCCTAGTATTCGAAGGTCAATTTGGGGCGATATACGCCTAAGTCGGGCAAGGCCGACTCGCCAAAGTGGAAAAAGTCTTTAGGACTTAAGACCTCTCGAACAGCGACCAGCTCTCGCCCATCATGACAAATGGGCTTTCGCTTTCATCGAGGTGCTCGTCCGAAGAACCGGGACACAATTGCAGCAAGTTCTCCCAGCGCTACCTTAGCCGATATTATGGAACGAAGGTACCAAAACATGGGAGCCGGGCAAACCCAACTATTGACCCAAGACATGATTCGAGATGATGCATATAATGCTATAAGTTCGGGGTGCCGCACTATCGAAAGTGTTCGGACTTCTCACGCCATGTTATGGGGTATACTGAAGCCCCTGGCGCACTGGTTGTACCAAAATGTACGGGTGCAATCTGTCGTAAATAAGCAGACAAGGAAAAAAGAAAGGGTAATGCAATGATAGACTGACACTATGCATTGTTATTAAATAATATGTCGAAGCGTACGGATACAAGTAGTGCAATAAGCAAAAAAAATAGGGCTATTTTTCATGTCCTATCCGAGGGCTAGCTGCGTATGGGTATTTAAAACAGGTACTTCGATCGTTATCAGAGACCACCTGGGGATTCCCTTGTACGTCAGAGCTTCTTACTTCCTTGGTATTTCCTTCCAAAGAATGCGCCCAGAATCGATCGCCAAAAGGGCTTCCAGAGAGTAAGGTCCTGAAAGAGAGAAAATGATGAAAGTATACAGCCCCTGGGGCGGTTGAGCCGCATTTTGGGACGTGTCGTAGCGGTGCCTCCGCCCATGCCCATGGTATCTTGAGTCCGTAGTTATGTACGCATGGCACGAATTTCGCCACTTGACTGGGACTAGGACGGAGGCCGAATTGCTAGTCAAGCCCCAAACGTGCCTGCCGATCCGCCTGCGGGGTACTCCGGACTGGCTTGAAGGTGTCCGGGGTCTTTTCACCGAATTGGTGGTTTGCCTAATAAGGCTGCTTTGCGCTTCTGCTGTGAGGGCCGCAGTGTGCTCCTCCGTGCGGAGCGAGCGCTCTGTGTTTCCATTAACTATTATAACCCCGCGTTGTCCTGGCATTTTGAGTTTGAGGTATGCGTAATGTTGTACCGCATTGAATCTGGCAAATGCGGTTCGTCCGAGCAGTGTGTGATAGCCGCTGCGAAAGGGGACGATATCGAAGACTAACTCCTCGCTTCGAAAGTTTTCAGGTCACCCGAAAACCACTTCCAGTGTGATTGAGCCCGCGCAACAGGCCTCTATACCTGGGATTACACCTTTAAAGGTGGTTTTGGTGGGTTTGATCCTCGAGGGATCTATGCCCATTTTATGACCGATCCTCGATAGAGCAGGTTCAGGTTGCCCACCGCCCATAAGGACTCGAGTGAGGGGGAATCACAATCATGGGGTCAAGGACCACGCGGCAGATCCGCCATGACGGATACTAGTGGGGTGGTCCCTGCGATCGAAGGTGATCGGACAAGAGAACCACGGGTTGAACTTTGGGGCGACTGGCTCCATCACATAGATGTCCCTTAGTGCACGCTTCCGTTCCCTCTTGGGAATGTGGGTTGCGTATATCATGTTCATCGTTTTCACTTGTGGAGGGAATCTCTTATGTCCTCCTGTGTTCGGCGGCCGAGGCTCCTCCTCGTTGTCGCTACGCAGCCCCTTGTCCTTGTTTTCGGCATTCAACTTGCCCGCCTACTTGAACACCCAGCATCCTCTGTTGGTGTGATTGGCTGGCCTATCGGGGGTGCCGTGAATTTGACACGAGTGATCAAGTATGCGGTCCAAACTGGACGGGCCCGGATTGCTTCTTTTGAATGGCTTTTTCCGCTGACCGGATTTAGAGCCACTGAATCCGGCATTGACTGCCGTGTCTTCGGAGTTATCGCCATTGTTGCGGCGCTTGTGTTTGTTACGACGTGGTCTGCCGTTAGTATCTTTGGCATCTGAAGTGCCAGGATTTCTTGATGTGTTGTTGCTTCGAGCCAGCCAGCTATCCTCGCCCGCGCAAAAGCAGGTCATGAGTGTCATGAGGGCTGCCATAGACTTCGGCTTCTCCTGGCCGAGGTGCCGGGCAAGCCACTCGTCATGGATGTTATGCTTAAATGCCGCTAAGGCCTCTGCATCCGGACAGTCGACAATTTGGTTTTTCTTAGTTAGGAACCGGGTCCAGAATTTCCTGGCCGATTCCCCTGGCTGCTGAGTTATATGGCTCAAGTCATCAGCATCCGGTGGTCGCACATAAGTGCCCTGGAAGTTGTCAAGGAATGCATCTTCCAAATCCTCCCAACTGCCAATGGAGTCTGTTGGCAAGCTATTCAGCCAATGCCGAGCTGGTCCTTTGAGTTTTAGTGGGAGGTACTTGATGGCATGTAGATCATCACCGCGAGCCATGTGGATGTGGAGGAGGAATTCCTCGATCCATACCGCAAGGTCTGTTGTACCATCATATGATTCAATGTTTACGAGTTTAAAACCCTCTGGGAATTCATGATCCATTACTTCATCAGTGAAGCATAGGGGGTGTGTGGCGCCTCTGTGACGGGCTATATCACGACGCAGTTCATACGAGTCTTGTCTGCTGTATTCGGCCCGGCCGGATTTGCTTTTGGTATATCCGGCGTGACGATCATCGTCTCGTGTTGGGGCGCGCCCCCGTGATCCGTAGATCGATCTAGCATGTTTTGCTTTGTTTTCCAATATGTCTCGCAGGTCCCGCGTGTTGCCCCGGGCCTTGGTATTTTTGTTTGAATGGCGGCGGGGTGCGGTCTGGACTTCGGGCTAATATGCCTTCGCCTCGCCACGAGGTGGCCGATCAGCCGACTACACGCTGGTGATGTGGGTTTCAATGCTTCCTCCTCGAAGTTGGGGTAGCAACCCGCGCTTTGGGTAACTCTTGGTTGGGCGCTCGAGTTCAGATTCCTTGGCCGCAAGGACTTCACCATCTATCCGCTTAGCAGATCCCGATCAGCTCGGCTGTTGTTGCTTTTTCTTCGTGCAGTTTGTCTGTTGATATAAGCCGGGCGCTTGAAGCGCCCTGTTCGACGGGATCCTCGTGCACGATAAATTCTTCGTCACGAGGCTCACCTCGCCTTCGGAGAGAGGCATGGAATTGTCATCCTCCCGATTCTACGCCCCGCCGCTGCTTCGGAGGGCTAGCTTGTTCATCCTCCCGCTCGAGGTCTGGCTCAAGGGGATTGTCGTCATTCTTGGCACTGTCCGGAGCGTTATTGTCTCTTGTGCCGGTATCGCTGCTTTTGCCATGGCAGGACTTAGAGCAGCGCCGCTGACGTCGGTGCTTGGATTGCTTCTTGGAGGGATTATCCTCTGCTGTATTATCGCCATCGCCTTCTTTGGGAGTGTCCACCATGTATATGTCATACGATGAGGTGGCAATGAGCGCCTGGGGCGATGGTTCCTCTTCGCCTCCCGTGATCGTCCGCCCATACCGCCGAGGTCTTCAGAGTCGAATCGGCATGTCGGTTAAATCATCGACAAGGGCTATTAAGTGGGTGGTGGGTGGGGAGCGAATTTCTTCGCTGTTCAGATCCCATTCTAGCTTAACATAGTCCGCCAAGGGCCTCCGACAAGTAGAGAGACTCATCGAAGTTTAGCACGCCGCCAAAGGGCGAAAAGGCCGAAGATATCCGCGGAGGTAAACTCCATGATCGGTGCCCAATCGTATTCGATAGGCACGGGCGCGGGCGGCTCGGAGCCCGTGGTTGGGGACGAATCCAAGTGTCCGGCAACACGGATCTCATAGCGGGTGAAGTCAGTATTAGGCTCTATCGCCACTAAGAGTGAGGCCTCCGTGGCGGGGTCTATCCACCCATCCTCAGATGGCGCAATTTGTTCCGGATTGAGGGCCGGAGTAGTTGCAGGTGCGATCTCCTGAACACTGTCCGACGGCAGAGCTAAGTCATGCTCGTCGTGATTGTGCGGTGCACTCGACATGGGCTCGAATCCGTCGAAGATTAAGTCTCCGCGGATGTCGGCAGTGTAGTTCGTTTCCAAACCTGTCCTCGATGGCCAGGGCGAGCTCTCGATCTGCTCGCTGGCTGCGAAGTTGGCTGCTGCACGGCCACCGAATACGAAGATCTGTCCGGGAGGAAAACTCACCGGATCGTGATCGTTGTCGATGATCGGCGATCCATCTAGCCTTACGGTGACGGCACACTGAACTCTCAATGAAAGCACCAATGTCGGTGTCAAAACCGCGGATCTCGGTAGGGGGTCCCGAATCAAAGTCAAGGCGGATGGTAACAGATTCGGGGACACGATGTTTACCAGGTTCGGCCCTCTCGATGGAGGTAATACCCTACTTCCTGCTTGATTGATCTTGTTGATATGAGTATTACAAGAGTTGATCTACCACGAGATCGTAGAGGCTAAACCCTAGAAGCTAGCCTATGGTATGATTGTTGTTGTCCTACGGACTAAACCCTCCGGTTTATATAGACACCGGAGGGGGCTAGGGTTACACAGAGTCGGTTACAAGGGAGGAGATCTACATAACCGAATTGCCAAGCTTGCCTTCCACGCCAAGGAGAGTCCCACCCGGACACGGGACGAAGTCTTCAATCTTGTATCTTCATAGTCCAACAGTCCGGCTAAAGGATATAGTCCAGCTGTCCGAGGACCCCCTAATCCAGGACTGCCTCACTAGGGTTTGGGGCTGGGTAGGCCTTATAGGCCAGGGGTGTGGGCCGGCTGGCTGGGCCAGTTGGCCCAGTGGGGGTGGGACGGCCTGGCTGGGCCGCTTGGCCTAGTTGGGCCAGCGGGGTTCTTTTATTCTGTTTTGTCTTTTTAGTTTAGTTAGGTTCTGCTTTTCTTTTTATTTAATTGTTTTGTTGTTTCCATCCACTATAAAATACCTAGGCATATTAAAAAAATGTGTTTATTACACCATTCTTACATATGCAAAATATGGCACCTACCGAACATTTTTGTTTTAACTTTTGAAAACTTCTATTGTTGACATTAATTTGAATTTGAATTTTGAAACGGTTTCAAATCATCACGAGGTTAACAACCGTAACCGTGGTGACATGGCATCATTAGCGTGGGATTACTGTAGCTTAGTTATCCGGGTGTCACAAATCTCCTCCACTACAAGAAATCTCGTCCCGAGATTTAAGAGGCGTAAGGTGGAAGAATAGGTTACGGAATTCTAACGATTCTTCTTGGTCTTGGTTGCTCTTCTCGAAGAGGTTGATCCATAGCATTGATGTCTTCATTTCTCGATATCAATGCCGCATGATGAAGTTGTTGTCCTTCCTTCCGAACCTTCACCGTACTCACGAATAGGTAAGGGGCAGCTCGGCTACGACAGAGTGCTTATGAGGGAAACAATCTGGGGTTAACCCATGAATGAGCGTAAGATTATCTATCGAGTTGAACATATAAAATACATCAAGAGTAAGGTACGAAGGTACAATAAGAGGTTCCAAGCGGATAGATAGTTGCTCAAAACCAGAGTGAGAAAGGAGTTCAGAGCAGCGAGAGTAAGTATTGCGTCTGCTACCAGAATAGAGCACTAGGAAGGTGGCCCGTGAATTAAATACGAAGCCAAGCGTGGGGAATAACCATTAGAAACAGGATTGTACAGGAGTCGGGTTTCGATCCTGTGGAACTGTGGGTTATGGGCCCACCATGTGGGTTAAAAGTAGGAGGAGCGGTGACATCTTGCATGGTCATGATAGCAAGGCATGTCAGAGGGTAGCCTATCAGTTATGTCGGCAACAACGTCGGTACCAAGGGCGAGGGACGAAGAGAACCATTTTCCGGCTCGTTGAATGAGGTGGACCAATAGGCAAAGTTCTCGTCCATCGGTGCTACCGGAATGTCATCAACAATAGTAACAGGGTCTTGCTGACAGAATTGTACACCGAGGTGTTTACATAAGCAGGAGAATATTATTGCTTAGATCATATAGATCACAAGAATGGTTAAACCAAACAATGGAAAGGAAAAAATGATTATCAGATTAAACAGAACAATGGAAAGGAAAATGTGTTTAAACACATATTTCAAGGTTATATCCTTCCCAAGGACAAGGAGAGCATGATAACCATGACAGGATATAATGTAGAAAACTCTTTAGGTAAGGGGAGAGAAATTTCATGACATTACCCATACAACGGTGTTTGGATAATTGATAAGGAAATTTAGCATTGTGCTTAAAATGTTTTTATTGAAAATCGGAGTACCACACACATGCTTCGAGAAAGCATTGACATGGTCTTCAAGCAAAAGACGGACTTTGGTTACACAAAGGATCCATCAGGAACAACTTATAGCATAAGTCTTGCAATTTCCTCATGGAAGAATGGTTAACCTTGCTAAAAAGGAAACTATAATAATAGGGCCTCCGGCCAGGTATGGTAGGCATGACACCACCTTACCGGGTCATATAAAGACCAATGTTAAAACTCTTGGAAATATGTTCCAACCATCGTATCTAGCCGAGATTCAGATATGATTGGTGTCGGGATACCTCAGACTCAGGATGCCTGAGAAGAAGAGGTGCAACACAAATAGACGAGATGACATTGTAGATTCTCAGGAAATGAACTATGGAAGCGAGTTCTGAAACAAGAGTTCATCGTTAAACCAAGGAGAGGATGAGGAGGTAGCTGATGGACTCAGCGACAATTCATCGAGATTTCCCTAAAGATGGATTTACACAACTATGTGAATCCAGGAGATAACATTAGTCAGATCAAATGATATAATGATGTAGGCTCGAGGGAAACATACACAATTGAACAATGATAGAAAGGTGCACCCAGGAATCTGGACTAGGTAGCACGATCAATGTTCAAATGATGATTCAATAAGCAATAGTCTTAGAATGAAACTATAGACCAATAACTTCAAAGCAATAGGGTTGCTAGAAGTATAGAATTTACACATCACAGACCATTTGTCGATATTCCGGTTAGAAACAGCACGGGGACCAAGAAAAGAATGGTGATGGTAATAAGTATCACTTGTATCAAGAATTCTTAAGGGTGGTGAATTTCTTGCAACATTCTTGACATAAAATACAATAGTGCTCCAAGGTAGGACATAACTTAAGCTGGATAGCAAGGAGCTCCATAACATGAACAAGTATGTGTTGGAGGGAAGGCAATAATGTTGTCGATGATAACACAAACCATTGAGGGGGCAAGCATGGAATTTATCATCGGGAACTCAATGTATGTCTCGGAAGGCGTTAAAATGCTGACGATGATCACGACACATTTGTCGAGGGGTTTCAAGAAGATGTAATCAATCGGCGACGACGTCAAGCCAAGGGAATGGTGAAGCAAAAGGTTGTTATAACCATAGATAAGATGCCATCTCAGAATTCAGAGTTGTTTCTCAAGACGAACAAAATGATGCTGAAAGTCGATGTAATCTTAGAGCACTGTTGGAATTATGTCCCTGAGATGAAGGACATAGGTAGGATGGTCAAGCAGTCAGCCTGACGATGATGATGTAGTTGTTGGGGAACGTAGTAATTTCAAAACATATCCTACGCACACACAAGATCATGGTGATGCATAGCAACGAGAGGGGAGAGTGTTTTCCACGTACCCTCGTAGACCGAAAGCGGAAGCGTTAGCACAACGTAGTTGATGTAGTCATACGTCTTCACGATCCGACCGATCCAAGTATCGAACGCATGGCACCTCCGAGTTCAGCACACGTTCAGCTCGATGACGTCCCACGAACTCCGATCCAGTAGAGCATCGAGAGAGAGTTCCGTCAGCACGACGGCGTGTTGACGGCGATGCTACTGACGCAGGGCTTCGCCTAAGCACCACTACGATATGATCGAGGTGGAATATCGTGCAGGGGGGCACCGCACACGGCTAAGAGATCAAGAGATCAATTGTTGTGTTCATGGGGTGCCCCTCGCCACGATATAAAGGAGTGGAGGAGGGGAGAGGGCCGCCCCTATGGCGTGTCTCGAGGAGTCCTACTCCCACCGAGTAGGATTCTCCTTCCAAGTAGTAGGAGTATGAGACAAGGAAGGGGAAGAGGGAAGAGAAGGAAGGAGGGGGCGCCGCCCCTCCCCCTAGTCCAATTCGGACTAGTCATTGGGGGGGGGGGGATTGCGGCCTGCCTCTCTCTACCCTAAAGCCCAATAAGGCCCATATACTTCTTCCCCCGTATTCCCGTAACTCCCCGGTACTCCAAAAAATACCCGAACCACTCGGAACCTTTCCGATGTCCGAATATAGTCATCCAATATATCGATCTTTACGTCTCGGCCATTTCGAGACTCCTCGTCATGTCCCCGATCTCATCTGGGACTCCGAACTACCTTCGGTACATCAAATCACATAAACTCATAATACAATCGTCACCGAAACTTTAAACGTGCAGACCCTATGGGTTCGAGAACTATGTAGACACGAACGAGACATGTCTCTGGAAAATAACCAATAGCGGAACCTGGATGCTCATATTGGCTCCCACATATTCTACGAAGATCTTTATCGGTCAAACCGCATAACAACATACGTTGTTCCCTTTGTCATTGGTATGTTACTTGTCCGAGATTTGATCGCCGCTATCTCAATACCTCGTTCAATATCGTTACCGGCAAGTCTCTTTACTCGTTCCGTAACACATCATCCCATAACTAACTTATTAGTTACAATGCTTGCAAGGCTTATAGTGATGTGCATTACCGAGTGGGCCCAGAGATACCTCTCTGACAATCGGAGTGACAAATCCTAATCTCGAAATACGCCGACCCAACAAGTACCTTCGGAGACACCTGTAGAGCACATTTATAATCACCCAGTTATGTTGTGACGTTTGGTAGCACACAAAGTGTTCCTCCAGTAAACGGGAGTTGCATAATCTCATAGTCATAGGAACATGTATAAGTCATGAAGAAAGCAATAGCAACATACTAAACGATTGAGTGCTAAGCTAACGGAATGGGTCAAGTCAATCACATCATTCTCCTAATGATGTGATCCCGTTAATCAAATGACAACACATGTCTATGGCTAGGAAACATAACCATCTTTGATCAACGAGCTAGTCAAGTAGAGGCATACCAAAGGACACTGCTTTGTCTATGTATTCACACATGTATTACGCTTCCAGCTAATACAATTCTAGCATGAATAATAAACATTTATCATGAGAATAAGGAAATAAATAATAACTTTATTATTGCCTCTAGGGCATATTTCCTTCAGTCTCCCACTTGCACTAGAGTCAATAATCTAGTTCACATCGCCATGTGATTTAACACCAATAGTTCACATCTTTATGTGATCAGTTCACATCGCTATGTGACTAACACCCAAAGGGTTTACTAGAGTCAATAATCTAGTTCACATCGTTATGTGATTAACACCCAAAGAGTACTAAGGTGTGATCATGTTTTGCTTATGAGAGAAGTTTAGTCAACGGGTCGAACACATTCAGATACGCATGTATATTGCAAATTTCTATGTTTACAATGCTGTGCACGGAGCTACTCTAGCTAATTGCTCCCACTTTCAATATGTATCCAGATCGACACTGAGAGTCATCCAGATCGGTGTCAAAGCTTGCATCGACGTAACTCTTTACGATGAACTTTTATCACCTCCATAACCGAGAAATATTTCCTTAGTCCTCTAAGGATAATTTTGACCAATGTCCAGTGGTCTACTCCTAGATCACTATTGTACCCCCTTGCTAAACTCAGGGCAGGGTATACAATAGGTCCGGTACATAGCATGGCATACTTTATAGAACCTATGGCTAAGGCATAGGGAATGACTTCCATTCTCTCTCTATCTTCTGCCGTGGTCGGGCTTTATGTCTTACTCAACTTCACACCTTGCAACACAGGCAAGAACTCTTTCTTTGACTGTTCCATTTTGAACTACTTCAAAAACTTGTCAAGGTATGTACTCATTGAAAAAAATTATCAAGCGCCTTGATCTATCTCTATAGATCTTTATGCTGAGTATGTAAGCAGCTTCACCGAGGTTGTTCTTTGAAAAACTCCTTTCAAACACTCCTTTATGCTTTACAGAAAATTCTACATCATTTCCGATCGATAATATGTCATTCACATATATTTATCAGAAAGGTTGTAGTGTGCCTACTCACTTTCTTGTAAATACAGGCTTCACCAGAAGTCTATATAAAACTATATGCTTTGATCAACACATCAAAGCGTATATTCCAACTCCGACATGCTTGCACCAGTCCATAGATGGATCGCTGGAGCTTGAACATTTTGTTAGCACCTTTAGTATCGACAAAACCTTCTGGTTGCATCATATACAACTCTTCTTTAAGAAATCCATTAAGGAATGTAGTTTTGACATCCATTTGCCAGATTTCATAAAATGCGGCAATTTGCTAACATGATTCAGACAGACTTAAGCATCTCTACGAGTGAGAAAGTCTCATCGTAGTCAACACCTTGAACTTTGTCAAAAACCCTTTTTGACAAGTCTTGCTTTGTAGATAGTAACACTACTATCAGCGTCCATCTTCCTCTTGAAGATCCATTTATTTTCTATGGCTTGCCGATCATCGGGCAAGTCAACCAAAGTCCACACTTTGTTCTCATACACGGATCCCATCTCAGATTTCATGGCCTCAAGCCATTTCGTGGAATCTGGGCTCATCATCGCTTCCTCATAGTTCGTAGGTTCGTCATGGTCAAGTAACATGACCTCCAGAATAGGATTATCGTACCACTCTGGTGCGGATCTCACTCTGGTTGACCTACGAGGTTTGGTAGTAACTTGATCTGAAGTTACATGATCACCATCATTAATCTTCCTCACTAATTGGTGTAGGCATCACTGGAACAGATTTCTGTGATGAACTATTTTCCGATAAGGGAGCGGGCACAATTACCTCATCAAGTTCTACTTTCCTCCCACTCATTTCTTTCGCGAGAAACTCCTTCTCTAGAAAGGATCCATTATAAGCAATGAATATCTTGCCTTTGGATCTGCGATAGAAGGTGTACCCAACTGTCTCCTTTGGGTATCCTATGAAGACACATTTCTCCGATTTGGGTTTGAGCTTATTAGGATGAAACTTTTTCACATAAGCATCACAACCCCAAATTTTAAGAAACGACAACTTTTGGTTTCTTGCCAGACCAAAGTTCATAAGGTGTCGTCTCAACGGATTTAGATGGTGCCCTATTTAACGTGAATGCAGCTGTCTCTAATGCATAACCCCAAAACGATAGTGGTAAATCGGTAAGAGACATCATAGATTGCACCATATCTAATAAAGTACGGTTACGATGTTCGACACACCATTACGCTTATGGTGTTCCGGTATGCGTGAGTTGCGAAACTATTCCGCATTGTTTCAAATGAAGACAAAACTCGTAACTCAAATATTCTCCTCCACGATCAGATTGTAGAAACTTTATTTTCTTGTTACGATGGTTTTCCTTCACTTTGAAATTATATGAATTTTTCAAATGTTTCAGACTTATGTTTCATCAAGTAGATATACCCATATCTGCTCAAATCATCGGCGAAGGTCAGAAAATAATGATACCCGCCGCGAGCCTCAACAATCATCAGATCGCATCCTTTGTTCCGGAGAACGGAGTCTTTAGTCATATTGCCCATAAGGCATGGTTCGCAAGCATCAAGTGATTCATAATCAAGTGATTCCAAAATCCCATCGGCATGGAGTTTCTTCATGCGCTTTACACCAATATGACCTAAACGGCAGTGCCACAAATGAGTTGCACTATCATTTTTTAACTTTGCATCTTTTGGCTTCAATATTATGAATATGTGTATCACTACGATCGAGATCCAACATACCATTTTCATTAGGCGTATGACCATAGAAGGTTTTATTCATGTAAATAGAACAACAATTATTCTTAACTTAAATGAATAACCGTATTGCAATAAACATGATCAAATCATATTCATGCTCAACGCAAACACCAAATAACACTTATTTAGGTTCAACACTAATCCCGAAAGTGTAGGGAGCGTGCGATGATGATCATATCAATCTTGGAACCACTTCCAACACACATCATCACTTCACCCTTAACTAGTCTTTGTTCATTCTGCAACTCCTGTTTCAAGTTACTACTGTTAGCAACTGAACCAGTATCAAATACCGAGGGGTTGCTGTAAACACTAGTAAAGTACACATCAATAACATGTATATCAAATATAGCTTGTTCACTTTGCCATCCATCTTATCCGCCAAATACTTGGGGTAGTTTCTGCTTCCAGTGACCAGTCCCTTTGCAGTAGAAGTACTTACTCTCAGGCTTAGATTCAGACTTGGGCTTCTTCACTTGAGCAGCAACTTGCTTGTCGTTCTTCCTGAAGTTCCCCTTCTTCCCTTTGCCCTTTTCTTGAAACTAGTGGTCATGTCAACCATCAACACTTGATGCTTTTCTTGATTTCTACCTTCGTCGATTTCATCATCATGAAAAGCTCTGGAATCATTTTCGTCATCCCTTGCATACTATAGTTCATCACGAAGTTCTACTAACTTGATGATGGTGACTAGAGAACTTTGTCAATCACTATCTTATCTAGAAGATTAACTCCCACTTGATTCAAGTGATTGTAGTACTCAGACATTCTGAGCACATGCTCACCAGCTGAGAAATTCTCCTCCATCTTGTAGGCAAAGTACTGTCAGAGGTCACATACCTCTCGACACGGGCATGAGTATGAAATACAATTTCAACTCTCGGAACATCTTATATGCTCCTTGGTGTTCAAAACATTTTTAAAGTCCCGATTTTAAGCCGTTAAGCATGGTGCACTAAACTATCAAGTAGTCATCATATTGAGCTAGCCAAACGTTCATAACGCCCCAGATCCGCTTTGCAATAGGTCCGCACACCGGCCGCATCAAGGACATAATTCTTCTGTGCAGCAATGAGGTTAATCCCCAGATCACAGATCCAATCCGCATCATTGCTACTAACATCTTTCAACTTAGTTTTCTCTAGGAACATATCAAAATAAAGCAGGGGAGCTAAACGCGAGCTATTGATCTACAACATAGATATGCTAATACTACCAGGACTAAGTTCATGATAAATTAAAGTTCAATTAATCATATTACTTAAGAACTCCCACTTAGATAGACATCCCTCTAATCATCTAAGTGATCACGTGATCCATATCAACTAAACCAAGTCTGATCATCACGTGAGATGGAGTATTTACAATGGTGAACATCACTATGTTGATCATATCTACTATATGATTCACGCTCGACCTTTCGGTCTCAGTGTTCCGAGGCCATATCTGCATATGCTAGGCTCGTCAAGTTTAACCTGAGTATTCCGCGAGTGCAACTGTTTTGCACCCGTTGTATTTGAATGTAGAGCTTATCACACCCGATCATCACGTGGTGTCTCAGCACGAAGAACTTTCGCAACGGTGCATACTCAGGGAGAACACTTATACCTTGAAAATTTAGTGAGAGATCATCTTATAATGCTACCATCGATCTAAGCAAGATAAGATGCATAAAAGATAAACATCACATGCAATCAATATAAGTGATATGATATGGTCATCATCATCTTGTGCTTGTGATCTCCATCTCCGAAGCACCGTCATGATCACCATCGTCACCGGCGCGACACCTTTGATCTCCATCGTAGCATCGTTGTCGTCTCGCCAACTATTGCTTCTACGACTATCTCTACCGCTTAGTGATAAAGTAAAGCATTACAGGGCGATTGCAATGCATACAATAAAGCGACAACCATATGGCTCCTGCCAGTTGTCGATAACTCGGTTACAAAACATGATCATCTCATACAATAAAATATAGCATCATGTCTTGACCATATCACATCACAACATGTCCTGCAAAAACAAGTTAGGCGCCCCTCTACTTTGTTGTTGCAAGTTTTACGTGGCTGCTACGGGCTGAGAAAGAACCGTTCTTACCTACGCATCAAAACCACAACGATAGTTCGTCAAGTTAGTGATGTTTTAACCTTCTCAAGGACCGGGCGTAGCCACACTCGGTTCAACTAAAGTTGGAGAAACCGACACCGCCAGCCACACATGTGCAAAGCACGCCGGTAGAACCAGTCTCGCATAAGCGTACGCGTAATGTCGGTCCGGGCCGCTTAATCCAACAATACCGCCGAACCAAAGTATGACATGCTGGTAAGCAGTATGACTTGTATCGCCCACAACTCACTTGTGTTCTACTCGTGCATATAACATATACGCATAAAACCTGGCCCTGATACCACTGTTGGGGAATGTTGTAATTTCAAAAAAAATCCTACGCACACGCAAGATCATGGTGATGCATAGCAACGAGAGGGGAGAGTGTTGTCCATGTACCCTCGTAGACCGAAAGCGGAAGTGTTAGCACAACACGGTTGATGTAGTCGTACGTCTTCATGATCCGGCTGATCCAAGTACCGAACGCACGGCACCTCCGAGTTCGGCACACGTTCAGCTCGATGACGTCCCACGAACTCCGATCCAGCAGAGCTTCGAGGGAGAGTTCCGTCAGCACGACGGCGTGTTGACGGTGATGATGATGCTACTGATGCAGGGCTTTGCCTAAGCACCGCTACGATATGATCGAGGTGGAATATCGTGGAGGGGGGCACCGCACACGGCTAAGAGATCAAGAGATCAATTGTTGTGTCTATGGGGTGCCCCCTGGCCACGTATATAAAGGAGTGGAGGAGGGGGAGAGGGCCGGCCCCTATGGCGCGCCCTAGAGGAGTCCTACTCCCACCGGGAGTAGGATTCCTCCCCTTCCAAGTAGTAGGAGTAGGAGACAAGGAAGGGGAAGAGGGAAGAGAAGGAAGGACGGGGCGCCGCCCCTCCCCCTAGTCCAATTCGGACTAGTCATTGGGGGGCGCGCGGCCTGCCTCTCTCTCTCCCCTAAAGCCCAATAAGGCCCATATACTTCTTCCCCCGTATTCCCGTAACTCCCCGGTACTCCGGAAAATACCCAAACCACTCGGAACCTTTCCAATGTACGAATATAGTCGTCCAATATATCGATCTTTACGTCTCGACCATTTTGAGACTCCTCGTCATGTCCTTGATCTCATCCGGGACCCCGAACTACCTTCGGTACATCAAATCACATAAACTCATAATACAACCGTCACCGAAACTTTAAGCGTGCGGACCCTACGGGTTCGAGAACTATGTAGACATGACCGAGACACGTCTCTGGCCAATAACCAATAGCGGAACCTGGATGCTCATATTGGCTCCCACATATTCTACAAAGATCTTTATCGGTCAAACCGCATAATACCCTACGTTGTTCTCTGTGTCATCGGTATGTTACTTGTCCGAGATTTGATCGTGGTATCTCAATACCTAGTTCAATCTCGTTACCGGCAAGTCTCTTTACTCGTTCTGTAACACATCATCTCGTAACTAACTCATTAGTTACAATGCTTGCAAGGCTTATAGTGATGTGCATTACCGAGTGGGCCCAGAGATACCTCTCCGACAATCGGAGTGACAAATCCTAATCGCGAAATACGCCAACCCAACAAGTACCTTCGGAGACACCTGTAGAGCACATTTATAATCACCCAGTTACATTGTGACGTTTGGTAGCACACAAAGTGTTCCTCCGGTAAACGGGAGTTGCATAATCTCATAGTCATAGGAACATGTATAAGTCATGAAGAAAGCAATAGCAACATACTAAACGATTAAGTGCTAAGCTAACGGAATGGGTCAAGTCAATCACATCATTCTCCTAATGATGTGATCCCGTTAATCAAATGACAACTCATGTCTATGGCTAGGAAACATAACCATCTTTGATCAACGAGCTAGTCATGTAGAGGCATACTAGTGACACTCTGTTTGTCTATGTATTCACACATGTATTACGTTTTCGGTTAATACAATTCTAGCATGAATAATAAACATTTATAATGAGAATAAGGAAATAAATAATAACTTTATTATTGACTCTAGGGCATATTTCCTTCAGTAGTAAATCAGCTGGGAATGACATGATCGAGTACAACTCGTAAGCAATGAAGATTACTAAGAGTTGTTGAATCGCAGTGTAGACTCATTCCTGTTTTCGGTGTCTTTGAGTGTTTAATAACTCAGAGCCCATGAAAAATTTGAATCAGTGAGAATGTAGTACTTGATGAAGAACTCATAAGGCAGTTCCGTGATAATCTCGAGATACTAGGGGGGTAATACTCGACGACAGACCAAAGTAGAGGTTGGACTGGGGTATTGTTCTGCAAAAGACAAGTGCTTAAACTTGCATGAGAAATGGTATTTAAAGGAGAACATGGTCGGAACCACGATTGCAAAATGCCAAATCCCAGATATAAGATGAACTTATACCAAGGGGATAATTAATTTAAGAGAAGCTTTAATGATAATATCTACATCATGTCCATGGTCATGAACACAAAGTTCAAGATCGACTCCCACTTCTCCAATGCATAATCTTTCATTCACTTCTCACTTTCCATGAAGTTTTAGCATTGAAATTTTATCTGAGTAAAAGCTAGTAGAGTATAACCCACATAACTTTCGAGTTCACACGGATTATGAAAGGCACAGGTTCAACCCATCGGGCTATCTTAGGAACATATACCACAAACTTCAGTAGCAAATAACTCAAGTTCGGAAGCAGAGCATGGTTGACAAAAGCAGATGATACAATGTACCAAAGGCGTTATGTATCAAAGGAAGAACTCAAGGTTTTGAGAATATGCTGGAACAGTCGGATAATAATCCACAAAAGGATCTGGCGGACCGCAAAGAATTGGATGTGAGTATCGATACTCAACTAGAAGAAGAAAGAATGCAAGGGGATCATATTATAGAAACAACTGACTAATTCAATCAAGTGCAAAGGAATTACGATTTCCAAATCAAGAGACCAAAAGCAAATGCTCTGATCAAGGCTTAGGGGTACAATCGATGGCAATTTGATGGGAAGATAACCAGCTCATGTTCAAAATGACATCTGAGCCGGAAAGATAATTTAGAAGGATCATTGATGATTGCATGCATTCACAATCATGTTGAATCAATAGGATCAAAATGACGGTGTCAAAGGAGACTAATGAATATTGCCAGCCATATGGGAAGCATCCATAATGCAAGCAAACAAGTATTTGTAGAGCAATAATCTACTAAGGATTTTCGAAGGATCGAATAGTATTTCGAAGACTTTTGTGAAATACCTGAACAACGGGGAAAGAACGGATACTCGGTAAGTGTGAGGAATTATCCGTAGGGGGTATTCATGTGGCAAGAACTGCAAGGCAGTAGGCACAAAGTATTCTCGCATAATAGAGTGAATTTTGGGGTATCTTGTAATAACAAGATCAACGGGGAATGACTGTATGAATGGCAAGTGTATGTGGTTATTCATAGGGGTTTATCGGTGGAAGTGAATTGCAAAAGCGATGGCACAAAGTCTCAAGATAACATCGTAGAGTATCCTCCAAATCTTCCGGCGCACCAGGTGATCATCTGGAATGAAGGGGCTCTCCGGGAGGAAGTGGTTACGAGAACCTAGAGTCAGATTTAGTAAAATCATTTAACCCGAATAGAGGAGATATTAGAGTCCCAGAGTATAGGTCGAGGAAAAAATATGCAAATTCCACCCAATGGCGACGTGGGTCCTTAAGACACACACCATGTTAGTAAAAGTTTTGCAATGTCTAGACTCAACTTCGGCCAAGGAGTTTGGAAGGGGGATTCCTACAGGCAGTCGGCTCTGATACCAACTTGTGACACCCCCGATTCAATCATACACTAATCATGCACGCAAACGTGTACGATCAAGATCAGGGACTCACGGGAAGAAATCACAACACAACTCTGAAAAAATAAATAAGTCATACAAGCATCATAATACAAGTCGGGGGCCTCGAGGGCTCGAATACAAGTGCTCAATCATAGACGAGTCAGCGGAAGCAACAATATCTGAGTACAGACATAAGTTAAACAAGTTGCCATACGATGGCTAGCACAAACTGGGATACAGATCGAAAGAGGCGCAGGCCTCCTGCCTGGGATCCTCCTAAACTACTCCTGGTCGTCGTCAGCGGCCTGCAGGTAGTAGTAGGCACCTCCGGTGTAGTAGGAGTCATCGTCAAGGGTGGCGTCTGGCTCCTGGGCTCCAACATCTGATTGCGACAACCAGGAAGAAATGGAAAGAGGGGAAAGAGGGAGAAAAGCAACCGTGAGTACTCATCCAAAGTACTCGCAAGCAAGGATCTACGCTACATATGCAAGGGTATATGTGTAAAGAGGCAATATCAGTGGACTGAACTGTAGAATGCCAAAATAAGAGGGGGATAGCTAGTCCTATCAAAGACTACGCTTCTGGCAGCCTCCATCTTGCAGCATGTAGAAGAGAGTAGATTGAAGTCCTCCAAGTAGCATCGCATAGCATGATCCTACCCGGTGATCCTACCCTTGTCGCCCTATGTGAGAGCGATCACCGGGTTATATTTGGCACTTGGAAGGGTGTGTTTTATTATGTCTCTGGTTCTAGCTGTCATAAGGTCAAGCTACAACTCTGGGTCGTCCTGTTACCGAGGATCACGGCTATTCGAATAGATAAACTTCCCTGCAGGGGTGCACCACATTACCCTACACGCTCGATCCCATTTGGATGGACACACTTTCCTGGGTCATGCCTGGCCTCGGAAGATCAACATGTCGCAGCCCCACCTAGGCACAACAGAGAGGTCAGCACGCCGGTCTAAATCCTATGCGCGCAGGGGTCTGGGCCCATCGCCCATTGCACACCTGCACGTTGCGGTGGTGGCCGGAGAGCAGACCTAGCAACCTCCATTACAAAGGAAGTTGCATTATGTGGTCCAACCCGGCGCGCGCCGCTCAGTCGCTCACGTCAAGAAGGCTTCGGCTGATACCACGACATCGAGTGCCCTTAACTGTTCCCGTGTAGTTGGTTAGTGCGTATAGGCCAGTGGCCAGACTCAGATCAAATACCAAGATCTCGTTAAGCGTATTATTTTAAAGCAATCATGACGCCGACCAGGCCAGGCCCACCTCTCTCCTAGGTGGTCTCAACCTGCCTGCCGCCCGCCAAAAAGTAACATCGGGGCCGTCGGGAACCCAGGCCCACCTCTACCGGGATGGAGCCACCTGCCCTTCACCCCCATCTCCTAACAGATCATAAGTAATGTAACAATATAAAGTATATAGCATATGCCCGTGATCACCTCCCGAAGTGATCACGGCCCAGTAGTATAGCATGGCAGACGGACAAGAGTGTAGGGCCACTGATGGAACACTAGCATCCTATACTAAGCATTAGGATAGCGGGTAAAGGTATCAACAATTGTAGCAACAATGATAGACTATGCAGCATAATAGGATTAACCAAAAGAAGCAACATGCTACACTACTCTAATGCAAGTAGTAGAGAGAAGGAATAGGCGATATCTGGTGATCAAGGGGGGGGGGGCTTGCCTGGTTGCTCTGGCAAGAAGGAGGGATCATCGTCGACGTAGTCGTACTCAGGGGCATCAGCGTCGGTCTCAGGGTCAACTGGAGAAGAAGAGGGGGAAGAAACAGTAAATACATTGCAAACAGATGCATGACGATGCATGACAAAGCAAACATCGGTGCTAGGTGTGCCCTAACGCGGTAGGAGGTGATACATGCGAAGGGGGAAAACATCCGGGAAAGTATTCCCGGTGTTTCGCGTTTTCGGACAGATGAACCGGAGGGGGAAAGTTGCGAGTTTTCTATGCTAGGGATGTGTGGCAGACGAACGGGCTGCGTATCCGGGTTCGTCTCGTTGATCTGAGCAACTTTCATGTAGAAAACATTTTCATCTAAGCTACGGTTTATTTTCTATGTTTTTCTAAACTTTTAATCATTTACTGAATTTATTTATCTATTAAATTCTAACATTATCCAGAACAGTGTGGGATGACATCAGCATGACGTATGTATGACGTCAGCAGTCAACCGTACAGTTGACCTGGTCAACCTGACAGGTGGGACCCACCTGTCATACTTTGTTTAGGTTAATTAGGATTTAGCTAATCTAATTACTATTTAATTAAACTAACTAGCTAATTAGATTAATTAAACAGGATTAATTAACTTAATTAATTCACTAAATAATTAATTAATTATTAATTTTATTAATTCATTTTTATATATAAAAACGTTCTGGGGGCGGCCCCACATGTCAAAGGCCCACACGGGCCTATCGAGTTCGTCTTGCGCTGGGGTGCGGGGCGAAGCGGCGACAGTACGGCGCTGATCGACGCAAGACGCTAAGGGCGCCATGCATAACGAGGCCGGGCGGTCGCGGAGGGGACGCCGGCGGGAGGGCAGCAGGCGCCACCAGCCGCGCTGGTTAGCCAGAGCTGCCCAAAGAGCGGTGAGAAGAGGGGCGGCCTTGAGTGCAGCAGCAGCAGGGGCGCGGCTAGCGGCGCGTGGGCGGGTGCGGTAGAGCGGCGGTGCTGGGAGGCCACAGACGCGGCAGGACGGCAGCGGAGCAAAAGCAACAGCAGCACGGGGTGGACGCGGTCAGGGGCGGCGGTGCGTGCCTCGGGCGTGCGTGGATGTCAGGGAGCACCGGGCGGGGCGCTCGTGGGGTGCGCGTCGAGGGGGAAGCAGGAGAGCGGCCACGAGCGAGCCACGAACGGCACGGGCGGGCCGGTGGGTGAGCAGAGGCGGGGTCCGTACCGGGCGGCGGCGAGCGTCCTAGGCAGCAGCCGGTGCGGTTGCAACGAAGCCAGGTGAGGCGCTAGGCGAGGCCGGACGGGGCAGCAGGAGCGGCGGCGCGTGGTCGCAGCTCGCGAGGCGGAGCGGGCGAGGAGGAGGCCGGGCGCGCGATGATTCGAGCGAAGCGGGCGCGAAGCGGCGTGTCTTGTAGCAGGCAAGGAAGCAGCAGCCGCTGCAGGAGGACGGGGCGGAGTGTGGTGGTCGCGTGCCAGTGCGGGACTGCGTGCGAGCGAGGGGAAGGGGAGGCCGGGGGCCTCACCGTGGTTGCAGCGTTCGAGGCAGTGGGGCGCGGGGAGGAGGTCGGGGACGGAGAGGAGGCAGGCCGGCGAGGTTGCTCCGGCGACGTCGTCATGCGGCGAGGGCGAGGCGGCGTCGGGCGGCGTCGGTGTTCGGGTGGCGAGCGGCGGCCTCCTCCTCTCGATCCCGATCCAATCGGGGGAAAGGGGGAGATATTTTTCGAGGGCGAGTAGGGTGTCAGTGCTAGGGTTTAGGGCTGGGTAGGCCTTATAGGCTAGGGGTGTGGGCCGGCTAGCTGGGCCAGTTGGCCCAGTGGGGGTGGGGCGACCTAGCTGGGCCGCTTGGCCTAGTTGGGCCAGGGGGGATTTTTATTTTATTCTGTTTTGTCTTTTTAGTTTAGTTAGGTTCTGCTTTTCTTTTTATTTAATTGTTTTGTTGTTTCCATCCACTATAAAATACCTAGGCATATTTTAAAAATGTGTTTATTACACCATATTTACATATGCAAAATATGGCACATACCGAACATTTCTGTTTTAACTTTTGAAAACTTCTATTGTTGACATTAATTTGAATTTGAATTTTAAAACGGTTTCGAATCATCGTGAGGTTAACAACCGTAACCGTGGTGACGTGGCATCATTAGCTTGGGAGTACTGTAGCTTAATTATCCGGGCATCACAGTGATGAAAACTTGCTTGACGATAATTCCCATGTGTCCTTGGGAGCGCTTTCCTTCATATAAGAGTTTGTCCAGGCTTGTCCTTTGCTATACAAAGGATTGGGCCATCTTGTTGCACGTTATTTACTTTCATTACTTGTTACCCGTTACAAATTACCTTATCACAAAACTATATGTTACCAATAATTTCAGTGCTTGCAAAGAATACCTTACTGAAAACCGCTTGTCATTTCCTTCTGCTCCTCATTGGGTTCGACACACTTACTTATCGAAAGGACTACGATAGATCCCCTATACTTGTGGGTCATCATCCGCCACCGCAAGCCTCTGTAGCCACCAAAAACCAATCGGGGCCCTGTTCCGACACCCTGCCGGAGGGGGGATCCATCACCAGTGGCCATCTCCATCATCACGGCTCTCTCCATGATGAGGAGGGAGTAGTTCACCCTCGGGGCTGAGGGTATGTACCAGTAGCTATGTGTTTGATCTCTCTCTCATGTTCTTGATATGGCACGATCTTGATATATCGCGAGCTTTGCTATTATAGTTGGATCATATGATGTTTCTCCCCCTCTACTCTCTTGTAATGGATTGAGTTTTCCCTTTGAAGTTATCTTATCGGATTGAGTCTTTAAGGATTTTAGAACACTTGATGTATGTCTTGCATGTGCTTATCCGTGGTGACAATGGGATATCCACGTGATCTACTTGATACATGTCTTGGTGATCAACTTGCGGGTTCAGTGACCTTGTAAACTTATGCATAGGGGTTGGCACACGTTTTCGTCTTGACTCTCCGGTAGAATCTTTGTGGCACGCTTTGAAGTACTTTGTGTTGGTTTGAATAGATGAATCTGAGATTGTGTGATGCATATCGTATAATCATACCCACGGATACTTGAGGTGACATTGGAGTATCTAGGTGACATTAGGGTTTTGGTTGATTTGTGTCTTAAGGTGTTATTCTAGTAGGAACTCTAGGATAGATCGAACGGAAAGAATAGCTTCGTGCTATTTTACTACGGACTCTTGAATACATCGATCGGAAAGGATAACTTTGAGGTGGTTTTGTACCCTACAATAATCTCTTCATTTGTTCTCCGCTATTAGTGACTTTGGAGTGACTCTTTGTTGCATGTTGAGGGATTGTTATATCATCTAATTATGTTATCATTGTTGAGAGAACTTGCACTAGTGAAAGTATGAACCCTAGGCCTTGTTTCGAAGCATTGCAATACCGTTTACGCTCACTTTTACCACTTGCTACCTTGCTGTTTTTATATTTTCAGATTACAAAAACCTACATCTACCATCCATATTACACTTGTATCACCATCTCTTCGCCGAACTAGTGCACCTATACAATTTACCATTGTATTGGGTGTGTTGAGGACACAAGAGACTCTTTGTTATTTGGTTGCAGGGTTGTTTGAGAAAGACCATCTTCATCCTACGCCTCCCACGGATTGATAAACCTTAGGTCATCCACTTGAGGGAAATTTGCTACTGTCCTACAAACCTCTGCACTTGGAGGCCCAACAACGTCTACAAGAAGAAGGTAGTGTAGTAGACATCAAACTCCAAAATTGCCCTTGTATATTTTTTATTTGAGAAAACAACACTTAGTGGCCCATTTAAATCCAAACTAAAATTAAAGCCTTTCAAAATCAATCTAAAACCCTGTGGATAGTTTCGCTATATTACAAAGTACTTATGAGACAAGTTTCTAATGTAACAAAGTTTATTTGGATCAAAAACAAAATAAAAAACAAAAATTAAAAGAAACAGAAAATAAATAAAATAAAATAAAAATAAAATGCAAAAAAACACAACAAAAGGCCCCCCCGGCCCAACTGGGCCACCGCCCAGCCAGCCGGCCCACCCGCTCCCCACTGGCCTATGACCTAACCCCCTCCCCCATGACCAAACCGATTTCCCCCGACTTCCCACGATCCGTCCCCTTGCCCCCTTTCTGGATTGGGCGCACTCCCCGTCGTTGGAACTCGCCGGACTGCCTCCCCGTCTCTGTCGGCTGTCTCCGACCTTCCCCTCACCGGCCCTCACCGACCATCGCTGCCCCCTCGTCCCGGCACCGCACGTGAGCACGCGCACCCTCCCTCTCCCCTCTGACCCCACCGCCCACGGCTGCGCCTGCCCGCGCCGGTGTCCGCCACCGATGTCCGGCCTCGCCTTGCCCGCGCTCGCTGTCGCCTCACCGCGCCGGAGCTCGCGCTCGCCTCGCCCCACTCCTCTACCCCGCCACGTCTCTCGCACTCCCACGCCCTGCTCTTCGCCCTGCCATGCCCCGCGCATGCCTACTGAGCCCTCACGTGCGTGCGCTCGCTGCGCTTGGGCTTTCCCCGCTGCTCTCCCCAGGCCTCTGCCACGGCGCCTTCCCTGGCCGCCCGCCGGATTCCCCTCTGCCCCGCCGCGCTTGCTCCGGATGACCATGCCCGCCGAGCCGCACCGCTCGTTGCCACGGCCGTCTCGGCCGCGCCACCGCCCCTTGGTGTGACCCCGCCTTGCCGTGGCCGCCATCGGCCTCCTCTATGATGTCGTGCTTGCATGCCCCCGCATGGGTCACTAACCCCTGGGGCCTGTCCCTATGAAAAAAGGATTAAAAATATATGTATAATAAAAATAAAATGATACTTAACTTAATTAACCTAATTGACTAGTTTAGCTAACCTAACAGCCTATGATAGTGGACCCCCCTAGTTAAACTAAACTTGTTAACTTAACCCTAGTCCATGACATGTGGGACCCGCTGCCCCTGTTGACCAGTCAATGTTGACTGGACGACTGCTGACTGTGCATGCTGACTAGACCCATGGCCCCCACTTGTCATCCACTAGGGCTTGATCCTAGTGGGTACAATAGGTATATTCTGTTTAAATCTAAATGGCGAGTATATGCTTCGATCGATTCTTGTGCTCCCTTTATATTAATTTTAGATTATAGATAAAACTTTGAAATATCATATAAATTAAACGGTAACTTGAATGAAAATACTTTATACATGGAAGTTGCTCAGAAAAACGTGATGATTCCAAATACGCGCTTCATTTCGTCTGCCACACGCCCCTACCATAGAGAATGTGGAACCGTCCCCCTCTGTTTCATCTGTCCGAAAATGCCAAATGCCGGGAATACTTTCCCGGATGTTTTTCCCCTTCGCCGGTATCAGCTAGTACTGCGTTAGATCACACCTAGCACCACTATTTGCTTTGTGGTGCTTCGTCATACATCTGTTTGGATTGTATTCATTGTTTCTTCCCCCTCTTCTCTCTGGTAGACTTCGAGACCGACGCTGCTACTCCTGACATCGACTACACCCCTGACGACCCGTCCTTCCCCGTGGAGCTTCCAGGCAAGCAAACCCCCCTTGATCATCCCGATATTGCCTACTCTTTCCGTCTACTGCTTGCATTAGAGTAGTGTTACCATTTCATCGATTTGATCCTATACTGCTACATAGCATGTCCTTGTTGCTACTGTTGTTGATACCTTACATGCTATCCTAAATGCTTAGTATAGGATGAGAGTTTATCATCAGTGGCCCTACATTCTTGTCCATCTGCCATGATATACTATCGAGTCGTGATCACTCGGGAGGTGATCATGGGTATATACTACATGCATACTGTACTTGATACATGTGGTGACTAAAGCTGGGTCGGCTCATAGAGTACCCGCAAGTGATTCACAAAAGTGGGGGGTGAAGGGGCAGGTGGTTCCATCCAGGTTGTGATGGGCCTGGGTTCCCAACGGCCCCCGAGTGATTCTTTGTGGCAGAGCGATAGGGCAGGTTGTGACCGCCATGAAAGAGCTGGGCCTGGTCCGTGGTCGGCGTCTGTGGTTGTTTCAAAATAACACGCTTAACGAGATTTGGATATTTGATCTGAGTTGATATTGACCTATACGCACTAACCTCCACGCGGGACAGGATATGGGCAACCTGCGTCGTAGTATCAGCCAAAGCTCTTCACACGTCAGCGACTGAGTGGCGCGCGCCGGGTTGGACCGCGTAAAGCAACCGCCTTGCAGTGTGGGTTGCCAGGTCTGCTCACCTACCGTGGTCGCAACATGCAGGAGTGCAAAGGGTGATGGGCCCAAGACCCCTACGCGCTTAGGATATAGACCGATGTGTTGACCTCTCTGTTGGGCCTAGGTAGGGCTGCGACGTGTTGATCTTCCGAGGCCGGACATGACCTAGGAAAGTGTGCCTGGCCAGAGTGATCAAGCGTGTCGGGTAATGTGGTGCACCCCTGCAGGAAAGATTTATCTATTCAAATAGCCGTGTCCATGGTAACAGGACGACTTGGAATTGTATTCCGACCTCATGATAACTAGAATCGGATACTTAATAAAACACACCCTGTTAAGTTCCAGAGATAACCTGGTGATCGCTTTCCCACAGCGCGACGAGGGGAGAATCGCCAGGTAGGATTATGATATACGTTGTTACTTGGTGAACTTACCAGCTACTCTCTTCTATATACTTCAAGATGGAGGCTGGCAGAAGCGTAGTCTTCGACAGGACTAGCTATCCACCTCTTATTCTGGCATCTGCAGTTCAATCCACATACACTACCCATTTCATTTATACCGATGCATATGTAGTGTAGATCCTTACTTGTGAGTACTTTGGATGAGTACTCACGGTTGCTTTGCTCCCTCTTTCCCCCCTTTTCCATTCTTCTCGGATGTCGCAACCAGATGCTGGAGCCCCGGAGCCAGACGCCACCTTCGACGACTCCTACTACTCCGAGGGTGCCTACTACTACGTGTAGGCCGCCAATGACCAGGAGTAGTTTAGGAGGATCCCAGGCAGGAGGCCTGCGTCTCTACGATCTGTATCCCTGTTTGTTCTAGCCATCTTATGGCACCTTGTTTAACTTATCTTTGTACTCAGATATTGTAGCTTTCGCTGACTCGTTTATGTTCGAGCACTTGTATTCGAGCCCTCGAGGCCCCTGGCTTGTAATATGATGCTTGTATGACTTATTTGTGTTTAGTGTTCTATTGAGATATCTTCTCGTGAGTCCCTGATCTTGATCGTACATGTTTGCGTGTATGATTAGTGTATGATTGAATCGGGGGTGTCATAGTGCAGATCGAGCATGACAACGACCTTGCCTTCCTGGTTGTCCCAAGGGCTTTCCAGTGGGTGCTGAGGGGGTTGCTCCACATCCACCATCCCAGTGTCGTGCCGCTCTTCGCCAACAAGCGGTGTCGGGTACTGGGTGCAGGTCCAGGAATTTGGTGGCGATGTCGTGTTGGGGCGGGCTTGAAGACCTTCTGAAGCACCTTGTGCTACAACATGGCATAGCCATTTTTCAATTCGGCACTTTCGGCTTAAAGGTGAAGATCTTCAATAATAGAACCTTCACCATGTGCCATTACCATTGCGTGAGGCACGACTATGTGGTAACTATCAAGTGCATTTAGAACTTCAGTAGCAGTATTACTATTAGTGCTCTCTTTTGCTACAAACAGTGGATATTTTGATCAAGGAACAACACCCCTTACGATGGTGTGCAAGGGCGGGGGATGCCTCTATTGCTTAAAATTGTACCAAATGTTAATGTTATTACTAAAAAAATTGCGAGGAAAACTTCCAATCTATTCATCAACTGTCAAGGTAGTACAAAAAACACCAGAAGTAAAAAAATACATCCAGGTCCATAGCCCACGTAGCTGCGACTACAAGCACTGAAGCGAGCCGAAGGCGCGCCACCTTCATCACCCCTCTCTCATCGGAGCCATGCAAACCTTGTTGTAGTAGACAGTCAGAAAGTCGTCATGCTAAGGCCCCATAGGACCAGCGCACCAGGACAGCAACCGGAGTTGATGAAGAGAGCGTAGATCAGAAGGATCCAACCTGTAGACATATGAACATAGACGAACGAAGATCGGATCCACGTGGATCCATCGAAGACAAACACTGATCAAATCCCACGAGATTCGCCGTAGACAAACCTCCACACGCCCTCCAACAATGTTAGAAACACCACCGGGACGGGGGCTAGGCGGGGAGGACCTTATGTACTGATATGGATACAATTAGATTGGAACGGCCTGGTTTTCTGTTAAATGTTATTACTGTTAGATTGTAACAACCTGGTTTTTGGCCCTTTTCTTTTTCTTTTGATTTATTTGGGTTTTGCTCTGCTTTTCTTTTTTGGAGTGGTTCTATGGCCTTGCAACCTTGGAGATCATCATTTCTTCTTCTCCCAAGTGACTCATCATCCTCAAATCTAGCCCCAAACCATGTCACTTCCATTCTAGCCCGACCCTAAAATTCTTTTCTCACGAATATTCCTTTTTTCTATTAAAGGAATAACCATGTCTACCCTAGGTTGTGAAGCAACCTATATTTCTGTCACTCCCAAAAATCCCAATTAATTATCATAATTTATTTGGGTCATATGTTGCTCAAATGTGCCCAAACTTTCCTGTCCTAGCCCAAGAATAATTCCCCAATAATTATTCTTCATTTATGTCCAGTGTGGCTTTCTGTGAAGGAAGTGCCACCTATCTTTCCTTGTTGGCTCCCAAACTTTTTGGGCATGCTATTTCATCCAAATCATTGCCTAATGCCAAAATTCAACTTTATTTGCCTAGCTAATCTTCCTAACAACTTTTCAAAGTTTCTGTCAGACAGAAGGCATTGTGAAGGAAGTACTAGCTAGGGTTATCCAAATGAGTTGAAATTTTGCACACTCCTTCATGTGCTCATATCTTTACACTCCTCCAAATTTCAGCTACATCCCTTAATCTATGTGAGCACAAGACCAAATCTTTGATTTTGTTAATATTTTCAAGTTGTGAAGCAAGTATAATTTATACCGCTTCATTAATTTTGAGAAATTACCAGGTCATGCTCCTACCCAAATCACATCTCTCCACCAAATTTGGGACCATTTCATCAAGCCAATATTTCTCCAAAGTTATTCCAAGTTTCTGGTCAGTGAGGATGTTTGTAAAACAAGTACCACTTTGGCTTGTCCATTTGGTATGAAATTTTTACACCATATCTTCTGACCAAATCATCATGCTATACCAAATTTCAGCCCAAGTGGCCACACCATTTGAGTGCATCATCTTGATCCATTTTCTGGACTATTTTGGTCAGTTGCAAAGCAATTATATTAAGCCTTGGTCCATTTATCCTCAAAACCTCTAGGATCATAGTCCTTCCTAGCTAATCATCCCAGACAACACCACTAGCTCCAATCCCATTCCTGTTGATCAGCAGTGCTTTGCCAAGTTTGGTGCATCAAACTTCAGAGCTTAGTTCCAACTTAACTATAGAACCCCAGACCAAGCCATAGCCTCATTTATGATCTACGTTGGAAGGACTATCAGCTAGACAATATTTTAGGTACCAGAGAGCAATAAATGCCCTGGTTCACGTGGTGACTATGACGATGGCATACCTGTGCACGCGCTCTGCGCGCACTGGCCGCGTCCAGGGCGTCGTTTGTGCTTCGGCACCTCTCCCACTCGTCGTCTTCGCACTGGGAGCATGTCCAGCGTGTTCATCTCGTCGTCGTCGTTCCCCTGGACACCTCTCCCCCTCCGCCAGCTTCCTTACCGACGCTCGCCGCCACGCGCCCACGAGCGAACAGTGGCCGACAAGGAATTAATGGCGCTCGTCTCTTCTTCCTGTGCTCCCCCTTGGCTCCTGTTGCTCCGTGACCTTCGTCCGCTCCTCCTCGTCGTGTTCCCGTGCCCGCCCGTGCTCGCTGAGCCTCGATAGAGCTTTGGCCGAGCTCGAGCGGTGGCATCTGGCCACGGCCTCCCCCGTCCGGCTATATATAGTCGTCCCTGTATGTTGTGGGAATTGCATGATGTATTACTCTTCGTGCACGTATATATGATGTACAAAGGTGGGCCACGGACCTCAACTATACAACGAACTAGGAGGCGGGCCCAATACGCAATATGCACATAACACATATACTCAACACCCCCCCGCAGTCGAAGCGGCACCGCGGCTGACGCAAAGACTGGACCGGTACTCCTCAAATGACGCCGTAGGCAAGCCCTTGGTCATGATATCGGCAAATTGTTGGGAAGTAGGGACGTCTAAAACACAAATATGGCCAAGGGCCACCTGTTCCCGAACAAAATGAATATCCAACTCAATATGCTTGGTCCGTCGATGATGCACCGGGTTAGCGGAGAGGTAGACCGCCGAGACGTTGTCGCAGTAGACCACCGTGGCACGGTCAACAGGACAAGAGAGCTCTCAAGCAGTATCGGCCACGAACACTCGGCGACGGCGTTGGCCACCGCACGATACTCAGCCTCAGCACTAGAACGAGAGACCGTAGGCTGCTGCTTGGACGACCACGAGATAAGTGAGGGTCCAAGGTAGACACAATAGCCCGAAGTGGAGCGGCGAGTGTTAGGGCAGCCCGCCCAGTCTGCATCGGAGTACGCGGTGAGGGCGGTGCCGGCAGAGTCGTGAAGCGTGACGCCAAGATCCATAGTGCCACAGATATAGCGGAGAATCCGCTTGACGGCAGCCCAGTGAACGTCTCGAGGAGCATGCATATGATGTAACATCCCAAAATTCTAAATTTTGGAATGTTATATTAAATAAATAACTATGCTTGTTGTTTGATTGTTTGTTTGATTGATTGACTGAAAGTGAGTGAATTCGATACTTTTTGAAAGTTAAATGAGAGGGAATAAAAGGACTTTCCCAAACTTTCATTTTTGATTTTATGATCTTCGGGAATTCAAATTCTTTTCATCACAAAAACCTGGAGAGAAGATGACATGACTTCTTCCATTTATTTAAATGACAAGGGGTGTTGAAAATAATTGAATTTCATTTGAGAATATTTCCAATCCTGAAACTTTATGCAACTCAATGATTTTCACGATCGAAGATAAAATGACTTCTTCAAAACATATGAAATATGAGTTGGGAGTTTCAAAGAATTAAATTAAAAGTTCCTTTGAATTTATTTTCAATTTGGACTTATTTGAGTTTTATTCAAATTATTTTTCTCCAAAAATAAAATATATGGAAAATAGGGTAACATGATTCCCTACATCAGAAAAATGGAGAGAAATAAATTTGAAATCATTTTGGTATTTTTTTAAAATGATTTTGGTTAGATTTTATTAAAGTAGAAGCACTCTTTGCTTTATTTGAATTTTTGTGGATTTTATTTGACATTAGAATAATGTTCATCTTGTAGGAAATATTTTTCTGCAAATTTTGATATATTATATGCCTATATAAAAGTTTTAATTATTTTGTTTTCATTTTAGTTCTGTGAAATTTTGTTAAAAAAATATATATGCAACGCCTTGGGCCAAAGGCCCAAGCCGCCGACCAGCCGGCCGGCCAAGGCCAAGACCATCGCACGCACGCACCTAGGGAGCCAGGGAGCCAAGGTTTCCTATTCTTTTACAAATCCTAGTAGGATTTGATCCCGTTTCGTTTATTCCGATTTGTTTCTAGATCTTTTCCCTTTTATTTCCTAATCCTAGTCTATTTCTTGTCCCCTACCCCAAGCAAAACCCTCCCCTCCCCAATATAAATACCCAAGCACCCCCCCCCCCTCAACACATCAAACCAACACCTCTCCTCTCCTCTCCAAGCAGCAGCAGTCAAGACCACCGCCGCCGCTTGCCACCGCCGCCGCCAAGTGCCGCCGCCGCGCCCTCAACCTCTCCTGAGGTTTATATGATCTCCTCTCCACCGTCCCGTGATCTCCTTTCCTCTAGGAGCAACCGCAACATCGGATCCGATCTTCTTCCCCAACTCCGACGACTACTCCGTGAGATCCACGAAATCCGTAATTCATTTTTTTCAGAAAATAGCAATCTTAGAAAATTCATATCTTTTAGAGTTTTTAGTATTTTGAGTGACTCCAATTGCTATGTGTCATAAATTTGCTGAAGTTTCTGTTAGTGTCTCTGGATTTCAAATTTGAGTAGTTTAAATTTGAATTTGATAAATTTTGTTCAGATTAGTATTTTGGCCATAACTTGAGTTTAAAAATAGGTTTTAATTAATTCTTTTTGCTCCTGGTCACTTGTGATATTTTTTAGCTGTAGGATTTAGTTTGGTAATTTTGGAGTATTTTAAATTAGATTTTTAGTAAAAAACAGTATTGTTTTGCTTATATAGTTGTTTTGGTTACGTAATTAGTGTTTAGCTACTGTTTTTGTAATTGCTTGTTTAGTTCATAGTGATAGTGGATAAAAATAGTTTTATTAGTTTTAAAAGTAATTATTTTTCCACTTCAAGTTATATTGTTTTTGTTTCTGTTATTTGTGAACACATTAGTTGTTATATTTATTTAGTATAGTTTATTAATGTTTTAATAAATGATTTGCTGTTATAGTTGTCTTAGTGTTTTGCTAGTTGCTATATTTGTTCTAGTATTAACTAGATGGTTATAGTAGTTTTATATTAGTTCTTTTTGTTAGTTATTAAATTAGTAATTTATTTTCTGTTATTTTATTAGATTTATATTTTCTTTGCTGTAACAAAAATATTAGAGTAATTTAGCGATGTTATGTTAAGATTTGTGTGAGTTGGTCACCACTAGTTTTTCCTTGAATTTTTCTTTCGAAGTTTTTCCTTTGGTTTTCGACTTGGTTTTCTTTGTTGCTTTTATTTTGATTGAGTATTGTTATGATTGATAGAATTGATTGCTAGGATGTTTGCTTATGTGAATGCTATGTTTGACTATATAGATTTTCAACGGAGTGACGATTAGTTCTACCAAGTCATTTTCTGACAGCGTTGTTATCTTCATCAAGTATTACCAGGCAAGTTCACTTTGACCATGCTTTCTACCTATGTTTTATTGCATTTAGTGGCATCTTTGCAACAACCCTCAAGTTGTGATATTGAATCCTTGTAGTTGAGTAGTATGCATGACGTAGGAACCCATCACCCTGTCACCAAGCCCGGGACGTTATTTATTTTAATGCTACGCTATAGTAGACGGGGTTGGTATGAGTGCTCGGGAGTGATGTGAGAATGGAGGATCTACGTCAATGACGACAACTCCATGATGGAATCTGCAAGGACTGCATCTTCAAGGCCTCAAGACTTCAAGACTCGAGACAAGAATTCAATACACACTCTTGGGTGAAGGATGGTTGACGGGCACCTGGAGAAACCAAAGGTTGGCGGGATGCGTGGAGAAGCGCCATGACATCTTGCGGAAAGCTTCACCCAGACTCAAAGAGACGGAAGAATACTTCATGCCCGGAAGCTTACATGCAACCGCAAGTCACTATGGGCTCGCTTGGTTGACCTTAGTTGTGACTCTGGCTGGGGCGGTGCTAGCGGATGTAGAACTACGGTAGGATTGGATGAGCACCGACGGTGGTCGAGGAACTCTTCGAAGACCATGTTTGATCGTCTTGTTCTCAAACACCTCAAGTGCGAGAACGTAAAAGAGGGATCGAATCTTGCGGGTAAAGTGTACAAACCTCTGCAGAGGGTTAAAACCTAATCGATTAGCCGTGTCCCCGATTACGGACAACTTGAGCCTCTGGACTTGGATCTATCTCGGAACTCTCAACACCGGACTGATAACTTAATTGTGGGCAACTTATGATGAATTTGGGCTATGAGACATCGGTTGGCGGAACCATGTCATGATAGAAAACTCCATAGTACAGACTCCAGTTATTCCTTTGATGTAGGGAAAATAAAACCAGCTTTTATGCAAAACAAAACTCGCATACGAGCCACAAAGCCATATTGCATATAGTATAGTTTTATCATCTGTTTTCTCATGTTGTGATCTTGCGGTACATTCAATGTAATCGATTTACACGGCTGCAACGTATCATGTTGCAGATATTTTTCTTCCGACGAGTAAGAATACGGTGCAGGGTTACGGTCAGACTCAACCTGCCGATGGCGTTGATGGGACTCCACACCGACTATTTGTTTCATTGTGACTTATGAGGTATATATCAGTTTTACGTTATTTATACATGTGATTGCACTTTGATATATACATTGATGTACTGTGTGTGCCAGCATACTGATCCAGGGATGGCATAGAAACACAGAGGCTTGACCGTCTGAGGTCGGGTCACTACAGATATGGTATCAGAGCACATGTTGACTGTAGGACGTGACCCTAGAAATCGGAAAGCCCCTAGGACAGGATATCTCAAAAACTTTATTTTTAAAAAGACTCTTACTTCTCATCTTTTCTGATTTTACCAAATAGACCCTCTCACCTCAAATAGTTAGAATATACCCCTTTTTCCTTTTGACCACATGAAGGATCCACTGAAGCCGCTCCAAGAAAGATATCGGACAGCTGATGACCCCTTCAAAGTAACCAGGAATTCACCATGCATTAGAAGAGTTGAAGTTGCAACAATTGAAGACTCCGAAGACTAGAAGAATTTGAAGAATCTGAAGAATTAGTTGACCTTTAGAAAACCAAACCCCTGTTACATACTTACGTTAGATGCGACGATTTGTGAGCTGTCATTTGTTTGATGTTTTCCGACAGCCACAAAGTAAAACTTGTTTCTTCAAAAACTATTGTTTGTATTGTGTGTATATCCCTCCCCACCTCTCTCATATCTCATCCCAAAACTTTTGGACCCCATAGATGATGAATGAAGTTGGACTGATATTCTCGGATCAAGGCTCACCGGAGGCAGAGCTATGGATTTGGAACATGGAGAATCACTTGGGAGCAATTTGGTTTCAAGGAAGAATGAAGTATCGTGCGCTCTCCAAGATTTTGAAGGAAGTGCTGCAACATGGTGGCGATGCATCAAGCTATCTGAGGATGGAATGGAGCAAAGACTTGGAAAGAATTCAAGAAGACTCGACAAGATCTCGCCTTATCCGGAAGCAACATGATACACCAAGAAATAAACCTTGTGCCTGCAAGATTTATGGAGAAATAGGACACACCGGGGGAACACAAGGATGGATGCCCTCATTGTGAGGAGAAACACCCAGTGAGGAATGCCCAACTAGTAAGGTGACTTGTTTCTTGTGTGAAGGAACCACCCACTACCCGACTCAAGGTTACATTTACCCCATGGTGCAACAAACTATTCAGGAGCAGGAAGAAGGGATGAAAGAAGCCCTCCGAGAAGTTATGAAAGAACCAAGGATGAAGGAATGTGTTGAAGACCTTGATGGAGAAGGCCTCAACAGATTTTACTCCAATGCCTGCTATTCATGTGGAGAAGAAGGACATTTTCACAAGATTGCACCAAGGAAAGAAAAGAGTATCCGGGATACTTCCGACGGAAGCAATAGAGTTTGATCCACGGGAATAGAAGGTTTGATCGAACGAAGAAACCTGTGAAGAGAAAACAAAGACACCCTTAGAACAACCCAATTTCTGCAAATAGGGACAAGAGTCATATTACCTGTTTTGAATGTAAGGACGTCGGGCATTATGCCAATCATTGTCTCGAAGGAAGCAAGGAACTCAAGGAGCAGGCACCATCTCCAAGAAGCCCAAAGACTTATCGAAAGTCATTTGTTTTCGCTGCAAGGAAGCAGGACATTATGCTACTAAATGTTCCGACAAGATGAAAGTCGGAGCTGAGTAGTTGGAATTTTGATATTGGTAATAAGTGTAGTAGGAAGCAATTGTTTCCATAAGGATATGGAGTTGAATATATGTAATGAAAGTCTCGGATATTGTAATGAATTCATGAAATCAATAAAGTTAAGGTGACATGTTTTCATATGTTTAATTGTATGAGTTGTTACTCTATGAACACGGATTTTGACCATTTTCGAGGATATGAGAAATATGGTCTATGGATGGATTTGTGAATTTCATTTTAAGGGTGGTAGTACCCTGTAAGAACCATTGACCCCTGGAAAAGATAAGGATACCCACTGAATGGATTTCAGACAAAATAAATATGAGTTTTGTCTCGATATGTTTGATACCCCAAGAGAGTGTGGGATGACGTTGGAGACCATCAGTTGTTTGGACCAAATGTGATCAAGGAATCGGAAGAGAATGTTAAGTTGATTCGAGATAGACTGAAAGTAGCTCAGTCCAGGCAGAATAGTTATGCATACTCAAAACCGCAAGGAGGTAGTCTATGAAATTGGAGACAGAGCATGTCTTCATGTGTCCTCTCTGTGAGGAGTTAAACGATTTGGAGTTAAGGGAAAGTTAGCCCCGAGATTTTTAGGACCATACTGAGTTTTGGAGCGTATGGGAGAAGTTACCAACAAGTTGAAGTCACCCGAAGGACTGCCAGGAGTTCATGATGTGTTTCACGTTTCCCAGTTGAAGAAGTGCCATGCAGAGATGGCCAATATTCCCCCTGTAAGGACGCTTGACCCTGGAAAGGATAATGATGTTCCACGAAGTGGAGTATGGACTTCATAAGTATAAGTTTTATCTCGGTATGTGGGATATCCCACGAGGATGAAGAGATAAATTACTATTGGACGAAATGAGGTATGATGTTGGAAATATGGATCAATGGAAATTCCATGATGAGCCCGAGTAAGCACGCCTTAGTTTGGTGCCAATATAAGGAAAAGAGACAGACAATTGGATGGATTTTAAGTATGCCGGGAAGTTGGATGTTGGGATAATGATCGATTGCCCGAGGATGTGTTCAAGGATCGCAAGTGATGAGATGGGCTATAACCCACGTGCCCCAGGACCTGCCAAGAAGCAAGCACACTCTTCTCAAGGAAAAACCTCGCGAAGTTGCGATTTTATCAACCGACGATTCTATAGGAGTTTACGCAAAACCTGAGAGTTGTTAAGGAACGATAGATGTTTTGTTTGGCTTGCAGAATCAATGGATTTTCCGAACTTGGTTCGTCGACAAGAGAAATTCTGCAATGCTTGTGAGGATGACCGAGTGTTAGAATGCGAGATTCGCTAAACCATGTACAAGGTAATGATTTGGGTGGGATGGATTGATCACCATACCGACTTACTCTTATTATTCGCTTTGCTATATGGGATGGTAAATCTGAGTGACTTACCTATAGTAGAGAGACGACGATCAAAACCTTGTTGAACCTTAGAATGGTATAAGCATTTTTTCCCCTTGTACAAGGCAGCTTTTGCCAACCGTAGGTTATACGGTGAGGTTCAACCCAGACCCGTTTTCTGCAGGAGAAACCATAAATTGTTGACCACCATGAGATATCGATAGTTGTTTAGAATTGGCGCGGACCGTCGACTATGAAGACCAGTCTGAATAACCTTACCAAGAGGAATGGACAAAGGAATTGAGGAAAAGGTTTTGCCACTACCAAGAGCCCAGAGAAGGAATTATCCTTACAATCTGAGAAGACCGACATCACAACGATAAGGATGGAGTATATGAGTTTTGATGGAACCGTAATAATGCTTCTAAGGGTGGTAGCACCCTGCACCCCTTGTGATGATCGATGGATTTTGAAGACCCCAAACCCTAACCTATTTCTTTCTAGCCTCTCCGAATCTCGAGGACGAGATTCATTTTAAGTGTGTAGATTTGTAACATCCCAAAATTCTAAATTTTGGAATGTTATATTAAATAAATAACTATGCTTGTTGTTTGATTGTTTGTTTGATTGATTGACTGAAAGTGAGTGAATTCAAACTTTTGAAAGTTAAATGAGAGGAATAAAAGGACTTTCCCAAACTTTCATTTTTGCTTTTATGATCTTCGAATTCAAATTCTTTTCATCACAAAACCACGGAGAGAAGATGACATGACTTCTTCCATTTATTTAAATGACAAGGGTGTTCAAAATAATTGAATTTCATTTGAGAATATTTCCAATCCTGAAACTTTATGCAACTCAATGATTTTCACGATCGAAGATAAAATAACTTCTTCAAAACATATGAAATATGAGTTGGGAGTTTCAAAGAATTAAATTCAAAGTTCCTTTGAATTTATTTTCAATTTGGAGTTATTTGAGTTTTATTCAAATTATTTTTCTCCAAAAATAAAATATATGGAAAATAGGGTAACATGATTCCCTACATCGAAAAATGGAGAGAAATAAATTTGAAATCATTTTGGTATTTTTTAAATGATTTTGGTTAGATTTTATTAAAGCAGAAGCACTCTTTGCTTTATTTGAATTTGTGTGGATTTTATTTGACATTAGAATAATGTCCATCTTGTAGGAAATATTTTTCTGCAAATTTTGATATATTATATGCCTATATAAAAGTTTTAATTATTTTGTTTTTATTTTAGTTCTGTGAAATTTTGTTAAAAATATATATATGCAGCGCCTTGGGCCAAAGGCCCAAGCCACGACCAAGCCGGCCGGCCAAGGCCAAGACCATCGCACGCACGCACCTAGGGAGCCAGGATCCGAGGTTTCCTATTCTTTACAAATCCTAGTAGGATTTGATCCCGTTCGTTTATTCCGATTTGTTTCTAGATCTTTTCCCTTTGTTTCCTAATCCTAGTCTATTTCTTGTCCCCTACCCCAAGCAAAACCCTCCCTCCCCAATATAAATACCCAAGCACCCCCTCCAACACATCAAACCAACACCTCTCCTCTCCTCTCCTTGCAGCAGAAGCAGTGCAGCACCACCGCCGCTTGCCACACCGCCGCCAAGTGCCGCCGCCCTCCTCGACCTCTCCTGAGGTTTATATGATCTCCTCTCCACCGTCCCGTGATCTCCTTTCCTCTAGGAGCAACTGCAACATCGGATCCGATCTTCTTCCCCAACTCCGACGACTACTCCGGTGAGAACCACGAAATCTCGTAATTCATTTTTTCAGAAAATAGCAATCTTAGAAAATTCATATCTTTTAGAGTTTTTAGTATTTTGAGTGATTCCAATTGCTATGTGTCACAAATTTGCTGAAGTTTCTGTTAGTGTCTCTGGATTTCAAATTTGAGTAGTTTAAATTTGAATTTGATAAATTTTGTTCAGATTAGTATTTTGGCCATAACTTGAGTTTAAAAATAGGTTTTAATTAATTCTTTTTGCTCCTGGTCACTTGTGATATTTTTTAGCTGTAGGATTTAGTTTGGTAATTTTGGAGTATTTTAAATTAGATTTTTAGTAAAAAACAGTACTGTTTTGCTTATATAGTTGTTTTGGTTATGTAATTATTGTTTTTAATTATTTTTAGTTCATTCCTTTTGTAGATTTTCACTTGTTGTTATATGTTTATGTTTAGCTACAGTAGATAAATTTTTGTAGTTATTTATTAGTGTTTAGCTACTGTTTTTGTAATTGCTTGTTTAGTTCATAGTGATAGTGGATAAAAATAGTTTTATTAGTTTTAAAAGTAATTCTTTTTCCACTTCAAGTTATATTGTTTTTGTTTCTGTTATTTGTGAACACATTAGTTGTTATATTTATTTAGTATAGTTTATTAATGTTTTAATAAATGATTTGCTGTTATAGTTGTCTTAGTGTTTTGCTAGTTGCTATATTTGTTCTAGTATTAACTAGATGGTTATAGTAGTTTTATATTAGTTCTTTTGTTAGTTATTAAATTAGTAATTTATTTTCTGTTATTTTATTAGATTTATATTTTCTTTGCTGTAAAAAAATATTAGAGTAATTTAGCGATGTTATGTTAAGATTTGTGTGAGTTGGTCACCACTAGTTTTTCCTTGAATTTTTCTTTCGAAGTTTTTCCTTTGGTTTTCGACTTGGTTTTCTTTGTTGCTTTTATTTTGATTGAGTATTGTTATGATTGATAGAATTGATTGCTAGGATGTTTGCTTATGTGAATGCTATGTTTGACTATATAGATTTTCAACGGAGTGACGATTAGTTCTACCAAGTCATTTTCCGACAAATGTTGTTATCTTCATCAAGTATTACCGAGCAAGTTCACTTTGACCATGCTTTCATACCTATGTTTTATTGCATTTAGTGGCATCTTTGCAACAACCCTCCAAAGAGTGATATTGAATCCTTGTAGTTGAGTAGTATGCATGAGGTAGGAACCCATCACCCCGTCACCAAGCCCGGACGTTATTTATTTTAATGTTACGCTATAGTAGACGGGTTGGTATGAGTGCTCGGGAGTGGTGTGAGAATGGAGGATCTACGCCAATGACGATAACTCCATGATGGAATCTGCAAGGACTGCATCTTCAAGGCCTCAAGACTTCAAGACTCGAGACAAGAATTCAATACACACTCTTGGGTGAAGGATGGTTGACGGGCACCTGGAAAAACCAAAGGTTGGCGGGATGCATGGAGAAGCGCCATGACATCTTGCGGAAAGCTTCACCCAGACTCAAAGAGACGGAAGAATACTTCATGCCCGAAGCTTACTGTGCAACCGCAAGTCACTATGGGCTCGCTTGGTTGACCTTAGTTGTGACTCTGGCCGGGGCGGTGCTAGCAGATGTAGAACTACGGTAGGATTGGATGAGCACCGGACGGTGGTCGAGGAACTCTTCGAAGACCATGTTTGGTAGTCTTGTTCTCAAACACCTCGAAGTGCGAGAACGTAAAAGAGGGATCGAATCTTGCGGGTAAAGTGTACAAACCTCTGCAGAGGGTTAAAACCTAATCGATTAGCCGTGTCCCGATTACGGACAACTTGAGCCTCGGACTTGGATCTATCTCGGAACTCTCAACACCGGACTGATAACTTAATTGTGGGCAACTTATGATGAATTTGGGCTATGAGACATCGGTTGGCGGAACCATGTCATGATAGAAAACTCCATAGTACAGACTCCAGTTATTCCTTTGATGTAGGGAAAATAAAACCAGCTTTTATGCAAAACAAAACTCGCATACCACGAGCCACAAAGCCATATTGCATATAGTATAGTTTTATCATCTGTTTTCTCATGTTGTGATCTTGCCGGTACATTCAATGTACTGACCTACACGGCTGCAACGTATCATGTTGCAGATATTTTTCTTCCGACGAGTAAGAATACGGTACATGGTTACGGTCTACACTCAACCTGCCGATGGCGTTGATGGGACTCCACACCCGACTATTTGTTTCCGCTGTGACTTATGAGGTATATATCAGTTTTACGTTATTTATACATGTGATTGCACTTTGATATATACATTGATGTACTATGTGTGCCAGCATACTGATCCAGGGATGGCACAGAAACACAGAGGCTTGACCGTCTGAGGTCGGGTCGCTACATATGAAGACACACCTGTTGCACGGCATACTGGATCTCCGGTCGAGTTAGAGTAAGGTACTGGAGAGCACCAACGATAGACCGATAGAAAGCAGCATCCGAAGCAAGAGAACCATCCGTGGCAGAAAGCTTGGCCTTCGTATCGACAAGCGTAGCGGCGGGCTTGCAGTTAAGCATGCCGGCGCGCTCTAGGAGCTCGTGAGCGTACTTCCGCTGATGAAGGAAGAAGCCATCTGGACGGCGCACCACCTCGACACCAAGGAAGTAGTGCAAAGGACCCAAGTCCTTGATGGCGAACTCAGCGCGAAGACGAGCCATGAGCTGACTGAGAAGACCAGCCGTACATGCCGTCAGGATGATGTCGTCGACATAGAGCAGCAAGTAGGCCGTGTCGAGCCACGATGATAGATGAAGAGCGAGGCGTCCGGCGGGTAGAGCGGAACAAGCTGGTGGAGAAAGCGCCGCGATCGCGCTGGTACCAGCGCGCGCCTGCTTGAGTCCGCATAAGGACCGCGAAAGCGAGCACACGTGGTCGGGAAGCGCCGGTCAACAAACCCGTGGGCTGGCCGCGTAAGACCTGCTCCTCGAGGTGGCCATGGAGGAAGGCGTTGAGACGCCCATCGGTGCACCGCCAAGCACGGAGACCGCAAGGTGGAAAACCATGCGTATCGTGCCAGGCTTGACGACCGGAGGGAAGGTGTCGGTGATGTCGATGCCAGCACGCTGTCGAAAGCCACAAACGACCCAGCGCGCTTTGTAGCGATCAAGGGTACAATCAGGACGGAGCTTGTGTTTAAAGACCCACTTCCGGTAATCACGCTGGCGTCTTTGGGGCGGGAACAAGCTGCCACGTCCGTTGCGCAACAGGCGCCAAACTCCTCTTGCATCGCAGCTATCGAGCGGGTCATGAAGAGCGGCTCAAGCGGAGGACGCAACGGCGACGGCTCGAGGTGGACACCGCATGGACGTAGTCATCCGAGGCGAGCATGAGCTCGGTAAAACGCCAGACTGGTGCGGGTGACCGGACCGCCACAGCGCCGGGCGCCGAGGAGCCACGGGCGCCGGGCGCCGAGGGCTGCGGCGCCGGGCGCCAGCCTGGCCGGAGGAGGCGCCACGTGCGGGGGCGCGCCTCAAAGCCAGGGGGCGGGCCAAGAGAGGCGCGCGAGCGCCCTGGGAGAGGCGTCGAGGAGCTCGCGTCACCGGTGGCGGGAGGAACAGCCGGAGGTACCTGGTGAAACTGAAACACATGCTCATCAAAGTAAACGTGCCGGGAAGTGAACACACGGTGGGAGATGGGATCGTAGCATCGATAGCCCTTGGAGTTGGAGGGGTAGCCGATGAAGATGCAAGCGACAGAACGAGGTGCGAGTTGGTGAGGAGGGGAGTCGGCAGTGCTAGGATAGCAAAGGCACCCGAAAATACGCAGGCTATCATAAGATGGGGGCGTACCGAAGAGAAGATGGTGTGGTGCATAGTTCCACCGTGGGTGGCAAGGGCGAAGGTTAAGGAGAAGAGAAGCGATGTCGAAAAGTCCCGCCGAAACGAGGCGACACGTTAGCATGGAATAGGAGCGTCTGAACGCAGATCGTTCTCAGAAAGGGCGTGTTCGCTCGACCGCTCTGCTGGGAAGTATACGGGCATGTGAGATGAAAAACTGTGTCGTGGTGCGACAGAAAAGTGCGGAAAGCAAGGTTGTCGAACTCTTTTCCATTATCAGTCTGAAGAGCAAGGATGGGACGCTCAAACTGCGTGCTGACATAGGAGTAAAAAGCCGCCAAAGTGGAGAGTGCATCTGACTTTCTGCGCAAAGGAAAAGTCCACACGTAATGAGAATAATCATTAAGGATAACCAGATAATATAAATAGCCCGAATTACTAGAAACTGGAGAGGTCCACACATCGCTATGAATCAATTGAAAAGGAAAAGAAGCTATGGTGGTAGAGTTATTAAACGGGAGGTGAACATGTTTGCCGACACGACAGGCATGACAGGTGTGATCATCTATCTTATGACAACTGAAACTGAAACTCTTAAGAATATGACGAAGTGTGACGGGGTTGGGATGACCCAAACGACCGTGCCAGAGTCGACGCCGGCGGAGAGAGCAACTGGTGCGGTGGTGGAGGTGGACGACAAATGCACCGGATAGAGCTCGTCGAGGCTGTCACAGCGGTGAAGTACCATCCTGGTTCGAGCGTCCTTGACACAAAACCCAAGCTCGTCAAATTCAACAGTAACAGGATTTTCACGTGTTAAACAACGAACGGAAATAAGGTTCTTAATAAGATGAGGTGACACAAGTATGTTTGACAGAGTAATAGGCATGGAATTAGAAGGAAAAGAAGTGTGCCCGCCATGTGTGATAGGGAGTGTGGAACCGTCGCCGACAATGATGCGGCGGTCGGTGGTGACGGGAGTGAAGGAGGCAAGATTACCAGGATGAGCAAACATGTGAGCCGTAGCCCCGGTGTTCATGTACCAATCATCACCTCCAGTGGAGTTGTTCGGCGTAGGAGCGGCGGGCAGCACGGCGAAGAGCACCAGGTCCCACGACGCTGGCGGCAAGGCCGGTGAGGGGGACGGAGACGCCATGGTTTAAGCAGGAACGACACCGGTCCATGGGTTGTAGCCGGAGGCCCACGGGGAAGGCACCTGAAGCCGTGGTTGCTGCTGCTGACGAGGTGCACCGACGTCCTGCTGCTGCGGCTTCTCGCCACCGTACCTGCCACCGCGCCGGCCCCCGCTGCGCCTTTCAGCGGGAGGGGCGGGAGGCGGCGCATAAAAAACCGTGGGTGAAGGACCACTCGGCACCACGGACGAAGCCACCTGCTCCATCGATGCATAGGACTGCTGCAGCGCAGAGGGAGCCGGCCACTGGCTAGCCGGCGCGGCGTTGTAGGAGCCGGTCACCGGGCCCTGATGTGGATGCGCTGCTCCGTAGGGCACAGACAGGACACCCTGGTGATGCGTATACGGAGCGGCGCCGTAGAAGCCTCCAGGCGGGACTCCATACGGAAGCAGGACAACGCCCTGATGACTTGTGGCTGGAGTGGCGCCGTACGGCGTAGACGGGACGGCGGCGCCGTAGGAGTCCACTGGCGGCTGAGCAGCGGAATCGCCGAAGACCGGCGACGGTGACGCGGCGGAGACCTGTGCAGTAGCAGCCATGGAGGCGTAGGCCAGGGAGAGCGGCAGCGGAGAAGCCAAAAGGCGTGTGACGCGACGGCCTGGCGATGAAGCGCGCGACAGCAGCGGGCGAGCAGGACTTGGCGAAGCGCGCGGGGCTAGCGATGGCTGTGCACGCGAAGTGCAAAGCTAGCTATACCAAACCTGATGGATTCTCAAGCAACAAACACGTACACGTAGATGATGTATACGTGAATTTACTTGGCCGGCTGCTGGATCGAACGGGGCTAGCAGCGGCTGTAGCGCGGGATGGACAGAGGGTAGCGGCGGCTGGCGCGATGGGTGCGCAGGCAGCGGCGGCGGATGGGAGGCGGCGCAGAGGAGTCGCCGCCGCCGCCGCTGCGTGTGGGGCGGCGGCGGCGGAGGAGTCGTCTTGGCGGCGGCGGCGGCAAGATGGGAGACGCAGCGGCGGCTGCGGCGCATGGGAGACGCAGCGGCGGCGGCGGCGACGCGGTGGAGTCATGGCGGCGAAGCGGCGGAAGCTAGGGTTAAAACCCGGAAACTGATATCATGTATGTTGTGGGAATTGCACGATGTATTACTCTTCGTAAACGTATATATGATATACAAAGGTGGTCCACGGACCTCAACTATACAACAAACTAGCAGGCGGGCCCAATACCCAATATGCACATAACACATATCTTACCTACTAATAAAGCAGCGACTGCTTCTGGTCGTCCGTCGCGTTATTTTACATAAACACCCCTGCCTTTTTCATTAATTAACCCGCAGTACATGGCTAAATCAGAACGAACTTAATACCACATCGGTTAATTACACCTAATCTCATCAGTTCATATAGGGACACATCGATTATTCAACAAGCCACCACAAAAATCAGCAAACAGAGGTGAGGATAATCGAAGGGAACGGAGGCGGTCGAGGGCGGTCGAATCCAGACGGATCCGGTCCGGTGGAGGCAGATCCGGAGGCGGCGATCAAATCCTCGACAGGGAGGAGCGAGACGAGGCCGGGATGGTCGAGGCAGCCGAACGAGGCCGGGACGGTCGAGGCAGCCGGATCCGTCCGATGGAGGCGGATCCGCGGCGGCACGCCAAATCCGGCCACGGGAGGAGCGGCGACGCAAATCCGGCCATGGGGAGGAGTAGACGAGTCCAATCCGGATGGATCCGGCGGGAGGCACGTCAAATCGGCGATGGGAGGAGTAGACGAGGTCGGGGGCGGTCGAGGGCAGCCGGATCCGCTTGCGATGGCGAGGCTCCTTGCGTGCTCCTGCATGACCAAGAGAAAAAGGCAAAGAAGGTGAGGAGGAGACATGAAGAAGGAGAAGGAGAGGCGCCGAGCGGTGTCTTTGGCCGTTGCCGGATCTGGCGCGACCGAGCCACACCGCCCCGCAATCCTCGGTTGCCCACATCCACCCACCGGTAGGGACTTCACCACCATGTCACGGGACTCACTTTTGCCCCGTCTTGCCGACGAGCAGCCGCCCCGCCACGCCCATAGTAGCAAACACGCCGACGCCGACGCTGCCACTGAAGTGGCTCGCCACCACAATGGCCGAGAAAAGGAGGGAGGAGCAGCGCTTGGGTGGTGAGATGGATGGAGAAGAGGAGGGAGGAGCAGCGTTGGGTGGGGAGCAAGATGGAGGCGGAGTGGCGCTGGGTGATGACCGATGAGTGATGACTTGAGGAATGGCGATGTGGATAAGGGGAACGATGGGCGGTGATGGCTCTCGGTGGGTTGCTTTTTTTATCAACTGTACCGACTAGAAGCTGCTGGATGCAGACGTGCTCATCCGAGCGACGGAACAGGACCGAATGTGGTGTAGATGCGTGTGCCTAGGCAGAACTAATCATACCAAGATGAATGGTAGTAAGTACTAAATGGCTGATTGAAGTATGGGATTCACGGTAGTCTGCTAATCAATTGTTCTTAGCTATTCGTGCGTGTATATCAATCAAGGGATCGATGTTGTTCAGTTTGACACTGCTTTATTCCATTGCTGCAGGATTCAAAAAAATTGTATAATTTTGGTCGTTTTTTGTTCATATTTAGTCCAAAGAATTTAAATTTTTGATTGTCCTTTTTGTCCGAGATTTTTGACAAAAAATCCATAATTCCAAAATTCACCCATTTCGTTCAAGGACGACAAATTTTCAAACGAAACACAAAACCGGATGTTACGTGTCCTAGCACCGATTAAAATTTCTTTTCTTCTCCGAATGAGCACCAATTATAATTACTTGTTGTTGTTTGTTGTATTGTCATAATTTGATATTCATGCCTACCACATTTTATGAATACATTATTAGATAGACTAATTAAAAGTGAGTGTAATATTGGAAAGAAATGTTTCTTAAGGAGAAGATATTTTGTCCTCACCGATACTTGCTAACCATCAAGATATTCCTCCACTTTGGATGTCATCGATGATGCCGTCAGTGAGATAGAGAGGGGAGAGGAGGGATGGAGGATAGAGTGACTGTGACAACGATGCATCTTGCTAGCGTCCTGTTTCACCCTGCACGCCAGCTGGGAGGGAGAGCTCTCGCCTTTAGGACGTGAAAAAAAAGGAGGCGAACATCATCCATAGCTGGATAAGGATTAGACAAATGTTGTACTAATATCTATATACACTGGGTAAGGGCACACAAGGCGAACTAAAAAAATATGTTTCACACCTGACTTATAAATTGTCCTTTTGATTACATCATTTCTGGTATAGTGATGGGCAACAAAGAAATTTTTGCTTTTTTATGGTGATGATGGGACGGGGGTGCGTGGTCTTTGGGCCAACTTTAAATAGAGCAAAAAAAAAAGAACCAAACATAATCTTGTAAACCCAACAACCATCATTTTCTAAAAAATAATCAACATAATAAAAACATGTTTGATCTCGAATATTAACAACAAATAATTCTTTATAAACAATCCCACTTGAATGTACCACTACTCTTCCATCCAAAAGAAATTCTTCTGCATTTAAATCCTCTAAAAATCCGAAGAATTTTTTTGAACTATTTATTAAACCTCGAATTGTATACTATTATTTTGTCTGTATATCCAGCTAAAAACACTTACACCATTCCTCGTCCACCTGATGATAGTGATAAGCTAAAGGAGGAGCCATTAAAGGACATCCCTATGACTTTCTCAACTTTATACTACATGGTCTAGACACCAGCAATCATGTTTTAAATTATGGACATCGAGCGTGTGTGTGTGTGTTTTAAGATAAAGGGTGTCTCAAAATCTTCTTGCTTTAAAAAAATCATGCTTTTAGGTATGTTCACATTTTTTTAACAAATGCACAAAATCCCAAAAAATCCAGCTTAAACAAATATTTAAAATTTATCACAAAATTTTAAAATTTCATATTTAAAAGACATGTGGTCAAAACATGTTCATCTTCAAAACATGTTTCAATTCTAATAAAAAGATTGAAAATTTCGAAATTGTTCATTTATTTAAAATAAATAAATAATAGTGTTTTCCTGAAAAGTAAATAAATAAAACCGATTACTAGACTACTCCATGCACCACTACTCTTCCATCATATTACTCCGAAAAACGATAACAATATAAACTTATTACTGATGTTTATGAGAACTGCGTATAGGAAATGGCATGTACTGCCACACGGAGTAGGTTTTACGATATTTTTCGCCATTTTTCGCCCGTTGCAACGCACGGGCATTTGTACTAGTAATACTAACAGTCCCCAATCGCTCCTGAGCTCACAATCGCCCCTGCCTCACTCCTCTACCCCTGAGCCTCTGGAGCTCTCCACGACCACCATTGCCGCCATGGCTGCCGCATCGGCTTGCCAAAATTGGCACCCTGCCGAGCTTCTCTCGCCCCCTCCTCTCCACCAGAACCACCACCGCACTCTGTCGACCATCCCCACCTACTCGCCTCGTCGCCGGAGCCACGTTTGGCCGCCGCCCCACGAACGGCCGCCGCCGCCCCGTCCTCTGTTGTCTCCAAGCCGCGGCCGCCCTAGCTCTCTCCGGCGCCCGCTTCCTCTCTGAATGGAGGCAGCGAGGCCTCCTGAGCCCACCGGTGGCTTCGTCCTCGCCGGAGACGGCCGGAGCCGGCCGGCCCATCGCCGGTGACGCGCCCTCCATGCGGGCCCTCTTCTCCCCGCGGGCCCCGCGTGTTAGCCTAAGCCTGCGCTGACCACGTGTTGATGACGTGGATAAGTGGAGATGACTGTTGAGAAATACACTTTCTCTTCAGGAAAACATACTCTGGCGCAGTTCTCAGCCCGAATACGTTTTCTCTCCAGCGAAGGCGTATTCCTTCAAAATGTGTTTTCTATTTTTCCCACTCAGGGGCATGTTTGTGGATATATTTTTACAGATTGGTCCCTAGCACTCCTCTGGTCATAACTTTTTGCTCCAAGCTCCGAATGAGGTGATTCCAAAGCCCGCTTCTTCGTCTCGTCGAGCCTGTTCCGTTGGTATCATTTTCACCATGTGTTAACATTCTGAAAATGACCATTTTGCCCTTGCGCTTAATCAACCCCCTTCGAGAGAGAACGTTTTCCGGCAGTTCTTTCCACGAGCTTCTCGCACTTCTTCTCGGTGATTTCATCTACCCCAGGCAAGCCACACCCTCCATTTGCATGATTGCAATGCAGTGACATGGTTTAAATTATTTGAACTCATTTACAAGTTGCATTAGCTATGTATGATTTGTTCATGGCATTTCTCGGAGTATTGTTTTGATCTTGCTATTGCCATGATATTTGCTTGGAGTTCTAGGACTTACATTTTGATGATTATGTGGATGACATGTTGCCTTTGGATTATTAGTGGCTAGTATTATTTTCATCATGATGCTAGTTGATATTATGTTTTGGAGTACGATGTTGGAGATGATGCTTGCATGTGGATCATAGTTGGATAGTTAATTCTTGATATTTGAGTAGTAGTATTATCGTTCTTGGATTCATCATGATAGAAGTGTTATGCTATGCTTGGAGTATTTTGATATGTCGATAGTATGCTTTGGATTATTTGTTGGATATTGCCATGACTTGGATTACAGGTTGGTAGATGATAGCGGAGTATCAGTTATCACTGTTATATGTTGGGGATAAATTCCGTCCTTAAGTTGGTCGGGTGCCACCGAACTAGGCTTTTTCTACTGCAACCACATTTGCCTTTTATGGGAAGGCCCTAATGCGGTCTATTGTCATGCCTCTCGTTGGTGCCTCCAACGAGGGGAGGTTATGGGCATGTGTTACCCTGGCCCGGTAAGCAGACATAACCTTGTGTGCCCATAGTTGGTATTGAGATCTCTTGTCCCTGTTTGGGACCGTGTGTGTTTTGCCACGACGGTGGCCGTTGATGCCTTTGGTAGGCACGGGGCCACCCAAGACTGAACCCTAAAGGGGTGTTGGTCGGAGTGGCCGGGAGAGTGTCATGGCAGTAGGTTGGTTTTGTTGGAACGCCGTTGGTCCACCCGAATGGGAGCGAGGCCATGGGTTCTGTGGTGTGGGTAAAGTGCGCTACCTCTGCAGAGAGAGTGTGTGTGTGTGTGTGTGTGTGTGTGTGTGTGTGTGTGTGTGTGTGTGTGTGTGTGTGTGTGTGTGTGTGTGTGTGTGTGTGTGTGTGTGTGTGTGTGTTTAATCTATCGATAGCAGCGTCCTCGGTCATGGGCACAAGTTCGTACTAGGTCACACCGTTCGATCAACACTCACATGACGGAATGACTTATAGGTGATTTATATGTTGATATATATTGTGAGCAGTAAAAGTTTTGTAGGATGTTGATGATGATGTTGGAATGATCTCGAGGATGATCATTCAGTTTGTGTTGTGGTCACCAGGTGATCACGTGGATGTTTTGGACCACGAGGTGATCAAGATGGTATATTGCTTGGCCAGATAGCCAAGAGTGAGATGGTTCTTGAGATCGGAGATGATGGTTTATCAGTATTCTAGTAGCTCATATCATGCTTAGTAGTTGCTTTCATGTCATAGTAGTTGATAATTAACCTGTTTAATGCTATGTTGTTGTTTTACCTTGATGCTTTTGGTTGTTGTGAGCTTGCAAGTACATTCAATGTACTGACCTAGCGTGTCATGCCAAATTGCAGGTGATGTCGTGATTGATTGATTGCTTGTTGAGGTTACTGTTCATGCAAGCTATATCGTGTCCCCGCCAGAGTCCCGGCGGAGTGGAGTTCACCACCTTCGTCATTTTTCCGCCGCTAGATGTATTCCACTGCTACGAGTTGTTCTGCTACTAGCATAGAGCAAGTGTATTATCGCAGGCCTAGTGTCGCCGTGCTGATGTGCTCTTTGTAAAATCTGACCCATGTATTTATTGCCCTTTGTAATAAGAGCTGATTTGTTCTATGTCAAGCAGTGGCGTATTCCAGAGACTTCTCCTCGATCTCTGGGCTGGAATACGGGGCATTCCGGTTTCTCTGAGCCAGGGTGCCACAACGCTTGGTATCAGAGGAGGTCTGGCTGTAGGACGCCCTAGTCAGCGCGAGCGTTAGTAATTGTTAGTAAAGAGTCTGTCTTGCTTGTTGCATTTGGTTGCTGCATTTTTTTGTTGCATAGGATGCATATAGCCTTATTATTTTGCTACTAATGGTTTAATCTGGTGAGTGTAGATGGCATCGGTCCGGATCCACTACAACTCAGCTCCTGCATCTCTTCGAGTTTCTTTTCTTGCTCGTTCTTCGGTGTTTGGCGTCATTTCTGTCCCAGCAGGCTGATACCAAGTGATCCCGACACTGTTTGCAGAAATGGTGCTCAGGTATCACACCGATATCCTTCTATCAGTCCCGCCTATCATTTCGGTGATAGACATGCTTCTATCCCAGATCGTCCTTTTTATCTTGTCGTGTCGGCAACCCTTAATGGTCTCAGTCATCATAAAAAGGGCAATGTCAGCCGACTCAGTTTTTCACGCTATCCTATTTCTTAGACGAGTACGGATCTTTTCCGTCCGCTTGATAATAATGTGGCCGCGACATTCATGTCCCGCTACATAGTTATCAAGTACGTCCTCGCCTCCCAGTTAGTCAAGGATGTTACCTTGCTAGCTAGCACTTGGTGTAGCCTTGTTTACACCAATCCTTCCACACATTTATTCGTCCTCGCGCACACCATCACAACATGTTAGATCGTAATCCCGGAGTTCCCGCGCGATTTGTGTGCTTAAGTAGGCATGCATATTGTGTGACTAGCAGTAATATGTGACATTGTTTGTGTGTGAATTGATTGTTTTGTGTGCTCTTGTTTAGTTGAGTTATTTTATTTTGCTTCTTTCTTTTGGGCCCTCGGTGTTACCTTATTTCCCCTTATGCAAATTTCTCATCAACCGACACCGGACTTGAAGAAGCAATAAGGATTTCAAATATATTTGGAAGAAGCTCAGCTAAACATTATGGTCTACCCAGTTGACTGCATTAATATCTACTCAGAGTACCAATGGTGTCTTGGATTGATTATCAGCCTCAAGTTTGCATCAGTACAAAATCCTCACAGCATTAATGATCCAACCAGCAGGAAGACAAGTCGGGTACAAGAGCAACGGTATGTTGACACACAAAGGTATGGATCATATACAAGTTTTGGCTCAGTAAGAAATGATGCTTGAAATATGTTCTACTCTGAAAGAAAGTTAGAATGTGCTATGATCAAGGAAGACAGTCAAAAAAATTCTCCTGCAAGTAATGAGCCGCAGAATATTATGGGTGTGAGTATGGCTTTCAGTCTGCATATCATAGTATGAAGTTTTGGATATAAGAAACTCAGTCTTCCTCCACCCGCTATTGGAAGAAGCTTATGATGCGAGGCTCCTCAAATTTTCTCTCAGTGCGATATATGGCCAGAATCCGGTCCAAGATACCCAGCCCTCCGCAGCAAGATACCCCAGTGAAAGCTTCTGACATAAGGAACTGAATCTTCCTCAACAAGTAACCCGAGGAGAAGCATCGCAAGTACGGAACCCATGCTTCTCCAGCACAATAATCAGGTCAAGCTTCATGTGTAAGCTATCAAGCCTTCTTCTGCACGCTACCCAGTCAAAACCTTCGAGCAGAAGCTAACGAGTCTTGCTCAGCAAGCTACTCGGATGGCTTCTCTCGTAAGTCACTCAGTCTACGTCAGTAGCACACTATTGCACCGTCCTCGGAGATTATACGGTGAGTTGGCAGTATGTGGCAATACATCTCAAGAATCAGATTCACAATAATTTTGTCAGAAGCACAAATCAGTCAAGACATAGGTCTTCTTCAGAAATCAAGTATTCGGCTACATATCTTCCCACATACATGGTGATAATGAATCCCCGGACATGCAAGTGACTCAGGTAGTTTTCAACCCACGATACCTTGCCTTCTTCAGCACGACACCGCATGTCGTATTCAGTATTTCTACAAGATATGACACAGTGAGTAGGCAGTACATGACAGTGCAATTCAAGGGTCAAATTCCCAATGATTTTGTCAGAACTATCACTCCGCCAAGACAAATGTCTGACACAAAAATCGAGTATTCGGTTGCATATGATTCTTATACATATGGTGAGCATGTATCCCCGGTCAGATCAGTCACTCATATGGGATACGACAATGATCAAGCAGATATACCTAAGAAAGGTACGGATCCAACAACCTCATGAGCCATGCAAATGAAGATAAGCAGAGATACACATCTTATGTAATACAAGGATCGACAAAATCTGGATAAGACATCACAGAATCAACGGTCTTGACAGTGGCCACCAAGGCCAATATTCCCGCACCGACAAGGAGATCTCATGAGCTTTTCTCACCCATTTGCATGGTTGGCCTCAACAATGAGCTCTGTACAGCTGCAAGCCCCGATCATATGTCGTATATGTGAGGGCCCAGGTCAGAAAATAAGCATAAGGAATTATGCCAAAAATATTGCACTAGCCACAGTCATGGTCATACGAAGAATAAAGGACATGTGTGGCCAAGTTATTTCAGTAAGGTATCCTGACAAAGAAAATCAGGACTGTCAAAGGATGAGACTGACATCAAAGGTATGATGATGATTTTTGCGCGACCATCAGGGTCTGGATACCCAAGTCAGTTGAAAGCCATAATTACATATGGATCCACAAAGGCATACCCTCAGAGGATTACTCTGTTCTACAAGGACTTCATATCCCGCTGACCCGCTTAAAAACAGTTAGTGTGGAATATCCAAGTATGTTCTGTCGGATCCAAGATTCGTTTGCAACCTCGGCAGTTTGACTTCAATGGCAGTATTAAAGCATCTCACGGCCTATTACCACATCTGGGTATACCGACAACATGGGTAAATAAAAAATCGAACAATTAGCGCAGACTAGTTATATCCACTGGTGGAACCAAGTGCATGGACAACAGGTCATGAAAAGTATTTTTCCCGCCAGCACTCCTGTCAAGACAGCCCCAAGATGTTAATATTTGAGGTATGACACAGCTATAAATCGATACCCCGTTATATCGCTTACAACAGAAGGCCATCGAATCTTTGGTACATGCCCCATGCTCGAGTCAAAGGGATAAATCAAGATAAATCAGTACCACCTATGAGCAGTCAGATTCCGTCAGAAAATGGCCATAATTCTCAGCATTTATTGAAACCGGAGGATATGCATTTGTTTGAGCAACCCCATTGCAGAAGTAAAAAGGTTTTCATGACAAAAGGAAAACTTATGCTCAGATCCATTGGATATCCCCGCATATATGAGAGAATCAATGTCAGCAAAAGGATTTGATTTATGAGCAAAAATCTGTCAGAATTTGGGAAAGGTGAAGCAACCCACCCCAGAGCAAGGTAACTTGATCATCTGAAATTCTCGGGGGAACAATAAATAAAGAAAATGGATACCCGAGTTGGAAACGGTGTCCTCAAGTCATACTTGTTCCCTGAGAAACCAAATCTCGAGGACGAGATTTCTTTAAGGGGGGAGGTTTGTAACAGCCTGGTTTTTGGCCCTTTTCTTTTTCTTTTGATTTATTTAGGTTTTGCTCTGTTTTTCTTTTTGGAGTGGTTCTATGGCCTTGCAACCTGGGAGATCATCATTTCTTCTTCTCCCAAGTGACTCACCATCCTCAAATCTAGCCCTAGACCATGTCATTTCCATTCTAGCCCAACCCTAAAATTCTTTTCTCAGGAATATTCCTTTTTCTATTAAAGGAATAACCCTGTCTGCCCTAGGTTGTGAAGCAACCTATATTTCTGTCACTCCAAAAAATCCCAATTAATTCTCATAATTTCTTTGGGTCATGCATTGCTCAAATATGCCCAAACTTTCCTGTCCTAGCCCAAGAATAATTCCCCAATAATTATTCTTCATTTTTGTCCACTGTGGCTTTCTGTGAAGGAAGTGCCACCTATCTTTCCTTGTTGGCTCCCAAACTTTTTGGGCATGCTATTTCGTCCAAATCATTGCCTCATGCCAAAATTCAACTTTATTTGCCTAGCTAATCTTCCTCAACATTTTTTTCAAAGTTTCTGTCAGACAGAAGGCATTGTGAAGGAAGTACTAGCTAGGGTTATCCAACTGAGTTGAAATTTTGCACACTCCTTCATGTGCTCATATCTTTACACTCCTCCAAATTTCAGCTCCATCCCTTGATCTATGTGAGCACAAGACCAAATCTTTGATTCTGTTAATATTTTCAGGTTGTGAAGCAAGTATAATTTATACCGCTACATAAATTCTAAGAAATTACCAGATCATGCTCCTACCCAAATCACATCTCTCCACCAAATTTGGGACCATTTCATCAAGCCAATATTTCTCCAAAATTATTCCAAGTTTCTGGCCAGTGAGGATGTTTGAGAAACAAGTACCACTTTGGCTTGTCCATTTGGTACGAAATTTTTACAGCATATTCTTTTGACCAAATCATCATGCTATACCCAATTTCATCCCAAGTGGCCACACCATTTGAGTGCATCATCTTGATCAATTTTCTGGACCATTTTGGTTAGTTGCAAAGCAACTATAATAAGCCTTGGTCCATTTATCCTCAAAACCTCCAGGATCATAGTCCTTCCGTAGCTAATCATCCCAGACAACACCACTGGCTCCAATCCCTATCATGTTGATCAGCAGTGCTCTGCCAAGTTTGATGCAGCAAACTTCAGAGCTTAGTTCCAACTTAACTACATAACCCCAGACCAAGCCTAGACTAATTTATGATCTACGTTGGAAGGACTATCAGCTAGACAACATTTTATGTGCCAGAGAGCATTGAATGCCCCGGTTCACGTGGTGACTACGACGATGGCGTGCCTGTGCACGCGCTCTGTGCGCAGTGGCCGCGTCCAGGGCATCGTTTGTGCTTCTGCACCTCTCCCACTCGTCGTCTTCGCGCGCGTGAGCATGTCCAGCGTGTTCATCTCGTCACCGCCCTTCCCCTGGACCCCTCTCCTCCTCCGGCAGCTTCCTCACCGACGCATGCCACCGCGCGCCCACGGTTCAACAGATGCCGACAAGGCATTAATGGCGCTCGTCTCTTCTTCCTCTGCTCCCCCTTGGCTCCTGCTGCTCGTGACCTTCGTCCGCTCCTCCTCGTCGTGTTCCTGTGCACCCCCGTGCTCGCTGAGCCTCGACAGAGCTATGGCCGAGCTCGAGCGGCGGCATCTAGCCACGGCCTCCCTCGTCCGGCTATATATAGTCGTCCCCAATCGCTCCTGAGCTCACCATCACCCCTGCCTCACTCCTCTACCCCCTAGACTCTTCCCCCGAGCCTCTGGAGCTCTCCACGACCACCATTGCCGCCATGGCCTGTAGCGACCCAACCCGAATGGATAAGGTCTCTGTGCTTAAGTGTCATCCCTGGATCGGTATGCTGACACACAGTACTCGAGGATTTATAACAGAGGTAAATCACATGTATGAAGTAACGTAAATACTATTACCTCAATCCAAATAGCGGAAGCAACAACAAGGTTATGGATTCCCATCAACACCAACGGCAAAGTTGAGTGTAGAAATCGTAACCCTAACGTATCACTTACTCGTCGTAAGATTCCTGCAACATGAGACGTTGCAGCCACAAAGGGTCAGTACATTGAATGTACTAGCAATTTCACACTATAGAGCAATGCTGAATAATGGCTATCACTACATGCATATTTCGCTAGTGGAGGCTCTATGGTTATCATTTGCATAGAGCTAGTTTTTCCCTACAACAAAGAAATAAATTTTATTTAGCTACAAAGTTTGTTGAAATATTGAGAGGTTCCTCCAACTCAATCCCAAAGTAATAATTATAACCCAACAAATTCATTAAGTAAAGTGATGAGATCAAATCAATAATTCAAGTACCAGATACTCAAGATGTCCATAACCGGGGACACAGCTAACCATGATTAGTTTGTACACTCTGCAAAGGTTTGCACACTTTTCCCCACAAGACTCGATCTCCTCCGATGGATTTCTCGCACTACATGATATTTGAGAAACGGATGACCGAGACATAGTCTTTTCGAAGCATTAACTCTTTACTCTGGGTAGACAGTACCACCTACTTCCCCTACATCTGTTAGCCTACCACTGAAAGAGGTCACACAACATACTCAACTATGCCAGAGCCCATAATGGCTTGTGGCTGCACACGGAAGTTTCTAGCATGAATAATCTTATGATCCCTTTGAGCCTGGGTGGCAAACCATAGGATGATCACACGGGTACTCCGGGATATCCTTGGACAACACTGGGTTCTCCAGGTGCCCGGGCAAACCACTGGGTGCTCCAGGGTGCCCCAACCAATCCACCAGGTGTGTATTAAAGTAGCCACCTTAAGTTTCCCTTAGTTAAATACAAGCTCTCACATCTTTCATGAATCTCACAACCAATCCACGTCTATAAGCATAGCAAAGTGGTATAAATGTAACATAAAATACCCATGGTTTGATGTAAGACAATAGGTTCCTGCCTCATCAACTACTTCCCAATACCCACATGTTGTCAAAATCCTAACCATGCAGTGTTTGAGGATTGAAACTAATGCATAAAAGCTGGGTATGAAAAGTATGATCAAAGTGTGAACTTGCCTTGTACTGTTGATGAAGATGATTCGCACTCATAACTCCTGATAGTTCTCTCGACACACTCTGATCAATCTATCGTAAGCAAGCAATTGCATACATAAGCATTCATGCAAAAGAATCAAAGAAAGGAACTCGAACAACTTCGAAAACAAGCAATTAACTCTTGCAACAAAAAACAATTTCTAATAATACCAAAATTATGTGGATTTGGCCTTATCAGAAAGTTTAGATCAAGAGCTTCAATTTGCAAAAATAATCAACTAAATCGGGTTTATAAAACTCGAGTTATGAACAAAAGAAGTTTGAATTCAAATCTGTTTGAAACCAAATTTTAAACTTTCAAAAATACGTTTAAGTTGTTTTACTGGATAGAGGGGATCATAATGAAGAAATTGGCATTGGTTGGATTTGGACAAACGAGTAAAAACTTGCGATCCTTTGAAAACCAGGTGATGAAGCTACGTACCTAGGATTGGGTCATAGGCCTGACCTAGACACCCTCCCCTAGGACATCACCCTAAAGTCAGAAGTATTCAAAGGATAACAGCATCCACTCGACCAGAAGCATTCCACTCGGATTCGATGTCACTCGACCGTAACAGAAACCACTCGACGGATAGAAGATCCAAAGTCACTCTGCACAACAACGGTCGGGCATTACTCATAGACTTAATGATCATTTATGTCACTTTATTACGGACGTTACCTGTAACGCTCCCCCTTTATGTACATTGACCTCCTTGTAACGTGGGCTGGCTGGGGTCCTGGCACACTCTATATAAGCCACCCCCTCCACTGGCACAAGGGTTCGCACCCCCTATAACACACACACACGCATAATTCAGTCGACCGCCTCCGGGCTCCGAGACGTAGGGCTATTACTTCCTCCGCGAAGGGCCTGAACTCGTAAAACTCGTGTGTACAACTTCGCCATAGCTAGGATCTTGCCTCCCTAATACCTACCCCCCCCATTCTACTGTAAGTCTTAGATCCACGACAGTTGGCGCCCACCGTGGGGTAGGTGTCTTAGCGACTTGTTGGTGAAGTTGCGATTTTTCCGATTCCCATCGTCATGGTTTCTGGCGGAGGAATGCCTGAGGGCCGCGAGATCCGTCTCGGCGCGCTCATTTTCGTCGCCGACGACTCCGCTTGGCTTCAAGAGGCTCCACTCGATGTCGAGGCGCTCCCCGTCCGCGGGGCGACGCATTTCGCGTGTGCGTCCGTGGTGTCCTTCTTCAGCAGCCGTCGACTCAATATCGGTCGTCTCCTGTGGCGTCCTCGCTCCCCGCTGTTCTCCGGCGCAAGCGTTCTGGTCGGTCGCGGCTCCAGTGGTGGGTGAGGCACATGGTGGCTCGCCAGTCGGCCACCCCACAAGTCGCGGCAATCGAGCCCGATGAAACTTTGTACGGCATGTTCGAACTGTTGACTGGCTCCGTCGAGACCACATCCGAGTGCGGCAGCAGTGACCCCGCGGCGGAAGTCTTGATGGTCAATGGACCATGCAGTCATCCTGGCTTCCCCCGCGACGACGGTGGTGATGGCGATGGCGATCCGTCGCGCGCTCACGAGGAGTACCGCCCCGAGCCTCTTTCTTCGCAGCAGAGGGAAGAGCTCCGCCGCCGCAATATGGATGCACTTCACACTCCTATTGTTGGAGAAACCCCCGAGGCCCGGGCCTTGGAGGAGGTGTGCCTGGCCAACTTGGCTGAGCGCACTCGACGAGCGTGCTCGGCAGCGGATTCCTGAGTCCACTCGATGACAGCTTTTTCCGCCTCCAACTCAGGCATACCGAACTCCGATTCAAAATCTCACAGCTGCAGCCCGAATAGCAGAGTCGATTCAGCCTTCCCAGTCTGAAGCTGGCAAGGGTTTGATGCAGATCCGGGCTTTACTTCGGGCGGCAGGAGAGCAGAACACAACAGTATCTCAGTCACGGTATAGAATTCATAGCATATTTGTGATGGCAGACACAGTTTAGTCAGCTCACAGCCCAAGATCTCCCCTGCGGCGTGAGGGACGTGGGTACCGGCAAGATCAGTACAGAAACCGCGAGCAGTATGATCACCGACTCGACCACGATGACCGTCGTCGAGTGCCCACACCTTCCCCGAGGAGTGGGTCATATGTGCCCCGGCAACACGATGACATGCGTCCTCACAGTGGCAGGCGAAGAATTCTAGTCGACCCCAGGGAGCCGGGCTTTGATGCGAGATCTATTCTCATTCAAGGTCTAGTTGATAGAAACAGGGCACACAGAGAGGGTCATGATAGAGATTCGAATCCCCCAGTGGGTGCTTTAGATGCGAATCCGTTTCGCCTAAGTTTTAAAAAAAAATCCTGTCGAGTGAAGAGCAAGCCTCTCACTCGGAGGCTTAGCTACGAATCTGTAGTAGTAGTAGTAGTAGTAGTAGTAGTAGTAGTAGTAGTAGTAGTAGTAGTAGTAGTAGATAGCGATGCGAGTGATGCGATAGCGAGTAGCGATGGCGATGCAGGCGAGCATAGCGATGAGCAGCAGTGAGCAGAGCAGAGCAGGGGAGGCGAGGCGAGGCGGGAGGCGTGCAGGGCGTGAGGCGAGAGCAGAGGCGATGTGAGCAGGCAGAGCAGGAGCAGAGGCAGAGGCGCAGGAGAGGAGCAGAAGAAGAGGCAGCAGCAGCAGGAGGGCAGAGGGAGGGAGGAGGAGGAGGAGGAGGTAGGAGGAGCAGTAGTAGTAGTAGTAGTAGTAGTAGTAGTAGTAGTAGTAGTAGTAGTAGGAGGAGGAGGAGGAGGAGGAGGAGTAGGAGGAGGAGTAGTAGGAGGAGGAGTAGTAGTAGGAGTAGTAGTAGGAGGAGTAGTACGAGGAGTAGCAGGAGTAGTGGTAGTGGTAGTGGTAGTGGTAGTGGTAGTGGTAGTGGTAGTGGTAGTGGTAGTGGTAGTAGTAGTGGTAGTAGATATATATTATGAGCAGTAACAGTTTGGCAGGATGTTGATGATGATGTTGGAATGATCTCGAGGATGATCATTCAGTTTGTGGTGTGATCACGAGGTGATCACGTGGATGTTTTGGATCATGAGGTGATCGAGATGGTATATTGCTTGGCCGGATAGCCAAGAGTGAGATGGTTCTTGAGATCGGAGATGATGGTTTATCAATATTCTAGTAGCTCATAACATGCTTAGTAGTTGCTTTCATTGAAGGAAATATGCCCTAGAGGCAATAATAAAATTATTATTTATTTCCTTATATCATGATAAATGTTTATTATTCATGCTAGAATTGTATTAACCGGAAACATAATACATGTGTGAATACATAGACAAACATAGTGTCACTAGTATGCCTCTACATGACTAGCTCGTTGAATCAAAGATGGTTAAGTTTCCTAGCCATAGACATGAGTTGTCATTTGATTAACGGGATCACATCATTAGGAGAATGATGTGATTGACATGACCCATTCCGCTAGCCTAGCACATGATCGCTTAGTATGTTGCTATTGCTTTCTTCATGACTTATACATGTTCCTGTAACTATGAGATTATGCAACTCCTGCTACGGAGGAACACTTTGGTGCTACCAAACGTCACAACGTAATCGGGTGATTATAAAGGAGTACTACAGGTGTCTCCAAAGGTACATGTTGGGTTGGCGATTTCGAGATTAGGTTTTGTCACTCCGATTGCTCGGAGAGGTATCTCTGGGCCTTCTCGGTAATACTCATCACCTAAGCCTTGCAAGCATTGTAACTAATGAGTTAGTTATGAGATGATGTATTACGGAACGAGTAAAGAGACTTGCCGGTAACGAGATTGAACTAGGTATTGATACCGACGATCGAATCTCGGGCAAGTAACATACCGATGACAAAGGGAACAACGATGTTGTTGTGCGGTTTGACCGATAAAGATCTTCAAGAATATGTAGGAGCCAATATGGGCATCCAGGTTCCGCTATTGGTTATTGACCGAGAATAGTTCTAGGTCATGTCTACATAGTTCTCGAACCCGTAGGGTCCGCACGCTTAAGGTTTCGATGATGCTTATATTATGAGTTTATGAGTTTTGATGTACCGAAGGAGTTCGAGTCCCAGATGAGATCGGGACATGACGAGGAGTCTCGAAATGGTCGAGACGTAAAGATCGATATATTGGACGACTATATTCGGAGTTCGGAAAGGTTCCGAATGATTCGGGTATTTTTCGGAGTACCGGAGAGTTACGGGAATTCGCCGGGGAGTATATGGGCCTTATTGGGCCATACGGGAATAGAGGAGAAAGGCCAAAAGGAGGAGGCCTGCGCCCCCCCTCAGGTCCGACTGGACAAGGCGCGAGCCCCTTTCCTTCTCCTTCTCCCCTCTTTCCCTCTCCTACTCCAACAAGGGAGGTGGAATCCTACTAGGACTAGGGAGTCCTAGTAGGACTCCACACCATGGCGCGCCCCTCCTAAGGGCCGGCCTCCTCCTCCCTCCCTCCTTTATATACGGGGGCAGGGGGCACCCCATGGACACACAAGTTGATCTACGGATCTTGCCTTAGCCGTGTCGCGTGCCCCTTCCACCATATTTCACTTCGGTCATATTATCGCGAGCTTAGGAGAAGCCTGCTACGGAGAAGTCATATCGTCATGAGCTTAGGCGAAGCCCTGCGCCGGTGGAGCATCAACATCGCCACCACGCCGTCGTCTTGACGGAACTCATCCCCGACACTTTGCTGGATCGAGTCCGGGATCGCCATCGAGCTGAACGTGTGCGTAACTCGGAGGTGCCGTGACGCTCGGTGCTTGGATCGGTCGGATCGTGGGGACGACGACTACATCAACCGCGTTGTTATAACGCTCAGCTTTCGGTCTCACGAGGGTACGTGGGCGGACATTCTCCCCTCTCGCTATGCCATCACCATGGTCTTGCGTGATCGTGAGGAAATTTTTGAAATTACTACGCCCCCAACAAAGGCATCCGAGCCTGGTTTTATGCGTTGATGTCATGTGCACGAGTAGAACACAAGTGAGTTGTGGACGATACAAGTCATACCGCCTACCAGATGTCATACTTTGGTTCAGCGGTATTGTGAGATGAAGCGGCCCGGACCGACATTACGCCAGACGCTTACGCGAGACTGGTTTCACCGCCCGAGCACTCGTTGCTTAAAGGTGACCGGCGGTGTCTGCTCTCTCACTTTAGTTGAATCGAGTGTGGCTACGCCCGTCCTTGAGAAGGTTAAAACGGAGTCTATTTGACGAAGTATCGCTGTGGTTTTGATGCGTAGGTAAGAACGGTTCTTGCTAAGCCCGTAGCAGCCACGTAAAACTTGCAACAACAAAGTAGAGGACGCCTAACTTGTTTTTGCAGGCATGTTGTGATGTGATATGGTCAAGACGTGATGCTATATTTTATTGTATGAGATGATCATGTTTTGTAACCGAGTTATCGGCAATCGGCAGGAGCCATAATGTTGTCGCTTTATTGTATGAAATGCAACGCCATGTAATTGCTTTACTTTATCACTAAAGGAGTAGCGATAGTCGAGAAGCAATAGTTGGCGAGACGACAACGATGCTACGATGGAGATCAAGGTGTCGCTACCGGTGACGATGGTGATCATGACGGTGCTTGGCGATGGAGATCACAAGCACAAGATGATGATGACCATATCATATCACTTATATTGATTGCATGTGATGTTTATCCTTTATGCATCTTATCTTGCTTCGATTGACGGTAGCATTATAAGATGATCTCTCACCAAAATTATCAAGAAGTGTTCTCCCGAGTATGCACCGCTATAAAGTTCTTCGTCTTTGAGACACCACGTGATGATCGGGTGTGATAGGCTCTACGCTCAAATACAACGGGTGCAAAACAGTTGCGCACGCGAATACTCAGGTTAAACTTGACGAGCCTAGCATATAACAGATATGGCCTCGAACACGAGACCGAAGGTCGAGCGTGAATCATATAGTAGATATGATCAACATAGTGATGTTCACCATTGAAACTACTCCATCTCACGTGATGATCGGACATGGTTTAGTTGATTTGGATCACGTAATCACTTAGATGACTAGAGAGATGTCTGTCTAAATGGGAGGTTTTTAATATGATTAATTAAACTTAAATTTATCATGAACTTAGTCCTGGTAGTATTTTGCAAATTATGTTGTAGATCAATAGCTCGCGTTGTTGCTTCCCTATGTTTTTATATGTGTTCCAAGAGAAAATTGTATTGAAAGATGTTAGTAGCAATGATGCGGATTGGATCCGTGATCTGAGGTTTATCCTCATTGCTGCGCAGAAAAATTATGTCCTTAATGCACCGCTAGGAGATGACCTATTGCAGGAGCAGATGCGCACGTTATGAACGCTATTAGCTCAATATGAGCGAGATACTGACGTTATGAACGCTTTGGCTAGCTCAATATGATGACTACTTGATAGTTTAGTGCACCATGCTTAACGGCTTAGAATCGGGACTTCAAAGACGTTTTGAACGTCATGGACCATATGAGATGTTCCAGAGTTGAAGTTAATATTTCAAGCAAATACCCGAGTTGAGAGATATGAAGTCTCCAACAAGTTCTATAGCTAAAAGATGGAGGAGAATCGCCAACTAGTGAGCATGTGCTCAGATTGTCTGGGTACTTCAATCGCTTGAATCAAGTGGGAGTTAATCTTCCAGATAAGATAGTGATTGACAGAATTCTCTAGTCACCATCACCAAGTTAGTAGAACTTCGTGATGAACTATAATATGCAAGGGATGACAAAAGTAATTCCCAAGCTCTTCGTGATGCTAAAATCGACGAAGGTAGAAATCAAGAAAAGAGCATCAAGTGTTGATGATTGACAAAGCCACTAGTCTCAAGGAAAGGGCAAAGGGAAGAAGGGAACTTCAAAAGAACGGCAAGCAAGTTGCTACTCGAGTGAAGAAGCCCAAGTCTGGACCTAAGCCCGAGACTAAGTGCTTTTGCTGCAATGGAACTGGTCATCGAAGCGGAACTACCCCAAGTATTTGGCGGATAAGAAGGATGGCAAAGTGAACAAAGGTATATTTGATATACAGATTATTGATGTGTATTTTACTAGTGTTCGTAGTAACCCCTCGGTATTTGATACTGGTTCGTTGCTAAGAGTAGTAACTCAAACGGAGTTGCGAATGAACATAAACTAGTTGAAGGGAAGTGACGATGAGTGTTGGAAGTAGTTCCAAGATTGATATGATCATCATCGCACACTCCCTATACTTTCGGATTAGTGTTAAACCTAAATAAATGTTATTTGGCGCTTATGCTGAGCATGAATATGATTTGATCATGTTTATTGCAATACGGTTATTCATTTAAGTAAGAGAATAAATTGTTGTTCGCTTACATGAATAAAACCTTATATGGTTACACACCCAATGAAAATGGTTCGTTGGATCTCGATCGTAGTGATACACATATTCATAATATTGATGCCAAAAGATGCAAAGTTAATAATGATAGTGCAACTTATTTGTGGCACTCGCCGTTTAGGTCATATTGGTGTAAAGCGCATGAAGAAACTCCATGCTGATGGGATTTTGGAATCACTTGATTATGAATCACTTGATGCTTGCGAACCATGCCTTATGGGCAAGATGACTAAAGACTCGCTCTCCGAACAATGGAGCGAGCAAATGACTTATTGGAAATAATACATACCGATGTATGCGGTCCGATGAGTGTTAAAGCTCACGGCAAGTATCGTTATTTTCGACCTTCACAGATGATTTGAGCAGATATGGGTATATCTACTTGATGAAACACAAGTCTGAAACATTTGAAAATTCAAATAATTTCAGAGTGAAGTGAAGAATCATCGTAACAAGAAAATAAAAGTTTCTACGATATGATCGCAGAGGAAAAATATTTGAGTTACGAGTTTGGCCTTCGCTTAAAACAATGTGAAATAGTTTCACTACTCACGCCACCGAACACCACAAAGATAATGGTGTGTCCGAACGTCAGAATCGCACTTTATTGGATATGGTGCGATCTATGATGTCTCTTACCGATTTACCAATATCGCTTTGGGGTTATGCATTAGAGACAGCTGCATTCACGCTTAATAGGGCACCATCTAAACCGCTGAGATGACACCGTATGAACTATGGTTTAACAAAGAAACCTAAGTCGTCGTTTCTTAAAAGTTTGGAGTTGTGATGCTTATGTGAAAAGTTTTCAACCGATAAGCTCGAACCCAAATCGGAGAAGTGCGTCTTCATAGAATACCCAAAGGTAACTATTGGGTACACCTTCTATCACAGATCCGAAGGCAAGTTATTCGTTGCTAAGATGGATCCTTTCTAGAGAAGAAGTTTCTCTCGAAAGAAGTGAGTGGGAGGAAAGTAGAACTTGATGAGGTAATTGTACCTTCTCCTTATTGGAAAGTAGTTCATCACGAAATCAGTTCCGGTGATTCCTACACCAATTAGTAAGGAAGTTAATGATGATGATCATAAAACTTCAGATCAAGTTGCTACCAAACCTCGTAGGTCTTCCAGAGTAAGATCCGCACTGAGTGGTACGGTAATCATGTTCGGAAGTCATGTTACTAGACCATGATGAACCTACGAACTATGAGGAAGCGATGATGAGCCCAGATTCCGCGAAATGGTTTGAGACCATGAAATCTGAGATGGGATCCATATATGAGAACAAAGTGTGGACTTTGATGGAGTTGCTCGATGATCGGCAAGCCATATTATATAAATGGATCTTCAAGAGGAAGACAGATGCTGATAGTAGTGTTACTATCTACAAAGCTCGACTTGTCGCAGAAAGGTTTTCGACAAGTTCAAGGTGTTGACTACAATGAGATTTACTCAATCAGTAGCGATGCTTATGTCTGTCCGAATCATGTTAGCAATCGCCACATTTTATGAAATCGGCAAATGGATGTCAAAACTACATTCTTTAATGGATTTATTAAAGAAGAGTTGTATATGATGCAACCGAAGGTTTTGTCAATCCTAAAGGAGCTAACAAAATGTGCAAGCTCCAATGATCCATCTATGGACTGGTGCAAGCATCTCGAGTTGGAATAAACGCTTTGATAGTGTGATCAAAGCATATAGTTTTATCTGAGACTTGCGGTGAAGCCTGTATTTACAAGAAAGTGAGTGGGAGCACTACAGCAATTCTGATAAGTATATGTGAATGACATATTGTTGATCGGAAATAATGTAGAATTATTCTGCAAAGCATAAAGGAGTATTTGAAAAGAGTTTTTCAAAGAAAGACCTCGTGAAGCTACTTACATATTAAGCATCAAGATCTATAGAGATAGATCAAGACGCTTGATAAGTTTTTCAATGAATACATACCTTGACAAGATTTTGAAGTAGTTCAAAATGGAACAGTCAAAGAAAGAGTTCTTGCCTGTGTTACAAGGTGTGAGATTAAGTAAGACTCAAAACCCGACCACGGCAGAAGTAGAAAGAGAATGAAAGTCATTCCCTATGCATCAGCCATAGGTTCTATAAAGTATGTCATGTTGTGTACTGGATCTATTGCATACCCTACCACTAAGCTTGGCAAGGAGTGCAATAGTGATCTAGGAGTAGATCAATGGACAACGGTCAAAAATTATCCTTAGTGGAATAAGGATATTTTTCTCGATTATGGACGTGATAAAAGTTCGTCGTAAAGGGTTACGCCGATACAAGTTTTGGCACTGATCTAGATGACTCTAAGTCTCGGTCTAGATACATATTGAAAGTGGGAGCAATTAGCTATAGTAGCTCCGTGTAGAACATTGTTGACATAGAGATTTGCAAAATACATACGGATCTGAATGTGATGTAACCCGCTGACTAAAATTATCTCACAAGCAAAACATGATCACACCTTAGTACTCTTTGGGTGTTAATCACATGGCGATGTGAACTAGATTACTGACTCTAGTAAACCCTTTGGGTGTTGGTCACATGTGTATGTGAACTATGGGTGTTAACCACATATAGATGTGAACTATTGATGTTAAATCACATGGCGATGTGAACTAGATTATTGACTCTAGTGCAAGTGGGAGACTGAAGGAAATATGCCCTAGAGGCAATAATAAAATTATTATTTATTTCCTTATATCATGATAAATGTTTATTATTCATGCTAGAATTGTATTAACCGGAAACATAATACATATGTGAATACATAGACAAACATAGTGTCACTAGTATGCCTCTACATGACTAGCTCGTTGAATCAAAGATGGTTAAGTTTCCTAGCCATAGACATGAGTTGTCATTTGATTAACGGGATCACATCATTAGGAGAATGATGTGATTGACATGACCCATTCCGTTAGCCTAGCACATGATCGTTTAGTATGTTGCTATTGCTTTCTTCATGACTTATACATGTTCCTGTAACTATGAGATTATGCAACTCCGCTTACGGAGGAACACTTTGGTGCTACCAAACGTCACAACGAATCGGGTGATTATAAAGGAGTACTACAGGTGTCTCCAAAGGTACATGTTGGGTTGGCATATTTCGAGATTAGGTTTTGTCACTCCGATTGTCGGAGAGGTATCTCTGGCCTTCTCGTAATACTCATCACCTAAGCCTTGCAAGCATTGTAACTAATGAGTTAGTTATGAGATGATGTATTACGGAACGAGTAAAGAGACTTGCCGGTAACGAGATTGAACTAGGTATTGATACCGACGATCGAATCTCGGCAAGTAACATACCGATGACAAAGGGAACAACGATGTTGTTATGCGGTTTGACCGATAAAGATCTTCAAGAATATGTAGGAGCCAATATGGGCATCCAGGTTCCGCTATTGGTTATTGACCGAGAATAGTTCTAGGTCATGTCTACATAGTTCTCGAACCCGTAGGGTCCGCACGCTTAAGGTTTCGATGATGCTTATATTATGAGTTTATGAGTTTTGATGTACCGAAGGAGTTCGGAGTCCCGATGAGATCGGGGACATGACGAGGAGTCTCGAAATGGTCGAGACGTAAAGATCGATATATTGGACGACTATATTCGAGTTCGGAAAGGTTCCAATGATTCGGTATTTTTCGAGTACCGGAGAGTTACGGAATTCGCCGGGAGTATATGGGCCTTATTGGGCCATGCGGGAATAGAGGAGAAAGGCCAAAGGAGGAGGCCTGCGCCCCCTCAGGTCCGAATGGACAAGGGGCGAGCCCCCTTCCTTCTCCTTCTCCCCTCTTTCCCCTCTCCTACTCCAACAAGGAGGTGGAATCCTACTAGGACTAGGGAGTCCTAGTAGGACTCCACACCATGGCGCCCCTCCTAAGGGCCGGCCTCCTCCTCCCTCCCTCCTTTATATACGGGGCAGGGGCACCCCATGGACACACAAGTTGATCTACGGATCTTGCCTTAGCTGCAGCGGTGCCCCTTCCACCATATTCCACTTCGGTCATATTGTCGCGAGCTTAGGAGAAGCCTGCGCGGAGAAGTCATATCGTCATGCGGAGCTTAGGCGAAGCCCTGCGCCGGTGGAGCATCAACATCGCCACCACGTCGTCTTCGACGGAACTCATCCCGACACTTTGCTGGATCGGAGTCCGGGATCGCCATCGAGCTGAACGTGTGCGTAACTCGGAGGTGCCGTGACGCTCGGTGCTTGGATCGGTCGGATCGTGGGGACGTCGACTACATCAACCGCGTTGTTATAACGCTTCGCTTCGGTCTCACGAGGGCGTGGACGGACACTCTCCCCTCTCGTTGCTATGCCATCACCATGGTCTTGCGTGATCGTAGGAAATTTTTTGAAATTACTACGTTCCCCAACATTCATATCATAGTAGTTGATAATTAACCTGTTTAATGCTATGTTGTTGTTTTGCCTTGATGCTTTTGGTTGTTGTGAGCTTGCAAGTACATTCCATGTACTGACCTGGCGTGTCATGCCAGATTGTAGGTGATGCCGTGATTGATTGATTGCTTGTCGAGGTTACTGTTCGTGTGAGGTAGATCGTGTCCCAACCAGAGCCCCTGCGGAGTGGAGTTCACCACCTTCGTCGTTGTTTCGCTGCTAGATGTATTTCGCTGCTACGAGTTGTTCTGCTGCTAGCATAGAGCAAGTGTAGTATCGCAGGCGTAGTGTCGCTGTGCTAATGTGATTCTTTGTAACATCAGACCCATGTATTTATTACCCTTTGTAATAAGAGCTGATTTGTTCTATGTCAAGAAGTGATGTATTCCAGAGACTTCTCGATCTCTGGGCTGGAATACGGGGCGTTCCGGTTTCTCTAAGCCGGGGTGCCACATAGATGTAAACGCGTCGTGCGGGCGGGCAAGTGCGTGTGTGTATTTGGTGTTAATATGATGTGTATTATGCTCATAAGTTTAAATAGCGGATAGCGGGCTGGTGGCGGATTGGGTTCCACATAGCGGGCGCTATGTCCGCGTAGCGGGTTTATAAAAATGCTAGATTATTATGTATATTACTAGACCATAAACAAAAAGTAATGACATTTAGTTTGAGCGGTATCTCCGTTATTTACAACTATGCTTATGTTGTGATGTGCTTCTGAAGTGTTTGTTAGAGCATCTCCAGCCATTCGGCGCCCCAGGGACAGAAATAGCGCCTCCTAGGGGCTATCCGGCGCTATTTTGGCCGTGGGGGCGATCGGGTTCCCAACCACGGCCCCAGGTGGACCCCAGTCGCCCTTTTTTGAATTGAAGCTCGGCTAAATTTCGCACAAAAAGACATGAATTCGGCTAATATTCGGCGGTTTTCATTCATATTTGTACATAATAAGAAGACATAATAAAAACATAAAAAACTACGCCGCCCGCCACCGCCCGAGCCTTCTACATGCCGAGGAGCTTGTAGAAGGCGGTGTAGTCACCCCGTCGTCGTCGTCCTGCATGCTGGTACCTTCATCTTTATCGCACTTCGACCAAGGCCGCCAATGCGGGGGGGGCTGCCTCCTCATCGCTGTCGTCAAGGACGAGGACGAGGACGACGCCCTCGTCACAGCCGCGGCGCCGCGCGGAGATCTCCTCCAGAGCATAGCGCTGGCGCTCCATTTCCTCTCGGACGTAGTCCTGGCTCAACCACGCCAAGCCATCCTCCAGGAAGGCGGCCATGGCCTCATGCTCCTTCTTCGCCGGAAGGAGCGTCGGCTCGGTCTTCGGCTTGACGAGGCGGGAGGAGGGACGAGAAGGGGCACGGCCGCCCTTGTTGATGACGAGGGCGCCGCCGCGGGTGCGCCGCCCGAGCGGCTTCTCCGCAGCTCCGGCTTGACGGGGAGGAGCGCCTGTGACCCGAAGGAACGGGAGCCCGACGAGGACGAGGACGTCGTCTCCATTCGCCTCGGCGTCCAGGAACTGCCACGGCGATGAGAGGAGGGGGCGCCGGGTACTCCATCCGCGGCGAGTTGCCGGCCTCGATGTGCTCGAGGACGGCTTCGAGAGTGCGCCCGGGGACGCCCCACCATTGACACCCCCCCTCGGAGTTGTGGCGCCCGTGGGGTTCGGCGACGTTCGTGGCAGCCAGCTGGTCGGCGTGGTGGCGCTCGAAGTACGCCATCCATAGATTGTGGCTGTTCGGGGCGTACCTCGGTTGGTGCCGCGATGCTCCGGCAGCGACGACCTGATCCGCGCGATCTCGACGCGCCGTTCAGCACCAGAGGGCGGCGGTGGTGGCACCGGGACTCTGCTGGCGCTGAGCCTCCACGAACCTGGCACCCGCATGTCGGGCGGCGCCGGGTAGTCCACCTCGTAGAGGAGACGGGCCTCCACCTCGTGCAGGTGGTGGCGGCCGAAGCCGTTGGCCGCCGCTCCATCGCCGGGGAAACGCTCGGCCATCGTTGGCGAAGGAGAGAGAGGCAGACAGAGGCGAAGGAGAGAGGGGGCGTTAACGGCGAGAGGGAAAGGAAGGGGCGTCGGCGGCGAGTGAGAGCGGTTGTGGCAAGTGTGCGGCCAGCGGCAAGGGAGGGCGGTTTTATAGCGACGAGTGGGCGGCAGCAGTGTGGACGCGTGTTGGGAGGGGGCGGGGCGCGCAGCGGTGGCGCGCCTTCACTGCACCGCCCGTGAATCAATGGAAGGCTGGCCGGTGGCAGCCTTCGCATTGATTCCCGCGGGAAACCTAGGCGACGAGGATGACGAAGATTTTCGGCGTCGCCTAGACGCTGACTTGGCGGGTCCACCAGGCGTTCGCGCCAAAAACGTTTCCCCCGGCGCCCCCCAGCGTGCCGGGTTCAGCCTGTGTCCGCCAAGCCAATTCCGTCCTAACCAGTGAATATTGGGCTTCTGGGGCGCGACTGGACCGATTCTAAAGGAGTGATAAAAAAGGAGCTTGGGGGGCCTGTTGGAGGGGGGGGGGGGAGTGGAGATGCTCTTGGTGTGGTCCATAGTGGTAGTAAGGTCACCATTTTCTAAAGGAGTGAGCAAAAATACCACACTGCACACAACCAAACAGCTACGCTTTGTCGTTTCTCACCCCAAAAACACATATGCAGGCATCCAGACACAAAAATGACCATTGACGACGCATGCTACCAAACAATGTGCACATAACAGATAGTTTGTTTCTACTCAGCCAGTCCGAGTCGGGTCACAGATGCAGAAGACCCGAAATTGATTCAGGCAACCATGATTCGGCGGGTGGGCAGCAGCCGATTCAGCAGTGGGACGCAAAGCGGCGGCAAGCCGGCAGCACCAAACCGATTTGGTGGGCGGGCGCCGGCCATTTGGCAGAGTTGAGAAGAGGAGTAGAGCAGGCCCCGCTGTCTTCGTCTCCAGCTGAATGTAAAAATTTAAAATCCTCTCCAGCACAATGTAAAAATTTAAAATCCTAAACAATTATTGAAATGGGTTTTAGCTTGATCTGCAAGTGACTTTTGCTTGATACGTGTGCCGGTTGATGATTCTTGACTGGTATATGTGTCTTGTTCACCAGGAAACAATGTGAATTGTGTCATGCATATACACATTCGCACCAACCATATTCTAGGGATGAGGCTGAATCAAATCCATTCCATGTATCTCCAACCAAACCCAAAAGGGAAACCATTACGTTTCACTCTACTGACTCCAACCACACACATGAATGAATGGAGAATTCCATTACGCTGTACTGAAATCATGGTATTCTATTCTATTGGGTCCTCACCAAATGCACACCCTCCATGATTCAGTAACTGGGCATTCCTCGCAATTGAAGAACCTTGCGGCCGGTGGGAATGGCTCCACTCCTCAACTTGAGTTGAACATGTGTTTCTGTACAATTTCCTAAAAATTCTCACCGTTCGCCAAAGTGCTAGGCCGAGACAAGCCCGGCGGCATTACTCCCTCCGTTCCAAATTACTCGTCGTGGTTTTAGTTCAAATTTGAACTAAAAGCACGACGAGTAATTTGGAATGGAGGGAGTAGCTGACAATCCAAACCAGCAACCATTATGTATCAGTTAGTACGAGCCTGCAGATTCCTGAATGTGGCACGGGAGAAAAAACAAGAACAAGGCAGGACGGAGAATTCACAGCGGTGAGCGTTGTTCTTCAGTAGTGAACTGAAAAGGGAGCGGCAAAATACCTATACTGATATGGATACAGTTCGACGTCTACTGGTATGGATAAGGTCACTCATCAGCGAAAGCAAATCCATCATGAGCCGTGTAAATTCAAATATCAATATAGGAATGCACTTCGTCTAAAAGGCCCTGGCATTCAGTAGCAAGTCGGCAGTTGGACAACAGGAACACAAATATAGGCTATGGATCATTGCTGCCGCGAAGCACCAAATCCAAAAACTATGTATGAGTGTCTATTGTAACCTCAGAAAAAATTACTTATTAAACCGGCATACTGCCTCACGATTCATCAAACAAGTACAAAATGGTCACCTCCAGATGTTGCCCCGAATGCTCATACCGCCGCCGCCGTCTTCTCTGGCTGCTGCTCGTCCTCCTCCACTTCCTCCTCTTCGTTGCTGGCACCCGGTGTGAGGCCGGCATCCTTCTCAAGCTCCTTCCATGGACCGTCGAACTGGTCAGGGAACTTCTTGCGTAGCCCGACCACCACCCGCCTCGCCGCCCGACCCTTGTCAGCCTCCTTGAGAGCCACTACCAGCTTACGCACCGTGCCCAGATCTGCTACCTTCTTGCGCTTTACCCCCTCGTAGAACACGTCCTCCGCCTCTGACAACCGCCCCTCGCTGCACAGCGCCCCCACCATGCATGCGTATGTTGCGCACTCCGGTGCCGACTTCGCCTCAGTGTTCCCCTCCGCCCCCTTCTCCTGCAAGCTCCTGTATACCTCCAGGGCCTCGTCCACCCTCTTGTGCCGCCCCAGCACCCGGATCAGCCCATTGTAGGAGATGACATCCGGCCGCAGCCCCGACTCCTCGCCCATGGCTCGGATAAGCTCCTGCACCTCCTCCACCGTGCCGGTTGCCGACTTGTAGGTGATCCTGACATTGTAAGCGGCAGTGTCGGGCGCGATGCCGCGTTCCTCGACCATCTCGCGCCACAGCTCCTCGGCGCGGTGGGGCTTCTTTTGCTTGTAGTAGGAGTCGATGATGGCCGTGTAGAGGTGGAGGGAAGGCGGCTCCTCCCCCTGGAGGAGGTACACTGCGTGGTCGGCGCCTTTGGTGATGCAGAGGGACTTGGCGAGGATGGACCACGTAAAGGCGTCGCGCGGCGCTGAGGGGTGCGCGTCCAGCAGAGCAGGCACGCGCTCGGCGAGGCGGCGACGGCGAAGGAGCGGGGCCAGGAGCGCGTTGAGATGCTCGGCGGTGGGCGACGGGATGGTGGAGAGGATGGCAGAGGCCCGGTCGGAGAGGCCGACCACGGAGAGGGCGGAGATCACGGCTTTGGGGTTGGTCGGCACGAGCGGCGCGACGGCGGCGTCGATGTCGGCGAGCTGGCCCGCGCGGGCGAGGTTGCGGATGCGGGCCATCGGGACGGGGAACTCGGCAGCCGCAGCGGCGGTGGAGAGCAGGCGGCGGCCGGAGGCGGAGAAGATGGCGGCCATTGCTGCGGCGGAGCTGTGTCTGATCGATCCGAGGTTCGAGGGGCTAGGGTTTAGGACGAGTGGGGGAAAGTTTCACTCGGCGGATTGTGTCATTAGGGAAATTGATAGAAGTTGGACAATGGAGTGCTGAGTGGGTGGCGGGCCCGCGTTGGAACCCCGGGCCAGTCTCCGGCCCAACACTTATCCTTCACCCCGTTGAGTTCGAGCAGTGGAGTTTGTTAGGGCTTAAAGTGTTGGTAAGAAAAATGTTAGGGCTTAAAGTGGGCCATGGCCCCTAGCCAAATTTATTTATTTATATATTAACTACTCATAACCCTCAAAAAAATATTAACTACTCATCCCTCAAAAATAATAATTAACTACTCGCATTTAAGACTTACTAGCAAATATACCCGTTGCAACAGAACAAAATTTCCTCCATGTATATCTAGCTTATGGATCCTTGTGTTGCAACATCGTAATAGATCACTCTGTGCATTCTAAAACCAAATCGATCAATTTTATGATTTTTATGGTTTATGGTTTTCGGTATGATATGAACTCTCCATACCGTTTTGAATTTTGGTTTTAATGGTATATACCAAAAAATTGAATGGTTAACCGAATAAATTGAAGTAAAAAAAATATATTTATCTTTCTTGAGGCAAACAGTCATTCAGGTAGTCACCCTGCATTCTTAAGAAGTTGATCCCCACTACTAACAATTCTCTCAACATGCATATGGTGCCGCATTAGTGTTCAATTTATAAGCACCAAACAATTGCTCGGATGCCCCTACAGTCTAACCTTACAGCCATGGAGAGCAGTGCAATTTTTCTTGTACAAGGAGCCAAATTTCCTGCTGAGCACAACCATTTTTATCTTAAAAACATGCTAAACTCGTCCACAACCATCAAGGCAGGAATCAATGCATGAATATATACTTATATATGATTTGTATAAAAAAGTATGTATTATGAGTCACAAATTTGTAAATTATTATTATGTCAGTTTCAAATTTGTGACAACTTTGGTTATTATAGTATATACCAAAACCATACCGAGATAATTTGGTATATGCCAAAACTGTCTGTATCTTAATTTCATATTGTATTTACCGAAGTACTAAAACCATGCAAACCAGTAAATCGTATAAACCAAATAACCCGAATGCACATAGTTAGTAATAGAAAAGACACTTGATTTAATAGTTCATATATTCTTTGTCTAGTTGAACAAAATATATGGTAGGGGATGTCGACAAATAGTGCTACAATAATCAACTAAATTTAATGATGTGGTCTTGCATGAGATTCACTAAATTCGATAATGGAAGCTAAACTGGTATGGAAACATGACACAGATTCTAATATATTCAGTTATCACTCGTAGCAAAAGTAGAAGGCAAATAAATGAGTCTTTACCATATTTTTTGCGCAATTCTGATTGAGTTTTACTATCCAAAATTCTCATTGACATATTATTCATAGTTCTTTTACCCTTCGATAATCTTGATGACATGATTCTTCAAAATTGGACACTACAATATTAATTGTAAAATCTTCATAATCTGGTCAAAAGACATAGCCACAACATAATTGCTTTCATTATACATTACCTCAAACATATGGTGAGGAGTTCATTGAGGTAATGGAACACATCATATCATATATACCTAAGTGAGTGATCCTCGATAACTTATTTATTTCAACATGCAAGCATGCCACATCACTATACATTTGTGGATGAGATAAGACCCACCTCAACATGCAAACATGCATAGAAAAAGACCCACCATCACATGCAACCATACATGGGAAAAATATTTTCTTTCTATTATTCTACGCATATTCAATAAAAAATTACAACTATACATAATCAAATATAACAAGTCGTATGTATTTTGAATTTTGGTTCACATGTTATTAATCTAAATATTTATATTCCACACAATCAAATCTTATTGAAATGTATTGCAACCAATTCCCACAACAACTTGTGAGGTATCATCTAGTATGTTAGATTGTCGAACCCTTCGTGTCTGATCATCAATGGTCTGAGAAGTTGTCGTGGCAGCGACTGCCGAACCTTATGGATGGGAACTTAAGGTCTACGAGATTCATGGATCCCATCACCGAGCACAAGGGCACGGTTGCAGGCGACTACTATTGGTACCGTAGACCAGACAGGCAGACATGCATTCCACGAAGCTAGTATAGCGATAGTGATGCTAGTTCTTGAGCTAGCATTGGTTTTTTTCTTGAAGAGGAAAGGGTGATGCAGCAAAGTAGAGATAAGTATTTCCCTCAGTTGAGAACCAATGTATCAATCCAGTAGGAGGAACACACAAATCATCAATGATAGCACCTACACAAACAAACAAATATTTGCACCCAACGCGATAAAGTGGTTGCCAATCCCTTCACGGTTACTTGCGAGGATGAGATCAGATAGAGATAGGTATAAAAGATAACTAAAAGTGTAAAACAAAGTAAAGGTAAATAAATTGCAGCGAGGTATTTTTGGGGTTTTGGTTTAATAGATCTGAAAATAATATGATAAAAGATAAATCTGGGGGCCATAGTTTTCACTAGAGGCTTCTCTCTTGAAAGAACGCATACGGTGGGTAAACAAATTACCGTTGAACAATTGATAGAAAAGCGCATACTTATGACGATATCTAAGGCAATGATCATGAATATAGGCATCACGTCTGTGACAAGTAGACCGACTCCTACCTGCATCTACTACTATTATGCCACACATCGACCGTTATCCAGCAAGCATCTAGTGTATTAAGTTAATAAGAATGGAGTAACGTCTTAAGCAAGATGACATGATGTAGAGGGATAGATCTAATCAATATGAACAAACCCCACCTTTTTATCCTTAGTGGCAACAATACAAATACGTGTCATGTCCCTTTCTGTCACTGGGAATAAGCATCGCAAGATTGAACCCATTACAAAGCACCTCTCCCATGGCAAGAAAAATCAATCTAGTTGGCCAAACCAAATCAATAGATCGGAGAGGAATACAAAGCTATCTTAATCATGCATAAAAGAGTTCAGAGAAGACTCAAATAATATTCATAGATAATCTGATCATAATCCAAAATTTATCGGATCTCAACAAACGCACCTCAAAAGAATATTACATCGAATAGATCTCCAAGAACATCAAGGAGAACATTGCATTAGAGATCAAAGAGAGAGAAGAAACCATCTAGCTACTAGCTATGGGCCTGTAGGTCTATGGTAAACTACTCGGACATCATCGGAAGGGCGGCAAGGTTGATGTAGAGGCCCTCCATGATCGAATCCCCCTCCGGCGGAGTACCGGAACAGGTCTCCATATGGGATCTCACGAGGACAGAAACTTGCGGCAGCGGACAGGTATTTTTGGTGTGCTCTCTGGTCTACGGGGAATATTTAGGTATTTGTAGAAGAAGAATTAGGGTTAGAGGAGCCTCAGGGGGCCCACAAGCTTGGAGGGTGCGCCCTGGGGTGCGCCCTGTGAGCTTGTCGCCAATCTTTGGCCCCCCTGACTTCCTCCCGAAGGTTCCTGGGTGTTTTGTGGTCAAAGAAAATCTTCAAAAAGTTTCATTCCGTTTGGTATTGATTTCTTGTAAAATACAAAAATAAGAAAAAACAACAACTCGCACTTGGCACTAGGTTAATAGGTTAGTCCCAAAAATGATATAAAATAACATAATAATGCATATAAAACATCCAAGATGGATAATATAATAGCATGGAACAATAAAAAATTATAGATACATTGGAGACGTATCAAGTGACGATGATGGTGTCTGCTCAAACTCATACAAAGGGGAGAGCCTCAGGGCCATTTTCCTGGTTGACGCCTCGAGGGGAGACGGAGAAAGAGCTCTCCCCCCCCCCCCCCTCTCTGTCGATTGAAACCGCCTAGTTGCCTTTGTGTGTGGATTTAATTCACTTCTAGTGTTTTCTCCTGATATTGTAACATTTTTTATTTTTTATTTTTCAGCGGGAAGTAGAGGATTAGCACAAACAAAATAAAGGGAAGGAGGTTGTAACCATTACAACGACGAGAAACTCTCCTTTATAATAGTAAATATATTATATTTTTCTTTTTCATGCATGAGGTAGAGGATTAGCACAAACAAAACTAAAGAGAAAGAGATGGTGATCATTATGATGATGACTAATTCTCCTTTAATAATAAAAATGTTTCCTATGTCGGTGAATGTCGATCTCACTTTGAACCTAGCATCGCCACCATCAATGACGCACCATCTCGTTCGATCTGTGCGGTTTTTAGCAATTTCAACAACGTGGGAGAGGACAAACGAAGGAGGTGTGGGACATAAAATGCTACATTCTTTATAAGTAGGAAGGATATCATAATGAGTTAGTATCCATAAATTCACATAGCCTTACAATTAGGTAGCCTTACCCTACTAGGATCTATCAGGCATGTCCAAGCATGTCACCGTCGCACGTGTATGAATCTAAAAAAACATGTAACCATACTATGTGTTTTTGCTTATTTTTTAATAAACTTCAAACTTTATTAATTAGAAATGATAGTTACATCGTCAATAAGTAAAGATACAATTTCATTTATAGGGTCCTCAAACCAATACCTTGTGACTGAAAATTCCGCTAGCCTAGCTAGTTCATGAGCCACTTTATTTTCTTTCCTATTACAATGTTCAAACGTAACAAGAGGACAATTGCAAGCTATGAATTAGCAATCATCAAGCACCGTTGCCATTGTTCCTGCCGATTGTTCTCCATTCTTCATTGTGTCAATCACTTTAATATTGTCAGGATTACAACCCGCCTTTTTTGCAAGAATTAGACCAAACCTTAGAGTCAAAGCTTCTGGTGCTACTACATCAGCACACCAGTCAATTCTCTAGTTTCCTCCGACAATGAACATTCCTTTATCATCTCTGAGGACAGCCCCAACTGTACCCCTAAGCAAATCATGATCAAAACAGGCATCTACATTCAGCTAAACAAAACCCATAGGAGGTCTGATCCATCCCCTGCTTTTGTACTTGCCTTAGGGGATTGTGCGTTAACATAATTTGTTGTTTATAGCACGAGCACCCATGGAAGTTTGGTGTGCATCTTGAAACTTTCCTTCATCAACCAATTTACATCTATCCCACCACAAATACCAAGCAGTTATAGCAATCAATTCACGTGTATTTTAGGAACCCACTATCGCTAATTTTAGATCTGGCAAAAGAAGTAAGAAATCAAGTACCGCCTCTCCTGCAAGCTTTATTCATCACCTCATGCAATCCTAACTTGCCCCAAACCTCTCTCGCCTTCTGGCACAGAAACAAGACGTGTTTTGTATCTTTCGTCCCATTCAAGCATGATGGGCAAATGGGCGAAACTTTCATGTGTCTATTAGCAAGCGTAACTCGACATGGAAGGGTTACTTGCAAAGGTACGCCAAATGAAAAAAATTACCTTTGTCGAACAAGATAATTTCCAAATCTTACCCCAAATAGGATTAACATTGGTTCTCCCCTAAGGCAATATGAAGATGGAGGTTACCAACAAAGGTAAGGAGAGGGTGGATGGGTTTATTGATACAATGATGTGAAAGAAAAAGTTGTGAATTGGCAGCCTCCCAATCCGGAGTTCATCAAGATTAATGTTGATGCAAGTTTTGTGGAGGCCATTAGCGCTGCGAGTGTGGGTGTGGTTGCTAGGAACCATATGGGAGAAGTGATCATTTCTTCGTGGGATTATATTGGGGTTTGTATCAGCGTGGATGAAGCGGAACTTAGAGCAACCCTCGCAGGGCTTTACATCGGTATTAGTCTCCACAAGCCCATCATCTTAGAAACTGATTGTTCTTTTGTGGCCTCCTTTCTTGGAAACGATTATTTGGACATGTCTCCTCTAGTTGATCTTAAGAAGGAAGCATTGAGAATTTCTAGGTTGATGACAAGCTTCAAGATATCCAAGATTAACAGAAGGGCCAATAGCGTGGCGCATGGCATTGCTAATTTCAGTTTTGTTAATAGGTCCGATGGTGTCCTTCTTAATAGTGTTCCGCCCTGCATGGCTGAAGTTGTAACACACGATTATATATGGGAGGGGTTTAAAAAAACATTGGTTCTCCCCATACCATTTGAATGTTGCAATTTTGTCCCATGTTGTTTGTTCTATTCCTCCAAGTAAGTTGATTGTAGAGTGAAAACACCATTTTGTGTATCGCTCCAGACAATGAAATCCGACATATTATGCATTGGAAGGGGAATCGCGAGCATCCTTTGAGCATCAATTGGCCACAAAGTTTGTCTCACCAAATCTTCATCCCAAAAACTCATGAGCGGGTCAATAAGATCAGAAACCTTTGATAGAAGTTGCCCTCTCTAGGAGTAATGATTTTCCTATTTGCACAATTCGGGATCCATGCATCTCTCTGAATATCAACAATTTGGCCATGTCCAACTCTCCAGATGTAACCATTTTTTAGATAATTCACACCGGCCCTAATACTTTGCCAAGTAAAAGAGGAACCCTTTTTTAGGCTAGCATTCATTAAATCACCTTCCAGGAAGTATTTAGCTCTCAAGAGAGAAGCACATAAGGACTCGGGATTATCAAGCAGACGCCACACTTGTTTGGCTAACAAAGCCAGGGTAAAACAATGTATATCTCTGAAACCCATACCTCCTTGGGTTTTTGGGACACGCATCTTCCGCCATGCCATGCAATGCATCCTCTTCTGGTTGTCCTTGTCACCCCACCAATATTGCGACATCACGTCAATGATTCCTTTACAATTTTTTTTAGGAATTTTAAAGACGGAGATGGCATAAGTTGGAATAGCTTGAACAACAACATTGAGTAAAACTTCCTTTCCACCGGCAAAAACAGTTTTTTTCATCCACTAATTTTCATAACAATTCGATCAATCAAGAATTGGAAACAATCACTTTTGTCCATAACCACATTAGCAGACAAACCCAAATATTTTTCATTAAGGGCTTCAGTCATAATATTCATAATTGTAAAAAAATTGTGCCTTTTCTTCTGATACGTCTCCATCGTATCTACTTTTCCAAACACTTTTGCTCTTGCTTTGGACTCTAATTTGCATGATTTGAACGAAACTAACCCGGACTGACGCTGTTTTTGATGAGGACATCAATACCATTGTTACACCCACAACCCCTCTTATACATATCTTGGACCAATTACTAGAGCTCACAGACGCCAATTAAATTACCGTACTTTCGTTTCTTGGTAATGATTCTAATGTTCATGAGAATATGATGCTGCCTAAATTGGATACATTTGTTTTGCTTACAAATGAAGGGCCTAGCTTGGAGAAGGATGAACATTGGAGCAAGAACACGCATGGAGTTGATGGCATGCGCAAGGGGATCAAGAATGGAGTTACAAGTGATGATTTCAGGACTTTGAAGCCACCATAAGGAGTGCATGAAGCCTTGGACAAAATATACAAGATGCCACTTCATAAATTTCGTCTAGAGGCTATTCTAGGTGCTGCGTCACCTTATTATTGGGCCAGGCCCATGTATTTTCGAAATACTTAAGTATAGGCTGTTTTTAGAGTCCGTATATGTGGGGAAACAAGAGTTAGGGTTGGTTTCGGACCCCTCCTCCAAGGGCCACGAAATTACCCCCTCTCCTCCATATATACAGCCCTTAGGGCGTCATTTAGACTTTGGGTTTTGTTTAGATCAAAAGTTCGCCATAGATGCAACTTCGCGTACTTCGTTTGTGTTCAACGACCAGACCAAGGCGTCACAGAACCCCACCTTCATTAATAAAGCTTTCCTCTTATATTCGCAATATCCAGATTGCAATCTTAGTTTCTTGCTTGTTCTTCGTTTGCTCGCAGGAAACAGGCCCTCGTGGTCAGGTTGATCGTGCTTCGGCGTGGTCAATAACCCTCGGAAGTTGGTTTAGCGATTGCTAAGGCGCGACGTCTTGCATGTTCGTAGTCGGATCGTCAAGGTCGACTCCCATAGAAAACGATAGCCACCATCTCATCAAAACATCGGGACACCTTTGCCTCTATCAAGTGGTATCAGATTTCCAGGTTGCTCGGTGAGATTTTACAGTTTTTCATAGTTTAGATCGAGTCTGTTCTTCATACCTATAGTCCACGAAAAAGACAAAAAAATAGGGTTAGTTCATCCCATCCGAACCAATCTGAGCCTTTGCATAATATTTTCTGTATTTGCTTTGTTGAATTTGCGGTTGCATCGTCGTGTCAAGTTGCTGGTCTTAGCGTCTAGTCCTTTAGAGTTTCGAGTTCTGTTCACAGGTAATCATCATCGCTGCTGCCATATACCACCACCGCACCAACTTCATCACCGCTGCCATATACCACCACCACATATTCACCGCCAATCCGAGTCCATATACGCCACCACATATCCGCCGCCATCACACCAATCCGAGTCCACCTGCAACATATATCCGCCACCAGTTCGAGTTCCACTAGATTCATCTCCGCCACCAGTCCGAGTTCCACCAGATTCATCTCTGCCACTAGTCCTATTCCGAGTCCAATATTTTGTTACTCTGTTTTGGATTTCCAGATCACGCCATACTCCGAGTCGTGACAGAGAAGGACTCCCCAACTTCCGTGCTACCCGCTGTAGAAAAATAGTTCCAGTTTAAAAAAAAACTAAGTCTGGAAAATTCTGGCTAGGCAGTTTTTAGACCATTTATAGACTTTTTCGAAAAAAATTGTTGCGGAGCAAAAAAAAGAGGAAAAAAAGTGCAAAAAAAGAGAAAAAAAATTCAGAGTGTGCTCCTCCCTTGTTTACGTGCAGCGCCGTGATTTTGCTAGTGTTTTAGGCTCGCGTCTCTAGCACGGTCTAGCCTAGGACCAACACAGTACCGTCGTTGAGAGTTTATTCAACTTTGCATCTCTGAATTAATTATTGCTGACCCTTTTTGCTACCATATTAAAAGCCTTCCTAGCTCCACATACATCTATGTCGTGCGTTTGACTCTCCCCGTAATCGCTTATCCAAGCTTTGAGAGTTTTGACTACATCGGTTGCCGATCACCGCTTTCTTCTTTGGTAAGAACTGGTAAGAATTTGAGATTTGCTTGACGGATTTGTGACACCCACCACCACCTCTTGTTAGTAGTCTGTAGGATCATATTCTTGTGTGTTTCTATTGCTGCTAACCATGCCGTGATCACAAGTCGACGAGACTAATCGGGAGAACATGACGAATAAGGAGTTGCATGATAAATTTTAGCAAATGATGAGTGGACAGGTGCAAGATGTGCTAAACAGATTTGAAGAGGCCATGGAGAAGATAGATGGCATGGAGAAGACGTTCGAAATAAAGCTCGATAACAAGTTTAATGAATTGCTCGGACGTCTTCCACCACCACCACCGGCTGCACCTAACGCACCTCAACAACAACAGCAACAACAACAGCAACAACAACAGCAACAACAACAGCAACAACAACAGCAACAACAACAACAACAACAACAACGACGACGATGACGACGACTACCTCCACGTCGCGAAACAACCCTCCGCCGAGCAAGCCGTGTCCCTCTTGCGCTTGGCCAAACTGTTGGTGCTGCTGTTGATACTTCTGTGGCTCCTGCTGCTGATGCGGAGGAGGATGATTATGTGGGAGATTACGAGGATGAAGTTGATCAAAATCAGAACTATGTGCAACCACCAGCACCACAACCACCAGGTCGTCCACACTCAAATAATGGCAATGTTAGGGCTCCCCCTCAGGTACGAGATCATGACCATCTCCCTAAAATGAAATTGAATATTCCACCATTTGAGGGTAGATATGTTCCTGATATATATCTTACTTGGGAATTAGAAACTGAACAACGATTTACATGTTTACAATATCCTGAGGAGAGACGTGTTCCTGCTGCTGTTTGTGCTTTCACTAGCTTTGCATGTGTTTGGTGGTCTGAACATTGTAGATTATATCCTGTTCCAGCTACTTGGGCTGCTTTGAAAACTGCTATGCGTACTCGTTGGGTTCCACCATATTATCAACTTGAATTACTTCAAAAATTGCAGCGCTTAAGACAAGGAAAAAATTCTGTAGAAGAATATTATCAGGAATTACAAACTGGCTTGATTAGATGTGGTATTGTTGAGGAGAATAAAGCTATGCTTGCATGTTTTATGGATGGATTAAATAGAGAGATTCAGACCATTCTAGAGTATAAGGATTATAATAATATCACTCGTTTATTCCATCTTGCTTGTAAAGCTGAACGTGAAGTGCAGGATCGACAGGCATTGGCGCGCACTAACTTTTCTGCTGGTCGACCTTCATCATGGACACCACGTGCATCATCTACTTCCACTGCACCATCACCTCCTTCAGGTGCACCTCCAACCGTGATACAAGAAAGCAGGCACAACCACCACTATCTGCCAAGAGCATACCCTGTCGGGCCTGCACAGAGCTCTTCTTCTTCCATGGCGTCAACAAGGCACACAAGTGATATTATTTGTCGTCGTTGTAAGGGAAGAGGACATTTTGAGAGAGAATGCAAATCTCAGCGTGTGATGATTGCTACTGAGGATGGTGGGTATGAGTCCGCTAGTGACTATGATGAGGAGACTTTGGCTCTTATTACACATGAAGAACACGGTGGAGATGATTCTAATCATGAGACGCAATACATGGCTGTTGAAGATGCTGACAGGTATGAATGTTTAGTTGCTCAACGTGTTTTGAGTGTGCAGGTTACACAAGCTGAGCAAAATCAGAGGCATAATTTGTTCCATACAAAGGGAGTTGTGAAGGAACGTTCTATTCGCGTCATCATAGATGGAGGGAGCTGCAACAACTTGGCTAGCATGGAGATGGTGGAGAAGCTATCTCTCACCACAAGACCACATCCACATCCTTACTACATCCAATGGTTCAACAACAGCGGCAAGGTTAAGGTAACACGTACTGTTCGTGTGTATTTTAGTATCTCTACATATGCTGATTATGTTGATTGTGATGTGGTACCTATGCAAGCATGTTCCTTATTACTTGGTAGACCATGGCAATTTGATAAAAATTCTATACACCATGGTAGAAACAATCAGTATACTCTTGTTCATAAGGATAAAAATATTACTTTGTTTCCTATGAATCCTGATTCCATTTTGAAAGATGATATTAATAGAGCTAATAAAGCAACACAGGAGAAAAATAAGAGTGAAAATCAGATTGTGGCAAAAGAATTTGAGCAATAAATGAAGCCTAATAATAAACCATCTACTGTTGCTTCTGAAATTAAATTGAAAAATGCATGTTTACTTGCCACCAAATCTGATATTGATGAGCTAGATTTTAGCAAATCTGTTTGCTATGCTTTTCTGTGCAAAGAGGGATTATTTTCATTCGAGGACATGCCTTCCTCTTTGCCCCCTGCTGTCACTAACATTTTGCAGGAGTTCGCTAACGTCTTTCCACAAGACGTGCCAATGGGATTACCACCTATTCGAGGGATTGAGCATCAAATTGACTTAATTCCCGGTGCATCACTACCCAACCGTGCAGCATACCGTACCAATCCAGAGGAGACGAAGGAGATTATGCGTCAAGTAGAGGAGCTGCTCGACAAAGGTTATATACGCGATTCTCTTAGTCCTTGTGTTGTTCCTATTATACTAGTGCCTGAAAAGGATGGTACGTCGCGTATGTGTGTTGATTGTAGAGGCATTAATAATATTACTATTCGTTATCGTCATCCTATTCCTAGGCTAGATGATATGCTTGATGAATTGAGTGGCTCTACAATATTCTCCAAAGTTGATTTGCGTAGTGGATACCATCAAATTCGTATGAAATTGGGAGATGAATGGAAAACATCATCTAAAACTAAGTTTGGTTTATATGAGTGGTTAGTCATGCCTTTTGGGTTAACTAATGCTCCTAGTACTTTCATGAGACTAATGAACGAAGTTTTACGTGCTTTCATTGGACGATTTGTGGTAGTCTATTTTGATGATATACTGATTTATAGCAAATCTTTGGAAGAACATATGGAGCATTTACGTGCTGTTTTTATTGCTCTATGTGATGCATGTTTGTTTGGTAACCTTGGGAAGTGCACCTTTTGCACCGACCGAGTATCTTTTATTGGCTATGTTGTTACTCCACAGGGAATTAAAGTTGATAAAGCCAAGATTGAAGCTATTGAGAGTTGGCCGCAGCCCAAAACGGTCACACAAGTGAGGAGTTTCCTTGGCCTCGCTGGTTTCTATAGGCGTTTTGTGAGAGATTTCAGCACCAGTGCTGCACCTCTCAACTAGCTTACAAAGAAGGATGTACCTTTTGTTTGGGGTACCGCACAGGAAGAAGCCTTCACGGTATTGAAAGATAAGTTGACACATGCTCCTTTACTCCAACTTCCTAATTTTAATAAGACTTTTGAGCTTGAATGTGATGCTAGTGGAATTGGATTAGGAGGTGTGTTATTACAAGATGGCAAACCTGTTGCATACTTTTCTGAAAAATTGAGTGGGCCTAGTCTGAACTATTCTACTTATGATAAATAATTATATGCTCTTGTTCGGACTTTAGAGACATGGCAACATTATTTATGGCCCAAAGAATTTGTTATACATTCTGATCATGAATCTTTGAAACATATTAAAAGTCAAGCTAAACTGAATCGTAGACATGCTAAATGGATGGAATTCATTGAGACTTTCCCTTATGTCATTAAACACAAGAAGGGTAAAGAAAATGTTATTGCTGATGCTTTGTCTCGTCACTATACTATGCTTTCACAACTTGACTTCAAAATATTTGGTTTGGAGACCATCAAAGATCAATATGTGCATGATGCTGATTTTAAAGATGTAATGCAGAATTATAAATAAGGAAGAACATGGAACAAGTTCATTATTAATGATGGCTTTGTGTTCCGTGCTAACAAGTTATGCATTCCTGCTAGCTCTGTTCGTCTTTTGTTGTTGCAGGAGGCGCATGGAGGAGGATTAATGGGATACTTTGGCGTGAAGAAGACGGAGGACGTACTTGCTACACATTTCTTTTGGCCAAAGATGAGACGGGATGTTGAGCGTTTTGTTGCTCACTGCACTACATGTCAAAAAGCTAAGTCACGACTCAATCCTCATGGTTTATATATGCCTTTGCCTGTACCTAGTGTTCCTTGGGAGGATATATCTATGGATTTTTTTTGGTTTACCTTGAACAAAGAAGGGGAGGGATAGCATATTTGTTGTCGTGGATAGATTTTCGAAAATGGCACACTTTATACCATGTCATAAAAGCGATGATGCTGTTAATGTTGCTGATTTGTTCTTTCAGAAATTATTCGCTTGCATGGTGTGCCAAATACTATTGTTTCAGATCGTGATACTAAATTCCTTAGCCACTTTTGGAGATGTTTATGGGCTAAGTTGGGGACTAAACTGCTTTTAGTACTACTTGTCACCCCAAACCGATGGACAAACTGAAGTAGTCAATAGAACATTGTCTACTATGCTTAGGGCTGTTTTGAAGAATAATAAGAAAATGTGGGAAGAATGCTTGCCTCATATTGAATTTGCTTATAATCGTTCATTGCATTCTACTACTAAGATGTGCCCTTTTGAAATTGTGTATGGTTTCCTACCTCGTGCACCTATTGATTTTTTGCCTCTTCCATCTTCGGAGAAGGTTATTTTTGATGCTAAAGAACGTGCTGAATTGATTTTAAGAATGCATGAGTTAACTAAGGAAAACATTGAGCGTATGAATGCTAAATATAAACTTGCTGGAGATAAGGGTAGAAAACATGTTGTGTTTGCACCTGGAGATCTTGTTTGGTTACATTTGCGTAAGGAATAGAATTCCTAATTTGCGCAAATCAAAGCTAATGCCACGTGCTGATGGTCCTTTTAAGGTGTTAGAGAAAATAAATGATAATGCATATAAACTTGAGCTACCTGCAGATTTTGGGGTTAGTCCCACTTTTAACATTGCAGATTTGAAGCCTTATTTGGGTGAGGAAGATGAGCTTCCGTCGAGGACGACTTCATTTCTAGAAGGGGAGGATGATGAGGACATCAATACCATTGTTACACCCACAGCCCCTACTGTTACATATATTGGACCAATTACTAGAGCTCGCGCACGCCAATTAAATTACTAGGTACTTTCGTTTCTTGGTAATGATTCTAATGTTCATGAGAATATGATGCTGCCTAAATTGGATACATTTGTTTTGCTTACAAATGAAGGGCCTAGCTTGGAGAAGGATGAACATTGGAGCAAGAACACGCATGGAGTTGATGGCATGCGCAAGGGGATCAAGAACGGAGTTACAAGTGATGATTTCAGGACTTTGAAGCCACCATAAGAAGTGCATGAAGCCTTGGACGAAATATACAAGATGCCACTTCATAAATTTCGTCTAGAGGCTATTCTAGGTGCTGCGTCACCTTATTATTGGGTCAGGCCCATGTATTTTCGAAATACTTAAGTATAGGCTATTTTTAGAGTCCGTATGTGTGGGGAAACAAGAGTTAGGGTTGGTTTCAGACCCCTCCTCCAAGGGCCATGAAATTACCCCCTCTTCCTCCATATATACAGCCCTTAGGGTGTCGCTTAGACTTTGGGTTTTGTTTAGATCAAAAGTTCGCCATAGATGCAACTTCGTTCGTTTGTGTTCAACGACCAGACCAAGGCGTCACAGAACCCCACCTTCATTAATAAAGCTTTCCTCTTATATTCGCAATATCCAGATTGCAATCTTAGTTTCTTGCTTGTTCTTCGTTTGCTCGCAGGAAACATGCCCTCGTGGTCAGGTTGATCGTGCTCCGGCGTGGTCAATAACCCTCGGATGTTGGTTTAGCGATTGCTAAGGCGCGACGTCTCGCACGTTCGTAGTCGGATCGTTAAGGTCGACTCCCACAGAAAACGATAGCCACCATCTCATCGAAACATCGGGACACCTTTGCCTCTATCAGTTTTCAACAAAATTGACATGGTGTTGTTTTTGTGCATAAATCAAAGTCCTCGGATTGAACTGAAAATTTATGGAGAATATTTGTGGAATACATAAAAAATATTGGCAGGAGAATATACCAAAGGGGCCACCCATGAGCCACAAGCTCAGGGGATGCACTACCCCCCCCCCCCAAGGCGCGCCTAGCGAGCTTGTGGGCCCCTTGGAGCTCCTTCAACCCTAACTCCAACTCCATATATACCTATTCACCAAGAAAAAATTCAGAGAGAAGGATTCATCGTGTTTTACAATACGGAGCCGCCGCCACCGCCTGTTCTTCATCGGGTGGGCTGATCTGGAGTCCGTTCAGGGCTCCAGAGGGTGGAATCCGTCGCAGTCGTCATCATCAACCTTCCTTCGCCGCTAATTTCATGATGCTCACTGCCGGGAGTGAGTAATTCCTTCATAGGCTTGTTGGACGGTGATGGGTTGGATGTGATTTATCATTTAATCAAGTTAGTTTTGTTAGGGCTTGATCCCTAGTATCCACTATGTTTTGAGATTGATGTTGCTATGACTTTGCTATGCTTAATGCTTGTCACTAGGGCCCGAGTACCATGATTTCAGATTTGAACCTATTATGTTTTCATGAATATACTTGTGTTCTTAATCCTATCTTGCAAGTTATATGCACCTATTACGAGTAATGATACGCATATCCCAAGGTGACCATAATTAGGATTCTTCCCGGTGATTACCGTAGTTTGAGGAGTTCATGTATTCACTAAGTGCTAATGCTTTGTTCCAGTTCTCTATTAAAAGGAGGCCTTAATATCCCTTAGTTTCCTCATGGACCCTGCTGCCACAGGAGGGTAGGACGAAAGATGTCATGCAAGTTCTTTTCCATAAGCATGTATGACTATATACGGAATACATGCCTACATTACATTGATGAATTGGAGATAGTTCTATGTCACTCTAGGTTATAACTACTACATGATGAATGCCATCCAACGCAATTATCCATCGCTGATCCAATGCCTATGCTTTTCATACATTGATCTTTGCTAAGTTACTTTCGTTGTTGCTGCTGTTACAATCACTACAAAATTGCTAACATTTCTGCTGCTACTATTTCTGCTACTACTGTTACCGTTACTATCATACTGCTTTGCTACTGATCGCCTTGCTGTAGATATTAAGTCTTTCAGGTGTGGTCGAATTGACAACTCAACTGCTAATACTTGTGAATATTCTTTGGCTCCCCTTGTGTCAAATCAATAAATTTGGGTTGAATACTCTACCCTTAAAAACGGTTGCGATCCCCTATACTTATGGGTTATCAAGAATTTTTTTTGGCACCGTTGCGGGGTAGCATAGCTCTATTTGCTGAGTCACTTGGGATTTATATCTGTTTATCACTATGAAGAATCTGAAAGATACCAGAACCAAGACCGTTCCCTCTAAGATGAGAGGAGGTAAGGAACTTCCATCTAGCTCTGCTCTTGATTCACCTTGTCTTTTAAGTAAGCTTGCGACACCACCACCTGCTATTAATCCTGATATGTTGCAAGTAATTGATGATGCTACTTCTGCTATGAATGATGCTTAAGATGATGCTAGTACTTTGCTTGATAAAAATGTGCCACTGGGTGAATTTCTTGATGAACAACTTGCTAGAGCTAAAGAAAATGAGAATGCTGAAACTGATGAGATTACTGAAATTGATGAAATTATTGAACCTGAAAACTGTGAAACACCTATTAGACCTAGCTCTCCTAGATATGAATTCCCTAATATACCTGAGGTTTATGTTATGGATAGAGAGGTAGCTAGGGATTTTCTTGCTTGTAAGGATAGAGATGATCTTAAGAAATTACTTGTCAAGTTGAAAGAAAAAATCTTTGAATGCCAGAATGAAATATGATCCTAAGTTTGCTACTTCACCTATCTTTGTTATTGATAAGTATTATGAATTCTATGTCGATCCTGAGTTAATTACTTTGGTTGACTCTGATCCTTTCCATGGTTATGAATCTGAAACTGTTGTGGCACATCTTACTAAACTGAATGATATAGCCACCCTATTTGCTCATGAGGAAAGAATTCGCTACTACTATATTCTTAAGTTTTTTCCTTTCCCATTAAAGGGTCATGCTAATATATGGTTTAATTCTCTTGCTCCTGGTTGTGTGCGTAGCCCCCAGAATATGATATATTACTTCTCTGAAAAATATTTTCCTACTCATAAGAAACAAGCTGCCTTACAGGAAATATTTATCTCTATGCAAATTGAAGAAGAGAGTCTCCCACAAGCTTGGGGGAGGCTTCTCCAATTAATTAATGCTTTGCCTGATCATCCTCTCAAGAAAAATGAAATACTTGATATCTTCTATAATGGGCTAACCGATGCTTCTAGGGATTACCTAGATAGTTGTGCTGGTTGTGTTTTCAAGGAAAGAACTGCTGAACAAGCTGAAGAACTATTGAATAATATATTGAGGAATGATAATGATTGGACCCTTCCTGAACCACCACCCAAGCCAACTCTAAAGAAGAGAGGTATTCTAATTCTCAGCTTGAAGACATGCAAGAGGCAAAGAAATCTATGAAAGAAAAAGGTATTAACGTTGAAGATGTCAAGAATTTATCACCTATTGAAGAAATACATGGTTTCGATTTCCCGACACAGGTAGTAGAGGTAAATTCTATCTATAGATTTGATAAAGGTGATATTCCTTACTAAATCTGCTAGTCAATGCTTAGATGATTTGGATAACTTTATTGTTAAACAATAAAAATTTAATGCATATGTTAGTAGACAATTAAAACAAAATGCTTATATGATTGAACACTTGAGTGACTTTATGTTTAGAAATGTTAATGATGTTAGGGGTGTGAGTAAACATGCTTCCATGATAAAAACTCAAGTAGAACAAGTCATCAAAGCACAAAATGGTTGCTTAATGAGATGAACAATAAGTTGAATGATCATGTTGTTATAGTCATGACTAGGGGTGGTAAAATGAATCAGGAACCTTTATATCCTGAAGGTCACCCAAAGAGAATTGAGCAAGATTATCAAAGAATTAATACTGATGCACCTAGTCCTTCTAAAAAGAAAAATAAAGATGATAGGACTTTGCATGCCTCTAGTGAACCTACTGTAGACACACCTGAGAATCCAAATGATATTTCTATTTCTGATGCTAAGACACAATCTGGTGATGAACATGAACCTAGTAACAATGATAATGATCATGTTCATGTAGATGTTCAACCTAATAATGATTATACTGTGGAAATAGAACCTGCTGTTGATCTTGATAACCCACAACCTAAGAATAAAAGATATGATAAGAGAGACTTCATTGCTAGGAAACATGGTAAAGAAAGAGAACCATGGGTTTAGAAACCCATGCCTTTTCCTCCTAAAGCTTCAAAGAATAAAGATGATGAAGAATTTGAGCGCTTTGTTGAAATGCTTAGACCTGTCTTTTTGCGCCTTCGTTTGACTGATATTCTAGAAATGTCTCCTTATGCTAAGTATATGAAAGATATTGTCACAAACAAAAGAAAGATATAGGAAGCTGAAATTTCCACCATGCTTGCTAATTATTCATTTAAAGGTGGTATACCAAAGAAACTAGGAGACCCAGGAATACCAACTATACCATGCTCCATTAAAAGAAACTATGTTAAAATGCTTTATGTGATCTAGTAGCAGGTGTTAGTGTTATGCCTTTCACTTTGTATCGTAGACTTTAGTTGAATAAGTTGACACCCACTGAAATCTCCTTGCAAATGGCTGATAAATCAACTACTATACTCATCGGTGTTTGTGAGGATGTGCCTGTCGTAGTTGCAAATGTTAGTATCTTACTGGACTTTGTTATTCTTGATATACCCGAGGACGACAGTATGTCGATCATTCTTGGTAGACCCTTTTTGAACACTGCATGGGCTGTTATTGATTGCAATAAAGGCAATGTCACTTTTCATGTCAATGGTAATGAACACACGGTACACTTTCCGAAGAAGCAACCTCAAGTGAATATTATCAACTCTATTGGAAAATTTTCAACGACTACTATTGGAGGTTTTGAATTCCCTATTCCTACTGTCAAAAAGAGATGAAATTCTCATTGTTGGAGACATGCATATCCCCGTTGAGGTAACCTAGTGCTATACGAAGATTCTTCGGTTTCATGTCATCCGGAACAAGTTTGTTGACTTGATCAACCTTATTAATGGATTCCTTTTTTACGGGCATGTGGTCGATGAATTTAGCAAACACAACTTTTTGTACCCACTTTTTACTTGTTGTTATTTAGAATTAATAAAGTAGAAATGTTATGATTATGCCGATTTCTGAATTATCCGTGCAATAAAAAATGATTAGAAAATAAAAGTTCTCCAACTGCCCTGAAAATTTAATATGATTTTGTCTGCAATATTTTTAAATAGTGGCACCGAACACTCCCCAAGGGGGTGCACATGTGAGACACGATCTCACAGGGCGCGCCCACCCCCCTAGGCACACCCAGCAAGCTTGTGGGGCCCACATAGGCCCCCTCACTTATTGTTGCCACCCATGCTCTTCTTCTTCCTCCAGAAAAAATCACCAACCTGTTCAAACCCGTGTTCTTGCTCATCTTGCTGCCATTTTTTATCTTCTTGCTCGGAACTCCATTTCAGAAACTGTTTTGAGGGATTGTTCATCGGTATGTGACTCCTCCGTTGGTCCAATTAGTTTTTGTTCTAGTGTATTATTATTTGCACATTTAGCAACTGCGGGTGACCATGTTCTTGAGTTTGCATGTTAAATTTATATGGTTCCAACTAGTTTTGGTGCATGATATAGCCTCTAGACGCTTGTAGGAGTAGTTGCTATCAATTTTGTTGAGTTTTGTTCACTTTTATTTTGACTCACTAAAAATCTTAGAAATTTTCAGAGGGAGGAAATTTTTAGGAAGATGTTCCAAGGTGGTTCCTCGAGCAAGAAATCCCCAAGGCTCGCTCTATGTGAGCCGGACCTCGAACCACCAAGGGAAGGTCTAGTGCAATCTTGTGAATGGCCATTGATTATTTCATGAATCAAGCCGGTTTCAAGGAATAATTTTATATGTACATGCACAACGCCGGCTTGACAGAATTCCTGTCAGGTAAGTGCTTAAAGTACTACAATCTCGCTGATTCTTTTGTGCGGAAATTTGAGTATTCAGTCCATTGCAATACACATTTTATTTTATTTAATCTCTATGAAAAATCATTTTGCATGGACCTTGAATAATTTAGTGAAGCATGTAAAATTCCGCAATGGGGCACTTACACTGAACCTCGTAAATCTGATTGCATTGAGTTTCTTCCTAGCATCACTAGGGGTGAAACTAGAGGCATTACACAAGCTTCCATAGGGAGCATTCACTTTCCTGCCTTACATTATTTTACTCTCTTTATAGGTAGATGCACTAACGATAAACATGACCATAGCCACCTTTGCGCTTCTGAATTGACCATTCCTAAGAGTGATGTAATGAATGAGAAATAATTTAACTTGGGGGCTATTGTTGCACGTCGGTTACATAATAATGCTATAGATGGAGATTTCTTTGCTGGAATTTATGCTACTTGTTTAGCTAATTATCTTGGGGTGTCAATAAAAGAAAATGATACTCAGTTGCCGCCCGCTTTCCTTGATTATGCCGCTATGGAGCATTTCCAATTTCTTGAGCGATATGATCTGCCATTCCAGTATAGACTAATCTTTGACAAGCGCCGTGTTTTCCATATTACGCTTCCAGCTCTCGCCTTCTTTGACTTCCAGGCAAAACAAATATATTTCATACTTAGACACGAGACAGAGGAGTATGAGAGGGTGAGGAAGACTGCTCACCTCAACGAGGCAGCCCGCCAAGCGGTGGCAACTGCAATCCAGTTCAACCCCAACTATGACTTTGGGTATCATCCCGGCCAGCCATGACCATAGACCAACTTAGGCCAAAAGCCTAATCTTAGGGAAGTACATATTTCTCACCGACATTACATTCATGCATCACACATTCATTCCAGTTGTCGGTGTTCATCCTTTTTCATTGTATAATCCATGTTAGTTTATTTTTCTTGCTTTCTTCTTGTGTGCTTGAAAAACTTTGATAAAATCCAAAAATATTTCTCATTTCTTTTTAGTTTTTCTTTCCAGTTTAAATTAGTAGTAGTATTAAAATAAAACCCCAAAAGATTTCTCGTTCTTCTTTTGCTTGTTGGGAGCTTTCCCGTGTGAATAGTTTTTCTCGTTTTCGTTTTCCTTCATTTCACTTTCTTCAAGAGAAAAAAAAATCCAAAAATATTTCAGCGTGTTCCTTTGAAATTTTTTTATTTTCTTTGGGTCGTAAGGAGAAGACCATGATGAAAATGTTGACTGGCTCTCATATGCATTATTGTTATCGAACAAAGAGCCCATATTACCTGTCTTCTCCTTTGAATAAATGTTTGCAGATTCCAGCTTAGTCCACGACACGTGCACTCTGATTATTATTCACATTGTTCGGTCGTGCAAGTGAAAGGCAATAATGACGAAATTTGACGAATTGATTGAGATGAAGAAAAACTAGTATGAACTCAACATGTTTTGTTTTTGCAAATATGATTAGCTCATCGTTCTTGATTCAGCCTATTATGAATAAACATGTTTGCAATGACAATTGGAGATCATATATAGTTACTCATGCCATGCTTAAATAGCTAGGAGTGGATAATGGTTTATCTTGTGTGTCGACATGCATTTAAAATGGTTATGATGTAGTATGATAGGATGGTATCCTCTTCTGGATGATTCGAGTGGCTTGACTTGGCACATGTTTACGCATGTAGTGGAATTAAAAACAACATAGCCTCCACAATATTTATGTTCATGGTGATTTATATACCACTCATATTTGTATTCAATGTTGATTAATCTCAATGCATGTTTATAACCGTTGTCGCTCTCTGGTTGGTCGCTACTCAATCTATTTGCTAGCCTTCACTTGTACTAAGCGGGAATACTGCTTGTGCATCCACTTCCTTAAACCCAAAGTTATTCCATATGAGTCCACCATACCTACTTATATATGGTATTTACCTGCCGTTCCAAGTAAATTTGCATGTGCCAAACTCTAAATCTTCAAATAATATTTGTTTTGTATGCCTGAATCGCTCATGAAGCAACAGGGGGCTGTCAGTATCTTCCATGCTAGGTGGGTTATTCTCATGATGAGTGTTTATTAGCTTGTCATTCACGAGAAAGTGGCTGGTAATTGGGATGCCCAACCTATGATCAAAATTAAAATATAATAAAGAAACAAAACTCCCCCGGATTGTTGTTGGTACGGAGAGCACCTGAGGATTCGGCTAGCCATGGCTTGTGTTTGTTGGTGGATGGGGAGTAAAAACTTTACCTTTCCGTTTGGGAACCGCCTATAATGTGTCTAGCATGGAAGATGGTGAAAACTCTTGGTACGTTGACAATGGAAGCATACTACCCAAAGTTATATTCATCTCTATTTTAAAAGCTTCGAGCTCTGGCACCTCTACAAATCCTTGCTTCCTCTGTGTCGTGGTTTTGTCACGGCAGATGTCCTAGTGTGAGGACTTAGCTAGTCGTGAAGCCAACACAGGTAGGCAGTAGATTGAATGGGGTTGGTCGGAATTGAGAGACGCGAGTTCTTACCCAGGTTTGGCCCCTCATGATGGAGGTAAAAGCCTACATCCCGCTTAATTTATATTGATGATGATGATCTCGGTTACAAGGGCGGTGTTTTGCTACCTCTATCTCAAGAACATCTACTTTGGTCTTGTCTAAGACTTGTCTGTCTGTCTAAAACTTGTCCTCGGGGTGCCCTTCCCCACCTTATATAAGTTGAAGGGGCGGCTTACATTTAGAGTCCTAGTAGGATTAGGACTAATCTATTTTCTTATTTACAAGTGGAATCCTAGTCCAGATCTTGCTTCCCTTGTAAGGGAAATATTCCTTATGCCTTTCCTCTCAAGCCAGCCCACCGGATACCATACATTGAGCTGGTCTTCTCTGAGCCACCTTCTAGGCCTTGAGCCTTATCATTCGTCTGATCCGCCTAATGGGTCACCAGTGAGTCGCCAAGTTCGGCCGAGCCACCAGTGAGTCGCCAAGTTTGGTCGGATCATACTTTAGGTCGGGTTATATCGCGGGGTATATTCCTGACATTAGCCCCCAGTTTAATTTGGATTTACCCATGTTAAACTTATCTTGCAAAATAAAAACAAGAACAAATTTGACAGGTTGTGCGCCGGGTCGAAGGTTCTTCTGAGCCGACATCTGTTCATCCTTAAGTCATTGTCATTAGCTTTTGTGAAAACACTCGACCACCAGGGAGAAGGGCATCTGGCCGGTGGCTTGATTCGGGGCCGTCCTGATTGACCAAAGAACCGCCGACAACTCATCAATCCAGCGTCTTCCGCACTTGTGTAGTCTGTCAAAAGTCCTTGTTTTGAGGCCCCGCAGCACTTCAGCATTTGCCCTTTCCGCTTGGCCGTTGCTTCGCGGATGAGCAATAGAAGCAAAACAGATTTTGCTGCCGAGGTCCTGGATATATTGCATGAAGGCGCGACTTATGAACTGTGGGCCGTTGTCGGTGATGAATCTGTTTGGCACACCAAAATGGCAAACTAGTCCATTGAAGAATTTGACGGCCGACTGCGCTGTCACCTTTCTCACTGCCTCCACTCCCGTCCACTTTGTGAACTTGTCGATTGCAACATACAAGTACTCAAAGCCCCCGACAGCACGGGGGAAGGGGCCCAGTATGTCGAGCCCCCAGACCAAAAATGGCCAGGAAAGAGGGATCGTTTGAAGAGCTTGAGTTGGCTGATGGAGTTTCTTTGAATGGAGCTGGCATGCTTCACACTTGGTTACTAGTGCAGTTGCATCCTAGAGAGCAGTGGGCCAAAAGAAACCTTGCCGAAATGCTTTGTCGGCAAGAGCTCTTGATCCTATGTGAGAGACGCATATGCCTCCACGTATCTCTGCCAATAGCTCCAGTCCGTCCTCCCGAGGAATGCACTTAAATTTCACGCCGTTCGATCTTTTCCTGTACAGGACATCATCCACAAACTTGTACATGCTAGACCGACGGGCTACTTTCTCCGCTTCTTCCTGTTCCTCAGGGAGCTCCCCCTGTTTGGAGGAACCGAACGATGTGATGTGCCCATGCCGGAGCCTGGGGCTCGATGGCAAGGACTAAAGGCATGTCCTTTGCCATGGGGGCAGTTGTCTCTACAGCAAGGGCTTGAGGCCCTGCCGGAGCCTGACGCTTCCCGGCAACTTCCTTGATGGCAGCTCCTGGGAGCTCAACGGGAAAGTACTTGCCGGGGCCTTACTTCCTTTGATTATTCTGTCCTGCCGATGGTTTGATGGATGGCTGAGTTAATTGGAGCACAAAGGTCCCTGGTTCCACAGGTAACTTGAGGCCAGCGCATTTTGACAGGTCGGCAGCAATGTTGTTCTCTGTTCGAGGAACATGCTCTGCTTGTAGATCGTCAAAACGCTCCTCCAACTTTCTCACTTCATCTACATAAGCTTCCATCAACGGGCTTTGATAATCCTTGTTAACTTGCTTGACGACAAGTTGTGAATCACCTCTGACGATGAGCTTTCTAATTCCAAGGTCTGCCACGATCCTGAGACCGACAAGCAGTCCCTCATACTATGTAGTGTTGTTTGTTGATCTCTCCCGGGGAAAATGCATTTGGACTAAGTACTTGAGGTGGTCTCCGGTGGGCGCAACAAGCAGCACACCAGCACCGCCACCTTGAAGCGAGAAAGCCCCATCAACGTACATAATCCAATCACGGCTCATTTCCTTGTCGGGGAGAGTGGTCTCTTGAATTTCCTCGTCAGGCATTGAGGTCCATTCTGTAATGAACTCTGCCAAGGCTCTGCTCTGAATTGTCGAAGTGCTTTCAAACCTGAGACCAAAACTTGATAGTTCCAACGCCCACTCCACAATCCTTCCGGTTGCATCTGGGTTGTGCAAGACCGTTGCAATGGGAAGCGACTGATGACGGTGATCTCATGTGCCTGAAAATAGTGACGAGCTTCCTCGAGGCCATAAGGAGGCCGAAGAGCAACTTCTGCACACATAGTATCTTGATCTAGCTGTCGTGGGAGCAAGTCTAATAGTAAGAATAGGGGGTACGTAGGAGGAGGCAAGGCCCTAGCTACGGCGAGGTTGTGCACACAAGGTTTACGAGTTCACGCCCTTCTTGGAGGAAGTAATAGCCCTACGTCTCGGTGCCCAGAGGCTTTGTCGATTGGATTATATGTGAAAGTTACGAAGTGCGAACGCTGTGCGCAGGAGGAGGGTGGCTTATATAGAGTGTGCCAGATCCCTTCAACCCTCAGTTACACAGTGTTCAAGGTACGTTAAGACAAGGCATTACTGGTAACGCTAGATATAAAGGACTATAAATGACCTTGAAGACTACAGAGTGAATGGCTGACCGTTGCCATCCTAGGGTGGCTTTACGTCTTCTGTACGCCGAGTGATTCTTCGTGTGGTCGAGTGAAGCTATCTTGGTCGAGTGGAATTGGGGTATCCGAGTGGCATAGCTGGTCGAGTGGATTGTACTTCAAGGTGATTTCAGTCGGTATCTTATGTTGTTCTTCGAATGTTCTTAACTCTAGGGCAGTGTCCTTGGGTAGGACGCCTAGGTCAGGCCTATGACCCTACCCTAGGTACATGTCATCGTCATTAGCCCCCGAATGGATTGAGGTCTGAGTGAAAAAAGATTTGAAGTTGGTTCCGACTCAATTCCATGCTTCAGAGGCATTTCTACTGGAGTCTGGGAGTTATGCTGAAGCTTCAACCTCGTTTTAGTCGCCTTGATCGATTCGGAGGTCGTCGAGTGAAATTATGTTGATAGTCTTCGAGTGTGTTATGGTGCGAAATCTTCAGCGCGATTGGGTTCTCTATGGTTCCCGGATCTCACGGGATTCAAAATTTTGGAGAAGCGCGTGGGACAGAGCGTGCCGCAGTAATCATAGCGAGTAGACAGGGGCGCCTCGATCTCCGCACCACCTTTTTCTCCATGTATCGGGTGAGCGACTGTCGCGGGATATGACATGATTGCTCGGGCCCATGGGTCGGAAGCAGGCCCATAAAAGGCGTCGAGGCCGGTGCGATGTACAGTACGCCTCATTCAATCCCTTCTTCCTCTGCTTATCCATCGTGCCTTCCTCTTCTCTCGTCGCCTCCGCTCGGCCCGTGCGCACTCCGCCGCCATGGTGAAGGACAAGACGACAGCCTTGGAGCGTGCAAAGAAGGCGACGGGGGCGGCAAAAGGCAATAAGACGGCTCGGGGGACGTCGTCGCGGTCCGGTCCGCCGCTGGCTGGATCCATGGGGACTGGATCCGCTCCACCATCGAGCGGGAAGATTTGGAGAAGCTCGCTGAGGACGGCATGTTTGCCGTTGGATCTTGGAGGTTGCCGGAGGGGGAATCTAAGCCTCAGCCGCGCGAGGGTGAGCGTGTCCTCCTCACCACCCATGTCAACCTAGGTCTTTCTCTTCCCCCACATCCGTTCTTTAGGGGTTTCTTGAACTTTTTCAGTGCCCAAATTCACCATTTCCCCCCAAACACAACCACATATCTTGCTACATATATCTCATTGTGCGAAAACTTCTTGGGTTGCCAACCGCACTGGGGTCTCTTCAAACACATCCTCACTTGCCGTTCTCAAACGGTGAAGAAAGCAAATCTGACTGACGAAAAGATGCACGTGATCCAAATGTGCGGGGGTTTGTGGATTCAAACTAGGGGTAGAAGTACTTTCCCTTCCATAACCCTTCCCGAGTCAGTTCGAGGATGGCAGTCGACCTAGTTCTACTGCAAGGACATCCCGACTCCCGGCCAGTCGACCGGTCTCCCCCCTTTCACTATGGAGCGACTCCGCCAACCTTCTTCACTGACCGTGACCCCAGAGGAGAAAGGCGAGGTTTCACTTTTAGTCGACCAGGTTGTCAACTTAGTCCGAGAGGGTGTGACTGGCATGTACTTTGCTGGAGGTGTTCCTCAGTCAACGCATCCAGCCTCTCCAAGCCCGTGACCACCTGATGTGGATGTACTCGGGCACTGACGACACCGCTCGGGTCCACCCAGAGGAGGTTGCCGAGGAGATGGTGGCTCATTGGCTACGGAGGATAACAGGGAACAAGGATAACCCCAGGGGGACCAGGAGGGTTCTGCCATTCGATGCTGAGCATGAGCCGGAAGAGGTCAGGCTCAAAATACCGAGTGTTTTCTCTCTTTGATTTGCACTTGCTCTTGAATCCGACTGATTTTTGTTGACTTGTGCCTTGCAGATTTACACCAAGATGTACTCGATGCCAAACGGGGAACAACTTCAGGAGGGAGAGGAGAGCGAGGGCGGAAGCACTGATTGGCTATCTGAAGATGAAAGTGATGAAGACAGCGAAGATTTCGGTAGTAGTGAGGAGGTCGACTCACCGCCCCACTCTGAGCGGCCTTCCAAGTAGTCGCATGATCCAGCGGGTGGGCGTGGCAAAGCAGCCCCGCCAAGTACGCAGGTTTCAAAGCGCACTCGGACGTCTACTCTTGAACTGTCAGAGAAGGCCACGAAGCAGCCCAAGGTTGTGCCACCAAAGCCCCGGAAGGCCCAGCCCAAGAACAAGGTGGATGTTCCTGTTGCTTCTGTGTAAGTGTTTCTCCTCTCTGTTCTTGTTTTGATCAGAAACTTCTTTTCTTGTTTGACCAAGTGAAATTGGGAACTTTCAGTGCTGCTACTTCTGGGACGTCCATGGACATTGACAAGGAGCAGGATGACGTGGAAACTGCAGACGCGGCCACTTCTCGGGCAGGTACAGCTTCACAACCATGCTCTTATTTTGCCAATCGTTCTGATGGTCGACTGAATTCTCACGGTCGAGTTGTATTGTAGTGCACCAAATGTTATTGAACTTCCGAATGATGATGACCATGAAGAAGTGCCACAAAGGAATACAGGAAGAAGAGGCAGGACTTCGAGCAAAAAGGTGCCTGCCAGCAAAGTATCTCACTCGACATCAGCATCAGAACCAGTCGTTCAGCAACTTGGTGATCCAGTTCAGATTTCTGTTTCTTTTGCCGATCCTTTATCGACTGACCAGCCTTCGGCGTCAACTGCTCAAGCCCCTGCTCCAACTGTGCAACTTCAGGCTTCAGTTCCTTCGGCTACCTCGACTGTTCCAGCAACTCCACTTTTTGTTGCTCATCATGTCCCGGAGGATCAGGTAGGCGCTGCCAAGGAAGCCATGATCCAAGCAGGCCTAATGATGGACCGAATGAAGGTGGTGTACGAAACCAGCAAGGCCGCCTATGATGCCAGCTCTGCACTTCAAACTAACGTCCGAGTAAGTGGGATTGTAAGTTGATTTCTGATTGGCTTTCAGCTTGATCTTTGCTCTGTTAGGATAAGCTACTTGACAACTGTTGCTTTATTATTCGTAAGATGTCCGTGGATGAGCGTTTTGGAACCTTTAATGTGCATCTATCATGAGTGTTCGCCTTGCATCCGCTCACCCACTGGTTGTTTTAACTTTTGTTGTTAGCGCTTTCACTTGAGTCGACTAGGTCATGTCGAGTGTACTCTTGAACCAGTGGGGGCATGCTGGGTGCACCCACTGGGTGTAGTCCCCGAGACTGTTGTTGAATGTTTGATTCGGCAGTAGTCTTAGAACTCTTTTTGTCATAATAATCTGACCTTGCATCTTATCACTCGGAAGTGACCGATCCTTGTTTCTGTCGATTGACTTGTCTTGTTGTTTACTGCAGAAATCTTGTGAGCTTGGAACCAAGTTTGCTGATTTGGAGAGGAAGCAGATCCAGCTCAATCTCGACCTGGAGCTGGCCAAGGAGAACCTACAGAAGGCCAAAGATGAAGCAGCTGCCATGGGAGGTAACCATTTGTCGACTGTTCGCCTTGCTATCCTTTCCTTTCAACCCTTAAACCGAGCGATTCCACTCGAACAGATGTGCGTAGTGAAAACCGTCAACTCCAAGCTCGTCTGAAGAATGTTATTTTCTTTAGACAAAATGAAGCAGGCCCTGGAGCAGAAGGATCTTGACCTTGCAGCAGCTCAGAAGACGGCGTGGGAGAAAACTGAACTCGCCGACAAGAAGTCGACTTCAGTCGGCAAGTTAGAAGAAGAGAACGCCAAGTTGAAAACTGCCGTTGATGAAGCGAAGAAAGAGGTCATGCAGCTAAAGGAGGAGAAGGTGGCCTTGGCAGACAAAGTTGATGTTCTCACTCGGAAGAGAGACGAACTGGAAACTTATCTGGGAGGTCTTGCCAAGAAGATGTTCCTCATGCTTGAAGGTACCTTTCTTTATCCGACTGGCTATAGAAAACTTTCCCATTACGTTACTGTCACCTCAACACCTTTTTGTGTGTGCAGAATTCTGCCAAAACTTCAAGGAAGAAACCGGGCGGATTGAGACAGGTTTGAACCCTATCAATTCTCCCGTTATGGACGAAGCTGCATCGAACATGCTGCGACTGGAATCCCGCCTCACCAGTGTTTTGGACTATCTTGATCGACTGAAAGTGGCTGTGTCGTGGATCGACACGGAGCTCTGGCCAAGTGCGACGTTCCAAAATGATCTCGAGTCTCTGATGACTCAACTCAATGACATCCCTGACCAAGTGCAGGCGTGGAAGAAGTCTTCTACTCATTGCGGTGCTGACGTGGCTTTGTCTCTGGCCCGTGTTCATTGCAAGGAAGTTAAGGAAGAGAAGCTGGCGGCTCTTAAAGTTGCCAACACCAAGAAGCTTCAATTGCAATCTTTCATGGAGACCTTCATTGATGCAGCTACCTGTATTGCATACGGCATCGACCTGGACAGTTTCTTCGAGCCAACAAGTCCTCCTCCCGCTGAGTGAAAAACTTGATAACTTAACCTTATTTGCCTCGGAATGCCGAGTGATTTTGTAATCGTTAAACTCTTTCGGGCTTGACGCCTGTCGGTGTCAAAACCAGTGGATCTCGGGTAGGGGTCCCGAACTGTGCATCTAGGCGGATGGTAACAGGAGACAAGGGACACGATGTTTATACCCAGGTTCGGGCCCTCTCGATGGAGGTAAAACCCTACTCCTGCTTGATTGATCTTGATGATATGAGCATTACAAGAGTTGATCTACCACGAGATCGGAGAGGCTAAACCCTAGAAGCTAGCCTATGGTATGATTGTTGTTCTTGGTCCTATGGACTAAACCCTCTGGTTTATATAGACACCGGAGGGGGCTATGGTTACACAGAGTCGGTTACAAGGAAGGAGATCTACATATCCGTATCGCCAAGCTTGCCTTCCACGCCAAGGAGAGTCCCATCCGGACACGGGACGAAGTCTTCAATCTTGTAACTTCATAGTCCAACAGTCCGGCCAAAGGATATAGTCCGGCTGTCCGGATACCCCATAATCCAAGACTCCCTCAGTAGCCCCTGAACCAGGCTTCAATGACGATGAGTCTGGCGCGTAGATTGTCTTCGGCATTGCGAGGCGGGTTCCTCCTCCGAATACTTCATAAAAGATTCCGAACTCAAGGATCGTGTCCGGCTCTGCAAAACAAGTTCCACATTCCACCGTAGAGAGAATAATATTACCACAAATCTAATCTGCTGACGTATTCCCCAGGGTGTCATCACACAATGGCCAGGTCTTCATTTGAATCGTTTTTTACAACCAACCTCAGCGTGTTTCACGAGGCGGTTTCATTGGCACGTCTTGTCGAAACAGAGATCGTGTCCCCTTATTGCGGGATTCTCATCAATACGGACGTGGGTAACCCAACCGCGCCATTGATTACGGCGCTTGGGGGATGAGCAAGTTTTACCAGGCTGGTGGGGACGCATAGCTTCATCCGCCCTTATAAAGGGATAAGGTTTTACCTTTTTCCACCTACGCCTTCTTCCTCCTTGCTCATCCTCTCTCGCGAACTCGAGCTCCGGCGCCCAAGTCCACATCCTTCTCCTCAACCCTCACCAATCATGTCCGGAGTGGGAGGCAAGTGGATGGTTTCCTCCGTCACGGAGGGACACATCAAGAAGCTGCGCGAGGCCGGATAATTAGCCACGGATATCGCGCACCGGCTGCCCGCTGCGGGGCAGATCGTTCCTACCCCGGAACCTCATGAAAGGGTGGTCTTCCTCACCCACTTCGTCCGTGGATTGGGGTTTCCCCTTCATCCATTCATCCGCGGCCTCATGTTCTATTATGGGCTGGACTTCCATGATCTGGCCCCGAATTTTATCCTCAACATTTCAGCATTCATCGTCATGTGTGAGGCCTTCCTCCGCATCAAGCCCCACTTCGGCCTATGGTTGAAAACCTTTAATGTCAAACCGAAAGTGGTGAGCGGCCAGCAGGCGGAGTGCGGAGGCGCCATGGTGGGCAAGATGTCCAATGTCACATGGCTCGAGGGCTCTTATATGGAGACCATAAAGGGGTGGCAATCGGGGTGGTTCTACATCACCGAGCCGCGTGACCCTAAATGGGCGGCGGCCCCCGAATTCCGATCCAGAATCCCCACGCGGCTCACCTCCTGGAAAGAGAAGGGCCTGCCCTGGGGCAATCCGGTGGAGCTAACCGGACTCCAGACCTGCATCCAAAATATGATAAACAAGAAGCTCAAGCTTGTCAACATAGTCCAGGTCATGCTCATCCGCCGGATCCTCCCGTGTCAACAACGGGCGTTCAATCTGTGGGAATTTGACCCGGCTCAGCACCAGACCCTGAAGGAGCTCTTTGACACGACGCACAAGGACGTCTGGAAGGTGCTGTTCAAGAGTGCCGAGGTTCCCCCGCCCCTCACCGAGGATCGCGGACTCAGCGCGCAGCGTCAAGCCGGCGCGGTAAGCTCTTATACTGCTTATAGGGCATTTATTTTCCCCAGTATAACCATGTGCGAGATCTAAGCTCCCATACCTTTGACAGGAATGGCTAGAGACGGCCGAACAGATCGACTGTCTGGCCTCTCTGCGCGAAGACCCAGCAGACGCCCGCGTAGAGGAGATGCTGGTTTCCGCTCCTTACGTGGTGCCGGAGAAGAAGGCCAACAAGAAGGCCACGGGAACCCGAAAGAGTTCCCGCCGTCAGGTGGTGTCGGACTCATCGTCCGACGAATCCGAGACGCACTCCTCCCGTGAAGACAAGGAGGAGGAAGAAGAAGGTACTCCCCCTCTAGCCGGGGGAGAAAAGAAAAGGAAGGCCGCCCCAACCAGGGGGGCCGAAGGTTCCAAGAAGGGAAGGACCCTCCGTCCGGACTGCTCCTCCACCACCGCCACAGATAGTGAAGACGAGTGGTTACCCAGGGCCAAGCCCCTGGCGAAGTCGTAAGTATTCAGATACCAGAGTAAATCATTGCACACTTTTGCCGCACAGCTTCTCCTAACGCCGAATACGATTATGCAGTCCGTCTCGGGCCCGCATCGACGTGTCCTCGTCGGACGGTTCTTTGGACCGTCGACCATGATTAGCGGTCCGCTTCCGTCCGCCTCCACCCCTCGCCCTACGGACAACGCCGAGGTGTTGTCTCAAAGGGCTCCAAGTCGAGAGGAGGTAGTCCTGGAGGCGCCTCAAGGCGACCTTCCGGACTCCAGGCGAAAAGGAAGCAAGGCTCCCAAGGGCTCCAAGTCCGACCCTAGGACGAACACCGCTCCGGAACCTCCAGTGGTTCCGGACTTCGGCAGGCGGCCCCCTGCCAAGAGGGGCAAGCTGCCCGTGCCGGAGACCTCCGTCCATCCGGAGGCACCGGACAATTTGCTGGAAGTGCTTAACAGCGTTTCCATCGATGAGGAGCACCGCACTATCATGAGTGCGGTGATCAAGAAGGTTCAGTCCGCCAAAAGCGGATTGACTGAAGCCTGTGCCAGCCTTCTAACAGGCTTTGAGGTAAGTGTTTAAAATATAGGAAAATATTACCGCATAGACAGTAGCCCCTGATGCTCTGTTTGGCGTTCACAAAGAAAATCCGAATAGAGGATCAAATAATATCTGCATGAGTCTAATACAAGTATGTCTATATGCGTATGCAGGCTTCGCTGCTGACCTCTGCCGCACTGACTGTGGACGCCACATTAAAGCAGAACCTCGAGCGGTCCGAGAACGAGCTCGGCCATGCCAAGAAGTAGATCGAGGAGAACGAAGGTAAGTAGTACCTTGTTGTTATATTTATGAAAGATGTGGTTGCAAAATGACAGGATCATCATGAATGTGCCAGGTGCCACGACCGAAGTGGCGGCCCTGAAGCAAGCGCTGTCCGAGGCCGAGAACAAAGCAGCCACGGAGCGCACCGAGCGAGAGAAGCACGAGGCGCGGGTGGGCAAAGTGCAGCAAGAGCTCCAGGATATCGTGAAGAAGCACGAGACATTGGAGCTTGACTCGAAGACGCGAGAGTCTGAGCTTGCCACGGCCCTCGAGAGCACCAAACAACCCAAGGCCGAAGCCCAAAGGGCCCTCCAGGAAATTGAGGCGATGAAGAAGATAGCGGCGGGTAAGGCATTCATTATGCAAAGCAAGCATGTGAAAGTAAATTACTTATTGCCACGAGTCCGGAGCTCTCCAGAGCATTCGCAGATTTGCCCGTGGCGTGTCGGATGCCGCAAAATACTCTTGAGCGAAGAGGGCTTGATGAGAGAGGTGTTACGGTCTCGGTATCTTGAGGCGAACACCCAGTGCCTCTAGCGACCAGTGAAGCAACCGGTCGAGCTCCACAAAGGCGGCGAGCAGGCCATGAAGGGTCTTATAGTCCGGCTATGGCCTGGAGATGCCCTGCCAGGGAGCTACTTTGGGCTGGTGAGGCGGCTGGTGGATGCCTATCCTCGGTTAGAGGTCGTCAAGCAATCCGTCTGCATCGAGGGCGCCCGCAGGGCGCTCGCCCGTGTTAAAGTACACTGGGCCAAGATGGATGCTGAGAAGCTGGTGAAGGAGGGGCCGCCGCAGGGCAAGGAGCATCGCCACCCCAAGATGTATTATGAGGGCGTCCTGAAGGGTGCCTGCCTTATGGCGGATGAGTGCTCCAAAGATGTAATATTTGAATGAACTTGCTCGTGTGATCATGTACTATGAAGACTTGTTCATATGCGCTATGCAACGCTTGTTTGAATTTAAAATATTACCTTCTGTGCGGTCGTTTATTAAATCGAGAGATGGCGATCGTGCTTACGCCCCCATGCCACGAGTCTTTGGGGTGTTCGGGATAAACCTAAGCACTCTTTTTCCCATTCTTGGGTCCTTGAGGAGATGCTCAGCATAGCGAACAAGGCAATCGGACTATAATGCTTTATCACTCTCACTTAGCAGAGAATTCTATAATTTTAAATTTTGGCGAAGCCCCAGTATTCGGAAGGCGAATTGAGGCGCTATCAGCGCCTAGGCGGACAAAGCCGACTCCTCGCTCGAAGCGTCATAAGTCTTTAAGGACTCGAAACCTCTCGAACAGCGACCAGCTCTCGCCTTATCATGACAGTCAGTTTTAGCTTTCTCTACTGAGGTGCTTAGCCCAGCTGAACCGGGGCACAATCACAATAGTTCTGCGAGTGCTACCTTAGCCGATATAACGGAACATAAGGTATCAAAACATGGGAGCCAGGCAAACCCAACTATTGACCCAAGACATGATTCGGAGCTGATGCATATAATTCTATAAGTTCGGGGTGCCGCACTGTTGAAAGTGTTCGGACTTATCACGTCGTATTATGGGGTACGTAAGCCCCTGGCGTATTGGCCGTACTAGAGTGTACGAGTGCTAAATGTCATTAATGAACATATATATATATATATATATATATATATATATATATATATATATATAAATAAAATAAAGAATAGATAATGCAGTAATAGACTAGTGCTATGCATTGTTTATTCAAAAAGGTGCATTGAAGCATAATGATACAAGTAGTGCGATAAGCAAGAACAGGACTATTTGACATGCCCCCTCCAAGGGCAAGCTGCGGAATGGTATTTAAAACAGGTATTTTGCTCGCTATAAGAGACCACCTGGGAATTCCATAATGCGACGTAGCTTTCTGCCTCCTTGGTTGTTGTATCATGTGTCCGAAAATCGTACTGCCAGACGGGGTTTCCAGAGAGTAAAGTCCTGAAAGAGAGAGAAAATATTAAGACGGGAAGCCCCTAGTGCGGTTGAGCCACGTTTTGGGGGCGTGCCGTAGTTGTGCCCCCTTCCCCCATCTATGCCCATGGTATTTTTAATGCGTAATTATGTACGCGGGGCACAGACTTTGCCGTTTGGCTGGGGCTGGGGTGGGGGCCGCATTGCTATGCTAGCTCGGAATGTGCCAGTCGGTCTTGTTGCAGGTTACTCCGGGCGCGTTTGACGGTGTTCGGGTGTTTGATCGCTGAACTGGTGAATTGCCTTGAAAGGCTGCTTTGCGCTTCTGCTGCGAGGGCCATAGTGTGCTCCTCCGTTCGGAGAGAGCGCTTAGTGTTTCCATTGGCTGTGATGACCCCCCGAGGTCCTGGCATCTTGAGCTTGAGGTATGCTTAATGCGGTACCGCATTGAATTTTGCAAATGCGGTTCGCCCGAGCAGTGCGTGATAGCCACTGCGGAACGAGACTATGTCAAAGATTAACTCCTTGCTTCGGAAATTATCCGGGGATCCGAAGACCACTTCCAGTGTGACTGAGCCTGCGCAATGGGCCTCTACACCTGGTATGACGCCTTTGAAGGTCGTTTTTTGTGGGTTTGATCCTTGAGGGGTCTATGCCCATTTTGCGCACTGTGTCCTGATAAAGCAAGTTCAGGCTGCTGCCACCGTCCATAAGGACTCGAGTGATGTGAAATCCGTCAATGATTGGGTCTAGGACCAGTGCGGCAAATCCGCCGTGACGGATACTAGTGGGGTGGTCCCTGCGATCAAAGGTGATCACACAGGAAGACCATGGGTTGAACTTTGGGGCGACTGGCTCCAACGCATATACGTCCCTTAGCGCACGCTTCCGCTCCCTCTTCGGGATGTGGGTTGCGTATATCATGTTCACCGTCCGCACTTGCGGAGGGAACCTCTTCTGTCCACCGGTGTTCGGCGGCCGGGGCTCCTCCTCGTCATCGCTATGCAGCCCCTTGTCCTTATTTTTGGCATTTAACTTGCCGGCCTGCTTGAATACCCAACATTCTCTGTTGGTGTGGTTTGCTGGCTTTTCGGGGGTGCCGTGTATTTGACACGAGCGATCGAGTATACGGTCCAAACTGGACGGGCCCGGAGTGCTTCTTTTAAATGGCTTTTTCCGCTGACCGGGTTTGGAGCCTCTGAATCCGGCATTGACTGCCGTATCTTCGGCATTGTCGCTGTTGACGCGGCGCTTGTCAGATTTCGGGTTCCGGCAGACCCTCTAGGTTCGAACTCTGGGGTGCACACGGAGATCGCACCTCCAACCTACCTACGTCTCGTCGCCTCGCAAGGATCTAAACTACACGAAGAACAACACAAGGGACACGAGGTTTATACTGGTTCGTGAAGGAAATATGCCCTAGAGGCAATAATAAAGTTATTATTTATTTCCTTATATCATGAAAAATGTTTATTATTCATGCTAGAATTGTATTAACAGGAAACATAATACATGTGTGAATATATAGACAAACAGAGTGTCACTAGTATGCCTCTACTTGACTAGCTCGTTAATCAAAGATGGTTATGTTTCCTAACCATGGACAAAGAGTTGTTATTTGATTAACGGGATCACATCATTAGGTGAATGATCTGATTGACTTGACCCATTCCGTTATCTTAGCACATGATCGTATAGTATGTTGCTGTTGCTTTCTTCATGACTTATACATGTTCCTATAACTATGAGATTATGCAACTCCGTTTACGGAGGAACACTTTGTGTGCTACCAAACGTCACAACGAACTGGTTGATTATAAAGGTGCTCTCAGGTGTCTCCAAAAGTATATGTTGAGTTGGCATAATTGAGATTAGGTTTTGTCACTCCGATTGTCGGAGAGGTATCTCTGGGCCTTCTCGGTAATACTCATCACCTAAGCCTTGCAAGCATTGTAACTAATGAGTTAGTTATGAAATGATGTATTACGGAGCGAGTAAAGAGACTTGCGATAACGAGATTGAACTAGGTATTGGATACCGACGATCGAATCTCGGGCAAGTAACATACCGATGACAAAGGGAACAACGATGTTGTTATGCGGTTTGACCGATAAAGATCTTCGTAGAATATGTAGGAGCCAATATGAACATCCAGGTTCCGCTATTGGTTATTGACCAAGAATAGTTCTAGGTCATGTCTACATAGTTCTCGAACCCGTAGGGTCCGCACGCTAAGGTTTCGATGACAGCTTATATTATGAGTTTATGAGTTTTGATGTACCGAAGGAGTTCGAGTCCGGATGAGATCGGGGACATGACGAGGAGTCTCGAAATGGTCGAGGCGTAAAGATCGATATATTGGACGACTATATTCGGACTTGGAAAGGTTCCGAGTGATTCGGTATTTTTCGAGTACCGGAGAGTTACGGAATTCGCCGGAGAAGTATTGGGCCTTATTGGGCCATACGGGAAAGAGAGAGGGGCTGCCTAGGGCAGGCCGCGCGCCCCCCCAAGGCCTAGTCCGAATTGGACTAGGGGAAGGGGCTGCGCCCCCTCCTTCCTTCCCTTCTCCTTTCCCTTCCTTCTCTCCTACTCCTACTAGGAAAGGAGGAGTCCTACTCCCGGTGGGAGTAGGACTCCCCCATGTGCGCCCTCCTAGGCGGCCACCTCCTCCCTTGCTCCTTTATATCACAGGGGCAAGGGGCACCCCATGACACACAAGTTGATCTACGTGATCGTTCCTTGGCGTGTGCGGTGCCCCCTCCACCATATTCCACCTCGGTCATATCATCGCGGGCTTAGGCGAAGCCCCTGCGCCGGTGGAGCATCATCATCATCCTGCGCCGTCGTCTTGTGGAACTCATCCCGACACTTTTGCTGGATCGGAGTCCGGGATCGTCATCGAGCTGAGCGTGTGCGTAACACGGAGGTGCCGTGCGTTCGGTACTTGGATCGGTCGGATCGTGAAGACGTGCGACTACATCAACAGCGTTGTCATAACGCTTCCGCTTCGGTCTCACGAGGGTACGTGGACAACACTCTCCCCTCTCGTTGCTATGCCATCACCATGATTTTGTGTGTGCGTAGGAATTTTTTTTGAAATTACTACGTTCCCCAACAGTGGTATCAGAGCCTGGTTTTATGCGTTGATGTCATATGCACGAGTAGAACACAAGTGAGTTGTGGGCGATATAAGTCATCTTGCTTACCAAAGATGTCATACTTTGGTTCAGCGGTATTGTGAGATGAAGCGGCCGGACCGACTTTACCCAGACGCTTACGCGAGACTGGTTTCACCGCTTGAGCACTTTCGTTGCTTAAAGGTGACGGCGGTGTCTGCTTTCTCTCACTTTAGTTGAATCGAGTGTGGCTCGCCCGGTCCTTGCGAAGGTTAAAACAACACCAACTTGACAAACTATCGTTGTGGTTTTGATGCGTGAGGTAAGAACGGTTCTTGCTCAGCCCGTAGCAGCCACGTAAAACTTGCAACAACAAAGTAGAGGACGTCTAACTTGTTTTTGCAGGCATGTTGTGATGTGATATGGTCAAGGCGTGATGCTATATTTTATTGTATGAGGCGATCATGTTTTGTAACCAAGTTATCGGCAATCGGCGAGAGCCATAAGGTTGTCGCTTTATTGTATGAAATGCAAGCGCCATGTAATTGCTTTACTTTATCACTAAGCGATGGCGATAGTCGTAGAAGCAATAGTTGGCGAGTCGACAACGATGCTACGATGGAGATCAAGGTGTCGCGGGTGATGATGGTGATCACGACGGTGCTTGAGATGGAGATCACAAGCACAAGATGATGATGGCCATATCATATCACTCATATTGATTGCATGTGATGTTTATCCTTTATGCATCTTATCTTGCTTTGATTGACGGTAGCATTATAAGATGATCTCTCACTAAAATTATCAAGAAGTGTTCTCCACGAGTATGCACCGTTGCTAAAAGTTCAGTAGTGCCCGGACACCACGTGATGATCGGGTGTGATAAGCTCTCGTCCATCTACAACGGTGCAAGCCAGTTTTGCACACGCGAATACTCAAAGTTAAACTTGACGAGCCTAGCATATGCGAGATATGGCGCGGAACACGGAGACCGAAAGGTCGGCGTGAATCATATAGTAGATATGATCAACATAGTGATGTTCACCATTGAAAACTACTCCATCTCACGTGATGATCGGTTATGGTTTAGTTGATTTGGATCACGTGATCACTTAGATGACTAGAGAGATGTCTGTCTAAGTGGGAGTTCTTTAGTAATATGATTAATTGAACTTAAATTTATCATGAACTTAGTCCTGGTAGTATTTTGCAAATTATGTTGTAGATCAATAGCTCGCGTTGTTTCTTTCATATGTTTGTTTTGATATGTTCCTAGAGAAACTGTGTTGAAAAATGTTAGTAGCAATGATGCGGATTGGATCCGTGATCTGAGGTTTATCCTCATTGTTGCACAGAAGAATTATGTCCTTGATGCACCGCTAGGTGACGGACCTATTGCAGGAGCAGATGGGGCGTTATGAGCGTTTGGCTAGCTCAATATGATGACTACTTGATAGTTTAGTGCACCATGCTTAACGGCTTAGAATCGGGATTTCAAAGGCGTTTTGAGCGTCATGGACCATATGAGGCGTTCCAGAATTGAAGTTAATATTTCAAGCAAATACCGAGTTGAGAGATATGAAGTGCGCAACAAGTTCTATAGCTAAAAGATGGAGAGAATCGCTCAACTAGTGAGCATGTGCTCAGATTATGCAGGTGCTTCAATCGCTTGAATCAAGTGGGAGTTAATCTTCGAGATAAGATAGTGATTGACAGAATTCTCTAGTCACCATCACCAAGTCGGTAGAACTTCGTGATGAACTATAGTATGCAAGGGATGGCGAAAATGATTCCCAGTTTTCATGATGATGAAATCGATGAAGGTAGAAATCAAGAAAGAACATTAAGTGTTGATGGTTAACAAGACCACTAGTTTCAAGAAAAGGGCAAAGGGATAGAAGGAACTTCAAGAAGAGCGGCAAGCAAGTTGCTGCTCAAAGTGAAGAAGCCCAAGTGCGGACCTAAGCACGAGACTAAGTGCTTCTCTTGCAAAGGGACTGGTCCTTTGAAGCGAACTACCCCAACTATTTGGCGGATAAGAAGGATGGCAAGGTGAACAAAGGTATATTTGATATACATGTTATTGATGTGTACTTTACTAGTGATTATAGCAACCCCTCGGTACTTGGTACTGGTTCAGTTGCTAAGAGTAGTAACTCGAAACGGGAGTTGCAGAATAAACAGAAACTAGTTAAGGGTGAAGTGACGATGTGTGTTGAAAGTAGTTTCAAGATTGATATGATCATCATCGCACACTCCCTATACTTTCGGGATTAGTGTTGAACCTAAATAAATGTTATTTGGTGTTTGCGTTAAGCATGAATATGATATGATCATGTTTATTGCGATACGGTTATTCATTTAAAGTTAGAGAATAATTGTTATTCTATTTACATGAATAAGACCTTCGATGGTCATACACCCAATAAAAAGTTTGTTGGATCTCGATCGTAGTGATACACATATTCATAATATTGATGCCAAAAGATGCAAAGTTAATAATGATAGTGCAACTTAGTTATGGCACTGCTGTTTTGGTCATATCGGTGTAAAGCGCATGAAGAAACTCCATAAAGATGGATTTTCGAAATCACTTGGTTATGAATCATTTGATGCTTGCGAACCGTGCCTTTGGGCGAGATGACTAAAACTCCGTTCTTCGTAACAATGGAACGAGCAACAAACTTATTGGAAATAATACATACTGATGTATGCAATCCGATGAGTGTTGAGGCTCGCGGCGGGTATCATTATTTTCTGACCTTCACAGATGATTTGAGCAGATATGGGTATATCTACTTGATGAAACATAAGTCTGAAATATTTGAAAAGTTCAAAGAATTTCAGAGTGAAGTGAAAAATCATCATGACAAGAAAATAAGGTTTCTACGATCGATCGCGGAGACAAATATTTGAGTTCTGAGTTTGGTCTTCAATTAAAACAATGTGGAATAGTTTCACAAATTCGTGCCACACGGAACACCACATCATAATGGTGTGTCCGAGCGTCATAACCGTACTTTATTGGATATAGTACAATCTATGATGTTTCTTACCGATTTACCAATATCGTTTTGGGATCATGCATTAGAGACAACTGCATTCACGTTAAATAGGGCACCATCTAAATCCGTTGAGGCGACACTATATGAACTGTGGTTTGGCAAGAAACCAAAGTTGTCGTTTCGAAAGTTTGGGGTTGCGATGCTTATGTGAAAAGCTTCAACCTGATAAGCTTGAACCCAAATCGGAAAAATGTGTCTTCATAGGATACCCAAAGGAGACAATTGGGTACACCTTCTATCACAGATCCGAAGGCAAGACATTCGTTGCCAAGAATTGATCCTTTCTAGAAGGAGTTTCTCTCGAAAGAAGTGAGTGGGAGGAAAGTAGAACTTGATGAGGTAGCGATGCCAGATCCCTTATTGGAAAGTAGTTCATCACGAAATCGGTTCTGTGACACCTACACCAGTTAGTGAGGAAGTTAATGATGATGATCATGAAACTTCAGATCAAGTTATTCTTGAACCGTCAGTAGATCAACGAGTAAAATCCGCACTGAGTGAGTACGGTAATCCCATTCGGAGGTCATGTTACTTGACCATGACGAACCTACGAACTATGAGGAAGCGATGATGAGCCCAGATTCCATAAAATGGTTTGAGGCCATGAAATCGAGATATGATCCATGTATGAGAACAAAGTATGGACTTTGATGGATTTGCCGATGATCGGCAAACCATAGAAAATAAATGGATCTTCAAGAGGAAGACGGACGTTGATAGTAGTGTTACTATCTACAAAGCTAGACTTGTCGAAAAAGGTTCTTGACAAAGTTCAAGGTGTTGACTACGATGAAATTTTCTCACTCAGTAGCGATGCTTAAGTCTGTCCAAATCATGTTAGCAATTGCCGCATTTTTATGAAATCGGCAAATGGATAAACAAAACTACATTCCTTAATGGATTTAAAGAAGAGTTGTATATGATGCAACCCGAAGGTTTTGTCAATCCTATAGGTGCTGACAAAATCGCAAGCTCCAAATGATCCATCTATGGACTGGTGCAAGCATCTCGGAGTTGGAATATACGCTTTGATAAGTTGATCAAAGCATATAGTTTTATCTGAGACTTGCGGTGAAGCCTGTAATTACTAGAAAGTGAGTGGGAGCACTACAACATTTCGATAAGTATATGTGAATGACATATTGTAGATCGGAAATAATGTAGAATTATTCTGCAGAGCATAAAGGAGTGTTTGAAAGGAGTTTTTCAAAGAAAGACCTCGGTGAAGCTGCTTTCATATTGAGCATCAAGATCTATAGAGATAGATCAAGACGCTTGATAAGTTTTTTTTAATGAGTACATACCTTGACAAGATTTTGAAGTAGTTCAAAATGGAACAGTCAAAGAAAGAGTTCTTGCCTATGTTACAAGGTGTGAAATTGAGTAAAGACTCAAAACCCGACCACGGCAGAAGATAGAAAGAGAATGAAAGTCATTCCCTATGCCTTGGCCATAGGTTCTATAAAGTATGCCATGCTGTGTACCAGATCTTTTGTATACCCTACACTGAGTTTGGCAAGGGAGTACAGTAGTGATCTAGGAATAGATCACTGGACTACGGTCAAAATTATCCTTAGTGGAATAAGGATATGTTTCTCGATTATGGAAGTGCAAAAAGGTTCGTCGTAAAGGGTTACGTCGATGCAAGTTTTGACACCGATCTGGATGACTCTAAGTCTCGATCTAGATACATATTGAAAGTGGGAGCAATTAGCTAGAGTAGCTCCGTGCAGAGCATTGTAGACATAGAAAATTGCAAAATGCATAACGGATCTGAATATGAAAGACCCGTTGACTAAGATTCTCTCACAAGCAAAACATGATCACACCTTAGTACTCTTTGGGTGTTAATCACATAGCGATGTGAACTAGATTACTGAATCTAGTAAACCCTTTGGGTGTTGGTCACATGGCGATGTGAACTACGGGTGTTAATCACATGATGATGTGAACTATCGATGTTAATCACATGGTGATGTGATCTAGATTATTGACTCTAGTGCAAGTGGGAGACTGAAGGAAATATGCCCTAGAGGCAATAATAAAGTTATTATTTATTTCCTTATATCATGATAAATGTTTATTATTCATGCTAGAATTGTATTAACGGAAACATAATACATGTGTGAATATATAGACAAGCAGTGTCACTAGTATGCCTCTACTTGACTAGCTCGTTAATCAAAGATGGTTATGTTTCCTAACCATGGACAAAGAGTTGTTATTTGATTAACGGGATCACATCATTAGGTGAATGATCTGATTGACTTGACCCATTCCGTTAGCTTAGCACACGATCGTATAGTATGTTGCTTTTGCTTTCTTCATGACTTATACATGTTCCTATAACTATGAGATTATGCAACTCCGTTTACGGAGGAACACTTTGTGTGCTACCAAGCGTCTAGCGTAATTGGGTGATTATAAAGGTGCTCTACAGTGTCTCCAAAAGTATATGTTGAGTTGGCATAATTGAGATTAGGTTTTGTCCTCCGATTGTCGGAGAGGTATCTCTGGGCCTTCTCGGTAATACTCATCACCTAAGCCTTGCAAGCATTGTAACTAATGAGTTAGTTATGAAATGATGTATTACGGAACGAGTAAATAGACTTGCCGGTAACGAGATTGAACTAGGTATTGGATACCGACGATCGAATCTCGGGCAAGTAACATACCGATGACAAAGGAAACAACGAATGTTGTTATGCGGTTTGACCGATAAAGATCTTCGTAGAATATGTAGGAGCCAATATGAACATCCAGGTTCCGCTATTGGTTATTGACCAAGAATAGTTCTAGGTCATGTCTACATAGTTCTCGAACCCGTAGGGTCCCGCAACAAGGTTTCGATGCGCGGTTATATTATGAGTTTATGAGTTTTGATGTACCGAAGGAGTTCGAGTCCCCAATGAGATCGGGGACATGGCGAGGAGTCTCGAAATGGTCGAGGCGTAAAGATCGATATATTGACGACTATATTCGGACTTGGAAAGGTTCCGAGTGATTGGGTATTTTTTCGAGTACCGGAGAGTTACGGAATTCGCGGAGAAGTATTGGGCCTTATTGGGCCATACGGGAAAGAGAGGGGCTGCCTAGGGCAGGCCGCTCACCCAAGGCCTAGTCCGGTGGACTAGGGGGAGGGCTGCGCCCCTCCTTCCTTCCTTCTCCTTTCCCTTCCTTCTCTCCTACTCCTACTAGGAAAGGAGGAGTCCTACTCCCGGTGGAGTAGGACTCCCCCCTGTCGCGCCCTCCTAGGCCGGCCACCTCCTCCTTGCTCCTTTATATCTGGGGGCAAGGGGCACTATGATGACACACAAGTTGATCTCGTGATCGTTCCTTAGCCGTGTCGGTGCCCCCTCCACCATATTCCACCTCGGTCATATCGTCATAAAGCTTAGGCGAAGCCTGTGCAGTGGAGCATCATCATCGTCACCACGCCGTCGTCTTGTGGAACTCATCCCGACACTTTTCTTTGGATCGGAGTCCGGGATCGTCATCGAGCTGAGCGTGTGCGAGAACACGGAGGTGCCGTACGTTCGGTACTTGGATCGGTCGGATCGTGAAGACGTACGACTACATCAACCGCGTTGTCATAACGCTTCCGCTTTCAGTCTACAAGGGTACGTGGACAACACTCTCCCCTCTCGTTGCTATGCCATCACCATGATTTTGTGTGTGCGTAGGAAATTTATTGAAATTACTACGTTCCCCAACAGTTCGGGCCACCATTGTGGTGTAATACCCTACTCCAGTGTGTGGTGTGTGGATTGCCTCAGAGGCTGATGATGAACAATACAAGGAAGAACAGCCTCGTGAGGGTCTGTTCTTGGCCGGTGCGATGAACTGCTAAGGGAGTTCAGTCGCCTCTCTTTCTCTCTCTCCAGAGGCCGATCCCTCTATCAGGTCTCGATCCCTCTATCCGGTGGGTGGCTAGTCCTATTTATAGGCAGAGGCCCTGGGCCTCTCCCCAAATATTGAGCGGGAAGGGCGTCAACAATTGGCCATTTTGAAGGGGAACATCTGGTACACTTATCCTGACTAAAGTCGGTCCTTGCATGCCAAAGACTCTGACGGTCACGCCGGCTTGGGCTCCACGATGACCTCCTTCCTGCCGTTCTCCTGGTCTTGGTCTTGTTGCACCAAAATGGTTGCCTTTGCTTGATACCCTTGGCCCGTGCTTGCCTCCTTTGCACCAAAGGGGAAATGAGGGACACCTTCTTGGCGCTAGCGCCCTTGGCACCCTCGTCGTCATGGCTTGCGTCATGGGCACCTCGCGAGTACCCCGCCTTGATCTCTCTGCTTCCTCGCGAGCCACCTTTGACGAGGCCGTGCACGAGAAGCTTCCGATCGTCCGCCCCGAGGCTTGGCCTCTCGAGGTCTTGAGCTTGTGTTGATGAAGATGGGCCGTCTTGGGCCACCTTGAAACCGCCATGAGCCGCAGCGAGCAAGTCTGGTACCCCGTTCCCGAGCGTGATAGTAGCCCACAGGCCCAAAGGCGGCGCTGGACTTGGCTTAGCGAGAAGCGAAGGGGCAAGTCTGAGCGCCTTGAGCTAACAACCCTGCGACCTTAGGCGCAGCGTGGCGATTGATTGGACATAAGGCGTCCACCTTCCGGCGATGCCTTGGCAATTGCATGAATTGACAAGAGAGCGGTACCCGTCCAGGCTTTACCTTCTTTGCCTTCTCCAGTCATTGCCCAGATCCCCTTTCTCGCTCCTATCGTTCCTGCTTCCGAAATCCCCAGATCTACTCCAACCCTGCGCCCTAGCAAGGCATGGCGCCTCGCCAGACCTCGGCCGGAGCTTGGTACTCGCCCGCTTTGGACTCCCCGAACGTATCGGAGAAGAGCCTTGCCCGGGCGCGCCAGATGATGGTGGCGCAAGGCAACGACGGGGCAGCGGTGCTCAAGGTTGGCTCGGCCTTCACGAGGACCAAGGAAGCACCTTCTACCTGCTCTTCATGGCGCCATTGCCCGATGCAGGTGCCTCCTTTTCTGAGTTCTTCTTTTTTGTCCTCCGCCATTACAAACTGCAAGCTCTGCACCTCCACCCCAACTCTACTCTTCTCCTGGCGATCTTCGCCTACTACTGCGAGGCTCATGTCGGGGTGCAGCCCTCAGTGGCCTTGCTACGCCATTACTTCTACCTCCGGGTCTCTCATGGCTCCATCACCGCGTGCACGAGCTTTGTCGCGTATGGCAGCTCCAACGCCATCTCGAAGCCGGGAAGAGGATTGAAGGCTTGAGAGCAAGTGGGTCATGGTGGATCTTGGCGCATCCATCCCAGCTGATTACGCCCACAGAGCAGCCCAAGCCCATCGGCTTGGTCTCATGAGCTCATGGATTCAGCGTGAAGCCAGTCTTTGGAGAAGGCGGACGCGGACTTGTGGCGGGCAACATGGCGGCAGCCCGAAGCTAGCCGGGCGTTGCTCTGAGGAGTTCTGGAGCACGGGTGGCCCAGCAATACTGCTCAGCTGTGGAGGCCTCGCCCGAGCCCCGTAGTCTTGGCCAACGAAGATCTGGCCGCGGTCCTCCAATCTTTGGTCGGGGGAGACGTGGCGAGGCTGGAGGGTGCTCCTGTACCCCTGTTCCTTCAAGATGATTGGGAGCAGGTGGTGAACTCCATGCCCGCTTTCAACACGGACGGGCCTGTGCCCGCGGAGGTTCCCGAGGACCTGGCGGCCCTGGCGACGGTGAACATGTCCTCCGGCGACTCCAGCAAAGAGGAGGAAGAAGAGGAGGAAGAAGAGGAGCCGGAAGAGGAGCCCGATTCCGAGGCGACCGATGGGGAGTCGAGAGCGCCCCTTCCTCGGCGCAGTCAGCGCTCCGCCTCTTCTTGGGACGGCGACGAGGATGGCGATGGCGAGGTGGCGAGCTGCCTGATCCCGAAGAAGGACAGGACGGGGCTGGTTCCCCGCGGGTTTGCTCCGGCTCCGAGGCAATCTGCAGACGCGCCTCCTGCTTCCGAGCCTCTTGAGGTTGATCCCAGCAGCCGGCTCTCGGGCTTCAAGTTCGGACGGAGGTTGCTTGAGCCTGCGAGCGATGACCAGTAAGTGCTTGACTCTCGTTTTGCTTCTTGCTTCGTTGTTGAGGCTTGATGTCGAATTCCTTGGCTAGGTGGCGCTGTCAAGCAAAAAAGCTGAAGGGGCTCCACGAGGCTTCGTCCGGGCAGCACCTCCATCCATGAGAGAGGGGGACGGCAAGGCGCGGCCTCATGCCAGTCATCCTCGCGAGGCTGGCCGGGGGCTAGCTGGGCGAGCTCAGCCCCCCATAGCCCAAGCGACTCCCGGAGGTGTCCTTGCCCGGCGCCTCTGCCTTGATCGTCCGGGGCCAGAAGGTCCGACTCATCTTTGCTTTGGGTTCTGTTGCCGTCTTCTCCTCTACTCGCTTCTGCCATCTCTCAGACTCCTTCTATCATCTGGATCGTCTTCTTTGCTGAACCGGACTGGTATGCGAAAGATCTTCTAGGCGCCGACCCTCGCTTGGTGGCGGGCGCTGGGCCGACCTCCGGCCGGGTTCGCTCTCGATGCTTGATTCGGCGGCGCTGGTTCGAACGCGTTGGCTCATGCATTTAAGAAAGCGGGCCATCCTTGAGCGAAACCGCTCATGACGCTGCCTTAGGTGAGGTAGCATATGTTCGGGTTCGCTGCGAGGCGCTGGAGAAGCGAAGCTGCAAGGCCTGCGACCAACTTGCCAAGGAGGCCCGTGCCCGCCTTGAGGCGGGAGGAAGACATGTAGGCTCGCGAGGCTGCTGCCAGGACCGGGATGCCAAACTTGATGAACGCCATGGCCGCTTGGGTCTTGTTGGAGCAAGGCGTTGGGCCGAAGGATCGAGCTGGATGGCAAGGCGCGGAGTCTGGCCGAGGACCGCGTGGCCTTCATGGGTCCGAGGAGAAGGCTCGCACTTGGTCAAGTCACTTT